>CM028138.1:471182500-473682500 GCA_016271365.2 Neoceratodus forsteri | reverse complement strand
GTTCTTATATCAGCAATGCATCCATGTTGTGGTAGTGCAGGCTGCTGCTTGTGACAAGGCAAGTATTCCCTTGGCTTCACACCCCCTTGACAAGGACTCCAGCAAGATTGATGCCATGGCAAAGAAGCAGTACGTGGCATCATCTTTGGGACTCAGGCAGGCGAATTACATGGCCTATACAGCCAGGTACCAAGAGTCCAGGTGGGACACTGTACTGGCACTGGCTAAACAGGCCTTCCCCCAGCTAGCCAAGGAGCTGGAGGCGGTGGCTGCAGATGGGATTGAGGCATCTAAGGTTCAGTTTCATGCTGCTGTGGACTCTAATGATGTGTCATCAAGAGTCATGTCTACCTCTGTGGCTCTTCAGAGGATGGCTTGGCTCAGGTGTACTAGCCTCTCGCAAGACACCCAGGCTAAGGCCATGGATTTTCCTGTTGTGGGTAATTATCTGTTTGGGGAACAGACAGAGAATTACATGAAGAAAATGGACGAGTACAGGACCACTTACAGGAGTGCTCAGGGCAGGGAAAGGCAGGCAACTCCTTAAAGGCAGCAGTGTAGGGGCAGGGGAAGGCCTTTTTACCAAGCACAGGCCTCTTCTTCCTTTTCTCAGGGGGGTTCTTCAGAGGGAGAGGCAGAAGGGGGATGAGCAGGGCTGCATCCACTCCTCAGCCTAAAGCCCCTGCCAAGCAGACACCCTGATGGGCCTGCCCGGGGTCGACTTTCCTATTCCAGTAGGGGGCAGGCTGGCTTACTTTGTCCAGAACCGGATGTCTATTACATCAGACAAGTGGGTCCTGGAAGTAGTAAGCCAGGGACTGGTTCTCAGCTTCAAAAAATTTCTGAAGATGAGAGCCAGATCTTTTCCACCTGCAAGTCTCTTGGAAACCCTTGCCCTAGAGGCAGAGGTTTCTTCTCTCCTAGCTTTAAGAGCCATAAAGAGAGTACCTACCCTACACTGGGGCAAAGCACTGTACTCCAGGTACTTCCTGACCCCCAAAAAGACGGGAATGGCGACCCTTCCTAGACCTAAGATAACTAAGCAAACATCTCTTGAAACCAAAGTTCAAGATGGTAACTCTGAGACTAATCTTTATCTCTCTAAGGCCAAGGGACTGGCTAGCCTCCCTGGACCTCAGAGATGCCTACTTCCACATTCCCATCAGGTGCTCCCACAGAAAGTACCTCAGGTTCGAGCTGCCCTCAGGCCATTATCAGTTCAGAGCAGTGCCGTTTGGCCTAACCTCAGCCCCAAGGGTTTTCACAAAGTGCCTGGCAGTAGTAGTTGCCTTTCTAAGAAGGCAAAAGATTTCCATTTTTCCATATCTGGACGATTGGTTAATAGTGGGTCAGTCTCCAGGCCAAGTCAAGTCTCACCTGCAAGTGACCCAGCAAGTGCTCACTTCTCTAGGATTTCTTCTCAACTTTCCCAAGTCAGTTCTCGAACCAGTCCAGCTTCTTACCTTTATAGGGGCAGAACTGGACACACTCAGAGCAAGAGCCTTTCTTCCTCTAGAAAGGGCAAGGGTTCTTATGGAACTATCTTCTTCTTTCAGCCTTCAGGTATCTCGGCCAGCAAGGCATTTTCTCCAGCTCTTGGGCCAAATGGCAGCTTCAACAGCAGTGGTCCAAGGGGCAAGATTCCAGATGAGGGATATTCAGTTCCACCTGAGAGCTTTTTGGTCTCAGAGGAAGGATTCCCTTACCAAAGTGATCCCAGGGACTCTGACCTTGATCCAAGCCCTCCAATGGTGGCAGGATCAGGACAATTTAAAACAAGGTGTTCCTTTTGCTACTCAGCCTTGTTTAGTGGTCCTTACCACGGATGCTTCTCTTCTGGGCTGGAGAGCCCATCTGGGGTCCCTTACTGCCCAGGGACTGTGTCCCCCCCCAAGAATTCCTTCTCCACATCAATCTCCTAGAGCTCAGGGCAGTTTTTCTGGCCCTAAAAGCTTTCTCTCAGTCAGTACAGAACAAGGTGGTTCAAGTCAGAACAGACAGCACCACGACCATGTGGTACATTAACAAGCAGGGAGGCACTCGGTCCACGGCCTTGTGCACGGAAGCAAAGAAGTTGTGGTCCCTGGCTTATTCCCTGCAAACCTCTCTTGTAGCAGTTCACCTTCCAGGCAAGGACAGTGTGCTAGCAGATGCACTGAGCAGGATCCCTCAGGGCCTTCATGAATGGTCCCTGGACCCTCAGGTGTTGAAAGTGATTTTTTCAAGGTGGGGCACTCCAGAGATAGATTTCTTTGCAGCCCCAGACAATCGCCAACTCCCTCTCTTTTGTTGCAGACCTCCAGTCTTGGGCTCAGTCCCTCTGGATGCCGTGATTCTGAATTGGGAAGGGAAGTTTCTGTATGCCTTTTCCCCCCTTCCCACTCCTGTTCAGAGTTCTAGTCAAAATAAGGTCTCAACCTTGCAAGGTGATTGATTGCTCCAGATTGGGCCAGACAGCCCTGGTACCCTCTGTTGCTGTCCCTAGCAGTCCATCTTCCCCTGTCTCTTCCCAGGAATTACAACCTGTTAACATCCTCTCAGGGAAGGATTTGGTACCCCAGTCTTCAGTCTCTCAATCTCAAGGCATGGCTCTTGAAGAGTTGAGAGTTTGCAGATCTGCATCTTTCCCAAGGGGTTCTGGATATCCTCAAGGCTTCTACAAAGCCCTCCACCAGAAAGACTTATAACTCCAAATGGAAAAGATTCAGCAGTTGGTGTTCTAAGAAGCATATTTCTCCAGACACTGCTGGGTTGCCTACAGTTCTGGATTATATGGTCCATCTTAATGGTCTAGGCCTCAGACCAGCTACTGTCAAGGTTCACTTGTCAGCTGTTTCTGCATTTTTGTCTGTGGGGAAGTCTTCCTCACTATCTTCCCATCCTGTGTTCTGTAAATGTTTTAAAGGATTGCTTCACACCAATCCTCCTTTTAGAGACCCTGCCCCTACCTGGGATTTGAATGTTTGCATTGCTCAACTTATGCCACCCCCCTTTGAGCCTATGTCTTCAGCAGAGCTTAAGTACTTGACTTGGAAAACTGTGTTCCTGGTAGCCTTTACCTCTGCCAGGCGTATCAGTGAATTGCAAGCCCTGTCAGTGGAACCTGATTTTATCTCATTTCGCAGGGATAAAGTGGTCCTTCGAACCAATAGGAGGTTCTTGCCCAAAGTGGTTTCAGACTTCCATTTAAACCAGTCTGTCTCTTCCTGTTTTCTTCACTGATCATTCTTCCTCAGGAGAGAGGAGGCTACACAGTTCAGATGTCAAAAGAGCCCTTAGTTACTACATAGAGCGTAGCAAGGGTCACAGGTTTGACTCCCTCCAGTTGTTCCTCACTTATGGAGAAGTGGGAAGGGCAAACCTGCCACCAAAAGATCTGTTGCCAGGTGGATTGTGTCTTGTATGCAATTCTGCTATGAAAAACTGGGAGAAACTCCACCTCAGGCCTGAGGGCTCATTCCACAGGAGGTACAGCTGCTTCCTGGCTGCTGCCAAGGATATCCTCTCTTAGAAATTTGTCAAGCCCACCTGAAACGGTCCATACTTTTACCAAGCATTACTCTCTGGATATCCAGGCTAGGATGATGCTCAGTTTGGGACAGCAGTACTAGAGCCTATTCCCAAAGTAGGTTCTGTCCTCCTCCTGAGGGTACTGCTTGGTAGTTCTGTAATTGTCAGAATACAGCAAGATGTCATGTTGTTTGAAGAAAAAATTACTCACCTTAGTTATTATGTTTCTTCTAATGGCGTCTTGCTATATTCTGACCTGTCTCCCCTCTCAGAACCTGTTTTTGGGAAGTGGGTGGGCAAGTGCAGTGTTGCACCCCAGGGGTGTGTTTCGCTTGTACCCTTCTCCTTTTTTGTTTGGGTGCTGATTTATTATTATTTGTAGTAGATTGTTTTTTGGGTTTCCTGACTTGAGTCTTCCCTGGGAATCCAAAACTTTTTGAGCCAGTTGGCTAGTAGGAATTTTACAATTTCTACATAGAATTTTTAGTTAGTTGGGCTTGTAAGAATCTAACGGTTTAGGTTTGAAACACTCCAGACAGAGACTTCAACCAAGCTCAAGCTCAGCATTCTATGCCCTGCATAGAAAGTTAACTCTTTATTCTCCGGGGCAGTTCAAAGGTTGGGAATCACTGCAATTGTCAGAATACAGCAAGGCTCCATTAGAAGAAACATAATTACTAAGGTGAGTAATTTTTTCTTCTGTTCCAGAGGGAGCATTACCAGTTCAGAGTGTTGCCCTTTGGCTTATCTTCTGTGCCACGGGTCTTTACCAAATGCTTGGCAGTTGTGGCAGCAGTCATTTGCTGGGAAGGCCTGTATGTCTTTACTTACCTGGGTGACTGGCTGTTAAAAGTCCTCTCTAGGGACCAATTACTGCAGACTTTAGCTCGAACTAGACAGATGTTCAGTGCTCTGGGAGTGACAGCATTCCAAAGTTTGTACTGACATCATGCCAATGCACACAGTACATAGGGACAGTTCTAGATATGGACCAGGATTCTGTATTTCTGCCACTGGACAGGGCAGAATTCCTGATTGCACAAGCACAGTTGGTACACCTCAACTGTTATGTCTCAGTAAGGACATTTCAATGCCTTCTGGCAGCAGCCATTGTCAGTGCCCCGGGCCAGGCTGCACATGCAGATCCTGCAGTGGAACCAACACACACAGTCTAGAACAAATCATTCTAGTCATGTCTCCCTTGCGCAGAGCACTTCAAGTGATTGATGGACTGCAGTAACCTGCTCGAGGGCATCCCATTCTTGATTCCTACCCCACATCACATCCTTTCTGTGGATGCCTCAGGGTCAGAATGGGGAACCCACTTGGAACCTCTTCAGACACAAGGCACATGGAATCAGGTGTAGTACACTTTGCATATAAATGTCCTGGAAATAAGAGTAGTCCTATACAGGCTTCAGTCCTTCCAGGACCACTTTTCCCCAGGTCTTCTGTTAATACAGATGGACAATGCCAGTGTGATGCAGTATATCAACAGACAAGGGAGGACTCATTCTTACCCACTGTGCAGGGAAGCGATGAGAGTTTGGTTTTGGGCTCTGGAACACAGTCTAGAATTATCGACACTACATTTTCCAGGCATCCAAAACATCTTGGCAGATAAGCTACACAGATCACCATCCAGGTTGCACAAGTGAGAACTGACCTTGGTTGAAGACCTGTTCGCAAGCTGGGGTCGTCCAGAGTTCGTCCTTTTTGCGTCCCCACATAGTGCAGAACTCCTACATTTTTGCTCGCTCTAGGGCCTGGAGTTTTCTGGATAGACATAGCCCTCTCCTGGAGAGGGAGGTTTCTACGTGCCTTCCTTCCCTTTTCACTAATTTCAGAGCACTAGTCGAGCTTGAGTTGGGGTCAAGTCTCATACTCATTGCTCCCCTGTGGCCTCGGCAGATATGATATTCTCTGATCTTCGAGAGGAAGCTCTTGCAGCAGGTAACACAATTAGTACTGACGCCACCTGGTGGCAGCTTCTGGCAATTCTTTTCTCCAGCAGTACCAACATGGGAACACCCCCTGCCGTCTGCTCAGCCCCGTCACCCTATATAGGGAGGAGTTCCCCGTGCTCCAGTTCTTTTCCATACACGGTCAGGATTAGTTAGCCTTGATTACGCTCACAGTACCGATCGCCTCTTTCCTTCTCCACCAAATTTATTCGTTGTTTAGCATCTATGTCATCTTCTCCAAGGGGCACATCAACAAGTGCTCCTGTGGGCGACAGATACCCTCGAAGGATAGCCATTCTGCATGCCTCTTCTGTCTCTGGGCTGACAACACCGACACCTGCCCTCATTGCCAGGCCTTCAATTCACGAATGCTTATCAGCAGTCCCTTTCCGCCTTTTTAGCGTAGTCCAAATTCACCATTATGGAACAGGCTTCGTCGAGGCGGGGGGGGGGGGGAGTCCGATCACACTCCCGCCTGCAAGCACTGGGAACATCATGAGAAAGAGAGGTCCCAGGCTCGAAGTCCAGGTCGTCTGGACATGATTCCCACCTCACTACCCTTAAGCCATCCGGGGCTTCCTCTGCGGCCAAGTCTTCGGGGACCACCCTCCAACCACTGAAGGTGCATCCACCCGCCAAGAAGGCTCTCTCTCCTGGTGCAGGTAAGTGCTCCTCCCGCTCGGCGGCTTCCTCCGAGGCTGACTCCCAGGACTCGAATAAGGCCTCTGGGTCTTCTGGCGGTAGGGCCTCGTCCTTGCCGCCGAAGTCTAAGGACTCGAACTGGCCCCCGCCTTCGGCAGCTGACCGACATTCTGTCGAGAGAACCTCAAAACACAAGTCAGACTATCCCAAGGTCCCCGCCTCTGAGGGCCGCCCATCCAGCCCCAAGGATAAGCGGATGCCAGACCATCGTCCGCCTGCGGCCCCTCCAGCCACTACTCCGGCGAAAGCCATGCCACCACCGGTCTAAGTCCTCCCGACGCCAGCCACCGCGATGTCTGCTTCTGGACCCCACGGCCACCCATCATGCCTACACCAGTGTCAAGGCCTCGGATCTGACGACGCGGTACCCCCTGATGACGGGGCCAGCGACGGTACGGGCTCTGGTGCTCCTCCGCCCCCTGCGCCAGGCTGTCCAAAATTGAACCTTTCGCAGGTGAAGGAGCTCTTCTCTCACTGGTGGGACAAGGTAAAACGTGATCTCCCAGCGGGGGCACCTCCTCCCATGCCCACTCCAGTGCCTGTGCCGGATGCCTCGGAGCCTTTCGACCTAGAGGCGGGGAAGGAGCCAGCACCTAAGTAGGACAAGAGATGTAGGAGAACCAGGTCTAGCAGTTCCTCCTGCTCTCCATCTCCGGATACGAGGCGCAAGAGGAGACTGCATAGGTCCCCATCCTCTTCGGCCTCAGATTCGTATGTGGACTCCGACATTGACCCAGATTTAGGGGGGCAAAGAGGAACACCCAAATTCTCCTCCGGATGACCCTAGCTTCATGGAGGTGATGAGGCACATTCACGCCAACATGGGTTGGGACACGGAGGCCCTGGACCCCAAGCAACTGTGGTTGGCTAAATACCTCCCGCCAAAAAGACGCTAAGCCGGTGGTCATCCCTCTCATGGTCGACACCTTTGAGGACGTCACATTCGCATCCTCACTCCTCTGCCATGCCCAAGAAGGCTCATCAGCTCTACCCGGCCTCTAAGGACCACCCGTTCTTGGCTGAACCACCCTCAGCAGACTCGGTGGTGATTTCGGCAGCTCACGATCGTCCGCAGAGGCCAAAACACCTGAGCACCCAGCCACCTGACAGGGAGTCAAAGCAGCTGGATTCCATGGGGCATAAGGTGTACTCTGCTGCCACCTGCAGTATCAGGAGTCTCAACTTCCTGATACATGTGGTCCAATTCCAAAACGCTCTTTGGGAACAAGGATTGGACATTGTGCAAAGCAAGCCTGATTGCCCTCAGCAGGCAGTGCTTGCTAAATTGCTTCAGACTGGCTCAGACATGGGTATCTACATTCTGCGGTCAGCCTACGACTCTGCGGACACCTCCTCCAGGGCGCCCACCACTGGCATTTGCCTCCCGTCGTCATACTTGGCTTTGGGTTTCTGGGTTTGATCCAGATGTTCAGACGAACATTCTGGATACGCCGTTCAAGGGCTCCGTGCTGTTTGGTGAGGATACAGTGAAGATCACCAGGCTGCAGGACTCTGGCAGGGCCATCCAAACCATGCACTCCATGTACCGCCTGAAACGGGTGTTCTCGTAAGCCTCGTTTTCATGGCCATGGGAGACATCAGCCTCAGCAGCCTCGCTTCCAGCCCCACTCGCAGTGAGGTAGCTTCAGTCGAAGGGGCGGAGCCAGAGGATCCTCTGCCTCAGCCTCTAGACAGGCCAGGGCAGCCACTGCCGCCCTCCCTGCCACCACCTGACTATCCAGGCTACCCTCCTCCCCTAGACACCGCATTGGGGGAGCCAGTCGGAAGCTGCTTTTGCCTCTACGTGGATGCATGGAGTCAAGTGACCTCCGACCAGTGGGTCCTCAAGCTCGTGGAGTTTGGGCACTCCATCGAGTTCGACTCTCTTCCGCCGGACAGACCGCCCCCATCCCGTTATCCAAGGGAACACCGAACGCTGGTGAGAAGGGAGATATCCCTTTTGCACAAAAATGCCATTGAGCCGGTACCTCAGGCTGAGTGAGAGAGGGGGATCTTCCACTTCTTCCTAGTCCCGAAGAAGTCGGGAGACGTCAGACCCATTCTGGACCTCAGCAATCTGAACCAATGAGTCTCCTGTCAGAGATTCAGGATGGTCTCCCTTCCACTCTCCTGCCCCTTATCTCGGCGGGAGACTGGATGGCGTCCCTGGACATGCAGGACACCTACTTGCATATCCCTATCTTCTGGGGCCATTAAAAATTTCTGAGGTTCAGGTTCGAAGGCAAGGACTGTCAGTTCTGAGTCCTTCCCTTCAGTCTCTCTTCAACCCCCAGAATTTTAAGTGCCTGGCAGTGGTTGCCGCGGCACTACGGAGACTGGGCCACTTCGTGTTGCCTTATGTGGATGACTGACTCCTCCAGGTCCCGCCTGTTGGAAACCATCAGGGACACCATTTCGCTGTTTCAGCACTTGGGAATCACTGTCAACAGGGACAAGTCTCATCTTCTCCCATCCCAGAACCTCCAGTTCATTGGAGCTCTTCTGGATACCACTCTTGGGAAAGTGTTTCTTCCCTCCGACAGAGCCAGCCAGATTCAGGTCTTGGCATACCAGATCTCTTCAGCGTCAAGAGTCCCTGCAAGACCTCTCCTCAGGCTGTTAGGGCATGTGGCAGCCACCATAGTTTTGATCCCTCTGGTGCGACTGTGCAGGAGAACCATCCAGTGGTCGCTCAGTGTTCAGTGGGATCAAACACTAGACAGCCTGGATGCCTCGATCCAGATCTTGGAGCCAGTCCGCCGAGAATTACGCTGGTGGATGTTGTCAGAAAATTTGGTGGTGGGTATCCCCTTCCACACAGGGGCACCGTCCCAGATTCTGACCACGAACGCGTCCTCCTTGGGATGGGGCACCCACTGGGGGACACATCGCACTCGGGGCTCCTGGTCCCCAGTAGAGGAAGATCTGCATATCAGTGTTCTGCATCTGAGAGTGGTCCTTTATTCCCTGGTCTCGGTCCTAGTGCCGGGCCACCTTTTGGTCCAGATGGACAACACTTCTGTGATGTTCTACATCAACAAACAGGGTGACATTCGCTCGTATCCCTTTTGCCAGGAAGCCATGCGGATGTGGGATTGGGCTTTGGAGCACCAGCCCACGTTAACGGCAGTACACGTTCCAGAAGAACAAAATATGTTAGCCGATGTGCTCAGCAGGACAAAGTCGCAGGCTCACGAATAGGAGCTGCTTCAAGAAGTCGCAGATCACATCTTCTGCAGGTGGAGGACGCCAGAGCTAGATCTCTTCGCGTCTCAAACGCAGAACTGCCCGGTTTCTGCTCGCTAGGTCCAGAGCCTGGAGCTTTTTAGCATGATGTGTTGTCCCTCTCCTGGAAAGGGATTTTTTTTTTTTACGCTTCCCCTCCCTTCCCACTACTGCAAAAGGTTTTCCTCAAGGCGCAGTCGGAACCTTCCACCCTCATTCTGATTGCACCACTATGACCTCGACAGATTTGTTCCTCTTTGCTTCACTGTTTAGCGGCAGAGCCTCGTCTTCCTCTTCCACACTCCTCTCATCTTATGTGACAGGACAGGGGGACCCTGATCCATCCGAATCTGCGCTCCCTTCACCTGCATGACTGGCTCCTCAGGACCTAGCTAAAGCCAGATGTGGTGTGTCTGATCAGATGGCGCAAGTTTTAGTTGAGGTGCATAAGCCTGCCATCAGGGCCACTTATACCATGAAGTGGAAACGTTTCTGTATCTGGGCCACAGCCAAGAGGGTGAACCCATTGGTTTGTCTGGTTAACTCCATTTTAAAATACCTGCTCTCACTTTCAGAGTCAGGTCTCAGTTACTCCTCCATCAAGGTACACCTGGCCGCCATCTCCGCTCATCACTTACCAGTGCTGGATAAGACAGTGGCTCAGATGGAGGTCTCTAAGGCCTGCCTGTGAGGTATTCTGCATGTCAGACCTCCCATCTGGGATCCTGTGCCCCCTTGGGATCTCCTGTTAGTACTGGAGAAGCTTACGCACCCCCCCCCTTCGAACCAGCTATGGAGGCCGAGCTTCATGTCCTATCTTGGAAAACTCTGCCTTTGGTAGCCATTATTTCGGTGAGACGCATTTCAGAACTTCAAGCCCTCGTGTAAGAAGCCCTACCTAATTTTTACTAAGGATAGGGTTGACTTTTGCACTAACCCAGAATTTCTACCGAAGGTGGTTTCAGAGCTCACCCTCAACCAATCTGTACAGCTTCCAGTGTACTACCTGGAGCATTCTAATAGGGGGGAAGCCCTGCTTCTCTCCTTGGACATCCACATGGCTCTCCGATGTTATTTGGCCAGGACCAAACAGGACAGGAAATCTGATCAACTTTTTGTATCCTTTGCTCAAAGGTCCTTAGGTTGACCGGTCACCAAACAGACACTGTCACGCTGGTTGGTCCATTGCATTACTTTGTGTTACCAGAAGCATAACAGGTCTACCCCAGGACCAGTTAAAGCCCATTCTACCAGGGCTGTCACTGCTGCTTTCACGGAGATGAAGTGGGTCCCTGCAGCGGACATTTGTGCTGCCGCTACCTGGAGTTCTGTTCATACCTTCGTCAAGCATTACAGCCTTGACGACATTTCCAGACGCAGAGCAGGTTTTGGCCTCGCAGTTTTGCAGGGCCTGGTTTCCTGAGGGACCCTTTCTGTTCCTTTACCTCCCCTTTCCTCTCCCAGGGGTTGTTTTAAAGTTATGCTGCTTGGAAATACATCCTAATTGTGTTACCTGCTGCAAGAGCTTCCTCTCAAAATAAGATAGTACAGTTACGTAAGAACTTACCGTAACAGAGATCTTCAAGAGAAGCTCTTGCAGCAGGTGTATTTCCTGACCTTCTTCCCCCAGGGATCAGGCCTTTTCCAGGCTGGTCTTTCCTCCTTTGTGAGGAAGAATGTTTGAATCATCCTTCTGACTATTGCCTGTTACCATCTCTCTTGCGAGGGGGGGGGGTGGGGTGCGGTACAAGAACTGGAGCATGTGGGGAACTCCTCCCTTATATAGGGTGATTTCTGGGGTGGAGCCGACGTCGGCGGAGGGCATTCCCGCGTCAGTATTGCTGGAGAAAAGAATTGTCGGAAGCTGCCACCAGGTGGTGTCAGTCCTAATTGTGTTACCTGCTGAAAGAGCTTCTCTCGAAGATCTGCTGTTACGGTAAGTCCTTACGTAACTGTACTTTGCAGCAGCTGGCAGTGGAGTCCCTTGTGCCTCTGCCCCTCTGCAAGGGTCTGCTGTCACAGGAGCAAGGAACCCTGGTCTATCTGGACCTGCAGTCTTTACATCTGCACACATGGTTCCTGAAGACCTAGCCATTGCTTGCTTTGGGGTATCTCAGTAAGCCATGGATGTTCTGGTGGCTGCTAGAAAAAACCATCCACCAGACATTCCTATTCATTGTAGTAGTAGTAAAAATCTTTATTTTTATACAGGAATACAAAAGATGTTTCATAATCACACCATTAGGATCAAAGTCCCATTTGCAAGGTGGTCCTATTTTAGTCTTATAAAGTCATTGAAATAGTAGCAGTTTGCTTTGTAGGTTACTTCATGTAATCTGGATCCATTTACCTGCCCCATAAATCAGGTTCTAGAATATCTGCTTTCCTTATCGAATTTAGGCCTGCAGTATTCGTCAAAGTGCATGTGGATGCTATTGCAGCTTTTCACTTGCCTGTAGATGGCCGTATAGTTCCTCAGTTGGAGGTAGCCCATATGATCTTGAGAGGCATTTTACATGTAAAGCCTCCCATTTGAAACCCAGTCCCGATGTCGGATCAGAATTTATTTTGGTAAAACTAACTTTGGCATTGTTTGAGCCAGTTGTGCCATGCTTTCTTGGAAAGTGTTATTTTTAGTTGACATTACTTCTGCTTGAAGGATTTCAGAGCTGCAGGCTTTGTGTGAGCCTCCTTACTTGATTTTCCACAAAGACAGAGGGTGTTTTTGTATACTGTTCACCTATCAGTGCATTATCCAGGGCATGCTGATCCAGGAGAACCATTGCTCCATACCTTAAATGTGCATAGAATACTCCAGTACTATACACACTGTACAAAGGACTGCAGAAAGTCCTTGCAGCTTTTTTGGTTCATATGCCCTAGGAAAGAGGGTGCCCCGGTTTCTAAACAGTGCTTGTTCTAATGGCTAGCCCGCTGTATTAAGTCGCGTTATAGGAAGTAGGGTAAGGAACTTCCTGGTGTGGTTTGTGGTGATTCCACAAGAGGCATGGCCACTTCTGTTGCTTTAATTCAGAGTGTTTCTGCTGCAGACATTAGTGCAGCTGCTACCTGTAGTACTGTCCACACTTTCACTAAGCACTACAATCTGGACATTTTTTTTTTTGTAGATGAGCTGGGTTTGGACTAGCTGTATTACAGGGCCTGCTATCATAAGCCTTATAGGCTCCAGCTGCCCAGACTCTTAGCTTTTGGTACTGCTTGGGACTTGTTCCAAAGATGTGGCCCAGTGAGAGAGATGCCTGAAGACAAAACAGTTACGCAAGTAGTTATGGTAACAGTAGCTGTTCGAGAGCATCTTTCATCAGGCCATGCCATCCCACCCTCCTTTAGGATTGAGACAAAGGATTTTTATCTTACTGCTTCCATTGCTGTTTTTGTCAGCCCTCTGTCTTGCCTGGTAGGCGGAGTGCTGGGTTTCTGACTTGTTTGCCTAGAGGGAGGTCCTCTGAGCATGATCTCCATTGGGAAAGTGAGAAGAGGAGGAGGAGCCACCCACATTAATGTAGACTGACGCCTGACGTCCTCTTGGGTGGCCTCTGGCTTGCAAGGTTTCCATGTCCTAGCGCTGATGTGGGTATAGTTCCAAAGATGTGGCCTGATGAGTCTCTCTCCACAATCTGTTACAGTATGTTCTTATCTTACGTAAATGTTCTTTAGCACAATTTTTGCAAAAACACCAGGACTATTAAACAACATAAAGCATTTTACACACAGGTCAATGGAGGTACTCAACAGTATACTGATCATGTCTGAGACCTATAAAACTTTGGATCACAGTTCTGGGGAGTTAAATTTTGGTGAAAACATCAAATTGGAAGAGTCCAACACAAGGCAGCTAAAATAAGAGGACTGTAAAATACCTTCTGGGGGGAGGTTGCAAATATTGGGTTGCACACTTCAGAACAAAGAAGGGTACAAAGAAACCTATTGCTATTACATAACGTATTACAGTTGTGAACTAATGGATGTGCTAAAATTGGTGGGAGGACTGGAAAAAAATGTACTTTAAGAAAAGATAAACATTTTAAAAAACTTCACATTTTACAACAGACGCTAGGAAACTACTATACATAAAGGGTGATAAATATTTGAAACAGTTTACCCAATGAAATAGTAAACAACCAAAATGCAAATATTTTTTTTAAAAAGGAATTGATATCTGGCTGCAGGGTAGAAAGTGCAATACTTATTTAATTTGATTCTGGATATGGACCTGTATGGACAGCCTTATCTGTTTCTATTTGTTCACCTGCAGTACATTAAAAAAATTCCCTCAAAATAATGAATTTTAGTGGCATGAATATGGTCATTTATTCACACACTGGCAGTTACACTGTAACAGTCTGATTGGTCGGACATGTTTAAACTAAGCTGCTCCTAGGTTTCTAGTGCACCATTGGTAAACTTTTATTCAAAGATTTTTCAATTTGCTACTTTTCTCTCGGTTCCTTTTACACCCTTTGACAAATGTCGATGGCGCTGTGGAAACCAGAATTTAAAATGTGTATGGTGCTGGCAGAAAACGTCAGTCACCAACCTGCATAGCAAGTATGTGCTTGCTGGGCAGGCAGCATGATGTGGCTGGGGTGCAGCCTCTGCATAAGTGTACATCTTCAGGGGTATCTCAGTCATCAGATCACACCGTAGGAACTTCACCTTTGGTGAAGCAAGATCCACATGGAAGATTTTCCAGCAGTACCACTGGGGCTGCCCATGCCGAGTCATCTGCCAGTATCACCAACCTTAGAAAGGCATGAGTGGCCCCGCTCCCTCCTTAGTTCTGTCCTGCTATTGACTGTTCGCATGGGTCTCCATGGAAGGTCTGATACAGTTTCACACCATTTTTGCCTACAATGTTTCTTTTGCCCTAGCCTTCAGAATCCCTTAAACAAGGCATTCCTCTGCCTTGTTTATGTCGAGTGTTTACTCCCTCCACTTCTCTCTTCCATCACTGCTGCTGCTGCAGAAAGAACATTGCCTTTTCAGACGACTACAGTGTCTGTCTGCTGTCTTGAGCCTGACCACGATGTCTCTGACTGTGAGCTGTGCCAGAAACTTAAACAACCCTTAGGCAATGCAAAAAGTCTTTTAAGAAATCCCTCATGGAGCAACAGGTAGCCAGTTCTGGGCAGGGATCCTCCAGGGTCCCACCTCTGTCACCAGTAGGTTCATCAAGCTCCCAGGCCTCGAAGGTCTGGGACAAACGGGACCACTCCACTCAGCAGCACTCCTATTCCCAGATGACTTCTTTTTCCTGCAGGGGTACTCTGGCTGCAGCTGCACTGACGTCCTATGTTGTCCAGGCCTCTGCTTCTTCCAGGCTCATATTGACAGCACTGCCTCTCACGTCTCAGGGGGGCTGGCCGTCAACCCTCAGGTCATCTTCCCCCTGTCCGACCTTCTGGTCATCAATGCCAGCCATTCTATCATGGCCTGATGCTTCCTCAGGCCCACTGTTGTCCAGCTGCTTGGGTTCTTAGGTCCCAGTGGACGGTTCATCAAGCCCTGTGCCAACGACCCCTCCACCGTCGACTCATCCAGCTCCTGTCATCGACCATAACTCAATTTTGACCCAGATCACTGCAGCCCTAGTGCACCAGTTGGGCTCATACAGGCCTGGGGCCCCCAGCGCCATTGATGACCCCATTGTTGATGCCTCTTAGGTCTCCTCAGTTTGTGCCTCGCAGGGTGCCACTGGTACCTCGCTCATCAGACCTTGAATTAGAGCAGGTCGATGTCAAGAAGTACCATCCTTACCAGATTCTTCTTGAGAAGGAGGAACTTCTTTCCTCAGATACACTGCTGCTTAAGTCAGTGAGGATTCTGTTAAACATATCCCAGGTCCCTTGCTGCAGAGCCTACCTTCTTCAATATGGTGAAGCAGCTGTGTTCAGCTATGGGCTTCCACACTGAGGAAGAGGATGCCACCATGCAAGACCTGGTGGACTTCTCAGAGATCTGAATTTCCCCCGAGGTCTTTCCTCCCATCCTTCCTGCCCTGAGGAATGCCACTACAGCATCCTAGCATAGACTAGACATGGTTCCTGCCATGAACCCGCTGGGCAGATAAGCTCTATCATGCCCCTCGAGGGCTGCCTTATTATGCTGCCCAATCTGAGACTGATTCTGTGGTCAAAGTAGTACATGACAGGTCCATGGTGCCCAAGTGACCTTTGGGGCAAGAGGGTTTATGCCTCCTCCATCTTCGGGCTTTGGATTGCCAACTGTGTTTTGCATATGGTTAAGTATCAAAACACCATCTGGAAGAAAAGCAAGGTGGATGCCCAAGCCCTCCCAGAATGCTCCCAGAAACGGGAGGTTCTCAAATCCTTGCACACTGCTGAGGATATTAGTAAAACATCCCTTCAGGGCCTTGTATGACATTTCCAACACTGGTGCCAGGGCTGCTGCCACAGCCATTTGCCTTCATAGGCGGTCCTGGCTGAGGGTCTTGGGGGCGTGCAGCAGATGTCCAACACAAGGTGTTGAATGCCCCCTTCAATGGCACCAAGTTATTTGAGCCAGATGTCCATGGCATCAGCGAGTTACAGGCATCTGGTAGGGCTGTCAACTCCGTCCTTTCGCTTTACCATACGCAGTCTAGGAGCTGACAACACCCATCCTTTAGCAAGGTGTCTCACAAATCTGGAGCTGGCTACCATTCCCAGGGCAAAAGAAAAGCCTCCTTCATCTTGCCTATCCCCTTCACCTCTGGCTCTGCCACAAAATGACCCAGGGTTGATGGATCAGCCCCCATGGCCGGATCTGCCTGTGCCTGACTCCTTGCCAGACCCCCCCCTTTCCAGTCCCATGCCAAGTGGTGGGCAGAGGTTGTTTCTCCCTCCATTTCAGTCAATGGAGAACTATCACTTCAAATATTTGTATTCTTAAAATTATAGAGGGGGTTCACACTCTGGAACTTCTAGAGATGCTTCCAGAGACTCCTTCAGTATCCTCCACCTACCCCCCCGCCCATCTAACGGTTCCCTAGGAGGAGGTGCAGTCCCTTCTGTGGAAAAAGGCCATTGAGCCAGTGCTCAGGTGCCAGAAGAACAGGATTCTATTCCATGTTCTTTCTGGTCCCCAAAAGAACGGGAGATCTGAGATCTACTCTAGATTTAAGGGACTTCAGTCTTTATATCCAGTACAAAAAATTCCACATGGTCACTGAACCAGGCCTGCTGCCCCTGCTCAAGCAGGGCAACTGACTATACTCCCTGGATATGCAAGATGTTTACCTGCATATCTTGGCGTGTCCACCATATAGGAGGTTTCTTTTGCAGGGTGAGCATTGCCAGTTCAGAGTATTGCCCTTTCCTCTGCCCTGCAGGTATTCACAAAGGGCTTTGCAGTAGTAGCTGCTGCCCTCCGGAGAGGAGGACTGCGTATTTACCCCTACCTAGATGACTGGCTCAAGGCTCCGTCCAGTGATCAGCTGATGAGAGCCCTCCAGCTGTTTCTCTCTCTGAGCATCACTGTCAGTCTGTCTTGATTCCATCCCGGAGGCTAGAGTATATAGGGGTGGACCGGGACTTGGTGCAGGGCAGAGCCTTCCTGCCTCTCAACAGGGTGGTGTGCTTCATTACCCAGGCTCAAGAGGTTGCCCAGAGCCATTATGTTCCTGCAGGAGTGTACCTGAGGCTATATGGGCTTATGGCCGTGGCCACTGCCTCTGTCCCCTTGGCCAGGCTGCACATGCGGGTGCTTCAGTGGACACTCCAGTGCAATGAGACCAATACACGGATGACCTACAACAGTTAGCACTGGTCTCTTCCCCAGTCTGCAGGTTGCTGCAGTGGTGGATGGACTTCCAGAACCTGTCACAAGGGGTTCCATTTCAGATCTCCTCTCCCCAGCAGATCCTCACCTCAGATACCTCCAATTTGGGCTGGGGTGCTCACCTTGTTCCTTTTAGACTTGGCGGACATGGTCCCAGATTGAGATGTCTCTGCACATCAACGTCCAGGAGATGCAGGCAGTCCTATATGCCATGCAGGCCTTTCAGAACCATCTCCTTCCTGTTCAACTGTTGATCCAGATTGTCTCAGTGTTGTCTGCTACATCAGCAAACAAGGGGGAATGTATTCATACCACCTGTGCACGGAGGCCATGAGAGTCTGGTACTGGACTCTGGACCACAGTCTGATTTCTCTCAGCAGTCCATGTCCCAGGCATGTTAAACACCCTGGCAGACAGCCTCAACCAGTTGCTGTCCAGCATGCACTAATGGGAGCTTTTCTCATCCATCACAGAAGATCTGTTCGCCAGATGGGGTCATCCAGAGTGGGACCTTTTTGTGTCTCCACTCTTTGCCAAACTGCCCAGTTTCTGCTCACTAGATCCAGGGCCTGGAGATTTCTGGCTAGAGGTGTCCCTCTCCTGGAGTGGGAGGTTCCTTTACGCCTTCCCTCCATTTCCTCTGATTCAGAGGGTGCTAATCAAGCTGCACATGGAGGGGGCCAGCATGATCCTGGTCATACCATTTTAGTCACGGCAGATATAGTTTCCATTACTGCAGCAATTAGCAGAGGACCCTCCAGCTCCCCTGCCCCTTTGCAGGGATCTGCTGACACAGGCTTAGGGAACCCTGGTCCATCCAAACCTCTGGTCCCCTTGTCTGCATACCTTGCTCCTGAGGACTTAGCTGGTGCCCAGTTTGGGGTATCAGAAGGTGACGGGTGTCCTTGTAGCTGCTCAGAAGCCCTCTACTAGAGCCACATATGCCGCCTACCTCCTCCTGGCCCCCTTAACGTACCCCCCTGTTTTCTACCCTTAGGTATTCTACCCTTGCTGATTGGCTATGTTATATGCACTTATCTACATTATATGTTCTATGCCCTTATCTATTCACTCACCTCTGGGAACAGATCATTTACCATCCCTAACTGTTGTTGCTGCTAATTCTGTATTTGTATGTTCTGTTGTATCTTTTTGTATATATTGCATCAATTTAATATCTTCACTGGTTCGATTTGTACTGCTATTTACTGTTTTTGTGCTTTGGACCTCCCAGTGTTGTTACCCCTTCAATATGATGTGCAGCAAGACGTTTGTACTGTTTTTAATAAGCTGTTATGTGTATCGGACCTCCTTGTGAATGAGCCTGCTTAATGGAATTTTCCTACAGTAAACTGAAACATATGCCATGAAGTGGAAGAGGTTTGCCATCTGGGCTGCCAGGCATCATCTGGACCGGTTTACCTTTCCAGTGAGCCAAATTCTGGATTACCTGATCTCTGTCGGACTCAGGCCTCCAATATTCCTCCCTCATGGTGTGCACCTTTCGGCTATTCTGACCTTTAAAGAGCCTGTGGACAGTTGTACTGTGGCTCAGTTAGATGTGTCCCATACCTTTTTCAGGGGCATCCTGCACCTGAAACCTCCAATCCATTACCCTGTCCCTGCTTGGGATCTAAATTTTGCTTTGCAGAAAGTGACCCAGTCTCCTTTTGAGCCAGCCGTGACTTGCGAGCTATGCTTTCTTTCTTGGAAAGTCTTATTTTGGTTCGCTGTTACTTCTGCTTGAAGGATTTCCAAGCTTCAGTCTCTCTGGTGTGAAGAGCATTATTTGATTTTTCACAAAGACAGGGTGTCTTTGCACATGAATTCTATGTTTCTTCCTAAGGTGGTGTCTGAGTTTACCCTTACCAATCTATCCACCTACCGGTTTATTTTCCAAAGCATGCCAATCCATGGGAAGCACTGCTCCATACTTTAGATGTACACAGATTTCTGAAACACTATCTGTCCGAACTAAATACTGCACAAAAGCAAAACAGCTTTTTGTTTCCTTTACCCTAGGAAGAGAGGGAGCTATGGTTTCAAAAAAAGGTTGCCCAGATTGTTGGCCCATTGTATTGTGTTCTGCTACAACAAGTATGGCAGAGTTGTCAGGGACTGTGAAAGCCCATTCCACAAGGGGCATGGCTACCTCTGTGGCCTGTTTCGAAGGGGTCTCAGCTGCTGACATTTGCACTGCTGCCACCTGGAATTTCACCAAGCACTACAGTCTGGACATTACTTCTAGAGCCCGAGCAGGCTTCGGCTGGGCTGTCTTGGGAGGTCTTCTGACCTAGGCTTTGATTGGCCTTCCTCACAAACGGTCTTACTGCACCTGTAACTGCTTGAGACTCATTCCTACTGTGTGACCTGATAACTGGTCTTTCAGTTATCAGGTCACACTGTAGGAAGAAGAACAGTTACTCAAGAACTTACTGTAACAGTAGTTCTTATTTTGAGAAAGGCTTTTGCAGCAGGCCACACCAGTAGGACTGTGCCACCACGAACTAGGACCACACAGAAAACTTATAACTAGCAGAGACTTCCAGTTCCGGTATGATTGGGTAAAGACCCGTGACGAGAGGCTCCCATCAACAAAAAACAAAAGAGGCATTTAAAATAACTAAAAACAAGGTTTAACCAGAACAAAGAACATCTGTACAACGTACCTGAGTGCCTCAACACGAGAGATGGCCAAGCAAAACCGAAATTGCTACCTCCCGATAGCAGATCTGAGCGACCAAGATGACCGCTCCACGGAGGATCCAGGACAAAGTAGCAAGCCTCAAATGCGGCCTGAACCAAAAAAACTGTCTTCTGGGGCCACCCCATCTAAAATGAAGGGCAAAAGCAAAACCATGGCTGTAGAAGGCAACTCAGACACAATTTTACAAGCAATAATGGAATTTAGGGGGGAAGTACGCGAATCGGTGCAAGGGATCAGGGCAGAGATGGGAACGCTACAAACCTGCATGACAGAGGCCGATGCGCAGATTACATTTAATACTTCCAGGCTGGATAATCTGGAAGAGACAATACGTTCCTTGGCAGCCGAACAGCTGGCATCATCTATACGGCAGGAAGACGCAGAAAATCGTGGGCGCAGGAGAAACGTAAGAATTTGCGGCCTACTGGGGGGGGGGTGTGACCCTCTTGCCTATGTGGACCACCTATTCAGGCAATCAGAGCTTGAGCCAGATCTCCAATTGGACACTGAAAGGGCCCATAGAGCCTTGGGCCCACGACCAACCCGCCCTGAGGCCAGGCCATGATCTTTTGTTGTTAGACTTTTAAGCTTTCAGATGAAGGAACTTTTGCTCCACAAGGCATGGTAGAAAGGAAAAGTGCTTTTAGGCCAAAATCACTTAATTTTCGATAATGATTATGCCCCATGTACGCAGAGGCAGCGAAGAGAGTATACTTTATTATTCCCAGCACTATGAGCGCAAAAACTTTGATTCTGCACCCATACCCAGCCAAGCTAATGGTGCTGTACCCAACAGGCCAGAAGACATACCAATCTGCACAAGAGGCGGCAAATGACATGTTGCAGAAGGGTATTATCATGGGCAAAACGATGGAGGCATTAAGATCAAGGATACAACAAGCAAATCAGGGTGAACACCATGACCAGAAAGTAACACAGCTTCAACTAGGAGAAATCCTTAAACAGCTACAACAATATAGAAATCCATCGCTAACAACTTGAAACTCAAGGTAGAGAGACATACTGTTTTCTTCTGCTTCTCTTTGGGCACTATGCCACTTTCCAGAGAGGTTTGACTCTGGAACCCAGTATTGGGAGAGGGGTGGGGAGTGCTGGACTTGGGGGGATATCGAGGAAGGATACCTCTCTTGAGTCCAGGCAACTGGTCAATCATAAGGAGTTTTCTTTTCATGCTTCTAGCAATTCGACCGGGGTTGCCATTTTGTCCCTTTGAGTTCTGTAATAGTGGGAACCCTCCAGGCCAGAGAGCTCTCCTTGAGGTGCTTTTGCCCCTTCTCTTGTTTCTCGTCTCAGTCTGGTGCCCCCCCCGCTCCAAGTTGGGCTCATATGTGCCCTTTCTCCCCCGGGTCCCCCCCCCGGGGGGTTGTTACCTTCCACTGGAAAAGGGGTACCTATCTGCCAAAAACCTCTGGGTTGAACGTCTCAAGGCAAAGAAGAAAAAGGTTAAGGTGAAACTCAACGAGGAATTAAAGAACCGCATCCTGTATACAAAAGCGCAACTCCAAGGTCAAGGGAGGGAGGAAGAGAAAAATACCGAGATCTGCAATATGGGACTGGAACTTTGGACATTGAATAGTACAAAATAAATGCTATCAAAAGGGGCGGGTATTAAAATATTACAGTAACTCTTGACCCAGAATGGACAGAAGAGATATGATGGGTAGAAGAGAGTAGCAATAGAATACTAAGGGACAAGAGAAATACAAGGCTAGCCTATTGAGGCAAAAGCTACAGCCACATAGTCAAAATGAGGAGATGGGCGAACCTTTCAAGTGGAATTATTGGTATAGCAGTGGGGTAATGCCAGTACCTAAAAAGGAGGGATTGTTTCCCATCCTTCTTGGGGTTGTGGTACTGGCACTAGGGGCCTTTTGCCCCGGGGTTGGAGTCTCGGCCCCACCCTCCCTCCTATCTCCACTTTTGGATCAGGAAAGAGGGTCTTGGAGGTTGCTCTTATGCACCCCCCTCTGGGAAGTCGCAGTGTATAAAGTTATAGTTGTGAGTATGCACAAGAAATTAGTTCTTTTGATTTTAAACCAAATTTTTGGTTACACATTGTTGGATCGCATGTTTTGCAACTTCTATATAGTACAGTTAGATTTAGGGGTAAGTAATGGGGAAGGAAAAGTTTCAAATAATGTGTCATATAAGAAATTAGTTTCCTTGGCACGAAGCCAAACCTATATCTATATTATAATGTTCCACATGTTTCGTGGCTTCTATGTAATAGTTTGATCTAAGGGTTAGTAATGGGAGGAAGAGTTTTAAGTATTGAGATAAGATCTTACATATTGGGGTAGTTAAAAATAAATAAATAAATAATTATGAAAAACTCGCACACAAGGAAAAAGTTTGAAAGCACTTGTTTTGTTGGAATGGAGACAGTTGGCCATGAATGGATCGAACTGGGAGTGGTGTTTGAGAGACTGTTTGCTGTGATAAGAATAGTCCTCACAAATGCAAGTTTTTGTCTTTGACCTTGAGGGTATTGGGGAAAGGTCTCCCTCTCTGGACCCGGGGGGGGGAGATTGGTCCTGATGGAAATTGCAGAAATCCTCCTAGAAGAGGGAAAAACAAAAAAATAAAAAATGTCAGATCTTCTAATACAAATTCTCTCGTGCAACATTAATGGCTTGCATAATCCTATTAAACGCTCCAGATTTTTACAGAACATCAGAAAACAGGGACCAGATATTATCATGGTACAAGAGACCCACCTCTCACAATCATAACACTTGAAACTAAGATGGGGGCAGAGATATGAGGTTTTCGCTTCGTCACATCCTAGTGGGCGCCGCAGAGGAGTGCAATTATGATACCAGCATCTACCCCCTTTGAAATAACTCCGTCCCATACTGATGCCCAGAGATGTTACGTTATCCTTCAGGGACGTCTGTACGCCCATGAGTTGACATTGGTGAATGTGTACCTCCCTCTGCAGACAAATACCCCAGCAATAAGATACCTTTTCTCTAAAATCTTAGAACTACTTAAAGGACAGGTAATAATAGGAAGAGGAGATTTAAATATAACCCTATCACCGAATAAAGACTGCTCCCACCCTTTAAAATATAGACAAACAAATGCTACTAAATATATTTAAAAAAATGTTGGATCACCTGGGACTGGTGGATGTGTGGTGCTCAATGTTTCCATCAAACCCAGGATATGCATACTACTCAACTAGACATCATTCTTACTCTAGGTTAGACTACTTTATAACCATGTGTTAACATTTAACTTCAGTACAGGATATAGAAATATGCCCCAAAACACTGTCTGACCACTATCCTCTCATTTTAAAACTTAGGCAAAACTAAAAAACAATGTGGCATCTTAATCCCTTTATTTTAAAAGATCCACAGTTAATAGACATAATGAAAAAAAAGAATCCCACAATTTTTATCACAAAACTCATCCCCAGATATTTCTGAAGCTATAACTTGGGACTCTCTAAAAGCTACACTAAGGGGAGAAATGATAGCCTATTCAGTCAAAAAGAAAAGAGATCTAGACAAGGAATACTCTGAACTGACGTATTTTATTCAACAATACTAGTTATTATACAGGGAAGGGGACAAGGAACTAGCACAACAAATTACAGATGCAAAGGCCTCCTTGCAAAAAAATACTGGATGCCAGAATCCAACAGGCCTTGCTTTACCTTAAACTGAATAACTACATGGGAGGTGCCTGGGGGTCACGTTGGCTGGCCCAAAAAATAAGAACACAGAAACGTTTGGTCACCATAATCAAGGCCAAAAATGCTGCAACGGGTTTAGCTTACAGGGATGAAGAAATTAGACAAATATTTACTGAATAATTTTACCACCCTGTATCAACAAAAGGAAACAAAAGTATCCCAAACACTAGAAAAGAATTCTTAAAAGATCTACCCCTTCCGAAATTAACTGAAAATCATAAAGCAATATTAACAGCTCCAATTAAAGCAGAGGAAATCCAGGTAGGAATAAAAAAAAAACCTTGAACAAAACCGATGCCCGGGACCAGACGGATATACCTCTGAATGGTATAAACAATTTAGAGAAGAGATCACACCACAATTGCTAAGGGTGTTTGCTGAAATTAAGGGAGACCCTCCTCCTCCCTATTGGGATTATGCAGTGTTATCACCCATCCCAAAACCAAATGACTCATCAATGCCATCCATGTGTAGATCTATCTATCTATCTTAAATAATGATTATAAAATCTTAATGATGACATGGGCGGCAAGGCTGGAGACCATTCTGCCTTACATCATACACTAAGACCAGACAGGATTCATAAAAAAGAAGAGAAATACAACAGACAATATCAGAAGAACTTTTATCCTGATTGAATATATTCAAAAAAGAGAGATCCCAGTGGCCATATTAAGCCTAGATGCAGAGAAGGCATTCGACAGGGTGTCCTGGGATTTCTTATGGGACACCCTGTCGAAGTTTCAATTTCCAGATACCTTTGTGGGATGGCTGAAGAAAATATATAATACTCCCCAAGCGTATGTCTGTATTAATGGAGGCTTGTCTCCCCCCCCTTTCCTTTGTCCCATGGCACATGGCAGGGGTGCCCATTATCACCCTTGCTATTTATATGGAACCTTTGGCGTCGGCACTTCGTGGGGCTAGGGAGGTGGAGGGAATCCCACTGGGTCAAAGGGAGTACAAACTTAACTTATTCGCGGACGATATTCTGTTGTCCCCGGAAACCTCCATTCCGGCAACATGGCACATACTTAAAAAATTTGAAAAGGCAGCGGGATTCAAACTTAATATGAACAGAACCAAAGTGTTACTTTTAAATTTTCCCCCTAGCAATGTACTACATCGGACTTGCCCTTTAAAATGGAATTCCACTAAAATTAAGTATCTTGGAGTGTATCTTTCCTCAAATGTAGAGGTAATAGGGACAATAAACTATGAACCTCTAACTCAAACAATTCAGCAAGATCTCAAAAAATGGTCAGCCTTGCATCTATCTCTCTTTCAACGAACAGAGCTATTACGGATGAATGTACTTCCTCGACTTTTATACTCATTTCAAAATATCCCCTTTTTCCCTTCAAGATTTTATTTTAAATCTTCGGGGAAAAAACCTTCTCTGGGGTAACCATAGACCCAGGATACGCTATTCAATCCTAACATTATCTCTGGCCCGGGTTGGGGGGGGGGTATTAATCTTCCTAATTTAGAATTATACGCCATATCAGCCCTTCTTAAAATATTGATTTTATGGATGTCAGGGAAATTCTCAGCTCCATGGAAAACATTAGAGTTTGAAATCAATGATATGCATGACATCCATAAGCTTCTTTTCTCTTCAACGGGGAAAACTCCTCCACTTAGAAATTTTACTAAGATCACATCCAATGTATTCAAAATTTGGTACAGGTTAAGGGAATGACCATATTTGGATCAGGTATACACGTATTGTAAGATATTTTCTTGGGATGAACAATTTATCCCATCCCACTCAGACCAAACCTTTGTGTGATGGAGGCAGGGGGGTTTGTCCCATACCTTTCAATTCCTAGACGAAAAGGGAATACGCTCATTCGAGGAGGTGAGAACAAACTACAATCTAAGAAGAAATGACTTCTTTAGATATCTGCAAGTACGAAATTATATATTGAGAAAAAGGAATATAGAAGCAAAAATACCAACCCCCATGACTCCAAACTTAAAATTATTCATAGACACCAAAAAAGGTCACCTGGGAGAACACCCGATAGGGAATATTTACAAAGGTCTCAGAGACCTAACCCAGGAATCGACAATATCCATTTTGGAGAAATGGAATTCGGAATTAGGCCTTTCTATACCCCCGCCCTCTGGACACAAACAACAGAGCAAGCCATTAAAATTACCTCCTCCACATTCTGGAGAGAATATGCATGGAAATGTAGAATTCGTTACTTTTGTCCACCAGTTTTATTGGCCAAATATCTACCTGAAACATATGGCCATTGCTGGAGAGGTTGCAGGTGTACTTAGGCCAACCTAGGACATATGTGGTTGTGTCCAATGTTGATGCCATTTTGGTGCTCTTTCCAGGAGGAATTAACAAATTGCCTGGGTGAAACAATAGAACTATCAGCAGAGATGGTTTTACTATCAGTATATCCTAACTGGTCCCCCTCTTGGGGAAAAAACATTAATGCCATTTTTTTTACTTGGCAGCAAAAAAAGTTTTAACTAGAAGGTGGATGAAAAAAGTAATACCTACACTACAAGAATGGAGAAAAGTTATGACGACAATATACAGAATGGAAGGATTATCAGCAAAACTACAAGACAGAATATCAAGTTTCCAGAACAAATGGAGAGAAAGATCTCTATACCAAGCCCATATAAATGTAGAATTTATTCCCTGAGGGGAGGAGGGGACCCTGACTCATCTTTCTCTCTCTGTTTCGCACTGGAACAAGGAGTAAAATATCCTAACTTTTAAAATAATGCCAGAACATATAAACTGAATAAGGACTGGCTGTAACTGTCACAAAATGATGTATGTATATTGTATGTGAATTGAAGATCTTTTTAATAAAAATCAAATAAAAAAAAAGAGAACTTATAGCTAGCGGTTTACCACGGGGGACCGCTGCCCCACCACTAACAACCAACGTCGGTCATCTGACATCAGTACAGGCCATATAGGAGGGTGGTTACCTACACCCACTTTGGTTCTTTTCCTGCCATCGACCTGTGCATGTCAGACCTAGTGAACGTTGGCTACAGTCGACCGACTTTTCCTGTGCTTTTTTAATTTTCCTTTATTTCTCAATTAAAACATCAACATTTGTGTTTTTTTCTGGATGAGTTTGTCTTCTACAGCACCCTTGTCTTCTGACCACTCCACTAAGTGTGCCTGCGGCAACAAATTCCAGAAAAGGACAATCACTCTTTGTGCTTGATTTGCCTAGGCCCCAGCCACACTGAAGCCTACTAACACTGCAAGAAACAACAAAGCCACTCTGGAGATGTTGATTGAAAATGGTGGAGAGCCACCTCCTTACAGTTGTGGCCAAAAATATTGGTGCCCTTGCACTTTTTAAAATAACTCACAATTTCCTCTAAACATAAGTTGAAATTAACAACAGTACAGTATTTGGTTTCCACAATTCTTTATTTTTCTGTTAATATTACAGAACCTTTGTTTTTGATTCAGAATTTAATATATTCTTGAAATCAGAAAATGAAAAGAAATGGCATTGACAAACTTATTGACACCCTAGGCTTGATATTTTGTAGCACAGCCTTTGGTCAAAATAACTGCAATCTACCGCTTCCTATAGCCATGGATAAGCTTCCTGCATCTCTCTACTGGCAGTTTGGCTCACTCTTCTTGTGCAAACTGCTCCAGTTCTCCCAGATTTGAAGGGTGCCTTCTCCCAACTGCTGTTTTCAGATCTCTCCACAGGTTTTCAATGGGATTTAGATCTGGACTCATTGCTGGCCACTTCAGAACAGTCCAGCGTCTTGTCTTGAACCATTCCTGGGTGCTTTTTGGAGCACGTTTGGGGTCATTGTCCTGCTGGAAGACCCATAACCTTCGACGGAGACCCAGCTTTCTGACATTGGGTTCAGCATTGCACTCCAAAATGGCCTGGTAATCGCCAGATTTTATGATGCCATGCACACGTTCAAGGCACCCAGTGCCAGAGGCAGCACAGCAACACCAAAACATCACTGAACCTCCATGTTTGACTGTAGGGAAGGTGTTCTTTTCTTTGAAGACTTCGTTTTGTTTTCTGTAAACATAGAGATGATGTGCTTTACCAAAAAGCTCTAATTTGGTCTCATCTGTCCACAGGATATTCTCCCAGAAGGATTTTGGCTTGTTCAGGTGTGTTTTGGCAAACCCCAGTCAGGCTTTCTTATGTCTCTCTCTCAGCAGTGGGGTCCTCCTGGGCCTCCTACCATGTAACCCCCTTTCATTGAGTTGGCGACAGATGGTGCAAGTTGAAACTGTCGTACCTTGTGTCTAAAGGTCAGCTTGAATCTGTTTGGCAGTTGATAGAGGGGTTTTCTCCACCATTTGAACAATCCTGCGCTGCAATCTTCGATCAAGTTTTCTCTTGCGGCCACGTCCAGGGAGGTTGGCTACAGTGTCATGGGCCTTAAACATCCTGATAACATTACGTACGGTGGAAACAGGAACATCAAGGTCTCTGGAGATTGATTTGTAGCCTTGAGATTGTCCATGCTTGGCTACAGTCTTCTGACTGACCTCCTCAGACAGTTCTCTGGCTGTCTTTCTTTTCTCCATGCTCATTGCGGTACACACAGTCACACAAAACAGGAGAATGAGTCCTTTTCTGTATTCAGACTGGTTGAATGAGTGACTTTTATATTGCAGGTACCTGCAACTCACCACAGGTGAGTTCAATTCCAAAGTGAAGGAGAATCACCTCCTTGAAATCTAATTGTTTCTAACTACTTCTAAAAGGTGCCAATAATTTTGTCCGGGCCATTTAAGGATTTCTATGTGGAATAAGCCAATACTTAGTAAATTTTTCTGCTTTTTGTGTTTTATTCTACTGCAAACCAAAGAAATACATATGTGGATACCAAAATATTTTTTAATTTCAACAATTTTCTGGAAGGAATGGTGCATTATTAGAAAAAACTGCAAGGGTGCCAGTATTTTTGGCCACGACTGTAAACAGAAGCTGCTTGCAATGGAAAAGGAGCTGCAGGACAGGAGCTCGCCAGCACAGTCCTGGGCCTCTTCTTCCTCCCACAGGGAGAAATCGGGAAAGCACAAGCACCTGCAGAATCGCCAAGAATGGGTCCGGTCAGCTTCACGGTCACGGTCTCCTCATAAGTCTTCCACTGTAACGGCATCTTCCTCCTACTGGGGGGTCGACCCTTGCTGCCCAACCAGCACTCTCTTCCTCCAGGCTCCCAGTGGCTCCTCTGCCCACTCTGATCTCCATAGCGGGTGGAGGCTCTTTGGGGCAGGAGACTTCATCTCCTGCCTTCCAGCCCCGATGCTCAGGCCCACTACCTCCATGGGCTGTCAGCCAGCTGGCTCAGTGGGCTCTGGCCTTCGGGTGGCAGTTCTACACCTGTAACCCTCCCAGCCCCGGCTCTGCCTTCATCAGCCCCCACCTCTCAGACCAACACCATTTCCTTTAGGCAGCACCCGCAACAGCCCGATGCTGTCTTCTCTTCTCCAGCGTCACCCATGCCGCTACCCAGGGAGTCTCCTTCCCCACAAGCGCTGGCTTCTTCTGTGGACTTTGCGCCAGCAAACACTTTGCCCAGGAGATCTAGACCGTCGCACACCCGGCCTTCTCCTGCTGGGCCATCACCGGTTTTACGGATGCCCCAGCCAGTGTGCCCGATGCCAGTTGGACCATCACCCGATCAGTTTCCAGCGCTGGCCCCATTGCCATCATTCCCTAACCTGGCACCGGGGCTGCCTTTCCTCCCTGTGTGCAACATTGCTCCTCAGGTGGATTACAATGCCCTTTTCTCGGCATGGTGGGCGTTCATGCAGAAGCAGACCCCCACTCTTCAGGGTCCACCTCAGTCATCTCTCTTCCCCCCCTGGGATCCACAGCCCAGGGACACAGGCAGGGCTGGGCCTTCTGACCCCTACACGTCAGGAACTTCTGGCACTAGGTCTGATGTTGGTACCGGTACCAGTACCAGGCATGAGGAACTTCGCCCTCTGTCACCAGGACCAGTCAGTGAGTCCTCAGAGGATGAATCTGAATCCTTTGGTTCCTGTTCTCTGTGGTACTGGGGAGAACGATACACCCAAGGAGGTACCCAAATCCCCGTCTGAAGATCAGTCTTTCCTGGATGTAATGTGTCACTTTCAATCATTTATGGGATGGAAGATGGAGGATTAGGACCCCGAGAGGTGTCGCCTTGCAGTTTTCCTTCGACAGAAGGATGCCTTGCCAGTTGTGGTGCCAACCATGATAGTTTTATGAGGATGTCACCAAGGCAGCTTGGGCTCATCCCTCCACTGTTCCTCCCCTCCCTAAAAAGGTCAGCAGGCTTTATCACATGCCGGCAGGTAAACCTTAACTTGGGGACCCATCTAAAGGCAGATTCTGTAGTTATTAATGCAGCCCACCATTGCACAAAGAAACCCAAGCACCTTAGTACTTCTCGAGAAGACCTTGAGTCTCGGCAGCTGGATCACATAGGCAAGCAGGTCTTCGCTGCAGCAACCTTGACCATAAGGGCCATCAGTTATTTGACCCATATGGTCCAATACCAGAATGCCATCTGGGATCAGGCCAGGGACCTAGTCCAGACCCTGCCTGAGGACCCCACAAAAACCCAGCTCATGAAGTCTGGCTTGGATGTGGGTACCCATGTGCTTAGGGCATCCTACAATGCCATGGATGCCTCGGGGCAAAGAGCTGTGGCTGGCATCTGCCTGAGGCACCATTCTTGGGTCTGGGTCTCTGGTTTTGCCCTGGATGTTCAAGCTAACATCTTAGATGTTGCCTTCAGGGGTTTAGTCCTTTTTGGGGGTGATGTTCAGGACTTCATTTCTAATTTGCAGGAGTCAGGCAAAGCCCTCTGGTCCATTCATTCGCTGTGCCATACCCAGCCTAGATTGAACCAGCTTCCGCCCTTTCATCGGTTCTCTCCTAAGCAGGCTTGAGGTCAATCTGCCAAGGGCCAGCAACAACATAAGGCTTTCAACACCCCCGCAAGTACTACTGCTGCTGTATTCCCCCAGGGTCCAACAGCTTTCCCGCTCCTGACTCCTCACCCGACCGCCCCCTCCCCCAATTGAAAGTCCACGAGTGGTGATCGGGGGGTTGATCCTTTCTCCACTTGGAGAAATGGCAAGTAGTGACCACAGACAGTTGGGTGCATCAGTTCATTGCTTCAGGCCACACTCTGGAGCTGGTAGAGTGGCCGCCCGAGACCCCTCCCATCCATTCTACATACCATCCTGCACATCTGCCTCTGGTTTTAGAGGAGCTTCAGGTGCCTGTGCAAAAATGAGCCTTAGAGCTCATCCCGCAGACTCAGTGGGGAAGGAGTTTGATTCCCACTTCTTCCTCGTCCCCAAAAAGACGGAGGATGTGCATTCCATCTCCTTCTGCCCCTCTTCTGGTGCAGACAGATAATGTGTGTCATCTATTGCATCAACAAGCAGGGGGGAACTCACTCTTAACCCGTGTTGGGAGGCAATGAGAGTTTGGTATTGGGCCATCAAGCACCATCTGGAGCTGTCATTCATGTTCCAGGCATCCAAAACATGCTGGCCGACAGTCTCAGCCACTCCCAGTCTTGAGCTCACGTGTGGGAACTTCTTACCTCAGTGGTCAAAGATCTCTTCGACAGGTGGGGTCACCCAGAGTTTGATCTCTTTGCATCCGCCTCTCAACACAAAACTGATGCTTTTTTGTTTGCTCGATCCCTGGCCTGGAGTTTTCTGGCGAGATGCATTGTCCCTCTCTTGGAAGGGGAGGTTTCTATACGCATTCTCTCCTATCCTGCTATTGCAGAGGCTTCTGCTCCAGCTCAAGGGGAGGCAGAGATGATCCCCATAGCTCTTTTCTGAGCATGTCAGATTTGGTTCCCTTTGCTACAACAGTTGGCAGGGAAACCTCCATTGCCTCTTCCTCTGTGCAAAGGCTTGCCTTCCCAGGACCAGGGCACCCTGGTCCATCTGGATCTCAAGTCCCTGCATCTCCATGCATGGCTCCTGCGGACCTAGCTATTTACTACTTTTGCGTTTCATCTAGGGTCGCTGATGTCCTAGTGGCAGCCAGAAAGCCCTCCACCAGGGCCACTTATGCTATGAAATGGAAATCCTCTTCCATTTGGGCAGCTGCTCGCCATTTGGATCCATTCACCTGCCTGGTTAGTCAGGTGTTGAGTACCTCCTTCCCCTTTCGGATTCAGGCCTGGGTACTCTTCTTTTAAGGTGCATCTTTCTGCCATCTCTGCATACCATGCACCTATTGAGGGCAAAGCTGTTGCCCAGCTTGAGGTGTCTCGCACTTTTCCGCAGGTCATTCTGCATCTGAAACCCCACATTCGGGATCCTGTACCCCCATGGGACCTTCATTTTATGTTGGAGAAACTCAGTTCACCTCCCTTTAACTGGGTTGCGAGTTGAGTTGCACTTTCTGTCGTGGGAAGTGCTCTTTTTGGTTGCCGTGACGTCTGCTCGGAGTATTTCCAAGCTCCAGGTTCTGATATGTAAAGAGCCTTATTTGGCTTTTCATAAAGACAGTTAAGTTTTTGCCTAAGGTGGTGTCTGAGTTTACTTTAAATCAATCCACCCACCTGCCAGTTTATTATTCTAAATATTCTAATCAGGGGAGGCATTACTTCATTCTTTGGATGTTCACAGAGTGTTGCGGTATTATATGAACCACACCAGATCTTTGAGGAAAACTGTTAAGTTATTTGTGTTGTTCGCCCCCAAGAGAGAGGGTGCTCCTGTTTCCAAACAGTGTTTGTCTAAGTGGTTAGCCAATTTATTTATTTATTTATTTGCTTTTGGTAACCGGGTAAGTGCACTAGGCAACTGCTTATTTTCAGGCACAACCCGGGAGAGTACAAATCAAAGAACAGGTAAAAACAAATACATATATAGTGTTGCACAATAGGAGATTCCAAACAGTTATACAGAGGTGCAAATTACGTAGTACATAGAGGAGGTACATATCACGCAGTATAATGGGAACAAAACAGACAAAAAGGCACAATTTACTGTTAATGTACAAAACATGACAGTGCTGTTGGTAAGTCAGCAAGGAGACAATTCCCAGGCAGAGACTGGGAACAAAGTGCATAGCTGCAGCTGAGGAAGAGGGGGGATGGGAGGAATCAAGAGGCCACAGGGAAATTTAAGTGCAGGATAATGGTAGATTTGCATGTCTCGTGAAGCTAGTGACATTTGCAAATGTCGAAGGAGGCAAGGTAACTGGGGAGGCCTTTCTTGAAAGTGGGGTGGGATTTGGAGTGCCCAAGATCAAGTGGGAGAGAGTTCCAAAATTTGGGGGCATAGAAGGAGAAGGCAAGTTCACCCATCCTGGTAGAGCATTTTGGGACAAATAACAGAGTTAAAGACTTGGAATGGAGGGAACTAGGGCAGTCCATGGGGGTGAGCTTAGCAGCGAGTGTGGAGGGGATGGAAGAACGAATAACGTTGTCTGTCAGACAACCTAATGAATAAGCCCAACGCGAGAAAGGCGACAACCAGTGGAGGTCAGAATAGAGTGGTGCTTAAGACGAGCAGATAGTGCAAATCTACAGAAATTGCATTGTTTACTGCTACCACAAGTACAAGCCCCTTCCAGGGACAGTCAGGGGCCATTCTACCAGGGGTATGGCTGCATCTAAACATAGAATTTGACGGTAGATAAGGACTGCTTGGCCCACCTAGTCTGCCCATTTCCCAACCTGATGGATAAGCTGCAGATTCTAGTTAACAGCTTACTTCCTCCAGCCCCCCACTAGAATTGCCTTATGCCTGTCCCATGCATTCTTGAATTCTCCCTCTGTTCCTGACTCCACAATCTCCTCAAGAAGGCTGTTCCATGCATCCACAACCCTCTGTGAAAAAAATACTTTCTAACATTACCTCTGAGCCGTCCCCCCATCTTCAAATTGTGCCCCCTTGCTGTTGCACATCTCTTCTTCTGAAAGATGCTGCCCTCTTGTACTTTAATTCCCTTGAGATACTTGAAAGTTTCTATCATGCCCCCCCTTTCCTCAAGGGTATACATATTAAGCTGCTTTAGTCTCTCCTCGTATGTCTTCTGGTGCAGACCCTGCACCATTTTGGTTGCCCTCCTCTGAACAGCCTCCACTCTGTCTATGTCTTTGCAGAGATGGGGTCTCCTGAATTGCGCGCAGTACTCCAGATGGGGTCTCACTAACTGTTTGTACAGAGGGATAACAACTTCCTGTTTTCTACTGTTGATGCCTCTCCCTATGCATCCCAGTATCCCCCCAGCCCTCCTTACTGCCTTCTCACATTGCTTCCCACCTTTAGGTCTTCTGATATAATTTCTCCTAGGTCTGTTTCCATTTTTGCTGTTGTCAGTATCTCACCCCCATTATGTACTCTTCCCCTGGGTTTTTTTTCCCCAGATGCATTACCTTGCACTTCTTTGCAGTGAATCTGAGCTGCCACATATTTGACCATTCCTCCAACCTTTCCAAGTCCCTTTTCATTCTTTCCACCCCACCTTGTGTGTCAATCCTGTTGCAGATCTTTGTGTCATCTGCAAAGAGACATACCTTTCCTTCCAGGTGCTCTCCAATGTCACTTATAAAGACATTAAAAAGGACTGCTTGTTTCAGAATGTATCCTCTGCTACCATCTGTACAGCTGTCACCTGGAGTTCTGTCCTTACTTTCATCAAGCACTACAGTCTGGACATCGCCTCTAGGTGTAGAGCCAGTTTTGGACTGGCAGTGCTTCAGGGCTTTCTGTCATGAGCTGTTGTTGGCTGACTTTTCCTCCTCCCAGTGATTTTCTTGGTGATGCCGGTATTGCTTGGCATTCAGTCCTACCAGTGTGGCCTGCTGCAAGAGCCTTTCTCGAAGTATGATACAAGTAGTTACTTAAGAACTTACCATAACAGCAGATCTTAGAGAAGCTCTTGCAGCAGGCCCTGCTTTCCCTCCCTCCTTCCCCCTGCTTCTTTTTCTTCCTTTGCTTCAGCTTCTTTGGCTCTCAGGATAAACTCCTGCATTCTCCTTCAGCTGGCCGTGCAGAGTCTCCAGCAGGAGAACTGGGGTGGGTGTGGGGAACCGCCCTCCTGTATAGCCTATACTGACATCAGTGGGGGCAGTCCCCATGGTAGACTGCTAGCTAGCTAGATGTTTTCCATGTGGTCCTAGTGCCTGGCAGCAAAGTCCTACCATTGTGGCCTGCTGCAAGAGCTTCTCTCAAAGATCTACTTTTACGGTAAGTTCTTGCGTAACTGTGCTGTCTTTGAGGGGATCTCGGTCATCAGATCTGCCTTCCCTCCCACCACCCCCTCCTATGGGTCTGTCTTCTCAAAACTGGCTAACTGGGGTAGCCAGCCTTTTGCTTTGGCCTGGGCACCCCGCTCTCTCTCTCTCTCCTCATGGCTCTGGTTATTTCCCTTAGTCTCCGGGGGGGGGGAGAACTGAGGAAGGATTGGGGCTGTTCATGGTGATGTCAGCAGATGACGTCCATGTGGGCGACCCCAGTGATACTGCTGGTGAACTTCCATGTGGATCCTGCCTCACCGATGGTGAAGTTCCTACGGTGTGACCTGATGACTGAGAGCCCCTTCAAGATCTGCTGTTATGGTAATTTCCTGCGTAACTGTTCTTACTGAGTTCCTTGAGGATAGGAAGCTTTGGCTGTTGCTGGGTAGGCCTTCAGAAAGGGATTTGAAGGGCTGTAAGAAGGCCTCAGCTGCGGCTGGGTTAGTCCAACAGCTTGTGGCCCTTGAAGCAGAAGCAGTGCAGTGGTGGCTACGATGGGCATCTCATTGGTCTCGGCACCATTGCCTGGGGCCAGCATCAGAGGGTCATTTACTGGGGAGTTTCGGGAAATGTGCCTGGTCTTCTAGACCTGTGGGTAGAGCTGTGCTCACTGTGGCATGCAACACAAGCATCAACGGCACTGGTTGTGGGACTGGGAGCAATCAAAACACTCCTGGTCCATTGACTCACCTAGCCACTCAGCGGCTGCCATGGTGCAGGTTGGGCTGGTTGAGGGCTCTTTGGTCTCCCCCCCCCCCATCCAAGCCATTCGATGTCAACTCTGGTTGAGCAGACTACTGAGATCTTACTTCGAGAGGGTTCCTTCAGTAGGTCATCACATATCGGACTAGCGCCACCTGGCGTCTGGCCGCACGGCGACTTTTCGCAATACCTGACGGGGACTGCCCACCCGACGTCACGTGACTATCAGTGTGACGCTAAATAGTGGACAGTCCGCACACCCGCCCCCCAGTTTTTTCCTGCTGTTGCCTCGTGTCAGTCGCATTGCAGACTTCCTAAGCAATCGTCGTTGAAAGTGCTTTTTTCTCGTCGGTTTTCACCGCAGTTTTTTTCCATTTGATGATTTTTCTTCTGTGTCTTCACCGAAAAAGTGTTCCACCTGTGGCACGCAAATTCCACACAAAGACAGCCATGTGAAGTGTGTGATCTGCTTAGGCCCAGACCACCCAGTTTCCTCTTGCCTGGACTACCAGCCTTTTAACCAGGCCACACGCTTTGGAGGCCCATCTTTTGAAGATCTGGCTGGCATCATTAGAAAAGCAGATGGAGCGGATCCGATCTTCATCTCCTTCCAAAAACAGAACATAGGAAAGAGAAACACTGAGCAGAAGCACTCCGTGGAGGTGTCCCAGCCCAAGGCGCCTCTGCCCTCGCCCAGCAAGGCTTCTTTCCAGCCGCCGCCTAAGGCAAAGCCGACATCGGAAGGTAAGTTGGACAAGTCCTCCTCTAAGGGTAAATCGACAGCCGACTCCTGACGGCCGCACTTCACCTGCTGTTAAGTCGACCCCTTGGCTCCTCCAGGGTTCGCCCAGCCGCTGATAAGACGACTCCCCAGGTCTTGGGGACCCGCACAGCTCCAGCTGCTAAGTCGACAGGGGGCTCCTTCCCCTCCCACCTGGCTCCATCTGGTCAGGCATCCATCCCTGGCGGGCGCTCAGACGCAGCTCTTCTGTCGTGGCGTGACGGCGCCCAACCTGACGTCCACAAGAGCTTGGGGGAGACTGCCCCTCTCCCCCTTCCTCTTTGCCAGTAGCTTCCCCATTCAGGCCGCTACCTCGAGCTATGACTGTGTTTAACCCCTGGACATTATCCACCCCTCTGAGTCCATTCCACACTCACCTGACACAAGGATGGAGGCTCCTCCATAGCAGTCTGGCCCTACTCAGGAGACCCCTTGTATCCCTTCTGGGGGGGGATCACTCCTGACTCTATGCCTGTCCCGGTCGACATCCCACTGCCGGATCCAGCAACAGTCCCTCCAACGCCGGAACCCCTACGACGGTCTCTGAGCCTGGGCCCAGTCGTCTGCCCCAGCGCCGGATCAGGTGGTGCACATGCCAACACTGGCCCTGCCGCCAGTTTATATGATGGTGGACCCTACGTGGGTTCCCCCTCTGTCAGATCTTCTGACATTGGGCCTTTACACAAGACTCCAGACTGTTCCGCATTACCCCTCGGGGTATCCTGGGGATCACCTCCCGGCTGGTCCTCCTCCAGATTGGAGTGGCACAGGGCATTTTTCCCCAGGTTTTACGGTCAGAACCCGGGTTATGGCTTCCCGGGTTATCGGGTATCACTACCCTTCTCCCCCCCAAACCTCAACCTCCTCCGCCTCCTCCACAGGCTCCAGTCCCACCAGATTTCAAGACTCTTATTCAGTCTTGGTGGCAGGGGGCGCACTCTGAGCTGGTATCTGACCTGGAGAGCAGACTCTCATCTCTGCACTGTCTTAGGTCTCCGTCCCCGAGGAGCTCGTCCCCCTCTACGGTTCATGTCCTGGGGACATCTCACAAGGATATCACTTTTGGGGATCTTGGAGACCATCTGGACGTGGGGGATGATGAGTCGCCAGAGGAGCACTCTGATCACGAGTCTTTGGTCCCTAAGAGCACGGTTTCCCCCAAATCCCCTCCGGAGGACCCTGCCTTTTTGGCCCTCCTGAGGTCAATGCAGAACTACTTCAAGTGGGAGTTCGAAGAACAGGATCCGATGCAGCAGAGACTCACTGAACACCTAAACTTGGAGTCTCTGTCCCAGATTTCTGTTCCTGTATGGATAGGACCTCACCTCTACTGTCTGGCAGATGCCTCATTCCATCCCAGCTGTCCCCAGGAGGGCGGACAGGGTTTACTGGGCACCCAAGGATTCTCCGTTTCTTAACGCTCATCCGAAGGCAGACTCCGTTGTGATTTCAGCTGCTCATGATCGCTCTTCAGCACATGAGCACCTCTCCAGACAAGGAGTCGAGGCAGATGGACCAGTTTGGTAAGAAGGTCTATTCTTCGGCCACATGTGCACTTCGGTCCCTTAATTATGTGGCCCACATGGTGATGCACCAAAAAGCTACCTTGGCCAGGCTCGAGTTCAATCTGTGGAACCTTCAGATCTCAAGGAGCTTGCCAAGGAACTCCGCCTGTTTCATTTTTTCTTGCAGACATACATTGCGGGCTACTTACAACTCTGTCGATTCAGTAGCCGCAGTACCAATGACTTCACCATTGCTGGGGAGCGACCAATCAGGCTGCATCTATGGCCGCGCAAATGAGGTCCAGTCTGCAATTCAGGATGCCCCCTTTTGGGGCTCAGTGTTCTTTGGCGGCGACACCAAAGACATTACCGATCTCCGGGATAAAGGTCAGGCCCGGAGATCAGTGCTGTCCATGTACTGATCTGGTGCCCAGCAGCAGCCATTTTGGAAAAGGACCTGGAGGCAGAGGAAGCAAGCCCATCTCATCGCCAGGGCAAGCGTAAGTCCATGGGTTCTGCCACCCCTCCCGCCTCCAAGGATCAGAGACGTTCAGGGGGACCATCCCCAACGCCCTGCCACCTCCTGACTTCCTCGCCCCACCCCCTCCTCAGCCTCTGTGCGAGGAGCCTGTGGAGGGGAGGTTCACCTGCCATGCACAGGAGTGGCAGGGCATTACCTCTAATGCATGGATCCTGCAGCTGGTGCCCACCAGACTCTCCGCCAATCCAGTTGTCCTACTCTTGAGACCAGGCTCTTCTCATCAGAGAAGAAATCAACATTCTCTTGCTCAAGGAGGCTATAGAGAGCGTTCCCCTCCGGCAAAGGGGAAGGGGGTTCTACTCCCACTTCTTCCTGGTTCCAAAAAAGTCAGGCGACATGAGACCCATTCTCAACCTGTTCGTTGAGTACAAGAAATTTAAAATGCTGACCCTCCAAAGCCTTCTCCCTCTCCTGCTGGAGAACCAGTGACTTTGTGCTCTGGATATGCTGGGTGCTTACCTGCACATTCCAATTTTCCCCAGCCACCCCCTGGTTCCTGTGGTTTTGTTTCCTGGGGGAGCATTTCCAGTTCCGGGCCCTCCCCTTTGGTCTGTCTTCGGCACCTCAGGTTTTTACCAAGTGCCTGGCGGTGGTGGCGGCCCTTCTGCATCGCCAGGGCATAATAGTTTTCCCTTACCTGGACAACTGACTGATTTCAGCCCCTTCCGGAGATGCTCTTTCGGAACCTCTGCATTTCATTCTGGATCTGTTCTCCAAGTTGGCATTACTGTCAGTTTTCCCCAGTCATCCCTTTCCCCGAATCAGAGACTTCAGTTCATCGGGGCAGTCTTGGACACAGTCCAGAGCAGGGTCTTCCTTCCTTACTTCCTCTGGACAGGGTGGAAACTCTGGTCTGTCAAGCTCCATTGGTGGCCTCATCCAGGTCCTTCGCCTTCTCAGCCTGATGGTGGCCTCCATCACTACCGTTCCCCTGGTGAGGCTCAACATGAGAATCACTCAGTGGTCCTTGCGGATGCAATGGGATCAACTCCTGGACGACCTGGACCATCCGGTCCCGATATCGTTGGAGGTCCAGAAAGACTTGCTGTGGTGGAGTGATCCCTGCAACCTTTCCTTGGGTCTCCCATTCAGGAACCCTGTCCCCTCAGTGTCTGACTACAGATGCATCTAATATGGGCTGGGGGGTACATTTGGGGAACACCAGGCACAGGGACTTTGGTCCAGCTCGGAGGTGTTGTAGCATATCAACGTCCTGGAGATGAGAGCGGTCTTGTATGCACTTCAGGCGTTCCAGACCCTTCTCCCTAAGGGATCACTGCTTATCCAGACGGACAACATGTCAGTAGTCTGGTATCTCAACAAACAAGGAGGAACTCGCTCGTACCCTCTCTGCAGGGAAGCGATGAGAGTGTGGAACTGGGCAGTCCAGCATGATCTGTCCTTAGTAGCAGTGCACATTCCATGCATCCAAAACGTCCTGGTGGACAGTCTCGGCAGATCTCGAACCTTCAGTCACAAAAGGGAACTAAGTCAGGAAGTGGCAGTCTCTCTCTTCTAAGGTGGGGGCGTCCGGATCTTGACCTTTTCGCATCCCCATTCAGCACAAAACGTCACAGTTTTTGCTCGCTCGTTCCAGGGCATGGTGCTTTCTGGCACAGTGCGTTGTCTCTCTCTTTGACAGGGACATTTTTATACTCCTTCCCTCTGTTTCCCATTCTCCAGAGGATTGTCCTCAAGCTTCAGGCAGAGAAGGTGCGGATGAACCTCATCGCCCCCTCTGGCTGAGACAGATTTGGTTCCCGCTTCTGCAACAGTTAGCCATCCCTTTTGGATTATGCCCTCTGTTGCATGCTGTTTGGATTTACTTGTGGATATTATGGAATAAAGCTGTTTTTTTCCTACATGATCTGCTTCAGTTTCAGAGTACTCATCTGACAGTACTGCAGTTTGCCAACTGGTTTTGTGAGTGTTTACAGTTAGCGGAGGAACCACCAGTTCCACTTCTTGTGACTCATGACCTCTTGACACAGAATCAAGGCTGGCTCATCCATCTGGGGCTCAGGACCCTGCATCTTTATGCGTGGCTCCTGCAGACATAGTGGTCTCCCACTTTGGTGTCGCCCAGATAATTGTTGAGGCTAGAAAGCCGTCTACTCATTCCACCTATGCTATGAAGTGGAAATGTTTTTCCATTTGAGCAGCTTCCAAAGATTGGAACCCTTTCTCTTGTTCTGCCCCACAAGTCATGGAATACCTCCTTCATCTTTCAGATTCAGCCTATCCTGTTCGTCCTTGAAGGTCCATCTTTCAGCTATTTCGGTGTACTACGAGCTGGTGGATGGTAAACCCGTGGCTCAGTTGAAAGTCTCAGACTTATCTGAAAGGCATTCTCCATCCGCAGCCCCACACCACCTTGGGATTTAAACTTTGTTTTGGAGAAGCTCACTCTTCCACCTTTTGAACCAGCGATGAGCTGTGATTTATGCTTCCTGTCCTGGAAGACATTTTTAATTGCCATTACCTCAGCTCAAAGAGTTTCAGAGCTTCAGGCTCTAGTTTGTAAGGAGCCCTATTTAACTTTCCATAGGGACCTGGCGGTCCTCAGGACAAATCCTAAGATCTGACTTAGAGAGGATGCTCTTGCAGCAGGTTCCACAATTAGGACTGACGCCACCTGGCGGCAGTTCTGGCAGTTTTTTCCTCCAGCAGTACCGACGGGAACGCCTCCAGGCGATGTCGGCTGTACACTCCATGCCACCCTATAAGGGAGGAGTTCCCCACGTGCTCCAGTTCTTTCCTACCGCACGGTCAGGGTTAGTTCACTCAGTTACCATTACAGTACCCATCCCTTCTACTCCACTGATTAAAAATCGAATATTTCTCAGCTTGCTTCTATGTCCTCTTCCCACCTCAACAAGTACACTTGTGGGCAACAGATTCTCGCCAAAGACTGTCACTCGGCGTGCCTTTAATGTCTGGGGCCCAACCACGACACCGACGCCTGTCCTTATTTTGTCGGGCCTTTAATTCGCTTATGCGGATCGGGTGTCAGAAGTCTCTCACGGCCTACCTTGCTGAGTCAAAACTTGCCACCATGGAACGGGCCTCCTCCTCGTGGGAATCTGACCATCCACCCACCTGCAAGACACATGAGCACAGGGAGCAGGACAGAGGAAGGTCTCGCTCCAGGCACAGGTCTTCAGGCTCAAAGTTCATGTCTTCAGGACACACATCCAGTCTCACAACCCTTAAGCCCTCCTTCGCTGTGTCAAAGCCTTTCGGATCCACCCTTTAGCCTCTGAAGGTTCCTCAGCCCACCGAGAAGCCGAAGGGTGCAGGTAAGGCTGCCTCCTGTTCAGCCTCTTCCTCGAAGGCAGACTCCCGGGAGTCAAGCAAGGCCTCCGGGCAGCAGGGCCTCCTCCTTGCCAACAAAATCGTGTGACTCTGACCGGCGCCCGTCTCCAGACCTCTGCCAGCCATAAAGCAGACAGTCATAAGGTTCATGCCTCAGAAGGACGCCCATGAAGACAAGCAGATGCTGGACCAACGTCCGCCCGCGGCCTCTGGCCCTCGTCCCAGTGACGGTTATTCCACCGGTCATTGTCCAATGCCGGTTAGCCCAGTGCCTACCGATGTCAGCTCTGGCACCCCTTCTCCTCGGTCACTGGCCCGTCTGACGCCGGACCCCGATGACGGTGGTGCTGACGCCGCCCCGATGCCTCCCCTTAGGCTTACACTGGTCGACAAGGGCGCAGACTCGATGATGGTACCCCATGACGGCAGAATGGCTCGGGTGCTCCTCCTCCTACACCTGGTTCACCTAAGTTGAACCTTTCACAAGTAAAGGAGCTTTTCTCCTACTGGTGGGCACAGTTAAGAAAGATCTCCCAGCGGGCATGCCCCCTCCTACGCCGGACAACGTTGAACCGGCAGGGCGGACGGGGAACCCCCTCCTAAGAAACATACTAAGAAAACTTGGAGGGCTAAGGCCAGTAGTTCCTCCCACTCTCCCTCTCCTTCACTGGACAGGAGGCGCAAAAGTAAGAGACACAGCCCCTCTCCCTCTTCCACGCCAGACTCCTGTGTGGATTCGGACTCTTCAAGTCCAGACTTCTACGTAGAACCAGATCTAGGGGACTCGGAGGGACTCCCCAAATCCCCTCCTGATGACCCAAGTTTCATAGAGGTGATGAGGCACATCCAGGCCAACATGGGTTGGGACACTGAGGCCCTGGACCCCGAGCAACTGCGGTTGTCTAAATATCTCCACCAAAAAGACCTGAAGCCGGTGGGCATCCCTCCCATGGTCGACACCTTTCAACATGTCACCCTGTGCGACCTGAAAGCGGTCTCATTCCTCCTCTGCCGTGCCTAAAAAAGGCTCATCGGTTTGACTGGGCACCTTCGGACCACCACCCCTTTTTGGCCAAACCACCCGCAGCAGACTCTGTGGTGATTTTGGCGGCTTATTACCATTCGCAGAGGCCCAAGCACCTGAGCACCCAGCCGCCTGACAGAGAATCAAAGCAGCTGGATTCTATGGGCTGTAAGGTGTACTCTGCTGCCACCTGCAGTATCAGGCGTCTAAATTTCCTGACACACATGGTCCAATTCCCGAACGCCCTTTGGGAACGGATTGGACATTGTGCAGAGCATGCCCGATTGCCCTCAGTGGGCAGAGCTTGCCAAGCTTTTACAGACCGGCTCAGACGTAGGCACCCACATTCTGTGGTTGGCCTATGACTCTTCGGACACCACCTCTAGGGCAGCCGCCACTGGCATTTGCTTCCGACGCCATGTGTGGCTTCGGGTTTCTGGGTTTGATCCAGATGTCCAGACCAACATACTGGATGCTCCATTTAAGGACTTCGTGCTCTTTGGTGAAGACATGGAGCGGATCATCACCATGCTGCAGGACCCCGGCAAGGCTATCCGATCCGTGCAGTCCATGCACCGCCCAAAACAGGCGAGCTCGTAAGCCTAATTTTCATGGCCATCGGGGACGTCAGCTGCAGCAGCCTTGTTTTTGTCAGCATTCGCAGCGAGGCTGCTTCAGTGGTAGAGGAGGAGTCAGAGGATCCTCTGCCTCCGGCCAAAACTGCCACTGCCGCCCTTCCTCCCCCTCCCACCGCCTGACATTCTGGACCGGCGATCTACACCAATGGGTCTCTTACAAGAGATTCAGGATGGTTTCCCTTCCCACTCTCCTTCCGCTTATCTCAGCGGGAGACTGGTTGGCTTCCTTGGACATGCAGGACACCTACCTGCATATCCCTATTGCCAGGGACCATCAAAGATTCCTAAGATTCAGGTTAGAAGAAAAGGACTGCCAGTTTTGAGTCCTTCCCTTCGGTCTCTCTTCAGCCCCCAGAGTCTTCACCAAGTGCCTGGCAGTAGTGGCCGTGGCACTTCAGATTCAGGGCCACTTTGTGTTCCCCTATCTGGATGATTGGCTTCTCCTGGATCCCTCCAGGTCTCACCTGTTGGAAACTATCAGGGATTCCATCTCGCTGTTTCAGCGATTGGGGATCACCGTCAACAGGGACAAATCTCATTTGATTCCAGCACAGATTCTTCAATTCATTGGAGCTCTTCTGGATACCGCTCTCGGGAAGGTTTTTCTTCCCCCTGACGGAGCGTGTCGCATTCAGGTCTTGGCATCTCAGATCTCTTCAACCTCAAGAGTTCCGGAAAGACTTCTTCTCAGGCTGTTGGGGCATATGGTTGCTGCCATAGTTTTGGTTCCTCTGGTGCGCCTGTGCATGTGAACCATTCAGTGGTCCCTAGGAGTCCAGTGGGATCAGTCTGGACGCCTCGATCAGAATCTCAGAGCCAGTCCGCCGGGGAGTTACGCTGGTGGATGTCATCCAAAAGTTTGCTGGAGGGGCGTCCCCTTCCAAGTAAGGGCACTGTCCCAGATTCTGACCACGAACGCGTCATCTGCGGAGTGGGGCTCTCATTTGGGGACACATCACACCCAGGGTTCTTTGTCCTCAATAGAGGAAGATCTGCATATCAACATCCTGGAGCTGAGAGTGGTCCTTTATGCCCTTCAAGCTCTGGTCTCGGTCCTAGTGCCGGGCCACCTCTTGGTACAGACAGACAACACCTCCGTGATGTTCTACATCAATAAACAGGGTGGCACACACTCTTATCCCCCTCTGCAGGGAATCTGTGCGAGTGTGGGACTGGGCTGTTGAGCACCAGCTCTTTCTGACGGTGGTGCATGTTCCCGGGGAATAAAATATACTAGCCGACATGCTCAGCAGGACAAAATCACAAACCCATGAATGGGAGCTGCTTCAAGAAGTCGCAGATCACATCTTCTGTCAGTGGGGGATGCCAGACGTGGATCTTTTCGCATCACGATTCAACGCAAAACTGCCCGATTTCTGCTCGCTAGGTCCAGAGCCTGGAGCTTTATGGCAAGACGCATTGGCCCTCTGCTGGAAAGGGAGGTTTCTATATGCATTCCCTCCTTTCCTGCAATTACAGAAGGTTCTCCTCAAAGCGCAGTCAGAACCCTCCACTCTCATCCTGATCACTCCGCTATGGCCTCATCAGATTTGGTTTCCCTTACTCCAGCATTTAGCGGCAGAACCTCCGCTGCCTCTTCCATCATCTCACCTCCTGTTGCAGGACAGTGGGTCACTGATACACCCAAATCTGCGTTCTCTTCACCTGCATGCCTGGCTCCTCAGGACCTAGCTAAAGTCAGATTCGGGGTGTCCAATCAAATTGCACAAGTGCTGGTAGAGAGGTGTGCAAACCTGCCACCAGGGCCACTTGCGCTATAAAGTGGAAACGTTTTTTGTATCTGGGCCACAGCCATGAGGATGGACCTGTTGGTCTGTCCGGTTAATTCAGTCCTAGAATATCTGCTTTGTCCTTCTGAGAAAGGTCTCAGCTATTCCTCCATCAAAGTGCACCTGGCTGCCATCTCCGCTTATCACATCCCTGTTTCAGATAAGACGGTGGCTCAGATGAAGGTTTCCAAGGCTTTTTTGTGCAGTATTCTTCACATCAGACCTCCCATCAGGGATCATGTTCCCCCCAGGACCTCCTTTTCGTGCTGAAGAAGCTCACTCTTCTTCCCTTTGAACCTGCCACGGAGTCTGAGCTCTGTTTTCTATTTTGGAAGACCTTATTTTTGGCAGCTATCACTTCGGCAAGGCACATTTCAGAACTTCAAGCCCTCATGTGTAAAGAACCTTACCTTGTTTTTCACAAGGACAGGGTTGATCTTGGCACTAACCCGAAGTTTCTCTCTCAAGTAGTTTCTGAGCTCACCCTCAATCAATCCGTTCAACTCCCGGTATACTACCCGGAGTACTCTAATGGGGGAAAGCCCTGCTTCACTCCCTGGACACTCACAGGGCTCTCCAATTTTACCTGGCTAGAACCAATGGGGACAGGAAATCCGATCAACTTTTTGTGTCCTTTGCCCAATGGTCTGTAGGTCGCCCAGTCACCAAACAGACGCTTTCTCGCTGTTTGGTCCATTGCATTACCTTCTGTTATGAGAAGCACAGCAGGTCAACCCTGGGGCCGGTTAGAACTCATTCTACTAGAGCTCTCGCTGCTTCTTTCGCAGCACTGAAGCATGTACCAGCAGCCAGTATTTGTACTGCCGCTACCTGGAGTTCTGTTCATACCTTCATCAGGCATTACAGCCTTGACATTGTTTCCAGACGCTCCCAGCGGTTGTTATATGTTTATACAGCTTGGGACTTGGTCCTAATTGTGGAACCTGCTGCAAGAGCTTCCTCTTGAAGTAAGATAGTACAATTACTTGAGAACTTACCGTAACAGTAGATCTTTGAGAGACGCTCTTGCAGCAGGTATATTTTCTGCCCTCCTTCCCCCAGGGATCAGGTGCTTTTCAGACCGGACTTCCCTCTTTGAGGGAATAATTGTTAGTGATCATTCTTATGACCATTGCCTGTTACCAATTTCTGCCTGACGGGGGGGGGCGCGTACAAGAACTGGAGCATGTGGGGAACTCCTCCCTTATATAGGGCGATGCCTGGGGTGAAGCTGACGTCGGCAGAGGGCATTCCAACATTGGTACTGCTGTAAAGAAAAAATTCCGGAACCGCCGCCAGGTGGCTTCAGTCCTAATTGTAGAACCTGCTGCAAGAGCTTCTCTCGAAGATCTACTCTTGCGGTAAGTTCTTGCATAACTGTACTTTTTTGCCTAAGGTTGTTTTGGAGGTCACACTAAACCAATCAGTGCAAATCCCTGTATATTTTCCATCCCCTGTGAATAGAGGTGAGGCACTCCTGCACACTATGGATGTGCATCGCACCCTTCGATGCTATATTCACCGTACGAAAGAGTTTCACAAGGATGACGAATTGTTTGTCTCTTTTGCTCCCAGATCTTTGGGCATAGCTGTTTCTAAGCAGTTCCTGTCAAATTGGTTGGGCAGTTGCATTTGCTTCTGCTACCAGAAGTGTGACAAGCCTCTGCTGGGACCAGTCAGAGGTCATTCTACAAGGGGCTGCTTCTGTGGCTTTTCTGCACAACATTTCAGCAGCTGATATCTGTGCAGCAGCAATGTGGAGTTCTGTCCATAACCTTTACCAAACACTACAGTTTGGACGTTGCTTTTAGGCGGAGGGCAGGTTTCAGCCTAGCTGTTCTGCAGGGCCTTCTGTCCTAGGCTGGTTCCACTCTGTTTTCCTTAGTTGGAGTTTTTCCTCCTCCCTTGTTTCTCTCGGCCTCTCTGCGGAGGGACTGCTTGGGATTCAGTCCTATGTGTGATGACCTGCTAAAGGAACCCTCTCGAAGTAAGATAGTACAGTTACATAGGAATTTACCGTAACAGTAGATCTTCGAGAGGGGTTCCTTCAGTAGGTCATACTATTTCCACTCTTCTTTCCCCTTTTTTGTTTAGGGACTCCAGACTCTGTTTCCTCCTGCTGTCAGGCCCATTCCAGGCTCCGGCATGAGAACTGGAGGGCGAGCATGGGGACTGTCCACTATATAGCATCACACTGATGTCGGTCACGTGACGTCGGGTGGGCAGTCCCCCATCAGTTATTGCTAGAAAAAGTCTGCCGTGTGGCCAGACGCCAGGTAGCATTAGTCTGATATGTGATGACCTACTGAAGGAACCTCTCATGAAGATCTACTGTTATGGTAAGTTCCTACGTAACTGTACTATCTTTCTTGAGCCTGTCAACCCATTGTTGGATGAGGTAGAGGACTTGATCTCAGAGCCAAATGCTCCTGGTCCTCACCCCAGAGGACACTGTCCTGCTGGTGTACCTCTCTGGTCCTTGATGGGAGCAGCTTCCATCAGTGGTCTGATCTTCCATGCCCTTGTTAATTAACATGGGTAGGCATGTGGTTTATTCCAGCCTGCTGGAAGGCTCTCCTTGCCATCAACCGGCTGGTCACATTCGAGGCATCTGCTCTCGATCTTGCTCAACTGGGAGGCGTTGCTATTGACACTTTTGATCCACTTCATCCTCGGGTAAAGAGGGGCACCATCACAGAATGTGCCAGTGCTATGAGGAGCTCCACTGGCGACAGTGGTACATTGTGGGGCAGGGTAGTGTCTACCATCCGGACTTTAGGTCTCCTGGCCTGTAGCCAGTGGTACCCCCACTGATTCACACACTATACAGATGCCACCCACACCTGCTTATCCACCTCAGGGTGGGGCTTCCACCACCGCCAGTTTGCCAGGCGGATTGTTGGTGAGGATCACACCAGGTGAGGATACCCGGGAGGTCTCTGGCGAGAAATGGTAGCGGGGACATTTTTAAGAAGTCCTCAGATGATTCTGATCACGAGTTCGAGGCTGCCTCTGCACTCCCCTCCTCTACCACAGCTTGGTTGAGGAACTCTCACCGAGCATGGCCCATTGTTTTTCAGGGTGCTTCTCTGACTCATCTCGGGAGTCCATGTTGGCCCTGCTGGAGCCAGTTCAGGGACACAATGGACCAGGACGAATCCCCAGGAGTTGCCTTCCTGTGGCTGAAGCTGTCTTGGGACTAGTTCTGGAGCTTTGGCAGCATCCTGGCCAGCACCCTCTGTCCAGATGGTCTGCAAGTATGTAGTCTCTATGGGATCCCTTTTGGAATTCCCAGACCACTCATTCATTGAGGGGTTGGTTACTGATTCGGTGTTCTGCAGGTCCGGACACTAGAGGAACACGGACAATGCTCCGGACCTGCAGGATTGACCACACTACTAAAAAGGTGTATGCTGCAGCATCTCTGGGTCTCTGTCTTGATGGGGGTCTTCGATGCAGTTCTCCCTCATCTCCCTGGTGATCAACAGTTGGTGGTGACGGTCATCAGAGACCAGGGTCAGTTACTAGCTAAACACCAGCTCCTGACAGCCTTGGATATGGGAAACATATGTGTGTGTCTGCCATAGCAGCATCTTTCTCTATGCGTCACAAGTCCTGGCTGCATCTGTCCGCCTTCACAGCAGTCACCCAGCTCACGTTGGCTGATGCTCTCTTTTTGGGCACAGACCTGCTCTGCCCTGGGGTGGAGGTATTTCACTTGTATTGAGAAGTGCAGTGCCACCCTGGATTCAAACCCCAGGAAATCTTACTGTATTCTGACTTATGCAGTATGGTCTCACCATAAGCCTGCCCCAGAGCCAAAATGGTTAATAGAACCTATGCTAATTATGGAATGTTAGGCTCAAGCTCGGTTTTCAAACCACTGTCCCTGGTAAACATTCTGCAACTGTCAGATTCTTTACTCCGTTGCCTAGTACAGACAACTTGGAGAACCCTCCTTCATCTTTCTTGAAGATTTTATTTTCTCATTTTTTTTGAAGTAAATGTTATTTTTGTTCATTTTTAAAGCACTGTCCTTGAGTTTATAGGTAGATGAGTCTAGATTTAGTATTATTCCAGTAAGTTTTTCGATTTCTTCTTGGTTTGTTTAACCAGGCAGGAACCAAACTTTTATTTATATTTTAAAAGGTAAATTTCTGTATTTTATTCTTTCCCTGGGCCAGTTGCTTAATATGGTTTATTTTAGAGGGAAACTGGGGTAACTCTCTGATCTTGCTTCGAGTGTGAGCTCTTGTAGCAGGCTGTTACCATTAGGACTATGCCGCAGGCTCTAGGACCCACCAAAAAACTCTTAGCTAGCAGTACCCAGCAGGGGTCACCTCCTGACGTTGGCTCCGCCCCGACGTTGGTCATGGTACAGCTCCACCTCAGTTCTTTTCCCGCCGCAGACCCACTCTCAACAGGGCTCTTAATGCATTGTATAGCAGTTCAGCAAAGTTTTTTTCAGATCTTTCTCTAGTTTTTCTCTCTCTCTTCATTGAGTATCCGGTGTATGTCTTCATCACCATCATCGATGTCGTCATCTGGACCGAACAAGATGAAGTGCTCCTGTGGCCAACAGATCCCTGCCAAAGACGCCCACGAGGCCTGTGTCTTCTGTCTGGGGCCGGAGCATGACACTCATGCCTGCAGGATCTGCAAAGGCTTTACTAGCAGGACGGGAATTAGATGCTTGAAGGCACTTAAAGCCCACCTCTTGGAGAAACAGGTCACTGTGATGCAGAACTCGCCCAGGGAGAAGTCTAAACACCAGACAAGTCCCGCAACAAGGACTGTGGCCAGTCATGTCTGCACTCTTACTCACCCTGTAAGAAGGCTTCATCTTCAGGCTTGGGCAGTTCCAATCACTCCAAACACTCCCAGGGCCGGGGTGAGTCTTCCAGCCGTGCTAAAACCCCAGCACCAGTAGGTGACAAACAAGGCCCGGTGGATCAACTGGTGCTGCCCGTCAAGGTGAAGGTCACGCCTCTGCCTCCCCTTCTACCTTTGGCACTTCTGCTAAGGCCTCTTTTTTGGCACATGCCTCAGCCCCGCCAAAGATGGTCTCTGCATCGGGGCTCCAGGTATTGCCTCTACGCCTCCATTGGCTTCCTGCTCTTTCAAGACCCCGGCAAACATGTCCCAGTGCCAGTCAAACCCCAGAAACCGGCTTGGGTACCATGGCCAGTCAAGCTGTCTCCAAAACAGCACCAGACAAGGCCCAGTCACCGGTGCGGAAGGGCTCCACACAGGACGACGTCTCTGTGGGAGCGTTGCCCCAAGATCTTCCAGACCTACCGGCTTCTCCTATCCAGGACCAGCATGTGATGTCCGCTGCCCCGGCTGGGGGAGCGGCATCCCAGTTCAGCAAGGAAGAGCTCACTGAACTGTTTCAAGTTTGGTGGAGCCAAGTCAAACAGGACATTGTCCCACCCAAATCTGACCCAGCCCCAGTCCCTGATGACAGGGAGGGTCAGGCTTCTAAGGGCAGTCCTTTGGCACCGTCCGACCAATCCTCCCTGACCAACCACCTGCCGACGAGCAGCATAAGCCCTACTCCTCAGTGGTCCGCTCCCATTCTACATCGAAGTACCGTCTACTGCGCTGATGTTCCTGGTCAGAAAGCCAGCATCGGGCACCCTGCAGGAGCAAGTCTTAGAGCTGCTGCAGGTCTGGCAGTCACCACAGGTGATCTTCCAGCCATCGGGGCCCGAAGCAGATGGTCCCCATACTGTTGTCGGTCCCCGAGCCGACGTCGGTCCCATAGCCGGTGCCAGTCTGTTACCAGATATTCAAGGGACAGGAGCTGCTCAAAGTCAGGGTCGGCCACATCCCGTTCTGACAGGGGCAGGTCTTCCTCCTCTTTTAGCTCTGACCAATCCCTTTCAGAGGAGGAGATCTTCCGGACGATAGAGCCCCCCCTACCCCGTTCACCTCTGGATGATCCTACACTTATGGACGTCATGAGGCACATCCAGGCCTCCAATGGATGGGAGACGGAGAACCTGGATCTGGAGGTTGACCAAATACCTGAGGCAAAAGGAAGCCCACGCCTCTAGTGGTCCCTACTTTGGTGGATACTTTCCATGGTTTGATTCAACATACCTGGAAGAATCCAGTCACTACCTTGGGGGTTCCCAAGAAGTCTGATCGGCTTTATAGAGCACCAAGGGAGGAGCCTTTCCTGGCAAACACCCTCAGGTGGACTCGATGGTCATCATGGTGGCTCATAAGTCTAAGCAGCTGAAGCACTTAAGTTCACAGCCTCCCGATGCAGAGTCCAGATACTTGGATCAAGTGGGCAAGAAAGGCTACTCTGTCTCCACCTGCTCCATAAGATCGCTCAACTTCCTCAAGCATACGGTCTAGTACCAAAACGCGTTGTTGAAGGGCCAGGAAGTAGCCAGCGCCTTGCCAGATTTGGCTCAACAGACCAAACTGCTGGAAATCCTAAAATCGGGTTCGGACGTAGGCACGCATGTATTACAGGCCTCGTACAACACTGCAGACGCAGCATCTAGGGCTGTGGTTTCCGGCGATTGCCTTAGATGCCATTCTTGGCTAAGGATCTCTGTATTCACCAAGGATCTGCAGTCCAGAATCAAGGATCTTCCCTTCCAGGGTTCCGTTTTGTTTGGGGAGGAGTCTAGGAAATCAGTTTGGTCCGTCCGAAAACTTTACAAGGGGGACCAAAAGCCATTTTGCAAACGGCCCTTTCGTAAGTCCTCAGGGCAAAATACCTGTGATCAGTGTGCACAGAGAGAGGTTTCAAGAGGAAAGCCACAAACCAGCAAGCTAGAGGTGCCTCCTCTAGTGGCCCAGAGTCCTCCCAAACTTCTCTGCCCACTCCCGGATCCTCCCAGTGACTCTCTGCTGACTCCCCCTCCTCTGGCAGAAGCAGAAGGGGAGACAGTGGGGGGACACTTCTCCCTCCACTGGGAAGGGAGGCACAAGATCACTTCAGACCTTTGGGTCTTGGATATCATAAAGAGAGGACATACACTGGAGTTCACACAAATGCCTTCGGAAAGTCCAGCAAGGTCCTCCCATTATCCACCTTCCTTCATCTAGTTAATAGAAGGAGAAATTCAGACTCTCTTGCAGAAAATGGCAATACAGCCAGTTCCACAGGAGCAGCAAGGAAGGGTTTTTTATTCCCACTTCTTCCTGGTGCCAAAGAAAACGCAAGACCTTCAGCCCATCCTGGACCTCAGTTCTTTAAATCACTTTATAGAACACGAAACATTCAGGATGGTGAATCTACCAGGTGTCATTCCTCTGTTGCACCAGGGGGATTGGCTGTCTTTCCTGGACATGCAAGATGCTTATATGCATATTGGGGTTTTCCCTTCCCATCAGACGTTTCTGAGGTTCCACTTCCAGGAGAGGCATTATCAATTTCGGGTTCTATGGTTCTGCCTGTCCTCCACTCCTCGAGTCTTTACCAAGTTCTTAGCAGTAGTAGCTGCGGCTCTCAGACACATAGGCTGTTATGTATTCCCTTACCTGGACGACTGGCTTTTGGCAGCTCCGTCAAAGGCGCTTCTTCTGCGAACTCTCGTAGACCCCTATACTCTATTCTGAGAGTTGGGATCACACTGAATCTATCAAAATCTTTCCCAGAGCCCAGTGATTCTCTTTTATAGGGGCAGTTCTGGACACGGTCCAAGGTATGGCCTTCCTCCTGCAGGACGGGGGGGTCATCTGCGAGAAGTGGCCCAAACGGTATCCATAACCCCTCAAGTCCAGGCCAGGACTTTCCTCAGGCTACTGGGGCACATGGCGGTGGCCATCCCGGTAGTTTCCTTGGCTCGCCTCCACATGAGGGGTCCCTCGGTGGATGCTCAGGGTGCAGTGGGACCAAAGATCAGACAGTCTAGACCAGCTGGTCCGGATCTCAGACCCAGTCAGGAGGACCCTTACTTTTCTAGCAGGAGCTGCCGAGTCGGACACTGACCACAGACGCCTCCGAGCTCGGTTGGGGAGTACATCTAGGAGACATCCAGACCAAGGGCATCTGGTCTCCAGATGAGCACAGACTTCATATCGATGTCCTAGAGATGCGAGCGGCCCTCTACGCCCTATGGGCTTTTCAGGAGAACCTAGCACCAGGCTCTCTTCTTATCCAGACAGACAACACAGCTATCATGTTTTGTATCAACAAGCAAGGGGGCACACATTCCTAACTCCTGTGCAGGGAGGCAGTGAGAGTCTGTTATTGGGCCCTGGAACATCAGCTCACTTTAGCTACGGTGCATGTTCCAGGCGTCTGAAACATCGTGGCCGATAGCCTAAGCCAATCTCGGTCCAAGGTGCATGAGTGGGAGCTACTTCAGTCAGTAGCGGATCAGCTGTTCGACACTTGGGGTCTTCCAGAGCTGGACCTCTTTGCATCTCCATGCAATGCCAAACTGCCAAACTTCTGCTCATGAGAGCACACACCTGGTGTTTTCTGGCCAGATGCATTGTCCCTCTGTTGAACAGGGAGGTTCCTGTATGCCTTCCCTCACTTCCTTCTAATACAGAGGGTTCTCTTGAAGCTTCAGGCCGAGGTGGCACATATGATTCTCGCCGCACCACTGTGGCCTTGGCAGATTTGGTTCCCACTACTTCAGCAGCTGGCAGTGGAACCTCCGATTCAGCTGCCTCAGAGCTCGCACTTGCTGTCACAAGATCTGGGCACGTTGGTCCATCCAGACCTCAAGTCCCTGCACCTTCATGCATGGATCCTGCAGACATAGGCAAGGTATGGGGTCTCTCAAGAGGTGGCAGGCATTCTCGTCTCTTTGAGAAAGCCCTCTACTAGATCCACTTATGCTATGAAGTGGAAGCGTTTTTGTCTTTGGGCTTCTTCCCGTCACTTAGACCCACTTAACTGTCCAGTGAACTCAGTTTTGCAGTATCTCCTCTCTGTTGAGTCAAGGATTGAGCTACTCCATCAAAGTGCATATGTCGGCAGTGTCAGCCTATCATATGCTTGCTCCAGCTACAAACCCTCTGGCAGGGTATTTCCCTGTCGTGAAGCGGCGCTGAATCCGCCGCCACCCGTACCGCCCTCAGATCGCCTAGAAGCTCCAGCTACAGATCCTCTGGCAGGGTATCTCCCTGCCGTGAAGCGGCGCTGAATCCGCCACTGCCCACACCACCTTCAGGCTGCCTAGAAGCTCCAGCTACAGACCCTCTGGCAGTGTATTTCCCTGCCGTGAAGCGGCACTGAATCCGCCACCTGTACCACCTTCAGGCAGCCTAGAAGCTCCAGCTGCAAACCCTCTGGCAGGGTATCTTCCTACCGTGAAGCGGCACTGAATCCACCACCTCCCACACCACCTTCAGGCCGCCTAGAAGCTCCAGATACACATCTCTTCAAACCAGGGGACCAGCATTTCAAATTGTGGCACCCAAGCTCCTCCTGTGCACCGATTGGCTGCTAGGTTTCTCTGCGCAGCCTGATTGGCTCCTGGCCTGTATTCCCTCTGTTCAGACTGCAAGCCCAGCCCATTTTTGTCTGATCCTTCCCCAGCTATCATTTTGGATCTGCTAAAAGTTTACTGCCTAAATTTTCGTCTGCTATTTTACGATCTGCTATACTAATGTGGGACTTCTAATTTTCCAGCTATATTTTTGGATTCCTACCTGAGTTCGGCTATGAGCGTAGCACTGCCAGTTACTCCCAATGTATTTTTGGATTTGCTTGTTTTATTTTTCTTGTTACAAGTACCAGAATGTAATGTATGTTTAACCTCTGGGCTTAACTGAATTGTGAATTCTCTCTCTCTCTGAACTCAACTTTTCCTCTCCTATTTTTCCGCCCCCCTCCCCAAGGTTCGGTGCTGACCCGCCCTGCCCCCCACCTGCTCACAATTTCCCTAACTACGGGGTTCCTCTAACTACTCAGACCTAATCCTTGTATTGTTCTTCCCCAGAGCCTCTGGCCCCCTGCTAAGTCCTCCGTCTCTTCCCCCGCCTCCTAATACTAAACCACTTTCACCTAATCCCCAGTCACTGCCTCCCCAACCCCCTGGTCTTCCTGTAGTCTTAAGTAACTTAATTCCCTGCCTCTCTCTTCACAGCTACAGACCTTCTGGCAGGGTATCACCGTGCCATGAAGCGGCACTGAATCTGCTGCCTGCACCACCTTCAGGCCAGCTAGAAGCTTCAGGTACGCATCTCTTCAAACCGGGGGACCGGCATTTCAAATTGTGGTGCCCGAGCTCCTCCTGTGCACCGATTGGCTGCTAGGTTTCTCGGCGCAGCCTGATTGGCTCCTGGACTCCTGGCCTGTATTCCCTCGGCTCAGATGGCAAGCTCAGCCCATTTTTGGTTGATCCTTCTCCCGGCTAGCATTTTGGACCTGCTAAAAGCTTACTGCCTAAATTGTCAGCTCCGCCTCCTCCACTTTTAAATGCTCTTTTGCTGCTCTGAGACCCTCCCCTTGACGCTCGCTCACCCAATTACTGACAAGTTATTACCCCCCTCAAGAGGCTGACAGCACTGTGTTCGTTTGCCCTAAGTCAAGCAGTCAACTTCAGCCCCTGCTCTCTGCGTTCACCTAATTCTACTCGCGTCTTACTCCTAATCCAGTCAGCCCATAATGCCTCCAACTCCCATCAAGGCTCACTGCTCACACTATCTTCTCTCCATTTTCATCCTTGTGCACTCCTTCCTCCTTCTCACTACCCCCCTGGCTTCTACTCCTACCCTGTCTGCCTCCACCCTCTACCTCTCCCCTATCCACCCTGGCTTTAACTGTGCCTCTACCCACTCCTCACTCCTTCCTTGCTGGGTGTACACTACCCTTACCGCCCATGTGCCGCACTCCTATCCATACCCTCCTACTTCACTTACTAAAATTCCAACCACCTCCCTCCCAGAACCCCTCCATGCTACCTCTTTAAACTCCCCCCAGTACAAGAGCACAAAAATACACTTTATGATTATAGCTCTCCTGTTCCTATCCACTGGTAACAGTCCCAACCCTAGACCAAGCCATCAAGTCACTCCTACCCATATGACTCTTCCAGCAGCTGCATTTGCAGGGTTACCCCTCTTATAACCCCTACACGCTACCGTGGGGCTTAAAAATCATACATCTAAATATCCGTAGCCACCTCCCTAAGCTAGACCTACTCCAGCCTTTAGCACTGTCACTTGCACCTGACATAATCATCCTATCTGAAACCTGGCTCAATAGCAAAATAGAAAACTCCTCTTTCTCCATCCCTGGTTATATCCTAACCCGCCAAGACTGCTCCTCCAGAGGTGGTGGCATAGCAATATGTCTCCGCAGTCATCCAGTTTACAAATATCATGGCCATTTCAATCCCTAAAGCATATGAGGCCCTTATTCTTAAACTATCTCTCCCTTTTTCCCCCCGTTTTTGTGGCAGGAGCCTACTGTCGCCCCAGCCTCCCCTCCTCAACTATCTCCGAACTCATCAGCTCCATTGCCTCCCTTACGTCAGCTGACGAGACATACATACTGGGTGACTTCAATCAGAATTGGTTGTTCCCTTCTCTCAGTAAAGCCTGCACTCACATATCAGCACTAAACCAAGCCAACCCGTCTAAATCATAACACCGGTAACCACTCTCTACTTCATTGGGCCCTCACCTCTCACTCTCACATTGTAATTGAAGTAGCCTTCAGTGATCACCACACTACCTTCCTGGTATGCAAAGTACACTAACCCAAGGCCCCTCCAAAAACCATACTCTTCCTGTCCTACAAATCCCTAAATCTCAGCCCCCTCCTTCAGGACCTGGCCACCACAAACTGGGACCTTACTGACTTATCTAATTCCCTCAATGAGGCTTACAATTATTTTCACAATAAATTCTTGGAGACTTGGAACATCCATGCCCCGCTGCGGCGTACCAGGGTTAGGGGGTAACCATCTCCCCCGAACTCCTGATGTGTCAAAGGGCCAGGGATGCAGCTTTCAAAACTCATAAAATATCCAAACTCCCACAGGACTACACCACTTATCACTCCCTACGTAACGAGTGTACTAAAGCCACTCATTTTGCCAAAGCAGAAGACTACTGATCTGCCTTCCAATCCAGCATTGATAACCCATCCAAATTTTGGAAGTTCATTCACTCCCTTTTCTCCCCTGCCTCCCCCTTTACCCCGCTCCTTACTATAAACAACATTCTGGTCTCAGACCACCTTAGTGTCGCCACTGAATTTAATTCTTACTTCACCTCCTGCGCTTCCTCCCTCCTATACTCCTTACCCCCTCCTCCAAACCCCACCACACCCTCTCCTCCCTACCTACCCCCCCGCTAGCACCTTCTCCTTCTCAGAAATTTCTCAGACTATGACCCTGAATGCACTCTATTCTCTCAGTCCCACAAAAGGCAGATCACTGGATGGCCTGGACCCAAAATTGCTTTTCCTCACAGCTTCTGCAATTGCTGCACCTATAACTGCTCTCCTGAACCTATCCTTAGATTCTGCATCTATACCATCTACCTGGAAGTGTGCCACTGTCATGCCACTACCCAAGGGTGGTGATACCTCCTCTCCAGCCAACTACCGCCATATATCCCTCCAACCTACCCTTGCTAAACTCCAGGAACACCTAGTCCTATCTCAACTGTCCTCCTATCTCTCCGACTCCTGCTTCCTCACTCCATACCAATCTGGGTTCCGGAAGAACCATTCCACCACTGCCTCCCTGCTTAAACTCGCTTGACTTCATCCTGTTTGGTATGGACAGTGGGCAAATCACTTCAGCTATTTTTGTTGACCTTGCAGAGGCCTTTGATACAATCTCCCATACCCTTCTATTAGACTCCCTCTCCTTGGTGGGTTTAACCAACTCTGCCATAAGCTGGTTCTGAGCCTTCATAGTAGGTAGAACCCAGTCAGTCAGAATAGCTGACTCCATCTCTCCCCCCTTTCCCATTAGTACCGGTGTACCCCAGGGCTCCGTATTGGGCCCTATCCTGTTCTCAATATTAAATGGCCTGCCCTCAGTCTGCTCCTCCTCCTCCTCCATACACATGTACGACGATGACTCGGTCCTCTACACCTTGGGCCATTCCTCTGTGGACGTTAAAACCAAACTCCAGCAAGACTTCAACAAAGTTCAGCACTGGTCTTCCGCACACCAGCTCTCCCTTAACACCAACACAGTCTCCTTGTCCTTCTGCACTAGGCAGAGACTCCCCACCCTACCCTCCTTCCACACCCTTGATGGGACAGTTCTTGAAGACACTTCTTCTTTAGGTACTTGAGGATTTGGCTTGATCAACACCTCAACTTCTCTGGTCATGTGGATGCCATCCTGAAGAAGCTCGCCCCTAGTTTGGTGCACTGTACAGGAGCCGGAACCGTCTCTTACTATCAGCTAGACGTGAACTTGTCCAGAAGATTATCCTACCTATCTTTGACTACTGCAATGTAGTCTACAGTGCCGCTCCCAAGTCTTCTTTATCCAGATTGGACACCCTTTTTTAACTCCTTCTGTCGTTTCGCTCTTGACTCCCCCTCTCACACCCATCTCTACCACTCCTTGGCCTTCTCCTCACTTGAAACTCGCCATCACCTCCATATCTGAAAATTTGCATCTAAATTCTGGTTCGGATCCCTCCCCCATACCTTTCCTCTCTTCTTTCCCCCTTCCTCCCCCGCCCATTCCCTCAGATCTTTTGAATCTCGCCTCCTGGTTGTCCCTCGTCGGACTACTGCCATAGGACTACTGCCATAGGACAGATGGCCTTCTCCTATAACTTTCCCAAACTGTGGCATGCCCTTCCTCGCCCCTGATTCGTCGCTCCTCCTCCCCTCACTCCATTAACCTAGCCCTACAAAATTACCTTTCGGTCAACTGTTCCTGTGGCCAACTAACCTCCCCCCCCAAGCTGTTCTCCTCCTACTACTACCCTCTGTGGGCCCTTTGCTTGCCCCTGTTCTGCACTTTTTAGCCTAAAGCACTAGAATTAAGAAATCTTAAATGCACTTTGCTGTACGCTATCGTCAGTGTTTGTTCTGGATGTCTGAAGATGTATACACTGTTCTCATGCATTCACTGTCACATTCTGTGCAAGTTCTTGATTGTTTGATGTGAATATGTTGTATCTCCCAGTTCCCTCTCCCCAGGATACACCATGAGATGAGCAACTTGTTGTTCAGTGTGCCCTTCCGGGTGAAATGCTTTCAATAAATAAATAGTGGAGGGAAGAAGCCCAGCTGGATGTGTCCCAAACTTTTTTGAGAGACATTCTGCACATGAAACCTCCCATCAGAGATCCAATACCTCCTGGGATCTCCTTTTTGTGCTGGAGAAACTTACCCTTCCCCCTTTTGAATCTGCTGCAGATTGAGAGCTACGTTTCCTTTCCTAGAAGGTATCCTTTTAAGTTGCTGTGACTTCCGCTTAGAGAGCTTCAGGCCCTGATATGTGAGGAGCTTTATTTGATTTTTCACAGGGACAGGGTTGCCGTAAGAACAAATCCTAAGTTCCTCCGAAAAGTGGTTTCAGAATTTACTCTGAACCAAGTTGTCAGCCTTCCAGTTTATTATCCTGATCATGCCTATCGAGGGGAAGAGCTCCTGCACACATTGGACGTTCACAGTGCACTTCGGTATTATCTCAGGCGCACTGCTCCCCACCGCAAGTTGGATCAGTTTTTTGTGGCCTTTGCGCCTCAACACCTAGGTAAATCAGTGTTGAAGCAGACCATTTCTAGGTGGTTGGTCCATTGTAGTGTTTATTGCTACAACAAGTAGAACAAACCCCTTCCGGGGACTGTCAGAGGCCATTCTACCAGGGGAGTGTCTACCTCCTTTGCCTCTTTGAGGAACATCTCCATTGGAGACATTTGCGCAGTGGCTACTTGGAGCTCAGTGTACACTTTCATTAGGCACTACAGTCTGGATATTGCTTCCAGGCGCAAGGCTGGGTTCGGCCTAGCTGACCTTCAGGGACTTCTTTCCTAGCGTGCTGTGTTACAGCACTGATGCCTTTCAGCCGCCTCCCAGGTTTGTGTATTTCCTTCTCGCGGGACTACTTGGGACTCAGTCCTAATGGTAATAGTCTGCTGCAAGAACTCCCACTCAAAGTAAGATAGTACAGTTACGCAAGAACTTACCGTAACAGTAGACCTTCGAGAGGAGCTCTTGCAGCAAGCGTGGCTTTCCCACCCTCCTTCCCCCTGGTGAGATTCAGTATCTTTTTCAGCATGCCTCTGCCTGTCAGAGCCTGCTCACATGTCTTCAGCAAGTTAACTGAGGTGGAGCTGGGAACCGCCCCCTTTTGTACTATGACCGACGTCTGGGCAGAGCCAATGTCGGGGCAGCCCCTGCTGGATACTGCCAGCTAAGAGTTTTCTGGTGGGTTCTAGTGCATGCAGCATATTCCTAATGGTAATAGCCTGCTACAAGAGTGCCTCTCAAAGATATACTGTTACGGTAAGTTCTTGCGTAACTACTTTCTCTCAGCTGTTGCTGAACCGACCACAAAGTAAAAAAAAATAAATAAAGGTTTAGGCCTTATTTATTTGTGTGGGTTTCTGACTCTGAGAGCCATCTCCTGGGTGGTTTCTACTGGTTACGTCACTACCCAAGAAAAGAACTGGCCCGACGGGTTTTCAGCATTGTGCAGAGTGTGGGGAACAGTTTGCTAAAGCAGATCCTCACTTAATTTGTGTTTTTGCCTAGGGTTTGACCACCTGAAGGCAGATTGTGAAATCTGTGTTTAAAAAAAAAAAAAAAAAAAAAAAAAATTTTTTCCTCAGTCTACGTTTGATAGGCACTTGAACCGATTGAAAGAAAAAATGTCCAAGAAGGCTGCTGATCCAGCTGCGGACAAATCTTCCTCCTCTCATAAGGAGAAATCAAAGGAACTGGTTGAACATCCCTCTGACCAGGGTGATGGTTCCTCGGTTAAGAAAAGAACCGCAGACCCTGCCACTGAACCAACAGATTCTGCAAAGATAAAGAGGAAGAAAAAACACTCTGTTCAGGAACCACAACCAAAAAAAACATCGGTTCCAACCACAGATGAAATAGAGAGTGCTGTAAGAATTCTACAATCGCTGCAAACTGTTACCATGGTAGCGGTTCAGCGGACCGGTTCACAGACGTCTGTTCAGGACCTGGGTTCTTCCTCGGTTCCTGGTTCACTTGAACACTTTGCTAAGGTTTACATGGAAGGGCAGGATGACAATGAAGAGTTTGGGGAACAGGTTGAACCTAATGTATCCCCTGACTCCCTTGAGAAGGGAGCTGAGGATTTTTCCTTCCACTTTGCCTTCATGAAGCAGGTGGCACAGACACTGGACCTCTCCACCCAGTAGTCCACAGAGGAGGAAGAGGAACCAAACTATTTTATTTATTTATTGAAAAGTTTCACCAAGAAAGGCACACTGAACAGTATAAAATTGCTCATCTCACTGAGCGTCCTGGGGGGAAAGGGAAGTAGGAGAACATAGACAATCGCAAAGAACAGCATTAATGAAATTACATGAGACATAGGTGATATGCTCCACAGTCCATAATAAAATACAACATATATTTACAACAGGTAAATGGTTAAATTGTCAAAATGAATGTGTTTCTGTAGTACAATTTGAGTTTAAATGAATAGGATGACTTGACATGGAGAAAGTGTGAGGGGGCACTTTTCTAGACTGCAAACTACTGACGACTACTTATATGCTATGTACATAAGTGCGCGTAAGTTATAGCCTAGCCATTGTGTACAGAAAGGCAATTTATAGTAAACTAGGTTGGGTCTATTCTTAATTTAGAGCTAACTGCTAGAATGGCACTAGGAGAGGAAGGGGCAGTTGCAGGCGGGAAAGAGGAAATTATTGAAGGAGGTCGAGATAGACCACGGGGAGGAGGAGTGCCTGATTCGAGATGGTAGAGTTCCATCTATAAGAAAAGGCAGATTGGCCTATACAAGTGAATCAGCGTGGAATAGCCAGAGTACGTGGGTCATTATATCGGAGGGAAAGGGGTGCTTGTGGGTACGGGGCCATAGTAGCTCATAGGCAAGAGGCTAGTGAAATAAACCAGAATTTTGAAGTGAATTTCATACAGGGAGCCAGATGCCTGTTAGCCAGAGAGGGAAGGCCAAGTGAGCGACAGAGGGAACAGTGGTGAGTGAGAGGAGGGGCTTCGAGGGCGAGGCGACAGAAGGCGTTTAAAAGGGTGTCCAATCTGGTAAGAGAAGATGGTGGTGCAGCACTATAGACTACGTCACAGTAGTCGAAAATGGGTAGTAGTATTTTCTGAACTAGCTCACACCTAACCTGCAGTGGTAGGCAACTTCGGTTTCTGTACAGGGCACCTAGTTTGGGGCACAATTTTATTTCAGAATGGAGTCGATGTGTCCAGAAAAGTTGAGGTGCGGGTCAAGCCAGACCCCAAGATACCTAAAAGAGGTAGTGTCCTCTAGGGTAGTACCATCCAGGGTGTGGAAAGAGGGCAATTTAGATAGCCTAGTGCCAAAGGTCATGGAGACTGTTTTCTTGGCATTTAGGAAAAGCTGATGGGAGTTTAGCCAGAGCTGAACTTGTTCGAAGCCCTGCTGTAGTTTGGAAGCGACATCAGCGGGAGAGGTGCCGGACAAGAAAAAGACGATCATCGGTGTACATGTGAATAGAGGAGGTACAAACTGATGGGAGGTCATTTAGGAAAATGGAGAAAAGCAAGGAGCCAAGGACTGAACCTTGAGGCACACCTTGTACGTATCGGGGTGGGGGAGTGGAACCGCCAAGTTTGACTGACTTGGACCTACCTAGTAGATAGGAGCTGAACCATTTACAGGCTGAGACAGACAAGCCAGCCGAGGCCAGATTACTTAGCAGGAGGGGTGGGAGACAGTGTCGAAGGCCTTCGATTGCTGAGGTTATTTGTCCATCATCCATACCTGTGGGTATAGAATGAGTGAGCCTGAGCACGGAGGTGGTGGAGTGATTTTTTTTCTGAAAGCAGATTGGCAAGGGGTGAAAAAGGTGGAATCAGAGAGGAAGGTAGAAAGTTGGGAAAGGACTAGGTTGGCCAGTATTGTTAGGAGGGATATGGATCTGTAATTTCCCAGCGAGGAGGGGTCACCTCCCTTGGGTAGGGGGAGAACTACTGCTTGTTTCCATAAGTTTGGGACTGTCTGAAAAGGAGAGGTTTAGTAGAGCAGAGAGAGAGGGGGGAAGTGATAGCATAAGCAGATAGGAGTAGGAGCTTTGTATCGAGCCCATCTGGGTAGGAGCCCTTAGATGGGTTGAGTGCTAGCAGTGCATTCACAGTGTTCATGTAAGTAACTGGGGCAAAAGAGAAGTAATTTGAGCATTTGGGTGATGAGGAATTTTCAGTGTTGGGCAACGGAGGGAAGTAAAGGCAGAGGCACACAAGGTAAAGTATTGATTGAATGCTGTTGCCACGAGAGTGTGGTCAGATGTTAGTGCATCATGTACATTAATTAGAGGAGTTTGTGGTTTTGTTGGGGGGGGGACAGAAAAGGGAGTGCACAACTTTCCAAAATTTGGAGGGAGTGTTTAGGTTGTCTTTGAAGGTACAGTGGAAACTATTCTGATTTAGCGAGGTGGGTTGCTTTAGAGCAGGAGTGTCTTAAGGCCTGGTACTGAGCATGGTCGGCTTGAGATTGAGTGGACTTATACATTTACCATGCACGGTCACATGCACGCATACATGCCAGCAGCTCAGGTGTGATCCAGGGGAGATGGTTACTGTGAACTCTGGTGCATTTAAAAGGAGCATGTTTATACCAGGTATCAAGAAAGCAAGCTTGGAAGAAGTCCAAGGCATCGTTTACCTAGTGGGATGCATGGGGGGTGGGACCAGTCTGTTTGGTGCAGGTGTGAGAGTTCGAGTGACTTATATGTGCAGGTAACAATCAGTTTATGGGGCACTTTCGGTCGATGTATTTTGCGGACCAGGTAGATCATGTGATGATTACTTATAGAGTCAGGGAGGAGGCCGGCTGCAATGAGTGGTGAGGGCCCAGTCAATGAGCGAACGATTGCCAGTTTTGGGATTAAGACAAGTTGGTTCCGTAATTAATTGCGTTGGGTTGAGGACAGTGGTGATATTTTGTGATTCACTTAGGGAGGCAGCAGGTCAGTTTAAGTTAAAATTGTCTAGGATATACAACTCCCCTTTAGAGGAGAGTGTAGAGAGTTCTGTGAGGAGATATTTATAGCAGTAGCGGACGGTAGTCTTGGGTGGCAGTAAATCCCTGTGATTTATATGGGGATGGAGTGTGGGAGTGTAAGTCTTGGGGCAAAAGCTTCATAAGCTGCAGGGATCGAGGTATTTAGGATGGTGGTAAATTGAATATTGGAGGCCGTATATATTGCTATGCCTCCTCCCCTACCAGTTCTGTCTTGCCTAGTGATATTATATTCTGGTATGGATAAGGAAGGATCTTGGACCTTGTTGCAGAGCCAGGTTTCCGATAGTATGAGGATGTCTGGGGCAAGTATTGGAGCGAGGGGTTGGAGCAGGGATGGATTTGGTAGTAGGCTTCTTATGTTGAGGTAGAGTATCTTGAGGCCATGCGGGAGAATAGTGTTGCAAGGGGGAGGGATGACAGAGCATGATGGAGTTGAGAGCATAGAGGTGGTGGTGGGAGGGGGCCAGGGTTAGGGTTTTATGTCCCTGGCTGTTAGGAGGAAGAGGATGATAAATAACGTAGCCTTGAGTTTTTGTACCAAGGCTTTGTGGAGGATGGTTTATATAGTATACGATAGTGGGACTTGCAGGACACCTGAATAGTTAGGGAGGTCAGTGTGGCAAAAAAGGAGGAGGCAGAAGTAAGAGAGGCACAAGGCATAGCCAATGCATGAGTAGCATTGAAGCGGTAAGGAGCTGAAGGGCTTGCGCTCGGTAGAGCTGTGTACAGGTTTTGTGCTGTAAATATTTCAGGGGATTTTACTTGTGGGTATTCTGGGTAAGGCATTTGGGTGGTGAGGATATAAACAAGTACAAAAAGGAGGAGAGTGGGGTTTTGAATAGGAGATGGAAGGGTGGGGGAATCCATAAAGGAGCTCATTTTAGCCTGACAGCAGAGAAGAGATGCTTGGTGAGGAGTAGTCTGCTCAAATGCAGTGGTTTCAAAAGCTTCTGGGTTGAGATGGAAGCAAGCAGCTCTTAGTGGGCAGCAAATATAAGCTGCAGGTGGGGAATTAGGCTGTTTGTAATTTCAGCTGCAGGGTGTCACGTGACCCGTGAAACCTATATATTACAGAGTCCACATAGGGTAGGTGGGTGGGGAGCCGGCACACAGTGCACTGGTGGGGAAGCTCTCTGAGCCGAAGGGACCATTCAGGACCGCACCTTGCAGCAAGAGTCTGAATTCCTTTTGGGCAGCAGGGTAGTCAGGGGGGTGCCGAGGAGCCAGCCCACAGTGCAGTACTGATCAAGGGCTGAAGCCGCCTGGGAGGAAGGGGGCAGAAGTTAGTATTATAGCCCAAGCTCACAAAGGAGCTGTAATCCAAGTAAATTGGGGCAGGTTGAAACTGTAGCAGAGACAGGTGGCTAGTGGGAGCACAGTTACACACAAGGATTTCTGGACAAAGAGGGGATTAAGCTAAATGGGAGCATCTGATCGGGGGGCTAAGAAATCGGGGCAGGGCAATTAAAGTAAATAAATAATGCAGCAGTCTGGGCAAAATTATTCAGTGGGCAGTTTAAAAAAAAAAAGCTTTAAATTCATAACTTGCCTTTTTAAGTGACTGAAAGGGGCAGTAAAAGAGTCAGAGCAGGACAGTAATTTTTTTTGTTTTATTCTCCTCAGCTGGGGGGGGGTTGTACCTATGGTCCATCGTCCCCATCCAGCTGTCTCCTCGGCCCTGCCGCAGCCAGAGCTCTCCAATCCCTATGTCTTGCCCTTCCCAGCCACATCGCAGTGGGTACTTACTCCGCACACCGTGAAAGGCCAGGGAGCAGACACCAAAGGAGCTGACTTGGGTGTGTCTGATGCAACACCGCTGGATCCGCTTTCACTGTGCATGTGGAGGCTTTTCTTTTCTTGATCCCCCCCCACGACGTAGGCATGCATTGGTGCCAAGGACAGACGTATGCATGGCACATCTGACGTCGACCGCACAGCTTAACCATGGCATGCATGCACTGACCCCCCAGCTGCCATCAGGAGCCAGTCCATCCATGGTAGTCCCTTCTCACCCTCCCCAGAGGAGAGCAGTCCCTGGGATGCCCGATCCTCCTCCTCCCTCCAGCCGACCCTCCAGCACCTGAGTTCGCTCCTGACCCCATGTCGCTGGTGTGACATGAGAACTGGCATCCAGCGCCTCAACCCTCAGTGCCACCAGGCTGGCCAGAAATAATTACTACAAAAACAGTGTTACTATAATCAGCATTTAGTTCAGATCCTACTACTATAAATTCAGCTGAGTGAGCTAAACAAGAGGTGAAGGAACGTTAATTTTAAACAGGCACGCCAGCCTAGTGGCATGGAGGGCTGAGGCATCATGTCTTACCTCCTACCACACCGGCAACCCATGTTCACGGTATGAGCAGGTCGGTTGGTGAAGGAGAGGATTGGGCATCTGGAGGACAGCTCTTCTCTCCCGTGGAGGGGTGGGACTGGAGATCGGCACATGCCTGGCCCCTAGCGGTGACTGGAGGCTGGCATACCGGTTCCACAGGTGGGGGTGGAGTTGAAGCAAACGCCTGGTGTGCCACATGCAGAAGCATGCGCAGCTCGGCCATTGGCGTCACTGCATGTTATGGCTCGCACTCTGGATCGGGGAGAAAACTGGAGAAATGCACCACGGACCAGCAGGATGATGCTGGCCCTCTGCATGCGCTGCATCCAGCCAGCTGGCACCTCAAGCAAGAGATGAGTACCAGTGGACGTTGGGGTGATGGGGCTGGGGGGGCCAGAGGAAGGGGATCAGTCTGCGGAGAGGAGAAAGAGATTTAAAAAAAATAATTTTAAACAAGCAGCAAAATCCCATAGACTGCATAAATTAGCAGATATACAGAATAAATCAAAATATGCACTTGTCCTAGCCTGCAATAATTAGCAGAGTATACAGAAATAACTCTGGCTGAGCTGGGCAAAAAGATCACCAAATTGAAATTTTAAAACAGCAGGCTAGTTTAGGGCTTGGCAGATTAACAGCAGCCTGGAAGGGCTAGCCCGCAGTGGAACTTGAGATGGCAGAAAGGTGCCAATATTTAAAACAAAAATCAGTGAGTTCACTGCCAGTGAGGAGCTGAGCCGAAGGGACCGTTCAGGACCGTACCTTGCGGTAGGAGTCTGGATTCCGGTTGGGCAGCAGGGTAGTCTGGGCCACCGAGGAGCCAGCCCACAGCACGGTGCCCGATCAAGGGCTGAAGCAGCCTTGCGGCAGAAGTCTGGATTACAGTTGGGCAGCAGGGTATTCGGGTCCGCTGAGGAGCCGGTCCACAGCGCAGTGCCCGATCAAGGGCTGAGGCAGCCTTGCAGCAGGAGTCTAGATTCCAGTTGGGCAGCAGGGTAGTTGGGGCTGCCGAGGAACTGGCCCACAGCGCAGTCCCTGATTAAGGGTTGAAGCAGCCTTATGGCAGGAGTCTGGATTCCGGTTGGGTGGCAGGGTAGTCAGGGCTGTAGAGGAGCCAGCCCACAGCGCAGTGCCCAGTCAAGGGACGAAGCAGCCTTGCGCCAGGAGTCTGGATTCTGGTTGGGCGGCATTATAGTCGGGGCCACTAAGAAGCCCTCCCACAGTCCAGTGCCCGATCAAGGGCTGAAGCAGCCTTGCAGCAGGAGTCTGGATTCCGGTTGGGCAGCAGGGTAGCTGGGGCTGCCGAGGAGCCGGCCCACATCACAGTGCCTGATCAAGGATTGACGCAGCCTTGCGGCAGGAGTTTGGATTCTGGTTGGGCGGTAGGGTAGTCGGGGTCACCGAGGAGCCGGCCCACAGTGCAGTGCCCAATCAAGGGCTGAAGCAAATGGATGTGCCAGCAACAAAAAGACTGTTGCTGCCCATCCACAAGTCTTAAGAGACAGGCTTCCAGGATTTTACAAAACTCCACCTACATTCCCCCAGTGGACAGGAAGTATTGAGTGGCCAAGTCTGGGGCAGAGTTCCTTTCTGGACATCCCAGCCATGATGGGGTGGTGCGTAGTGGCTTGTGATAAAACAGGGACTCCCCTGGCATAACACCCACTGGATAAGGACTCCAAAAAATTGGATTCTATGGCCAAGAAATCCTATTTGGGTGCCTCTTTGGCCATTAGGCAGGCCACTTACATGGCTTATGTCTCCAGATATCAAAAACGTCTCTGGAATACAGTTTCTGAGATTGCCAAAGCATGCCCTGGGCCCATGACATCAGATTTGGCTGAAGCTGCAAGAAGGGACATAGAGGCTTCTAAATGCCAGTTCAGAATTGCAGTGGATGCCAATGATATTGCAGCCAGGCAGATGGCTGCCTCAGTGTCTCTGAGATTTGCCTGGCTGAGGGCAACTAATTTGTCCCAACACACCCAGACAAAGGCACTGGACTTACCTTGTGAGCCCACATCCCTCTCTATTGAGCAGAGGCTTACATGAAAAAGATGGATGAGTACATGGTGGCTTAGAAGAGTGCTGCTGCAAAGAAGACAGCAACACCCCTGAAGTACCAAAGCAAAGGGAGCAGGGGTAGAACCCATTGCAGGCCCTTCTTCCAGGGTCAGGCATCACCTGCCTATCTACCTCAGAGAGGGTATTTCAGAGGCAGAAAGGGCAGCAGCCATGCTGGCCCCAGCACGCAGCCAAGTGCACAGACTAAGCAGACCCCCTGAGGAGTCTGCCAGGGCCACCTCCCCACTTCCAGTAGAAGGCAGACTGGCTAACTACCTCCAGGCTTGGGAATCTTATCACAACAGACAAGTGGGTCCTGGAGGTAGTGGGCCAGGGGCTTGCCCTCAGTTTCAAGGAGCTGCCAAAATTTGGAGCAAGGTTTTCAGACCTGCCAGTCCATGAGAAGCAACTCTGTTGGAAGAGGAAATGACAAAACATATTCAAGACAAAGCAGTAGGGCCTGATCTTACTTAGAGAAATGTCTCTTGCAGCAGGTTACACCATTAGGACGGAAGCCAGCAGGCGCCAGGACGCCACGGAAATTTTCTAGCTAGCAGTATTCAGCGGGGACCGCCACCCAACGTAGGTCCCGCCCCCGACGTCAGGCACAGTACATAAGGGGGCGGTCCTCCAGAATTCTTAGTTCTTTTCCTGCCGTCAACACGCCAGCATCGGCCTCTCTGTCTCTACCTAGCGCATGACGACTTAGAACTTCCAGAGCTTCTACTTAACTAATGTCCTCTCTAACTCCTTCATTTGAGGGTCACCTTTCAAAGTGTGCCTGTGGAAAACAGATCCCTTTCAAGGATCCTCACTCTTCCTGCTTGTGGTGCTTAGGCCCGGACCACGACACTAAGGCCTGCACCTTTTGCCAAGGGTTCAACAGCTGCACCAGGATCCACCATCAGAAGGCACTTCAGGCTTACCTGCTCGAGGAAAAACTTAGTAGGATGGACAAAGAATCTTACCCCAGGGGCGATTCTTCCTCCAAGGTCCACAAGCACCGGGAGAAGGCAAGGTCCAGATCACCAAACCGGGCCTCGGATTCGCGGAGCTCAGGCTCCACCCGATCGGACCGCTCTCCCTCCAGGGCTAGGTCTCAGCCCCCTCCGGTGAAGGTCTGGGCTTTCAGCAGCTCTTAGACTCTTCAGCCCATCAAGACTTCCAGGCCCTCGGCTTCCTCTATTCCCTCTTGGGCCTATTCAAAGTCCTCTGAATGCCACAAGTCTTCCTCTTCCACCCGACGTCGGGGACCCCGACTCCAGGTCAGTCTCCCAGCCCCCTAGAGGCCTGGATCCTCCACCCAGGAAGATGAAGGACCTGACATCCCTCAAGCAGATGACGGACCCGACGTCGGTCAAGCACCCGAAGTCAGCCAAGCATCTGAAGTCGGCCAGGGGTTCGGAGCTGAGAACATCGGCCAAGCACCAGACGCCAGCCAGGCGCTCACCGAACCTGAAGTAGTCGGCCAAGCAACCGACGTCGACTTCACCAGAGCTGAAGACCACCCCCCAGTCACCGGTAGACACCGGTCACAGGGACTCCATGGAAGGGGACACCGCGTTGCCCGAAGACCAGGCGGGCGACACAGAGGATGCCGGGCTTCTGAGGGAACCTTCGCCCACCCCGAGATTACCTGAGGGGACTGACGCCCACCCCGTGACAAACCACCGTGCCAGGTCTGCCGTCCGGGCATGAATATTCAAGAAGTAAAGGAACTTTACTTTCTGGTGGGACACCATCCAAAAAGACGTGGTCCCAGTAAAGCCTCCTCCTCCCCCCCCTTCTCCTCCTATGCCCCCTCCTCCACCACAGGGGCCAGCAGAACGACTACGAACCCCCAAGGAGCAGACTCCACCTCCTAGGGGTAGATCCCAGGATTGGAGAAGGCCTCCCTCAAGATCTCCATCGGGGTCTCCCAGCCCCAAATGACTCAGACGTCTGCAGTATACTGCGGGGGAGGACTCTAGATCAGATACCTCGGTGTACAAGGCCCCGAGAGAGGACCAGTATCTGGCTCAACAACCTCTGGCAGACTCCCTGGTCATTACGGCCTCACATGACCGGTCCCAAAGACCGCAGCACATGAGCACACAGCCACCCGACCAGGAATCCAAACAATTGGACGTCCTGGGGAGACGCATGTATGCAGCCGTTACATGCGCCATCAGGTCCCTGAACTACCTAACCCACATGGTACAGTTTCAGAACGCCCTATGGGAACAGGGCCAGGACCTGGTCGACAAGCTTCTGGATGGCGATCAGAAGGCGGAGCTCCTAAACCTCCTCCACACAGGGTCTGATGTGGGGACCCAAGTATTATGAGCCGCATATGATTCTGCGGACTCGTCCGACAGAGCTGCAGCTTCAGGCGTCTGTCTCCGGTGACACTCTTGGCTCCATGTCTCCAGCTTCATCCCGGACGTACAGAAGAACACTCTTGACGTCCCCTAAAATGGCGAAGTACTCTTTGGTGAACCCTCTGAGAAGGTGATCACCAAACTCCAGGATGCTGAGAAGGCAGTCGGGTCTGTACAGGCCATGTACAGACCCAGGCCCGGTTCCTTTCGTAGGAACCAGAGCCCTTTTTCACAGCCGGCAATAAAGGCAGCAACCACATTCCGGCCAGCAACAAAGGGGCACCTTTCAGCGGAAAGCCCAGGCTAAGTCATCCCCAGGCAGAGCCCAACGCTACACTAAATCGGCCCAGCCTGCAGGGACCAGTGCTGCCACAGCATGACTCCTTCCCAGCCCCTCCTCTGGATCAACGGGTGCAAAAGGTCAGGGGTCGCATCACTCGCCACTTTTCAGGGTGGCAGTCAATTACCACTGACTGGTGGGTTCTCCAGTTGGTCAAGAAAGGCCACTTCATAGAATTTCTCGACCACCCACCGGCAAGACCTCCCGTTTTCCCATTACTCGGGTCAGCACGCCCTGCTTATACAGCAGGAGGTGCTCGCGCTCCTGGAAAAAGAAGCGATAGAGCACATTCCACGGAACCAAAGGGACGCAGGATATTATTCTCACTTCTTTCTGGTTCCCAAGAAAACCAGGGACCTCCGTCTAATACTGGACCTCAGCGACCTCAACGAGTAGGTCCTGTACAAACGCTTCTGCATGGTGACTCTCCCAGGTCTGATTCCCATGCTCAAGCAAGGCGCCTTTCTAGCGTCCTTGGACATGCAAGACACTTACCTGCATATACCCATCGCTCAAGCGCTCAGGAAGTTTCCGCGTTTCGAGTTCCAGGGCCACCATTATCAGTTCCGAGCCCTCCCTTTCGGACTGTCATTGGCACCTTAGGTATTTACAAAATGTATGGCGGTCGTAGCGGTGACTCTGAGGAGGCAAGGCCACTACGTGTTCCCCTTCCTGGATGACTGGCTTCTCATGGCACCCTCTCGGGAGGCCTTGATGTCCGCCATTCATTATACTCGGTCTCTGTTTGAGACGCTGGGCATCTTGATCAATCAAGAGAAGTTACATCTGGTTCCGTCTCAGACTCTGCAGTTGATAGGCGCAGTTCTGGACACCATCCAAGGGAAAGCCTTTCTTCCCCAGGACAGAGTGGAACACATCAGATCCCTCATCAGGGACATTTTGGCAAAGACTACTGTTCCTGCCAGATTGGTCCTTTGCCTGCTTGGACACTTGGCTGCGGCCATTGCAACAGTCCGCTTACTCGTCTCCACATGCGGGTCACCCAGTGGATGTTATGAGTCCACTGGGATCAAAAGCAAGACCATCTGCAGCTTCCAATCCAGATCACGAAGACCATAATCCAGGATTGGCAATGGTGGCTAGATCCAAAGAATCTATCAGCAGGGGTCCCCTTCGTTGCACCGTCTCCGATTCTGACACTCTCCACAGACACCTCAGGGCTTGGATGGGGAGCACACCTTGACGGTGTCCAGTCTCAGGTCCTGTGGATGGCCCAGGAGACTCATCTCCACATAAACATCCTGGAAATGAGAGCAGTTCTTTACGCCCTGGAGGCCTTCCAGTCGGAGATTCCACTGGGTACTCTTCTGTTACAGACAATTCCACGGTGATGTATTACCTCAACAAACAAGGAGGCACCCATTCCTACTCGCTTTGCAGGGAGGCCATGAGGGTCTGGGATTGGGCTTTGCAACACGGCGCAAACCTCATTGCTGTTCATGTCCCAGGAGTAAACAACGTCATCGCTGACGGCCTGAGCTGCTCTCGGGCCAGAGTCCATGAGTGGGAACTACTCCAGGAGGTAGTAGAGAATCTGTTTCACAGATGGGGTACACCAGAGTTGGACCTTTTTGCGTCCCCATCCAACGCAAAACTGCCCAATTTTTGCTCGCTAGATCCAGGGCCTGGTGTTTTCTGGCAAGACGCATTGTCCCTCTCCTGGGTGGGCAGATTCCTGTATGCCTTTCCCCCCCTTTCGTTGATCCAGAGGGTTCTTCTGAAACTTCACAGAGAGCAAGCAACGCTGATACTCATCACGCCATTCTGGCCTAGGCAGATCTCACTCCCTCTACTACACCAGCTATCCCGGGAACCTCCGGTGCCTCTGCCAATCAGCTGTCACTTGTTGTCTCAGGAGGAGGGCTCCTTGGTCCTTCCCGACCTTTGTTCTTTGAGCCTGCATGTTTGGCTCCTAGAGACACAGCCATTTTGCGACATGGGGTCTCGCAAGAGGTAGCTGATGTCCTGGTGGTTGCGAAGAAACATGCCACTTACGCCATGAAGTGGCACTGTTTTTGTCTATGGGCTCAAGTGTCAAGGTTTTCGCCTCTAGACTGTCCAGAAAAGTTGGTCTTGGATTACCTCCTGTCTCTTTCAGACAGGCTTGGCATACTCCTTGATCAAAGTACACCTCTGTGCCATATCAGCCTGTCATTGTCCGATAGACCAATGCACCATATCCCAGCTGGACTGATCGCTCCGTTTCTGCAGTCACTAGGAGCGCTGAGGGAACCCATCTGAAAGATGTAGTTGTTTCCCTGAGAACATGTATAGTATTGGTAAAATTACAGTTTGTCTAACTCTTTTTCATTGCAGCTGGGACTTTGTGCTGTGCCCCTCCATTTTGGACTCAGACTGTGCTGAAGGGGTCCAATAGTAGCTAGGGGGCATCTAAAGTGGTGTGGAAGTGACCAACCAGAAATCAGGACTCTAGATGGAGCCGGCTGACCAATGGGGACACAGCTTGTAATTCTGGGAAGTGACATTCTGGGCCATGGTGCCTTTTTGCACCAATGAGGGCAATATTGAGTGACTGGCATCTGCAGCCCTCCAATGAGATCGGGTGGCACCCGACTGGAGAGACTTGGCCTAACTGCCAAAGGGCAGAGACACTGTGGCTGTGAGTGAGAAGGAGCCTGGGCTTCTCTTGCCGTTAGGTCTTGACAGGCAGCTGTGTGTGTGGTAAAGGCCAATTTCGGGTGGCTCAGTCGCCAGTAGAATCAGACTAAATCCACAGGGCAGCAGTCAGAGGAGGCTGTGCAGGAGTGCAGCTACCTACCAGGCTCACCCTGTAGAGGACTGGAGAATCTGCTAAATCGCACTCAGTCTGTCAGGAAAGTGAAGCTACAGTAACACGCCCGGATAGCTGTGAGTTCAGTCGGGTCCTAGAAGCAGCTGCCTGGTATGGTACCCCTCTGTAGTTTTCTATATAAATGTGTGAGGAGGTCTTTGAAGCTCAGGCTCAGCCCTCCGAGTGGTGAAAGAGTGGTTCTCTGCTGGAGTCGTGAGTACTGAATCAGGGTAGCTCCCTGTTAAAGGTTACAAGCAAGGGCAAAATCTTCCTGTTGTACTGCTGACTGTACTAATTGAGCTTTCTGGCTCCATCTGATCTGCTCAGGAATTAAATGCTCGTTTGTGTCAGGGCCCCAACCAGCTGCATTGAGGAACTAGCCATTAAGGCTTGGGTACCCATAGACAGTAATTAATAGGTTAGGCCTGTGCACAGAGCCCTAGGTAGACAAACATATATTATAGTGGTAAGCTAATCACCCTGATTTCCCGCGGTCCTTGTTATCTCCCCTTAAATAAATCAGATTGCTTGTTTTGCAAAAGTACACTGGCTGGTTTGTGTTTTAATGGTGAAATACTGCACAGTGACTATTTGATAACTGTACCTTACTTTCCAGGGGGTCCCCGGAGTGAGCTGATTGGTTCGAGCCGGGGGGTAAGTGTTCAGGGTAAGAACACTGTAATTAAACTCTGTGAGCCACTAATGGGAAGAAGGGGGTTGCAGCAACCCAGAGGGCTGTGACCAAGTCAATCTTGACTGTTCTAACCCCGGCCTCTGGGTGGAGGCACCCGTCAACGGATCTGGACCCCTTCCCCTGTTACAGTTAAGGCAGGCAGGGGTAGTAACTCTTAGGATAGCGCGTCCTGGATAGCACCCCCTTGGGGTTACAAAGGCATCTGCCACTTTGTCTGCCCTCAGTGAGGATAGGGTGACTGCCTCTGGATACCGGGTGGCATAATCCACCATGGTCAGGATGAACCTCTTCCAGGAGGAGCTGGGGGTATTTAAAGGCCCCACAATATCCATTCCCACCCTCTGGAATGGCTCCTCCACTATCGGCAATGGAATTAGGGTGGCTTGGGCTTTCTTACCTGCCTTCCCCATTTCTTGGCACCAGTGACAAGACCTGCAATACTCCCTTCACCTGCTAGGTGAAGTTGGGCCAATAGAAATTCTGGGCCAACTGCTGCGTAATGCGCGTGATTCCCAGATGACCAGACAAGGGAATATCATGTGCAGTCTTGAGCAACTGCTCATGATACCCCTGGGGAATGACAAACTGCCTGCCTGTCATCCCTCCCTCTGTCTTTTCAGCTTGAATATACATCAGTCCATTTTCCCAATAAACCTTATGTTTACCGTCACCTTTCTGTACTCCGCCAGAGTCTGCCCAAGCCCTCAACTTCTCTAGGCTAGGGTCACTTTTCTGAGCAGCTGCAAACTCCTTACATATTCCCAAGGCATGGGACAGGTCCCCGTTAGTATCTACACTAGGGTCTCTAGCACTAGCATCAGGGCACTCAGGATCACTGTCATCCCTAACCCTTTGACAATGGGTCACCCCTCCTTCTTCGGAATAACCACCCATAGCTGTTTGTTGAACTGCTACTGGGGCAAGTTCTATCCCCTTTTCATTAGTCTCCATATCAGAAGATATGGGATGGGGAGCCAGTCTCCCAGTGGTTTCCCACAGTGGCTTCTATGGGGTCCAGGGAACTACAGTTTTCCCTTGCCACTTGGCTACGGGTAACTGCACATACCATCCCATTTGAGATTGTTGCCAAGGATGACATCAACTGCTAAAGTTTTGGCTACAGCCACCTGTTGCACAGTTCCCCCTGTTTCACCCCCGTCTAGGAGAACACTAGCGAGTGGCAATGTTTTCTCCTCCCCAATGAAGCCTTGTATAGTTACAAATTTATTTGGTATAAGCTGACCAGGCTGTACCAGATCCCCTTTTACCAACATCAGGGATGCCCCATGTCTCTTAACCCTGTGTCTGTACACCATTCACAGTGACTGGGTGCATGTGTTCCCTCATGTTCACAGGCATGCTTCCAGGGACACACAAACAACCCACTTCTTTCTAGCCCCATTTTGCATATTGCTCATCAGGACACTGTCTGGCAATATGGCCAGTTTCTTTGCAAATCCAACATTCGTTTCTTTTCTCAGAAAAATCTTTTCTTTGAAACCTGGGGCTAACTGGTTTCGGTAGAGGCAGTGAGGGTTTTAGCTGCCCTGAAAGTGTGCTTTTCCCTTTCTGCGCTACCATGCCCACCCCAATCACTCTCAGAGCAGGTCTGCTCTTGGCATAGTGGTCCGAGAGTTCAGCAGCCTCTTGCACTCTTTTGGGATCTCGGTCCTCCAGCCAGGGTTTCAGCTCTGCTGGGCATGCCCCAAAAAACTGTTCTAACAATATAATATTTTCAATTTTATCTACAGGGTTTGCTTCAATTCTTTCCCACCGTTTTAAACACTGCCGTTGTTTCATAGCTAGCTCCTCATAGCCCATGTCAGGGCTTCTTCTGAGCTTACGGAATTTAGCTCTGTATGCTTCTGCAGTTAAATCAAACTTTTTAAAAAGTGTAGCTTTAAGTTTGCTGTAATCATTACTGTCCTCATTGTCCATTTGACCCAATGCATCCCGAGCTTTCCCGGTAAGTAGCGGGGATAGCTGGAATCTCCAGGACCCTCTAGGAATCTTTGCCTGAATACAAACCTTTTCAAAGGAATTTAAAAAGGCATCCATATCCTCCCCCTCTTTAAATTCAGCTATCAATTTGGAATTTAATTTGTAACCCAGTCCTGTAGTTCCAGTAAACTCAAGCCACTTACCTGCTCTGGTGCTGGTGGTTGGAGTCGTAGCTTCTCCAGTTCATGTTGCCTCTGGCACTCACGCTCTTCACAGTCTGCCTCTCGCTGTTCACATTCAGCTTCTCACTCCCTCTTCTCCTCTGCGGCTCGCTGGCGCTTACACTCTTCACGATCAGCTTCTCGCTGTTCTCGCTACTCTTCTCCTCTGCGGCTCATTTCTCTCACTCCGCTTCTCACGGTTCTCGCTCAGCGTCTCTCTGGAACTCCAGTTCCATTCTGCACAACTCAATCTGCAGCCTGATTGCTTCTGGCTCCAGAATGCTGGTGACCTTCCCCTGCTGCTGTGGCCCTTCGCTTGCATTGGCCCTGCTGTCCTCCTCACCGGATCTGGACACTTCACTGGCTGCTGGCCCCTCCACGCCCAAGGTTTGGTCCTTTGCAGTCACAGTCTGTTACTCGATGCTCTGGGCATCTGCTGCCATCAGGGCATCCATGAGGTTCTGCTTAGTGGCTCTCCCCTCGTTCAGGATTCCTCTCTCCTTGCACGACTGCTTCAGGTAGTCTGCAGTGTGCTCACTGTAGTTGGAAGCCATCTTCTTCCCTAACTACGGCTACTCTAACTTGTACTTTGGAAAAAAAAAAAAAAGGTAGGAACTTGACTGTAAGCAAAATTATATAGTTCTGTTTTCTCTTTTAAAAATAAATCACTGCTTTATTTTGCAAGTGAGCTGTACAGTATTAAGTTGACACACTGAACAGTTAAAGCTGGTGTTACCAAATTTTTCGCACCGCTGTCAACCAAATCTGTCACAAACGCACTCCACAATTCAGGCCCTCTACTCTGACAGTGCCAACTTCAGAGCGCAATAGTGTGAACAAGTAACAGACAGGGTAACCCTCCTGTCTGCTTTTGAGTCTGAATCACCTTTAGTCTTAAGTTCTGGGGGGATTCAAACTGTAAACCTTATGCTAGCATATCCAAGGTACAGGCTCAGATATGTACCCTCTTCAGGGATTGTGGTACAATCTTTTGCCAGGGGCACCAAGCCAGGCTTCCAAAATGAACCCTTAAAACTCTGTAAGAGACCTTAGGTATATTCTTGCCTTTTCCTAGTTTAGTAACACCATCAAGCACTTGAACAGTTGTCAGACTTAAAAATACAGGCAGTCCACATGCAAAAAAATGACGGAGGAGATCCAGGCAGAATCTTAAAGAATATGTTTACTAAAAATGGATAAAAACAATAAGATAAACTACAGAACAAATATCAAAGAGCATCACAATCACATAAAAGAAAAACAAGGAAAACTACAGAACAAACTCCTACCAAAATATATTTAGATCTTTTCTATCTAATGTAGTACCTCTGCAAGTGCAGTTAAATTAGAGAACTGTGTCTCTCTAGAGTCCCAAAATGATATGACCCTACATTTCAGACACAAGAATCAGTTTAAACCATCTCCACACCCCTTCTGTGAGTCATCTAGCTCCTCCTTTTAGAATAATAAAAAAAAGATACAGACATATGTCCTATCAAGAGGTATATTAAATAAGGTGACATCAGCAAAAACTCATTTCCCAAATTATGAGTCTTTCATCAACCGGTTCCTTTGAGGTTTACAACCCTGCAGTCCATCACCTAGGTGTGATATAGCCAACATGAATCAGCTAAATGATGTCCTGTCCTGTAATAAAATGTATATTTAGTTTCCCAGGTTCAAAAGCATGAGGTAATAAAAAGGCCATAAAATGCAATTTCTCAAGGAAGTTAATCACATTACAGAGATCTCCTGGTTAGTGTAATATATCTTGTAGCTTCACTGAAACTGGGGGGGGCACCCATGGAAGCACAGGCTGTCTTATGTGAGACAATCACATACTATATTTTTATATTACAAATATCATACAGCAATCATAACCAGCTGGCCAAGCATCACAGTAACTAGTGGTTGAGGGTGGATGCAAATAGGTCCAGATCTGGAACCCCCCACCTTCTTAAAACTGTGGCAAGGACCTATTTGTTAAGGGCCCACTCACGGTGGCCCTGACTGATGTAGCTTAGCGCATCCGCCAACATGTTGTCCTTGCCTGGAAGATAGCTGGCCGACAGAGACTGTGACAGGGTAGAATAGGACCCTATCCCAGTTGTTATGGAGAAGGTGTTTAAATGCAGGGATCTGTTCTATTCCTTTTCTGTCTCTTGTCTATCTGGTTACACAACCAAATTTTCCAGTGAGACCTTGGACTTGATCACCTCGACAGTCTCGCAGTTCTTTGCCTCTCACTGTCTCCCCTTGCTGTCTGTCTTTTTCTCCCTTGCATATCTGCTGATATAAAAATATATGCAAATCATTATGTGGAAATGTAACTAATATTGGAATCCCTTTGTTTAGAAATTATATAGTGTTTATTTTTGAAATGTATATAATTATATTTTGAGATGATTGCAAAGAGCTATTGGGAACTCAAGAGGTTACCCGAGTGCAAATTTGTAAGCCTTTTACAAAAGAGCTGTGGAAAAGGGGCCTAATTTCTGGGACACTGTGTTCTAGCTGCACATGTCTGATACTTACAAGAACAGGATGCTTGTTAAGAATGGGGGTTGGAAAGACTTATAAGAGAGCTGAGCTGCAACTGCTTGAAAGAGAAGAATGGACACACAGATTGAAGAAAAACTCAGATGCACTTTTTCTGGCCTTTGTAAATAGTTATACTGAACAAGTTACTTTTTTTTTTATGTTACTGCTAGTGTAAATAAATATTTTTGGTGAATTCTACAACTTCTCCTGGTTTTCCTATGCTTCCTGACCTGTGCCTCGACAACAGATGGTTTTAGAAGTGGGATTTATGCCATGCATACTCTATAAGCCAGGAGTTTTGTGCATGGGTACTGGACCTAGTACCAGGGAAGCACAGAGAAAGGTATGGATTCTGTAGCAGCAAGTCCAGGAGTGGTTACCAGGAGAATGGCAGCCAAACTAGCAGAGACAGAAGTGCAAGCTGAGATTGTACAGCCAGCACAAGTTATTGGAAAAAAACAGGCAGTGACAGAACCTGAAAGCCTGGACTTTTTCAAATGAAGGGCTATACAACAAAAAGAGACTGAGAAGCAGAGAGAAAAAGAGATTCAACATTTAGAAGCACAGAGGTGAGAAGAGATGCAGTGACAGGAGCAGCGATGGCTGAATGCCTTGCAAGCTATCAAAGGCAGAGGTTCTGGCATACATCCAGACGAGCAACAAAATGCAAGCAACTTAAAAGCCATTAAACTTACAAAGTTGTGTCCCTCGGATGATATAGAGGCATACCTGACAACTTTTGAAAGAGTTGCCACAGCCTGCCAATGGCCAAAGCAGCAATGGACAATCAGACTGGTACCCTACCTGACAGGGAAAGCCCAACTTGCCTACAGCAATATGGACACTGTATAGTCAGATAACTATGACCTGGTGAAAAGTGAAATCCTGAAAAGGTATGACATCTCTGGAGAAACCTACAGGCAGAGATTTAAAATCTCTGAGGTACAACTCGGTCGACAATCCTCGAGAAGCCTTCACCCAACTCAGAGAATTCCTGATAAAATGGCTCCAACCAGAGAGTAAAACAGTCCCATAGATCATCCACACATTTGCCATGGAGCAATTCATCAACATCCTGCCTACAGATGTGCAGCTTTTGGGTAAAGGAACACCAACCAGAGAGTGGGGAAAAGGCTGTTTCTTTGTCCGAGGACTACCAAATGGCCAGACACCACAGCAGCGAGGTAACAGCCAAGCACCAGTAGGACACTCTTTTTCCCATTTAAACTCCAAGCCTGATAAGAACTCTGGTGGGGGTAACAAATCTGTGCCCAAAGACGTTATTTGCTATAATTGTAATAAGCCAGGTGATGTTGCAAGAAACTGCCATAGTAAGGAGAGTGGCACTGGAACAGATTTGTCCTTGGCAAATTGGGGCAAGTACTTAATAGATGTGAAGGTGGGGGACAAGACTGTAAAGGGACTAATTGATTCAGGAAGCAGACAGACCCTAGTGCATGTTGAAATGCTGGGAAAACACTGTGCAAAGGGAACAGGTACTGGTGTCATCTGCATCCACGGGGATACTCAGTACTATCCCACCACCCAAGTGACTCTGGTGATTAAGGGTGTGTCGCACCAAATGAAAGTGGGGATATTACCTAAGTTACATATACCCTTGATTATTGGAAATTACTTTCCAGGATTTACTGAGTTAATCAAGGGGGGAGTAAATCCTGATGTTTCAGCAGCTGTGGTGACAAGAGCTCAGGTAAAGAAAAACTCAGATGGTGGGGACACTTTTCCTTTCAGTGATTTTGATTCAGACTTGTTTGAGCACAGTTCCAAGATCCAGAAATCCAGGAAAGAAAGGCGATGCCTGAAGAAACTGTGGCAACAAATGACTGATGGACATAAGGGGTTAACATGTGAAAATGCTGAAACTAAATTGATAACTGATTGTGATTTTCTTTCAGAACAAGCTAACAGTGTTTCTCTCCAGGGTTATTTTAAGCATCTGGGGGTGAAACCAAAATGGGGTGGACCGATGTTTAAAAAAATGTAATGGATTACTGTACAGAGTTTGGGTTAAACCTCAGACACAGGAACAGACAGAACAATTGCTTATACCACAGAAGTATAGAACAGAGTTGTTACAGATGGCACATGGTAGTCCTATGGCTGGTCACTCAAGGAGGGATCGCACTCTTGCCAGATTGCTATATAGATTTTACTGGCCTGGAATTCATTAAGATGGTGTTACCTATTGTAATTTTTGTGCTGAGTGTCAGAAAATAGCCTCAGTCACTAGAAAAGACAAGGTGCCCCTACCCTTTACGGATGTGCCTTTTGAGAGAATTGCAGTGGATGTGGTTGGTCCTTTAGACAAAAGTAAAAAGGGTAATAGATTTATCCTGGTAGTATGCAACTATGCTACTCGATTCCCAGAAGCAGTTCCAGTGCGTTCTGTTACAGCCCCAAAAGTGGCAGCAGAGCTTGCAAAAATTTTCAGCAGAATGAGTATACCTAAAGAAATTATTACTGATCAGTGTAGTAATTTTGGTGCTGCATTACTTAAGGAGCTGTACAGACTACTAGGTATCACTGCCATAAGAACCTCCCCCTATCACCCTTAGACAGACGGTCTTGTTGAGTGTTTTAACCAAACCCTAAAATGCATGTTAAAAAGGTTTATAAAAGGGGAAGGGAAAGACTGGGACCAATACTTGCCTTACCTACTTTTTGTTTACAGAGAAGTGCCACAGGCATCAACAGGGTTTTCACCATTTGAAATGCTGTATGGTAGGCAGCCAAGAGGGCCACTGGATGTGATAAAAGAAATGTGGGAAGATAACCCCACTCAGAAACAATCTATAACGTCTTATATGTGTGCCCTAAGAAAAAAACTGGTAAAATATGTTGAAATTGCCCACAATAATCAGGAAGAGGCCCAAAACCAACAGAAGGTATATTATGACCATGGAGTAAAAGAAAACGTTTTTGAGCCAGGTGAAAAGGTTTTGCTACTGTTACCCACAACAGACAATAAACTGTTAATGAAGTGGCAAGGGCCCTTTAAGGTTCTTAGATGTACTAGCATCGTTAACTACGTGATTGAGACCGCTGACAGGAAAAATCCTACTAAGATATACCATGCGAACCTCCTCAAGAAATGGGTTGAAAAAATGCTAAAAGCTGCTTTGTTAGTTTTACCAGAAACTAAGTAAGATATTGATGTAGCTTATGATAGACTGGAACAAACTGTAAATGCTGATGCTGTAAAGGTGAATGTTTCCTTAACCTCCGAACAAACTGCAGACATTCGTAATGTGCTAAAGACACTTAACAGTATTTTTACCACAGTACCAGGCTGAGCAAAAGGGGTCAAGCACGTAATCGTGACAAGGAATGCTCGTCCTATTAGGCAAAAGACATACAGCTTACCAGAACGGTTAAGAGCTGACGTGGTTAAGGAAATACAAAAAGTGAAAGAATTGGGTATCATAGAGGAGTCGAGGAGTGCTTGGTCATCTCTAATGGTAATTGTAAACAAAAAAGAAGGGGGTGTTAGAATCTGCCTTGATTTTAGGAAGCTTAATCAAGTGTCAGAATTTTACAGTCATCCCATGCCCAGTATAGATGATTTGGTGGACAGACTGGGGTGTGCAAAGTATATCAGTACCCTCGATCTCACCAAGGGTTACTGGCAAATACCTTTAGCTAAAGAATCCAGAGATAAAACTGCATTTACCACTCCTGTTGGATTCTGTCAGTTCACCACCATGCCCTTTGGTTTACATGGTGCGCCAGCTACATTCCAGTGGTACATGGATGTAATTTTATCCCCTCACACTGGTTATTGTGCTGCATACCTGGATGATGTCATGGTGTATAGTCCAGACTGGAAAAGCCACCTGGAACACCTACGAGCAGTTATCAAAACTATCAAAAATGCAGGTCTAACTATTAATCCTACCAAATGTGCATTGGGCATGCAGGAAACCAGATATTTAGGCAAATGGAGAAGTTAAGCCAGAAATTTCTAAAATAGAAGCTGTAGCTAACAGCCCTGTACCTAAAACAGATACATGTCAGGTCATTTTTAGGGCTGACTGATTATTATTGGAGATTTGTTCCCAACTTTGCTGAGTTAGCTACTCCCCTCACTGAACTCACGAAAAGACAGTACCAAAATAATGTGAAATAGACCCAAGAGTGTGATAAAGCTTTTTAGGCCATTAAGGCTGCATTATGTTCAGCTCCTGCTTTAAGAAGTCCAGACTTTGAGAAACCATTTTTGTTACAAACAGATGCATCAGAGGTAGGCCTAGGTGCAATACTGAGTCAAAATATAGATGGGACAAAACATCCTATTCTGTACATAAGTAGGAAGTTGCATGACGGAGAGAAAAGGTACTCCACCATTGAAAATGAATGTTTAGCAGCAAAGTGGGCCATGGAGTCCCTTAAGTTTTATTTACTAGGAATGGACTTTGTTCTTGTAACAGATCACAATCCTCTCTGTTGGCTTAACCAAATGAAAGATAAAAAATACAGAATCACAAGGTGGTACATGGCACTACAGCCATTATGCCGATGCACAAATCTGGTAAAGAGAATAACAATGCTGATTTTTTTGTCAACATATGGATCAGGAATTGAGGGTTCTGGCTATTGAAAAACAAATGTATGAGTTTAAACTGTGCTGTTTGCTGTACTGTTATAGAAAAATGGATAATACACATGTGCTTAATTTCTGAAAGTTAGCAGCAAATGTTAATAGAAAATTAATAAAAAGTTTTGGAAACCTGTTTGGTAAAACAGGTTCCCTCTTAAGGAGGGGAGTGTATGTGACAGGGTAGAATAGGACCCTGTCCCAGTTGTTATGAAAAAAGTGTTTAAATGCAGGGATCTGTTCTATTCTTTTTCTGTCTCTTGTCTATCTGATTGCACAACCAGATTTTCCTGTAAGACCTCGCACTTGATCACTCTGACAGTCTCGCAATTCTTTGCCTCGGTCTCCCCTTGCTGTCTGTCTTTTTCTCCCTTGCACATCTGCTGATATAAAAATATATGCAGATCATTATGTGGAAATGTAACTAATATTGGAATCCATTTGTTTAGAAATTATATAGTTTATTTTTGAAATGTATATAATTATATTTTGAGATGATTGCAAAGAGCTATTGGGAACTCAAGAGGTTACCTGAGTGCAAATTTGTAAGCCTTTTGCAAAAGAGCTGTGGAAAAGGGGCATAATTTCTGGGACACTGTGTTCTAGCTGCATATGCCTGATACTTACTAGAACAGGATGCTTGTTAAGAATGGGGGTTGGAAGGACTTATAAGAGAGCTGAGCTGCAACTGCTTGAAAGAGAAGAATGGACACACAGATTGAAGAAAAACTCAGATGGACTTTTTCTGTTTTTTTTGGCCTTTGTAAATAGTTATCCTGAACAAGTTTAATTTTTTTTATGTTACTGCTAATGTAAATAAATATTTTTGGTGAATTCTACAACTGCTCCTGGTTTTCCTATGCTTCCTGATCTGTGCCTCGACAACAGATATATGTCCAGGGAGTAGGCCAGGGACTGACTCTTCATTGCCTCTGTGCAGAGTTTGGTTGATCTTGTGCCCCTCTGTTGATGTAGAACATGGCAGTCGTATTGTCCATCCTTATCTGGACTGACTGTCCTCTGAGCTGTGGGGTGAAAGCCTTGATGGCCAGGAACACTGCTCCAAGTTCCAAAAGACTGATGTGGAGTGTGGACTCTTTGGGCATCCAAGTGCCACTTATGGACAGGTCCTCTAGGTGGGCACCCCAACCTAGAAGGGAAGCATCCGTAGTCAGGATCTGAGAGGATTGCTGAATCTGAAAAAGAACCCCTACCCTGAGATTTTCTGTTTCCTTCCACCAGTCCAGAGCCTGCAGAAAGATTTTTGTGACTGGTACTAGCTTTGCAAAAGAGTCCTTTTTCTGGGACCAATGAAATCTGTGGTGGTACTGAATGTCCCTCGTGGAATCTGGCACATGGGACTACTGTGGTCATTGAGGCCATGTGGCTGAGTAGTCCAAGGAAATGTCTGGCCAGTCTCGGTTGGCTTAGACTGAACGAATTTAGCAGAGTGAGAAAATTCTGAATTCTGTCTATGGGAAGGAAAGCCTTCCCCTGCAGTGTGTTGAGCTGTGCCCCTATGAATTGCAGGATTTGAGCAGGCTGAAACAGAGATTTTTATTTGTTGATAATGAAGCCCAGAGACTGTAGAGTGTATTTTGTGTGGCTTAGGGCTTCTGAAAGTGCCTGAGGAGAATTGGCCACAAACAACCAATCATCCATATAGGGAAAACTGAGATTCCTTGTCTTCTGAGATGAGCTGCAACCATTGCCGGGCACTTGGTGAACACCCTGGGAGCAGATGTCAGCCCAAAGGCATGGCTGCAAACTGGTAATGCCCTGAGGGCAGCCTGAATCTGAGGAATTTTCTGTGGGATTGCCTTATTGGAACATGAAAGTAAGCGTCCTTTAGATCCAGGGAGACTAGCCAGTCCCCCTTCTTTAGAGAATGAATGACCTGTGTGTCAGGGTTACCATCTTGAACTTTGGTTTCAACAGGTGTTTGTTCAGGTACCTTAGGTATAGAATAGGTCACCACTCCCCATTTTTTTTCAGGGTTAGGAAATACCTGGAATAGAGACTCTTTCTACGGCTTTGACCTCCAAAGACTCTTGATTTCTATCTCCAACAGCTGTTTTCTGTTGGTGTTGAGAGGTTTCAACAGCTTGGGACTGTGGAGGAAGGGACATTTTTTGAACTGAAGAGACCAGCCCTGTTTCACTAGTTTTAACACCCATTTGTCCGAGGTGATTTGACGCCAGTGATGGAGGTAGTGGGACAACTTGCCCCCTACAGGCAGAGGGGAGGTGACCAAAAAGGAGTCAAGATGACTGTTGTCTGGACTGAGTAGAGGTAACAGGAGTGAGGTTGGCTCTCCTCTGACCTCTCCTACCTCTGTCTCTGAAAAAAAACTCTCATTTGGGAAAAATCCATAGGCATTGGCATAGGAAAGAATGCCCTAGGAAAATAACCCCTGCCCCCCCAGACCCCTGTGAAGAAGAGGGCTTTTCTTTAGCTGAATTACTCTTGTAAGTAGTTTTGAACTCATCCATTCTTTTCATGTAAGCCTCAGTTTGGTCCCCGAAAAGAGAGTTGTTCTCACAAAGAAAATCCATAGCTTGTGATTGGATATCCTGAGTGAGACTGGTTGTTGTTAACCAAGCAAACCGCCTGACAGAAATGACCTGTGCCATGACCCTCAAGGCTGTATCATTATCTATGGCCATGTGAAACTGATGCTTAATAGCTTCTGTGGCCAGCTTCACAGTTTGTGACATCCCTGAGCACAGTGTCTCTCCCATGTTGCACTATGGCAAGAACAGATTTCAGTAAAGCTCTCCGATATCTAGCTGTATATGTCATGCAAGTTGACAAGCGTAACAGCAAGGAAGCAGTAGTATATGATTTCTTGCCCATAGAATCCAGGTATTTTTCATCTTTCTGTGGAGGGTGAGCAGACAGTGGCACGTTGACTTTGTCACAGGCCGCTGCCTGCACCACCACTTTATGGTCTGCATGTGAACAGAGAAAATCAGCAGTACACTAACCGAGCTGGTATTTCCTCTCAATACTTCTGTCCACCCTGGAGGCAGATGTAGGAGTTTCCAGAATTTTAAAAATAGCTTTCTTCAATATATTTTATATGGGCAAAATCAATTTATTTGAAGGAGTATGACCCATCTCAGTCCTCCTCCATCTCTTGATCGGTGTCATCCTGGAAAGTTCCAGGGTGTCCACCATCTGTTTAAGAAATGTAAAAAAGGAAGAAAGTTCATCATGTAAGTCAGTCCCAGAGTGGCCATCTGGGTCTAATGGGTCACCCTGTGGCAATTCATTATCATCCTCATCCTCCTCCTCATCCTTTCCTTCATAATAAAAGCCTTGGGCATAACTAGTGTTATGGAGAGGAGTAATAGGACCCAAAGGAGCCCAGAAAATATTGCCCATAGATTGCAAAGTCTGATATAAATGCCACGGTTTAGCTATTTCATTTGCAGAGGGCATATCTTTATCACCCTCTGATGTCTCTCTAGGCCTTTCGCGGGAGGGGCAGCAGTGTGGTTATCTTTCTTTTTAGCAGGGACTGGATCAGAACCCTGCTCACTTTGTCTTTTAGAGGCTTGGCTAGAGTTTTTACTTTTATAAGACTTATTTTCATTAGGGTCCTTACAGAACTTATCAATACTTTTGTGTTGACTTGAGGTACCCGCCTCAGTGCTTTTAGAGGAGGAGGAGGCAGACTGAGAGGCCATGATAATGAGTGTTTGGCCAAAAAGCTAAGAGAATTGAAATTAAACTTGGAGTTTTATATTTTCTTTCCACAAATAGTGGAAAGGAGAAACAGTGGCCACCTCCACACTTCTTGCCAACAGTAGCCCACTGTACAATAAAAGAATGTTTTATCCCAGAAAAATTAGGGGACTTACCCTTCAAACAAAGTTATATTATGTTAAATGTAGAGAAAAGTGGTTTCAGGAAATAGTGCTAATGCAGGAAAAAAATTACCGCTAAAGCGTGAATAAAAACACCAGTTTTAACGCAAATGCAGTAAAAATACAAGCTAACAGACTAAATACTATCTAATAAAATAAAAACAATGCAACTATATCGCACACGTGGTAAACTTTTACTTCAGGAAAAAAATGCTGAAGCAGGAAAAATGCTATAAATCCTGCGACTGCGCTGAACCAAACGCAGCCACGTTAAAATGGTAAAAATAAGGTAAATACCTCAAAATATCTCAAAGGCAGCACTCAACAGTAAGAAATATCTCACAGGAAGGTCTCTAAAGAGAGACAGCTCTGGGGCAGTGTTGCCAGTTTAGCGGAGAAAAAGTTCTGAGGTCCTTCAGGCTGACTGCAAGCAGCACTGTCTTCCTCATTTATATTGACTCCTCCTCTCCGGAGTAGCTTAACCCAGCTGGCATGCTGCACCTGTCAATACATGCTGCAGAATTCCTGGGGTGAGAAGCTACACTTTCAGTCATGGAAAGCATTATTTTTAGTTGCTATTACTTCTGCTCATAGGAATTTCCATGCTTCAGGCTCCGATGTGAGTCTCCTTATTTGGTTTTCCACAAAGACAGGGTGTCTCTGCGCATGAATCCTAAGTTTTTTCCTAAGGTGGTGCCTGAGTTTGCTTTGAATAAAGCCATCCACCTGTCTGTTTCCTGTTTGGAGCATGCCAGTCCAGGGGAAGCATTGCTCCATACTTTAGATGTACATAGAATTCTTCGTTACTATACACACCATACAAAGGACTGCAGGAAGTCCTCACAACTGTTTGTTTCATTCATCCCTGGGAAAGAGGGCATACCGGTTTCACAAGAGTGTCTGTCCAGATGGTTGGCCAACTGTATTACTTTTTATGTTGGCTCGTGTGTGCTTGCCAGCCAACATACTGCATTAGTAGCAGATTTGGAGGTGCAGTCACTGTGGGCGAATGCAGGGCACACATCATAAGGTGCATCCCTTATTCCCCAATAAGGCAGCTGCAGGTGCTGATACCAGGCATGCATCAGATGACCACCAGATCTAACAAAAGGTCCACTGCGCACAATAACACGCCATCCCGACGTGCCTGTCCAGCACCTGCAGACTGCCCCAACCAACTTCACGTGACAACGGGGGAGCCCATTCCCCGTTGGCATAATGCCCCCCTCCCACTTAAAATATATGCCGAGGGGGTTCCCAATCCCCCTCGCATCATGTGCCCACCAAACAGTCTTTCTTTGCTGATGGGGGGGGCCCAATCCCCATCGACGTGAGTACCTCTTCCCTGTTTATTTTGCCAGTGGGGGAGCCCACTCCCCATTGGCATAATGCCCCCCCCACTTTTGTTGTGTGCTGAGGGGGGTGCCCAATCCCCCGTTGGCTACTGCTCCTCCCCCTGCGAAACAGATGGCACGCTGGGAGCCCACCCCAGCGGGTCAAATGCCCCTGAAATACAAAAACCTTCCCGCAATGTTTTTTTCTTCTTTATTTTTAAACCTGTGAAAGAAGAAAATGGTCCCTCGTGGTCTCCCTTCCCCCTCCCCAACCCGCACTCACCCTCTGTGCACCCCGCCTCCCACACCCCATACTTACCTCTGGAGCCCGCGCAATGATCTTCGGTGGACTGAACACGTCTGCACTCTTCAGAGCTGACTGTGAACTGAAGAAATGCCGGTAAGCTGTATAATAGCATAAATAGGGTTTTTTTTTTTCAACTTTGGTGCATATCTCGCCCATTTTTGGGAATTTTGGCAGCAAATTTTCAACATGGGGTTATTGGGAACCCTCCTCATGAATTCAGTCACTGTCATGGTGTTGTTCGGTCCTGAAAGGTGATTTTTGCAGTCACTGCATGGAATCACCTTTTGGGACCGATTAATGACAAGACAGTGCCACTGCTCATGAGGGGGGCTCTCAAAAAGCCTATGTTGCAAATTTGGTGGAAAAAATCCCCAAAATGGTTGTTTTACTAGCGTGCATTGTGCTGTTTCCACACACGCTCGTAACTTCGTGAATTTGTAATACTTGCACTCCAGATTTTCAAAACTGCCATTTTCCCAGACCTCCTTATGAACAGTACAGCTGTCATTTTACATATCCTGGCCGAAATGTGTTTTCACACGTCCTGCGCACAACAGCGTGGTCGCTGTGCGAAATCGGTTTTTGGGACAGTTTGAGGAAATGACGGTGACACTGTTCATGAGCAGTGGTCCTAAAATGCCTATTTTGAAAATTTGGTGGCGAACATCCATAAAATGACTGTGTTACAAGCGTGCGTTGCACGGTTTCCACGCACCCTTGTAGCTTTGTAAATTTGCAATATTTTCATGCTAGATTTTCAACACTGGCATTTTTTCACACCTCCTTATGAACAGTACAGCTGTCATATTTCACATCCTGCCCAAAATGTGTTTTCGCACCTGTGGCGCAAAATGGCATGGTCGCTGTGGGAAATCAACTTTTGGGACAAATTAAAATCATAGTGCCACTGTTCATGAGGGGAGGTCCCAGAATGCCTATGTTGAAAATGTGTCTAAAAAAAATCCCAAAAATAATTGGGTTACAGATGTGTGTTGTGCAGTTTCTATGCATGTTCATAACGTCACCAATTTTTCATATTTTCACTCCAGATTTTCAACGTTGCAATTTTTTAACACCTCCTCTTGAACAATACAGTTGGCATTTTTCACATCCTGCCCAAAATGTGTTTTCATCCCTGTGTCGCCAAATGGCATAGCTGCTGTGCAAAACTACCTTTCAGTTAACAAACTGATAGTGCCACTCTTCACGAAGTGGGGTCACAAAAAGCCTATGTTGAACATTTGGAGTGAAAATACCAACAAACGCCTATGGCGTTAGGGTTTCCAACTGTAACTCCCCACCCTGTAGAGACTAACGTAAGGGGTGTGACTTGGGATCATTGGCTGTAATGCTCACGCCATTCCACCCCCACCCTGCAACCAGTGACAGGCATCAAGGTCTGCCTTGGAGTGTTCGCCCCTACAGTTCACCCCATTCTCCTGCACTGCACCCACCTCCACATATTTCCTTATGGAATGGCGCAAGTATAATGCTCAAAGACCCCATAGCACACCACGACACTTGTCAGTGTCTACAGGGTAAGATGAGGTAGAATGGCATGAGCATTATAGCTGGTGACCCAATGGCACACCCTAACACCTGTCACTCTCTGCAGGGTGGGATTGGCATTGGCTTCCGTTCAATACTTCACCGCCATTCCTATTATGCATCTCTAACTCCTGCACTACCAGTTCCAATGCCAGCGAGACAACATTTGGCATTGACAAATGCTTGTTTGTTATAGGAAGTACGGTAAGGAACTTCCCGGCATTGTTCATGGCCACTTCACCAGAGGCATGGCCACTTCAGTTGCCTGTAAAGAATGTTTCAGCTGCAGAGATCTGTGCTGCTGCAACTTGGAGTACAGTCCACACTTTTACTAAACACTACAGTCTGAACATTGCTTCCAGGAGAAGGCCAAGCTTTGGCCTAGCTGTTCTGCAGGGCCTCCTGTCTTAGGCCTCTAGCCTTCAGCCACCCAGACTGTCTCTCTGTAACGGCTTGGGTCTCTTTCCATAGATGTGGCCTGATGCAAGAGATATCCATGATGAGGATAGTACAGTTACTTAAGAACTTACTGTAACAGTAGATCCTTGAGAGAATGTCTTGCATCAGGCCATGCTGTCCCGCCCCCTGCCACAATCCCCCGTGGCCTTAGGGTTTTCTGTGTCTGTCTCTCTTTTTTCAGTATGGTTGCCACCTTCTGTTTCACCTTCCTTCTGGAAGGAACCTCTGGCTCCCCTCAGTTCCCCAGTTGGAGATCCTGTGTAAGGAGTGTCTCACTGAAAAAGAACCGAGGGAGTGTGGGGCCGCCCACATTTATATGGCAGGCACGTCATCAGTGGCCCCCATGTAGACTGCTAGCTAGAAAAGTTTCCATGTGGTCCTGGTACTTGGTGGCTATAGTTCCATAGGTATGGCCTGATGTAAGAGATTGTCTCAAGGATCTACTGTTATGGTAAATTCTTACATAACTGTACTATTCATCTTTAAGAAGAGAGGTGTTAAGCCTCCAAAAGGATGATTATGGTGGTTTCCCTTAATTCACCTTTAGACGGAGCAGATTATTATCTAATAGAATGAGTGGACCATATTCCAAAACCTGAATTGTATCAAAACGTTGACCTGACATGAAAAAATATTCCATCTGGGGCAAACTGCCATGCTGTGGGGAAAAAATGTGTAAGCTCTTGTGGTAGGGAAAAACTGCTGTTAAACATCCATGAAATCTGGCTGAGAAAGTTGTGTACAAAGGTATTTCTGTGCAGGTGAAGCCCTACACTATGTGGGCTATAAAGAATCAAGGTCCAGGGATATTGTGATATTGAAGTCGCCACAAAGACAAAGTTGTCCATGTAGCAAATTTAACTGTTTTCCATGGTATCTTTTAAATACCAGAGAATCTGAATGGGGACAGAAATACACATAGGCCAAAGTCACATCGATATTATAAAGTTGGCTCATCCTGGATGGGAGTTTTTGATTCCATCCTCCATTGCCTCATGGTTGATCAGCAATCAGCGGTGACTGTTATCAGAGACCAAGGTCAATCACTGGCTAAACACCAGTTCTAGATGGCCTTAGACATGATCGATTCATGTGCCTGTGCCATGGCAGCAGCTGTCTCTATGCGTTGCTGGGCCTGGCTGTATCTTTCCACCAGCACAGGCTGGCAGATGTCCCCTTCTTGGGCACGGACCTATTTGGCCCTGGAGTGGATGGACATCTCACCCGTGTTGAAGGTCTTTGCCATCTTGGATTTTTTTTTTGCTGTTCTGCCACTGACCAGATCCCTAAGGCCCGCCCCTACTGCCCAGCACTGTCTTCTGCCCCACAACCAACCAGCTCCCACAGTTCCCTGTGGATGATCTCCCACGGGAAGGGCCACCTGATTGTGGACCTCCGTCACCCCTGAGCAGAGTTAGATTGTTTTCGGGGACAGGCAGCCCAGGCAACAGTGCAGGACTTGCAATGGAGTGGCGGGCAGCATTCTGCATGGTCATGGTCATTTTCTCCCCTGAAATGCATGGCATGCAGTGACATTGCAGTATGAGTGCCGACATGTGTCCCGCCTTTTCAGACTGTCAAGCACCAGCACTGCTAGACCCCTTGCTTCAGCGAGGGGCTAGTGATGCACCGGACACTGTCCCAACCCCCCCTCCCCGAAGGAGGAGACCAGTCCCTGGGACACTCCATTCTCTTCCCACCCAGCTGGCCCTCCAACAGCCCGGGTTCCTGAACCCAGGGCATTAATGTCACAGTTAAAAGCACTACCGCTGTGCTGGTGGGCTGGCATGTCACCTTGGATTTTGTGGCATCATCCCAGAAGGACATAGAAAAGAAGCCTAAGAAACAGGATTTCTAGGATCGGTCCTTTCAGGCACAGCCTCCTCAGCAGCAGCCCCAGCACTGGCAGTACTAGGCATGACGCCCCAAGTGCAGGGGCCAGGGTCCTAAAAAAAAAGGTGGGGGACCAGGATTGTTCCCCTCCAGCTGCAGCCACCCGTGCCAGATCTGCCCAATGACAGGTTGGGGTTATCATCCCTTCACCTGTCCTGCCTTCATCTACACTTCCATCAGAGGTGAGCTACGTCACTTCTTGCCACAACAGACAAGTGGGTGTTGGATATAGTGGGCAGAGGGTTGCCTCTGGACTTTGAGGCTCCCCTTCCTTCCCACCTCTGCATGCCTGAGGAGTTCCATGTGTTGCAGGACATGCTGTCTGCCCTTTGAGAGGACACGGCTCAGTTCTTTGCAAAAGGGGCAATAGCCCACATCCTGGACACCCTGGCCAGTCAGGGTTATGTGTCCAGGTACATCCTGGTCTCGAAATGGATGGGGGTTGTGGGGATCTGCATGATCTTGAACCAGTTCATGCAGAAATGCACGTTCCAGATGGTCAGTCTGAATCAGATCATTCCGTCACTGATGCAGAACATGTGGATCATCATCGAGGGTATCTCTTGCATCTGGCCACACCTATGAAACTATAGTAGCCAGGCACTGGGACCACATGGAAACTTTTCTAGCTAGCAATCTACAAGGAGCTGCCCATGATGACATCAGACACAGATGACATCCTTCCCATATAAACTTGGGCGGCCCTGCGCCCTTCTCTCTTCTTTTCCTGCTGTTAACATCGCCCCTCGGATACGACAGAGAGGCTGCCACTTCAGCTGACTACCAACTCTTTAACCTTTCCATTTTCTTACTTTTTTCACCCTAGTTTTAGTAATATCTTTATTTTAAAATGATTTTGTATTTTTGTTTATGGTGACTGACCCCCAAGAACTCTTTCACTACTGCGAGTACGGCCAGAAGATCTTCGATAAGGACAACCACAACACTTGTGTCTGCTGCCTGGGCCATGACCACAATATTAAGACACAGAAACTGATGGCAGATAAGGACCGCTAGCCCATCTAGTCTGCCCATTTTCTCTCTCTACTGTAAAAGCTGCACACCCTACCTGATCTCCAGCCTTACCTCCTCGTTCCTATTGCTAAGGTTCCCCTATGCCCGTCCCATGCATGCTCGAATCTCCCCACTGTGTTTGCCCCCACCACCTCTGCTGGGAGTCTATTCCATGCATCCATCACCCTTTCTGAGAAGAAATACTTCCTCATACTACCCCTTAGTCTACCCCCTTACAACCTCATGTCATGCCCCCTTTCTGGACATCTTCTTTTCTGAAAGATGCTACCCTCCGGTACCTTATTTATGCCTTTTAACTATTTGTAGGTTTCCATTATATCTCCCTTGTCTCGCTGCTCTCCTCCAGGGTATACATATTGAGCTCTCCCAGGCTCTCTTCATATGACTTTTGGTGTAGGCCCTGCAACATCTTCGTTGCCCTTCTTTGAACTGCCTCCACCCTATCTATGTCCTTACGGAGATGCGGCCTTCAGAACTAGACACTGTATTCCAAATGAGGCCTCACCAATGATCTGTACAGTGGCATCACCACCTCCTTCCTTCTGCTGGTGATACCTCTCCCTATGCACCGCAGCGTCCTACTGGCTCTCCCCACAGCCTTGGTACATTGTTTGATCACCTTGAGGTCATCAGATATGATTACCCCCAAATCACTCTCCAGTTTGGTGACCATTAGTTTCTCCCCTCCCATCATGTAACCCTCCCCTGGGTTCTTGCGCCCCAAATGCATGATTTTGTACTTTTTCACATTAAATCTCAGCTGCCACACTCTAGACCATTCCTCCAGTTTACTTATGTCCCTCCTCATTTTTTCCACCCCCTCCCAGAGTGTCCACCCTGTTGCAGATCTTAGTGTAATCTGCAAAAGAGGCACTTTCCCCTCCAGCCCCTCCACAATGTCCTTTAGGAAGACATTAAACAGGACTGGTCCCAGGATTGATCCCTTTGGCACCCTGCTGGACACCGTCCTTTCCTCAGATTGAGCACCATTTACCATGACCCGCTGTCTATCACTCAGCCAGTTCCTAACCCAGTTTACCACCTTGTGACCCACTCCAAGGTTAGAAACATAGAATTTGATGACGGATAAGGACCTCTTGGCCCACCAAATCTGCCCATTTCCCTACCTAACGGGTAAGCTGCAGATCCTAGTTAAACAGCCTACTTCCTCCTACCCCCTAGAATTGCCTTATGTCTGTCCCATGCATTCTTGAATTCCCCCACTGTTTTTGACTCTACGACCTCCTCAGGAAGGTTACCCAGCTTGTTCAAAACTCATCTATGTGGAACGGTATCGAAGGCCTTACTGAAGTCCAGGTAGACCACATCCACTGCTCCCCAGTGATCCACGACCTTAGTCACCCAGTCAAAGAAATCAAATATGTTTGACATGACCTTCCCGCTGTGAATCCATGCTGTCTTGAATACTGTGCTCTGCTGGATTCAAGGTGTTATACAATCCTTTGTTTAAGTAGAGATTTCATAATTTTCCCCACTATTGAGGTGATGCTGACTGGTCTATAGTTTCCAGCCTCCTCCCTACTGCTAGTTTTGTGCAGAAGGACTACATCGGCCCTCCCCCAGTCCTCCGGGACCACTTCTGTATCAAGTGACTTATTGAACAGGGCTGCCATTGGTGCCACCAGTGCCTCCCATAGTTCCCTTAATATTCTAGGATGTATTCCATCTGGTCCCATTGTCTTGTCCACTTTCAGTTTTGCGAGTTCTTTGAGGACTCTCTCCTCTATAAATGGACTGGTGTCCATCTCCCTCCCAAGACCTGCGAAGTCTGCTGCAGATTCAATCAGGCTACTCGGCAACACTGCCAGAAGACCTGCAAAAGATTCCTGCTGAATCAGAAGGTCACCCAAATGGAGAAGGAGCTCTAGGCCAGAAGCTCCTCTGTTTCCCCGGCCTCATCCATGGGCTTCCACTCCTTTAAGGCCCAGAACAGGTGGGCTGGGAAGCACAGACACCTGGACAAGGATCGAGGCAAAGAGAGGTCCTCTCTAGGCTCACTCATGGTCACCGCTTTAGGTGTCGGCTATGGCAGGGTCATCGACCATTTTGGCTCCTCTTTTCCACAGGCCACCAGACAGGGAGCTTGGCCAGTTCAACTTCGGCCGGTGCTGGTACGGCATCATCAGGCATCCCTTCTCCCCCAGAAACTTCCTCAGTCTTTACCTTGACCTCCACTTTGACATCGGGGATTCAGCCTTCCCCATCACCCCAAGTCACCATGTCACCATCGGGGTCTCGGCCTACCCTGACGACATTCCAGGCCATCATATTGATGCCGGGGCCTCAGCCCCTCCTACCGGCACCAGGACCCCAAGCTCCCCTGCCAATGCTGCAAGGTGTTCCAACACTGATTTCTATCAATGTCCCGGCCATGCTATACTCCTTCAGGGAGTTCATGCACCACCTTATTCCTCCTCTGGGACCAGCGACACCAGGGCCTACTAGGCTTGCTCCCACGCCTTCCATGGTGCCGTCCCTGCTCGTCCCTGACCTTCTACGCTGTCGGGGCCCATGTCAGAGCCAGGTGATAAGGATGAGTACCATCTTGATCTTCTCCCTGGGATGAAGATGAGGAAGAGGGGGCTGCCAGCCCCTCCTAGTGTACTTCCACTGTTTCCTCAGGGGTTGAGGACTGCACCAAATATACCCCACGCCCCCCGATGACCCCTCTTTCATCTCAGTGATGAGGCAGTTACAGACTGCCATGGGATTCAGTGCTGAGAATCAGACTGTCACTAGGAGAAATCTGACTGATTATTTAGAATTGCCAGATACTCTGTCCCTCATTATTCCACCTCTAATAGCGGTTTTTGAGGATGTCACCATGGCTGCTTGGCACAGGTCGAATTTGATTCCTGCCACGCCCAGAAAGACAGACAACTTGTAGAAGAAGAATCAGCATTTATGTAGTGCTTTTCATATACATTGTATCCCAAAGCACTTTACAAGCAATGCTAGACTGGTAGTGAAGTGACTGAATGTGTAGTGGCAGACATATCTATCGCACATCATCTAAATCCACACTGAGTCTTGGACAATTGCATGAACCTTTTTTTGGGGAAGGGGAATATTGGCCAGGACACTGGGAAAGTCCCCTACTCTTTGAAAAAAGAGTGCTTGGAGTTATTTTACTTCCACCTAGACACCCACCAGGATAGCACCAGGATGGGTAGAAGGGACCTCAGTTTAACATCTCATCAGAAGGATGACACCCTCCAACAGTACAGCACCCCCTAATACTGCACTCGGGTGCCAGCATTTAGGTATGAGCCCAATCCCATGTGGGACTAGAACCCACAACCTTCTGGCCCAGAGGTGGATGTGCTACCAACTGAGCCACACTGACATCCTTTGTGACCTGTAGGCCTCAGGCAGGACTTTGCTGTCTGTCCACTCTTTATACCACATCCAGCCAAGAAGTGTCCAGAAGGTGCCCTTTCGTCATGCCTCCCATAGGCCCAAGCCGGGGTTCAAGCCTCAGAGCAAGCACCGGGCAGCAGCATCCCTGCCTGCCCCCACCTTCACAACTGGGAAGGCCCCCAGAGGAAGTGGTGTGGCCCCGGCCGCAGGTCCTACCTCAGCATCACTCCTTGCCAGACCCGTACCCTCCAGCACTGTAGGAGGCAGTGGTAGGGGGTCACTTCCTTGAAATCACCACAGATGCTTGGGTCCTGCAGCTCACAGAGCAAGGTCACACTCTAGAATTTCTGGAGTGGCCTCCAGATCTACCTCCAGTTCATTCAAGTTACCCTCCAGACCACATCCCAGTGCTGCTGGGGGAAATTTGCATGTTGTTGCAGAAAAGGGTAAAACAGAGGGTTCTATTCCCACTTCTTTCTAGTACCCAAGTCCACAGGGGATTTACTGCCCAGCCTGGATCTGAGAAACCTGAGTTACTACATTCAGTTCAAGAAGTTCAGGATGGTGATCCTACATGGCCTGCTGCCACTTCTGCATCCGGGAGATTGGATATGCTCCCTCGACTTGCAGGATCCATACTTGCATATCAAGGTGTGTGCTTCCCACAGGCAGTACCTCAGGTTTCAGTTCCAGGGAGAGCACTATTAATTCCAAGCATTGCCCTTTGACTTGTCGTCTGTGCCACAGGTCTTAACCAGATGTTTGGTGGTGGTTGCAGCAGCCCTCAAGAGGGAGGGACTGTAAGTCTTCCCTTACCTGGATGACTGGTTGCTCCACACCCAGTCTAGGGAGCAACCACTGCTGACCTTGGAGCGTACCAGGCAATTGTTCCATGCCCTGGACATCATGGTCAATCTACCCAAGTCAGTTTTGACCCTTTGTCAGCACCTACAATACATAGGGGCAGTACTGGACATGGCTCAGGGCTTTGCGTCTTGTCACAGGATAGGGTGGACCACCTGATGACTCAGGCTAAACTGCTCTACAACAGCAGATATGTCATGGCCAGAACATTCCTGAGGCTCCTGGGCCTGATGGCTGCAGCCATTGTCACGGTACCTCTAGCCAGGCTGTACATGTGGATTCCCAGTGGACATTAAGGGGTCCTGTCCAGTGGGACCAGTGCACTGATGCCCTAGAACAGCAAATTCTAGTCTTCTCTCCAGTCAAAAAGGTGATGCTATAGTGGATGGAACCCAGCAACCTGTTGAAAGGGGTTTCCTTCCTCATTCGCTCCCCTCAACAGATTCTCACCACAGATGCTTTTGGGTTGGGCTGGAGGTCTCATCTGGGGCCTCATCAGACATGAGGGACATGGACCACAGTGGAGGCTGTCCTCCACATCAACATCCTAGAGATGAGGGCCATTCTGTATTCTTTACAAGCTTTCCAGACCCATCTGTCCCTGGGCCACCTGCTGGTGCAGATGGACATCAGTGAAGTCCAGTACTTCAGCAAGTAAGGGGGGACCCATTCATGCCATCTGTGCCAGGAAGCAATGAGGGGTCTGGTACTGGGCCCTAGAACATGGTCTAGAACTGTCAGCTGTCCATGTTCCAGGTGTCCAAAACATGCTGGGGGACAAGCTAAGCTGGTGGCAGTCAAGGATGCATGAGTGAGAGCTGCTGACCTCGGTTGTAGAAGACCTGTTAGACAGATGGGGTCTTCCCAAGTTGGACCATTTTATGTCCCCCACTCAATGCAAAACTGCTGCATTTCTGCTCGCTTGCTCTAAGGCCTGGAGTTTTCTGGCAAGATGTATTGTCCCTCTCTTGGAAAGGGAGGTTCCTTTATGCCTTTCCTCCTTTCTCTGTAATCCGGAGGGTGCTGATCAACTCTGATCTTCATTGCCCCTTCTGGCCTTGTCAGATCTGATTCCCTTACTGTAGCAGCTGGCAGTGGAATCTCCAGTGCCCCTGCTCCTGTACACAGGCTTGCTATCACAGGAGCAGGGCACCCTGGTTCATCTGGACCTTAAGTCACTCCATCTTCATGCCTGGCTCCTTGAGACATAGCCATTGCGAGGTTTGAAATGTTTCCTAAGGTGGCTGATGTCCTGGTGGCTGTTAGGAAGCCCTCCACCAGGGCCAGTTATTCCATGAAATGGAAGCACTTTGCTCTGTGTGTGGCTTCCCATCACTTGGATCCTTTCACTTGTCCAGTGAATCAGATTTTGGAGTACTTGTTGACCGTCTCAGATTCTGGCTTACAGTACTCCTCCATTAAAGTGCACCTGTCAGCCATTTCTGCCTTCCATGTGCCTGCTGATGGCCATACAGTGGCACAACTAGAGGTTTCTCATACCTTTCAGAGAGGCAATCCAGTCCTGCCTTGGGACTTGAATTTTGTATTAGAGAAACTTGCTTTGGCTCCTTTTGAGCCAGCCGCGACATGCAAGCTACGCTTTCTGTCGTGGAAACCTTTTGTTTTGTATATATTTTATTTTTATACATTCACATAGTATAATGCAAATACATTGAATATTCTTAGTTCCAGGGCATAGAAATCAATATAATAAAGTAATATAAACAGAGGAGTACTTTTCTATCATCTGTTGTCACCCATATGGGGGTTATAGCTCTACAGTTATAGTAGTACATCAGATAGCATTCACTACCGGTGTAAGAAGACCTATAGGCACCATGACCATGGACAGAATACTGTATAAGTAAGCTGATAATGTCCAAGAGTCTGTAGACTCTTTCAACCACACTGTGGCTTTATTGTCCACGAATTCGTAAAGAACGATAAGCATTCCACAAAAAAAAATATGACTACATCTAAACAAAAATTACTTTCCCTGCTTAGATATTAACTTCAGTGGGGGAAGAAGCAGAGTTTGATACACACTGAGCCCCTGACCAAATAAGAATAAAATATTACAGGTTAACTATATAACAATTAAGTCCCAGCACAGTGTGACACTTGGACAGCTGGTTCTGATTAATCTATGCTTTTTGTAATATAAAAAATGTCGTGTGATTGCCTGTCATGAGAAATGCTGTGCCTGGATAACCCCCCAAGGTATCGGTTGAAAAGACAGGATATATGTTAAACAGCAGATCTCTGTGATGAGATTAACTTGCAAAAAACTCGCATTTTATAGCCTTATTTAGGATCTGGGTTGTTTGATGCTAAGACCTGAAATATCCATTTTATGACATCCTCAGGAAGGTCAGTTAATTGCAGCTGGTGTCATAAGGAAGTGGAATATCCATTTTATGACGTCCTCAGGAAAGTCAGTTAATTGCACCTGGTGTCGTAAAAAGTCCTTTGATGTGTTTGAGAAAGGAAACTGCTCATGGATCAAAGGGACTGAAAAATCAGTTTTAATTAAGAGTGTCATCATTTGGAAAATGAGTCTTGCTGGAGTCACAGAATTCAATACCTTGATGGGACTTCCTGTTTTGTGTGTGTGTGTGTGTGTGTGTGTGTATATATATATATATTTTTTTTTTTATGTATCCTGAAAGGGAGGAACTAGATGATGACATCATAAAGAGGGTTGAAACACAGCATTTTTAAACTGTAGTCTGTATTCCATTTAGACACACACGTTTGGACTCTGAAAAAGCAACATCAAACACTGTTAGAAGGTATACATGAGAAAGACAATTCTAAGTGTACTGTGATATGAGATTTTGTTTGCACTTTAAACCTGTTTTTTAAGTGATTTGTATGTTTTGTGATATATGGTTCTGTATTTACGTTTTACATTTTTATCTATTTTTAAGTAAACATCTCATTTTAGAGACTACTTGGTGTGCCTTTGAAATTCTTTTCTTTGACAAGTGAAGCCTATATGGTTAAAGTTGACACTGTGCAAAGCTATTGGTAATACCAAACTGGGAAAAGGTAAGAGTTTATTCTGAGGTCTTTCTTAGAGTTTTAAGGGTTCATTTTGTACACCTGGTTAGGTGCCTGTAGGCGAAAGATATCTGCCCCGAAGAGCAGAATTATCTGAGCCTGTACATTGGGTACGCTAGCAAGAGATTCACAGTTTGAATCCTTCCAGAACTTGAGACCAAAGTTTGATTCAAACCCACAAAACACACAAGAGGGTTACCCTGTTCTGTTAACTGTTCACAATACTGCACTCAGAGGTTGGCACTGTGGGAGCAGAGGGCCTGACCTGCTGAGTGGGGTTGTGACACATAGCACATAAGCAGGTAGAAGATAATACCCTTTAAAAGTGTAAACAGTAAATCCCGAACCTGCATTATGGTGCTAGCTCCCACTAAAACTGCATCACAGATTTCAAGGCCACACTGTGCCCAATGTCCAACATTTGACAATAGTAATAACTACATAATGTTTTTGAGGCATCTGGCAGAGCAGTGTTAAGATCGCTTAGCCAAATCAAAAAATAAAAGAAAAAATACTGGACTAAAGAGGTAAACAGCGTTAGAAATACAGGGAGTTGTAAGTCTTGAATATACAGACAGCCAGCTCAGCCATCCACTGCTGCCTCTTTCTCTGGTAGAACAGACAATTTATTAAAGTCCTCTTTAATTTTGTCCAATCTCTTACTGCTTCTATGGGATCATTAAAGAGTTAAACCTTTCCAGCATAGGAAATTCAGGGTTTGACTGGTAATTGGAGTGCATGCGAGATCCCAAGTTCTTTGAGGCTGGCACGAACAGCATCAAAAGATTTCTGTTGTTGCCTCACAGAATAGCTGAGGACGGGGAACAAAAAAATCCTTCTACTAATCCTTTTTGCCTAGCCCGATTGAGAATTTGATCTCTGATATAAATGTCCACTGTGACTATCATCAGAGTATGGGATAAGTCCACTGTATCTGAGCATTTACAAATCGTAATATGATATGTTTTTAGAATAGAGCCTTGCAGTTCCAGCCTAAGTAATGAGCCCAAAAGGGACTCAAGATGTTGGATCAGGACAGTACCCGCAGTTTCTTCAGGGAGACCTAGTAATCATATGTTTACTTGTCAAGCAGAGTTTTCCAAATGTGCAAGCCATAGCAGAGGATGTTATTTTCTTGCAGGACTCCCGCAACAGCTGTGGCTGTCTTATTCATTGATGTGATCGCCTGGGATAGGTTACAGAGAAACATAGAGACATAGACTTTGACGGCAGATAAGGACCACTTGGCCCACCCAGTCTGCTTATTTCCCTACCTACTGGATAAACCGCAGATCTTAGTTAACCAACAGCCTACTTTTTCCTAAACCCCACCAGAATTGCTTTATGTCTGTACCATGCATTCTTAAATTCCCATTTTTGACCCCATGACCCTCTCAGGAAGGCCGTTCTATGTGTCCACCACCCTCTCTGTAAAAAAATACTTCCTCATGTTGCCACAGGTTGGCCTTAACAGTGTCCATCAAATTCTCTAAAAGAGACAGCCGCTGGTTAAATCCTTGTAACTTATGGTCTAGTGTGTCCACTTTTCTATCCAAAAGCTGGACCATCCCCATTAACTCCTGGACTGTCTGTAAAACATTTAACAGAGCCGGGATGGAATCTCCATGTAGGCCTCTGATCATGCTGCTTGGTCCCGGGCCATTCAAAGATTTTTGCTGTTTGTTCTTCCCGGGATCTTGAGAGGAATATTGGTGTGTTTCCCCATTGTCCTGTACACATACTGCAACTTGGTGCAAGTTTGGCATTGTAGAAATGCTAGAAAATAAAGAAAAACACAGTTTAATCACTAGTTGGTGAAGGAGCTCGCCAAGACACATCTTTACCTGTTGGTAGCCAGGCCACACCCTGAAATAGTTGTTTTTAGTTGCTATTACTGCTGCTCGAAGGATTTCTAAGCTTCAAGCTCTGATGCGTGAGCCTCCTTATTTGGTTTTCCACAAAGAAAAGGTGTCTTTGTATACAAATCCTAAGTTTCTCCCTAAGGTGGTATTTTGAGTTTACCCTAAATCAAACCATCCACCTGCCTGTTTATTATCCAGAGCATGTAAATCCAGGGGAAGCATTGCTTCATACCTTAGATGTGCATAGAATTCTGTGTTACTATACACACTGTACGAAGAACTACAGGAAGTCCTTGCAGCTGTGTGTTTCTTTCACCCCTGGGAAAGAGGAACATACCTGTTTCTAAACGGTGCCTGTGTGAATGATTGGCTAACTGTATTACTTTTTATTATAGGAAGTAACGGTAAGGAACTTCTGGCATTATTCATGGCCATTCCACCAGAGGCATGGGCACTTCAGTTGCTTGATTCAGGAATGTTTCAGCTGCAGAGATCTGTGTGCTGCAACTTGGAGTACAGTCCACACTTTCACTAAATACTACAGTCCACACTGCCTCTCAAAGAAGGGCAGGCTTCGACCTGACTGTGCTTCTAGGCCTCCTGTCTTAGGCCTATAGCCTCCAGCCACCCAGACTGGTTCTCTGTCAGAACTGCCTGGGACTTGTTCCATAGGTGTAGCCTGATGCACAAGATACCTTCAATGAAGGTAGCACAGTTACGTAAGAACTTACCATAACTGTAGATCTTACAGAGGATCTCTTGCATCAGACCATTCCATCCCATCCCACCCCCCACCCCGGTCTCCCTTGGCCTTAGGGTTTCTCTGTCTCTTTCTCCAGAATGGTTTACCTTCTGTTTCACCTTTTTATGGCGGGAAATTCTTGCTCCTCTCAGTTCCCCAGCAGAACATCCTTTGTATATGGTCTCCGGAGGGAGAACTGAGGAGAGTGTGGGGCCACCCACATTTATATGGGAAAGGCATTGCCTGCATCTGACTTCGTTGTGGGCAGCCCCTTGTAGATTGTTAGCTAGAAAAGTTTCTGTGTGGTCCTATTGCCTGGTGGCTATGGTTCCTTAGGTGTGGCCTGATGCAAGAGATCCTCTCAGAGATCTACTGTTACGATAAGTTCTTACATATCTGTACTAACTTCCAGGAATCAGTCCTCACCATTTATTCCCACCTGTGGGTTTGTGCCACAGGTGATAGGACCCTGTGAGAGCAAAGTTTTTTTGTAGGCATTTACTGCCAGCAAACAGCTGCAGGGTCTTATATGAGCCCTGGACTTGATACAAGCATAGCCACAGTAGAGGATAGTGGGAAGAGTGGTGGTTAGTCTTTTAAGGATGCAGACCTTTGTGTCCTGCTCTTGGACTATTGGCTGGCTTCCAAGTCTTTGGTGTTCTCCAGTGAACAGAAGAAAACTAGAAGGATAAGGTCTACAATCAATCAACTAATCAAGCCACAACTAATCGGGACATATTTCAGCCATCCATTCATAGTCCGGTAACACAAAGCATTTTACAACATCTTAATGGCACTAATTATTTAAGACTTAAAGGATTAATTTGATTATCTTTAAATTAATTCTGAACTGCATTGTTTTAATATTTATTTCAAATACTCATATTTAAAGTCCTGCCTAAATTATTTATCCAAGTGTTGGTGGGTCAAGTAATCCTCCAAACTATTCCCTGACCACTAGTGTTTAATTGCTTTCAGTGCAGTGTGGTGTAGCATGAAGCTCAAATCCACAACAACACAGTGATTAAAGTGGTGCAAGCAAGGATCTGTGGAAGTGTTTTTATTAAAAATTGGATACGCTGGCCTGGTGGCACTGAGGGTTGAGGCGCTGGACACCACACCTCACACCACGCCGGCAACCCAGGTTCAGGAATGGACTCGGGACACCAGGGGTTGGCAGGGGAAGGAGAGGATTGAGCATCTAGAGGACTGCTCTCCTCTCCTGGGGTGGGTTGGGAACCTCGTCTCGCTCTGTAGCGGCCCCTGGTGGAGACCAGGAGCACTATGGAGCAGAGCCACACTTGGGCCAAGATAAAAGAGAGGAAAATGGTGTCTCAAGTGACCAGATGATGGCTGCCTGAACCCTCGCTGCAAGGGAGCCCCTGGACAGCCGGGACCAACCTCAGCAGCACCCAGGGCCAAGAAGGTAAGCCGTAAGGCATTTTCTCTCTGGAAGGGGAGAACCTGTCCAACAAAGGTATATGTTGGGTTACCCTGGGGTGGCAGGCTGCAATATGAGGCGGGAGCTGGCGACGGGGGTTCCTGGGGGAGGTGAGCTCAGTCCTTGGCAACCTGAAGGAGAGGCCGCTCAAGATGCAGAGGGGGGTAAATAGGTAATGCAGAATAAATTGGATACTGCCTTGGAATCGGGTGGAGCATTGTACCCCTATCAGACTAAGTATTTTGGGGTCTATTCGTATAAGCTTGGGGAATTCTTTGCAAATAATTTACGTTATTTCCCTATTTATATGTTATTATTACATGGTTTGTTTTTGTGCAATATCTGCTTATATTTGAGATATTGGCTATTCATAGTCCATACATCTATTAACTTGGTTTTTGGTCCTACCTCATAAAGGACTTAAATAGTTTACTAATTAGAATCTACTTACATTTTGCATTCTGCACTTTTTGCACATTTTGGCACTGTAGTTAAGACAATAGTGCAATATTCTCTGTGTCAAAGTGCAATACGGCCAAAGTGTAGCAGGTAGTACACCCAAGTGCAATAGGACAATCGTGTAATTTTTTTTGTGTTAAAGAGCAATAGGGCTGGGGTGGCCCACTGGTGCAGAGGCACGATCGCCGTCTGTGGCGCCGACGACCCGGGTTCGGGAATGGATCTGTGAGTTGGAGGGCCGGCCAGGAGGAGTAGGATTGAGCATCTGGTGGACTACTCTCCTACTCTGAGGGGAGGTGGGTCAAGTGTCCAATGCATGACGGACCTCTGGCAGAAGCCAGGAGTTCCACAGTGGTCGGCGCCTGCACAATCGGGGGGGCAGAGCAGGTCGTCATTGCACGTCCCCACCCCGTGGGGTTTACAGCTCAAAAAATGCCATCCCCTGCTAAAGAGCTGGCTCTGTTGCTGTCCCCTCTGGCCACCATAGTTCACCTACTGGTGGCCCCACTTGGGGAGGGGTAAGCCCAAGTATGAGGGGGCAGCTGTCGGAGCCTGGCAAAGAGCAATAGGGCCAAAGCGCAATAGATAAAACACTTACTTTAACAACATATTAAAAATTGTTATGTTGCTATTATTATTATTTCTACAGACCTGTACTATTAATTATAGGATGGACATGCTGGCCCGGTGATGCTGAGGGTTGAGGCGCTGGACGCCACATCTCATGCCATGCCAGTGACCTGGGTTCAGGAGCAAGCCCAGGCGCTGGCGGTCGGCAGGGGAGGGAGATGGAGCAAGCATCCATAGGACAGCTCTCCTCTCCTGGGAGGGATCCAGGGTCTTCCGGAGCAGTAGAGACCCCGTGAGAAGCGGAGGTACTACTAGCGCGGGGACGAGCACGTGAGCGTCAGCCGGGGCAGCTGCGTGCGCCATTGCAGCCACACCGGGGGCAAGCACAAGAGGAAAATCCTCTAGACCACCGGTGAGATGGCGGTGGCCCTAGTGGAACACCCACATCCCAAATGCCGGCCCAAGCATGACCGAGTCTCTCCGTGGCCGACCTGATGACCACAGGTAAGGCACCTCACACTTAGGAGATGACTGCCAGGAGGGCGGAACCAGCCCCGGAGGTGATCCAGGGGTTGGGCCTGCCTGGGTCATTCGGGGGAAGAGAGCCCGGGAGATGCGGGGGGTTCAGGCTGGGAGTTAGGATGTATCCGTGTGGGCACTCCTGAAGGATGCCCGGGGGTCTGGATGCAGAAATAAAAAAAATTAAAAAAATTATAGGATGGACAAACTTCTAGGTAATTTATTAAGGAAAACTGTGTAAATTGGGTAGCAGTGCAATATATTCTGTACTGAGGCGCAGTAGGGTTAAAGTGCAGTAGACAAATATTTATTCTACCAAGCACATTTTTGGCACACTTTTGGGGCTTTTGCATTTCCCGCACACTTTGGCACATTTTAGAGTAGGCCTTAATGTATTGAGTATAGATAGCCCACTCTGAGTAATCTCTGTAGGGGTGATTTTCCTTAAATGCACGTGAATGGATGATACGTAGGCAATGCAGTATCCTAGGTTAAGTATTATGCTAGTACTGTGTTTTTTTTGTTAGCCCTGCATTGTATGCATGTCTATTTGTACGCATTTTACACTATGCCCTTTTTAAATTGTTATGACTAATGTTCCCTAAAGGCATATGAATGGAGGTTATGTAACTAATGAAGTATTACACGCTACGTATAATTCTACTACTGTATTTATTGGGTAGTCCTGCATTGTACTAGATGTATGTCTTTTTGTACGTATTGTATACCTATGGTCAAAACCATGTTCTTTTAAACTGTTATGACTAAAATAGTCAATCAATAAACGTTTACTACTATAAGTTTATAAGTATACCAGCATTTATGACCTAATCTCAAAAACTGCACTTTTTGACAATTTTGCCTCTATCTTATTCATCCTACACTGTTCTCTATTGTTGCCACTATTATCTATTTACAAAGATTTTTTCATCACTTATAGGCGAAGTAATTTTGGACTTCTGGTTCCAGTGGCAAGACAGATGTAGCACGCAGTTATGAGCTCTGGACCCAAACCTTTGAAAAAAGCTCCTAAATTCACTGAATTTCATTTTTTGACAGTATATATTCTGTGCAAGGAACTTCTATTGATAGATGGGTAGAAAGAAAAAGATGGTGGCAGTGACTGAGGCACCCGAATCTGAAGGAGCACTCCCGCCCCGCTAGCCCTCCTCATTACCTGCCACAGACATGGCCTCCGAACAGCCGGCTGCATCACAGCCCTCCAACATGGCGATCCTCACTGAACTGAAAGACTTTCACTTTGAAGTGAGTGTGTTCAAAATGGACCCCAAAGCAGACCTGGCAAAAATAAGGCCCAGGACTTGGAGGTGCAGGTTGGGGCCACAGATACTTGGACAGACCGGCTCGAATGTATTGTGGCGCACACTCTACACTAACGCCAGGCCCTGAATGAAAAATGTGAGGACCTAGAGAACAGGTCCCACCATAATAACTTGTGTATTTAGGGTTTGTCAGAGGATGTGCTGGGATATGGGGCCTTCAGGAAGGGGCTCCTCCAAGAACTTATACAACTGGACCCAGAATAACCCCTTGACATTGAGAGGGCCCATTATGCCCTCCAGCCGAAGCCCCAAAAAGCTACAGACAGACCACGCTAAGTCATTATCAAATTTCTGAGTTATACAACAAAGCAAGACCTACTGGTGTGGGCGTGGAGAATGGGACAAGTGAGCTACAAGAACACATGGCTGTACTTCGACAATGACTATTCGCCTGGAGTTACAGCCAGACATAACGCTTATTTGCCCATCTTAAAAGCTCTACGTGCCCAGCAGCTCAAGTTCCAAACTCTATACCGTTCACCGAGTGATTATGTTTCCAGATGGCCCTAAGAATTTTCTACACTGCAGGAAGTGGCAAAGGAAATGACTGCCAGAGGATTGGGAGGTTCCCCTCCTGCAGCGCCAGCTGGAGCAACAGGTAGCCAGTGCTTTCTGCAGCACCATTTGGTCCACAGCAGTGACTGGAACTGATCGTCGCTGACAGGGCCTGACCACAGTGGCTGAGATTTGCCAACTTTTACAATAGTTTAGCAGACCAACTCCTTCAGGAAGGGAGCTTACATCATTCTTCATTTTGTCTATGTAAATTTCTGGTCCCTGAGACATTGTAGCTGCCTGCTTCTCATTGCATTTCTGTTCTGCAGGTTATATCCAGCGCAGTTACGTTTTCTCTCAGATTCTTCCTCCAGAGACCCGCAATGGTTACTGGGACTTGGATATGTGGAAGGGGCCGCAAGGAATGCCACTGCACCCTTTGCTTCTACAGGACTGATGCCTTGTCAATTTGGATGCTCCTAGGGTGAAAGGAATCTTCACTCAGCCATTTGCAGATGACATAGCGCCTATTGTTCTGAAAAGACACCATGTGAATGATGGAGGGGGAAGAAAAGTTCATAGTTAATTACCCCCTCCCCCCAGTAATCAGCATAAGGGCAAGGCATCTAGTTGCTTTTATTAGGCTACAGTATTACATAATCTTTGTCTTATCCAGTTCTCTGGCAGACTTTGCTGCCCTCCTTTATACATTAAAATTAATATCACAAGCTCCATGACGCAGCAAAATTTAGAGCTTAACTCTTTACAGGGCATACCTCAGGTCTCATTGCCTCGTGGCTTTTTCTGTAAGCTCCTCCCAGAGTAACCATAGCTAGTTACATCAGGCTTTGTCCCACATCTTGTACAGCTTCTTACATGGGGAAGTTCTGTGGCCTCTCTAATCACAGCAGGAGACTCACATATATTTTATTATAAGAGCTTTGCTCAACCAGGTTATAGGGGATTGCATGAGGTATATATGCTTTTGTAAACTTAAACTTTTTGAGACCCACATATGCTGTGTCCCCACAGGGAGAGCTGTCATTTAATTAGAAGAGGAACATCTATTGTTTGCCTTATTTTCTAACCCCCAACTCAGAGGAAATGCATTTTTATGTTCATTGTATGCGCAAGCACAGATGAACTTGCTGATATGAGAGTTGCTAGAGAGAGGAGTGAGGGGTGCCAGCCCATTGGCCAGCGGTGCTGCAGGGGCTGGTCTGTGTCCAAAAAATCAGCAGGCAGTGTCCTGATGGTATTGGTTTGCTGAGGGGGCTCGTCTTGGCAAACATTTCAAAAAAACAGAACCGAAGCTTTGCGCGTCTCTGTCCTTTGAAATGCAAGCCCTTCAGCTGCAGCTTAGTGTGTCTTTCCTTGTTAAACAATGTCCCCTTTCCCTGCTGCCATTAAGTTTGTCTTTCCTGGTTAAACAATTTCCCCTTTCCGACACTGGGATGCCCACTCCTGGTGTCAGATGCGCCCTCCCCAAACCCGTCTATATCCCTAGCCAATATCGGAGTGCCCAATCCCCATGTCAGCATCCCCCCCTCCCCACCACTATTGTGGCACACTGGGAGCCCACCCCAGTGTGCCTAAATTTATATTTGTTTTATTTTACCTGTAAATGAAGAGAACCTTCCTCAGGGTCTTTTTTTCTTTCACCTGTAAAACAAAAATGTCCTCGTTGTCTTGCCCGTCCCTCCCCATCCCAACCTCCCTCTGCGCACCCACCTTCCCGCAGCCCTCTTACCCCATACTTACCCTCCGAGGTCAGTAGACGTGATCCTGTGCAGAGTGGGACATATTTGCACTCTTCAAAGCTGACCGGCAAACTGAAAGAATGAAAGGTAAGCCGTATAATGGCAGTCAATGGGGGTTTCAACTTATGTTGATATCTCAGCCATTTTTAGGAATTTTGGTCCCAAATTTTCAACATGAGGTTCTTGGGACCCACCTCATGAACATGTCACTGTCATTTTATTCCTCGGTCCCGAAAGGTGATTTTGTGGTCACTGCGCGGAATCACCTTTTGGGACCGAGTAACGAACCAACAGTGCCATTGTTCATGAGGTGAGGTCCCAAAAACCCATGTTGCAAATTTGGTGAAAAAATTACAAAAAATGACTGCGTTACGAGGGTGTGTTGCGTAGTTTCAATGCATGCTCGTAACTGTGCCAATTTTTTATATTTTCACTCCAGATTTTTTTTTTTTTTAACTTTCTATTTATTCTCCTTCCCACACTGGAGTTCTGCATCTTCGGGAGGCACACACGTAACTGCCCTGCTTCTGTACCTTACCTGGAATCTCTGTGGATCCCACAGAGCCGTGTGGATATGTCCCCCTACATGGCATTTAGGGGCCTATACGCCTGATACTTTGTTTTTTCATCAGGTCCCACGTGTAAAGGCAGGCAGGAGCTATGAAGGCCAGTATTGGTGCTCCGCCTTCGCAACTCCAGCATCATTTTCCTTGTTCCCTTCTACATAGCCTACGCCCTGACGTCAAGAAGTTGAGCACTAATGTCCATCACGCAGCTCCCCCGGCCCTACCTGCTAATAACAGGACTTGCTGTACCTTGGGCCTCTGCCTGGGGTCAGGCAAACTACAGGCCTTGGTTCCCCCTCCTCCCGGAGAAGGCGAGCTGTCCCTGGGACGCTCGAGCCTTCTCCCCTGGCTGGCCCTCCAGTGACCCGAGTCCACTCCCGAACCCGGGTCACCGGCATTGCAAGCGGAAATCCAACTGCTGCACTGATGGGCTGGCCAACACTCCAGATTTTCAACATTGACATTTTTTCACAGCTCCTTATGAACAGTACAGCTGACATTTTTCACATCCTGCCTGAAATGTGTTTTCGCACCAGTTGCACAGAATGGCGTGGTCGCTGTGCGAAATCAACTTTCGGGATGAAGTAAGAAAATCACAGTGCCACTGTTCAAGAGGTGAAGTCCCAAAAAGCCCATGTTGAAAATCTGGCGAACAAATTCCAAAAAATAACTGCGTTACGGGTATGTGTTGCACAGTTTCTATGCACGCCCATAACTTTGCCAGTTTCTCATATTTTCACTCCAGATTTTCAACATTGACATTTTTTCCACACCTCCTCATGAACAGTACAACTGTCATTTTTCATATCCCGCCCAAAATGTGTTTTAACACCTGTTTGGATTGAGAAATGAAATGATAGTGCCACTGTTCATGTGGTAGTGTCCCAAAAAGCCCATGTTGAAAATACCAACAAACATCTGGGGCATTAGGGGTTTCCAACTGTAACACCCCCCCACCATGCAGAGACTGACAGGTGTCGATCATGTGCCTTGGGGTCGTCAGCCGTAATGCTCACACCATTCCACCCCACCCTGCAGCCAGTGACAGGCACTGGAGTGTGCTTTGGAGTCTTTGGCCCAAATGTTCACCCCATTTTTCCTATACTGCACCCATCTCAGCTTATTTCATTATGGAATGGGGTGAGCATTAGGGCCGAAGACCTCAAGGCACACCGCGGCACCTGTCAGTGTCTGCAGCATGGGGGTGGGATGGCATGAGCATTATGGCCAATGACCCAAAGGGACACCCCCAATGCCTGTCAGTCTCTGCAGGGTGGGGGTGGGGTGTTAGGGTTGGAAACTCTAATGTCTCATTAAGGAAGTAAATCAAGGAGGGACGTTTGATGTCACCTACCTTGATTTCAGAAAAGCCTTCGGACAATGTCCAACATAGGAGACTGATTAACAAGATGAGTAGTCTGGCAACAGGGCACAAGCTGATAAACTGGGTTAGAAACTGGCTGATGGACAGGAGGCAGAGGGTGGTGGTAATGGGATCCAATCCGGGGAGAGGGAGTGACCAGCGGGGTACCTCAGGGTTAAGTCCTGGGACCAGTCCTGTTCAATGTCTTTATTACAGACATTGTGAAAGGGTTAGAAGGAAAGGTCTGTCTGCCTGTTTGCAGATGACGCCAACATCTGTAACAGAGTGAATACTTCAGAAGGGGTGGAGAAAATGAGCAGGGACATGGAGAGGCTTGAAAAATGGTCTGAGGAGTGGCAATTGAGGTTCAATGCAAAGAAGTCCAAATAATGCACCTGAGAAGAGGGAAACCTGTGGAGAGTTACAGGATGGGGTGGAGGTGCCGATCACCAAGAAGAAAGGGACCTCAGAGTTATCGGTTCTGATGACCAAAAGGTGTCAAAGCAGAGCATAAATGCTGCAAGGACGGCCAGTGGCATGCTGGGGTGCAGCGGTATCAGTAGCAGAAGGCGTGAGGTGGTGATGCCATTGTATAATGCACTAGTGAGGCCTCACCTACAGTACTGTGTGCAATTCTGGAGGCCGCAAATGCACAAGGACATTGACAGGGTGGAGGCAGTCCACAGAAAGGCAACCAAGATGGTACACGGCTTGCAACACAGAACATATCAGGAGAGATTAAAAGGACCTCAGTATGTACTTATTGGAGGAAAGGAGAGAGAGGGAACATGATAGATACGTTGAAGTACCTCAAGGGCATAAACAAGATGCAGAGGTGGACATCCTTCAATACATTAAACGTTCGGCATTGGCAAATGCTTGTTTTTTATCCTAAAAAAAAAAAAAAAAAAGGAAAACCGGTCATCATTGTCCGCTGTGTAACCCCCCCAAAAAAAACAGCATACAGACACTGGGGATGTCCAATCCCCCAGTGTTCTCATCTGTTCAGCAAACTCCTTGGGGAAAAAAAAAAAAAACTGTCCCTCATCATTTTTTTCCCTGAAAAAAAAAAAAAAAAAAAAAAGAAAATTGTCCATCGTTGCCCATTCCTCCGTTACCCAACCCCCTACCCTCCCACTCAGGACCTACCACCCCACACACCCCATACTTACCCACCGGAGGTCCATCACCATAATCTACCTTGGACTGCAGGCACGTCTTCGCTCTTCAAAGCCCAACCGTGACCTGAGGTAAGCGCTTCAATGTATTTTTTTTTTTATTTTATTTAAACAGCAGTTTGGAAAACCTTTGAGCCATAGGCTCATTTACAAAGGTACCTTGTCACAGTAAGACAAACCAAAATACACAGTATAGCAGTACAACACATAGGTATAACAGTAAATTAAGACATAGATACAAACAAGCTGGTACAGGTAGGATGGATGCAAACAATACCAGAGTTATGTTGTCCTTAGCAGCTTAGTAATAAGCTTTGTCAAGTATTGAGTACGGCTTTGACTAGCGGCGGTTACAGCATCGGGTGTTAATAAGGTGGTTACGTAAGGAAGTTTTGAAGCACGATATAGTTGGAGCTTCGGAGATGGAGGGGCAGTGTGTTGAACCAGGAGGGGCCCTAAAGCTGAAGGCTCTTTGGCCGTGAGAGGTCCTAGCTCTAGGGATAACAAGAGAGGTTTTCCCAGAGGTCCGAGTATGAACTAGTGGGACAGAGCGGGCGATGGTGGTGGTCTATCCTGGTGGGGAAACCCAAGGAGGGTCTCTTTGTAAGGGTACAGGTAAGATATTTGAGGCGCTGTCGAGATCAAGTACCAGCGCTTTAGCATACAGTAGACAGGTGTGTGTCATCCTAGGTGCTCCAGTAATTAACCTGCAGGCCTTATTCAGAGTAAAAGGAATTTTATGGAGTGCGGTCTGATCAGCAGCACCATACACCGGCAGTCCATAGTCCACTAGGGACAGGATAGAGGAGGTGACTGAGTCAAGAGCCTCGGGGGCAGTGTTTATACCGATGTAAGATGCCCAATCGGATATTAGTGGCAGTGGCTAGGGCAGCGATGTGTCCATGGAAGGAGAGGGAGGGGTCAAAATGGATCCCTAGGTATTTATAGGAGCAAACTTGTTCGAGTGGGAATGAGGACCCAGAGTGAATGAGGAGTTTGAAGTTGCAGGACTTGTTTTGGGGATGAGAGAAGAACATAGTTTTTGTTTTTTTAAGATTTATCACCAATCTATGTTCCTTGAACCAGCCCTCGGCTTCAGTGAAGGACTTCTGCAGCGAGTCCTGGAGGGCAATAGGGTTACGACTTGAGGCAAAGATGACTGCATCATCAGCTGCATAATAGAATGTTCCCGAGCAAGAGTGTGGAAGGGTGTTAAGGTAAAGGAGAATAGTAAGGGCCCAGAATGGAGCCCTGGGGAACCCCAGAAAAGATGGGACAGATGTCTGAGCAGGTCCCATTAATTTTTACACGCTGTGAGCGGTCAGACAGATAACTGGTGCACCAGGAGATAGGCCCAGCAGCAAAACCAGAGAGACTAAGGGCATCAAGAAGGAGGGGGTGGGAGACAGTGTCGAAAGCTTTCGAGAGGTCAATGAAGACAGCACCAGCCAGAGAACCAGTGTCTAAGGAGGAGTGGAGAAAGTTGGAGAACTCTAGGAGGGCTGTGTTGGTACTGTGGCCCGCTCAGAAGCCATGCTGCTCAGGACAAAGGACATTGTAGGTGGAGAGGTAGTCAGAGATTTGAGAGGCCACCACTTTTTCCAAGGCCTTGGAGAGAGGAGAGAGAATGGAGATCGGTCGATGGTTTCCAGCCACAGTCCTATCACCACCTTTAAAGATAGGGGTGACAGTGGCGACTTTCAGGCAGTTGGAACCTTCCCAGGCAAAGAGAGTGGTTGATGAGGCATGTGATCGGGGTAAGGACTGTGTCTAAGACCAGCCGTGGGATACACGGATCCAGGGTGTCACTGCCCGACTATTACTCTTGAGGGCAGTGATAAGGTGTGGCCTAAGTTCTTGGGCAGAAACACGGCGGAGGAGAAAATAAGGGCGAGAAAGATTTACGGCAGGTGCTGGGGGAGGAGGGTCAAAAAAATTTGTAGGGAGGATAGGGCTAAGGTCAGTGAATGAGGTGTTGAGGTGGTTGGCTATGAGGGCTGGGTCTGAGGAGATCACACCATTAATGTTGATCTGGGTGGGTGGGGGTGTGCACTCCCATTTAACTGTTTAATGTTATCCCAGAAGGTTCTGGGATTCCCCCATGAGGCAGTGAGTGAGGACCGACAGTGCTCAGACTTGGCCTTTCTGATGGCCCGAGTGCACTTGTTTTGGGTGGCAGCATATAACCGCCTGTCATTGGGCCGGCCAGTCTCAATGGCATGGTGCCATAGGTTGTCCCTATGTTTGAGCTGGTGGATCAAAGCTGGGGTAACCCAAGGGGCATTCTTCCTTTTAGAACGGCGGGTCAACACTGGGGCAAAGATATCACAGGCATTATTAAAAGTTTGGGTAAAGAAGGAGAGAGCTGTGTCGATGTCAGGAGTTGCCAGTATAGGAGACCAGTCAATTTGGGACAGAAGTTCCTTAAGTTTTATCAGTCCACCAGGTATTAGACGCCGCCGGCATGTGGACTGTGCTATGGGTTTGGGGACTGAGGTTGACCAGTGGAATAGAATGGGGGAGTGATCGCTGAGAGAGTCTGGGAGGACTTGTACATTGGGGATCCGATTAGAGGCGGTTGGTGAGTACCACATCAGCAGGGTACTGGAGCCTCTCTTGGGGTTAGTCCTGGTAGGGTGGGTAACTAGTTGCTTAGGTCTATTGCAGAAAAGGAGTCTCGGGTAGAGGAGGAGGAGGGGCTGAGCCAGTTGACATTTAAGTCACCCACCAGAATTTGATCAGCGGTAGGAGGTAGAGAGGTAAGGTATTCTGTAAGAGAGGCAATGGCCTGCATTTGGTCCCTGGGGGGCACGTATGCAGTAGTCAGATAAAGGGGTCCCTTTAAAGGGTCAGGGGTTAGTTTCAGCATAAGCGCCTGGGCCCTGGAGTCAAGGATGGGAGCGGGCAGGGCTAATACGGGGAGAGATTCCTTGACATAAATAGCGCAGCCGCCGCCCCGTATTTCAATGGGGTTTTCGGCATCAATGTATTTCAATAGGGCTTTCAACTTAGTGGCATAACTTGGGCATTTTTAAATATTTTTGCCCAAATTTTCAACATATGTTTTTTGGGACCCCACCTCACGAACAACTTCACTGAAGCAATTTTCAGACATCCCCCCCCAATGACACCAGTGCACAAGATGAACATTCGGCATGGACAAATGCTTGTTTTCTCCAGGTATAGGTTTTCGTATTAATGCTCCACATTGAGAATCTTAAACTGTTACACTGCCCCCCTGTGTCCACTGTGTTGTTCAACAGAGCTCTATAGACTGATGCTTCCCACAATCTATAACCCTCTTAGCTATCTGTGAGGTTTGCTGCCTTCTTGCGTCTATTGGTGATTTTACTGTAGAACACTGAATTTATTTATTTAAAAGTTTAACCAGAAAGGCACACTGAGCAGAGTACTGCTCGATTACAGGTGCGTCCTGGGGAAGAGGGACACAAGGAAACAGACACGCACAAGCAAGTACAGTGACAGTTCAGATACAACACTAGGTTAAAACATAATTTGGAAAAATGTGAGCGTACATACATATATACATTTATCCATGTTTATATTTAGGCAGTAACAATGAGATTTGCAGCTAATGTCAATCATCAAATTATGCAGAAGGAAGCAAAGCCTGCGATTAGAAGTGAGACAACCAATTCAGTTCTATAGTGGGATGCCGGGGCAGAGTACTGAGCCGGCACCACTATTGGCATGTGCAGGGTGAGCTGCAGTGTGCATTTATGAGATGTTTGAGGTGAGTGGGTGAGGACACTTGTCGCATGCTTGCAGGGAGGGAGTTCCACGGCTTAGGCATACGGTGTCTGAAGGCTGCTTGGCCAGCCAATGAGGTCATACCTGGTACCATTAGGAGAAGAGTGGTTGCTTTCCTCAGGGAATAAGCAGAGATGGGAAGAGGAGTTAACACTGCATTGAGGTAATGGGGGAGGGACTAGGACCAATACTTTGCTATGAGTAGCATGCAGTGTGTTTGCTGCCGGTCATGGAGGGAGGGCAGCTTTAGGGCCTGATAGGGGTCACAGTGGTGAGTAGAGGGCAGGCTGTCAAAGGGGAATCTGCAGAAAGAGTGGAAGAGGGGGTCCAGTCTGGATAGGATGGATTTGGGAGCAGCACTAAAGACTACACCACTGTAGTCGAAAATAGGGAGAATCATTTTCTGAACTAATGCCCTGCGGGCTGGCAGGGGGATGCTACCATGGTTGCTGTAGAGGGCTCCCAATTTAGGATGAAGTTTTTTGTGGATGGCATCAACGTGTAGAGAAAAGTCGAGATGCTGGTCCAGCCAGATTCAGAGATATCTGAAGGAAGTGCAGGCTTCCAGAGTGGTCCCTTCCAGGGTGTGGAAGACGGGGAAGGATTTGAGCCAAGAGAGTCTCTGCCTTGTTCCACAGGTCATGGAGACCGTTTTCTTGGCATTTAGGACTAGCTGGCTGGTACGAAACCAGTGCTGGATTTGATTGAAGTCATGCTGCAACATGAATTCGACTTCAGTGGTTGAGGGGCCGGTAGCATACAAGACTGTGTCGTCTGCATACATGTGTATTGAGGCGTGTAGGCAGGTTGTTGGCAGCAGTGGCGGAGTCAGGTTTGGGAGCATTTGGGAGCCGGGGGCATTCAGTCAATCATGGGCTCCACAATGGGCACTAAACGGTGAATAAAGATGGTGGCAGGCATCACTACTAACACTTGGGCAGCCAGGAGGGGCGACTCACCCCCAGCCCCCGCTAGCTCTGCCACTGGTTGGCAGGTCACTTAGAAAAATGGAGAATAGGAGCAGACAGAGGACAGAATGTAGCACTTAAATAGATATTTTCAAAATAAGGACTATTAAATACATAAATAGGCTCCATATCCATCCCTTTCCTGAGGAAACAATCGTGAGAAATGGCAGAATCAAAAAAAGTTCTAATGATGTATATAAATTCTAAAAGAGGCATGCAGTTCATGATAAAATCCAGTCATTTCATAAATGAATGCCCATACTGTGGTGGGTGGGGCACAATGTTAGGCATTTTTTTTCTTAATTAAATTTGATTGAAAATAAAATCCAAATACCGATCATGTGTGAATCCACATCCAATACTTACATACATTCATTAAATTACAGGTATTAATATATTTAATTTGCAAACCAGAGTAGCTACAATCTGCTGTTCTTTATAGAACCATAAAATATCTATACTGTATTGAGAAAAGAAAAGTCTGAGAGATAGCAAGAATGAGGAAAAGGACATTTAGAAGATCTTCACACCAGTATGTCCTTGTACGACATGAGGTCATTTTTAAGTGGAGTTTGGCATTTCATTGGTTCCTGTGATCTGTGAGCGTGTTTATCACACTGTTCTATTACAGAGCACTTTGAGCAAAAAAAGTTATTTGTATCTTACACCTTTTTCTGACTGTTTCAGTGGGTGTTTTTTTTTTTGTTAGAACTGCTATCATTGTTCCCTCACTTTTTTACTTCCCATTACAGTATTAGACCGGTCTTTCAGGGATGCTGAGTTAAAGCAGCAGTGCAACGAAAAGTTGTAACTTTGCAGTCAACCGTTATTTTTAGTTTAGTAAGATACTGCTTGATGTTCATTTTAAGTTATTCTAAGGGTTTCCTTCAGTTCATTATTTATTACTTCAATAAAAACTGTAATTAATTTGTGCGAATTAATGTACTGCCCAAGTCACATGAAGAAAACTAACATGTCGTGCAAATTAATTACAAAATAATAAAGAACTGAAGGAAACCCTTAGTATATCTTAAAACGGACATCAAGCAGCTTGTTACTAAACTAAAATCACAGGTGCAAAAATTGCAACTTTCGTTGCACTGCCGCTTTAAGGTCCTCAGCCTTGGAGAGCTAAATTCGTCTGCACTCTGCCTCTCTTCTCTGAGACACTTCTTATAATTTGCCACAATGTAGATTTATATAGAGCGATCAGTGCTGCAGTGGAAAATGTTATATGTAACATTTCTTACCCTGCCTGTTGCTGGAGCACTTTTTAAAGAGCTAGTGTACTGCCTGAAACTAACATTCGTTTTTAAAAACAGTCAACCATTACATTTAATATCTGAGGTGTTTTATCGTTTCCCTTTGTTTAGAACATTATTTACCTGATGTTAGCACTCTGCCTTGCAGCTGACATATCTCCACCCACACACACACACACACACACACACACACACACACACACACACACACACACACTACACTGTGACATCACTTCTGCTTAGGAACAGCCACGCAGTGGCTGCCAGGACAGTATCCTGTGATGTCTCTGTGAAATCACAATGCTGATGATGTAGTGGGGGATAGAGATATGTCAGATACCAGGCTAAGAGTTGTTCCACACATCCAGCACAACATTATCACATAGAAAACTTTCTAATGAGCAAAAATAAAAATACTTCAGAAATAAAAAGTTATAACTGAGTTCTTAAAATGTATATTATTTTCCTGTCTTCCCGTGTTGGTTTCACTAGCTCTTTAAGGTTTGTTCTTCAGGTCCTCTGTTTAGCCTGCCATGATGTGAAGTTTGAGAGAGTGGGAGACTCCCAGATAGATGGATCAGGTACACAGAAAGGCCACTACCAGTAGACATTCTGAGCCCAACCATCAGTTCCGTCACTGCAAGTATGAATGCCACTAGTGAAACACATATAATCAGGGTTAGTGGAAAACTGCAGAAAACGTTACCCAAAAATGCAAAGACTTCTTGCAGAAATTGCAGACATTTCGGGGGTTCAGTATCTATCCCCAGTGCTTCCTAATAAATCTTTTATTGTTGCTGCAGCATGTATTGAGTGCATAAATTGTTAAATACATTGCTTTCAATATGAAGAAAGGTTTGTGTTTTTTCAATGAATTGCAAATTAATCATTATATAATGTATGGTAGAACGCTGTTCTGCATGTAAACCCATGCCTAGAACAGGCTTATTGTGCTGTACTTATGACGTCACGATGTTGTTGTGCTGCACTGAGTACATCACTAGTGCAGCACAACAATCTCAAATGTCGTTGCGCATGTGTGATGAAGCAACCACAGCGGTGAGGAAGTCAGTGGTGCTGGAATGAGCCACTGCAGCTGTGCTGAAGTACATTTTTATGCACCGGGGGGCCTGTTTTGGGGACGAGGAGCACACTTATGGTTTTATATACACCATAAAAGATTGTGTATGAGCAACCATATACATACAAGGCTATTTTAAAGGGACACTGTCAACCTGTTTTTCATCATATCATTTCTAATTAAAAACTCACATTTTATTATTGCTTACCTTTTCTAAACTTCATTAATGTTGCTGTTTGTTTTGTCTGTCTCCTTGTTTAGTAGAACTGAAATGCATGGCAATGTATATTAATAAACAACCTTGTTTTGTTTACAATCCTGGATCTGTTCTTACTGCATACTTCCTGAGCATTGGAAACACACCCAAATAGTGCAGTCACTCATGAGGCAGTAGCCTCCTAAACTCCCACTGCATCACAAGTGGCTAGACTGTGTTGTGGGTGTTCCCATGACCAGGAAAGATGCAGTTGGAGCTGATCAAGGAATGTAAACATGTTTGTGTGGTAACACCAGTATGGTAAGCAGTCTGTTGTTACTTTTTCTAAGAAAAAAAGGGTCAGAATCAAACTACCAGCTACATCAGCAATCTTTACCAAATGCTGGCAATCATAGAATGCGTTTTTTAAACTAGGAACACTTTCAGACCTAAGGGGGTTGACAGTGTCCCTTTAAAATCCTGAGGTTTCTGTGGTAACAAGACCTCTTGAGTTGCGCTCTCAAGTTCTCCGGTTACCAAGGAAATCTCTTGATTTTGAAATAGCCTTGTTTTGTATGATTGCTCATGTACAATCCTCTGTGTAGCATATATTCTAAAATCTAAATACATATACCTCATGCAGTGCTAAGTAACATAGTAGTTGACAGCAGATAAGGACCGCTAGGCCCACCTGTTCGTAGTTGTCAGTCAATACTAAAATCCTGAAACAACATATTTTGCCAATTTCTAGATGTTAAATAATGACTGTTTAATAACTACTTACTTTGGTGCAAGAAAAAATAAACTGATAACCGAGGTGTCAAATCAAGTTCTAATAAAAAAAATATATATATTTTGTTAAAATAATTGCTGTTCTTAATCAGCACTGTAAGTACAAAAATTTAAAAAATCACAATAAAAGTATTAAATGATACCAGTAGCTTTCCACTGCATCATACAATAGATCTTCATCGAGAATATCTCTTGCATCAGGCCACACCTATGGAAGTAGAGCAACCAGGCACTAGGACCACATAGAAACTTTTTTGTTAGCAGCCTACTAGGGGTCACCCACGATGACATCAGCCAATGTCACCCTTCTCATATAAATGTGGATGTCCCTGCACCTCCACAGTTCTTTTCCCGCCATCCACCATTGCACATCGGGCTCCAAGGATACAAGGCCGCTTCAGTTGGCTGCTTAATTTTACTTTCTACTTTTTATACTTAAGATTTGCCTTCTTTTCTTCTGTGATTTTCATCATCGTTTCAGCCAACGAAAGCTGCCGCCTCTTTTTCAGTTTCCTGTGAACACAGAGGACTTTCCCAGGTGGGCCTACGGCGGTTAGGCCTGCGTTGTCTGCCTGATCTCCTATCAAGATACCCGGCGACACCGACAACCAGTTCTGCCTGCTTCAAAAATGCAGAGTATCACATTTCTGGGGGAGCGAGCATCTCAAGAAGAGCTCCCCTGTGTTGCTGACCCTCTCCTCTGACTCCCCAGGCCACAGGGACCCAAGGGACAGCTTCAGCCCATCTCAGGCTCTGGGTGGGGGTGTTCCCCTCTCTGGTATCTTCCCGCTTGGTGCTAACCACGGCTGCGTCCTCATCCGCTTCGGAGATGGTACCTCCTGCAATCCAACACCATCATCCCCACAAAGTACGACTCTGGCAGTGGTTTCCACCAGCCCCCCTATGGCAGATGTGGGCCTATCGACGTTGGGGCTGTGGACTTCCCCATCAACATTGCACACCTAACAGTACTCCTGCCAGACCTTCTTTAAGCTGGCGCAAGCCCATTGTTATCAGGGATCTTGATTCCCCCCATCGACATCCCCTCCTCTGCCTTCTGACCTCCCTCCCCTCTTGGTCAGCTGGAAGTGAGTTTCACTGGACCCCTTGGCTGGTGATGCCATGCCGACATTGAAGTGGTTGTTTCCCCCCCACTGACGTTACAGATCCTGCCACCCAGACCTCTGTTCTCTGACAGTTGGCCGGCGGAGAGTCCTCCCTGCCCTTCCATGGCATGCGAAGGGCAGTCGATGTCAGGGCTGTTGTAACCCCCACCGACGTCACAAATCCTACTGCTCAGATCTCAGAACCCTTCACGGTTGGCTGGTAGCGAATTCTGCCAGGCCTACTGCGGCTGGCAATGGCTCATCGACGTCAGGGCTCCAGTTCCACATTTGATGTCGCAAGACACCCCTGCATTACAGGTCATGTGTACATGGTGCTTTCCTTATTTACAGAGAAAATACAACGCTTTACACCAGGTGCGACGGGGCCTTTCCAACTACCCCACGTTGACACCTGCTCCATCGATGCACCCTGCATATTTCAGGGCATCAACATCCTCACTTTCTTCCTATTGGTCTTCTGAGCTTGTCAGCGAGGGTCAGGTATACAACCCTGTTCTCATATTTCAAGAGGATGCCATGGATGAGAGCTCCTCTGACAGGTCTGGCCCCATGATTTCCACAAGGAGTGAGGGTCCCACACTGTATACTTCAAGGTCCCCCTCCTGCAGACCCCTCCTTCATCCCTATGAAGCAGCAGCTTCAAAATGTACTTGGGGTTGATGCTGAGGTGCAGGACACCACTGGTGGAAATCTGGTGGGGTTTCTAGAGTCACCAGATTCTCCCCCCTTCTCATTCCTTCTCTACTGGCTGTACTGGAGGAGGCCACCCTGGTTGCCTGGCACAGACTAAGCTTGATCCCTGCCATGCCCAGAAAGGTGGACACGCTGTACCAGGCTTCTCCAGCAAAGGCATTTATTTGCAGAACAGACTATGATAGGTCTATGAGACCTCAGCCTCTCAGTTCTCTCCCCCCAGGTAGAGAGAGACGAGAAAACTGGATCTCCTGGGCAAAATAATCTTTGCCTGTGCTCCTCTGGGCCACAGACTAGCAAATTATCAGGTCCATCTAGTTAAATGCCAGAATACCATCTGGGAACAGGTTAAGGCAGCAACCCAGTCCCTCCCAGAGGGTCCCCAGCTGCAAGAGATGCCTAAGGCCCTCCAGACTAGTGCAGATGTGGGTAAGCACCTGTTAAGGTCTCCCTACAACATTTCAGAAGCCTCAGCCAGAGCAGCTGTGGATGGCATCTGCCTAAGAAGGCATCCTTGACTCCAGTATCTGGATTTGCTAGTGCTGTCTAGCAATCCATTCTAGATGCCCCTTTCAGAGGGTACAAGCTCTTTGGGGGCTGTTGTGCAGGATATCCTCCTTGACCTGCAAGCCTCGGGCAGGACTCTAAGGTTAGTCCATTCCATCTACCATGCAAAACCCAGAAGTAGGCAAAGGGTACCCTTTTGTAGGGCTACCAACAGGCCCAGATCAGGGGCTAGACAGCACAGCAAAGCTAGAGCAGGGTCAGCTTTTCCAGCCCCAACCTCCTCCACAGGTGCCCTCTCTAAAGCCCCTTGAGAAGGAGGAGGTGCAGCTGCAGCTGATGGATGTGCGTCAGCCTGACTCCTCCTTAGACCCCCCCAGCCTCCAGTATCAAATCTGGAGGAGGTGGTGGTAGGGGGTCATCTCTCCCTCCACCTGGAGCATTTGAGGGGAATCTCAACAGATGCTTGGGCCCTGCAGTTAACAGAACAGGGCCATGCTCTAGAATTTCTGAAGTTGCCTCCAGACCTTTCTCCAGTTCCCTCTACTTACCCTCTAGACCACATACCAGTGCTACTAGAGGAAGTGTGTATACTGCTGCAAAAGAGAGAGCCATGGAACTAGTACCCTGGGACCAAAGGAACAGAGGGGTTCTAGTCTCATTTCTTTCTAGTCCTCAAGCCCACAGGGGACTTGCGATCCATTATGGATCTGCAATGTCTGAACTTCTGTATTCAGCAAAAGAAGTTCAGGATGGTCTCTCTGCAAGGCCTGCTGCCCCTCCTGTGAAAAGGGGACTGGATATGCTCCCTTGACATGCAGGATGAATATTTGCATATCAAGATTTGCCCATCTAACAGGAAGTACCTCGGGTTCCTGTTAAGGAACGACTCAAAATCATGCACTGTATTGTAACTGACTGTTTATTAAATACATGGAACACATGGAAAAGTTTAATAAAGATGATATTTACAAAGAAAATTTGGTGGAAAAATATGTTAAAATTACCCAGATATGAGTGAACATTTAAGTATTTCTACATTCACTCATAACTTTGCTAATTTTCAGTATTTTTCCACCAAACTTTCAACACAGCCTTTTTGGGACCCCACCTCATGAACAAGGCAGGTGAAATTTTTCAAATATGGGCCAAAAGGTGATTTTGCAGTCACTCAGCGAAATCACCTTTTGGTCGCAATTTGAAAAATGTCACCTATTGGGTTCATAAGATGGGGTCATACGAAGACTATGTTCAAAATTTGGGGCCAGAAAATATTTAAAAAGTTATGAATGAACACTGATTTTTTTTCCATGCTGACTCATAACTTTGGTAATTTTCAATATTCTGACTCCAAACTTTCAACATGGCCATTTTTGCAAACCACTTCATGAACACAACAGGTGTAATTTTGTCAAATCATAGCCAAAACGTATTTTTGCACTTCTGGTGCAAAAATAACATTTCAGCCAGTATTCCATAAATGCCACATGTCATGTTTATAAAGAGAAGTCATAAAACAACTTTGTTGAAAATTTGGGGTCAAAATTAAAAAAAAAAAAACGTTTTGTGCAGTGCCAGCCTTTGGCCCACCAAGTAGTGCTTTCTTATCCCTTACCGATGAGCTTAGCTCAGAGACGAGCTCAGTGATCCAGCTAGATGGGCTGAGGCTGGGGGGGTGGTCCTGCCATGCGGCACCACCCCCAGTCTGGAAAAGGAAGGTACAGGGCTGACCACACTGGCCCAAGTGCCATATAGTGGAGAGAACTCTTCTCTTGGCATAGGGCCCTGCACCTCTGTCCCCGTGACTGCCAGAGGGTCCTGCGCTTCATTTGACAGATAAGCTGTTTACTGTGTGTCTGTATACATGTAGCCACATGGAAGCACAGGGTTCAGAAGGTCCTGTGCTTCTGCAGCCTGCCAGACAGCCCCACGAATTCTTGACTTCCGTTGCTGCTCTTCTGCTGCAGATGGATTCTTCCCTTGGTGCAGGGCCCAGAGGGATCTGCTTATTTGCATCTATTCACACAGGTCCTGAAGGGACCTGCATGAATGAGGATATGATACCACTGTCTCAAACAGAAAGGAAATTCATTGTGAAAAATTGTGTTAATGCACCAGTTAGGGTTCAGTTTAACCCAACAAAAGTAGGAAATGTGGCATTGGAAACATAAACGTATAGAAACATAGAGTTTGTCGGCAGATGAGGCCTACTGAGCCCATCTAGTCTGCCCATTTTATCCCAACCCTAACTCCTCCCAGCAGCAAAAGGACAAGACCATATAAGCAAGCACAGACAGCCATCATCCGGTAAGATAAACAACATACAACTGTTTCCAGATTACATTGATGTGCTAACTTTGTGGATTTTTATCTGTGGCCACAGAAGCACAGGCCCCACAGGGTCCTGTGCTGCTGCAGCCACAACTATGTCTATGTTGTACAGCATGCATGAGTGCCAGTAGCTGCAGAAGCACTGGCCCCACAGAGGCCTGCACTCCTGCAGAAAAAAGTACTGTTACAATGTGGGTATCATGGATTTCTGTATGCAGCTATGGAACTACAGACCCCACAGGGGCCTGTGCTTATGCAGCCAGAAATCAGTGTGTATGTCTTACACCTGCGGCTGTGGAGGTGCAGACTGAAGCAGTAGCCTGCACTTCTGCAGTCAGAGGTCAGTGTATATGTCTCACAGTGGGACTGCAAAAGCACAGGCCCCCTCAGAGGACTGCTTTTCTACAGCTAGAATTGTGTGTATATCTTGCAGTGTGCATGAGTGCCTGTGGCTACAGAAATACAGGCCCCATAGGGGCCTGCACTTCTGCAGACAAAAGAACTCTTGTAATTTGGGTATCGTGGATTTGAATCTCTGGCTGCAGGGACCTGTGCTTCTGCACACAGTAGTGGTGTCATTTGAGTATCATGGATTTCTACCTGTAGCCAGAAGTGAGTGTGTGTGTCTTGCAGTGTGCGTACCACAGATACAAATCCATGAATGTAGCACATCAGTGCTACTGCATTTTTATCATTTGGAAACATTTGTGTGTGTGTGTGTGTCTTACCTAATGGTGATGACTATCTTTGGTTGCTTGCATGGGCTTGTCCTTTTGCTGCTGGGTGGGGGGAGAGTTAGGGTTGGAATCCTAATGCCGCACTTCCCTACTTTGTGGTGTTAAGTTGAACCCTGACTGATGCTTTAACACAGTTTTTTCTTGTAGTGTGTGTGTGTATGTACATGTGTGTGTGTGTGTGTGTATATATATATATATATATATATATATATATATATATATATAGCACTGAGAGAGAGAATAAATAAGGGTAAGGGTTCCCTTCGACATCAGACTGAATCTATCACCTGTCCAAGGAAGTGCTGTTACAGCAGGAGAGCAACACTTTATCCAGAGTTGGTGAGCACTGAGAATCCACTGGCAGGGCTGGGAGAGCCAGGCTTTTGCCACAAATCCTGATCTCCCTTATGGCTGTGCAAGATTTGTCCCATCACATGGTATGGGGTGAAAAATCATGTGTCCACCAGTAAATTTTTGTAGCTGCACTCTTGAGATGGAAAGATTTTTTTTCAGATTTAGGACTAGTTAACCTAGAAGTAGAAATGGAGGGGGTATAATCTCTAGAAACCACTTGGGCTATCACAGCTGGTATGGCAGTAGCCTAATGGGTGTTACAAATATCCAAAATGATCAAAGTGAGTAACCAGTCAATTCCTACTAATGTCATAAATGCAGCTGCTGCTGTAAAGTTCAGTGAGAAGGATAAAGAGATCCAACTTAAAAGGGAGAGCTAGACTGGTTTGTTGGCGTAGTGGTAGCACTACCATCTGTGATGCCGGTGAACCAGTTTCGGGAATGGGCCTGAATTGTCAAGGGCCAACTGGGAGGAGGAGGAGGACAGAACATTCCAACGGATATTGTCCTCCGTGGAGGCTGCTTTTCCTCCTTGTGCTACTGCTACTTGTAGTTGTACAACACATAAGAGTGCACACAAGGCTGTGGTACTCACAAGTAATTCAAAGTACATCTACAGCAGGAACTTAGGCACTCACCACCACATACAAATGCTGACACCATTTAAGAAACAAATTAATATTTATACATCATAGCAGTAAAAAGCACCCGCCTGATGCACTTCAGGTCCCGCCTTGACCCTTTCTCAAAGGCTCAGGTTCTTAAACGGTGTCACCACCTGTAGTTGTACAGACAGCCAGTGCAGCAGCCTGGAAACAGGAATGAGGGGACGTTGAGCTGCATTTGGCATGGCGTGGGTTTATATGCTTCCTCCTGGACCTTGGTCCTCACAGCTTCCCAGGGAGGTGCTCCGCCTTGCCAGCAGCAGGAAATAGAGGTAAATCCCCTCTGGCCATGCTTCATGATGTCTGTAAATCAGCCATATGAAAAACAAAATGAAGAAAAAAAACAAACAGAACCTTTTCTTAGGCAGTTGGTAAGGAGACATCTCACCGAGTGGGAGAGTGAGGGATCTATTTAAATCTCTGATGGCACTATGCAGTTAGCACTGAAGTAAGGGTAGTTAGGGGAGCAAGCTTGATTGCAGCCAAAAAAAGGTTACTACTGTCCCCCCCAATGTTCCAGCACAAAGTTAGAGGCCCGTGATCTACCTGGTGGCCTACTGTGGTGGTGGAGGTGATGGCTTGTCCCCTAGGTGAGACTGTCCTGCCCCCCCCTCCAAAAATATAATTACTTGATGTATCCTGCCCCTTCCCTTCTTCCCACATCTCCCTGCCTTAGATTGGTACATTTTGGGAGTGTCCGTCCCCCCAACTCTGGTAGTAAGGGTTCAGGCCAGAGGAAGCCCAAAAGTCACCAGAGTAGCCAAGATCATTAGGTTGTGTTCGGACTGCAGAAGTTCACACAACCTGACCTATATTCCAGGTGTTTGAACTCCAGGTATGGCAGTGACACATGGGACACTTACTACAGCCCTGCCTTCAAGAGTTTACCAAGGATATTGTGAGCTCTGACTTCTGGTTCTTTATTATCTGGGCAAGACGAAGAGGGGAGCTGCAACCTCCTAAAGATTATATTCTAAAGTGGATGAAGATGTTGGAGGGAGCGAGGACAGGACATAATAGATAATCAATTACAGTATTTATGATTGAGCAGTGGGGGTCAGGCGAGAGTGGCTACAACTAATGCCAGCCCTAGTTGGTAGCAAGCAACTCTTATAATGAAGAGACCCACTTTGGAATACTGTGTTTGCTATTTACTTGCTGTAGAGAAGAAACACTAATGAATTACATTAGTGGCTTTACTCATTCTTATGTTCCAGAGTGCTCACTGAGGCAGTGGAAACAGTTTCTCGTTTTGGTCCCATTGTCTTTGGTGCCTCTGCAGCAGCATCTGCCTTCAGACCATGGGTGAGTGGCTGCTTTTGCAATGGTCATTGCTACTCTGGTTCTGCTTGACAGAGGCTGTGTGTGGTTTCTGGATCTAATCTGCTCTGGAGGCGAAATCAGTTTTACAAAGAGTGCACTTGCAGGGGCCGGGCTCAAAATGTTACTTTTGGCACAGAGATGTACTATACTGTATACAATTTTTGAGGTACCACCATGTGAAATTGAATAAGCGTGCTGTGATGCAAGGCTTGGTGGCACTGAAGGTAGAGCATAGCTCTGCCATGCAGGAGACCCAAGGCGGTGCCATGCAATGAAGACACTGATGCGCATGCCCTGACTCACAGTTCTGATCTTCAAAGCAATAGTTTTTAGTGTTTAAATGCTCATTTTTCAATATAAAACATGTTGCTATGTTCAGAAGAAAGCCTACTTTCAGGCCATATGGTTATCGCAGAGTGCTTCAAATATGCATAACTCATGCATACATGAGTTTTTATTTAGTTTTTGTTGACCGGGTAAGTGCGCTAGCCAACAAGTGACTATTTTCAGGCACGACCCGGGAGGTACAGTTACAGAACACAGTGATACATAAGAGATTACACAAAGCAGGATACATTTGCAGGATACATAAGAAATTACACAGAGCAGGATACATTTGCAAAGGACAAAGTCACACAGTGTAGTCAAGCATAGCTAATAAGGATAAAATTACATGTATTCAGTTGTTGAGAACTAGGGGAGAGGTAGGGGACAGGTGTAAGGGTAGGGTGGGAGAGACGGAGACAGGGGTGGTGAGGCGAATAGCAAAAGGGGAGGACAGGAGGAGGTTAAAGCCAAGTGCGGCATTAGTGGGAGAAGGTTACCACCTGTGGCCGGGACGGTGGAACCAGGAGTCGGCGAGAGAGACGGAGAGGTGGGGAACAGGACAGTGAAGCTATGGGTGCAAAAATAGAGAGGAGAGGGTGATGTGCAGGAGGTGGGGGACTAGGTGCGAGGTGAGGAGGTTTGAACTAAAGGAATGGGGAGGGAAGGGTAGGGTGGGAAGGGCAGGGTATAGGGGAAAAGGGATGAAGGGCACGGAACAGATAGGGAAATGAGTGGGGGTAGAGAGATAGAGTGCACCTAGTAAGGCGCTAGCGGAGCAGAAGAAGGAGGAGGACAAGAGCGAGGCGGTGAAAGCGGCATTGGCGGGTAGAGTAGTAACCTGCAGCTGAGCCGGTGGAACTACGAGGCGGCAGGAGAGAGAGGAGTCAGGCAAACTGGTGGGAGGCGGGATAAAATAGGAGAGGGAGGGTGAGGACTGAGCATAGGAGAAGAGGAAGAATAAAAGAAGGAGGAAAGCTGGCAGGAGAGGGCAGAAAGGTGAAAGAAAGGTAGGAAGGGTGGCGGCAAGTTGCAGCTGGCGGTACAAGGTAGCAACCTGTTGCGGCAGTGGAACCGAAGACGAGAGAGGGGAGTGGAGGGGCGGTTAGAGGGGAGAGGCGGCAAAGAGCAGGAGAGGGGAAGGGCAGGAAAAAGGGAGGGGGTAATGACAGGGGGTACTGGAGAAATGGCTAAGTGGGAAGGGAAGAGAGCGGGGCTGGGAAAGTAAGTGTTACAGGAACAGAGGGTGCAGGATAAGGAATGAAGGTTCATGTCAGTTCGTGGTCACCTTGCTCAGACTCTCATTCTCATGTCCTCAGGAACAAGCAGAGGCATTAGGAGTGTGGAACTTTGGACGAGCTACGAGGTAACAAGCCTGAGCCAAGTGAAAGCACATTGTTTGAAAGATAAAAATAAATAATTCCAAATGGGCAGCCTAGATACAATCAACAAGCATGTAGTCTTTGACAGGCACACTGGTCCCATAGGACCAAAAATAAATACTAAAAGCTGACCCCAATATGAATGTGAAATACTGCCCCCCTCCAAAAAAAGGGTTGCACTTTTTCTTCTTTAACAGTTCAGTTTAAAACCCAGTAATAGACATTAATAACATTACATGCAAATTTCAACATCATTTTATCAGATAAAAGGCAATGTCAAAGCTATCTGTATGCGCTAAGTCCCCTTGTCATAGCACACATTCAGAATACATATGGTAACTGCTGCAATATCTGTGCCCAACAACTACACAGGGAATACCAGCCAGCGAACGTGTTGGTGTTTTAATTAAATTTTGCCTCCTAGTGGGCTTACCCCAGGGCTTCACTTCTGCTGCTACCTGCTTGTCGTATGTTGGCACTGGTTACCTTCTCCAAATCCATACCAGATCCACCTGCTGCTCTGAATCACCCTTGGCTTACCCACCTGCTGCTCTTTTTGGCTCGGCTGTGGCCTATTTAGAGGCAGCTTCTGGAGCACCAGGGTTGGGCTTAGGGTCCATCATGTTTGGAGTGCTGGTTGAACATGGGCAACAACTGGCGAAGGCCGTTGTGCCAACAAGGGAATTTTCACATTTTTCCTGTGCCAGTGCAAGCTTGGGACAACCTGGGAGGGGTTCAGCAGCCCATGGTCAACCATGTTGCCAACTGCACCCCCACTTAGCTACCCCTAGGTGTCGCTCAGACAGCAGCACATGGTAACCCACCTGACTGGGAGAAGATCAACTGTATGGATGCTCTTACATCCTCACTGCCAACCTCTGCTGCTGTCATCCCAGGATCGGGGCACACACCTTGATTGCCAGCGTGATCCCCTACTTTTCAGTGCCATGGAGCTGGACTTGTTTTAATGTTCCTAAGTACATTACAGAGACAGAGATGTGGAATTGCAGCAGCTGAGTGATATGGACATTAGAGGCATACTGATAAGGTACCGATGCACAGGCTGGCATCTTTGAAAGAAGTACTGTAGTGTAATTAGGGGCAGATAATTACACTTGTCCTTCTCTTTTAGTCAATAAGAGGACTCTTGTTTTTTTAGGGCCTGCCTTCCCCTTTCCCCATTCTGGGCTGAGGCTCAGCCCTTGTCCACCATGCCCAGGCTTACCACCCTGGGTGAGTGCCCCCTCCCAAGGTCAATGGTATTTTGCCCTGGCTCTACCCCCAGGGTGGGGCCATGGGAGAGGGCCCCCTCGGGGCAGACACTGGTGGCAGTGGGAACAGAAGCTGGACAGGGCTTCAAACATGGGGAAGGCCGGAATTTTTATTTTGTTTAACTCTTTTTATTAAATTTTCCAGCATAAAAAAACAAAATACAGTCACAAGGTAAGGGCATCATAGATTATACATCAATACAGTCCATTAAGGCAAATAAATCTATGGCCTATCTCAGGCTTCCATCTCATTAAAAAAAAAAAAAAAAAAAACACATAAGAAGGAAGAAAAACTAAAGACACATACCGAAACAGTGTAGAAGGGGTAAAAAGGAAAAAAAAAAATAGAGAGATATTCTAGTCTATACAGATAACTTAACTTATATACAAATATACCAAGGTCTTTTTACACTGTCCATGCAATTTAATCCTTCCCTTCACCAAAGCAATTAATAGATGGGGCCTAACCCTCAAACCTCCCCCTATAACTACTACTTATCCTATCCAGCATTCAACATCATAAGCTCATCTGCCGAGAGTGTTTCCATAAAATGCATCCATTGATTCGTAAATTTATCTATCTTATCCTGTAATTGATATGACCTCTGTTCCAGGGCCAATGCCAGGATAGATAAAAGGCGCCACTGTGCCACAGTAGGGAGATCTCCTGACACCTAGGTATTAAGGATCACCTGCCTAGCTTGTACCAATAATATTCTAAGCCATCTCTGATATGGCATCCAGTTTTCTCCATCCCCCTCCTCCATGCCAAACAGCAGACTAAGGGGAGTAGATGGGACCTCCCTGCCCTGCATAGCACTCAACTGCCGCCCTACAGCTCTCCAGTATCCCTTCAGAGAGGGACAATCCCAGAAACAGTGGAAATAGGTACTCCTGTGTATCTTACACCTTCCACACATCTCGGATACCTCTGGGTGCAACCTGTGATTCACCACCGGGGGGCAGTAGATTCTGTGCACAAATTTGTATGCACTTTCTTTATATTTATTACAAGCCAGGAGCCCTACATGTGACCCCAGTATTAATCTCCAGTTATCCCGGGATATGGCCAAGCCCGTGTCCCTTTCCCACAGCTGTCTTGTCTTATCCAATAGATCCTTGACACTCTGCCGTAGGAGGCGTACCGCCTTCCTTAAAACCCCAGAAGGATCCCTTCTTGCCCCTCCAACTGTTCCAGCCCCAAGCTACCTTCTCGTTGCCTGTCTACCTCCTTGATTAAATTCCTGACCTGAAAGAGTCTGTAGAGGTGAGTGGCTGGTATCCTTAGCCTCTCCTGTATCTCCTGAAAGGACAGCATGGTGCCCCTCCTACACAAATCTCCTAAGCAATGCGCCCCCTTCCTCTCCCTCTCCTGGAAGCCCCCGTCCTCTATACTGGGCCTAAAAAAGAGGTTCCTCGCAATAGGTAGCAATAACGTCTCCTGTTCCCTGCAGCCCAAGACAGCTTTTATTCTGGCCCAGCTATCTAGTACCGAAAGGACCAAGGGATTAGGATACCCCAAGGACGCATACCTCCTTTTACCTCGATCTGATAAATAGGCGGTCAGCCGACCTTCCGCCCCTCTCTCTTCTAAATTCAGCCAACTGGCCGTATCCGCCTCACTGAGCCAGTCCTTAATAATCTTGACCTGCACAGCCATAAAAATAGTGGTTCAGGTCTGGGAAATTCAAATCTCCTTCCTCGGTGGTCGCCTTCAGCCTCTTCAGGGACATCCTCGTCCGCTTCCCCCTCCACAGAAACTCACCAAACCCTCTTTCCAGGGTCTTCATGTCCCTGTTGTTAAGGCCCACTGGGAACATCTGCAACAAATACAGAACTCTGGGTTGGATATTCATTTTAATTAAGTTGATGCGCCCTAACCAGGAGAGGGGCCAGGCATGCCACCTTCTCAGCTCCTCCAACAGCCCCTTGATCATGGGGGTGTAATTCAGACGGTACAGGTCCTCCAGCTGCTTTCCTATCACTACTCCCAAATACTTAGATGAGGAAGACACCACCCGCAGACCCCACTCTCCTCCCCCCACCCGTTTCCCAGAGTTCCCTACCAAAAGCAGTTCTGACTTGTCTATATTGATCCTATATCCAGAGAACTCTGCGAAATCAGCTACAATCCTCAATAAGGCTGGCACAGAATTCCCTGGATCTCTCAGGTAGAGGATCTTATCATCTGCGTACACAGACAGCTTATGCTGCCTCCCCCCCCAACCTCAGGGCTTTGTCTGATTGCAATAGCAAGGGATTCGATTGCCAAAGCAAAGAGGAGGGGTGACAGCGGACACCCCTGCCTCATTCCCCTATGAAGGGAGACCCATTCCGACAGACCCCCATTCACTAAAATCGAAGCCTGAGGAGAGGCATACAGGGCCCGCACCATTCCTCTAAATTCCCCTCCAAACCCATATCTCTCCAGTACCTCAAAGAGGTAATCCCACTTGATGCGATCAAAGGCCTTCTCGGCATCTAAAGAGATAATCGCCATGGGCCCTGCTGTTCTCGAGGCATTCTGTATCACATTCAGGACCTTTCTTACATTATGGTACGAGTGCCTACCTGGGGTGAATCCTGTCTGGTCTACATATATCAGGTTCGGGAGAAGCTCGTCTAATCTAGAGGCCAATATCTTAGCATAAATTTTCGCATTGGCATTGAGGAGAGATATGGGCCTGTAGGCGGCACAGTCCTTCGAGTCCCTCCCCGGCTTCGGGATAACACAAATGGTCGCCTCACCCATAGAGCGAGGCAGCAGTCCACCTCCCTGATTTCCTTAAAAAAGGCCTAGAGGTGTTCCACAACCTCCTTCCCCATCACCTTATAAAATTCAGTGGGTAGGCCATCTGGCCTACATGCCGTACTCGACTTCAAGCAGGCTATGGCCCTAGAAATCTCTTCCCTCGAAATCTCCTTGTCCATCCGATTCCTCCAGGTTTCAGATATCTTAGGCACTGCTATACCTTGCAAAAACTGCCTCATCTTGTCTTTGACATCCCCCCATCCGACCTATACAACTCTTGATAAAAACAGGCAAAGCTACGCAAGATACCCTGGGTATCCTTGTGCAGCACTCCCTTCCCATCCTTGGCCTCATTAATCCTTTTACAACCTCTCCTTCCTTTAATCAAGTTAACCAGCAGGGGCCCTGGCTTATTGCCCCATTCAGAGAATTTATGCTTCTAAAAAAACAGTTGTGTACGTACTTCATCCATTAATGATTTATTCAGTGCTTCTCTGCTGGCTGCCAACTGCCGGGAAACCTCCTCTCCCTCCTCCCTCACCATCTGGCGCTCCAACTCTCTAACCTGGTTTCATAATTCTTCCTGCTTCTGAAGCTTGTCTTTTTTGTACCTGTTAACATACCCAGTGACAGCCCCTCTTATAAATGCCTTCCCAGCATCCCAAAACACCTGCATGGACGGGGCAGATGCCAAATTCGTAGAGGTATACAGTTCCCATTGTGCCTTCAGATACTCCCTAAAGTCCTGAGAGCTAAGGAGATAGGATGGGAAACGCCACTTATTGGTTCTCACCTGTTGGGAAGCCAACTCCAGGGAAGAGATAACCATTGCGTGATCAGAGACATATATGGGGCCATGCCTAATGACTGCCAATCTGGAGTACCAGTCCCGGTAATATATATATGGTCTATCTGTGACCATGTTTTTTGTCTGCGGGGGGTAAAGTGAATTCCTTTCCCGAGGGGTTCGCATCCTCAAGCATCTAGGATATCCAGCTCGTTCAGTCCCTCACGCCATTTATGCATGCAGTGCCCCCCACCTTCCAAGTGGTCAAGATTCCTGTCTGGAGTATAATTAAACCCCCCCCATCACTAATCCTTGACACTGCTCCCGGATCAATAAATCCAAAACTTTCTGGTAGAACGCTGGATCAAACACAGCTGGAGCATACACACTCCCAAATGTTATGGGCTCCTCATATAGCGTCCCCTCCACAAAAATATATCTCCCTTCCCTTCCATCCCTAATCACCCTAGTTACCTTAAATGGCAGCCCTTTGTGCACCAGAACAGCAACTCCCCTTTTATGGGATGTAAAGGAGGCAGCATAGCAGGCCCCGACCCAGCCCTGAACCAGCTTTTGGTGTTCTGACTGCGTCAGGTGTGTTTCTTGAACCAAAGCTACCTGTGCTCCAGCTCTGCGTAACGCCATCAGAACAGCCATCCTTTTGGTAGGAGTGGAGATCCCCCTGATATTCCAGGATATAATATTCACTCTTTCTCTACTCATCAAAACATTCTATTCTTCCCCTGAGCAGCCTCCTTCCATCCTCCTCCAACCTCCTCAATCCCCTCCGGCCTCCCATCCCTCCCCCTCCATCAAATCACATATATTAAGACCTTGGTAATTACAATGATAACTATAATAACTATAACAGGCAACCCATGAACAACTACATAACTGATTTACAGTTGTTTTCCCCCAACCCCCCCATCACACACAACATTCTTAAAATCAAATTAGTGTGCTACCCCCAAATGAAGAATCGCTATACCTTGTGGGCTTGGAATTAACTCCAATCTCCTCTACCCCCCCAGTCCAACACTTTATTTCCTCCTGGCCATCGTTTCTTTTAAACCCAAGTCTTGTGGGGTTTATAGGCATATGTAGTATACCACCAGGCACTACCAGACGAACTCCCCAATCCATATAACTTATCCCTTCAGTGCCTGAATCTTCAGTGATGTCCCTCCCCGGGTGTAACTCCACCAACTATCTTAATTACTATTCAGCCCGTTTAGCCTTTCTTCCCCATAGGCCCATTGCCCCAATGACCCCTGCATAAATGCCAGAGCCCTCCCTCTCATCAATCTCTCTCTTTCTGCATTATCTAGACCAGTACCAATTCAGTAGCAAGAACATATTAAGCAGCAAAGCATACTGATGAAGCCCCTCCCCCCCTTAGCGCAGCTCCACGAGAGGCCCCGCGAGTCAAATCCAATGCCCGGGCCTCTCGTAGGCTGCTACTCACGGCACCATTCCTCTGTGGATATTCCAGCTGCGACTCCTTCCTTCCTCCACATCATCCTCAGAGGGCCTACTCCGGCTCAGAAAAGTCTCAGTTCTCAGTCCATCCACGTCAGAACTCACGCCATCCCAAAAAAAAAAAAGGGGGGGGGAAGGGGGAGCCAAGGCCCTGGCAGATCTCCATGCCAAGACCTCATTAACCGCCTCATGGAATCCCCACTACGCAGGTCGTCGGAGCAGTCACCAGCAGGTCGTTACCCTGGCCCAAACATGCATCAAAAAGAGACAGTTCCAGTTAAATATCCCCCGCATACTTCTACGTCCTTGGGCAGCTCTTCTCTCTCAGCCCAGCTTCTTTTTAAGTTCAGCCACAAATCCAGCCGCTTTATCTGCCTCCCAGAAACTGTAGGAAGCGCCTTCAAGTTTGATCCGCAACGTGGCTGGAAAGACCATGAACCACTCCAGCTTCAGCTGTTGGCACGCCGTAATCACTTCATTAAAAGCCCTTCTCTTCCTTCCGATCCTAGGCGAGTGATCCTGGGCCAGGTGTAGCTTACACCCTTCATACTGCAACTCCTGCATTGCCCGAAACTTGTTCCAAACTTCTTGATGATCCTGAAAATTATGGAATTGAAAAATAATCTGTCGTGGTGGCTGGCCTGGCGGTGGGCGCGGCAACACTGCTCGATGGGCCTGTTCTAGCTTGTACCTTCCCCCTTTAGGCTTCAGACCCATGATAGCAAGCAGAGTACTCACACAGAAATCCAATATATTGGCACCTTCTCTTCCCTCTGGGAGGCCCCTTAGACGAAGATTAGATCTCCTATGGTAATTTTCTTGGTAGTCGAGGGCCTCCCGCAGCTCAGCCACCTCCTTTTCCAGTGCCTCAATACACCGAGGGAGCGGGGCCACAAGGTCTTCAGCAGCCGAGATATGGCCCTCCACTTCCTGCATTCTCTCTTGCTGCTGGGTGATCTGGGCATCAATACTCGCCAATCTGCGATCGATCTTCTCCTCTACTCTAGTTAACTGTGGGGTGAGGACCTCCGTCAGCTGCTCTCCAAGTTCCCTCCCGATAGCAAACATCTTGGTGGCCGAAAGCGAAATAGGCCCCACTGTGCTACTCAGGAGTGTTACCGGCTGCTTCTTATTGTTTTTCGCACCCGACCTCTGCGATTTACCACCGGATGGCAAAATTTACTCGTCCATGTTTCCACCACCTTGTTAATCCTCACAGCGTCTTATTAACAGCTGGATTACCCCAAAAAATTATCGTTAAAGTTGGACTGGGGTCTGAGCTCGAAGGAGACATGTCTCTACACCATTAAATGGTCACATGACCCCCAGGCCAGATTTTTTTGAATGCTGAGTGTTCCCCCGGAGGCAGGAACTGCAGTGACATCTGGCGTCTGGCCCACTTCCGTCATTTTGGCACTGATCGTTGTGGGTCCCCCGGCCTCCGTCAGGGGCCACTAACACACTGGACGCTGCTGCCCCCCCAAGAAGGAGAGATGCTTGTTGGGCACTCCGTCCTTCTCTGCTTGGCCATCCCTGACTCCCAGGTCTGTTCCTGAACCCGGAATGTAGGCGTCTCACACGGACACCTTGCTGCTGTGCAAGCCCAAATATTTTTCCTTTTCTTACCCATTTTGTAAAAAGCAGTAGGGTAGCTGGCCCGGTGGCACTGAGGGTTGAAGCGCTGGATGCCACGCCGGTGACCTGGGTTCGGGCCGCCGGGGGCTGGCAGGGGAGAGGAAGGATTGAGTATCCCACGACTGCTCTCCTTCCTCTGGGGTGGGCACGTGACATGCACTGTGCTGCAGCAGTGCCTAGCGGAGGCTAGGTGCTCTGCCAGTGGTGGGCATACTAAGGGGAGGGAGTGCGGCAGGTGCTTGCACATAGGTGCATCAGATGCCATTGCACGTCCAACTCCCTTAGGGGTTGCAATGGTGGAAAATTGTGGGGGGGGGGACCGTGGCAGCTCATGGCTGAGCCCTGCGCCCCCGGACATGAGAGGTGTGGCCACCTGGAGCCTGGTACAGGTCCCGGGGGGGAGGGGTGTCCTGCGTATGAACCAGGCCTGTGTGAGTCAGGCGCACAGATGCGTACGCCAGACCTGGTGTGGGTGCCAGAGGCTGCTGTGACCTGCTCTGCAGAGGAGGAGAATAAAATGTAATAATACAAAAATAAATAAAAAGCAGTAGGGCAATCAGCCCCCCCAATACAAACAGTGGTAGGACAGGAATTGAGTCTTGGTAGAGGGTAAATCAGCAGTCTTAGAGACATCAAATAATAATAATAAAAAAAATCTCTGTAGAATTACAGTGCATTCTTTCTTCCAGGAATGTTGGAGCCTCAAACTTGAGGTCACCCTGCCACAGAGAATTATAAATGCTTGGGTGGCCTCAGTCTGCCTTAATAACCAGGGCACTGTATTTAATTACAGAGATACCGGTGTGAAAGCAAAATGCATATACCACTGTAAACTGGTTTTTAGACCTCTGTCAGTCGTGTCTGTAGCAGAATTAATGTTTTAATTACAATTATTTAAGGGAACTTGTAAAGTGCAATGTTGTGAATAATATTAAAACAGTATAAAATTAAGGTTATTTTTGCAACCACGTGAGGGCACTGGAGACACTGCATAATAGAACATAAAATAGTTATTTTTAAGAAAAATAAAAGAATTATCAACCCACCCGTCTGGTACTTAGTGCCGTGCACAAGATGGTGGCAACTGTGACCTCACTTTTGTTTTTCCTTCGAGCTCCTAGAAATAGAAGGACTAGAATGGAAATCCACCCACGCAACGTAATCATCAGTAGGATTCGGGTCTGCATAGGCATGCCTGTATAATCCCCAGTCGATTAGCTCGTTTTCCTGATTGACTTGGGTTCCGCTAACACAGTGAAATAAAGAGGGCTAGAGGGCGGACTCGCGCTGCTGGCTGAAGCCGATGTCCGCCACATTCGAGGAGAGTATGCTGCCGGCAAGGAACGTGGTGTCAAATGGGAAAGCACAATAAATAAGTTTAAAGGATATTGTGAGTCTTGTCTTTTGTTCCCACTGCTAAAAGGGGTGTGCAGAAGGTTTAAATAAATGTGCATTTCCTTGATCCAACAGAGGAAATAAAATGAATACATGTCTCGCCCCTCTCAGACGTTATGTCAGTCTGTCAAAGTGATGTTGCCCTGGCACATCTATGTGTTATTAAATTTGCAATCAAGAGTTTCATGAGCTTAATTGCCTGAAATAGGGATATAAATAATAGAGGAGTTAGCTGAGTTGGTAGGAGGTCAGCAACTCTACAGAAAAAGCAGTAGAATGTTGCATGACGTGACAGTGGCACTGTTTTATTATTTCTGAAAAAATATTTGTGAGAGCTGAGGAATCTGTGAGGGTGAACATCTAGCATGAGAAAAGTAACTGTCAGGTATGGCTCTATTAAAAAAAACTAATTATAAAAACAAATCATAATGTAGAAAATGCCTTTAATGTTAAGTGGTATGCTGTGAATAAATGAGTAAGCCTTGCTGCTGAGAGATTTGGAGAGAGGATGAGGGCACTGAACATGTACTCCCTGGAAGACAGGAGAGAGAGAGAGGGACATGACTGGGACATTCAAGTACTTGAAAGGAATAAATAAGGTTGATAAGGAGAATCTCTTTAAGCAGAGTGACAACCATAACAGGAGGGGGCATAGTCTTTTTTTTTTTTTTGTTATATCATGCCACAGTTTCTCCCGCTACAGCGACTTACCGAAGGGGGCATCCAGCCGCTGGCCCTACCCGCCAGGAGAGCAGCAGGCTCACTCGCATGATGGGGGTGTTCAGCACAGCCGTCGCCGACCCGCTGGAGGGCTCCCCTTGCCCTGCCAAGCCGGATCGGCGCCAGACCCCCCCAGCGTGATTCCACGACAGTCTTCCCGGTGAGGCAGGGTATGGCCATCAAGCTGCATGGTCGCGCCCAGCCTTTTTCCTGGTTTTCTCCCCAGTGGGAGCACAGACTTGCAATGACGTTCATGCACGACGTGCGGACATCTGCCATGCTCTCCCCTCTAGTGCACACCATTGTGCCTGCAGTGCCTCTGGGTGTGATTCTCCAGCCCTCCCCAGGACTAGGAGAGCTGTCAACGGATGCTCGATCCTAGTCCTCCCCTGCTGACTCCTAGTGGCCCAGGCTCGTTCCTGAACCTGGGTAGCCGGCGTGGAGCGAGGTGTGCCGTCCAACGCCTCAGCCCTCAGGGCCAACGGGCTGGAGGAGGGGGGCACAGTCTTAAGCTGGAGGGTGGGAGGTTTAGGAGGGAGGTCAGGAAGCACTTCTTCATAGAGAGGGTGGTGGACACTTGGAATGTGCTGCCAGAAGAGGTTATCTCATTGAAGACAGTGGGCAACTTGAAGAGAGGCTGGGACAGGTATAGGGGGAGGGTAAGGGTCACGGGTAGGGAGGATGGGAGGAGTGGGGAGAGCGGGTAGGGACGGTAGCTCAAGCTGTGGACCCTGCAACATGAGCAGACTTGATAGACCAAATGGCCTTCTACTGCTGGCGTCTTCTTATGTATGTAACTGTTGCAATCAATCTGTTCTCTTTGCTAAGTGGTAGCTATACCAGTTGCAATGATGGTGGGTCAGGGACTGTGACGGAGAATGGGAAGCCAATGACTAGTAGGGCTGGGCAGACTGTTCGCCCGAAGTCCAGACACCCAGATCGAACTCAGAATCCATGGATATGGATAAATGTAGACTCTGCTGCAGAAGTCTGGCTCCAGGTCTGTGGAAAGCTGCACAGTGTGGCAGACTGTGTCACTGTTGACATGGGGATGCTGTTGGAATGCTCACGGCACATAGAAGTGGCCAGCGGCAAATAATCAGGCACCAGGCACGTGATGCTGGCAGAGAAGAGTCACGTGACACACACTCACCATATATAACCGTGGTGAGTGTGCAACGTGACCTGCTGAGCAGCAGCAGACACAGTACAGAGCAGACTAGGTTAGAGAGGGGAGACTGGAGCAGAGAACCTGTGGGCTGCAGTGTTATTTGTGAGGCTGGGAGTCAGGAGCAGAGGAGAGGAGTTGGAGGGGAGAGAGGAGATTTTAGTTGCACTTTGTAGGGCAAGGGCAGGCTGGTAATTGGTAAAATAAATCATTGACTTGTGCAATCCAGAGGAGAAAGAGTGAGAGACTTCTGTGTGCAAAAGAGAATGTTTAGTCACAGATATCACAAATAAAGGTCATCTTGGCCTTAGTGTGGCCATGTGCATAGAGAGAGCAGGCTGGCAAAATAAATCCGTGACCTGTGCCATGGGGGAAGACTACTGGGGACCAAAGAGGCATTTTACAGTCATAGAAATCACAAATAAAGTTTATTCCTAACATCAGTGTGGCTGTATGCGTGCAGGCAGGGCAGGCTGGCAAAATAAGTCTTTGACTTGTGCCATCCAGAGGGGAGAGGGACTACTGGGGGCAACAGAGAAATGTTAGTCACAGAAATCACAAAGAACGTTTGTCTTGGCCTCACTGTGACTGTGTGTGTGTGTATACACAGGGCAGGCTGGAAAAATAAATCCTTCACTTTTGCCATCGGGGGGACTACTGGACCAAAGACGTATTGTACAGGCACAGAAATCACAAATAAAGTTTAGTGCTTGCCTCAGTGTGGCTGTGTGTGTACAGGCAGGCAAAATAAATCTTTGACTTGTTCCATCCAGAGTTGAGAGAGACTACTGGGGGCCACAGAGAAATTTTTACAGTCACATAAATCATACAGAAAGTTAATCTTGGCCTCAGTGTGGATGTGGATGTCTGTGTGTGTGTGTGTGTGTGTGTGTGTATATATGTGTGTGGCTTCCCAGTCTTATGGTGGGCAGCATATCCTTGAGGGTGTTCATTTTTTTCTGACCCTCGTTGGCATTTTGGCCCACAGTGTGAGCTTTCAGGCACAGAGTGGGGCCTATGCAAACCCCATGGTGGGCTTGGAAATTTAGAGGTGTGACACTAAAACAACTGGGGGGGGCATTCTGCACATACTGTGGGTGTTGACACAGAATTTAGTCAGTCTTGCCACTAATGTGGGAACCAAATCACACAAAGTAGGAACTCCAGCCAAGCAGTGAGCACTGTGGCACTTATATAGTTGATATTCTAGCACTTTGAGAGAGCATTCTGGCTCCAGGGTGGTCACGGATGCACACAAGGTGGTCACTCCATCTCTGTTGGTGGGTACTTATACACAGAGGGTAGGAATTTCAGCACTGCAATAAGCCCTGAGACATAGATGGTGGGCATTCTGGCATCTGTATGGATATTGGAAACTTAGGGTGGGCAGCCTGGACATGTGAGTTGGTGTTCTGGTACTTGGATGGGTCAGCTGAGGCACTGTGTGTGGTTATTTTGTCCCTAGGGTGTGCACTGATGCACATAGGTTGGGTACTCTGTCCCTAGGTTGCACATTCTTGCCCCAGGATGAGAATTACAGCAATCAGGGTGGGTACCATAGCCGACAGTGGTCATGCCATCCACTATAGAGGGCATTCTCCATAGGGCTCAAATATGCCCAGAGGGTAGTTATTCTGGCCCTAGGGTGGTCATTCAGGCACAAAGGCCGTGCACTGTGTTCCTGGAGTGGGTGGCAAGTGTGTGGGTGTTCCTGATCCAGGTGGAACATTCCATGCCTAGATTGGGCATTACGGCCCCAAAATGAGTACTGAGAGACAGAGGGTGGTCATTCCAGTCTTCAGGTGGTAAAGCCCAGAGGGTGGGCATGCAAAAATTAGGTGTAGCATGTCAGACATAGGGTGGGCCTTCAAGAACTAGGGTGGGTGAGCTGGCCCGGTGGTGCTGAGGGTTGAGGCATTGGACGCCACACCTTGCGCTGCACCGGTGACCCAGGTTCAAGAATGAGCCTGGGTCATTAGAGATTTGCGGGGGTAGGGAGGAGCTGGATTGAGCCACCATCAGGCAGCTCTCCTCTCTGGGGTAGGGTCGAGCACTGATCCGATCAGCGGACGGTGTCTGGAGGGGAGGGTGCTATTAGGTGCTTTGCAGAAGCTGTGTCTTCACACGGCTTCCTGCTTGGACCTTGGTCCATCACGTCGGTGCTTTGGGGGGGGGTAGGGCTTCCTGTAGCTGCCTCTGTAACCATTGAAACAACCTACACCCCCTGCTGTGCTCTGTGATTCCTGTACGGAGGACAGAGTGGATGGTCGGTGCACCAAGCCTTGATAGCATTAAGGGAAATATGTCCTCATATAAAAATAAAGAAAAAAGAATTGGGGTGGCTATTTTGGTAGCAGGGGTGGGCGGGCACAGTGAGTGGCAAGTGGGTGGCCATTACTGAGATATGGTGGGCATGGAGAACCTAGAGTGACAACTGTGGCCCACAGGGTAGGTATTCCAGCACCAGCATGGGCTATGTGTAGGGATGTAAGTTTGTCATGGCATTCAAACACGTCATTGATTCCATGACGTTTGATCTTTATTCAGGACTTCCATGACTTTCGCTAGTGTTATCAGAATGTAGCAATGATGACAGTGCCACAACATTTACTACTACTGTTTACTAATGATTTCATGAACAAACAATGAGTCACTAAAACCTCATCCATGACAAACTTACATCCCTAGCTATGAGGCACAGAGCATGGTAATTCTAGCAATCAGTATGGACTCTGAGCCAGAGAGGGCGGTCATTCAACCACAGAGGGTGACCATTCCACATGCCAATCAGTACGACCTCCATTGTAGGGGAGCTGATGGAATACTTAATCAAAGAAGATCTCGTGGACTACCTAGAGGGCAATGGGCCCTAAGATGGTAAACAACACGGTCTCGTGGCAGGAAGGTACTGTCAGTGTAACCTGTTTTCTTTTTTCTTTGACTGGGTGCTAAGACAGTAAAAAAGGCCCATGCTGTGGCTCTGCTGTACTGTGACTTCAGCAAGGCTTTGGATTTGGTAACGCACAAAAGTTTGATGGAAAAAAAAAAAAAAAGACCTGGCTGTGGCTAGAACTGTAGTGAACTGGGTGGGTACTTGGTCAGGAGGCAGGCAGCAGAGGGTGGTGGTGAATGGGGTTAAATCACAGGAAAGGGAGGTTATAAGCAGAGTTCCACAGGGATTTGTTCAGACTGTTCCTCGTCAAGTTATCCATTAGTGACATTAGAGAGGGAATCCATTACAACTGTCTCTCTTCACAGACGACACAAAACTGTGGGAGAGTGGACAGTGATGGGGGAATAAGGGATGTGCAGAGGGAACTACAAAAAAATGAAGGGGTGGTCAAAGGCTTGGCATTGAAAATCCAGTGGTAAAAAGTGCGTAATGCACTTATAGGAAAGGAACCCCAAGACAGAGTATTGCATGGGTGTGGTAAGACACAGCACTACAGAAGAGGAATGGTATCTAACAGTTATTAGTAACACCTATAAACAAAGGAGGTAGTGCAACAAGGTCTATAGCAAGGCTAACAGGATGCTGGGATGTACCGGGAGGGGTACTGATAGTAGTGAACAAGAGGTAATACCACCCCATACACATCCCTGGTGAGGCCTCGCATGGAGTATTGCATCCAGTCCTGGTGTTCTCACCTCAGAAAGGACAGTGATAGTTTGGAAACAGTGCAATGCAGACTAACAAAAATGATCCAGGGTCAGCATGGCACATTATATGAGGAGCGCCTAAGGCACAAAATATGTATTTTCTAGAAACCAGAAAGTAGAGGGATATATGATAGAAGCATTCAAGTTCCATAAAGGAATTAAAGTAAACTGCGGTGAGGTACTGCCCTGAATACCAACCTCGGGTCATGTGGTCATGAGTGGATATTAATGGGAGGAAGGTTCAAGAGGGACTTGAGAAAGTACGTCTGTATGGAAAGGGTGGTGAAACCATGGAACAGTGTCAGCTGAGGTGGTAGGAGCAAATACTGTTGGGAGTGAAGCAGGCATGACATAGAATGAAGGGAATAGTGGTCCCTTGGGCAACAACAGTAGCATGGAGGACGGGGAGTGTTACTACGCTGGAGGTACAGTAGTGTCCAGGGAAGGTCTCAGGGATTTTAGGGAATATGGTTACCACTATATGGACCTGTGGTCCTTTCCTGCTATTATGGTCTGTTTCTATGTGTCATTTTAGCCTTATGGTGGACGTTTCTGCTCCTATGGTGGGCATTAACCCTTTTGGTGGGTATCCTTGGCCTTTCGGTTGGCACTTGTACTGTCATGGGTTCATTACAGCAGGTGGAAGAAACTGTGGTGGGCAGCTGCTCCAGCAGGTGAAGGGCGTTATCTGTGAAGTACTATGACTGTTCCAAAATCACTGACAGATGTTGCTCCAACCTTAACAATTGGTAAAATACATAACTATTGCAAGTACCAGAATGTGAAAATATGCATACTTTGGTGGTAATGGCAGTTCTAGATTATTACAGCTCAAACTGTTTTGGGGTACTGGATTTGACCCTTACCTATAGAACAGGGGCAATAATTGAATGTAAAGCAACACATTTTGTAACAGTTGAAGGCCAAAACAATGTAGGACAAATTACAGAACCATGTGTGTGTATTGATTGGGATATTATTTTTTGGGATGTGTTGTTGCCCCTGACTAGCAATCGGAATTTCATGACTTGGATTTGGGGAGGAGATCAAAGAATCAGAACAGGAAACGGATCTTGTGATCATAGTGTCCTCAAACCTTAAGGCAGGCTTTCAATGTAGTAGGGCGGCAGGAAGGGCCAATGGAATGCTGGTATGCATAGGTAGGGGCAACACTAGCAGAAGGAGGGAGGTTATAATGCCCCTCTACAAAGCCATGGTGAGGCTGCAGTTAGAGTACAGGGTTCAGTTCTGGAGACCACACCTCTGCAAGGATATAGATGCATTGGAGAGGATTCAGAGAAGGGTAACAAAGATGGTGCAGGGTATGCAGGGGAAGACATACGAGTAGAGGTGTAAGGAGCTGAATCTGTACATGCTGGAAACAAGGAGGGAAAGGGGGACATGGTTGAAACCTTTAAATATGTAAAAGGACTCAATAAAGTAGGTGAAGGAGGGAGCCAGAACTAGAGGGCACAGCCTCATATTGCAAGGAAATAGGTTTGGGGCAATGTGAGGGTGGTGGAGTCCTGGAACAGACTGCCGGATGGAGTGATGGGGCTAAGATGGTGGAGAAATTTAAGTGGCATGGGACAGGCATATGGGACTGAGTATTGGGGGGGTGGGGCAGACTAGATGGGCTGGAAGGGTCCTTTTCTTCCTTCACATTTCTATGATGTTAAGTGACTGCCCCTTATGTTGATGATGGTTATTGTGGCAGGTGTCGCACGACTGGTCTTCCTGTAGTTTTTCTGTGCCTAATAAAGGGAGCTACTTAACTCCTAGGGGTGTAACAAGATATGAGGTAATGCTTATGTTGTGAGACACCATGCAAGTGACATACTGTAAGGGAGGGGAGCAGGACCTAATTGGTGATAGCAGCTGTCTCCAGCCACCCTAATGAAGTCATATGTGTCTCAGTTGCTGCACATCCTCCTTCCCATGAGTGAGCCTGCATACAACACCTGGATGGAAGTGAGGCATCTGCATCAGGGATCACATTTCTATTCCTCATTAGTGTGAGCACCATCATCTGTGGTCATCCACGTGGCAGATGAGCAACATGAAGTGCAACTCTGTCTCACGATTGAAAATCATCCCTACCGCTCCATCTGCCTCCCTGCAGATGACCCCTGTTCCGTCATCACCATCAGCAGAGTTGGTAAGGTACAGCTTATCTGACCCGACATGTTCACAAACCCATTCACCAGGAAGATGCCTTTTGGCTGACACACTGACACTGTTGGACCCGCAGGACATCTTTTGTGCTGACATGCCATTTGAACAGTCAAGCTTATGATACTCTTGCCAGCACAGTTTGTGTGGTGCTGGGGTGGGGGAATGATAATTAGACCTGCTGAGCAATATGTGGCCCCATGTCCACCTGGAAGGCTATGGACTTGTGCAGGGGATATGGCCTGTATCTATATGGGAGGGGGACCTAGGCCCTCAAAGAAGGAGTTGAAAACACCATTAGCTAACATGTAAACTACTTGAGCAGTTGGCAGACAACAGCAAGGGAAATAACCCCCCCCCCCCGTGGAGTATAGACAGAACCCCATGGAGGGGCAAACCCCAGAGAAGGCTGAAAACAGTACAAAAATGTACAGAAGTAGAAAAGTGGGTTAGGAGGGAGGGAAGGAGACTAGGCAATGGGGAAAACAGTGGGACTAACAGGAGGGGGTTGTAGCAGAATATGAAAGGCCATGTGCGCAAGTGCTCCCAGTCTGGGAAGTAAAATCTCAGACCTAATGGCAGAGGCTGATGTGGACATGGTCGCGATTACTGAGACATGGTGCAATGATAACCATGACTGTGATATAACCATACCAGGCAACACGTTTTGCAGGAAGGACTGTGTGTATAAGTAGGAGTAGGTGTGGCTTTTTATATGAGGGATGGCATAAAAACCTCTCAAATTGGGGGGGCAAAGGCAATGTGGGTCACTACAGAATGGAGAAATGGAGCTGGTATTCGAACTGGGGTGATCTACAGATCTCCAGCACTAGGCGCAGAGTTTGGAAGGGATCAAGTGCAAGCCATCCATAAGGTAGCAACTAAGGGGTAGATGCTGCTGGTGGGAGACTCCAATGTGCCACACGTGGATTGGAGCATCCCACCTGCAGCTTCAGCTAGGAACAGAGATTTCCTGGACTCCCTGCAGGGGGTGTTCTTCAGGGCATTGGTACCCACATGTGAGTGAGCAGTACTACACCTAGTACTCACCAATGGGGGGGGGCAGTATTGTAGATGTCACAGTGGGTGACCACATGGGGACCAGGGATCACGGAATCATGTGGTTCAATAGAACAACGGTAGCCGAGTCAAGCCACACAAAGACAGTCCTTTATTTCAGGAGGGCCGAGTTCACAAAGATGGGGGAATGCCTCAGGGATGCCCTGATGGGAGCGGGGTACTTGTGTGGAGCCAAAAGAAAGTTGGGTAAACTAAAAAAAGAGCTGTACTAAAGGACACAACACTCTGCATTAGGCAAATCAACAAAAGCAAGAGGGAAAAAAAAGACCATTATGCTGTTCAAAGGAGGTGTTGGGGAGGGTAAGGGCAAATATCTTAGCATTTAGGAGGCACAAAGAGATGCAGATGGAGGAGGACAAAGAAGTGCATCAGGCTAAGGAGAGAGGCAGGTAAAGTAGTCAGGTGTGCAAAGGCCCGAATGGAGGAGACAGTACCCCAGGCAGTTAAGAAAGTGGGTAAGCCATTCCTCAGGGATGTGAGTGACAAGAGAAAAACACAATGGAAGGATTGTAAAATTGAGGTGGATGCGTGGAAGGAGACCAGGACAAAGCAGAGTTCCTAAACCAATTTTTGTGTACAATATGTATAGTAGAAGGGGAAAGAGAGGGACCACAGATAAGCAACAGGAGCATCAATGGCAGGGAAGTTAACAGTCCATTTACAGAGAACAGAGTCCTGACAGAACTTGCATAACTCAAAGGGAACATTGCAGGACAGTAGAAAAGGGAGGAGGAAGTAAGAAGAAGATAAAAAACAAAATATACAAGCTGACAGGATGGGAGTGGTGCCAAGCAGCAGCTGTGGGGCAGCAGTCTTCAGGGAGACTTTCTGGAGTCTGCAGTGCCGTCACATCTGCAGGTACCTCTCTGGGCTGAGGGCAGAGGTGGCTCATCTCCAGACTGCATTAGCTAGGTTTCAGGAAACCACTTCCCCCACCCTTGGATCACCAAGTTTGCCCCCACTGTCTCAACTGTTGCCAAGGAGTGACTGGACTATGGTGGGCTCAGGAAGGGTGAGGGAGGTGGGAAAGAGGCACATCCCTCCTACAGTTCCACTCCATAATGTCTCTGCTGCTCTAGCAGGGCAGGACTGCCCCAATGAGGCACCCGCAAAATACACAGAATGCAGGAAGAGGTGCATCACCTTGAAGATGGGGAAATGGCATTGCCATTCGCAATGGAATGATCTACAGAACTCCTGCACAAGGGGAAGAACTGGTCAGGGTACTTGTAGAAGACATCCACAGAATGACTGCTAAAGGGGAAGTGCTGCTGGTGGGAGACTTCAATTTGCTGGATGTCAACCATGCTGCAGCCACAGCCAGGAGTAGAGACATCATGGACGTCCTGCAGGGAGACATTCCCCTAAGGGTGATATTCAGCCAGCACATGCTAATGAGCTCATTGGGCATTCATGGCACACATGGGCCCCAAGCATGCCCATTATGGGCTCATTAACATAGCTGCACCTGGCTGGATGCGCTGGCCCCACCCACATCACAGAAGCACAATGAAGCACCCACCCCATCCTGATCCTGGTGCAGTACCCACTCTAACATTGATCACAACAGAATACAACTCGTGCCATTTCCATAGTGTAGAGACCCCCCCCGCTCGCTGACCCAGCTGCAGACACACCGATCCCTGATTGGTGTATGACAACACCCCGAGCCAGTATCCATAAGGTCATGGTACCCCCCAGCCCTGATCATGATATGAATGAATGGCAGTACCCCTGCCAGCCCTGGTTGTCAAGCAGGACCTGCTCTCCCTGCCCTGATCCCAGAGAAACACGTACACAAGCCCCATCCCATTTTCTGTACTCTAGTGGTACCCTCTCCCATCCCCAAACACAACAAAGCCTGATCCCTTTTCCATAGTGCAGTGGGCCCCCCACCCAGATCAGGACCAACCCCTACAATGCCCTCCAGTCAGGACCGCACCCCAAACCGGGACACTGCTCCCTGACCACCCAGAGCCGGGCATTGGCTGAGCGATCCACACACCATCAGGGCAGCCGCTGACTGAATTGTCACAGCAGTGTACTGTATGAAGCTTGCGCTCATTGGATGAATGCGTTCTAAGTACAGTGCACTGCTGTGACTATTCAGTCGGCGGCTGGCCGTGATGGTGTGTGGAGGACTAAGCCAGTCACTGGGTCAGGGGAGCGAGGTTGGGGGGGGGGGTCGAGCCTGACGGGATGGGGGACCACTTCACTAAGGCAATACTGGCTGGGTGTTGTGCATTGGCACAAGTAATGTCGGGGATAGGGGCTGGGGTGGTTCCAGTGGAAGTGTCATAGGGGACTGGGGATGTGTTGGTGCTGGGAGGAGGCACTGGACTGGGAGTGGTGCCGCATGGGCGGTGGTGGTGTTGCTTCGCACCGGGAATGGTGCCAGAGGGGCGATGTGCCATCGATTGGGGAAGGGACCCTACACTATGGAATACGGGGTAGGTTCATGTCTGTGTCTCGGCGGGGATCGAGCATGGGATGGTTCAGCGGGGGATTTATGTTTGCACCAGGGAAGTGGCTGGGAGGGGGTTTTCACTGGACTGCTGGGGTAGGCGAGCTGCTGTGTGGCTGCCTGCTCTTCCATGGCCTGCCTGTGGGTGGCCAGCAGGGTTAGGCCTGCTTTTTTGTTGCTGTACCTTAAGATAAACAATAAAAACAACATATATTTCCATCAATCAGAAAACATTAAGAAAAAATTAATATATAGAGAGCATAAACTTTATAAAGCACAAAAAGATTGTTTTGTTTTTAGGGGGTTTAAAAAGACACAAGTAAAGTCCTTGGTGCTTAATCATAAATGTCCAAATCATAATATTTAACTTAGAATGTGCTCTAAGCTTTGACATCCCAGCCTTAAAATCAATACATATTGTAAATTAGCCTTTAAATCCAATTACCCTTCCCTCCTCCACTGAGTCCCAAACATAGTCAGTCAATAAAGAGAAACATCCAATCATAATTTCACCCTAGAGAGAGAGAATAACTCGGTCAGTACTTTATATATTCACTGGATGATATTCTGTACGATCTATCTCATCCTCTTCAAGGTCAGAGCCTATATTGTCTGGTATCTAAACATTGTTTTAATAAAATGCTCTAGCAGAATCAATATCCTCAAAGAAATGCATCTTACCCTGAAACTGGACCCTCCAGCGAGCTGGTGCTAGCAAATTGGCCACTAACCCAGCTTCTCTAAACTCTGACATTATCAGCAAAAAGCACTTACATCTGCGCTAAGTTTGTAAACAGCTTTTCACGGCCAATCTTTGCACGGCACAGTTCTTGTCCTTGGGAGCTTTCCCAATGAATAAGCCCATGCACGGCACATTCATGGGAAGGCCCCCTCTTCCTGCGCATCCCACCTGTTTGAATATCGCACTGCGGCGCATTGCTGGAGATGCGTGGCACATCTCCCTGTTCCACCGAGATGTGCAGCGCATCTCCTTTGACTATGGGGGCCATGATATATTGTACTCTGATAGTAGTTAGACAAACACAGTTTTCTGTGGATTAGGTGTTTACTTGTCTTGAAATGTTTGTCAGATTGTAAATGAAAATATTCTAATTGAACTGTCATCTACAATTACCACCCATTCTGCAACTGCAGTTCTCCCAATGTCACTGTCACCTTGCAGATAGTCCTGACTTCAAGCCCTCTCCCCAACCAACCTCTCTTAACCTGTCAACCACAGCTCCTGTCGCTAGCAAATTTCCACACCCATGTCCCAACCTATATTTAGGTTTACTAGCCATGGTGGGGAAGCACACAGGAGCAAAGGGACTCCAACAGCCCACCCCATAAGATTGAGAAGCCAGAAAGGATAGGGGCAGGAAGGCAAGATGCTGAAAACTACCACCTAGATCAGATATAAAACGGAAAGGCAGAAGTAGGAAGGCAACATAAAAAGGAAATGTTGGGGGGAGGAAAAGAAGTGGAGCAAAAGCATGAGTAGGCTGCAGATCGGCAGCAGAACACAGAAGACCATGGTTACAAATGCTTGCAACCAGGGGAATAAAATCCCAGACCTGGAGGCATTGTTAGTAGAGGCAGACCTGGACATAGCAGCTATAACAGAGACTTGGTACACTGCAAATCATGGCTGGGATGTTAATGTACTGGGGTATGCTCTATTCAGGAGAATAAGGGGAGTACGGGGGTGGCCTTGTATGTCAGGGAGGGTATAAAGGCGACAGAGGTACTGGGTAGACAGGGGTAGGTCGAGCACTATGGGTCACCCTTGAGCCAGGCAATGATACATCAGTCTGTGCAGGAGTGTTCTACAGGCCTTCAGCACAGGGGGAGGAGGTGGATAGGGATCTAGGGATCAAATTCATGAGATGGCAACACAAGGTGAGGTATTACAGCTTGGTGATTTCAATATCTCAGACGTGAATTGAACCATCCCAGCAGTTGCTTCAACAGGAGCCAATACATCCTGGATTCTCTACAGGGGGAAGGCCTCAGACAGCTAGTGATTGATCCTACCAGAGACGGGGTGATTCTGGATGTAGTACTGTCCAAGGGGGACGGAATCACAGACATCCAGGTAGATGATCAATTAGGATCCAGCGAAAAACGCATAGGGACAGAGGCAGTCTTGTCTTACATAGACAAAGGTCTTAGATTTTAGGAGGGTATATTCTATTAAAACGGGGAGCTGTAGCAAAGAGGCAGATAAGAAAGAGAGCTGGGGAGCAGCAGGAACACCTGAAGGGAGTCACAAAAGAGGTGACAAACCAAGGCAAGAGAAGGACACCAGTATATTCCTCGAGAGACATGGCAGACATAGTAAGGGCCAAAGGGCAGGTTTCAGAAAATATAAGGAGACTGAAAGGGAGGTGTGCCTAAGGAATCTAAGGGAAGTGGGGAAGGCTGTAAGGAGTGCAAGGTTCAGACTGAGGAAAGAGTAGCGCGGACAGTGAAGAAAGGGGACAAGACATTCTACAGGTACATCAGCAAAAGAAGCAAAGCCGGGGGGCTGTAAGGCTCAGAGAAGACACAGTAGTGTAAGGAAGGAGATCTGAAAAGACAGAAATAGTGAACAAATACTTATGTTCAGAATTCGCTGAAGAAGGGCAGGGTCAGGGACCTGACCAGGCTACAGGAATGGTCAGAGGCATGGCAGTTGGGGTTTAATGCCAATAAGTGAACAGTTTTGCACTTCAAGGTGAAGAACCAGGGGAAGGGCCATCACCTTGAGGGGATACAGCTGGAATGCAACAGGGAGGAGAAGGATCTAGGGGTGCTCATAACAGGGAATATGAATAACTTGGCTCAGTGCAGAAAGGCGGCAGTGAAAGCCAACAGAATGCTGGGATGCATAACAAGGGGAATCTCCTCTAGAAATAGGGAGGTGATCAGGCCCCCTACAGGTCCCTGGTCAGGCCACACCTGGAATACTGCATACAGTTCTGGCGCCCAATCCTGGAGAAGGACTGCAGATTGCTGGAGGGTGTACAGCATAGGGTGACAAAGACAATCCATGGACTAGAGGGATACTCCTATGAGGAGAGGCTGGGCTAGCTGAACATGTATACCCTGGTGGAGAGGGATAGCGGGGACATGACTGAAACCTTTAAATACCTAAAGGGGATAAATAAGACTAGTACAGAAGGGATTTTCCAGATCAGAAGGGGGGGGAGGGTGACGAGGGGGCACCAGCTGAGATTTGAGCGGGGGGTGAAGATTCAGGAGGGAAGTCAGGAGACACTATTTCATAGAGAAGGTGGTGGACAGGTGGAATGCTCTGCCTGAGGAGGTAGTAGCCTGTAGCATGGTAGACGGCTTTAAGAGGGGATGGGACACAGCAAGGGGGTTAATTAAGAAGAGGAGTGGGGCAGCTGCAAGGTGAGAGGCTAGCTGCACAATCGAGCAGACTAGATAGACTGTAAGGCCTGTATCTGCTGGTGTTTTCCTATATTCGTAAATATATATGTACTCACACAAATAAACGTCACAGTTAGACATGGGACTAAAATGGAGGGAATAAGAGGGGGGGATGTGGGGGCTGTATGAAAAGGTCAACATTAGTACAATGTCTCAGAGTTTGATATATCATGTCTCTAGTGAGGATTCATAGTTAAAGACAAAGCTTAAAAGCAGTAATCAATGAGCCATAAATGCAGATCTGTAAATAGGGAGACAACTGTAAGTGGGTATCCAGTGAGCACGGCGACCATGACTTGAGAGACTGCAAAAAGGGTGACAATCACGGCGCCTGTGTTCTGGGCTACCTGGCAGGGTAGCAACGGGATACGGGGGTTGGCGACTACAGTGACAGGAAGCGCGTGTATATACACGTATGCGAGAGGGTGGAGGGACCCACGCAAGTGACTGGGCTGGAAGGAGGGAAGGTGGAGTGGAGGCAAGTGTTACGCCAAGCTGGCCATGTGGCATGGTGGGTAAGGTGGCAGGCTGGGGTTGGAAGGGTGCCAGATTCAGTTCTGGGGCGGGCTTCCTGTTTGCGTCAGGCAGGTTTTTACTATTTTATTAGGTTTTAACCCCCCCCCAGACATGCACCCCCCGGCCCGAGTTGAGAATCCTTACGTTGGGGGGGTGGGGTGGGAACTGAAGCCCCCTGCATCTTACAGAATCCCATCGCTGGTTTTGTGGTCGCCACGAGTGTACACTGCTGTTATTTTTGGCGATGTATGATCGCCTTTCTGATGTAGAACCCTGGAAGTGGCATTCATATTGTTGGGTGGAAAACAACACGTGCAGCTATACATGCAATATGGCTGCTCCGGAGCATGCTAAAGCACTTTTATTTGACTCAGCAGTGCCAGAAATTTCCAGGGACATTGCCAGAACATGCAGGTCTTGCAAATTCTGATGATGCCACTAGGCATTTTTCTGCTGCAGTGCTGGAAATGGAAACAAATCACTAGGGGAACTATCCACCTCTACTGTAGGCACAAACCTACCAGACTAGTGTCTGGGACAACACTCCCTCATCATACATTGCATTTGTACAATTTCTTTTCTCAGTTTAGTGCCTTTAGAGTGGTATATTTTACAAAGGAGCAGCCCATTTGCATTTTGCTCCTGTTACTGAAGCAGACTTGCACCTTCACTCCAGGAACTACGTGCCTCAGGCCTCCCCCCCCCCCTTACACTTCCACCACTGAGCAAAGGTCACTGAACTGCACGTGCACATATTTAGACTATCTTTCTCCTGGTTTTTACTTTTTAAATTGTGTTTTCTAATAGGGATGCTAAATTGTCTAATGATGTAAATGCACCACAGTTGTGCAAATTGCATACTTTCTCTTAGAATCCTTTACCCAGCTCAGAGTATACTACATAAAATATACTCAGACCTGGGGTGGCATTGGACCCAAAGATTACCCAGAATAGGATTACGAATCTTGGATTAGGTGTAATAGCAGATGTTATGTTTAATACCAAGTTTGGTCTCTGACAATCACATGCACTGTCTGGGTAAGGATGAGCCAATTCTGAATTTGTATTCGGTAAATGTGTCAAAATATGGCAGTTGCCGGCCTGGTGGCACTGAGGGTTGAGGCGCTGGATGCCACACCTCGCATCACGCTGGCGACCCCGGTTCGGGAACCAACACGGGTTGCCGGGGTGGAGAAGGATAGAGCGCTCGACGGCAGCTCTCCTTCTCTGGGGGGGTGACTGCAGGCTCCTACTGCAATGCTACCACCTAGGGGAGCCCGGGTGGATAGCGTGGTAGGTGGAGATGCAGCAATTAGATTGGGTGACTGTCGGCAGAGGGGCGGAGAATGAGGTACAGACCCTCATTGCATGCTGACGTCAGGGGGGAAGAAAACCAGGAAAAACACCTCCTCCCTCCTAGGTGACGACACCTCCCTAGGACTTCTCCGACCACCGATCAGGGCAGACTATGCTGTGTCGGATCTACACACACACACACGCATAAAGTGCTGGTTTGGAGAGGTAAGCATGGGGTGTCCCCTTTCCACCCCTACCCAGGGGGTATACCGGGGGATCTTCAAGGGGAGTGTATGTGATCAAGGCACTTTAGGGGCAGACCATGGCAGTGGTTTGGGGGTCCACTGAGGATGTCCGAAAGAGTGGAGGGAGGAGGCAGATCAGGTGGCTAAAATACACAGTTAAAAAAAATAAAATAAAATACGGCACTGTTACTTTTCATGTGGCCCAACTAAACCGTACCACTTTTGGCTCTTTTGTCAAATAATTTAGAAAAATTACATTCCAGGTGAGTAGAGTTAGTTGTATGGCCACCCCCTTTCTCATCAGTACCTCAGTTACTTTCTACCCTCCTCCTGTTCCCGACAGATTCTTTTTTAAAATCGAGGTCCTGGCTCTGCACCAGGTTTGGAGTTTTTTGGAAACATCACAAGAGGAACAGGGGAGGGTGCAAGAGGCTGAGCTTGACTGGATTGAGTAAGTGGTGACTGCCAGGGGCCACTTACCCCTATTTCTACCCTGCTTGACCCCCATACCAAGGACTAGATGTATCTGGCCGAAGTGTCAAACCATAATGGGAGACGGGATTATAATCAAAGATGCACTGAACAAAGTTGCCCGTTTCCACATTTGCTCATCTCAGTTTCTGGCAACAAGTGTCCAGCTATGGCTGCATCTGCCATTAAGGTCGGAGTCATTACAACAGAGTTTTATATAGTGCCTTTCATACAACAGTATCTCAACAGCATCGGTGTGACTTGAAACATCAACAACAGGTGAGGTGTTACTCCGTTCTTGTGTTTGTAGGCAATAAAGACGTTTATCCTTTCCAAGATGCTGAATCCTTTGTTCCGGTTGGGGATGTTGTAGCCAAGCTGATGTGACTTGCTTCTTGTGGAGTTTTTACTTGGCTCCATCCAGCAGAGTTTTGAGACTCCTTTTGTATTTTGAAGTATCTTAAAACACTTTACACTGTACAATGCTGTGTGCCACTTTGTCATGTCAAGTCCACAGCACCTACATCACTGTACACTTTTTACTTAGATTAGTTGGTCATCTTTTATTTATACTTTTTTTTTATTTCTATTTATCCTTCTCCTCAGTGGAGCGGCCCCCACGATTTCTGGCCACCGGCGCCCGCACCCCCGGAGCCGGTCGTAGACGTGGGCCACACAAACCGCAAGGCTGGCCTTTCCATCGCTCCGCACCTGGTTAGGTGCCCCTCTCAGCTCTGGGGTGCAGGGATGGCCATCAGCCAGCGAAGATCGCCCCGCAATATTCGCCATTTCTGTTCCCCTTTGGGAGCCGGACATGCAATGGCGTCAGAGCAACGGAGTGCTGACGCCTGCCGCGCCCCCCCCATGCTATGCCCACCACTGTAGTGCGGCTGGCCTCCACCAGGTGCCGCTACAGAGCGGTACGTGTCCCCAACCCACCCCAGAGGAAGGACAGCAGTCGTCGGACGCTCAATTCTTCCTCTCCCATGCCAACCCCTGGTGGCCCGAGTCCGTTCCTGAACCCAGGTCGCCGGTGTGGCGTCCAGCGCCTCAACCCTTGGTGCCACTGGGCCGGCTTATTTATACTTTTCTATTGAGAACACTGACATGACAGTCAGCAAACGTATACGTTATATAATAACACAAAATATATACTATACAACACTATATATCATACACACTATTTTACATAATGTTAATATCACAGTAAATCCCACGTAACAAATCGACCAATAACACAGGTTGGCCATATTTTCAACAATGTTTTCTTTATTGTGTGGTAAGTTTTCAAAAGTGTTTTTATGCAGTACAGTGAAATGTTAATTTTTTTAATCTAATTTCTTAATTCTCCGTTCTACAGGGGATATGAGATGGGTGCTTATGGGATATGATATTTATCTTTACGAGTGGTCAGTGACCTCTCGACCTTGAGTGGTGACGGCAGGAGTGAGGTCATAAGAGGTCACTGACCACAAGTGAAGATAAACGTAATATCTCATAAGCACCCATTGCATAGCCAGTGTATGCAATATACAGTACATTATCTTTTTTTTTTTAAATGTCAGCATTTTCCCCACTTGGTTGGAGCAGTCCCCATCGACCCCCGCATCTCTGGAGTCAGTCTGACGTGCGAATTTATATGCCCCATTGCACTGGCTGGCCAATGGCAACATCCCCACCCCTCAAGAACCCATGGCATTGACCCAGCGAAGGCGCCTCTTGATCCCAGAGGCAGGACTGGCCATCAGCCGCGGGGTCGCCCCACCTTTTTTTTCTCCTCAAGTTTGACCCCACTGAGGCCGGAAGTGCAGTGGCGTCAACGCACAGACGCAGGCTGCACTCCTCCCTGTATGCCCATCGCCTGGAGCACCCAGCCTCTGCTAGGTGTCACTGCACCGCGGTGCATGTCCCTCACCACCCCAAAGGAAGCAGAGCAGTCGTGGGACACTCAGTCCTTCCTTCCCTCGCCCGAACTGTTCCCTCAACCTGCCGCACGGGCGCAGGGGTGTGGTATCCAGCGCCAACCTCAGCACCACCGGGCCGGAAACATTACCATTTCTAATCTGGTTTTGTTTTATTTATTAAAAAGGGAAAATTTCCCCTTAAAGATAAATGGTAATGCTATGTTTTTTTAAATCATAATTCTGATAGTTTGTATGATCACTTAATAAAAAAAAAAACATGTTAAAACATTGTGTCTTGTCACATTTTTATCATCAAATGTCATATTTACACATTTAAAACCTTGTGGTGAACGCTGGAGACGATCATTTTTTTTTTTTTTTGCCTTCTACAGGAGGTCCTGGAACTGACAGTCATGACATCATTCAAGGACTGACAGTAATTGCGCATGGAGGAAGAGCAGCTGTCAGAAAAGACTGTCAAGACAGAAGTACCCTAATTTTCCTGGGAGGAACAGCATGTCTTTTTTTTTTTTTTTTTTAAATGTGGGCACTACATAGGAGTGTGTGTGAGTGAGACAGAGCGATTCAGATCATGTTGAATGTCACGGAAATGCACAAGGACATATTTTCTGTTCAATTTTGCCATTTGTATGGCTTGTGCAAACTCTATTTTGAACGGGCAAGCTGCAAAGTTTAAACCCCCCATTAACATTTTTAAACAAGTCCAAGTACGACATGGTGCTGTTTGAATTTCCCACTTCCCGGGTGAGTGAGAGAGAGGTGAGAAGGGAGACGAGAGAGAAGACTCATCTACCCATGCGCCGGTGCCGACTGTACAAGTTCTGATACACTCACCAGTCCCCACTGATATTACAGTGCCCTCACTCTCAGCAGATCATGTAAACTAAGAACAAATAAGTTGCTGTTTTAGTCTGAACTCTGAACAGCTTTCAGCAGTTTCTCTGGAGAGTGCGAGAGAAACTGCTGCAAGCTGTTAAGTGTTCAGACTAAAGGGCATCTTATTTCTTCTTTGTTTACATGATCTGCTGTGGTTTCTTTCCCTCTCTGTTCTCTTTTCCCAGTTGTTTGGCACCGAAGGGAGAGGGGGATAGAAGGTGCCGCAAGCAGCGAGGAGAATGAAACTGCTGCAAGCTCTGCTCTCTCTCCTTACTCCTCTGCTTCTTTCACTGGCAAATATTAACTACGTGAATGAGGGCTCTGTAATGTCAATGGGTACTGGTGAGTGTACCGTACTTGTGCAATCGTCACTGGTGGGTGGGTAAACAGGTCCTCTCTCTCACTCGCCCGTGCAGTGGGAAATTCAAACAGCACTGCATCATACTAGGTCAGAGATCAGGCAGCATTTAGGGGAACTCAGCATAGGTAACTTACAATAAAATGTAGATTACAAAAAAGTTATCCCTTAGCCTTACTATGGGATGGCTTTTTTTTTTTTCTCCTTACAACAGCACTAACACAGGGATCATGAACTAGGGTTAGAGACACGGAAGTGTGATGGCAGAAAAGGACTGACAGGCCCACCTAGTCTGCCCATTTGTCTAGCTATCTGCTAGGACATGCCCCCTGCCCCCAACACTCTCCTGTGTCTGTCCCATGCCCTTTTGAAGCCTTCCACTGTTGCTTCTCCAACCAACTCCTCCACCACCCTCTCTGTGAAATAGTATTTCCTAATGTTACCCTTGAACTATCTCCCCTCAATCTGTAACCCATGCCCCTGGTCCTCTGATTCCCTTTCAGCTGGAAGATGCTTCCCACTGGCACCCGGTTTATACCCTTAAGGTACTTGAAGGTCTTAATCATGTCCCCCTCTCACTCCTCTGTTCCAGGGAGTACATGTTCAGTTCTCCCAACCTTTCCTCATAGGACAGGTGGCTGAGCCCCTTAACCATCCCCGTTGCCCTCCTCTGAACTCGCTCCAGCCTCCTCACATCCTTTTTGAGGTACGGCCTCCAGAACTGGACCCCATACTCCAAATGCAGTCTGACTAGATGGGTGTGCAAGGGTACTATGACCTCCCTTTTTCTACTGGTAATCCCCCCTTCCGATGCAGCCCAGCATTCTGCTACCGCTAGCCACTGTTCCCTCACAGTGCCTTTCCACCTTCAGGTCCCTGGATATAGTGATGCCTAGGTCTCTTTCCTGTTCTGTTACTTCTAGGTCTCGGCCCCCATACAAGTATCCTGCCCTCTGGTTCCTGTATCCAAGATGCATGATCTTACACTTGTCCATGTTGAATGAAAGCTGCCACCTCCTTCATCATGCCTTAGTGGTAGGGAAAATGATGGAATCACTTCTGAAGGAAAGAATTGTTGAGTACCTGGAGGCCAGTGGGGCACAGGACCCATGGCAGCATGGTTTCACAGCAGGAAGGTCATGTCAGATGAACCTAATAGATTTCTTTGACTGGGTGACCAAAGTAGTAGATCAGGGAGGGGCTGTGGACTTGGCCTATATAAATTTTAGCAAGGCATTCGACACAGTCTCACACAAAAGATTCATATACAAATTAGCCAGCCTTGGAGTAGGTCCCAAGGTGGTAGCCTGGATAAAAAACTGTCTGGACAACAGGACACAAAAGGTAATAGTAAACTAAGCCCACAGTGAAGAAAGGAGGGTAACTAGTGGGGTACAGCAGGGTTCGGTACTGGGACCGGTCCTCTTTAATATCTTTAAGTGACATTGGAGAGCACCTGGAAGGAAAGGTATGCCTCTTTGCAGATGACACAAAGATCTGCAACAGGGTTGATACACAAGGTGGAGTGGAAAGAGAGAAAAGGGACTTGGCAAGGTTGGAGGAATGGTCAAATACGTGGCAGCTCAGATTCAATGCAAAGAAGTGCAAGATAATGCATCTGGGAAACAAAAACCCAGGGGAAGAGTACACAATGGGGGGGTGAGTTAATAACAACAAAAATCGAAGGAGACCTAGGAGTAATATCAGATGACCTAAAGGTGGGCAAGCAATGTGAGAAGGCAGTAAGGAGGGCTGGGGGGATACTGGGATGCATAGGGAGAGGCATCATCAGTAGAAAACAGAAAGTTGTTATCCCTCTCTACAGACAGTTAGTGAGACCCCATCTGGAGTACTGCGTGCAATTCTGGAGACCCCATCTCCACAAAGACATAGACAGAGTGGAGGCTGTTCAGAGGAGGGCAACCAAAATGGTGCAAGATCTGCACCAGAAGACATACGAGAAGAGACTAAAGCAGCTTAATATGTATACCCTTGAGGAAAGGAGGGAGAGGGGGGACATGATAGAAACTTTCAAGTATCTCAAGGGAATTAACAAGGTACAAGAGGGTAGTATCTTTCAGAAGAAGAGATGTGCAAGAACAAGGGGGCACAATTTGAAGATAGAGGAGGGAATGGCTCAGAGGTAATGTTAGAAAGTATTTTTTCACAGAGAGAGTTGTGGATGCATGGAACAGCCTTCCTGAGGAGGTTGTGGAGTCAGGAACAGTGGGAGAATTCAAGAATGCATGGGACAGGCATAAGGCGATTCTAGTAGGGGCAGGAGGAAGTAAGCTGTTGATTAACTAGAATCTGCAGCTTATCCATCAGGTAGGGAAATGGGCAGACTGGGTGGGCCAAGCGGTCCTTATCTGCCGTCAAATTCTATGTTAGGCCTCCCCAGATCTCTCTGCATTCTTTCTGCCCCTTCTGGAGTGTCCACCTTATTGCAAACTTTAATATCGTCTGCAAACAGACTCACACCCCCCTCAAGGCACTCCAAGATGTCCCCTACGAACAGATTAACAGTAGGGCCCCAACACCAACCCAAGGGACCCCACTTGTGACCATGCCCTCTCCAGATGCCACCTCATTAACTGTCCATTTAACCACCTTCTGCCCCAGCCGCAGGCATGACAGCTTATACAGCAGTCTCCTGTGTGGCATGGAGTTAAATGCCTTCTTAAAATCCAGATAAGCGACATTTACTGACCTCCCCTGGTCCAGTTCCTTGGTGACCGTGTCAAAAAACTTTATCAAGTTTGTTTGACAGATCTACCCCTGGTAAAGCCACGCTGCCTTGGATTCATCAGTCCGCTTACCTTTAGGTAGCTGGTGATCCTGACTTTCATTAGTTTCTCCAAGAGCTTGCCCACCACTGATGTCAAGCTCACGGGCCTGTAATTTCCCACCCCCTCCTTCCCCCCTTATGCAGGAGGGACCACATTTGCCTGCCTCCAGTACCACTCCAGACACCTGTTGAAGAGTGCTGTCAGGGGTGCCACCAAAATATCTTTAAGTTCAACACCCTTGGGCGCACCCCATCTGGTCCCATCGCCCTGTCCACCTTCATGAAGCCTAGTTCTCCCAGAGTCTCCTCCAGCCTAAATGGACTCGTATTCACTCCCCTGCCTACCCTTCTTCCTCCCTAGTGAACACTGAGCAAACATAGCTGTTTCGTAGTTCTGCCTTCTCTCTGTCCCCTTGCATCAGCTCACCCTTGTTTGTTTTTGGCCAGAGTTTTCCCTGCCTAGTCTTTCTCCTTTCACTGACACATCTAAAACAAGTTTCATCTCTTTTTTTTTTTTTTTTTGACCTTGCTACCTATACTCTCCTCTGTCTGTGCCTTCGCCCTCCTTACTTCTACCTCTGCTTCTCTCTGGCTCACCTGGTACCTGTCCTAGTCTCTTCAGCCTGTGTTACCTTGAACTTCTTAAAGGCTTTACTCTTTGCCCTGCCCTTTTGTGCTACAACCCTATTAAACCACAGGTGTTTCCTCCTCTTATTTCTGCTTGATCTCTTGGTGCATAGGTCCGTGGCCTCCACAGTAGCTTCTTTTACCCTCTCCCACGTGTCCTCCACATCTGTTAACTCCTCCACCGCCCTCTCCACTACTTCCCCCATTCTCCTGAAATCTGCTCTCTTAAAATCAAGCACCCTCAACTTAGACCGGTAAACCTCTGCAGTATTCCTTATTTTGAACCAAAATGTATTGTGATCAATCGTACCAAGGTGTTCACCCACTGATACCTCTCCTACCTTATCCCCATTTGTCAGGACCAGATCAAGAATAGCTCCTGCCCTGGTTGACTCCCTGACCAGTTGCCTCAGGAGGGCAGTTTGCAGGGAGACCAATATTTCCCTGCTGCTGGCTGATGATGCCGATAGGGTGTCCCAGTCCACATCTGGTAGGTTCAGGTCTTCCATAAGCACCACCTCCCCTTTAGCCGCCATTCTCAAGAAATCATCAGCCATGCATCTATCCACAGATTCCTGCTGTACTGGGGGCCTGTAAACCACCACAGTAAGCACCATCTCGCCCTTCCCCACCACCAAGGAGACCCATAGTCCTTCAGGCTCCCACCACTTGCCCTGCAATTCTGACACTAATGCCCTCCTTTATGTAGAATGCAACCCCGCCTCTCTTTCCCTTCCTGTCTCTCCTGAACAGTGTATACCCCAGTATCTCCATGTCCCATCCTTGCTCTCGGTGGCACCATGTTTCTGTTACCCCCACAATGTCGAGACTCTCCACAACCACTGTCGCTGCTAGATCTGGGATCTTCCTACCCAGACTTCTGGCGTTTGCACACATGACCCTCCAACCCCCGCCTCCCTGTTCCCTGCTTGCTACACACCCTATATTTCCTACCCTTGTGCCTCTTGTCTGCTGGGGTAGGCCTCGTTGCCCCCTTGCCATGTGTCCTACAGATAGCGTTCCCCCTTGCGCCCAAGTTTAGTATAAATAATAGCGCTTTTCAACATAATCTTCCAGCTTGCATTTGAGCACTGCTTTCCCCTCCCCATTTACATGCAGCCTATCCGGTGCACAGAGGCTACTGCTGCTCCACGTTGTTCCCCAATCTCCTACCACTCCATATCCCCTCCGAGCACACCATCCTGCTAGTCAACCATTGAATTCCTCTATTCTTTGTTTCACCTCTATGCTGGCCCTTGGTACTGGTAGCACCTTGGAGATTGTCAAGGATTTAAAATCCAAGCTGCTACAGAAGCTAGCCAGTCCCATAAACCTTGCCTGCACCTCCATCACACTACTCCTTGCAAGGTCATTTGTCCCTAAGTGGAACATCAGATGTGTTCTCTCATCCAGTGCCTTCCCCCTTGAGGGGATCCTGTGTATGACTTTGGCCGCTGTCATTCCTGGCAGGCATTCCACCCATATGTTCCCCACCCGCCTCCCTTTCTCCCCCATGTAATACCTTTTACAATAGAGTCACCGACTATTAAGACCCTGTCCCCTTCCTCCTCCTGGGCACCTCTCGCTACTGCATTTCTCCCACCCTTTTCCAAGTTATCCCTATCCTTACCTTTGCTATTCCCCCCCTGGACTTTCTTGAGACCGCCTCTCCCCGTCCTCCTCCTGTTCATCTCCCTCAGCCAGTGTCTGGTTTCTTGGCTCCTCTGTGCAACCTGCCCCTGTGCCCTGCTCCATTTGGACACCCCACCGGGGATTTTCCCTCCGTTCCCTTTACCCCCAGCTTCATTTCAGGTCCATGATCCCAGTCCTTCCCGCAGAAGTCCAGGTCCCCTGCATCCTTTCTCCCTGCCCAGTTTATGCTGTTCCCTGCCTGGGCTATTCCTTTACCGTTCTCACTGGTCCCGCCCTTGCTGTGCCTATCTGTGCATTTTTACAGAGCCCCTACTCCCCCCTTCACTTCCTACCACAATTGCACGCCTTCCATTACTATGAGGGCCCCCTGTCCCCCTGCATATTTACTCTGCCACGCTTTCTAACAGCCAGACTGTCAGCTCCTCCTGATCCATGCGTGTTCCTATACAATAAACCCTCCCTGTCTCCTGTTTACCAGGCCATTTACCATGCCCACTGCCCTCGCCCCCTTTTCCACCTCTGCCGGGCTGACCACAACTCCAACTCCCAGAGTGGACTTATGCAACGTCCCATCCCTGCTTCTCCTATTGTTCTGGTGGTCCCATGCCCAGCCCCACCTTGACCCCTTATCCACAACTGCTCCATTTACAACATCCTCCCCATCCTTCATTAGAAGTAAAGGCTCGAATCTGCTATTAAGGTCCAAGCCAACTCCTTTCCCCTCCGTACTGTCATCCCCCCAGAGCCTGCTCCTGTCTGGGCAGCCCCCGACCCTCTGCACCCTACAGACTGCCAGCCTTTGTGGCCCTTGTCGAATTTGCCCCCCCACAACCCCCATGCTCCATCTCCAACACTGCCTATTTTGCTCGTGATATTCGACCGTGGGTGCAGCAGCTGTGCCCATAAAGCCCGCCTCATATCCCCCCCACCCCCACTCCTACCAGGGCAGTCTCCCTACCTCCCCTTCCCACCTAGGTTCCACTTTATCCACTTTACTGCCTCCCTTAATTGTGCCAACTGGCGACATACCAAACAGCACCCCCATCCTCCAAGCCAAGGCCAGAACCATGGCCTAATTGCACCCCGTACACCCCACCACCCTACCAAAGATGCCGGTCCTAGTGATTTGTGTCCTCTGCTTAACCCCCATTCCCATCCAATTAAAAGTCAAGCAGGGATTTTAGTTGCTACTGTAGGTCCCCTCACACCTTCCCTGCCAAAATGCCCCACAGATACAAAGTATATAGAAACTATACAGAATACACAATAGAGTCCTTGTGCTAGCACCCTTAAACTTCTACCCCTACAATGGGATTGGGAACTACAGTAGTTGCAACTCGCGGTATCATGGATCTGTTACAGATTTCACTGCCTAACAGAAGCAGTGTCACTGCACAATGTGCTGCCCGCCCCCGCCCCCGCCCCCGCCCCGCAGATCAGTTGAACAGATATTTTGTTTACAAATGTTTGGTGGTTTTGAACTTTGCAGCTTGTCAGTTCAAAACAGAGTTTCATGAACCACACCGCTGGCAAACTTGAACAGAAGCTTTGGCCCTGTGCGTTTCTGCGTCACGAAACATGACTTGAATATTTATTACACTTGTATTCAGCGCCCACATCAAAACAAAACACAAGACGTGCTCTTCTTCCCAGGACACTTAGGGTGCTTTTGCTTTGCCCATAGAAGTATAACTACAAATCCTCTGTACCCTCACCTCACCGTCAAACTGCAGTACAGTGACCTACCTCCTACAGCCCAGCCCCAGTGGTGTACGTACCTGCCAACAAACTCACAGCAGTACAATGACATATGACACTCACACTGCTGTACGAGCACTCCCGAGCGCTTAGTTTTTCTCCCCACCAGTCCGGTCCCATTCTTGTGAGCACAAATGCGCCCCCAAAACACCCGGCGTGGGAGGAAACGGAAGTTCGTCTGTCCACATGCTTTCGACTCAGCACGACAAAACGCGAGGAGTCCTCTAGAAGGCGGACTTGTATGTTTGAGCTCACCAAACTACACGCAAGGTCGGAGTTCGAGTACGAAGCGGTATTTCCGGTGTCATGGCTGCGCCCATCTGCAAGTGTCTTTGGTTGAGGAAGTGGAACAGCAGTTAAATGTTTCTTGATTTAATCATCTTTTGCAGAAAAAGTGGAACGACAGTTAAATGAGATGTTTCTAACTGTTTTAAGGACTGTTTTCTCGGGAAGGAATCCTGGACTCAGCTGTATTTTTCGCGGTTCAAGGTTTTGCATGGTTTGTCAACCTATTATTTTTTCAGGGCGGGTGTGCGTGGGGGGGTAGGCTTCAGTTTATTTTACTAGCTAAGTGGGGCTCGATTGGTCAAAGTCCCGGGCATACCTCTCAACAGTCTTTGATTGTGAGGGACGTGCCTCATTTTACCCCTCAAAATTGCCCTGTCACTCAGCTCAATCATAGAGAACGTGCTGTAAATTCAGACTTTAAGGCAGAAATTCATGTTATTCTAATATGCTGAATCAAAAAATAAAATATTGGGTGGCATTTATTAGTTTTATTTCCAAATCACTGAAAGGGTTGTTTGTTGGTGCTCCGTGTCAGACATCCATTCCTACCTCTTGACCCCTGCCTGACAAACATATTGCACAAAACTCTCCCTCATTTTAAGGGACATTCCTCTTTTTGCTTCAGAAATGTGGAGACTTGGAAAAATCCGGGCTGCCAGACCCAACATGGTAAAAGCTGGAGAGACTGTTCTGAGTAGTCTGGGTGCAAGTTGCATATTACAGCGGGAGTCAATCTGGTGTTTACCATTTGGTCCATCCATTCTTGGTGGCCCAGATTTCATCTAGGGTGAGGATGTGGGTAAAATCTGAGTCACTGGATATTTTTAATGTTTTGATATTGTCCCAGTCCAGCGGTCCAGATTTCACTATCCATCACCAAACATGAAATCCGGACCAACCAGAATGAACAGACTGAAATGGTAAAAACCAGACTGGCTAGTCTAGCCGGAATAGCCAGTTTGTTTTTTTACCATATTGGGTATGGTCAGGCAGTTCAGATTTCATCCATAGCCAGAAATGTGCTCGGTCCCGAGTACTCTGCTGATGTCACTGGTTTCAGGTATAGAGCTTGTATTCCAACTAAAGTTAATGGGACCAGCACCAACCAAAGCACACTGATATAGTGTAATTTTCTACTGTTTGTCCCATCAATAGCGGTTTATAATGGAAGAAGTCACTCACCACGGAAATTGTGCTTGTTCCAAAAAGTTTTCTTTTAAACCATAAATATAGAGTAAAAACAGGAGTTTAATCTATGAACATGCAGCAATACAAAAGATAAACAGTTCCCCAAACTCGTAAAATGTAAGACCCGCTCAAGTCAGCTCGACTACACACCACCTGACATGTTTCGCTCCACTGAGCTTTTTCAAAGGTGTACATGTAGGCAATTGCCTGTTATTTAAATACATCTACCCTTTAAAATGACACGGATCAATTTCAAGTACAAGCAAGGTTCAGAGCCCACCACTTCTTGAGGCGCACAATAAAAATGCATGTTTAATTACCATGAAGGGTATCATAACCTATTACTCTAAATAAAGAACAATAATGGCATGTATAGTGCTACCAATAACAAGAACATTATATAGGCACTTATACAGGGTAGAAAACCTGATTATATCTGTCCATTGCTTAATCAAAAAAATCCATACAGTCAGTGCAACCTAAAAAAACAAATAGAATTAAAACTGCATAATATGTACATCAACCAAATATCTGTTAATGTTGTCTATTTGTTAAATCACTGTCTATTTTTCAGAAAAGGTTTGATTTCAATTTTTCCATTTAAACCATTACCTTCCATACTTCGAAAAGCATAAATCCAATATTGCTCTCGTGTGAGCAGGAGATTATCAAAATCCCCTCTCCTCTGTGACAGTACTGGCTTTTCAAGACCTTGAAACAGAAAGCCATGATCTGAGCCTACATTTGCTTTTAAAATATGCAAAGCTAATGCATTTTTAACATTTTTATTTTCTATAGCTCTAGTGTGTTCACCAATACGGGTTTTAAATGCCCGCTTCGTTTTCCCGATATAAAAAGCCCCACATTTACATAGTGCTAAATATACTAAATCACATGTAGAACAGCTAATAAATCCTCTGACCGGATAATCTTTCTTGGTCAGTGGATTTGTAAAGGTTTTGGTATTACACATCATACTACAAAATTTGCAATTTCCACAACGGTGACTACCATATGTTTTATTAGGTAGCCACATATAGTGTCGCTCAGTTGATGGCTGAACTGAATGTACTAGACGATCTTTTAAACTAGTACCCTTCCTATGTATTATGTTGGGTCCATTTTCTGAAAGGTCAAATAAACCTGGGTCCTGAGACAGTGTGCCAGTGCTTCTTCACTATGTTGGAAATCTCTTTCGACTGCGCATTCAAGGTACTCACAAAAAAAGTTTGAATATCCTTATTAACTAGTTTATTATTCTTTTCTTTCCCTATTAATAAAATACTCCTATCATGAGCATCCACTTCATTTCTAGCCTTACTTACAATACTATTCAAGTAACCCCTTTCTCTCGATCTGTTCTCTAAATCGTCAGCTTTAATTCTATACGAATAAGATGTATTGCAATTTCTTTTTGTCTAACAAACTGACCCTTAGGAATAGCTCGTACCACATGTTGTGGATGACTACTGCTAGCTAATAAGTATATTTCGATCAGTGGTTTTACGAAATAAATCAGTGGCTAGTCCCCCCCCCCCATTCTATCTTTAAAAATAACCAAATCCAAAAAGTTAATGCTGTCAACACTATAGGACGTGCCAAACTTCAAGTTGGGGTTACTGAATTAAAGATATTCCACAAAATTATGTAGCTCAGCCACTGAACCTTTCCAAGTCAATAATGCATCATCAATGTAACGTCTCCATAAATCTGTTTGATGTAAAAAGGGGGTTACTAGATGATCTGATTGCCTTTTCTTCCCATTTTGCCATATACAGATTCGCAAGGTTGTGAGAAAAACTTGCCCCCATAGCCGTGCCTTTAATCTGTAAAAAGTTCTCATCTTTGTGAAAAAAAAAAAAAAAAAGGCATTATATTTCAACACAAAAGATGCTAAATCAACCAATATTTCAGTCCCTGGACTTCTAACTTCTCTGTTTTCCAAGAAATATTTTAAAACACTCAATCCCTCCTCATGGGGAATGTTAGTATACTTCTGGCTCATCGTTATCTGAAGTCAAGGGAGTGCTTCAAGCGGACTTCGCACAACTTGAGCATAATCTAATAAAGGCAAAGCTTCTGCTCAATGCTAAGAAGACTAAAGCGATGATATTCTCCCGCAGTGCTGTCACAGGCCCCCCCAATACCCTTGCCCAAGACTTCATTGTCACCACGCTAAACGAGCCTCTGGAAGTTGTAACCAAATTTAAATATCTGGGTATCTGGATCGACAACAAATTATCTTTCAATGACCACGTCAAGATGTCTCTAGAAGGTTAAAAGCAAGGTTAGGTTCTTCTACAGAAATAGGCCCTTTTCCCTTTGAAACTCGAAACAAGCTTGTACAGGCCACTCTTTCTCCCTACTCGACTATGGCAATGTAATCTATTCCTCCACCACTTTGCAAATCTAAGTAAACTGGACATCCTTTATCACCGTGCGTTACGGTTCATTACCAACTCCCCTTACCGTTCGCATCACTGTGACTTATATGCAGCTGTTGGTTGGACATCCCTTACTACTAGACGCCTGCTCCATGCTGGGCTATGGACTCTTAAACTGCTCCTGCAGAAATTACCAAGCTATCTCTCTTCCCTTATTAGTATCTCACATTGTGCATACTCGTTAAGAAAATCTGACTTTATTATGCTTGACATTCCAAGGACGCGGACCTCATTTGGTAAACGTGATATTGCATTTGCCCTTCCCTCCATTCGGAACCAATTACAAACTGTACTGAAACTAACTAGCACAGTTTCAATAAACTTCTACAAATCACTAAGTTCAGCCAAAATAAAAGACACCTGTAACTGTCATTAAGTCTCTTCCTTCCCCATGTGTGCCATATTTATCCACTGGTAAGGTATAATTGCTTTGTCATATTAACTGCTTTCCCTTCCCCTTCTACTCCTGGCTTTATCTATGCTTATGCTCCACTGCTACTCTATCAAATCACTCTTCCCCCGCCATATCAGTTATAGTTTGTTGTTTGTTCTAGCTGCCAAAATATATGTATTGCACACACTAGTCATCATGTTTCATTTATCAGTATGCAACCTGTAAGTCGCTTCCCTGTGTCATATTAATGTTTACCACCTGTGGTCACCCTATGTGGTACCCTTGTATGTATATCCAGCCTGTATCATGTAACGTGCATTTCATGTATATACTGTTATTACCTATCTATATTTGTACTTTAAGTGTTTATGTCACAGGACCTCCTTGTGAATGAGCTTGCTCAATGGAGTTTTCCTGCAATAAACTTGAACTTAAACTAGTATATAGGGCGGTAACATCCAATGTTACCAAAAGACTCTCCCTAGGAATTTCAGTGTCACTAATTATGTTAAGAACCTCACCAGTATCTTTTAGATACGCCGTTGTGACCCTAACAAGTTTACTTAAATGAGCATCATCAAACTTAGCCAGAGGTTCAGTGAGTGAATTATTGCTCGAGATGATTGGTCTCCCTGGAGGATTAATTAAGCTCTTGTGGATTTTAGGGAGACAATAAATCGTAGCCCTAACAGAATGTTCTACATGCAAGTATTCAATAACTTGCTTAGGCAAAAGCTCTTATTGTTGTAAGGAATCAAGATATTTATCAATCTCCTTTTTAAAGGAGAGCACAGGGTCAGCATTCAAATGCATATAAAAATTGGTATCACCTAGCTGTCTGTTCACCTCTCTATCATAATCATCGCTATTCATAATTACCACTGCCCCACCCTTGTCTGCTGACTTTATAGTGATTTTGTCATTTTTTTTCTAATCCCACCAGAGCCTCATTTTCTTTTCTGCTCAAATTATGAAAATAATAATCCTGTTTCTTATTAAGTTTCTCCACATCACTTTCACAGCACTTTATAAATGTTTGGCATGCAGGAGACATGGGGAGGGGCGGCAGAAGGTAGATGGCAGCTTAAAGTGATCCAATAAAACATTCCCTTCTCTTTCTTTAGCATGCCCATCAATCTCATCAGTGTTTTCCTTACGTTTAAAAAAGATTTCAAACTCAAATTCCTTCCCATTCTATTTATATCAATAATGGTATCAAAAACGTTCATTTTTTTAGTTGGAATAAAAGATAGCCCTTTACTTATAACATTAATTTCCACATCAGATAATTCATAATTAGACAAATTAATCCCATTCAGTCCTGGGCTCTCCCCATTCTCCTTCGTCTCCTCCATTGTCTGCCTCTGTATATTTTTCCTTGATTTCCACCCCCTCTGTCCATAGGAGGGCAACTAAAATGGTGCAGGGTCTGCACCGGAAGACATATGAAGAGAGACGTAAGGAGCTTAATATGTATAGCCTTGAGGAAAGGAGGGAGAGGGGGGACATGATAGAAACTTTCAAGTACCTCAAGGGAATCAACAAAGTCCAAGAGGGTAGCATCTTTCAAAAAAAGAGGTGTGCAAGAACAAGAGGGCACAATTTGAAGATAGAGCGGGGCGGCTCAGAGGTAATTTAAGGAAGTATTTTTTCACAGAGAGGGTTGTGGATGCATGGAATGGCCTTCCGGAGGAGGTTGTGGAGTCAAAATCAGTGGTGGAATTCAAGCATGCATGGGATAGTCATAAGGCAATTCTGGGGGGTTGGGGTAGGAAGAAGTAGGCTGCTGGTTAACTAGGATCTGCAGCTTATCCAGTAGGTAGGGAAATGGGCAGACTGGGTGGGCCAAGCGGTCCTTATCTGCCGTCAAATTCTATGTTTCTATGTTTCTCTTTGTGCCTCCTCTCCTTGTCCTTTTTCTTGAGGGTTCCATCAAGTTTGTCTGTGACTACACCATGGCACAAATGGAGGTAGGGGGTAGCACCGGGGTAACACATATTGTCTCCTCCTCTTCTCCTAAAAAAAGTCTGTATTGTTCTCAACATCTTCACTGGAGATTACTGATGCACCTTCTGTATTACAGTTTTCAGTTATTGGGCCACCTTCTGAAATCACAGTTTTTAAAGTAGTCCAGTCATAAATTCTACCGTTCTTGTAATCCCTTTCCTCTCTTTCAAATTTTGTTTTATTAATATTTCTTATTTTTTCATCATATCTGTTCAGATTCTCCATAAAATTATCAGATAATTGTTCAAACTGAGGGCTTTAAAAAAAAAAAAAATTGCAAACCTTCTTCTTTGCTAAGGTCAATTTCCACCTCTCCTTGTATCACAGCATTCTCAGACAAAATTCAATGTATTCTGCTTCACTGTAGTCTTTAGCTCAACTGATGTCACTGGTTCCAGGCATAGAGCTTGTATGTATAAAAACTAGAGAGATCATCATGTGACCCTCTGCTTATTTATGTGTTACTATGTCCCTTGGAGCCACTCGTTACTGAGAACGAGTGGTTTCATGCACCTTCAGCTGAGCGAGAACAGCAAAGTTGAGCTGTTCTGGCTCAAGCTGAAGGCAAGTGAAACTACTCGTTTTCAGCAATGAGTGGCGACGGGGGACATATTAATATATTATTGATCGACAGTGATCAATAATATATTTAAAAAAAAAAAAAAAAACTGCTCCCAGAATGTGGCCATTTCCAGGGCATCTGCGTATGAGACGCTCTTTACAGAATAAGAGTGCCTCCAGCACAGGGGAATGGAGTGCTCTGATTGGTTGGGAGCGCTCCCTTGATCTATAATACAAATTATTCCTATAGACATACAGTAGTATAGGCCATTTGCTTGTGGTGGCATAAAAGGTCCTAGTACACCAATTGATGTCCCCTTTAGTTTTCATATACAGGATCTCTGTGGTGCCAGGATTGCTAAGTAATTAAAACATGAATATTGTCTGGCTGCTGGCACTACCACTCGCGGAACCAGAAACCCAAGTATGGAAATGAGCTTGGATCATTGAGGGCTGGCCGAAGGGAAGAGGATCAGGCATCACAGAGGATGCTTTCTGTGGAGGGAGGGTTGTGTCCTCTGCTGTGTTAATGCCACCTGGGTGACTATAGGTGGTAGTAAGGCTGAAGGACTGACGGGTGGATGAGGATGTCGTGGACACCTGAGCATAAGGCATCGTCGGGGTTGGAGGAAACAGGAGGAGGAAAAATGGCCGGAGCATCTCTGCAGTGAAGGATTCCGGTATATCCATGTCCTGCCGTCCCAGCATGCTGCACCACCTGATGAAACACAGATGTTCCGGGGTACATCCCTCCACCCCAACCCCATCTGGGGGAGGTGCTACAAAGGCTCCTTGAAGGTAGGTGGCCATGGCTGGGGGAGGCAGGTGGATTTGAAGGGGGGAGTGCCTGGAGGTCTTGAGGAGAAAGGGCAGTAACACTTATAAGTTTCCATAACTACACTATAACAGCAGTCCGATTGCAATGCAGTTACATGCAGCAAACCTGCAACTACAGTGTAATTACTCCTGTTACATGTAGTTAATGTTTAATTACCCTGTAGTTACATTGAAATTGACAGTTAAAGTGTGACCAAAAGGGCTGCTGGAGAGACGAGGGCATAACAAGAATTAAAAGATAATAAAAACATGAATATTAAGTGGGGGGACAAAAGCTGAATTAACATAAGATCTAAAGGAGAAAAAAATAGGACTGTTTAAAAACTGACACAAAACAATACACTGGGTTGATTAAACAGACTCCACACATGCCCAGATTAACAGTAATGTTAAAAACTGTAAACAGCTGGGTTTATGCATCCTTTAAATTGCAGTACCATGAGTTGTAGACGCTTTAATGTTGACATGGGTTCCTCAAAATGCAAGGATTACTAGCCCCGTTGCCTGCAACCAGTATTTACTCCAGGACCACTTTGAAAATGAGCTTGCTCAATGGTGTTTATGCCTGGTTAAATAAAGTTGATTGATTGATTAATTGATTTTCTTAATTTCTAACTATGCCTCATATAGATGTTTCAGCCAGTCACACCGTCAGTTGCAATCAGTCATTGACTTCTGATGATTACAACCAGTGATGTCAACTGAGTGGGTGCAGTAAGCCATGGTGTTCTGCTGACCTTTTCCCTTGACTAGACTGACCGTTTTTGTCCAAACAAAACTTGGAGGGTTTCTCTGGAAAACAAGGTAGATGTACTGACCTAAGTAAGCAGTAAGATGCGATGGTGCCTTGCAGTGTCTTCTTATGCTCAAGAGGGTGGATCTTCATTGAGGATGTCTCCTTCATGGGTCCACACCTTTGGAACTGTAAGTGGTTGGTTCCAGGACCACTTGGAAACTTCTGCTAGTCAAGGACCGCCCATGATGACCTGCTGCGTTGGTGCCTTTATAATCGTGGGTGGCCCCATTGCTACCCAGTTCTTTCTCCTGCTGTTGGCCACTTGTTGGACTTGCAGAGAAACAACGCCGTCATTTTCTTAGATGTCATTATTTCTTACCATTGTTTTTCTTTTTTCAATGTAATTTTATGCTGCCATCGAAAGAACCTTTATTTAGGTTTTGTACCTGCAGCCACAAGATCTACAAGGATGGCACTCACATGGTTTATGTTTGCCCTGCAAGCTGTGTCAGGAATTCTGCCAGGCCACAAGGAGATGCAGAAAAAAGCTATAGAAATCTTCACTGCCAGCAAGGTTATTGAAGCTCAAGCAAGGCAGCAGGCTCCAAGCTGACTTCGTCCTCTTGTTCGACCACCTCTGGGAAGAATACACCCCAGCTTTCAATCATTGTAAACAACCTCCCCTCCGTCTACCTCCCAAATTCATATGTACGCGGACAACACCATGATCTACTCCTCAGGCCCCCCTCCCACCAATGTCCCCCCTCCCAAAGCATGATTTTGATAAAGTGCAACATTGGTTCCAGGAAAACTATTTAAAACTAAACACCAAGAAAACAGTCTTGATGATGTTTGGCTCCAGGCAAAGACTATCCAGACTCCAAACCCCACCAATGTTTGCCACTCTGGACAGCTCCCCCCCAGACACAGTCTAATCTTTCAAATACCTCAGAGTATGGCTGGACACAATCTTCATTTCTTGTCCCATCTTGACGCCAGCTGCACAAAACTGCGCCCATTGGAGTCCTGTACCGCCACAAGGACTGCCTCCTTCCACCAATCCGTAAGGCCTTACTGACAAAACCTATTTTTCCTGTTATTGATTATGCCAGTGTTGTCTATGGCTCTGCCCTTACAACCTCCCTTACAAAACTCAACACACTCCTTAAGTCATTTTGCTACCTCTCCCCCCCCCCCCACACACACACACCACTGTCTCCTATACTCCTCCCTGTCCATCAAGCCTCTATTTCACAGGCACGAGGTCCATTGCTTCTCCTTCACTGCGAAATTCTGGTTCGGGACACTCCCGTCCTACCTCTTCTTCTGCCTATCACCAGCAAGCCCTTTCATGTATTCCCTTTGTTCCTGGGACTCTCGTCGTTTTTCCCTCCCCCATCTGCACACTGGTGCAGGTCAAGCAGCATTTTCTTACTGTTTCCTTCTCCTCTGAAATAAACTTCCCAGGGACATTTGCCACTCCCCCTCAAACCCCTACTTCAACTTCTCCCCAGCACTAATTGCTCATGCCATTCTCCCTCCTGCACCCCCCCACTCCATTTATCTGGGCGTTATTTCTCTCAGGTGTCTCTGACCTCACTGTTTGATTCTCCTATTGCACTTAATTTGCCTCCCAACTGTGCAACCCATTTTGTCATGTAACCTTGTGCTTCTACTGCCTGTATATCATTTCTTATTTCTACTAGTTTGTATATTGCATCTACCTTTGTTCCATTCTTGTTTGACCCTGTTTGTGTTCCCAGGTTGCACCTGGAAGCAAGCCTCGGCTCAGTGTGCTTTTCTTGGTCATCAACTTTTAAATAAATAAGTGTCCCCACTGCAGTCATCGAGGACTAAGGACAAAGACAAGAAGAAGTCGTCCGCGTCCCTCCAGCCATCAGCGCATGCATGAGGATAATGCTCACGCTTCACTGGTGAGGTTGAGGTCTCTGTTGAAGGAGGGTAAGTCCTTGTCGTTGTCTGCTCCGATGGTGACTACTACAGATCCTCTGACCGTCGATGAGACACTAAGGGTTGGGATCTGGCTCTGGTTCTGCTGTACCTGCTATGGATGGTATGCAGTCCCCGTTGTTGTTCTACCCCTTAAATGATGGTTGTCCTGGGCTTTTTATAGGGTGCTGTCAACTCTGGTATCACATCACATTCGCGAAAAAAAAAAAAAAACCCAAACAAAACAGCGTGAGCACAGTATTATCAGTGCAAAGTAAAATGCGCTGTTGCTACAAAACAGCAAACGACCAGCACTGCTCCTTGTGCATCGGACCAGATGGACATGACACGTCACATCAGATCCCCAAACAATAAACAGTGCTCTCTGCGCACTGTCACATTTTACATGCTACAGATTCCGCTCACAACAGTCTCTGCAAGAACTTTATTTTTGGGATGTGTTACTTAAATTTAAACAGCTTATTTTATGGTAAAACAAATCTTTGCAAGGTGATGTAACTGTAATGAGGTTTTCTGTCAAAAACTAAGAGCCCATGGCTTGTCTTGACGGAATGGAATGTTGCACAAAAGGCACATTTAGCTCACATTTTTTAACATCATGTTCTGAATCAGTTCTCCTTATAGCAGTATAAATGTTTTTATTTACTTAAAAAAGTTTTCATTTTGGCTGGCCTGGTGGTACTGAGGGTTGAGGCGCTGGACACCTTACCTCGCAGCATGCCGGTGACCTGGGTTCGGGAACGAGCCCGGGCCATTGGAGATCAGCAACGGGAGGGGAGGGCGGAACTGGATGGAGCTGCTGGAAGGCAACTCTCCTCTCCAGGGAGGTGTAGGGGCATCCCTCGGCCAGTGGCTGCCTCCTGGTGGAGGCCAGATACAGCACAGGCTCAGAGGGTGCCAGGCATTAGGCCAATGGGGTGGGTGGAAGGGGGGCATTACTGGGGCTGTAAGGTGCATGCGCGCCTTCTCCTGGGGCCCCTGGGAGAAAATGGAGGAGAAAAATCACTGGCAGCAGGATGACGACCGACTGTCCACAGGCGCTGCTCCCGGGCTGGGCATAAGCTAAGCCCCGGTAATTCCGGGAGATGGGGCTGGGGGGCGGTCGATCAGATGGGGGGGGCTGTCTGGGCGCAGAAAATCTTCAATGATTAAAAAAAAAAGTTTTCATTTTTGCATCCGCTTTTTATGAGTGTTACAGTGCCTTGCTGAAACTATCTCAACTCATTCACCTGATACTTTTACTGAGTTCATGCAACATTGGTCTGCTGGCATAAATTATATGCGTCCAAGTTTTTTGCTAGTTTTTTTTTTTTAATTTTTATGCAAGTATTCAAACAATAAGTTGTGCTTGTCTTTCTTGGTTGTTGTCCGTTCAGTCTCCTGGTGTCTTCTGCACTTGCGGAACAGAACCCCTCCAAGGCCCTCCCTGTTGTACCTGCAATATGTGGGGGTGTGGTGAACATGTGGTAACATCACCAGGTGCTGTAAAGTGCCATTGCCAAGCAATCACCACCTAAACAGCTAAGCTGTCATGCCGCGCCATGGGTACATGTGATTGTATAGTGTGTATGTAGGCATCCATGGGTGATCAATTTAAATAGAACTTATCATTGTCTGTGACTTGTGACAGCATGTTATTTGTTCTGCTTTTCTTCTTTTATCTAGATGGGTAGTGTGAAACCCTGCACAGACTATGGAGGGTCATAATGCATGCCTATGTTGAGGGTGGGTGTGAATTATCTTAGAACCTTATCTGAAAGTTCATATTATCTCATCCAGCAGTAGTCGGTCATGATGCTGAGCTCACCGTATGTGAATTTGTGAACAAAATCTTAATACAAGTTTAATGTTTGTGCATTAGTGCCAGTGACAAAATGTGCGCCGTATTGTCTTTGTGCTGAATTTGCCATATGCGGTTGTGCTTTGCAACAAATTTACCAAATTGACCGCAATGTTATTACATGCACGGTAATTACATGGAACCGTCTACTCACAGGTTATGCTGGCATCGTTCTCTGAACTATTTAGTCACCTGTTACCTTCACTTCCACTGATGATAATGGCTTTCCCTTTCGACTGGGCCTCCCCCTTTGGAACCATCGTCGTTGACGGGATCCAGAAGCACACATATCACTCCTCTGTCAGTCACTGGCTCCGTCTATTGCTCCTGTTGTTGTTCGAGATAACGAGGAGGTAGAATACAGTCCTGATCTTCTTAATATGGAGGAGGATTTGGTGGATGATGAAAGGGATATGAGCCCTATGAGAGGGTTTGCCTTGCAGCTCTGCTCTCTCTTCATACAGTGAGGACTCTGTGGTGTATGTCCCAAGTCTATTATTGAAGATCCCTCTTTTCAGGTTTTACTCTGACACATTCAGGATGTCATGGAATTTAAAGCTGAGCAGGACTCCATTAAAAAAAAAACATTTAATGGAGTTTTTGGAGGCTCCCACTGCACCTTTCATTGTAGTTCTCCTGTATATCCTGTCTTAGAGGATGACAAAGAAGAATCCGCATTTATGTAGCACTTTTCATACACATTGTATCCTAAAGCACTTTTTAAGTGCCTAGGAAGGCTGATAAATGGTACTTTGCTCTATCTGTTAAGCCTTGTTGTGCTTCCCAGCCTGAAACAGATTTGGTTATGACTACTCATGACCATTCCAGAGCCCCTAGACACGTGAGCACTTTGCCTCCTGACAAAGAATCCAGGAGGTTGGGTGTTAAGGGCAAAATAACCTATCCCTCTATGTCCTTAGGCTACAGAATTGCAACCTACCAGGCATACATGATTAAATATCTGAATTTATGCAACAGGGGTCAGGATAAAAACTGTAGAATAAAACCATTTATCTTCGCTACTATGGTAATAAATTTATTACCATAGTAGCTCATTTATCTACACAGTTCTCTTCAGAATTAATTTAGAATGTTCAGCTTCAGAAGCAGTACTAATCATATTTAAATGTGAATAACTTAAAAACAAAAAAAAGATAACATGGTATTGTGAGCACGAAAATTGTTCAGCACAAAATTATCTACAAAATGAATAATGTTTCATTTATATAAACCTTGTATATTGTATATGATTAGCAAGAAAACAGAAGAAAATGTAATTTTTTGTTCACTTTTTTGACAAACAAATATGAATAACTTTAAAACAAAAAATGATAGCATGATACTGTGAGCACGAAAAATGTTCAGCAAAAAAATATCTACAAAATGAGTGGTGTTTCATTTATAGATACCATTTTTTTTTTTTATAATTAGCAAAAATCAGCATAAAATTGAATTTTCTTTTCCCTTTTTTGACAAATTATTTACACTACTAAAATCAAAATGTTCACACAACATCTAAACCTGTTGCATAAATGGAATATGCAGCGGTTCAGTGTGTGATAATGCATTTATCTTGTACAGTTTCCAGTGACCTCAAGTAACCTCACGGCACTCGTGAGGTTACTTGAGGTCACTGGAAACTGTACAAGATAAATGCATTATCACACACTGAACCGCTGCATATCCCTTATAGCCTGTTGAAATATGCTTTGTTCACCATTCAGTCTCTACCTGATAATCCTGCCAAGGCTGACTTGCTTAATTGTGCCTTGGCTGGTGTGGATACTGGAAGACCTTCATTACACTCTGCATATTCATGCCATGGCTGCTGTCTCCAGCATGTGCCTTCGGAAATGTTTCTGGCTTAGGGTGGCTGGATTTGCCACTGATGTACAACAGACTGTGCTGAATGCTCCTTTTAGAGGCTCCTGGCTGTTTGGGAGTGTTGTTGAAAATGCTTTTGTGAACTTAAGTCCTCCAGGATGACTTTAAAGGAAAACTGAAGTCAAAATTTACAAAAAAATGTTGTGTAGAGTGCTTTGATTTGTAGGTATATTCCCAGTAACTTCTCTCCTCTGTTTGCTGAAAGAAGTCTTTTTTTTTTTTTTTTTTTTTTTTTAATTCGCTTGCTGGTTTTATGGCCCCTGGGGATCTCCAGGTTCACATTTTTATGGCTCTTCTTGTTCCTACAGTGCCTCCTGGCCCATGTGACAACGATGCGTCCAGGACCATTAATTCAACAAGAACTTTTTTTTTTTTTTATCAAGTTTACAATAGTAGAACTGTGATATTTAGTAACTATCCTTGTTCAGGGAGCGCTAATGAAGGCTACATTTACAGATGGCAAATGTCTGGGGTATAATTGAGTGGGTTACTCTGTAAGGAAATGGCTAGAGTCTTCACTAGTTATAGCATTTGTTACCTTGGGTGATTTTTTGTGCTTTTTAATGGTTGTGTTTAGTTTAATTTAACGAGAAATTTTAAAAACAAGACATTCACTTCAGCTGGCTAGACCCAGACACATACATAGAAAACAGGAAGTTTGGATTAGACAGAGTTATTTAGCTGTAACAATTCACTAACCGTCGCCAATGCATTTAACTCACATTTCTCGGACCTGTCCGCCTTCACCTCCTTATTCACTTCTAGTGGATGTGATAGTTGTGTCCAGGTCCCTGCTCCTCAACCGGCCCCTATCTCCCACCCATTATTCTCCTTTAAGGCTGTGATGGCACAAGAGATGCAGAGATTGCTGTCTGGTCTCTCACCCTTTTTCCAGTGCTGGCCATGATGGCATGGAACCTAAGCTCCTCCATCTTGGTGCCTCTTTTATTGCCTCTCCAGTGGCCTATATCGCCAACTTGTCATTAGCCTCTGGGGTTATCCCTGACCTATGGAAGTTGGCGAGGGCAGTCCCTGTTCTCAAACAGGGCAACCCTAGGATTCTTGACAACTACCGACTGATAGCCATTTTGTCTGCTACTAGTAAACTTCTCAAGAACGTTGTGGCTGGGCAACTTACAGAGTATATTCAGTCTCATGAGCTACTGTCTCCCTCACAGCATGGCTTTCGTAAAGGGCACAGCACGTCCTCTGCCCTTGTCACTTCTGGGATCAGGGCTGCTATGGACCAGGGCAGACTCTCAGGTGCCATCTTAATAGATCTTTCCAAGGCTTTTGACCTAGTTGACCATGTCCTGCTTTGCTCTCAACTTAGGCCCTTTGGTCTGTCCCCTCCTGTGCTTAGCTGGTTTTCCAATTACCTACAGAGCAGACAGCAACTTACCAAATACAGTAAGGTGCTCTTGGACACCACTGCCGTGTCCTCAGGAGTTCCCCAAGGGTCAGTCCTTGGGCCCTTGCTCTTCTTCATATTTGTCAACAATCTTCCCTCTTCCTTCTCCTACTGCTGGTAGGGGTCCCTCTACGAGTTCCGGGCCATGCCCTTTGGCTTTTCTCTAGCTCCCAGGGTCTTCACTAAATGCATGGCAGTGGTGACAGCATTCCTGCGGCGCCGAAGGGTCTGGGTGTACCTCTACCTGGACGACTGGCTGATTGCGGCCTCCTCCAGAATGGAGGTGGAGCGGTCCAGGGATCTGGCCCTCCAGGTTTGCTCTCAAGTTGGCCTCCTTATCAATGAGGCCAAGTCGGAACTCGTGCCAAAGGAGGTGATCCAATTCATCGGGGCAGAGCACGACTCTCTGTGAGCCAGAGCACGGCTCCCGGCAGACGGGGCCGAGGTTCTTTCCTCCTTTGCCCAATCATTTCAGGTTGGGCAATTGCGCCCTGCCCGGCATTTCCTGGGCCTCATGGCAACCTGCACCAGCGTGGCCCGTTGGCACATGCGTCCCCTACAATGGGGACTGGCCAGCCAATGGTCACAGCGCACTGGTCCTTTGGATCAGCCAGTGACAGTGACCCAGGAGATGTGGAACGCTCTCCAGTGGTGGATCGTTCCAGCTCATCTGCAGGAGGGCATCCTGTTTGTCCTCTCCGAGCCGACGGTCTCTCTATCGACCGACGCCTCTCTGATGGGTTGGGGTGCCCATCTGGGGGAGCACAGAGTGCACGGTCTCTGGTCCCCTCGGGAGTCCCGATGCCACATCAACCTGCTGGAGCTTCGAGCGGTTCGTCTAGCCATCACCATCTTCGCTCCGTTTGTATGGGGTCAAGTGGTCCAGGTCCAGTCGGACAATACCACGACCATGTACTACCTAAACCGCCAGGGCGGGACGAGCTCCATGCCCCTGTGCAGGGAAGCTCTCCGCATTTGGTCCCTCGTGCGCAGCCTGGAGGCGGATCTCCTTGCCATCCATGTGGCAGGAGCCTTCAACATTCTGGCCGATGCCCTAAGCCGGATAGGAGCTGCGTCCCACGAGTGGTCTCTCCTGCCAGAGGTAGTACAAGATCTGTTCTCCCACTGGGGCATGCCTCAGGTGGACCTCTTTGCCTCCAGGGAGAATGCGAAGCTGAGGCTGTTCCATGCCCGCCCCCCTCAGCGGGCTCGCTGCAGGGGGATGCCTTCTCGAGGCCGTGGACCCCGGGCCTCTTCTACGCCTTTCCCCCATTTCCCTTGATCCACAAGGTGCTTCTCAAGGCGAGGGGACAAGGCGCAGGTGATTCTGGTAGCCCCAGACTGGCCCCGCCAGTTCTGGTATCCAGATCTCCTCAGCCTCAGCTCCAGGCTCCCGAGGTGACTCCCAGCCCGCCCGGACCTGATCTCAGTAAATCAGGGGAAGGTATTCCATCCGGACCTTCAATCCCTGCACCTGACGGCCTGGTTTCTGTGCGGCTAGAGTTCCAGGCCTTGGGTCTTTCCGACGAGGTCCTCAACGTTGTTGAGGCTTCCCATAAGGAGTCGACCAGGAAATGCTATGCCTTTAAATGGAAGAGATTCTCCATTTGGTGTCAGGGCAAGGGCCTGGACCCTTCGTCCTGTTCCTTGGCAAGCATTCTGGACTACCTGTGGTCCCTTTCTCAGCTAGGGCTTCGATTGACGACCCTTAAGGTGCACCTGGCAGCCATCTCTGCTTACCGGGCGCGGGCCAGGAAGCAGTCGGTGGCGCAGGAGAAAGTGGTCGGGCGCGCTTTTTCAAAGGCCTTGATCACATATCCCGTCTGGTGTGAGAACCTCCACCTCCGCGGGATCTACTGCTGGTATTGGCTAAGCTCATGGGCAAGCCATTCGAACCGTTGCACAGGTGTGACATCTCTCACCTGTCGTGGAAGACCACCTTCTTGGTGGCTATCACGTCAGCCAGAAGGATGGGAGAGCTCCATGCGCTTTCCATCGAGTCTCCTTATCTGGCCTTCCACAGGGACAAGGTTGTCTTGTGCCCTCACCCGAAATTCCTTCCGAGGTGGTGTCGGAGTTTCACCTCAATCAGGTGTTGACTCTGCCAGTGTTCTACCCCAATCACACCTCGGAGGCCGAATATAGGCTCCATACTCTGGACCCTAGAAGAGCTCTCGCTTATTATAAGGAATGGACGGCTGAAGTTTGGGGGAGAGGTTCGCCAGCTGTTTGTCACCTACGCTGAAGCCGCACCTGGCAGACCTGCAGCCAAGCGGATGACAGGCAGGTGGGTCACCTCCTGCATAGATCTCTGCTATAGGTTGGCGGGCATGGAGCCTCCCAGAGGGATAAGAGCTCATTCTACCCACCATACTGCTGCATCAGTGGCTGCTTCCAGGGACGTCCCTATCCAGGAAATCTGCAGGGCTGCTACCTGGAAGTCAGCACACACCTTCATTACCCATTACCACATTGACCTTGAGTCACGCCGGGATGCTGGTTTTGGGGCCTCGGTTCTCCTGTCATTATTCCCTAAGTAGGGGGTGTGCGCCTTGCCTCCCTCCTCCCAGAGAACTGCTAGGAGTCTGCCAGACAGTGTGGATGAACAACATATCCATGTCCCTATAAATACAGGTTACTCACCTGTAACAGGAGTTCTAGGAATGGTATATGTTGTTCATCCACACGACCCACCCGTCCTCCCCGGCTTAGACGTACAACCTGGCTTCCAGCGGGCTAGTTCTGGCGTCATGGGGCGGAGCCGAGAGTTTTACCACCCGTGTGGGTGGGAGGAGCCAGGTTGAAGACATTCCGGCAAGATTTAAAGCGGCAAGGAACCTGCCAGACAGTGTGGATGAACAACATATACCATTCCTAGAACTCCTGTTACAGGTGAGTAACCTGTATTTTTCCCCTTCCATGTTTTTCCCAAAATTGAGGGCAAATCAGCATGTTTTTAACAACATTTTTTTGTAAATTGGAGGGGTTTACCCAAAAAGCTGATGCAAAGTTGTTGTTTTTTTTTTTTTTTTGCATGATTAAATGGTGCAGAGAGTTTTTTCATGAAAATTTACCCAATGCTGGTTTAAAAATGTAAAATTCAATTTTTTTACCAGTATTTTCTGTTGAAAACCGAAAATCATTGGCCCTATGAACTGGTTGTCATGGTGACTGTACCAAAATATGTACTAGTTCCTTGTCTTTGCCTCAGTTATTTGTGAGATGCCGGACACGGCAGTGGCAGTCTTTCTACTTGCATACAAGGCAGAGGGTTTTGTTGCCCAGGCCAAGCTGATACACAGAAGCCATTACGTGTCAGCTCAGACAATGTTCCGTCTCCTTGGGCTGACGGCTGCTGCCATCATTACAGTTCCCTTTCTCTGTCTCCAGATGCACTTACTGCATTGGATTCTTCAAGCACAATGGAATCAACTGGCGGACGAGCTGGAACAAATGGTCCTCATCACATCTCCTCGTTGCCATGCTGTAGCATGGTGGATGGACTGCCAGAACCTATTACAGGGCATTCCATTCTTTTTTCTGACTGCCGTGGAGATCCTCCTATCGAACCCAGTGGTCCTAAACCAATCTGGAGTCTGATGTCCATATCAGTAAATGGTATGCTTCCCATTCAGTGGACCCATTTACATATCTTGAGAATACTTTACTGAAATATCTTCTGTCCCTGTCTGACTCTGGTCTTCAGTACTCGTCCATTAAGGTGCACTTGTCCGCCATTTCGGTTTTCCATGCTGTCTATTGATGGGCTCACAGTGGCACAACCTGAGGTGTCCCATATGTTTTTGAAGGGTATTCTGCACGTGCATCCCCTGATTTGTAAACCTGTTCCACACTGAGACCTCGATGTCGTTGTAGTAAAATTGACGTTGGCTCCATTTGAGCCTCCTGCAACCTGTACAGTACATTTCCTTTCATGGAAAACACTGTTTTTGGTCACCATGACTTTTGCTCGTAGGATTTCTAAGCTTAAGGCTCTGATACATGAGCCTCCTGTGTACGGTCGTTTCATCCCTAGATGAAAGGTTGCAGTCTCAACGATGCGGACACAGTGTCGCGGGGACAAAAGGAAACCACCAAAAACAGCGCAGAGCATCTTGCATTGCAGATCAATAGTCGACGCAAACTTTACTAGCAGGACAAGTTGTCGTGAATGCTAGCCTGTCAATGACAGTTACAGCCTTCCTCCACAACAGCATGCTAACAGCTTTCTGTTTGTGGTCAGAACCCAGAATGAAATAAATGAAAAGTCGCACCACTTGTATTCAGGGATGTTACTCACCATGAACACGGCAATAGGAGTGAAGGACATAGTGAAGGCCAATGTTTTGGCCGCTTTAATATCTGAAAACGATGGTCTGGTGATCTTACCCTGATTCTCTGCTACTGATAGCAGTTTTCTTCTATTTAGCACCATCCCCCCAAGAAGAGTAAAGTCGAAAGCTGGGAAAAGTATCAGGATATTTCAGCCGCTGGCAGGAGAGTAGACCACCAGTGCATAGTTGCACATTCTGACAGGGACAAACCGACTGTCAGATTCACCTGCTGTAATTTCTCTCGGTGTCCAAGCTTTGCCCTGCACTGCAGTCTCTGCCCTTTGCCTGCAGCTCAAGTTCTGATGCAAAGAGGAGGAAGGAAGGGTTCTTGCTGGCAGTTTCAGTCCCTCTACCTAAGAGAGAAACAATCCTCGTGCATTAGCACCTCACAGCCAAGTACTGCATATGGGTGGAACATCGCCGTCTGAAATGTAGCAGCTTTATTGCCACTGTTGGGACATATTGTCGCCGACTTTTTGCCCAGCAATTGTTCGTCCACGCTACATTGTGTCCACGGCAATAAAGCTGCTACATTTCTGATGGTGATGTTCCGTCCATATGCCAAACCTCCTTGTTTGCTTTTTCACAAAGGCAGGGTGTCTTTGTGGAACAATCCTTGTTTTCTACCAGAGGTGGTCTGTGATTTCATATTAAATCAGAACATGTACCTTCTTGTGTGTATTACCCAGAGCATGCTAACAAGGATGAGGCATTGCTCCATACATTTGATGCATGTAGAACACTGTGTTTCCATCTTGATCGCACTAAGGACTACAGAAAGTCCTCTCAGCTTCTTGTCTTGTTCGCCCCCGGGAAAGAGGGTGCCCCCTTGTCTAAACATTGCCTGTCCAAATGACTGGCTAACTGTATTGTGTTCTGTTTATAGGAAGTGCAGTAAGGAACTTCCTGGTGCCGTCCGTGGTCACTCTACACGTGGTATGGCCACTTCTGTTGCTTGCTTTCAGAATGTTTCTGCAGGTGATATATATGCTGCTGCCACAAGAAGCACTTTGCATACTTTCACTAAGCACTGAAGTCTAGACATCATCTCTTGTAGATGTGTTGGCTTTGGTCTTTCAGTGTTTTAAGGATTTCTGTTCTGATTGCATATCGGACTGTGCTATCCTCCATAGGTACTTGTACTGTTTGGGACTCATTCCAAAGTTGTGGCCGAATAGAGGAGATATCATTGATGAAGATGGAACAGTTACTCACATAACAGTAGATCTTCAAGAGAATCTCCATTGGGCCACAGTGCACCCCCCCTTCCCCCTTTTCGGAGGTATAAGCCAGCAGGTTTGTCTACTGCCCTGTTTGGAGGCGTCATATGTGCCTCCTGTATATTGTATTTTCAGTCCTATGCCTCTTCTCGTGTACTGGTGCTGGTTTGGTCTCCTGGTTGCTGCAGTAAGAGGTCCTCTGAGCTTATTTCCAGCAGGGAACTGAGGAGTAATGGAGCCACCCATAATTATATAGGCGCTGACATTGCCTGTCATCATGGGCAGTCCCTGGCTAGCAAACGTTTTCCAGTGGTCTTGATACCGATGGCTTACAGTTCCAAAGGTATGGTCCAGTGAAGGAGATTCTCTTGTAGATATATTTTTATGGTGAGTAAGTGTTGTTTATCTCCTGACAGCCACATCCCTGGACATTCCCAATATGAGTTATGAAAATGTAAGCCTTGAAAGGTTAGATTTTAGTTTTCTTCAGTGTTGTACTCATTGGGGCCGGTCTGTTGGTGCTACCGCACGCTATGCCAGTAACCTAGATTCGAAAGTGAGATTGAGTTATCGAGGGTTGGCTGGGGGAAAAGGAGGATTGAGCGTCCCAAGGACTGCTCTCTGGAGAGGTAGGAATGTGCGTCCCACAGTTTGCCCCTAGCGAAGGCTGAGTGGCAGCACTGCTTGGGAGATGGCAGGATAGGGGAATGGTATGCTGCTGGTGTGAGCCTGTGTGTAACATTGTAGGGTAGCATTCCCAAAGAGGGAGAAACACTGGGGAAAGAATGGCTGCTGACTGGGTAGATACCACCCTGCCTTCTCCACCCCAGGTCTACTGTTGGGGCTGGCGCCAAGATTCACTGGGCTTCATCTCCACTGTGGGTAGCTGAATGTTGGAGATGGAGCTGCCTTGGAGCAGAAAAGGCAGGCCTCACCTTGGAGGGGCTCAAGCTGAGGTTCAAGGCAGCAGTATGTTCCTGGCAGTGGCCAAAGGAGGTCCTGGCTGGAGATGGGGGCACGGATAGAATTGAAAAACATTGTACTTATTAATTTTAATATACAATATTGGCCTGGGCTGGGATTACTCTACCCCACTGCTGTGATCATCAGCCTGTCATAAAGCCCTTTTTGTACAGTTTTTTAATTGCTGTTACCTGTCATTTGTGTCATGTGTACACTTAAGAAGCTACTGTAATGCTTTTCATTCCTTTCTTTTGAACAGACCTCAGCTGATGTGGCCCCCGTAACTGAGCAGGTTAGCAACAAGAAGAAGGGGGCCCCCAGTGGAAGTGAAGCACTTGAGGTATTTATCTATTTAGTTTTTGTTTACCAGGAAAAGGAGGACTAGACAATTCTGCCTGTTTTCAGCCTCGTCCCAGGGAAGTGAGGATACAGATGGATGCCAATTGATATTGAACCAGATTAAGCTGTTGGCAGTATTTTTTTTTTTTTTTTTTTGTGTGAATGGGGAAATTTGGCCAGGACTCCGGGGAAGTTCCCCTACTCTTTTCGAGAAGTGCCATGGGATCTTTAACGTCCACCTGAACAGGCAGATGGGACCTCGGTTTAACGTCTCATCTGAAAGATGGCACCTCAGGAGTGTAGCACCCCCTTCATGCTGCACTACAGTGTCAGTATTGGAATTTTAACCCAGGTGCCTGATGTGGGGATAGAACCCACAGCCTTCTGATCTTCCGACCTCAGAGGCGAATGTGCAACCTGCTGAGCCACTGACACTGACAGTGTGTGCTCTGTATTGTAAATGATTTTCTTTTTTTTTTTTCCCTTTACAATTCCTTCCATTTTTCCCGCTTTTATCTCACCCCAAGGATGGGGTCACAATGTCTTCATTCTTGCTCTGCCCTGGAGGGTGAGTGATGACTTCACTCTTCCTCTGCCCTGGAGGGTGAGTGATGACTTCACTCTTCCTCCGCCCTGGAAGGCAAGTGACTACCTTCACTGCCAACACCAATTCCACTCCTTGGGCATTCAGTGAGTGTGTGTGTTGTGTATGCATTTTATTCAGTCAGTGTCCTCTCTTCCCAGGAGTTGAGCACCTAACTGGGTCGAATTTTTGAAGACCCTCAGAACCGCTACATTTTTGACTGTGGGCTTTATTTTTTATGCCCTGCCTGCCATCTGAAAAAGGCAGCAGTTCAGTGTGTGTGTGTGTTGGGGGGGGGTGCCTCCCTTTACCCTCATACAAATTGAAACTGGGCCTACAAATGTGGGACCTTTTCACCTTGTGTTAGACTTGAGTTTTCAAAAATCTGGCAAATCATTGAGGTTTGCCAGTGACTGCCTGTGAATGGTAACGAGACCAATAATTGAGGGTGCAAGAAACATTGGGATGACTTTGGCCCTGCCTTTGGACACCAGATGTTTTGCCTTGGTGAAATCTCGCCCAGGCCTGTAAGGACATTAGTACCTTGGAGTGTACTGTTGGTAGGCATTATATAGGAAATGGGGGGTATTCTGCAGCTCTAAATGACTCAACAGTAGGGAGGAACTAAGACTGAATGTGTCCATTGTAGATAGGGATGCGCATAGATAGAATGGTTACCCAGACAGGCAGCTACTTTGACATGCCCACAAATGAAAGTACTTGCACTAGGTCCATGAGAGGAAAAATGGGTCATAAATAAAATACAAAAAAAGATGAAATGAACCTGATGATTTTTAACCCCTACTCTTTGATAGTATGTATTGGCACTTCACCCTGCAGGTTAACACACTTCCTTCATATATCGCTGAACGACTTCTGTTATTTGAGAAGCTGAAAGCGTCGCATGATGCACTGCTTGCTGAAAGAGTTTACAGAGAAAGTCAACCAATCAAAATATTTCTGCCAGACAGGAAGGAGCTGGATGGGGAGTCCCTGAGAACAACGCCATATGAAATTGCTTCCCAGATCAGGCAAGTCCCAATACCCCAAGGTCTTGAGTTCAGCATGTGTTCATGTTAGCCTAGGGATGTGAACTGGACTGTAGACCGCTAATGAAAAGTGGTGAGAAAAAAATCCCACCACTGGCCTGTCAGCAAATGAGCTTGCTATGATCATGGCGACCTTGGTTTGTGCCCAAAACCTGGAGATACTGTAGTGGTTCGACAGGAAGCAGAGACTGCAACCCCAAGGGAGGATGTCCCTCTTTCTGGGGAGAGTGGTTTGCCCATCATGCTGCCTGCTGACCTTCTGATGTCCCAGGTCAGCAGATATTGGCATAATGTGGATGTACATTGACCAGTGGGAAGGTCTGACCACATTCATAGGGCTTCTTAGGCTGGCAGTTTGACCTAGTGGTCATAATGCAGAACTGTTAACCTGGAGACTCGGGTTCAAATCTCACAAATGTTACTTGCTTGCTTTGTGCCTCTGAGCAAGTCACTTAACCTCTTTGTGCTTAACCTCCTTGCACTCGCTGTCTAATCTATTTCTGTGTTGTTTTTATCTCTCTGTGTACCTGAAATGGCAGCAACATTCTCTTCCCTCTGTCTCCTGGATTGTAAAGGTTCTTTAAGATACAGTTGATATGAAAGGTGCTGTATAAAACAAAATTCCTTTCCTTAGGCTGTCTTGCGACTCGGAGGGTGGGGAGAAACACAGCAGGAAAAAAATAGTCCTAGGACCAGATTCACAAAGCTTTGCCCTGGCACAAACTGGGGTTTGCGCAGAGGTGGTATTCACCAAATCCTGGTTTGCACTGGGGCAAAGCTTTGAGAGGACCACAGTGTAAATGAAGGGGAGGGGACCTGCATATGGGCGCAGTCTCATTCGCAAACCATTTTCTCCATGCAGGGGCCATTTATGAAAGTCCCTTATGGAGAGAAAATACCACCAAGGCAGACCTGGCGGTAAGTCCGCGCAACCGTAGTGGTTGGCGGAGGTACTGCGGCGCCCCCCCCACCCCATCACCAATCACCGTTTCTGTAATATAAAAATATTGGCCCTGCTAGTCTAGTGGTCCCTCCCCCTCCCCAATCTCTGATTGTCCTCTCAGTATTTATATGTCAAGCTCCTGGTAGTCTAGTGGTCCCAACCCCTCCCGATCTCTGATCGTCCTCCTGGTGTTTGTATACCAAATTCCTTATAGTCTGAGTGGTCCCTCCTCCTCCGATCACTGTTCCCATTGTAAAGAAAAGAATATCCTAGTAGTCTAGTGGTCCCAACCCCTCCCGATCTCTGATCGTCCTCCTGTGTTGTATACCAAATTCCTTGTAGTCTAGTGGTCCCTCCTCCTCCCGATCACTGTTCCCATTGTAAAGAAAAGAATATCCCTAGTAGTCTAGTGGTCCCAACCCCTCCCGATCTCTGATCGTCCTCCTGGTATTTGTATACCAAATTCCCTTGTAGTCTAGTGGTCCCTCCTCCTCCCGATCACTGTTCCCATTGTAAAAGAAAAGAATATCCCTAGTAGTCTAGTGGTCCCAACCCCCTTCCCGATCTCTGATCGTCCTCCTGGTATTTGTATACCAAATTCCCTTGTAGTCTAGTGGTCCCTCCTCCCTCCCCGATCACTGTTCCCATTGTAAAAGAAAAGAATATCCCTAGTAGTCTAGTGGTCCCAACCCCCTTCCCGATCTCTGATCGTCCTCCTGGTATTTGTATACCAAATTCCCTTGTAGTCTAGTGGTCCCTCCTCCCTCCCCGATCACTGTTCCCATTGTAAAAGAAAAGAATATCCCTAGTAGTCTAGTGGTCCCAACCCCCTTCCCGATCTCTGATCGTCCTCCTGGTATTTGTATACCAAATTCCCTTGTAGTCTAGTGGTCCCTCCTCCCTCCCCGATCACTGTTCCCATTGTAAAAGAAAAGAATATCCCTAGTAGTCTAGTGGTCCCAATCCCCTTCCCTGCTCCCCGATCCCCATCCCGTTACTATATAACAGTGTCCCTGGTAGTCCAGTGGTCCCTCCCCCATTCTCCGATCCATTATTAAATCATTTCCCTGGTAGTCAGTAGTCCCTTCCTTCTCTGTTTTTTGATCGCCGTCCCGTTAGTAAGTAATACTGTCCCTGGTAGTCTAGTGGCCCCTCCCCTGTGCTCTGATCGCCGTCCCGTCATCAGAATAAAATGACCCTAGCAATCTTGTGGTTCCTCCCTCCCCCACCCATACTCAATCTGCCTCTATGTATAAAGTATAGATTTTCTGTGTGTAAGGGACCCCCACCCACCCTGGCAAGTAGTGTCCCACCACCATGCTCCTCCCCATCCCGAAACTGAGCCGGCAACCAGCACAGCATTTATCTCACCACCACGGCTGGCTACTGACTGAGCTGTGGTGAACCACGTGTTATATATAGTATGCGCTCATACACAGTGATTGACTGTCAATCACTGTGTGTAATGACACTATATACAGTATGCGCCACTCACAGCCCAGTCGGCGGCCAGCCGTGGCTGGGAGAGGAGGGCTGTCTGGTCACCAGCTTGGTTTCAGGATTGTGGGGGGAGTGGGCGTGGGACACTACCTGCTGGGGAGGAGGGAGGGCGTGGGTCTACTACACACGGAAAATCTATACTTTATACGTAGGGGCAGATTGGGGGGGGGGGAGGAACCACTAAATTACCAGGGTCATTTTGTTTTGATGACTGGACAGCCATCAGAAAACAGGGTAGGGGAGAGGGACCACTGGACTACTAGGGACACTATTATTTAATAATGAGACGGCGATCAGAGAACAGGAGAGGGGGTAGGGACCACTAGACTACCAAGAAACTTGATATACAAATACTGGGAGGATGATCGGAGATCAAGGAGAGGGGAGGGATCACAAGACAACCAGGGATATTTCATAGGAATTAATGGCACAGGGATCGGCATCCGAGACAGAGGAGGGACCACTGGACTCCCTCCAATGACTCCGGCTGCATCGGGCAGGGGCTGGTGGGGTGCATTATGCCAGTTGCACCCCATGTAAATGAGCCCATAATTGGTATGCAAATGGATAGCTAGCACCTTGCATGCCCTATGGGCTCATTTGCATGGCTGCTTTTGTGAATACAAAATAGCTCACTGGCGCTATTTGTTGTGGGGCCATAGACAGGGATGCAGATCGGGGCAGCACTAGTGGGGTTAGAGGTAGTGATAATGATGTTACCAGTGCCTCTGTCTAGCCCTGTTCACATTCAAATAGCGCTGTATGCTTTCCGTTTGTGAACAGTATTTTTTAACAACTGGGCAATTGCAATGCGCAACGCAGAATTTTGCATTGCACTTTGCAATTTTTTTTGTGAATCTGGTCGCTGATGTCATTGCTTACCACACACACACACACACACACACACTCCAGGTGGTGCAGCTCCTTTTGTTTTCCACTTGTTGGAGGGTGACTACCAGTTCAGCTCGCTGTGGAGGGCAAGTCATAAGCACAGTATTGCAGGAGTCTGCTTGGAAACTGCAGTGGATGAGTACTTTGCAGATATATAATAAGGACAGACGGTGGCGACTAGTAAGGAGAAAGAATATAGTAAATCCTATAACTTAAGATAGGCAAGCTAGGAATTCCAGCCCTAGAACTAAGCCAAGGGCCTGGCACAGCTTCACAACCTAAAACACCGGTCACCACTGGCAGTTCCCTCCTCCCCTGATTCAGATAGTGCCCCCTTCCCAGAGCCAAACAAGCAAGTGTGAGGGAGTCACTGGCCACTGAATAGACAGATTCTTTATAAAGGCTTACGGCCACAATTGACCCAGGCTAGATTCGGACAAGTACAACCAGTATAATTTAGAATTTCAGGCCATACTGTTCTTTATTGTTTAGAACCTAGATGTGAATGGCTGTGCACCCTATTATCAATCTGCAGAGCCCTCCAGTCCCTCCCTTCCAAATGAGATGGTATTTTAAATCACTTAGTTTCTTTTGGGAAGTGAGACAACAGACAAAGGTATGTATTATTTTGGTTTTACTGCCGGTGGTGAAATGAGGCTTGTGGATAAACTGACCAATGAAAACAGTGCATTTGCTAATCAGTTAATACTACTTGGGCACACTGAGCATAAAGCTTATTTCCAGGTGTGATTGGGATGGGGGAGATACACAGGGGTGGGCCTCCTCGGCGGATAAAAATCAGACTTAAAGCTCCCGGCCCCTGCCCCGGTGCAGGAGAGAGTTTGTCGACAGATCGCTTTTTGTTTCTTCCTTTTGGCCTACCTTGGACCAGCACCAGGAACTCCAAAGGGACTTTACTGCAAGTGAGGGTGGCTGTGGGAGGTCGTGAAGCGCGACCGGGACCCCATCGCAGAAATCCGTATACCAGGGCTCAGACTCTGTATTTTTTGAAATTGGCGCCGATAGCGCCCATCCCCATTGGTCCTGGACGGTCGGTGACACTCTCTTGCGCACCAGAAAATCCTCCTTGAAAGCAGAGTGCGAGGTGCTGTGGGCTGTGCAGCTCCAGCGGGCCTCCTCGGCGGATAAAAATCAGACTTAAAGCTCCCGGCCCCTGCCCCGGTGCAGGAGAAAGTTTGAATTTTCAGCCCCTAGCTATCAGCACTCCTAGCACTGCTCATTCCTTATCCAGAATTGCTTGGTACTAACCGAAACAAGTTTCCAATTATCCTGTTTCTCCGCTTAGTATCTCCATCGCCCCTTTCTTCCCAGCAGCTCCTCTCTGGCTGACCGGGCACAACTCACTAGCTGGCCCAATGCCTCCAGCCAGGATATGGGCTTGGCACCCCCACCCTCCACCTAGGGAGGGTAGGGATACTCACAAGGCAGAGGATAAGGGTGTGCTGACTGCCACCTACAGGATGCTGGTCCTTGCAGGTCTTGCACTGGGACTTACCCTGCTCCAAATGGTCACCACCCCCCCAGTGTCTTTGGATGGAAACTGGAAGTGGTCTCCCTCCTATGAGGCAACTGACTTCACCTTCTCAAATATCCTTGTGACCAACAAGGCCCACCGCTGCAGTACCTGCTGCCTAGACCTTCGGTGCCTAATGTGTACAACCAGGGTCAAGCGTATCCACGCTTGCAATCTCCCAGATGGCCGATCCCACATGAGGTGGTATCTCCTCTGGCTCCTCCTCTTAACACTACTTGTGGTGGGAGATATTGAATCCAACCCTGGTCCAATTAATCCGGCCCACAATATCCCTCCTGCATGGGTAAGGGCCTAAAAGTAGCTCATCTCAACATTAGGAGCTTGCTGCCTAACTGTGATGAGCTAGTAGCGTGGGTGGCACTCTACAAGCCCGACATCCTCAGAGTGACGGAGACCTGGCTTAAACCCTCTGTCCCTGATTCAGCCTGTGTACTCACTAGGTATGAGTTCACATGACTGGACAGAGCTGGGAGCAAGGGGGGGGTGGCATACTGATCTACTACAGGAGTCATTTAAAAATCTCCCTAGTTGCCCACCAGCAACCCAGCGTGTCCCCCTGTGAGTTTCTGCATGTGCTACTGCTACTTGGGGACACAAAGAAACTGCACTTAGTGTGCACCTACAACCCTCTAAGGAGTGGGCTCTCTGGACTAACCCACCTTATGGACTCTGTCGGTCCCAGAGTTGGGGAAAACAAACTCATTATCCTGGGTGACATTAACCTTAACTGGGACGGTGGTAATGTGAAGCAGTTCAAATCCCTACTCGCTAACCTCACCCTGACCCAACTTATCCAGGAGCCAACCAGGCAGTCAGCAAATGGATCCTCCTGCATCCTTCTGGACTGGATCATGTCCAACTGCCCAGACAGGATCTCATCTGCGGGTACGCTATCTGACTCCATCTCCGACCACTCTCCGGTCTTCTGTGTATGGAAAATTCCCTCCCCCAAAAAATTCCTCACAAAACTATGTATGTCAGAAACTACTCCAGGTTGGAACCTGGGGGGTTCCTGGAGGACTTGAGGCTTACTGACTGGTCTGGGGTGCTTGGAGCCACTGACCCCTCAGTGGCAACTTCTCACTTCCTTACCACCTTTGGGGCCCAGCAAGACAAGCATGCTCCTAAGGTCACCCGTAGGGTGAGGGGGTCTGCTACCCTCTGGCTGAATGGGAATCTCTTGGCCCAAATGCGGGAGAGAGATAAGTGTTGGGCCCTTTTCAAAGGTTCCGGTGATCCCACTATTTTTCAAAAATACAGGCATCTTAGAAACAAGTGTAAAAAGGCCACTAGGGTTGCGAAAAGTGACTTTTGCAAGTCTGCCCTTCTCAGCACCGCCAGCGATCCCAGGAGGTTCTGGAGAAATATAAAAACCCTTGTCAGTGGGTCCTCCCATCCAGGGGTAACAGATGTGGTTATCAATGGGGTTTCCTGCAATAATCCCCATACTATCACCAACTCCCTAAATACACACTTCTCAGACCTCTTGGCTTTCACTGCTCTCTTCGGCGGTGAGGCTCAGTCCCCCGCCCCCCTGCCACTCGGTAGGTGGATCACCCTACTCGGCAAATGTTTTACCTTAGGGCCGTGTCAGTCCTGCACATGCAGAGATGCCTAGCAGGCCTCTCCCAGTACTCTAGCCCTGGCCTAGACAACCTGGAGCCCAAGCTTCTAAAGCTTGGTGCTGCACACATTGCCTCCCCAGTAGCCCACATCTTCAAACTATCCCTTGGATCGGGGACCATCCCTGATATCTGGAAAGAGGCGAGGATAGTCCCTGTTCTGAAGCAGGGCAATCTTAAATCACTGGATAACTACCGTCCGATTTGCTATTCTCCCGTCCCTTAGCAAGCTCCTTGAAAAGGTAGTGGCTGAACAGCTCTCGGAGTATATCCACTCTCACGAGCTGCTGTCCCCGGCCCAGCATGGTTTTCGAAAGGGGCACAGCACCACCACAGCCTTGATCTTGGTCACATCAAGCATCAGAACAGCCATGGACCAGGGCAGACTCTCTGGTACCATATTCATCGACCTGTCCAAAGCCTTTGACCTTGTTGATCACGCACTGCTTGGCTCACAGTTGTGGTCACTTGGCCTCTCCCCCATGCTATGAAATGACTTATGGGCTACCTGCACGGTAGAAAGCAATGGACCTGCTTCAATAAAGTCCTTTCCGAGCCCCTATCAGTGACCTCTGGAGTCCCTCAGGGTTCAGTACTGGGCCCCCTCCTCTTCTCCCTCTTTATCAATCAACTACCCATGGTGACAACCAACTGTAGTGCCACCCTGTACGCAGAAGACCTGGTGATACTGGCTCACTCCCAGGATGCCACCACTCTAAACCAGTGCTTGTCAGATGACTTTAACAATATCTTGTCCTGGGTTACTAATCATAAACTGGTCCTGAACCTGAAAAAAACTCGGGCTATGCTCTTTGGCTCCAAGGCCAAAATCAAAGCCTCGTCGGCCTTGCTAAACATCACCAGTGCTGACGGACCCTCACTACCAATAGTGACCTCCATCAAATACCTAGGGGTAACACTTGACCCCCAACTTGACATGGGGAGTCATATGCTTAACATCTGCAGGGCAGTGAACTGCATACTGGGTCTGGCCTATAGGGCCAAGTACAAACTTACACCGGCGGCCACACTTGCCCTTGCGAGAGGTGTACTTCTTCCCTCCCTCAGCTATGGTTTGCACCTATTTGTTCGCTCCCCTAAAACTCATCTCACTTGGTGGCACACGGCATATAATAGCATCTGCCGTTTTGCTCTGGCTGCCCCCCGTCTCACCCACCGATGTGAGCTGTATGATAAACTTTGCTGGCTCTCCCCAGCCAGATACCTTGATTTTGGGGTGGGGTTCCTCTCGGGGAAAGTGGTCAGAACTGGCATCCCCCAGGGGCTGGCCCTGCTTCTACCACAAATGGACGCTACTCCCTACCATCTTAGGTCCCAGACCTCAGGGATGCTCAAAGTCCCCCCCACTCGTACCCTCATGGGGGATCGAGACTTTGCCGTAAGTGCACCCAGACTTTGGAACTCCCTCCCTGGTGATATCCGCTCGGCCCCCTCCTATCAGAGTTTTCGCAATTCCCTGTGGGGTTTCCTGAAACTAGCCTCTGAGTGTGACTGCCCCAAGCCTCCCTAGAGTAATTCTAAACTGTTGTCAAACTTGCCCCAAGCTGCCTTCTGCTGAAGCTGCTTGAAACTTCTTGCGGTCTCCAATGATTCTATAAATTCTATCAGTTACCTGGGTTCTTGACTGTTGGGCATACTTTTTGTCCACAGCATTGCACCTTGGGCATAAGAAGGACTGTCTACTCCCATGTATCCTGGTCCTGCCTTAACTTATATGTCTCAAATGCGTGATGACTTGTTAAAGTTTGTCTGTGCACCTTCTTGCCTTGGGGGTGCCTAACTATAACATTATAAGTTATATTATGACCAACCACTCCTTTGGATAGTGTACCACTCCTGTATGTTACTCTTATTTGTCAAATGATGTACTTTATTTCCCATATGTTCCTTATATTTGTCATGATGTACTAGCATCCTTTATGTACAATTATCTACATCCCTATGTTGTATTCTCACGGATCGTTCCTGTAAATAGGCATAATACTTGTCTAGTGTACTTACCCAGTAAACAAAAGCTAAATAAATAAATAAATAAGAGCAAAAGCAAGTATGGCACATAACTAGGGCCAGTGATGTTCCATTTTCAACAGAAAATACCAGTAAAAAATGGCACTTGTCATTTTTACCAGCAGTTGGGAGTCAATTTTTCATTATAAGAACTCTCTGCACCGCTTCTTCATGCAAAATACCCCACTTTGCACCAGCTTTTTAGGCAAACCCCTTCATTATGAACCAATTTTTTGTTGAAAACATGCTGATTTGCCTCCGTTTTTTTTGGGGGGGGGCCAAAAAAATGGATTTTAAGAGTTTGTCAAAAAAGCTGGCCCGGTGGCACTGAGTGTTGAGGTGCAGGACGCCACGCTTCACGCCATGCCGGCGACCCGAGTTTGGTAACAAGCTTTGGAGCTGGGGTTGGCAGGGAAGGGAGAGGATTGAACATCCAACGACTGCTCTCCTCTCCCTGGGAGGGATCCAGGGCATCTTACGCTGCACTGGGGACCCCCGGTGGAGACCGGGGGTGCAGCATGCAGTGAGTGGTGTTTGTTTATTTTTATTTATTTAGTTTTTGTTGACCGGGTAAGTGCACTAGACAAATCCTGCCTATTTTCAGGCATGACCCGGGGGAAGGGGATACAGATGAATGCCAACTGACCTTGAACCAGATTAAGCTGTTTGTGGTATTTTTTTTAGTGAATGAGGGAAATTTGGCCAGGACACCGGGGAAACTCCCCTACTCTTTTCGATAAGCGCCATGGGATCTTTAACATCCACCTGAACTACCACCAATCCAGGCAGATGGGACCTTGGTTTAACGTCTCATCCGAAAGACCGCACCTCACAAGTGCAGCACCCTTCTCATGCTGCACTACAGTGTCAGTATTGGGACATTAACCCAAGTGCCAGATGTGGGAAAGGGGATGAGCGCGGCGGACGTCTGTGGCTCCTCCGTGCAGATGTCATGGCATGTCCATGCTCTAGGGGGAAATAAAAGCAGAAAAAAAACCTTCTCGCTGGTAGACAAAGGTGGGCTTGGAGGCCCCTTAGCACCACGTCCAACACCGGGCCAGAGCTGCTTTCCTGGGGATCTTCCGTGGCTGCCCTCAACTTGACAGTATAGATAGAGCGCCAGGGAGAAAGGCGGTCCTTGCCTCTGGGGGACTGTGATCCGGAGGGGCATGGGAGGCAGTCCACGGAAATCCAGTAGGTCCTAGGACTAGCAGTCAGAGCTTCAGGTAGCTGGGGTCAGCCCAGTAACTTAGCTGGGGAGAGTCCAGCGTAGTAAGGGTGACAAAGTTTAAAAAAAAAAAAAAAAAAAAGGTTTGTCAAAAGGAATTGACCATTTTTGAAAAGGAAAATCATTGACTTTAAATAACTGTTAACCGTACAGAAAAGTAAACCATTTGAAAACCATGAGCAGAGAGTAACTATATTTACGTAAGAGGAGGTGCATTCGCAGTATGACCGTATGAGGTGGTCAGATATTGATTGACAGCACTCGCTTTATAAAATGCTGTGATAGCAATTATTTTTATTTCCCCAGGATAGTGGAACTGATATTGTACCATCCTGTTTTTAGTGGGAATCTGCAGCTTCTACCCAGTTTTTTCATCTGGGAGGGACAGAAGCCAGGAAGAAAGGACACATGATCTGTCATATTGTCATAGTGAGACAGTGGCTATGGTGGGATTTGTACAAAGTACAGAATATTCTTAACTTTATCTCCCATTTTTGTATCCCCCCCATCAGCCACCACCACCATCCGATCACACATAGAAATTATTTTGCTCCATGTTTTCTCCTAAGGAAAACTTCTAAATGAATAAATAATAACGTGTTTTTTCATAGTGCGCATAACTACCGTACCACATTGCCCTCTTTCTGATGCACTAAGTGGTGTTTTTTTTTTGGGGTCAGGCAGTCATTGGACCTCTGTCATTTCTGGTTTCTGTTTACCCTCACAGGTTCTCCAGTTTCCAGCAAAATAAAAAAACACAGTTGGAATCTGCAGAATTGGTTGTACACAATCCCCCGTTTGAATTTCAGGGCTTTGCAGTTTTGAATACTGAATTAACTTCAGCTATTTCTGGTGCTTATACCTACCCTGTATTCTTAATCCTCTGCTTGTGACGTCCTGTTTGTTGTTGAAATGACGGATGTCACAAGCAGGGCAGTACAGCCTCTCAGTAAACCTCCGCTATAGTTGAACTTGAGGGGCAGAAGCCCCTTTTACACAGAGCAGCACTCACATAATAGTGGTTCCCAGCTGTTCGCTCCATCTGCACCACTACCTTTTGTCTCTACAGTATGGAGGATTGCACTGATCTCGTGGCTCTGGCGGCATTTTCTTCCATCTTTCTGGCTGGCTGAGAGCCACAAGACTTCCGTGTTTAGGTGGGGGCGTGGTGATTCACTTAACATATTGTACCTGAGTTAATCTAACTATATCTGTAGATATTAGAAAGAAAACTGAACTTGGGAAACTACTTACTTCTTAGAAAAGGGGGCTACAAACTGCTTTAAAAGTACTCCAAAAGTGGAGCTGTGATACTGGGCACGCGTTTATGCGTATTCATATCCCAAGGGATAAGCACATGCCTAGTATCACGGCTCCACTTTCAGAGTGCTTTTAAAGTAGTTTTTAGTCCCGTTTCAGAAAAGTAACTAGCTTTCCGAGTTAAACTTTCTTTCTGGCATCTGAGAATATAGTTGGCTGAACTCAGGTAGCATATTTGACCCACGAGCCTTGGGACCGCATGTGGGGAAGTGCAGCCAGGGAAATTGAGTCTCTCGTGAGAGGCTCTCCTCGAATCAAAGTGAGCGCCGTCATCAGATTAGACAGCACCAGGGAGTGGCACGAAATAGTAAAATGCAATAGCGAACCAAGAAAAACGGGAAATGCCAGGACAGTGAATGCTCCCCTCGGATGCGGTGTAGCTCGACGATAGACAAGAAAGGTAACATTGTAGTGACTCTGCACCGATCCATGCGGTGCAGAGCCCATCATGTAAAAGGGGCTAAAGCTCCTGTTTTCATATGAATGCCTTTAGTAATAAAGAATATAATAGCTAGAAATTGAACATTTTGGAGATATATAGTGCAACTAAGTTCTGCAGCTTCTGTTTGTAAATTTTGTGTTGGAATCCAGAAAATCTCTTCAGATAAACAGCAGCTGGTAGCCAGACCATTTTCTTAAATTTGTTAGGTATAATAGAAACCGTTTATATGGGGGGAGAATCGGGGTCAAAAACCTGAAGTCTTGCGTCAGATTAATCTGAAAGATGTTCATGCACAAGATAGCCAAAGTACAAAAAATGTGTAGAGAGAGAATAAATGATGGCAGAGTGTGGTATACAAGGAAATAATACAATTGAGGAACAGAACAAGCCATAAAACAAGAAGTCTGAAGGGAAAGCGGCCTTTATGTGCTTGTTCAACCCCGAGATGGTATTATTTCATGAGTATGCAGGACTTTGCCATCTTTTATTTTATATAATGCATTAGGTTGGACACTTTTTGCTGTGTCCATTGGTTTGCCATAATGTTGGGTGGGGTAGGGTGACTGTTAGTTGTGCTACTAAGAGGTTATTACACGTGTTGTTGAGGCTGTTTGTAGTGTGCCGGGTGGTAATGTGTTACTAAGTGAGTGTGTGTGTGTGTGTGTGTATTTTTGTAGTGCTTGTTGGGTACTAATGCTAAGATGTTAACACATTAATATACTCTAATTAGTTAATTGATACTATAATATGCTAATTGGCTACTATCATATGGGGAAATATATGATGATTTTTTTTCTATGCAGACAAGAGCCCAGCCACGTATTTTAAATCTCTCTCTCTCTCTAATCCAAGGTTGGGCCATCTATTCCATAGAAAAAGCCATTGTATATGTCACCATATAAGATGGTAGCCAGTTGGCATATTATAGTGCTAATTACATTATCAGTCAGTCAAAAAGCTTCATTGATCAGCAATATGCCATTACAACCTAATACATAAATTCAACCGTATTCAACAATAAAAAGGTTCTAGACATAATTATGGAGCAATAGAATACAGACAATGAATCAGGGTCTTCCATCTAATAAATAGTGCATCTACAGATAAAAACATTATCCACAGTGAATGACAGTTTAAATTCTACGTAGATGTTGGAACAGGGCTAGGGCAGATGCCTATCCTAGAGGCATGTAAATCAGAGTCTCTCTCTGATAATCACAAATCCTAGTGAAATAAGAGCTGATTGGGGCAAAAATGCACATGGCCCCATGAGACCTCAGCAGAGATTCATGATTGGAGCCCCATAGGGGTAGGGCTTTAGAGAACGCAGTTAAGTGCATGTAATCCAAACAGGCAAGGGACAAAAAGGGCAATCCCTCCCCTTTAATTTTGAAATTTCAAATGTAGAAATAAGTCCCCTAGGGCTCAAACCTAACCCTGATCCTAGCAACAACATATTTCAGCCAGTCAGAGTAGTCCGTAGATAACTAAAAGGTTTACCATTTTTAACTTTTTTAATAATATAACAATAATTCAGGAGTTTAGTTCTAATGATAATATTCACTGTAAGAAGAAAACTGAGAAGATCATCTGGGTATAACTCAGATCTGGCAATATACTGTATATCCATGTAATATGTGAGTTTTCATACCATAAGCATTTAAAAAGAATGCAATACAAATTTTATGTATCTCTTACAGTACATAAGCAAGGATCCTTGGAAGCATTTGGCATGTGAGCAAATCCAGCAAAGAGTATACTTCTAAGGAAAATCTCAAACTGATAACACATATAAGCATTTCTCTTTTTAGGATCCAAGATGCAGTCCAGGTAGAATCTATAACCAAACCAAACCGCATTTAAGGCATACGAGGGTGAGAACCTGAACTTAGCGGTAGCATTACAGTCCTCACCCTAATTATATTGGATTAATGTTTTACTAACATCTTAATAACACATTAATACCTAATAAGCTGGTATATATGTAACCATTGCATTAATGTGTTATTAGCACCTTAATAACACATTACTACCCAACACACTACAAATCACCCCATTAACACAAGTAACATTAACACAAGTAACAAGCCCCTTAATAACACATGTAACAGCCACCCCCCCCCCCAACACAATGGTAAAACTAGAACACAGCAAATAGTGCCCATCCTAATGCATTATGCAAAATAAAAGATGGCAAAGGCTGGCATACTTGTGAAATAATACCATCTTGAAGTTGAACAGGCTGATGAAGACTACTCACTCTTCAGGCTCATGGCTTTATTTTATTTATATTTATTTGTAATAGTTTACCAGGTAAACGCAACAGAATCCAAAATGGGTTGATTTCCAGTTCTGACCGGGTGGGGTGGGGTGGGGGGACAGGAAAGAACCAGGAAAATACAACAAATCCACTAGTAAAGCTGTACAAATCAATGTATATACATAGTCATCCAATGAACACAAGCAAATATATATAACCACACCAATTTACAGAGTGTATTCATATAAACAAATCACATTTGGGTACCACAGACATGACTGATGCACATTGTTTGACCTCTTGATGGTATTATTGCCTTGCACACCATACTTTGCCATCATTTTTTTTTTTCATTTCTCTTAATGCCTGCTTCTCTCCATCCCCTCCTTACTTTCAGAGCTTTCCCTGCATCTCCCGACCACCCTGCCTCCCACAGCCATGGTTCCCTACCTCCATGGAGCCTTGGATGTACCCACCCAAGTGGGGTCGGGTGAGGGAGAGGAATGTACCCCTGAACTTCTGTGCTTTGTCAGGTGGTTCCGTGTTCTGGGGAGATGGGGACCCTGGATTTACCGAGAGCAGCAAGAGGAAGGAGTCAGCTGCTAGAATTCTTCCACTGGGACTAAAGAACTAGAACTCTGTTACTGGGCTCTTCAATTAGGGTTAAAAACAAACAGACAAAAAAAGTTAGTGTGCTTTTCTGAGTTGGGGGAAGGGAACTGTTACCTGTGCTGGTAGCTAGGTGAAGAGAAGAGCTGTAAATTAGGGTGTGTGGCTTAGGAAACAGAAAGCCAGGTGTCTGTATTTAAAACTTCCCTAGTTAGTTTTTGGCAGAGAGCAGCAAGAGGAAGGAGGCAGCTGCTAGAATTCTTCCTCTGGGACTAAAGAACTAGAACTCTACTACTGAGCTCTTCAATTAGGTTAAAAAGCAAACAAAAAAAGGGTGTGCTTGTCTGAGCTGGGCAAGGGAACTGTTATCTGTGGTGTTAGCTAGGTGAAGAGAAGAGCTGTAAATTAGGGTGTGTGGCTTAGGCAACAGAAAGCCAGATATCTATTTAAACTTCCTAGTTAGCTTTTGGCAAAGAGCAGCGAGAGGAAGGAGGCAGCTGCTAGAACTCCTCTGCTGACACTATATAGCCCCCCCCCCCAACCTTTAGCCAGTTCCACTTTAATAGGCACTGGATTTGACTGACAGCAGGAACTTCCTGTTGGGGAGAAGGAAGGGAGTGATCACAGAGGCACAAAAGACTCCCCATCCTAGAAGGAAAAGAACAGCTGTCCCTCACTCCTTCGCTGCTGGAGGTCTGTCTCTGAGCAGGTAAGGAGGAGACTAATGAGGAATACAGGAACTTCCTTCCCAGAACAGGAACGGCAGGAGCTGTAAGGGCATGAAGGCAGTAGGAAAGTAGGGAGAAAAAAAAAAAGTAAACGAAGAAAGGAAAGTGTAAGCATACAAAACAGTTGAGGGGCCACAAATATGATGACATGAGAGTGGTGCAGTGCAGTGGCTATGGAGCGGCAGTCTTCGGGGAGACATTCTGGAGGATGCAGTGTTGTCCCATCTGCAGGCACCTCTTTGGGGTGAGGGAGGAGGCTGCACTTCTCCAGACTGAGTTGACCAGGATTCGGGGGACCACCTCTCCCACCCAGGGACCACCAGGGCTGATGCCGCTGCCTCAGAGGTTGCCAAGAAAGAGGAGCGGTTGGACCACTGTGGACTCGGGGAAGGTGGAGGAACAGAGGCGTATCCCTCCAGTTGTACCTCGCCACAATTCGTACGCTGTTCTGGCAGAGTGTGGTTCCTCTATGGAGGCACCCGCAGTGGAGACCGAGGATGCTGGGAACCTCCACAAAGGAGACCCACAGGAGGGTGGCACAGGACCCCACAGGGGAAGGAAGCGACTCCTGGTGGGGGACTCAATTGTTAGGGAGTGGAACTGAGGGAGGGAGAGGAGTGGGAGGTAAGGTGCCTGCCTGGCGCCATGGTTTGGAGGGACAGGGAGCAAATTCTCAGGATTGTGGGAGCAGCTGGATGGGGGAGGGAGCTGGATGTCATTGTCCACCTAGGGACAAATGACCTGGCTGGGAATGGGATCAGAGCAGTGCAGGAGGAGTTTGTGGAGTTGGGGAGGGGACTTAAACAAGTAGCACGTACGATAACCTTCTCGGAGGTGCTGCCTGTCTATGGCATGGGTGAGGCTAGGGTGCTCCACACCATGGGATTCAATCAATGGTTGAAAAACTGGTGCAGATCTCAGGGTTTTGGCTTCATTGGGGACTGGGGGTCCACCTGGAGGGATACAGGCCTATGCTGGCGCAATGGTGTGCATCTGTCCAGGAAGGGAACAAGGATCCTAGGTGATAGGTTTAAATGTTTTGTTGGTAAGCATTTAAACTAGCCAAGGGTGGAGGCACTAAAAAAGAGCAGGGATATCCCAGCCCCTTCCCTCAAAAAACAGGGTAGTTGGTGAGGTAAACACCAAGATAGAGAAGTCGATAGGGAGAAGGGCATGGGGTAAATGGAGAAATAGGCAAAGGCAGTAAGGACTGGGAAGGGGCTAAAAGGGGTAAGGCCATCAAAAAATGGAGGGCAGTGAGTACCAATGCCCATAGTCTGAGTAACAAGTTCCCTGAACTAGTGGCCTTGATGAAAGAGGGATGCCTGGATATCGTGGCAGTCACAGAAACATGGTACACAGAGAACCATGACTGGGATGTCAACATACCAGGTTACACAGTCTACAGGAGGGACAGGGAAGGTAGAAGAAGAAGAGGAGGAGGAGTAACGCTCTACGTAAGGGAAGGGATCAAAGCAACAGAACTAAAGGGTAAACAGGGAGGAGAGGAGGCACTGTGGATCACCCTGGAGACAGGAAATGGCACCACAATCTGCACGGGTGGTGTATACAGACCCCTGTCTCAGGGGAAGGAAATGGACAAGGAAATGATAGAAGGCATCCTTACGATGGCAGAAGAAGGAGGGATATTGTTGATGGGGGACCTGAATATGCCAGATGTTAACTGGAGCACTTTGCTGTAGCCATATCCAAGAGCAGGGTCATTCTTGATGCCCTACAAGGGGCATGCCTCAGACAGCTAGTGTTAGAACCCACTCTGGAGGGAGCAATCTTAAACCTGATATTCTCAAACGGGGATGAGAGAGGATCTCAAATTTAGAAGTGGGTAGCCATCTGGGAACAAGTGACTGGCAAACAGTGTGGTTCAAGATAAATACAGCTGTAGAGTCAAGCCATACAAAAGTGAGGGTACTGGACTTTAGGAGGGCTGACTTTGTCAAAATGGGAGAGTGTCTTAGAAAAGCACTAGCAAATGGGCAAGAAGGAGGGGCGGAGGAACAATGGGGAAACATCAAAACTGCCATCACAGAGGCAACAAGCCTTTGTGTGAAGCAAATAAATCAAAGTGAAGAAAAAATCACTATGCTTCTTAAGAGGTAGCGGGGAAGGTTAGGGAGAATAAGATGGCATTCAGGAAGTATAAGGAAACATAGGAGGAGCAGGACAGAGAACTGTACCAATTAAAGCAGAAGGAAATGGGGAAAGGCAGTCAGAATAGCAAAGGCCTAAACCAAGGAAAAGATGGCCAACTTGGTTAAGAAGGGGGATAAAACCTTTTATAGGTACATTAGGGAGCGAAGAAAGACCAAGGGAGGAATAGTGAGGCTTAATATATTGAAGGGTGAGTGGGCAGAGGGTGACAATGAAAAAGCAGGGATACTGAATGAATACTTCTGCTCAGTATTCACAAAAGAAGAGGAGGGGGAGGTACCTAATCCAATCAATATAAACAATCTGGAGATAGGGGGGTCAATACCAGTCTATTCACAGAAGAAAGGGTACTGAAAGAACTCCTAAAACTGAAGGTGGACAAAGCAATGAGCTCTGATGGGATTCACCGTACAATTCTAAAAAACTAAGGGGAGAACTAGTGACACGACTGACTACTCTTTTTAACAAATCATAGGAGGATGGTGTGGTACATAAGGACTGAAGGAGGGTGGATGTGATTCCCCTTCATAAAAGTGGGAGCAAAGCAGAGGCAGGAAACTACAGACCTGTTAGTTTGACCTCAGTGGTAGGGAAAATGATGGAATCACTTCTAAAAAAAAAAAAAAAAATTGTTGAGTACCTAGAGGCCAGTGGGGCACAGGACCCAAGGCAGCATGGTTTCACACCAGTAAGGTCGTGTCAGACGAATCTAATAGATTTATTTGACTGGGTGACCAAAGTAGTAGACCAGGGAGGGGCTGTGGACATGGCCTACTTAGACTTTAGCAAGGCATTTGACACAGTCCCACACAAAAGATTAATGAACAAATTAGCCAGTCTGGGAGTGGGTCCTAGGGTGGTAGCCTGGGTAACAAATTGACTGGACAACGAGGCACAGAGGGTAATAGTAAACGGAGTCCACTCTGAAGAAAGGGGGGTTACTAGCGGGGTACCGCGGGGTTCAGTACTGGGTCCGGTCCATTTTAATGTCTTTATAAGTGACTTTGCGGAGGGCTGGAAGGAAAAGTATGCCTCTTTGCAGATGACACAAAGATCTGCAACAGGGTTGATACGCAAGGGGGGTGGAAAGGGTGAGAAGGGATTTGGCATGGTTGGAGGAATGGTCAGAAGTACGGCAGCTTAGATTCATTGCAAAGAGGTTCAGAGTAATGCACCTGGGAAAACAAAAACCCAGGGAAAAAGTACACAGTGGGAGGGGAGGTACTAACAACAACAAAAATGGAAAGGGACCGGGGGGTAGTCTTATCAGATGACCTAAGGCTAAAGGTAAGCAAGCAATGTGAGAAGGCAGTAGGCATATTGTCTAGCCGAGCTACCAGCTCACACCAATGGCGAGAATATGCCTGGAAAGTTTTAGTTCGTTACTTTTGCCCCCCTGTGGTCACACGGCATTACTCGTCTAGCTATACAGCGGAATGCTGGAGACAATGTGGGGAAACATGTGCCACTTTGACGCATGTCTTGTGGGCATGCCCGGTTTTACGAGGTTTCCTGGCACAGCTTGAGTCCCAGCTGCAGGAACTGTTTGACACACAACTCCGGCTAACCCTGGAAATGTTTTTATATCTAGATCTCCCCAGAGCGTTTAGAGGGCCTATTACCAGATACTTGCTGGTTTTACTAATAACAGCGGCAAAGAAGGCGATCACTAGGCAGTGGCTAACTACAAAAGTCCCCACAGTCCAAGATTGGTGGGACATTACACTGCAGATTTATAATATGGAAAAAATCACGCACAACCTGAATGAACAGGGGGAGAAGTTTAAAGATGGGTGGACACGGTGGCAGACATATTATATGCTGAAGGACCCCTTTAGGTACCCTAGAGTATCTGAGAGGATAACCAGTAGTGGCCTCTGGTTGAGGAGGAAACAAATTGCCAGGCCGGATAATGCCCGCTCAGGCCTTCTCGGTCCCCCATGGGGCGGCAACACCCATACAGAAGAGATGCCCTGGTGGTCTAGGCCCTGAGTAGGGTGAAGCGACTGGTTATTTAATCACAATGTACTAAGAATGTAACTGTAACCCAGAAATAGAACCACGCAGGAGAAAACTCAGAATGAATGTTATAACACTAGTATTTTCTGACTACTATCTGCAATATCTGAAGATTACATAAATGTCTAATTAATGGTGACCTAAGTGTATATATGTTGAAAACTTAATAAAAAGAAGAATTACAAAAAAAAGAGAAGGCAGTAGGGAGGGCTGAGGGGATACTGGGATGTATAGGAAGAGGCATCACCATAAAAAACAGGAAGTTGTTGTTCCTCTGTACAGTACAGACAGTTGGTGAGACCCCATCTGGAGTACTGCATGCAGTTCTGGAGACCCCATCTCCACAAGGATATAGACAGGATGGGGGCAGTTTAGAGGAGGGCAACCAAAATGGTGCAGGGTCTGCACCAGAAGCCATACGAAGACAGACGACAGGAGCTAAATATGTATACCTCGAGGAAAAGAGGGAGAGGGGGGACATGATAAAAACTTTCAAGTACCTCAAGGGAATCAACAAAGTCCAGGAGGGTAGCATCTTTCAGAAAAAGAGATGTGCAAGAATAAGGGGCCACAATTTGAAGATAGAGGGGGGACGGCTCAAGGGCAACGTGAGGAAGTATTTTTTTTTTTCATGAAGAGGGTGGTGGATGCTTGGAACAGCCTTCTTGAGAAGGTCGTGAGGTCAAAAACAGTGGGGGAATTCAAGAATGCATGGGACAGACATAAGGCAATTCTGGTGGGGGGTAGGAAGAAGTAGGCTGTTGGTTAACTAGGATCTGCAGCTTATCCAGTAGGTAGGGAAATGCGCAGGCTGGTTGGGCCAAGCAGTCCTTATCTGCCGTCAAAGTCTATGTTTCTGTGTTACCGCAGCCTTCATCACAGAGGTGCTGGGGCCATTTTCTGTTTTCTCCCATTCCCTGGGGATGTCACATACAAGGACATCAGGGTACACCTGTACAAGCTCTGCGTGTGTCCACCTGCCAACGTCAGCGATGTCCCCACCTTCCCCTGGGTCCAGCTATACAGCTACACTGCCACCTGTGGTCACCCAGGTGGTAGTATCGCAGCGAAGGACAGAACCTCCCTCCCTCCTGGAGGAGAGCGTCACTCCGTAATGCTCAGTCCCCTTCTCGAACTCGAGTCACTGTTCTCAAGTGATAAAGCACTGGCCGCTGTGCTGGTCAGGTTGGCTTATTTTAAATATGTATATGTGTGTGTGTATGTATATGTGTGTGTGTATGTATGTATATATATATATATATATATATATATATATATATTCACATTCACTATGCTGTGTGTGTGTCAGCCCTTATAGGCAGTCAGATGGCCTAGACTGTCCTCCTCTGCTAGCTGGGACTGATTGTAACAGTCAGAAGTCTTGGAACGTATGCCAGCCCGGTGGTACTGAGGGTTGAGGTGCTGGATGCCACACCTTGCGCCATGCCGGCGACCCGGGTTCGGGAACGAGCTCAGGACACCAGGGTTCGGCCGGGGAAGGAGTGGATGGAGCATCCGTTGGACTGCTCTCTTCTCCTGGGAGGGAGGGGTGACTGTCTCGCGCAGATAGTGACACCCAGTGGAGACCGGGTGCACTGCAGCCGCAGAGATCATGCTGGAAGGGGAACGATGGGAGGCCATCTTCTGGACGTGGGTGTGAGCGCTCACGTAGCGGGCTGGATGACATTGTACATCCCACGTTCGAGGGGAGGGCTCATGAAAATCCCTCCCTCAGGGATAGCGGAGCACCCGCCTGACCACACTCCACCACCAGGCGCCTCCCTCTCCTGGCCCCGACCGCTAGCCTGGCAGTCTATACTATAGATAGAGCACCCTGGCCGGATAGGAAGGCCCCTCCCCGTGGGGGGCTCAGATTTGGGGGATGTGTCGGGCGAGGCGAAGGAGACAAAGGAGAGGCCTCAGATGGGAGGTGGAGACTGGTGGCAGAGGATGCCGGAGTGAATTCTCCAAGGTGAGGTGCCAAAAATAGAATTCAGGGGAAAAAAAAAGAAGTCTTGGAACACACCCCTTCCCTGGCTCCCGCAGTCTGTTGCAGGTTGTCCTCACTGGTAGACCGTGCCCTTCTCAGCAGGGATCTCTGTTACAGAAACTTTTTTGAAATGGGGAAATGTAGGCACAAGTCTGTTTTAAGAGGACAGAGTCCTGAAGGACTTGCAGCACTGAAAGTGGACAAGGGTATGGGACTGGACGAAATACATCTAAGGATAGTAAAGGAACTTGGGGAGGGGCTTGCTGCATCACTCACAGTCTTATTCAGCAGCTCACTGGAAACAGAGGTGGTGTCAGAGGATTGGAGGAGAGCTGACAAGGTCCTGCTCTGTAAGAGTGGCAGCAGGGAGGAGGCTAGCAGCTATAGGCTGGTCAGTCTCACATCAGTGGTGGGGAAATTAATGGACACTTTGTTAAAGGAATAGTTAGTAGAGTATCTTGAATCCCGTGGGCTACAGGACCAAAGGCAGCGTGGATTCACTAGGGGGAGTGCCATGCCAAATGAATCTGATTGATTTCTTCGACTGGGTGACCAGGGAGATAGCGCAGGGAAGAGCAGTGGACATGGCCTATCTGGACTTTACCTGGGCCTTCAGCACTGTGCCACACAAGAAACTGATTTTTAGAAATTAAGCGGACTGTGGGGAGGGGGGTGCAAAGTGGTAAATGGGGTACTAAACTGGTTAATAGATAGATGACAGAGGGTGGTGGTTAGTGGCACAGTAATGAGGGGAGAGTGACCAGTGCTGTGCCGCAGGGCTCAGTACTGGGACTGGCTCTCTTCAGTGTCTTCATAAGTGACATTGCAGAAGAACTGGAAGGGAAGGTATTCATTTATTTTTTTTGCAGATGACACCAAAACTTGTAATAAGGTGGCTACACAGCAGGGAGTGGAAAGAATGCGTAGGGACTTTGGGAAACTCGAGGAGTGATCAAGGGCATGACAGCTGTGGTTCAGTGCCTGAAAATGCAAAATCATGCATCCAGGGAATAAGAACCCAGGAATTAAGTGTAGGATGGGGTGAGGGACTGACAGTCACTAAGCAGGAAAGGGACCTTGGGTTATCATATCTGATGACCTCAGAGTGGTAGGCAGTTTGACAGAGCAGTGGGTAGGGCCAGTGGGATTCTGGGATACATAAGGAGAGAGGTATCACTAGCAGGAGGAAGGAGGTGGTTTTGCCACTGTATTGCTCGCTGATGAGACCACACCTAGAGTATTGTTTCAAGTTCGGGGGCCGTAACTCAGAAGGGATATACGGTGGAGGCAGTTCAGAGCAGGGCAACTAAAATGGTACAGAGGTTGCACCAAAAGCCCTACGAGGAGAGACTGAGGGATCTCAATATGTACACCCTAGAAGAGATGAGAGCGAGAGGAGACATGATGGAGATCTACAAGTACCTCATGGGAGTGAACAAGGTACAGGAGGGGAGTCTCTCTCAAAGAAAGAAAGCAACAGGACCAGAAGCATGTGATAAAGGCGGAGGAGGAGGAGTTTGAGGGATGTGAGGAAGTACTACTTCACTGAAAGAGTGAAGGACTTGTGGAACAGGCTGCCAGCAGAAGTGGTGGAGGTGAAAACACTATGGGGCTGCTGGCCCAGTGGTGTAGAGGGGTGAGGCGCTGGTGCCTTACCTCTTACCATGCTGGTGATCCGGGGTTGGGAGCGAGCTCAGGTTGCCAGGGTATGGCCGAGCAGAAAGGATCAAGTGTTTGACGGACAGCTCTCCTCTCTCGGGGAAGGGTGAGTTGTGGATCCCTGGCAGCAGTGACATCATGTGGAGGCATGCTGTACAGCAGCCAGGGCCACATAAGGCATTGGGGAGGTGATGAACATCCATGGAATGTGTGCAGGAGTGCGCTCGTGCTCGTGCTGGATATCATTGCACGTCCGTGCCTCTGTGGAGACATGTAAAGAGAAACACCCCTCTCGCGGCACTCCACCACCACACCATGCTGGATCCTCTCTCTGGTCTGACCGCCTCCCTCCTCGCCAAGGGCGCAGATGGCAACCCTGCCTCGGGGAGACCAAGGGGTGCCATGTAGGTGTGCCACGGGTGGGTGGGAGGAACAGGATCTCCAGTAGTGGGGATCACAGCAGGGCAGGATAAGATGGGGTGGCCGATGGGGCCCCTGCAAGAGGCAACGGGAGGGAATTAAAATTGTAAAAAAAAAAAAAAAAAAACACTGCGAGGCTTCAAGCATGCATGAAATAGACATGGAATATAAATAATTAGGCAGGGAGGAGGGTGGGTTGCCAGAGACTAGTTTGGATCTGTGGAGACAGACTAGACAGGTACCATCTGAGCTGATTGGGTGGGCCAGTCGATCCTTTTCTGCCAACAGATTCTGTGTTTCTATCCTGGGATCCAGTCTGCAGTATGTCTGAAGGACTGCAGTGTTTAGATCCAGGATTTGTGTTCAGCAGCATTCTTCTGCTGCGCTCAGTCTGTAGGTCTGAAACTCTGGGTTGCGGTGTCACACAGGGCTGCAAAGACCTTCTCCCTGTATTGTTTTTGTTTGTTATGGCTTTCTGTAGTAACGTAAGTAACTACAGATAAAATGGTAAAGCGTACAAGCATGACTTTTTTCCTGTATGGTTTAGCCTACCATAGAATTTCCAGAAGTCGGAGGGGGGGGGTGCTTATCCTCATTCTTACTCCTTGAGATGCCATCGGTCCCAGAATCCCACACTGGAGCTTTCTGGGGTGTCACCTGCATTTAGGGCCAATGATTTTCCATTTTTGTTGGAAAACTCTGGTGAAAAATGAAATTTTCCATTTTTAAGCCATCACTTTTCAGTCAGTTTTTCATGAAAACACCCACTTTGCACCAGCTTTTTGGACAAACCACTCCATTTTGAGCCAAAGTTTTGTATAAAACATGCTGATTTGTCCTCAGTTTTGGATTAAAAATGGAAAAAATGAATTTTAAGATTTTGTCAAATGGAGTTTGCGATATTTGAAAACAGAAAATCATTGGCTCTATCTATGCATTGTGGAGGGATGGGTGCTGTGGTCCTTGTAGGGGAGGTCACTGGCCACTCAGCATTCAGGCACCCCCAGTGCTCCAGATAAAATTAGCATTGAAGAGTAATGTATACACCCTTTTTATTAGGTGAGTAAAATGTAATGCTGATGAGTAAAAGTGCTTTGAACTTAGAAAACATTGTTCCTTTTGAAGCACATGTGGAGCATTTCCAAGGACTGGAATGAGTATCGGTATTCATCAGAAACATTTTTAAGGAGTGTTTCTGAAAAATTTGATGGTGAAAAAGGGCAGAACTTACCTTATCTGGAGTACTGGACACCACCGTCAGACTGTTCGCAAGCACAAGGATTGCTCTGTGCCACGAGGGTGAACTGGGCGCATACCCATGCAGCCAGCCCATACAGACAAGTCAGTGAATGGCATGCACTCACTCCAGGTCTGTGTCACTGTAGACCAGTCACTCTTTGATGCTGATGCTGTTATTGGGGCACTTAGTCACGCTGTATTAAACAAACATTTGTCTTGTATTTGAAAATGTCCTAGCTGCACTGAAATAAAAACCACAGGATGTGCTCCTTGTGGAGTTGGAATGTCTTTTAACTAACTGCTTCAGCTCGTTGTCTACAGCTTGATGGACCATACGAAGAAGCCAGCAGAAGAAGGCCAATTTGGTCTATCTATTCTGATTGTATTGCAGGGTACATAGCTTGAGCTACTGTCCCTGCCCTCCCTCCCCACACCTCCCATCCTCCCTGCCCATGATCCTTACCTTCCCCCATGCCTATCCCAGCCTCTCTTAAAGCTGCCCACTGTCTTCAATGAAATCACCACTTCTGGCAACACATTCCAAATGTCCACCACCCTCTCTGTAAAGAAGTGCTTCTTGACCTCCCTCCTAAATCTCCCACCCTCCAGCTCAAGACTGTGCCCCTCGTCTTACGGTTGCCACTTAGCTTAAATAGACTCTCCTTAGTCACCTTATTTATCCCTTTCAAGTACCTGAAGGTCCCAATCATGTCCTCTCTGTCTCTCTCTACTGTCTTCCAGGGAGTACATGTTCAGTGCCCTAACCTCTCCTCATAAGCCTTACCCTGCTGACACGTTATCATCTTTGTAACCCTCCTCTGGACCTTCTCCAGCAGGTTAATGTCCTTTTTGAGGTGTGGGCACCAGCACTGAATCCCATACTGTAGATGAGGCCTTACCAGGGACCTGTACGAGGGCAGTATAACCTCCTCTGTCCTACTACTGATCCCCCTAGATATGCATCCCAGACTCCTGTTTGCCTTTGCTGCTGCTTTCTTGCACTGCGTGGAGCGTTTCAGGTCACTCATGATCATCACTCCTAAGTTATTCACTTCCTCTGATGCAGATATTCGGACTCCACCCAGGTAGTACTCTGTCCTGGGATTCTTGGCTCTGATATGCATAACTTTGCACTTCTTGGCATTGAAGCCAAGCTGCAAGATCCTGGATCACCTCCCCAGCTTTTCCAGATCACCCTGTAGGTCCTGTCTGCCTTTAGCTGTGTCCACTCTCCCACACAGCTTGGTGTCATCTGCAAATAGGCACATTTTGCCCATAAAACCATCCCCAGTGTCATTGATGAAGACACTGAACAACACCTGCTCCAGCACTGAGCCCTGCGGGACCCCACTGGTTACCTCACTGGTGCCAGATAACTCTCCCCCCACAACCACCCTCTGGATTCTGTCCCTCAGCCAGTTTTCCACCCATCTGGCTATCTTTTTCCCAACCCCGAGATCCACCAACTTCCTGATCAACCTTTTGTGGGGCACAGAGTCAAAGGCCTTGCTGAAAACAAGATGGAGGATGTCTATCACTTGGCCCCCCGTCTACTGTCTTAGTGACACAGTCAAAGAAGTCAGTCAGATTTTTTGAACACGATCCCCCTTCCCCAACCCATAAATCCATGCTCTTCGCATCCTGGAGACCATGCTTCTCTAGATAGTCCACCAACCTTTCCTTTAGTAAGGTCTCCATGAGCTTGCCCACAATGGTGGTCAGACTGACTGGTCTGTAATTCCCTGGGTCATCCTTGGGACCACTTTTGTGGAGGGGCAGAACATGTGATGTTCTCCAGTCCTGCGACACAACGCCTGACTCTAGTGAACTGTTTAATAGGTCTGCTAGTGGCCCTGCCAGCTCCTCAGCCAGTTCCTTTAGTACCCTTGGATGTACTCTGTACCTGGGAGAGTGCACACCATTCTTGATGTGACCACTTGTAGGCTGACCTCGGAATGGCACAGTTGCTGGCTGTGAACATAGCCGCTCGTGTGCCATCTCTCCCGGCTGGAGGAAAGATGTAGCCAGGTGGCCCTAGGGTTGGGATGGCAGACAGGGAACCAGCAGGAAAACATTTGTGTTTGTGTTTTTGGGGAAGGGGGGAGATAAAATAGAAAAAGAAATTCCATTTTTTCTATTTTACTTATATTTTATTATTTTCAGATACTGAAAATCTGTTGTGCACTCATACAGGACATTATACAGTTAATACATGGGTAAACTCTCGTATATGCATTCTTCATGTGTGATATACATGAATTGTCTTCCTGTAATCTGGAACTGTAGGAGTCGGGGGTAAGACTAACAGTCCCAACAGTAGCATTAAAAATGGAAAATGACAGCCTTTTCAGCAGCTGTTGCTGTTTTTGTTAGGGAAAACATAGAGAGGTAACATAGTTACTACTAACTGCAATTTAAACCAGTATAAAAATATTAGTATAGAGATATTAGGCCCACACATGAACGCCCTCCTGCTGAATCACAACATTCCCAAGTATACTGAGATAACATTTAAAACAATTTAAGCTGTAGATAGGAAACATCCAAATTCTGCAAAACTAAGAAACTGCAGCTGGAGCCGGCCCAGTGGCACTGAGGGTTGAGGCACTGGATGCTACACCTCGCACCACGCCGGTGACTTGGGCTCAGATTGCGGGATGGGCACTGGGTCAGAACATTGCTGACCAGGACAGCCTGGTCAAGAACCGCGTGGCAAAAATAACGTCTCTTTTGTTTTAGCCTCGCCCGCACCCACCCAACTAAAGGATTCTCACTGGGGAGCGGATCATGGGGCAAGATGAAATTTTTGGCACGTGGAATACTGTTTCCGTGGTCCCTTGTTTTATTAAAAAAAAAAAAAAAAAAAAGTCCCGATCAGCAAAACTTCAAGGGGACCAAGATTTATTAATTTATTTAGTTTTTGTTGACCGGGTAAGTGCACTAGACAAATTCTGCCTATTTTCAGGCACAACCCGGGGATACAGATGAATGCCAACTGACTTTGAACCAGATTAAGCTTAGATTAGAACCCTGGTCTCCACTGTCACCTAGCAGAACTGCTCTATGCCTCAGCCCTTCATGCCACAGGAGTAGCTCAGCCAGCCTCCTGGATCCTGGTTCCCTTGTTCTCTGTCAGCACCACAGTCAGCAACCTGGGGAGCACTTACTGCAAGCTCTGTCAGTCCCCTCTCACTGTCTGTGATAGCGCTATACGGACTAGTGCTCTCTTGACTGGCAGTATTAATGTAGTACCATTCTAACCAGGTACCTGCTGGGGGTCAGCCGGGGAGGAGAAGATTGAGCATCCGGAGGACTGCTGTCCTCTCCTGAGGAGGGTGGGTTAGCAACGCCCTGTGGAGACTGGGGGTGCAACAGCCGGGGTTGCTCAAGCACGGGATGGAGGTGACGGTGGACATCCGTGAGAGGGATATGGTAGCACGCTCGTCTCATGCTGGACGTCATTGCACATCCATGTCTCCGGGGGGGGGGGGTCTCACTTACGCATGAAGGAAAACCCCGCCTCCCGAGTAGATGACAATGACGGCCCCACGCCCACTGCCAGATCCCGCCCACCCAGTCCTTGATATCCTTCGACCCCAGCCTGCCTGCGGCTGCGAGATTCAAGGAGCACCAGTGTAGTGTAGGTGGCTCCGTCCTGGAGGGTGCGACTGGGCAACACATGGTAGGTAAGGTCCAGGGGGTTTGGAGCATTGGGGGACTTGAGATGGGGGATCTCAGGCTGGGCGGAATAAGCCATTTGAGGGTGTCTTGGGTGACAATGATCAGAAATGAAAAAGAAGATAAAAAAAAAAAAAAAAAACTGCAGCCAGAACATGTGGCCTCCCTGTTAAGGGGGAGAGAAGCGTTCACCGAATATAGTCCACAGTACCACTCTGTACTTGCAAAGACAAAAATCTCTGGTAAAATGGAGACCATAGTGTGTAGCATCTCTGCAAGGAACTCTACTGTTTGGGTGGCACCATGTTCAGCAATTTAAATAAAACATTTAGAGCCCCCATTGCCAGGTATTAAAAATCGGCTTATGTTAACAGGTCAGTGGCATGGAGGGCTGAGATGTTGGGTGCCTTACCTCCGGGCATGCTGGCAACTGGGTATCTGGAATGGACTGTGGTTGCTCGGGCCAGCCGGGGAGAGGAAGGATTGACTGTCCCAAGACAGCTGTCCTTCTTTGGGGAGGGGGTGCATGTGGCATGCTGCTTGCCTGCCACCCAGTGATGGCAGCACATGCACATCACCACGCAAAGGAAGGAGAACTCGTGTTCAGGGCACCAGGGCTGTCTCCACGGTAGTGGAGCTTGGACGTAACGTCCATTGCATGTCTATGAGCCCTAGGGAAAATGATGGAAAATCACTGAGGCTGAGCTTAGAAGCCCCCCCAAGAGTTCACATGGCCTGCCCGGTCCTGGGAAAGGGGATCAGGACAGCCGGTGATCATGGGATTGGCTGATACAGCCAACCACCCAGTCAGGGAGCAGTAAAAACCTCTATGGGGGGAAAAAAATCAGCATATGATAAATAGAGTCCACAAGGAAAGGTAAATTTTTCAATATAAAACAAATGCCCTTCCACGAAATACTAAAGTTCAGATGTCTTGTGGCTTGTACACAGAGTGTTTGAATAAATATTGTGATGGCGACGGTAATATTTTTCATTGGGAAACACAAATTTGTATTATTAGAAAAGTAACCTTCCTCCAGGTAGTCATTAAGGATCTCCAGCTCCATACCTCTCCATGTGGCAAACTCAGCTTCTGTCTCAGTGACCCAGCAGCTTGCTTCCCCTGGGTTGGAATACTGCCATGTCTTAACCCCATAAACTGTTTGAAGACATTCAAGCAGTAACAATGAATGAACGATCCCAAGGGCTCGGAAATAGCATAGAATTTGTCAGCAGATAAGGACTGCTTGGCCCACCTAGTCTGCCCATTTATCCCTGTCTACCGTTTTACCTTAGACCCTACTCAATCTCCCTGCACCCATTGCTTTCCACTAAGATTTTCTTGTGTCTGTCCCATGCATTCTTGAACCCACCACTGTTTTTGCCTCCACCACATGGGCTAGGAGGCTGTTCCAGGAATCCACCACTCTTTTGTGAAGTACTTCCTCACATCTCTCCTGAATCTACCCCTCCAGCCTTGTAACCCTTGTTTTTGTGTGCTTTTTTTGTCGGACAAATACTGTCCTCCTGTATCTGATTTACACCCTTGAGGTATTTAAACATCTCTATCATATTCCCCCATCCCTCCTTTCTTCCATGGTGTACATATTGAGTTCCTATAGTCTCTCCAGAGGGCTTTTGATGCAGACTCCGCACTATTTAGTTGTCCTCCTCTGGACCTCTGTATCCATCACCCTCCACTCTGTCTATGTCCTTCCAGAGATGTGGTCTTCAGAACTGTACACAGTATTCTAGGTGAGGTTTTACCAGCGATCTACACAGAGGGAGCACCATCTTCCTCCTTATGCTGGTGATACCTCAGTGATAGTGGAGAACATTGGACCACCGCGGACCTATGCTATTAGCGTAGGTTACTGACGTACATTGTTATTTTTTTACAGTTACATGTTTTGGTAATTTTTGTTTATTAGTTTATTTGAGTTGGTGTGCTTTACCCCCACACACCCTCTGTGTTAAAAAAACAAGGGGGTGTGTGGGCAGAGACCCCCAACTCAAACAAACTGACAAAACCTAAATCAACATCAAACATGCAACAAAAGTGTCTAGTGCAGCTCAGCAAGCACGTGATGCTGAATTCACTATAGCTTTACGCTAGGCTAGTTGCGGTGGTCCAATGTTCTCCACTCTCGCCGATACCTTTTCCCGATGCACCCCAGCATCCTATTAACCCTCCCAACTGCTTTGTCGCACTGAATGGCTCACTTTAGATCGTCAGAGATTAGTACCACAGGTCTGTCTCCTGTTTGACGGTTGTAACACTTCCCCCATTTTGTAATCTGCCCCTGGATTTGTGTGCCTCAAGTGCATTATTCTGGACTTTTTCGCATAGAAACCCATCTGCCATAACCTTGACCACTCCTCGAGTTTTCTCAGGTCTCTGCTTATTTTCCCCCTCCGTGAGTGTCCACCCTTTTGCAGATTTGGGTGTCATCTGCAAAGAGGCAGACCTTCCTCTTCAGCTCCTCTGCAATGTCACTTATAAAGACATTAAAGAGAACTGGTCCCATCACTGATCCCTGAGATGAGATGCTAGCAGACTGTGTCAAATTTCTTCCTCCGAGCCCTAGTTTGGTAGGATGAGTCCAGTTGGAATTTTACATTGTGCCCCTTTATTAAGAGAGGGTGGTCAGATCTGGAGCTGAGATTACCAGATCTCTGATTTCAGCTCTTGTGGTTCGAAGTAGTACCGTCCAGATCTGGTGTGGAGCATTTAGGACCACTCTTGGATTCGCATTATATGCATGTTTGAGAGGGTGCATCTCATAATGCTCAGGTTATCATAGATGTTCTGTAATCCAAGTTTTTAAGTAGACCAGCAGATGTGGGGGGCCTCCACTTCCTTAGGAACCCGAACCAGTCTCAAGTTTCCTACCTTAATTTTCCAGGACCTCCATGTGGCCTCACAATTGCGTGTTCTCCTAAGTGAGTGCAGCTACTGAGGCCATTGTTGTGACTAAACAACTTCTGCATCCCTTCACCCTTGCAGATGAAATAATTGAGCTGGGCATCATGGGCATCAAGATGAGACAGAGTTTGTTCCGTCTTGGAGTCCATGGGCCGCATAGTCTCCAACAGTGTTTGCCATGGCAGCTCTTCGGATGTGAGTGGTCTGCCAGATCCGGCATGACTCGGGGCCTTTTTTTGCTGAATGGGTGTTGCTTTGCAGATTCCATCCTGCTTTCCATTAGGATAAAACATCCCAAAAGTGGTATGAGAATGCTCTGTAGGAGGTATGGAACACAAATCTGCAGGTTAAATGTCTCAGTATCCGGTTTGTAAGTAGAAATTCAAGGATTTGCTGGATTCAGGTAGAGAGCACTTGTGAGGCACATCCTGCCTGGAAGATGGATCTCTGGCACCCCCAGAAAGTCCATTCTTGCACATAATGTATGCTAGGTGCCAGTCAGATGATGGACCCTTACCCTGTTGTCTATTCATGTATTATAAATTAATAGGGCCTGCAAGGGATGTCTTTTATAGTACAAAGAAACTCTGAGCCTAAGGTTTGGGTGAGAGGACCATGAAGCTGAGTGGTTCTGTCATCCCAAACCTCAGCAGAGGAGTCTTTTATACCATAAGAGGCTTATCTTATTATAAATCACTTAAGTTTAGCTCAAGTGATTTATAAAAAGTTTAGTCTTTTTTTCATATAATTTTATTGTGCCGTCCTCCCCCTGGCATTGAATTGGAGCACTCCCTCCTAACACTCCCACACAAGAGCATATAGTACACTGAATAAGAGGTACAGCAGCTCTGCATGCTGATTGGCTGAAATCATGTTAGTGATTTATAATTTGTATAACAAGAGGCAGCGTTTTTTAGTAGCTAGAGAGCAGGCTTGGAAACCAGGACTGATATGAATCCCAACAGAGCCGCTTACGTGCTGTGTGACCATGAGCAAGTCACTTAACTTGTCAGTGCTTCAGTTCTACCCAGCTGTAAAAATAGAAACAAAGCATGACACTTCTGAAAACTAGATGTTACATCTCAGCTGGGCTTTCCCGGCCGAATAAATTCCTAAAAAAAAAAAAATTGTTTCTAGGGATGTGGATATGTTGTTCTTATCCACACTTGCTGACGTGCCCCTTTCCCCTTTAAATCTCGCTGGAAGGTCTTCAAGCTGGCTCCTCGCACCCACCCACCCAGGTGGTATAACCCTCGGCTCCGACACCAGAGCTTCCTTTCTGCTGGAAGATTCGGGTTGCCTCCTCTTTGCAGTCCCTGGCTTCAAAACCTTCGAGCTAGTGACTGTGCTCTGTGTTACTCAGTCATGGAAGATAAATCTTCCCTCGGATTTCGCCGGTGTCTGTGCTGCCAAAAAGTGTTGCGCACTGATCTGCATACTGCATGCGTCTACTGCCTAGGTGTCGGCCATGACACTCAGATTTGCAACTTGTGCCTCGGGTTTCAGCTGAACATCCTTGACAATCGTCTTGCATGCTTCAAGTTGGGCAGGCCTGAGAAACAGAATCCTCTGGTGAAATCAGAAGAGGTCCAATGGGTGGTCTCCATGGCTGCAGGGTCCGCCAAGCAGTTGGAACAAATGCAGGCTTTCGAAGAAAAAATGATGCAGGTCACAGAATCCTCTTCTTGGTCACTTCCCACTAAGAGCAAGGGACCTGTGGGCTTGCATTCCTCCCTGTCCTTTAAGAAAGAAAAGGATCTGACAAAGTTTTTGTCTCAGCAGAGACGCTCTTGGGAATTGTGAGTGATCTCGGTCCCAGGAGTTGGCAGTATCGATTTTGGTCTAAATTGCTTTCTCGGCCTCTGGCTTCTTGGCGTTGAGATCACTCTCAATCCTGTCGACCCATTGTTACCCAATGAGGCCGACAGCTCCTTGACTAGGACTCCGGTCCTTCCTCTTCCTGATGAGGAGACCCAGCTAGCGGGGGATCCCATCGAGGAAACGTTCCCTGATCCGGGTAAATCACTGGTTCCCCCAGTGTCTCGTGAATGATTGAATCGACCAGTCCGATTGAGGTCGAGATCTCGGAGCCCCTCGACCGAAAGGCATAGGAAGGCGCATAAGCTCTCCAAAAAGAATCGATGCCACCGGTCATCCTCATCCTCATCCTCATCGGATGAGGAGAGGCTTCAGCGGAAACTCCGTCGACACTATGAGGATTTAATGTGGCAGCAGCTGATTCAGTCCGGACAGAAGCCGGCATTGGTTTCTACCCTGGCCATTGCTTTCCTTTCGACTCCTAGGCTGAAGCAGTCTCCTCTGGAACCGGTCAAATTGGTCCTCCCACCTGCGGAGCCAGCCAAACCAGTTTCGGTTCAGCCGTAGCTGGTCTTGCTGCCGATTTGTGGTGGAACTGCTGCCTAAACAGCCTTCGGGAGGGGCTTCTATGAAGGATTCTCGGACAGTTCCAGGACTCCCATGCAGGATTTCAGTCACCCTCTCACCTGATCGCCCCAGACGTGTTCAAGGGGACATTGGTGGCTAACCGATCTATCTGGATTATTCGGATTCGGATGACACCGACTTACTCTCCCACCCTCGAGATGATGAATCTTCGGTAGTCTGTTGATGGAGGAGGGCCCTTTGTCATTCCAAGGAATTCTCCACCTTATCTGCGAATCCACGGGGATGCCCCCTGGAGCCTGTCCTGAAACGGGCGGAGTACCCTCTTACAGATATCCTTAAAAGGGGGGACATTCCCATGGAAGTCTTTCCTATGGCCAAAGCCATTGTTGGCCCAGCCTTGGAGCTCTGGCAGCATCCTGCCTCCTGCCCAGTGCCGTCTGCCCGGATGGCCCGCATGTATGCGGTGCCCATTGGGTCCCTCTCAGGGTTCACAGAACACCCCTCAGCTGAGGAGTTGGTGACCGCCTCTGTGTTCAGACGCACTGGCAGCTCCGCTAACACTGATAGACCCCCGGACAAGGACGCCAAGAAACTGGACCACACTGCCAGGAAGGTTTATGCAGCTTCCTCTTTAGGCCTCCACCAGGCAAGCTCGGCTGTCATCATGGCGCACTTCTCTCATGCCCTGTTGGGCTTCTTAGATGAAGTTCTCCCACACCTCCTTGTGGACCTCCAGACTACGGTCAAGCAGGTCCAGGACCAGGGCCATGTCGTTGCCAAGCAACAGCTTTGGACCTGGGGGGGAATCTTACGCCCATTCAGTGGCAGCCGTGGTTGCCTCACGCTGCAGGGCTTGGCTGAGGCTTTCCACCTTTATGGCAGATACCCAGCACAAACTCGCTGATGTTCCTTTCTTGAGCACCGGTCTCTTCGGCCCAGGTGTGGATGGTCACCTTCAACAAATCGAGCAGTCCATCGCCACTGTGGACTCAGCCACTTCTGCTCAAAGTGCCCCTGGTGCCAAGAAGCAGTAGAAAAAGGAAAAGCCTTTTTGGCATCCTGCTCCTGTGGCCCAGCAGCTCTCCTGTCGTGGTGGGCAGCAACAGCAGGCACAAACTTGGCACCCTTGGCCCAAGTCCACGCCTCCTCCAGCCTGCAGACAAAGAGGTCAGGGCTCAGGTCCTGGACACTCTCTTCCTCCAAGCCTGCCCAGTGATGGAATGGGGTGGCCACCCCTATCCCTGTCATGTCAGCTCTGGGTCCTCCCACAGGGGGTCGACTCTGCCACTTTGTTTCCGCCTGCTCTGCTGTTACCATGGACAGGTGGGTCTTAGAAGTAGTCGGCCAGGGTCTTCCTCTGGAATTCGAGCAGTACCCTCCCAGTCGAGCCCACACCCCACGTGAGGAGAGAGTATCGGCACACACTCTGTCAGCTCTCAGAGATGACATAGCTCAGCTCCTCCTCAAGGAGGCAGTGGTTCGAGTGGCAGACCCTCCAGTCAACCCAGGGTTCATTTCCAGGTACTTCCTGGTCCCGAAGCGGTTGGGGGGGGCTGGTGCCCCATTCTAGATCTGCACGACTTGAATCAGTATCTTGGGCCACGCACCTTCAGGATGGTGACTCTGCTTCAGATCATACCATCCCTGGAGCAAAACATGTGGTTCTAATCACTGGATCGCCAGGACACGTTTTTTCACATCCCGATCCGTCCATCTCATCAGTGGTTCCTCCGCTTTAGGACAGAAAGAAACCTATACGAGTTCTGAGCCATGCCATTCGGCCTGTCATCGGCCCTACGGGTCTTCACCAAATGCATGGCAGTGGTGGCAGCCCATCTCAGGCATCAAGGGTTCAGGGTGTAGCCCTACCTCAACAATTGGCTCTTAGCACGTTCCACCCAGCAAGAGGTGGAGAGGTCCAGGGACCTGGCCTTCCAGACCTGCTCTCAGCTTGGCCTCCTGATCAGTGAGGCCAAGTCAGAGCTCATGCCTTCTCAGGTGATCTGCTTCATCGGGGCAGAGCTCGACTCTTGCAGAGCCAGAGCATAGCTCCTGGTGGACAGGGCAGAGGTTATCTCCTCCTTTGCCCAATCATTTCTAGTTGGACACTTGCGCCCTGCCCGGGACTTTCTGTGCCTTCTGGGGTACATGGCGGCCTGCACCATTGTGGTTCGATGGGCCCGGTGACATATGTGCCCCCTTCAATGAGAGCTGGCCGCCCAGTGGACTCAGCACCTAGGTCATTTTGACCAGCTGGTCACTGTGACCCAGAAGATGTGGGATGCTCTCCAGTGGTGGACCGTCCTAGACCGGTTGCAGGAAAGGATCTCGTTTGTCCACCCCGAGCTGACGGTTATCCTCACAACCGATGCCTCTCTCACGGGCTGGGGAGCCCACATGGGGGGGAAAACGGGGCCCACGGGTTCTGGACCCCCAAGGAATCCTGATACCATATCAACCTGTTGAAGCTTAGAGCGGTCAGACTGACTTTGTCAGCATTCGCTCAGCAGCTTCGGGGTCAAGTGGTTCAAGTCCAAATGGACAGTACCACGACCATGTACTACCTCAACAAACAGGGTGGCACACACTCCTGGCTGCTGTGCAGGGAAGCGCTATGCATCTGGGCACTCGTGAGTTGACTGGAGGTGGATCTCCTAGCCATCCATGTGGCAGGAGCCTCAGATCAACTGGCGGATGCTCTCAGCCGCGTGGGTGAGACATCCCATGAGTGATCTCTCCATCCAGAGGTAGTTCACAGCCTGTTCTCCCACAGGGGCAAACTGATGGTGGACCTGTTTGCCTCCAGGGAAAACACCAAGCTGAGGCTGCTTCATGCCCACCCCCCTCAGTGGGAATCGCTGCAGGGGAATGCCTTCTCAAGGCCGTGGACCTCAGGCCACTTCTACTCCTTCCCTCCATTTCCCTTGATCCACAGGGTGCTTCTCAAGGTGAGGAGGGACAAGGTGCAGGTGATCCTGGTAGCCCCAGACTGGCCCTGCCAGTTCTGGTATCCAGATCTCCTCAGCCTCAGCAACAGGCTCCGGAGGAGTCTTCCAGCACGCCTGGTCCTGATATCAGTCAGTCAGGGGAAGGTAGTCCATTTGGACTTTCAGTCCCTGCACCTGACAGCCTGGTACCTGAGCGGCTAGAGTTCCAGGCTTTGGGTCTCTCTGAGGATGTACTCACAGTAGTGGAAGCATCCAGAAAGGAGTAGACCAGAAAGTGCTATGCGTTCAGATGGAAAAGGTTTTCCATTTGGTGCCAGGGCAAGGGCCTAGACCCACTGTCCTGTCCAGTGGCGAGCATTCTAGAGTACCCCTTTGGTCTCTGTTCAAAGGGGGTCTTTGACCCTTAAGGTGCACCTGGAAGTCATCTCTGCTTACCAGGTGTGGGCCAGTCAGCAGATGGTGGCACAGGAGAAGGTGGTCTGGTGCTTTTTCAAAGGCCTTGATCACATATCCCCTCTGGTGTGTGAACCTCCACCTCCATGGGATTTACTGTTGGCTTTGGCAGAGCTCATGGGCAAGCCATTCAAACCAATGCACCAGTGCTAGATGTCACACTTGTCATGGAAGATGGCCTTTCTGGTGGCTATCACGTCCACCAGGAGGACTGGGGAGCCCTAGGCTTTCTCGGTGGAATCTCCTTATCTGGTCTTCCACAGGTACAAAGTTGTCCTGTGTCCCCATCTGAAGGTGGTGTCAGAGTTTCACCATAATCAGGTGTTGACTCTGCCTGTGTTCTACCCGAACTATACCTCGGATGCAGAGTACAGGCTCCATACTCTGGACCCGAGATGTGCTCTCTCCTACTATAAGGAGAGGACAGCAGAGGTTCGGGGAGAGATTCCTCAGATGTTTGTGATGTACGCTGAAGCTGCAACTGGCAGGCCTGCAGCAAAGCAGATGATTGGCAGATGGATTACTTTGTGCATTGATCTCTGCTATAGGTTGGTGGGCAAGGAGCCTCCCAGAGGGATACAAGCTCATTTCACCTGCCATACCGCTGCATTGGTGGCTGCTTCCAGGGACATCCCTATCCAGGAAATTTGCCAGGCTGCTACCTGGAAGACACCCATTACTACATCGACCTTGAGTCACACCAGGATGCTGGTTTTGGGGCCTCCATTCTCCAGTCTCTGTTTCCTAAGTAGGAGTTGTGCACTTTGCCTCCCTTCTCCGAGAGAACTGCTAGGAGTCTGCCAAGTGTGGTTGAGTCAGCATATCCACATCCCTAGAAAAACAGGTTACTCGCGTGTAACAGTAGTTCTAGGAGTGGTATATGTTGTTGATCCACACTGACTCACCTGACCTCCCCGGCTGCGATGCACAACCTGGCTTCCAGCGGGCTAAGATCTGGCATCATAGGGTGGAGTCAAGGGTTATACCACCTGGGTGGGTAGGAGGAGGAGCCAGCTTGAAGACTTTCCGGTGAGATTTAAAGGGAAAAGGGACATGCCAACAAAGTGTGGACGAACAACATATACCACTCCTAGAACTACTGTTACAGGTGAGTAACCTGTTTTTACTCATTGGATGCATTTTTCCCCCCTTGAACAGTCAGGAGCTGAAGGCCAATGCAGTTGCTGCTCGTGTGAATGGAGTTCTCTGGGATCTCAGTCGACCACTTGAGGAAAACTCAGACCTGGAGATACTGAAATTTGACAGCCCAGGAGGAAAAGAGGTGAGTCAAAAAAAGGGTGTCTGTTCTGAAGTTTGCTTTTTCGAGTTGTTGTGGCCCCACCATGGGGGGAAAGTGGTCCTCTGCCATGTTAACTCATAACCAGTATCTAACTCATTGTTTTGTAAAGTGTTTTGGTATTTTGATCTTAGAACTTCGGGCCAGGAAAGGCGCACACTGACCCGAAGCTTGTTAACATGTGTGACCTTGAAGAGTCAAAGCTCATTAACAGATGTGACCCAGGAGCACAGGGAGGATAAGTGATTTGCTCAGGGTCACACAGTATGGATGTAGTGGTTATACATTTTAAACCCATGTCTGCTTGGTCTCCAGGTTCACAGCTTGGGACTCTAACCTCTAGGCTGTACTGCCTCCCCGAACTTGGAATGCAATGTAAATTAGAGGAACTAAATGAAACTAAATTCTGTTTTATTATATACATACTTACATACATATTTATGTCTTCTAATTTGTTCTAGGGGCAAAAATCCTTTCAGCATGGTAGCTTGACTTAATTCTTCTCTATGATGCACTTCTTATCGATGATCTCCCTCCCCATCCAGAATGGGCTCTCCCTTGTCTGGGTCAAGGGTTGTTTATATCACAGGCCCTCAGCTGACCTGCTGTGGGTACTTTGGATTTGACCTCAGTGGTGAGAGGTTGTGGTTTCCCCTATCCAGTCATGCTGAGTGCCTAATGTTTTACCTGTTGCCACTAAACCCCACCTCATACCCAGTGGCAACAGCTGCCACAGCAATTCTTTGCCCCCTCCCACCATCTGGAAGGGCCCTTGACAACAGCCTCTGCAGTCAACATGTTGTCTGGTCCTGAGGTAGTCTTAAGGGGATGCACCTGTATTGGGTCATACTGTTAGTCTCTCTCCTCCAATCCAGGCATGCCTTGCAGCACAGAGACTCCCACTGTCTTGATGTCAAATTCGGGTCTCGTGCAGGCAGTCACCAGTCCCTTTGTGTTTGCTGTTGATTTCCCTAAATAACTGTAGAGACGCAGCATCTTGTTTTCAGTAGGGTCCTGTTTTTTGCCAGTTTTATAGCTGGGAGGACTGAAGCAGAGGAAGGTCAAAGCACTTATTCAAGGTCACACAGTGACTGGTGCTGGTGGTGGGATTTGAACCTGGGTAACTCCTGGATCATGGTTTTGTGCAATAACCACGGAACCTGCCTTTGAAAAGTAAGTTTCACTAGTCATTTTTCATTGAAGTGTATCCAGAATTATTTCCAAACTCTGGTTTTCTTGGCCCTAGAGACCCAGGTTTGAATATCACTTGTGCCACTTACCATATTGACCATGAGCAAGTCATGTGCTGCACCATTCCATAGCTGATTATAAAAGTTACAGCAGTATTCTGGTGGCTACATTGATGGGTTAGATTTACCAAGTGTCTTTTAGAACAATCACAAAAAAAACAAAAAACTATTAAGTTGCAATAGAGAGGCATCCAATTTGGGGCTGGAAAGGTGTTGCAGCCTAACCAGCCCTTTCTGTTTGCCATGGGGGGTAGATTGCTCATACTGACCAGAATCTCTGTATCACTCCACGTTATCAATGGGGAGTTAATACATAGGGGTAATGAACACCTCCATTGGGGCAGTGGTACAGGCCAAAGCTGTCAATCAACATAGAACCTTGGACACATGAGCATTCCGAGATCATGAATTTCTCAGTCTTTGCTGTGTCACTAGAGGGGTAGGACAGTATAGGTAGAGCTCTCTCATAAATGTCTGTCTACAATTAGTTATTTTCTGGCAAGGGTCATGCAACTGGGAGGCAGGTTGGGGCTACCTGGTGTGAGGGAGCACCCTCAAATTTAGAAAGTGTGCCTTTTAAACTGTTGCTTTCAGACTGGCTAACCTGCCATGTAAAAATTTCCTCTCATTGCCTTCTGTGCATGAATTGAGAGCCACGTGTCACTGCACTGTTGTTTGGGTGTGCAACGGAGGTCTCCAGTCCCATCAGCCTGGTGCCTCAGGTAAGTGTATGGTAGAGCTGCAGTCAGTCAAGCCATACTGACCACCTGGAATAAAATACAGGCCTCACTCAAGCTCCCTGGGTTAGTCTCCCTAAATGTTTTTAAATTCTTGTTCAATAAGGCACTTATGGAAACCTGCCATTGCTACAATAGCTAGTGCTCCCAGCTAGAGCAAAATTAGTACAATATGCAGTTGTCTTTAAGTAGCCATTCCCTCTTTCTTTCCCCAGTATTTGCCTGAATATCAAAATGTATAGTCATAGTTTTTGCATCGCTCGCCTGTTACAAACGTGTGATTGCTTTCTCAAATCAACTGTATTATACGCCATTGTTTTACTACCTCTGTATGTATTTTCTTTTATTGTATACCAATTATTGTATCTGTATTTTATGTCAACAATATGTACAGTACACAGCTGTGTAAGTAGTCCTAACAGGACCTTCTTGTAAATAAGTGTGCTGAATGGAGTTTTCCTGCCAAAAAACTTTATTTGGCTTATTTCTGTTTTGGGTGGGGAGATGTGCAGTTAGTCAGCTAGTGTGAGATTAATTCTGTCTTTCTTGTTTTTCAGCAGTGTTCTTCTGGTGACAGACCCTTCCTTCCTTTCCCCCTTCAGTAGCTGAGATTAGCACAGACTAAGAATATCATTTGCAGAAGATCTGTACAGTGCCCTAATAGTTCTACTGCTGTTTGTGCCTGTGCTGCCTTTGTTTGTTTTGTGTATTACATACAGTGAGGTCTTGTTTGAGAACATGAGCCCTTACTGTCTGTTTTCTGGCCTGCGTTTTCCATTCAGGCGATAGCGCTTGCCCCGATTATGCTTGGAGTGCCTCAGTTTACCACTCTGTTCCCAGCCTCATGGCTCACCCTCCATTCACGCCTTCTTGGGTGCTCTAAGCCTTCAGTTCTCTCGTCACGCCTTCTCCTAGGTGCTTGTATCCCATTCTCAATGGGGCATGCACCCACCCAGTGAGAACGTCACACGCATCGATGTGATGTCATCACGGCAGTGCACATGCATGCATGTTTCCCATCGATCTCCCAGCATAGTTGCTGAGGTGGTGTTTTTAATCTTGCGCCATTGCTGTTTTTTTTTTTTTTTTTGTAAACGAGTAAATTTTTTCTACAGATCAGTTCTCTACAGTGTCCGTGGAGCAGTGCAGGGATAGGTTCTCAGTCGGGGGCACAGAGTTGCAGCACTCGGGCAGTGTTCACACAGGGAAAGCACTGAGAGTAATTTGAGTGAGCCACACCGTGTTCAGCTTGGGGGCATTTCCATTAGGCATAGGGAAAATTTGTTTTTTTCTGTACCTTAACACTTGTTCATTGTTGACTGTGGCAGCGTAGTACCATAGGGGCCTCAGGTACATATTTTGCAGCTACATTGCAGCCGGCCGTATTTTGCAGCGTATGGTACTTGTTGTCTTTTTATGGTACTTTAGGATGTGGCATGATGGCTTATCAGAGACCTGTAGTGTTTAAGAGGTGTAAGATCTACAGGAGTGTGATGAGACCCTCCCCATTGGGGTCTTAATGCATTAACTGTGTAACGCAGTCTAGAACGTCTATTTCGGTCCCCCCCAGCTGAACCCCTGAGCTAGTGGGGGAGTGCACCTGGAATACTGACTGGCAGTTGTAAGGCTGTGTTACACAAATCCTTTTTGCTAGTCTTAAATGAGCTGTTAAGTTCTGATGTTCCGTAGACATCCCCACTAACACACCTGAAACCGTGGTGGATCCCTGAGATTGTGGGGGAGGTCCTTACAGGCATGTCCAGGTGTGCCATAGCAGAGCGATACTGCTCACCCAGATTTGCAGGCGGCTCCCGACCTTCACAACATAGCGAGTCAAGATGAGGATACAGGGGTACATGGGGAAAATCCTGACCCAACAACACTATCAGATAAAGAAGACGATCCCTTTAAGTAGGAGGAGGGGGAGTGGACGGTCTGACGCTTCACCAATCTGCTTGCTATTATTGTATTATATTTGTGATGTAAATATATGTTTCTTTGAATTTTTGCTTGAAAAGTATAGCAGTCAGCACAGGCCATCATGGGATATTGGATTTTTTAAAAGAAAAAGAAAAATGTGCTGGCCTTGTTGTTACCTCTGGCTTCTAAAAGACGACTTCCTGAGACTATAATAAAACCAGGTTGTAAACTAGCTACTTGTATAAATTATTGCGTTTTATGATCTCTTAGGAGGAAAGCAACTTCTGATAGATACCTGTTAGATTTCTTACCACTAAGAAATAGCTCATGAATTTCCTCTGAAGATCAAAGACGTAATTCTGACCTGCCATAAAGCAGGCTCGCTAATTAAAAAAAAAAAAATATATATATATATATATATATATTTTTTCTTGTGGGATGTTTAGCAACATGCAGATGCCTGAGACTACCTTTTGGTATACAGAAAATGTGAGTGACCTCATAGCCAGCATCACCACTGAGCTGTGACCTCACAAGCTGGGTGAGACCCTTGTTCCTTTATTTTTTTTGCATTTATTTCTTTATTAAAATGTTTTACCAGGCGGGCACACTGAACAACAAGTTGCTCGTCTCACAGTGCAACCGGGGGGTGGGGTGGGGCGGTTACATAGGGTTGTGAAGGATGATCAGTTACAATAGTATGTGGGTAGTACAAACAATACAACATTGTAAGATACAAAAAGACACAGGCAGAAGGGGATAGGGAGAAGTACCAGGAGAAGCAAAAGGAGGTCAGTAAGGGAAGCCAAAGCTCAGACAGAAGAACATATTGCAAAATCAGTGGGTAGAGGGGACAAAACCTTTTACAGGTACATAAGTGAAAAAAGAAAGGCAAAGGGAGGGATAGTGAGACTGAAGGGGAGGATGGGGCTGTGTGGAGGATGACAACAGTAAGCTGACATATTGAACAGGTATTTCTGCTCAGTCTTTACTGAGGAAGAGGAGGGTAATGGGTCTGAACGGAGTACAAGGGGTGAGAATGGTGCAGAAATGAACACAAGTCCCTTTACACAAGAAAGGGTCCTGAAGGAACTGGAAGTAATAAGAGTTGATAAAGCAATGGGGCCAGATGGGGTGCACCCCAGGGTCCTTAAAGAACTAAGAGAGGTGGTGGCTGAACCTCTGTCTATCCTGTTTAGCCAATCACTGGAAACAGGGAGAGTACCCAAAGACTGGAGAATAGCAGATGTAGTCCCCTTATACAAAGTGGGAACAAAGAGGAAGGGAACTACAGACCAGTCAGCCTCACCTCGGTAGTGGGAAGATCATGGAAGCACTACTGAAGAAGAGATTGGTGGAACATCTGGTTGTCAATGGACTACAGGACCCAAGGCAGCATGGTTTCACCAGGGGGAGGTCATGTCAGACCAACCTCATTGAATTTTTTGACTGGGTGCCTAGGGAGGTGGATCAGGGGAGGGCAGTGGACATGGCCTATCTGGACTTCAGCAAGGCCTTTGACACTGTGCCACATAGAAGACTATTGCACAAACTGGGGAATATGGGTGTGGGCAGGACAGTAGTGTGGTGGGTAGGTAACTGGCTGGGTGGCAGGACACAGAGGGTGGTGGTAAATGGCTGTCACTCCACAGAGGGAAGAGTGACCAGTGGGGTACCACAGGGATCAGTGCTGGGACCGGTCCCATTCAATATCTTCATCAGTGACATTGCGCAGGACCTAGAAGGCAGAATTTCACTGTTCGCTGATGACACAAAGCTCTGTAACAGAGTAGACACACCAGAGGGTGTAGACAGAATGAGAAGGGACCTGCAGAAACTTGAAGAATGGTCAGGGGTTTAGCAGTTGAAATTCAATGCAAGGAAGTGCAAGATAATGCATATGGGGCACAAAAACCCTGGCACAATATATCAGTTGGGGGGTGAGGATATAGCATGTACCAAGCAGGAAAGGGATCTTGGGGTTATCATCTCTGATGACCTCAAGGCAGGGAAACAGTGTGACAAGGCAGCAGGTAAAGCAAATAGGATGCTGGGATGCATAGGCAGGGGCATCACCAGCAGGAAAAGGGAGGTCATAATTCCACTATACAAGACACTAGTGAGGCCCCACCTGGAGTACACTGTACAGTTCTGGAGACCTGACCTACGTAAGGACATAGACAGGATAGAGAAGGTTCAGAGGAGGGCAACAAAGATGGTGCATGGATTGCATCACAAGTCCTATGAGGACAGGTTGAAGGAACTGAACATGTACTCCCTGGAAGAAAGGAGGGAGAGAGGGGATATGATAGAGACATACAAGTATCTTACAGGGAGGAACAGGGTGCAGGAATACACTATTTTTAAGCGAAAAAGATGTTCCAGAACTAGAGGGCATGGGATGAAGTTGGAGGGAGGACGATTCAGGGGAAACGTGAGGAAGAATTTCTTCACAGAACAGGTGGTGGACAAGTGGAACACCCTGCCAGAGGAAGTGGTGGGGGCTGAAACAATCACGGGATTTAAGAATGCATGGGATAGACATAAAGGAATTCTGGAGGTCAGGGGTATGGGGCAACAGACTTCTTGGAAAACATAAACTGAACTTAGAAGCTCAAATGGGCAGACTGGGTGGGCCATAGGCCCTTCTCTGCCGACACTGTCTATGTATCTATGTATGTATCTATGTAAGATTATGCAGCAGTTGGAACACAAGGTATTGTACATTAAACAGTAGTGGAACATTGGGTAAATTATAATACATGTCTGAAATCATACAAAGGAACATATAAATGTACAAAACAGTAACAATGTGACAGAACCATTATAGTGTACCAGGAGCAGGCTCGAGGTAGTACGCAAGTGCTGTTGGAGTAAAAAGGGTGGAGTAGGTTGTGCACACGGCTGACCCAGAAGGGCAGGTGGAGAAGCGTGGGGGAGAGGCAAGAACTGAATATGAGGAGAAGGGGTAACCATTTCCTGATTTCCCCCTTCATAATGTTGAGAACCCTGCCGGGGGTCAGGGTAAAAAGGCAGAAACTGAGGATAGGTATTAAGGAGGGTTAAAGCAGAAACAGCTGAGGGAGAGGTAATTGTGTAGGGCAGAGGTAAGGGAGTAGTTGGAGAAGGAGTGTTGTATTTCAGGGGGGAAGGAATTCCAGATTTTAGGGAAACAATGGGTGAAACCAGTCTGACTGATGAGGGTGGAGCCGTGAGGGACCGTCAAGGTGTGGGTGTCATTAGATCTGAGAGAGTGGGTTGGGGGGTGGAGTGGAGAGAGAGGATGAGAGATAAGAGGGGAGCACTCCGAACCAGAATTTGGAGTTTAGTTTGGCACAGTGTGAGATGCGTCTGTGAGACAGTGGAAGGAAGGTTACAGAGCCATAGTTCACAGTGGTGGGAGCCGGAAGGGGAGTCGAGAGCAAAGCGGCAAAAGGAGTTAAAGAGTGTGTCCAGCTTGGCCAGGGAAGATTTGGGAAGCGGACCATAGACTACGTCACAGTAGTCAAAGATGGGGAGTATCTTCTTCTGGACAATTTTGCACCTCACAGTCATCGGGATGCAACTACAATTCCTGTACAGAGCACCAAGCCTGGGGCGCAGTTTCTTCAGGATAGCATCAATATGTACAGAGAAGTTGAGGTGCTGGTCCAACCAAACCCCTAGATATCTAAATGAGGAGGTGTCCTCCAGGATGGTCCTGTCAAGGGTGTGGAAGGTGAATAAGGCCGGGAGCCTAGAGAGTCTCTGCTGGTGCCAGAGGTCATTGAGACTGTCTTCTTGACATATAGAAAAAACTGGTGGGGAGTAAACCAGAGCTGAACTTGGTTGAAGTCATGCTGTAAGCTGGTTTCCACAGCAGCAGGGTTTTTGTCAGAACTGTATAAAACAGTATCATCCTCATACATGTGGATAGACGAGGATGAGCAGGCTGTGGGAAGATCATTAAGGAAAATGGAGAAGAGTAGGGGACCAAGCACTGAGCCCTGAGGGACACCAGTGTTGATGGGGAGTGGAGGAGAGATGGAATTCAAGGATTCTCACAAGTTGGGTCCTGCCAGTGAGGTAGGATTTAAACCAGTTGGTGGCTGATGGAGCAGGGTCAGCTGATGAGGGAATCAAGAAGCAGGGGATGGGAAATGGTGTCAAAAACTTTGGCTAGGTCGAAAAAGATGGCTGAGGTGATCAGGCCATCGTCCATCCCTGAAAGGATGGAGTCAGTAAGCCTGAGGAGGGAGGTGGTTGTTGAGTGGTTCTTCCGGAAACCAGATTGGAAGGGGGTAAAGAAGGGGGAATCGGAGAGGAAAGGCGATAGTTGAGAGAGAACTAAATGATCTTCTTCGAGGTACAACTCTTGCAGCAGGCTACACCGTTAGGACTGAAGCCGGCAGACGTCAAGACCCAACGGAAATTTTCTGGCTAGCAGTCTTCAGCAGGGACCGCCTCCGACGTCGGTCCCGCCCCCGACGTCAGGCGTAGTACATAAGGAGGCGGTCCCGCCAGAATCCCCAGTTCTTTCCCGCCGATGACTTGCATGTCTCGACCCTTCGGTCAGTTCTAGCGCGTGGCGACCAGGAGTTTCTTCCGAAAGTCAGAATTTATTCAAGAATACCTTCTTCAAGATGTACTCTTCTATCTGATGTCCTCCCCAACTTCTGTGGAGGGCCATTCTTCCAAGTGTGCCTGTGGGAAGCAGATCCCGTTCAAAGACCCCCACTCGTCCTGCGTCTGGTGCTTGGGCCCGGAGCATGATACCCAGGCTTGCTCCTTTTGTCAGAGCTTTAACAGCCGGACCCGGATCCGCCATCAGAAGGCTCTCCAGGCTTTCCTCTTAGAAGAAAAGCTCAAGGCCATGGATCCTTCCTCCAAGGGGGAACCTTCGGAGGAATCCCGCAGGCACCATGAGAAGCATCGGGAGAAGGTAAAATCTAGATCCCCCTCTAGGGCCTCGGACTTCCGCAGCTCTTGCTCCAGGTCCGACCGCTCTCCGTCTCTGGCTCATTCTCAGCCTCCCCGGTTGTGGTCAAGTCTGCCAGCAGTTCTTCTACCCGGTGGCCTGCTAGGACCTCCAGGCCTTCTTCCTCTAAGGCCTCGTCCAGGTCAGGGGAGCACCACAAGTCCTCGTCCTGGCACTTGGCTTCCGACGTCCGGTCAGTCTCCCTGCCGCCGCCTCTCGACCGCAAGACCAAGGAGCTGATCTCCCTGAAGCGGACGTCTGACCCGACATCGGCCCACCCGACATTGGCTAAACTTCACAGACACTCCCGGGAGCTGGCGACAGTTCGTCACCCATCGCCGGCCAGGCACCCATCTCCCAGGATGCCGGCTGGGGGACTGACGTCCGATACAGCAGCTAGAAGAACCACACCACTGCCTACTGACATCTGCCAGGAGGCGTTGGGGGAGGAGTCCACTCAGCCCAAGGACCAGGCAGGCGACCCCAGTCCCGTCGAGCTTCCGTGGGAACCCTCCCCAGAACCGGAGACCCCCGGGGAACTGACGTCGGGACCCGACGACAGGCCACCGCACCCGGCCCGTCGTCAGGCCTTAACTTAGCAGAAGTGAAGGAGCTATTCACTTTCTGGTGGGACACCATCAAAAAGGATGTGGTCACCACGCACCTTCCTCCCACACCCGTGGCACCACCGATCCCTGCCCCCCCCCCTTCGCCAAAAGGGGCAGCAGGTCGAGTACATTCCCCCAAGGAGCCAGCGGGATCTCCTAGGGGCAGACCTACAGACAAGAGAAGACCTCCGTCCAGATCCTCTTCAGGGTCATCGAGCCCCAGAAGACGCCGCTATTCACCGTCTATGGAGGATTCACGATCTGACATCTTGGTATGCTCCAGATCTCCTTCACCAATCAGCATCCCTACTCCGGATCCATGTGAACTTCCTAGGTCTCCTCCGGATGACCCCTCGTTCTCTGAGATCATGAGGCACATCCAAGAGAACATGGGATGGGATGCAGAGGAACTCGACCCCGAAAGGCTACGCCTTCCCCGCTATCTTCGGCAGAAAGACCCTAAGCCTGTGGTGGTACCACCCTTGGTGGACACCTTCGAGGATGTCACCAAGGCAGCGTAGAAATGTCCACATTCACTCCCGGCTATGCCAAAGAAGTCTGACCACCTGTACAAGGCCCCAAGGGAGGACCAGTACTTGGCTAATCATCCTCTTGCCGACTCCCTGGTCATTACAGCCTCTCATGACCAGTCCCAGAGGCCGCAACATCTGAGCACGCAGCCACTGGACCCGGAGTCCAAGCAGTTGGACGCGCTGGGTAAACACACTTACGCAGCTGCAACCTGCGCCATCAGATCCCTGAACTACCTAACCCACATGGTTCAGTTTCAGAACGCATTGTGGAAACAGGGACAGGAACTGGTAGAGAAATTGCCAGATGATGACCAGAAGGAGGAGCTTCTCCAGCTCCTCCCACGGGTTCAGACGTGGGGACCCAGGTGCTCCGAGCTGCGTAAGACTCCGAGGACTCCTCGGCCAGAGCGGCAGCCTCAGGCGTATGCCTCCAGAGACGCTCATGGCTCCGTGTCTCCGGATTTACCCCGGACGTCCAGAAGAACATTCTGGACACCCCCTTCCATGGCGAAGTTTTGTTCGGTGAAGCATCTGGAAAGGTCATCACCAAGCTACAAGAGGCTGGGAAGGCTGTTAGGTCTGTCCAAGCAATGTACAAATCTAGACTCAGTTCCTTTCGTAGGAACCAAAGTTGGTTTCGTAGCCGGATTCAGAGGCAGCAGCCTTGTCCCGGCCAACAACAGAAGGGCTCTTTCTCCCGGAAAGCCCAGGTCAAGGCGTCCTCAGGTGGAGGCCAACGTTCCACCAAGTCGGCCCAACCTGCAGGACCCTCTGCCGCCACAGCATGACTCCTTCCCAGCCCCCGCCCCATAGGATCAATGGGAAGCAAAGGTCGGGGGTCACATCGCAGATCACCTGCCAGGGCGGCAGTCGATCACCACCAACAGGTGGGTGTTACAGTTGGTCAAAAAAGGCCACTTTATAGAATTCTTAGACAAGCCCCCCACAAGGCCTCCTCTGCTCTCCCGTTATTCGGGTCAGCATGCCCTGCTCATCAAGGAAGAAGTGCTCACGCTTCTACAGAAAGAAGCTTTGGAGTACGTCCCGGGGAACCAGAGAGGATCAGGATGTTATTTCCACTTCTTCCTGGTTCCAAAGAAAACAGGGGACCTCCATCCAATCTTGGACCTCAGCGACCTCAATATGTCGGGTTTACAAACGCTTTTGCATAGTGACCCTTCCGGGTCTAATCCCCATGCTGAAGCAGGGCGCATTCTTGGCGTCCTTGGACATGCAGGACGCTTACCTGCACATCCCCATCGCTCAAGCGCACAGGAGGTTCCTGCACTTCGAGTTTCTCGGCCACCACTTTTAGTTCCGAGTACTCCCCTTCGGGCTGTCATCGGCCCCCAGGGTCTTTACCAAGTGCATGGCAGTCGTGGCAGCGTCTCTGAGGAGACAGGGCCACTATGTGTTCCCGTACCTGGACGATTGGCTTCTCATGGCCTCCTCCAAGGAGGAGCTGTTGGTAGCAATCCAGCATACCCAGGTCCTTTTTCAGTCCCTGGGCATCCTAATCAACTACGAGAGGTCTCTCCTGGTACTGTCCCAGAAACCGCAATTCATAGGGGAAGTTCTGGACACCATCGCAGGGAAAGCCTTTCTTCTGGGGACAGGCGGAGCGCAGCATTTGATCCCTCATCAGGGACCTATCTCACGAAGAGGAGCCGTCCCAGCCAGACTGGTCCTTCGCCTGTCCGACACATGGCTGCGGCCATTCCTACCGTCCCGATGGCAAGGCTCCACATGCGGGTAACCCAGTGGATGCTAAGAGTGCAATGGGACCAAAGGCAAGACCATATGCAGCATCCAGTAAGAATCATGAAGTCCATGATTCGAGACTGGCAATGGTGGCTAGACCTGGGAACCCCCTCTGTGGGGGTTCCATTCACAGCGCCGTCCCTGGTGGTAACACTCTCCACAGACGCCTCAGGGCTGGGCTGGGGAGCACACTTGAATGGGGTGAGGTCTCAGGGAACTTGGACCACTCAAGAATCTCCTCTCCATATCAACATATTAGAGATGAGGGCTGTCCTTTATGCCCTGCAAACCTTCTAGTCTGACATCCCACCGAGTACCCTCCTGTTGCAAACAGACAATACAGCGGTGATGTATTACCACAACAAACAAGGAGGCACACACTCTTACCCCCTCTGCAGGGAGGCCATGAGAGCGTGGGATTGGGTAATAAGACACGGCGCGAACCTCATTGCAGTTCACGTTCCCGGTGTGGACAATACCGTCGCTGACAGCCTGGGTCGCTCCCAGGCCAGAGTCCACGAATGGGAACTTCTACAGGAGGTGGCACAGGATCTGTTTCTCAGATGGGGCACTCCAGAATTGGATTTATTCACATCCCCAGCCAACGCAAAACTGCCCAATTTTTACTCACTAGATCCAGGGCCTGGTGTTTTCTGGCGAGATGCGTTGTCCCTTACCTGGGCGGGCAGATTCCTCTAGCCTTCCCTCTCTTCCCGTTGATCCAAAGAGTTCTTCTCAAACTTCGCAGGGAGCATGCGACGCTTATCAGAATAGCGCCCTTTTGGCCCAGACAGATTTGGTTCCCGCTTCTGAATCAGTTGGCTCGGGAACCTCCGCTTCCTTTGCCAATCAGCTCCCACTTCTTGTCTCAGGAGGAGGGTTCGCTAGTCCACCCAGACTTGCTTTCTCTGAACCTGCACGCCTGGCTTCTAGAGACATAGCTATCTTGCGACACGGGGTCTCGCAGGAGGTGACGGAAGTTCTTTCTGCCGCCAGAAAACCGCCACACACGCTACATACGCCATGAAATGGCGTAGGTTTTGCTTGTGGTCTCAGGCACACGGCTTCTCACCCTTAGACTGCCCAGAGAAACTAGTTCTGGAATACTTGCTTTCTCTCTTTCAATCAGGGTTAGCCTACTCCTTGATCAAAGTGCACCTGTGTGCAATCTCTGCCTACCATGCCCCCATAGGCCAACGTACGGTGGCACAGCTGGATACCTCCCGTGCTTTCTTAAGAGGGGTCCTCCACCTTAGGCTGCCTATTAGAGATCCCGTCCCTCCTTGGAATTTACCTTTCATCCTGGAGCAGCTTGCACTGCCACCATTCGAACCTGCCGCAGATTGCGAGCTGCGTTTTCTGTCATGGAAAACGTTGTTTTTAGTTGCTGTTACTTTGGCGAGAAGAATCTCCAAACTACACGCTCTTATCTGCAAGAAGCCTTATTTAATTTTTCATCAGGACAGGGTGTCCCTGAGGACGAATCCCAAGTTTCTGCCTAAGGTGGTTTCAGCCCTCACTCTCAACCAGATCATTGATTTACCAGTGTACTTCCCTAAGTACGCTAATCGAGGAGAAGCACTGCTTCACACCCTGGATGTTCACCGATGCCTTAGATATTATTTGACCAGGACCAAACAGCACCGCAAAGCGGAACAGCTGTTTGTCTCATTCGCTGAGAGGATGTTGGGGGTTCCAGTCTCAAAACAGACCCTTTCGCGCTGGCTCATTCAGTGCATTTCCTTTTGCTATGACAAATGCCAGAAACCCTTAACAGGTGTGGTGAAGGGCCATTCGACAAGGGGAGTGGCTACATCCTTTGCAGCACTCAAGAATGTATCCACATTGGCCATATGTGCTGCAGCCACCTGGAGCTCAGTGCACACCTTTATCAGGCATTACAGCCTGGACATCGCTCACGGCGAAGAGCGGAGTTCGGCCTTGCTGTCCTACAAGGCCTCCTGTCCTAGGCTCAGGACGGTTGGAACTTCAGTATTGCCTCCTCCCGATGGCTTTTCAAGGTGCCATTGCTTGGGAATCAGTCCTAATGGTGTAACCTGCTGCAAGAGCTGTTCCTCGAAGAAGACAGTACAGTTACGGAAGAACTTACCGTAACAGTAGATCTTCGAGAACAGCTCTTGCAGCAGGTACCTTCCCACCCACCATACCCCCTTGGAGGAAGTAGGCTCCAACCTACACAATGATAGGATGGTTCTTAGTCTTGGCCACCTGAGGGCGGGTCCTTGGTCTCCTTTTCTGATGTCATCCAGCAGCCGGGAGTCTCCGGTGGGAGAACTGGGGATTCTGGCGGGACCGCCTCCTTATGTACTATGCCTGACGTCGGGGGCAGGACAGATGTCGAAGGCGGTCCCCGCTGAAGACTGCTAGCTAGAAAATTTCCGTGGGGTCCTGACACCTGCCGGCTTCAGTCCTAGTGGTGTAATCTGCTGCAAGAACTGTTCTCGAAGATCTACTGTTACAGTAGGTTGTTACATAACTGTACTTTCTTGAAGTTTGGCAAGGGTAGGAAGGAGGGAAATGGGGCGATAGTTGCCAGGAAGTGGGTGTGTCACCACCCTTGGGGAGAGGAAGGACTACAGCCTGTTTCCAGGATGAGGGTACTTGGGCAGAAATAAAGGAGAGGTTAAGGATTAGGGAGCTAGGATAAGCAATTGTAAGAGCAGAAAATAGAGAAGTTTAGGATCGCGCTCATCTGGAGAGGGCTTGAGGGATAGGAGGGCACTAAGAGCTTCTTTAGAGGAGATGGTAGAAAAGGAAAAGGGGGGAGGGGTAGGCACTGGCTGAGGCGAAGGGCTGAAGTTGGGCTGGCAGTATAGCCTAGAGGTTAGAGGAATGAGGTGTGAACGAGCCTGGTACATCCAGCAGACCACACCTGAGTTTGATTCTCACAACTTCCACTTGCATACTGGGTGACTCCGAGCAGGTCACCCCTATAAAAACACGCACTTGTGCCTAGTGGGCCTTACCCAGTTACTAAAGACTAAAATAAATAAATAAGTTAGTAGGTGGCAAGGGGGAGAGGAAATTGAGAAGAGACGTAGTGCACAAGGTGTAGTAGGCATTAAATTCATTGGCCTCGGAGCAAGGGTCAGAAACTAGGGAGTTATTTATTTTGAGAACTGGAAGTGGGGGGGGGGGGAGAATAGGGCATGAACTGCCCTCCAGAATTTAGATGGAGGGTTAATGTTAGTCAGGAATGAGGAGTTGAAATAATCAGACTTGGCCAGTCTAGTAGCTTTAGTACATGAATTACGTAGCATTCTGTACTCAGCGTAGTTGTTTGGATTTTTAGTAGATTTGTGTTTTCTCCAGGCCTGGTCATGCTCCCCGAAGCAGGCCAGTAGTTCGAGGGTGATCCAGGGGAGGTGAAGCCCACAGACTCTGGTCCTTCTGAAAGGAGCAAAGGCCTTCCAGATGGCAATGACTTTATCCTTAAAATAGTCAAGGGCTTGGTTGACAGAAATGACAGTGGAGAGGAGGGCCCAGTCAGTGGAAGCAAGTGCAGAGCTGAGTGGGGTAAGGTCTAAGGATTTAAAGGACCGGAGCTGTATGATTTTAGGGTGAGGTTTGGGGTGAAGGACCTTGCGTACAAAAAAAATGGGGTTATGATCACTAAGGGCGTCAGGGAGAAGACCAGATATAATGACGCGGTGCGGGTGAGTTATGAGTGCCCAGTCAAGCAGAGTGTGGTTTTGTGTTTCGGGCATGTGGGCTCAAGTATAAGTTGAGTTTTGTTTAGAGCAGTGACGTCATTGCGTGGCTTGTTTAATTTGGGAGACAACCAATTTAGATTCATGTCACCCATTATGAACAGTTCACCAGTTTGTGAGAGGGAGGTGATGTTGACTGAGAGTTCAGTCGTGACCGAGGGTTGAATGCTTGGGCGGCAGTAGATGCCAGCCACAAAGAATGGGATTGAGAAAGGAAGGGTAATATGAGTGACGAGCTTCGTAGGTAGCTGGGATGGAGATAGATGGTCAAAGCTAAGAGAAGATTGTGCTTTTTTATCTCTGGACTCCTGAAAGTACACACTCTCAAGAGCACTTCTACCAAATTGGGTAATTCAACCTCCACTATTTGCCAACTGAAACTAGGGTAGGATTAGATACTCAATAAATAGGCAGTTTTATTTAAATCGTCCATGTGTACGATTGTACACTCGATGTTATATGTTCTATGTTTTGCATTTCATCTACTGTTTTTAATTTTAGTAAACTTTGTTTTTCTTGAAATCCTGCCTGCGCCTTTTCCTCATTTTGAATGTGAATGCTGGGACAGTGTTGATAATTCTGACAGAACTGTTAAGCACTTACAGTGTGTTACTGTATGCACTAAGGTAAGAAAAGTACATAGGTCTCAATTGAGTCAAAAAGGGGATTGTGAACCGGGTTGGGTGCCCGCAGGGTTAAGTATTGCACTGTATTTCCCCAAAGAGGGTGTGATATTTGAACCTGTTAACTGGGCATGCTAGTGAAAAAGGGTTCATATTTAACCACAGGACTCGAGACTGGTAGTTGTTCGGACCCAAAACAAACAGGAGGGTTTACCCTGTTTGTCTCCTGTTCACATATTGCACTTCAAGGGTTGGCACTGTGGGAGCAGAGGGCCTGGCCCTCGGAGTGCGTTTGTGACAGACTGAGTTCAAGAAAAAGATTTGGATCCCTTCCCTGTTTGATACGAAGTCTCTATCGTATCTTATAATAGAAGCTTTTCGGACATTGCATCTGACATTGCAGTCCTAGCCTGTCCACTTCTTCTACACTGAATTGTTTCCCAAACTTTGTGCACTGCAACCAGATTATTGAGTAGGAATGGGCTGGGATGGATAAGTGCAAACAACTCCCTTGGAGAGATGTTACCTATTCCTGGAGGAAAGCTTAAGGAAGTGGGAGATTCCTCCTTTGGCAGATAAAGCTGTGAATAATTCTGTTAAGCACACAACCGTACCTATTGAAGGTTCGGTGGCCCTAATCAACACTCAGATAAGCGTGTGGACACCTCTTACAGAAGGGCATTTGCCTCAAATGGGCTAAATCTTCAAACTTCATATGCATCTTTTATTGTGTCCAGAGTATTGAACTCATGGGGCACTGCTTTGGGTAGCTACTCCCTTCAGAATTGGAAGGGGCAAACATTTTGCAGCTTGTGTCCATGGCCTCTGCCTTTCTAGGGGATGCCACAGTGGACTATTTACAGATGTCAGCACGCTCCACTTATCCTATTGTGGCAGCTATGCAGGGAGTCTATTTCTGGCAACGGGTTGCAGACCATGTGTCCAAGTCGAAGTTTTTTAACCTGGCCTGTGAAGGAGGGTTGTTATTCAGTGCTGGACTGGACAACATCCTAAAGGACATCCAGGATAAGAAGGGGCAACTTCTGGTGTCCAAACAAAAACAGAGGCAAACTCAATGTCAAAAGGGCTGGGGTTTGCTAGGCAGCGACAGTCCAGAAGTGGTTTTCGACCCTTTCGGGATTCTGGGAACCAGAGGAATAGGGGAACCTATTTCAGATTCAAGGGCAACAGTAACGGAGGATCCTTCACTTGCAGACGTAATGGAGGTTCAAGAAGAAAAGGAGGTAACTCATAATGAAGGTAAGCAGGCCCATCTCTGCCCCCCTTCCTTTGGTGGAAAACTGCAGAATGTTTACCAAAGATGGGCCCAACTAATGTTAGACACATGGGAACTGCAGATTCTGGCTATGGGCTACGCCATAGAGTTTACAGCAGTACGCATAAAAGGTTGTTTCCTGCAGTTCCCCTGTGCCTCAAAATCTAGTGAAAAAGCAGGCAATGATTCAGACCTTAGATCACTTAATACAGATCGAGGCAGTGTTCCAGTCCCCCCAAGCGAGGAGGGCTTGGGATTCTATGCAGTTTAGTTAGTGCTTTGCATGAAGTCGGGGTTTTCAATTGATTCTAGACATGAAACATTTAAACAAGTTTGTCACACCGGCCTGGTGGTGCTGAGGACTGAGGCGCTGGACACCTTGCCTCGCGCTACATCTGCGACCCATGTTCGGGAATGAGCATGGACCACCAGGGGTCGGCAGGGGAGGAGAAGGATCGAGCGTCTAAGGGACTGCTCTCCTTCTCCGGGGAGGGGGAGTGCCAGTGGTGGGTGTATGACTGGCCCCTAGCGGAGGCTGGGGGAGCAGCACGCCAACACTGGAGATGTTGGCAGACGCCTGGAGGAGCGTGTACAGGTGCGTGCTCCCTCCGCCGGCATCATTGCACGCTTCATCTCCGAAGGGGAGAAAATGGAGGAGATATAGGTTGCTGCAGCGCATGATAGAGGGTGCCTTGCAGGTCCTGCTCCCGGCTAGCCATGGTGCCTGCCACCCTGGATTCAGTCTTCAGCAGAGGTTGGGGAATCCTGCCAGCCCCACCGGGGGTAAGCCCTGGGGGTAAAGGTCAGCGCCGGCTAGTGGACGCGTGGGGACGGGACTGGGTGCTCCTTCCGAGGTAGGGGCCGCAGCAACAGGAGCACAAAATATCCCAAAAAATAAACAAGTTTGTCCACCACACAGCCTTCAAGATGGAGTCCTTGTGATCAATCATACGGGCCATCCAACCAAGAGATTATTTACCATCCATTGGTCTGAAGGATACATATCTCCACATCCCCATTCGCCAGTCGCGCCAGAAGTTTCTGAGATTTGCAATTCAGGGACAGTATTTCCAGTACCGAGTGCTTCCCTTCAGTTTGGCAACAGCTCCCAGGGTATTTTCAACGATCCTGGTTGTGCTAGTGGTGCAACTGACATAGAAGGGACATCATGTATATCCCTACCTGGATGACTTTCTCATTCGAGTGACGACTGCTGGCATGGCAGAAAGATTGATGTCAAGGACCTTGGAGGTGTTGGAAACACATGGTTGGGCCATCAGTTGGGAGAAGAGCTCCCTGATCCTGTTGCAGAGATTGGAACACTTGGGGGCAGTGTTCCAGACAGACGAGGGGAAAGTTTTCCTCTCTTCATCCAGGAAGGAGACCCTGAGGCAAGAGGTTCCGTGGCTGAGAAGCCAGTTGTCTGTCTCTGCTCATAGGCTTCTTTGGATTCTAGGTCTGATGACTGCAGCAATAGATTTAGTGCCATGGGCTCGATTGCATATGTGGTCTTGGAAGACTGCCAGGTTCTGATCCCACTACCGCCATAGGTGCCGCAGTTGCTAGTTTGGTGGGAGAATTTGAGACCCTCAGCAAGGAGTCTCTTTTGGAAGTACCAACAGAACTGATTATGATGACCGACGCCAGCCTGTTGGGCTGGGGAGCAGTCCTGGAACAAGTCTTTGTCCAGGGGGTGCGGATCCCAGAAACGACAGCTTTAGATAAATGTGTGCTGGAGATGAGTGCTGTGTTTCTTGTTCTGCTTCATTTTCACAGTTGGGTGCAGTCCAGGGCTGTGAGATTAAGATCAGACAGTGCTGTAACCGTGGCATACATAAACAATCAAGGAGACACAAGAAGCCAGGGAATACTAGCAGAAGCAACAGAGGTACTTCTCTAGACAGAAAAAAAACCTGACCCTCTCTGCACTTCATCTAGCAAGGAACTGAATGTGCAAACTGGTTGGCCAAGTCCAGAGATAGTCCATCCATGGGAAAAGACTCTGAACTCAGAGGTATTTGAGCTTCTATGCAGAAGATTCAGTTGACCTCAGATCGACCTCTCTGTATCTGAGGCAAATGTTCAGGTACCAGAGCTTCTTCAGCTGGTACCAGTGCCCTTAGGCAGAGGCGAAGGATGCCTTGTCTCAGACATTGAATTCTCTCTGAGCTTACTTGTTCCCTCTGCTGTCGGTACTTCCCAAGGCAATTCTCATGATAAGGTAGTCAGGAGGAAGTTTCTTTCTGATAGCCCCAGAGTGGCATAGAGGACTATGGTTCTCAGACCTTGTGAATCCAGCTCAGCAGGCCCCATTTCGATTCCTGCCTCAGGGGGACCTTCTCTTTTAAGGTCCCGTTCTGCATCCCAGTCCATAGGAGATGCAGTTGGCAGCATAGCTCCTGAGAGGAGGAGATTGATCAAGTAGGGTTTCTCTAAGAAAGTGATGGATATCCTAATGGCCTCAAGGAAGGTTTCTATGTCTGCAGCTTACAACCATATGTGCATTACCTTCTCTGGTTCCACCAGAGAGAGGGATATGAGACCTTCTAAAGCTGTGGTCCCGAAGATACTGGATTTCTTGCAGGTGGGGTAGACAGAGGTCTTGCGTTGAGCCTCACTACTTCACGGAGAGGGTGGTGTTGCCCTGGGACATGCTGGTGGAGAAGGTGGTGGTGGCAGAAACAGTGGAGGGATTCAAAAGGGCATGGGACAAACACATGGCATTGTCTGGGGAGTGGAGGGGGATCTCGGAGCAAGGGGGGGCAAGTGAAGAGGGGGGGGAATGGTCAGACTTCATGGGCCAAGATGGTCCTTTTCTACCAACACATACCTATGAATCCATGAAGCTATGAGCCCTGCAAGACCAGGTGTCTGTGCTCGGGACAGCCTGGGAACTGCCATGGGCTCATCTCTGGGAATCAGCTTGGATGTTATCTGTTTTCTTAGAGTGGTCAGCAGAAGCTGACCTTTCTTCGCTCTCCATTACCCCCTTGGGACCTGAACCTGGTGTTGAATGCTCTGTGTAGGGCATCTTTTGAACCTTTTTCATCAGTGTCCTTAGACATCCTGTCCTACAAGGTGTGTGTCCTAATTACAATTTATTCAGCAAGGAAGATTGGCAAACTTTGGGCACTGTCCCTTACCTTATCATACATAAGGAAAAGGCGGTATTGAGAATGGTCCCATCCTTTGTACCCAAGATCCCTACAGCCTTTCATGTAAATCAGGAAATGTCTACTTTCCTTCTATCCTAAGCTGGCATATCCGAAAGAGAATGAAATCTATAAGTTGGATTTTCACAGGGCAGTCAAGACTTGCCTAAAAAAGAACAACAGAGTTCAGAAAATCCGAGAGGTCAGAAAGCTTCCAGGGCCACCTTGGCTATGTGGGTAAGAGCTTGCATTGCCAAGGTGTATCCAACTGAGAAGAAGAAAGCTCCTGCTTTCATCAAGGCCCACTCCATCAGGGCACTTGCTGCTTCCTGGATGAAGAAAAGGGAGGTGTCTGTGTTGGAGCCATGCAAAGCGACAATGTGGTCCTCCATTCATACATTTACTAAGCACTACAGATCTGATGTTCAGAGCTCCGCCGATATGGCCTTCAGCCGCAGAGTCTTGCAGGCAGTGGTAACGGATGATTATTATGTATTGCCTGTATGGGTTCCATATGGGACAATATTTCCTCCTGGCCAGATTGAGAATGGCCATTGCTTTATAGAACCCATGTGTATTAACTCCACATTGACAATGTGGAGTATTACAGAAAGGAAAAATTCCTTCATACTTACCGTACTCTCCTTTTCTGTTGGCTCCATCGTGGTCAGTGGGGCCCCTCCCGGGAGCCTTTGGCTTCCACTGGAGAATGTTTCAAGAATGTGTCAGCGGCAGACATCTGTGCTGCCACCACTTGGACTTCCATCCATACCTTTACAAAACATTACAGTTTGGATATTGCCTCTCGCCGTAGAGCAGGCTTTGGGCTGGCTTTTCTGCAAGGCCTCCTTTCTTAAGGCCTTCACAGTTTGAGGATCTACTCTGAGTAGCCTTCCTCCTCTCGTGTGCTTCTTCTTGTTCCAGACTGCTTAGGACTCAGTCCTATATGTAATTACCTACTGCAAGAGCCCTCTCGAAGTAAGATAGTACAGTTACGCAAGAACTTACCATAAAAGTAGATCTTCGAGAGAGGCTCTTGCTGTAGGTAATACCTTCCCGCCCTCCATCCCCCTAAGCTTTTTCAGCTCCTTTTCCAGTGAAGGAAATATTCGCTTCTCTCTCTCGTCTGGCCTCTTTTGGCCTTTGGTGGGAAAGAACTGGAAGGCGGGCGTGAGGGACCGCCCCTTTATAGCGTCGTCTCCCGACACCGGTTACCTGACGTGGGGGCGGTCCCTCGCCAGAGACTGCTAGCTAGAAATGCTTCTTTGGGGTTCTGCCGCCTGCCAGCGTCAGTCCTATATGTAATTACCTGCTGCAAGAGCCTCTCTCGAAGATCTACTGTTACGGTAAGTTCTTACGTAGCTGTACTTTATCAGCAGCATACCAGCACTATCAAAGGATAAGTGACCGGATGCTTAAGCATGACAGAAGATTCGATTGGCGAGACTTCCTCAGCCACACTTCCAGAAGGGAGTAGGCCATCCATATATCCTTTTATAATGTCATAAATTAGTTACATGTCTAAGTTGTTGGTGCTTGGTTATGGAGAGAGTTCATTGCCCTTGATAACATAAGATTACTGTTTACACAAACGTATGTAGATACTGCATGGACAAAGTTGACTGAGGAATTAGTGATCTCGGAATGCTAATGTGCTCAGGGTTCTATGTTGATTGATGTCTTTGGGCTGTACCACTACCCTATTGGGGGTGTTCATTACCCATATATATCAACTCCCCATTGACGATGTTCGAGCTAACAGAAAAGGAAATTAAGGTAAGTTTGAAGGAATTTCTCCTGTGGAAACTGTACAGGAGACACTGTTTTTCGGGGGTGGGGGGAGAGTAATAATAGCTTCCAGTACTTTTCTTCACAATTGAACAGAATCTCCCTTAGCACAAGCAGTTTGTTCTCATTTCCCTCATTGCATACTTTTGGTGATTGTTGGCAAGAGACTCAGAGGGAGGACCCACTGGCAAAAAGCTATGTGGAAGGAAAATTAATGCTCTTGTTGGCTACGTATTGGCCATGCAGGCGATCCTGGTTCTGGAGCAGACTGGAGTTGCTCACATGCTATCCATACCATGCTACCTTCATGATGATGGCCAGCAGTTCTCTGGCCCTGTACCATGGACCCCCACCGAATGATGGTAGTGTAAGCAGAGCATGATCCTATGTGAGCCACCAAAGGGCATGTCCCCCCGTACTTGACTGGGAGGATGGCAGTGGGGAGACAAAGTTATGTATTCCCAAGCACTGGGTCCACTCTCTGCCCTGATTGCTCCTTGAGGGTTTACTTAGTAAAATCCCTTCCCATTCTTTTTCCCCGTCTCTCTCCTCCCCACTCCTCTTAATCTCCCTATCCCTTCCACACTCCTAGGATTTAGGGCTGAATCCCTGATTGAACGATACTGACCATGCCTGTATATATGTTGTTCTTTACCTGTCAATTGAATCTGTCAGTGCTTGATGTTACTGTATGTTACCTTGACTCTGCCTAATACTGATGGTATTGTTCCCTGTAATGTTTGTATCTGTTAACTTTGTAACCTCCTGGATCGCTCCTGAAAATAGGCACTAGGCTGCCAAGTGTGCTTACCTGGTAAACAAAAGCAAAATAAAATAAATAAATATTAAGAAAAAAAAGAAATGTTCTTGTTTAACTCCCCCAGGTGTATTGGCACTCCAGTAGCCATGTCTTGGGAGCAGCAATGGAGCGACTTTATGGAGGATTACTCTGCCGGGGGCCCAGCACTGAGAGTGGGTTCTTCTATGACATGTTCCTGGAGGGCAGGTGAGAGCAGCATGGCTTTAACAATTGGTAAGGCAGAATCAGCTTATTGAACTTCCTGTAGCTTTGAGTGTGGAACTGATGGGAATGTAGAGTGTAGCCTGATGTTAATTGTAGTGATGGTAGGGATTTGGGGAGAGGGGGACTACAACTTAAAAATGGTTTTAGTAGTTTTTAGTAAATGAGTGAACATTTTATTTTTAATTTGCTAAAACCGCTGTAGGTTGTGTCTTACAGCCTAACTGTATTGGCAAATCCTGTCTCAGAGAGAGAGAGAGAGAGAGAGAGAGAGAGAGAGAGATTGTGGTCTTCCTTGCTCACATGATTAGTAGGATTATTTAGACAGGTGATTAATAATTAAATGGATTCACATCTGTCAGAAATTTGTATTAATACTAAATACTTAAGTGTTTCTAGGGACATGGATATGTTGTTCATCCACACTCATTGGCAGGTATCCTTGCCGCTTTAAATCTTGCCGGAAGGTCTTCAAGCTTGCTCCTCCCACCCACCCGGGTGGTATAACTCTCGGCTCCGCCCCATGACGCTAGATCTTCCTTACCGCTTGGAAGCTCAGGTTCCCTCCTTAACGCTCTGCGTTTGTGACTGGTTCCTATTTCTCCGCTTATGGATTTAAAATAAATTTTGCAAAAGACTTCAGTCTTCTATCCCCGCGCTGCGATGGACAAATCGACTCCTGGATTTCGGAGATGCCCATGCGGGCAGAAGATGTCTCTGACGGATCCACACTCCACGTGTGTCTACTGCTTAGGCCTTGAGCACGACCCGCAGGCTTGCGACCTGTGCTCATCTTTCTCGGCCTACGTCCTCGAAGAACCGTGCTGCCCGATTGCAACTGGGCCGTCCGAGCGTTTCCCTCGGTGAAAGTCCAAGGAGGCCGGTTGGCGGTGTCCGCGGCGGGCTCGGCGGATCAGCTCGGCGGATGGTCGCCCTCGAAGAGGCGGCGGGCGTATCTTCCTCGGCGCGCATTTATCCCGCTCTCTCGGGTTCTTCCTACACGGCTTCTTTTAAGGAGCTTTGTCTGTCCCTCTCCACTAATGGAGAGGGCCTGCGTCTGCTGGACCTTATTCTCGGTCCAAAAGAGGACAGGGGTAAGTCCCTCCGTCGGCGCTCTTGGGAGGCGGGAAGGTCCCTCTCCCGGCCGTCGACCGTTGGCTTGATCCGACGCTCGGCCGACCACTGGCCTCACGGTGTCCCGTCCAGGTCAGTTGACCGAGACTCCACACCGATGAAGCCTAGATTTTCTCGACCCATTGACGGGCTGTCGCCTTAGCAGCCGAGATTCCCTCTCCCGGTTCCCCGGGAGGAGTTGAGGATCCCGTGGGCTCGCCTGTGCCTCCGGTTCGGAGCCCTCGGATGGACCATCCGAGCCGAAGGGAGTGCCGGTTCCGGCCGACACCTCCCCGCACCGACCTCGGAAATTCCGGGACTCTCGGTCTCGGTCTCGGACCTCTTCGCGGTCCAGCCGATCCCACCGTCATAGGCGGTCTCGGTCTCGGCACCGCGGTAAGCGGCATCGCCGCTCGTCTCGCTCCTCCTCCTCGGATGAGGGAGGCTTGGCGTAATGACGTCGGCGGTACGAGGACCTTATGTTGCAACAGCTCCTCCTGGCCGGGAATAAGCGACCCGTCGCCTTCCCGGCCATTAAGTACTGTCACGGGCAGCCGGCCCACAACCTCGACTTATCCGAGGAGCTATACCCAGGCGGTTGTTCGGCCAAAACCAGCTGCTCCACCGATTCCGGTGGAACCTCCGCCTCCACAGCCACCAATTGGGGCTCCGACCAAGGATTCTCGGTCGGCTAAGGGTCTACCCCATCGGCTGTCAGTTACCCTCACTCCCGACCGACCTCGGCAGGTGAAGGGTGGCTCAGGCCAGAGGCAGCTCTTCGAGGACTCTTCAGAGTCCGAAGATGATTCCTCCTTTTTCTCCAAGCGACTGGACTTGGAGTCTTCAGGAGGTCAGTCAATGGACGATAGCCCGTCGTCCTTCCTAGGACTGCTTCGGCTCATCTCGGAGTCTACCGGGATGGAGCTCGAACCCGTTTCCAAACGGGCCAGGTATCCCCTCACGGAGATTCTGGACCGAGGGGATTCTCCGACGGAGGCCTTTCCGGTGGCCGAGGCCATAGTGGGTCCGGCACTGGAGCTTTGGCAGCGCCCTGCTTCCTGCCCTGCGCCTTCGGCCAGGATGGCCAGGAAGTATGCGGTCCCTACCGGTTCCTTGTCCGGTTTTTCGGAACACCCCTCTGCTGAGGGGTTGGTTACCGACAGCGTTTTCCGGCGCGCCGGCAACGCCAGGGATGTGGACAAACCTCCTGACAAGGAGTCCAAGAAATTGGACTATGTCGGGCGAAAAGTCTACGCTGCGTCCTCTCTCCGCCTTCGTCAGGCCAGTTCGGCCGTCCTCATGGCACATTTTTCTCATGCCCTGTTGGGCTCCCTGGATGAGGTCATCCCTCATCTTCCCGCCGATCTGCAGACTACGGTTAAGCAGGTGCGGGACCAGGGCAGGACAGTGGCCAAACAGCAGCTCCAGACTGCTTTGGATATAGGGGACTCATGTGCCAGATCGGTGGCGCCGCAGTGGCTATCGTCGTGGCTTGGCTGAGGATATCCACCTTTACTTGGATACCCAGCACAAGTTGGCGGATGTTCCCTTTTGGGACTGACCTCTTGACCCTGGGGTGGAAGGTCACCTGCAGAGGATCGAGAAGTCCAATGCCACCTTGGACTCGGTCTCTTCGCTCAGAAGGACAAAGACGCAAACCACAGCCTAAGACCTTTAGGTCGCTTCTGTGCCCCGCGCCCGGCCCAGCAACGTCGGGGCCAGCAGGCTCGGCCTTGGCATCCCAAACCCAAGCCGCCGGCTTCCTCTAACAGGAGGCAGGGAGGAAAGGGCCCAGGAGGTCCCTCGGCCGGTCCCTCCTCCAAGCCTGCCCAGTGAGCGGGCTGAGGGTGTCGCCCCATCCCCGTCTCTTACCCTAGGTCCCCGTGGGGACGGCTCCGCACTTCCGTTCCGCCTGGTCCGCTGTTACCACGGACAGGTGGGTCTTGGAGGTGGTGGGAAGAGGCCTGCCTCTGGAATTGAGCAGGCACCACCCTTCAGGCAGTCGCCCCTCGGGGCTCGGGATCCCCAGCCTCACTGGCTCGTCGAGCCAATCGCTCTCCTCCTCCAGAAGGAGGTGGTAAGAGAGGTGGTGGACCCCCTTCAGACCCAGGGTTTGTGTCCAGGTACTTCCTGGTTCGAAAGCGGATGGGGGCTGGCGCCCATTCTCGACCTACACGACCTAAACAAGTTCCTAAGGTCTCAACCTTCAGGATGGTCACTCTGGCTCAGATAATACCATCCTTGGAGCGCGCGTGTGGTTCTGCTCTCTGGACTTGCAGGGCCGAGCGTTTTTCACGTCCCTATCCGTCCGTCTCACCAGAGATTCCTTCGCTTCCAGCGGAAGGATCCCTCTTGAGTTCAAGCCATGCCCTTCGGCTTGTCTCCAGCTCCCAGGGTCTTCACCAAATGCATGGCAGTGGTGACAGCATTCTGCGCGCCGGAGGGTCAGGTGTACCTTACCTGGACGACTGGCTGATAGCAGCTCCTCCAGGAAGGAGGCGGAGTGGTCCAGAGATCTGGCCCTCCAGGTCTGCTCTCAACTGGGCCTCCTTATCAACGAGGCCAAGTCGAACTCGAGCCAAGCAGGTGATTCTATTCATCGGGCGCAGCTCGACTCTCTTCAGCCAGAGCGGCTCCCGCGGACAGGGCCGAGGTTCTTTCCTCCTTTGCCCGATCATTTCTGGTTGGGCTATTGCGCCTGCCCGGACTTCCTGCGCCTCCTGGGTCTCATGGCAGGCCTGCACCAGCGTGGTCCGTTGGGGCTGCTGGAACATGCGTCCCCTTCAGTGGGGACTGGCCAGCCAGTGGTCACAACGCCATGCATCCCTTGGACCAGCTTGTGTCGGTGACACAGGGATGTGGAACGCTCTCCAGTGGTGGACCGTCTCCAGATCATTTGCAGGAGGGCATCCTGTTCGTCTCGCCTGAGCCGACGGTCTCTCTATCGACCGATGCCTCTCTGATGGGTTGGGGTGCCCATCTGGGGAACACCGGGCTCATGGCCTCTCTGGTCCTCAGCGGGAGTCCCGGCGCTACATCAACCTGCTGGAGCTCCGAGCGTCCGCCTAGCTCTCACCGCCTTTGCTCCGCTCCTCCGGGGTCAAGTGGTCCGAGTCCAGGCGGACAATACCACGACCATGTATATCTAAACCCGCCAGGCGGGACGCGCGCCCATGCTTCTATGCAAGGAAGCTCTCCGCATTTGGTCACTGTGCGCAGCCTGGAGGCGGATCTCCTAGCCATTCACGTGGCAGGAGCCTCCAACACCCTGGCCGATGCCCTGAGCCGGATAGGGGCTGCATCCCACGAGTGGTCTCTCCTGCCGGAGGTAGTACAGCATCTGTTCTCCCTTTGGGGCACACCTCAGGTGGACCTGTTTGCCTCCATGGAGAAAGCGAAGCTGAGTCTGTTCCATGCCCGCCCCCCTCAGCAGGGCTCGCTGCAGGGGGATGCCTTCTCGAGGCAATGGACCCCGGGCCTCTTTTACGCCTTTCCCCCATTTCCCTTGATCCACAAGGTGCTTCTCAAGGCGAGGAGGGACAAGGCGCAGGTGATTCTGATAGCCCCAGACTGGCCTCGCCAGTTCTGGTACCCAGATCTCCTCAGTCTCAGCTCCAGGACTCCGTGGCAGCTTCCAGCTCGCCCGGACCTGCTCTCAGTCAATCAGGGGAAGGTGTTCCATCCGACCTTCAATCCCTGCACCTGACGGCCTGGTTCCTGAGCGGCTAGAGTTCCAGGCCTTGGGTCTTTCCGACGAGGTCCTCAATGTAGTTGAGGCGTCCCGTGAAGAGTCGACCAGAAAATGCTATGCCTTCAAATGGAAAAGGTTTTCCATTTGGTGTCAGGAGCAGGGCTTGGACCCTTCCTCCTGTTCCTTGGCAAGCATCTTGGACTATTTATGGTCCCTTTCTAGTCAAGGGCTTAGGTCGACGACCCTAAGGGTGCACCTGGCAGCCATCTCTGCTCGAGCGCGGCCGGAAGCAGTCGTGGCGCAGGAGAAGGTGGTCTGGGCTTTTCAAAGGCCTTGATCACATTTCCTCCAGTGCGGGAACCCCACCTCCGTGGGATCTACTGCTGGTACTGGCAAAGCTCATGGGCAAGCCATTCAACCTATGCACAGGTGTGCTCTCTCTCACCTGTCGTGGAAGACCGCCTTCTTGGTGGCTATCACGTCAGCCAGAAGGATGGGAGAGCTCCAGGTGCTTTCCATCGAGTCTCCTTACCTGGTCTTCCACAGGGACAAGGTTGTCCTGCGCTTCACCGAAATTCCTCCAAGGTGGTGTCGGAGTTTCACCTTAACCAGGTGTTGACTCTGCCGTGTTCTACCCAATCACACTCGGAGGTCAATATAGGCTCCATACTCTGGACCCCAGAAGGGGCTGCTTATTATAAGGAGCGCACGGCTGAAATTCGGGAGAGGTTCGCCAGCTGTTTGTCACCTACGCTGAAGCCGTGATCTGGCAGACCTGCAGCCAAGCTGGACGATAAGCAGGTGGGTAACCTCCTGCATAGATCTCTGCTATAAGTTGGCGGCATGGAGCCTCCCAGAGGATAAGAGCTCATTCTACCGCCATACTGTTGCAACGTGGCTGCTTCCAGGACGCCCTATCCAGGAAATCTGCAGGGCTGCTACCTGGAAGTCAGCAAACACCTTCATTACCCACTACCACATCGACCTTGAGTCACGCCGGATGCTGGTTTTGGGGCCTCGGTTCTCCAGTCTCTCTTCCCAAGTAAGTATATGGGGTGTGGGCCTTGCCTCCCTCCTCCGGAGAACTGCTAGGAGTCTGTTAATGAGTGTGGATGAACAACATATCCATGTCCCTAGAAATACAGGTTACTCACCTGTAACAGGAGTTCTAGGAATGGTATATGTTGTTCATCCACACCACCCCACTTCCTCCTCGGCTTGACGCACAACCTGAGCTTCCCAGCGGCAGATCTCGGCAGGGCGGAGCCGAGAGTTATACCACCCGGGTGGGTGGGAGGAGCAAGCTTGAAGACCTTCCGGCAAGATTTAAAGCGGCAAGGATACCTGCCAATGAGTGTGGATGAACAACATATACCATTCCTAGAACTCCTGTTACAGGTGAGTAACCTGTATTTTTTTGACTTGGGAAGGTGCTTAACCAACAGATGCCACCCCCCCCCCCAATCAGAGTGCTTATTTATTTAATTTTTGTTAACCAGGTAAGCACACTAGGCAGTCCTTGCCTATTTTCCGGTATGACCCAGGAAATTACGTATAAAATTGCAGACAAGGTAATATATACATTAAAATACATTGTAATACAGTAGGCATTGTGGGAAGAAGCATGAAGTAAGGCATTGCATCATGGAAGGGAAATGCATACAAGGCAATGGATTCAGTTGGATACATTGTAATATTATAAGCAGTGACAGGAAGAAACTTATCATCTAAGTATCATGTCACAGAAAGGGAACATTTAGGAATAGTATCTGTCCACGTGAAACTACACAAAGGGATGTATAAGTACCATAATAGATCGACACTAATTATACGGATTAGTGCCACACACAGATTGCACAGGTTCAGCAGCAAGAGCAGCAGACCAGACTAAGGAGATATTTATCGTATTAAGACAGAAAGTAGGCACTGAGGGGCAGAGATGAATTTTAGGTGGTATGAAGTTCCATGGCTTTGGAACTGCATAGGTATAGGATGATCGAGCAGTGCGATTTCTGATCATAGCGGCAACCAGTAGGGCACTATCACCTGACTTCAGCGGGCAGACACTGTTCACCAGTTTTGAGAAGTACGGCAAGGGATACAGAGGCTGTCCACTATGCATATTGCAAAAAATCACCCCCCCCCCAAAACTGTGATCTGTAGGAAGCATGGGGGACGCCAACCTAGCCTGTCATAAAGAGAGCGATGATGAATGAGCTGGTGAGATGCCTGTGCAAAACAACAACTATTGTTGTAAGTAACATCCCACCTAAGGAGAGTAGATTTAGAGGCAGTCAAGAACATGGAGGCACCATAAAGAAGTTTGGGGAGGAGCATCCCAAAGGGCGAAGGCATGGCGAGCTTGTGGAGTTGGGTTACAGCCCACCGTAGACACCCAGCATGGAGTTAACTGACTTGCAGACTCCCATGATGTGAGATGAGTAATCTAGTAAGGGGGTCAAGTGCGACTCCAAGGTATGTGAAGGAGAGACTGATGGAGTTAAGGTACTGTCATTGTAAACTGTGCATAGAGAGGATGGGCATATTTTTAATCTGGATGACATACCGAACAGCATACACCACGTTTTAGTTGTGTTCAGAATCAGTTTGCTTGCAGACAGTCAAATGTGCACAGACTGAAGGTCAGCAGTTAAACATTGCTTTATTTGATCGTACTTTTGGAGCAGGTATACAGGACTAGATTGTCATCTCGGAGAATGACAGTGCAGTGGGACAGGCTTTGGGTTATGGAATTTATGTGTAGAGCAAATAGAAGTGGATCTAGAATAGAACCTTGGGGAGCACCCACCAGAGCTGCGGCAGGGTCAGAGAGGGAGGTCCCATACTTGATTCTCTGGGATCTCCTACATGCCACAGAGCCCAAGGTCTCAGGGTTATTTTAAAACGTCTTAACCCCCCCCCCTTTCAATTTTTTGACATGCTCACTGGAACGCTTTTTGCATGCACTGTCACTGCCACCAGTGGGTCGTTTATCAAGGAGAAGAATTAATGGCTTCCCTATCTGACTGGTGACCCTTAATGCATCCTTCTTGGACACTCGCCTGAGTGTAGCGTGTTGCAGCGGCCCAGCCTAGGCACTGTCCCACAGCTTCCTTCCACTGTATGTACCTGTCGTACAGGTAGTCATATTTCAGAAATGTTTGCTTCTGCATTTTCTATGAAATGTAGTTCAAGCACAAATGAGATATTATATGAAAATAATATTTTAATATTTACAGAGAAGTGCACTACACAGTGTGGTTGCTTCTAAAAATACTCTTTTATGTTTTGAGATTTAAAAACAAATAAATGGCTGCAATGCTTGTTCTGTTACTTTGGATTTAAAAATGGTTCACTCTCTGTCTGACTGTCTGTGAGTCTCTGCTTTGTTTTAAGGCAGCGTCCTGAGATGAGGTATAATGTAGCGGACCTCAGGGGCTTTCCATTGTAAACATCCCCACTGAGTTCCTTTGGCTTCTTGAAATGCATTGATGGGGTTGTGGTTTAGTCTGGGAATTCAGCACTAAATGGAGTCCCACAGCTCTGACTCCCATCTTTTAGCAGCTAGTACTAATACTAAATACTTCAGTGCCTTTCCGAAGCTCCAGGCTACTGTCTATAACCAGCCATGGCATGACACAAATGTACAGTATTTAACTAGGATATAGCCCAGATGAGATTCAATATTACGTTTTCAATGGGGTCTTGCTTTTACCCACATGCATAGCTGGATGCACTGTGGCAAACGGAGGTTAAGTGGATTGCACAGGGTCACATAGTGAGTGAGTGCTTGTGGTGGGATTTGATGCTGAGCCTCTTGGTTCCCAAGCATATCCTCTAGTCACTAGACCATGCTGCCTCCTCTTCAAATGTGTTTTGTAGTGGGAGTTTCTTGGCTTTAGGAGGGGTCTGATCGCACCCAGATTGGCAGGTTCACAGTGGTCACTCCTGGAGTGCAGATGGGCATTTTCTTTTGTAGCCAACAACAATACAGGGTTGTTTTGGATGAGCACTTGGGGGGTTGCTTAACCTGCAGACATGTCCCTTCCCCAAATCAAAGTGCTTCTTCTGCATGCCACAGAGCCCAGGTCCAGTGTAAATGGTACTACTGTTATACAGCTTGTCCAGCCAAGAAAGATAACTTGACTGATATAACGACCCTTATCTTGTATGGTATATTGCATGTAAAAGTTTTCCTAGTTTTTGATTGATCTAAGATTCACTTCTGAAGTCTTATTTCCATAGATTCAATCTCAGCGCTGCATATGGGCAACTCCAGCAACTGAGACACTTTGTATATTAACTAGGACACAGGAATGAGACCTGGTGTGCGTCAGCTGGTACACAGGAATGAGACCTGGTGTGCGTCAGCTGGTACACAGGAATGGGACCTGGTGTGCGTCAGCTGATACACAGGAATGGGACCTGGTGTGCGTCAGCTGGTACACAGGAATGAAACCTGGTGTGCGTCAGCTGGTACACAGGAATGAGACCTGGTGGGGGGCTCTAACTGCTGGATTGAGTGGATGTACTGTGAGAGAGCTCCTGCTACAGTGAATTTGAGGGAACGTTTTCTCTTTTGCAACCTCAGGGACTTGAGATGTCCACAGCTTAAAATGTGAAAACCTCAAGCTTCAAACAAAAGGCTTCCACCGGAACTACGCCGCTGGTGGGTCCACCGCTACCCTAGACCGTGGCCACAAATTAACTTACAGAAATTAAGAACTCTCTTAAAATGCTCTGAAGTCGACACAAGTTGTAGTAAAGGAAATTGATGACTCTAGTAAATGTCTGGTAAAAGAGTCCACGATTGGTGAAAGAGTCCACAGTGTCTGACATGCAGGACAAACTGTATGAGGCAGTGGGCCATGTGGACCGAGTCACGGTGTTGTCAACTACACTGATACAGGAAAATTCACATCTCTGCTTAAGGTTGGAAAATATACAGAAGACACTTTAAGTGACAGAAATCTGAGTGTGGTAGGCCATCCTGAGGGCTTCAAAACCAAGGATCCTGTATCTTTTTTGGAAGGATGGTTTATTGGCTTGTTAATTCTTGGAAGTTTGCCAGGGTTCTCCCACTCCACAAAGGGGGTGAGTCATCCACTGCTGGCAACTTCTGTCCTATCTCCATCCTCCCCTCTCTTGCAAAGTTGCAAGAGAAACTGACCTATGCAGGGACTGCAGAATTCTTCCTCTCCAACTTCCTATCCCCCTTTCAGTCTGGTTTTAGGAAGAATCACTACACCATCACCTCCCTACTTAAGGTCACTGATTGCATCTTCTCAGGGATGGATCATGGGCCATTTTCATTAGCCTTGGCCAAGCTTTTGATTAGTGTCGCATTCTTTCCTCAAGGCTAAGCTGAGCACTGCCGAACTCTCAGCCCCTGCTGTCAACTGGTTCCTCTCCTATCTCACAGGCCATCAACAATTGGTACAGGTAGGGGGCGCACTCCTTCTTGCCACTCCTTATCCAGGCTGGGGTCCTACAGTGCTCCATCCTGGGTCCAATCCTGTTTTCAGTCTTCCTCAATGACCTTCCCTCTGTGCCAACTCGCATATTCACATGTATGCAGATGACATAGTGCTGCACACCTCAGGTCCCTCAACTGGCTCTGTGGAAGTTCCACTACAGGATGACTTTCAAAATGTTCCATGCTGGTTCCAGGCCAACCAGCTCAGGGTCAACACACACACAAAAAAAAAAAATCTGTGTCTGTGGCCTTTGGTGCCAGCCAGAAATTGGCCTGGCTCACCTCCCTCCCTGTTTTCTCCATGCTAGAGGGCGCCCTGCTTGAAGCTGTCCCAACCTTCAAGTACCTCGGTGTGAGGTTAGATAGCAGGCTTGAATTCTCAGCTCACATAGATGCCATCCATGATAAACTCGGAGCCCTCTACCGCAATAAGGAATGCCTCTCTGTGCTGGTCCGCTGGGAGTTGGTCACCAAAATGTTTCTCCCGCTCTACAACTATGTAGATGTGGTGTATGGCACTGTCCTGTCCACCTCCTTGGCCAGGCTGGACATTTTCTGTAATTCCTGCCGATTTACTACCGACTCCCCTCTGACACCCAGCACTGCTCCCTTTATTCCTCCATGTCCATCCTCCTGCTCCCCACATGTTGCCAGCTCCATTGTGCCTCCCTCATCTCTAAATACTGATTAGGGTCCTTCCCCTCACACTTATCCCTCCTCCCTACTCCTTGCACTCCAGGGACCTGCATACTTTCTTCCTTCCCCACCCACACTCCTCAGCTGGAAAATCTGCTTTCTCATACCATCTCCCCTCACTCTGGAATCATCTGCTGTCCTCCATCCATCTCTCTCTCCTTCCCTTCCCTACTCATTAGATGCCAGCTAAAACTTTGCCCTCCTCCCCCTTGTTTCCTGCCTTTCCCCTTCCTAAACCCTTCCTTACCTCTACTGATTGCACCTTTGAGTACGTGCTCAGCATTTTATCTTCCAGGTTCCTCTGCACTTTTGATTTTGCCTTATTTGCACACTTGTTTTGATTCAGCACTCTATTTATTGGATATCGTGTCCCAATCTTTGGTATTACTGTCTGTAATGTACTATAGCTTATGCACGTTGTCAGTGCTTTGTAATTATCATTATCATCCTGGTTTACTTTTCTTTGTAACTGTGTATCTTACTTCGAGAGGGCTCTTGCAGTAGGTATTCACATATAGGACTGACCTGTCAGGCGTCAGGACCCCACCGAAAAATTTCTAGCTAGCAGTCTCTGGTGGGGGAATGCCCTCACGTCAGGTGACCGGCGTCAGACGACGTCGGTATAAAGGGGCGGTCCTCCACGCCCGTCTTCCAGTTCTTTCCTGCTGTCGGCTTGAGAAAGTTCCTCGTGGTAGAACAGCACTCATCAGTCTTTCATTGGTCCCTAAGTGTTCAAACTTTTCGACCTAATTTCTCTGTTTTTCCTCTTTGTTCATGAGTCTCTGTGTATGTCGTCCCCGATGCCCTCTGAATTGCATAAGAATAAGTGCGATTCGTGTGGTTCCCAACTTCCACACAGGGAGGTCCATTCCTTGTGCCTCTTCTGTCTGGGCCCAGACCACCCCCTGGAGAAGTGCCAGCACTGCCAGAAATTTAACTCTGCTACCCGCAAAAGAAGGCAGCAGTCCCTGAAAACCCATATCCTAAAGAAGAAAATGTCTTCCATGGAAAAAGAGCTAAAGAAACTCAGGCAGGCGTCCATCTCCCCTGAAGGTCACAAGAAAAAAACGTGATGAGAAGCACCGGAAGCAGGAACCGGCTTCCACAGCAGCCGCGACTTCGGCCGGAGTCACGGCACTTAAGGTAACGTCCCTTCCGGGAGATCACTCCATGATGGCTGTCTTGGTGGTTACCAAGAAGGTGTCGCCCCTCCCATCTGGCTTGTGCTCGGGCCCTTCGGGAGCCTCCGGGGGAAAAAGGAGGCCTCCACTCCCATAAAGGCCGCTTCAACCACGCAGCCTTGGTCAGAGTGGGTGCGGTAAGTCTGACGTCGACCTACCGATGCCCGCCGGACAAGGCTGCTAAGCCGCTTACCCCTTCAGGGAGCACCCAGCCAAAACTCCGCCCAACAAGGCCTGTCTCAGCGCTGGGTCTTCCCTCAGGCAGGAGTCGGATAAGTCGGCGCTGGCTTCGATGCCTGCCCGGATTCGCCATAAGTCGGACATCAGGTTCCACAGACGCCTGCCCAACCAAGAAGCCTGCGCCCGGACCCCTCGGAACAGTCCGCTAGCCAGGCCTCCACAACACTCCAAGTTGCCCTCTGAGGTCCCCGTGTCTCCTCAATTGACCCCCCGGGGATTATTATCCTCCTTCCCCGGCCGTCACTGAGGATACTGGGATGCTGCCGTCAGGGAGCCCTCCTTCTGGACCAGATCCCCTGACGACAGACCCTCAGACGCCAGCCCCGACGCTGGCCTACCTGACGCCATCCGGCATCCCCTTACCTGGCGATAGGCCTATCCTTCCGTCAGGTCCTTCAGACCCTATCGAAGGTATACCCACGCCGGGCCCTGCACCCATGGGGCCAGCGTTACCACCTCCTGGCCCGCCAGCAGGGCCTCCGCCAGGCTCCTCTGCTCCATCAGAGTCCCAGACACCCGGGTACCCGACACCACAATATCCGGTGCCGCAATACCCAACTCCGCAGTATCCAACACCCCAGTACCCGACGCTGCAATATCCGGCGCCGCAGTAACCGACGCCGGGCTACCCACTGTCAGGTTATGGATACTCCTCCTATGGATATCCTCAATATCCATATCCCCCTCCTTCGCCACCTCCGCTGCCCACTCCCCAGCTGCCGGTGGATCTGAAGGAGACCTTGGCCTCTTGGTGGGCTGAGGCCAAAGCTTAGCTCACTTGTGAGGTCGAGAGTCATCTACCGATGCCGGACCCTATACAGGATCCCCTACGTCAGAGACTAGAGACTCCCTCCCCCTTCCTGACACCAGAGGAGAGCCCTCTGGTGCCCAAGGAGGGGAGAATACACACCTCAGGGAACTCCCCAGAGGGGCCGTCCCCCCCCCCGTAGGGAGGAGTCTTCCTCCTCTTCATCAGATACGTCTGACTCGGACTCAGAGACCGGATGCTCTGATCCCGAAGATGAGCCACGTATTCTAGAATGCCCTTGTCCAAGGACTTCTCCGCAGTCTCCTCCGGAGGACCCCTCCTTTCTGGAGTTATTGAGGAAAATCCAGGAGGTCCATCAGTGGCAATCAGTGGAGCCAGACCCACAGCGTAAAAAACTCACTGCTTATCTGGATCTGCCTGAGACCGCTCCTATGCTGATTCCACATTGGATAGAGCTTCACGTGGATCTTGTTTCCACCATTTGGAAACAACCGTCTGCGCTAGCCCCCCCTTCCGAGGAAGGCAGACAAGCTATATCAGGCGCCTGAGGGTGTAGACTTCCTTAGCCTCCACCCCAAGGTGGATTCGGTCATCATCAGCGCCTCTCAAGGCCGCTCCGCAAATCCCAAGCACCTCAGCTCGTCTCCGCCTGATAAGGAATCCTGGCTTCCAGACCAATACGGGAAGAAGATCTATTCCTCTTCTACCCTTGGTATTAGGGTCCTGAACTATGTGGCACATATGGGGGATTTTCAGAAGACTATCCTTGGTCAGGTGGAATCTAACTTGGGCTCCCTTCCTGAGTCACAGACTAAGCAGGAAGTGGCGGATCTTGTCCATTCTGCTCGTTTGGCCAGTCTGCACATGCTTCGTGCCGTGTGCGACGCAGTGGACACAGCTTGAAGGAGCTCGGCCTTCACTGTAGGCTTACGGCGTCACGCCTGGCTCCGCGTGTGAGGTTTGGTCCCTGAAGTGCAATCTGCTATCCAGGATGCTCCCTTCAGGGGTTCGGTGCTGTTCGGGGGTGATGTCAAGGACATCATTACTGAACTGCAGGAGAAGGGCAGTGCACTAAAGTCTGTCAACTCTATGTACAGGCCCCCTCAAGGGCAATGGCATCCTTTTCATGGACAAAACCGACAAAGACAAAAACCACAGGGCTAACGGGCCAATAAACGGGCCCCTCCAGCAATCAAGACTCCCCACAGCAAAAAAGCTGCCAGAGTCTCCGCTGCTGCGCTGCCCCACACCTCCTGACTCCCTGCCTCTCCCACTGCCTCTGGAGTTTCCAGAGGAACCAGTAGGGGGGAGATTCTCCTCCCATCTGCCGGGTTGGGAGAGGATAACATCAGACGCTTGGGTGCTCCAGTTGATGTCAGCAGGACACTCAGTAGAGTTTCTGCAGAAACCACCCCGAAGACACACCCCAAGTCTTACTCCCGCAACATCTTCCTCTGGTCCTAGACAAAATAATCTCCCTTCTCTCGAAGGCGGCAATAGAGCCAGTTCTCACTCATCTCTGGGGAACAGGTTACTATTCCTATTTCTTCCTAGTTCCAAAGAAAATGGGAGATCTGAGGCCTATCTTAGACCTCAGCTCCCTGAACATGTTTGTGGAGTACAAACTCTTCAGAATGCTCTCCTTGCAGAGCCTTCTGCCTCTTCTTCAGCAGGGACAGTGGCTATGTGCTCTGGACATGCAGGATGCCTACCTGCATATCCCCATATGCCCTTCCCACCACAAATTCCTTTGTTTTTGCTTTTGGGGGGACCACTACCAATTCAAGGCTCTCCCATTTGGTCTTTCCTTGGCCCCTGAGTGTTTACCAAATGCCTGTCTGTGGTAGCGGCCCACCTGTGTACCCAAGGAGTTCCGTACCTGGACGACTGGCTCCTGGTGGCCCCGTACAGGGAGAAACTCCTGCACTCCCTTTTCCTTACCCTGCAGCTTTTCACCAGCCTGGGTATCACCATCAACAAGGCCAAGTCCCATTTGGTCCTTTACCAATGCCTCCAATTTATAGGGGCAATTCTGGACATGACCACTGGCAAAGCCTTTTTGCCTCTGGACAGGGTAGACACCCTTCAGACTCAGGCCCGTCTTTTGTCCGGTCGCAGGAGGGTCGGAGCCAGGTCAGTCCTTCGCCTCCTCGGGCTAATGGCAGCTGCCATTCCGACAGTCCCACTCGCTCGGCTCCGTATGAGGATCTCTCAGTGGGCACTTCGGTCGCAATGGGACCAGACCATGGACAATCTAGACCAAGAGGTACTAGTTTCCGATCCCATGATCAGGGACTTGCAGTGGTGGATGGTTCAGGAGAACCTATGCCTGGGAGTTCACTTCTGCATCTAACCCACCTCCCAGATGTTAATGACAGATGCATCAGGAGAAGGCTGGGGTGCCCACCTCAGGTCTCACAGGACTCAGGGCAGCTGGTCCAAGTTCAAACAAAATCTGCACATAAATGTGCTCGAACTGAGGGCAGTCCTTATGCCCTTCAGTCTCTACACTCCTTAATCCTTCCCGGTCATCTCCTCATACAATCAGACAACATGTGCGTTTCTGGTATCTCAGCAAGCAGGGAGAAACACGTTCCTACCCTCCTATGCTGGGAAGCAATGAGAGTCTGGTATTGGGCAACGCAACATCACCTTCACTTGACTGTGGTTCATGTTCCGGGAGTGGAAAACACACTGGTAGACCAACTCAATTGGTCCTCAGCCAGGTCCCACAAATGGGAGTTAGATCAACAAGTCATAAATGACACCTTTCAGCAATGGGGGACACCTCAGATAGACCTCTTTGCCTCTTTCCAAAACGTGAAACTTCCCGCCTTCTGCTCGCTCGTTCCAGGCCGAGACATTTTTTGGCGGGACGCTCTGTCTCTCGCTTGAAGGGACAGATTCATTTATGCCTTCCCTCCTATTCCTTTAATTCCGAGGATCCTGAACAAACTCTGATCGGAGGGAGCTCGAATGATTCTCATCAATCCCTTCTGGCCCAGGAAAGTTTGGTTCTCTCTTCTGCATCAGTTTTTAGAGGAACTTCCTCTGTTGCAACAATTGTTGACCCAGGATCAGGGGACCCTTGTTCATCCAGTTGTCAAATCCCTTCATTTACATGCGTGGCTCCTGCAGACGTAGCAAAAGCCCGCTTTGGAGTCTCTCCTTTCGTAGCGGACATCTTGGTAGAGGCCAGAAAGCCTTCCACCAGGTTCACCTATGCCATGAAGTGGAAACTATACTCTATTTGGGCTAATTTGAAAGAGTTCGAACCTTTCTCATGCCCAGCCAATAAAGTCCTGGACTGCATGCATCACCTCTTCGATCTGGGTCTCAGCCATTCCTCGCTAAAGGTCCACATGGCCGCTATTTCAGCCTACCATATACCCTTCGGAGACAGGACTTTTGCTCAGTTGGAGGTCTCCAAGAACTTCCACAGAGGGGTTCTCTATTTGAGGCCCCCCATCCGCATTCCTTCCCCTACTTGGGACATGACTTTCATTCTGGAGAAGCTTACCCTACCTCCCTTTGAGCCGGCAGCTACAGCCGATTTGAAGTTCCTTTCTTGGAAGACACTCTTCCTAGTGGCCATTATTTCTGCTTGACGCATTTCGGAGCTTCAGGCATTGATGTACAAAATCCCGTACTTGATTTTTCACAAGGAACGTGTGGCTGTACGCACCAACCCTAAGTTTCTCCCCAAGGTGGTGGCTGAACCTACATTGAACCGATCAATTGAGCTACCCGCTTTCTTTACGCAAAACTCCAATCAAAGGGAATACGTCTTACATACTTTGGATGTTCACAGAATACTGAGCTACTACACCACTTGGACTGAGGATCTCAGGAAGACTGATTAACGTTTTGTCTCTTTTTGCTTTCAAAAGGGAAGGCAATGCTGTCTCTAAGCAATGTCTATCAAAATGATTGTCTCACTGTATCACTTTCTGTTATGACAAGTACAAGACCCTGTTAGGTCAGGTCAGAGGTCACTCCACCGGAGGAGTAGCTGCGTCTGTGGCTTGTTTCAAGAATGTGTCAGCGGCAGACATCTGTGCAGCCACAACTTGGACTTCTGTCCATACCTTCACAAAACACTACAGTTTGGACATTGCCTCTCGACGTAGAGCAGGTTTCTGGTTGGCTGTTTTACAAGGTCTCCTTTCATGAGACCCGTTCAGCCTGAGGTCCCATGCTATGGATGATAGTCCTACTTTTCCTTGTTCCAGACTGCTTGGGACTCAGTCCTGTATGTGAATACCTACTGCAAGAGCCCTCTCGAAGTAAGATAGTACAGTTACGTAAGAACTTGCCATAACAGTAGATTTTCAAGAGAGGCTCTTGCAGTAAATATTGCCTTCCCGCCCTCCAGCCCCCTAAGCTTTTTTGGCTCCATTTCCATGGGCAAAATATCCTCTTCTCTCTCATCTTGTCTCTTTTGTCCTTTGGCGGGAAAGAACTGGAAGGCGGGTGTGGGGGACCGCCCCTTTATACTGACGTCGTATGATGCCAGTCACCTGATGTGGAGGCAGTCCTCCACCAGAGACTGCTAGCTAGAAATTTTTCTGTGGGGTCCTGATGCCTGGCAGGTCAGTCCTATATGTGAATACTTACAGTACTGCAAGAGCCTCTCTCAAAGGTCTTCTGTTACAGTAATTTCTTACATAACTGTACTTTTCCCCTTCACTTTCCCTTTCCCCTGGGTCGCACGGGAAATGAGCCTTGGCTCAGTATGCACTTTTCAACAAAATAAATAAAATGGAACTCTGCACCTCTCCCTGGTTATATCGACAGTGCCTAGTGTATCACCCATAGAAGGGCAGCTTCTTAATAGACATGTAGAACTCTGCTAATTTTGTTCACGAAGGTCAGTTCTAGAGATAAAGCCGTATTTGCAGCCAGAAAACTAATGGAACTGTTGTCTGGGGATGCAGTCATAAACTTTTACACTGATCTGTCCTTTTCAACCCATCAGTGGCGCAAAGAATTTGAAGGGGCTAAGCATGGCTATGAACCCACAACTTCCATTTGCAAATGGTATTCTTGGCCTGGTGATGGGTGGAAGTTGCAGGGAAAACACAAATCTACACCAAGCCGGCTGGTGTTCATCGATTGTTGGACAAGCTTGAAAAAGAGAATCAGAATCAGCCATGCATTTTGCCTCTGATCATTCAGGGGCAGATGAGGCACCTTGAAATCCCCATGGCCTGTTGATCCTATCTAAGCATGGATTCCCTGCCATAGTGTTCTATTGGACTCTGTAAGGTAAACCCGGCAGTAGGACTCTGAATAATGCTTAACAAAATGACTGTCGCAAGTGTTAATGATTTGACATCAGTTGCCAGATAGAGACTTCATTATGGATGTTATCCTGTGCTTAGACTTTAAGAAAATGTTTATTTTCAAACAACATGAAGTCTTGCTGTATTCTGACATATTGCAGTTAGCCCCAGCACTTCAACTGCTCCGGAGAGGAAAGAGTTAAATTCTATGCAGAGCATAGAATGTTGAACTCGAGCTCGGTTCAAATCTCTGTCTGCTGCACTTTGAAGTGTAAGCGTCAGATTCTTTACTCCGCCTAACTGAACAGTCGCTCCGGAGAGTTCTCCTCTGCTCATGGTTCTCGGTCGGTTAAAGTCGTCGGTTTACCGATAAGTAAATTTAAATACTGCATTTGGGTAGGTCCTTGGAGGTAGCTAGATTGTCTACTAGGATTTGCTGACAGTTAAACTATTTTTAAATGAATTACAGTTGGCTAAGGAGTTGAAAAAGAAACTTGCAAACTCTGCTTATCTTGGAAGTAACCTCATAAGTGTTTGAATACTGCATTCTGGTTGTCCCTTGGGGGTAGCTGGATTGACTACTAGGATTTTGGGACAGAAACTATTTTTAAATAATTTACTGGTGCGTAGGAGTTTGAGATAGTTAAACTCTTTTTAACAGAGTTACTGGGGTTAAGGAGTGGTCACAGAAAAACCTGCAGTGTGAAACAGGAAAAGACAGTCTTTCAAGCAACAGAGGGTGGTGGATCTAGGTTTACGTTTGTTTGTTACAATTCTTAAGATTTTCAGCGCAGGAAGAGTTTAAAGCACAGCTGACTTATTTTGGGGCTGACAGCTCTCGGAGCATAAACCACCAGACCTGTTTTGGAGCTGGGAAGGTTTACCTGTGTCTGACTTGGATGTGTGGATTTTTCTCTGTTTGATTAGCAGGATATTTCCCTATCAAATTGTTGTGTAGGGCATCTTGCTGACAGGAAGGCACTCATTGCAGCAGTGGGTCAGAGCTTTTAGCTGATTGTTTTATGAGGCACAGTTTAGGCCCAACCCTTCCCCACCCCACCCCACCCACCCCTGAAATAGTTCCTTTATACTTGGGGTTCTGACATCATTTCCTCAAGAGTACAAGGTGCATGTCACTGTCATATCCTCTCTAGCACACTGCACTGACAATATAAGCATACACATTGTATATTATAAATATATATTTCTATATTACAAACCAATCACACACAAAAAAAAAAAACAAATGTGGGGAGTAGTGCAATGTAATGGCTGTGGGGCAGCAGTCTTCCGGGAGTCTTTCTGGAGGCTGAGATGCTGCCCTATTTACAGACAACTCTGTGCCCTGAGGGAGGAAGTTGCCCGTCTTCAGGCCACACTGGACAGTAGTACGGGGACCTTCCCCCAGGCCACACTGGACAGTAGGAAGGGAACCTCCCCCATCCAGGGAGCACCACAGCCACCACCACTACCTCAGAGGTTGCAAAGAAAACACAGCAGTTGGACCACAGTGGGCTCAGGAAGGGTGAGGATGGTGGAAAGGAGGCACACCCAGTCAGTTGTTCCACTCCACAATCCATACACCATTCTGGGGGAGCATAGCTCCCCTATGGATGCATCCACAGAAGAGACTAAGGAGGCTGAGGACAGCTGTCACAAGGGAGGCCCACAGGAAGGAGGCAGAGGACGCCACAAGGAAAGGAAGCAGCTCCTGGTGGGGGACTCAGTTATTAGGGGGATAGAACTGGGAGGAGCTGGGAAAACTGAAGTAAGGTGCCTGCCTGGTGCCATGGCTTGGAGGGACAGGAAGCGCATCCTCAGGATCATGACAACAGCTGCAAGGGATTCTGAGCTGGACGTAATTGTCCACCTAGGGACAAATGACTTGGCTCATCATGAGGTTAGAGCAGTGCAGGAGGACATTGCAGAGTTGGGGAGGGGCCTAAGACAAGTAGCACACACAGTATCCTTCTCAGAGGTGCTGCCTGTCAAAGGCATGGGTGAGGCGAGGGTAATTGGCATCATACAGTTTAATGAATGATTGAAAAAATGATGCGGAACACAGGGGTTTAACTTCATTAGGGACTGAGGGTTTCCACCTGGAGGGACACCAGCCTATACTGGCAGGATGGTCTGCATCTGTCCAGGAAGGGAACAAGTCTTTTTGAGCAATCGGTTTAAATGCTTCATTGGCAAGCTTTTAAACTAGTCAAAGGGGAGGCACTGACAAGCAGCAGAAAAATCCCAGCCTCTCCCTACAAAACAGGGTACTAAATGAGAAAAAGACCAAGGTAGAAAGGTCAGTGGGGGATGCTGCAACAGAAGGTAAAGCCATCAAAAAATGGAGAGCAATGAGTACCAATGCCCATAGTCTGGGTAACAAGCTTCCTGAATTAGTGGCCTTGATGGAGGAGGAACATCTGGATATCGTGGCAGTCACAGAAACATGGTACACAAAACCATGACTGGGACGTAAACATACCAGGATACACTATCTACAGGAGGGACAGGGAGGGTAAAAGAGGAGGAGGTTCTTTACATAAGGGAAGGAATAAAGCAACAGAACAAAAGGGTAAACAGGGAGGAGGAGAAGAAGCACTGTGGGTAAATTTGGAGACAGGCAATAGCACCACAATCCGTACAGGGGTTGTATACAGACCTCTTCTCAGGGGAGGAAATGGACAAGAAATGATATAAGTATACTTAGAATGGCAGAAAAAGGGGAGATATTGCTGATGGGTGATCTGAATATGCCAGAAGTTAACTGGAGTGCAGTTGCAGCTGCCACTTCAAGAGTGCAGTTATTCTAGATGCCCTACAGGGGCATGCCTTAGACAACTAGTACTGGAGCCCACTCGAGAGGAGCAATATTAGACTTGATACTCTCAAATGGAGATGGAGAGAGGATCACAGATGTAGAAAGTGGGTAGCCATCTGGGAACTATAGAACCATCAACAGTATGGTTCACAATAAACACAGCAATAGAGTCAAGCCATACAAAGACAAAGTACTGGACTTTAGGAGGGCTGACTTTGCTAAAATGGGTGAGTGCCTAAGGAACAACTAGCAAATGGGCAGGAAGGAGGGTGGAAGAACAATGGGAATAATAAAACTGCCATCACAGAGGTAACGAGCCTTTGTGTGAGCAAATAAACAAAACAAGACGATGTAAGAAACCACTATGGTTCTCAAAGGAAGTGGCAGTGAAGGTTCAAGAGAAAAGAAAGCATTCAGGAAGTACAAGGAATCGCAAGGAGCAGGACAGAGAACTGTATCAGTTAAAGCAAAAGGAGGCTGGAAGGCAGTCAGAACAGGAAAGGCCCAAACCGAGGAAGAGATAGCCAACTCAGTTAAGAAGGGGATAAAACCTTTTATAGGTACATCAGGGAGACGAAGGAAGACCAAGGAGGATAGTGAGGCTTAATAAAGGGAGGGAGGGTGGGCAGAGGAGACTGTGAAAAGGCAGAGATACTAAACAAATATTTTTGCTCAGTATTTACAAAGGAAGAGGGGAGGTACATAAAACAAACAGTAGTAATACTCTGGATACAGAAGTTGATACAGCCCATTTACAGAAGAAAGGGTTCTGAAAGAACTCTTAAAACTGAAGGTGGACAAAGCAATGGGGCCTGATGGGATTCATCCCAGGATTCTAAAAGAACTAAGGGTAGAACTAGTGACACCACTGACTACCTTTTTAACAAATCATGGGAGGATGGGGTGGTACCGAGGACTGGAGGAGGCATATGTGATTCCCTTCACAAAAGTGGGAGCAAGGCAGAAGCAGGAAACTATAGACCTGTTAGTTTAACCTCAGTGATAGGGAAAATGATGGAATCACTTCTAAAGGAAAGAATTGTCGAGTATCTAGAGGCCAGAGGGGCACAGGACCCTAGAGCAGCATGGATTCACAGCGGGAAGGTCATGCCAGACGAATCTGATAGATTTCTTTGACTGGGTGACGAAAGTAGTAGATCAGGAGGGCTGTGGACATGTCCTACCTAGACTTTAGCAAGGCATTTAACACAGTCCCACACAAAGATTAATATACAAGTTAGCCAGCCTGGGAGTGGGTCCCAAGATGACAGCCTGGGTAAAGAATTGGCTGGAGAATAGGACACAGAGAGTAATAGTAAATGGAGTCCACTCAGAAGAAAGGAGGGTTACTAGTGGGGTACCGCAGGGTTCAATATTAGGACCAGTCCTCTTCAATGTCTTTATAAGCGACATTGCAGAAAGACTGGAAGGAAAAATATGTCTCTCTGCAGATCATAGGAATCATCATAGGAAGGATACTGAGCCAAATGGACTTTCGTCCTATATGCTCGCCATTTCTCCTAATTTCTAATCTGATTCATATGCCTGTCCCATTTAGATTTAAACTCAGTAGTTGACTGACTAGCCACAACCTCCAACGGTAATCTGTTCAATCGTATACTATCCTTTGATTAAACCACTGTGTACTTCGTGACTTTCTTCCGCTTGATGTTGTTAGCTGCATTGGGTGAGACCTTGTATTATACATACTATTATTTAATTCTAGACCAGTGATATCCCAAAGATCATCATGCTAAAGCCTTGTACACTAAGCACATATCGCCTCGTTTCTTCGCTCCTCCAAAGTATACATATTCAACTCCATCAATCTGGTTTCGTAATTTTTCCCTACCATATTGTGGATAGCTTTTGTTGCTCTTTTCTGGACCCGCTCCAACAACATTGAGTCCTGTTTTTTAAAGGGTGACCACACCTGTGCTCCATACTCCATGACAGGCCTCACCAAAGAAATATACAGAGGCATAATAACAGTCCTACTTCTGGATGACATATGCCTCAGTATACAATTTAAAATTCTATTTCCTTTTTGGGCTATAGTTTGACAATGTGGTGAGAAGGACATATCACTGGATACTGTTATGCCCAGATCTCTTTCCTCGCTGTTATTTTTAGTGGTGTATTACCTAACATATAAGATAATTTAGGATTTCTGTTGCCCAGATGCATAATGAAACATTTATCTTTTATTTAGTGTCAATTTGAATTTATTTGACCATATGTCGATATTATCAATTGTGTCTTGTAGATTTGATGTATTTAGTCTAATATTTACTTGCACCAATCCTACAATCATCAGCAAACTTTTGTATCCATACAGATTTTTGTTTTATTTAGTGATGATACATAAAGATTAAATAAACAAGGGCCAGGACCGATCCTGGGGCACCCAACTAATCACACGAAACTATCGGACTGTTCCCTCTAATGCTCACACATTGATTTCTATCGTGTAACCAGTTTTGAACCCAGTTTATAATATAAGGGTTTATAATCAGATTTCTCATTTGTTGTAATAATTCAGGTGAGGGAGCTTGTCAAAGGCCTTCAGAAATCTAGAAACAGCACATCAACAGGGATTTCCTTATCCAATCTATCTATAACATGGTTATAGAAGGCCAACATATTCGTCTGACACGACTCTACCCTTAACAAAACCATGCTGAAATTTATCTGTAGATGATTTGTTTCAAATATTCATTTATTCTATCCTTTAATACTCCTTCCAAAATCTTAGAAGGTATAGCAGTAAGGCTAATAGGTCTATAGTTTGCAGGATCCATCTTGTTTCCTTTTTATAAATTGGGACAACAATGCTGATCTCCACAATCAATCACCTCACCTGTATCCAATGACTTCTGGAAATGTATGTTAATGGGGAGCTATTGTCTCTGCTAACTCCTTAAGTACTCTTTGGTTAAACCCATCAGGACCGGGATTTAGTAGGATCTAATTTAGCCAATCGTCTTTAATTTCTGTATGAGTTATTAATATTCTTTCTTTTGGATCTAGATCACATCTTATAATAGGATATGAAACTTTATCTTTAGTGAAAACAGTTGAAAATATTTGTTTGCAATATCTGCCATTTCTTTGTTATCTGATGTACTGTCACCATTTATTTTCCTTAATGGACCTATAGTATTTAAATTCCTTTACATTATTAATGTAAGCATAGAAGGCCTTAGGATTTCCTTCCACCCTATTAACCAGGTTTAATTCATAGTCAATTTTAGCCTTCCTAATTTGTTTTTTATAGTTTGTTAATTGTGTATATTGGTTTCTAATTTTGTTTGATCTATTTGTTTTCCACTTTTATAAAGTTTGTGTTTCTTGTTTAATAATGATCTAATGTTATGAGTCCACCACTGTACTTTTTTATTTCTCCCAGTATACTTTTGTTTTGTGGGAATATTTTCCATTTCTTGTTGTTTTATTTTTGAGGAAAAAATGTCCCATACTTCTTTCAATGGTCTATCGTCGAACTCTTTCCTCCACTGCCATTTTGAAAGATTGGCGTTCATCTTTACAAAATTTGCTTTTCCAAGATCGTAAGTAATGGTTTTACCCCTTTGATTTATTACTGGTTCGGCTAATTTAAATTCCACTTTAGAGTGGTCGCTTGTTCCTAAAGCTACAGTAGTCTTACACTCACTCAGAGTGTCTCCCATATTTGTTAAAACTATATCCAGTATATGTTTTCCCTGGTCTGATCTGTCACACTGGACTAACCTAATTTGATCACATGCAATTTGAAAATCTTTCTCAAAAGGTGTTACTGCAAAAGATGTTCCCCAATTAATTCCGGGTAGACTTAAATCCCCTAGATTTAATAGTCTATCTGTTGGGTTTAAGGTCAACATGTGATCAATCAAACTTTTATTATATTGTGAAGTTGATGATGGAGCTCTATAAATAAGTCCCAAAATTATTTTTGGGGCGTGTGTCGGTAGTAATTTGATCCACACTTGATCCATCGTGTCCAAGGAGGATATCACTTCTTCTGAATTTATACTATCTATTATATATAGAGCCACCCCTCCCCCTTTTCTATATATTCTGGACTTTTTATATAAAGTGTAACCACCGATAGCCTGACCCCAATCATCGTTTGCATCCCACCACGTTTCTGTCACAGCAGCTATATGTATATTATTAGTAATCAAAATATTTCTAAATTCCCCCATTTTATTTTTCAAACTCCTAGCATTAACCAACATACAATTCCAGGAATCAGATTTATCATTTTTATTAATATTTTTAACTCTATATGTGTTTGTGTTGTCATATCCCCCATCCCCCCTTTCATTTAGTTTAAATCAGTCCTTGTGACTTCTTTAAATCTCTTAACTAGATATCTAATCCCCACCCTCTCCAGGTGTAATCCATCATGCTTAAACAAACTTGGATTGTTAAATACTGACGAGTTATCCAAAAATTGTGCCCCTTCTTTTCTGCACAAATCACTCAACCATCTGTTTAAGGTATTGATTTTGGAAGTTTTAGCTAAATGATAACCAAAAACTGGTAATATACTAGATATTATTACGGTACCCCCTTTTTGTTTTATTTTCAGATGACACTAAGATCTGCAACAGAGTTGATGCACAGGGTGGGGTGGAAAGGATGAGAAGGGACTTGGCAAGGTTAGAGGAATGGTCAAATGTATGGCAGCTTAGATTCAGTGCTAAGAAGTGCAAGGTAATGCACCTGGGAAACAAAAACCCAGGGGAAGAGTACACAATGGGGGGTGAGATACTAACAACAACAAAAATGGAAAGGGACCTGGGGGTAGTCATATCAGATGACCTAAAGATGGGCAAGCAATGTGAGAGGGCAACAAGGAGGGCTGGGGGGATACTGGGATGCATAGGGAGAGGCATCACCAGTAGAAAACAGGAAGTTGTTATCACTCTGTATAGACAGCTGGTGAGACCTCATCTGGAGTACTGTGTGCAGTTCTGGAGACCCAATCTCTGCAAAGACATAGACAGGATAGAAGCTATCCAGAGGAGGGCAACTAAAATGGTGCAGGGTCTGCACCAGAAGACATATGAAGAGAGAAGTAAGGAGCTTAATATGTATAGCCTTGAGGAAAGGAGGGAGAGGGGGGACATGATAGAAACTTTCAAGTACCTCAAGGGAATCAACAAAGTCCAAGAGGGTAGCATCTTTCAAAAAAAGAGGTGTGCAAGAACAAGAGGGCACAATTTGAAGATGGAAGTGCTCAGAGGTAATTTAAGGAAGTATTTTTTCACAGAGAGGTTGTGGATGCATGGAACGCCTTCCGGAGGAGGTTGTGGAGTCAAAATCAGTGGTGGAATTCAAGCGTGCATGGGATAGTCATAAGGCAATTCTGGGGGGTGGGGGTTAGAAGAAGTAGGCTGCTGGTTAACTAGGATCTGCAGCTTATCCAGTAGGTAGGGAAATGGGCAGACTGGGTGGGCCAAGCGGTCCTTATCTGCCGTCAAATTCTATGTTTCTATGTTAAGTACTTTGTTTTTTCGGTTCAAATCCCTGTCTGTGGTACAGTAAGTACGTGGGTAGTGGACTTAGGAAAGAAACTTGTGGAAATTGTAAAACTTACCATTTCAACTGGTTTGGCTGAACCAGTTGCTTTGTAGAGTGTAGCTGATTTAATTTTCTCTCTAAAAAGTTTATTGTGGTACCGGTCCTCATCGGTTTTAAAAATAAACATGTGCTTTGTGTTTTTTTCAAATGCCCTGACACGGTTAGAAACCGATAAGGGTGTTTTGCCTGGCTTAATCCGAGTAAAGGGTACGTTTTTGATTTAGGATGACCACGTCTGAGAAACCCAGAAAGAAAACCGGGCCCACTGGGTTTCAACACTGCAGTGTATGTGGGGAGGCCTTTGCTAAGGCTGATCCCCACACCATTTGTGTTTATTGTCTGGGGTTTGACCACTTCGATTCAGACTGCCAAATTTGCAAATATTTCCCTAAAGTCACCCTGGACAAAAGATTGGGTTGGCTTAGGAAAAGGGAGGCTGAGAAGTCCGCTAACCCTGATGGCCAGCCCGGTTCGGTTCCGACCGAACTAGTAGGAGTGCCCTCTGAACAGGGCGAGACTCCTTCAGGCAAAAGGAGAGCCAATTCTGAGGGATCGGTCCCTTCCAAGAGAAAAAAAAAAAAGACAAATCGGCCGGTTCGGATCCAGAACCGCATCATCCGACCGCCGAGGAAATTGTCTGAGCGATTCGCATAGTGGAATCGCTTTGTCTGGTTCCGATTGATCCGGCGCCTTCTGGCAGGCGTTCGGTTCGGTCAGTTCCTCCGGTTCAAGATTATGCCCCTGAAGATTTTTATGAACCGGATCTGGAGGGGACGATGATTTTGATGATGAAGAAGGTGATGATGATGGAATTGAAGGCCTGGATGAGCCCATAGAACCGGACATCTCCCCAGACAGACCTTCTGGTGTTTCCCCTCGTAGGCTTTCTGAGTCCCCTTCCCACTTTATGTTTTACAGAAAATGGCAGAAACCCTCCGGCTCCCTATGGAGGAAGCTGTTGAGGAGCAAGAGGAGCCTGACTTTGTGGAGATGATGGATATCCCAGAGTCCAAGAGGTTTCCTATACCCCTTCACAAATCTTTTGGGAAACGGACACAAAAACTGTTAAACTCAAAATTCATTACCTCCTGTAGACAGACGGATGGACAAGAGGTGCATGCTGTCAGGCTCAGGTACGGAGTAATTGTACCAACAATGCAGTCATGTTGGGGTCGTGCAGGCTGCTGCCTGTTATTAGGCTAACAAACCCTTGGCTTCACACCCCCCAGAGAAAGACCCCAGGAAGCTGGATGCCATGGCAAAGAAGCAGTACTTTGCATCCTCCTTGGGGCTCAGGCAGGCTAATTACATGGCCTGTACAGCCACGTACCAGAAGTCCAGGTGGGACACTGTTCTGGAACTGGCTAAACAGGCCTCTCCCTAGCTTGTTAAGGAGCTGGAGGAGGTGGCTGCTGATGGGATTGAGGCATCAAAAATTAAATTTCATGCTGCTGTGGACTCCAATGATGTGTCATCAAGAGTCATGGCTACATCTGTGGCTCTTCGGAGACTAGCTTGGCTCAGATGTACTAGCCTATCACAGGATACCCAGGCTAAGGTTATGGATTTCCCTGTGGTTAATAATTCTCTGTTTGAGGAGCAGACAGAGAATTATATGAAAAAGATGGATGAGTACAAGACCACCTATAGGAGTGCACAGGCCAAGGAAAGGCAATCAACTCCTCAGAGGCAGCAAGCTAGGGGCAGGCCTTTTCATATGCCTTTCTACCAAGCACAGACCTCCTCTCCTTTTTCCCAGAGGGAGAGGCAGAAGGGGGATGAGCAGGGCTGCATCCACCTCTCAGCCTAAGGCTTCTGCCAAGCAGACACTCTGATGTGTCAGCCTGGGTCGACTCCCCCATTCTGGTAGGAGGCAGGCTGGCTTACTATTTCCAGAACTTTTTTTTCCCTTGGTAAGAGTGAAGGCCATAATAGAGCTGGCATCTTCCTTCCACCCTCTGGTCTCTCAACCATCAAGACACTTTCTTCAGTTGCTGGGCCACATGGCAGCTTCCACTGCAGTGGTTCAGGGGGCCAGATTTCAGATGAGAGACATTCAGTTTCATGTGAGAGCTTTTTGATCTCAGAAAAAAGATCCTTTGACCAAACTGATTCCAGTGACTCAGACTCTGATCCAGGCTCTTCAATGGTGGTAGGATCAGGACAATCTCAGGCAAGGGGTCCCATTCATTTCTCAGTCTCATTCTGTGGTCCTAACCACAGATTCCTCTCTCCTGGGTTTGGGAGCCCACTTGGAGGCTCTCACAGCCCAGTGAGTGTAGGCCACTCAGGAGTCTCTTCTCCACATCAACCTTCTGGAGCTCAGGGCAGTTTATCTGGCTCTACAGGTTTTCTCACAGTCAGTAAAGAACATGGTGGTTCAAGTCAGGGCAGACAACACCTCCACCATGTGGTACATCAACAAGCAGGGAGGCACTTTGTCTACGGCCTTGTGCATGGAAGCCATGAAAATATGGCCCCTGGTTTACTTCTTACAGTCCTCTGTGGTAGCAGTCCACCTTCCAGGAAAGGACAATGCGTTAGCAGATTCATTGAGCAGGATTTCCCAGGGCCATCATGAATGGTCCCTAGATCCCCTAGTGTTGAAAGTAATTTTTTCAAGAAGGGGCACTCCAGAGATAGATCTCTTTGCAGCCCCAGGCAATCACCAACTTCCTCTATTTTGTTGCAGATCCCCAGTCTTGGGCTCAGTCCCTCTGGATGCTCTGGTTCTGAATTGGGAGGGGAAATTTCTGTATTCCTTCCCTCCTTTTCCTCTGCTGTTCAAGGTCCTGGTCAAGGTAAGGTCACAATCTTGCAAAGTGATCCTGATTGCTCCAGATTGGGCCAGGCAGCCTTGGTATCCCCTGTTGCTGTCCCTAGCAGTCCATCTTCCTCTGTCTCTTCCCAGGAATCACAATCTGTTAACCTCCTCTCAGGGGAGGATTTGGTATCCCAACCTTCGGTCTCTCAATCTCAAGGCATGACTTTTGAAGAGTTAGAGTATGCAAGTTTGCATCTGTCTCAGGGGGTTCTGGACAATCTCAAAGCCTCTTGAAAGCCTGCCACCATAAAAACTTATAACTCTAAATGGAAGAGATTCAGCATCTGGTGTTCCAAAAATTATATATCCCCTGATACTGCTGAATTGTCTACAGTTCTGGATTATATGGTTCACCTCAATGGCCTAGGCTTCAGACCAGCTACCCTTAAAGTACGTTTGTCAGCTGTTTCAGCTTTTCTGTCATTGGGAAAGCCTTCCTCTCTGGCATCTCATCCTGTTTTCTGTAAATTTTTCAAGGGATTGCTTCATACCAATCCTCCCTTTAGGGATCCTTTCCCTGCCTGGGATCTTAACGTTTGCGTTGCCCAGCTTATGCAACCCCCTTTTGAATCTTTGTCTGCAGCAGAACTTAAGTACTTGACTTGGAAGATTGTGTTCCTGGTAGCTATTACCTCTGCCAGACGTATCAGTGAGTTGCAAGGTCTGTCAGTGAAGCCTGATTTTTATCTCATTCCATAGAGATAAGGTGGTCCTTAGAACCAGTAGGAGGTTCTTACCTAAAGTGGTTTCAGATTTTCATTTGAACCAATCCATGTCTCTCCCTGTGTTCTTCACTGATCATTCTTCTTCAGGAGAAAGAAGATTACACAGTTTGGACGTTAAAAGGGCCCTTAGTTACTACATTGAGCATACTAAGGCACACAGGTTTGACTTCCTCCAGTTGGTCCTCATTTATGTGGACGTGGGTAAGGGCAAACCTGCCACTAAGAGAACTATTGCCAGGTGGGTTGTTTCTTGTATACAATTCTGCTATGAGAAGCTACGCAAACTACCCCACTCGGGCCTGAGGGCTCATTCGACTAGAGGTTAAGCTGCTTCCCTGGCTGCTGCCAGGGATATTCCTTTACTAGAGATATGCAAAGCAGCCACCTGGAAAACAGTCCATACATTCACCAAGCATTACTCTCTGGATATCCAGGCTAGGAGTGATTCTCGGTTTGGTACAGCAGTACTGTAGAGCCTATTCCCGAGATAGGTTCGAATCCCTCCTCCATGGAGGTACTGCTTGGTAGTCTGCAATATGTCAGAATACAGCAAGACTTCATGTTGTTTGAAGAACAAATTACTCACCTTAGTAATTGTGTTTCTTCTAATGGAGATTGCTGTATTCTGACCTCTCTTCCCTCTTAGAACCTGTTTTTAGGAAGTGGGCTGGCAGGTGCAGTGTTGCACCCCAGGGGTGCATTTGGGCACTCCCTCTTTTAAGGGCGGGGGAGTGGATTATGTTTCTTTATTTCAGTAGTCATAAGTTGTTCACTACCTGGTTTTTGATTTTGGATTTCTTGACTTGAGTCTTTTGGGGGATCCATAGTATTTGATTGCCATTTGGCTAGTAAAAGTCTACAATTTCCACATAGTGGGTTAGTTAGTATTGGCTCGTAAGAATCTGATGGTTACACTTCAGAGTGCTGCAGACAGAGGTTTGAACCGAGCTTCAGCTCAATGTTCTATGCTCTGCATAGAATTTAACTCTTTCCTCTCCAGAGCAGTTCAAGTGCTGGGGCTAACTGCAATATCTCAGAATACAGCAAGACTCCATTAGAAGAAACACAATTACTAAGGTGAGTAATTTTTTCTTTTATCTCAAGGCAGTGACTTACTTCAGTTTTTCCTGACTAGGGGCACGAGATATGGCTACCCCTTCACTCCCACTCTTTGCATTCTGTATGAAACTGTGGTGATAGTAAATAAAAACAAAAATATATAAGGGATTAACGCAGGAGACAGGGACCCTAAAAAAATCACTATATACAGATGACTCTTTTCTTTGTCACCTCCTTTGACACATCATGCCTTCACTGATAGAAGAACTGCAGCTTTATGGTGAAGTCTCAGGATATAAAATTAACTTGGGGAAAATCAGATGGGTGGCTTATGCTCCAGAGATTTTATGGCTAACTTCCCCTTCAAATGGCAGTAAACAATACAGTGAGATACGCAGTCATAAAAATAACCCCCAGTCTACCCTCACTATTTAGTCTCAACTACGAGAAGTTCTTTGTAGAAGTCAGGGTTGACATAAATAGATGAGCATTGCTGTCCTTCTCATTAGGGGGAGGAATTGCAGCATTGAAAATGAATATCATGCCCCACTTTTTATTTAGTTTTCAAGCCTTACCCATCAACATTCCTGAACTCTTTTGGGGAAAAGTCCAAAAAACATTTGATGTATTTTGTGTGGGCTAAGGGTTGATACAGAATTAGCAAAAAAATGGTATAACTTGCCCAGGAGAGGGGAGGATTGACTTTGTCTGACCTCAAACTATACTACATTGCAGCACAGTTGGCCCCCATAGTCTCATGGATAAAACAGTGTGCAGTGACACAGGATGGTGAGACATGTATGTAATTATTTATTTATTTAAAATTTGGTAACCAGGACAAGCACACTGAGCCAAGGCTCGTCTCCAGGTGCGACCCTGGGGAGGGGTACAAATGCAGACAGAGGGATAACAAATACGAATCAGTGTAGAACATTATGCAGTAAAACAAATTATTTACATGTTGATATATACCTCTTGATATGTTCAAATAAACAGTTGAAAAGAGGTAGACATTGAGATAGAAAAACAGAACAACATTGATAAGTAAATGTTTCTAAGTGTAAATATGCATTCGAGTACATAGAGTACACAATACATAGAGTAGGCCAATCAGAGTTCCACTCAGTTATCTAGTAAGACAAAACGGGATGCGAGAAAGGGAACAGGACCGGGAGAAAGAAGAAGTGGGACAGTAGGTGAGTTAGAGCTGTGAACAAATGCAAGATGAGGTAGGGGTTGGTCTAAGTAAGCGTTGAAGTGCTAGAAAGGAGGGGATGAGACGAATTTGGGGAGGGATATTATTCCAGAGGGAAGGAAGTTTATAGGAGAAAGCAAGTTTCCCAGCAGAGGTACGGACTCATGGAAGGGTGAAGGAACGGGCAAGGTTTGTATGTGAATTATATGGGAAGGGGGTGGCAAGATTTAGAAGAGATACTAGATAGGACAGGAGAGTTCCAAACCAGTATTTGGAAGTGAAGGTGGAGCAGTGTCTGTGAGAGGGATTGGAGAGATGGGGAGGAGTAGAGATCGCAGTGGTGTGTCAGGTGGGGGGAGTTTGAGGCGACCGACAGCAGGCGTGGTAAAGGACATCTAGGCTAGCGAGGGAGGTGCTTGGAGCTATGCTGAAAACTGCATCAGCGTAGTCTAAGGCTGGGAGGATCCATTTGACCCCTAGCTCATGTCTAACTGGGAGGGAAAGAAAGCTCCCAATCCCAAGTTTATATCCGTTTAAATGGGACTACGTCTTCCCACATTCGGTTATGACAGGGAACATGTTAGGGTTGCCCTCTTTCCCCGTCTCTTTGCATTATACTTGGAACCCCTGGCAATGACCATCAGACAAAACCCCCAGGTGGATGGCATACCGCAAGGCCAAGAGACATACAAGATATCTCTCTTCGCAGACAATATTCTTTTAACTCTTCTCTCTCCTGAAATTTCTATCACTGCAGTGTGGGAGTCTTTCAAGAAAATATGAGGAACTGGCTAACTTCAAGCTGAACATTGCAAAGACAGAAGCTCTAATGCTTAGTTTTACTCTTTTACAGAAACTGAAGGCTTCCTTTCCTCTTAAGTGGCGCTGTACAAAATTTAAATATCTGGGTATTCACATACCACAAAACCTGGAGCACCTTGAGCTTGTTAACTATGAACCTGTCTCTCTCCTAATCCAGGCAGACCTAACCAGATGGGGTAACCTAAAACTAACCTTTTCTCAAAGAATAGAAACCATACGAATGAACATCCTCCCCAGGTTGCTTTACTTGTTTCAGAATATTCTGACTTTTCCTTATGAATTCTACTTCAAATCTTGAAACAGGATGGTATCTTTGTTTATCTGAGAGGGTCAGAGACCTGGGGTCCGTTCCATTTTACTTTCAAACAACATGAACTCTTGCTGTATTCTGACAATATGCAGTTAGTCCCATCACTTGAACTGCCGCGGAGAGGAAAGAGTTAACTTTATGCAGAAGCGTAGAACGTTGAGTTCGAGCTTGGTTTTCAAACTTCTGTCTCTGGTACTTACCAGTGTAACCATCAGATTCTTTACTCCGCCTAACAGTGAAGACGCTCCGGAGATTTCCTCTGCTTCCGTTCGGTAAAGTTTTAAAAAAGCACCTGTTTTAAACCGATTTGTTTATTATTTTTGGATTTCCAGCCTCTGTCTACGGTACAGGTAGTGTGGTAGATAGGTGGTCACTAATGTGTTATTTTATAAGTTGTGGAAATTGTTTTTTGTCTTGGTTTTTCATCGGTCGGTCCGGTTAGGAACCAACTTTTCTGATTATTTTATTATTTTCTGGGATTAGTGTGGTATTCCGGTGTCGATCGGTTTCAAAAGAACCAGACTTTTTTCTGTTCTTTTACGGAACCTGTGACACGGTTCGTAAAACTGAACGGTTCTTTATTACCTGGCTTGAAAGCTTTAAGGGTAATTGGTTAAATTGTCCATGTCTGAGAAACTCAAGAAAAAAAAACAGTCCCACTGGGTTTCAGCACTGTACTGAGTATGGGGAGGCCTTTGCCAAGGCCGACCCCCACCTCATCTGTGTTTATTGTCTGGGGCTTGACCACCTCAAAACAGACTGCCAGATTTGCAAAAACTTCCCTAAAGCCACTCTTGAAAAAAGATTGAGTAGGCTGAAGGAAAGGGAGGCCGAGAAGTCGATAGATCAAGATGGCCAGCCCGGTTTGGTTGCGGCCGAACCTGAGGAGGTGCCTACTAATCTAGGCGACACCTGCTCGGGCAAAAGGAGGTCTGACTCCGAGGGATCGGTTTAGTCGAAAAAGAAGCGTAAGTCAGCTGGTTCGGATCCAGCACCACGTTCTCCAACCGCTGACGAGGTAGCCAAAGCCATTAGTATAGTTCAGTCGCTTTGCCTGGTTCCGTCCAAACTAGTACCGCCGGTTAGGCGGTTGTTTCGGTCAGATCCACCTCCATCGGATTACGATCCGGATGCTTTCTATGAGGAGTGGGAGGGAGAAGAAGAATATCCTGATGATGAGGACGAAGGTAATGACTTTGAAGGTCTGGATGTGCCCATTGAACCGGACATCTCCCCAGACAGGCCCTCCAGTGTCTCCCCTCCCAGGCTTTCTGAGTCCCCTTCACACTTCTTGTTTTACAAGAAGGTGGCTGAAACCCTCCAGCTTCCTATGGTTAAAGCTGCTGAGGAAGAGGAAGAGCCTGATTTTGTAGAAATAATGGACGTCCCAGAGTCCAAAAGATTATCTATCCCTCTTCACAAGTCCTTGGGGAAACAGACACAAAAGCTTTTACAAACACCTAACTCCTTACCCCCTGTGGATAAGAGAATGGACAGGAGGTATATGTTATCAGGCTCAGGTATGGAGTTCTTATATACTCATTGCAGCCATGTTGGGGTAGTGCAGGCTGCAGCCTGTGACAGGGCTAACATACCTTTGGCTTCACAACCCCTGGACAAGAACTCCAGGAAAGTTGATGCCATGGCTAAGAAACAATATTTGGCATCCTCTTTGGGACTCTGGCAGGCAAATTATATGGCCTACACAGCCTGGTACCAGAAATCCAGGTGGGATATGGTTCTGGAACTGGCTAAACAGGCCTCCCCCCAGCTAGCCAAAGAGCTGGAGGAGGTGGCTGCTGATGATTGAGGCATCCAAGTGCAATTTCATGCTACTGTGGACTCCAGTGATGTGCATCTAGAGTCATGGTTACATCTGTGTCTCTCAGAAGATATGCTTGGCTCAGATGTACTAACCTTTCATGAGATACCCAGGCCAAGGCTATGGATTTCCCTGTGGTTGGTAACTCTCTGTTTGGGGAACAGACAGAGGCTTACATGAAAAAAAATGGATGCATACAGGACCACCTACAGGGTGCACAGGCCAGAGAGAGAGCAAGCCACTCCTCAGAAGCAGCAGTCTAGGGGCAGGGGCAGGCCTTTCCAGAAGGCCTTTTTAGCAAGCCTGAGGCTTCCTCTTCTTTCCACATAGGGGTTCTTTTGAGGGAGAGGCAGGAGGAGGATGAGCAGGGCTGCATCCTCTTCCCAGTCCAAACCTCCTGCCAAGCAGACACCCTGATGTGTCAGCCCAGGTCGACTCCCCATTCCAGTAGGAGGCAGGCTGGCTTACTTTCCAGGCCTGGAAGTCTGCTACCTCAGACAAGTGGGTCCTGGAGGTAGTAAGCCAGGGGACTACCCTCAGCTTCAAGGTTTCCAAAACTGAGGCCAGGTCTTTTCCACCTGCATCCATCCCAGAGACCCTTGCCCTAGAGGCAGAGGTTTCCTCTCTTCTGGCTCTCAGAGCTGTAGAGAATGTTCTTACTCAACACAGGGGCAACGGTCTGTACTCCATGTACTTCCTTACCCCAAAGAAGACAGGGGAGTGGCGAGCCATCCTAGACCCAAGGTATTTGAACAAGCACATCTCAAAACCAAAATTCAGAATGTGACTCTGGTAATAATTCTTCCCTCTCCCAAGGCCAGGGGATTGGCTTGCATCCCTGGACCTCAAGGATGCCTATTTCCATATTTCTATCAGGTGCTTCCACAGAAAGTACCTCAGGTTCGAGTTGCCTTCAGGCCACTATCAGTTCAGAGCCATGCCATTCGGCCTAACATCAGCTCCAAGGGTGTTCACAAAGTGCCTTGCAGTAGTAGTTGCCTACCGCAGAAGGCAGGGTATTTCCATTTTCCCATATCTGGACAACTGGCTAATTGTGGGTCAGTCATCAGACCAGATCAAATCAGCTCTGCAAACCATTCAAGACTTGCTCAGTTCTCTGGGGTTTCTTCTCAATCTCCCCAAAGTCTGTCCTCGAACCAGTTCAACTCCCTACTTTCATAGGGATAGAATTGGATACTGTCCAAGCAAAGGCCTTCCTTCCTCTGACAAGGGTAAAGGCCCTAACAGATCTTGCTTCCACTTTTCGGCCTCTGGTCTCTCATCCAGCAAGGCAGTTTCTTCCAACTCCTGGGCCACATGGCAGCTTCCACTACAGTGGTGCAAGGAACCAGATTTCAAATGAGGGACATTTAGTTCCACCTAAGGTCCTTTTGGTCTCAGAAAAGAGACTCTTTCACCAAATTGATTCCAGTGACTCAGATTCTGGTTCAAGCTCTCCAGTGTTGGCTGAACAAGGACAACCTCAGACAAGGAGTTCCATTTCTCTCTCAACTCCCTTCAGTAGTCCTAACTACAGATGCTTCTCTCCTAGGTTGGGGAGCCCATTTGGGAGCCCTTATGGCTCAAGGGGTCTGGTCTCCACAAGAGTCTCTCATTCATATCAATCTCCTAAAACTCAGGGCAGTTTTTCTAGCCCTTCAGGCCTTCTCGGAGTCAGTCAGGGGCAAGGTGGTCCAAGTCAAGACAGACAATACCACCACCACAATGTGGTACATCAACAAACAGGGAGGCACTTGGTCCACGACCTTGTGCACAGAAGCCATGAAACTGTGGTCTCTAGCCTATTCTCTTCAGACTTCCCTGATAGCAGTTCACCTTCCATGAAAAGACAATGTACTAGCAGATGCCCTGAGCAGAATCTCCCAGGGGCATCACGAATGGTCCCTGGACCTCCCATACTATAGGTCATCTTCTCCAGACGGGGCACTCCAGAGGTGGATCTCTCTGCAGCCCCAGACAATCACCAACTTCCCCTGTTTTGTTGCAGACCTCCAGTCCTGGACTGTTCCTCTGGACGCTCTCATTCTGGATTGGAAGGGCAGGTTTCTCTATGCCTTCCCTCCCTTCCCTCCCCTCTATTGTTCAGAGTCCTAATCAAAATCAGATCTCAACCCTGCACAATGATACTGGTGGCTCCAGATTGGGCCAGACAGCCTTGGTATCCTCTGCTGCTGTCTCTGGCAGTGTCGCGTCCCCTGTCTCTTCCCAAGAGATACAATCTCCTAACCTCCTCTCGGGGGAGGATCTGGTACCCCAATCTCCAGTCTCTCAACCTCAAGGCCTGGCTCTTGAAGAGTTAGAATATGCAGGGCTGCATCTTTCTCAGGGAGTCCTGAATATTTTGAAGGTTCTCAGGAAACTTTCCACTAGAAAAACTTATAATTCCAAATAGAAAAGATTCAGCATTTGGTGTTCTCAGAAGAGCATTGTGCCTGATTCTGCAGGCATTGCTACAGCCTTAGATTATCTGGTTCATCTTAATGGTCTAGGCCTTAGGCCTGCAACCATGAAGGTTCACTTAGCAGCTGTCTCTGCATTCCTTTCGGCAGGGAAGGGCTCTTCCCTGCATCTCATCCTGTTTTCTGTAAGTTTTTCAAAGGTCTGGTTCATATTAACCCTCCCTTTCGAGAGACTACTCCGGCTTGGGATCTTAACATCTGCATTGCCCAGCTTATGCAACCACCATTTGAACCTCTGGCTTCAGCTGAGCTGAAGTACTTGACCTGGAAAACTGTGTTCCTGGTAGCTATTACTTCTGCCAGACGGATTAGTGAATTACAGGCCCTGTCATGAGAACCTGACTTCATCTCCTTTCATAGGGATAAGTCGGTCCTAAGAACCAGTAGGAGGTTCTTACCCAAAGTGGTATCAGATTTTCATCTGAACCAGTCTATGTCTCTTCCTGTGTTTTTTCACTGACCATTCTTCTTCAGGGGAAAGAAGATTCCACAGTTTGGATGTTAAAAGGGCTCTTGGTTACTACATAGAGCATACTAGGGCACACAGAAATGACTGTCTTCAAGTGTTTCTCACTTATGGTGAAGTGGGGAAAGCTAAGCCTACCACTAAAAGAACTATTGCCAGGTGGCTTGTCTCTTGTATACAATTCTGCTATGACAAATTGGTCGAAACACCCTCTCCAGGCCTGAGGGCTCACTCAACTAGGGAGTACAGCTACTACTCTGGCTGCGGCCAGAGATATGCCCTTGCTAGAAATCTGTAAAGCATCCACCTGGAAAACAGTCCATACATTCACCAAGCATTACTCTCTGGACATCCAGGCTAGGAGTGATGCTAGGTTTGGCACGGCAGTACTGCAGAGCCTGTTCCCAAAGTAGGTTCTGCATTCTGTCCTCCTGGGGGAACTGCTTGGCAGTCTGCATATTGTCAGAATACAGCAAGACTTCATGTTGTTTGAAGAAAAAATTACTCACCATAGTAATGTTGTTTCTTCTAATGGAGTCTTGCTGTATCCTGACCTCCCTCCCTCCCTGCGTCCCCTCTCAGAACCTAGTTTTTGGGAAGTGGGCTGGGCAGGTACAGTGCTGCACCTCAGAGGTGTACCTTGTACCCTCCTTCTTAAGGGTGGGGTAGTTGTTTTACTCTTATTACTGTTGTTACGTTTAATATATATATATATATATATATATATATATTATATTGTCACTACTTTTTTCTTGGGTTCTTGACTTGAGTCTTTTGGGACCCAAATTGTTGTATTTTGCCTATATAATAAACAATTCCCATAGTTTAGTACTCACTTAGTTTGCTCATAAGAATCTGATGGTTACACTGGTAAGTACCAAAGACAGAGGTTTGAAAACCGAGCTCGAGCTCAACGTTCTATGCTTCTGCATAGAGTTAACTCTTTCCTCTCCGGGGCAGTTCAAGTGCTGGGGCTAACTGCATATTGTCAGAATACAGCAAGACTCCATTAGAAGAAACAACATTACTATGATGAGTAATGTTTTCTTCTCTCCCTTTAAATCAGGGCGGTATGAATCTTCTGGACCTGAAGATGTATGCAACAGCAGCATTCCTAAAAGTGCTTTTCCTTTGGCTTGCCTCTTCTCACTCGCCTATCTGGAAGGATATTGAGTTCCTAATAAATGGTCTTTATGACATAGGAAAAATGACCCTGTCCTCCCTGAAACCACCCGGGGATTTCTCGCTTACACTGCCCAGATCCCCAGAATATGGTGCTGCAGCTTTAGGAAAAAAACAATTCAAACAAATCAATTTCTTCTTCACCCTTATATCGGGAGATCAGAAATTCCTCCCAGCTCAGGTAGACATAACCTTTAGGAACTGGCGCAAGTGCTAGGCCTTAACTCTTTCTACCAGTTAACAAATAACTCGGGCATTCAATCTTTTTCTGAACTCCAACACAAATACTCTCTTCCCGACAGAGATGAACACCGATATACCCAGATGAGAAACTATATCTTGAGGCAAAGGGATTTTCTTACTCTCTGCCCCTCACCATTGCCTACTCTTTGTGCTCTCCTTAGGGACACACTGGCGGGTGCAGCCTGGGGGAAACTTATTGGCCAGCTTTACAGAATATTGTGAGACAATTTAGGAGATTCTTCCAAGTCAGTCCTGGAAGCCTGGAATAAAGATCTAGAAATAGAAATCCCTCTTCAGCAATGGGAAAAGGCAACTTTGAAAGCTATCAAAATTACTGCCTCAAATATCTGGCAAGAGTTCACATGGAAGTCACATTCCAGATTCTTCCATTCCCCTGCTGTGCTCGCAAAATACATGCCAGCCTTTTTTGGGTAATTGCTGGAGGGCCTGTAATTTGTCGTATGGGTAGACTTGGGACATATATTCTGGTTTTGCCCAGTCAAGATGCCGTTCTGGTTGACTGTACAGGTGGAACTGGGGAAATGTATGAATGAACCTGTGAAGTTAACGGCAGAGATGGTTTTGTTGTCTATTTTCCCTTCCCATGGTCCAAGACGGATGAATACCTTACTCCCACTTTTCTTATTGGCAGCTAAAAAAGCAATCACTCAAAGATGGATGCTAAATGATCCCCCAAAAACAGTATCTGACTGGCACAAAATAATGTGATCTTCACAGGCTCGAGTCCTTGACACCCAGGCTTCATGATAAACACGAGAACTTCCTGAGGAAATGGCAGCAGTGGATATTGTTCTTCTTTCTGGTGGATCCCAAATTTGTTCCCTAGGCTGGGGGACCCCCTTCCTTATGTTATACATGATTGGACCCCCTTCCCTTTATTTTTTGGTGTGGTGGCTGGCTTGTGGTGAGGGTTCATTCCTTCATTCCTGAGCATCGAGGTCTGTCCGCCTGCTTAATAATTCAAAGGGCTGCAACTACTAAATCTAAGTGTGAATGTTGACATAACTGTTTAAGAATAAGTGTATATTAGCTAAATTGCTCTCTTCTTAATAACGAATTGTGACTCTTACAAAATTACATTGTATGATGTATCAATGATGTCTCTTTTAATAAAAATGAAATTTTTGAAAAAAAGGTTAGAGGGTGTAGAGATTTTGAGAAGTCTAGGGTGTAGGCCATCAGGACTGGATTTAGCTGAGTTAAGGGAGAGAAGGACATTAAGGACTTCCAGGGGGAATACCGGAGACAGCTTGCAACCAGTTGACAGTGAAGGGGATGCAGGTGGGGTCAAGTAGGGAGGGGGCAGTCATGAGAGAGGGCACAGATAGTGAAAAAAGTGTTTAGGGCATTGGCTACAAGGGCAGGGTCAGATACTAAAGAGCCCGACACATTGAGAGTGGGGGGGAGGGGATTCAACAGAGGAGGAGTGCAGAAGTGATTGGACATCTGCCCAAAAGGAGGAAGAAGGGTTGTTGGATGCTTGCAAACAAGATTTGAAATGGTCCGCTTTTGCCTGCCGAATATGCTTTGTACAGCCATTTTGTAGGGCACGATAAGTCTGGAGGTCAGTCTGGTCACGGAGTTTTAAACAACGCCAAGAGAGGTCATGGGATTTTTACATGGCCAGGATAGCTGGAGAAATCCAGGGATGGTGATGGCGTTTTACTCTAATTGATTTTAGTGGGGCATGGGCATCCCAGACTTTTAGGAAAATGGGTGTGAAGTGGGAGAGGGCAATGTCAACTGAGACGGAGGAGAGGATTGCTGACCAGTTTGCAGTAGACCGGTCATGGAGTAGTTTATTTAAGTCTAGAGATTTAAGGGGATGGTACTGGATGGATTTGAGAGGGTTAGGTGGAGGATGAATCTTTCTGATGCAAAACGTTGGGCAGCGGTCACTGAGCACAACAGGAAGAACACCAGCAGAGCAGATACGATAAGGGTAGGTAGAGAGCTCCCAGTCAAGCAGAGTGTGACACTGGGAATGGGGATTAGGGTGAGTAGGCTCTTTGATCATCTGGGTCAGGTTTAGTCCTTCAATCTGGAGGCATGAGTTGTGGGACAAGGGGGAGAGCCAGTCAAGATTAAAGTCGCCAAGAAGGATCAGTTTGCCAGCTGAAGCAAGGGTATTGACAGCAGTAATACAGGTGATGAGGGATGAGGGCAGAAGTTTAGAGGAGATGTACAGCGCGCCCACGAAGACTGGTGTCTAGGATGGAAACGTGAGCTTAGCTAAGAGGAGTTCATGGGAGCAAGGGATTGCTTCATGGTGGGAGATGGTGCATGTTAAGGAGTTGCGGGAGTAGATGGCAAACCCCACCACTTCTTTTGCCGGTAAAGGTTGTAGTTGAGGAGGGCTAACTGAGTGTCATGGATACGAAAGGATAACCACGTTCCTGTGATGCACAGTATATCCGGTGAGTGTTGAATGACCCACACTTTTAATTTGTCAAGTTTGGGGAGTAAGCTATGAGCATTTATGTGGAAAAGTCTCTGACCCTTTGGGAGATCTAATGGGGTGAGGGAATTTGAGGAACCAAAGTTCAGTTCAATGTCCCCAGCTGGAAGAAGGAGAAAGACTAAGAGGTGATGGTGGGGAGCATAACGTTTGCGCTTAGGTCGGTATGTGCGGGAAGAGGGACACGTGGGGGAAGCATGAAACAGGAGACAACGGATAGCTTCTATCTTAGGGAGCTGTAAAGTAACCCTGAGTGGACTAATAACGTTTGGTAATAGGAGCGAGGAGGTGAGGAGAGATGGAGGAGGGGGTTGTTGTGTTGCAGAGGGGCAGGGTGTTGAGGGGGAGAAACTGAAATGAGAGGGGGCAAAGAGAAGGAGGGGGAGTGTACGAGGCCCAGTGTTGAAATTGCTGCTCATACTAGTCCTTGCAGCCAAAAAGGGAATACTAAATGATTACTAAGAGATGGCTACAGATATGTCCCATTCATAAATCTTTATTTATTAGGGTGGTGAATGCTGTTTACCAGATGGAAACTTTTTTAACAGCTAATATTTAGGGAAAACAGGCCAAAAGTGAGCCAAAAGTGAGATATTCTGGAGACGATGGGTGACCTACCATCTAGAGATGGATCCAGAATTTGCCCCATAATACGATACCTGAACTAGCTGATTGATTACTGTCTAGGGCCGGTTTTGCTTCTTCTGCCAGGGGGTACCAGTATGCAGGGATCGGTGGAGACACCCCTGCAAAATGGATCCTTTTATTTCTTTGTCTGTGCCCCAAGTATTGTGCAATATAATTTAGTGATACTTGCCTTAGATATCGCTACCTAGGGATATGCCAGTTGTGTATGTCTAAAGTTTAGTGAATGTTTTTTTGTAATACCGCTGTACCTTCTGCTATTTTTTATTTTTTATTCTGTCAAGAGTTTTTTTTTGTACATTTTATTTATAAAATTGTATGATTACACAGCGCAAACTGTATTACACATAACAAAGAAGAGGTGCAGAGACCCCCACGGTGAATATACAGGCACAATGCATTATAGCTAGGTAACTGTATAGAGCTATAAGTCCATGCACTATGAGCGGTGAACAGATTTTTAACAAAAGGAGTAAATGTTGAACTAATTACCCCGTAGATCAATGACACTCTCACCCCAAAATAGAGATGCAGCGTCTATGTAGCCAGGTTATCAGTTCTCTCGAAGAACTAAAGGGTTGTGGAGGGCTAAGAGACTTAGAAACTATTAGACAGGACATAAACCCGATAGTCTGGGCTCAGTTAAGTTGACAGAGAAACCCATAGTCTAGGCAGAGCAAAGCAACCTGCCCTATGGGTGCAGGATAGTAATTCAGGAGCTGGTTTATGTCCATAAACTGAGTGGTGAACATAGTCACCATTACAATAGTACCTACAGTGCTAGTCATTACAAAGTATTTTACTAACAGAGCATTCAAAGGGAGCAGCATAAAGGCATTGTGTTTTTTTTTTTTGTAGACTCTCTTTTTCTGCACCGTTGACGTGTAACTCTCTCAGGCAACCACTTCACCCAGAGGGCTCTACCTCCCACCTGAAGCTCTCCTCCATCTCTGCGCCAACCAGGCAGATCCCCAGGCTATGCACCCCCTGAGGTGGAGCCACCCTATCCTCCCAGGTAGCTCTATCTGGCAATCTAATGTGCCAGGCTGGGCAGGCTACTCAGATGGAGGGAGAAGCACGGTGATTGGAGTGTGGCCCCGTGGGGCAGGGTGCCGTCGCCGGGGATTTTCAAGCTTAACGTGCCCCCCCCCCCCGGGAGTGCAGCATGTAATGACACCTGCACATGGCAGCCCTGCTGGCGTCAGCCGCACTCCACCCCTCAAGCTTTGTTGGGTGGAGTTCCTGCAAGAGCAACCCCAGATCCTACCCCTGGGAGAGGAGAGATGAACTCCTGAATCTCAAGTCCAGAAATATCCTAACATAAGGCCTCAGCTTCTAGACAGGCACACAGTAATCCAATGATCCAATGGAGAAAAGCAGCACTTCACTCTTCATCATCTGATGTGGAGTCTGTTGGATTTAACTTTTCCAACAGTTTCTCTAAAAACTGAGCTGCTGCAGCAGGGTCCAGGAAAACATGGGATTTTGATTAATGTTTTATGTGCAATCGCGCTGAATAGTTAAGCCTCGTATCTATTCCCCGTCTCGAAAGGTCTTTTTTTTACCACCTGCAGCTCCTTTTTTCTTGCCTGTGTTTGAGCCAAGAGGTCCGGAAAAACCCCCAGGCAGTTGCCTTCCCATACAGTCTCTCCTCTCGAGTGGACCGCCTGCATAAGCGAGATCCCTTCTTCTAGTGCTGACAATGTGGCAGTTGCTGTAAGCGGTCTCTACTGCTGGTCTCCTTGTGGCTTGGAACATTGCAGAATCACAAATGCTTTCAAGGTATTAAGTCCAGAGTCTGTAGGTAAAAGCTGGAGATCTTCGAAAATCAACCTGGCGACTGCTGGAAGAATCTCTGTTCCACCAGCATATTGCGGTGGAAAGCCCACAATGCGAACGTTTACCTGTCTGTCTGCATTTTCAAGGTTTTCCACCTTGGCTTTTAGGAAGGATGAATCCCGGACATAGGCTGCATTGCATTCCTCCTGCCTACTGTGCAATTCTTGTAAGGTCTTTATGGTATCAGAATTTTCTTGAATTAGGTGGTTGGTATTTGATAGTTTGGCCTTCACCACATAGAAACATAGAATTTGACGGCAGATAAGGACCGCTTGGCCCACCCAGTCTGCCCATTTCCCTACCTACTGGATAAGCTGCAGATCCTAGTTAACCAGCAGCCTACTTCTTCTTACCCCAGAATTGCCTTATGACTGTCCCATGCATGCTTGAATTCCACCACTGATTTTGACTCCACAGCCTCCTCCGGAAGGCCGTTCCATGCATCCACAACCCTCTCTGTGAAAAATACTTCCTTAAATTACCTCTGAGGCTGGCCCCCTCTATCTTCAAATTGTGCCCTCTTGTTCTTGCACACCTCTTTTTTTGAAGGATGCTACCCTCTTGGACTTTGTTGATTCCCTTGAGGTACTTGAAAGTTTCTATCATGTCCCCCCTCTCCCCCCTTTCCTCGAGGCTATACATATTAGCTCCTTTCATCTCTCTTCATATGTCTTCGGTGCAGACCCTGCACCATTTTAGTGCCCTCCTCTGGACAGCTTCCATCCTGTCTATGTCTTTCGGAGATTGGGTCTCCAGAACTGCACACAGTACTCCAGATGGGGTCTCACCAGCTGTCTGTACAGAGGGATAACAACTTCCTGTTTTCTACTGGTGATGCCTCTCCCTATGCATCCCAGTATCCCCAACCCTCCTTGTTCCCTCTCACATTGCTTGCCCACCTTTAGGTCATCTGATATGACTACCCCAGGTCCCTTTCCATTTTTTAGTTGTTAGTATCTCACCCCATTGTGTACTCTTCCCTGGGTTTTGTTTCCCAGGTGCATTACCTGCACTTCTTAGCATTGAATCTAAGCTGCCATACATTTGACCATTCCTCTAACCTTGCCAGTCCCTTCTCATCCTTCCACCCCACCCTGTGCATCAACTCTGTTGCAGATCTTAGTGTCCTCTGCAAAGAGACATACTTTCCTTCAGTCCTTCCACAATGTAAACTTATAAAGACATTGAAGACACAGTACTAATACTGAACCCTGCGGTACCCACTAGTAACCCTCCTTTCTTCTGAGTGGACTCCATTTACTATTACTCTCTGTGTCCTATTCTCCAGCCAATTCTTTACACAGGCTGTCATCTTGGGACCCACTCCCAGGCTGGCTAACTTGTATATTAATCTTTTGTGTGGGACTGTGTCAAATGCCTTGCTAAAGTCTAGGTAGGCCATGTCCACAGCCCCTCCCTGATCTACTACTTTGGTCACCCAGTCAAAGAAATCTATCAGATTTGCCTGGCATGACCTTTCCGCTGTGAATCCATGCTGCCTAGGGTCCTGTGCCCCTCTGGCCTCTAGATACTTGACAATTCTTTCCTTCAGAAGTGATTCCATCATTTTCCCTATCACTGAGGTTAAACTAACAGGTCTGTAGTTTCCTGCTTCTGCCTTGCTCCCACTTTTGTGAAGGGAATCACATCTGCCCTCCTCCAGTCCTCGGGTACCACCCCATCCTCCCATGATTTGTTAAAAGGGTAGTCAGTGGTGTCACTAGTTTCTACCCTTAGCTCTTTAGAATTCTGGGATGAATCCCATCAGGCCCCATTGCTTTGTCCACCTTCAGTTTTAAGAGTTCTTTCAGAACCCTTTCTTCTGTAAATGGGCTGGTATCAACTTCTGTATCAAAGTGTTACTACTGTTTGTTTTATGTACCTCCCCTCTTCATTTGTAAATACTGAGCAAAAATATTTGTTTAGTATCTCTGCCTTTTCACAGTCTCCCTCTGCCCACCCTCCCTCCCCTTTTTAAGCCTCACTATCCCTCCCTTGGTCTTCCTTTGCTCCCTGATGTACCTATAAAGGTTTTATCCCCTTCTTAACTAGTTGGCTATCTTTTCCTCGGTTTGGGCCTTTGCTGTTCTGACTGCCTTCCCAGCCTCCTTTTGCTTTAACTGATACAGTTCTCTGTCCTGCTCCTTCTCGATTCCTTGTACTTCCTGAATGCTTCCTTTTCTCTTGAACCTTCACTGCCACTTCCTTTGAGAACCATAGTGGTTTCTTACATCGTTTTGTTTTGTTTATTTGCTTCACACAAGGCTCGTTACCTCTGTGATGGCAGTTTTATTATTCCCCATTGTTCTTCCACCTCCTTCCTGCCCATTTGCTAGTGCATTCCTTAGGCACTCACTCATTTTAGCAAAGTCAGCCCTCCTAAAGTCCAGTACTTTTGTCTTTGTATGGCTTGACTCTGTTGCTGTGTTTATTGTGAACCATACTGTTCGATGGTCGCTAGTTCCCAGATGGCTACCCACTTCATCTGTGATCCTCTCCATCTCCATTTGAGAGAATCAAGTCTAATATTGCTCCCTCTCGAGGTGGACTCCAGTACTAGTTGTCTAAGGCATGCCCCCTGTAGGGCATCTAGAATAACTGCACTCTTCGAAGTGGCAGCTGCAACTGCACTCCAGTTAACATCTGGCATATTCAGATCACCCATCAGCAATATCTCCCCTTTTTCTGCCATTCTAAGTATACTTTCTATCATTTCCCTGTACATTTCCTCCCCCTGAGAAGGGGGTCTGTATACAACCCCTGTGCGTATTGTGATGCCATTGCCTGTCTCCAAATTTACCCACAGTGCTTCTTTTCCTCCCTGTTTACCCTTTTGTTATGTTGCTCTTATTCCTTCCCTTATGTAAAGAGAACTACTCCTCCTCCTCTTTTTCCCTCCCTGTCCCTCCTGTAGACAGTGTATCCTGGTATGTTTATGTCCCAGTCATGGTTTTGTGTGTACCATGTTTCTGTGACTGCCACGATATCCAGTTGTTCCTCCTCCATCAAGGCCACTAATTCAGGAAGCTTGTTACCCAGACTACGGGCATTGGCACTCATTGCTCTCCATTTTTTGATGGCTTTACCTTTTGTTGCAGGATCCCCCACTGACCGTTCTACCTCGATCTTTTTCTCATTTAGTACCCTGTTTTGTAGGGAGAGGCTGGGATTTTCCTGCTGCTTGTCAGTGCCTCCCCCTTTGACTAGTTTAAAAGCTTGCCAATGAAGCATTTAAACCGATTGCTCAAAAGACTTGTTCCCTTCCTGGACAGATGCAGACCATCCTGCCAGTATAGGCTGGTGTCCCTCCAGGTGGAACCCCAGTCCCTAATGAAGCCAAACCCCTGTGCTCCGCACCATTTTTTCAACCATTCATTAAACTGCATGGTGCCAATTACCCTCGCCTCCCCCATGCCTTTGACAGGCAGCACCTCTGAGAAGGATACTGTGTGTGCTACTTGTCTTAGGTCCCTCCCAACTCTGCAGTGTCCTCCTGCACTGCTCTAATCTCATGATGAGCCAAGTCATTTGTCCCTAGGTGGACAATTATGTCCAACTCAAGTCCCTTGCAGCTGTTCTGGTGATTCTGAGGATGGCTTCTAGTCCCTCAAGCCATGGCACCAGGCAGGCACCTTGCTTCAGTTTCCCAGCTCCCCCCAGTTCTATACCTAATAATTGAGTCCCCACCAGGAGCTGCTTCCTTTCCCTGTGATGTCCTCTGCCTCCTTCCTGTGGGCCTCCCTTGTGACAGTTGTCATCAGTCTTCTCTCTGGGTGCATCCATGGGAGCTATGCTCCCCAGAATGAGTGTATGGATTGTGAGGTGGAACAATTGACTGGGTGTGCCTCTGTTCCACCCTCCTCACCCTCCCTGAGTCCACTGTGGTCCAACTGCTGTGCTTTCTTCATGACCTCTGAGGTAATGGTGGTGGCGCTAGTGCTCCCTGGATGGGGAGGTTCCTTCCTACTGTCCAGTGTGGCCTGGGGAAGGTTTCCTTACTACTGTCCAGTGCGGCCTGAAGGCGGGCAGCTTCCTCCCTCAGGGCAGATAGTTGTCTGCAAATAGGGCAACATCTCAGCCTCAGAAAGACTCCCGGAAGACTGCTGCCCCACAGCCATTACATTCACTACTCCCCACATGTTTATCTAGTTTTTGTTTTTTTGTATTTGTGTGTGTAGTAATGCGGTGTGATTTGTTATATAGAAATATATATATTATACAATGTGTATGCTTATATTGTCAGTGCAGTGTGCTAGAGAGGATAGGACAGTGAAATGCACCTTGCACTTGAAAATGATGTCAGAACCTCAGGTATAAAGGAACTATTTCCAGGGGTGGGTGGGCTGAGGGGTGGGAAGGGGTTGGGCCTAAACTGTGCCCTCACAAAACAATCGACTAAAAGTTCTCACCACGCTGTGATGGTGCCTTCCTGTCCATAAGATACCCTACACAACAATTTGACAGAGAAAGTACCCTGCTAATCAAACAGAGAAAAATCCAGACATCCAAGTCAGACACAGGTAAAACCTCTCAGCCCCAAAACAGCCTGGTGGTTTGTTAGCCACAAGGAAATCAAATATGCAGTTATTTCAGCCCTTCTGAGGATGCTAACAAGATAAGCAGTTTTAAAAACCCTTCCTGAATTAAAAACTAAAACAAACACAAAGCAATACCACTTTAAAAGTGAGGAAAACTTCTCTCAGATGTAAGCAAGAGAGAGAGATTAGTTACAGATATTTAGTCCAAAATAGTATATCCCACGCAGCTTCTCAGTTGTTTCCAAGCACTACCTGTACACAACTTGGAAGAAGATGGACTTCTGCCTCAAACAGGATCACACCACTAGTTTATGGTAATTGAACAATGCTGAAATGGTCTAGCTAGACAAATGGCTGTGATGCAGACCTCTGACTTGTGAAGACAATTTCCTCCACCTCAGGCTATGTCTGGCATCCAATTACAAACTGCAGCTTTTGCTATTTTGAATCACACAACCCCACCAAAAGTTGCAAAATATATTGATGCAGATTCTCACAGAATTCTAGTAATCAGTCCAGTTAGCCACAAAGGAAAATCAAATATGCAGTTATTCAGCCCTTCTGATGATGCTGACAAGATGAGCAGTTTTAAAAAAAACCTTCCTGAATTAAAAACTAAAACAAACACAAAGCAATACCACTTTAAAAGTGAGGAAAACTTCTCTCAGATGTAAGCAAGAGAGAGAGAGATTAGTTACAGATATTTAGTCCAAAATAGTATATCCCACGCAGCTACTCAGTTGTTTTCAAGCACACCCTGTACACAACTTGGAAGAAGATGGACCACTGTGAGTGTAGTAGTCTCCTCGCTGTTTGCTTGAATTTTAGCCAGCATGGCCATAATCTGCGTGGTTGAGAGCTCAGGTGTCAGCATTCCACTGATCACAGTAGGCCTAGCGCCCAGATTGGAACTCACCAGGAATAAAATCAAATCTACGCTGTGCGTCGCTTTTTTAATATCTTTCTTTGGCCCCATCTTGCATTGGAGGTGTCCTGACAGGTCCCGGTTAGTATCTTGCCAACTGTAAGTATCTTGCCAACTGTACTCTGGTATTTAGCTCTTTTTTGTATGAAAATATTGGAACTGTTCTAAAATGCTGCTGCCATCTTGCCGCTCCGCAGCATCCCCCTGTCAATAAACTTGTGAATTTAAAAAAGGATTGAGACCTGGTGTACACTGGCTGGTACACAGGAACGAGACCTGGTGTGCATTTACTAGTACACAGGAATGCGACCTGGTATGCATTGGCTTTTGCACAGAAGTGCGACCTGGTGTGCATCAGCTGGTACGCAGTAATGAGACTTGCTGTGCATTGGCTAGTACACAGGAATTACACCTGGTGTGCATCTGTTAGTACACAGGAATGAGATCTGGTGTGCATCTATTAGTACACAGGAATGAGACCTGGTTGCATCGACTAGTACACAGTAGTGAGACCTGGTGTGCATCAGTTGGTACGCAATTGTGAGGCCTGGTGTGCATCAGCTGGTACGCAGTAGTGAGACCTGGTATGCATCAGCTGGTACGCAGTAATGAGACCTGGTGTGCATTGGCTAGTACACAGGAATGAGACCTGGTGTGCCTCAACTGATATACAGGAATGAGACCTGGTGTGCTTTGGCCTGTACACACGAATGAGACCTGGTTGCATTGGCTAGTGCTCATGAATGAGACCTGGTTGCATTGGCTAGTATGCAGGAATGAGACCTGGTGTGCCTCAGCAGGTACACAGGAATGAGACCTAGTGTGCTTTGGCTAGTACACAGGAAAGAAACCTGGTGTGCATCGGCTAATATACGGGAAAGAAACCTGGTCTGCATCTGTTGGTACGCAGGAATGAGACCTGGTGTGCATTGGCTTGTACACAGGAATGAGACCTAGTGTGCATCAGTTAGTACACAGGAAAGAAACCTGTTCTGCATCAGTATGTACATGGGAATGAGACCTGGTGTGCATTTGTTTGTACACAGGAATGAGACCTAGTGTGCATCAGCTAGTACACAGGAAAGAAACCTAGTCTGCATCAGTTGGTACGTGGGCATGAAACCTGGTGTGTATTGGCTAGTGTACAGGAATGAGACCTGGTGTGTATTGGCTAGTGCACAGAAATGAGACTTGATGTCTATTGACTTGTACACAGGAATGATTCCTGTTGTGTATTGGCTGGTACACAGGAATGAGACCTGGTGTGCATTGGCCTGGTACACAGGAATGAAACCTAGTGTGCATTGGTTAGTACACAGGAAAGAAACCTGGTCTGCATCAGTTCGTACACGGGAATGAGACCTGGTGTGTATTGGCTTGTACACAGGAATGAGACCTGGTGTGTATTGGCTTGTACACAGGAATGAGACCTGGTGTGTATTGGCTTGTACACAGGAATGAGACCTGGTGTGTATTGGCTTGTACACAGGAATGAGACCTGATGTGCATTGGCTAGTACACAGGAATAAGACCTGGTGTGCATTGGCTTGTGCACAGGAATGAGAACTGGTTGTATTGGCTAGAGCACAGGAAAGAAACCTGGTGTGCATTGACTTGTACACAGGAATGAGACCTAGTGTGCATCGGCTAGTACACAGGAAAGAAACCTGTTCTGCATCAGTATGTACATGGGAATGAGACCTTGTATGTATTGTCTAGTACACAGGCATGAGACCTGTTGTGTATTGGCTAGTGCACAGGAATGAAACCTGGTGTGTATTGGCTTGTACAAAGGATTGAGACCTGGTGTGCATCGGCTAGTGCACAGGAATGAGACCTGGTGTGCATTGGCGTGTACACAGGAATGAGGCCTAGTGTGCATCGGCTAGTACACAGGAAAGAAACCTGTTCTGCATCAGTATGTACATGGGAATGAGACCTGGTGTGCATTTGCTTGTACACAGGAATGAGACCTAGTGTGCATCGGCTAGTACACAGGAAAGAAACCTAGTCTGCCATCAGTTGGTACGTGGGAATGAAACCTGGTGTGTGTTGGCTTGTACACATGAATGAGACCTAGTGTGTATTGACTTGTACACAGGAATGAGACCTGGTGTGTATTGGCTTGTACACAGGAATGAGACCTGATGTGCGTTGGCTAGTACACAGGAAGAAAAAATTACTCACCTTAGTAATGTTGTTTCTTCTAATGGAGTCTTGCTATATTATGACAATTGCAGTATGACCGCAGGTTAGAACTGCTCCGGAGGTGAAATAGTTAACTTTCCATGCAGGCATGGAACTTAGAGCGCGAGCTCGGTTGAAAACTCTGTCTATTGTTCTTCAAACGCAAACTGTCAGATCTTTACGAGCTAAAACTCACTAAGGCTCTGTGTGGAAGCTGTAAACCTACACTAGCCAACTGGCTACTAACATAAACACTCATTTTTTGGCCTAAAACAAAGACTCAAGTCAGGAGACCCAAAAATGCAAAAACACAACACCAATTCACCCAAAAAGGAAGGTGAAAAACAACAAGGTGGGCATCAAAAAAGTGCCAACCCTGTACTGCCCACCCACATCCCAAAACAGAGGTTCTGAGAGGGGCAGGCAGGGAGGGAGGTCATAATATAGCAAGACTCCATTAGAAGAAACAACATTACTAAGGTGAGTAATTTTTTCTTCAAACAACATGAAGTCTTGCTATATTATGACAATTGCAGACTACACAGCAGTACCCCCATGGAGGAGGGACAGAACCTACTTAGGGAATAGGCTCTGAAGCACGGCTGTGCCAAACCGAGCATCACTCCTAGCCTGGATGTCCAGGGAGTAGTGCTTGGTAAAAGTGTGAACTGTTTTCCAGGCAGCTGCTTGACATATTTCTAGAATAGGAGTGTCTCTGGCAGCAGCCAGAGAAGCAGCTGTACCTCTGGTAGAGTGAGCCCTCAGGCCTGAGGGGGGAACTTTACCCAACTTCTCGTAGCAGAATTGGATACAAGAGACAATCCACCTGGCAATGGATCTTTTAGTGGCTGGCTTCCCTTTACCAACTTCACCATAAGTGAGGAACAGTTGGAGGGAGTCAAACCTGTGACCCTTGGTACACTCTATGTAGTAACTAAGGGCTCTCTTCACATCTAGGCTGTGCAGCCTCCTCTCCACAGAGGAGGAGTGGTCAGTGAAGTACACTGGAAGAGAAATAGATTGATTAAGGTGGAAATCTGAAACCACCTTAGGCAGGAACTTTCTGTTAGTCTGGAGGACCACCTTATCTCTGTGAAGAGAGATAAACTCCTGCTCCACTGACAACGCTTGTAATTCACTTATGCGTCTGGCAGAGGTGATGACTACCAGAAACACAGTTTTCCCAGTCAAGTACTTGAGCTCAGCTGAAGACAAGGGCTCGAAGGGGGGTTGCATAAGCTGAGCAATGCAAACATTGAGATCCCAGGCAGGGGCAGGATCCCTGAATGGAGGGTTGGTGTGAAGCAACCCCTTAAAAAACTTTGAAAATACAGGATGAGCTGAAAGCGAAGAGGATTTACCTGCTGAAATAAAAGCAGACACAGCTGCCAAGTGCACCTTCAGGGTAGCTGGTCTCAGCCCCAAAGAATTCAGGTGGACCATATAATCCAGGACTGTGGGTAGATCAGCAGAGACTGGGGAAATATGCTTTTCCGAGCACCATATGGAAAACCTTTTCCATTTGGAATTGTAAGTAGCCCTGGTGGAAGGCTTCCTTGAGGCCTTCAATATATCCATTACACCTTGGGAAAGGTGTAAATCAGCAAACTCTAACTCTTCAAGAACCAGGCCTTGAGATTGAGAGATTTGAGATTCGGATACCAGACCCTTCCCTGGGCACAGGTTAACAGATTGTGATTCCTGGGAAGGCACAGGGGAAGATGGACTGCTAAGGACAGCAGGAGTGGATACCAGGGTTGTGTGGCCCAATCTGGAGCTATCAGAATGACTTTGCAGGATTGGGATCTGATTTTGACTAGCACTTTGAACAGGAGGGGAAAGGGAGGGAAGGCATAGAGGAACTTCCCTTCCCAGCTGAGGGCTAAGGCATCCAGGGGGAGTGAGCCCAACACTGGGGGCCTGCAGCAAAAAAGAGGAAGTTGGTGATTGTCTGGGGCTGCAAAAAGATCTATCTGCGGGGTGCCCCATCTGGCAAATACTACTCCCAAGACCAGGGATCCAGTGACCATTCTGTGGTGGCCCTGGAAATCTGCTGAGAGCACCTGCCAGGACATTGTCCTTGCCTGGGAGGTGGACTGCCGTAAGGGAGGTGTTCAGGGAGTAAGCCAGAGACCACAACTTCATCACTTCGGGGCACAAGGCCGTAGCCCGAGTGCCCCCTTGCTTGTTGCTGTACCACATTGTAGTGGTGTTGTCTGTTCTGACCTGAATACTCTTGTTCTGAACAGATTTGGAAAAAGCTTGAAGTGCTAGAAAAACTGCTCTGAGCTCCAACAGGTTGATGTGGAGCAGAGATTCAATGGGGAGACCACAGACCCTGGGTGGTGAGGTCGCCCATGTGAGCTTCGCAGCCCAAGAGGGACGCATCTGTAGTAAGGATTAGAGAATGAGACTGAGTGACAAAAGGAACCTCTTGTCTCAGGTTGCTCTGATCCTGCCACCACTATAGGGCTTGGATCAGGGTTCGAGTTACTGGGATCAACTTGGTAAGAGGATCCTTTCTTTGAGACCAAAAAGCTCTCAAATGGAACTGGATGTCCCTCATCTGAAATCTTGCTCCCTGCACAACTGCTATGGAAGCAGCCATGTGTCCTAGGAGCTGCAGAAAATGCCTTGCTGGCCCGGGAGACCTGCAGGGTAAATGAGGAGGCCAGGGAGACTAGGGTCTTTGCCCTGTCCAGGGGAAGGAAGGCCCTGGCTTCCTGTGTGTTCAGTTCTGCGCCTATGAAGGTAAGAAGCTGGACATGCTCTAGAACTGACTTTGAGAGATTCAGAAGGAAACCTAGAGAGGTAAGCAGTTGCTGCGTTACCTGAAGATGTAAATTGACCTGGTCTGGGGACTGGCCTACTATGAGCCAATTGTCCAGGTAAGGAAAGACTGCAATCTTTTGCCTTCTTGGGTAGGGCAACTGCTACTGCCAGGCATTTGGTGAATACCCTTGGGGCAGAAGTGAGGCCGAAGGGCATTGCTCTGAACTGGTAGTGGCCTGAGGGCAGCTCGAACCTGAGGTACTTTCGATGGGAGCTTCTGATGGGAATATGGAAGTAGGCATCCTTGAGGTCCAGGGAAGCTAACCAGTCCCCTGGCCTCAGAGAGGGTAGGATAATTCCCAGAGTCACCATTTTAAACTTTGGCTTTAAAAGGTGCTTGTTTAAATATCTGAGATCCAGGATGGGCCGCCCATTCTCTTGTCTTTTTTGGGGTAAGGAAGTACCTGGAGTACAAACCTTTGCCCTGGTGTAGGGGAGGAACCCTTTCCACAGCTCTGAGAGCCAGGAGGGTAGAGACCTCTGCCTCTGGCGAGTGCCTCTGATGGAGTTGCAGGTGGAAAAGATCTGGTTCTCAGCTTTGGAAATTTTGAAGCTAAGAACCAGTCCCTGGCTACTAATTCCAGGACCCACTTGTCTGATGTTAAAGACTTCCAGTCCTGGACAAAGTAAGCCAGCCTGCCCCCTACAGGTAGAGAAGAATCGGCCCTGGCAATCCCATCAGGGTGCCTGCTTGGCAGGGGCTTTGGGCTGAGGGGTGGAAGCAGACCTGCTTGTACCCCATCTGCCTCTCCCTCTAAAGAACCCCCTCTGAGCATAGGCAGAGGAGGAAGCTTGGGCTTGGTAAAAAGGCCTATGAAAAGGCCTGCCCCTGCCTCTAGGAAGCTGCTTTTGAGGAGCGGCCTGCCTTTCCTTGGCCTCTGCACTCCTATAGGTGGTCCTATATTCATCCATTTTCTTCATGTAATTCTCTGTTTGCTCCCCAAACAGAGAATTTCCCATAACAGGAAAATCCATGGCCTTAGACTGGGTATCCTGAGACAGGGTAGTACATCTGAGCCAAGCCATCCCTGAAGTGCCACAGATGTAGCCATGACTCTTGATGAAATCATTAGAGTCCACTGCAGCATGAAATTGCACCTTGGATGCCTCAATACTATCCATAGCCACCTGTTCCAGCTCCCTGGCAAGCTGGTCAGGGACTTGTTTTCTAGGGCCAGCACAGTATCCCATCTGGATTTCTGGTACCTAGCAGCATAAGCCATATAATTTGCTTGTCTGAGTCCCAAAGATGCTGCCATGTACTGTTTCTTTGCCATAGCATCAATCTTCCTGGAGTCCTTCTCAGGGGGCTGTGAAGCTAGGGGAATATTAGCCCTGTCACAGGCTGCAGCCTGCACTACCCCCACATGGCTGCATTGTTGAGTGAGGAAATCAGTGTCGGAGCCTGATAAGGTATACCTCTTGTCCATCCTTTTATCCACAGGAGGTATAGTGTGAGGAGTTTTTAAAACTTTTACTGTCTGTTTCTGAAAAGATTTATGGAAAGGAATAGACAGTCCCCTAGACTCTGGAATATCCATCATTTCTATATAGTCTGGCTCCTCTTGGTCATCAACAGCTTCCTCAACAGGGAGCTGGAGAGTTTCAACAACTTTTTATAAAACATGAAATGAGAGGGGACTCAGAAAGCCTGGAGGAGAAACCCTAGGGTCTATCTGGAGAGATGTCCGTTCAATGGGCACATCCAGATCTTTCAAAACCATATTCACTCTCCTCATATTCCTCTTCCCTCCTCTGGTTCATAAAATCCTCAAAACCATAATCTTGAACCGGTGGAACCGGCTTAAATCGCCTCACTGAAGGTGTCGGTTCGGTCGGAACCGAGAAGAGACTGTACAATTTGAATTGCTTTAGCTATTTCCTCAGCAGTTGGGGAGAGAACTTTGGCTGTACGCTAGCTGACTTTCTAGTCCTTTTTGCTGGAACCGCTCATCAGAACCGGCTCTTCGTTTGCCCGAGGAAGTATCGCCCTGGTCAGAGGGCACTCTCTCCAGTTCGGTTGGTACCGAACCGGGCTGGCCATCTGGGTCAGCGGACTTTTGGCCTCCCTTTCCCTGAGCCTACCAACTCTCTTATCTATGGTGGCAGCAGGGAAATTGTGACTAATCTGGCAGTCTGAATTGAGGTGGTCAAACCCCAGACAACAGACACATGTGGTGTGTGGGTAAGCCTGAGCAAAAGCTTCCCCACAAACACCACAGTGTTGAAACCCAGTGGGTCCGGTTTTTCTTTTGGGTTTCTCATACATAATGCCAGCCTAACCAACTTGCCCGTTTATGGCAATCCGCCAAGCAAGACACCCTTATCGGTTCCCAACCGTGTCACGGGTCGTGGATCGACTAGTACACAGGAATGAGACCTGGTGTGCATCGGCTAGGACACAGGAATGAGACCTAGTATGCATCAGCTAGTACACAGGAATGAGACCTAGTGTTGGCTAGTACACAGGAATGAGACCTTGTGAGCATCGGCTAGTACACAGGAGTGAGACCTGTGCGTCTCTGCTGGTACACAGAAATGAGACCTGGTTACATCGGATAGTGCACAGGAATGAGACCAGGTGTGTCTCAGGTGGTACACACAGAAATCAAACGTGGTTGCATCAGCTAGTGCACATGAATAAGACCTGGTTGCATTGGGTAGTACACAGGAAAGAAACCTGTTGTCCATCAGCTAGTGCACAGGAATGAACAGAAATCATGTTTACTTGTTGGGTGTTTGTCCCATCAGCAGTCACCTGCCCCATATACTTTTGTTTTCTCTAACCATGCAGACATACCTAAAGGTGACCGCCTAGATCTCCAGCAACTACCACCGACTGCCAGTTGTGCTTACAGTCCCTAACACCAGCGTTAGAGAATAATACATAGGCAACTTTGTGTTATGAAGTTTTTTTACACACCCAAGGTGTGTGATGACCCATAAACCTCGAGAGCGAAACTTGAGAGGTTTATGTAGTCATCACACATTGAAGGTGTGTACCAAAAGAAAAGCTTCATAAGCACACAATCACTTATGTTTTATTGTTTATAATAACTGGGTATGACACGATACATGGTGATTATGGCGTTTGATCACACTGATAATCGTATGGTAAAGGGGGTGATCGTTTCGATACTAATATGTTATCTGCAGTAAAGCATTTCATCCCCTGGTATCTGTTCCCCCAAAGAAAAAAAAAGAACAGCACTGGAAACAAGATATACCTATCTCTATTTGGCACCTGTAACCAACTTTTCCCACCTTTCAAGCTTCAGACCAAAATAAATGAAATGTCCTAAAATTGTAATTGTGACTTAATTCAGTTAGCTTTGAATTGTCACATCAACTACTGCTGATTATGGTGGCATTTTTTTTGATCATAACCAGGACTGATGGCATTGCTGTCAGATTTATGTATACTGTTACTGTGTATTTTCTCTTGCTGTTTAGTCTGTAATTCTCCCAAGTTGTGCCTGAAAATAGGCACATGTATGCCTAGTGTATCTTACCTGGTATCAGACTAATAAATACATTTTAATAGGTTTGGGGTATTTTGTGTTTTTTTCAAGGGTTTTAGGTCTTAATTTGCAGTCTTTAATTATTTTCTCCCCCCTTTTTACCAGACCTGTGTCAAGCAGTGATTATCCAGCCTTAGAAGAGATCTGCAGAGCGGTAATTAAGGAGAAACAGCAGTTTGAAAGAATTGTCGTTCCTCAGGAGGACCTATTAGAATTATTTAAGGTGACCTTATTATCGTATGACATTTTTTTCTTTTGCATGTTTCCCAGACATGCGGTGGAGTTCCCAGTAGAGTGAGTGCGTGTGTGTGTGTCTGTAAGTTTTCAGACTTCACTGGCTGTGAAGACCTTGTTTTCTTTTTCCTGAACCAACAAAGATAAGTTCTTTGGGCCCAGCTTGCCATACAGGACTTCCAGATAGTTGGGCCACCAAGGTCTTCCAGTCTGCACACATTTTGTGCACCTCTGTATGCCCCTCCCATTCTACTTCTGCTGCAGAGGGCCCTGTTCTATTGATAAAAGCTATGCCCTTGGGTCATGCATTTGCTGCCACCTGCCCGATAAACAGGAGACCCAAGCTTGCTTTTGAATTGGGTCTCCTGTGCTGCTGCCATGCCATGGGGACGACCTGGCTGTGAGATACAGTATGCCATTTCCCTCAGGGCAGGACTGGCAAATAAAAAAAGTTGTGTTTATTGCATTACCTGAGCTTACTGACTAATAATGGTTACAACCGGAGAACGTGGTTTAAAACTGAGCGTTTTGTTTCTAGTACAACGAGTTTAAGCTGAGAATGATAAAGGAGAAGGTGAAGACACCGACAGCAACTGTCTACAGGTAAGAGGGCATCTCGAGTGGTCACAGTTGAAACTGCAGGCCAGTACTTAAAGAACGTTGAACACTGTAAAACTGTGTTTTGTTTTTTTTTTTTACTTAGATTGTTCCAAAGACTCCCACAGTTAATAGTTTATTTTTTGTTACTATAACTTTTTATTGTGGATCCATACAGTGCCTGTTGCAGGTAATTCAAAGCATCATTAATTACCACTGGCAGTTATTACAGTTTCAAGTCTAAACACCTTCCAGTACTTATCGCCAGCCACTCTTTGTCCTCATTTGATGGAACTTTCTCAATTGTGGATGTAGCCAAGTGCAGGTTTTTAGCCCTGTGGCTGGCATCCTTGGGGTCGAAATGGCTTCTCTTTATGAGCAAAGCAGAATCTGGCCAGTAGTAATGAGTGGGTCACTCCATGTTTCACAAAAGGCCGCAGACCCTGTCAGACTGCTTATATCACTGCCATGAGGCATAACTTAAGTGTGGAGCAAGTGGAACTGGGCCCCCCCCTCCAAAAGAGTCTTATTTTTAGTACGGGCTAACTGCAAGACCCTATCGCTGTCTTGGACCTCCGACATGACCAACGCTTTTCTTGGTGCTATGAATTCAGCGACATTCTGCTGTAATGTTACTCTATATGTCTATTCCACCTCCAGCTGTACCTCCTGCGGGTCACTGGCCAACATATTCAGCAGCCAGCCTATCACAAATATAAGGAATTCTCCTAAACGTCCTTCAGAAGCCCCACTACTGTTGGATTAGAGGCACATGCCTGGTTCTCTGGGATCTCTAAGAGTACCCAGTGAGTGGCAGTTCCCTTTATCAGCTGCGTGGAGGTTTGTCTAGATTGGCAAATATTATCAGTGCAGGTCCATAGTGGCAGTGGAGGTGCAGAATGCCATTAAACGTTTCCATTATTGTGCTTCACCTTCCTTCAGCGATGTTGCGCTGGGATAATATCACTGTTGAAATGGACCAACGAATAATCAGGCCACTGGATTTTTTTCTTGCCATTGTGTAATAAAAGGCATGGCATAAATCAGATATGCCACAGCTCTAATGAAAATATCACAGATATTTTCTCTTCTGCAGTTTGACCTTTTGACATCACTCGTGGCTCCACCACTTATAATGTCGTAAGGTCAAACTGCACTTGGAGTAAATATCTCTATGGCCATGGCATATCCCACAGATGTATAGTAGGGAACAGTGGGCAGACAGGGTTGGCCAAGTGGTCCTTACCTACTGACAAATTCCATGTTACAGTATATAATGTGTACATGTATAGAAAATAATTATTGCAAAGTGTGGTATACATATGTATATTTATTATGTGTGTCCTTATATGTGAAAGCAAAGGGGATCTCCGATGCCCATGGCACCTCCTTCCACTGTCGCTAGCTGAGGGGCTTTGTTGGGAGCTGCATTGTCTTTCTGCCTCCTTCCCTCTCCTTCTCCACCTGTTTTCCTCATTCCACCTCTTAGCTACAGTCAGGACATTAGGGAACCAGTAGTAAGCTTATTTTAACCAACATCGAAAAAGTGAAAAAAAAAAAAAAAAAGAAAATATTAAATCTTCCAATTTCCACAGAGTGCCAGACACTAGTGACCATTTGCAATAAAATGTAAGCCACTCCCCACCACCCATGGACACTGTTAGCATTTCTCCCTAATTGCTTTGCTTTATCTCCTTTTCAGATGCAGCTCACTGGTAGACCTCTGTCGAGGCCCTCATATTCGGCACACAGGACAGATCAAGGCATTAAAAATCCTGAAGGTTTGTATCCATATCATTCAGTCCTTCTTCAGCACAGGTCTGGAACACATAAGATCATCATGACTTGTTTGAGATGTATTCTTCTGTAAGCAGGGATGAAGCTGCTAGCCATTTCTGGATGTTTTGTCAGCCACAGTCGGAGTGGAGGGCTTTGAGCTGCGCTGTAATACTGTACCTTTGGGTATGTCTGTGGAAAGGCAATGGTTGGCTGATGCCTGCTGTAGTGCATTGTGCTACTGAGTTAAGAATCATGGGGTCAAAATGGAACCTGCCTAGCTCTCACGCCAGCCGGTAGCCACTTAGCACAGTGTACTGGTGGCCGGTGCATCCACTGGAGGGAAGGCACCAGCTGCTCTTTGTTTAAAGGGAAAAACAATGCAATAGAGTAAAGACTTGTGAAGCAGGAGATCCCCGTTTCAATCCTCCCACGAAGGGCTGCTTGGTAATCCAGTGATAGGGCATTATGCTTCAGAGTGGGTGACCCTGATAGAGGAGCAGACCCAGGAGCCTGTGTCTGGGTGACCAGGACTGGATGCAGTGCTGGTGTTGGCAGTGTGTTCCAGCTCAGGGAGGGAAGGTGCTGACATGGTGCCTCATGGGGACCAAGGAGCCTGCATCCAGGCAGCCAGAGCTGGGAGTGGTGCCACCCTTGGCAGTGTATCCCAACCCAGAGAGGGAAGATGCTAATGCAGTCCCTGATGGTGGACCAAGTTGCCTGCATCTGGATGACCAGGGCTGGGAAGGGCCCCACAACAGGAAAGGAAGGTGCCAATACATCCCTTATGGTGGACCAAGGCGCTTGCTGCTTCTTGAGGTGATGTGCTGCATGACTGCAAGGCCCACAGTGATGTTGTGCACAGTGCTAGGGGAAAGGAGGGAAAGGGTCACCTTGGAGACATGGTTTGATTCTTTATAATGGGATTATATTTGGTGGGGGGCTTATCGCCTTCAGGGTGATGGCGTTTTGGTCCCCAAATCACGTAGCCCATCATGTGACCCAGTTGCATGTCCTGAATGGGAAGTTATCAAGGCTCGGAGATTGCCAACTTTAGGGTTGCCTGGAGATGAGGGAGCATAAAGACAGGATTAAAACAATATACAACAGCCACTTACTGGGCAGAGCTCTACATGGCTATCAAAAAGGTAACCAACTCCAGTCAAACTTCTGTTTGTCAGCATCAGTTTCAGTAACTAGCCATCTTGACTTTCTGAAAACCAAGAAGGAAAAAGAGTTATACACATATTTTAATACATTGTGTATTTTGGCTACCTGTTTTCTGGTTTTGGCTAGTGAGATTGTTGGTCAGACATGGCTACTTTGGGGGTTAAAGCACCATTGCTGTGTGTCCTTTTGTAAGTCCCCTGAGCTCTCTGTGCTTTAGTTGCTCTCTGCCATGGGTATGGAAACAGATACAATGTTTGAGTTTTGATGAGCAACAAGTGGTAATGTTAACATTTTGTGACGTAGACTCCACTGTAATTTTGTCCATTTAGTGAACTAGCATGGTGCAAATACATAACTGCTGCTACAGTTTTGCTGCTATTGAAGTACACATAAGAACAGTTTAGGGGTATACAATGAGAGGGGTGTGCGGAGAGAATGTGGTGCTGTATACTGCTGAGGGGGCCAAAAAATGATGTATACAAATCGGGGTCAAAAAGCAAGATAATACATACAACTCTGGAGGAGGAGGAGCAAAAAACAGGGTGTTGTACACAACTGAGGGGAGAAAGAAAACCGAAACATAGAATTTGTCAGCAGAAAAGGACCCCTTGGACCACCCAGTCTGCCCATATGGTCCCTGCCTAGTCTGTCTCTGCAGACTCTTAACTGGTTTCTGGCAATCCTTCCACCTCCCTGCCTATTTGCTAACATTCCCCTATGCCTGTCCCACCCATGCTTGGAGAGCCTACTGTTTTCACTACCACCAGCTCTGCTGATAGTCTGTTCCAGCAACATAACAAAGAAAAGCTAGTTCAGCAGGACTTGTGGAGCACTGATAGCCACTTGAAACAAAGTAAAAAAAAAAAAAAAAAAAGTCAGGCTTCCTACGTCAGTGTAACACAGTCATCTACACCATTTTTACAGTGTTTGAAGTGCAGTTTTATTTAGACAAATGCACTGTAAGCAGGCAGCAACACACCGCTCAGCGTTTCACAATACATTTGATTTTAGCAAGAGCCCTTGAAATAATGCAGTCCTGATCGAGCCACCGGAGCAAGAAGAAGGCACGGATCCAGTCCTGTTCACTCAAAAATTTGTGGTGAAGCTGGCAGGGCCTCACCTTTTGGGCCCACCTACAGTATACTACAGAGCGCACTCATCGAGCGCTGAGGCCCAGCCCTCCACTGGGTTCGCCCCACCCCCCCAAAAACCTTTATTTTTAAGTTCCTGAATTATCAAGAAAAACCTTTGCTCTGCTCACCGTCTTTCCTGCTTCCCTCAGTTTTATTTGATAGGCCTTCCTCCCTTTGCATTTCCGTATATCTGCTGAATGCCACCCCTTTTTTTTTCACCACTTTGACCAATTCACTTGAGAACCATAGCAGTCCCTTTTGCCTTCTGCTTTTACTCATTTCCTTCATGTGGAAGCTGGTTGCTTTAATTATGCCCTCCTTCATTCTTCCCCATTGTGCCTCTACCCCTCCTTGGTAATCCACCCCGTGAGTCAATTTCTGAGGCAGTCCCCAATTTCTTTAAAATATGCCCTTCTAAAGTGTAGATCCCTCATTCTCATGTGGGTTGCCTCTGTTTCTATCATAATGTTAAAGCACACTGTACGGTAATCACTGGTTCCTGAGGGACTGCCCACTGTGATGCCTGTAGTGCCATCCCTGTTTGTAAACACCAGGTCCAGTGCTTCCCACCCCTAGTGGGTTCACTGACAAACTGCCTGAGAAAAGCCCCTTATAGGGAGTCAAGGATAGCCCTGCTCCTTGCAGAAGCCGCTGTTGGAAGACTACATTCCACATCTGGCAGATTGAGGTCACCAGCTAGCTGCACATACCCCTTACTTGCCATCCTGATGATGGCTTCCACATGTGCTTTATCCAACTTCTCACCCTATGCTGGAGGTCTGTATACCACTCCTGTATGGATAGTGGCCCCAGTGCCTGTCTCTAGGATGACCAGCAGCATCTCCCGCTCTTCCTTTTCCTTCGAGCATCCCTGCACTTTTGTGGCCTTGAGCCCCTCTGTTACATATAGTACAGTCCCTCCTCCTTTCCCTGTCTCTCCTGAACAGAGAGTAGCCCGGTATAGCTATGTCCCAGTCGTGGTTGTCAGTGAACCATGACTAATGGCTTCCAAATCCAGGCTAGCCTCCTCCATGATGGCCACCAGGTCCGGAATTTTATTTCCCAGACTCCTTACATTGGAGTACATGGCTCTCCATACCTTACTCCTCCCTGCCTGCTTTCCCACCCTTCTGCCGGTGCTGTTTCTTGATGCTCCCCCTGACCTACCACTTCCTTTGTTATCCTCTTCGTTACCTGTCTCCTTTACTCCTTCCTTCTTGCTTTCCTGATTTATTCTCTCCCCCCCCCAAAAAAAATCCTCTGCCCTTTTCCCACCCCTGCCCCAGGGTTTACTTCCTCTGGCCCTCCCTCCCTCCTGTTGCTTCATCCAGGCAGCTTTTAAACCTCCCACAAGGACTGTGGTCCCCTTTCTGGAAGGATGCAGGCCATCTCCCCACAGAGGCCTATATCATCCCAGGTTGGCCCTTAGTCTTCAAGGTAGCTGAAGCCCTTTTCCATGCAGCATGCTTCAGCCAGTTGTTAAAAGCCCTGGTGCAGGGTGTCCTTTCCTTTCCACGGCCGTATACAGGTAACACCGCGGCAGAAGCCACTGTGCGTGCCACACATGCTGGAGGACCCTTCCCAGCTCCCTGAAATTTCCCTGCACTACCCCTACCTTGTCCCATGCCAGGTCATTTGTCCCCAGGTGGACAATGACAGTTGGCTCCCTCCCATCTACTGCTGCCCTAGCAATCCTCTGGATCCACTCCATCCCTCCAAGTCAAAGCTCCTCTTAGGCACTTCACCTCACTCTCTCTTCCTCTCCGCTCCCAAATCTGTCCCCCTTACAATAGAGTGCCCACCAGCAGCTGCTGCTTCTTTGACTGAGGGTCTCCTCCACTCTCCTTGGGGCCTACTCTTCCGAGGACTCCCACTTCTCCCGTTCCACTGCAGCGGGTGCCTCCTTCCGGCTTCCCCATCCTACCAGTACGATAAAGGAATTCTGCAGTAGTACAGGCTGAAGAGTTTGTACCATTCCCACCAACCCCACACTCCTGGAGCCCACCAAGGTCCAACAGCTCTGCCTTTATCTAGGCCTCCTCATTGGGAGCAGCGGCAGACAGGGTGGCCCCTGGGTGGGGCAGAAGGTTTTCTATACCCTTCCCAGTTTGTCCCAGAATCCAGCAACTTCTGTCCGCAACCCAGAGAGGTGAATACAAATGGGGTAGCACCTCGGTCTACAGAAAGTGTCCTGAAAGGCTATGGCTCAGCACCCATTGCACTGCACCACTCTCAAAATGGAGAAAAACAGAGTTACGGTATATATTCCTAGCTGCACCACCTGCTTCCAGCTGTAATATTGGGTAGAAAAGGTAGCCCCCACTGAAAAGACTATGTTTCAGGCAGCACATTCTAATAGTAGAGTACAAGTTTGGAGGCCCAGGTTCAAATCCCGCCACAGCCCTTTCTCGCTGATTTGAGCCTAAGCAAGGCCTCCTAACCTCTCTGTGCTCCAGTCTACCCCCCACCACCACTAAAAGCAAGTAGTTGTGTCTGGTGCAGAGAAAGGCTTTCCCCTCAAAAGACAGTGGCTGTCATTCCCTGGCTAGAGGAGATGCATGACAGTGATGCAGTCCACATTTTCTGCTTGACACCCTCTAACAGTTAAGAAGGAAGTATTTGGAACAGATCCTTTGGTTTGCTACCACTCTGTCAGCACTTGGCTCTGGTGGTCACAGTGTGACATATGTAATCAAAGCTTCTCCCACCTCAAGAGGTGCTGGCTGCCACTCCCTGATCAACCTGCAGGGGGTTCACGGAAGAAACTGAGTCAGCTGCCTACTCCAGGGTGATGGTGGTGAGTGTGTTATCTCCCACCTAGTCACAAGGTAAGTCCTTGATGTACTCTTGAACATAGATCTCCCCACGTTATGGCATGTAGCACCACCACCAAACCATCAGACAGGCTGGTCCTTATCTTTATGTCATGTACAGGTTTCCTTCACGTGTGGGGGTATCAGGTATACAAACAGTGTGACTGACTGGCAACATTTTGAATTTCTCCACCCCCCCCTTGCAATCAGAACTCATCCACTTTCTGGAATGGAGACCCCAGCCAAGAGACGTTACAGCGGATTTATGGGATTTCCTTCCCTGATAACAAGCAGTTGAAGGAGTGGGAGCGACTGCAGGAAGAGGCACGCAGCCGGGACCATCGCAGAATTGGAAAAGTGAGTGTGTGGGCACATCAGCTCTACTGACGGGAAGCGTTGGACCGTACAGTAGTACTGCTGTGAATCTACTTTGTTTTATTTAAAAGTTATTGAACATCCGTGCGTATGTCATATATATGTGGCATTATTTAACAGTGCTACATGATACATATTTATCTGTACTGTTTAACCAAACAAGTGAAGCATACAGCAATTAGTCATCATAAATTACATGTTCACATAAAACTACTAGGTAACAGAGGCTTTAAACCTCTGTCACAGACCCTAGTAACAACAAAGATACTAGGAAAGAGGCAAAGAGGTAGTCTGTTGTGGGGACTGTGGGGCGCTCTTCTCAAGGGTTGCACCCTGGAGGAAGGGGCACTGCCCCATCTGCAGGACCTTTGTGGAGCTTCATTGTCAGCTAGTAGCAGCAAGAGATGAGACATCTCAGCTGTGGTACCGGTTCAGCTCGGGTCCATCCTGCACTCCACCAGAAGCTCTCTGGGTCAGGAGGGTGGTGGGGAATGGGAGAGGGAAGGGTGACGGGCAGCCACAATGTATTCAACCATTCTCGCACCATCCAGACAGAAAATCACTTTGCACCCCTGGAGGAGGCTCTGGTACCTGTCTCCTTACTGTGAGTCAGTCAGAGGAAATGGGCAGGATGACTTAGTGGCACCCAAGGGGGTGAGCATGAGGAAATCAGCAAGAAGAGTAGAGAGGCTGGTGGGCAGGGGAGGGAAGGGGAGTGAAATTGCTAGATGCCTTCCTGATGTATCCGCCATCTGGGATATAGATAGCATAGGGAGGATGGTGGAGAAGGGGGAGTTGGGGGTGCTGGTATACTTGGGTACCAATGATTTAGCGAGTCAACCTATGGAGGAAGCAAACCAGAACTTCAGGAGGGTGGTGGACAGTATGTAGGTGCATTCGACTTCCCTAGCCTTTTCCAAGGTCTTCCCTATGTGGAATAGGGGGAATGGGAATGATAGAGTAAAGCAGGAGGAGATTGAGGAGTTTAATGGGTGATTGAAGGAACAGTGTCAGGAAGAGGGGTACCACTTTGTGAGGGATGGGGGGCTCTTCAAGGCTGATGGCCTTCATCTGACAAGAGAGGGGGCCAGTGCTCTGGATGAGAAGTGTGCTACACTGGACAGTTAAACTGACTGAGGGGAGACGGAGGCTAGGGGAACCACTGACAAGGGAGATTAGGCTCCACCTGAAGAGGGGACTAGTAGCAGCAGTGTTGGTAACATGGTAACAGCAAGGTTAAAGTTCAGATTAGGCTAGGAAAAGAGGGCAGTGAAGGAGGGCTGGCAAAGCCTACATTCAGCATGAAAAATTAAAAAAAATTAAGGGGACATGGGAAGAATAAGGTATTGAAGTATAGCCTAGAGGGTAGAGTAACGAGCTGTGAATGAGCATGATATGTCCAGAAGTCCTGGGTTTGAGTCTCACAACCTTCTCTTGCATAATGTGTGATTCTGAACAAGTCAGTGTCAATAGCATAAGCAATACAAGCAGACTAGATAGACTGAATGACTTTATTTTGGTGGCTTCTTCATATGTTCGTATGTGTTCGTTAGTCACTTAACCACCCAGTGTTCTTGGGTTGCCCCTGAAATCAGGCACTTGCGTCTAGTGGGCTTTACACCGTTCCTGAAGTATTTAAAAAAAAAAAAAAAAGGAGGAGGAATAAGAAAAGACAAGAGGGTATCAGGAGAAAGATGGAAAGGGGTGTGCCTTAATGTCAGGAGTCTGAGAAATAAAATTAGTGAGCTCCAGGCAATGGTGGCAGATAATGAGATGGACCTAGAAGCCATCACAGTAACTTGTGCTACAGAGAATAATGATTGGGCCTTGACGGTCACAGGCTACTCCGTGTTTAGGCGTGATAGAGGAAAAGGTAACGGAAGATCTGTAGCCCTATATGTCAGGGAAGGCATAGAGGCAGGGGAGGATCGAAACATCTGGGGAGGTGATGGGGAGACAGAATCGCTGTGGGTTCAGCTCATGGCCTCCTCAGGCAAGAAAGTATGAATGGGGGTGATTTATACACCTCCAGGACAGGGTAAGAGAGAGATAAGGAGCTAAGGGTAGAACTAGAAAGGGGGTGGCAAAGGGGCAGGTGGTGGTAGTGGGAGATCTAAACCTGCCAGATATTGATTGGGCCATTCCACTGGCCAGGAGCACCAGATATCAGGCCCTGCTGGTAAGTTGCAGGACTGCCTACTGGTGCTGCTGGTTAAGGAACCCACTAGAGAGGCTGCCACTCTGGATGTGGTGCTCAGAAATGGTAGGAGGAGTGAGGATAGGGGAGCCACTGGGGTCCATCAACCATACCTCTATATAGTTGAGTAAGCGTTCATGAAAGGCTGAAGTCCGTGCTTTCAGAAGGACGAACTTCAGCTGGATGAGGAAACTGGTCTGGGACAAGTTAGAGTGGATAGCATCAAGGATGTAGAGGGAAGATGGGGGTGCAATTAAGGGGTCCATTCTTGAGGCACCAGAGTCTTGCATGAGAACAGTAATCAAAGAAAACAGGTACAGGAGACCAATATGGTTCTCTGGAAAGGTCAGAGAAGCACTGAGAGCCATAAGAAGGCCGTCACCAGGTACAAGGAAAACGGAAGGAAGAATCTGGATAGTACCACATGAGAACAAGGGAAACCAAGAAGGCGGTCAGAGTAGCAAAGGCAGACACAGAGCTGCATATTGTGGAGGGGCCAAGGGAGGTGAAAAACAATTCTTTAGATACATTAGGGGGAAAAAAGAAAGAAGAGGAGGAATTGTTAGGCTAACAGAAGGAGGTAGGATAACTGAGGAAGATGGGCAGAAAGCAGCTGTTTTTAACATGTACTTCTGCTCTATATTCACGAGGGAAGACAGAGGGCTTCTGCCAGAAAGTGGCATTAAGGCGGCTGTAAGAGGGATCCCTGAGATGAGGCAGCAAGTGTTTACCAGTGAAAGGATTTGGAAAGGGCTAGCAACCCTAAAGATGCATAAGAACATAAGGCGCTGGGATCAGATTGGATGCCTCAGAGTGTGCTAAGGAAATTGACAGTGGAACTAACTGAATCCCTTGTGAAGATATTCAGTAGCTCAATTCAGACTGGGGTAGTTCCAAAAGACTGGAGGGTAGCAGACCTAGTCCTGCTCCATGTTGGGGGGGGGGGGCAAGGAGCAACTAGGTAGCTACAGATTTGTCAGTCTTACCTGTATTTTGGGTAAATTGATGGAGGCATTAGTCAGAGAGGACTTTGTGGACTACCTGGAGAGCAATGGGCTCCATGATAGTAAACGGCACAGGTTTGTGGCAGAGAGGTCTCGACAGACCAACCTGATAGTATTCTTTGACTGGGTAACAGGGGTAGTGTATAAGGACCATGCTGTGGATTTACTCTACTTCAATTTCAGAACCACTTTCGACTCACACAAGGCTGCTGAAGAAGCTGGAGGATCTGAGTGCAGCAAAGGACATGGATAGGTGAGAAAACAGTTAGACGAGAGATAGCAGAGGGTTGTGGATAACGGAGACAAATTGGTAGAGATGGAGGTTACCAGTGGGGTGCCACAAGGATTGGTCCTAAGTCCATTCCTTTTCAATATGTTCATCAGCGACATAGAAGGAATCCAGGGCAAGATGTGTCTCTTTGCAGGTGACACTAAGCTCTGTGGCAGGGTGGACAATGAAGAGGGGAGATGCAGAGACTTGCAAGAAAGGCTAAAGAGGTGGTGAGAGGTTTGGCAGTTGAAATTCATTGCCAAAAAGTGCAAGGTGGTGCACCTAGGGAACAAGAACTTAAGGACAGAGTACTAGATGGGGGGGGGGGTTTACAGCTGAGCATCACCTCTGAGGAAAGAGACCTAGGGGTCATCATCCGTGACTCTTTAAAATAATCAAGCCAGTGTACCAAGGCCTACAGTAAGGCATGCAGGATGCTGGGATGTATAGAAAGGGGTACTGACAGCAGAAGGAGGTATTACTGCCTCGGTATAGATCACTGGTGAGGGCTCACCTGGACTGCTATGCACAGTTCTGCAGTCCTCATCTGAGAAAAGATAAGCAGGCGAGAGACAGTGAAACGTAGGGTGACCAAAATGATTCTGGGCCAGCAGGGCAGCTGTTATGAGGATTGGCTCAGTGAACTGAACATGTACTCGCTGGAGGCCAATAAGAGAGGGGAGATACGCTAGAGACCTTCAAGTGCCTGAAATGAACAAACAGTGTAAACTGCGAGGAACTACCTAGTATAAGTAGCAGATCAAGAACACGAGGGCACGAGTGGAAACTGAAGTGGGGGGGAGGCTGAAGAGGGAAGTGAGAAAGTTTTGTTTTGCAGAAAGAGTGGTGGAGCTGTGGAACAATCTGCTAGCTGATGTGGTGGCACCAAAACTATTAATGGTGTCAGACATGGCTGGGACAGACTTGAAGGGCCTAGTGGTTGCTCAGAGTCGTAATTGTAGGGCAGAGAGCATCGGGGTGTATAGTGTGGGTTAGAACCCTGTATGGATAATAGGTACTGGGTTTGTTAGGGTTTTATGGGCAGACTGGATAGACCAATGGTCTTTTTCTGTCATCATTTTCTCTGTTTCTATGTTTTTATAACTTTATTATCCCACACCGAGTCCATTCATGGGCGGGGTGTTCTCACGCCAGGGAGGAACTGCTGCAGGGTGGCCATTTACACAAGTCCTTATCTTTAATTCAAGCCTAGAGGACCTAGTCTTAACTTTTCTTTAAATAGATTTGCTAGTTTTTAGCAAAAAAAAATCACTGTTGTCATGAGCAGAGCTCAGTTGCACAAGATTTGAATTTCAGGACTTTCTGTTTTTTATTACTGGTGACAGTTTCATTGAAGGGGAAGGTTGGTGCGCAGGGTACCTCAGAATTGTAAAGTCAGTGAAAAGCTCTTTTAAGAGAAGCATCTGGATATAACCAGAAAATCAGTATCCAGATCAACCATTTATTAAGTAAAAGCAGCAGTGATATCATGGAACCTTGAGACAGGAAGGATTGGAGAAGCAATAAGAGAAATCTGTAGCAGACATATTAAATACAAGTTGAATTGTACCAAAATATTGTGATTTTCAAAGATGTCCTTGAAGTGTCAGCAGCTCTTTAAGAACAGTTTCTCCTGATACTTGTGACTATAAATAACCTCACTTGACCACCTGCTCCTGCCTTTTCTTGCCTGGACTACTGCATCCCAATACTCCAAGTGTATCACTGGGCATGCCCACATTCGACTTTCTCATCCCTGCGTGGATGGTTTTTGCTTGTATGTATAATTTTCAACTATCCCTGCGTGGATACCTGTTTGAAAGTGTCATGTTCTGATTTAACATAGAAGTTGATGGCAGATAAGGACTGCAAGGCCCATCCAGTCTGCCCATTTCTTTTTCTGCCTTATGAATGTGCCATCGGCCTTTGCTCTGTCAATGGCCTATCTACTCATACTCATCTGTATTGCTCCCTTATGCCTATCCCATGCCTGTTTGAAGCCCTGCACTGTATTCATATCCACCACTTCCTGAGGTAGGCCGTTCCATGCATTCACCACCCTTTCTGTGAAAAAGAACTTCCTCACATTACCTCTTAATTGGCCTCCCTCTAATCTCATGCTGTGTCCTTTTGTCCTGCTATTTTTCTTATATTGAAACATGTTAGACTCTTTCACCTTGTTAATGTCCGTAAGGTGTTTGACTGTTTCCTTCATATCACCTCTCTCCCTCCCTCCTTTGCGCTAGGGTATACATATTGAGCTCCGTTAATCTGTCCTCATATGTTTTCTGATGCAGTTCCTGCACCATTTTGGTTGTCCTTCCCTGGACTGCCTCAATTTGGTTAATGTCCTTGTGAAGGTGTGGCCTCCAGTACTGCACGCAGCACTCCAGATGGGGCCTAACCAGTGTCTTGTAAAGAGGGATTATTACCTCCCTCTTCTGACTTGTGATACCCCTACTAATACACCCCAGCATCCCTCTAGCCTTACCTACTGTTTTAGTGGTCTGCTTAGATGATTTCAGGTAATCGGTGATGATGACGCCCAAGTCTCTTTCTTCCCTTATGACTGCCAGCAACTCCCCTCCCAGCCTATAGATGGCTTCAGGGTTTCTGTTCCCTATGTGCATGATCTAGCACTTCTTTGCGTTAAACTCCAGTTGCCACTCTTCTGACCATTTTGCTAGTTTATCCAGATCTCTTCTCATTCTGCCCACCCCATCTGGATCATCTACTCTGTTGCAGATCTTGGTGTCATCTGCAAACAGACAAACCTTACCCTCCAGTCCATCTGCAATGTCACTGATGAAGATATTGAAGAGGACTGGCCCCAGGACTGATCCCTGCAGTACCCCACTTGTGACTTGCATCTCTTCTGACTGTATACCGTTTACCACCACTCTCCGTTTTCTGCCAGTCAACCAGTTTGCCACCCAGTTGACCAATGTCTGACCCACCCTGAGCCTACCCAGCTTATTAATCGATCTTCTGTCTGGAACCGTATCGAAAGCTTTGCTGAAGTCAAGGTAGGCGACATCAACCGCTCCCCCTTGGTCCACCACTCTGATTACCCAGTCAAAGAAGTCTACAAGATTAGTTTGACAGGACCTTCCATTTGTAAACCCATGCTGTCTTGGATCCTGTGCTCTTATAGATTCCAGGTGTTGCACTATCCTTTCCTTAAGGAGTGCCTCCATAATCTTGCCCACTACTGAGGTAAAACTGACTGGTCTGTAGTTCCCTGCCTCCTCCCTGCTACCACTCTTGTGGAGCGGGATCACATGAGCTCTTCTCCAGTCTTCTGGGACCTCTCCTGTGCTCAGAGACTCACTAAACGGCTCTGATAATGGCTTTGCTAGTTCCACCTTTACCTCCTTCAGTACTCTGGGATGTACGCCATCAGGTCCCATTGCCTTGTCCACCCTGAGCTTATCAAGCTCTTGTAGGGCCCTTTCTTTTGTGAAGGGACTAGTGCACACCTCCCTCCCCCCTGTGTCTGTGGTGCTGAGTTGTGCGCCCTGCCCTACCTTCTCTTCCGTAAATACTGAGCAGAAGTATCTATTTAGGATAGATGCTTTTACATGGTCCTCCTCCTCACACGCCCCTTACCCGTTTGATCTTAGCAATACCCCCTCTGGACTTTCTCTTTTCACTAATGTATCTGTAGAAAGTCTTGTCACCTTCTTTTCAAACAGCGTGAAGTCTTGCTGTATTCTGACTATTGCAATTAGCCCCAGCATTCAAACTGCCCTGGAGAGTAGAGGGTTAATTTCTATGCAGAGCATAGAACGTTGAGCTCGAGTTCAGTTCAAACCTCTGTCTGCTGCACTTTGAAGCGCAACTGTCAGATTCCTTACTCCGCCTAACTGAACAGCCGCTCCGGAGATTTCTCCTTTGCTCATGGTTCGAAAGTCGGTTAAAGTCCTCAGTTTTGCCGATTATTTTTCACAAGTTTCGGTTCGGATCTCTGTTTGTGGTACAGTAAGTACTAGGTAGTGAACTAGACATAGTAAACTTGTGGAAATTGTAAAAATTGATTTTTTAACTGGTTCGGCTGAACCGGACGTTCAGTGATTTATATATTCTGTCTTTGTTTTGAAACTTAGAGTGTGGTTACCGGTCCTTATCGGTTTAAAAAAAACTGCATTTTCTTGTGTTTTTTTCCAATATCCGTGACATGGTTAGAAACCGATAAGGGTGTCTTGCCTGGTTGTTTGCCATAAAAAGGGTAAGTTTGTGGTTAGGATGGCTACGTCTGAGAAACCCAAAAGAAAAACCGGGCCCACTGGGTTTCAACACTGGTGTGTGTGTGTGTGTGTGTGTGTGTGTGTGTGTGTGTGGGGAGGTCTTTGCTAAGTCCGATCCCCACACCACCTGTGTTTATTGTCTGGGTTTTGACCACCTTGATTCAGACTGCCAAATCTGTAAAAAGTTCCCTAAGTCTACCCTGGAAAAAAGATTAGGTAGGCTCGGGGATAAGGAGGCTGTGAAGTCCGCTGACCCGGAAGGCCAGCCCGGTTCGGTTCTGACCGAACCTGAGGGAGTGCCGTCTGACCAGGGCAATACTTCTTCGGGCAAGAGGAGAGCCGATCCTGAGGGATCGGTTCCTACAAAAAGAAAAGGAAAAGAAAAATCGTCTGGTTTGGATCCAGAGACCCATTTTCTGACTGCCAAAGAGATTGCCAATGCGATAAAGATTGTAGAATTGCTTCATCCGGTTCCGTCTGATCTGGCGCCTTCTGGCAGGCACTTGGTTCGATCGGTTCCTCTGGTTCAAGATTACGCCCCTGAAGACTTCTATGAACTGGATTTGGAAGGGGATGAAGACTATGATGATGACGATGATGATGGTGTGGGAGGTCTGGTTGAGCCCTTTGAACCGGACATCTCCCCAGACAGGCCTTCTGGTGTTTCCCCTCCTAGGCTTTCTGAGTCCCCTTCCCACTACATGTTTTACAGGAAAGTGACAGAAACCCTCCAGCTCCCTGTGGAAGAAGCTGTAGAGGAACAAGAGGAACCTGATTATGTGGAGATGATGGACATCCCAGAGTCCACGAGACTGTCTATTCCCCTTCATAAGTCTTTTGGGAAACAGACACAAAAGATGTAAAAAACTCCAAATTCTGTACCTCCTGTCGACAGAAGGATGGGCAAAAGATGCACCTTATCAGGTTCAGGTACAGAGTACTTGTATCAACAATGCAGCCATGTTGGGGATGTGCAGGCTGCAGCCTGTGATAAGGCTAATATACCCTTGGCTTCACACCCCCCAGATAAAGACTCTAGGAAGCTAGATGCCATGGCAAAGAAACAGTACATGGCATCTGCCTTGGGACTCAGGCAGGCTAATTATATGGCCTATGCAGCCAGGTACCAGAAGTCCAGGTGGGACACTGTACTGGCATTGGCTAAGCAAGCCTCTCCCCAGCTAGCCTCTGAGCTGGAGGGGGTGGCTGCTGATGGGATTGAGGCATCTAAGGTACAGTTCCATGCTGCTGTGGACTCCGATTTGTTATCTAGAGTCATGGCTACACCTGTGGCTCTTTGGAGAATGGCTTGGCTCAGATGTACTAGTCTCTCACAGGACACCCAGGCTAAGGCCATGAATTTCCCTGTGGTGGGTAATTCTCTGTTTGGGGAGCAGACAGAGAATTACATGAAAAAGATGGTTGAGTATAGGACCACCTATAGGAGTGCACAGGCCAAGGAAAGGCAGGCAACTCCTCAAAGGCAGCAGGCTAGGGGCAAGAGCAGGCCTTTTCATAGGCCTTTCTACCAAGCACAGGCCTCTTCTCCCTTTCCTCAGAGGGGGTTCTTCAGAGGGAGAGGCAGAAGGGGGATGAGCAGGGCTGCATCCATCCCTCAACCTAAGGCTCCTGCCAAGCAGACACCCTGATTTGTCAGCCTGGGTCAGCTCCCCCATTCCTGTAGGAGGCAGGCTGGCTTACTTCATCCAGGACTGGATGCCTGTTACCTCAGACAACTGGGTCCTGGAGGTGGTGCCAGGGCTGGTTCTCAGCTTCAAGAAATTTCCAAAGCTGAGGGCCAGATCATTTCCACCTGCAAGCATCTCCGAAACCATTGCGCTAGAGGCAGAGGTTTCATCTCTACTGGCTCTAATGGCTGTAGAGACAGTTCCTATATTGTACAGGGGCAAAAGTCTGTACTCCAGGTACTTCCTTACTCCAAAAAAGACAGGGGAGTGGCGACTCATCCTAGACTTAAGTTACCTGAACAAACATCTTTTAAAACCAAAATTCAAAATGGTGACTCTGGGAATAATCCTTCCCTCTCTAAGGCCAGGGGACTGGCTGTCCTCCCTTGACTTAAAAGATGCCTACTTTCACATTCCCATTAGGTGCTCCCACAGAAAGTACCTCAGGTTCGAATTGCCTTCAGGCCATTATCAGTTCAACGCTATGCCCTTCAGCCTGACATCAGCTCCAAGGGTATTCACAAAATGCCTAGCAGTAGTAGTGGCCTTTTTAAGAAGGAAAAATATTTCCATATTTCCATACCTGGACGACTAGCTCATTGTGGGTCAGTCCCCAGATGAAGTTAAGTCAGACCTTCAAGTGACTCAGCAAGTGCTCACTTCCCTAGGATTCCTTCTCAGTCTTCCCAAGTCAGTTCTCAAGCCTGTACAGCTCCTCACCTTCATAGGGGCAGAGTTGGATACAGTCAAAGAAAGAGCTTTTCTTCCCCTGGAAAGGGCAAGGGCTATTGTAGAGCTGGCCTCTTCATTCCATCTTCTGGTCTCTCAGCCAGCAAGGCACTTCCTTCAAGTTCTGGGCCACATGGCAGCTTATACAGCAGTGGTCCAAGGGGCCAGATTTCAAATGAGGGACATTCAGTTTCACCTGAGGGCCTTTTGATCTCAGAAGAAAGATTCTGTAACCGAACTAGTTCCAGTGACCCAGACTTTGATCCAGGCTCTCCAATGGTGGCAGGATCAGGGCAGCCTCAGGCAAGGAGTCCCATTCGACACTCAGTCTCACTCTGTGGTTCTAACCACGGATGTTTCTCTATTGGGGTGGGGAGCCCATCTGGGGGCTCTCACAGCCCAGGGACTGTGGTCCTCTCAGGAATCCCTTCTTCATATCAGTCTCTTGGAACTCAGGGCAGTCTTTCTGGCCCTGCAAGCTTTCTCTCAGTCAGTGCAGAACAAGGTGGTTCAGGTCAGGACAGACAACACCACCACCATGTGGTACATCAACAAGCAGGGAGGCACTCAGTCCATGGCCTTGTGCACGGAAGCCATGAAATTGGGTCCCTAGCTTATTCTCTGCAGACCTCTCTGATAGCAGTCCATCTTCCAGGGAAGGACAATGTGCTAGTAGATGCATTGAGCAGGATCTCCCAGGGCCATCACGAATGGTCCCTGGACCCTTTGGTGTTGAAAGTGATTTTTTCAAGGTGGGGCACTCCAGAGATGGATCTCTTTGAAGCCCCAGACAATCACCAACTTCCTCTGTTTTTGTTACAGACCCCCCCCCAGTCTTGGGCTCAGTCCCTCTGGATGCTCTGATTTTGAACTGGGAGGGGAAATTTCTATATGCCTTCCCTCCCTTTCCTATACTGTTCAAGGTTCTGGTCAAGGTAAGGTCACAACTTTGCAAAGTGATTCTGATTGCTCCAGACTGGGCCAGGCAGCAGTGGTACCCCCTGTTGTTGTCCCTAGCAGTCCATCTTCCCCTGTCTCTTCCCAGGAATTACAACCTGTTAACCTCCTCTCAGGGGAGGATTTGGTACCCCAGTCTTCAGTCTCTCAATCTCAAGGCTTGGCTCTTGAAGAGTTAGAGTATGCAGATTTGCATCTGTCCCAAGGAGTTCTGAATATTCTCAAAGCCTCTCAAAAGCCTGCCACCAGAAAAACTTACAACTCCAAATGGAAAACATTCAGCATTTGGTGTTCCAAGAAGCATGTATCCCCAGACACTGCTGAATTGTCTACAGTTCTGGATTATATGGTTCATCTCAATGGCCTAGGCCTCAGACCAGCTACTCTCAAAGTACATTTGTCAGCTGTTTCTGCTTTTCTGTCAGCGGGAAAGCCTTCCTCACTGTCCTCTCACCCTGTATTCTGTAAATTTTTCAAGGGATTGCTTCATATCAATCCCCCTTTAGGGATCCTACCCCTGCTTGGGATCTTGATGTTTGCATTGCTCAGCTTATGCAACCCCCTTTTGAGCCTTTGTCTTCAGCAGAGCTTAAGTACTTGACTTGGAAAACTGTGTTCCTGGTAGGCTATTACCTCTGCCAGGCGTGATCAGTGAATTGCAAGCTCTGTCAGTGGAGCCTGATTTTATCTCATTCCGTAGAGATAAGGTGGTCCTTAGAACTAATAGGAGGTTTTTACCTAAAGTGGTTTCAGATTTTCATCTGAACCAATCTGTGTCTATCCCTGTGTTCTTCACTGATCATTCTTCTTCAGGAGAAAGAAGTTTACACAGTTTTGATGTGAAAAGAGCCCTTAGTTACTACATTGAGTGTACTAAGGCTCACAGGTTTGACTCCCTTCAGTTGTTTCTCACTTATGGGGAAGTGGGTAGGGGCAAACCTGCCACTAAGAGAACTATTGCCAGGTGGATTGTCTCTTGTATTCAATTCTGCTATGAGAAGTTAGGCAAAATACCTCCCTCAGGCCTGAGGGCTCATTCGACTAGAGGTACAGCTGCTTCCCTGGCTGTGGCCAGGGATATTCCTTTGCTAGAGATATGTAAAGCAGCCACCTGGAAAACAGTCCATACATTTACCAAGCATTACTCCCTGGACATCCAGGCTAGAAGTGATGCTCGGTTTGGTACAGCAGTACTGTAGAGCCTATTCCCAAAGTAGGTTCGATTCCTTCCTCCATGGAGGTACTGCTTGGTAGTCTGCAGTAGTCAGAATACAGCAAGACTTCATCTTGTTTGAAGAAAAAATTACTCACCTTAGTAATTATGTTTCTTCTAATGGAGTCTTGCTGTATTCTGACCTCCCTCCCTACCTCCCCTCTCAGAACCTATTTTTGGGAAGTGGGCTGGCAGGTGCTGTGTTGCACCCCAGGGGTGCATTTGGGTACTCCCTCCTTTTAGAGGGTGGGGAGTGGATTATATTATCAATTTAACAGTCTTAAGTTGTTCACTACCTGATTTTTGGTTTTGGATTTCTTGACTTGAGTCTTTTTGGGATCCAAAATATTTGGTTGCCATTTGGCTAATAAACATTTTACAATTTCCACATAGTAGTTAGTTAGTATTAGCTCGTAAGAATCTGACAGTTGCGCTTCAAAGTGCAGCAGACAAAGGTTTGAACCGAGCCTGAGCTCAACGTTCTATGCTCTGCATAGAAATTAACCCTCTACTCTCCGGGGCAAGTTGAATGCTGGGGCTAACTGCAATAGTCAGAATACAGCAAGACTCCATTAGAAGAAACATAATTACTAAGGTGAGTAATTTATTCTTACTGTTTGTGCTAGTGTTTCCTCGGTTTGGGCCTTTGCCTGCCTTACTGCATTCCCTGCTTCCCTTAGAGAAGTTTGGTATGCTTCCCTATTTTCATCCTTCTGCATTCCCTTATATTTCCTGAAGGCCAGCCTTTTCACTCTGACCTTTTCTGCTACTGTTTTTGAGAACCAAAGTGGTTGCTTTCTTCTTTTGCACTTCCTTTTCTCTCTAACACAATGGGATGTTGCTTCAAGTATTGCATCTTTAATGCTTTCCCACTTTGCCTGTACCCCTCACCTGTATTTCTTTTTGCTAGGGCTAGCTTAACTCTATTGGCCATCTTATCAACGTCAGCTCCTCTGAAGTCCCATATTTTTGCCTTGGAATGGGATGATTTAGTTCTAGTGGCCAAATTGAACCATACCATGTGATGGTCACGGGCCCCCAGGTGACCTTCTACCTGGAGATATGTGATCTTTTCCTTGTTAGTCAGTACTAGATCTAGGATAGCCCTGTCTCTTGTGGGTTGTTGTACCAGTTGTTTGAGTCCCATTCCCCCCCCCACCGCAGGGAATCCACCATATGTCTAGTTCTGGCAGATGTTCCTGCTCGTATTGACCAATCTGTATCTGGCATGTTGAAGTCTCCCATTATCAGAACTTCCCCTTTAGCTGTCATGTTTTTTATATCTTCTAACAGTAATGTGTCTGTGTCCTCCGCCTGGTCTGGAGGCCTGTACACAACCTCAATTCGTATGGCTTTCCCATTTCCTGTTTCCAGGGTGACCCACAGTTCTTCTGGCTCCTTATGTGTATTCTGAATTTCTGTAGCTTTGATATTTTCATTGACATAAAGGGCCACTCCACCCCCCACCCCCGTTTTTGCACCTCTGTCTCTTCTGAACAGTACATAGCCAGGTACTGAAGTCTCCCAAGTGTGGTTACTGGTAAACCATGTCTCGCTAATGGCTACTATGTCCAGTTTAGCCTCTGTCATTATTGCCTGCAGGTCTGGGATCTTGTTTCCCAGACTGTGAGCATTTGTGTACATGATTTTCCATTGGCCAGATTTCGGTGTGTTAGTTGTCAGGTGAGGTCTGGCATTTCCCCCTGTGCATCGTATGGGGAGCCGGTCCTTCTTCTTTACCTGGTGTTGCAAATGAACTATAAACATGCTGAACTCCTGTTTAACCACTAGCTGAGGGGGGAAGAGGGGTTCTTCCCATTCGATGTATGGGGTGCTGCACCCCTCTCCCCATTTGCTAGTTTAAATATTCTGTAAATACGTAAAACATCTGCCACAATGCAGTGATTCCCTCCTTAGTCTGATGCTGTCCATCAAATTTAAAAAACCTTCGCTCCCAAAACTGTTGCCAGTTCCCTACAAATTTGTGTCCTTTTTCTTGGCACCAGCCCTTGAGCCACATGTTTAGCTCCCCTGTCTCCCCTTCTCTGACCTTCCGTCCATCTGCACTTCTGTCCCAGACTGGCAGGTTCTCAGAGAAGGAGATGCCGGACGAAATGGATGATAGTTTGTCACCCAGCCTGGTCAGGTGTTCCTTGTTCTCTACAACTGACCAGCTGGTGAGAGCGTTAGTCCCTATGTGTACCAGGACGTCAGTGTTTTCTCCTGCTTCCTGAACAGTTTTAGCAATGTGGTCAGTGTCTCTCCATGCAGTTGTACCTGGGAGACATCTGACCATTACCCCTGGCTGGAGATTTGCATCAACTCCCCAAATCATGGAGTCTCCTGTGATCAGAAGTTTTTTGGATTTCCTTTTTGCTTTTTTTGTTTTGGTTCCTGTTTTGGGCGAGTTTTGTTGTGCTAGCTCCTGTGCTGCAGTGTCCTGCTCTGCAGTGTCCTCTGCCCCTTTGTTTGATTTCAGAGATAGAGGCAGATACCTGTTCATAGTTTTTATATGGTTTGTGGAGGTGATATGTTGGAGAGCACCGAGTGATGGGGGCACCTGATTTGCCCCTCCTAACCACCTGCCAGCCTTCCGGACCAACTACCCTCTGCGGTCGAGGTGCTTCTGTTGGATGTTAGGGAAATGGCGGGCAGTTCTTATAATATAGTTCCTCTTGAATATGCAATTTGAGGTGCACAGTCTCTGCCCATGCTGCCTGGAGCTGAACCCTTAGATCTCCAGTGGCCCAGCAAGTAGGACCGTGTCCCAAATCCTGTAGAACTGCCCTTCTGAAAAGTGTTCCGCAGTACCTGCAGTTAATGGTATCCATTCCAGATAAGTTGCTGGGTTTATAACCTGGTCAGAGTAATTAGAAGGAAGAAAATGAAAGCAAAAGTTTGATTTTGTGTTTTGTTTGTTTGTTTTTGTATAACTTGTTATAACAAGTTAAATTACTAGTGCCCCTGTAAATGAGGTCACTGTGCATACCCCTCTGATCCACCCCTTCCTGCTTTGCTACAGAAAATATCACGACTGTACTACCCTATGAAAGGAGTGTAGTGTGGGGTGGTTGGGGATGGGGGTGGGTGGCTGGGCCCTTCCCCTGCCGAAAAAGAACAACCATGGATGAAAGAAACAAGGAGGTAAGAGCAGAAACAATCAGCCAGCAACAAATGCAGTAGCCCTGAAAGCTTATCGTAATGATAGATAAAACTGTAAAATACTGTAAAGCACTACCTGTAATAATTTCACAGAAGATATACCCTGTAAGAAACACTTTGCTACAGAGAAAAATAAAGCAGTAACAGAAGATATACCTTGCAAAAGATGATTTGAATCAGAAGATCACAGCAGTAATATGTAAGCACACGCCTGTAGGCACACCCTGTATGCTACCTGTGTCTGTTTGGAAGATTGTATTTTGTACTCTCCCAGGTCGTGCCTGAAAATAGGCGGGGTTATTGCCTAATGTACTTACCCAGTCATTAAAAGCTAATAAATAAAAATAAATATGGCATGGACATAGCTGCTGGCTTAATTTGCTGCATGGCTAATTTTTAGATATGGATATATGCGCGGACTGTTGAAACTTGCATTACCTTGTCTGAAAAGAGCTTTTCATGGGCTTTCTGACTGCAAGAAACTCTGCATACCTTCCTTTCTGTTTCATGCAGGCATTTCCCTTTAGAATACATTTTTGCAAGGGGGCATGACCAATTGCCAGGCGAGGAACAGCACTTCCAACACGTTCTGCAACACGGAGAGACCAAAACCGAAAATAAGCCTTTTAAAATCCTTCAGAATGTAAAACCGCTAGCAACATTTGATAGATCACATCGAGAGAAATTCGAGGATATCCTATTTGTGTCAAAAAAGCCTCCAGCAGCAAAGCATGGTTTGTCCGAATAAGCAGAGAGGAGATGGAGAAGAAGGAGTCTGGTGGAAAGAGCAGCACCTGGGAACGAGCAGAGATTCACAACAAGCCTCATTGGAAATAGATCCCTTGGAACACACCAACACTGCCCTGCTTAAAGCTATTAAATCGCTGGACAGGCGAATGAAGGGCTTTCAAACTCAGTTAAAAACTATGGATGGCAAAATGGGGGGGTTTAACCTCGGACACTCAAGCTACAAAGCAGTCAGCTGATTGAGCCCTTACAGTTACAACAGGGCTTACTAAGGAGAACATTTTACTGAGGAAAAGACTTGAAGCCCTTGAAAATACTGCCTGGGCTACTTGCATATGAATTTTAGGTTTGCCAGAAAGGACTGACGGTGATCACCTCGAGAGACTTTGTAAAGAACTGGCTGCGAGAGCACTTCCAGTTACCAGGGGATCCAACAGTCTCTAAAGCCTACAGCATTACACCATGTGGGACCCATACCCACCTGCCCACCAATTAGTCCAACCCTCACACACTGCTAGTTGCCCTAGGATCAATTCATGAAAGAGACAAAATCCTTCTGAAGACAAAACAGAAAGGGCCATGGGAGTGGAGAGACCATAAAAGTCACGTGTTCCCGTATCTGAACTACGAGACCTGCCAGAGGCAGAAAAGCTTTGATGGCTTATGCTCTAGTCTACAGCAGTTAGGAGTTCACCACATTTTAATCATGCCAGCTAGTTTCATGGTAGAATAGGGGACAAAGTATATCAATTTGCTGATCCAAAGGTTGTTTAAAAACTCCTAGATAAAATGGAGAAAGAATTTTGGGTGAGGGAGAGGGAATCGGAAGGGGAGATGGAAGGAAATTGACTGGCTCATACCATCTTTAACAAGATTTGTTTCACCCTATGTGACCAAACTGTTCACTTAAGTTTAAGGTTCATCAGTACGGCTTTTGTTTGGAACTGTGGAACTGCTGGCTGGCGGGGAGTTTTTCTGTCTCAGAGACTATCGCTGGATCTGTGCCATACTAGGGACAATGACGGTGCGTGACGCCGAGGAGCCATGAGTGAGCAAGACGTTCGCCTCACTGTTTGACATTTTGACACCATCTGAACTTTCATGCCACCATGAAACTGCAGACTCAGAAGGCATGGCCTCGTTTCCTCTTGTTAGTCACCACAACAATGGACAGTGCTGAATGTGAGACGGTTTTTTCTCCATAATGTTCATGCACGTAGAAGCATATGATTTGTCGGCATATAAAGGCTGCTTGGCCCACCCAGTCTGTCTATTTTTTTCCTACCTACAGTATCTCCGTGGACCCTACTTGATATCTGGCTCTTTCTCCTTCCCCCAGTCCTTTCCGCTAAGACTCCTTTATACTTGTCTGATGCATTCTTCAACCCCATGACCTCATAGAAACATTGATTTTTGTCGGCAGAAAAGGACCTTTAGGACCACCCAGTAAGCCCCTTGTCCTTGCAGAATGTATCAGTATGGCTGACATGGAAATTTCATTTCAGACATAGTAGCCATTTTGGCTTTAACCAACCTACAGCTATGCTGCTTTATATCCCATTTTAGAACTGATTTAGTATGAGATTAAGCATATTTAGAAGCCCTATTTGTGATAACATAGGAGCTGTATATTGTATCAACTGTGATTACTGTGGTAGCATCCATTTCTAGACTTTGTAACCAGTGTCAGTTATGTGATGTTCGTCATGTTGATAAAATTAGTAAACAAAATAAAAAAACTACAAAAAAACTCACATTGTACAGTACACAATCCACTGCTGTTTCTATAGTTAAACACTGTTTCTTAATCATATTTTATTCAATTTTTTATAAAACCTTTTTATTAAATTGTCCCACATGACCGTCCCCTACCCGCCCTGTCGTTCCCCGTTTGCTGTCTCGCTGGCGAAACAACGCACTCTTGGAACTTACCTTGTAAGCTCTCACCCAGTGACGGTCCCCACAAAGAACCTTACCAGTCCCTTTACTCCTGGCTACAGTGATGTAGCAAAGCAGCATAACTTTTGACTCCGTACTAGAAGTAGCAGGTGAGTTGAACAAAGTCTGCATGTGCCAGGAGAGGCACATGAAATGTGGCTTTAGTGCTCCAGTATTTTACCTTTGCTCCTAGTCACAGAGAAAATAGCCGTTAAAACACTCCTGGTCCACATGACGGGCAACGAGGACCAGGAGGGGGAAAAAAGGCCATTAATAAAATAAGTAAATGTCACCAGTCCTCCGGGCAGGAAGCTGGAACCAGGAAACAAGAAAAACACTCTGGTCCTCATGACAGGCAGCAGGGACTAGGAAACAAATGAACAAAAAAATCTGACTCCCCATCCTCAGGGCAGCCAGCAGGGACTAGTGAAATGTACATAGACACAAAAAAAAAAAAAAAAACGCTCTGGCGCATGTGACAGGGTTGAATAACGCCCTGTCCCATTTGTTATGCAGAAAGAGTTTAAATGCAAGGGTCTGTTTTATCCTCTCCATTTCTGTCTCTTCTCTGGTTGTGCAAATTTTCTTGTGAGACCTAGGAACTGATCACAACAACGGTTTTGCGATTCTCCACCCCTTGCTATCTCTCTGCCTTCCCTTGCTATTTCTGCCTTTTCTTCCCCCTTGCATATCTGCAGTTATAAAAATATATGCGAATCTCTATGTAAAACTGTAAGTGAAACTGGGATTCCTTTGTTTAAAACTGTATATAGTTTTACTGCTGAAATGATGGCAAAAAGCTATTTGGAACTTAAGGGGTTAAACTGAGATGCTGGTATGCAAACTTTACAGAGCTGTCAACAAGAGATCAGTTCTGGGTCATTATATTCTTTTTGCTGCACCTGCAAGAACATTGGAAACTAATAAGAACATTCTGTGAAAAAACACTACGTCTCCTTAACGAGCTCCCTGCAAAGACTTGTTATAAAAAGAGCAGCAATGTTTTGCATGAGCGAGACTGAGATTTGAAATTGAGAAGAAATGCTCAGAAGGAGGACTTTGTTTTCTCTGTTTGCATTGCCTTTGTAAATAGTTATTCTGAATAATTTTTCTTTTTTACTTTTACTGTTCTTGATAATGAAACTGTGCGAATTTTGAAACTGCTCCTGGTTTTCCTATGCTTCCTGACCTGTACCTTGATGACAGATTATGTCAGCCTAAGTGGGATTTATGCCGTGCATACTCTTTAAGCCAAGAGTTTTGTACGTGGGTTCTAGACCTGGTACCAGGGAAGCATAGAAGAAAGGTATGGATTCTGCAGCAGCAAGCCCAGTAGTAATTACCAGAAGAATGGCAGCCAAACTAGAAACAGAAATAAAAGTCCAAACTGAGACTGTTCAGCCAGCAGCAGTCATGGAAAACAAAAAGCAGGCAGTGACAGAACCTGAAAGCCTGACTGCCTTTTTCAAATGGTGGGCTATTCAACAACAAGAGACTGAGAAACCGAGAAAAGAAGAGATGCAGCGACAGGAGCAGCAGAGAAAAGAAGAAATGCAACAACTCGAGAAGCAAAGAAGTGAAGAGATGCAGTGCTAGATGGATGCCTTGCAAGTTATCAAAGCTGGAGGATCTGGCACAGGTCCAGCAGAGCAAGAAAACACCAACAATTTAAAAGACATTAAACTTACAAAGCTGTGTCCCTCGGATGATATTGAAGCATACTTGACAACTTTTGAAAGGGTTGCTACAGCTTGTCAGTGGGCAATCAGGCTGGTACCTTACCTGACGGGTAAAGTCCAACTTGCCTACAGCAGTATGGACACTGCACAGTCAGAAAACCTACCTTGTGAAAAGTGAAATCCTGAAAAGGTATGACATCTCAGGAGAGACCTACAGGCAAAGATTCCGGTCCCTGATGTACACCTCATTCCACAATCCTCGAGCCTTTACCCGACTCAGAGAACTCCTTAGTAAATGGCTCCAACCATGGGGTAAAACAGTCCCACAGATCATTGACACATTTGTAATGGAGCAATTCATCAACATCCTGCCTACAGATGTACAGCTTTGGGTAACAGAACACCAACCAGAAAGTGGGGAAAAGGCCGTTTCTATGGCCAAGGACTATCTGGTGGCCAGATAGACTATGCAGCAGCGAGCAACAGCCAAGCACTGGTAAGACGCTCTTTTTTCCCCATTTAAACTCCAAATCTGATAAGAACTCTGGTGAGGGTAACATATCTGCATCCAAAGACTTTACTTGCTGTAACTGTAATAAGCCAGGTCATATTTAAAAAAATTGCCATAGTAAGAAGAGTGACACTGGAGCAGATTTGTCCTTAGCAAATTGGGCAAGTACTTAACAGATGTGAAAGTGGGAGATAAGACTGTGAAGGGACTTATAGATTCAGGAAGCAGACAGACCCTAGTGCATACTGAAGTGCTGGGAAAACAATGTCTAGAAGGACCAGGTACTGGTGTCTGCATCCACTGGGACGTACGATACTATCCCACCACCCAAGTGACTCTTGACTATTAATGGGGTGTTGCACCAAATGAAAGTGGGGGCAGTACCTAAGTTACCTGTACCTGTGATTGTTGGAAATTACTTTCCAGGATTTACTGAGTTAATCAAAGAGGGAGTAAATACTGATGTTTCAGCAGCTGTGGTGACAAGATGGAGACTGTCTTCCTTTCGCTGATTTTGATTTGGTCTTGTTTGAGCACAGCTCCAAAATCTGGATGTCTAGGAAAGAAAGACGATGCTTGAAGAAACGGTGGCAACAAAAGAGTGATGGACATAAGGGGTTAACATATGAAATTGCTGAAACTAAACTGATCACTGATTGTGATTTTCTTTCAGAACACGCTAACAAAGTTTCTCTCCAGGGTTATTTTAAGCAGCTAGGGGTGAAACCAAAACAGGGTGAGCTTATGTTTAAAAAATGTAATGGACTACTGTACAGATTTTAGGTTAAACCTCAGACACAGAACCAGATAGAACAATTGGTTATCCTGTACCACAAAAGTATAGATCTGAGTTGTTACAGATAGCCCATGATAGTCTTATGGCTGGTCACTCAGGGAGGGATTGCACCCTTGCCAGATTGCTGTACAGATTTTACTGGCCTGGAATTCATGAAGATGTTGCTGCCTATTGCAGTTCTTGTGCTGTGTGTCAGAAAGTAGCCCCAGGGACTAAAAAGGACATGGTACCCCGGGTGCCCCTACCCTTGATAGATGTGCTTTTTGAGAGAATTGCAGTGGATGTGGTTGGCCACTTAGACCAAATTAAAAAGGGTAATCGATTCATTGTGGTTGTGTGTGACAATGATACTCGATACCCAGAGGCAGTTCCAGTGTGTAGTGTCACAGCCCAAAAAGAGTGGCAGCAGGACTTGCCAAAATGTTCAGCAGGGTGGGCATACCTAAAGATATTATTATTGATCAAGGTAGTAGTTTTGGTACTGCATTACTGAAGGAACTGTACTGACTACTAGGAACTGCTGCCATAAGAACCTCCCCTCATCACCCTCACACAGACTGTCTTGTTGAGCATTTTAATCAAACCCTAAAACACATGTTAAAAAGGTTTGTAAAAGGGGAAGGGAAAGACTGGGACCAATACTTACCTTATTTTTGCTTACAGAGAAGTGCCACAGGCATCAACCGGTTTTTCACCATTTGAAAGCCTGTATGGTAGACAACCTAGAGGGCCACTAGATGTAATAAAAGAAACATGGGAAGATAACCCCCATCAGAAACAATGTATTACATTTTACATGTGTGCCCTGAGAAAGAAGCTGGCAAAATATATTGAAATTGCCCATAGTAATCAGGAAGAGGCTCAAAACCAGCGGAAGGCGTATTACGACCATGGGTAAAAGAAAATGTTTTCGAGCCAGGTGAAAAGGTCTTGCTACTGTTACCCACTACAGAAAATAAACTGTTAATGAAGTGGCAAGGGCCTTATAAGGTTCTTGGATGTACTGGCACAGTTAACTATGAGACTAAGACCCCTGATAGGAAAAATCCTACTGAGATATACCATGCTAACCTCCTCAAGAAATGGGTTGAAAAAACACCAAAAGCTGTTTTGCTGGTTTTACCAGAAAGTGATAAAGAAGATATTGATGTAGCTTATGAAGGACTGGAACAAACTGTAACTGCTGATGCTGTAAAGGTGATTGTTTCCTTAACCTCCGAACAAATCACAGAAATTCATAACTTGCTAAAGACATTTAACAGTACTTTTACCACAGTGCCAGGCCGAGTAAAAGGGGTCGAGCATGTAATAGTGACAAGGAATGCTCAACCTTTTTGACTAAAGACATACAGGTTACCAGAGCGATTAAGAGTTGACGTGGTTATGGAAATAAAAAAATGAAAGACTTGGGTTTCATAGAAGAGTTGAGAAGTGCTTGGTCATCACCGATGATGACTGTAAACAAAAAAGAAGGGGGTGTAAGAATCTGCCTTGATTTTAGGAAACTTAATCGCATTAGAATTTGACAATTATCCTATGCCCAGAATAGATGATTTGGTGGACAGACTGGGAAGTGCCAAGTAGATCAGTACCCTCAATATCCCCAAGGGTTACTGACAAATCCCCCTAGCTAAAGAATCCAGAGACAAAATTGCATTTGCCACTCCTATAGGATTCTATCAGTTCACCGCTATGCCATTTGGTTTACATGGTGCACCTGCTACATTCTAGCAGTACACGGATGTAGTTTTGTCCCCTCACACTGGTTGTTTATTTTATTTATTGAAATGTTTCACCAGGAGGGCACACTGAACAACAAGTTGCTCGTCTCACGGTGCGACCTGGGGGGAGGGGTTACATAGGGTTGTGAAGGATGATCAGTTACAATAGTATGCGGGTAGTAAAAACAATACAACATTGTAAGATTGTGCAACAGTTGGAGCATAAGGTAATGTACAATAAACAGTAGTGGAACACTGGGTATTTTACAATACATGTCCAAAATCATATAAGAGAACATATAAACGTAAAAAACAGTAATAATGCGATAAAACCAATTATAGTGCATGAGTGTAGCAGGAGGAGGCTCGAGGTAGTATTCAAGTGCTGATTGGAGTAAAAAGGATGGAGTTAGGTTGTGCACACAGGTGACCCAGAAGGGCAGGTGGAGAAGAGAGAGGGAGAGGCAAGAAATGAATATGAGGAGAAGAGGTAGCCATTTCCTGATTTCTCCCTTCAGGATGTTGAGAACCCTGCGGGGGGGGGGTCATGGTAGGAAGGCAGAAACTGGGGATAGGTATTAAGGCGGGTTAAAGCAGGAGCAGCTGAGGGAAAGGTAACTGTGTAGGGCAGAGGTAAGGGAGTAGTTGGAGGAGGAGTGACATATTTCAGGGGGAAAGGAATTCCAGATTTTAGGGAAACGATGGGCGAAACCAGTCTGACCGATGAGGGTGGAGCGGCGAGGGACCGTCAAGGTGTGGGCGTCATTTGATCTGAGACAGTGGGTGGGAGGGAGGTAGAGTGGAGAGATAGGAGGGGAGCCCCCCAAACCAGAATTTGGAGGCTAGTTTGGCACAGTGAGAGATGCGTCTGTGAGATAGTGTAAGGAAGGTTAGAGAGCGATAGAGTTCACAGTGGTGGGAGCAAGAAGGGGAGTTGATAGCAAAGCGGCGGAATGAGTTAGAGAGTGTCCAACGTGGTCAGGGAAGATTTGGGAGAAGCACCATAGACTACGTAACAGTAGTCAAAGATGGGGAGTATCATCTTCTGGTCAATTTCGCACCTCGCAGTTAGCGGGATGCAACTACGATTCCTGTTCAGAGCACCAAGCTTAGGGCGCAGTTTCTTTAGGATAGCATCAATATGCACAGCAAAGTTGAGGTGCTGGTCCAGCCAAATCCCCAGATATCTAAATGAGGAGGTGTCCTCCAAGATGGTCCCATCAAGGGTGTGGAAGGTGGGTAGGGCCGGGAGCCTAGAGAGTCTCTGCCTGGTGCCAGAGGTCATTGAGACTGTCTTCTTGGCGTTTAGAAAAAGCTGGTGAGAATCAAACCAGAGCTGAATTTGGTTGAAGTCTTGCTGTAAGCTGGTTTGCACAGGGTTTTTGCTGGAACTGTACAAAACAGCATCATCAGCGTACATGTGGATAGAAGAGGATGGTCAGGCTGTGGGAAGATCATTAAGGAAAATGGGGAAGAGTAGGGGACCAAGCACTGATCCCTGAGGGACACCAGTGTTGATGGGGAGTGGAGGGGAGATGGAATCAAGGATTCTCACCATTGGGTCCTGCCAGTGAGGTGGGATTTAAATCAGTTGGTGGCTGATGGAGCAGGACTAGCTGAGGAGAGTGAATCAAGAAGCAGGGGATGGGAAACGGCATTGAAAGCTTTGGCTAGGTTGACAAAGATAGCCGAGGTGATCAGGCCATCGTCCATCCCTGAAAGGATGGAGTCGGTAAGCCTGAGGAGGGAGGTGGTGGTGAGTTGTTCTTCTGAAAACCAGATTGGAAGGGGTGAAGAAGGAGGAATTGGAGAGGAAGGGTGATAGTTGAGAGAGAGAACTAAATGTTCTTGAAGTTTGGCAAGGGTAGGAAGGAAGGAAATGGGGTGATAGTTGCTAGGAGTGGATGTCACCAACCTTGGGGAAAGGAAGGAAGGACTACAGCATGTTTCCAGGATGAGGGTACTTGAGCAGAAATAAAGGGCATTTTAAGGATTAGGGAGATAGGATAAGCAATTACAGGAGCAGAAAGGTAGAGAAGTTTAGGATCAAACTCATCTGGTGAGGAGCCTTTAGAGGGGTTGAGGGATAGGAGAGCATTAAAAGCTTTGTCAGAGGAGATGGTAGAAAAGGATGGATAATGTTATGGTTTACAGTCCAGACTAGAAAAGTCACCTGGAACATATATGAGCAGTTATCCAATCTATCAAAAAGGCAGGTCTGACAATTAATCCTACCAAGGTGTACATTGGGCATGCAGGAAACCAGATGTTTGGGCTACATTTTGGGAAATGGAGATGTCAAGCCAGAGGTTTCCAAGATAGAAGCTGTAGCTAACAGTCCTGTATCCAAAACCAAGAAACATGTTGGGTCATTTTTAGGGATAACTGGTTATTATCGGAGATTTGTTCCCTGCTTTGCCGAGTAAGTTACTCCCCTCACTGAACTCACAAAGAAACTGTTCCAAATAATGTGAAATGGACCCCCGAGTGTGACAAGGCTTTTTGAGCCACAAAGGCTGTGTTCAGCCCCTGTTTTAAGAAGCCCAGACTTTGAGAAACCATTTTTGATACTGACAGATGCATCAGAGGTAGGCCTAGGCGCAGTCCTAAGTCAAAATATAGATGGGAAAGAACTTCCTATTCTATACATAAGTAGGAAATTGTACGAGAGAGAGAGAGAAAATGTACTCTACCATTGAAAAGGAATGTTTTGTGGCAAAGTGGGCCATGGAGTCCCTTAAGTTTTATTTACTAGGAACTGACTTTATACTTGTAACAGATCACAATTCTCTCTGTTGGCTTAACCAAATGAAAGATAAGAATTCTAGAATCACATGGTGGTACCTAGCACTACATCCATTTAAATTTAAAGTGATGCATAAATCTGGGAAAGAGAATGTCAATGCTTATTTTCTGTCAAGATATGGATCAGGAATTCAGAATTCCAAAGGCTGAAAAAAAGTGAGTTGAAACTTCTCTGTTTGCTATGCTGCATGTGCACTGTACTGTAAAGGTTATAAGCTAATGTTAGACGGAAATTTAATATAACGTTTTGGAAACCTGTTTTTGTAAAACAGGTTCCAGGGGGTATGTGACAGCGTTGAATAAGTCCCTGTCCCATTTGTTATGCAGAAAGAGTTTAAATGCAAGGGTCTGTTCTATCCTTTTCTATCTCTTCTCTGTCTGGTTGCGCAACCACATTTTCTTGAGACCTAGGAACTGATCACTCAGATGTTTTTGCGATTCTCTGTCCCTTGCTATCTCGCTGCCTTCCCTTGCTATTTCTTCCTTTTCTTCCCCCTTGCATATCTGCAGTTATAAAAATATATGTGAATCTCTGTGTAAAACTGGAATTCCTTTTTTTTTTTTTTTTTCAGTCTTTGGTAACTGGGTAAGGCCCACGTGCCTGTTTTCAGGGGTGACCTGGGAGCATTGGGCGGTTAAGTGACTTGCTCAGAGTCGCACAGTCTGCAGGTGGAAGTTGTGAGAATCAAGCCCAGGTCTGGTCTGCTGGATGTACCAAGCTCATTCACAGCTCATTACTCTAACCTCTAGGTTATATTGCCAGCCCTATTTAAAACTGTATATAGTTTTACTGCTGAAATGATTGCGAAAAGCTGTTTGAACTCAGGGGGTTAAACTGAGATGCTGGTGTGCAAATTTTACAGAGTTGTCAACAAGAGGTCAGTTCTAGGTCATTATGTTCTTTTTGCTGCACCTGCAAGAACATTGGAAACTGACAAGAACATTCTGTGAAAAAACATTGTCTCCTTAAGGAGCACCCAGCAAAGACTTGTTATAAAAAGAGCAGCAATGTTTTGCATGAATGAGACTGAGATTTGAAATTGAGAAGAAACACTCATAAGAAGGGCTTTGTTTTCTCCATTTGCAACTGCATTTATAAATAGTTATTCTGAACAATTTTTTTTTTTTCTTTTTTTTACTGTTTTTGATAGTAAAACACTTGGTGTGAATTTTGAAACTGCTCCCGGTTTTCCTATGCTTCCTGACCTGTGCCTCAATGACAGCGCACTGGTGACCTGAGTTTGCACTCCACACCTGGGACATCAGGAGCAGAGGCCAGCAGGGAGAGTGAAAGAGTGTCCTGTGGCTGCTCTCCTCCCAGGGGAGGAAGCTTGCTGAGCCATGCTCTAGTGGCTCCTGGTGGTTGGCAGAGATGCCGGTGATGGTGTGAGTGACCATGAACCGTTAAGCGCTCCCCAAGGCCAGCCATGCATCTGCGTAGCCAGTGAGGAGGTGGGTGGTGTGGGACACGAACAAGGGAGAATTGCACACCAGTACGCTGGATGACGAGCTGTCTGCCCCTCCCCATGCCTGAATCCTCGCCGATGCTCTCAGTGTACTTGCCCCCTCTGGGTACCACCACAACACTCTTCTACTGGGCCACGACACGGCCCCCGGTGGGGACAGGCTGGATAACTGGAGAGGGATAGTAAGGAGCTCTCAGGAGAATGTTTCACAGTGACGACCAGGGAAGGTCCTCCGCAGGGCCAGCTGGCACTGTAGGTGTCCAGAGGTTTGGAATGGATGCGAGTCCCAGCGAAGTGCAACTAGGGGTGAGTCTGGCAGGGGAAAAAGAGGTGGCAATATCAGGCCCGAAGGAGAGGGTGCCAGTGGGCACGGTGGGAGCAAAAAAATGAAAACAAAACAGACAACTTAGTGTATGTGGTGGAGAGGGGTGTGCAGCTGTTTTATGCTACATTTTCCAACTGACCCGGGGGGGGGGGGGAGTTATTTTGCTTCTATTCTTTACACCATTTTATTGTTATTTTATCTATTTTTTTCCCTCTTAATAGTTTTTATTACTTACCGATTGTATAAGCGCAATAAGACACTCCAGGGTGGTAGTACTCTTAAGGCCGTCAGTGTAGCGTCCAGCTTCTCTACGCCCCATGGGCAGATGGTTATTCAGCATAAGGCCCACCCTGTCTTGTCTTCTTGCTTGGTTAAATCCATTTTGTGAATACCCCCCCCCCATAGCACCTGGACACAAGCTTCTGCTCAGGGTACTCTTCCGGACAAAAATTCAAAATAAAATTTACAGTGAGATAGATTACCTGCTGTTTTTCTCTTGCGTCACATGTTGGCATGTTTTGTGTTTTTTAAGACCAAGAATTGTTCTTCTTCCATGACCTGAGTCCTGGGAGCTGCTTCTTCCTGCCCAAAGGAGCCCATATTTACAACACGCTCACAGACTTTATTAAGGTACTGTACATCTACTGCTTAGAAAAGCTGATCTTACTTTGAGAGGGTTCCTTCAGTAGGTCATCACATATAGGACTAGCGCCACCTGGCGTCTGGCCACATGGCAGACTTTCTAGCAATACCTGATGGGGAACTGCCCATCCGACATCACGTGACTGACATCAGCATGATGCTGTATAGTGGACGGTCCCCACGCCCACCCTCCGGTTCTTTCCCGCTTTCGCCTCGTGTGAGTCGCATTGCAGACTTCACAAGTGATCGTCGTTGAAAGTGCTTTTTTCTCGTCGTTTTTCACCGTGTTTTTTTCCATCTATTTGTTGAATTTTCTTCTATGTCTTCACTGAAGAAGTGTTCCACCTATGGCGTGCAAATTCTACACAAAGACGGCCACATGAAGTGTGTAATCTGCTTAGGCCCAGACCACCCAGTTTCCTCTTGCCCGGACTGCCAGCCTTTTAACCAGGCCACACTCAAAATGAGGCAGCAGGCTCGGCCTCTCGGCCTGTGACCTGCAAGGCTTCTTCACAGCCGCCGCTCAAGATCAAGCTGGCTTCGGAGGTTAAGTCGGACAAGTCCTCCTCTGTAAGTAAGTCAGCTGCTGGATGCTCTGACGGCTGCACCACATGCACCACTAAGTCGATTCCCGGCTCCTCCGGGGATCACCCAGCCATTGGTAAGACAGCTCCCCAAGCCTTGGGGACCCACACAGCACCAACCGCTAAGTCGGCAGGGAGCTCCTCCCCCTTCCACCTGGCTAAGTCTGGTCAGACATCCGTCCCTGGCGGGCGCTCAGATGGGGCTCTTCCGTTGAGTCCTAACGGCGCCCAACCTGACGTCCCCAAGAGCCCGGGGTGACTGCCCCTCTCCCCACTTCCCTTTGCTGGCAGCTTCCCCATTCAGGCCGCTACCTCAAGCGACGACAGTGTTGTGCACTTCTCTGGGTCTGTTCCACACTCCCCTGACAGGGTCACAGGGATAGAGGTTCCTCCACAGCTGTCTGGCCCTACTCCAAAGGCCCCTCCTATCCCTTCTGGGGGAAGGGGGAATGACTCCCAACCCAACGTCTGTCCCGGTTGAGATCCCTCCGCCGGATCCGGTGACAGTCCCTCCAACGCCGGACCCCCCCCACAACGGTCTCTGAGCCTGGGCCCAGTCGTCTGCCCCAGCCTTCGGCTCTGGTGCCAGACACGATCCCTCTGTCAGAACCCCTTCATCTGATGCCGGCCCCTCCGACACCGGACCCTGTTCCGGCTCCAGATCGGTTGGTGCTGGTCCCGACAATAGTGGTCCCGATGCCAGACCAGCTGCCGATTTACATGACGGTGGGCCCTACGTGGGTTCCCCCTCCGTCAGATCTTTTGACGTTGGGCCTTTACTCAAGACCCATAACTGTCCTGCATTACCCCTGGGGTATCCTGGGGACCACCTCCCAGCTGGTCCTCCTCCAGACTGGAGAGGCACGGGGCATTATTTCCCCGGTTATGGCTTCCCGGGTTACCATGGATATCACTATCCTGCTCCTCTGGTATTCCCTCCACCTCCTCTCCTGCCAGCCTCAACTTCCTCCTCCGCCCCCTCCACAAGCCCTGGTTCAGCCGGACTTGAAGACTCTTATTTAGTGTTGGTGGCAGAGGGCACGCTCGGAGCTGGTATCTGACCTGGAGAGCAGACTCCCACCTCCATGCTATCCTGGTTCTCTATCCCCTAGGAGCTTGTCCCCCTCTTCTGTTCACACCCTGGGGACTTCTCACAAGGACATCACTCTTCTGGATCTTGGAGACCATCCGGAGATGGGGGATGATGATGATGATGGTGACGGTGGTGGTGGTGAGTCGCTGGAGGAGCCCTTGGATCTTGAGTCTTCGGTCCCTAAGGATAAGGTTTCCCCTAAATCCTCTCTGGAAGACCCTACCTTTTTGGACCTCCTGAGGTCCATGCAGAATTACTTTGAGTGGGAGTCTGAGGAACAGGATCCGATGTGGCAGAGACTCTCCGAACACCTGGACCTGGAGTCTCTACCCTGATCCCTGTTCCCCCATGGATAGGACCTCACCAGAACTTCACCTCTGCTGTCTGTCAGATGCCTCATTCCATCCCGGCTGTCCCCAAGAGGGCAGACAGGGTTTACCGGGTGCCCAAGGATGCTCTGTTGCTCAACATTCATCCAAAGGCGGACTCGGTCGTGATTTCAGCTGCTCATGACTGCTCTTCAGCGCCTAAGCACATGAGCACCTCTCCTCCAGACAAGGAGTTGAGGCAGATGGACCAGTTCAGCAGGAAGGTCTATTCTTCGGCCACATGTGCGCTTCGGTCCCTCAGTTATGTGGCCCACATGGTGTCACACCAAAAGGCTACCTTGGCCAGGCTCAAGGCCCAATTCCAGTCTATGGAACCTTCGGATCTCAATGAGGAGCTTGCCAAGGAACTCCGCCTGTCCCGCTTTTCCTGCAGGCATGCATTGCGGGCTACTTGTGACTCTGTTGGTTCAGTAGCTCATGCCTCAGCGACTGCCATTGCTTTGAGACGACAGGCCTGGCTTCACATCTCTGGTCTCGCCAACGAGGTCCAGTCTATGATTCCGGATGCCACCTTTCGGGGCTCTGTGCTCTTTGGCAACGACACCAAAGACATCATCACCGATCTCTGGGATAAAGGTCAGGCCCTGAGATTGGTGCTGTCCATGTACTGATCGGGTGCCCAACAACAACGCCCCCATGAATCAGAGACATTCAGGGAGCCCACCCCCTGACCGTCCTGCCACCTTCTGACTCCCTTGTCCCACCCCCTCCTCAGCCTCTGTGCGAGGAGCTGGGGGGGGTTGCCTGCCACACGCAGGAGTGGCAGGGCATTACTTCTGATGTATGGGTCCTGCAGCTGGTGTACACCGGACACACTGTAGAGTTTCTGGAGATTCCACCAGATTCTCCACCAATCCAGTTGTCCTACTCTTGGGACCAGGCTCTTCTTGTCAGAGAAGAAATCAACTCTCTCTCTCTCTTGCTCAAGGAGGCTACAGAGAGCGTTCCCCTCTGGCAAAGGGGAAGGGAGTTCTACTCCCACTTCTTCCTGGTTCCAAAAAAGTCAGGCGACATGAGACCCATTCTCGACCCCGAGCAGTCTCAACCTGTTCATGGAGTACAAGAAATTCAGAATGCTGACCCTCCAAAGCCTTCTCCCTCTCCTGCTGAGGAACCAGTGGCTTTGTGCTCTGGATATGCAGGATGTTTATCTGCACATTCCAATTTTCCCCAGCCACCGCCGCTTCCTGCGGTTTTGTTTCCAGGGGGAGCATTTCCATTTCTGGGCCCTCCCCTTTGGTCTGTCTTTGGCACCTTGGGTCTTTATCAAGTGCCTGGTGGTGGTGGCGGCCCTACTGCACAGTCAGGACATAGCAGTTTTCCCTTACCTGGACGACTGACTGATTTCAGCACCCTCCAGGAGCTCTGCATTTCATTCTGGATCTGTTCTCCAAGCTGGGGATTACTGTCAATTTCCCCAAGTCGTCTCATTCCCCATGCTTCAGGCATTCCAAACTCTTCTCCGTAAGGGATCACTGCTCATCCAGATGGACAATATGTCGGTAGTCTGGTATCTCAACAAACGAGGAACTTGCTTGTACCCTCTCTGCCGGGAAGCGATGAAAGTGTAGAACTGGGCAGTCCAGCACGATCTGTCTTCAGTGGCTGTGCATGTTCCAGGCGTTCAAAACATCCTGGTGGACAGTCTCAGCAGGTCTCGAACCCTCAGTCACGAATGGGAGCGAAGTCAGGAAGTGGCAGTCTCTCTCTTTTCCTAAGGTTGGGGCGTCCGGAACTCAACCTTTTTGCCTCCCCATTCAACACAAAACTTAACAGTTTTTGCGTGCTCGTTCCAAGGCATGGTGTTTTCTGGCATGACATGTTGTCTCTCTCTTGGACAGGGAAATTTTTGTACGCCTTCCCTCCATTTCCCATTCTCCAGAGGGTTCTCCTCACTCTTCAGGCCGAGAAGGCACAGGCGATCCTCATCACCCCCCTCTGGCCGAGACAGATTTGGTTCCCACTTCTGCAACAGTTAGCGGAGGAACCTCTGGTTCTACTTCCTGTGACTCACAACCTCTTGACACAGAATCAAGGACGGCTCATCCATCCAGGACTCGGGACCCTGCATCTTCATGCATGGCTCCTGCAGACATAACGGTCTCCCGCTTTGGGGTTTCCTCTCGGGTCGCTCAGATAATTGTTGAGGCTAAAAAAACATCTGCTCGTTCCACCTATGCTATGAAGTGAAAACATTTTTCCATTTGGGCAGCTTCCAAAGATTGGAACCCTTTCTCTTGTTCTACCCCACAAGTCATGGAATACCTCCTTCATCTTCCAGATTCGGGCCTGTCCTATTCTGTCTTGAAGGTCCATCTTTCAGCTATTTCGGTGTACCACGAGCTGGTGGATGGTAAACCCGTGGCTCAGCTGGAAGTCTCAAAAACATTTCTGAAAGGGATACTCCATCTGAAACCCCCCCCATCCGCAGCCCCACGTTGCCTTTGGATTTAAACTTTGTGTTGGAGAAGCTCGCTGTCCTGCCTTTTGAACCTGTGATGAGCTGTGATTTACGCTTCCTGTCCTGGAAAATGTTTTTAGTTGCAGTTAACTCAGCTCGAAGAATTTCGGAGCTTCAGGCTTTGGTTTGTAATGAATCTTATTTAATTTTCCATGAGGACTGGGCGGTCCTCAGGACAGATCCTAAATTTTTGCCTAAGGTGGTTTCGGAGGTCACACTGAATCAATCAGTGGAGCTCCCTGTTTATTTTCCATCCCCTGCAGATAGAGGTGAGGCACTCCTGCACACCGTGGACGTGCATTGTGCTCTCCGATGCTATCCTCATCGTACAAAAGAGTTCCGTAAGGATGATCAACTATTTGTCTCTTTTGCCTCCAGATATTTGGACAAAGCTGTTTCTAAGCAGTGCCTGTCCAATTGGTTGGGCAATTGTATTCGCTTCTGCCACCAGAAGTATGACAAGCCTTTGCTGGGACCAGTCTGAGGTCATTGTACAAGGGGCATGACTGCTTCCGTGGCTTTTCTGCGCAATGTCTTAGTAGTCGATATCTGCGCAGCAGCAACATAGAGTTCTGTTCGTACTTTTACCAAACACTACAGTCTGTACATTGCTTCTAGATGGAGGGCAGGTTTTGGCCTAGCTGTTTTGCAAGGCCTTCTGTCTTAGGCTGGTTCCACTCTGTGTTTTCCTTAGTAGTTTGAGTTTTCCTCCTCCCTTGTTTCTCTCGGTCTCTCTGCAGAGGGACTGCTTGGGATTCAGTCTTGTATGTGAAAATGTACTGAAGGAACTTTCTCGAAGTAAGATAGTACAGTTACGTAGGAACTTACCATAACAGTAGATCTTCGCGAGAGGTTCCTTCAGTAGGTCATATTTTTTTCCACCCTCCTTCCCCCTTTTTTATTTAGGGACTCCAGACTCTTGTTTCCTCCTGCTTTCTTGCCTTTTCCAAGCTCCAGCGAGAGAACTGGAGGACGGGCTTGGGGACTGTCCACTATATAGCATCACGCTGACGTCGGTCACGTGACGTCGGGTGGGCGGTCCCCGTCGGGTATTGCTAGAAAAAGTCTGCCGTGCGGCCAGAAGCCAGGTGGCGCTAGTCCTATATGTGATGACCTACTGAAGGAATCTCTCTTGAAGATCTACTGTTACGATAAGTTCCTACGTAACTGTACTTTGCCTGGGCCAGCTCAGTCACATGGCGACAGTGTGTTGTGCTTCTTCCTGGGAGACTAGACATTGTAATTCCACAAAACTCATGCTGGGGTCAGCTGGGGGCTGGGTATGTTGCAGAGGTGAGGTGTCTAACTCTCAGGGAGGGTAGGCATCGGCCATCTGGCATTCGCTCACCTCTGTGCTGGCCAGCTAAGGAAAGGCATTGGGATTGTTTCTAAAGGCTGACACTTGTCTGGATTCTTAATTGCCCTCTTGACTAGTGGAAAGAAGTAGCCATGGTGGCTGCCAACATTGGGCAAGGGGACAGAAGCCGAAGTGTGGAAATGGGGGAAAGAAGAATAGTGGCTATCAGCAAGCTGTACACATATTCTGTTTGCCTACTGTTAAGCCAGTTTCCACACACACTAGTCCAGATAATTATTTTTGCCCTATAGGATAAGCCCTTTGAAATGGTCACAAGGAGCTCACGAGTGGTAGTAACAACCATTATTTACAGGGGTAAGTAGAGCTGGCTCATTGGTGTGGAGTTAGAGAGTCACACTGGCAGCGGGGAGACTAAGGTTTGCACATGAGCCCTGAAATCCCATGCTAAGGCCGTTGGGGTTGCCAGGCACATTGCAGAAGTGAGGCGCTCAGCTCCTGGGTTGGAGGCGGCATGGGCTGCCCACTATTCATACACTACATGCTGGCTGCCCAAGGAGAGAGGTTTTGGTGTCAGCAGTGAAGACAGTAGCCCACAGTCACTTTACTACATCCCAGCCTCCATTTTAGTCTCTTCCAGGTGCAAAACTGGGAAGAAATAGGATCCACACTTTGTAAATGATGTGCTGTTGCTTAGCTGTGCTCTCTTGAGGTGGACATGCCGCTACAGTAAAAGAGTTTAGTACTTTGTGTATATTTTGCCTTCCCCACAGACCGAGTACCGGAGACGAGGTTTCACAGAGGTCGTGACCCCAAATATCTTCAATAGTAAACTCTGGGAGATGTCTGGTCACTGGGAGCACTACAGAGATAGCATGTTCTCTTTCAAGGTCGAAAAGGAGACATTTGCCCTGAAACCCATGAATTGTCCAGGACACTGGTGAGTACCAACAAGAGGAAGTATCTGTTGAACAGTTGTTGTTTTTGTCTTTTTTTTACTAACAATTTTTTTTCCTTTTCTGCAGTTTTTTCATGCTGTGACAATCCTCTTCCCCCAGTTTATTTACTAGGTATTGCAGTCATAGGGGACCCAATAAGTTAAGACAAATAAAACACACAGAAACATAAAATCACTAGTAACAGAGACAAAAATAGAGCTAGCACAGTGGCAGTGACGCTGCTGCTTGCAGTGCTGGTCCCTGGCCGAAGTTGATGGTGCACGAAGCACTGGGGTACAGTGGCAGCTGTTTGTTGGGGTAAGGCGATATCTGCTCTTTGTATCTTGAAACTGAAACACTCTTGTGCACAAATTACAAAGGGGATACAGTGAACTCTGCACTTTCTTTATTTTTTTGAAATTTCTATTTTCACCTCCCATCCTGCACCTGGTCTCCACTCCTTCTGGAGACACATATTGGCAGTGTATGTGCTCTGCGACCTGCCCGGTTCTACCAGGACAAGTCCCCATAGATCCATGGCTATACCCCCCAGGTGGGTACAGGGCAGGGCAGCTACACCCCGAGAATTTTGCAGGTGTCGGACTTACTGGGACGTTGGGCAGGCGTGGGCAATCAGGGTCTCTGCTGTTTTGAGGTCTCCGTCATCTAGGAGACCGGGCACAGTAGTTTCCCATGTTCCTGGGGGAGTGGCACGCACCCAGGTTTCATGGCATCACTGCCGATGTCGCCACTCCCCATTCCCTCGAGTTTAGCTGCAATGCTTGCTGTGCCCCTGGCTTCTAACAGAAGCCAGGCGGGCCTCAAGCAAGGACCCCCTCCTTCTTGGGAGAGGAAAGCAGTCCATCGGACGCTCAATCCTCTCCCACCTACCGAACCGGGGTCGACGGCGTAGCGTGAGGTGTGGCGTTCAGCGCCTCAACCCTCCGCGCCACCAGGCCAGCCATGAAATCTGCACTTTAATGTATGCCTGATCAATGCAAACCTTTTAGAGTAGTGTGGACACTTAAATAAAAGAAATGAAGAGAGAACTGTTTGCAACTTCATTGAGAGCAGAATGCTGAACAATTTTCCCCGTTAGTGCAAATATCTTAGTAGCCTGCCCTATGTGCTCACCCATTTACTTCTTGGGGGAAGTTCTAGTACATCTCGTATTAGGGAGCAAACACAGGCCACCAGAGGGCCTATGAGAGGAGGAAGCTGCCTTCTTCAAGTGAGAAATTGTCCATGGTCCACTGTGTCAGCGCCACTGGAGTGCTACAGGTGGTGTGGCAAGGCGGACTCCGTAGTGGGTGGGAGGACATGCAGCACACACCTGAGAATACCTATTCTATGCTCCCTGGGAGCATGTTGTGCTGCCATCCTTGGGGAGGGAGACCAAATGGAAAATAACAGCCATGGCAGGACAACACAGGCCCCACAACACTGACTGGGCACCTGCCTCCATTCTGGATTCAGTCACCAGAGGGACTTGGCCCACTCTGATGGCCCCACCATGGGATTTATTTTATTTATTAATTCTCTTAATTGGATAGGCCCATTTGGAAATTAATGCCCCTTTTTCATGGGCGACCCAGAATTAATTACATATAACAATCAGGCAGTACATTGTCAAAGCACAGGTTCGGATTACAGTCAGATAATGGTATAATCAAAAGTGCATGATCAGTGAAACAAAACATTAATTTGGCCAAATATAGAGTACAAATTCATGACATATTAATAAAACTCAGTGACTACACAAGATATAGAGACAAAGCTCAACAGGGTATAATAAGAACTAGAAGAGTGTCCAAAGTTGGATCATTATCAGATTGATGCATCGCCGATTGCAGGCACAGAGGCTGCTCTTCCACAGGACAACTTCAAGGTCTTTCTTGAATCTGTCAAGTGAAAAGTGGTCTTGAAGGGTAGAAGGAAGGATGTTATGTATGTGAGGTGCTGAGGTAGCAAAAGATTGTGTTCCACACAGGACCTGACTGGAGGCGTCTCCAGTAGGGTATTACTGGAGGACCATAGGGGCCCTCTTTGAGGATCTTATTTTTAGTATGTTATTGAGACTAGAGGGTGAGGAGGAACGCTTGACAAGTTTAAAGGCCAGGCAGAAGAGAGGGTACTCTAACTGACCTTCCAATGAAGGCCATTTCAAACAGCACAACACATCACAGTAGTGCTCTCTGGGTGGAGCTCCTGCAGCAAAGCATCCAGTCTTATTGTAAAGTACTCTGAGCTTAGAGAGCTTGGAGCATCTCGGGGATTGGAAGATGGGGGCACCATATTGTAGTATTGTAGAAGGGGAAGGATAGTACTGGTAGCAATGGCAAGCTGGGCGTCCCTTATTAGAAAATTGCTGAGATGATAGAGTAGACTTATTTTTTTTTTTTTTGGTGTAGAGTCTTAGTGACGTAGTCAGTGTGGGTTTTATAGAAAAGTTTCTGGTGCAGGTAAACCCTGCAGGTATTTATTGGGCTCCGCTACTTCAGCAAGTGCTCCAGAGGAAGTCATGAAAGGGAGAAGGTGTTGCCTAGACCTACCCAAGTTTTGAGGGCCAAGCAGTGTTGCATTGGGCTTTTTTTCATTGAGGACAAGCTTGTTGACCACAAATCAATTTAATTCCTGGAGGTCACCCAACAATATGGAAATTGAGAGTACTGGGATCAAAAGAATTTCTGTAGAGGACTGCATCATCAGAGTACAACAGTAGGTGTTCACCCCCCCCCCCTCACAATTTCTTGGCATATCAGTCACAAACAGAGAATAGCAGGGGTCCCAGTTTGGAGCCTTGGGGGACACCATCCGTTATAGGTTTTTTTTGACAAAAGGGAGCCCTTTCACTTGACCAGCTGGAACTTACCGGTAAGGTAATGAGAGAACCATCAGAGGGCGAGTGCCGTCGAGACTACAGCTTTAGTTTTGATAGTAGAAGACTGTGATTAACCAAGCAGACACTAGAGTGAGGTCTATGAAGACTACTCCAGTTAGTAGGCCTTTATTCATGGCATGTAGGATGTTCAAAGTCAGTTCAATAAAGGCAGTACCTGTACCATGGTGCCTCCTGAAACCATGTTGCCTATCTGACAACAGACTTCTCTTCTGAAGGAAGTCCAGGACCTGGCTGTAGACAAGCCGTTCTTGTATTTTGGCAAGGGAGCATAGGAGACAAAAAGGATGGTAGTACTCCGCCAGTTGTTTGGAACCGCCGTTGTGCACTGGCACTACAACTGCAATTTTCCAACACTCAGGAATTTACCCTTCTGGGAGAGATTTATTAATGAGCTGGGCAACTGGAGAGGCAATGACTGGGCAGCAGTTTTTAAAAGTTTGGCTCCCGTTTATCAAAACCTGTACAGCCTTCAGCTTTAGTCACTTTAGGAGAGTTGATACCGGCTTCTGAGTGATTAATCGAACGTGGAACTCGGAGGTAGTATTCACAGCTGCAGGAAGGGTGAGGTGACAGGACGTGGGACCAGTAGATTGAGTTTTAAACCTCTCCAGATTCATGAAAAAGTTATTAAATGCATTGTCTGCAATAAAGAGGTCACTGACAGACTGAGCATCCACCTCTATATAAATTTCTGTAGAACTAGAGCAGCCTTTCAGAAGGATATTTATTTGCACCCAGAACTTTTTGGGTTTGGATAGTTTTTTGTTTTGCAGTTTAGCTAGATAACTTCTTTTTGGCACTTTTCAGATATTTTTTGCAGGTGTTCCTAACTGCCCTGTAATTAACCTAATCCTCCATGAGACCAGTGGATTTGAAAAGTTCCCTTGCCTTGTCCCTAAAATTTTAAGCGTTTCCTTAGAGTAAGGGTTAGCCATTTGAGGGGTTAGCCATTTAATGTCATGGAGGTGATGCTGTTGGGGGCTCATGGAGGCAAGCTTAAGTTGCCGGAAGGTGGGTGGGAGGGAGGGGTGGCAGAAGTGGCAGTAGATTGAGGGAAACAAACAGTAAATAAAAAAACATACAGAACAGCTTAACAAGACATTAAACTGGCAGTCCAGTGCAGTGTGTGCCACTCCCACGCTTGTAGTAGTCCAGTTCCATATGGATAGGGTCTCACAGTGCACATACACACACGAACATAGAAAAGAGGAGGACAGAAAAAGGACTCACCAGTCCATCCGGTCTGTTCTTATACTCTGAGACACACTAGTCTTCATCCTCTCACTGTCTCCCTTTCCACTCAACCATGTATCCGTCTGATAAATCCTATGTACAGTATGCATCCTACTTCTTGGTAAACGTCAGTATTATCTTTGCATTCACGGCCTTGTCAGGATGTTTGTTTCACCCGTCCACCACCCTTTCTTCGTGATGTAGTACATCCTGATCTTACTTCGAGACACAGCTCTTGCAGCAGGTTACACCATTAGGACTGAAGCCGGCAGGCGTCAGGACCCCACGGAAAAATTCTAGCTAGCTATCTTCAGCGGGGACTGCCCCCGACGTCGGTCCCACCTCCGACGTCAGGACGAGTATATAAGGGGGCCGTCCCGCCCGATTCTCCAGTTCTTCCCTCGCCGACTTGCATGTCACGTACTCTTCAGTTCAGCTCTAGCGCGCGACGCGTGGTTAAGTTCTTTCCTACGGGAAATTTGGATTTCTTCAAGCAAGTTTTTCTCTGATGTCCTCTCCAACCTCCAGTCACTCTTCCAAGTGTGCTTGCGGGAAACAGATCCCCTTCAAAGACCCCCACACGTCCTGCATCCGGTGCCTAGGCCCAGACCACGATACTCGGGCCTGCTCCTTCTGCCAGGGGTTTAATAATAGCAGAACCCGGATCTGACGCCAGAAGGCCCTTCAGGCTTTTTTACTGGAGGAGAAGCTAAAGACCATGTCTTCCAAAGGGGAATCCTCAAAAAAGACCCACAAGCACGCTGAAAAACGAAGGGAGAAGGCCCCTTCCGGGTCCCCCTCCAGCGCTTCGGACTCACGCAGCTTCGGTTCCAGGTCCGACCGCTCCCCCTCCAGGGCCAGCTCTCAGCCTCCCCCGGCTGCGGTTAAGAAGTCTTCCTCTTCTCAGGCCAAGTTTGGGGATCGCCACCATCATCATAAGTCGAGTTCCCGGCCTTCGGAACCCGACGTCAGGTCGGCTTCCTTGCCTCCTCGCAAGACCTTGGAGCTTACTTCTCTGAAGAGACCTCAGGACCCGACGCGGTGCGTCCGGTGAATCCTCTCGCCATTCATCCCTGGAGCCGCCGTCGGCCAGACAACCATCGCCGGCCAGGCCAGCACCTCATCGGACGCCGGTAGGGGGACCGGCGTCCGCTCCTCTTGAGAAGAGAACCCTGACGCCTCCGACCGACGTCGGTCAGGAGATCTTAACCGAGGAGGAATTGACTCACCCCGAGGACCAGACAGGCGACCCCGGTCCTGTCGAGATGCCCAGGGAACCCTCGCTGTTACCCGAGCCCCCTGTGGAGCCGACGCCGGGACCCGACGACCGTCCACCGGCGCCCTGACCATCGTCAGGCCTTTCTATAGCAGATGTGAAGGAACTGTTCACTTACTGGTGGGACACCATCAAGAAGGACATGGTTCCCACTCCTCCTCTTCCTCCGATTACTCCTCCGGTTCCTGCACCCCCCTCACCTTCGGGGTCGGCAGGCCGTTTACCTCCTCCCCGGGAGCACGGAACCCCTCCCAGGGGGAGACCAGACAAACGGAGACCTCCGTCCAAATCCTCTTCTAGGTCACCCAGCCCCAAGAGACCCAGAAGACACCGACGATCGCCTTCGATGGAGGACACGGGATCAGAGTTCTTAACATCCAGATCCCCATCTCCCCTCTCCATCCCTTCTCCGCATCCACGCAAGATGCCAAAGTCTCCTCTGGATGACCCTTCGTTCTCAGATATTATGAGAAACATCCAAGAGAACATGGTATGGGATGCGGAAGAGCTAGACCCCGAAAGGATACGCCTTGCCAAATACCTTCGGCAGAAGGACCCCAAGCCTGTGGTGGTGCCACCCTTGGTTGACACTTTCGTGGGCGTCACCAAGGCAGGCGTGGGCACTATTCGCCTCCCGGCGATGCCGAAGAAAGCTGATCGCTTGTGCAAGGCTTCTAGAGAAGACCAGTACTTGATTCAGCAGCCTCAGGCCGACTCTCTGGTCATCACAGCCTCACATGACCGGTCCCAGAGACTGCAACATCTGAGCACCCTGCCACCAGACCCAGAGTCCAAACAGTTGGATGCTATGGGTAGGCGCACGTATGCTTCCGCTACCTGCGCCATCAGATCCCTGAATTATCTGACCCACATGGTACAGTTCCAAAATGCCTTGTGGGAACAGGGTCTGGAAGCGGCTGAAAACCTGCTGGAAGGTGAGCAGAAGGAGGAGATGCTTCAGCTCCTCCGTACGGGTTCGGACGTGGGAACCCAAGTGCTACGAGCCGCGTATGACTCCGCGGACTCCTTGACCCGAGCAGCAACTTCTGGCGTATGCCTCCGGAGACACTCTTGGTTACGCATCTCCGGCTTTACCCCGGACGTCCAGAAGAATATCATGGACGCATCCATTCGAGGGAGAAGTCTTGTTTGGTAAACCCTCAGAGAAGATTATTACCAGACTTCAAGAGGCCAGGAAGGCGGTGAGGTTGGTTCAGGCCATGTACTGACCCAGGCTTAGTTCCTTTCGCAGGAACCAAAGCCGAATTCGTGGGCGGATGCAGAGGCAGCAGTCTCGCTCCACTCCACAACAGAGGGGTCGGTTTTTGTAGAGCCCAGGGAAACAACATGGGCCGAAGTCAGCGTACTTCCAAGCCGGCCCAGCCAGCGGGACCCTCAGCCGCCACAGCCTGACTCCTTTCCGGCCCCCCGCCCCTCAGGATCAACGGGAAATCATGGTCGGGGGTTGCATTGCGAACTTCCTGCCAAGATGGCAAGATATAACCACCGACAGGTGGGTTCTTCAGTTGGTCGGAAGAGGCCACTATATAGAATTCGCAGAAAAGCCACCCTCGAGGCCTCCTTTGCTCTCCCGGTATCCGGGTCAGCACAAGTCTCTGATCTGGCAAGAAGTACTTGCGCTCTTGCAAAAGGGAGCGATAGAGTACGTCCCGGAGAACCAGAGAGGACAAGGATACTATTCCCACTTCTTCCTGGTTCCAAAGAAAACAGGGGACCTCCGTCCGATTCTGGACCTCAGCGACCTCAAAGTGTCGGTCGCCTACAAGAGATTCCGCATGGTGACTCTTCCGGGTCTCATTCCCATGCTGAAGCAAGACACCTTTTTAGCGTCTCTAGACATGCAGGACGCATACCTGCATATCCCTATAGCTCAGGTGCACAAGAGGTTCCTGCGCTTCGAGTTTCTCGACCACCACCTTCAATTCCGAGCCCTTCCATTTGGACTGTCATCCGCACCCAGGGTCTTTACCAAATGCATGGCAGTCGTGGCAGCGTCTCTAAGGAGACAGGGCCATTATGTGTTCCCGTACCTGGACGATTGACTTCTCATGGCCACCTCCAGAGAGGCGTTGTTACGTGCGATCCAGAGCACCCAGGACCTGTTCCGATCTCTGGGTATCCTGATCAACCACGAGAAGTCTCTCCTGGTACCGTTGCAGAAGCTGCAATTTATAGGTGCAGTACTGGACACCGTTCAGGGAAGAGCTTTTCTTCCAGACGACAGAGAGGAGCGAATCAGATCCCTCATCAGGGAGTTATCGTCGAACAAGACCGTCCCTGCCAGGTCGGTCCTTCGCTTGCTCGGACACATGGCTGCGGCCATTCCTACCGTCCCTTTCACAAGGCTCAATATGCGGGTAACTCAGTGGATGCTCAAGGTGCAGTGGGATCAAAGGCAAGACCACATGCAGCATCCAGTCAGAATCACAAACACCGTGATTCGAGACTGGCAGTGGTGGCTAGACCCAGGGTCGCTCTCCACGGGCGTCCCATTTGTAGCGCCGTCCCCGGAGGTAATCCTCACCACAGACGCCTCAGGTCTAGGGTGGGGAGCGCACCTGGACGGGGTGAAGTCCCAGGGTACGTGGACCCCTCTGGAGGCTCATCTCCATATCAATGTCCTAGAGATGAGGGCGGTCCTTTATGCCCTGCAGGCCCTTCAGTCAGAAATCCCGCCGTGTACTCTCCTGCTTCAGACAGACAACACGGCGGTGATGTTTTACCTTAACAAACAAGGAGGCGCACACTCTTAACCCCTTTGCAGGGAAGCCATGAGGGTGTGGGATTGGGTAATCCGACACGGCGGGAGTCTGATCACCGTACATGTTCCCGGGGTGGACAGCACGATTGCAGACAGCCTGAGTCGCTCCCAGGCCAGAGTCCACGAGTGGGAACTTCTTTAAGAGGTAGCAGAGGATCTGTTTCTTCGATGGGGAACTCCAGAGTTGGACTTGTTCGAGTCCCCATCCAGCGAAAAACTGCCCAATTTTTGCTCGCTAGATCCAGGGCCTGGTGTTTTCTGGCGAGACGCGTTGTCCCTCTCCTGGGTGGACAGATTCCTCTATGCTTTCCCTCCTTTCCCGTTGATCCAGAGTTCTTCTCAAACTGCGAGGAGCATGCAACAATGATCCTGGTGGCCCTTTTGGCCCAGACAGATCTGGTTCCCATTGCTAATTCAGCTATCCGGGAACCTCCGCCCGTTGCCGTTCAGCTCCCATCTCCTGTCTCAGGAGGGAGGTTCACTAGTCCACCCGGACTTACGCTCACTGAACCTGCATGCATGGCTCCTAGAGACATAGCCATCTTGCGTCACGGGGTCTCGCAAGAGGTTGCGGAAGTTCTTTCTGCAGCCAGAAAGCCGGCAACGCATGCGACGTATGCCATGAAATGGCGCCGTTTTTGTTTATGGTCGCGAGCACGCGATTATTCCCCTTTAGGTTGCCCGGTTGGAGTGGTGTTGGACTACCTGCTCTCCCTCTTTCGTTCGGGTCTAGCCTACTCCTCTATCAAGGTGCACCTTTGTGCCATCTCTGCCTACCACCTTCCGGTGGGACATCATACAGTGGCACAATTAGACGCCTCTCGGGAATTTTTGAGAGGGGTGTTACACCTTAGGCCACCCATTAAGGACCCAGTGCCTCCATGGGATTTGCTCTTTGTCCTGGAACAACTCACACCCCCTTCAACCTGCCGTGGATTAGTAGCCACGCTTTCTGTCGTGGAAAACGCTATTTTTGGTTGCTGTTACTTCAGCGAGAAGAATTTCTGAGCTTCACACTCTCATGTGCAAGGAGCCTTATTTAGTTTTTCACCAGGACAGAGTATCCCTGAGGACGAATCCTAAATTTTTGCCTAAGGTGGTCTCTGCACTCACTCTAAATCAGGATATTGACCTGCCCGGTCTACTTCCCGAACTACTCGAATAGAGGAGAGGCTCTGCTCCACACCCTGGATGTTCACCGCAGCCTGAGGTATTACCTCAACAGAACTAAACCATTTTGTAGTTCTGAGCAACTTTTCGTTTCCTTTTCTGAGAGGATGATGGGCCAACCTGTATCCAAACAGTCCCTGTCTTGCTGGCTAGTCCAGTGTATTTCATTCTGTTATGATCTCAAATAAAAGCCCCTCCTGGGTTCAGTCCGGGGTCATTCTACTAAGGGTGTGGCCACCTCCTTTGCAGCACTCCGAAACGTCTCCACTTCTGCCATATGTGCTGCAGCCACTTGGAGCTCTGTGCATACATTTATCAAGCATTATAGCCTGGACATCGCCTCTCTGCGCGAAGAGCCGGTTTCGGCCTGGCGGTGCTAAAGGGTCTCCTGTCCTAGATTCAGGACCTGGAATGTATTTCCTAGTTTCCTCCTCCCAGAATTTTTGGCAGCGTTACTGCTTGGGAATCATTCCTAATGGTGTAACCTGCTGCAAGAGCTGTGTCTCGAAGTAAGATAGTACAGTTACGTAAGAACTTACCATAACAGTAGAAATTCGAGAACAGCTCTTGCAGCAGGTACCTTCCCGACCACCTTCCCCCTTGGAGGAGGCATGGCTTTAGCCTTTAACAACAGGGATTTTTTTTTCCCGTTTGTCTTCTGACTGTGGATCCTCAGTCTCCCATTTCGATGTCAGCCTGCGGCCGGAAGTCTCCGGCGGGAGAACTGGGGAATCAGGCGGGACTGCCCCCTTATGTACTACATCTGATGTCTGAGGCGGGACCGATGTCGGGGGGCGGTCCCCGTTGAAGATAGCTAGCTAGAATTTTTCCGTGGAGTCCTGACGCCTGCTGGCTTCAGTCCTAATGGTGTAACCTGCTGCAAGAGCTGTTCTCAAAGATCTACTGTTACGGTAAGTTCTTACGTAACTGTACTTTATCCTTTCTGAACCTCCTTCACCTCCTAACTTGAGTGCATGTTCCCTGGTGGATACACTGTTTCTCAGTTTAAATAAATTTGCTGTGTTCACTCTGTTGAGATCTTTCATGATTTTGAAAGTCTCCATGTCCCTCCCTTCTGTCCTCCAGTGAACACACATTGAGAATTTTTTCAGTCTGTCCTCATATGTCTTGCTAACCATGAATTATCTTTGTGGCCTTTTATTGCACTGTTTCTGCTCTGTCCCTATCCTTCCTTATGTGCGGGCCCTAGAACTGCACGCTAGGTTCCAGATGCAGTCTCACCAGTGATGTAGACAGAGGCACAATCACCTCCCCCCTTCTGCTAGCAGTACATCTCCCTGTGCAACCCAGAACTCTGTTAGCCCTCCCATATACCTTGTAGCATTAAGAAGCCGACTTCAGGTTATTGCTGATCCCAGGCCTCTCCCCACATCCATATACTCTGCCAGCATCCCATTAATATAATACACTGTTCCAGGGCTCTCCCCCTCCTGTGTGCATCCTCTTGCTGTTGTTTGACATTGCATTTCAAGTACCAGTTACTGGGGCACTTCTCCAGTCTCCTCACATCCTCTCTCCTAATGCTAATCTCTTTCACTATCGACCTTCGCACAGAGCTTGGTATCATGTGCAAACAGACTCTTCTTGCCCTGGATAAACCTCTCCTATGTCACAGATATACATTTTAAACAGGAGTTGGCACAGGCCCAACCCACACGTACCTCATTTGTCACTGCCTTGTTTTCAGAGAATTTACCATCTAGGGACCACTCTCTGATTCTGTCTTATCAGATGGTGGTGGATCTAACCAGTTACTTCTTCCCCATTCCTGGATAGCTTACCTTCTTAACCGGTCTCTTATGTGGTACAGAGATGAAGGCTTTGCTAAACTCCAGGTATAGTACATCCACTACCTGACCCCTGGCTGCCATGTACATCACTACATCAGAAGTCTGTTAAGTCTCCCAGAGAGTTGTGTCGTAATGGAACTCATTACCTGCATCTGTTGTATCAAGTAGCACTATAAATCAATTCAAACAAGCTCTGGATAACTACTATACAATTCATCGTTTTAAAGTAGAGATTTAATTCTGGTGCAGGTCAAGAAAAGGCTACACTATATGATCTGTTTGGCATCTTATGAATCTTGTAAGTTAGAGTGACATAACCGACCTCTGCTGAATGTAAACTGGTTTCCAACCATTAAGCTGTTTCCCCCTGTTAGAATGCGACTTGTGGCACGGTGGCGCTGAGGGTTGAGGAGCTGGATGCCACGCCTTGCACCATGCTGGCAACCCGGGTTCGGGAACAAGCCTGGGTTGTCGGGGGGTGGGGGAGTCGGGGAGGGTGAGGAGCAGAACTGAGGTGCCGCAAGGCAGTTCTCCTCTCTTGGGGAGGGATGAGGGGTTCCCTGACCCTTGGTTGCTACCCGGTGGAGGACAGATGGCAGCTTGGGCTACAGGGGAGCCTGACGATTGCCTGGGGAGGGGCGGAAGGGGCTGAACCGGTGCCATGGGGTGTGTGTGCACCTCCACCAAACACATGGCTGTGTGCTGGGGTCCCGGGTACATCAGGGAGAAAACGAGGGTAGAAACCTGTAAAAAATGCAAATTAAAGCCGGCCTGCCAGCGCAGCGGTAGCGCTATCACTTACAGTGCCAGTGGCTCGAGTTCGGTAGCAAGCCTGGGTTGCTGGATGGCCGGCCGGGGGCGGGGGAGAGAAGGACCGCGCATCCGTCGGGCTGCTCTCCTTCTCTGGGAGGGGAGGGCTGTAGACCTTGCTGCTATACTGCTACCTGGGTGACCACAGGTGGTGGTGCAGACAAGGGAGCAATACAGGGAGGGGCAGATGTCATACGAGGGCCTGAGCGATGGCATGTCTCTGAGCCTTCATCTCATTGGCCCTCATAGTGTGCAGGGGCAGGACCAAAAAACAGAAAAATCCCCACGGGCGGCACCTGTAGACGGGTCCCTGCGCCGGCCGGAGAATGTGAGGTGGCTCCTGGTGCATGCTCTCCCATGAAGTATGATGGGGAAGAGGGGACTCCTCCACCCCACCGGGGGGCAGACTGGAGGCTCCGGAAAAAATGGAGAGTGGCGCTTATAAGGAAGCTTATGCCTCTCAGCCCCCTCTGGCGCTAACTGTGGGGTGTACTAGGGACCCCAAAGAAAGGGGTTGCCGTGGAGTGCAGGGGACTTAAAAGAGTAAGTAAAGAAAAAAAATGCAAATTAAAAAAAAAAAGAATGCAGTTTATTTCTTTAATAGTCTGTAAATGTTTTCCCACTATCGATGTTAGGCTGGAATTTTCTTATAGCCCCTGTGTGTAAGGGAACCACGTTTTCCACCTGCCATCTTCAGACACTACACTTGAGGTAGTGTGTTCTTAGTAGTTAGAGCAGCAGCTTGGGGAACCAAGCGATCACAGGTGCAAACCCTGCTAGAATCAAATACTCACTGTGTGACCCTTGGGAAAATCACTTAACCTCCCAGTGCTCCAGTCCACCCAGCTGTGGAAATGGATAGAAGCAGAACCCCACTCAAAACAAGATGTTGCACCTAAGCTGGGCTTTCCTTGATAAATTGCAAAAAAAAAAAAAAAACTACTGATCCTCCATAGATCACCACCAGTGGCTCTGGTAGCTCCTGCCTTGTTTACTTCCACACCCTAGGGTGAACCTCATCTAGCACTGGTGACTTATTGTTTTTTATGTTCTCCAGTCCCTTTAGTACCCGTACACTTATAATCCTCCCCTTCTCAAATCTGTTTTGTGCCATAGCCTTGAATTGTCTTGTGCAGTCTGGGAGTGGGCCAGCCTCCTTGACCATGAACACTGAACAAAAGTATTAATTTTGTATGCCTGCCTTCTCCCTATCATCTCCTGTACTCATCTATGGGTAGAGGAGATTAGATGGCCATTAGGGAATGAGGTGGGGGAATAAAGGGGAGCGGAGAAAGAGCTTCTGCTCTGAAAGTAGCCCTGGTACATAAGAGTGTCGAATAATCATGCTGATTGACAACTTGCTCTTTGCCTTTCTCACAGTTTGATGTACAGCCACCGACCTCGGTCTTGGAGAGAGCTTCCCCTGCGACTGGCTGACTTTGGGGTCCTCCACAGGAATGAGCTGTCTGGTGCACTCACTGGCCTGACCCGAGTGCGCCGCTTCCAACAGGATGATGCTCACATCTTCTGCACCATGGAGCAGGTAAAAAAGCTATCTGTGTCCTCATAAATGTAATGAATTTGGGGGGGGGGGCAGGCAAAGGGCTAGGTTACTGGTTTGAATATAGCTTAGGTAAAGGTAAGTTGTAGCCACAATCCACTATGACCTAGATGGCTGTCAGGGATGGGATTCTTGGTGACAGTGACCGTGTTTGAGAACTAATATGGCATCCCTCAGATGGAGTGTAAGGGCTTCTCAGGTTTTTGTTTTTTTGTCTCAGATTTTGAAATGTCATTGTTGTGGGGATCCCCCTCCCATTTTTGCTCATGAGCCCATCTCTGACAGGGTTGTGGTTACACTTTGACCTCTGGTTGCAACCAACACAAACCGTGTCTCTCTAAGGTCAGCCTGCATGGAGAGCTTGAGTACTGGCAATTTGTCAAATCCACCAGAAGGAAAAAAAGCTAACATCCTAATTGGGTTGGAACCTGTCTAATTTTGAATGGGATCATCAAGATCTTCCAAGAATCAATCTTTCCCGTGGATTCACAGTAATTGGTCTTTTTGCAGAGAGGGCACCACCTCATGTGGTGCCGCTCTTGCCAGTCTGTAACTGTCGCCAGCTGCTGTGACAGGATTGGGTAAGACCCTGCCCCATTTATTATTCAGACAGAGTTAAAAGCAATGATCTGGGCTGGCCCAGTGGTGCCAAGGGTTGAGGCGCTGGACACCACACCTCGTGCCACGTCGGTGACCGGGTTCGGGGAATGAGCCGGGCCATCGAGAGGTCAGCAGGGAGAGGATGGCGTCTGAGGACAACTCTCCTCTCGGGAGGAGGAGGATACATGCTCGGTGCCTGACTGGCCTCTGGCGGCACATGAGCATACAGAGGGTTGGGAGTGGTGAGCGTCGGTGGGCAGCCTTGACATTGGGGCATAGGCTACTCCCAGAACATCAGAAAAACACCCGTGCTCCCAGGTGAGCGGGCGCTTAGTGCCTACCTGACCGTCCTGAGGGAGACTAGAAATCGGTTGCTTGCCCCCCTCCACCTTGTCTCTGCCTGGGGGGTAAGCCAAGGCTACGTGGAGGATGGCTCACCATGGGATACAGGTAGGGGGTGGGGACTAGAACAGCCATAGGGGTCTCCCGAAGGGAGTGGAGTGCCATGGGAGGTGAGGAGTACAAACAGAAAGTTTAAAAAAAAAAAAAAAAATTTCAAAAAGCAATAATCTGTGTTGTCCTCCCCTATTTTGCCACCTGTCTATCTCTCACCTTTCTGACTGCACAATCAGATTTTCTTGTGGCACCTAGGAATTGGCCACTCCAGTGGTCCCACAATTTCCCCGTTATCTCCTTCACTTGCTGTTGCTATTCTTTCTCCCCTTGCTTCTCTGTGGCTACAAAAGTATATGTGAATCTTTGTGAAATTGTGATCCCTTAGTTTGCAAATTTATATAATTTGATTACAGAAAGCGTTTTGGATTTATTATAAAAGATAATCTGGAACACAGGGTTTAACCGTAAGATGCATTATGACCTCTACAAGCTTGATTACAGAACTGTCAATAGCAAACCAGCCCTGGGACAAAGTTTATTATTTTGTTGCACCTGTTAAGACTAGATGTACTCTTCAGGCTGACCTTAGGAAGGTAAATGACAAAGTTCTGATACATTTTGTAAAAAACAAGAGATACAACTTACAACAACAGGAGGTAGAGTTTGAACTGCCAGGCAAAAACACAAAATCAGAGCAGTGCTTTTTGAGGAAGAGACTAAGAGGTAGGACTTTCTTTGTTTGTACTACCTTTATGAAGAGCTGCCCTGTACAGTATTATTTTTTTCTATTGTATTGTTATTGATAATAATAAAACACTACTTGAGAATTGTATATGGTCTGCCTATACTTACTGACTTGTACCTCTATGACAGCTCCCTCCTGAGCCTCTGTTCCATTTTTCCCACCGTTGAGTGTATACTGTGGGAGTGACGGCTCTTCAGTTCGTCAACTGCTGTCACCGTAATTTAAACTGCATCACTGCAAAACTTTTTTTTAAACTTTATCTTTATTATTTTATGGTGAAATATATCAGTTTAGGTTCCATATAAGAGACAGTCCTGTTTGATACAATTACCAATGGGGTAGAGCACCCCTTAATCACAGTTAATAAAATATATTTTTCACGCATCCCTTGTATTGTGATACAGCATGGAGGGGGGGGGATAACATTCATCTTGTTAAGGAATCTAAAGTTCTAAAAAATTACCACGGTGGAGTTCATGAGCAGCATTGCTAAGCCCGGAAAGAAAATGTCCAACATGAAGTTCCAATATTTACTATCCCTCTTGGGGAAATGTATTGCCATGCACTTTTCCTAAGTTGTAAACTTTAATGGTTGCATCTATTGACACATACCAAAATAAACTATAAAAAACGATGATCCCACACCCATTTCCCTCAACTCCCCTTCTACACATTTCAGATGGAGAAATACACTTTGTGAAGGCTTACAAATACAGGGCATTAAGCAAAAAAAAAACCCGTATCATGCCGAACACATTAATTCTGTGAAAAAAACACCCTTACCCAAACGTAAGAGCCCCCATGGAAAGAGGAGCTCACTGAAATTTAAAACCTTCTCAAATGAATACAGCTACAGAAAGCTTTTAAATTCAGTGTTTAGGTGTTATTAGGGCAGTACAATTTATTTATGAGGATTAAAAGTAAGTTTCTCACTCCGTGGAGTCTTCCACACTGTCCTCATCCTCCAAGTTGGCCCTGACCTGCTTAGCTCGAATTTTTTCAGCCATCTGCCGGCCTCCACCGGATCCGAAAATGCCTAGACCTTGCTTTGATGAACGATCCTCAAATGAGTAGATAGAGTGGGTGATGCCAAGATCTTTTAGCATGCGACGTACACCATCAAATGTTTTCCTTCGTTGTCTCATTGCATAGCTTATATCGGGGAACAGGTGCACCATTTTTCCGTCATAAGAAAGGGGGCCATTCCGTTGAGCTAGGAATAGGATATGATCCCTTTCTCCGAGTCCTGCAGTCACCACCAGGAGAGTTCGTGGTGGTCTGTCAGCCTCCACTCTCCCTCGTGGTGTAATTCTGTATGCCTTCTGAAACGGAAGGCCTCCGGATCTCCTTTAACAAGTAGTTTTTCTGATGGCCATTCTTTGATAAACGTTTTAGGATTGTCTCCCTCAGCACCCTCTGGTAAGCCCAGTACTCTGATGTTTGCTGCTCTAGTTTGGTTTTCGAGGGTTTCTAGTCGTGTTCGAAAGTGTTGCAACTCTTTAACTACCGACGCAGTAGCACCAGTTGAAGTTGCCACTTGTTCTTTAACTCCGAGCCTTTCAACTTTCCGGCAATCTGTTGTGGTTTCCACCACTGTGACCCTATTTGTGAACGTATACATCTTCTGATTCAGGTCCGAAACTGTTGATATCAGTTGCTGCATTTTGATGCCTAGGGATTGCATCGTTTTAATCCCTGAATACTGACCTGAGGTGCCTTCGGTGGGTTCAGTAGAAATCGCAGGCGAACTTGCTGTACCTTGCTTGCTTTTGGGTTGATTGGTGCCTCCCTGGTCGTGATGTGGATGACCCATTTATAACCTTGGTGGTGTTTGTGTCTTCTGGGGACTGGTTTCCAAACTTTTTATGCAGAAACATGTAGTTTTAAAGTATATTTTAAGGAAATCTGGCAGAGCTCCTTGAGTAATTAATGTCTTATCTGCTTGGCTCCACAGCTTACTGCAAAACTTTTGTTGTAGTGCAAAAAAAAGGGGGAGAGAAAGTCAAAAAAACACCGGCAGCCTCCCAGCATGCCACAGCCCTGTCAGAAACCCACAGCATCAGTGCTGCTTGACCTGCCATAGATTCTTTCATGACATGGATGTGTGTGATGCCTGCGTCTCCATGGATCGCTGTACCTTACAAATCCGCACAATGAAATAGGGTCACCCAATCCCCACTTTCGGAAGCAGGTGATGCATACGTGAGGCCAAGGCACAGTCTATGGGCGTTTCCCCTGGGCCCCTTTCCAGGACCTCTGATGTTGAGGGAGTACGGTGTCATCCTCAACCTCACCAAGGTGTCAGAGGCCTGGGGGGACACTAGCTGTCTGTTCGGTACAGCATACATCTCTGGTGCTGAGGCTGAAGCTATACTCTTGGTCTACACTGGTGGACACCTTGTTGTCACAGTCTGGTGCCTCCCTGGCTCCTGATACTGTTCAGTGTTGATGAGCGGGGGTGGTGCCAGACGAGATCCTGTGTCCCTTCCTGACAGCGTTCATGGTGTCGGGAGAGGGGCTGGGACTGAGGCCATGTGGCATCAGGTTGTCAAGGCGGTGGTGGTAATCTCTTCCACGGGTAGTTATAGTTGCCTCGAGGAGCGGCGACAGAACTGTCCCCAGCAGTTGATGTGGCATCAGCCATGGTGTCAGTCCTGGGCCCGACACCAGGTGCAGTGCCGGTGACAGTTTTGCCCCTGGGGCCATCCCCAGTCTCAGTGCCATTTGCAGGATCTGATCAGCTCCAGATGCTGCTTGTGGTGCCAGGGGTGGGGATGGTCCTGGGGTCAGTGTGGAACCTGGCACCAGCCGTGATGTCTGGGATGAACCCATCTCTAGGCCTGTCATTGGCCTTAGGCTGGGTGCTGGACATGTCACCGGCCTGGGGTCAGATGAAGACCAGGAGGTGGAGTTCTTCCCAGACCCGTGTGCCGAACCTGCCACTGGTGAGGACCAGAGCTGCCTCGAGGGGATTGTATGGCTCCACTCTCCTCACCCGGGAGAATTCCCCCCATGAACACTCACCTAGTTGGTCCTATTCTGTAGGTCGACCTTGTTTGGGTGGTGCTATCAGGCCCTCCTCTTGGCCAAGCTTCCCTGAGCACACTCTGCAGCCCAGGCATAGGTCCTGGAGCAACAAACACAAAGATGCACTCGGTCTAGCACAACAGGAAATCCAGAATGCAAAGTTGCTGCAAAAACTCTGGGTTTTATTTGAAAGAAGTCAAGAGTGTAGCTCAAAAGAGGTCCTGGAGCCACTGGCTCCCATTTTCCTTCTAGGGGCTTTCCTGTTTTTTCCCTCTAAGGCCTTAAAAAGAAAGGCATGTTTCTGATGTACCTGAGCTGCATTTATCCTGTTATTCTACTAGTTAAGTGTCTAGTTTTGTTGATGTGCTTAAATTTTGATTTATCCTAGTCACACCCTATTTGGGTATTACTTTGTTTTTGCTAGTCAGTTTATTTAACTGCTGTGTTCTCTGATCGCATTTGTTTTTTTACCAGGGCTGGCCTGTTGTGTAGTAGTGTGTTCATTTATATTTTTGGACTGTCAGGTTTATTCAGCTAGCCTAATTAGGAGTACCCTGTTGTACAGTACATTTTCCCTATTTTGTTTTACTCAGTTTCTCCTCACAGGGTTAAGTTAATTTATTTCCCTTCCGGATTAAATTATCGTGTTAGACCTCTCTGAATTTATTTTAATTCTGGTCTCCCACATCTGGTAGACAATACTCACCTTACTTAGCTAACATTCCATTTGAATGAAACATGTCTCCCCCACCTACCTGTGAACCCTGTAGACTGTTTTTGCTTTACTTACCTTTCCACTATGTTGCAACCATCATTTTCTCTCTTTCCCTTCCTGTTTTCCCTCTCCTCCCTCCCCCTTCCATCTTTCCTAACCTCTCTCTGCCCTCCACCCTCTCTCCCCCCTTCTTGTCTGCCCGTATTACCTCAGTCTCCCTGACATCCTGGTTGTAGTCTCCTCTTATCTTCCTGGTTTTATTTCAAACTCTCAGCTCCCACCTACCTTTCAAACTCTTATTCTTCCTACTGTCCTCTTCCTTCCACTTCCCATAGATATTTCATATGTTCTGTTAAGTTCCTCATCTCCTTGCTGTTTTTAGTTGTAGAAGATATTGCGCTCAACCCTGGCCCTTCTCTATCTTCACCTCTTTCCAGAGGTTTGAGAGTGGCCCATGTTAACATCCGCAGCCTACTCCCTAAGACCCATGTGTTGCAACAACTCGTGGTTAACTTCAAACCTGATGTGCTGGTGATTTCAGCATCTTGTCTGTCCTCCAAGATCCCCGTTTCCTCTGTTACCATCCCCCGTTTCACCGTTATTCATCAGGATCGAGCAAAGAGGGGCCGCAGAGTAGCCATCTACTTCTCCTCAAACATTCAGTTTTAGCCTGTGCTCGCCATCTTTATCCCCTTTGCCTATGAGATGCTGCTTCTCAAACTCTCCCTCTCCTTACCCATATTTATTGTTGGTGTCTACTGCTGCCCTGGCATGCCTCCACCTTCAGTAACAGAGTTACTCAACACCATCCTCCCAGGCCTTCTCTGGCGAGTTACTCATACTAGGTGATTTCAGCTTAAATTGGCTCCCCCACCTTCATAAAATTTTGCCTTAACATGAAGTTCTTCCTTTTAACACAGCATTTCTGACCCAACTCACTTTAATTTCAAATCTCTGAGTCACTCCATCTTGGACTGGGTCCTCTCCTGCCATCCCCATTGTATTGTGGACGTTAGGACAATCCTTGATGACCACCATACTGTGAGTGCAAGATTCATTGTTTCAAAGCACCCCTTCCCCAATTCATCTAGATCCGGTCTTTCTAATCATTGGACTTGTCCTGCCTTCATGCTGACCTGGTAGCCACTGACCGGTCCCCTATTTCTACAGCTGGCAACGTGGACAGTGCCCTCAAACTCATCACCTCTAAATTTATGCCTGTCTGGGATCATCACACACACACACACACACACACACACACACACACACACACACCCCTTAGAAGAACCAGTGTTTGAGGGTCACACCTCACATGGATCTCAGCTGAGGTGTAGGCTTGTCACTGTGCATGTGACCTTTCTTGGAGGATCTGCAAGTCCTCTGGCTCCACTTCGAGCTTACTAATTCCCAGACCCTTTGTAATGCCTGTACTAAAGCTACTAGGCTTGCAAAGTTTGAACACTTCGCATCCACAATTCAGAACAACCTTAATCATCCCTCTAAGTTCTGGAAGCATGCACTTTTCTCCCCTCTGACCCAGTCCTCCTCTCCCTGTTCTCAGGATGGGTGATACTCCTGTCTCTGACCCTGCTGCAGTCGCCTCATCTTTCAATTTGTTTTTCGCCTCCTGTGCCTGTTCACTCCCTCTTCTTCCTCCTTCTCTCCCTCGCCCTCTCCTTCTCTGCTCTCTCAGTATCCTCCTTTACCAGTCCTGCTGCCCCCCCACCCTTTTTTTCTGTTTTCACCCATTGCCCCCTGCTGGTGCTCTAAAGGTCCACTTGGCTGTAAATCCACACAAGGGTGAGAGCCCTGATGGTCTTTTTTTTAGACTTATATTTTATTGAATTCACGATAAAAACAATTAAGTTGTCACACTCATGTCAGGCAGTTAAGTACACAGATAGGGGACATCCAATGTATGAAAGAGTAATGTAGCTTAAACAATCAGAATTGCAGATCTGGGGGTATTACTTCATTATATTGTATTAAAACAAAGATAAACCGAATAGCTGGGTTTCCCCGAAGTGAGCGTGTGTCTAGAATACAATCAAGTGACCCACCATAACTTAGATTCCCACAGAAAAATGGGATGTGCTCTTCACTCAAACATGAAATGTGTCCAAACAGGGGAAACAACCCCCTCCCAGCCCTATCTTCCTGGAGTTCTACATGAATAATCAGCATTTCACAATATAAGATATCATAACAGCAGTAAATGAATAACAGTATTGAGAGCCACTTAGTATAAACTTTAGGTAAAAACTTTAACCCCTATAAAAACCCCAAACAGGAGGATAAACCTTGAACATAACACTTAGGTATTATGTAATGTAGAAAAAGGACCCCAAAACTTGTAAGGCTCAGTGATAGAGGAAAGAACTGCCGACTGCCCGAATTTGAGCAGCATCACAAACCAGTCGCCAGCGTGGCAGTCGCTGTGGGTCGAACAGAAGTCTGTTCCTTGCCACGTGGTGGCCATCCTGACAGTCATGTAAGTAAACCACATAAACGCTCAAACATTATTCCCCAAAGCCCGACATGACCAAAATTACCCCCAGTAAGCATAAAACGCATATTTGTAATATCATAAAACAAGAAACCCTCTCCGTGTGGCACATTCCTTCCCAAGCCAAAACCTTTCATACTATATTAAAATAGTAAAATCAATCTCTACAGGAAAGTCACTGAAACAAAGGTAAGCTCAATCAAAGTCCATGATTCATCCAGCATCATCGCTGTCTTCTTGGTCTCCTGATTGAGCAACAGCCACAGTTTCAAATTCACCATGGATAAGGTCTGCCTGCTTCTTAAGCATTTGTAAATTGGTAGGTATACCACCATAGAAGAGAGAGAGTCGAGCAGGCATAAGCAAGGAATGGGTTACCCCGAAGCTCTTCAGTTGAGCTTGAACCACATCAAATTTTTTCTGTATGGATCGAGTACTGAATGATAGGTCTGGAAATAAATGCAGGGTAGTACCATTATAGTTGAAGATCTTACATTGGGGGAATCTCTTGCAGCAGGCCATCACAGGTTGGACTCCGTCATCAAGTACTAGGACCACACAGAAACTTTTTTCTAGCCAGCAGTCTACCGAAGGGGGCTGCCCATCTCCAACATCATGCACTGAAATCAGTTACCCTACATATAGGTGGGCTGTCCCTCATGTCCTCCCCAGTTCTTTCCCACCATCGACCTAGTTACATTGGCTCTGCAAGGAAACCGCTGCTGCTTCCTTTGCTGTTTTTGCACCATTTCCTGTTTTGTTTCTCACCTTAATTTTTCATCCTTAGATGTTTTTTCTTTTTGTTGATGTCGTCTTCTCCCTCTTCGTTGATGGATCAATGCAACAAGTGTACCTGCGACCAGCAAATTTCTAAGAAGGATGGCCACTCAGCTTGCCTTTGTTGACTAAGCCCTGACCATGACGTCTCGTCCTGTGAGTTCTGCCAGAGGTTAAATGCCACCACCTGCTGGTGCTACTAGTGGATCCTCGAGGGGCACTTGTTCAAGCCGAAGGTCGTCGCAATGGAGGAGGAGCTGCAGGCATGATCTTGTCAGGCCTCCCAGGCCTAGTCCACAGGTTCAGTCTTCAGTCTCCCGCCTCCCAGGCCCAGTCCTCAGGTTTGGCTACAGCCCAGCCCTGGAATAAAACTTCAGAGAAGCACAAGCACCAGGACAAAGAAAAACATAGATCCCATCCCTTGTCTTCCTGTTCGCAGTCACCGCACTCTCGCTCGACTGTGTCAGGGTCTTCCTCCTCCTCCGGGGATGGACCCCACATCCCACCAACGCCCTTCCTTCTACAAGGCAAACAGTGGATCTTACTTGGAGAGATAGCTCTTGTAGCATGTAACATACAGGACTGTAGCCAGCCAGCGACAGCACCCTACGACAAACTTCTGTCCAGCAGTACCAAGTGGGGACCACCCCCGACATTGGCCCATCCTCGATGTCCCATGTGGTATAAGAGGCAGTGGTCCCAGCGTGCCCCAGTTCTTTTCCCGCCGTTGACGCACGCTCATTGGCTCCACGGCCCGACTTATGCCAGTTCGACCGCTTTTCTCACTTTTTCATAATCCTCAATCGCTGTTTTCGCCTTTCTACATCTACTGTTCCTGCACGTCTTCTCCCTCGTCGAGGCACACAAGCAAGTGCACCTGTGGGAAACAGATCCTAGTCAAGGACAGCCACATAGCCCGCTTGTTGTGCCTAGGCCCAAACCATGACACCTAGTCCTGCTCCCACTGCCAGGCTTTCAATAGCCGGACTCGAATTCGTCGACAGAAGTCCCTCCAGGCCTTTCTCGCACAGCAGCAGTTGGCAGCCATGCAGAGGGGCTCCTCCTCTGAAAGGGAATCTTCCCACTGTCCTCGTAAGAGCGCAGAGAAACATCGCTTCTCAAGGTCCAAGGAGAAGGAAAAAGAAAGGGAGAGAGCTATCTCCAGGTCTCGATCCTCCAGATCTCTTACTGCCTCTAGGTCTGAGTCGTCAGGCCATGACCCCTGGCTGACAGCAGTCAAAGCTGTGGTCACCTCAGGCGGTTTGGGTGCGTAAGAGAAGACGTGGGGTCCTCTGGTTTAACGCTTCAGCCGATTAAGATTCGGCCTCCAACTCTGACTTCAGGCCGCCTCTGTATGTGGTGCTGACTCCCGAGAGAAGGCTAAATCCTCATGCCAGACAGCAGGGAGGTCCTCTTCCCTTCCACCTAAACAGGCCTCAGAATTGGCGGAGAAATGCCCTATTCCGCTGTCAGACAGGCGCCACTCTGAAAAACATTCTAAGTCTGCATTGGACCCTCACCGACGTTGGTCTGTGGATGGCGCCCCTAAGGACTCCCAAATGTCACTTCCACCAGCTAGATCTCCATCGCCCCTGGCATCCCTTCCCCATCGGACAACAGGGTGGACAACACACCCACACCGTCACAGGAGGAACTGACGCCGGTCCCCGCAATTGCTTCTGGACCCGACGATGGTCCCGATACCCTGTCGTCACCTCCAGTATGTCCATCGACACTGGCAAGGACTGACGTTGGCACCGGTGCAGGCTCCGCCCCGGCCCGTTGTTGGAACCGGCTACAGGTACCCTGAAACTGAACCTAGGCCCGGTGAAAGACCTTTTCTTCAAATGGTGGGAGACTATTAAGCCAGACATTCTCCCAACAAAATGTCTACCGGTTATGGAGGTGGAACCGGATTTGGCTCCGAACCCGGACAGGGGTATTCATCCCACACCCTCAGAGCCAAACATGGTCCCCCAACCCCACTCAGATGAGGATCAGGAAGGACAGCCTACCCCGAGAGGCCACGCAAGAAGGTAGCCAAAGAAAGGACCACAGATCAGGTCGAGGAGCCCCAGATCTCACTTCGAAGGGGAGCTCTTGCAGCAGATATTACCAATAGGACTAAGGCTGCCAGGTGTTAGGACCCCACGGAAAAATCTTCTAGCTAGCAGTCTGTGGCACCATCTCAGTTCTTTTCCTGCCGTCGACCCACTTAGTTCGGCTCCACAGACGCCTTCCTTTTTCACAGTCGACCACATGTTTTTTTCTAGTCAAGTTATTCAACAGTTTCTTTCTATAACTATTTCGACATTTTTGCATGTTTTCACCTTCTGCTTCTCTACACAAGTCGAAGTGAAAGTGTAGGAAACAGATCCCGGCCAGAGACTGCCACGCAGCCTGCCTCATCTGCTTAGGCCCAGACCATCGGCCCAACGATTGTCCACATTGCCAGAAATTCAACTGAAAGACCTGCATCAGAAGAACCAACGTCCTGAAGGCCTACCTTCTTGAAAAGCAGTTGGCAGCCATGCAGAGATCACCATCTGGACGCAGTTCATTGCCCCCCGCTAGAGAGTCTCCCCCAAAGAGAAGCCATTGGGAGGGAAACATCACCATCACTGGGAGAAAGAAAGGGCCAGGTTGGAGTCCTGCCCTAAATCCTCTCACAGAGCCTTGTCTTCCTTGGCCTCTGGTGGGAGGTCAGGGTTGAACCCTTTGGAGGCCACCAGGAACACACAAAAGAAGTCATCCTCCTCTTCTACTAAGGAACAAGGTAAGGAGTCTTCTTCTGGGTGCTCATCTGCTCAGCTACCCTTAGCTCACTGACCCCATAAACCTTCAGGGTTGGCCAAAGAGGGAAAGGTGTCTTTAGGCAGGCCTTTGGATCAGGGCCATATGTCCAGTGGCTCGTCCGAAAAACAGACACTTGGAAGACTCCACCAGGTGCCAGGAGACTGTCTGGCACCGGATGCTTCTGCCCCCTGCAAAAGGGAAGTCTCCCGCGGGCGACAAGCTGGGCTAGCTCACCCCCGGGCCAGGCCCAGGCCCCTCCAGCAGATAAGATGCTGTTAGGCACCAGGGATCAGGTGTCCGCCCCTACTCCAGGGAATCAAGTCACCCGATGACTCAGTGTCAAAGCCGGTTGCCGGATCGGATGACAGGTCTGCTCCCAATATGGAACCAGACCAGCAGCCCGGTACCATATTCGAAGGGTCACCAAACCGGACGACCGCACCAAAAGGTCTTACACCCGGCCCTTCAAATCCGAGGCCTGCACCTCCGGTCGTCCCATTAGCAAACATAGGTGCCTTTTTTCACCTCGTGGTGGAACACTGTTAAAGGGGATTTGCGCTACAGGCCTCTGGAGCCTTCCCCAAAGGAAACATCCACAGCACCTCCCCCGCCTGATGGTGGTTGGGTGCTCGATGTGGGCTCTTATCCACCACCTGGCCCCATAAGGAGAAGGAGGAGAAGGCACCCGTCGTCGGTGCCCTTTTCGAGCGGTTGTCCGCCATTGTCCTCTGGAGCGGATGCGGGGGACACTTCTTCTTCTTCTGATTATTCTTCTGGGGACAACTTGCCACTACCTTCTCCTACTACGAGGGACTCTCTCAGGTCACTCCTAGATGACCCCATAATTTCTGGACATAATGAGGCACATACAGTCGGTCCGCCAATGGGATACCGAAGAGCTTGATCCTGAGAGGCGCCACCTAGCTAAGGTTTTGGGATCCAAGGACTTGAAGCCTTTGGTGATCCCACCTCTGGTGGAGCCCTTTCAGGATGTTTTTTTTTTGTTTTGTTTTTTATTTAGTTATTTAACCAGGTATAGCACACTAAGCTGAAAGCTTTTTTACAGGAGCGACCTGGGAGCACAAGGAGGTTAAGTGACTTGCTCAGGGTCACACAGTATGCAAGTGGAAGCTGTGGGATTCAAACCCCAGGTTTGGTCTGCTGGATGTCACCAGATTTGCAGCTCAGAGCCTTAGACCACTGCGCTATACTGCCTCCAGCACCCCTCCACAAGGCCTGCTGTGCCCAGAAAGGCAGACAGGCTGTACAGGACACTGAAAGAGGAACCTTTTTTGGGGAGGAACCTCAAGGCAAACTATATGGTACTCATAGCAGTTCATGGAAGGGCTCAACAACCCAAGCACATGAGCGTCCAGCCCCCATGTCCTGAATGCAAAACGCTGGACCACATGGGCCATAAAGTCTGTACGTCGGCCATGGGGGCTATTCATTCCTTGAACTTTCTAGCCCACATGGTGACCTACCAGAAGTCCCTGTGGGAGAGAACCATGGATCTGGTGAAGGCTCAGACAGATTCTGACAACAAGAATGAGCTCATGGCATACATTTAGTCTGGCATGGACGTTGACAAGCATATGCTGAGGTGCTCCTACAACTCAGCAGACATGGCAGTCAGGGCTGTGGCCTCAGGCATCTGCATGTGGAGGCACGCCTGGCTCAGAGTGTCGGGGTTCCGCCAGGACATGCAGGATACTATTCTGGACGCACCGTTCCAGGGCTCTATTCCCTTTGGGCAGGAGGTGGAGAAAGTAATCCTGGGACTTCAGGACTCTGGCAAAGTGGGAGTCGAGGTCACAGAATGTAAAAATCAAAACCACCTGCCTCCCGTCGTCATCCTTTTTACAAGAACCAAGGACAATAAGGGAAGAGATAACCCTACAACAAGGAAGGGAGCCTTCAAACGACGCAGCCGTCCTGTCATTTCCAGGGCCCAAAACATCCCAAGGCGCCTCGAACCCCCTTGTTCAACCCCCCCAACATAGCATGACTCTCTGCCGTCCCTCCCCCACCATCAGATTCCATTGGGGGGAGTTGGTAGGAGGGAGATTCTCCCTCTACCTGTCAGGGTAGTCCAGTATTACCTCAGACCAGTGGGTCCTTCAGAAAATAGAGAGGAGGTACTCCCTAGAGTTCCTAAGCTGTCCTCCGGACAATCCTTCCATTCAGTCCCATTGTTCAGCCAGCCACACTCTTCTGCTGAAGGCAGAAATCCAAGCCCTTCTGCAGAAGAAGGCCATCCAGGTAGTTACATCCACCCAGCAGGGCAAGGGCTTCTATTCCCATTTTTTTTCTGGTTCCCCAAAAACGGAAGACCTTCACCCTATACTGAATCTCAGTCAACTAAACCAGTTTATCCAGTACAGGAGATTCCAGATGGTGACACTGGCAAGCCTCTTGCCCATGATCTATCAAGGAGACTGGCTATGCTCCCTAGATATGCAGGATGCATACATACACATCAAAATCCCTCCCTCACACAGGAAGTTCCTGCGCTTCCTTTTGCAAGGTCAGCACTATCAATTCAGGGTACTTCCTTTCGGCCTCTTGTCAGCACCAAGAGTCTTCACCTTATGTCTGGCAGTAGTGGCAGCGGCCCTGAGAAGGAAAGACCACTTTGTCTACCCTTACCTAGACGACTAGCTTATTTCTTTTTTTTTTTAATTAGTCCTTTTTTACCTGAGGCTCCCGATCTGCCTTGTACGTCCTGGCATCCTATTTATCCGGCCACCGTCCCATCTGCTCTCAGCCCCCAGTGGAACCCCCGCTGCCAGCTACCCCTGCGACTTACCCCCTGCGGCGGGGTGGTGGAGAGCCCACCTTACTCTCTGACTGGAACTAGGATTTAGTATCCGCAGCAGTACCCTCGAGGCCGGGTGTCCTGTAGAGGGCCATCAAGCCACCGGATCGTTTCTCCATATTTCCTTTTCCCTTGTGGCATGAACAGGGTGTGCAGGACACCAAGGCAGGGGAACGCACGTGTCCGCACGCCGCCTCCCTCCCAGCACCATGCCCCACCACTCCCTAAGGACAGTGTCAAGTGCACCATCCCCCAGCCTCCACTAGGGGCCGCCAGCGCGACGGCCACTGGAAACCCCCCTTCCCCGGAGAGGGAGAGCAGTCCCTCGGACGGTCAATCCCTCTCCGCCCCTGCCAACCCCTGGTGATCCAAGTCTGTTCCCGAACCCGGGTCGCTGGTGTGGAGCGAGGTGTGGCGTCCAGCGCCTCGACCCTCAGCACTACCGGGCCGGCTAAGACTGGCTTATTTCTGCCCAGTCAGAAGACCAGCTGACCGATGCCTTACAGGAAACAGTCTTGATGTTCCAGTCACTGGACATAACCCTGAATGTGGCAAAGTCACACCCCTTGCCCTCCCAAAAGCTTCAATATATTGGAACAATCCTGGACTCCATTCAGGACAAGGCCTTTCTGCCAGCAGACAGAGCAGAACGGCTAAGAGGAGTTGCTCACAAACTGTAGGCCTCGGATCAAGTTGTAGCGAGGGTTGTCCTGCAACTGCTACGACACATGGCAGCCACCATAGCCATGGTCCCCTTGACAAGGCTGAACATGAGGACTCTTCAGTGGCACCTCAGAGTTCAGTGGGACGAAGGCATAGACAAGCTGTACCACCCTATCTGAATTTCAGAGGCGGTTCGTTGCTCTCTCCTGTGGTGGTTAAATCCAGCCAACCTTGAACTGGGAGTTTCCTTCCAGAGATCGAACCCAATGCAGATCCTTACAACAGATGCTTCGGATTTAGGCTGGGGAGCCCATCTGGGTGTTCACTGTACAAAGGGTTCTTGGAACACAACAGAATGGTCTCTTCACATCAATATCCTGGAGATGAGACCCATCCTGTATGCCCTTCAGGCTTTTCAAGACCAGCTCTACCGGGGCCCAGTACCGGTACAGTCAGGCAATACCCGGTAGTGTTCCACCTAAACAAGCAAGGGGGTACTCATTCTTACCTCCTTTGCAGAGAGGCCATGAGAGTGTGGTGCTAGGTAGCAGAACACAGCCTGGACATCACGGCGATTCACATGCCAGAGGTCCAGAATGTTCTCGTCAACAGCCTAAGCAGCTCTCGCTCTCCGAGTCATGAATGGGAGTTGCATCAAGCAGTGATGGAAGACCTCTTCGAAAGATGGGGTTGACCAGAGTTGGACCTTTTTGCATCCCTGTGCAATGCCAAACTGCCAAATTTCTGCTTGCTAGATCCAGGGCCTGGTGCTTTCTGGTGAGATGCATTGTCCCTCTCCTGGACAGGGAGGTTTCTATATGCCTTTTCTCCCTTCCCTCTTCTTCAGAGAGTGCTACTCAAGTTGCAGGTGGAGGAAGGCAGGATGATCCTGGTAGCTCCTCTCTGGCCTCATCAAATCTGGTATCCGCTGCTACATCAACTGGCCATGGAGCCTCCCATGCAGTTGGCACTCTGCTCTCACTTGCTCTCCCAAGAGCGGGGGTTGCTTGTCCATGAGCTGTGCATCCTCTACACTTGCATGCCTGGCTCCTGCAGTCCTAGCAGAGTAGAGATTAGGGGTGTGAAGCAGAGTGTCAGAGATCTTAGTAGGGGCAAGAAAACCTTCCACCAGAGCAACCTATGCCATGAAGTGGAAGCATTTTTTATCTCTGGGCAGCACCCCGTTCCCTAGCACAACTTCACGTGCGCAAGACCTTCTTGAGAGGAATCTTGCACATCAGATCCCCATGGAGGGATATGGTCCCTCCATGGGATCTTCTTTTTGTTTTAGAAAAGCTCACCCTTTCCCCTTTTGAGCCAGCCGTGACCTGCGAGCTTCACTTTCTCTCTTGGAAAGCATTATTTTTAGTTGCCATTACCTCTGCTTGGAGAGTTTCTGAGCTACAGGCTCTGATGTGTAAAGAGCCTTATCTTGTTTTTCTTGGGGACAAGGTGGCACTGCGTACTAACCCTAAGTTTTTGCAGAATTTGGTGTCCGAACTAACTCTGAATCAGGACATCCAGCTTTCGGTTTATTATCCAGAGTACTCTAACAAAGGGGATGCCCTGTTGCATACTCTGGATGTACATAGGATACACGGGTATTACCTCACCAGAACCAGTTCAGTTCAGCAAACTGGTCAGCTCTTCATATCATTTGCTCAGAGGAAGACAGGGGCTCCTGTCACTATGTAAACACTAACCAAATGGTTGATGCACTGTATCACCTTTTGCCATCAGCACCACAATAAGCCCTTACTGGGACCGGTGAAGGGTCATTCCACCAGAGCTGTGGCAACTTCATTTGCCTCTCTGCAGAACGTTTCTTCGGCAGACCTTTGCACTGCCGCCACCCAGAGCTCAGTCCATACTTTCATCAGGCACTACAGTTTGGACATTGCCTCTAAAAGGAGAGCAGGTTTCGGAGCAGCAGTCCTTCAGGGCCTCCTCTCCTAAATTCCATCTATCCGGATCATCAGTTATCTATTTGTCCCCCCCTCCCATCTGACCTGGGCTTATTTTGGGGTACTGCTTGGGACTTAGTCCTATTTGTAATGCCTGCAGCAAGAGCTCCCCCTCGAAGTGAGATAGTACAGTTACGTAAAAACTTACCATAACAGTAGATCTTTGAAAGGAGCTCTTGCAGCAGGTGGCTTTCCCACCCTCCAGCCCCCAGGGACAAGTATTGTTCTTTCTCTCTGGGTAGAGGAGACCCTCCTCAGTTCTCCATTCCTTTGTTTGCTGGGTCTTCGGCGGGAGAACTGAGATGGCGCCATAGGACCACCCCTTTATACCATGTCTGACAGGCGGAGCCGACGTTAGGGGAGGTCCTGTTGGTAATACCTGCTGCAAGAGCTCCTCTCGAAGATCTTCTGTTGCGGTAAGTTCTTACGTAACTGTACTTTCTTCCAGTTCCTCTGGCGCAGGTCCCCATCAGTCTCCTCCTCCTCCGATTCCTATCATCCATCTGACTCCTCCATCTAGTCCTTCAAGGACCCACCTTCTGGGGAGCCTGAGGATATTCCCAAGTCATCTGCAGATGACCTATCCTTCATGGAGGTCATACAGCACATTCAGGCCAACATGGGCTGGGACACAGAGGATCTGGACCCTGAGCGTATGAGGCTTGCCAGATACCTCAGACAGAAGAATCCTAAGCCAGTATAGTCATTTCCCCCATGGTCGACACCTTTGAGGATGACGCTCAGGACACCTGGATATGCCCTCACTCTTCCATGGCCAGCCCTAAGAAGGCAGACCATTTATACAGGGCACCCAAGGAGCAACCCTTTTTAGCTGAGCACCCCGCTGCAGATTCGGTGGTCATCTCAGCAGCTCACGACCGTTCACAGAGGCCCAAACATCTGAGCACCCTGCCTCTGGACAGAGTCTAAACAGCTGGATTCTATGGGCAGGAAGGTGTACTCGTCTGCCATGTGCAGCATCAGGAACCTCAATTTCCTGATTCATATGGTCCAATTCCAGAACTCCCTTTGGGAACAAGGAATGGAATGGACATTTTGCAGAGTGTGCCCGACTGCCCCCAAAAGGCAGAACTTGCCAAACTATTACAGACCGGGTCAGATGTGGGCACACATGTGCTGTGATCTGCTTGTGACTCTGTGGACATGGCAGCAGGGGCGGCTGTCACGAGTGTTTGTTTACGGCGCCATTCCTGGCTTCATGTGTCTGGATTCGCTCAGGGTGTCCAGTCTAACATCCTGGATGCACCCTTCAAGGCTCTGTCCTCTTCGGTGAGGACATGGAGAAAATGATCAACAAGTTATGGACTCCGGGAAGGCTGTCCGCACCGTGTAGTCCACGTACCACCTGAAACAGACATTCTTGAAGTTCTCTTTTTTGTGGCTGAGGAGGTCAGCTGCTTTAGTAGCCCCATTTCCAGCAGCAACAAACTCAACGAGGAGGCTTCAGTTGGAGAGGTGGCCCCAGAGGATCGGCGGGCCCTGCCTCTCGCCAGATTAAACCCGCACACGCCGCCTTCCCTCCAGCAGCATGACTCTCACGGCGACCCACCTCACCACGATGTCTTGTCGGGAGAGGAGGTAGGAGGTTGTTTTTCCTCTTTATGCAGAGGCCTGGAGCAAGGTGACCTCCGACAAATGGTCCTTGAACTCCTAGAGCACGGACACTCTCTAGAGTTCATAGGCATTCCACCGGACAGGCCGCGCCTCCATCTTGTCACTCCGTGGGACAGGCAGGCCTGATTCAGCAGGAGATACAGGCCTTGCTTTCTAAGAAGGCCATAGAACCCATTCTCCCAAGCGAGAGGGGAACAGGGTTGTATTCTAACTTCTTCCTGATCCCGAAGAAGTCAGGAGACTTGAGGCTCATCCTTTACCTCAATGACCTCAATTGGTCAGTCGAGTGTAAAAAGTTCAGGATGGTTACTGTTCAGAGCCTGCTCCCCGTGGTCTGTCAGGGAAACTGGCTAGTGTCTTGGGATATGCAGGATGCCTACCTCCACATCCTGGTAGCCAAATGTCACGGGAAATGCCTCTGGTTCACTTTCCAGGGCAGGCATTTCCAGTTCAGGGTGTTGCCTTTCGGCCTCTCCTCGGCTCTGAGGGTGTTCGTGAAGTGCCTGGTGGTGGTGGCCGCAGCGCTTCAGAGAAAGGTACACTGTGTTTCCATACTTGAACGATTGGCTCCTCTCAGCTCAGTCCAGGGAACGCCTTCAGAGAGCCATTCAGGATACTTGCACTCTCTTTCAGAGCCTGGGGATCACCATCAACTCAGCAAAGTCATTCCTGATCCCCTCACAGCTCCTGCTATTCATAGGGGCCCTCCTAGACACGGTCAAGGGAAGGGTTTTTCTGCCACAGTACAGGGCAGATTGCCTTCAGGTTCTAACCAAGTAGACTTGTTCAGTCTCCACCGTGCCAGCCAGGCTTCTGCTCTGGTTGTTGGGTCACATGGCGGCATCCATCATCGCAGTCCCCTTTGCGAGACTTCGGATGAGGACAATCCAGTGGACCCTTCGGGTCCAGTGGGACCAGAGATGGGATGACCTGGACCTGCCAGTCTCCATCACAGGACCAGTTCGCTTGGAACTACTCTGGTAAATGGCATCACCCGCCCTGCTGTAAGGAACTCCCTTTCAAAGGGAAGTTCCTGACCAGGTCCTTGCCACGGCCGCATCAAACTCAGGTTGGGGTGCACACCTAGGCATTTACAAGACCCAGAGATCCTGGCCCTTGACCGATGAGTCCCTTCATATCAGCATCCTAGAGATAAGAGCCGTTCTCTACACTCTTCAAACCTTGGACACGGCGCTCAAGCCAGGACACCACCTCGTTCAGATGGACAACACGTCAGTGTTTTTTTTACCTCAACAAGCAAGGAGGCACACACTCTTATCCCCTTTGCAGGGAACCTATGAAGGTATGGATTGGGCCATAGCCCACCAGATTACCATCTTGGTGGTCCACGTCTCCGGTGTTCAAAACACACAGCAGATGCTTTCAGCAGAACAAGGTCGAGGGCGCATGAATGGTTGCTTCTCTAGTCAGTGGTCGATGACCTAGTCGCCATGTGGGGGACACCAGAACTGGACCTGTTCTACCACCAATGCAAAACTGCCCAGTTTTTGCTTGCTAGATCCCGAGCCTGGTGCTTTTTGGCAAGACGAATTGTCCCTTTCCTGGAAGGGGAGGTTTCTGTATGCCTTTCCGCCTTTTCTGCTCATTTAGAGAGTTCTCCTCAAGGTGCAGTCAGAGGGGACAGCAATGATCCTGATAGCACTTCTGTGGCCCTGTCATATTTGGTTTCTACTATTGCAACAGTTGGCAGTTGAACTCCCAGTCTCACTTCCACTGAGCACTCGCTTACTCTCTCAGGACAACGGGACCTTGGTTCATCCGAGCTTGCGATTTCTGCATCTTCACGCATGACTCCTGACGACCCAGTCAAACTTCACTTTGGAGTTTCGGACAAGGTCGCTGAAGTCCTGGTGGAGGCTAGAAAACCCTCCACGAGAGCTACATAATCCATGAAGTGGAAGACGTTCTGTCTTTGGGCCACGGCATGCCATCTAGATCCCCTGGCCTGTCCAGTTAACATCCTGCTGGAATACCTGATCTTACTTTGAGAGGTAGCTGTTGCAGCAGGTAACACATATAGGACTGACACCACCTGGTGGCAGTTCACGGCAAATTCTTCTCTAGCAGTATCTAGGGGACCACCTCCTCTGGTGTCGGCTCCACCCCTGACGTCCCCCGTATATAGGAGGGGCGGTCCCATGCTCCAGTTCTTTCCCCGCGGCACCGGTTAGTTTGCTCTCGGCTACTCCTTGTCAGTACCGACCGCTCTAAATGTTTCTCCACCGAGTTTTCATAGATCATTCTACCTGTATGTCCACTTCATCGACAGGGCACATTAATAAGTGCCCCTGCGGGGGGCATCAGATCCCCTCCAAAGACTGACACTCTGCCTGCCTGTATTGCCTGGGCCCGGACCACAACACCAGAGCCTGCTCCCACTGCCAGGCCTTTAACAGCAGGACCCACATCAAGCAACAAAAATCTCTTTCAGCCTTTCTTGCCCAATCTAAACTGGCTGCAGTGGAGAGGGGCTCCTCCGTGGGAATCGGATCCTACGCCCACTAAAAAGAAGCACCACAAGGAAAAGCACCACGAACACAGGGAACGGGAGAGGTCCCACTCGAGAAACAGGTCCACAGGCTCCCCCTCAGCCTCCAGATCTGGCTTCTCCGGCCATGACTCCGATCTAATGGCGCTCAAGCCTCCCGTTTCCTCCACTGGTCCTTCAGCTCAAAAATCTTCCGGTGCCACCCTGCAGCCGATAAAGATTCACCCGCCCACGGAATCTGGACCTTCCACAGGCCAAGGTAAGTCTTTCTCCTGCTTGGCCGACTCCTGGGACATGAAAAAGGCCTTCAGATCTTCCTCAAGTAGGGCTTCGTCTCTACTGCCTAAATCCAAGGGATCCGACTGCCGTCAGCCTCCGGCTATGGAACAGCGCTTGTCGGATAAATCCCACAAACACCTCGACCGTCCCCAGCCTTCAGCATCTGAGGGATGCCCGGACTCAGCAGCTAAACAGGCGCCGGACCGACGCCCCGCCATCACGCCGGCCTCCAAGGCATGGCCCAACATCAGCTCTGATGCTACCCCATCTCCCCAGCAGATGCTGGCCCACCTACCACTGGAGCCTGATGAGTGTCTAACTGACACTCTGCCATCGTCTCCTTTCAGGCCGATGCTGGTCAGTGCCGACATTGGTACCATCGCAGACACAGGCATGGCTGCCTCCCCTACAATGGGGTCACCAAAATTCAGCATGGCTCAAGTCAGATTGTTTTTCTCACATTGGTGGGACACGGTTAAGCAGGACCTTCCAGCAAATCCTGCTCCACCCACTCCTCAACTGGTGCTGATCCTACACCTGACATAGTGGCGGTTCCCAAGCCATCCAGTGACTACACAGAGAGGGACCTGCCAGTCTCAGAAAGCATAAGGACAAGAGCAGGCGCTGGAGGACTCTGTCCAGAAGTTCCTCCCATTCGTCTTTTCCAAATAGACCCAGGCATAAGTGAAGGAGGCACCGTTCCCCTTCCTCTAAATCATCTGAGTTGCATGTCGACGCAGAGCCATCTCTACCTGACTCAGATGTCGATTCTGCACATGGGGACCAGGAGGGACCATCCCAAGTCCCCACCCAATGACCCCAGTTTCATGGAGGTCATGCGGCACATACAAGAAAATATGGGTTGGGATACAGAGGTCCTTGATGCTGAACATTTGAGACTGGCCAAGTACCTCCACCAGAAAGATCCCAAACCAGTGGTCATCCCATCTATGGTGGACACCTTCCAGGATGTCATGTATGCTACCTGGAAGCATTCCCATTCTTCCTCTGCGGTACCTAAGAAGGCACACAGATTGTACCAGGCTCCTAAGGACCACCCCTTTTTGGCCAAACACCCTACTGCTGATTCGGTGGTGATTTCGGGCGCTCATGACCGTTCGCAGAGGCCCAAACACCTGAGCACCCAGCCACCTGACAGGGAGTCTAAACAGCTGGATTCATTGGGCAGGAAGGTGTGCTCATCTGCCACCTGCAGCACCAGGAGCCTGAATTTCCTGACTCACATGGTCCAGTTCCAGAATGCCCTCTGTGAACAAGGACTGGACACACTGTAAGGTATGCCAGACTGCCTTCAAAGGGCAGAGCTTGCCAAGCTTCTCCAGACTGGCTCAGACGTTGGCAGACACATCCTGAGATCAGCCTATGACTCTGCGGACACTTCTGTGAGACCACCCGCCTCCGGCATCTGCTTCCGGTGTTGCTCCGGGTCTCTGGGGTTTGATCCAGATATTCAGACTAACCTTCTGGATGCCTTTTTAAAGGCTCCTTGCTCTTCAGTGAAGAGTCAGAGAAAATCATATCAAAACTACGGGACTCTACTCCTGGAACCGGAGGAAACTATGTCCTCAATCGGTCTTAAGCTGAAAAAATTAGTCGCTTTGGCCACAGATTTGAACTCTAAACTGGACACTTTCGCAACAAGGGTCACTTTGGTGGACAATTCAGTGGCAGGAATGCAGGTGGAGACGGCAACAGCAAAGCGGCAAGCAGAATCCGCAGTGGCGGCAACCACACTTCTGGTAAAGGAGAATCATCATCTGAGAGATTGGAAACCCTGGAGAATCAGGCCCGTTCCTCGCACGTCCGGATCCTGGGTCTACCCGAGGGGACAGAGGGCGATCACCCTCTCATGTTCTTATGCGAGTGGCAGATTTAAAATTGATGCCGGATGGTCAGAGCCTGAATCTTTCCCAGCAAGAAGGCATATCGGATTACACCAAGAGGATATCGAGAAGACGCTGGAAAACCCAGGACATTGCTTTTAGTCACTGACGGGGTCGGTTCTAGGGACAGAATTCTACATCTGGCAAAACAAGCAAGCCCTATAATGCAAGATGACCAAAATGTTTTTTTTGTTTCCTGACCTGAGTTATGCTACACGCACCGGGAGGAAGAAATTCGATGGGGTTAGGAAAGTTCTACGAGAAGCAGCAATTGCCCATGTGATGATCATCCCTGCAAGACTGAGGATAGTCTACGAGGGTAAGGTTTGGGCCTTTTCCGACCCCAATGAAGCTGGGAAATGGGCTTCAAAATTCGTCTCAGCCCAGGATCGTCGTCGACTACCTGGGGAAGTAGACTCGGATACAGAGGACTGAACCCTGTTGATCTGTAATGTAACTTAACATTATTAATAATTCTGAGTTTTCTGCTTTATTTTTAAAAGTTAGAATAATTAACCCTGTACCTGTTGTGAGGACACTTGCGGAATTTGTTTATGACTCAAAGATATCAGGGCATAAAAACATGGCGATGAGCCAGCTCCACATTTGTTTAAAATGGGAATATACTGATGGAGGAAAGTTTAACCAGAAGCGGGGTTTGTTTTTTACTTTGAATAAGAAATATAAAGAGTAGGATGAGGTAATCCTGAATCTTATTTTGAAAAAAAATACTTGGCTGGAAAGTTTCATGATGTTGCTGCCTTATTATTATTCACTGGTGATATTAAACTTTACAGGCTAGAATGTATGACATCAATAGCCCTTAGAAGGGGCAAGGCTTTTCCGGGACTTTCATGGACTTAAGATCTCTGGACTCAGTCGTACTGCTCTTGGGCTCTTTACACAGCTTAATTTGGATGTTTGATATTAATTGGGTCTAATAATGTTTTAGTTACTCCTCCATGTGGTATCAGTATATCAGGGATGCATGTAATCCTAAATATTAAGGAGAAGCAATACTGTTTTGCCAGTGGGAGATGTAATAATGCTCTTTATGGTCTGTCTCTGATATGGATTTATTAATGTATATGAATACATATGAAATAACAAAAAATAAAGTATAAAAAAAAAAAAAAACTACAGGACTCTGGGAGGCTGTTCGTACCATTCAGTCCATGTATTGCCCGAAACAGGGATGTTTTCGCAGGTCTCATTTTTGTGGCCAAGGGGTACAACAGCCTCAGCAGCCCTGCTATCAGCAGCAGTCTCAGCGAGGTGACTTTGGTCGTAGAGGTGGGGCCAGCTGTTCCTCTATCACCACCTCACGGCAGGCTAGACCTGCCGCCCTTCCTTCCCCCCAACTGATAACTGACTAGGCGACCCTCCTCTCTTGGACGCCCAGTCGGGAGAGCCGGTCGGAGGCCGCTTTTCTCTACGCAGAAGCCTGAAGACAGGTGACCTCTGACCAGCTGATCCTTGACCTCATGGAATTCGGGCATTACATCAAGTTCAACGTAATTCCTCTAGACAGACCTCTGCCCCCATCCCATTATCTGAGGAAACACAGAGCTCTTATCCATCAGGGGATTGTCTCTCTTGGACAAGAATGTCATAGAGCCAGTACCCTCCACAGAGAGGGAGACGGGGTTCTTTTCCCACTTCTTTCCGGTTCCCAAAAAGTCCGGGGATCTCAGACCCATTCTGAATCTCAGCGATTTGAACCAGTGGGTCTTCTATAGGAGGTTCCACATGGTCTCACTGCCCGATCTCCAGTCCATGGTTTCAGCTGGGGATTGATTGGCTTCTCTGGATATGCAGGACACTCACCTGCACATTCCAGTTGCCAGAAAACAGCGAAAGTTCCTGAGATTCACGTTCAAAGGCAGGCTTTTTGCAGTTCAGAGTCCTTCCCTTCTATCTCTCCTCAGCCCCTAGAGTCTTTACGAAGTGCCTGGCAGTGATTGCTGCTGCACTTCGGAGAATGGGCCACTTTGTGTTTCCTTACCTGGTAGACTGGCTCCTCCTGGCTCCTTCCAGGCCTCACCTTTTGGAGACCATACGGGACACCCTGCCGCTGTGCCAGTGTCTGGGCATTACGGTGAACCGAGACAAGTCTCACCTGTCCCCCCTCCCAGAGACTTCAATTCATAGGGGCACTCCTGGACACCACCCTCGGAAAGGTTTTTCTTCCTTCCGACAGGGCGGAGCACATTCAAGCCTTAGCCACTCATGTCTCTTCAGCCTAAAAAGGTTCCAGCAAGACTCCTTCTCAGGCTGTTGGGCCACATGGCGGCTGCCATAGTTTTGGTGCCGTTTGCGAGGTTGCGAATGTGAATGCTTCAGTGGTCTGTACGCGTCCAGTGGGATCAAACACAGGACGACTTAAGTGCGTTGACAGGAATCACAGAGCCTATTCACCAAGAACTCCACTGGTGCATGTCATCTGAAAATCTTCTGGCATGGCTTCCGTTTCAACTCAGACCCCCCTCCCAGACACTGGCCACAGACACTTCGAGCACGGGAGGGGGACCACAGGACTTAGGGTTCATGGTCCCCGGCAGAGGAGAACCTGCACATCAATGTCCTCGAGCTGAGAGCAGTTCTTTATGCGCTTCAGGCCTTTGCCTTTGTCCTAACGCCCGGCCACCTCCTCATTCAGATGGACAACACATCCGTGGTGTTCTACATCAACAAACAAGGTGGCAGACACTCCTACCCTCTCTGCTGAGAGGCTGTGAGATTGTGGGACTGGGCACTTCGCCATCATCTCTCCATATCGGCCGTTCATGTCCCAGGGACACAGAATGTGCTGGCAGATGCTCTCCGCAGATCAAAGTCTCAGGCCTATGAGTGGGCCTTGCTTCAGGATGTAGCGGACCAAATATTTGCCAGATGGGGGACACCAGAGCTAGATCTCTTTGCGTCTTGATCCAATGCAAAACTGCCCAGTTTTTGCTTGCTAGGTACAGAGTCTGGAGCTTTCTGGCAAGACGCATTGTCCCTCTCTTGGAAGGGAGATTCCTTTATGTCTTTCTCCCCTTCCCCTCTGCTTCAGAAGGTCCTCTTCAAGGCACAATCAGAAAAGTACACTCTGATCTAAATAGCTTCTCTGTGGCCTCGACAGATTTGGTTCCCCTTGCTACAACGTTTGATGGCAGAGCCTCCTCCTCCTCTTCCAATCTCGTCCCAGCTTCTGTCACAGGACTGCGGGTCCCTGGTTCACCCGAACCTGCGCTCCCTCTACCTGCATGCCTGGCTCCTCAAAACTTAGCGAAGTCTAGGTTCGGAGTCTTAGACAAGGTAGCCCAGGTATTGGTAGAGACGCGCAAGCCTGCCACAAGTGCCACTTATGCTATGAAATGGAAACGTTTCTGCCTGTGGGCCACAGCCAGAAAGGTGGACCCCCTGGTCTGTCCAGTTAATTCTGTTTTGGAATACCTGCTTTCCCTTTTGGAGTCAGGTCTAAGTTACTCCTCCATTAACTCATTGCCTCCACAGGAGCTCTCTGAAGTTGCACCACTTGTCTCCTGTATGCTGTTAACAGTAAATCCTGGGCCTTTCTAAGCAAAATCAAGCTATAGTCAGCATGCCACAAACAAATTCTAATAGCTCAAAAACTGTTAAGTGCTAGACACAAAGTATGACTCTGAGTGACAAAGTTATTCAGCATAGCATTACCTTTCCAATGGTGGTATGCAAATAATATGTAATTTTTTTTTTCTATGCTGGTTGAAACAGCAAAAAAAAACTATTGTTTTCACTATAACAGGTGGCATAAGCCATACACACCATACCATAAACAAATGCGAATAACTCCGTAAGTATACATGATATACACAAAATATCAGTGTCAAAGTTGTTCAGCATAAAATTACCTTTCCAGCAGTGCTATGCAGTCAAATGTATATTATATTCTGTTACACTATATATATTAAAATATATAAGTGACTTCTCCAGACGTTGCAAGGGCACACTGGGCGTCAGTAGCCGACTTCTGCAGGTGTCCTCAGGACACACCAGTGTATTTTACTGATGACTACAGGCGTCTGCTAGGACATCTGGCCACCGTTTCTGCCTATCACATGCCTGTCCAGGGCAAATCAGTGGCTCATATGGAGGTGTCTAAAGCCTTTCTGCGTGGCATCTTGCATATCAGACCCCCTGTTTGGGATCCCATCCCTCCTTGGTATCTGCTTTTCGTTTTGGAAAAGCTGAAGCTTCCCTCATTCGAACCGGCCGTGGATTCTAAGCTCTGTTTTTTTTTTTGTCATGCAAAACCTTGCTCCTTGTGCCGGTCACCTTGGCGAGGTGCATTTCTGAGCTTCAGGCTGTCGTGTAAGGAACCTTATCTGATTTTCCACAAGGATAGGGTGGACCTTCGCAACCATCCAAAATTTTTACCCAAGGTGGTTTCATAGCTCACCTTGAACCAGTCGGTTCAACTTCCAGTTTACTACCCGGACTATTCCAACAAAGGGGAAGCACTTCTTCACTCTTTGGATGTTCATAGGGCACTGCACTGCTACCTGTCCAGAACTAAGGGAGCCAGGAAATCCGAACAACTGTTCATCTCTTTCGCAGACAGGTCCTTAGGTCGCCCGGTTACCAAACAGGTGCTTTCGCGCTGGCTGGTAAACTGCATTACCTTCTTACCAGAAGCATAACAAATCTTCTCATGGCCTGATTAATGCTCATTCCACTAGGGCAGTCACCACTTTCTTCGCGGCCATGTAGAGGGTGTCGGCGGCTGACATATGTGCCGCCGCCACATGGCATTCTGTCCACACCTTTGTCAGGCATTATAGCCTCAACATAGTCTCCAGACACAGAGCAGGATTTGGCCTTGCGGTCTTGCAGGGCTTGGTCTCCTAAGGGATCCCTCCTGTTCCTGTTTCCCTGCCTTTCTTCCCCAAGGATTGTCTTCAGTTTATACTGCTTGGGACTCAGTCTTATATGTGTTACCTGCTGCAAGAGCTTCCTCTCAAAGTAAGATAGTACAGTTATGTAAGAACTTACTGTAACAGTAGATCTTCGAGAGAAGCTCTTGCAGCAGGTATGATTTTCCCGCCCTCCTTCCCCCAGGACCAGGCCTGTCCTGTTTCTGCCATGTTCTCATGGTTTCAGGGATGAGGGTAAGATTAGGCCATATTCCACATGTTGCCGAATGCAAATCTGCTTTTTTGGCATGCAAGAACTGGAGCACATGGGGACCGCCCCTCCTTTATATGGGGACGTCGGGGATGGAACCAACACTGGAGGAGGTGGGCCCCTAGGTACTGCTAGAGAAGAGTTTGCTGTGAACCGCCGCCAGGCAGTGTCAGTCCTGTATGTGTTACCTGCTGCAAGAGTTTCTCTCGATGATCTACTGTTATGGTAAGTTCTTTCATAACTGTACTTTATCCCTGTCGGAGTCGGGATTGAGTTACTCCTCCATAAAGGTACACCTGGCTGCTCTTTCTGCCTGTCACACCCCTGTTCAGGACAGAACAGTGGCTCAATTGGAGGTGACCTGCACCTTTCTCAGAGGTATACTCCACATAAAATCCCCTATTCGGGATCCTGTTCTCCCTTGGGATCTTCTTTTTGTTTTGGAGAAGCTGACCCCTTCCCCCATTTGAACCGCTGCGGATTGCGAGCTATGTTTTCTTTCCTGGAAAACATTGTTTTTAGTTGCTGTTACTTCTACTCAAAGGATTTCCAAGCTCCAGGCCCTGATGTTTCATGAGCCTTATTTAGAGTTCCACAAAGACGGTAGCTTTGCGTATCAAACCTAAGTTTCTTCCAAAAGTTGTTTCAGAAATGACGTTAAACCAAGACGTCCAACTACCTGTCTACTACCCTAACCACTCCAGTCAGGGAGAGGTGCTTCTCCATACCTTGGATGTTAATCGTACGTTGCGATATTATTTATCCAGAACCAGGGGGATCAGAAAGTCTGACTAGTTGTTTGTATCCTTTGCTCAACGGTCTTTGGGTAGCCCTGTATCATAGCAGACTAAGTGGTTGGTGCATTGCATCACTTTCTGTTACCAGAGGCATGACAGACCCCTATTGGGTCCGGTAAGAAGTCGTTCCATGAGAGGCGTTGCTGCCTCTTCGCAGCCCTTAAAAATGTCTCTGCTTCGGATGTTTGTGCAGCAGCCACATGTCACACAGTCCACACCTTCATCAGACACTACAGTCTAGACATTGCCTCAAGACGCAGAGCCAGCTTTGGTCTGGTGGTCCTGCAGTGTCTGATCTCTTAAGGGCTCTCCTCCTTCCTTTACCTCTTTCCTTCCACCCATGGAGTTGTCTTCAGCCTATACTTCTTGGGAATCAGTCCTGTGTTACCTGCTGCAAGAGCTATCTCTTGAAGTTAGATAGTACAGTTACAGAAGAACTTACCGTAACAGTAGATCTTCCAGAGAAGCTCTTGCAGCAGGTATATTTCCTTCCCTCCTTCCCCCAGAGGTCTTCCACTGCATGTGTCTAGCACCATACTGCCTATCTGCTGGACGCGAAACTGACCCTCATTTTCCTGGACGATTCTCAGGTGATTCAACTGCCGGTGTCACCGGTGGTGCAAGAACTGGGGCACGCTGGGGACCGCCGCCTCTTATACCACGTGGGATGTGGGCCGACGTCGAGCAGTCCCCTCTTGGTACTGCTGGATAGAAGTTTGCCGTGGGGTGCTGTCACCGGCTGGCTACAGTCCTGTATGTGTTACCTACTGCAAGAGCTTCTCTCGAGGATCTTCTATTACGGTAAGTTCTTGCGTAACTGTATTTTCCTCCTCTCGCCACTGTTTCTGTCAGTGGAGGAGGAGCATTGGACCAGGGATCTTCCCCAGCCCACCAGGCCACTGCTGCTCATGCCCATCTGTTCATCGGGCACACAGCAGAATGGCCCTGTCGGTGGTCCTACTGCCAAAGTGGGTGTTATAGACGCAGGGGAACCTTCATCACCCCTTCCGTCGCCCATCTCCCTGGTGTCGGATACCTAGCGTAGGTCCATGCCCCCGGTGTAGATAGGCTTTTCGCTGGCTCCCACCCTCACTCTATCCCATGCAGGGCACACCCTCCGCCAGCCCTGACGTTGCCTGCTCCACCGCAGGACCCTTAACGCCCTATGCCAGATGGCCGACACTGTCCCTACCCTGGCTACCCTAGGCTTACGCCAGGAGCTCCTCCGGGTTATCCCTGTCCACCTCCGTTGGCAGACTGTTAGCAAGATAAACACTGTTTTTTAAGCTTGAAGTCATTTCTCTGTAGGTTCAGCACACTAATTGGGGGGATCTTAGTTTTGTGGAGCTTTCCTTTAACTGCATATTAACCTAATATTTTCTGTTCCATGTTATTTACCCTCCTTTATTTAAGCTCCTTCTTTTGGCTACCTGATGCTCCATTCCTTCAGGCCTTCCTGGCCCCTGCTACCTTCCAAGCTCACTTCCCACTACCTAGACTGCCTCCAGATGCACCGTTGCATCCCATGGGTCCAGCCTGACTCTACTAAAGGAGTCCCTACTACCACCAGGAAAAAGCAAAGTGTGAAGGTGGGATAGGTGGTAGACTGGGCAGAGCCAGCACACTGCATGGTCAGGTGGCATGGGGACGGGTCAGGGAGCCATCATCCATAGCTCTGGGGTCCTAAAAATGTGTGCTCATGCAGCTTCCTTTTCGGAGTTATAAAGCATGTCTTTTTTTGTTCCCATTAAAGTGAATGGGTGATACTGCAGCTCGTGTATACCTTTTATACAGCAAAGAGGTCATTACATGCAACAATCTCCAGGAGTATCACAGTTCCGCCATCGAGACTTTTTGTTGTTGTTGTTTTGAACTCTTTATTTAGAGTTCAGCCACCAGTAGTGCAGTATTCTTGGCGCTCTGCCAGTGTAGCATCACCATATTATCGCATTGCATGGTACCTTTTGAAAAACACGGCTCAATTTTTTTGTCGTCTTAATAAAAATTACACCCATTAAAGAGACACCAGAACCAGATCACCAGGGAAAAAGGAATCATTATTATTTTACTTAAGCCCGCGATCGGGCTGACAGCAGTCCACTGGACCACCAGGGGAAAAAGGAATCTTTATTATTTTACTTAAGCCCGCGATCGGGCTGACAGCGGTCCACTGGACCACCAGGGAAAAAGGAATCTTTATTATTTTACTTAAGCTCGCGATCGGGCTGACAGCGGTCCACTGGACCACCAGGGGGAAAAGGAATCTTTATTATTTTACTTAAGCCCGCGATCAGGCTGACAGCAGTCCACTGGACCACCAGGGATATAGGATTCTATTTTTTCATGCCAATGTCTGCGATCGGACATTGGGGGGGGGCCACCATGGAGGTGCAGCCGAAGCTCGGGTGGCCATCCACAGGTGGCAGCTGCTATGTTGTGCCCTGCAATGGCAGCTCACCTGTCAATGCTCGGCCTTTGCTCCCTTTTTTGGTGGGGGGTCAGCTTTTGTGCAGGCGCAGCAGGGTTGCGCATGCATGGCTCAGCACATCCCAGGCTGAATATCGGGATGTACAGGTATGCATGGGCACCCCCACCTGCTCCTGCATACATTACTGATGTGCTCCGGCATCAGGTTTGTCCAGAGCACAATTCCCGTTGAATAGCTGCCGGTGTCAGTGGGCTGCGATGGTGTGCAACACTGTTGCGCAATGCGCAACCCTTTTGAATATCTGGGCCAGAATGTTTATCGTGGAATGTTTACCATGGAATACAGGGATTTAAAATTCTGCTCAGTTCCACTGGTAGAATGTTACTCTCCTAACATACAGTAGACTCAGACAACAAAGGCCTGTTTTAGATCTGGTGACTCAGTTATTGCACTGTCAGGGCAAGCAGAAGAGAGTTCCATGATGAGCAGGTAAAGGCAGAAGGGGATTTTTCACTGTTAGTAAAGAAACAGTTGTAATGAAAACTATTAACCATACTTAATGTTTCTAATTTGTTTATGTGTGTAAGGAGAGTGTGATGATCAGGGAAACAACGTTTAATTAGTTTGTTTTATTTTTTATTAAAGGTAGTTTTATTTTTAGGGCCCAGTTGAAGGCTTTTACAGTGTAAAGGTAGCAGCCATGTTTGTGATGAAAGATCAGTTTTGGTTGTAAAGGGACTGATGGAAGATAGTTCTGGTTGCAGGAGGACTGATTTGCTCAATGTATAATGTGGTTTAGGACCAAGGTGACTGCGTGTATATAGAGATTTAATGTACAGTCAGCTGATGTCTCTTGGTCAATGAGATTTCTAGATTTTTTCTTGCCATTTTATAACCTGTAATAACCCACGACTGAGAAATGGCATTTGTAAAAAATATACTTAAACACATTTAAAATGTATTTTACACATGGGTCTATTGTAAAATCGCAATAAGGCACTCCAGCGTGTGGGTTACTGGGAGATTTACCCACTTCTTGTGTGATTAAGTCACTCTGGTGCGCCTCGTTACACACCACACAAGGCGTGGGTAAATCCCCCAATAACCCACACCCTGTCGAGCCTTATTGCTTAACTATATGCAGTCTTCCTCATAAGTAGAACTGCCCAGAGAGAATTTGGAACATATGCAAATGATGGAATCTTTTGCATGAGCCACTTTTCAAATGCTGCCTTATACTAACTGCCTTAGTTCTAAACCCTTCAGATTTCTCTCTCTGCCAGATAAGTCTAGATGCTCAGAGATTCTCTCCTCTTCATCATCTTGTTCTGGTGTGAGAAACCTTACAGAATATAAGTATTCTTTAACATTTCTTTTGCTGCCTTTTACTTTTGTAATTTTAGTAAACCTGTAGTTTTACTGTTTGAGTTGTAAGTTTTATTGCTTTTACATTCAAAATGTCATACAAAAAAAATGAAAAAGAAAACTGGTGATCCCGCTTTCAAACTCTATTCTGTGTGGTGAAATTCGGTTAAGTTTCTTTTGTCTACCCATCTGGACATGACCATTAAAAGCAGAGTGAAATCTGCATTTCATGTCCTGTAATAACTATTGAAAAAATGCCTGGAATATGGCTAATAAACTGTGAAAACTATTGAAAAATGCCTGGAATATGGCTAAAAAAAGAAAAGAAAAAAAAAAGGAAAACTTTCGCCATCTAAGGGTCCCTCCAGCTCTGACCAACTGACACCCTAAATTTACTGTGGGTAAAACCACAACAACTAATGTAAACTGCTACCCCTGAGATGGGTATACAAGCAGTTCTTGAGAGGCTTGCTGAAATGGCTGACTACCTGGTTCCCTCTAAGAAATCAAATAAAACTAAGCACACTGAACCCCCTGCTAGACAGCGTATGGGGACTTCTGTGCCTGCTACAAAGCCTGCCAGTTCCTACAGATTGTTACCTATGGTGAAGCCCACCAGGATGAGGTACAGTGTCTCCGGTTTACTGTATCACTAAAGGGATTGATTCCCACCGAAATAATATCATTTACTGCAGTAACTTTACTGTAGACTTTTGTAGCACTGTGCTTCATTCTGGTGGTTTTTCACTGTGAGTGAATGTGTGAAAATTGTAAACCTTCATAAAAAAAAAATTGTGAAGATGTGCCTAGAATGGCTTAAGAAAACACTTTTAGGCTTAGAAGTGCTGTCTACTTCTCAGCAGCAGACCTCTGCACATCAGCTTGTCTCCTCTGATCAGTCTTCTCATTATCTGGAGAAAGACTATGTGATTTCATGGAATGTTTGGGTTTTTACCAAAAATAAAGATTATCCCTCACTCTTCACATTTGTGAGAAATGACTGGGCTGACATCCACTAAAAGCGGCCCCTTCCTGTGAATAAATTCACGGGTAAATAAAACACGGGTTCAGAGCAGGTCATAGTACCAATACAGCACTCCTGGAATTTTCCAACTTCCTCCATGCCTCCTTGGACTCTGGTGCCCTGGCTGGTGCTATATTCATTGACCTGTCTAAAGCATTCGATACTGTTTCACATCCTTTTGCTCTCACCCTCGACCTAATAGGCTTTGCCTCAGGTCCTGTTTCCTGGTGCACCAGCTATCTCTCCGCCCGCTCCCAATGTGTGAAAGTCAGCGGTACTCTCTCTGAAACATGCCCCATTCACTCTGGGGTGCCTGGGCTCAATTCTGGACCCCTACTATTCTCACTCTTTCTTAACTCCCTACCCAGCAGTTGTATGGGTAAGATGCTTCTCTATGCTGATGATGCTGTTCTCGTTGCCTCCCACAATGACCCCATGCTACAGAACTCCCTCCAACTAGTCTTTGACTCTGCAGCTACCTGGTTCACTGAGCACCCACTTGTTATCAACCTTAAGAAAACAAAACATGCTCTTCTCCCACCCCAAAATAAGTACAGCAAGTTTCCTTAGCTGTCCACTCCACACCCAATCTCGTCATTGACCAGGTGCAGTCCTATAAATATCTTGGTATAACCTTTGACCCTGCACTTTCATTCCATGGACATATATCTGCTCATAATTCTGTCGCCAACTCACGGCTAGGCATTCTTTACGGCACAAGAAATGCCTCCTCCTGATGCCCTCCACCTGGCTGTCACCTCCTCTGTCATGTCTCTCATTGACTATGGCCTCCGGTCTATGGCTCAGCAGGTCAGACTGCCCTCAACAAGGTTCGCCTCACAGTTAATAAGGCCTGCAGACTTATCACTGGTGCTCCCAGACTCACTCACACATGTGAGCTGTACACCCTAGCTACCCTACTCAACCTGGAAGAGCGACTCATGTATCAGACATGCCAGCTCACCTTAAGCCCTGCGTGGCCTATCCCCATAGGCCTATCCAAATCCATTCACCGCATGCAAATCACCTGATCTGCGCGCAGCTCGTCAAGAGCTGCCCTAGTTATTCCGAGAGCCAGGACTCTCAAGGTCAGAGGGCATTCCCTCACCGTGTACCTCACTAGTATAACTCCCTCCCTGCCAGTGTCTCAAACTCACTAACCTTAGCTTGCTTTAAGCCCAGGCTCAGAAACTTCCTGCTTAGCTCTTGAATGCAACTGCCGCTAGCCTAGTGTAAAAAAAATATATATATATACTCTGTTTGACAATGCTCACTGGCGCCCCTTCCTTTCCCTACTAATTCCTCCTCCCCTATCTCCCTCCCTTCTACCCCACCAGCTCTCCCCACCATAAGTTTTGCACCTTTTGTTATCTTTTGCTCGTTGGAGATTGTATTCTATTGTAACAAAATTGTAATTGAACTTTTTATTTTTTATTTTTTTATTTTATTATTTAGTTGTTTAACCAGGTATAGCACACTAAGCTGAAAGCTTTTTTACAGGAGCGACCTGGGAGCACAAGGAGGTTAAGTGACTTGCTCAGGGTCACACAGTATGCAAGTGGAAGCTGTGGGATTCAAACCCAGGGCTGGTTTGCTGGATGTCACCAGATTTGCAGCTCAGAGCTTTAGACCACTGCGCTATACTGCCTCCCAACTGTAACTGTAACTTTTTTGTTTGTAAGTACTGTGTCCCTTGTACTACTGTTCTGATGTCCTCTTTGTGACGAGGTACCTTTGTAAATGAGCCTCTGGCTCAAAGGTTTCTAAACTGATGTTTAACTAACTAAATAAATAAATAAATTCATTGGGGAAGACACTTTAAAGATTTGAGGCTGGGAGATCAGAAGGCTGTGGGTTCTAGCCCCACACCAGGGACTTAGGTTAATATCCCAATACTGACACTGCAGTACAGCATGAGGGGGGTGCTACACTCCTGAGGGGCTGCCTTTCGGATGAGCCGTTAAACCGAGGTCCCATCTGCCTGTTCTGGTGGTAGCTCAGGTGGATGTTAAAGATACCATGGCACTTCTTGAAAAGAGTAGGGGGAATTTTTATTCATAACTTCAAAACAAATAATTACAAACAGGAATTCTCAACGAACCAAAGTATAAATCATGTGAAAGAAAAAATAGAAAATGTTACAATTACTCAAACTCCGAACTAGAAAACAAAAAATAGAAGTGGTCCCCTTTCACCCCCCTCCCTTTTATTTATTTTTGTGTAATATTTTTAAACTGTGTTTAGTTATACAAAAAACATAACAATCATAATAGAAAGAACATGGATAATAATATGATCACATAGCATGAATTATTGTGTAAGTCCATCAAGGACATACTCTTCCCAACTGAAAGGGTGAGGAAATTTTAGTATATTATAATTTATCTAAACAAAAAAGACTAAACATTAATTGCTGTCATACTAATTATTCCATTCCTTTAGACATTCTGTTCTAAGGATTGCTAAATTATACTGAATGTACTGTAAATCCTAACCCATACCTATTTATATTTCACAAACATTGTAAAACCTCTCCACCAATTATTCACTTTCCTAATGGTATAAATCTCTAAATCCTTAACATATACCCTCTCCATCGGCCCCTGAATCAGCAGGCGCACTGTGTCATCAGGCATTAATTTCTGATATAGAACCCATTGGCATCTTGCCTGCCATGGATAATATTTCAGACAGCAACAAAAGATATGCAAGGTGTCTTCATAATAATGTATCTTACTTCGAGAAACAGCTCTTGCAGCAGGTTACACTATTAGGACTGAAACCGGCAGGCGCCAGGACCCCACGGAACATTTCTAGCTAGCAGTATCCAGCGGGAGACAGCCCCCGATGTCGGCCCCTCCCCGACGTCAGGCATCACATAAAAAGGGGGCGGTCCCCTAGCATCCCCAGTTCTTTTCCCGCCGACGACTCGCCAGCATCAACCTCATGGACGCCTGCATCAATGACACGACGCACAAAATCTTTACAAAATAATCACAAATTTACTTCTCCAACTCCTTCTCTTGAAGGACACCCCTCAAAGTGCGCCTTTGGCAAGCAGATCCCCTTCGACGACCATCGTTCGGCTTGTGTGAGGTGCCTGGACCCGGAACATGACACCCAGGCCAGCTCCATCTGCCAACAATTTAATAGCAGGACCAGGAACCACCGCCAAAAGGCCCTTCAGGGGTTCCTTCTTGAAGAGAAACTTCGCAAAATGGAAAAAAGACCTTCCTCCAAGGGGGATTCTTCCCATAAGACTGGGAAGCACCGGGACTCTGGTAGGTCGGGATCCCCCAGCAGGGCCAGCTCCAGCTCTACGCGGTCTGACCGTTTTCTCCTTCCCGGGCCCGCTCCCAACCTCCCCCAGTTAAGGTAAAGTCTTCAGCCTCCTTGCACCCGCTTAAGACCCACTGGGCGCCCGACTCTTCTTCCAGGCCTGACTCTTCAGAAAAACATAGGAAGTCTTCCTCAAAATCTAGCGGGGCGTCAGGCCGACGCCGGGATACCAACCTCAGGTCCGTCTCCCAGCCTCCCAAGGCCCTGGAAAGGAAGACCAAGGATCTGATGCCTCTTAAGTGGACATCACAGAATAAAAAGATGCCTGACCCGACTCACGAAAAACAGACTCCCGACCCGACAGCTATTGTACCGACGCCGGGTGACACCGGACATCAGGCGTCCTCAGGAGAGGAGGCTGCTGCGCTGCCGGATGTCCAGATGGGCGGCAAGGAGGACGTTGGCTCGCCCGGGGAGCCGTCGACGGATCCGGTGGTTCCCCAGGACCCGGCGGCCGACCCCGGCGACAGACCCACACCAACGCCGGGCATGAAGATTCAGGAGGTGAAGGAATTGTTCACCTTCTGGTGGGAGACCATCAGAAAGGACGTGGTCCCCAGTAAGCCTCTTCCACCTACACCACCTCCATGGGAGGGTGAAGGCTCAAGACCCCGACCCCTAAGGAGCCAACTCCACCTCCTAGGGGCAGATCTAGAGAGAGAGAGAAAAAGACACCCATCACGGTCTCCCTGTGGGTTTACGAGCCCTAAACGACCCAGGGATAGACGACAACCACCGGGGGATAACTCCAGACCGGATACGTCCGATACCTCCAGGTCTCCATCCCCCTATAGTCCCCCATCACCAGACCCACGAGACCAGCCAAGGTCACCACCGGACAATCCCTCTTTCTCCGAAATCATGAGGCACATCCAGGAGAATATGGGATGGGAGACTGAAGACTTGGATCCCAAGGGACAATGCCTTGCCTGTTACCTTTGGCAAAAGGACCCAAAGCCTGTGGTGGTCCCACCTTTAGTGGACACCTTCACGGACGTCACCAAGGTGGCTTGGAAGCATCCGCACTCAACACCGGCTGTTCCTAAGAAGGCTGACCGCCTCTACAGAGCTCCTATAGAGGACCTGTATCTGGCGCAGCAACCCCTGGCAGACTTACTGGTCATTACGGCGTCTCATGATCGTTCTTAATGACCACAACACTTGAGTACCCAGCCTCCAGACCAAGAATCTAAGCAGTTAGAGTCTACGGGAAGACGCATGTATGTGGCTGCTACATGCTCGATAAGGTCTTTGAATTACCTCACGCTCCGGATGGCGAAAAGGAGGAGGAGGAGCTGCTCAACCTCCTTCATACTGGGTTGGACGTGGGGACCCAGGTTCTCTGAGCCGCTTACGATTCAGTGGACTCGGCCACCAGGGGAGCAGCTACTGGTGAGTGTCTTCGGAGACACTCTTGGTTGAGAGTCTCCAGTTTCACCCCGGACGTTCAGAAGAATATCCTGGACGTCCCTTATAACGGAGCTGTCCCGTTCAGTGAGGAATCCGAGAAGGTCATCACCAATCTACAGGATGCCGGGAAGGCAGTTCAGACTGTACAGGCCCAAATCTGGTTCTTTTCAGAGGAACCAGAACCGTTTTCGCAGCAGGCAACAACGGCAACAGACACGTTCTGTCCAGCAACCCCGGGGCAATTTTGGTCGCAAAGGTCAAGCCAGATTCCCCACGGGCCAGGGCTCAAAGCATCCCAAGGCTGCCCAGCCCACGGGACCCAATGCCACCACAGCATGACTCCTTCCCGGCCCTCGCCCCTCCTCTGGATCAAAGGATAAAGGTCAGGGGTCGCATCTCTCACTACCTTCCAGGATGGCAGAGAATCACCTCCGACCGGTGGGTGTTACAGTTGGTACAGCGAGGATACTCTATAGAGTTCCTCGGCCACCCACCGTCCAGACCTCCCCTGCTCTCCCGTTACTCGGGTCAGCATGCTCTGCTTATCCAGCAGGAGATCTTTGCCCTCCTGGATAAGGAGGCCATAGAGTACGTTCCACCGAACCAGAAAGGAAAAGGTTATTATTCCCACTTCTTCCTGGTCCCAAAGAAAACAGGGGACTTGCACCCGATCTCAGCGCTCTCAGCACATTTGTGTTATACAAACGCTTCCACATGGTGACCCTACCAGGTCTCATTCCCGTGCTCAAAGAAGGCGCATGGCTAGCGTCGCTGGACATGCAGGACGCTTACCTACATCTCCTGATCACTCAAATGCATCAAAGGTTTCTGCGATTTGAGTTTCTGGGACACCACTACCAGTTCCGAGCCCTCCCATTCGGACTGTCTTCCGCACCTGGGGTGTTTACGAAGTGCATGGCAGCAACTCTCAGGAGGCAGGGCCACTATGTTTTTCCATACCTAGGCAGCTGACTCCTCATGGCACCGTCTCAGGAGGCCCTGATGTCCGCGATTCAGGATACCTGTTTTCTTTTCCAATCGTTGGGCATCATCATCAACCAGGAGAAGCTGCACCTTGTCCCGTCTCAGACTCTGCAATTTTTTGGAGCAGTTCTGGACACCACTCAAGGGAGAGCATTTCTTCCTTCGGACAGATGGAACACATCAGATCCCTCATATGGGACACAATGACGAAGACAACTGTGCCCGCCAGGACCGTGCTTTGCCTGCTCGAACATATGGCGGCTGCCATTGCAACGGTTCCCCTAGCCCGACTCCATATGCAGGTTACCCAACGGATATTGCGGGCTCAATGGGACCAGAAGCAAGTTCATATGCAGCATCCAGTCCGGATCACGAATGCCGTCATCCGAGACTGGCAATGGTGGCTCGTGCTGGACCATCTCTCGAAAGGAGTCCCCTTCATGACGCCGCCTCCTTTAGTGACACACTCCACGGATGCCTCAGGATCCAGATGGGGAGCGCACCTCAACGGGGTCAGGACTCGAGGCTTATGGTCATCTCTAGAGTCCCATCTGCACATAAATATTCTGGAGATGAGAGCCATCTTCTGTGCCCTACAAGCATTCCAGACGGACATTCCACCGGGTACTCTTCTGATTCAAACAGACAATACTGCAGTGATGTACTGTCTCAACAAACAAGGAGGCACTCATTCCTACCCCTTTGCAGGGAGGCTCAAAGGGTTTGGAATTGGGTACTGCAACACGGCGCAGATGTTATTGCAGTGCACGTTCCCAGAGTGGACAACACAATCGCGGACGGTCTCAGCCGATCACAGGCCAGAGTCCACGAATGGGAACTGCTTCAGGAAGTCGCAGAGGATCTGTTTCACAGATGGGGGATACCAGAATTAGACCTTTTCGCGTCCCCATCCAACGCAAAACTGCCCAATTTTTGCTCGCTAGATCCAAGGTCTGGTGTTTTCTGGCGAGATGCGTTGTCCCTCTCTTGCATGGGCAGATTCCTCTACACTTTCCCGCCCTTCCCTTTGATCCAGAGGGTTTTACTGAAGCTCTGACAAGAGCGGGCATCACTGATTCTGGTAGCGCCCTTTTGGCCCAGGCAAATTTGGTTCCCTCTATTACATCAACTGACCCAGGAACCTCCATTGCCTCTGTCATTCAGCTGTCAACTTCTGTCCCAGGAGGCAGGCTCCTTAGTCCATCCGGATCTTCGGTCGCTGAACCTGCATGCCTGGCTCCTAAAGACATAGCAGTCCTAAGATACGGGGTTTCTCGGGAAGTTGTGGACGTTCTGGCGGCAGCCAGAAAACCCTCCACTTACACCACTTATGCCATGAAGTGGCGCAGATTTTGCATCTGGGCTCAAGCTCACGGATTGACCCTATTGGATTGTTCAAAGAGGTCAGTGTTAGACTACCTTCTAACCCTGTACAAGGCAGGCCTTGCCTACTCTTCCATTAAGGTTCACCTGTGAGCCATTTCAGCATATCATTCACTGATAGGTCATAGCTCTCTAGCTTAACTAGAGGCTTCACGCGTTTTTTTGCATGGCATCCTGCACCTGAGACCTCCTGTCACAGACCCGGTCCCACCTTGGGATCTCCCCTTTGTGTTAGAGCAGCTTACTCTACCTCCTTTTGAACCAGCTGCGGATTGCGAGCTGCGTCTCCTCGCTTGGAAGACGCTCCTTTTAGTTGCTGTTAATTCTGCCAGAAGAGTTTCTGAGCTTCATGCACTCATGTGCAAGGATCCTTATTTGGTTTTTCACAAGGACAGGGTGTCCTCAAGAATAAATCCTAAGTTCCTTCCCAAAGTGGTCTCGCTGGTCACACTCAACCAAGATATAGACCTGCCAGTGTATTACCCGAATTACGGTAACGGGGGGGGGGCCCTGTTGCACACTCTAGATGTGCATAGATGTCTCAGATATCATCTGACCAAAACCAAAGCCCATCATAAGTTGGACCAGCTCTTTGTTTCCTACGCACAGCGGATGCTCGGTGCTCCTGTTTCAAAACAGTCACTTTCCAGATGGTTGGTCAAGTGCATTATGTTCTGTTATCAGAGCGCCCAATAAGCCCTTACGGGACCGGTGAAGGGTCCATTCTACAAAGTGCTACCTCTTTCGCTGCGCCAAAAAATGTCTCCACTTCAGCCATCTGTGCGGCAGTGACTTGGAGCACTGTGCACACTTTCATCAGACACTACAGTTTGGACATTGCCTCTAGGCGTAGAGCTGGATTCGGCTTGGCGGTCCTTCAAGGACTCTTGTCCTGAAGTCTGAGTCATCTCTCCTACCCTCCTCCCAGTAGCAAATTGTTCCCTTACTGCTTGGGAATCAGTTCTAATGGTGTAACCTGCTGCAAGAGCTGTTTCTCGAAGTAAGATAGTACAGTTACGTAAGAACTTACCGTAACAGTAGATCTTTGAGAACAGCTCTTGCAGCAGGTAGTTTCCCTCTCACCTTCCCCTGTGAAGGTTGAGTCTTCTGACCTAGTTTTTAGGCTACAGCGTCCTTTGACGCCTTTTTCTAACCTTCCTTTGAAAGTGGATCCTCAGTCTCCCCTTCAGATGTCACACTTGAGCCGGGAGTCTGTGGCGGGAGAACTGGGGATGCTGGGGGACCGCCCCTTTTTACATGATACCTGACGTCGGGGAGGGGCCGACGTCGGGGGTGGTCCCCCACTGGATACTGCTAGCTAGAATTTTTCCGTGGGGTCCTGGCGCCTGCCGGCTTCAGTCCTAATGGTGTAACCTGCTGCAAGAGCTGTTCTCGAAGATCTACTGTTACGGTAAGTTCTTACGTAACTACTTTCCTGATATTATGAAACTGCTCTAGGACTAAATTGTCATAATTTAATCGCAATAACCACCCCCATTTTCCATTTTAAGGCAAGGAATTTCCAGAGGGAACTGGCATAAGAGCAATGAAACAAAAAATGATCTACTGTTTCTTCTTGATTAATGCAGCCTATGAAGGGGCAGGTTCTTTCTTCGTTAGCTTTATGTTTGGCATTGCCCCGAACCCAGTCCTCCCATATACTGCCAACCACAAAAATTCCCACATATATCCTGGTAATCTGGCATTATTAAGTTGATGAAGTACCCCCGGAATCATAGCAGAAGGGCAGTTCTTAAAAGCAGGCTCAGAGGAATACAGTGATGACATCACTGTGTCGTACAACTTCGGCCCCTTACTCTGTATTAAACATTGTTTTGTGATACCCCATTTGAATAGTTTTTGGACTACTGGTCTAAAGAACTGTGGAACATGCAAATGTTGTGAAAGTTTTGGAGGAGTTATATGCCAAGCTGAATAATATCGAGCTAAAGCATGTTTTAATAAGGAATTATGCCGGGAACTGGATGTCAGTAATCCTTCCTTAACATTTTGTGCTACAAAAAGGGTATGAAAAAATATGACCGGGTCTACCATTCCCAAACCACCCTTTTCTTTTGCTAAATACGTATATTGTCTCTCTATAGGGTTAAGTCTGTTTCCCCATACCATCTGAAAAAATAGACTGTACAATTTGGTCTCAAACGCTGTGGGAAGGGGAAATATAGCTAAATACAGTAACATCGAGATTAGAAATTGTCTAATTATTTGTACCCGCTTCAGCTTTGCCAGTTTCCAATGCTTCCATATTTGCACCTTATGTTCTACTGAGGATAACGCAGTTTCCCAGTTCAAATCTGGAATATTTTGTGGTCCAAACATTATTCCTAAAATCTTGATAGGATCTGAAGAGATATGTAGACCATGTATATACACCTCATCCAGATAACTGGCACCTATAAAAAGCCCTAGACTCTTTTGGGTGTTAATTTTAGAATTTGAAACTAAAGAATAGGTGACCTTAAAGTCAAAAAAGGCAGAGACTTGACTATAGTTCGAGAAAAATGAACAAATATCATCTGCATAGGCCTGTAAATGCAACTCTTCTACTGTAGGTGATCCCAGCATCCCTTTCCACTGTGGATACATTGATAAGGACCGAATCAATGGATCTATAGAAAATAAGTGTAATAGCAGACTTAACGGGCATCCCTGACGCACCCCAGTAGTAATGTGGAACCCTTCCTTGACTTTGTTTCTAATAACAGGATGAGTTATGGCATTATTATAAAGGGATTTTATCCACTTCAGAAAGGGTTCCGGGAACCCCATAATGTTGTAGAGTAAGAAATAAAAGGGGTGATAGACCCTATCAAAGGCCTTCATTTGATCCACTAAAATGATACACCTAGAAGTCCCATGTAAGGAAAAATGTTCTAAGTCTCTAATGATCATTAATGCATGTTGTATTTTTTTTCCGGGAAGCCCACAATATTATAATGGGGAAATTACTGCACTTGCATAGGTTTTAAGTCTGGAATTTAAAATACTAGTTAACAGTTTATAATCTGAATTCTGAATCGTAATAGGTCGCCAATTATCTAGATTTTCCTTATTCCCTGATTTAAATAAAAAAATTAGTAAACCTTCAGTAAACCACATAGGAAATCTAAATTTACATAGAAAAAAATTAAAAACCAGTTCTAAACATAATGAAAATTCTCGGGGGTAAGTTTTATATATCTCCGATGTAAGGCCATCCACCCCTGGAGATGTTCCATTCTTTAAGGATTTAATAGCTCCTTCAATTTTGGCTGCTGAAATGGGGCTTACAAATGTAAAGGTATCATTTTGAATCTTTGGAATTTTTATAGGTTGTAAAAAGTTCCTAATGTCTCTAGCACTAGGGGGCACCACTGGGGTATGAGATTGCATGACATTTTGTATTACTTTACAAAGACCTGCAGTGTCCTGAACTGTTTGTCCCGCCTGATTTAAGAGGGAAGTCAAAGTAGTTTGGGTTTTGTACCTTTTAAAGGCCTCAAAGGGGTCTCCTTGAGGGTGTTTTTTTGTGCCATATTGAAAAAGTGCATTCATAGTAGCAGCCCTGTCGTACTGGACTTCCTGAATTTGCTCTTTTAAAGCAGAAATTTGAGGGGTATATTCGAATTTAGAAGTATTGGCCATAGAAAATAAATAATATAATTGTTGACATAATTTCAAATAGTGCAAGAATTTCACATTTTCTCCCGACCTACCCTGATTTTTTTTAACATAACTTGAAAATCATCCTTAGAGTCTTTCCACCTATCTCCTAAGTCACCATATTAAAAGGAGACTGAAAGCCTAGCAAGCAGCAGTGTCCTAATATTTTTCAACACCAAGCGATGTTTCAAAAGGGGTGAACTTAATTTTCATGTTGACCTCTGTGGTGATGGCAAGAAAACTAAGGAAAAAAATACACTGGAGAAGTAGGTGGTCAGAAAAGGCCATCGGGAAAGTTTGAAATTTAAAGGGAGGGAGATTACGTGAGAGAAATATATAATCTATTGTGGATGTGTATATATTCCGTTTGTAAGTAAATTTAGGGCCACTGTATTGGTGACATCTACTATCTAGGAGGCCCGATGAGTCAATTAAGTGAGACAAAGCATTGGAATCACAGTAGATTTTTTTTCCCATGGTTTGTAGCACCTCCATTTTTAGTCTCGAGTTTGCAGTTAAAATCCCCACATAAGAGGATTTTAAAGAAAGATACTAGAAATGGTTGAAGTTTAGTGCAACTCTTTCTGCCTTCACCTAAGAACAATATACATTAATAAATCTACAAGTCATAGTATTCCATACACCATCGAGGATCATTAGTCTTCCTGGAATTAAATCTATTAATTTAATTAAAGAAAAACTGTAGGAATTAAAAATAAATCCTATTCTATCTGCTGTCTCTGTCCAAAGGACCAATATGATGGGCCCCAAATCCATTCCTTCTGGAAAAACCTAGCCTGATCATTTGTGCACATCCAGGTTTCTTGGAGTAAACAAATATCTATTGAATTATCATGAATATAATCATAGACTACCTGTCTTCTCCTACAGTTCAATAAACTGTGAACATTCAAAGACCCTATACTATAGGAAGCCAGATATAGTTAGAAATTCAATTATATTTTTTCCTCCTCTTTTTCTTCTTCCCTTTATAACCTTCTTGTGTGTGTAGAGGGGAGGGAGGACTGTCCTGTAATGGCTGGGGAGTGAGGTTCTGCACAGTCCATTTCTGAATCACCCCACTGTGTGGTCAAAACAGCAAAGGGATTACTAGACTCAATATCCACGGGGGGGGGGCAGAGGGAGGTTTAAAGTTCCTTGAGGACCTCCGTACTTGGATCACTGGAGGCCCTGCTGGAGGGTTCGGGAGTACTGTCTCCTGTTGTGTATTATAACATACAGGGGAAACACTGGGAGGGGAGGAGCGGGATTTCTCTACAGGATGTTCAATTCCATGTAATGGAGCCAAAGGAGGGATGGCTACCTCTAAAGGGGGGTGGTCAGGCCAAGCCTGGTCTGGACAAGCAGCTAAATCCTGCGCTTGTTGAATTAATAAATCTGGGCAACCACTGGAAGCCTTATTCTTTGCTGCCCATGAACATTCAGAGAAAACATGGCTAGTATCTTCACAGAGATCGCATTTTGTGAGATTTGCACATTGAAAGGCTATATGACCTATTTCACCACAATTATCACACCTGGGCTTGTCACAGGAACTGGATAGGCATGTTCTAGATCCACACTTGCAGCACGCCCTGGGCTGCCCAGCGTAAAAACATACCCCCCTGTCCCGGCCCAGGAGAAAGGAATTAGGGATATGGTCAATACCAGTATCTGTTTGCCTAAGCTTTACTATGTATCGCTAACCCCCTGTCCAGAATTGTTCAGTGTAAAGTATAGCCGCAGGAGAACTCATCACCTCACGTTTCTGGGACAACCAGTAAGTAATATCATCCACATGAACCCCCTCATTTTGAAACATAACAGTAACGTATTTAATCAAGGGCTTAGTCAATGGGATTACCAAAAAGGGGGTCCATGTGGGTGAGAACTTCACCTGGTTGTACCTCTCCCAGAATAAATTGAGAGCGTAGGCTGAACGAAAGCTAACATCAAAGTTATCTTCACCTGAGATGTTAATAAAAGCAAATACTTCCTTGGAGAGAAGTGCAAGGAATCTTTCAACAAACATTTACCCACATGATGCCTATCAGACCTCCCGTATAGCAGATTCTAACCGCATTCCTTCGTGGTGCTGCTTCCCTTTAATTTTAGAAAATAAATCTGATAGCAGAGGCTTCTCAGATTCTGGTTTATCTTGTGTCACTGCTGTAGATAGTTCATTGTCCTTTATGGGGGAAGAATCAGAATTATCTTTAACTGAGGGAGTGATAACTTGCAAGGCCGCAGTGGAAGGCCCAACTCCCCATTGTACTCCAGTAGTGTTTTCTGTTGTTAAGAGTACTGGAGGCATTTTAGGTTTACAATCTGGTTCATTTTGGGAAAAATTAAACTTAGGATCCCACTCTGGAGTTGGAAGCCAAGTCCCTCGATATAATGTCCAACCAGCCTCACGCAAAGCTCTTCGGAGGGACCATGTTTCTTCAGTAAGGGGTGTTAAATGAGAAGCAGGTGATGTAGGCAGTACACCAGTAGTAACTTGGGCTGTAATATTTTTAACAGTCTCTATTTTCACCAGGTTACTTTTAGCAAAAGTCACTGCTGCTCGTTTGTCTTTCCCTTCATCCCCAAACCCCACATGATTCAGCTGGCTCCGTTTGGCCAAAGAAAAGTCCGTAACACCATCTTGATTCGAGGGAGTTGTCTGATAAACACAATTCACCTCTGAAGCTAAAACCTTATCAGGGGTATTTATAAGAGGATTCCGAAAAACAAAACGCATGGCTTTAGATAATGTAACATTATGTGGAAGAAGCACAGGGCTCGTATTCACAGGATTCGGCCCATCCAGGTCTTTAGACTTTGCCATAGCTTCGGACGGCAAAAATAAATCAGTAAATAATTCTTTCATTTCCCCTAACGGCTTTGGGCACTGAACCTTGCTGGATTCTGAACTGCCAGCCATAGGGAAGTCCTTATTAAGTACAATTTCAGTTACTTTAGCAGGGAAATGGTGTAACTCACCCGACCGCTCTTCATTTTCAGGAGTTGCCACAGCTTTCAAAGGATCCAGTCGAATGACAGCCTGCTTCAGCGATTTTTCAGACTGGGTTTTGGGTTTCAATAATAAAAGCTGCTTTCATAGGCGCTCCTGCTCTAGCACGTGAAATTCAAGCTGCTGCTGGAGTTGTGTATGAATTTCCTCCGTAACGAGGGTTGTATTTTTTTCTGCTGTTTCCACTGGATGTATATTTATCTGAGTTAAATCCTCCATAGAAATGAAAACTTCTCCATTGTCTGTTTCCTGCTTAGTGTGAGCTAGATCTTTAGATAGTATACTGTAGGTTCCTCAGAATGCAAGGTAGAGCACAGCATTCGCTCTCCCTGCTCTGGGTCGTCCATCTCCTCCTGGACTTCGGTGAAAGTGACCAGAGCTCTCAGTCACCCAGTCCCCCTACTGTCAGAGTAGGGGAATTTTTATTGACATGAAAACAAAACCATCACAAGAAAAACCTTTTCATCAAATTAACAAACAGATTAAGAAATAAACACAAAATTCTTCCACAAGCCATTCACTTTTACAGGTGGAAAAGTCAATTCATCTTGTTTTTTAAGTGCTTTCAATTCTGTTTCAACAGATGATACAATAATTACATAAGGTGTACATAATTGTTGCATAACAAATTTACATCTTGCTTACCGTAAAAGAGAAAAGAAAACATTTAAAGTACTTTTATGATAAATGTCCCACACTCCTGAATAATTTCCAAGAACCAAAGTTTCGTAGGACAAATGTTTCAAATGAGGCATTTGCCAATGAGTGGCCGCAACTTTCCAAAGTCCCTACTATGCATACAGTCTAAAAGAAATGTGTCTGACTTTCTTCTATATTAATGCAAGTATCCGTAAACAATACCTATCACTCAAAGGTTTATATCTTAAATTCCTCTAACTCCAAAGCTTCCATGCGCTGACATCCATATAATATCCCAAACTTTATTCGAATTCTACCATCTTTTAATTTATTGAAAGCATACTTCATATGGGATGAGTACATTCGGAAAAATAGTACAACTTTCAATAAGTCAAATACAATATAATTATAAAAGGACTTTCTATTAAACGAAGTTAATTGTGGCATAGAAATTTTCCACTGAAAAAGTTTTTTAAAAGTGGAAATACCATAGATAGTAGTCCATCAGAAGCTAATACCCTAGGGGAAAAAGAGACCCTTAAAAAATATTTGTGCCATATAGATTTGACCCAATAATGCCACGGTAAAACTACACCATTCCAAAGAAAAGAAAAGAAGAAAACAAAAAATAGAATGAAAAACTACGGATTAACCATACTTAAACCTCCATGCTGCTTTTTAGATAAGTAAATTCCTGTTTTACTGGGTTAAGTCGGTTTCCCATAACATTTGAAAAAACACTATATAATCTAGTTTCACAAGGAAAGGGGGAATGTGACTGACATAAATAAATAATGGGAGGAGAAATTTCTTTACAATCAGCACTCTTTTTGTTTCCCAAAGCGCCAGTGTTTCCATTGTGCAACCTTAAGGTCTCCAGCCGATAATTGTTTTCCCAATTAAAAGTGCCATATCTTCCATCCCAAACCAGATACCCAATATTTTCTGTGGTGGAGATAACATGGAAATATTATAGCACATAGATAAATCAGGAACCCTAGGTCCTAATTGTAAAACAAAACTTTTTTAAGATTGAGGAAGCTCCTGAAAAGTCCCAAAAAGGAGAAAAGGTCCAGGGCTCTTTGTAGTGAAGAACTATCAGCCAATAATAAGGTGACATCATCAGCAAAAGCAGTGACTTTAATTGGATCCAATCCAGGGGAAGGAGCAATACCAGTAATATTACCATCTGAGATAATACCTCTGATGATTGGATCCAGAACAAATGTATATAACAGTGGACTAAGGGGGCAACCCTGTCTCACCCCTTTTTTTTATTAATATCTCATCACCTAAAGCATTATTAACAATTGGAATGGTAACAGCATGAGTATATAAAGTCGAGAGCCAATTGACAAAGGTTCTCGGATCCCATAATGAAGTAAAATAAAGTAGAGATAAGAATGACATACCGAATCAAAAGCCTTCGCTTGATCTAATGCTATTACCATTTCTGATTTTTGAAAATGTTTCTTACTAGAAAACAAATCTCGAATTATAAAGAGGTTATGTTGAATTTTCCGCTGAGAAATGGCACAAGTTTGTGTAGGATGTATCAGTAGTCTAGCCACTTTTTCTAATCTCAAGTTTAAGATCTTTGTTAAAATCTTGTAATCACTATTTAATAGACTAATAGGACGCCAATTTGATAATAAAGTTCTATCTCCTTTTTTGTAAATAAATTTTAATAACGAAAGGAAAAAGATTTACAAGGCCTTCCTGATGCTAAAAAGGAATTATAAACTAAGGCAAAAGTAACTCATATAAAAATACAAGTTTTATAAAATTCATTGGGAATACCATCAAACCCTGGAGCTGATCCAGTGCTTAATTGTTTTATAACAGCTATGACTTCCTGTGAGGTAATACGATCAGTTAAACAATATAACAATTTATCCGAAATTGAAGGTAAAGTCTTAAATTGTTCCAGCGGAAAGGATTCTAAATTAATTGCATCTTGACAGGAAAAAAAATCAGATAAATGCCTTTGCACCACTGCCATCATTCCCAAATCTGTAGTTACTATGTTATTTTGAAAATCACATAGACCCGTCATAAACATGTCAGCCAATCTCATTTTGCATGCCTGATAAGGATCAGAACTTGGACAATGCTTTGTGCCAAACCTAAATTCTAAATCAAAGTTTAGCCCTATCATATTGAAAAATTCTCATTTTATTCTTAACTTCAGCTATTTGAGGAGTACAAAGAACCCGTTGTTGAGGAGAAGCAGACATTAATTTATAAAGTCTATTTCAAGAAGTAAGTATTTTCTATAATCAGAATCTACTTTCCTCTTACCCCAACCCTGAAAAAGCTTTTTATTTCTTGTTTTGTTTGCAACCACCACTCAAAAGGTGATGAAAACAAATCCATTTAGAAAATTTGGCTGCAAAAAAAAATTCTAAATTAGAAAAGTAAACTGAATTACTTAAGAAAGAAGTGTTCAGTCTCCATCGAGTAACTTTGTTATGCAATGTAGGAGGTAAATGTCCTAGAGAAAAAGTACAAAGCAGGACAGAATGATCAGAGAATTCTGTAGGAGTAACTGAACAAAATTTGGAAAATAAATAATGGGATATAAAGACCATATCAATCCGGGTCGAAAAGGTGTGTCTATGATATGTTTCACCATCCTGAGCATGTAAGCTTCGATAAGCATCTTTAAGACTAGCATCTTTAATTATGTTAATGAGAGCATTGGAGTCACAATAAACTTTTTTTCCTTTAGCTTTAATAAATCCAGTGTCTATGGAGCAATTAAAATCACCCCCCCCAAAGAATATGTCGTTTAGTATATAGATATGATTTTATATCCTCAAATATTTCAATACGCCCTGTTTTAGTTTGGGATCCATAAACATTTATTAGCGAAAATAATAAGTATAAAGTGAGCAGTCTAAAATTAAAATTCTTCCTGGATATACATCAATTACTTTAGAAATCTTGAAAGCAGAATTACAAAATAGAATGCCAAGGCCATCTGCTGCATCAGAACCGAAAGTCCAAAAGAAGGGCCTAACACCCATTTTCTTTTAATTTGATTCACTTCCCATAGTGAAGAGGCCTGGTTTCTTGTAAAAAAAATATCTTGTTTTAAAGTTGTTAAGTACAGAAAAAGAGGTAGTTGTTTTGAAAAGCTTTTAAACTACATACATTAAGGGTAGCTAGCTTTTAGTGTGGCCATAAAAAAAATTAAAACTAGATACTTTTTCTGACTCACCTTTCGCTTTTTACCTTTTTTTCCTTTTTTTTTCCTTGGCCAAATCTGTCGCCTACTCTCCTCATCATCTGTTATGAGTTCTGAAATATGTGAGGTGTCAGATTCTAAACCGACTCTCTGGTATCTTCTTGCAAAGGTGAAAAAAATTTTCAGTGGAGAGGGCCAGGCACAGGTTGTTTCAAGGAAGCCCTTGTGAAACGCCGATTTTAACTACTTCAAAGGCGGGGCATAATTGCAGTGGAGGAAGGTTTATTGGCAGTAGTAGGCCTTGAGACCAATTTCTCAACAACTGAGATTCCTCAGCAAGATTCAACACTTCATTATGTGAATCAGCAGTACTCTTTAAATGCAAGGTAGGGGAAGCCTCAGAGGTAGGTAAATTATTAGATTCACTAAATCCCTTAGTACTATTTTGGGCTTTACGAACAATTCATCCTGGTCAAGACCCCTCTGCAACAATTTCTCCGAGCCCAGGGCATTGGTGGAAAGCATGACCTTGTTCATCACAAAGATTACACTTAAAGATATTAGTACACATATCAGTAGAGTGGCGAACCCACCACACAGTGGGCATTTTAAGACATCACACACACTACTAATATGAGTCCTATCTCCACATTTATAACAGGCCCGAGGCTGCCCCCCATAAAAACAGACCCCCCTGTCCTTGCCTAAGAAAAAACTATTCGGTAAGTGAACAATATCCGAATTAACTTGAAAAAGCTTTACCTTGAATTTCCACCCTCCGCTCCAAATACCTTCTACATCTAACAGGGCTTCTGGGGCTTAGTATATCACATTTTGTCTGAAGCCAATGATAAATGTCGCTCACATTTACCCCCTCGTTTCTAAACATAATTGTGACAAAACGAATTAGGGGTTTAGAAAGAGGTATTGCAAAAAAGGGTGTCCATAATGAAGTAGTTTTCTGAACAGAATATTTTTCCCAAAAACGGTCCATAAGTGAAGTAGTCTGGAAACTAACATCAAAGGTATCCTCACCAGATACATGAATCAGTGCATAAATATCTTTAGCCATAAAACCCATAGAATTCTTCAATAAATGCTTAAAGACAAAATATCTGTCTGGATGCTCAGCCAAACCTCCTTTATACCTGATCCTGACTGCATTTCTACGAGGAGCCTGTTCTAATTTATTTTTAAAAAGTTCAGACATTGGAGGTCTTTGTGGCTGTTCCGAAGAAACAGGCTGAAACGATTTTTGAAAATCAACTGAAACAGCTGCGGAGGTACTTGGCTTAGAAAAAGCCAAGCCACACTCCCCACCCTCCCGAGTATCATTTTTAAGGGTACCCTTATTAAACTGTACAGCTGTACCTTCAGTCAATGAGTGGTTGTCGTTGGCATGCATATTCGGGGTCCATGAAGAATCCGGCGTCCAGACACCCGCTTCTGTTCTTTTCCATCCAGCCTCCGTCAGTGCTGTCTCCTCAGACCAGTCCAAGCTTTCATCAAGAATCGGTTTTCCCAGTCCAAACTGCTGTCGCAAGATAGAGGAAGTACGCGGTCCCTCACTTAACTCCATCCGTTCGGAAACCGAATCTTGCGAATTGTGTTCCACTCGGGGCTCAGACGGCCCCATACATGCTGCTGTACCATCCATTGCCATCGGAAAAGAAGAACAGACGGCTTCCTCCAAACGTTCACCGGACGAAACTCCAGGAACCATCTCTGCACCCAAATTCACCTCCTGTTGCGATGCTTGTATCGGGGGATCTGAAAATGTACACCATCCACTCCGGTAAGATTTTTCGTATGAGCTTCAGATACCGCTCTATCTCCGACCTCCATCTCCTCTCGAGGCTGAGTGCAATCTGCCATCCTGCCTCCGTGACGTCAGGACGACTCCCAGACTAGCCGCCGACCAGCAGCCAGTAGGGGAATTTCCCCGGTGTCCTGGCCAAATTTTCCCCATTCACTAAAAATACCACCAACAGCTTAATCTGGTTCAAAATCAGTTGGCATTCATCTGTATCCCCCTCCCCTGGGTCGTGCCTGAAAATAGGCAGGATTTGTCTAGTGCACTTACCCGGTCAACAAAAACTAAATACATAAATAAATTTTACAAACTCTGAGCTGTTTCCCCCTCTTGAAAAGAGGATGTATAAGAAACATCAGCTAGACAGGGAAGGAACTCAGTTTGATCCTTCATCCTGTACATCAAGGAGTAGTTGAAGTAACAGCCTGTGACAAGGCAAAGAGATCCCTGGCATCCTACTCTCCTAACACGGATCCCAGGAAAACTGACATACTTTCAGTTCCATGTTACTCCCTCACCAGATCTTGCTGAAGCAACTAAATTTGGTTTGGAAGCAGCCAAATAACAGTTTAAATGACTGCTGCTAGTTTGATAGTAAATACAGTGGTTCAAAGGGGGGTTGCCTGGTTGTGAGTCACCAACCTAACTCAGTATTCCCAAACCAAAGCTATGGATTCCAAGTTGAGGGTAATTCCTCTTTAGAGAAAATATAAAAGTTCAAAAATGGGTGAATACACCACAATAGGTTACTTTTGTTGTATCAGACTAGGGTTGTTCTTCAGTATCAGCAATACCTACAGCAGGGGTATTCCAGACACCACAACAAGTGATCATGGATGTAGTAATCAGGGATTGTCTCTGGGTTCAAATCCCTTCCAAAAAAAAAAAGGTTTCAATCCATCTACAGATGTAGAGAAAGAAAATTTCAAGAAAAAGAGGTTCAAAACCTGTTACTGTCAAAGACAGGATTCTGTCTTGGTATAGCAAAAGGTACTGCAAAAAGGATGGGGAGCGGTAACCTGTCTTGGAGAGTACTAAGCAGGCATCTGACAAAGCCAAAGTTCAAAATGGTGCTTTTGGCACTGATTCTGCCAACACTCCAAAGAAAGGTGAAAGTTTGGCATCACTGGACTTAAAAGTATTTCCACATCCCCATAAGCACAGAAAGTACCTCAGATTCAGACCCCCATTAGGTCATTCTATAACAGTGTGCACAGTAGTTGTAGCACCTTCAAAGACAAGGTGTCACAAGTTCTTCCTATATCTAGAGGATTGGCTGTGGTTGCAAAGTCACCCCAGCAAGTGGATCTGCAACTCACCTAGGGGCTCATGGAGTCTTTAGGTTTTTCTGATAAATCTAGAGGCAGTTTATCTCTCAGCCTGCTCAGGCACTACAGTTCATAGGAGCAGAGCTTAATACCTTGTGACACAGGGCCTACTTGCCTACAAGCAGGGCAGGAAGTATTCCACTGATAGTGGTTTCATTCATCCTGGATGAAATGAATAAATAAATAAATTAAATAAAAAAACAAGAAAAACTGCAGAACAGTTTCTTCAGCTACTGCACATGGCACCTGCCACTGTCGCAGTCTTGGAATCCAAGTTACAAATTACTGTTCAGTTTCACCTCAGGATTCACTGGTGTCAGAGAAAGGACCCTCTGTCATAACCAATTTTACAGGTCTCCAATGGAAAAAAAAACAAAAAAAAAACTAAACCAATCTAATAGAAGGAGTTTATTTTTCAGCAAAAAGCTCCATCAACTGTCTGATAACAGAGGCATCTTGACTGGAGTGTGGCCCCACCTGGGGGTTCACACCTCCCATGGCACATAAACCTGCTGGGGCTAAGAATAGTGTTACTGTCACTAAAGGTTTCACATGACTACAGCAAGGAAGGGGGTACAGGTCAGAACAGACAGTACCACCACAATGTACTACATAAACATTTCAGGAAGGATAAGGTTAAGCCCTCCCTGCACAGGATTCATGACAATATGGTCTCTATCATGCTCAATGGGCCCTTTCAGGATATTCATCTGCCACTGCCAGGTAAGAACAGATACTTCAACTCACATCAGCCAGCCCCATCATGAATGGGCCTTAAACAAGTCAGGTGGTGCAAGTTATCTTCAGGAGGTGGGCCACCACAGAGGTTGACTTGTTTGCATCCCACCACAACCACCACCTGCCACAGTACTATGACAGTCAGCCAGATCTGGGAACAATTCCCCTGGATGCTCTGGATTTGAGTTGGCATGGGAAGCAAGTGCATCTTTCTTTCTTTCTTTCTTTTTCTTTCTGTATATGGAGCAATTTTCTCAAGCTCGGATCCCAGTCAGCATCAATAATCTTGATAGCACTAGAATACTAACATACTAAAATGCCAGCAGAATAGGCCTAATGGTCTTTCATGTCTGCTCGTTTGGTCAGCCCCCACCCTGGGAGCTGACCTTGCTGCGTCCCTCTCCCTCTCTGGCTTCTCCCTTCCCAGTCCCAGATATTCTCGCTGCACTGGTTTTTGCTTCCAGAACCCTTCCCCTGTACCTGTCCCACCCCCTCTTGAACCCCTCCACCGTTTCTGCCTCCACCAGCCCCCTGGGCAGCGCATTCCATGGCTCCACCACCCTCTCAGTGAAGTAGCACCTCCTCCTTTCTCCCCTGAATCTCCCCCCCTCGCTTCCACCCATGCCCTCTAGTTGCCCCCCCCCTTCCTTCAGAGCACCCTGACTGCTCCTCCCCTATTTATCCCCTTCACGTACCTGAAGACCTTTATCATGTCCCCCGGTCCCTTCTCTCTTCCAATGTGTACATATTTGGCTCTTCGAGCCTCCCATAGGTCCTATCCCCAAGCCCCAAATCATTTTGGTTGCCCTCCTCTGGACCCTCTCCAGAAGTTTAATGTCCTTCTTTAAATGTGGCCTCCAAAACTGCACGCAGTACTCGAGGTGCGGCCTCACCAAGCAGTTATGCAGTGGGAGTATCACTTCCCTCCTTCTGTAGGTGAGCCCCCTAGCGATGCATCCAAGCATCCTGTTGGCCTTTGCCGCTGCCCTCCTACAAGTCTCCGAGTTGTTCATCGTGACATCCACCACCACCCCCAGGTCCCTCTCTGCCATCGAGACTTGTAGCATTCCCCAGGGTGTACACTTGGCCCGGGTTTCTGGCTCCCAGGTGCAGTTACCTTGCATTTCCTGCATTGAACCTCAGCTTCCGCTTTCTAGACCACCTTTCCAGTGCCTCCAGGTCCCCCTGTAGGGCCACCCTTCCCTCCTCCTTCTTCACCATCGCCCCCAGTTTTGAGTCATCCGAAAAGAGACTCATCTCACTCCTGATATCCTTTCTTATGTCAGAGACATAGGCATTGAACAGGAGGGGCCCAAGGACCGATCCCTGAGGGACTTCACTAATGACCCTTCTTGGGGATGAGACTATCCCGCCAACCACGACCCTCTGGATCCAGTTTTGGAGCCAGTTGCCTATCCATCTGATCATCTGGTTCCCCACTCCATTTCTCCTAGATTATCCAACAGGCCTCCATGAGGAACAGAGTCAAACGCCTTGCTGAATTCAAGAAAGAGGATGTCCACTGGTCTACCCAGGTCCAAGGCACTTGTCATCCAGTCATAGAACTCCACACGGTTTGTCTGACATGATTTTCCCAGGATGAATCCATGCTGTCTATTGTCCAGGCACCCCAACTTTTCCAGGTCCCCCCCAGTCTCTCCTTGACAATGCCCTCCATCACCTTGCCCACCACCGACGTCAGGCTGATGGGCCTGTAGTTCCCTGCCACCTCCCTTGATCCCCCCTTGTGGATAGGCACTATATCGCCACCTTCCAATCCTGGGGCACCCACCCTGTCCTCAGAGAGATGCTGAAGAGCTCTGCCAGGGGTTTCACCAGGACATCCGCCAGTTCCTTCAGCACTCTGGGATGTAATTTATCTGGCCCTGGTGCTTTCTCCGTCTTAAGGGACCTGAGGGCTTCTCTCACTCTCTCTGACACAATTTCCACCTCCGCTACCTCGTCCCCCTGCTTTGCCTTCCCCCCACCTGCCAGTGTTGCCCCCCCTCCCCAGACCTGCCGATCGGTAAGGGCCCCCCCCCCCCAGTTTCACCATCTCCTCCCAAGTATGATGCAGCCCTCCCATTTTCCTTGGTGAAAACTGAGGCGAAGTACTCATTTAGTACCTCAGCCTGCTCCCCGGGTTTTGTGCCCATCCCTCCCCTGTTTTAATCCTGCTAATCTGCCCCTTCACCCTTCGTTTTTCCCCAGTGTATCTAAAGAACCCCTTGTTCCCTCTCCTAATTTCCCTGGCCAGGTTCTGCTTCTTCCTTGCGTTAGCTGCCCTCACCACCCTAGTGGCCCTTCTGGCCATCGGCTCTTACTCCCCTCGGTCCCTTTCACTCCTTGAGCACTTGAACTGCCTATAGGCTGCCGAATTGGCCAGATAGGTATGCCTCTCTCTCTGCTACCCTCCATGCCTGGACCCGAACCAATACACCTTCCCTCAGAGGCACAATCTGATGACCTCCTATCAGGAGGCTCCTGTATCCTAACCTCGGATCACTCACATTCAAGGCATGGCTCTTGAGTACCTTTGGTATAATATGCAGGTTTTCATCGTTCTCAAAGTGCCTTAAGCATGTGATGTGGTTACAGGAAGCTTTCCCTAAGAAAATCTACACTTCAGAATGGGAAAAGGTTTTATGATTGGTGTTCAACCAGGAAATTGGTCCCAGAACATGCTGGTCCCTAGCTGTCTGACTATTTTATCTATTTACAGTCTTTGGACTGGCTATCCTGTACCCTTAAGGTCCACCTGGTTGCAGCATCTGCTGGCATATTAGTTGGACAAAATGTTTTTATTGCTTCAGATCCTAACTACAAAAGGCTCTTTATGGGCCTAGCACATGTCAACACAGGCTGGTGTCACTGTTGTGCTGGTCTGTCTTACATATTTGCTCTTACTGGACTTGCAGTCCAGTACCTTAAACATCCACCTGGCTGCAGAATCTACTTATACTTCAGTTGGACAGAATGGTTTTCAGGCTTCGGACCCTATCTTCAAAGGGTTCTTTAAAGGTCTGTCCCATTTGCATCCCTCCACAAGGGACCGGTGCCAGCATGTGGCCTAGATATGTGTATAGTTTGTCTCATGGGTCCCCTTTTTGACCCTATGGCTTCAATTTATTTGAAATATGTCAAAAAAAAAAAAAATTTGTTTTTCTTGTGGTAATCTCTTCTGACAAAAGAATCAGTGAGCTCAAGTCTCTCTGAATTGAACAGGTCTATATTTCATTCCACAGAGACAAAGTTGTCCTGGGAACAAACAGAAAGTTTCCTTTTAACATGACCTCTAATTATCGTTTCAACCAAATCTTTATCTTACCTGTCTTTTTCACTGAACACTCTAGTCCTGGTGGGGGATATTAACATCCCGCCATCGGGGAAACCAGAAACCCCATCAAAGGTTATAAATGTAATTATTTAGACAACAACAGCACGGGTGCTCCAACCCCTCCAACTTACATCCCCCACCACCACCACCAGACCCACCCCAACACTCAAATCAGTCAATCAGCACAAACAGTATGTCTCCTCAAGTCTGCAGAGTTCGATTCCTAAACTGCCTCAGGTTATCAAGAGTTGCAGCCAAAGGGAAGGTCTTGCTCTTTTCTCCTCTGGGTAGGGACTGGGTCTACATTGGGTCTCTGGGTCTCCGGTTTGGGGCCTTGCTCCCTATAAATGCCCCAGGCTTGAAGGTCTTCTCTAGCTTCTGCTGCCGTTGTGTAGACATTTTGGCCATTGGGAAATTGCACCATTAGCTTGGCAGGATAAGGAGTTCTACATGTCAGTTTATGTGCTCTAAGATGTGTAACTAGTGGGATGTATTCCCACCTCATGCGCTGAGTGGCTGGCACATAGTCATTGTCGAAAAAAATCCTGTGTGTGCCATATATAACTTTTTGTTTTTGCCAAGCTTTTAATAATAGTTGCTCCTTTACTTGAAAGTTCTGAAAACGGATTACAAGAGCGGGCCATGCGCTGGGGCCAGTTGAACTATGACCCTACTGCGATCTTGCCCTTTCAGTGTCTAGCTGATGGTCTGGATCAAGCTGCAAAGCAAGCTGCAGCAAATAATCAGAGAACGTCAGGGGATCTTGCCCTTCTTCATGTTCTGGGAGGTCGTAGATACAGATGTTCTTTCTTTGGCCCCAGTTTTCTGCATCTTCTTGGTGCAGGGACATTTGCAGTTGCTCCGTTGCGAGAACCATAAGCGCAGCTTCCAGTTCTTCCAGCTGGCTCGAGCTGGCTGCTATCTGCCAGTCTGCCTCCTCAACTCAGCCTTGCAGAATTCCTAAGTTAGAGCGCAAATCCCTGATGGAGTCTCTTATCTCCCCCTCGGAATTCCTTTATGGCCTGCAATATTGTTTCTGTGTGGGGTTGATCCAGTGTCTTTTTCCCCCCTTTGATCTCTTTGTTTCCTCTAAATTAGAAGCCTTGTTCAGCAGCTCCGTGTCAGAGTGGCACTGTTTCTCCATCTCCTCCTCTATGGCAAGGGACTGAAATTGGTTCTTGTAGCCCTGAGACATTCCCCTGAGGAAATACTCTTCAATGCTGCCACTAAGAAGCTGATCTTGTTTTGAGGTAAGGTGAGTAAAAAAAAAATGATCGTTTTAGTGGCTGATTACTCTAGATTAGCGGGGGAGTTCCTCGAGTCCACTCCTCTCTCCACCGTGGCGTCACCGGAAGTTACCAGAATAAACCCTTCTAACTCAACAGAATGTGCCTCTGTTCGTAGAGGGTGAAGAATGCAGTGAGTGGGTAAGCAGGGGCTTGTATCCTATTGACATACAGTCTTCGTAGTGGGTGCAGAGGGTGTACAGTGGTATGAGCGAGTACTATTGAGCAGCTCAATATGAGTGACTCAATAATACCGCTAGAACTGAGAGCAAGTGGCAGAAGAGATTGATATATGCTGTAGAGCGGGTATAGCACTGAGCTGCACTCGGTGCAGCAGGATGTGGGACATTATTTGGCCAAGCCTTGCTGAGCTGGCCATTTAGTGTAGTGGTGTAAGCCACTGCCCCTGAAGCCAGCAGACCCAGGTTCAGGTCTCGCTCTAGGAAACATTTATTTTTCTTTCTTTCTTTTTATGATGTTTCTTTCCCCTGGGTCTGCACCCCCGTAGAGTTGATTATAGTAATTTGAGGGGGGGGGCACACGCAAGGAGCTTGCCCCCCAAAATGAATGTTGTTGTGTTGTTGTTCTTGTTTTTATTCTTTGTTTTCGTTGGAAAACTTAACGACTGTTGCTGTTTGCAGCGGTTGCTCTGATGTTCGTCACCCTTTTGACGGGTGTTTTTTACAGTGCTGTTTCTGGTTGGCAAGATGTAATACTCGTCCTTATCACATAAAACTGTTACAGAGTTTACAGTATAACTAATCGCCCAAAATCTGTGAAAAAAATTGTAATTCCATTGTATTAAACATGACCTCAGCTAAGCAATTGCAAAAGCTTACCTATTGCAGATACTGGACAGAGACATTCTTAATGAAAAGGGAAAGGGGCTTTCAAAATGTTTTTTTGTCTTATCAGTAGCATCTTCTCAAGACTCTTTAGGATTCCAGAACCACTCAGCTTCACTTTGCAGTTCTGGAATGCTAATTATTCCCAAGATGACACTCTTGACAAGCCAGAAGACATCTTGAAAGCCCCATTCACTTACAGTGTATGGCAGCACCTGGTCACCCACACTGCCAATGATGTTGAAAAACCACCTGGAGCCACTGTTGTAGCGGCACATCACACCCCACCTTTCCAGAAGGAGAGAAAAGCCCTCCCTACTTGCCTGCTCCTTACATCCCAGACTGAGAGGGCAAACCCAAGATGCCAGAGCAGTTCCTTAAAACTTAGCGCCACAAAGTCTGCCTTTCTTCCACTTTTTTTTTTCCATATACACATTTTCTGCTGCTCCTCTGAGTGGGCAGGTGGCTTTGGACCCTCCCTTGGAGGGGACTCATTTCTCCGGCCAGGCTTTCCCGCACCCATCCCCCATGGGTTAACCCCTCACCGTGACAGGGCTGGTGGCGAGGGGTGCCGGCCTCCCCCCACCCCCACAAGCCCAACATCCAGATTGCTGGGGGTCGGTGTGGGCGCAGCCAGCCATCATGGAGCCTGCCAGCTCCATCTTTTCCTCCAGTTTTACACCCCAGGGCCCACGAACGTGCAATGGGAGGGGTAACTGTCTCCACCTCTGCAGAGGCAGTCTAATGCCCTGGATGTGGGCCCTTCCCATTCTGGGCAGCTTGCCTGTGCCGACACCCAGCCAGCGCTGGATGTCTGTCTACGGTGCACTGCACTGTTCCCCCTCCCCCGAGGAAGGAGAGCTGTCGGCGGACGCTCGATCCTTCCTCACCCCGGCTAACATCAAGTGACCCTAGTCCGTTCCCGAACCCTGGTTGCCGGCATGGCGTGAGGTGTGGCATCCAGCGCCTCAACACTTGGCACCACTGGGCTGGCCTTCCACTTTTTATGGAGAATGTAAATGCACAGGACCCCTCAAGTTTTGAATGCCCACAAAAAGCACTTTTTTTAACCTGAATTTTATTAAAAGTTTTTCCAGACCAGTGGTACAAAGTTTCTGAATGTAGGTTCCTGGATGACCAGGATGCAATAGAACACACAATAGCTAATTATCTTAAATTACAGGTGTATTCCAGAAATATACTATTTTTTTTCTTCATATACTATTTACCTCCTGGTGGCCCCCTTCTGACCAGCCACCCCCCAGCCCCGTCATCTGGCTCCTCTGGGACTTGCCTTAACCGTCGTTCTCTGCCACAGGACTTGTGGTTGTACCCAGCCAGTGGTGTGGGGCCTGTGGGATGTTAGTCATTCATCCTGCCTGGGGGGTGTTTTTCCTCCATTTTCTCCTCTGGGCCCAAGTATGTGCAGTTGGCACGAGGTCTGAGCTCTGCCTCCAGAGATGGCCCCAGCACCCTGTACGTGGGTTCCCTTGCCTGCATGGCGATGTGCATGTGCTGCCACCCAGCCATCATTGTGTGGCAGGCAAGCAGCATGCCACTCTAACCCCCGTCCATGAGGAAGGAGAGCTGTCTTGGGACGCTCAGTCCTTCCTTACCCCATCAGCATCTGAGCTATCTGGTTCTGTTCCTGACCCCGGATCGCTGGTGTAGCAGGAGGTAAGGCACCTGGTGCCTCAGCCCTCCACACCACTGGGCCAGCCCCCTCAGGAATATACTATTAATATACTCCTTTGTCTCCCTCCCAGGTTACTCCCTTTACCGGGAGGACCGGGTTGGAAGACGGGGTGGGGGTTGCGCTATCTACACCAGAGACTCTCTCACTGGACTAGCCCTCCCTGCCCCTGCTCTCGAATACGGGGCACAGGCACTAACCCTAAAGCTGACCCCGAATCCCTCCAGGGGCCCCCCCTATCTCACTACTGCCTACATTCCCCGTAAAAATCAAACGCTGGCACTGGTTTCATTAACCGAGTACCTTACAACTCTGCACCACTCATCTGACCAAATCCTATAGTGGGTGATCTAAACACTAACTGGCTTAGTTCATCATCTTCCACTACCCGTGACTCTTTTGCAGCTACTGATCTTACTCAACTCGTTTCCCAACCCACAAGAGTGAATTCTAAGAGGGGCTCTAGCACACTTCTAGATGTGGTCATTACCAATCATCCTAAACAAATCTACAATATCCAAGTCCTTTCTGACTCACTTAGTGACCACTCCCCTATATTTTCTGCTGGATGACCTCCATAGCCAGACCCACAGCCCACCCTACGGCGGCGCCTTAGACCAGGTGGACTGAAAAGCCTTAAGCAACTTCTGGCCCAAATTAATTGGTCTCCCATACAGTACGCCCCGATATAGATACGGTGCTAACCTTTTTCACCCAAACATTCAACAAAGCCTGTGACATTTTCGCACCTCTAATGGAATTCCGGTCCAAAGTGCACAGCGTAATGCACCCTGGGTTACCCCTGCTCTGCTTCAACTATTTAAGCACAGGGACAATTTATGGCACCTGGCCACAGAAACAGGCCGGTCGGCAGACAGACAGGCGTATACAGCTGCAAGAAACAGATGCATCTGGACCATCAGAAAGGCTAAGGCCGATCACTATCAGGCTGCGCTCACCTCCTCTTGGGGGAATGCAAGAACTTTCTGGGACAATATCAAACTACTAAATGGGACACACGCGCCCCCCCCCCCCCGATCAACATTGACGGCGCTATCTCTACCGACCCAGCTCTTATAGCCAACTTCCTCAACACATCTTTCACAGACCTTAGCCCAGTCCTCCCTAGCAACTTCTTTGACCCTCCCTACCTGCCCCTGTCATCCTATGCCCTAGCTTCCACTTACGCCGGGTAACTGCCCAAGAAGTCAGACCTCACCTAATTAATGCCCTAAAGAGCAATAGTACTGGCAGTGACTCCTTGGACCCCTGTATCCTCCGTCAGGTTCTGGATCTGGTTCTCACCCAACTCACTAGTCTCCTCAATAAACCTCTCTGGGGCAGTTTCCCTCAGCTTGGAAAATTGCTACAGTCACACCCATACACAAAGGTGGTGACAGGTCCTTAGCCAGGAATTACCGACCTATCTCCATTCTCTCACCCCTCTCCAAAGCCCTAGAAAAATTGGTGGCCACTCAAATTACGGATTACCTGACCAAATACAACATCCTCTGCCTGGAACAGCACGGTTTCCATGCAGGTCACAGTACCAGCACTGCCCTCCTAGAGTTTTCAAATTTTCTACACTCTTCTCTGGACTCTGGCTCGCTGGCTGGGGCAGTGTTCATAGCTCTATCAAAAGCCTTTGATACTGTCTCCCATCCCCTCCTGCTGGATGCCCTCAGCCACATGGGCTTTGCCACTGGGCCAGTCTCCTGGTGCTCCAGCTACCTGTCTGCCCATTCTCAGCATGTTAAAATTAATGGGACCCTGTCCAACGCATGTCCCATCCTCTTTGGTGTTCCTCAGGGCTCCATCTTAGGACCCTTACTCTCTTCACTATACCTCAACACCCTGCCTGGTGCATGCACTGGTAAAATTCTGCAGCATGCAGATGATGCCGTCATCTTTGCCACCGACCGAAACTCTACCTCCCTTCAGGACACCTTGCAGATATCGTATAATGATGCTGAAGCCTGGTTCAAAGAGCGTAGACTTGTAGTAAATCTCAAAAAAACCAAAACCGTGCTCCTCGCCCACCCACAAAACAAAGCCAGCAACTTCCCACTCCATGTCCTCTCTAGCACCAAGTTTCCTCTTGAGCAAGTCTACTCGTATAAGTACCTTGGGATCTCCTTTGACCCTGCTGTCACTTTCCACGACCACATTGCTGCTGTAGCCTCAGCTTCCAATATTCGTCTAGGTATCCTATACCACTACAGAAATTGTCTCCCCCCGATGTCCTCCGACTTGCAGTCACATCCTCAGTAATGTCCCTTGTGGACTATGGATTACCATTTTATGGTGCTGCAGACCCAACCGCCCTCAAGTAAAATCCTCCTCACACTAAATAAGGCCTGTAGGCTAATTACAGGGGCCCCCAAGCTAACACATACCTGCCAGCTATATGAAAGGGCAATGCTGTTCAAACCTAGATGAACGACTCAGATACCAAACCTGCCTCATAACAAAAAAAACTCTCCTTGGACTATCCCTGCCAGGGTTGACAGCCTCCCTCCACCAAGCACAACCCTTAGTACAAACACGAACCTCTTGCAAAACCACACTATTAGTCCCTAGGGCAAGGACCACACATGGTCAAAGGGCCTATTGTTACAGAGCTCCATCCTGGTACAACACACTCCCCACCTCCATCTCTGATACCCCCATGATCTCCAGTTTCAAAACCTCACTTCGAAATTACCTATTTAATATGCGTAGCTGTGACTGTTACTAAGTTGTACTTGCTCAATGCTCTGACAAAGCTCTCTGAATGGCTGCACCTAACCTACTACCAACCACATCCCATAACCCTATCAATTATCACCTCCTGCTGTCTCTGCATGCTACGGCATGTATGCTCATACCATTGTATGTCTATGAAGTACTAAATATCTGTACCAGCCTATGTTAGCCAATCCTGTAACTTTAAAATTGCAACTAAGATACGACAGCATGTATTACCATTTGTTGTAATCCACAATGATGTAATAAAATTGTTGTACTGTATTTGTCCTCTTTGTGACGAGGTACCTTTGAAAATGAGCCTCTGGCTCAAAGGTTGTAAATTGATGTACAAATAAATAAATAAAATTAACTATTTTTCAAATTTTTATTAAGGAGGGTATTTGAGATGCATAGCAGGGCTCCCTCGACTTGAGTCTCTATTCTGTCTGCAAAATATGCCAGTTTTTCTCTAAAAAGAGAACATATTTTGCAGACAGAAGATAGACTCAAGGGTAGTGTTAATCAACCACCTAGAATGGTCCATCATACAGGTTCAGACATAGCAGACAGAGTCACTAGCAGTCTGCATTTCAATATTACTCAATCCACTTCCTCACGGCCCCCTTCCCCGCCACATGGCAAGTGTGGAAATCTTACTTTTTGTGACAAAATTGATGTTGGTAATGTATTTGTACATCAAATCTCAGGAATGAGGTATGAATCCAAACATTTCTTTACATATGATCAGAAAAAGACCCCATGGTCCATCCAGTCTGCCCGAGTTCCTTCCTTTAGGAAGACTTCCACCCTCTATTTTCTGTCTGCCACCTGTTGGTTAGGCCCATGTATATATCCCAGGCTTTTCAAATTTGCTCACTGAATCAACCCCCACCACCCATTCCGGCAGTCTGCCCTAGTGTATGTGTCAAAATGTAGTTGTTCAGCTTTTTATATAGGGAAAACTAAGAGATAATTTAAAACCCGCATATCTGAACATATGAGGAGGATCCAGTGCGGGGACAATACAAATGCCTTGGCTCAACATATAATACAAGAAAGAACGAGCCATTATTTCATATTTTCGGGCTTAGAGAATATTAGAATGAATTTGGGGGGGGGGGGGTGTGGATAATAAACTACTTAAAATTGAATGTGAATGGCAGTACCGTTTGAGTTCACGTCAAAGTCCAGGACTTAATGATATGTTTAGCTTAGTGTTGTTTTTACAGTGGAAGAGCATGAAATAACGAGTTAATACATGTAATATAATAAGAATACTGTCGCTGTAAATATGGAGTGTATAAAGTGTATATATGTAGTAAAATCTTTATTTTTAGTCAGGATCAGTTGTCTTAGTTACACCATTAAGACAAGTCTTATTTACAAGGCGCTCCAGAGTCTGAACATCGAAATACAAAGTTTCATGTACAAATCCACAAGACAACACAAACCCACTTTACAAACTCACATTACATTTAAAACAGTAAACAAGTTCATCTACACCAAATACATTAGGCTTCGGTCTTATGTTGTGGTTGTTCCTAAGGCTAGTCAAAGCAAGCACATTTCATAGTCAGTTCTTTTTTTTAATTATATTTTATTGTTTTTCATAAAAAACAACGTAATTCAATGCACTCATGTAAGAGATCAGATTGTAGAAGGAAACATCTAATGTATCGGTACTATGGTAGTCTATACAATCTTATTTACGGATGAAGGAGTTTTCCATAAACACAAGTAAAGTTCAAATATAGTAGTCCGAAGATAGCTGCACCCTGCAGGACTGTGGGTGGTCACCTAGAATACAAAAAATATGTAGTTCCAAACATTATAGACTCTGCAACTATGTTGATATGACCTCCATCCTTCATGAAAGACCTTAGCATTAGTAGTAGCATTTCTAAGAGAAACTCTGCCCTAAGAGCAAACATTTTAGAATCAAATTCCATTTCAGTTAACAAAATTAAAGATCTGACCCAGACATTTAGCATTAATATATAATAAGAAACAACCAACAACAATACTGGATTGTGAACTAAGGAGTTGCTTTCCCCTGCTGTGTAACAGATAGGCCAATCGGCATGTGGCCGGGGTTAATAACACTGGATCATTTATAATGTGGCATAAAGAAAAGTTCCATGTCAATCTTAATACTGTGAACTTAAAAACTTGGTTCCCGACGAGCAACTTGCTCTGTTCAACAGATCAGTTTATGTTCATAAGACCCATGATAATTCAAAGTCCCCTATGAGCCCTGCCAAAATTGGAGAGTACTTGCCCCCTGCTTCCCCTTCATGTTTCTTCTTCATCTAATGAATCCAGTTCCCGAGCCTTCTCAAATTCTCTTGCTATAGCTTCTGCTTTTCTCCCCACTTCTTCTGGGTCTGTGTACTGAAAGGTATGCCCGCCGTAGTGGATTCGCAAATGGGTAGGCATAAGCAGGGAGTGGACTACCCCAAGTCTTCTTAATGATGCTCGAACCACATCAAACTTATTTCTCCTCGCTCACATAGCATACGATAAATCTGGAAAAATATGAATCGTGACACCCTGAAAGTTTAGTGCTTCAGACTTTCGTGACGTCTGTAGGATCCTGTCCTGAATCGAAGAACTAAGAGTTACTAGGAGGACAGTATGGGGCCTGTTATCATTGCTTCTAGAGTTCCTTGGTGAGATTCGATAGGCCCTAACAAAGCTGTGCGGTAGGTCTTCCGATTTCTAGCTTCAGAGCTCTTGGGAGTCAATCCTGAAGAAAAGCCAGCAGGTTTATGCCCTCACAGTTCTCTGGCAGACCCACCACTCTAATATTTAAGGCCCGCTGAGCGTTCTCTAAGGCCTCTAGGCGATACCTTAACTGCGAGTTCTCCTGGGCCATTTTGTTGGTAGCTGAAAGTGCTTTTGCTGCAGTAGTTTCCGCCGAAATGGCTGTTTTGGATGCAAATTCTATTTTTGCCTCTTGTTCGGACATTTGTAGGAGGATTGATTCAACCTTTTGGTCAATAGCTTGCATGGACAATTGAAGTGCCTTCCATGGCAGCTCCGTCCCTTGCGAAGGTTGTATTTCGACTGCGTGTTGTGGGTCCGCTGGTGATGGAGCTTTGGAGCTGTTCCCAGAGGCTTTGTTAGTGTGGCCCATAATGAAAAAAATACAGTGCAGATGCTGCTCTGTGAGAAGAATTCAATGCTGCTCTCAGAATTTCACTCCTAGATTAGAATAATTAACTTTTTCTTCGTTAAATGCTGCTATTATGCAGAGCTCTCCTAGAATGCGTCTTGTCAGCAGGTATGCTCCACAGTGCCTCTTAGTCAGTTCTTGACTTCAGGATGAAATTAATTTTTAGTAACTTTCATGGATATTTTTAGTCTGCATTCTTTGCTCATTCCATAGTTTTTGTAGCAGCATATAGAAGTCATTTCTCCATTTCTAGTTCTAGGAGTCCGAATCTGGTAATCCCTGAGTAGTTTACTTTTTCTTAGGTTGTTATGTGAATAGTTCACCCTTTTCATTTTTTCAAATACTGTAAATAGGTGGGTTTTTCCTTGATCATAGTTTTCCTAACTTGGTTTATACAAAACTTTATTTCTTATTGTAGGCCAATTTAACTCGATATGCAATTAACAATGATGTGTCCATCTATTTGATTGTAGCACAAACCCTGCCAGTTGATCGTCCATAACTTCTACTTTTTTGCAATGCTAGCAAAACCGTATATATGAATACCGTAGTCTATGATAGGAACCAGCATCTGGTTGATAAGGGAATGTCTCATTTGTTTATCCAAGCAATGTTTAGTTCGTCTTAAAGAGCTAGTTGATCAGATTATCTGATTTCTAATGTTGTTTACTTCCTGGTGCAGGTTCTAGGGTTGTTGGCTGTATTTAACTAGTGAAGCAGAGCATTGATTTGATTTGTATTTTATTTTTGGGGACTTCCAGTCGATAGTGTTTCCACTTTATGTGCAGCGCCATCATTTGAAGTGTAGACTGGTACTGACATCGTGGAGGGTAAATGCCACTGTTTTTTTCAGCCAAGCAATCTGTGAAGCAGCTGTCTTACCTTGTTTATTTACGGCACTGTAAATGTGTAAAAGTGTTCCTCTTACAACTTGCAGTCATGTGCTAATACTGAGTGTTTATGCTGGCTCTGGCTTAAACTGTAACCATGGTTGTATGTTTTTTCCACTTTTTTTTTCAACTGCCACTCTCAGAGCAAGTACAGTGTTTCTCCCAATAGCAGAAAAAAGGAACTCAGCGCACAGCAGCTGGATTTATTTAACAAAAGGTAATTGTGTACAGTATTTCCTACCGATCATAGTATGTTACTGCCGGTGCAGAGTTCCTTTATCTGCTAGTAGGAGTTTCGGCAGTTTCTTACGAACATACGCAATTTGCCAGCAGATAAAGGCCTAGAGGTCTATCAAGTCTGCTCGAATGTGCAGCTAGCACCCCTTATTCTGCAGCTGCCCCTCCCTTCCACCCTTCCCTTCATTAACCCTCCCCCTTGTCCTGTCCCATCCCCTTTTGAAGCAGTCCACTGTTCTACTGGATACCACTTCTGCAGGTAACGATTCCACCCGCCACCACCCTCTCTGTAAAAAGTGTCTCCTCATCTCCTCCTGAACCTTCCTCGCCTCCAGTCTCATATCATGGCCCCTGGTGGCCCTCCCTCCTTACTTTGAACAGCCCTCTGTACCGTCTTGTTTATTCCTTTCATGTATTTAAAGGTTTCAATCATGTCACCCCTGTCTCCTCTCCCCAGTGAGTACATGTTCAACTCCTTCAACCTCCTCTCGTGTGATAAGTCCCCAGCCCCTTGATCATCTTTGTCGCCTGCGCTGCACCCCTCCAGTAACCTAATGTCCCTCTTCAGATACGGACGCCAGTACTGCACGCAGTACTCCAGGTGTGGTCTAACTAATGACCTATACAGTGGCAGAATCACCTCTCCCTCCTTGAGGATATACCTTGCAATACAACCCAGCATTTTGTTGGCCTTTGCAGCTGCCTTCCTACATTGTGCTGAGTTGTTCATTGACCCTGTAATGAGCACACCCAGATCCTTCTCCTCCTCTGTCTGGGCTAGCTGCACTCCCCCAGCTGGTAACTCCTCCTTGGGTTCTTCATCCCAAAATGCAGCACCTTGCACTTTTTGGCATTAAAGCCCAGTTGCCAGGTGTCTGACCAGGTTTTAAGCTTTGCCAGATCATCGTGCAACCCCTGCCATCCCCCTAGGTCATCCATCACTGTGCCTACCTTGGTATCATCAGCAAACAGACTGATCTTGCTCTTGATGTCCCATGATATGTCTGCAATGAATATCCCAAACAACACTGGTCCCAGCACCGAGCCCTGTGGAACACCGCTCGTCACTGCCCTTGGGTGTGAGAGCTCCCCACCCACCACCACCCTCTGTTGCCTTCCTGCAGCCAGTTTCCTACCCATCTCACCAGCTTTGCACCCACCCACCCTGGTGCTTACTAACTTCCTTCCCAGCCTTCCATGTGGCACTGAGTCGAATGCCTTACTGAAGTCCAGATACAGGACATCCACTGCATGGCCCCTGTCCAGTTGCCTAGTTACCCAGTCATAGAACTCGACCAGGTTGGTTTGGCAGGATCTGCCACGTATGAAGCCATGCTGTCTGCTGTCCTGTAGTCCTTTGGCGTCTGGGAGGCCACCAGCCTCTCCTTCAGGATAGTCTCCATTAGCTTACCCACGATGGATGTGAGGCTCACTGGTCTGTAGTTTCCTGGTTCATCCTTGGGGCCACTCTTGTGGAGGGGCACCACATGAGCCATCCTCCAGTCCTGAAGTACACACCCCGAATGTAGTGAGGTATTAAATAGGTCTGCCAAAGGTTCTGCAAGGACCTCTTCCAGCTCCTTCAGTACCCTGGGGTGGATGCCATCTGGGCCTGGTGCCTTGTCCACCCTCAGTGCTTTCAAACCCTCTTGAACTCTGCTCTCCATGATTTCCCCATCTGTCACCACATCCCACCCTGCTTCTGCCATTTCTCCCACCTTGGGTGTTACCCCCCTCTTCTCTTTAGTAAATACTGAGCAGAAGTACTCATTTAGTGCTTCCGCCTTATCGCACCCTGCTTCCACCCAAGCCCCTCCTTCCTAATCCTTACTATGTGGTCCTTACAGCTCCTTTTCTCCCTGATGTACTTAAAGAAGTCCTTCTCCCCCTTCTTAATGCCTTGTGCCAGCCTGAGTTCCGTAGATGCTTTGGCTCCCCTTACTGCCCTTGTCACCTCCTTCGATTCTGACAAGTACTCCTCCCTGTCCTCCCCCCTTCCTGTTTTCTTGTACTTCCTAAAGGCAGCTCTTTTCCTCCTTACCTTTTCCATGACCTCCTTGCTTAACCAGATCGGTTTCTTAGCCCTAGCCTTCTTGCTCTGGGATTTGCAGCAGGTTTTGTTGCCTCCACTATCCCCAGCTTTATGAGCTCCCACCTCTGGTTAGTGTCCATACTAGACTGAATTCTGGCCAGGTACCCTTTTACCACTTCCCCCATCCTCCCAAAGTCAGCCCTCCTGAAGTCCAGCACTCGTGTGCCAGATTCCCCTCCTTCCTTGCCCATATCCAATGTGAGCCATACTGAGTGGTGGTCACTCCCTGACAGTGGTTCCTCCACTGTAAGTTCTCTCACAAAGTCCCCATTTCCCAGCACAAGGTCAAGGGTATTCCCTAACCTGGTTGGTTCACTGACCATTTGCAGCAGGAAGCTGTCCTGGAAGGCATCCAGCAGTACCTGCTCCCTTCTGTTCCTGGTTGTTGGGGTGCTCCAGTCCACTTCTGGCATGTTGAAGTCCCCCACAATCACCACACTACCCTTCTCGGAGGTCCTTCTGATCTGTCCCGCTAGTTCTCTTCCTACACTCTGCTCCCTGAATGCTTGTTTTTGTTCATTTACTAGATGCTATCCTCACATGAGCGCTGCAATGACAGCAGCTTCTTTTGCCAGCATATAACGCTTCATGAGGAGCACTACAGATGAACCCCCCCCCCCAAAAAAAAAACTCATCCATCCATCGACATAACTGGAAACCGCAGAGCTTTGCCGTCTGAAACAAATTTGCCACAGGCATCAGTGTATACATAAAATAAAGTGAAGGGAGGTAGAGCCCTGTTTAAATAGTCATACTTCCAAACTCAAGGCGTCAAGAAAACAGCCCAGGCCCCTATTCTACATTCAGTTCTTTTTAGCATTTCATTTATATGACAGTCAAACTTAAGGCTACTGTCTACCCAAAAACCCAGATATTTATATTCCGTTATTTGTTCCAGAAGTTCTCCAGTGTTGGTTTTGACTTCCAGTGCTAGGGAGCTGATTTTATTTTTTGAGCTGTTTGTGAACAGCATTGATTTTGATTTTTTGATATTTAAAATCAGGTTTGATTTAGCAAACCAATTGTATATGGCCGTAAAGTCACCCTGCAGAGCTTCTAACTTGATGTATGTTCGGTCCAGTGGTCAATAAGACTGTCGTCTGCATATAGTCTGATTTCAGACTTTTCCACAGCTGATTTGCGTAAATGAAAAATACAAATAATATGTATTTTGATATTGCTTGAAGTTTTCAGTTCTTTTTATCGTGATTTGTTTTATGTTTCTAATAAAATTGTGCATTTACTAATACTTATTTATGCTGCAGTCCGAGAACAGCATCTAACTCAAATATACCCCCGTGACAGCACACCTGTTTTGAATAAACATTGGGGTGTTTAAGGTGTTGCCTGGAAATCTTTTATGTACCTTGATAAAGCCCAAAACTGTTGGTATGGGCTCCTATTGTGAGGCTGTAATATATGGATAAGCCTCACTAATACTGTACTAAGTTATACACAAAGTTCCCAGTAATAGTTCACTACTCTCAATAATACTGTCCTGAAAAGTGACAATACTATTGTTTGTGCTGGTAATACTACAGTTCAAAGGTCATCTCCAACTGTAGTATTATCAGTGGATCCATATATTACAAAAAATAACAGAAAGATAAGGGTTTTACAAGGTAGCAATACCATCTCGAGGTTTTGGGGACTTTAGGACCTCTCGAGCTTTGCTCTTGAGGTTCCCTGTCCCCAAAACCTCTCAATGGTATTACTGCCTTGTAATACACACTTATCTATTATTCTGTTTATTATGCTGTTTTTTTTTACTCTTTTATTCATGTAATAAATAGTTTTTAAACCTTTACCGTAGTTAGGGTCATTATTTATTTTATTTGGTACTGTGTTGCCCAGCTTTTTGTAGTCTTTGCATCCCAGCATCTTTCTTGATTTGCTGTATGCTTTGATGCACTGACTGGATTGTTTGAGGGTGTTGCTAATGATAACCCCCAGGTCGCATTCCTCAGTCGATTTAGTATTGATTCTCAGTTGCCATAATTTAGTATTGTGCAGCAGCCGCATCATAGAACCATGAGACAGAAAGTGACAGCGCAGTTGGAGGAGCTATCCTCAACAGCACACAGCTTGCCCAGCTGTGACTTCATCTTCTGTCCTAAGGGTTCATGAAATGGCTGCTGCCTTGATTTAAGATGAGAAAGCATTAGACAGGGAGTGTTGCTGCAACAGTCCAGCTCAATACCTTTTTTGAAAGGGCTTTCTTGGGCTTTTACACTAAGACCCTGTCCACACTGGAGTTCTTGGCAGTCGGTAATGTTACAAGAACAGCAAACAGGGTTCATGTCCATGCTGTAGTACGGTAAAACCATGCTATAGTGTTCAAAAACCATGCTGAAAATCTGATCGGAGCAGGTTTCAAGCACGAATTCAGACCAAAACAATTGCCTTAAACCGTGTTAACAGCAGTGTGGATGCAAACCATGCTGTAACACGGTTTAAGGCAACCTCCGCCAACTTCTGTTGCTTTTATTTTGCTGCCCAACAGAAAAGGGGATAAGTTACTTATATTCCCGACTTCACAGTGAGCTTCCGCATCCAAGGATGTAAATTTAATCCCAAGCCGTTTCTATGCCCGTTCGTGAGTACCCCGGCATCCATATTGCTACAAGCATGCTTGGGAACTCGGAACGGCAAGCACGCTGTCGGATCGCAGTGTGGACGCACCAACAACTGTGCTCCATTACGGAACACAAAACGTTATCAGAAATGTTTTAAAAAGAGAGCAGCAGTGTGGACATGGCCTAAGTGACCCTGCCTACCTAGAGTCCCCTTAAAGTACCATTTTTTACTAATCCTGGAATCTCCTATGACATAAACAGTACCGGAGACAGCCCAGTGTATACTCAAGTGTCGTGAAAAGAGGTGGGCTGTGGGTGGGACTTGTGGCTTATTCAGCTTTAGCCGCATACAAAGGTCACAACCTTACCTTACCTTTGTAACATACCACCCAGCGTGCCCATCTCAAGGCTGGACACTTCTGCTTTCAAAGCCCAGGTTTCAAGTGACAGAGTTGCGAGGGCTACCACAGTTTCACTGGGAAACAGTGCTCGAAATGTCTGTTTAGAGGCTGCTGAGTTCATGAGTGTTTCTGTTTTTTGTTTTTTTTATGACAGCTCGAAGATGAAATCAGTGGTTGCTTGGAATTCCTGCAGACTGTATACTCTGTGTTCGGTTTCACGTTCAGACTGTATCTTTCAACCCGACCTGAGAAATTTCTTGGGGAAATCAAAACATGGGAGCAGGCGGAAGAGGTAAAGAAAAGGGATTCTATACCAGTAAAGAACATACAGATATGTAATAGAGGATGTATGTGTGTGCTTACACGAGGACACACATGCATACAGACACATTTAAACACTATGTCAACAGAACCTGAGAAATTTGTGGGGGAAACTGAAACCTGGGAGCAGGTGCAAAAAGTTAAATATATACATATACAGTATATGTATATGTTAGGGGCCACCATATGGTGCAGTGCTGTTGTGTCAGTAATGGGTTTGGGAGCAGACTTGGAAGACTGCCAGCAGCCCTCCCAGCCAGGGAGGGATGACTCCAGGTTCTGGCACCACAGCAACTCCCCCACAGGATGCCATGTCTGTGCACATGGGGCTAACAGTCGACCATTACCAATCACTGCAGGGAAAAGTGGGTGGTGAAAAAAAATTGGGGGGGGGAGCAACCCCACCATCACTACTAGGATGGTGATGGATATAAAGGACATGTATGAGCAAGGAAGGAACAGTTGTAAACACTGGAGCAACAAAGGATGAGAGGAGATTTGTTCCTAATGTACCATGCCTTTTTTTTTTTTTACTTGTCCCTCGGTCTCATCTTGGAGGAACCTACCTTCCTCCGGTCTTGCCGGCTGGGCCCCGACGTAACGGGAACCCAGCGTCATGATGCATGCCACCGAAGTTTTTACCATGGTTTCTCCCGTTTTTTGTCCCTACCCCTGACGGCGCTGACACGAAGGACTTGGCATCCTGACGTGCTGATGCATGCCATCTGCAAGTGCCCACAGCACCCTCACCACCCTGACTCCTGAGGAGCAGTGTTCCCTGCTGCCCGTGCTTCCACCAGCAGCAGTGCTATGGGTGCAGCTGCTGCCCGGTAACCCCCGGAGGAGGAGCGCATCTGTTGAGGCGCTCAATCCTTCCAACTCCTGACAACCTGGGCCCATTCCTGAACCCCTGTCGCCAGCATAGCACAATGTACTGTGCCTTTAACAGTAAAGATATATGGGACTGTTTAGCATTACAAATAAAGGACAGCGCCGATTCTGTGGCGCCAGGTGATAGGGGATTGCCTGGCATGCTGGTGACGCAGGTTTGTGCCCCAAACCGGGACGTCAGGAGCAGAGACCAGCTGGAGGGGCTTAGGGCATCCTAGGGACACTCTTCTCGGGGAGGTTGGGGGGTGGGAGCAGGCTTGCACAGCTCTGGAGTGACTCCTGGCGTTGATGCACGATGTGGCATGGGTGACCACACACTGCCTATGCGGCAGGCCAAGAGATCACTGCATGTGCAACCGCTGTGGGTGGGGGACGGGGAGAAAAGCGGAAAGCCACCACATGACCAACTGAATGATGGCTGCCCGGGTCCCCTCACGCCACAAAGACCTGGTGTGCGGCCGGAGCCAGTCCCCCACTGTGTGCCCGGACCGGTAATGGAGCTGCTGTCTCCTCCTGTGGACCCCCCCCCCAGCAAAGGGATACATCTGGGACACAGCAGATTGGGGATGGTGGATGAAGGTGAGAAGGACTGACCTGAAGGACCCTTGGCAGTCTGAAGGAGTGGTTGGTCGGGGGCATTGGAGGAGCAAAAAATTAAAGGACAAACCCCTATGGAAATAGGAGTTGTAGAAAACAGTTGAGAGGAGACTTGTACAAATCAAATAAGAGAGGAAGTTGGGTAACAGAGAGTGGTGGCTGTCTGAAACAGGCCACCTGAAGCTGCAGTGGAACATGGGACAGGTTATATCTTGGCAATATTAGCCCCTAGGACTGCAGAAGTTGGTGGGCAACATCTCAGTCCTTGGGGTGACATTTTTTTTCTCTTTATGCCCTTTTCTCGCTGCAGTACTCCCCTTTTTCGGGAGACTCCTGTAGCTTTGTATGTCTCCGCTCCTCTAACTGGCCACCAGCGCAGTCCATCCCCCCATGGAGCCTTGGTTATACCCCCCAGGCAGGTACTGGGTGGGGCCCTTACACCCCGATGTGTCTGTATTTTGTTGAGGATGCTGTCGCTGGCATTGGAGATCGGGGCTGGAAGCTGCGTCTACTGAGAGTTCTGCAGGATGTTTCTTGGTTTTCTGGTCCACCCAGGACGTCGGCTCACTGGGAGAGCCTGGGGCAGAGCATGTCAGGATGTGCATACACTCCAGCTCCCGACCAACGTCCTCCCTCCCTCCCTTCTTCCATTCATCCCGCTGCACCTCCACCCATGATCACCCAGGTGGCGGAATAGTAGCGGGACAAGCTACCCCGGAGGAGAGAGCAGCCTCCTGGGCGCCGATTCCCCCTCGGCTGACCCTCCAGCCGCCTAAGTCCGTTCCTGAACCCGGGTTGCTGGTGCCGCAAGCGGAGAGCATACCACTGCGTCGGTGGGCTGGCTAGGAGTGAAATCTTTGACAAGTTTGGTGTCAGTATCTTCTGCTGTTCGAACATCATTAGTGAAATGCATAAAATTCTCCTTTTTACACTATGTGAGAGCACAAACACTAAACTTTCTTTCTTGACTTTGTAATCCCTAATGTATGCATTAAATTAGTTCTTTGCAGTGTATGTACCGCCTTCTCATATGAACTTTCTGGAGTGGAATTCTAGGGCTCATACGTGAACCCAGGCTGCCCCTGTGACAGAGCATTTTTTTGCAGCCTGCAGATCTGGAAACTCAGATCCTTTTCTGAGTTGGACACAGATTGTTGGGCAGTGAGCTGCTATGTCGGCGTAAAAACAGCGTGGCCCTATTACTGATGGAAATGGGGTCAGCATGTAGCGGTGCCATGCAGGAAACCTAACTTTTATCTCCCAAGCTAGACACCAGCACTGGGCTTGTGTAGTTAAGAGCGCTTTATGGAGCTGGCCCAGTGGTGCTGCGGGTTGAGGTGCTGAACGCCAGGCCTCGCTTCATGCTGATGACCTGTGTTCGGGAAAGAAACACAGGATACCAGGGGTTGGCAAGGGAGGGAGAAGCATGAGCATCCCAGAGACTGCTTTCCTGTCCCAGGTAGGGAGGATTGCTGGCTCCACCAAGTGACTGTCACAAGGTGGAGGCCTGGAGATAGTGCAGGGAAGCAGATAGCGGGAGGTGCTGGGGACCGTGCCTCCATGTGCATACACTGATATGCATGCACCAGTAACGTGGGCTGGGGAGAGAAAAGAAGGATAAATGGTGGTGGTGCAGGTATTAATGAAGTCCTGCCTGCCAGTCCCTCACCCGCCTCGCCACCAGGACACTGAAGGCCAGGAACCGAATACTTGACTAGGGTCCCCCCGATACCGCCATGGGGGTAGACATGCAAGAGCGCTCTGTGGAGATTGTGCAGTCAGACAATGGAGGGAAGGACCCCCCCAAACACACACACTGCTTGATCCCTTCAGTGGGGATCCGGAGCAGCATGAGAGTCTGACATATTGTGTGGTGGCGGGGGGAGTAGAAGGAATAGGAGGTGGCAATATTTGCATTTTTTTTTTTTGCTCCTCCCTTCCTCCCTCGCTCCCTGGCCAGCCACTCCTTCGGGTCACCTAGGACCCCAGCTGGCACTCCAACCCACCGCCAACCACCACCCCACATGTCAGGCTCCCGGGTAATCCGACGTATCCCTTCATCAGATAGGTCCTTCCCTCCGAGGGAGAAGACACTGGGGGTGCTGCTGGGGTGGACCTTGCTTGTCCACGGCTTTATGGTGGTGGGGGACCGGCAACCATCACCCGGTTTGCCAGGGAGCCATTTTTCCTGGTGTTTCCTTGGGAACGCGACATCCAGGACGTCAAGGCGAGAGCCGACGTCCATCGTGCTCCCTATGCAGTGGGACCCAACATGCTGCCATGCCTCTGGTCTCCGCCAGAGATTGGCAAAAACCGGGCCGCTCAGGCCCTCCTCCCCCGGGAGATAGCGAGCCATTGTGGGACGCTCGGGCCATTTCCTCCCCCGAACAGCCCTCTGACACCCAGGTCCATTCCTGAACTCATGTCGTAGGCGCCACAAGCAGAAATCCAACTGCTGCATCGGCGGGGCGGTTCTATGGCAGTATTTAAAGGATAAACCGAGCAGTAGTGTCATGGTGGGAGTTGTTGAAAGTGGGAGGCGGTAATCAGCACTCCCAAAAAGGGGGGGATATGAATAGAATTTTGGAAAAAGAAACCAACAGATGGTGAGAGATGGACTAGTGGAAAATGTGATTACTGTGCTCTGTCATTACAGCAGTTGGAGAGGAGTCTAAACAACTTTGGACTACCTTGGGAGCTGAATCCCGGGGACGGAGCCTTTTATGGACCAAAGGTAAGGAAACTATAGCTGAGCCCAGAGGTATAGAATCGAATTTGGAACCTCAAGCCTGCACAGTTGTGAAGATGGTGACCATGCTTGGAAGGTGAGCCAGGGCTGCCAGACCACAGTTATGAGCACCTCCTGAGCAGCCTAGCATCCATGGTGGGCCCAGTCGTCAGCGGCACAGTGAAGGAGGGGCAATTTGCTAGCCTCCACTCATGCTCCTTTGGATGCGCATGTTGTAGGCATGTTGCGCTGTCCTACCAGGGAGTGAGAGAAAGTGGGGAAAATGCGACTGTCAGGAGGATGACTTTATATATGACTATATGGTTCGACCTGGCCTTTGGGACAAGTAAGCCATCATCAAAGGTTGACTATTAGATTTCAGACGGGCAGACTACAGCCGGATAAGGGAACTGGTCCAGGACAAGTTAATAGGAGTAGACCGCATCAGGAATGTGGAGGAAAGATGGGGGGGTGGCAATCAAGGGCCATTCTTGAAGCAACAGTCTTCCATGAGAATGGTAATGAAAAGGAAAAGGTACATGAGACCATTCTGGTTCTCTAGAAAGGTCAGCATAGCAGTGAAAGTCAAAAAGCAGGCCTTCACCAGGTACAAGGAAAAACAAGGGAAGGAAGACTGGGGAGAGTACCAAAGGAGAACAAGGGAAACAAAAAGGCAGTGTTACAGTGGGGGGTCGAGGGCAGTGGAAATCAGTTCTTTAGATATATTAGGGAAAACAGAAAGAAGAAGGAACTGTTGTTGGGCAGGCAGAGGGATGTAGGCGAATTGAAGTGGATGGACAGAAAGCAGCCATTCTTAACAACTACATTTGCTCTGTATTCACAAGGGAAAACAGATCCTCTCCCAGACTGTGGCATTAAGGCAGCAGTAAGGTGATCCCTGAAATGAGGCAACAAGTATTTACCAGTGAAAGAGTTTGGAAAGGGCTAGCAGCACCAAAGATAGATAAGGTCCTGGGGCCAGATGGGGTGCATCTGAGGGTACTCAAGGAACTGGCAGAAGAAATAACAGTTACGTAAGAACTTACTGTAACAGTAGATCTTTGAGAGAGATTACTGCAGTAGGTCATTACATGTAGGACTCCGCCCCCTGGCATCAGGACCACACGGCAAACTTCTAGCTAGCAATCCATAGCAGGGGATCACCCCAGTGACACATGACGGGACGACAGCATGACACTATAAAGGGGGTGGTCCCCACGCCCGCCCTCCAGTTCTGCCGCCTGAAGACCCCTGAAAGGGAAACAGTAGAAAGGAGAAAACTTCTTGAGCCTTGAGCTGCTGAAAAAGCACCCTGGGAAAGGAAAGACTAAGCAGAAGCTGGGGGAAGGTGGGAGGGGAAAAATATGACCTACTGCAGCAACCTCTCTCGAAGATCTGCTGTTACGGGAAGTTCTTACATAACTGTTATTTCTTACTTCGAGAGGGTTCCTGCAGTAGGTCATTACACGTAGGACAGAATTCCAAGCAGTCAAGAAGAGACAGTCGGAGACTGAGGTCTGGGAGGAGGAAGAGTCTGCAGATCAAGACCCCAGTTAGGACAATAGGCCCTGAAGGACAGCCAGTCCAAAGCCGGCCCTGCGCCTAGAGATGATGTCTAGACTGTAATGCTTGGTGAAAGTATGGACGGCACTCCATGTGGCCACGGCACAAATGTTAGAGGCGGACACATTTCTGAGAAAGGCAATAGAGGCGGCCATGCCACGGGTCAAATGCCCTTTAACTTCCCCCGAAAGTGGTTTCTCATACTTTTAATAAATGAAAGTGATGCAGTTAGCCAACCACTTGGAGAGGCATTGTTTGGAGACAGCTGTGCCCTGATGTTTGGGCGCAAAGGAAACAACTAGTTGGACTTGCACACCTCCTTGGTTTGAGAAATGTAATAATGCAAAACCCTGTGCACATCAAGGGTGTGCAAAAGGTGCTCCCCCCCATTGGAGTATTCAGGATAGTAAACCGACAATTAAATATCCTGGTTTAATGTCACCTTGGATGCCACCTTTGGAGGAAAGGAAGGGTTAGTCCTCAGAGCCACCCTGTCTCTGGAAAATTAAATAAGGCTCCTTACGAGGGCCTGAAGCTCAGAAATCCTTCGTGCTGAGGTAATGGCAACTAAAAACAGAGCTTTCCAAGACATGTAGCACATATAGCAGCTTGCTGCCATCTCAAAAGGGGGGCGAAGTAAGCTTCTCTAAAATAAAGTTCATATCCCAAGGGGGGACCGGACTACGGACTGGAGATTTCAAGTGGAGGATCCCCTTAAGGAAGGTTTTGGAGATCTCCAACTGAGCAAGATTCTTGCCGTCCACCGGAAGGTGATGGGCAGAGATCGCAGAAAGATGGACCTTCGGGGAGGAATAGCTGAAGCCTAAATCAGATAGATGCAAGAGGTACTGTAGGACCTGGCGAGCCAGCAAGAAAAGGGATCCAAGCCCCTGGCTGTCGCCCAAATATTGAACCTCTTCCACTTCATAGCATATGTCGTTCTGGTAGAGGGTTTTCTGGCTTCCACTAAAACTTGGGCTACTCGGGAGAAAACCTGAAGCATTACACTGCTACGTCCAGAGGTGTCACGTATGCGAGTGAAGAGATCTGAGGCCCGGGAGCACCAGATTGCCCTGCTCCTGAGTTAGAAGGTTGTGCAGGAGAGGTAGAGGTACTGGAGGTTCCAGTGCTAGCTGCTGCAGCAGAGGGAACCAGATCTGCCTAGGCCAGAGACGAGCAATGAGGATCACGTGTGCTCCCTCCGCTTGAAGCTTCAGCAGGACCTTCTGAAGAATTGGAAGGGGGGGCATACCGAAACTTCCCTATCCAGCAGAGTGAAAACACGTCTTACCAAAAAACACCACTCCCAGGAACAAGTGAGCAAAAACTGGGTAGTTTTGCGTTGGATGGGGAGGCAAAGAGGTCCAGTTCTGGTGGACCCCACTGGTTGAACAGACTTTCTGCTACGTCTTGCTTCTGTTCCCACTCGTGAGCCTGCACGGTGGTGCAACTGAGACTGTCTGCCAGAACATTGTGAACGCCCAGGACATGGACTGCTGGCAAATACAGATCATGCTGGACTGCCCAGTACCACACCCGCATTGCCTCCCTGCAAAGGGGGTACGATCGGGTGCCTCCCTGTTTGTTTATGTACCAAACCATAGCTGTATTGTCTGTCTCAACAAGGAGTGTTCCCAGGCATAAGAGGGTCTGAAACGCTTGGAGAGCACAGAGCACGGCTCTCATCTCCAGGACATTGATGTGCAGATGCACTTCCTGTGGCAACTACCTCCCCTGAGTTCGGTGGTCTCTTAGGTGGGCACCCCAACCCTGACCTCAGGCGTCCATCGTGAGGGTCATGGAGGGGGAAGGGGGTGAAATGGGGCCTCTGAGGAGAGGTTAGATAACTCCTGCTGCCAAAGAAGATCCCTCTTCATGCCATTGGAAGCCATGATTCTGTGGTCCAGGTTGTCCAAACGCTGATCCCACTGGACCTCGAGTGTCCACTGGGTTACCCTCATGTGCAGTCTGGCCATCAGAACGGTGGGAATGGCAGCCACCATGAGACCCAACAGCCGAAGAACAGAGTGAGCTGTGGTCCAGCGAGAGTTGGCTACAGCAAAGGCTTGCAGTTTCAGGGTATCTGCTCTGTCTGGATGAAGGAAGACCCTGCCCTGGACCGTATCCAGCACTGCTGCGTGGAGGCACTGGGAGGGTAAAAGATTTGACTTTTGATAATTCACCATGATACCAAGATGGGGGAAAAAAGGTCCAGGGTGTAGGAGAGAGACTCCTGCAGACTGCCCTGGGATGGGGTTGACAAAAGCCAGTCATCCAGGTATGGGAACACATAAATCCTCCAGCGGCATAACACCGCTGCCACCACCACCGCTAAGCACTTGGTGAAACCCGGGTGCTGAGGAAATGCCAAAGGGGAGAGCCTTAAATTGAAAATGGTTCCCCTGGAAAGTGAACCTGAGGTAGCGGTGGTGGGCTGGGAGGATAGGGATGTGCAGGTAGACATCCTGCATGTCCAGCGAACAAAGCCACTGATCCTTGAGGAGCAGGGGCAAGAGTCCCTGGAAGGTCAGCATGCGGAACCTCTTGTACTCGACAAAGAGGTTCAGCATGCTGAGGTCCAGGATGGGTCTCAGATCTCCCATCTTTTTGGATACCAGGAAGAAATGGGAGTAATACCCCCTTCCTTCCTGTGCTGGAGGAATGGGCTCTATTCCTGACTTGGACAGAAGAGCCGGAATTTCCTCCTTTACCTAGAGGAAGATGACTTGATGGGTAGTGGGATCTGCCCAGAGGATTGTCCGGAGGCCTGTCCAGAAACTCTGTTGAGTGACCTCTTGCAACCATCTGCAATATCCAAGCACCTGTGGTGATCTCCTCCCACTCTTTGAGATGGAGGGCGAACCTTCCCCCACCGGTTCCACCGGAAGATCTGGAGGAGTCCCCCACAAGTCAGGAGGTGGAGGGGAGGGCCGCTTGATGACCTTCAGCGGCTCTCTGGGATTCGGCTGGGGTTGTCCCAGCCCGTGGCACGGCACTTACCCGGACATCTGGCCTGAGGCTGCTTGTTCTGCTTCCGCTGTGGATGATGAAAAGGTTGCTTGGGTTTGAAACCGGAGCAGGTACAGGGAGCGGACGTTCCAAAGGGACCTGCTGCTATTTTGTAGCTCGGTAATAATATCCTTCACATCAGCCCCAAACAGGATGGGGCCCTGGAATGGGGCATCCAGGAGAGTGGATTGGACTTCTGGTGCCAGGCCCACTATATGGAGCCATGCAAGCCTTCTTAGGCAAACTCCCGAGGCAGTGCAGTGGGCCACCGAGTCAACAGAAGCATAGGTGGCTCGTAGGGCGTGGCAACAGGAAGACTTTGTAAGCCTCACTTTGCAGAGAAGTCTGTCCCTGAGATCTTGGTCTAGAATCGACTGAAGCTCTGACTCCAGATCAGTCAGGGAGGATTTATGGTAAGAAATCATGTGGGTCACATAATTCAATGACCTCAAAGCGCAAGTGGAAGAGGCATACACCTTGTGGCCGTATTGGTCCATCTGCTTGGACTCCTTGTCTGGAGGAGAGGCACTTAGGTGTTTAGGCTTGGCCGATCTGTCATGAGCCGCAGTTATCACTATGGAGTCAGCTTTGGGCTGCATAGTGAGATGAGAAACCCCATCCGGGGGATGGTAGGTACTGTTTTCCTTTTTGGAGACCACAGGGATGGAAGATGGCTGCTACCAAATGGTGGATGTCAGGTCCTCGTGCGGCCCCGTCCATGGAGGGATGGGCAGGGGGTCTGCATCTGAAATGTCCAGGTGTTCTGCGAGCCTTTTTCTTTTTGGGTCTAGCTCTTGGGTAGCCCAGCTGCAGGTGGACTGGATGGACTGGAGGAGCTCAGCAAATGAAGGGTCCTCTGGAGGGGACTTGGGGGATTCCTTTGGCTGGGGCTCAGTAGCAGAACGGGAGCCCAAGCTGGCTGAAGAATCCAAGTCTGACCCCAAATTTGAAGATGCAGGCCTACTGGGGGAAGAGGCCTTATCTGACACATCCTCCGTGACCTTGTTGCCAGGCAAAGTCCGGGGGGGGGGGGTCTGACAGACTCCCTATCTGACAACCAGGAGAGAGGCTCCTAGAAACTGCCCTGGGGCCAGCATGAGGATTGCAACAGGTTCTGGGCCAGCGAGCTCCTGGAGGAGCTGAGATTTGGCATCCTTCCACCATGAAGGAATGGTCCCCTAAGCATCAGCCTGTGTCCTATCTGGAGCTTGGGGCGGCGGTGGAAGCAGAGGCTGGAACCATGTTTTTTTAGTTGTTTAACCAGGAGTAGCACACTATGCTGAAAGCTTTTTTACAGGAGTAACCTGGGAGCACAGGGAAGTTAAGTGACTTGCTCAGGGTCACACAGTATGCAAGTGGAAGCTGTGGGATTCAAACCCAGGTCTGGTCTGCTGGATGTCACCAGATTTGCAGCTCAGAGCCTTAAACCACTGCGTTATACTGCTCACCTTGTGTACCCCGAGTGAGGGTATGAGGGGTAGCCAGGGAGCTGGTAGCTAAAGGGGTAGCCCTGTGGGTTGTACCTCTGATACAAGTGACCCTGATATGGGTACCTGGGCGTATACGCGGCGTCAGGTAACCCGTCGATGGATTCCCTGGCACTAGGCAATAAGGATATTGCAGTGCAGGGTAGCATGGGACTGTGCCCGGAAGACCAGCAGGTGGCAGGGCAGACGGTCCCGAAGGAGGCGGGGCCGAGGGACCGCTAGGCACAGATGGGTCTGTTGGTGGGCCTGGAAGATCCGGGATCCCGGTTGGGACCTGAGAAGGGCCTGGTGGAAGCTCAGGTGTCTGAGCATGAGGAGTAGGCAGGGCACCCAAAGAGCTGTCAGACAGCAGGGGAGCGACCAGTACACCAGCCATCACTGGGTCGGGAAGGGCATTGACCAGTGAGGAGCTCCTAGTGTAAACAGATGGAGACACTAGTCAAAGAGGACCTTGTGAACTACCTGGAGAGCAGTGGACTCCAGGATAGTAAACAGCACAGGTTTCTGGCTGGGAGGTCAGCGATTACTCAGGGTTCATCAGTACCAGAAGGACGTTGTCCACATAAAGGTGTGTATTATGTTCCTGTCCATCTACCATGAGGATACAAATCCCTGTTTGCTCCCTGAATACTTGCTGCATTTTCAAACGATCAAGATTACCACAAGCCCTGAATGTGCCAAAGATATGGCTCGCCTGGCTTGCGGCAATCTAAAGGAGTTTTCTATCCCTTGTGGTAATTGACACTTGCTAGATTATCTTTTTGTGTTTTAGCTTATATCGGTAACGGGAACCACAGCCGGCCCAATGGTGCGGAGGGCAAAGGCACCCATGCCTCACCTGCTGTCACACCGGCAACCCAGGGTCAGGAACGACCCTGCACCACTTGGGGGTTGGCCGGGGGGAGGAGGATTGAGCAGCCCAGCAAATGCTGTCCTCCTCCTCCAAGAAGGGAGAGCAGACTTTGCCACTGTAACAGTGCCTCCTAGGTGATCGTGGGAGGCAGTACGGCTGGTCAGCAGTTCTGGGTGGGGAATACTCCCCAGCGGGAGATGTAAGCACGCTCTCTGACTCCGCGGAGCATCTGTGGGTTCAGAGGAGAACACCAGAAAAAAACAGTGGTTGCAAGATGCTGCCCCATGGAGCCCCACAGACCTCACACTGCCTACTGGGCACAGGGACTACAGATCCAAACGTGACACTGTAAGGGGGCTTGGGGACTCCCTCCCCTCCCACACGGCCCTGCCACACGGAGCAATCTGTGGGACAGTCAGTGGCCCTAAGGTAAGTTCCAGGAATGGCGGGCGATGAGTTTGAGGAAGCCGTGAGGGCCAAAAGGGACTGCCAGTGGAGGGGAGAAAAAAAATGACAGGGACCATTTTAACCGAACTTGTACCTGAGATGTGGCCCAAGCTACCATAAAGCAGGACCTCAATTTTGGAGTGGTTTACCAGATTCATTGCAATCTGCTTCTTAGTGTTATTCTTTTAGGAAGCTTTTTTTGCAATATTTATATAGTCAAAGAAACCGTTATTGTAATTCTTTTTCATTCTATGTTTGTTTATTGTCGTCTTGTATTATGCTTGCATTTATTTCTATTTTTATTGCAATCTCTGCCTGGGCTAAGCTTGAAAAAGGACCCTTGATCCAGTGCTCTCTCACAGTTATCAAATAACTAACTACATACATAAAATAAAAGGTAAACTGTTGGATCTGTGCCTGTGATTGTAGAGTTGGGCGTAGTTGCTGCAGTCGGGAATGCCACAGTTGCAGCAATGCAGTGGTTTGACGCAGAGTTTGATTCAAGCCCTTTACCACCCTTTGAAAATCCAGCCCAGGGGCTCAATGTAGAGAGCAAAGAGATGGAGGGATGGGGGCGCTGCCCTACCTCGTCGTCCTTCCCAGAGAAAATCAGCCATCAGCCTGACCGTGTACTCTAAACTGAGCCATTGGGGAGCTGTAAATTCCCTGGAGGAACTGTTGTAGCTGGCTAGGAACACCATGAGTTGTAGCACCCTCAATAAATAAGGCTGTTCGACCAGGTCAAAGGCCCTTTCTGCATCCACCCACAATTAAAGCAGCTGTATTGCTTTCCTGGATGTTACTGAGGAGGTTCAGTGTCCTCCTGGTGTTGTCCTGTGTCAGTCTTCCAGGTGCAAACTCCATCTGTTTTAAAGATATTAAAGAGGGGAGAAATCTCTCCAACCATCTGGCAGTTAAGCCAGTATAGATTTTATTTTATTTATACTTTTGTTTACCAGGTAAGATGTTACAAAGAACATAAACAGACAATGCATACAATACAATAAAATAACCACAGATTATAGACATTCTCATTTTAAAGAATCAACATAATACTGTCTTAATGGCAATTTGAAAGTACAGTAGAGCCCGTTTATAAGAACAACCAATTTGCCACGGAAAAATGTTCTTATGAATGGGCTGTTACTAAAAGCGGGCTTCCATTTAAGGCAATACCGCCAATGGACACTAGATGGCTCCCAACCCCACTAAGTGTAAAAATGACTGGGAATGGGTATTTCATCAGTTATAAATTAAAACAATGAATGTTAAAAATTATATCACTACAGTATACAGTTTTAAAAATAAACACGGAGAGTGTGTAAAAACAAGTTGTGACACACACATAAATGAATTCATAGCTGTACCCATGTTAAAAGCAGCACATGAATCTAGTTTTAAAAGTAGCACATGAATGAAGTCTAAGCAGCAGCACTGGAATCAAGTTTTGATTTACCGAAGTCAGTTATTTCTTGCTGCCTGTTGCTAGAGAGGGTTCCTGAGGCCACTTCCTCTCCAAACAATTTGGATGTTCTGAGCGAGTGTTAGCACAGTCCTCTGATTTTTCTCCATGGCAGTCTTCTTCAACATTACAGCTAAACACAGTTGTTTAAATTGTGTTATGTTATGCAGGTATGCCATGGAGGAATTTTACTGTGAATGAGGATGTGTTGGTTAAGTGATTAGCTGGTTAGAAACAACAATAGCGAGCTGCACTACAACGGCAGCTGGAATGACAACATTAATTAGCCATGAATTGGTTTCCAAACACAATGCCTAGCAATCAGTCAGGTAACCAGGGAAGATTGCTGTGTGTAATTAGTGAATCATTTCACAGCCTAGCAAGGAATTTAGTTTTGTAAGACATCAGCAGGCAGCCATGGAACCACAGAGATTGCAGTGAACTGCCCAAAAAATTTTTTCTTACAACCTATCCGTGTAAGCGGCCCAGTGGTGCTGAGGATTGAGGCGCTGGACGCCACACCTTGCACCACGCTGGCAACCCGGGTTCGGAAACAAGCCCGGGCCATCGGGGGTCGGGAAGAGATTGAGCGTCCGCAGGACTGCTCTCTCTTCTCGGAGAGGGTTCCAGAGGAGCGATCGCTCAGGAGTGGCATCTGGTGGCAGTCTGGGGTGCCCAAAGTTGTGAAGCTGCGTATGCAGGGGATGGAGTTGCGGCATAGCGTTTCCTTGTATAGCCACACTACGCGGGGACAGGAACAGTATGTGTGTATATATATATATATATATATATATATAATCCCCACTCTTGGGGATAGGTGATGACACCTCGGCCTCTGGGTCCACACTCTCAGTACCGGACTGACCTCCTTTCCATGGGCTGACTTGTGTAGCCTGGCACTCTACACTACAAGATAGAGTGCACTGGGCGGATAGGGCGGCCCTTTCTCTGGGGGGGGGGGGTTCCAGATCCGGGGGTTGTGTCAGGTGGCACGAGGGAGAGGAGAGGTCTTGGTGGGAGGTAGAGACCAGAAGACCCCGATAATGCCGGAAAGAGTTCCCCAGGCAGTGGAGTACAAATAAAGTTCATAAAAAAAAAAAACAAACAAAAAAAAAACTGTGTGTTCTTATAAACAGGCTTTGCAGCATATATACTATAATGGGGCAAGATTGGTACATAGAGAAAATGTTGCTATAAATGGGATGTTCTTATAACCAATGTTCTTATAAGTGGGCTCCACTGTAGCATGACAGGTAATTTGATGTAAATTCATTGGTAAATTATTCTAGTGACTAGGGGCAAAATTGGAAAAAGCTACCATGCCCACCTTAGTTGTTACATTGGGAGCAAATACCATAAGTGAACTGTTAGAGCATAAGGTCTTAACTGCGTTCTTTATGTTCAACATGGAGTGCAAAGAAGAAGATGAGCCCAGCTTTAGAACATTATGAATCAAACAGTTTAAACTATAAAGGCAATATAAACTAGGGGTAGCCAGCCAGATAACCGATATAGAGTACAATGGTGTGTCCGAAATGGTACTTTGAATGCAAATCTGCGGCTAGCATGAAAAGTGGTGGTAAGTAAGGACATTTCAGACTTGGTTAATCCCTGGAGCAAGAAAGAAGTTGTAATTCATAATGGACAACAGCACATTATTAGCAACGGTCAATCTAGCTTGTTCGGTTAAAGAGTTCTGCAGTTAAACAATGTTCCCAATCTTTGGTTAAAATACTTCTACAAGTAGATTTTTTATGTAGGGAATAAGATAAACACGGATCTATTAAGATCCCCAGGTATTTGAACTGGAAAATCTGTTTCAGTCCAACACCTGCAAGGTCCTGCACTCCAAGAGGCTTATTATGGCCAGGCTTTGTCGTGACCCAAAGAGCACGCTCTTTGTTTTCTTGGATTTTAATAGCAGATGATTCATTTTTAACTAAGTTTCCAAAATATGAAAATCACTGTTCAGTCACCATTCAAGTTAGGTTATTAAATCCTCTGAGGGAGAGCTAGTATAAAGGATGATGTCATCCGCATATATCAGAGAGTCTGTGTGAGTTAACAAAGTTGGCAGATCTTATATGGTAATTAAGACCAAAATCAGGCAGTAGGATTTGCAGTATTTTTTTCCTTCCCGTCTTTTAGTGTATGAGATAACCGCCTCATGCCAGCTAGAGGGTAGGTTTCAGATGAAAAAAACGCATTAAGGGCTGGGGGGTTGAATTATCTCTGTAATGGTCTTGTACCACTACCCAGAAAAATAATCTGCTCCAGGTCTTTTATCTCATTTAAGATCTGCGATTGCTTTGTGGAGCTCTTCAGTAGAGAAGGGCTTGATTAATTGCTGTGGCTGATTGACTGTAACGGCCAGTAGCTTCAACTCTTCCAGAAACCTCTCCTGGGTCTGTGTGTGCTCCTCAGCAGAAGCGGTGTAGAGGGTTTTTGTAGTAAGATGTGAAGGCCTCAACTATCCCCTGCCAGAAATCTCTCCTGAGTCTGTGTGTGCTCCTCAGTAGAGGCGGTGTAGAGGGTTTTGTAGTAAGATGTGAAGGCCCCAGCTATGACCTGCCAGAAACCTCTCCTGGATCTGTGTATGCTCCTCAGTAGAGGTGGTGTAGAGGGTTTTGTAGTAAGATGTGAAGGCCCCAGCTATGCCCTGCCAGAAACCTCTCCTGGGTCTGTGTGTGCTCCTCAGTAGAGGTGGCGTAAAGGGTTTTATAGTAAGATGTGAAGGCTCCAGATCTTACTTCGAGAAACAGCTCTTGCAGCAGGTTACACCATTAGGACTGAAGCTGGCAGGTGCCAGGACCCCACGGAAATTTTCTAGCTAGCAGTATCCAGCGGGGACCGCCCCTGACGTCGGCCTCGCCCCTGACGTCAGGCATCATATAAAAGGGGGCGTTCCCCCAGAATCCCCAGTTCTTTTCCCATCGACTCACCAGCATCAGCCTTACGGTCCCACTCTAGCAAATGACGCCTAGAACTTTCAACGTTTTACCTCTAAATGTTGGCATCTCCAACTCCTTCCTCAGAAGGACGTCCCTCCAAGTGTGCCTGCGGCAAACAGATCCCTTTCAAGGATCTACATTCATCCTGTCTGTGGTGCTTAGGCCCGGAACACGACACCAAAGCCTGCTTCTTTTGCCAGCAGTTCAATAGTCGCACCCAGATCTGCCACCAGAAGGCACTTCAGGGGTTCCTCTTGGAAGAAAAGTTGAAAAGCATGGACAAAGACCCTGCCTCCAGAGGTAAGTCTACCTCTAAGTCCCATAAGCACCGGGACAAGCATCGGGAGAAGGCCAGGTCCAGATCCCCTAACCGGGCCTCGGACTCGCGCACCAGCTGAGGCTCCACGCGCTCAGACCACTCTCCCTCCAAGGCTCGCTCTCAGCCCCCTCCAGTAAAGGTTATGTCTTCAGGCAGCACTTCGGCTTCTCTGCATCCCATCAAGACTTCCAGGCCTTCAGCTTCAACACCCTTTCGGGCCTCCGCGAAGTCTTCAGACCGTCACTGTCCAAGTCCTCTTCAAAACTACCTCAAGCTTCCTCAGAGAGACGCTGGGACTCTGACGCCAGATCGGCCTCCCAGCCTCCTAGGGGTCCAGATCCCCCTCCCAGGAAGACTAAGGACTTGACATCCCTAAAACGGACGATGGACCCGAAGTGGGCTACAAACCCTTCATCGGTTAAACGCCCGTCGGACCAAACATTGGCTAAGCACCCGATGTCAATGAGATGTTCACCAGAGCCGAAGACTGCCTCCCCGTCACCGGTGGACAGCGGTCACCGGGACTCCACAGAGGAAGACCTGACTTTGCCTGATGACCAGGCAGGTGACAATGAGGACGCCGGGCTTCCACAGGAGCCTTTGCCAAACCCGGCGACATCCTTGGGCCCGACGCCCAATACCAGTGACAGACCACCGACACCAGGTCCGTCGTCCGGTATGAATATTCAAGAGGTCAAAGATCTCTTCACCTTTTGGTGGGACGCAATAAAGTAGGACGTGATCCCAGTAAAACCTCCTCCTCCTACTACTACTACTCCTTCACCTCCTACTCCCCCTCCTCCACCGCAGGGACCAGCAAGAAGACCACCGACCCCCAAGGAACCTACTCCACCTCCTAGGGAAAGATCCAAAGAAAGGAGAAGGCCCCCTTCAAGATCTCCCTCAGGGTCTCCCAGTCCTAAGCGATCCAGACATCAACGGTCCACTCCGCAGGGGGATGATTCTAGACCTGACACCTCAGATACCTCCAGGTCTCCTTCTCCAATCAGCATCCCATCACCTGACCCACGAGACCTGCCCAGGTTACCTCCGGATGATCCCTCTTTTTCCGAAATCGTGAGTTACATCCAGGAGAACATGGGATGGGATTCGGAAGATCTCGACCCCGTGAGACAGTGCCTAGCTCGTTATCTTCAGCAGAAGGACCCTAAGCCTGTGGTGGTGGTGCCACCCTTGGTGGACACCTCTGCGGATGTCACCAAGGCTGCATGGAAGCATCCGCACTCCACCCCCGCGGTGCCGAAGAAAGCTGACCGCCTGTACAAGGCCCCTGCAGAGGACCCGTACCTGGCGCAACAACCTCTGGCTGATTCCGTGGTCATTATGGCCTCCCATGATAGGTCTCAACAACCACAGCATCTGAGTACACAGCCACCGGACCAGGAATCCAAGCAGTTGGATGCCCTGGGGAGGCACATGTATGCGGCTGCTATATGCTCCATCAGGTCATTGAACTATCTGACTCATATGGTTCAGTTTCAGAATGCCCTGTGGGAACAGGGTCAGGACCTGGTTGACAAACTACCGGATGGCGAGCAGAAGGCGGAGCTCTTGAACCTCCTCCGCACTGGGTCAGGCGTGGGGACCTAAGTGTTAAGAGCCACATATGATTCTGCGGACTCGTCTGCCAGGGGTGCAGCTTCAGGCATCTGTCTCCGGAGACACTCATGGCTCCATGACTCCGGATTTATCCCGGATGTACAGAAGAGTATCCTGGACGTCCCTTATAACAGAGAGGTCCTGTTGGTGAACCCTCTTAAAAGGTCATCACCAAGCTTCAGGACGCCGGGAAGGCAGTAAGGACTGTACAGGCTATGTACAGACCCAGATCTGGTTCCTTTCATAGGAACCAGAAGCATTTTCGCAGCCGACAACAACGACAGCAGCCATGTTCCGGCCAGCAGCAAAGGGGCACCTTCCACCGTAGGGCCCATCCTAAGTCTTCCCCAGGCCGAGGTCAGCGGTATACCAAACCGGCCCAGCCTGTGGGGGGGTAATGCTGCCACAGCATGACTCCTTCCCAGCCTCCGGCCCTCCTCTGGATCAACGGGCAGAAAAGGTTGGGGGTTGCATCGCTCGCCACTTTCCAGGGTGGCAGTCGATAACCGCCGACCGGTGCGTTCTTCAACTGGTCAAGAGAGGTCACTTTATAGAATTCCTCAACCACCCACCGTCAAGACCTCCCCTGCTTTCCCGTTATTCGGGTCAGCATGCACTGCTCATACAGCAGGAGGTGCTCGCGCTTCTGGGAAAGGAAGCTATAGAGCACATACCGAGGAGCCAGAGAGGTGCAGGTTACTATTCCCACTTCTTTCTGGTTCCCAAAAAGACAGGGGACCTCCGTCCGATACAGGATCTCAACGATCTCAACACTTCGGTCCTTTACAAATGCTTCCGCATGGTGACCCTTCCCGGTTTGATACCCATGCTCAAGCAGGGCGCCTTCCTAGCATCCTTGGACATGCAGGATGCTTACCTGCACATACCCATTGCTCGAGTGCAGAGGAAGTTCTTGAGCTTCGAATTTCTAGGTCGCTATTATCAGTTCTGAGCCCTCCCTTTCTGACTGTCATCAGCACCTCGGGTGTTTACGAAGTGCATGGCAGTCGTAGCGGTGGCTCTGAGGAGACAAGGCCACTACTTGTTCCCAACCTGGACGACTGGCTCCTCATGGCATCCTCTCGGGAGGCTCAGATGTCCGTAATTCACTGTGCTTAGTCCATGTTCGGCGCGTTGGGCATCATTATCAATCAGGAGAAGTCACACCTGGTTCCATCACAGAATCTGCAGTTCATAGGCGCAGTTCTGGACACTGTCCAGGGGAAAGCTTTTCTGCCTCAGGACCGAGTGGAACACATCAGATCCCTCATCAGGGACATCTTGGCAAAGAAGACAGTCCCAGCCAGACTGGTCCTTTGCCTGCTCGGACACATGACTGCGGCCATTGCAACAGTCCCACTAGCCTGTCTTCACATGCGGGTGACCCAGTGGATGTTACGGGTACAATGGGATCAGAAGCAAGACCATTTGCAGCTTCCAACTCGGATCACGAATGCTGTAATCCGGGATTAGCAATGGTGGCTAGATTCAAAGAACCTGTCGGCAGGGGTCCCCTTCATTGCGCCGTCTCTGATTGTAACGCTCTCCACAGACGTCTCAGGGTTTGGTTGCTGAGCACACCTGGACGGAGTCAGGTCTCAGGGCTCGTGGACGCCCCAGGAAGCTCATCTCCACATAAATATTTTGGAAATGAGAGCAGTTCTTTATGCCCTGCAGGCCTTCCAGTCGGAGATCCCACTGGGTACTCTCCTGTTACAAACAGACAATACCGCAGTGATGTATTACATCAACAAACAAGGAGGCACCCATTCCTACCCACTTTGCAGGGAGGTCATGAGGGTGTGGGATTGGGTTCTACAACAAGGCGTAAACCTCATTGCTGTTCATGTCCCAGGAGTGGACAACATCATCGCAAACAGTCTGAGCTGCTCTCAGGCCAGAGTCCACGAGTGGGAACTACTCCAGGAGGTGGTAGAGGATCTGTTTCACAGATGGAGCACACCAGAGTTAGACCTTTTCGCGTCCTCATCCAACGCAAAACTGCCCTATTTCTGCTCGCTAGATCTAGGGTCTCGTGTTTTCTGGCAAGATGCGTTTTCCCTCTCCTGGACGGGCAGATTCCTCTACGCATTTCCTCCCTTCCCATTGATCCAGAGGGTCCTTTTGAAACTCCTCAAAGAGCAGGCAACGCTGATATTTATCGTGCCTTTTTGGCCCAGACAGATTGGTTCCCTCTGCTACACCAGCTGTCCCAGGAACCTCCAGTGCCTCTGCCAATCAGCTCTCACTTATTGTCCCAGGAGGCAGGTTCGTTGGTCCATCCAGACCTTCGCTCTCTGAACCTGCACGCCTGGCTCCTAGAGACATAGCTATCATGCAGTACGGGGTCTCGCAAGAGGTAGCAGATGTTCTAGCGACTGCTAGAAAACCGTCCACTCATGCCACATACGCCATGAAATGGCGCAGATTTTGCCTCTGGGCTCAAGCATGAGGACTTTCCCAGATGGATTGCCCGGAAAGGTCGGTCCTGTACTACCTCCTGTCTCTCTCTTCCAGGCAGGCTTGGCCTACTCCTCTATTAAAGTACACCTTTGTGCCATCTCAGCCTATCATACACCTATAGACCGACGTCCCATAACTCAGCTGGACACAGCACGAGCCTTCCTGAGAGGTGTTCTCCACCTTAGACCTCTGATTAAGGATCCTATTCCTCCATGGGATTTACCCTTTGTCCTGGAGCAGCTCACGCTGCCACCTTTTGAACCAGCTGTGGATTGAGAGCTACATCTCCTAACATGGAAGACATTATTTTCGGTTGCTGTTACTTCCGCCAGAAGGATTTCTGAACTTCACACACTGATGTGCAAAGAACCTTATTTGGTTTTTCACCAGGACTGGGTGTCCCTAAGGACAAATCCAGTTTCTACCGAAGGTGGTCTCAGCTCTCATCCTCAACCATGTGCATAGGTGTCTAAGGTACTACCTGACCAAAACCAGGCACCACCATAAATCTAATCAGCTTTTCGTCTCCTTCGCCTATAGGTTTCTAAACAATCGCTGTCCAGGTGGCTCATCCATTGTATCACGTTCTGTTACCAGAAATGTAACAAACCTTTACCGGGCGCGGTTAAGGGTCATTCCACAAGAGGGGTGGCTACCTCCTTTGCGGCCATGAAGAACGTGTCCACTTCAGCCATCTGCGCAGCAGCTACCTGGAGCACCGTGCACACCTTTATCAGGCATTATAGCCTGGACGTTGCATCACGGCAAAGAGCTGGTTTTGGTCTAACACTCCTTCAGGGACTCCTATCCTAGGTTTCGGTCCAACTCGCGATCTCTACCTAGCCTCCTCCCACCTGTGAGGGATTTCCAGTATTGCTTGGGAATCAGTCCTAATGGTGTAACCTACTGCAAGAGCTGTTTCTTGAAGTAAGTTAGTACAGTTACGTAAGAACTTACCGTAACAGTAGATCTTCGTGAACAGCTCTTGCAGCAGGTAGTTTCCCTCCCACCATCCCCTCTGGGGGTAGAGTTGTTCCGATATCTCTTTTCTAGGATTAGGTGTTTCTAACACCACTCTGAATACCTTTTGATGGCAGATCCTCAGTCTCCACTTCTGATGTCATCTAGCGGCTGGGAGTCTCCGGCGGGAGAACTGGGGATTCTGGGGAACCGCCCTCTTTTATATTATGCCTGACGTCAGGGGCGGGGCCGATGTCGGTGGCGGTCCCCGCTGGATACTGCTAGCTAGAAAATTTCTGTGGGGTCCTGGTGCCTGCCGTCTTTAGTCCTAATGGTGTAACCTGCTGCAAGAGCTGTTCTCGAAGATCTACTGTTACGGTAAGTTCTTACGTAACTGTACTTTATTGCCCTAGTATGGGTCTGTTGTTGTCCTGATTTAGGGTGAAAGACTTGGGGACTTGTACTTCCATCTCCTGCTGCCTGAGCCTGCAGGCAAGTAACTTTGCTGCCCTCCCCCATCCCTCATAGTATTTTTAAGAGCCTTTTTCCAAATCTGTCTAGGTGGAGGCAAAGTCGTCTAGGTGCCTGGTTAGGAGCTTGATAGTATCCCAGGCCTTCTTGTTTCCTCAGGCACTGGCTGCTTGTACCTCTTAGCTGTGCCTACTGGTGTAGCCACTTTTCTTGCTGCTTTTGTCTGACATGTGCTGCCAGCTCAGTTAGCTTACTGCTAGTGGTGGCTTTGGGATACTTCTGATCGGCCGAAATGCATCGGCCCGACCGGCAATATCCCGACCCCGGGCGCCCAAAACATAGTTGCCCAACATTGGGATTTGGCCCTCCTCCCCCCGGAGGGAGAATACTTAAGTATGGGGGGTGTGGGGGGCAACCCCGAATCACTCCCTGGAGGCAAAATCCCGATGTCAGGCAACCATGTTTCGGGCACCCGGCGTCTGGATAATGACGGTTGGGCCAATGCATTTCAGCCGATCATAGTATATCCGTGGCTTTGCTAGACCATCGTTGCGGAGATCTCTGGGGTCTCGTTAAGTTTGAACATTTCAGTCTTAAGGGCCCTAATGTCATTACATTGTTGTTTCTTGTAGAGAAGGGTAGGGTAAGCCCCTTCTCTCTGTTTCCAGGTCTGTCTGTACTTTAAGAAGGTCATGGTCCGACACCACTTGAGGCAGCAGTTCCATGGACTGATTCCTGTGAAGTAGTGCAGCAGTAATAAATGGGAAATCAACCCTCGAGTAGGTATGGTGGGGGTGTGAGAAGAATGTATATTGCCTGTTTGTAGCATGTGGGCCCTGCCTGATTTCCTAATAGCCTAAACTCAGTTGTCTCCTAGTATACTTTTATTCCTTCATGATTCTAGATTTCTGTGGATTTGTGGTGTCCAGGGTAGGGTCCAATACCATAAAATGCAGCAAAGGGGTGTGCAAAATAAAATGTTGAAGTCAAAAAAGTAATGCTCAGTGCTGTTTATTGTGCTACACAGTAACAGGACAGACGGACAAGAAAAAGAATGGGGTTTCTTGTCTTGTCTGTCCTGTTACTGCATAGCATAACAAACAGAACTGAGCATTACTTTTTTGACTTCAGAATTTATTTTGCACACTCCTTTATTGCATTTTATGGTCCAGATTGTTTAAGGGGTGCTGCATTTGCTTCTGAGCACCTAGTGATATTTGTGTACGTAGTGGGGTCCTAAACCATGTTTAGATACTGGTGCCCTGGAGAGACATTAGTAGCAAGGGAGGTTGAAAATGATCTGGAAGAATGATTTAAGGGGCATCAAGGCCCGTATACATTTAGTAGTGTAACCATCCCCCAAGGCCTTCCCCTCAGTAGAATGTATCTGCCCTCCTTGTCAATGCATATGACCTCATCCTCAAAAAAAAGGATTGTCTCCATAAAACTGAAACACCCCTTCACCCCCAGAGGAGTGCATAGAGGGTAACCCCTGATAAAACCAAATTCTTCAAGTGTCACACTCTTCTAGGGAGAGATGGGTTCAAACATATCCTACGTTTCTTCCAAGTGTGGTGTCTTAGTTCCACTTCATTCAGTAACTGGTGCTTACCACCTTCTTCCCCAAGCCAGAAGACCCATGGGGAGGTGGTGCTGCATGCCCTCAATGTTAGAAGAATCCTCAGCTTGTACCTTGATAAAACCAAGGATTAAAGGCAAGCTTCTCAGCCGTTTGTCTCTTTCGACCCCAGTGGAAAGGAGCTCCCTATTTCCTTTTTTTTTGTTTTTTTGTTTATGCCCCCTCTCTCTAGGCCCGCCTCACTTTCAGGACTTCAGGTCCCCCCAGTCCTCCCTGTCTTCTCCAGCCATGGCCACCCACATCCATGGAGCCTTGGATGTAACCACCCCCCCAAGGCAGACGCGGTGACCCGGGTATACTCAGGTCCTTTATCGCGGAGGTGCTGGGGCCGTTTTCCTCCTTGATTCCTTCCATCCTCTGCAGATGTTACATGCTAGGATGTCAAGACGTGCCTGCATATGGCTGTACGCGTGTCTGCACGCCAGTGTCAGCAACGCCCTCCCTCTCCCCTCAGTCATCCAGCCGCACTACCACCTGTTGTTACCTAGGTGGCAGTATTGTGACAGACGACGGAACCCTCCCTCCCTGGAGGAGGAGAGTGTCCTCTGGGATGCTCAATGTTCCTCCCTCCAGCCTGCTCCCAATGATCCAAGCTTGCTCCCAGACTTGGGTTGCTTGCGACCCAAGTGGTAGTGCTACCACTGTGCCACTGGGCTGATCTCCCTGTTTTCAGTGCCTGTTGATTTAGAGTCTCAGTTGCATTCAACATTCCTGCAAGTTAGCGGGACACCAGCTGGGGGGCTTTGTCAGAGCTCATTTCACCTGAGCAATTGCATCTCGGTGGTTTCGCTCCATTCGGTCCCTAGTTCAGACCTATGCAGAGTCACTACCTGGAGTAGTGTTAACACCTTCACAAAACACTACACTGTGGAATTCACTCAAGAAAACATGCAAGTTTCAGGTTGGCTGTGTTACAGGGCTTGCCCTTCAGACTCCCCAATGTTTTTTTTTTTGTTCCTGTTTTTAACAGCTTACTACTTGATCAAAGAGTGGGACTCCATGGATAAGAATGTCACTGATCTAAAAGAAAGCAAAGTTACTTACTGTAACTCTGTCTTCTCCATAGAGTAGCACTCTCCCACCCTCCATCCCCAACACTCACATTTAGTCTAATATGTCTTCAGCCCTCTCAGAGTAGGTATGAACTCTCAAGGCACTTGCTGGTTTCCCTTCTTACAGTGTCTGATGAGCCATATTTTGCCTATTACTTTTTACTAATCAGTAAAAAAGGTACTGAGGTGGTTTGGGCCAGTGCTACTTTATACCCAGCAGGCATCCGAATGACATCACGTGTTGTCGGTGCAAGACAATAGCAACGCCAGTCCCAAAAGTTCTAAGTCTCATGGGGTCATGTCATCTCCAGCTCTTAAGACCAAACTGAGATAGTTTATGGAGAAGATATTCTTAAAAATTTAGAGTACAGGTTAGTAGCTTTACGTTTCTCCTTGTGCCTCAGATTGACATTCAGATCCAAGATGCAATCAGCCGCTACCACCAATGTGCCACAATTCAGCTGGATTTCCAACTGCCTGCTAGGTTCGACCTACGATATGTCAGGTAAGTACATCTGCTTTAAAGAACTGGTGACATGTTCAGGAGAACTTTAACAAAACATCATATTTAGACTAGACACTATCTAGCTTATATTTCCCATTAGTTCTGTATTCCTCCTCCCCATTATTTAGTAGTGAGGTAATTTGCATGAAAACAGGATCTTTGCTCCTGAAGAGTTCATTTATTCTTGCTGCTTCCTCCCTACCTGAAATCATAAAGCACTGCTTGTGATCTCACAGTTACTCCCATGGCAACAGATTGTGATGTCACAACAGAGGATTGTGACTTGAAGTGGGGAGTAAGCTATAGAGGCAGATGAACTCAAAATGAACTGTAAGGGACAACAGTCATATATTCGTACACATTTCTTTAGTGATTAAATTATGAGAAGGAGAAATATATAAGATATAAATGGAATGCAAGCAGAATTGTACCTAATTATGTTTTTTAAAGTTCTCTTTGAGGTGTCAGTAGCTCTTTAACTCTTTGATGTTACCTTTAGGATTTTTCTTTTTGCCTCTTGAAGTCCCGTTGTTGTATTTTCTCTAAAGCAAGACATACGATTTCAGCCAGTCAAGCAAATTCCTATCTTTTAAAATATGAAAACAAGGGCTGGCATGGGTGGTAAATGCTGCAGATGTGCAGATGATGTCGTAATGATATGTGCAGTAATTTCCTATATGCTCCGGCTGGACTGCCTGGGTGGGAATGAGGATCTCCCATTTCCCTGTGGGTAGCAGCAGGTCCGGTCTTCCTTCTTTTCGAGATAAGTACAAATATTCCTACCTCTGTCCCCCCCCAGGTGTCTCTTTCTCCTCCGTATCGCTGTCAGTCTCTCTGCACTCATAGCCACCAGCAATAAAACTAGTGGTTCAAAAATACTAAGATGACAGTCCCATTCCTCCTCCGTATCTCTGTCAATCTCTCTGCGCTCATAGCCACCAGCAATAAAACTAGTAGTTCAAAAATACTAAAATTACAGTCCCATTCCTGATACAGAGAACGTGTATTGTATAAATATATAGGGGTGCGTGGAGTTTGTCTCTTGGCTGCAAGTGTCTACTTGCACGGTCTTGGGGCAAGATAACTGGGAACTAGAGGTGAGCAGTTCTGGTGCCCTAAGAATGCTAGAGGAGCCACTCTTAACCATAAGAGACACTCCAAGTGTCCTTAGAAACTTAGGACTCGTCTATTTTTTTTTTTGCAAAGTATTTGCAGTAAGTCTCTTGGTTCATCATATTCACACATAGATTAAATAGAAGCATTATATTACAGACAGAATGCACCTTATAGTATCAGTATAGCCCCGTGTACATATTAATCAGCCCATTGATCTCCTTACATATATTTACTTAAGAAAACAGTATCTTTCCTGCTCTCTATATTTTAATACATTATAATAACTGGAAGCATTTTGTCCCATAGGGAACCCTGGTTATAATTCACCATTGTAACCTGCGGGTTATAACGGCAAACACACACCTGGGTTCTTCGCTTCTACGCATGCGCCTCCCTCCACTCTCCTCTAGTGCTGCGGTGCCACCATCAATTGGCGTTCAGCGGTAAATGGAAAAAAAAATGAAAACCTTGCCTCACAGCAGTTTCCTTTTCCTCAGCAGGTAATCCTATGTTTAAATGGCTGGGTGGGGCTACAGAGAAATACCGAAAAAGAAAAGCTTTCTGCAGCTGTTTTGCTGCTGACCACAGACAGGCTTCATCCCAACTGGAACTGCTGGTTGTTTTATTTTATGTAATTGCCGTGGCAAGGAAACGCTTCCCAGCAATTATATAAAATAAAACATGGGGTTGTGAGTTTAACTTGAGTTTTTACACACACCCCTCAGTGCCAGATGCTTAAATAAACCTCTCGAGCTTCGATCTCGGGGTTTATGTAGCATCCAACACCTCGGGGTGTGTATAAAAACTTGTTAAACACACAACCCCATGCATTATTCTATATATATTAACTGGTGACCCTCTGTATCAACTGACTTCAGATAGTTTTCAAAAGCCGTAATAACCCGGTGTGACATCACACCGAGTTATTGCTGCTTTTGCAGGCTTGCATTCCACTGTCTCACTCTCACTACAAGCAGGAAAAAAAACTTTCGCAGCATGGCTTTCCCTAACTTTCAAAACCATGTCATACAGCAGTACTCAACCTTTCTGCCACACACAGATCCCTCCCTTCTTTACACTTCTTCTACCTAGGGAAAACAAACATGGAAAGCCCCTTCAGTGTCCCATCATTGACGTATTTTCCCCAGTCATTCAGTGTTTTTGCTGCACTTTCACCCCGGATCCCATGGCAACCAGAGCAAACTAAAATGCAGCCGGCATACAAGAGACACTAAATGATTATTGGGGTTTGAAAATATCAGTAGTTACATTTTTATGGACTTGAAAGTTGAATACGAGTGTTCTGCTTTGACGAATGGCAACCAGAGAGATCGCAACTGCACCCGGGCTAATGACATCCAAAATGAGCAGTGTCTGGTAAAAGCCAAACACCCTGTACCAGTTGTTATAAAAAACAAAGCATGTGCAGGTGTGTGTCATGAGTTTTTTTTACACACTGTGTGTATGGTAATCTCATAAGCCTCGAGCTTCTCATGATTATTGCACACCTTTGGGTGTGTAAAAAAAAAAAAAAAAAACAACCTCTTAACCACACCTGCATATGCATTATTATCTATATAATTCCAGAGACATGTTGAGTATTGCGGTGAATACTTGCAAGTACCATATGGGAAGTGAGGTTGGTAGCCCATTAGGCAGTAACAGATGGATGGGCACCCATCCACTTCTGTTGCATTAGCCAGCACCAGTCTCCACAGCAGAAACTGAAGGAATTATAAAATGTTCCTAAGGGAATCTGAAATCATACCCAGTAGCAGGTACTGAGGGGGCCTTTCTAGTTCCAGACCCATTGCTTTTTGCATCAAAGCTATTACCTCTGACTAGAAGTGAGCCACTTTAGGATATGTGAGGGCCATATGTCTAATGACTCGTGTGTTTATAGTGTAAAACATTTTTTTTTGTAAATAAAAAAATCTGACACCCTCGATTGACAAGTGGAAGGTTTCACTCTTTGAAATGCTCTGTGTGAGGTACTGTTATGGTAATTAGAGATCATTAGACACAGGCGTATCCTCAGCACTAATTGATTGAACCAGCACTGATCATTTTTGTTTACTTTATCTGTTTACCTCCTTCTCTTGCCCCAGGTGTCCCCCACTCCTTCGGACTCCGCATTGCTCCTCTGACCACTGGCCATTCTCTTCCTGGGTCCCCTCCTCACCACCTCACTTTACAGCCAGTTCCTGAGGGGTATCCCAATGTACCCCTTCACTGGGTGGGTCCCTCTCTTCCGAGGAGGAAGGCACTGGCGGGGAGAATACTGGCACACTAACTATTAGTTCCCCTGAGAATGCTACTGAGGTTAGGAAGACCCCTTTTTTGGAGGTTCTGGTATTGTCGTGGTGCGGGGGAGTCGTCATCCGGTGGACACCTGGGCATCTTCCGGTTTTCCTTGCCCCCTGGTTATTGCGCCGCTTGTGCAGTGCCCCCGGTCTCCACTGGGGAGCCGCTGCGGCAGTGGCCCAATCCCGAAGAGGAGGCAGTCCTCCGGATGCACCATCCTCTTCATCCCTGCCCAACCTCCAGTGTCCCAAGTCCTTTCCCGAACCCAGGTCACCTGTGTGGGACGAGGTAAGGCGCCAGTGCCTCAACCCTCTACACCACTGGGCCGGGGGCACTGATCATTTATAGTAAGTGTAGAGGATATTCTGCTCGTAAGGTTTTCACTGATGTGGCAGAGCGGTTAGAAATTATTTCAGCCACATGGGAAATTAGGTAGTTTTTGACTGCTTGACTGTTCTGTTCTCCCAATTTAAATTTAAGTGTAGCCTTTATGTTTCATATTCTCTTGTTTTTTAAAATTTATCTTTTGCTGTACTTTTTTTTTTCACATTCTGTGTCCTTGTTTTGTCTTTGTATCTGGGACCTCACAGGAAATGAGACCCTGGGTCTCAGTGTGTAACATCTCTGCTATAACCCACAACAAATGCCAGGTAGCACTTCTGCTCCCTACTCCAGTGACCCAGGTTTGGGAATAGGAGTGAGAGTGTTCCACAGGACAGCTGTCCTCCAGGGAGGGAGAGTTCCATCCACTGCATTTTGTCTGCTGTCATGTGGAGGCTGGGTGGTAGCACAGCAGAGGCTGACGAAGGGGTTGGGGACACTGACTGACATAGCTACGTGCCAGTGTACCAACGCATGTGTGGCACTGCACACTGAAAAGCACAGCAGAGAGAAATGGTGAGGAAAACCCCAGATGGCAGAATGACAGCAGCTTCCCCCACCCCTGCACCGCCAGCCAGGCACCCACCTCCCAGACCAGAACCCTACTCAGTTGAGGAAGTTGCAATCCCAGGGGACTCCGCCATCGGGGGCATACCATAGGGGAGCAAAGTAGGCTGCGGTAAGTAGCTGGGGAAGGTGGGTGACAAGGATGTGGCACCGGACAGATGGGGGCTACTCGGCAGTCAGGAGATAAACCAAGGGTTGTCGTGGGAAGGGGCTACTCGGCAGTCGGGAGATAAACCAAGGGTTTTAGTAAGGGGACACAATAAATAATAACAAAAATGTCATTGTATATGCCAATTTCTGTTAGGCTGAGATGATACTCATGTGGCTGTTCACTTTAAGTGCCCTGCAACTGTGTTAACAGGAAAACCGAAATGAAAGACTGCACAAATGAGGTGCAGACCAGAGTCCTTGCTTTAAAGTGCTTTACTTCCATTTCAAAAAAGTGAGCATATTGCAAAACTCCGTAAGGAGAGTTCGTTACACATAGACTCCCTGGCTCTTTGTCCACATCATGTAGCCTTTCTCATGGAGGTTGAAGGAAACCTACGTGATGTGGCCAAAGTGTTGGGGAGTATATGTGTAGTGTGCACTCCATATGCTGTTTTGTAATATGCTCACTTTTTTGAAATGTGAGCAAAGCAATTTTTTTTTCTCCGTACGACAGGCACCCATTGGTCTCAAACCTTATCCCAGCTCCATCATCCACCTCCCCGGACTTACCTTGACTCCTTGGCACCTTGGCTTACCCCCGGGTGGGCTGCTGGGGGGCCCTTCCCCCAGGGAAAACTCGGTCGGTATATCTGAGCAAGTGTTGCGGTGCAGGGCTGCGACGTGGGGTGGACATCCTAATGCCATGATAAGATTCTTTTGCACCATTTTTCCCTAGGGTGGCATGGCGTGCAGTGATGTTAGGGCACTCAGCTGAACCTCTGGCATGCCTCCTGAACTTTCAGGCTGTGGCTATTGGATCCCCAGGTTCCGCTAGGGACCAGTCGAACACCAGATGCTTCTCACCCCCGGAGAACAGTCTGTAGAAGCTCAGTCCTCCTGCCCATGGCTGGCCCACTCAACTCCCATCAGATTCACTCCTAACCTGGTCTTCAGTGTCGCAAGTGGTAACTACCACTGCACCAGCAGGCTGGCCTGAGTAAAGCACTTTGAAGACTCTTGTCTGTACCTCATTTCTGCAGTCGTTCATTTTGTTTTTTCTTACATGTGATGGGTTAGCCTCCCCCTGATTTGGACTGGCGTGGCTGTTTTTTGCATGCTGACTCATTTTCCTTTATTGTATTAACAGGGCATGTGCACATGAGTTTTTGAAATTATTTCTAATTAGCAAATTAATGTTTCAAGATACCTTAACTCATTTTCTTCTAACGGTGGTGGGGGGCAGGGAATGACCCTTAAGCTTGTAGGCTTTTTATGGCCATTGTACCCCAAACATTTGGTGATACTTCAGTAGGCAAGGTGCTATATAAAAATGAAATGTTTTGCATTGGTTTTCACTCTCTTTCTCTCTCTCTCCAACATGCCTGCCCCCTAGTAACGATGGAAGTACAACACAGAGGCCAGTGATGATCCACCGCGCTATCCTAGGCTCCGTGGAGAGGATGATTGCAATACTTGTGGAGAACTACGACGGGAAGTGGTGAGTTAATAAGAGCCACTGTTTTCTCTACCAAAAGCTTTGTTTTGTTCCTCATATTATCAAGAGGCCCAGCAAGAGGGCTGACAAAGTGTCACTCTGGGGAAACTGGGGATCATGTACGAGTCCCAGAGTCCCATGCTGAGATTGAGTGCATTGCAGTGGTGAGCCACTCCACTCCTGGGGGATGGAGGGCACAACCCATCTGGGATTCACAGTCAACTAGCCAGAGGAAGCGTGTAGCTGTGGTAACCTCATTGGTGAGGGATGGGAAAAATCATAATAAAATAAAAGGACAAACACAGCAGTAAACCTGGCCTACATTACCACTTAAATGTTTGGCCTTATACATGGCAGATCCTGCCAAGCCAGTCTGGTGGAGTTCTATGACTGGGTAACTAGGCAACTGGACAGGGCCATGCAGTGGATATCCTGTATCTGGACTTTAGTAAGGCATTTGACTCAGTGCCACATGGGAGGCTGGGAAGTAAGTTAGAAGGCACAGGGGCAGGTGCAAAGCTGGTGAGATGGGTAGGGAACTGGCTTCAGGGAAGGCAAAAGAGGGTGGTGGTGGTGGTGGGTGGGGAGCTCTCACACCCAAGGGTAGTGACGAGCGGTGTTGCACAGGGCTGGGTGTTGGAACCAATGTTGTTTGGGATATTCATTGCAGACATATCATTGGACATCAAGAGCAAGATCAGTCTGTTTGCTGATGATACCAAGATGGGAGCGGTGGTGGACGACCTAGGGGGATGGCAGGGGTTGCAGGATGATCTGGCAAAGCTTGAAACCTGGTTAGACACCTGGCAACTAGGGTTTAATGCCAAAAAGTGCAAGGTGCTGCATTTTTGCGGTGAAGAACCCAAGGAGGAGTTACCAGCCTGGGGGACTTCAGGTAGCCCAGACAGAGGAGGAGAAGGATCTGGGGGTGTTCATTACAGGGTCAATGAACAACTCGGCGCCACGTAGGAAGGCAGCTGCAAAAGCCAACAAAATGCTGGGTTGCATTGCAAGGGGTATTTCCTCAAGGAGGGAGGAGGTGATTCTACCAGTGTATAGGTCATTAGTTAGACCGCACCTGGAGTACTGCGTGCAGTACTGGCGCCCATATCTGAGGAGGGACATTAAGTTATTGGAGGGGTTCAGCACAGGGCAACAGTGATCATCAAGGGGCTGGGGGACTTATCACATGAGAGGAGGCTGAGGGAAGTGAACATGTACTCGCTGGAGGAAAGGAGGGACGGGGACATGATTGAAACCTTTAAGTATATGAAAGGAATAAACAAGACAGGTACAGAGGGGCTGTTCAAAGTAAGGGAGGGGAGGGACACCAGGGGCCATGATATGAGACTGGAGGGAGGAAGGTTCAGGAGGGAGATGAGACACTTTTTTACAGAGTGGGCGGTAGCTGGGTGGAATGTGTTACCTGCAGAAGTGGAATCCAGTAGAACAGTGGCCTGCTTCAAAAGGGGATGGGACAGGATAAGGGGGAGGATCATTGGAGGGGAAGGGTGGAAGGGAGGGGCAGCTGCAGAATAAGGAGTGCTAGTTCGAGCAGAATTGATAGACCTCTAGGCCCTTATCTGTTGGCAAATTTCGTATGTTCGTTTTTGATATGCAAAAATAGTGGCTATGTGCATTGAGGTCCTGGTTGGAGTGCAGCAAGGTCATGGTTAGAAAACTTACTTGCGTTGGGGGATCGGGAGAATCTTGTACCTGTCACCCTCTAATACTGCAGCTGCCAATGGAAGAGCTAAGCTACGCCATGGGCTTTTAGGGACTTGTGCTAGCAGATCAGGCATGACCTCACAAAACTTTAGATCCGAGTTTTGTCTATGGCTGTGTGTGGGTGTTGATGAGCAGAATGACTGCCTGCCACCACATGCTTACAGTCACAACACTGACAGTCTGTCTCAATGTTTGGAAAGCATTTGAGGATATAGTATGTATGAAAAGCACTGTATACATTTTTTGTTTTTTAACTTTTTACCAGGAAAATCTTACAGTGTAACTGAGGTCCTATAAACATTACAACAATTTACAGAAGTATTCTTTTAAAGGTGACCGGTAAAGAAGTACTGCAGCCTGCTCCCATTCCCACATACCTTAAAATGCTGCTGCGGGAGTCTGGGGCTGCAGTGAGCTTCATTTTTAATCCAGCGTGTTTTTGTAATAAAGTGCCGAAACTTTCGGCCGAACACGGAAGCGCCGCAGGTTCCCATATGAGCGGGCACAAAGAGTCATGGGTATTACACCATTTAGTGACATCGATACCACCACTGCTCTTATTATAGTAGCAGTGGTGGTACTTTATTATGTTTAATATATGGCTTATATGGGGGTCTTCATACATGTAATGTTACTTACAGCAACACCTGGACATGTTATTGGCATTTTATTACAAAAAACACGCTGGATTAAAAATGAAGCTCACTGCAGCCCCAGACTCCCGCAGCAGCATTTTAAGGTATGTGGGAATGGGAGCAGGCTGCAGTATTTCTTTACTGGTCACCTTTAAAGAAAACAGTTTTGCAGTGATATTTAAAAGCAGACCCTTGTGCACCAGTGTGGCAGTGTTTTCTGTGGGAGCTGAGATTCTTTCAAACATCTGCATGCTGCAACAGGCTCTTGTCTTTTTTTTTTTTTTTCCTCAGGCCACTCTGGCTCTCTCCTTCTCAGGTCATGGTGATCCCTGTTGGAGCGAGCGTGGAGGATTACGCCCACGAGGTAAGGAAATAATTTTTTAAGTATTCTCTTTATTCTCTTGTCTTCACTGTGGCTGCTCCATTGGGCTTTCCTACAGCAACCACCTGTCTCCAGACAGGTCTATTAAATTTGGTCAATAATTCCACAGCTTACACACCCCCCTTCCCTATTCCCGGGGACTGGGCCCTTCCAGACATGAACACCAGAGAGGATGGTCTAGGAGTGTGGGTGGCCCAAGTGTATTGTGCCAATTGTCCTGCTTGCAGGGTGAGGTATTCCCATTGGTTTCTTTCTTCATTCCCACACTGTTATCTCCAGCTGCACTGCCACCCGTGGTCACCCAGGGAGCCAAAGCACAAAGGAGTCTTTCTGGGACACTTGATTCTCCTTCTGCTGGCCCTCCTAAACGCCCTGGTCTCGAGCTGTGAACCTGGCTCATCAGTGTAGTGAGCTGCAATACTGCCACTGTTCTAGTGGGCTGGCAGAATTGTTTTATATAGCTTTATGCCCCCTACCCCGACTGCCACCTCTACCTTCCATTTGGACCAAATGGTGGCAACATCCCAGCCTCATATGCTGCTCCCTTCACTGCTGAAATCAGTCGGGATTCACATGATTTGAAGCCCGAGAGCGCCATCGGCCATCATACAAGCTACCCAGGAGGCATAGGGGTTTTCCTCCTTGGTCCCCTTAAGCTGTCTCACCTCCCAAACAAGCAGTGCCCCATAAGGCCTTACACCCATGCAGGGATGGTCCTGTATAGGAGGCAAGCTCCCCACCACAGGGGTCACGGAGATGGCGGAACCACTGCACCATCCCTCCCTGGCTGGGCTAGCTGTTGCGTAGCAACACCATCCCCTCCCCCTTGGCCGCCTGACCCAGCTCCTGAGTTCTGTTCAGAAGCCAGGTTGTTGGTGAGGGAGTGCGGTGCTCTACCTAATGGGTCCATGGGTGGCCTGTGGAGAATTTATTTTTCTAGGAGCGTGGATATGTGGTTCATCCACACTCTCTGGCATGTCCCTTTCCCCTTTAAATCTCGCCAGAAAGTCTTCAAGCTGGCGCCTCCCACCCACCTGGGTAGTAAATACCTCGGCTCCGCCCCATGACGTCAGATCTTCCTTTCTGCTGGAAGATTCAGGTACCCTCATGCTGCCCTAGCAGTTCGTAGGCCCTGGATTCTCAACATTGGTTTTCACCACAAACAATTTCTTTAAAACTCATTAGAGTTTACGACTCCGATCCTAGCACATCGGACATGGAGGACAAATCGTCCCCCGAATTTCTTCGGTGTCGCTGCAGCCAGAAAATGTTGAGCACCAATCCCCACCTTTCGTGTGTCTATTGCTTATGTGTCGTACATGACACCACCTCTTGCACCATCTGTCTGGCCTTCCATCCCGACGCCCTGGAGGACTGCAAGGCGCGCCTAAAATTGAGGAGACCAGAGCTTCGCAATCCACTGGTGAAATCGAAGGAGGCAAGGTGGGAGGTTTCCGCGGCCGCAGGATCCGCCGAACAGCTCGATCAGATGGCGGCTTTCGAGGAAGAAGCTGTTCAAGCTTTGCCAGCTGAAGTTTTTTCGTACCTCTCAACCTTGGCTCTACTTTTACTGGGTCCTTTCGGGAGTTGTGCCAGTCTCTCCCCACCAGAGGTGAGGCGCTCTCGGGTTCGCACTCCTCCCGCCCTCGGAAGAGGGACAAGGACCCCAAGTCTTCTTCCTCCAGAAGGAGACGTTCCTGGGACCGAGAGAGGTCCGACTCACAGGAACTTGCGGTCTCAACCTCGGTCGAGATGGCTTTCTCAGTCGCCGGCTTTTCGGACCTTCCGTCAGGCCAAGGCACTGAGACCGAGGAAACGGCTGAACCAGCCGAGATCACTCTCGACCCAATCAAGCCTTTGTCACTGACTCCAGTCGATGATTCCTTAGAAAGGACACCTGTCCTTTCTTTCCCCGACGAGGAGACCTTGCCCTCGGGTGTTCCGATCGAGGGAAAGGTGCTGGAACCTCGGTTCTCTCCGACTTCCGCATCTCCCGATTGAACAAGCCGATCCCGTCGGTCTCTATCGAGGACCAGGACCCCTTTGGTCGAAAAACTGAAGAAAAGTCACAAGCACTCCAGAAAGAGGCGTCGCCATTGATACTCATCCTCCTCAGATGAGGAGAGACTTCGACGGAAGCTCCGTCGACGTTATGAGGGTCTCATGTGGCAACAGCTGATTCTGACCCGTCAAAAGCCGGCTCCGCCAGCAGCACCGGCGATTACTTGGCCCCGCCTCTCAGGCCGATGCTGACCCCTCCGGAACTGAAGGCCTCGGTTCCCCCACATTTGGGGCCGGCACGTATTCCAGCTTGGCCTATTTTGGTCTCCCCACTGATATTGGTGGAACCACCACCTAAACAGCCTCAGGGAAGGGCTCCTTCAAAAGAGGACCGGACAGACACCGGACTGCCCCATCGTCTGTCCATCACTGTTGTCCCCGATCACCCTCGGCGTATCGAGGGAGACGTAGGCGGGAGACCATTATATCACGACTCTTCGGACTCAGATGCCACTGGTTTGCACTCGCATTCGGGGATGATGAGTCATCAGTGGCAGGCTTGGAGGAAGGCCCTTCCTTTTTTCAGGGCATCCTCTGCCTGATTTCCGAATCTATCGGAATGCCCTTGGAGCCTATCCAAAAGAAGGCAGAATACCCCCTTACGGATATCCTCAAAAGGAGGGATACTCCGACGGAGGCCTTTCCAGTGGCCAAAGCCTTTGTTGTCCCTGCCCTTGAGCTATGGCAGTGGCCTGCCTCCTGTCCAGCTCCGTCTGCCCGCGTGGCCTGCAAGTATATGGTACCCATGGGGTCCCTGGCGGGGTTCACAGAGCATCCCTCGGCCGAAAGCCTTGTGACTACTTCTGTGTTTAGACGCACTGGTAGCTCAGCCGACACTGACTGCCCTCCGGACAAGGAGTCCAAGAATATGGACCATTCTGCCCGGAAGGTCTATGCGGCCTCATCCTTAGGCCTTCGTCAGGCCAGCTCGGCCATTATCATGGCACACTTCTCTCATGCCCTCTTAGGGCCATTAGATGAAGTCCTCCCTCATCTCCCAGCGGACATGCAGCATAGTGAAGCAAGTCCGTGACCAGGGCCGTGCTGTTGCGAAACAGCAGCTCCAGATGGCCCTAGACATTGGAGATTCCTGTGTCCGCTCCTTAGCAGCCACAGTGGCCACTCGCCGCAGGGCCTGGCTGAGGTTATCCTCCTTTCTGGCGAATACTCAGCACAAGTTAGCTGATGTGCCCTGCCTAGGCACCGACCTCTTCAGCCCAGGAGTGGCTGGTCACCTCCAGCACATAGAGCAGTCCAGTGCCACCTTGGATGCTACATCTGCAAAGGGTTCTTCGGGCAAGAACCAGCAGAAGCGCAAGAAGAAGCCTTTTCGGCACTCTTCCCCTGTGGTTAGGCAGCCCTCCTTTCAAGGAGGCCAGCAGCAGCAGCAGGCTCAAGCTTGGCGCCCCAGGCCCAAGCAGGGTCTCCAACAGCCCCGTAAAGGAGGCTGAGGTGCTGGTCCAGGAGCCTCTTCCTCCTCTAAGCCTGCTCAGTGACGGGTTGGTGGTTGCCACCCCTACACCCGTCATGCCAGCTCTGGGTCCTCCCATGGGGGACCAGCTCCATCACTTTCTTTCTGCCTGGTCCGGTATCACTTCGGACAGGTGGGTTCTGGAAGTGGTCGGCCAGGGACTGCCTCCAGAATTCGAGCAGTACCCTCCTAGCCGAGCCCGAGCCTCTTGGGAGGAAAGGACCTCAGCTTGCATTCAGTCAGCCCTGCGGGATGACATTGCTCAGCTCTTCCGCAAGGAGGTGGTAGCTCCAGTGCCGTATCCTCCTACAGACCCAGGCTTCGTGTCCATGTACTTCCTGGTGCCCAAGCGGATGGGGGGGTTGGCACCCCATCCTAGATCTCTCTAGATCATACCATCTCTGGAGCGAAACATGTAGTTCTGTTCACTGGATCTGCAGGACGCGTTCTTTCACGTCCCAATCTGTGTGTCTCGCCAGCGGTTCCTCCACTTCAGTGTCGAGGGGACCCTGTACGAACTCTGAGCCACACCGATTGGTTTGTCATTGGCCCCACGGGTCTTCACCAAGTGCATTGCAGTGGTGGCAGCCCATCTTCAGCATCAAGGAGTTCGGATATATCCTTATCTCGATGACTGGCTCTTGGCAGGTTCCTCCCTTCAGGAGGTGGAGAGGTCCAGGGATCTGACCCTCTGGACCTGCTCCCAACTAGGCCTCCTTATCAACGAGGCCAAGTCGGAACTCGTGCCCTCTCAGGTGATGGGCTTCATCGGGGCAGAGCTCGACTCTCGTCAAGCCAGAGCTCGGCTCCCAGCGGACAGGGTGGAGGTTCTTTCCTCCTTTGCCCGATCATTTCTGGTTGGGCTGTTGCGCCCTGCCTGGGACTTTCTGCACCTTCTGGGTTACATGGCAACGTGCACCTCTGTGGTCCGTTGGGCCAGGTGGCACATGCGCCCCTTCAGTAGTAGCTGGTCGCCCAGTGGACTCAGCGCCACAGTCATTTCAACCAGCTGATCACTGTAACCCAGAAGATGTGGGACGCTCTCCAATTGTGGACCGCCCCAGAACGGTTGCAGGAAGGGATCCTGTTTGTCTGCCCAGAGCCGACCGTAGTCCTGACGACCGATGCCTCTCTCATGGGCTGGGGAGCCCACATGGGGGACAACAGGGCCCATGGGTTCTGGACCCTGTTGGAGCTCAGAGCAGTCAGACTGGCACTGTCAGCTTTCTTACTCCTCAGCTCTGGAGTTAAGTGGTTCAAGTCCAGACGGACAATACCAGGACCATGTACTACCTCAACAAACAGGGCGGCACACACTCCCATCTGCTATGCAAGGAGACGCTCCGAATCTGGACCCTCGTCAGCTGGTTGGAGGTGGATCTCCTAGTCATCTATGTGGCAGGAGTCTCGAACCAACTGGCGGATGCTCTCAGCCGCTTAGGCCAGGCATCCCACGAGTGGTCTATCCATCCAGAGGTAGCTTACAATCTGTTCTCCCGTTGGGGCAAGCCGTTGGTGGACCTGTTTGCCTCCAGCAAGAACACCAAGCTGAGTCTGTACCATGCCTTCCCCCCTCAGCAGGGCTCACTGCAGGGGGATGCCTTCTCGAGGCCGTGGACCCCAGGCCTCCTCTATGCCTTCCCTCCATTTCCCTTGATCCACAAGGTGTTACTCAAGGTGAGGAGGGACAAGGCGTGGGTGATTCTGGTAGCCCCAGATTGGCCCCACCAGTTCTGGTATCCAGATCTCCTCAGCCTCAGCTGCAGGGCCCTGGAGCGGCTTTGTGCATGCCCGGACCTGATATCATTGAACCAGGGGAAGGTTTTCCATCCGGACCTTCAATCCCTGCACCTCACAGCCTGGTACCTGAGCGGCTAGAGTTCCAGGCTCTGGGTCTTTCCGAGGATGTCTACACCGTGGTGGAGGCATCTCATTTTCCATTTGGTGCCAGGGTAAGAGTCTGGACCCCTTATCCTGCTCTGTGGCTAACATTCTAGACTACCTTTGGTCTCTCTCCAAAGGGGGTCTACGGTCATCGACCCTTAGGGTGCACCTGGCAGCCATTTCTGCTTACCGGGCACAGGCCGGTCAGCCAACTTTGGCTCAGGAGACAGTGGTCGGGTGCTTCTTCAAAGGCCTGTATCACACACCCCTCCGGTGCGTGAACCTCCACCTCCATGGGATCTCTTGCTGGTTTGGCAAGGTCATGGGCAAGCCATTCAAACCCATGCACAAGTGTGAGCTCTCACATTTGTCGTGGAAGAAGGCCTTCCTGGTGGCTGTCATGTCAGCCAGAAGGACAGGGGAACTCCAGGCGCTTTTGGTGGACTCCCCTTATCTGGTCTTCCACAGGGACAAAGTTGTCCTGCGCCCCCACCCAAAATTCCTTCCAAAGGTGGTTTCAGAGTTTCACCTTAACCAGGTGTTGACTCTGCCAGTCTACTACCCTAACTACACCTTGGATGCCGAGTACAGGCTCCATACTCTGGACCTGAGATGTGCTCTCTCCTGTTATAAGGAAAGGACGGAGGAAATTCGGGGAGAGGTAAGCCAGCTGTTTGTCACCTATGCTAAAGTCGCTTCTGGCAGACCTGCAGTCAAACGGACCATTGCGAGATGGATTACATCATGCATAGGTCTGTGCTATGAGTTGGCAGGCAATGAGCCTCCCAGAGGGATAAGAGCCCATTGTACCCGCCATACTGCTGCATTGGTGGCTGCTTCTAGGGACATACCTATCCAGGAGCTCTGTCGGGCTGCTACCTGGAAGTCAGCAAGCACCTTCATTACCCACTATCACATTGACCTTGAGTCACGCCGGGATGCTGGTTTTGTGGCCTTGGTACTCCAATCTCTGTTTCCCAAATAGGGGGTGTGTGCCTTGCCTCCCTCCTCCCGAACTGCTTGGAGTCTGCCAGAGAGTGTGGATGAACAACATAGCCACGCTCCTAGAAGAACAGGTTACTCACCTGTAACGGTAGATCTTACTTCGAGAGGGCTCTTGCAGTAGGTAATTATATATAGGACTGTTGCAGGCCGGTGTCAGGACCCGACAGAAAAATTTCTAGCTAGCAGTCTTTGGCGGGGGACCGGCCCCAGGTCAGGTGACCGATGTCATGTGGCGTTAGTATAAAGGGGTGGTCCTCCACGCCTGCCTTCCAGTTTTTTCCCGCCATTAGCTCGTGTCAGCGCCTCGCAGTAAAGTTCAACGGTCGTCCGCTCTGTCACGGGTAGTATTTACAGTCATTTTCGATATTATTCGACTTAATCGTCAGCCTTTTGTTGGTGTATGTCATCCCCTACACCCTCCGAGCACAAAAATAAATGCGACTCGTGCGGCGTCCAACTCCCGCACAAGGACAGCCATTCCCAGTGCCTCTTCTGTCTGGGCCTGGACCATCAGGTGGAGAAGTGCCAGCACTGCCTTAAATTTAATGCCACTACCCACAGATGGAGGCAGCAGTCCCTGGAGGCCCATATCCTCAAGATTAAAATTTCCTCCGTAGAGAAGGAGTTGAAAAAGCTCCGACAGGTGTCCACTTCCCCCGAAGGCCATCGTAAGATGAAGGACAAGGAGAAGCATCGGAACAGGGGCTCCTCTTCCACCGCGACTCCGGCTGGAGTCGCTGTGCTCCAGGTAGCATCCCTCGAGGACCACTCCGCCTTGACCATCTTGGAAGTTTCCAGCATAGCGTCGGCCCGCTCGTCTGGCTGGCGCTCGGGCCCTTTGAGTGCCTCCGGGCTGTTGGAGGCCTCCGCTCCCGGTAAAGCCGTCGTTGTACGGCCTACTGGTTTGAGCGGCTCCGGTAAGAGGGACGTCAGCTCCTCTGACGCCAGCACGGAGATGGTCGATAAGTCGCTTGACCCCTCAGGGTGGTGCACGGCCACCTTCCCACCTGACCAGACCGCCCCTCCTTTGCAACCTGCCTCGAGGGGTGGGTCCGCTAAGTCAGATGCCGGCTCCTCCGACGTCCGCCCAGACTCCGCTGATAAGCTGGACGTCGGCCAACCCGACACCCACGCAGCGGCTGAGCCGACATTGAACCCTCTTCATCCGCCATTCCTGGCTCCCCGCAGCCTTCGCTGCCATCCAGGGACCCTGGGTCTCCTCAGCCTGACCCCGGGGATTCCCCCCCCCATCCCCGGACGATGCTGAGGTTCCTGCTGTGCCCCCGTCAGGCCTCCCTCCCGCTGGGCCGGACGACCTGACGTCGGTTCCCAGGACGCCGGTCTGACCGATGCCGGGCGACATCTCCCTCCCAGATGCCGCTCCAACGCCGGGCCCTCCGCCTGCCGGGCCTTCTGCTCCAGGCCCGCCCACTGGGCTTCCGGCTGGGCCGTCTGCTCCGTCAGACCCCCCGGTTCCCGGGTATCCAACTCCGGCTTATCTGGCGCCGTCTTGCCAGGCTCCATGGTATCCGACGCCCCAGTACCCGACGCTGACCTACCCGATGCCACATTACTCGGTGCCTCACTACCCAACGCTGGGTTACCCGCCGTCAGGTTACGGATACGCACCCTATGGGTACTCCTAGTATCCATATCCTCCTCCTCCTCCACCGCTGCCTCAGCCACCGGTGGACTTGAAGGAGACTCTGGCTAAGGCTCAGCTCACCAGAGAGGTGGAGAGTCGTCTCCTGGCGATGGTGCCGAGTGCGGCTCCCATATGCCCCAGATGACAGACTCCCTCCCCACCTCGGGACACCAGGGGCGAGCCTTCTGGTTCCAGGGCGGGGCAGGACACGCTTCCCTGAGGGCTTCCTAAGGGGTCCATTCCTCCCCCACGCCTGGAGAGGGAGTCTTCTTCTTCTTCCTCCTCGGATGACTCCGATGGTTGTTCCGACCCGGACGACGAGCCACGCTCTCCGACCAAACCCAGGCCTGGGACTCTTACAAAGTCTCCTCTGGAGGATCCTTCTTTCTCGAAGTTGCTGTGCAAAATCCAGGAAGTTCATAAGTGGCGCTCCATGGAGCCGGACCCGCAGCATAAGAAACTCGCTGAGCACCTGGATCTGCCCAAGACAGCTCCGACCTTGTTGCCACCCTGGATTGAGCCTCATGCCGACCTCGTTTCCACCATTTGGAAGCAACCATCGGCATTAGCCCCTCTTCCTCGGAAGTCTAATAGGCTATACCAGGCTCCTAAGGGTGTTGACTTTCTTGATTCTTACCCTCGAACTGACTCGGTTGTGATTAGCACCACTCATGGCTGGTCAGCTAATCCGAAGCATTTGAGCTCGTCTCCGCCTGACAAAGAATCCCGTCTTCTGGACCAGTATGGCAAGAAGATTTATGCTTCTTCCACTCTGGGTATTGGGGCCCTGAACTATGTCAGTCACATGGGGGATTTGAAGGCGATTCTTAATGAGGTGGAATCCAAGTTGGACTCCCTTCCTGACGCTCAGGTTAAACAGGAAATGGCTGACCTTGTCTGTTCTCGTTCAGCCAGTTGGCACATGCTTCGTGCCATGTGCGATGCAGTGGACATTGCTGGTAGGAGCTCGGCTTTCGCCGTAGGCTTATGGCGTCATGCTGGCTCCGTGTGTCAGGTTTGGTCCCGGAAGTGCAGTCCGCTATTCAGGAAGCTCCCTTCCGGGGTTCGGTGGTGATGTCAAGGACACTATTACTGATCTGCAGGAGAAGGGGACTGCACTGAAATCTGTGGACTCCATGTACAATCCCCCTCCAGCGTAGCGTCGTTCCTTTCGCAGGCGGAATCGGAAAGCGAAACCACAGGAAGCGGGCAATAAACATCAGGCCATTCCGCTGCCCAGCTCCACTGCACAAAAAAGCAGCGGGAACTTGAGCCGCGACGCTGTCCCACATCACCTGACTCCTTTCCTCTCCCACAGCCTCTGGCATTTCCAGAGGAACCAGTAGGAGGGAGGTTTTTCCTCCACCTTCCGGGTTGGGAGAGGATAACGTCAGATTCCTGGGTGCTCCAGCTCATTGCAGAGGGACACTCAATAGAGTTTCTTCAGAAACCCCCTCGACACACTCCCCCAAGGTCGTCGTACTCGCTGGAGCATCTTCTTCTGGTCCAGGAAGAAATTTCCTCCCTTCTCTTGAAAGAGGCGATAGAACCCGTCCCCATTCCTCTTCAGGGAATTGGGTACTGTTCCCATTTCTTCCTGGTCCCGAAGAAAACAGGAGACATGAGGCCGATTCTCGACCTCAGCTCCCTGAACTTGTTCGTGGAGTACAAGAGGTTCAGGATGCTCTCGCTGCAGAGCCTCCTGCCCCTTCTCCAGCCGGGACAGTGGCTGTGTGCTTTGGATATGCAAGATGCTTACCTGCATATCCCTATCTGTCCTTCCCACCGCAAATACCAGCATTTTGCGTTTCAGGGGGACCACTACCAGTTCAAGGCCCTCCTATTTGGTCTTTCCTCGGCGCCCCGGGTGTTCACTAAATGCCTTTCGGTGGTAGCGGCCTACCTGCATACCCAGGGGGTGCAGGTTTTCCCATACCTGGACGATTGGCTCCTGGTGGCCCCATCCAGGGAGGAACTCCTGTGCTTCCTTTCCCTTACCCAGCAGGTCTTTGCCTGCCTGGGTATTACCATCAACCAGGCCAAGTCTCATCTGATCCTGTCCCAGAGCCTCCAGTTTATCGGGGCGATCCTGGACACGACCTCTGGCATGGCCTTCCCGCCACTGGACAGGGTGGCCACTCTCCAGGCCCAAGTCAGCCTGTTGTCCGGCCGCAGGCGGGTCAGCGCCAGGTCAGTCCTTCGCCTCCTCGGGCTAATGGTGGCTGCGATTCGACAATCCCTCGTGCTCGACTCCACATGAGAATCTCTAAGTGGACGCTTCGGTCTCAATGGGATCAGATAGTGGATGACCTAGATCAACTTGTCCTGGTCTCCACTCCCATGGCTCGGGACTTGCAGTGGTGGATGATTCAGGAGAACCTCTGCCAGGGAGTTCCCTTCGGTCTTTCTCCCCCCTCGCAGACGTTGACTACGGACGCCTCCGGCGAGGGTTGAGGAGCCCATCTCAGCCCTCACAGGACCCAGGGCTCCTGGTCCAAGCTCGAGAAGTCCCTTCACATCAATGTGCTCGAACTTAGGGCAGTGCTGTATGCTCTTCAGGCTCTGCATCTGTATCTGTCTCCCAGTCACCTAGCTGTACAGACGGACAATATGTGTGTGTGGTCTGGTACATCAACAAACAGGGAGGAACTCGTTCCTACCCCCACTTTGCAGAGAGACGATGCGACTCTGGGATTGGGCAGTGCAGCACAACCTTCACCTCACGGCATCTCACGTCCCGGGAGTCGACAACATGCTGGCAGACAGGCTCAGCTGCTCATCTGCTCTAGCTCACGAATGGGAACTGGATCAGGGGGTTGTAGACGACATCTTCCTGCACTGGGGAACTCCACAAGTAGACCTGTTTGCATCCCCTCAAAACGCAAAACTGCCCGTCTTCTGCTTGCTCGCTCCAGGGCGTGGCATTTTTTTGAGAGACACTTTGGCTCTAGACTGGAAGGGCAGATTCGTCTATGCCTTCCCCCTGATTCCACTGATTACGAGGGTCTTGCAGAAACTTTGTTCGGAAGGAGCTCAAAAGATTCTGATCACTCCTTTCTGGCCCAGGCAAGTTTGGTTCTCTCTTCTGCAACAGTACTCAGAGGAACCTCCTCTTTCTCTTCCTCTGTCGCTATTTTTGCTGACCCAGGATCAGGGGACCCTGGTCCATCCAGGCCTCAAGTCCCTTCAGTTGCACGCGTGGCTCCTACAGACGTAGCTCAAGCCGATTCGGGGCCCCCAGTAGCTGAGATTCTGGTGGAGGCCAGGACACCCTCAACCAGATCTACTTATGCCATGAAGTGGAAGCGGTTCTCTATTTGGGCCGCCTCCAATGATGTCGAGCCCTTCACATGCTCTGTCGGCCGACTTCTGGATTACCTACAACACCTCTTCGATCTGGGTCTCAGCCATTCATCCTTAAAGGTTCACATGGCGGCCATTTCGGCCTATCATGTCCCCTTTGCAGACAGAATGTTTGCTCAGCTGGAGGTCTCTAAGGCCTTTTTGAGAGGGATCCTTCACTTACAACCCCCTACCTGGGTTTCTGCCCCTCTTTGGGATCTGAATTTCATTTTAGAGAAGCTTACTCTGCCTCCTTTCGAGCCGGCAGCCTCAGTGGACCTAAAGTTCCTTTCTTGGAAGACTCTCTTCCTAGTGGCCATTACTTCTGCTCAACAGATTTCCGAGCTCCAGGCCCTGATGTGTAAAATCCCATACTTGATTTTTCACAAGCAACATGTGGCTCTGCATACCAACCCTAAGTTTCTCCCTAAGGTGGTAGCAGAATCGACGCTAAATCAATCCATAGAGTTGCCTGCCTTTTTTACGCAGCACTCTAATCATGGAGAGTGCCTCCTGCATACTTTGGATGTTCATCAAATTCTGAGATAACTACACCAACAGGACGAAGGATCTCAGAAAGACTGATAAACTCTTCATCTCTTTTGCTCATAAAAGAGAAGGCAATGCTGTTTCTAAGCAATGCCTATCGAAATGGCTGGCTCATTGTATCACTTTCTGTTATGTCAAGTACAAGACCCTGCCGGGTCAAGTTAGAGGCCACTTCACCAGAGGGGTCACGCTTCTCGGACTTGTTTCAAGAATGTCAGCGATCGATACCAGTAGTCACTTGGGACTTGTGTCCACACCTTTACGAAACATTACAGTGTGGACATTGCCTCTCATCATAGAGTAGGCTTTGGGCTGGCTGTTTTACAAGGCTTCCTTTTCTAAGGCCTTCACTACCAGAGGGTCTACTTCTGAGTAGTTTTCCTCCTCCCGTTTGCTTCTCCTTGTTCCAGACTGCTTGAGACTCAGTCCTATATGTAATTACCTACTGCAAGAGCCCTCTCAAAGTAAGATAGTACAGTTATGTAAGAACTTACCATAACAGTAGATCTTCGAGAGAGGCTCTTGCAGTAGGTAATACCTTCCCGCCCTCCATCCTCCTAAGCTTTTTCAGCTCCTTTTTCCAGGAGAAATATCCGCTTCTCTCTCGTCTTGCCTTTTGGCCTTTGGTGAGGAAGAACTGGAAAGGCGGGCGTGAGGACCGCCCTTTTATACTGACCGCCGCATGACATTGGTCACCTGACGTGGGGGCAGTCCCCCACCAAAGACTGCTAGCTAGAAATTTTTCCGTTGGGTCCTGACGCTGGCTGGCATCAGTCCTATATATAATTACCTACTGCAAGAGCCTCTCTCGAAGATCTACTGTTACGGTAAGTTCTTACGTAACTGTACTTTTTGGGAGTGGTATATGTTGTTCATCCACACGCACTCACCCGCCCTCCCCGGCTTTAGAAGCACCATCTTGCTTCCAGCGGGCTAAGATCTGGTGTCATGGGGTGGAGCTGAGGTATTTACCACCCGGGTGGGTGGAAGGAGCCAGTTTGAAGACTTTCTGGCGAGATTTAAAGGGGAAGGGACATTCCAGAGAGTGTGGATGAACAACATATACCACTCCCAGAACTACTGTTACAGGTGAGTAACCTATTCTAATTACATAACTTATTTATGCAGGGAATGGCGCCCACTCGGATGCAGCACCTCGTTTCTTGTTGGGTCCTGCTTCTACCCAGTTATACAGCTGGATGGGACTGAAGCACAGGGAATCAGGGACTTGCTCGAGGTCACGTAGTGGGCTAGTAGGCTATGATAGGATTCGAACCTGAGCTCTTTTGTTTCACATTTCCGCACTGTAACATAGTAGCACGCTCCTTTTAACTTCTCATCCTTGGAAGTAGGTGGAAGGGCCATTTCTCGGGGCTTAGTTCAGACTAGGTATCCAGGGCCGGATTTTCAGAGGTCCATGATTGCGGCAAGCCTCGGATGTGCCATAGATATGGTGCACCGGGCTTACCGCAGTCTAACGTGATTTTCAATCCCATGCAGTAGTTGTTGCAGGCTAGACCATCTTTGTGTGGTTTAGCTTGCGTCTGTCCTGGGGACTGTTTGGCACAAGCTGCCATAGAACAGGTAAACTGTCGCAACTGCACCCACGCTTGACAGTCGGGCACAGTTGCGGCAAATGGGATTGGCATAGCTGCAGAAACAAATTATTGTGGTGCGAGGCGTGCCTTTTGAGAATCCATCCCACGTTGCGGAAGAAAGTGACAGCCATAAGGCTTTGTCTAAATTTACAACAAAACAAAAACAACTTGCGTTTATCCCCTGCTTCTGTCTTCTTCCTGCCTCTTCAAGGTTCTTTGGGAAATGGAAATACAAGTCTGAAGGAAGGGGGAGGGTTGTGTTCTCTTAAACAGTGTTATCACTGGGATTATCTAATTTCGGTGCAGAATCTAGCTTCTAAGACAGCTCAAGAGGTCAAGACAGCAGAATGGTTAGAAACATAGTTACAGAAGGACTGACATATACTAAATGTAAGCAGTAAGACACTCCATGACTTTGGTTGTTCGAGGTTAATGCACACCCAGATGCGCTTCGTGCCTTTAGCACCTGGCAGTGCATTAATCCCAGACAAACAACACTTTGGAATGTCTTACTGTGATTATAAAATAGGTAAACTAAGAAACAATTTAAAAAAGTCAACTTTTTTATTAATTTTTTTATGTTAACAGTAACTAGTAAAAAGTAGTCCCTCCTGACCCAGCAATCATCTGTCTTTTTACACAGTCAGTAAAAGAATATTTGGTTACTATACAGGAATTCAAACTTCTGTCGAATTCCTGTGTCAGTATGTTCACTCTCTCACACACAACAGAAGGTCTTATATGGCACTGCTCTCAATTTTATGTGTGACCAGATAAGCAGCAGAGTTTGTTGTGGCAAGCTAATAAGGATAGCAGGGGGGGATTAGTCATGATCACCAAAAAAAAAACCAAAAAACACCAGTGATTAAAACTGATGGTATCATGAGAGAAAAGAGTGTTTGTTTACTTTTTAAAATGTAAAGGAAGTTTACTTTTTAGGGCTTTGTTGAAGGTTTGGTATGTAATTGGCCCAAATCTCACTGCCTGAAATTGTCCGACCTGTGCATTTCTGGGGGAAGGGAGTTAACATGGGTCTCAACTCATTTAGGCAATCAAGAAGTCAGACATTTCATCAGTGTTCCACTCCAGAACAGTATGCCTGAAAGGGACATAGACTACAAAACTGTCATTCTGACATGGTGCCCACAACCAGTGTGTACACCAGAAACTCCTGTTGAGTTTACAAAGAGGCCAAAAAAAGGCACTTCTGTAATGAATAGGAGATGTATCATGGCTGCACCGAAAATATCAGCTTTATTTTCATGAGTACTTTCAGAACCCTATGACCTCACAAGTGGCATACCCATGAGGCAGGTCACTGGATTCTGAAAGCACAAATGAAAATAAATCTGATATTTTCAGTGCAACCATAGAAACATAGACAATGACGGCAGAAAAAGACCGATGGTCCATCCAGTCTGCCCATAGCTGCCCATGACCTAGTGTCTATCCAGGGACCCATCCCCCCACCTCAGCCCATCCTTTCCCCTCGCCACACATGCTGCGGAGCTTTCTGTTATTTCCTTTACTCTTTCCCATCCATGCTTGAAACCTTCCACGGTTTTGGCACCCATCACTTCCGCAGGCAGACTGTTTCACCCTTTCAAAAAAAAATAATACGGCAAGTCCCTCCTGAAACCCCCGCCCCCTTTCAGTTTCCAGTCATGCGCTTGTGTCACTGAGCTGGTGTTCCTATTAAATAATTCAGCGTAGTTCACTCATTAAGCCCTTTCAGAAACTTGAAGGTCTCTATCATATCTCCTCTCTCCTTCCTGGCCTCTAGTGAGTACATATTTAATGCTCTCAAACGTTTCTCGTAGGATGTCCCCTGTAGGTCCTGAATCATCATCGTCGCCCTACACTGTACAGCCTCCAGCCTGCCCTTATCCTTTCTGAGCTGAGGGCTCCAGAACTGGACACAGTACTCCAGGTGTGGCCCCACCGAGGATCTAATCTGTAAAATATTCCGCAGAGTTTAGTTCCGTCTGTAAAGAGGCCAGTTTTACCTTGGATTTCTTCACCAGTGTCGCTAACGGACATATTTAAAAAGACTGGGCCTAAGACAGATCTCTGTGGTACCCCACTTGTGACCTCCCCCTCCACCGATTTAACCCAGTTGACAACAACCTGTTGCCTTCTCTTGAGCCAGTTTTCTGCCCATTTGACTATGTCTCTTGCTTCACCCCAGATCCTCCATCTTCCTCAGAAAGCGTCTATGTGGCACTGAGTCAAAAGCCTTGCTGAAGTTGAAGTATAGTAGATCCACTGCATGGCCCTTGTCTAGCTCCCCTGTTACCCAGTCAAAGACAGCATAACATTCAGTTTATGCAGTGTCCTTAATTTTTCATTGTTTATGTACTAGTGCACATACAGACTTTGTTAGAGCTAGATGCGTGTGTGTTTTTTATAATGTTTGTACTGTAATATTTATGCTTCAGCAGCGTACTACTCTTTTGTCCATTGATTTATTATTGTTTGTCCTGGTTACCGTGGCTTTGTCAAAATATTATCATATAGTGTTCAGGATCAACTTGTAAGTATTTGAACAAGTGGTTGCAAACCAAGGTCCAGTTGGAATTTTTTTTCCCTTCCTCCTGCTCTTCCTGAGTGGCCCGCCCCTTCTGCTCATCCCCGATTCCAGCTCTGTCAACCTGGCATCCCCCAGGGCCTTCAGGGGACCCTCCCTTGTTCTCCCAGAGCTTCCTCCTCTGGCAGGGGCAACAGAGCCCCCCACCCCACCTTCTCTCATGGACCAGATTCAGTTAGGGAGGGTAGTGCCCGAGTAACCAGGTGTGGGGCCTGCAGACTGGGTGGCTTCATCCTGCCATTGGTGCTTGTTTTTTTCCTTGTTTCTTTCCTGAGCCCCCTGGGACATCAGTGTCAAGGGTACACCAAGTACGTTCCCACGCAAGCGTGAGGCATGTGGTGCCTGCCGATGTTGCCTCTCCCACAAGCCGCTCTAGCTGCACTGCCATCTGTGGTCACCCAGGTGGCAGTAGAGCGGCGAAGCCAGCTGCTCTCCCTCCCTCCCTGGAGAAGGAGAGCATCTGTTGGGATGCTTGATCCTTCTCCCCCCCGGCCGACTCGCTACTGCCCAATTTTATTCCCAATCTAGGGCTGTCGGTGTTGGAGAGGTAAAGCACTAAGTGCCTCAGCCCTGTGCGCCACCGAGCCAGCTACCACAGCTGAAATTTCTAATCTTATTTTTCACACGTGATAACCAGTCAATCGTATGTTAATTCTGCTGATGAGACCACTCTTCTTATGTGCATTCTTAGGGTATGAGAACCTAGAACCAAAGGTGAGCGGTTCTGACACCCTGAGAATGTGAGAAAACTCTTACAGCCATAAGCTTGGTTTCGACGGCCATATTAATATATTATTGATCAAACTCAATCAAGAATAATATGAAGAATTTTTAAAAAACGTTACCCAAACGTGCCCATTTTCAGGGCAGCTATGAGTGAGAAACTCTTCACAGAATAAGAGTCTCTCACAGGCAGACAAAGGGAGCCCTCCAATTGGTGGAGAGTGCTCCCTCATTCTGTAATGAGTAAATAAATGCTCATGACAGGTCACTAGTGAGAATAAATGGTGATAACAGATAATCAGAGAGAATAACCTGTTTATTCTTTCAGTTGCTCTGTCATAAGCAGAAACGGCATAATTTATCGTGACAGATTTATACATACTGCCATTGCATAAAATATACAGGGCTGACATGCTGATGGATGCACGGCTGTGCCAGGCTACCTGAGTTCAGAAACGAGCCAGGGGAAGCTTGCATGTGGGTGGCCGTGGTCAAGTAGTGTTGCTGGCTGCCACACATCCTCCACCAGGGAGGTGCCGCACATCCACAACCAAATTGACTTTCGCGGTGGGGCAGCTCTGGGGGGTTTATCTCCCTGTCGCAGGGGGGCTGTGTGATCACGAGGCCAACAGTAGGCTGGTGCTGCACCACAGCTTGAGACGGGTGCTGGGAGGTGTGGGTGAAAACCAGGAGTACAAATACCGTGGCCTGTCACAGTGGCTGCTGGTCTACTCAGGGCTACTTCATATGCAGAGGTCCCTCTTTGATCCATGAAGCCAGCACTGGTACGTCGCTGCTGCAAGAGATAACCAGGGACCCTGAAGTCAGGAGTAAAAACGTAGAGGGGGGACAAGTAATACAGGTGTGCCTGCCATGCTCCATCTCAAATTGAAGCTGCAATTGTTGCATTCTTTTTATTTATTTATTTCAAAAGTTTTACCAGGAAAGACATGCTGGGTTGGTATCTGTTCATTTCCAGGTGCATCCTAGGGGAGGGGGAAGAGGGCGAGAACAGTGCAAATACAATGTTCAAAAATGTAATACTATGGAAATAAGTGTAACAGTATGAGCAATTACAGACTTTGCTTCTAAGCAGGAATAATGCAGCACAGTCAACTGCAGAACAGAAAGAACAATATGCATTGAGCAGCAATGCAGTAATAAAAGGAGTGGGGATAAAGTCCAGGACCCAGTGTCAGGAGCAATTGCAGGAGTGAGCAGTGAGATCACGAAGGAGAGATTTCAAAGCATGAAGGGAAGGAGTAAAGCAAACTGAAAGGGGGCGAGAGCCCCAGAGTTTAGGGGAGTGGAAAGAAGACAACTTGACCAGCAGAGGATTTCATGGGGGCGGGGAGAGCGAGAACAATAGTTGCGCAGGGAGTAGGAGGCCTTAAGAGGAAGAAGAGACGAGCAAGATAAAGGAGGGAACCAAACCATAATTTGGTGAGATAAAGGAGGCACAGAGGGCATCCTGCATGGCATCAAGGGAAGAGAGGGAGGTGTACAAAAAGAGTGAAAGAGGGGTCCAGTCTGGCTATGGTAGACTTGGGAGCAGCACTGTAAACAGTGTCACCATACTTGAGATTGGGGAGAAATATCTTCGAGGGGATTTTTCTGTGGGCAGGAAAAAGGAAGCTCCTCTTATTTCTGTAAAGCACAAGTTTGGGGTGCAGCTCCTTGTGGTCTGTGTCTACATGAAGAGCGACTTAGAGGTGATGATCCAGCCAGACCCCAAGGTACTTGAAGTAGAAGACCACTTCAGTCGTTTTACCATCAAGGATATGGGAGAGGGCTGAGTCTGGCAAGCCTCTGCCTGGTGCTAAAAGTCATGCAGGCTGTTTTGGGGCATTCAGAGACCACTGGTTTTTGAAAACACTTGTCCATTTGCTTAGTTCCTTGCTGCCTTTCTATATCACCTCTGCCACTCCTCCGCCTTTGAGGTTGCTGCTTCCTCCTCACACTAAAGGTCTTGATCTCATGCTGCATGCCATGTAATTTCTCTAAAGCGGTGATCACAGTGACATCATTAGCATGTCAAAATTTTGAACTCACCCCAACTAGTTGTCAAAAGATCCACTGTCCATCTCTGTGCATTGCTGATTCTTTTTGTCAACCGCTAGGCTGTGCAGGTCTCCGAATGTTTCTCTCTCCTTATGCTGCCGGAGTATAGTCTCTAAAGGGAAGAGTAATATAAAGCACTACCAGATATGTCCTTGCATTTATCTTAAAGTAGCAATCCATGTTCTTATTTAATTTATTTAGTTTTTGGTAATGGGGTAGTTGCTCTAGACATAGAAGTGACTATTTTCAGGCATGACCCAGGAGGTCACAACATTGAGAGGTACAGATACACAGGTACAAAGCAAGATACAGTGTCAAAAATATACAACATAGGAATTTCAGGCGGAGTGGATAACAGTTTTCACAGTTGCAGTCCCACGGCACAGTAAGACTATTATACAAGCATGTGGTAAGTGCACAGGTTTACAGTTGGAAGTGACTATTTACAGGCACAACCCAGAAGGTCACAACATGGGGATGTACAGGTACATAGGTGCAAGGCAGGATACAGTGTCAAAAAATATACAACATGGGAATTTCAGGAGGAGTGGATAATGGTTTTCACAATTTCAGTCCCACGGCACAGTAAAAATATTATACAAGCATATGGTAAGTGCACATGTTTACAGTGAGGGTAGTATACAATTTAAAGTACAGAAGTTCCACGGAGTAAAGTTTAGATCGAGTATGTCATATAGCGAGCTAACTTTATACAATATATAAAGGAAAGAGGAGCAGGAAGGCAGGGAAATGGAAATATGAAACTGTAGGATATAGCAAGGGGAGGGAGGGGGGGAGAGAGAGAGAGATAAAGAGAGAGATAAGGGATGGGGAGAGGAGACATGGTAGAAAAAGGTGGGGGAGGCAGATAGATGCAGGGTGGCAGTAATACAAGAGGCATAGCGAGGGTAGCCAAGACCTAGGGTGGGTTGAAACAGGTGCACTGGGCATGTACATTGGGGAGTGAGCGATGCCTTTTCTTTAGAGTGGCATGACTAGGGGCCATGCGTACATCAAGGGGCAGTGAGTTCCAGTAATGGGGGGGGTCACGTGAGAATCCTGATTTACCTTTGGAAGTTTTGCATCTAAGAATGTGGAGCAAGGAGAGGGCAGCAGATTGGAGGCCATAGGAGGTAGACTGAGGGGTTAGCTTGGAGGCGAGGGAGCTAGGCATGTTGGACCTAAGGATATGATCCAGAAGATTCCCAAGACATAGGAGCCGGTGGACCATAGGAGAGGGACATTTTAGGTCTGTGTTTAGCAGGCAGTGATGTTTTAGCCTAGAGGATGCAGAGGCATGTCGACATATATTATTGTAAGTTGTATCCCATCTTTGAAGGGAAGACTTTGATGCACTGCAGTAGGCTACGGCTCCGTAAGTGAGTGACAGGAGTAAGATTCCTCTGGCAATGGCTAACCATGCAGAAGGGGTTAAAATATGGCTCATTTTCTAGGCTAACCCTAGTTTAGCATTAACAGCCTTACTGGTGATATGTGACTCATAGTTAAGGGATTCATCAAGTAGGACACCCAGGTATTTAAAGGAGTTTACTACTTTCAAAGGGGTACCATCAACACAGGAGACTCTGAAAAGATCCAGACTATTTTTTTAGCTTTGCAGGTGATCCAAAAAGCATAGCCTGAGTTTTCCCAATATTGAGAACAAGCCTGTTGCTGGTGATCCAGGATTGGATATTTAGGAAATCCACGGAAAGCTTAAGGTTGAGAGTCAGGACATCATTTGAGCTGGTATACAGAACGAGGTCATCGGCATAATGAAGAACAGGAGGTGTTTTGCGTTATGTTATTGATGTAGATTGAGAAGAGAGGAGGTTCAAGGATAGATCCCTGCAGTACACCATCATCGATGATTGTTTTATCTGAGGTAGCTGAATTGAATTTAACAACTTGTGTCCTATTGACTAAATAGCCACAAAACCAGCTTACAGATTTAGGCGAGAAACCCAGGGAAAGGAGGTTTGCTAATAGAAGTGTATGATCAACAACATCAAAAGCCTTCGTTAGGCCAGTGAATACTGCACCGGTTTGGAGGCCTTGATCCATGGCATGAAGTGTGTCCTTGGTTAGCTGTAGTAAAGCAGTCTGGGTACTGTGGCCTTTTCTGAAGCCATGTTGATTTGTAGAGAGGAGATCACATCTGGCGAGGTATTCCATCACCTGCTCTGCAACGAGCTTCTCAAGTACTTTATTTAAGACTGACAGTATTGCTATTAGCCTATAATTCGCAATGTCTTTCTTGTCACCCTTTTTAAAAACTGACGTAATTCTGTCCAGTTTCCATATATTAGGCATGGTGCCCTCGCCAAGGGACATATTGAATATTCTGGTTAAAGGTTCCGCAATGAAGGGGGCAGCCAGTTTTAAGAGTTTTGGTTCCAGGCAGTCGGACCCAACAGCAGTACTATCTGATACGGTATTGAGAAGATTTATGACATCCTTTTTGGAGATAGCTTTAAAATAGAATGATGGCCTCTCTGGTATATCTTGTGGGGTGGGGGATTCAGGCTTTAAATCTGCAGGTGGGAAAGCAGAGGTATAATTGGAGAGGTCTGAGAAGTGAGTATTGAACGCATTAGCAATTGTGTATGAGTCGTACAGTGCACTCCTTTCAGTATCCTGTCGCTGTCACTGTGTGTTTGCTTAGAGCCGAGGAAAGATTTAATATGTGACTAAAATTTACTGGGGTCACCGGCTGCATCTACTAATAGGCCCTTACAGTACTGGCTTTTTGCTTATCCCTATCCTTGAGGGATGCGAGGAGGTCTTTATGCAGCCATCTGGTTTGCTTACCTCGTATACGGTGAGTGTGGAGGGGAGTGTATTTTTCTTGAAGCGATACGAATTCACTCAGGAAAGAGTGGAGGACATCTTCCATACTTAGGGAGCTGAAAACAGGGGATCAGTCACTCTGAAAGACATCATAGAGAAAATGGGCCTGATTCAAACAAAAATGTTGCACCTACACCCTTTTGTTTCCATTTTAGATCACCCTTTTTTCCTGTCTTGAAAGGTGCCCCCTTGTCCATGTTATGAGTCTGCTCTAGCAATTTTTTTAGATTTGGAATAATTAAATGAGAATGCCATAAAATGGCTGCCCCAGGTTTTATCATTAATATTCTCAGCTATATTTGAACCTCAAGAGTTTAACGTCACTCTTCCTCCGACTAAGATGGACTAGCATGCAGGAGACTGATCCCTGATGTTATGGGACTCTGGAAACAACAGAGCTATTAGCAGTGTCAGTGGCTCAGCAGGTTGCACACTTGCCTCTGAGGCCGGAAGATCAGAAGTCTGTGGGTTCTATCCCTACACCAGGCACTTGGATTTAGTCCCAGTACTGACACTGTAGAGCAGCATGGGGGGGGGGGATTGCGCTTGTGAGGTGCTGTCTTGGATGAGACGTTAAACCGAGGTCCCATCTGCCTGTTCTGGTTGTAATTCAGGTGGATATTAAAGATCCCATGGCACTTCTCGAAAAGAGCAGGGGAATTGTTTATTCAAACAAGTCTAAGAATATTCACAATGTATACAAAAGCAGTATAAGATAACTCAAAAATCATACAAAAGTCTGTTAACAGAAATAAAATAATAATCACTTTTAAGTAACAGGAATATCAGAGTCTGTAATCCATGGTAAGTTTTTCCTTCGTTCCCTTAAGACTTGTCTTTGTATAACTTTACATTCAGCATAGTAAATCTTTCTGATGATATGTTCAATTTTCTCCATAAGTTCATAATGTGAAATATGGATTTGTTGAAGAATGAATAAGCAACGTGCTGTCCAAATGTGCCATTTAAAAACTGTGAAAATTACATTCATGTCCTTATTCTGTTTTTTCCAAGCATCATCAAATTTCCCATACATTATATTAACATAAGAAACTGTAGAAAAAATTGGTTCTTCCCAAGTCGTGTCCACCAAATCCCCAAAACCCTGTATAAAGGAACAAAGAAAAAACAGTCAATTGTTTCTAGTTTCTTGACACATTTTACTCTGCTACACATTCTTTCTGATATTTGCTTGTGTCTCTGATTGTGCTTTATATTTATCCTTTCATGGCAGCTAAGCCATTGTAGATCCCACATATATGCCGGCATTCTGGAGTTCTGTAATAAATGTACTAATGTTGGTCTATGTTCTGCTGGGCACTTTTGAAACACTATAGGTATGTTGCAGATGTGCTCTTCTGAGTGTTTATATAAGGTTTTCCTATGGAGTGTCATAATCATAGTACAACTAATCTGCCATTGCTTCAGTCTACTGAAGGTATCCCTTGCATAGCTAGGGCTGCCAGGGACATTTTTAACTATCTTTAGGGTGTTTAACTCCCATTGTCTAAGCCAAGGCTTTCAGGTGTCATAAATCCAAGGTTCCCAACCTTTGCCCATATTTACCAGTAATGGTTTTATGTTGGTCATAACAAAAAATACAATTAAAAAAGAATAAGGGATGGACCATATTCAGACCTCCCTTTGATACTGGAAGATATGTAGTATCTCACTTAATGGTGTCAAGTCAACTGCCCCATAGGGCTTGAAAAAATATACTAAAAAGTCTGGTTTCCTTGTTTTTTTTTTTTTTTTGTGGGGAGGGTATAGAAACATAGAATATGACAGCAGATAAGGACCTCTTGGCCCACCCAGTCTGCCCATTTCCCTACCTGATGGATAAGCTGCAGATCCTAGTTAACCAGCAGCCTACTTCTTCCTACCCCCTACCCCTAGAATTGCCTTATGACTGTCCCATGCATGCTTGAATTCCACCACTGATTTTGACTCCACAACCTCCTCCGGAAGGCCGTTCCATGCATCCACAACCCTCTCTGTGAAAAAATACTTCCTTAAATTACCTCTGAGCCGCCCCCCACTCTATCTTCAAATTGTGCCCCTTGTTCTTGCACACCTCTTTTTTTGAAAGATGCTACCCTCTTGGACTTTGTTGATTCCCTTGAGGTACTTGAAAGTTTCTATCATGTCCCCCCTCTCCCTCCTTTCCTCGAGGCTATACATATTAAGCTCCTTAAGTCTCTCTTCATGTGTCTTCCGGTGCAGACCCTGCACCATTTTAGTTGCCCTCCTCTGGACAGCTTCCATCCTGTCTATGTCTTTGCGGAGATTGGGTCTCCAGAACTGCACGCAGTACTCCAGATGTGGTCTCACCAGCTATCTGTAGAGAGGGATAATAACTTCTTGTTTTCTACTGGTGATGCCTCTCCCTATGCATCCCAGTATTCCCCCAGCCCTCCTTGCTGCCCTCTGACATTGCTTGCCCACCTTTAGGTCATCTGATATGACTACCCCCAGGTCCCTTTTCATTTTTGTTGTTGTTAGTATCTCACCCCCCATTGTGTACTCTTCCCCTGGGTTTTTGTTTCCCAGGTGCATTACCTTGCACTTCTTAGCATTGAATCTAAGCTGCCATACATTTGACCATTCCTCTAACCTTGCCAAGTCCCTTCTCATCCTTTCCACCCCACCTTGTGCATCAACTCTGTTGCAGATCTTTGTGTCATCTGCAAAGAGACATACTTTTCCTTCCAGTCCCTCTGCAATATCGCTTATAAAGACATTGAAGAGGACCGGTCCTAATACTGAACCCTACGGTACCCCACTACTAACCCCCCTTTTTTCAGAGTGGACTCCATTTACTATTACTCTCTGTGTCCTATTCTCCAGCCAATTCTTTACCCAGGCTGTCATCTTGGGACCCACTCCCAGGCTGGCTAACTTGTATATTAATCTTTTGTGTGGGACTGTGTCAAATGCCTTGCTAAAGTCTAGGTAGGCCATGTCCACAGCCCCTCCCTGATCAACTACTTTGGTCACCCAGTCAAAGAAATCTATCAGATTTGTCTGGCATGACCTTCCCGCTGTGAATCCATGCTGCCTTGGGTCCTGTGCCCCTCTGGCCTCTAGATACTCAACAGTTCTTTCCTTCAGAAGTGATTCCATCATTTTCCCTACCACTGAGGTTAAACTAACAGGTCTGTAGTTTCCTGCTTCTGCTGTGCTCCCACTTTTGTGAAGGGGAATCACATCTGCCCTCCTCCAGTCCTCAGGTACCACCCCATCCTCCCATGATTTGTTAAAGAGGGTAGTCAGTGGTGTCACTAGTTCTACCCTTAGTTCTTTTAGAATTCTGGGATGAATCCCATCAGGCCCCATTGCTTTGTCCACCTTCAGTTTTAAGAGCTCTTTCAGAACCCTTTCTTCTGTAAATGGGCTGGTATCAACTTCTGGTATAGCTGATATAAAGGAATAGTGGGATCAAATAAGCTTTTATTAGATACACTCTCTTCTTTTTCCCCAGTTTCCATTTGTTCCAATTTGTCAGTGTGTGTTGTCCTTGTGTAATCTTAGAATTCCAGTTCAAAATGTCTAACTGGCTATCACCAAACTGTATATCTAGGACAGTAATGGGTTCTGTACTAATCTGTATGACTGATATTTTTTGTAGGGCCCTGGGGGGTGTTCCCTAGTTGTTTACCAATACATTTTGATAGGTTTAAAGCAGCTCCTGAAATGTCACTGAATATTTGACATAAATCTGGTGTGTTCACTATAGGAATGCTGTCTAAAAATGTACTACTGTATTACTGTATCTTACTGTTACCCTGTCTAAAACATGTACTACTGTTTTGATACACCTTTGTCCTTGTAACTGACGTGGAACCCATAAATGAGCAACTGCTCACAGGTGTAATCCAAGAACTCAATAAAGTAAAAAAATAAATTAATCAATGGCTTCTGTTACAGAAGCCTCATTACATACCAGTAAATTCATGTCATCTGCATATGCCAACGTTTTTTTACTATATAGTACTGTTATTGGGAGTATAGTATTTGATGTATTTATTTGTCTTAGTAAAGGATCCAGAAAGAAAACATACAGGATGGTGGGCTCAGAGGACACCCCTGCCTGACCCCCCTTTCTATACTTTTCATTGGGCCTCTCCATCCATTAGCGATGGGAACCACTGTGGCTATATTATACGTTCCTTTAATCCAGTTTATTACTTTGTTAGGAATGTGAAATTTAGCTATGGCTAACCACAAAAAATCATGATTCACAAAATCAAAAGCTTGCTTCTGATCCAGTGATATGAGAAATCCTGATAACAGTCCATTATTTCCTTTTTTCACTATCTCTTATGATAATTAAATGGTCGGTGATACTGTGGCCTGGTAATGAACAGGATTGTGCCTCAGACATAACTAATTTTGTTATCCATGTTAATCTTTTTGAAATGATTTTTGCTAAAATCTTGAAGTCCACGTTTAAAAGACTTATTGTTCTCCGATTTTGTAACAATTTTTTATCCCCTTTTTAATGAATGTAAGTCAGACCTCCCATATTCATTTCTAGTGGCATGGATGAATGGTCTAACATATAATTGTATATTTGTGTTAGTTGTGGACCCAGGTCAGGTTCTTTTGTTTTTTTGTAAACTTTAACTTCAGAAAGAAGCTCATATACAGAAGCACTCTCCCTATTCGGGGGCATCAACAGTAACATAACCCTCAGTTATATGAAATTAATTTTTCAGTTGACCATGAATGTACATATTTACTTCTGTTCCCCTACAATAGGGAATATTTCTCCATTGTTTAATAAACTTGAAACAGAAAACCGTATCAATAAGGCCAACCTATGCCAGTTATAATTTCTCATCTTATTGATAACCTGGGTCTTAAAAGTTCAAGTGGGGCTAATGCTTCAAAAGAAAAGGAAAACGTGGAGGCTTTAATACAGATTGTCAAGTTTTCAAACATAATTTGGAATGCCAAGGGACTACACTGTAGGTCTTTTAAAAAAAACAAGAAACCAGTCCTGGGCTACTACATTCTCCAGGGGGAAGCCATACCTCCTCATAGTTCTCTGTCTTCTCTCTGACCATGTATTGAGTCCTTTCGAGTTTCATTGCTGCTAATAGAGAATTAAGCCAAGAGGCAATTGTGGGGGTTTGTTTAAGTCTCCAGTATAGGGCTAGTTCTAGGGACGTGTAGATGTTGTTCATCCACACTTACTTGCAGGTTCCTTGCCACTTTAAATGTTGCTGGAAGGTCTTCAAGCTGGCGCCTCCCACCCACCCGGGTGGTAAAACTCTCGGCTCCGCCCCATGACGCCAGATCTTCCTTACTGCTTGGAAGCTCAGGTTCCCTCCTTAATGCTGTGTGTGTAGACTGGATCCTAATTCTTCGGTTCGCCCGAAACTTACTTTAAAATTTTCAAGACTTAGGTCAACTTTCTCCCTCGCGGCTGTGATGGACAAATTGACTCCCGGATTTCGGCGGTGCCCTTGTGGGCAGAAGATGTCCAGGACAGACCCACAGTCCACATGCGTCTACTGCCTCGGCCTAGAACATGACCCGCAGGCCTGCGAGTTATGCCATTCGTTTTCGGCCAACGTCCTGGAAGACCGCGCTGTCTGGTTACAGCTTGGGCGCCCTGAGAAGCGCTACCCCCCGGTTAAGTTGAAGGAGGCCCATTGGGCGGTTATCACATGCTGGCTCGGGTTGAGCAACTCGAGCAGATGATCGCCCTCGAGGAGGAGGCGGTGGCACAGGCCACATCATCCTCTTCCTCGGTCGCGGCATTTATTCCGCTCTCTCTGGGTACCTCGTATTCAGCTTCTTTCAAGGAGCTTTGCCAATCCCTTTCCACGAAGGGAGAGGGGTCATCGGGACATTCCTCTTGGTCCAAAAAGAAGGACTCAAAGGGTAAGTCCCATCGTCGGCATTCGTGGGAGCGGGAGAGGTCCCCTTCCCCGGACAGTCAACATTCGACTTCGGTCGAGGTTGCGGCTGAGGCCGCTGGCTTCAAGGCGTCCCCGTCAGGCCAGCCGGCTGAGACCCCCGTTGACGTGGTTGAGATTTTTCTCGACCTGTCGGACGGGCTGTTGACTGGTGAAGCCGACAACCCTTCTTCACCGGTTCCCCCGGTGGAGACCGAGGACTTGCCTGCGCCTCTGGTGCCGCAGTCCCCGGTTAAGGCTTCCGAGCCGAGGGAAGAGCGGATGTCCACCGTCCCTTCCCAGACCCGTCCTCGGAAACGCCGAGGATCTCGGTCTCGGACATCATCTCGGTCCAGCCGATCCCGCCATCGGTGGTCTCGGTCTCGGCACCGAGGTAAGTAGTGCCGCCGCTCGTCCTCGTCTTCCTCCTTGGAAGAGGAGAGGCTTCGGTGCAAATTGCGTCGACGCTATGAGGACCTGATGTGGCAGCAGTTACTCTGTCCGAGACAAGCCGACTGTCGCCTTCTCCGCCATCAAGTGGCTGTCACCTGAGCGCCGAAACAACCCTCGCTGTAGCCGAGGTGCCCAAGCCTGGGCGGTTGTTGGCGAACCAGTTGCCCCACCGATTGTGGTGGAACCTCTGCCTCCACAACCCAAATCGGGGGCACTGACCAAGGACTCTGTCGGGTCAGGGCCTGCCCCACAGGTTGTCGGTCACCCTCACTCCTGACTGTCCTCGGCAGGTGGAGGGTGGCTCAGGCCCCAGGCAGCTCTTCGCGGACTCCTCGGAGTCCAATGACTCCTCCCTGTTCTCCAGGCCCATTGACCTGGAGTCCTCCGGGGGCCAGTCGATGGACGAAAGCCCATCGTCCTTCATGGGTTTGCTTCGGCTCATCTCGGAGTCCACCAGGATGCAGCTCAAGCCCGTATCCAAGCGGGCCAAGTATCCACTGACGGAGATACTGGACCGAGGGGATTCACCCACGGAGGCCTTTCTGGTGGCTGAAGCCATTGTTGGCCCAGCCTTGGAGCTCTGGCAGCAGCCTGGCCATCCTGGCCGAAGGCGCAGGACAGGAAGTATGCCTTCGGCCAGGATGGCCAGGAAGTATGCGGTCCCTACCGGCTCTTCGCCCAGTTTCTCGGAACACTCCTCTGCCGAGGGGTTGGTCGCCGACAGCATTTTCCGGCGTTTTGGGAATGCTAGGGATGTGGACAAGGCCCCCGACAAGGAGTCTAAAAAGCTGGACTATGCCGGGTGCAAGGTGTATGCTGCATCCTCCCTTGGCCTCCGCCAGGCCAGCTCGGCCGTACTGATGGCACACTTCTCCCACGCCCTCATGGGCTCCCTGGATGAGGTGATCCCTCATCTCCTGGCCGACCTGCAGACCATGGTCCGACAGGTACGGGACCAGGGTAGGGAAGTGGCTAAGCAGCAGCTCCAAACGGCTCTGGACATTGGAGACTCCTGTGCCAGATTGGTTGCAGCCGCGGTGGCCATGCGCCGCAGAGCATGGCTGAGGATATCCCCCTTCACGGCGGATACCCAGCACAAACTGGCGGATGTCCCCTTCATGGGGACCAACCTGTTCGGCCCTGGAGTGGAAGGTCACCTCCAGCGGATCGAAAAGTCCAATGCCTCTCTGGACTCGGTCACCTCCGCCCAGAAGGACAAAGGCCGACGACAGCAGCAGCACAAGTCCTTTCGTCCTTCTGTGCCTGTGGCACGTCCGGCCCAACAGCACCAGCACCAGGGCCAGCAGGCTTGCGCTTGGCATCCCAAACCCACGGCTTCCTGTAACAGGAAGCAGGGAGGTAAAGGCCCAGGAGGTCCCTCGGCCGGTCCCTCCTGTAAGCCTGCCCAGTGACGGGTTGAGGGGTGTCACCCCCAGCCTCGTCACTCCCCCCTGGGTTCCCCCCGTAGGGGGACGGCTCTGCCACTTCCTTTCTGCTTGGTCCATTGTCACCACGGACCATTGGGTTTTGGAGGTGGTAGGAAAGGGCCTGCTCCTGGAGTTTGAGCAGGCCCCGCCCTTCCAAGCTGTCGCCCCTCGGGGGGCTATGGGGTCTGCAGCCTCTTTGTCGGCTCGCTGAGCCGATATTGCCCTGCTCCTCGAAAAAGAGGTGATCAGGAAGGTGGCGGATCCTCCTCCAGACCCGGGGTTTGTGTCCAGATACTTCCTGGTCCCAAAACGGATGGGGGGCTGGCACCCCATTCTCGACCTGCATGACCTGAACAGGTTCCTATGGTCTAGGACCTTCAGGATGGTCACTCTGGCTCAGATAATCCCATCCTTGGAACGTAGCGTGTGGTTCTGTTGTCTGGACCTCCAGGATGCGTTCTTTCATGTCCCAATCCGTCCGTCCCTCCAGAGATTCCTCCGCTTCAGAGCGGAGGGATCCCTTTACGAGTTCTGGGCCATGCCCTTTGGCCTTTCCCTAGCTCCCAGGGTCTTCACCAAATGCATGGCAGTGATGACAGCATTCCTGTGGCGCCGAAGGGTCCGAGTGTACCCCTACCTGGACGACTGGCTGATTGCAGCCCCCTCCAGAGCGGAGGTGGAGCAGCCCAGAGATCTGGCCCTCCAGGTTTGCTCTCAGGTTGGCCTCCTCAACGAGGCCAAGTCGGAACTCATTCCAAAGCAGGTGATCCAATTCATCGGGGCAGAGCTTGACTGTCTACGAGCCAGAGCACGGCTCCCAGCGGACAGGGCCGAGGTTCTTTCCTCCTTTGCCCAGTCATTTCAGGTTGGGCAATCGTGCCCTGCCCGGGACTTCCTGCACCTCCTGGGCCTCATGGCGGCCTGCACCAGCGTGGTCCGTTGGGCCTGCTGGTACATGCGTCCCCTTCAATGGGGGCTGGCCAGCCAATGGTCACAACATTTCGATCCACTGGATCAGCTAGTGACAGTGACCCAGGGGATGTGGAACGCTCTCCAGTGGTGGACCGTTCCAGCACATCTGCAGGAGGGCATCCCGTTTGTCCGCCCCGAGCCCACGGTCTCGCTATCGACCGATGCCTCTCTGATGGGTTGGGATGCCCATCTGGGGGAACACAGAGCGCACGGCCTCTGGTCCCCTCGGGAGTCCCGATGCCATATCAACCTGCTGGAGCTTCGAGCGGTTCGCCTAGCCCTCACCGCCTTCGCTCCGTTTCTACAGGGCAAGTGGTTCAGGTCCAGATGGACAATACCACGACCATGTACTGCCTAAACCGCCAGGGTGAGACGCGCTCCATGCCTCTGTGCAGGGAAGCTCTCCGCATTTGGTCACTCATGCGCAGCCTGGAGGTGGATCTCCTCGCCATTCATGTGGCAGGAGCCTCCAACACCCTGGCTGATGCCCTAAGCTAGATAGGGGCTGCGTCTCACGAGTGGTCTCTCCAGCCGGAGGTAGTACAAGATCTCTTCTTCCACTGGGGCACGCCTCAGGCGGACCTGTTTGCCTCCAGGGAGAATGCGAACCTGAGACTGTTTCATGCCCGCCCCTCTCAGCAGGGCTCGCTGCAGGGGGATGCCTTCTTGAGGCCATGGACCCCGGGCCTCTTCTACGCCTTTCCCCCATTTCCCTTGATCCACAAGGTGCTTCTCAAGGCGAGGAGGGACAGGCGCAGGTGATTCAAACAACATGAAGTCTTGCTATATTATGACATATGCAGTGAGTCCCAACCTTCGAACTGCTCTGCAGGTGAAAGAGTTAACTTTCCATGCCATGGAACTTTGAGCACAAGCTCAGTTGAAAACTCTGTCTGTTGTTCTTCAAACTCAAACTGTCAGATTCTTTACTCCGCCTCACTGAACAGTCGCTCCGGAGATTTCTCCTTCTGCTCGGTTCATTTTGTTGGTTAAAGTATTAATTTTTCGTCTTTTTAACCGAATTTAAACCGCAACCGGTCGGTTCAAGCTCTGTCTGTGGTATTGTAAGTACTAGATTGGTTTTACATTTACTTTCTGTGTGGAACTTGTAAACGGTATTATCGGTTCGGTTTGAACCGATCAGGTTGTTGTAAATACATTAATCTGTCTTTTAGAGTGCAGTTCCCGGTTCTTATCGGTTCTAAAAAAAAATGGATTTCATTAAGTGTTTTTCCACAACCCGTGACACGGTTGGGAACCGATAAGAGAGTCTTGCTTGGCAGATTGCCATAAACGGGCAAGTTTTGGTTAGGCTGGCACTATGTCTGAGAAACCGAAAAGAAAAACCAGGCCCACTGGGTTTCAACACTGCACTGTTTGTGGGGAAGCCTTTGCCAAGGCTGACCCCCACACCACCTGTGTTTATTGTCTGGGGTTTGACCACCTCAATGCAGACTGCCAGATTTGCAAAAATTTTCCTGCAGCTACCCTGGATAAGAGAGTTGGTAGGCTCAGGGAAAGGGAGGCCAAGAAGTCCGCTGACCCGGATGGCCAGCCAGGTTCGGTTGTAACCGAACCTGAGGGAGTGCCTCTGACCAGGGCGAGACTTCCTTGGGCAAAAGGAGAGCCGACTCGGAGGAGTCGGTTCCAGCAAAAAGGACTAGAAAATCAGCAGGTGTGGAGCCAAAATTTCCTTCTCCAACCACTGAAGAAATAGCCAAAGTGATTAAAATTGTCCAGTCGCTTTCCCTGGTTCCGACCGAACCGGCACCATCAGGTAAGCTTACGGTTCGGTCGGTTCCACCAGTTCAGGAATATGATTTAGAGGAATTTTATGAACCGGAGGAGGGGGAAGAGGAGTATGAGGAGAGTGAATGTGGATTTGAAAGTCTGGATGTGCCCATTGAACCGGACATCTCCCCAGACAGACCTTCAGGAGTGTCTCCCCCTAGGCTTTCTGAGTCCTCCTCTCATTTTATGTTTTATAAAAAAGTGGCTGAAACCCTCCAGCTCCCTATGGAGGAAGCTGTGGATGATCAAGAGGAGCCTGACTGTGTAGAAATGATGGATATCCCAGAGTCTAGGAGACTGTCTATTCCTTTGCATAAATCTTTTGGGAAACAGACAGTAAAAATTCTAAAAACTCCTCACACTATACCTCCTGTGGATAAAAGAATGGACAAGAGGTACACATTGTCAGGCTCCGATACGGAGTTTCTTACACAACAGTGCAGTCATGTTGGGGTAGTGCAGGCTTCAGCCTGTGACAAGGCAAATCCCTTCGGCCTCACCTCTGCCCTGAGGGTATTCACAAAATGTCTGGCAGTAGCAGTTGCCCACTTAAGAAGGCAAAAGATTGCCATCTTTCCTTACCTGGATGACTGGCTCATAGTAGGCCACTCTCCAGACCAAGTCAAATTACATCTTCAGGTAACTCAGCAACTGCTCACATCTCTAGGTTTCCTTCTCAGTTTTCCAAAGTCAGTTCTAGAGCCTGTCCAGCTTCTCACCTTCATAGGTGCAGAACTGAACTCAGAAGAGGCCAGAGCCTTCCTTCCTCTGGAAAGAGCAAGGACCCTGGTTTCTCTGGCCTCCTCTTTCACCCTGCAGGTCTCTCGACCAGCAAGGCATTTTCTGCAGCTCCTGGGGCACATGGCTGCTTCTACAGCAGTAGTGCAGGGAGCAAGATTTCAGATGAGGGACATCCAGTTCCATTTGAGAGCCTTTTGGTCTCAAAGGAGAACCCTCTAACCAAATTGATCCCAGTGACTGAACCCGATCCAAGCCCTTCAGTGGTGGCAGGACCAGAGCAATCTGAGACAGGGGGTCCCTCGCCTCAGTCTCACTCCTTAATCCTTACTACAGATGCATCCCTCTGGGGTGGGAGCTCACATGGGCAACCTCACTACCCAGGATTGTGGTCCCTCAGGAATCTCTGCTCCACATCAATCTGTTGGAACTCAGAGCAGTTTTTCTAGCACTTCAAGTTTTTCCAAATATGTTCAGAACAAAGTTGTACAGGTCAGAACAGACAACACCACCACAATGTGGTACATCAACAAGCAAGGGGGCACTCGGTCTACGGCCTCGTGCACCGAAGCAATGAAGTTGTGGTCTCTGGCTTACTCTCTAAACACCTTCCTTATTGCAGTTCACCTCCCAGGCAAGGACAATGTCCTGGCAGATGCTCTCAGCAGGATTTCCCAGGACCATTACGAATGGTCACTGGATCCCCTAGTACTGGAGGTGGTATTTGCCAGATGGGGCACCCTGCAGATAGATCTTTTTGCAGCCCCAGACAATCACCAACTTCCCCTTTTTTGCTGCAGGCCCCCAGTGTTGGGCTCAGTCCCTCTGGATGCCTTCCTTCTCAGTTGGGAAGGGAAGTTTCTCTATGCTTTCTCCCCTTCCCTCTTCTGTTCAGGGTGCTAGTCAAAATCAGATCTCAACCCTGCAAGATGATCCTGATTGCTCCAGATTGGGCCAGACAGCCCTGGTACCCACTCCTTATGTCCTTAGCAGTCCACCTTCCCCTGTGTCTTCCCAGGAATCACAACCTGTTAACCTGTGCTCAGGGGAGAGTTTGGTACCCGAACCTCAAATCTCTCAATCTCAAGGCCTTGCTCTTGAAGAGTTAGAGTTTGCTGACCTACACCTCTCCCAAGGTGTATTGGATATCTTGAAGGCTTCTAGGAAGCCTTCCACCAGGGCTACTTATAATTCCAAATGGAAGAGTTTTTCCATATGGTGCTCTGACAAGCATATTTCCCAGAATCTGCTAATTTACCCACAGTCCTGGATTATGTGCATTTGAATCCTTGGGCTGAGACCAGCTACCCTAAAGTGCACCTGGCATGTGGTTCGCTTTCTTATCAGCAGGTAAACCTCTCTTTCAGTTCAACCGGGTATTCTCCAATTTTCAAGGGGTTGTTTGACCAACCCTCCATTCAGGGATCCTTCCCCTGCCTGGGATCTTAATATTTGCATTGCCCAGCTTATGCAACCCCCTTTTGAGCCCTTGTCTTCAGCAGAGCTTAAGTACTTGACTTGGAAAACTGTGTTGTTGGTAGCCATCACTTCTGCCAGGCGCATAAGTGAATTACAAGCATTGTCAGTGGAGCCTGATTTTATCTCCTTTCATAGAGATAAGGTGGTCCTCAGGACTAACAGAAAGTTCTTGCCTAAGGTGGTTTCAGACTTCCACCTTAATCAATCTGTGTCTCTCCCTGTGTACTTCATTGACCATTCCTCCTCTGGTGAGAAGAGGCTGCACAGTTTAGATGTCAAAAGAGCCCTTAGTTACTACATAGAACGCACCAAGGGTCACAGGTTTGACTCCCTCCAACTGTTCCTCACTTATGGTGAGGTTGGTAAAGGGAAACCTGCCACTAAAAGATCCATTGCCAGGTGGATTGTCTCTTGTATCCAATTTTGCTGTGAAAACCTGGTAAGGTTCCTCCTCAGGCCTGAGGGCTCACTCTACCAGAGGTACAGCTGCATCTCTGGCTGCTGCCAGGACATCCCTATCCTAGAGATATGTCAAGCAGCTATCTGGAAAACAGTTCACACTTTTACCAAGCATTACTCCCTGGACATCCAGGCTAGGAGTGATGCTCGGTTTGGCACAGCTGTGCTTCAGAGCCTATTTCCTAAGTAGGTTCTGTCCCTCCTCCGTGGAGGTACTGCTGTGTAGTCTGCATATGTCATAGTATAGCAAGACTTCATGTTGTTTGAAGAAAAAATTACTCACCTTAGTAATGTTGTTTCTTCTAATGGAGTCTTGCTATATTATGACCTCCCCCCTGCCCCTCTCAGAACCTCTGCTTTTGGGATGTGGGTGGGCAGTGCAGTGTTGGCACTTAGTAGATGCCCACCTTGTTTTCACCCCTCCTTTTTGGGGTGATTGGGTGTTGTGTTTTTCATTTTTTGGGTCCCCTGACTTGAGTCTTTGTTTTGGGACCAAAAAATGTGTTCTTATATTTAGTAGCCAGTTGGCTAGTGTAGGTTTACAGCTTCCACACAGAACCTTAGTGAGTTTTGCTCATAAAGATCTGACAGTTTGAGTTTGAAGAACAACAGACAGAGTTTTCAACCGAGCTCATGCTCAAAGTTCCATGCCTGGCATGGAAAGTTAACTCTTTCACCTCCGGAGCAGTTCGAAGGTTGGGACTCACTGCATATGTCATAATATAGCAAGACTCCATTAGAAGAAACAAGATTACTAAGGTGAGTAATTTTTTCTTCTGGTAGCCCCAGACTGGCTGCGCCAGTTCTGGTATCCAGATCTCCTCAGTCTCAGCTCCAGGCTCCCGAGGCTGCTTCCAGCCTGCCCAGACCTGATCTCAGTCAATCAGGGAAGGTATTCCATCTGGACCTTCAATCCTGCACCTGACAGCCTGGTTCCTGGCTGGAGTTCAGGCCTTGGGTCTTTCCGACGAGGTCCTCAGCGTCGTTGAGGCGTCCCATAAGGAGTCGACCAGAAAATGCTACGCCTTCAAATGGAAGAGATTCTCCATTTGGTGTCAGGGCAAGGGCCTGGACCCTTCCTCCTGTTCCTTGGCAAACATTCTGGACTATCTGTGGTCCCTTTCTCAGCAAGGGCTTCGGTCGACGACCCTTAACGTGCACTTGGCAGCCATCTCTGTTTACCGGGCGCGGGCCGGGAAGCAGTCGGTGGTGCAGGAGAATGTGGTCAGGCGCTTTTTCAAAGGCCTTGATCACATATCCCCTCTGGTGCGAGAACCTCCACCTCCGTGGGATCTACTGCTGGTATTGGCTAAGCTCATGAGCAAGCCATTTGAACCGATGCACAGGTGTGACATCTCTCACCTGTCGTGGAAGACCACCTTCTTGGTGGCTGTCACATCAGCCAGAAGGATGGGAGAGCTCCAGGCGCTTTCCATCGAGTCTCCTTGTCTGGTCTTCCACAGGGACAAGGTTATCCTGCGCCCCCACCCAAAATTCCTTCCAAAGGTGGTGTCGGAGTTTCACCTTAACCAGGTGTTGACTCTGCCGGTGTTCTACCTCAGTCACACCTTAGAGGCTGAATATAGGCTCCATACTTTGGACCCTAGAAGAGCGCTAGCTTATTACAAGGAGTGGACAGCTGAAGTTCGGGGAGAGGTTCGCCAGCTGTTTGTCACCTACGCTGAAGCCGCACCTGGCAGACCTGCAGCCAAGCGGACAATAGGCAGGTGGGTCACCTCCTGCATAGATCTCTGCTATAGGTTGGCGGGCATGAAGCCTCCCAGAGGGATAAGAGCTCATTCTATCTGCCATACCGCTGCATCGGTGGCTGCTTCCAGGATGTCCCTATCCAGGAAATCTGCAGGGCTGCTTCCTGGAAGTCAGCGCACACCTTCATTACCCACTACCACATCGACCTTGAGTCATGCCGGGATGCTGGTTTTGGGACCTCGGTTCTCCAGTCCTTATTTCCCACGTAAGTATAGGGGGTGCGCACCTTGCCTCCCTCCTCCCGGAGAACTGCTAGGAGTCTGCTGGTAAGTGTGGATTGAACAACATATCACGTCCTAAATACAGGTTACTCACCTGTAATAGGAGTTCTAGGAGTGGCATATGCTGTTCATCCACAACCCACTCCGACCTCCCCGGCTTCGACGCGCAGCCTGGCTTCCAGCGGACTAGATCTGGCATCATGGGGCGGAGCCGAGAGTTTTACCACCCGGGTGGGTGGGAGGAGCCAGCTTGAAGACCTTCCGGCAAGATTTAAAGCGGCAAGGAACCTGCCAGGAAGTGTGGATGAGCAACATATACCACTCCTAGAACTCCTGTTACAGGTGAGTAACCTGTATTTCTCGCATCCACACCACTGGCCCCAGCCACCATAATTTGTGTCCTCTCAAAGTGCCTATTCCTCTGGAATCCGGAACTGATAAGATATCCAGTGGATCCAGCCTAAAGGGGGGTTGGAGAGTTCTAGAGAGGATATTAACCACCCCTATCTAGAAGTGTTGAAGTTTAGGACATTCCCAGATCATGTGGAAAAAGGTGCCCACCTGAATTAAACATCTAGGGCAGTATTGGTAGTTGGAGGGGTCTATCCTATGTGCTAGCCTAGGAGTGAAATATGTTTGCATTAAGATATTATAGTGCACAGCTCAAAGCCTGTTGTTTACTGAGTAGTGCAAGGAATTCTTTAGAATAAGGGTCCAGTCCCCCCCCTTAGTCTGTCCGGGTAAATATCAGTCTCCCATGTTTTCTTAATTTTTTTCAGTGGGGTCTGGTAGGCCTTCCAAAAGGAGTCTGTAGCAACTTTTCAGGGGTTTAAAGGAAGTAGCATTTGAGTACTTCACAAATAACTCTTCCAAGGGGGAATGCTCCAGAGTTGTTCTGCTGCCTCACGGGTTCAGCAGTGTTTCTATTCTGGCTTTTAGTCTAATATATAGAAAGTATTGTGAGATATTTAAATTGAAGCTTTCCATCAAGTCTTTATATTTCATTACCTGTGACCTTAACAGGGTAAGTTAGCTGGGCAATTTAAAATTTAATTATTGTTGAATATTACTATAAACATGGCACAGGTGAAATCTAAAAAAGGCAGAAGTATAAAGAAAGGGGTGTGTGTACAATGCTTAATGTATGTGGAGGAGACTCCGGATCTCGAATTCGTCTATGAAAAATGTAAAATGATGACAATATTACAAGAAGAAATCTGTAATCTAAAAGAAAAGTTGGAAACACACAAAGAAATAACACTTCTTGAACAATTCATTGACGACGCAGTTAAAGAAGCAAGTATTAAGCACTTTGAAACACAGAATGGGTTACTTGAAAATACACATGAACAACTAGTTATTCTACATGTGGGAGTAAATGACTTAACTAAAAGGGCCCTGATAGACATCCAGGAAAACTACAGAAAAATTGTTGTAAGGATCAAAGAAAGAGGGGGAGACATCATACTGTCTGGTGTACTACCACTTTTAGGTGATCAAATCTATAAGAATGAGCAAGCTAAACAATTAAATTCCTGGCTAAGATACTTTTGTATGGTGGAGAATATAGGATTTATGGATAATACTCAGACTTTTAAAAACACAAAATGTTATAAAAATGATGGTCTTCACTTCAGCCAGATTGGTATTAGGATACTGGCCAAAAGAATTAACAGAGTAATAGCATTTAATTTAAATTGGGTAAAGGGGGTGAAGCTCAACACTTTACCCCTTTAACATCAGATTATTTGCCTAATTGTGATATAACCAAAGACTATGGTTGGAATGGGGTCCTTTTAAATGTGCGGAGTCTAACTAACAAATTTGATGAGTTTAAACTGTACCTTGGGATGAATTACATACTTATTGCCCTTATCACTGAGACTTGGTGGGATGATAATGATTCTTGGGATAAAAGTATCCAGGGATATAAACTATATTTCAAAAATAGGAAGTATAAAACAGGATGGGGTAGCTATATACATCCACCAATCATTTGATAGTGAAGAAATTATAGATGATACTGATCTTGAAACTTTATGGATTAGAATAAAACCACCGATAGGTCCATCATTTATTTTGGCTCTAGTATACAAACCTCCTTCCATGAGTCCCAATAATGATGCAAATTTATTGCATGCTCTTAATAACCTTGATACATAAAAAAATTACGTAATTATGGGAGATTTCAATTTAAACAGTGTTAATTGGGAACATGTAACTGCAATATGTTATATAGAGATATTTAACGAAATAGGTTTGGAACAACTGGTTAAAATAAATATTAGGGGTAATAGAATATTGGACCTTATATTAACTAATGGTGCCCATTGTATATCCAGAATTGATGTTAACGCACCATTAGCTAATAGTGATCATAATACTGTTCAGTTTCAAATCTCAAATAGTAAACCCATGCTAGTTACGGGTACAACTAAAATCTTAAATTTCACCAAAGCTAATTTTGAAAATATGAAACATTTTATTAGTTGCTGGGATTGGCAAGTATTGTTTACAAATTTATCAGTGGAGGATAAATGGCAGTTATTAGTTAACAAATTGAAGGACCTTATTAAAACCAATATTCCTACTAAAAGTAAATATGAACCTAAGCATAAGCCTACACCGGGATGGATGTCTTCTGAAATTAAATCCCTAATTATTAAAAAAATAAACTTTATAAACAAATACAAAAGGGTTTTACACATTTTAATCCAAAATACAGGGATTTATTAAAAACTAAAATAAGATTAGAAAAAACACAATTTGAACTTAAATTAGCATCACGGGTAAAGGACAATAAGAAATCATTTTTTACTTATATAAACAAAACCAGAGGTAATTCCAAAACCATAGGCCCATTTACCACACAATCTGGTTGTGTAACTGATAAACATGAAACAGCTAATATTCAGAATCATTATTTTTCTTCTGTATTTAATAATAATCCTCATGATGAAATAATTGAATTGGAGGGCTCCATACCTAGTACATTTGCAATTAATCCTAAAGATGTCTTAGACAAACTTAATAAAATAAACATTAATAAGTCCCTGGGTCTGGATGATATTCATCCAAGGGTATTAAAAGAACTTGCTAATGCAATCCACTTACCCCTGACTAATATATTCCAGCATTCATTAGACAATGGTGAAGTTCCAAATGATTGGAGAATAGCAACAGTTGTACCTATACACAAAAAAGGACATACCAACAAGCCAGAAAATTTTAGACCTATAAGTCTTACATCACTGATCTGGCAAAATATTTGAACAGTTTGTCAAGGAAATTATTTTGGAACATCTTAACAGTAATAAACTTACTGATAAAAACCCAACATGGATTTACAAAATCAAGATCATGTCTAACTAACTTTTTGACCTTTTATAATAAAGTTACAGAAGAAATCGATAAAGGCAACTCAGTTGATCTAGTGTTTATAGATTTTGCTAAAGCATTTGACAAAATCTCTCATTTTGAACTTATAAATGCTCTAAGAGAAGTCAAATTACACTCAAATATAATAAACTGGATAATGAAGTGGCTTAAGAATAGGAAGCAGAGAGTGGCCATAAATGGAGAATTGTCAGAATGGGCTAGTGAGACTAGTGGTGTTCCCCAGGGATCGTTGTTGGGACCATGTCTATTTGATATTTACATTTCTTCCCTAGAATCAAACATAAATGATATTTGGCTACTTAAATTTGCAGACGATTGCCGTATAGGTCTGTTATTAACAACAGTAAGGAAAACATTGTCCTGTAAAACTTCCTAGATGAAGTTCCCAACTGGGCCCATGAGAAGAAATTGGTATTGAATAGCGATAAGTGTAAGGTGATGCACTTGAGAAAACATAACTCTAAATTTACATATAAACTGGCGAACCAACCATTACATCAGACTATGGAAGAAAGGGATCTTGGGCTTACCATCACCCCTGACTTGAAATTTAAATTGCATTGTTCCAAACAAATCAAAAGGGCGAATCAGAATCTAAATTGTATATTTAGACATGTGGCAAGCAGAACTAATGAAGTTATGCTACCATTATATAATGCTCTGGTGAGACCCCATCTTGAGTATTGTGTCCAAGTGTGGTCCCCGTACATAAAGGAAGAAATTAATAATATTGAAAGAGTACAGAGACGATTTAGCAGGGCACTGACAGGAATGAAGGGAAAGGACTATGAAAATAGGCTCATGGATTTGAAATTGTAAAGTTTAAAATATAGAAGGCTTAGGGGAGATTTATGCCTCATATATGGTTTACTACAAGACTCTACACTCTTGAATGGAACAGGATTATTTGAATCCAAATTTAGACAAAGCAACCGTAAACATAACAAACAGCTACTGATTGGGAAATGGAATTCATTAAGGAGGAAAAACTGGTTTAGCATAAGATCAATTCCAATATGGAATAATCTTCCTAAAATTGTAGTAGAAAGTACAAACATGGACACATTCAAAAAAAAATTTGGATTCTGGGAATGACGGATATAGACAAATGTATCTAATACACTAAAATATTAGGCAAGCATTATGGACTATTGTTCTCTAGCTTGAAAAAACCTATGAAATTACCTGTCTCCCCTTTAACATTTGTTGTAGGCAGAATAAGCCTTGTTTGTGCCACTGTCTGAGGGCTTGAGTTTCATTCTCAGGAATACTTTTCCCTCTGCTCAGTATCGATCCCAGAGTAGTGTCCGGGGAGAGGTCTGGATTTTCACCAATTAGGGTATGGGCTAGTGTCCATGCCTTCCATGTGGCTCTGGTACACGGGATTTTACATCGAGAAACAGCTCTTGCAGCAGGTTGCACCATTAGGACTGAAGCCGGCAAGCAGGAGGACCCCACAGAAAATTTCTAGCTAGCTATACCCAGCAATGGACTGCCCCCGACGTCAGACACATCACAAAAGGGGTGGTCTCCTAGCTTCCCTCAGTTCTTTTCCCGCAGTCGACTTGCAAGTATTGGCTCCATGGACGCCATTGGCTACCGAACGATGCCAGAACTTTCTACAGTTTTTCTACATAATTCTACAAGATTTCTTCGGAATTTATTGCTCCCTCTCTCACGTCGGCTTCCCCAACCCCTTCCGTCGAACGCCCCTCCAAGTGTGCGTGTGGCAAGCAGATCCCGTTTAAGGACAAGCATACGGCCTGCGTATGGTGCTTAGGCCCCGATCACGACACCCGGGCCTGTGCCATTTGCCAGCAGTTTAACCGCCGCACATGGATCCGCCGCCAAAATGCTCTTGAAACCTTTCTTTTGGAACCAAAAGTCAAGGAGCTGGAGAGAGATATATCCTCGGGGAATCGGCACACAGATCAGGGAAGCACACAGAGAAAAGGAGGGAGAAAGAGAGAGAGTGATCCCCGACTATCCGCACCTCGGACTCCTGGGCAAGCTCATGCTCTGCACACTCGGACAGGTCCCCTTCCTGGCCCAAGTCTCAACCTCCACCAGCCAAGGTCCAGATGACCGACAGTTCAGGTTATGTCCTCCTCTGTTCAACCTTTGAAAATCCGGCCTAAGGATTCCTCCCTTAGCCAGACCACGGTCTCTTCCAGCCGATCTGAGGCTTCGGATAGGCACCATAAGGCGCACTCCAAGTCTGCCACCAAAGTAGGCCCTGATTCTCTGGACCGGCACTGGGACACCGACCAGAGATCGGTCTCCCAACCTCCAAAGGGTTCTTCTGAGGCATCCGTCAGGTGGACTACGGAGTTGACGTCCCTGAAACAGATGTCTGACCCTAAGCAGTCAGTGGATCAGATGACCACCAAGCGCCCCAAGGACTTTAATCCTCGGACTGAGGGCCCGCCGTATGCCCCTGATACCGGATGATGGACACTGTCAGAGGATGACGGTACAGACATCGGTACTCAGCAAGTCACCAACGACCAGACGTTGGGGGACAAGGAAGACCTGTCGATGGGCACCTCGGTCCCCAAAGGACCAGAACCCAGTCCACCTGCAGGAAGGGACCCGACGCCGGAACTGTCGTCGGGCCTTAACATAGAGGAGGTTAAGGAGCTTTTCTCCTGTGGGTGGGAGACTATCAGAAAAGATGTCCCCACAAAACCTACAGGGGATGACTTACCCCCACCCAGGTCAGTGACTCCCGATGTACCTGGGCCGGACCCCTTCTCAATCACCTAGCACTCATAGGCATAAGAGGCCTCGCAAGAGAGCAGACTCTTCCTCTTCTGAGTCCTGCCCTGACACATCTGACACTTCCATGTTGCCTTTAACTTTCAGTGCCCCTTCACCGGACCCTAGGGATCTTCCTAGATCACCCCCAGATGATTGCTCATTTATGGATATAATGAGGCATATCCAAGATAATATGGGTTGGGACACAGAAGACATAGACCCCGAGAGGCAACGCCTGGCAAAGTATCTACGTCAAAAGGACACAAAACCTAGCAACTTGGATAATCTGGAACTTTTAAATTATGAACCCCTATCAATTCAAATACAATCGGATTTATCCTGTTGGTCCAAGTTGCCTTTAAATTTTTTCTAATGAATCGAGACCATTCGCATGATAATTCTTCCAAAATTGTTATATTTATTTCAAAATATCCCTACTTTCCCATCCAAATTCTATTTTAAGTCCTGGGACAAAATTATATCGAACTTTATTTGGAACGATCGGCTGCTGAGGATATGAATGTCCCTGTTGTAGCTTCCGCTTTCCCAGGGTAGAGCTAATCTACCTAATTTGAAATTTTATGCCTTGGCAGCTTTTCTCAAAATACTAACCTTGTGGTTATCTCCTACATACTCGGCACCCTGGAAAAACTTCGAATTTGCAATAAATTACCTATATGATATAACTAAGATAGCTTTGGCCTCGGAAAATAAGATGCCACCCATGTGGGATTTTACACCCTATACAGACCAAATCCTAAAATTATGGTGTAAGTTAAAACTTCATAAGGGTTTCAGGGAAATCTTCTTTTATATACATATTTCAGAAGACGAGAGATTTCTTCCTGCAACCCTGACCACAACTTTTCAAAATGGAGAAGGGTGGGGCTTAATTTTTTTTAAACAATTTCTTACCCAAGTAGGAATTATTCCATTTGAAACCCTTAAAACAAGTTATGGCCTATCTGACAATGACCTTTCCAGGTATACCCAGGTCAAAAACTATATACTGCGACGAAGAGAAGTATCCTCTAAGTTACCGGACCTCATTCCAATGTTTTGGAAATATCTTGAGGATAATATTAATGACCCTACATGGGGACACCTGGTGGGGCACTTATACAAAATTCTTCGAGACGGGATGGATGACTCATCACTCTCGGTGTTGAATATTTGGTGCAGGGATCTAGAGATAGATATCTCGGAACAAGAGTGGTTACGAGCATCCCCAATGGCATTCAGAGTAACCCATTCTACTAAATGCCGAGAGTTCGCCTGGAAATGTCGAAGTCGATTTTTTCACTCCCGGCAATTCTAACTAAATACCTCCCTTCCTTATATGGCAGGTGTTGGCGGAGATGTTCATGTCTGGCAGACCTTGGCTGTGTTTTTTTTGGACATGTCCACAGTTAACACTATTCTGGTCCACACTACAATAGGAAATTTCGGACTGCATAGGGGAGGTGACCGAACTCACTGCTGAGATGATTCTGTTGTCTCTGTTTCCACCCCATAGACCACCATGGTATCGAACCCTATTACTCATTTACATTTTGGCAGCCAAAAAGGCAATTACAAGACGATGGATGTCTCCCATTATTCCCACTATCAAGGACTGGAGGGGGGTGGTATCTGATATCTATTATATGGAATCCCTTACGGCTAAACTCCATAATAAACACCAGGCATGCAAGGTGTTTTGGAGACCATGGGTGATGTATTTATCTAGGCATGATCCAGATTTTGTCCCTTGACCCTCTCCATATAAAGATCCCGAAGGAACAGAGGGTGACATGGACCCTGGGAGTGGCTTGAGTGCAGCCTTCACCTCTGCTATAGTAAATTTATTAGTCCATAGAGAAATTAAATTCAACGTAAGTTTATGGGGTTATATGTCTGTAATGATAGAAGTTCAGTCATTATTGTAAATGTAATTCCTTTAAAAGAAAACAGAGAGTGTCCTGTACATTCCAACTACATAATGATTCACTGGAAATGAAGAATGTAATAATACTATACAACGATGACTGTACCATCTGATGTCTGTCACATCTAAGTAATTAAAAAAAAAAAAAAACAAACACCTGTGGTGGTCCCACCGTTAATGGACACCTTTCAAGATGCCACAAAGGCCGTTTGGAAGTGCCCATACTCCTCACCTGCAGTCCCTAAAAAGGCAGACCGTCTGTATAGGGCACCTGTAGAGGACCTGTACTTGGGGCAGCAACCGGTGGCGGACTCTCTAGTGATTATGGCCACTCGCGACAGATCCCAAAGGCCCCAACACCTTAGTACGCAACCCCCAGATGACGAGTCCAAGCAACTGGACTCCCTGGGAAGACGTTTGTATGTGGTGACCACCTGTTCCATAAGGTCACTAAGTTATTTGACCCATATGGTACAGTTTCAAAATGCCTTGTGGAAACTAGTCCAGGATCTGGTGAAGGACCTCCCTGATGGTGACAAGAAAGAGGAACTCCTGAAACTTTTTCAGATTGGCTCTGACATAGGGATACAAGTCCTCTGGGCTGCCTATGATTTGGCAGATTCAGTCACTAGAGGAGCAGCAGCGGGTGTCTGTTCAAGAAGACACTCTTGGCTGAGGGTCTCTGGCTTCACCCCGATGTCCAGAAGGGCATTTTGGACGTCCCTTATAACGGTTCCATCCTCTTTGGAGAGAGTCCGAAAAAGTTATTACCAGACTGCAGGACGCTGGTAAGGCAATTAGGTTAGTACAGGCCATGTACAGACCACGGCAGAAGCCCTTTCATAAAGGTCAGAACCATTTTCACAACAAACAAGGTTAGGAACCCCGGTCGGGCCAGCAGCCCAGAGGCAACTTCAACTGAAAAGGTCAGCCTCACTTTTCCAGAGGCCAGGGAGCAAGAAATCAAAGGCCTCACCAGCCTTCCAGACAGCCCCCCCACCACCACCTGACTCGTTCCAGACCCCTGCCCCTCCTCCAGATCACGGGGAAGAGAAGATTGGGGGTCGCTTCGTGTTCCACCTCGTCAGGTGGCAGAGTATAACCTCCGACAAATGGGTACTACAACTCATCAAACAAGGGCACTCTGTCGAGTTCCTCGGGTGCCCCCCATCAAGACCGCCTCTGCACTCCCGTTTTTCGGGACGGCACGCAACACTCATCCAGCAGGAGATCTCTGCCCTCCTGGAAAAGGAGGCCATAGAAGAAGTTCTATGGAACCAGAGAGGAAGGGGATATTATTCCCACTTCTTTCTGGTCCCCAAAAAGATGGGGGGACCTATGCCTGATCCTGGATCTCAGTGACCTCAACAACACTGTGACATACATGCACTTCCGTATGGTCACCCTCCCAGGTGTTATCCCAGTGCTCAGACCAGACACTTGGCTAGCATTGCTGGACATGCAGAATGCATATCTCTATCTTCCCATAACTCAATCACACAGAAAGTTCTTGCGATTCGAGTTTCTGGGACACCACGACCAGTTTTGGGCTCTTCTGTTTGGCCTTTCTTTGGCCCCTTGAGTTTTCACCAAATGCCTAGCAGTAGTGGCGGCAGCCCTCAGGAGACAAGGCCACTATGTCTTCCCTTATCTGGACGACTGGCTCCTCGTAGCCCAGTCTCAGGAGGATCTGAACAGGGTGTTACAGGACACATATACTCTATTCGAATCTCTGGGCATCGCTATAAATCTGGCAAAGTCTTTGTTGATTCCCACACAAAGACTCCAATTCATCAGCACAGTGCTGGACACCTGTGAAGGCAGAGCTTTTCTGCCAGAAGACAGGGCGGAATGCCTACGGGCCCTGATACAAGCAGTCAGTATCAGGAAGCAGGTTCCTCCCAGAACCTTGCTACACCTCCTCAGGCACATGGTGGCCACCATTGCCACAGTTCCTCTTGCTCGTCTCCATATGCGGGTCACTTAGTAGACCTTCAGGGCCCAGTGGGATCAACGGCAAGACCACCTGGATCACCTTGTATCAGTCCCCAATTCTATCCTGAAAGCACTACAGTGGTGGCTTGTTCTGGAGCACCTCTCAGTAGGGGTCCCCTTTTCAGCACCTGTCCCCTCCCTCATTCTCACCACGGACGCATCTGGGTCTGGATGGGGTGCTCATCTGAACAGTGTAAGAACACAGGGTACTTGGTCACCTTCAGAGACCCATCTCCACATTAATGTGCTGGAGATGAGGGCAGTCCTGTATGCACTTCAGGCCTTGAATTCAGAGATTCTCCTGGGGCACTTGCCAATTAAGATGGACAACACCTCAGTGGTGTTTTACATCAGCAAACAAGGGGGCACTCATTCCTACCGGCTCTGCCGGGAGGCCATGAGAATTTGGGATTGGGCCCTGCAGCACGACGCCACTCTCGCTGCAGTTCACGTTCCAGGTGTTTGCAGCACATTAGCAAACCTTCTGAGCAGGTCAAGGGGACTACATCAGTCAGTAGTAGAAATGCTGTTTGACAGGTGGGGAATGCCAGAATTGGATCTATTCTCGTCTCCATACAACGCAAAATTGACCAATTTTTGCTCGCTAGATCAAAGGCCTGGTGTTTTCTGGTGAGACGCCTTGTTCCTCTCTTGAAAGGGCAGGTTCTTCTATGCTTTCCCTTCCTTTCCTTTGATCCAGAGAGTTCTCCTCAAGCTGCAGACAGAAGGAGCATCCATGATCATAGTTACGCCATTCTGGCCCAGATATGGTTTCCGCTTCTTCATCAGCTGACACAGGACTCCCCAATTCCTCTTCCAGTCAGCTAGCACTTGCTGTCCCAGAAAGAAGGGTCATTGGTTCACCCGAACCTCAAGTCATTGAACCTGCATGCCTGGCTCCTAGAGACCTAACAATGTCTCGCTACAGAGTTTCAGGCAGTGTAGCAGATGTCCTTGTGGCAGCACGGAAACCATCTACCCTCACCACATATGCCATGAAATGGCACATTTTCTGCTTGTGGTCTTCGGGCTTTGAACCGGACCCTCTAACTTGTCAGGCAAAATCTGTTTTGGAGTACCTCCTTTCCCCGTCGCAAGCTGGACTCAGTTACTCATCAATAACAGTGCATCTCTGTGCCATATCCACGTACCGTGTACCATTTGGGACAAATCCTTGGCACAAAAAACTTTTTATGTGGCATTCTTCACTTGAAGCCACCCATTAGGGACCTGATCCCACCTTGGGATCTTCTCTTCATTCTGGAACAACTTACACTGCTTCCCTTTGAACCAGCCGCAGATTGCGAGCTATGCCTTCTGTCTTGGAAGGCGTTATTTTTAGTTGCAGTTACTTCTGCAAGGAGAATCTCAGAGCTCCAGGCACTTCTGTGCATGGAGCCTTATTTGATTTTTCACAAGGACAGGGTGTTCTTAAGAACCAATCCTAAGTTTCTTCCTAAGATGGTGTCAGAACTAACACTGAACCAAGACATAGACCTACCCGAGGTACACCTCTAGAGGAGAAGCTCTGCTGCACACATTGGATGTGCACAGTATTCTCAGGTTCTACCTGAACAGGACCAGACCGCACCAACAGTCTGACCAGCTGTTTTTGTCCTTTGCCCACAGGATGTTAGGGGCACTGCAGTCTAAACAGATACTTTCAAAATGGTTGGTAAATTGCATAGTGTTCTGCTACCAGAAGTGAAACAAACCCTGGCCGGGATAGGTAAAGGGGCATTCTACCAGAGGGGTGGCTACCTCTTTCGCTTCACTGAAAAATGTTTCAGCACCTACGATTTGTGCAGCTGCTACTTGGAGTACAGTGCACACGTTCATCAGGCACTACAGTTTGGACACTGTCTCTAGGTGCAGAGCGGGCTTTGGCCTTGCAGTCCTGCAGGGGCTTTTGTCATAAGAGGTAGCCTCTGCCTTTCTCCTTTTCTTCGCCCAGTTTTACGGTTAACACCTTCACTGCTTGAGACTGAGTCCTAATGGTGTAACCTGCTGCAAGAGCTGTTTCTCGAAGTAAGATAGTACAGTTGCATAAGAACTTGCCGTAACAGTAGATCTTCGAGAACAGCTCTTGCAGCAGGTAGTTTCCCTCCCACCTTCCCCTCAGGAGGTTTATTTTCATCCATACAGTCTACAGACAAACAATTTTCTTTAGCCTTCCTTTGGAAGTGGATCCTTTTGTCTCCCCTTCAGAATCACATTGCTATGCCAGGAGTCTCCGGTAGGAGAACTGAGAGATGCCGCGGGGCTGCCCCTTTTATGATGTGTCTGACGTCGGGGGCAGTCCCCTGTTGGGTATAGCTAGCCAGAAATTTTCCGTGGGGTTCTGCAGCCTACCGGCTTCAGTCTTAATGGTGTAACCTGCTGCAAGAGCTGTTCTTGAAGATCTACTGTTAGGTAAGTTCTTACGTAACTATACTTTCGTAATCCTGGGAGTATTCCTCTCCTCGAGTGAGTCCACTAATAAGTGGTAATAGAGGGAGGTCCCCTCATGGCCTTCCATAGCCCCCAAGCTGGAGCCCCCCTTCCTTCCTTTAGTAGGTCTTGGATGTGGGCTAGTTGGGAGGACAAGTAGTACAGTTGCATATTTGGTAATCCCAGTCCCCCTTTTTTCTCTGCGCGCCATAGTATGTCTTTTTTTATTCTGGGTTTTTTTCCCTGCCACAGCAGTTGAGTGAACACCCCCTCCAGAGATTTAAAGTATTTTTGGGGGATTGCTATTGGGAGAGATTGGAATAAGTAGAGAACCTGAGGGAGGATGCTCATTTTAATAAGGTTGATTCTGCCTAATAATGCAAGTGGTAGTACTCTCCATCTAAGACAGTCTTCCCTGACTTTTCTAACTGTAGGGTTGTAGCTGAGTTTAACTATTTGGGAGAGTTTGCTAGGGAGGAGTATTCCAAGATATGTGATTTGTTTTGAGGGGGAATGGTAGTCCCTGCATTGATAATCGGGGTTTTCTTACCTTCCAGAGGGAGCCACTCGCATTTTCCCCAGTTGATTTTATGACCAGATAGGGGTCCATAAGTTTCAAAGATTTTACTCAGGGCCGTGGGAGCTACCCCCGGGCAGTCGGGGAACAGCAGAATGTCATCTGCAAATAAAGAGATAACATGGTTCTCCTCCACCTTTATGTCTCTTGATATAATGTAATCTATCCTCCCTCCCTCCCTCTCTCCCTTCCTGCCTTTCTCCCTCCTCTGTCAAACTCCCTCTTACCCACCACCCCTGTTTTCTCCTACTATCCTCTCCCATCTGTCTTTAGCCCCAAACCCTCCCCAAAAAAATTAAAAATAACCTCGACAAGGCCTTCCTGGGCAGTGCTTCTCCACTTCTTTTTTTTTGCATCCTTTCTTTTATGCTCCTCCTGGGCTGGGCATCCTTCCGAGGTACACATGCGACGAGAACTGTTACTCCCTACCTGAACCCTGCTAATCTGACTGGGACTCCCCTGACAACCGGGCAACCCTAGCACTCCAGTTCACCCACCAGGCTGGGCCCGCTCACCCTCAGCGGCCTTTCTGTAATTAGAGAGGGCTTACCGCAGTTGCCAGGTTGGCCAGGAGTCCCTCTGAGATCGAACCGGCGGTGGGATGTGAGTCCTGCCTCTGGTGTCCCCGTCATCTCCTCAGTCCCAGGCAGGGTTTTTCCATAGTGTTTTCCCCTCGGGAGTGCGACGTGCAGTGACATCCACGCATGGCTCACCTACTGATGTCTGCCGCATTCCCGGCCCCTCTCATTCTGGCTGGCTTGCCTGTACTGCCCCGATCTCCATCGAGAATTCGTTTAAACACCGAGCCCCTGAACCCTCCCAGAGAGGAGAGCAGTCCTCCGACGCAATCCGCCCTCCTGCCGACCCCGCGGCCTGGGCCTTCCCTAACCCGGGTCGCTGGCGTGGTGTGAGGTGTGGCGTCCAGCGCCTCAACCCTCAGCACCATGGGGCTGGTCGCTTCTCCACTTCTTGAGTGGGTGTTGGCCACCCTGGGCTGCTGTCACCCCCAAACATAGCCCTCCATCCTGACAACTCAGTCTGCTGCAGTACCTCCCTCTGACTTACAGGCACCCCAGTCTGAATTGTCCTCTCTTCCTTAAACTGCCTTAACCCTCTCACAAACTTGTACTTATAATAACCTGCTAACTTAGTCTGTTTGTTTATGGTTATATTAATACTTAGACTCATATTTATTAGCCTGCACTTACAGCTCTATTGTATGCCTGTATGTTTTTTTTTTTCTTTTTTAATCACTGTTCATGTAATTCTGATGTGGAACCTATGTAATGAGCTTGTTCTGAAAGGTGTTAATCCGAGATCATAATAAATAAAAAAAAATATGTGTTTATGTGCCCTCTGATAGTGGTCGCTAGGGCTTCAATAGTAAGTACATACAACAGGGGAGAGAGGGGGCAGCCCTGTCTGGTTCCGTGAGTAAGGCCAAATGGGCTCAAAGTGGTATTCTTTAAGATTTGGGCCTGAGGTGAGGTATAAAGTGCCTTTAACCAGCCCAAAAGGGTCTCCCCCAGTCTGAATTTTTGACGAACCGCAAACATAAAGGGCCATTCAACGCCGTCAAAGGCCTTCTTGGCATCTAGTGCCTGAAGACCCCGGTCTCCTCCTACTCCCTGCTGGGACCGTTTATGTATGATGTTAATAGAGCGCCTTAAGTTATGCTTGGCTTGTCATCCTTTAACAAATCCTCCCTGATCTGGGTGAATGAAATCTGGGAGTATCTTCTCCAGCCTCACAGCCAGGACTTTAGCTAGTATTTTGTAATCTGCATTGAGGAGGGATATAGGGTGATATGAACCACATTTTGAGGGGTCTTTCCCGGGCTTTGGCAACACTGTAATTGTGGCCAGTAGCTGAGATGGTGGGAGCGATACCCCCCTCCCCGTGCCTCTTGAATCATGTCACCCGTGAGAGTGCCCAGGCCTTGTGGAATTCGGTTGGAATTCCATGTGGACTGGGTGCCTTCCCCTTCTTAATCTGCCAGACTACTGATTTGATCTCCTCTAGGGAGATGGGGTGGTCCAGCTCCTCTTTCTGGCTTCTCTTCAGCCCGGGGATATCAGTATCATGCAGGAAAGTACCTGGTGTCAAGTTTGAGGGAGCTTGGGAGGAATATAAAGTAGAGTAAAATTCTTGAAATATATCATTGATTTCTTTTTGGTTATAGGTGACCTCCCCATTTGGTTTTTCCATTTTCAAAATATACCTCTCTGCTCTTTTCTTCCCCACTAATCCCGCTAGCCATTTACCTGCCTTGTCTCCCTCGAAATATGCTTGTGATTTGGTAATTAATAAATCTCTTTCTAGTTTCCTGGAGGCCAGCTGGTTGTCCTGACCTTTGAGTTTTTTAAGCTCCTTAGCATGTGGGTGGGGAGCGTTGGACATAGATTCCTTCTCCAGCTTCTGTATCTGTTTAAGCAGATTCTCCTCTTCCTGACTATGCTTCTTTTTAAGTAAACTGAGTAAGAGATCGTTTCTCCCCTAATAAAAGCCTTCATGGCATCCCATACATAATTAATATGTGTCCCTTTCCCACTGTTTATCTCTATGAAATCCCTAATCTTCTCATTTATTTGCTGTAGGTACTGTTTGTCTAGTAAAATTGTGGGGTCCATTCTCCATTGCGGGGGGGTTGGGGTCTTCACTCATGGAGTAAGAGAGACTCTCATGGGTGCATGATCGGAGATTACTATGGGTCCATAGGATGCCTCCGTGTCCTCATCCACCAAGGGTGGCAAGACAGACAAGTAGTCCAGCCTCACAGAGACCTGATGGGCATGAGAGAAAAACGAGTACTCTGTCATTAGGGTGACATTGTCTCCAGGTCTCCATCAAAGCTCTCCTTTCCGCCAAGCCTCCCAAATTGTCTGCATATGGTGCAAGTGTCACCCCCAGATGTGTAAAAATAAATAAATATATATATATATATATATATATATATATTTTAATAATCTGGAGAGTTGAAATTGGGGCCATACACAGATGCCGAAGTATATGTTTGCTCCCCGAGGTCTATTTCTGCTATAATGTACCTTCATTGGGGATCTGAGATAACCTCATTGATTTTGTGTGGCAGATTGGGGCAAACCCATATTGCTACACCCCTAGCTTTAGATGTGAAGGGCACCACCAACAGAGATCCCCCCCAAGAGCTTGCCAATTTGTCTGCCTCCTCTTTTGCAAGATGCAACTCTTGTAGGAATATAATATCCCCTTTAGGTTTTTTGTTTGTGATCATACCCTCTTCCTTTTGACCACTATTTTCAGTCCGTTGACATTCCATGTGACCAATGTTAAACTCTCCATGACCGTCTTCTAAAAATTAGCATATACTCCCATTGCTTAAAATATTTGGATACACTTAAAATTGCCACTGAGCACAATCTGAGCTTTCCTAACTTTTGAACAGTAAACCAGCTTAACAACCCCATTACCCTGTTGCGCCCCATAATCATATTCCCCCCAAACAGTCCCCTCAACAGAGCTTTGACTCCCCAGCCCTCCCCTCCCATCCACAACAGTATAAAAAAGAATAACCAAGTTAAACAACCCCTAAAAAGGGATTTATTCGAACTTCTCACCCCCTACTTATCATGGAGTGAGCTAGGGATCCACTAATTACCCTAAAATAAAGTGATTTCAAGATATTTGTTTCCCACGTAGGAGGGAGCGTGAGGGGGAACAAAAGGTGCCCGAGCCCCAACCGCAGGCCTCCATTCTTGTAGGCTTTCGTCTACTTCCGAGGTCTTATGATATCTTAGACATTAATTGCTCCTGCATTTTTTGGGTGGAGCCTTGTTTCCCCAACCTGAGTGGCAGGTTAAAAGTCTCCCTCAGCTGAAGATGCGTAGTTCAGATTGCCCCATCGCTCTTCCCTGAAGTAGTATTTCTGCCCCTGAATGATTTTAGAGAGACCCTTTGAAGAACAGGAGTACTGCAGAATATCAACTAGGCTAACAAGACTCGCGTCCCCCCCATCTCCCCCCGAATACATTCTTTTAAAGTGTTTAGCTGCTTAATAAACTGATCCAATAACTACAGCAGTAGTGCTTAAAACATTGTAAGCGGTCCTTCACAGCCAAATCAGCAGGGACAAACAGGCCCATGTCCTGTGCAGCATTCTCAAATGAATCTGTCCCAGATTTTTTTTTTTTTTTCCAAGTTTTGCCTGGAATATGAGTCAGTTGGCTTGGTCTGTTTACTGAATTGTACGTGTTTTTTTCTTGGCCGTGAGATGCATGTTTACTCCTGGAGGGAGTTTGTCTGATGCTGGGTTAGGCTGAGACATTGTTTCCACGTTGCTAGATGCGGGAAAAACCCGCTCGACCCAGGCCTGACTAATCCCTGGAGTGAGGCGGGTGGGATATACTGAGGCTTCTGTGATCCAACCCTGATAGGCCACCAGACCACAGTGTTACGGATCGCCGGGTGCCCTTTCCCCAAATCCCCCCCCCCCCCGGGGATCACCAAACATTGAAAACAGTACCTAAGTCAGGATCTAGACGGCATCAGCCCTCCTGAGGCGCATTCTGGTTCTCATCTCTTCCTTTTTCCAGGCTTTTAACAAATTCCATTGCTGCTTCTGGGTTGGTGAAGTCCCGTTGTTTACTCCCCTGTTGCCGAACAATCAGTCTGGCCGGGTACACCAAGGACAATGGACAGTTCAGATCATTAATTTTTTTCTTTACATCACCGAATGCTTGTCTACGGGACGGTAGTAGTCTGGAATAGTCTGGAAACACACTGACTCGTGATCTTTGTATTAGGATTGGATCCCGTTTCCGAGCAGCATCCAAGACAGCCTGTCGGTCCTGATAGTGGAGGAACTTCACTAGCAGATGTCACGGTCTTTGCTCGGGTGGAGGCCTCGCTCCTGGAGAACGGTGTGGTCTATGGATTTTGAGTGTTATCTCAGGGAATTTGCAGTGTCTGTCTCGGCCATTTTTGCATGAAAGTAAGGCAGTCTTTTCCCTCTAGTCCCTCCGGGAGGCCTACCACCCTTATGTTGCACCTCCATTCTCTGTTCTCATGATCGTCAATAGCCTGTCTTAGATATTCAGTTTCTTTATAAGCAGACTGTAGATCAGAGGAAAGTCTAGTGTTGCCATCTTCCTGTGTACTTAGTCTGGATTCCAGTTCATTTATCCTTGCTTCATGTGTCTCCACCGTCTCCGACACTGTATTATTATTTTTTTTTTTTAATTCAAGTTTATTAAGATTACAGGCATACATACAAATTTCATTTTCTCTGGTACTTTTACATTCATTTCCTTCAGGTTACAGGCTATTATTGAATACATAGTAGGTCTTTGCGGATGACTTAAAACTGGGGGCTGTGGTGGATTGGGAGGAGGGGAAGGTGGCCCTACAGGGGGAACCGGAGGCTCTGGAAAGGTGGTCTAGAAAGTGGAAGCTGAGGTGTAATGCAGGGAAATGCAAGGTACTGAATCTAGGAGCCAGAAACCTGGGCCAAGAGTACACCGGAGTTGCTACAAGTCTCGGTGGGTGAGAGGGACCTGGGGTGGTGGTGGATGTCAAGATGAACAACTCTGAGACTTGTAGGATGGCCAAGGCCAACAGGATGCTGGGATGCATCGCTAGGGGGGTCACCTCCAGAAGGAGGGAAGTGATACTCCCCTGTATAACTGCTTGGTGAGACCGCATCTCAAGTACTGTGTGCAGTTTTGGAGGCTACACTTAAAGAGGCACTTTGAACTCCTGGAGAGGGTCCAGAGGAGGGCAACCAAAACGATCTGGGGCTTGGGGGATAGGACTTATGAGGAGAGGCTCGAAGAGCTAAATATGTACACATTGGAAGAGAGAAGGGACCGGGGGGAGATGATAGAGGTCTTCAAGTACGTGAAGGTGCTAAATAGGGGAAGAGCAGTCAGGGTGCTCCGAAGGAAGGAGGGGGCGGCAACTATAGGGCATGGGTGGAAGCTGGGGGGGGGGGATTCAGGGGAGAAAGGACGAGGTGCTACTTCACTGAGAGGGTGGTGGAGCCATGGAATGCGCTGCCCAGGGGGCAGGTAGAGGCAGAGATGGCCAAAGGGTTCAAGAGGGGGTGGGACAGGTACAGGGGAAGGGTTCTAGAAGCAAAGTCCTGTGCAGCGGGAATATCTGGGACCGGGAAGGGAGAAGCCAGAGAGGGCGAGGGGGGCAGCAAGGTCAGCTCCCAGGGTGGGGACTGACCAAATGAGCAGACATGAAAGACCGTTAGGCCTATTCTGCTGGCATTTTAGTATGTTAGTTTTATTAGTCTTCAGTTTGATCTGTCCATTTACAGGTCATCAAGTCTATAAGGAAAATCTTTAGGCACGATCCCACTGCTTCCCTTCACATTTCATTTGAGTGTAAAACATTGGACTGAGTTCTTAATACTGTACTAAGAGATTCTCCTAAGTCAGGCTGTCCCTACCCTTTCTTCTTCTGGTGGATTCTCTCCTTCCTGCATTTTTTTCCTATCCTCCTGCCACAGTGTCCATCTAGTCCAGCTATTTACGAAAAGTGAGGGTCTAAAATTTATTTTGTGGGTCAGTTCCTCCATGTCCTGGATCTCACTGACCACATCGTTCCAGTGCTCTAGTGGAGGTGACCACCTCCTTTTTTTTTTTTTTTAATTCTTTATTTTTCTTTTGGCAGGGCCACTGTCAGTCTTCAGCCCTAGTCACAGCCCCCTGGACTCCCACCATCATCCATTGCCGCTAGTTACCCCCAGCTTACCCCCTGGAGGGTGGGGCCACGGCCACGGTCCCAAATCCACACCGCGGAACTGTGTCTGGTTGGGGGAGTGGCGATGATGGCTGATCGAAGCCCCAAGGAGGGCTTCACTGAGACAGTGGCCTCCGCCCGCCTTCCATTTTTCCTGTGTTCTTGGAGGCGGGAACGTGCAATGACACCAGCGTCTGCCCCGCCTCCCATGTAGCAAGCGCCAGAGTGTGAGTGTCTCCCAGCCTCCGCCAGGAGTCCTTAGTGTGCTGGACACTACCCCTCCCCGGAGAAGGAGACAGGTCCAAGGGATGCTCCATCCTTCTCCCCTCACTGGCCCTCCAACGACTCGGGTCCGTTCCTGAACCCGGGTCACCGGCATCGCAAGCGGAAATCCAACCACTGCGCTGGTGGGCCGGCTGGAGGTGACCACCTCCTTGTAACAGCTTTGTGGGCAGCGGTCACCAAGACGTTCCACAAGTAGATCTGGTCTTTACCTTTCACCTCTTTAGGGATTAGTCCCAGTACCAGATGCTTAGCAGTAACGGTCTCTTCTATGAAGAATATATTTTCTAAGGGCCTCACTACTCCCTGCCAGAACCGGGTCAGTTTCGGGCAGAGTCCCAGAATATGCAAGTGACCTGCCTGCTCCTCCCCACAGTCTCTCCAGCAGGCTGGGCTGTGCCTGTTATCCCATTTGTTTTTTACCACTGGAGTGATGAAAAAGCATGATCTTATTTTCCACTCAAACTCTTTCTATCTCTGAGAGTATGTGGTTTGGTGGGCCTGGGTGAAGATGATTTCCCAGTCTTTCTCTGTTAACTTCTCCCCTAGTTCCCTCTCCCACCTACTCTTAAGGGGGGCTGGGTTTTCCTTTCCTTTATCTCTGAGGGCCCCATAGAGGGCAGAGATATGACCTTTACTTAGTTGTGAACCCATGATTTCACCCGTGATAACCTGTAGCCCCGATTGTTCTGCTGTTGGACCATGTTTCTTTTGAAGGCTGTGGAAGTGGGTCCTAAGTTGAAGGTATCTGAAGTGATCTGAGTTCCTCAGTTGGAACTGCATTTTAATATCTGCAAATTCCATAATTATGCTTCCGTTCAGTAATTGCCCCAGGGAGTTTAGGCCCACTTGTTCTGTCTCCAAAAGGTTAAGTCTTGTCTTGCCAATGCAAAGTCTCCATCCCATGCAAACCTTCTCAGTGGCCACATTTCCCAAAGGCATTTGTGCTTTACTCAGTCTATGCACTGCAGCTAGGGTGTTCCTGACTGAGTGTAGTGAGGGACCTGTGTCCTGGATCAGCAATTTGGGGGTGAATATTCTCACTTCTATGGGGGGGGGGTACCCTTTGTGACTTCCCTTTCAATAATTTTCAAAAGTGCCTGGTAGTCAGGTGTCGACCATAAAAGGGTGCACCGGAGGTGGGGAGGCTAAGTAGTAATCTTCTAGGTTGGGTATTGCCCTTCCCCCATCTTTCTTATTGGATTGGAGTATTAGAGTTTTGATTCTTGATTTTTTTTTATTGGCCCAGATAAACACCATGATTGTTCTTTGCCAGTTCTTGAATTGTTCTGGAGAGACCTTGGTAGGGAGACAGTGAAAAAAGTATAGGAACCTAGGTAGAATGTTCATAGACATTGTATAAATTCGAGAGTATAGAGGGAGATTTAAAAGTTCCCATTTTTGATATCTTGTTTAATTTGTGTTAAGAGGGGGTCGAAGTTACTCATGTATAGTTGGTTTAGGTTCTTGGGGATGTGAGTTCCTAGATATTTAATTTTGGAAATATTCCATCGCAGGGGGAGGAGTTGATTTATTTTGGTGGAAGGGGTATAGAAGAATTTAAGGATTTCTGTTTTATTTTTATTTAGGGCGTAACCTGAAAGTCTTCCAAACGTAAGAGATCCCAGACCTTTGGCAGGAACTCTTCTGGATTTGTTATATAAAGCAGCACATCATCCGCATATAGTGAGATTTTCTGCTCTGTATCCCCCACGAGAAAACCTTTTATGGCCGGATCTTCCCTGATTGCCTGCGCCAGGGGTTCAGTATAGATGGCAAACAATAATGGGGACATCGATGGTGGATGGGACGCTGTACGCTGCTATCTTGTGGAAAATTTAGTAGCAGGCTCTATTTTTGCTAGTACTCTACCTAGAACAGGTATGCCACCTATGTCAAAATAGAGCTTTCCAGTATAACTTGTGGGTTCCATCGACTTGGTTGGCCGTCTCAACATACGTTCTCCTTACCCCCTAGGAGGAATGCCGATGGTGGAGGCAGGATCGGTCGGTATGGAGAGGCCCTTCGGGAAGGCCTGAATATATGAGATGCCCCTAGAAAGATACGACGAAAGGAAGGGAAGTCACCGTCAAATGTTGCCAAACGCTGCTAATATTGATATCGCTGGTTTTCTTTCTGTTTTTAACTTTGGATTTGGCATATAACGGGGGGATGATTGTGTGAGATTGTGAAATACTGAGGGTAGTTTACGAGTCTTTTCTGCTAGCCCCTTGTTAGATGTGTATTTGTGTAGTTTCCTTTTTTGTATTTGTTTATTCTTTTTTTTTTATAGTGGACAAGTGGGTATATTGCTTTTTAAATTATTAATTCTTTTTTTTGAGAATCTTTTAAATGTAAGAGTTAATCTCCTGCATCCGCTGCTATGATTGGCTTTTTTGGTCACATGCTTTTTTAGTATATGGGTGCATGCGTGGCGTCTTTCATTAGATCTGCTATTCGATGAGCGGGTGCAGCAGCATGGTCTTATCTGCATAGGTTTTGCCGTGTGTTTTTATCCAGAGGATTTAAGTTTTTACCTTATTCTCCATGAGTGCTAAGGTAGTGTAATTCTTATCTTTACCTTGCTATATTATTGTTATTTTAATGCCAGCAGTTTCTTTTTATCTTGCCAATTTTTTTTTTTTTTTTGTATTTAACTGATTTGTTATTCTCTGAGCCTTGATAGTGCTTATTTTTTTGTGGTCTTTTCCCCCAGACCTCGTTTTTGGCCCTTCTTCTCCTCTGTAATTATTCGACTTCCATTTGGTATCTCCCCGGTGCTGGTCCACTGTGCATAGTGGGAGGAGCAAATTTTGAATGGAGTCATTTTAAAGGACAACTGACTTGTGCGTGAAACGGAATAACAAGCTCTATCAGCCGTTTGTTTTTCTCATCGAGTTTTGCAGTTTTGATCGGACTGGATTCGATTTGAACTGCTTGAGTATAAGGGGATTTTTAGTGTTAGTGTTAAAATTTGTGACCCTTGTGTGCTGTGTGTGCTTTGTGCCTAGATGAACAAAATGGTAGTTACCAGGAAACCGCCTTGCAGGCCCAGGCTATTTCATCCGATATCTCATATGTGCCTAAATTAGATATAAAAAAGCAGCGCTGAAGATCTAAATTAGATGCTGCATTCTTGAGACAATCCAGAATTACAGATCATCTGAAATTTATTAATAGCAATGAGAAAATGTCTACTCCTACAATTCAACTTAATACCCAATTGACGACCTCATGGGACTCTTTTGCTGCTGTTATGGAATCTAATAATCCTATTAAAACCACTAAAGCTAGCTATTTGTCTTCTAGTAATAATGAATTGTTATTGTCATCTTCACTTAATTCTCCTGAGATTCAGAATGTTCCCAATGCCTCTAATATTCTTAATGTCGTTAATGATTCTAATGATGTGTGATGACATAAACATGAGCAGTACTGTTAGCGCTGCTACTAATAACAAAGATAATCTGAATGTGAACAATCATGTGAATGACTATAACAGGAGAAATAGGTATTGCGAGTTGGATGTTTTGGGTTCTCCTTCTGATATTTCTTTAACAGCCTCTGTATCTAATAGTCTCTTAGGAAGTTTATTGGGCCCTGACATTCTGGATTCTCCAGAATTTTCTGGAAATATAGGAGCTCCTGAAAGCAAATCTGATTTGGTTCATATAACTCCCAGCCCTTTACCTGGGATAACTGATGAGCTTAAAGCTATTTCAGTAAACCGTCAAACTACAATTAAGGGCTTAAAAATGTTTGACACACCAAACATATATTCTCAAGGTATAATTAATGACTCTGTGGCAAGTCTAGATTTTGTTGACTCCCTGTAAGGGCATCTGGGAGTGAACTCCCTTTAAATAATAACTTGATTGATTTGGGTAATAACAATAAATACCCCACATCTTTGAGTAATGATTTATTACACATGCTTAAATCTACCTTCTCAGCGAATGTACTTATAACGGAGCAATTAGTAGAATATTAAAGAAGACTTGGAGATGGTTAAAGTCAGTTTATTTAATAACCAGATCTCTATTGAAGACATGAATAATAAGATAAAAAATTTAAATCGACCTGTGCAAAAATCATTCTCTGTATCTATCTTTGATGAAGAAGGGATTGCTCCTAAGGATATACGGGAACAGTTTTCCATATTGATCATTCCAGATACCCCCAAATTAACAACAAAAAAAAAACAAAGTGGGGAAAAAAAAAGAAATAGAAAAGGAGGGAAAATGGGGAAAAACCAAAATTCACAAGATGATGGTAGTACTGGCATTAGTGATGGTGGCAGTCCTTCAGTACCCAGTAATAACCATCAGGATAATGGAGATAAACTAAAGGACAATAAAGTTCATACTGATACAGTAAATTTAATATCTAGTAATAACCAGATGGATAATTCTGTCATGGACAGATTGTAAAATATAGCCATCTCTATTGTTGTGAACTGATTGTAATGCAATGCTTTCTGCTGGATTTATGGGCTCTGCTACATCACCATCACATGAAACAAGGTGCATTGTAGGACAAAGAAATACAATTAAGCTATTTGATATGGAGATCTCCAGGGGTCGTAAAACTACCTTAAAGCTAGCAGGCTAATTTAGGAAAAACTCCTAATACCAGTAAGAGGGAAGGAAATACTAGAACTTCACATACAAATTAAAACACTCTGTACAACATATATTTTTTCAAAATTTTGGGTGTAGTTTTCCTTTAAGGATTTGAAATTAAAAATAAACTTAAACAAAACAAAAACTAACTTTTGGTACTAATATTACTGAATCTTACTTTAAATTTGGTAACCATAATCTGGAAGCAGTAAAACAATACACATATTTGGACTTAATCCTTACAAATAAGAATAAATGGAAACAACAAATTGAGATGATAAATAATAAAATAAAAAAAAATGAATGGGTTAAAGAAATTTAATTACTCCTACGGGGGCCTCTCAGTTAATCCATTACTGAGAGCTATTAAAGCTAAAAGTTGGACACGAATGTCTTATGCATCTGAAATTTGGAACTGTAAGGATGCAGAACAATGCATGGCTCCAGTGTATAAGGTGCTACGAGCAGAATTACAAATCCTCCAGTCTTGCCCCGCAGTATATTTACGTGCAGAATTTGGATTAATTAACGTAAATGCACTTATGGAAGGTAGAAAATTAAAATACTGGTTATATTTGACAAGAACTGATAAAGACAAATTAGTCAAACAGTGTTTTTTAGAACAACTATTTTGGATTATAAACGATTGTGGGGAGAAGTGTTAGCTGCAGGATATTTATAAGAAATTAGGTCAATATGGATTAACATTCTTAAAAATATATTTTGCAAAGAACATTACAATTAGTAATGACTATAAATCCTTTATTCAACATAAGGTGAAAAAAACGGGATTTAAACAAAATTCATTTATCCAGATTCTCCAAATGGTATTCTTCTAATACTGATGATATATTGTATAGGATTTATTGGGATATATTAGAAAATAAAACAGGCAGGATTATTTTCTTCAAAGCCAGATTAGAACTGTTTGACAGTAATATTCTGAGAACTAGATATTATAAACTCTCAAAGGAACATGAGTTATGTGACTAATATGGGCGTGAAGGAGGATCTCATGCATGTTCTATGACAATGTCCTTGGTATATTAGAATCCGACAGTACTGGTTAGAATCATACTTTAACTGGCCTGAAATAACAAAACGCGAACTTACATACATTGTCATGAACACAAGTGATGAAATTACTAAGAGAATTGTAAATCATCTCAAATATGCATTCAAAATTTGGAGAAAAAAAAAAAAAGAAAGATGATGCTGTTAACAAATTAGATTTTTTTTTAACCATGTTATTTTAGTTAGGATTATGTGAAACTGCTGGCACATTTGCACTTTTGTATGTGAATATACGATAAAAAATATGTTGTGAATGTCTTCATTATGATATTTATATGTATTTAATATCAAAACATAGTGATTGTCGAATTTAAAGAAATTTTACTATGATATTTGTAACTTATACTGTATGTTTGTATAGTCTTCTTGTAATGGCCTTGTATGGCTAAACAATAAATGCAATATTGATTGATTGATAATGGGGACATCAGGCATCCCTGTCAGGTGTCTCTCGTAAGTGTAAATCGTTGCAATATGCTCCCATTGACTCGTACACAGGCCTGAGGGGTGGCGTAGAGGGATTTAACTGTAGCAAGGAAGGGCCTCGGGAAACCCAGTCTCTCCAGGACTGCAAATAAGAAGTGCTAATCGACCTTGTCGAATGCGTTCTCAGTGTCTAGTCCGAGAAGACAGGCAGGAGTGTAGTGTTTGCTTACCGAATCTATGATATTGATTGTTCTCCTGACCCCCTCTTGGGCCTGTCTCCCTTCATTAAATCCCATCTGATCTGGTTTTATTATTTGTGTCAAAAGTGGGTTTATTCTGGTTGCCAAAATGGCTGTAAAAAATGTTATAGTCTACATTTAGTAGGGAGATAGGCCTATAGGAACTACATTCTTTAGGGTACTTTCCCTCCTTGGGTATTACTGTAATGGTGGTATAGTTCCAGGATGGGGGAACCGACTCTCCTTCCAGCCAGATCAGGTTATAACCCCCTTAATAGGGATGTTATCTAAGGGGCAAAAGTTTTGTAAAACTCACTGTTGTAGCCACCTGGGCATTTGCCTTGTTTTAAGTTTTTTAATTGTGGTAATTTCAACTGAGGATATTGGGGCCATCAAGGTCTGAGCCTGAGTTTCGCTCAGTTTGGGTAGCCCTAGGTCTCGTAGGAATTTAGTTGTGTCTTCTACCGGTGTCTCCCATTCAGCCCTATACAGGGTCTTATAATATGATACTAATGAATCTGTTATCTGCTCCCATTTGTGCTTAAGTGTTCCTGAGACTGGGTCTCTCATTCCAGTAATGGTAGCCTTAGCTGCCCTCTGGTGTAGGCGGTAGGCTAGTTGTTTTGCTGCTTTGCCCGCCCCCCCCCTTCGTAATATGTCAGCTTTAAGTAGTGTAAAGCCCTTTCTGTTTCTAGGTAGTTTTAACTTCTGAATTTTACTTTTAGTTGCTTTAATTTCAGTTTCCCTTTCTCTACTCTAGTGTTGTTTCTGTTGTGTTTCTAGGGACCTCAACTGTGCAGTGAGACTCTGCATTTGTTTGAGTCTTTCTTTTTTCTTGTAGGAGGCAAATGAAATGAGCTTCCATCTAATCATAGTCTTAATTGTATCCCATAAGATTTGAGATGTGGTGCCTGGCTTATCATTGATTTCTACTGTCTGTGTGATTACTTTACGTATCTCCTTTTTAATGTCCTCGTCTCTCAGTAAAGTTATATTTAATCTCCAGTGCGTAGGTTTTTTAGGGAGCTGCAGGTCCATCTCGAGGAAGATGGGCTGATGGTCTGACAGTGTGGATGTGCCCACCCACATAGCCTGTCAAAGGGAAATGTCCTTACTATAAACTAAAAGCCTGTCTAGTCTGGAGTATACCTTATGCCTGGGCGAATAGTATGTGTAATCTTTCGCAATAAGGTATAGTTCTCTCCAGACATCTGCTAGACCAGAGTCTTTCATCAGTCAGGTAAATTGTGTAGCAACCCTTCTCTCTAGGGTGGGAATATCGGTGGTTGAGTCCCATCTTCTATTTAGGACCAAGTTCCAGTCTCCCTCGGCTGTCACCACTCCCATTGCTTCCTGTGCCACAAGCTGTAACAAGTCAGAGTAAAAGGTGATCGAGGACGGGGGGGGCATATACATTGACTAACGTTACCCACATCTCCTGTACCTTCTCCACCAAGATTAGGCAGCGGGCCCAGGCATCAGCAACCACTTCCACTTCCTCCAATGGGAGGTTTTCTGACAATATTATAGCAACTTCTCTCTTTCTGCCTTTTTCTAATGAGGCTTGGTATAGGACCGGTAAACCCTTGGTTTTGAGTTTTAAGGCTTCCTTAGGGGATAAGTGCATCTTTTGTAAAAAAAATTAATTTCACATTTCTGGGTCCGGATGAATTTCTGGATTGCTTTCATTTAATGGGGTGAATAATCCCATTAATGTTGTACGATAAGATTTTTGTTTTAATTGTGGCCATTTTTAAAATCTGAAGGGAGCCACATACCTGTTGGGGGACTCCCAGTCCTCCTGAGCCCCTTACTTCTGAGTATTTTCTCTTTTTCGACCTTTCTACAACATATTCTGCTGCTCCCAATTAAAACTGGTTTGCCTGTTTTAGTACCATGAGAAATTAAGTCATTGTTTTTCATAAATTATGCCTTTCTTGCTTCTTAAACAGTTGAAAATAACCACCTAGTCAACATATACTTCCAAAAATGTAAAATATTGAAACAATTCCAACATTCTCCACAAGGTGGGAATATAACCTTTAGAAACGTATTTAACTGTTTTCCTGCTGGAAGTTTTAAACGCAGTTGATAATTTTGGGTAAAGGTGGGGTGCACCAATTGGGCTCCTTTCCCTAGTCCCTTGCAAAGGTGTCCTGTGGAGAGGACCACAAGCTACCCACTATGAGGCTGAGTGCCTTGTAATGGTTTGGTTAATTGGGTCCTCTCGTTTTGGAAAAGGTTGTCATTTTGTTGGGAAAACTCCCAATTTGTTAAGCTCTGACTTCCCTGGTCAGCAAGGAATGACAGCTCCTTGCCGGGTGTAGTCCTGTCACGGACTCTTAGCCCCAAGTATGATGTGGGGTAGCTCCATTTTGTGAGGCGTGCCTTGGGTCGTAGTCCTTCCCCATGGAAAATAGCCGATGTCAGGAGGAGGAGTAGCGGCCAGATCATACTACTCTGGTTAGTTGTTGCTACGCTCCAGTACGCCCTTCATTTACAAAATAAAATAGAGGGGAGGAATAGTTAAAATTGTATTTATGTCCTGTTCCAGCTTAAACATGTTCCCCTTTATAGTTGTGCATCCATTACAGTATATCCATTGAAAGTATTTCCCTCTTTTAACCTCGGGGTGCTTCAGATGCGTTTTTAAACATGCTCTTCCCTTGCACCTAGCCCCCACCCCCCCCACAAAAAAGTGATTCCAAGGTAGCATGTCTCTGTCAGTGGCAAGCCACCCCGAGATCCAGTCGTTTGTAAAGTACCCAAACTCTCTGTAATGTGTACTAAAACAGTGCAGTTCTGATGTAAAGTTCAAATTTGCTCCTTTGAATTGCAGAGAGAGTCTAAGGTTTTCCCACATTGTGGCAGGAGCAATGGGGCAAGATTACCAGTTTTACCCCTTTTCAGTTAAAGTTTTTTTTTCTTTGCAACCCCCTACTCCCTTCCCGCTGCCCACCTCCCGTATTCAGTTCCGCTGGGTACAGTACCTGCAAGTTGTTACTGGCAAGTCAGGAGAGTCTCGGGTGTGGGGGGGGGTTACTTCAATAGTGTTACCTCGTTAACATTTGTCTGGTATTCAGGGCTTTTGTTTAGACGTGCTGGCCCGGGCTTCGGACAAATTATCTGATCATCCCCTTCTCTCCCTCGCCATAATGGAGTCAATCTGGACTGTTGAGCTGTACTGTTTGAGCATGGTACAGACGTCCACTCGTAGGGTCGAGAAGGCATTCTCTCTGGTCTGACTCGACGCTGGGGATCTTCTGGCCACCGACCAGGCTAAACAGATCGACTCCTTTTCCAACCTCTCCTTCACCAGATGTGGAACAATGATTCCGATGCACTCTGGGTATTGTGATGCTGCCACTAGATCCTCGAATACTTTTGTGCCACCTTCCATTTCAGTTCTGAGTCGCGCTGGGTACAGGATCTGAGCTTTTTTATATTTTTGGCCCGTAGTTGCTTCATAATAGGCCACAGGGCTTTTTGGTTATCCTGAACTAGCGTGGTGTAGTCATTATCGATGTGGATTCGATGCTCCCCATATGTAATCGCTGTTCTTCTCCAGGCTAGCCTTAATATGTCCTCTTTAGTGTTATATGAGGTAAGCTTTGCAACAAAATATCGGGGTTGGGCCCCGGGATTCATAGGCCTCCGTACTAGCGAGTGGTGAGCCCTATCCATTGCCAAGCCATATTCTGGTGAGAGGTTCAGGGCCTCTCAAAGAACTCCTTGTAGGTAAGTAATCAGATCTTTGGCCCCATCCTCAGTGCCCCCCAGGACACTGTAAACCCTTATATTTTTCCGGCGGCTCCGTCCCTCAAGATCATCCAGTTTATTCGTAAGTTCTCTCTCTCTGGCCAGTAAGAACAACAGCAGTTGGTCGTGGCAGTCAGCCTGCTTGGTGACATTAGTCAGGCCTACTTCTATCTGATCCACCCGACGCTCAATTTTATTAATATCCTCTCGTAGCTCATCTTGGGTGCTGTTGATTTTTTTTTTTTTACGGTCTTAGCCGTTTGCAGTATTGATGTGATGAGCTGTGAGCACTCGTCTTCCTTCAAGCCTGCCGTTTCCACTCCAGGCTCCTCTCCTATGATCTCCGGTAAGGGACCCCATTTTTCTTGCTGTAACATGCAGTACAACGTCTGCACAGGGGTCTGTTAGTTCTTTTTGAGGAGTACTCTTGAACAAGTTGCTTTTGCTGGAGGTTGCATCGTTTTGAGCTATGGATGCAGAAGGATTGTTTGTAAGGCGATGTGTAGCTCTGAGTTAAGCCGCCATTCAGCTGATGACGTCACCAGAAGTCCTTCAACACTGTATTAATGGTTTGTTGGAGGTGTAGCTGGGCTGTCATATTGTTGAAACCCAATTGCATCCGCATCCCTAGATCATATTTTAGGTCATGGATGAGCCTCTCCAGCATTTGGTAACCTGGCTCCATTTTGGCCATCACTGAAAGTTCCTCAGTGCCTGATCTCTGAGCTTCTGCATGGTTTGCTGGCTGTGGAGAAGGCCCACCCAGGCCCAGGCTCGCAGTGCTTTTTTGAGATGGACTGAAGCATAGTGTAGCCTGCTTTTTTACAGATTTCGCTGTGGAGGGCATTAGTACACCCTGGGATGGAGTTAGATGCAGCTTTTGTAGCGGAATATCGTGGGATGGCTTAGAAATATAGTGGATCCTCCTGGAGCTCTTCTACTAGACCTCCGTCTTGCTGTCTAGCTAGGCCACGCCCCCCCCAAATCAAGTTCTAAGTGTTTAAATATTTCATTGGGAAGACAATCTAATCAAGGGGCTGTTCCGGTTTTTAAAGATACAGTTACTTCACTTACCTTGTGAAGCTGCATCTGTTGTTGTACTGTATTTTTAATATTTTCAGGAATGCCTGGCACATCCACTTGGGATAAATACCATGGCACTAAAGCTATGTTGGACTGTATTGGACCATACATTTTATTTGTATAGTCTACTACACATTTGTGTATATTTCTGTTATCTGTTCGTAAGTTTTGTTGGTCATCATATATTTCTACCATTTCTTTTTTGTCAATACGTTTCTGACAACTGACATATGGGCATATTGTGTCAAAGGATCCTACAGTTCCATAGCTTTGCTGATGGTGAAGTAACGTTGCTTTCTGTGAACGATATTCCATTAATTCTTTTTCTATTAAGCTTATTGTTTGGAATAATCCTGTCCTGTAGTATGTTAGTTATTAATTTTTGTAATGTTAACATTTTTGTAAATACTGTATACGTTGTGTATTATGCAGATTTTTACTGAGATATATATATATTTTTTGCATAATCTTTTTTACCTTCCTCCTACGCACCCGCTGTTGTCCTCTCCTTTGGGTGGCCAAGTCCTGACGTTACCTCCAGCTGACCCGCCATCCAGCTGCTCCATCTCCTCACTGTTCCGGTCATATCCCTTCGCTGAGGAGGGCCCCCTTACCCGCCGGGGCTCCGGGAGGGGATACTGGAGTGCACGTAGCACTCCCTTGCTTCATTATGGGTAGTGGAAATGCAGCCTGGAGGCATTGCAGCTGGGAGGCGCAGGGAGGCAGGGACGCCTTCATCCGGATGGCATTTGTGCAGTTTTCATGCTTTTCTCATTCACCTTCACTGTGCCACCATGGTAGTGCCTCTGGTCTCCACTGGGACTGCTACATTGCAAGGCTACCCACCCGACCACCCAGGAGAAAGAGCAGTCCTCCGGACGCTCAGTCCTCTCTTTCCACTGCAAGCCCCCGGCACCCTGAGTCCGTTCTCGAACCTGGGTTGCCAGCGTGGTTCGAGGTAAGGCATCCAGCACCTCAGCCCTCTGCGCTACTGGGCCAGCTACTGAGATATTTTAATAATTTATGTAGTTCTAGTTTTGTGTCAGTCCACTATATCTGTGGGTTGTAAAGAATAAACACAGATTTTCTAGCAGCTATAAATTGTTTAATATTGGACAATATAACTTCCTTCTGTAGTAAGGATGTATTAAATCTCCAAAAATCTAATCTTTTCACTAATGGTATATCCTGTCCAGTAGTGATAGTTAAGATACTATGGCCTGAAAATTTGGCTACTGTAACTTTAACTGCAACAACTGGTAGACGTTGGGAAGTAAAAGAAAAAAAATCTGTTTGAGTAGTTAAAGGGCCTTTCTGAAATCTGGGGGTGTGAGTTTTGGCTATATCTAAGTATGGCTGTTAGTCTGGCTGTTTTTATTAAGCGTATCAGAAAGTTGGAATCACAGAACATTTTTGTGGTTTTGGTATGTTCTGACCTGTCTTTAACTAACAGGCCACAGTTGAAGTCCCCACCAAACACAACATATTGGGAGGTTTGTAGGTATGGTCGAATTTGTTTTAATAAGTCAACTCTGAGTGCTTTAGTTTGTGGGGAGTAAATATTCATCAGTCGGTAAGCAATTTTGTAAATTTTAACATCCATAATAAGAACTCTACCTGGTACCAGGTCAATCAGTTTAGTAACTTCAATATTCAGAAGGGAAAACAAAATGTCTGTACCTCAACAGGCCTCCTGTCCGGAGGACGAAAGGAGGGGCCCGTGTACTATGCCCTTTTGGCTTGGATTACTTTGTGGAGAGTATGGAATCTTATATCTTGAAGAAAAATAATCCCCTTAGTAACCTGTGATAAAAAGGAAAATACCATTTCTCTCTTTGCCTGATTCTTTATATTGTTGACATTAACAGTATGAAAGGCAAAGCTGGGATACATATTGAACATTTCTTGTTTTAACACCTTTGTCCCCCACATTTATAACAGGCCTTTCAAACAACATGGAGTCTTGCTATACTCTGACATATGCAGTGAGTCCCAACCTTCGAACTGCTCCGGAGGTGGAAAAGTTAACTTTCCATGCCAGGCATGGAACGCGTAACTCGAGCTCGGTTGAAACTCTGTCTGTTGTTCTTCAAACTCAAACCGTCAGATTCTTTACTCCCACCTCACTGAACAGTGGCTCCGGAATTTCTCCTTCTGCTCGGTTCATTTGTCGGTTAAAAGTATTGTTTTCTCGGTTTTAGGCAATTTAAACATAACCCGGTCGGTTCAGGCTCTGTCTGTGGTATTTGTGAGTACTAGATAGGTTTACATTAATTCTCTTCTGTGTGGAACTTGTAAACGGTTTATCGGTTCAGTTTGAACCGATCAGGTTATTTAAAATATCTTAATCTGTGATTTAGAGTGTGGTTACCGGTTCTTATCGGTTCTAAAAAAAACAGATTTTATTACGTTTTTTTCCACGACCCGTGACACGGTTGGGAACCGATGAGAGGGTCTTACATGGCGGATTGCCATAAATGGGTAAGTTTGGATAGAACTGGCACTATGTCTGAGAAACCCAAAAGAAAAACTGGGCCCACTGGGTTTCAGCACTGCAGTGTGTGTGGAAGTCTTTGCCAAGGTGGCCCCACCCTGTTTATTGTCTGGGTTTGACCACCTCAATGCAGACTGCCAGATTTGTAAAATTTTCCTGCAGCTACCCTGGAAAAGAGAGTTGGTAGGCTCAGGAAAGGGAGGCCAAAAAGTCAGCTGAACCGGATGGCCAGCCCGGTTCGATTCCAGCCGAACCAGAGGGAGTGCCCTCTGACCAAGGCAAAACTTCTTCAGGCAAAAGGAGATCCGACTCTGAGGAGTCGGTTCCAGCAAAAAGGACTAGGAAATCAGCTGGTGTGGAGCCAAAACTTTCCTCTCCAACTGCTGAAGAAATAGCCAAAGCGATTAAAATTGTCCAGTTGCTTTCCCCGGTTCCGACCGAACCGGCACCATCAGGTAAGTGCCCGGTGCGGCGGTTCCACAGTTCAAGAGTATGATTTAGAGGAATATTATGAACTGGAGGAGGGGGAAGAGGAGTATGAGGAGAGTGAATGTGGATTTGAAAGTCTGGATGTGCCCATTGACCCGGACATCTCCCCAGACAGACCTTCAGGAGTGTCTCCTCCTAGGCTTTCTGAGTCCCCTTCTCATTTTATGTTTTATAAAAAAGTGGCTGAAACCCTCCAGCTCCCTATGGAGGAAGCTGTGGATGATCAAGAGGAGCCTGACTATGTGGAAATGATGGATATCCCAGAGTCTAGGAGACTGTCTATTCCCTTGCATAAATCTTTTGGGAAACGGACATTTAAAATTATAAAAACTCCTCACACTATACCTCCTGTGGATAAGAGAATGGACAAGAGGTATACATTGTCAGGCTGTGATACAGAGTTCCTTACACAACAATGCAGCCATGTTGGGGTAGTGCAGGCTGCAGCCTGAGACAAGGCAAATATTCCCTTGGCTTCACACCCCCCGGACAAGGACTCCAGGAGGATTGATGCCATGGCAAAGAAACAGTACATGGCAGCATCCTTGGGACTCAGACAGGCAAATTATTTGGCTTATGTTGCTAGATATCAGAAATCCAGATGGGATACTGTTATGGCTCTGCAAAACAGGTCCCTAGCCAGCTTGCAGGAGCTGGAGCAGGTGGCTGCTGATGGTATTGATGCATCCAAGGTGCAATTCCATGCTGCAGTGGACTCAAATGATGTGTCATCAAGAGTCATGGCTACATCTGTGGCACTTAGCAGAATGGCTTGGCTCAGATGTACTAGCCTGTCTAGGATACCCAGACTAAGGCCATGGATTTTCCTGTTGTGGGTAATTCCCTGTTTGGGAGCAAACAGAGAATTACATGAAGAAAATGGATGAGTATAGGACAACCTATAGAAGTGCACAGGCCAAGGAAAGGCAGGCCACTCCTCAAAGGCAGCTTCCCAGGGGCAGGGCAGGCCTTTTCATAGGCCTTTTTACCAAGCCCAGGCCTCCTCTTCTGCTTATGCCCAGAGGGGATTCTTTAGAGGGAGAGGCAGACGGGTACAAGCAGGCCTGCTTCCACCTCTCAGCCCAAAGCCCCTGCCAAGCAGCACCCTGATGGGGTTGCCAGGGCCGATTCTCAGCTACCTGTAGGGGGCAGGCTGGCTTACTTTGTCCAGGACTGGGAGTCTCTGACATCAGACAAATGGGTCCTGGAAGTAGTAAGCCAGGGACTGGTTCTCAGCTTCAAAAAGTTTCCAAAGATGAGAACCAGATCCTTTCACCTGCAAATCCATCAGAGCACTTGCCTTGAGGCAGAGGTCTCTCCCTCCTTGCTCTCAGAGCTGTGGAAAGGTTCCACCCTACACCAGGGCAAAGGATTGTATTCCAGGTACTTCCTTACCCCAAAAAGACAGGAGAATGGCAGCCCATCCTGGATCTCAGCTACTTAAACAAGCACCTTTTAAAACCAAAATTCAAAATGGTGACTCTGGGAATTATTCTACCCTCTCTAAGGCCAGGGGACTGGCTAGTGTCCCTGGACCTCAAGGATGCCTACTTCCATATTCTCATCAGAAGCTCCCATCGAAAGTACCTCAGGTTCGAGCTGCCCTCAGGCCATTACCAGTTCAGAGCAATGCCCTTTGGCCTCACCTCTGCTCCAAGGGTATTCACAAAATGCCTGGCAGTAGCAGTTGCTTCTCTGAGAAGGCAAAAGTGCCATCTTCCCTTACCTGGACGACTGGCTCATAGTAGGCCAGTCCCCAGACCAAGTCAAGTTACACCTACAGATAACTCAGCAACTGCTCACCTCTAGGTTTCCTTCTGAATCTTTCAAAGTCAGTTCTAGAGTCTGTCCAGCTCCTCACCTTCATAGGCGCAGAGCTGAACACAGAGAAAGCCAGAGCCTTCCTTCCTTTGGACAGGGCAAGGACCCTGGTCTCTCTGGCCTCCTCATTCACCCTGAAGGTGTCTCAACCAGCAAGGCATTTTCTACAGCTCCTGGAGCACATGGCTGCTTCTACAGCAGTAGTGCAGGGAGCAAGATTTCAGATGAGGGACATTCAGTTCCATTTGAGAGCCTTTTGGTCTCAAAGGAAAGACCCTCTAACCAAATTGATCCCAGTGACTCGAACCCTGATCCAGGCCCTACAGTGGTGGCAGGATCAGAGCAATCTGAGACAAGGGGTTCCTTTTGTCACTCAGTCTCACTCCTTAATCCTTACTACAGATGCATCCCTCTTGGGGAGCTCACATGGGTGACCTCACCACCCAGGGGTTGTGGTCCCCTCAGGAATCTCTGCTCCACATCAACCTGTTGGAACTCAGAGCAGTTTTTCTAGCACTTCAAGCTTTTTCCAAATCTGTTCAGAACAAAGTTGTACAGGTCAGAACAGACAACACCACCACAATGTGGTACATCAACAAGCAAGGGGGCACTCTGTCTACAGCCTTGTGCACCGAAGCAATGAAGTTGTGGTCTCTGGCTTACTCCCTGAACACCTCCCTTGACAGTTCACCTCCCAGGCAAGGACAATGTCTGGCAGATGCTCTCAGCAGGATTCCCAGGGCCATCACGAATGGTCACTGGACCCCCTAGTCTTGGAGGTGATATTTTCCAGATGGGACACCCCGCAGATAGATCTTTTTGCAGCCCCAGACAATCACCAACTTCCCTTTTTTGCTGCAGGCCCCCAGTGTTGGGCTCAGTTCCTCTGGATGCCTTAGTTCTCAATTGGGAAGGGAAGTTTCTCTATGCTTTTCCCCCTTCCCTCTCCTGTTCAAAGTGCTAGTCAAAATCAGATCTAAACCCTGCAAGATGATCCTGATTGCTCCAGATTGGGCCAGACAACCCTGGTATCCACTCCTACTGTCCTTAGCAGTCCATCTTCCCCTGTGTCTCCCCAGGAATTACAACCTGTTAACCTGTGCTCAGGGGAGGGTTTGGTACCTGAACCTCAAATCTCTCAATCTCAAGGCCTGGCTCTTGAAGAGTTAGAGTTTGCTGATTTACACCTCTCCCAAGGTGTAATGGATATCCTGAAGGCTTCTAGAAAACCTTCCACCATGGCTAATTATAATTCCAAATGGAAAAGGTTTTCCATATGGTGCTCTGGAAAGCATATTTCCCCAGAATCTGCTGATTTACCCACAGTCCTGGATTATATGGTCCACTTAAATACCTTGGGGCTGAGGCCAGCTACCTAAAAGTGCATCTGGCAGCTGTGTCTGCTTTTATTTCAACAGGTAAGCCCTCTTCTCTTTCAGCTCACCCTGTATTCTCCAAGTTTTTCAGGGATTGCTTCACACCAACCCTCCATTCAGGGACCCTGCCCCCGCCTGGGATCTTAATGTTTGCATTGCTCAGTTTATGCAACCCCCCTTTGAGCCTTTGTCTTCAGCAGAGCTTAAGTACTTGACTTGGAAGACTGTGTTTCTGGTAGCCATCACTTCTGCCAGACGCATAAGTGAATTACAGGCTTTGTCAGTGGAGCCTGATTTTATCTCCTTTTATAGAGATAAGGTGGTCCTCAGGACTAACAGGAAGTTCTTGCCTAAGGTGGTTTCAGATTTTCACCTTAATCAATCTATATCTCTTCCAGTTTACTTCACTGACCATTCTTCCTCTGGCGAGAGGAGGCTACACAGCTTAGATGTGAAGAGAGCCCTTAGTTACTACATAGAGCGTACCAGAGGTCACAGGTTTGACTCCCTCCAACTGTTCCTCACTTATGGTGAGGTTAGTAAAGGGAAACCTGCCACTAAAAGATCCATTGCCAGGTGGATTGTCTCTTGTATCCAATTTTGCTATGGAAAACTGGGTAAGGTTCCTCCCTCAGGCCTGAGGGCTCACTCTACCAGAGGTACAGCTGCTTCCCTGGTTGCTGCCAGGGACATCCCTATTCTAGAGATATGTCAAGCAGCTACCTGGAAAACAGTTCACACTTTTACCAAGCATTACTCCCTGGACATCCAGGCTAGGAGTGATGCTCAGTTTGGCACAGCTGTGCTTCAGAGCCTATTTCCTAAGTAGGTTCTGTCCCTCCTCCATGGAGGTACTGCTTTGTAGTCTGCATATGTCAGAATATAGCAAGACTTCATGTTGTTTGAAGAAACAATTACTCACCTTAGTAATGTTGTTTCTTCTAATGGAGTCTTGCTATATTCTGACCTCCCCCCTTGCCTGCCCCTCTCAGAACCTCTGTTTTTGGGATGTGGGTGGGCAGTGCAGTGTTGGCACTTAGTAGGTGCCCACCTTGTTGTTTTCACCCCTCCTTTCTTGGGGTGACTTGGTGTTGTGTTTTTCATTTTTTGGGTCTCCTGACTTGAGTCTTTGTTTTGGGACCAAAAAAAATGTGTTCTTATGTTTAGTAGCCAGTTGGCTAGTGTAGGTTTACAGCTTCCACACAGGACCTCAGTGAGTTTAGCTCGTAAAGATCTGACGGTTTGAGTTTGAAGAACAACAGACAGAGTTTCAACCGAGCTCGAGCTCAGCGTTCCATGCCTGGCATGGAAAGTTAACTCTTTCACCTCCGGAGCAGTTCAAAGGTTGGGACTCACTGCATATGTCAGAATATAGCAAGACTCCATTAGAAGAAACAACATTACTAAGGTGAGTAATTTTTTTCTTGTCACCTTGGCCTACCTCCCCTGGGTATCTGTACCCTATGTTTCAGTTTAGTTTTGGCTTTCATTTTTTGTGGGTCTGAGGTTCCCTGTGACATTTGTGTCTGTGGTGTGTTCAGGTTGAGAGGAAAGGAGAGAGGAGGTGTCTGAATCATCCCATTTCATCTGAGATTTCCTGAAGAATTTCATACTTGTTTTCCAAAGTGATTTTGGAAGCCTGCGGAATAGGGGAGCCAGCAGTGCCTCTGCATCTGTTAGGCCTCAATACCCTTGTTTCTTTAGGTGGTGGTGGGGGTCTCATTTCTGTGTTCATCCGTGATTCGGATAAAGTACTATTATCCATATTGACACTGTCTCTATCTTCTTGGGCTTCTGTGGATGGAAGCACTACCAACTCGGGGGGGGGGCAGTGAAAGGATACTTCAGTATTCCGGGCTTCAGGTTGTCTTTCGTCAGAATTGTCATTTGGTCTGTCCAGGACATCTGGACTTCCTTGGCTATGTCCTGTTGTGGGTGGGGTCTGATCTACATCTTCTGTAGATTTTTTTTGGGATGATATTTTTGTTCTTTGGGCCAGGGTGATAAGTAGTCTTTGCTCAGATCCACCTGCTAAATCAGGAGTATTATGGGCTGCCCCAGGGCATTGTTGGAACGTGTGCCCCGGTTCCTGACATAATGAGCATCTAGGTTCTTGTACACATTGTTCAGCAGACTGCCCTACAGTCCCACATACTACTCTGTCACTCACACACACACACACACTACTTAAATGATTTATTGACCCACATTTATAACAGGCCTTCGGCTGACCTGGATAAAATAAGAACCCTCTATCCCTACCTAGCCAAAAACTATTTGGTAAGTGTTGAATCCCAGAGTCCAAGGATTTTAACAATACTCGTACCCTCCATCCCCCAGTCCAAATGTTCTTGGAGTCGAAGATGGCTTCAGGGTCAGTGAGCACAGTACGACATTGTTTTAACCGTACTGCAAGATCATTCATGTTGACCCCTCGTTACGAAAAATACAGTTACTATTTTTTGGGCTGATTTTGTCAATGGAATCGCAGTGAATGGAGACCATAGTGGGTATTTGTTAACTTCTTGTATCTGATTCAAAACCGTTCCAGTCCATTTAAGGCCTTAACACTTACATCAAAGGTGGTCTCATTTGAGACGTTTATTAAAGCTTAAATTTCATAGGTGAAAAATGTTGAGTCTTTTAAGAGCATTCTTACCACAAAGTGTCTGGTGCTTCTTCCATACCCCCCCCCAAAAAAAAAGATATCTTATACGCACTGCATTATGGTGTTTTGCTTGTTGTAAGGGAGTAGGAAAAAAAGAGGCATATGATTTAAAACCTATTTGGTGGGATTTGCTTGATTTTTGGCTGCTGGGCTTGGAGGGGAGACACAGGGCTGATACACTGTCTCTCGAGTCGAGTGTCTGCCCAAGACCCACCCTCCCCCACCCCTCCTCCCAGAGCTCTGCTAATTTATAGGGGAACACCTGCCCTGCAATTGGAGGAAAAGACTGCAGGTGCAGCTCATGTAGTTCTAGCCACTGGGGGTTGGATTTAAAGGCTGGGAGAGAGGAGCTTAGGGAGTTGTTCATTTCCCTTATAAGTTTACTGTGTTGTACTGCACCTAGTAACAGGGTTACCAGTGTACTTTGGGACTGTGTCTAAGATTAGTGGGTGACCTGATTAGGCAGTAGGGGTGTATCTTGGACTGGGGGGAACCTGGTGGCTCACCCAAGAAACCTACTTGAAGGGGATGGAACCACACGACATTAGGGCGGCATCTTTGGGAGGGTGGTGGGGTGCACAGGGTGTGGAGCAGCCATGATACTGGACTGGGCTTGGAAGTTTGGTGGTTGTCCAGTGTGCTACCAGCTGGCACAGCTTAGGGAGGAGGTTGCGGGATTAGGAGACAGCTGGGGGAAGGGGAAGTATGGTTGGGAAGGGCAGGGATCTCCACAGGGTTGCACCAAGCACTGGGGGCGTGGCATAGGAAAGGAGGCAGGAGAATACTCAGGGGTCACATAGGGACCCTGGCAGAGGGTCCAAAGACACTACCAAGGAAGCAGGCAGGTAACTGGGGACCTTCACAAAGGAGGGACAGAGGGACAACATTTTCAGGAAGTAGGCAGATGGCCAGGGCTGGACAGAAGGAAGCAAGGCGGGGAGGTGGATCAGACCTTACACTCCAGTAACAGCGTCAATTCTCTTTTTCTGCTTCAAGATGAGGGGGTGATGTAGCCATGACAGGGGTGGTTAGAGACAGAAAGGGAGTGGGGGCAGGAGGCAGGGGCCAGATAGCAGGAAGAACGGGGAACCTGGAATGCAGGAAAATGGGGAGCAGTGAATCAGAGCAGGAGGGTGGGGAAGAGGGAGGAAAGCGCAAGGGAGAAGGACCAGTTGGGAGGAAAGGTAAAGGAGAAGGACCAGAAGTACAAGGAGAGTTCAGTAAAGGGAGCTGAGGGTTTAGGCCAGGGAGCACAACAAACAGGAGGGACTAAATGGAGACAGCAAGGAAGGGAGGGACGAGCCAGGCTAGTTTAGCAGATGGGGGAGAAGGACCGTTCTTGAGCAGTGAGGAGTAGTAAGGTACAGAAGGATACTCAGGAGGAGGAGGAGCATAGGATTGGAGGAGGGGTGGCCAGGGTAAATAGGAGGGGTGGCATGTGGCACCCAGATAGGGGAGGAACAAGGAGCCGGCTGGGTGGAGAGGGTAGAAAGGATGAAGGACATGGAAGGGAAATGGAGAAAAGGAGTGGTCAGAGTGCTCCTGTTGGGGGATTCTATGATCAGGGGTATCAAATGGGATAGGGAGGGAGAAGCCTGGCCAGTTAGAACAAAATGCTTCCCTGGACTAACAGTGCACAGGGCTAAGCACGAGGTATATCAGCTGGCAAAGGATTGTGGGGGTTCCCCGGACATACTGGTCCACCTGGGTACAAATGACATTGAGGGAAATAGCGAGCTAGAGATACAGGCAAGATTCAAGGCACTTGCCAGGGTCTGTCATGACATAGGATGCACATTTTCCTTCTCAGAAATCCTGCCAGTGCCAAGGGCTAGTGGGGAGCGCAAAGGAAGATTAGGGAGATAAACCAGTGGCTCAGGGAGTGGTGTGAGGCCAGAGGGTATGGGTTGATGGGGGATTGGGGGGAGACCTGGGAGGATAAGGAACTGTATGCTAGAGATAGACTCCATCGCAATTGGGAGGGGAGGGGAATCCTTAAGTTGAAAATAGAGTTCATTGGTGAAAAGTGGGGTTTAAACTTGTGAAGGGGGGAGGGATGGGAGAAAAGGCTGTCAAGGGGGTGCCGATAAAGGAGGGACTCTGTCTCCACCCCCCTGGGGAGCTGGAAGATTGCGGGAAAAGGCCGACTGGTAAAGTGCAGACCAGGGGAAAACAGAATCCCCATGGGAACACGAGCAGGGGAAATGGAAGTATAGGGAAAGGGTGGAAGGTAGTCCTGCTAAATGCCAGGAGCTTGGGCAGTAAAATGCCTGAGCTCCAGGCAATGCTAACTGAGGGAGCAGTGGATGTGGCAGCGGTCACTGAGACCTGGGCCACTGCAGGACATGACTGGGACCTGAACCTGGAGGGTTACACTATGTTCAGGAAGGACAGGGGAGGGAAGGGGAGGGTAGCAATGATAGTCAAAACTGCATTGGCATAGGGGAGTAGAGGAGGCGGAGGGAACCGTGGGCGGTTTGGGTCACCTTGATAACAAGGGGGGGCAAGAGAGTAAAAATAGGAGTGGTGTATAGACCCCCTGCCCTGGCGGAGGAGCTGGAGGAGAGTCTGGTGGCAGATGTTGGGAGACACTGCAGACTGGGCAGAGGAACAGTGGTGGTGTTGGGGGACTTAAACATGCCAGGAACAGACTAGAAGACTATGACATCTTCTGTGACCAGGGAACAGAGGTTGTTGGATGTCTTTCAAGACGCGTTCCTAACTCAGCAGGTGGGGGAACCGACCAGGGAGGCGTGGGTACTGGATGTGGTCCTGGCAGACAGTGACCAGATTAGGGGCCTGGAGGTAAGGGACCCGTTGGTGGGGAGTGACCATGCCACGGTCTAGTTCCTCCTGGACCTAGGAGGGCTAGAAGGCTGCACAAAGACAGAGGTAACTGATTTCAGGGGAATGGATTTTAAGGAAATAGGAAGGATCCTTAAGGAGCATTTGGTTGTGATTGGGTCAGACATGGACGCTGATAGTTGGTGGGAAATCATCAGGAGAGGGGTGCAAGATGCTACCAGCACCTGTGCAAGAGTAAGACGAAAATGCAGTAGGGCCCGAAAACCCTGCTGGTGGACCAGGGAGGTCCAGGAGGTGGTGCGGGGGAAGAAGGCAGCCTATAGGCAATTCAAGTGCTCAAGGAGTGAAAGGGATTGAGGGAGTATGAGCTGATTGCTGAAGGGCCACTAGGGTGGTGAGGGCAGCTAAGGCAAGGAAGGAGCAGAACCTGGCCAGGGAAATTAGGAGAGGGAACAAGGGTTCTTTAGATACATTGGGGAAAAAGCGAAGGGTGAAGGGCAGATTAGCAGGATTAAATCAGGAGAGATGGGCACAAGACCCGGGGAGCAGGCTGAGTACTAAATGAGTACTTCACCTCAGTTTTCACCAAGGAAAATGGGGTGCTCCATCATACATGGGAGAGACAGAGATACTGGGGGACCCTTACCGTCAGGCGGGTCTGGGGAGAGGAGGCATCACTGGCAGGAGGGAGGGCTAAGCAGGAGAAAGGTACGGAAGTGGAAATCACAGCAGAGAGAGTGAGGAAGCCTCAGCTCCCTTAAGACGGAGAAAGCACCGGGCGGATAAATTACATCCCAGAGTGCTGAAGGAACTTGCGGATGTCCTGGCGAAAACCCTGGCGGAGCTTTTCACCATCTCTCTGAGGACAGGGTGGGTGCCCCAGGACTGGAAGGTGGCGCAAATAGTGCCTATCCACAAGGGGGGATCAAGGGAGGTGGCAGGAACTACAAGCCTGTCAGCCTGACATCGGTGGTGGGCAAGGTGATGGAGGGCATTGTCAAGGAGAGGCTGGGGGGACCTGGAAAAGTCAGGGTGCCTGGACGATGGACAGCATGGATTCGTCCTGGGGAAATCATGTCAGACAAACCTTGTGGAGTTCTATGACTGAGTGACGAGTGCCTTTGACCTGGGTAGACCAGTGGACTTCCTCTTTCTATACTTCAGCAAGGCATTTGACTCTGTTCCTCACGTGGCCCTGTTGGATAAGCTGGGAGAAATGGGGGTGGGGAACCAGATGATCAGATGGATAGGCAATTGGCTCCAGGACCGGACCCAGAGGGTCGTAGTTGGCGGGATAGTCTCATCCCCAAGGAGGGTCATTAGTGGGGTCCCACAGGGATCAGTCCTTGGGCCCCTCCTGTTCAACGCCTACGTCTCTGACATAAGGACAGGTATCAGGAGTGAGATGAGTCTCTTGCGGATGACTCAAAGGGAGGAGGGAGGGTGGCCCTACAGGGGACCTGGAGGCTCTGGAAAGATGGTCTAGAAAGTGGAAGCTGAGGTTCAATGCAGGGAAATGCAAGGTACTCCACCTGGGGCCAGAAACCCGGGCCAAGTGTACACCCTGGGGAATGCTACAAGTCTCGGTGGCTGAGAGGGACCTGGGGTGGTGGTGGATGTCAAGATGAACAACTTGGAGACTTGTAGGAGGGCAGCAGCCAAGGCCAACAGGATGCTGGGATGCATCGCTGGGGATCACCTCCAGAAGGAGGAAGTGATACTCCTCTGTATAACTGCTTAGTGAGGCCACACCTTGAGTACTGCGTGCAGTTTTAGAGACCACACTAAAGAGGACATTAAACTCCTGGAGAAGGTCAGAGGAGGGCAACCAAAATGATTTGGGGCTTGGGGATAGGACCTATGAGAGAGGCTCGAAGAGCTAAATATGTACACATTGGAAGAGAGAGAAGGACGGGGGACATGATAGAGGTCTTCAGGTACATGAAGAGGTAAATGGGGAGGAACAGTCAGGGTGCTTGAAGGAAGGAGGAGGGGCCACTAGAGGCATGGGTGGAAGCTGGAGGAAGATTCAGGGGAGAAAGGAGGAGGTGCTACTTCACTGAGGAGGGTGGTGGAGCCATGGAATGCACTGCCTAGGGGCTGGTGGAGGCAGAGGCGGTGGAGGGGTTCAAGAGGGCTGTGACAGGTACAGGGGAAGGGTTCTGGAAGCAAAATCCAATGCAGCAAGAATATCCGGAACTGGGAAGAGAGAAGCCAGGGAAGGCGAGGGGGGCAGCAAGGTCAGCACCCAGGGTGCGGGCTGACCAATCGAGCAGACTCGAAAGACCGTTAGGCCTATTCTGCTGGCGTTTTAGTATGTTAGTATGCTCTTCCCCTAGGAGCATTCAGAGGTTTGCCTGCAGAAGATTAGTTATTTTGTTCTTTTTGAGAGCCACACCAGAGCCCTGGGTTTGATTGTTGTGCTGTTGCTTGGTTTGATTTTGTGAAATTTCTGCATTCTCACTTTGTAGCTGCAGTTGGGGATTTTGTGTCAAATTCAATTCAGGAGGTAGAGACATATCAATCTCTTCATTTTGGGCCACATTTAGGTTGTTTTGTTCTTCATTCTTCAGAGGATGTGGATTGGGGAGGGGCCTGAACGGCAACCTCGTGAGACCGCAACTTTCTCCCAGATGGCGGCTGTTAAGGCCTTTTCAGTCGACCAGTCATCCAGTTCAGGGTTTGTAGAGACTGCAGGGCAGGGCATCTTAGGCCAGGTGAGAAACCGCCCGTTTTTGCCATTCCCAACTTTCCCCCGTTTTTATTTTTCAAACAATCTTTAAGTGAAATATCAGCATCGGTGACAATTGGTTGTTTCTTTCTGTGGTTTGTCAAACTGACAGTTTTGGTTCCCAGCAGTGATGGCTGTTATAATCAGAGGCTCTGCTTCACTGGAAATCAGCTGTGATGAGTCATTATGCATTACTTGTTGTGGCTTATGCAACCTGACTGTAAGTTCCTTTTTCCTTTTAAAATATCGTTCGTTATTCCTCAAGTGCTAACAGGTTTTTTTTACATCAGAATCTGTATCAGAAAGAGTTTGTACCTCTGAGTTTGAAGCTCCTTTTTGTTGGACAACCTTCTCCCGGTACTCCTTAGTAATAACCATAGCACCATTTGTAGTTTCCTTCGGCAGTTCTGGTTCATATGGTTCACATTCTATCTCTTGTACCTCATTTTCTTTCAAAACGGTAACACCTTCCATTGTGGTCTCTAGCAGTGCCGCTGAGGTAGGGGAGGAGACCATCCCCCCCACCTTCACAACCTCCATCCTCTCTCCAGCCGGCCCAGGGGCAGTCATCTTGGTAGAATGCCAGGATGTTCACAGGTTCCCACGCTGATGAGTAGGGGAGTTTTTATTCCAAAAAAAACTACAACAGATCAGCATACATACATATAAGGAAAACAAGAAAAACAAGAATTCCAAAACATAGTACAAACGAAAACATAAGCAAAAGGTATATGATGAAATTACATAAGAATCCATTGCACCTAATTCACCCTCACTTGTCGCACATCCTCATCATCTTCCAATCACCACACAACTACCCACCACCATTACAAAACAGTGAAAATATGATCGCCCAGAATCCACTACTTATCATTCTTTCATCTTTTCTTTAACCTCCCCTTGACTATCAATTTATACTTATACCCTCAAGCATATTTTGTAAAACACACCAGTCCTTTTCACTACATTGTTACTTTATTTCTAGGATGTTTTCTACACTCCTGCTTATATATCTCCCTTAAGGCTTGTTCACACACACTACTGAATCCTCCATACGACATTTCCTGGTGGTGAATTAACAGCTGGCAACGACTTTGCCACAAATAATATTTCATAACAGCGAACACAATTTGGACTGTCGAACAATGATATTTAGCCAGTAATTCAGGAAAAATTCCTAACACTAAACTTTTATAGCTTATATTTTTCAGCTACGGCATCTGCCACTTATCAGCTAAAAATTCCCACAACCCTACTGCATATTCACATTTCAAAAGGAAGTGTTCCTGCGTTTCAACATCAGCACCACACCCTGGATATAAGCAACTCCTTTCATCCACAGCCTTATGCTTATGATTACTCCTAACTCTATGTGCCATTAACCACTGCACATCCCACATTTTTACTGGAGTTCTTGAGTTGTTCAACATTTTGTATACATATTTATTTTAAATCGGAGTTGCCCCTTTTATTGCTAGTTCTAGTACTGCTGTTTCCCCTAAGATTTTATTATACATTCCCTTTCTGATATTCTGCATAACCTGTGATCTTTCTTCGAGAAACGGCTCTTGCAGCAGGTTACACCATTAGGACTGAAGCCGGCAGGCACCAAGACCCAACAGAAAAATTCTAGCTAGCAGTATCCAGCGGAGGACTGCCTCTGACATCGGCCCAGTCCCCGACATCTGGCATCATACAAAAGGGGCGGTCCCCCAGCATCCCTCAGTTCTTTTCCTGCCGTCGACTCGCCAGTATTGGCCTCATGGATGCCACTAGCAGACAAACGACTATCGAGATTAAGTATTTTTTTATCGAAATCACCCACGTCTTCTTCTCCAACCCCTTCTACCCAAGGACACCACTCTAAGTGCGCTTGTGGCAAACAGATCCCTTTTAAGGACTGACACACGGCCTGCGTGAGGTGCCTAGGCCCAGAGCATGATATCAAGGCCTGCTCCATTTGCCAACAGTTCAACAGCAGGACCAAGATCCGTCACAAAACATCTCTCCAGGGGTTCTTTCTAGAAGATAAAGTAAAAGCCATGGAGAAAGACCTTACCTCCAGAGGGGACTCTTCCCACCACAAGGCCGGGAAACACCGCGAAAAGCAGCGGGACAAGGATAGGGCCAGATCCCCGAGTCGGGCCTTGGACTCCAGGGCCAGTTCCAGCTCCACGAGGTCAGATAGGTCTCCCTCCCAGGCTCGCTCTCAGCACTGTCTCCCTTCAGTCTCTTAAGACAAAGAAGGACAGCCGGAGGTCCGGCTCTACAGCCAGGACTGAGGCCTTGGACCAGCACAAGTCCAAACCAGCCCCGAAGCAGGGCGCCAATGTGTCATACCAGCGCTGGGACTCAGACCACTGGTCTGTTTCCCAACCTCCAAGAGGGCTGGATGCCCCCTCCAAGAAAGACCACTGAGCTGACGTCCCTCAAGTGTACCTCAGAGCTGAAACGGGCGACCGACCCGATGCCCCCTAAGCGGGCCAAGGAACTGACGCCAGACCCACCTACGCTGGCTGACACCGGTGACCAGGGGTCCTCAACAGAGGAGATCGAAGTTACCATGCCTGACGATGAGGTAGGCAATACTGAGGAAGTTGGCCTGCCCCTAAAGCCAACATCAGACCCGGCTACTCCCCAAGCCTTGACGCCGGATCCTGTTGACAGCCAGGCACCGACGCCCGGCACGTCGTCCGGCTTTAACTTACAAGAGGTGAAAGACCTCTTCATCTTTTGGTGGACACCATTAAAAAGGATGTGGTGCCCACCAACCTCTGCAGCCTTCCCCCAAAGGCGCCTGATAACAGAGGATCTCCTGAACCCAAGGAGACCACACCACCTCCTAGGGGTAGGTCACAAGAAAGGAAAAGACCCCCCCCTCCAGGTCTCCCTCTGGGTCTCCCAACGACCGCTCACCTAAGCACCCCAGAGGCAGACGGCTTACTCCACCAGGGGATGATTCAAAGCTGGACACTTCTGACACCTCCAGGTCCCCTTCTCCAGTCAGTCTCCCTTCACCCAACCCACGAGATCTACCCAGATCACCACCTGATGATCCCTCCTTTTCCGATATCATGAGGCACATCTAAGAGAATATGGGGTGGGAGACGAAAGACTTAGACCCCGAAAGACAACGCCTTGCACGTTATCTCAGGCAAAAAGATCCTAAGCCTGTGGTAGTCCCACCACTGATGGATACATTTACAGATGTCACTAAGGCAGCATGGAAATGCCTACATTCCACTCCATCGGTACCTAAGAAGGCCGACTGCCTTTATAGGGCACCCATAGAGGACCCTTACTTGGCTCAGCAGCCCATGGCTGATTCTCTGGTCATTACAGTTTCACACAGCCGGTCCCAAAGACCTCAGCATCTGAGCACCCAGTCACCAGACTAGGAATCTAAACAGCTAGATTCAAAGGGCAGACGCATATACGCGGCCACTGCATGCTCTATAAGGTCTCTCAACCACGTAATGCACATAGTGCAGTTTCAGAACGCCCTGTGGGAACAGGGTCAAGACCTTATCAAAGATTTCCCAGATGGTGAGAAAAAGAGGAGCTTCTTAACCTCCTCTGTACTGGGTCAGACGTGGGGACCCAGGTCCTTCGGGCCGCTTATGATTCAGCGGGCTCGGCCAGGGGCACGGCTACAGGTGTTTGTTTACAGAGGCACTCCTGGGTGAGGGTCTCTGGTTTTACACCAGACATCCAGAAGAACATCCTGGACGTTCATTATAATGGTTCGGTTCTGTTCAGTGAGGAATCAGAAAAAAGTCATTGTGGCATGTGGACAGCTGGTTCTGATTTCAATATGATATTTTTTCTGTAATATAAAATATGTAAGGGAGTGTCTTTCAGGAGAAAATGCTGTCTTGCTGAAATTGACACATCAAACCCCCCCCCAGGGATAAGTTCAAAGGACAGGAGGTAGCTTAAACTGCAGATATCTGAGATGCAATTATCTTGTTAGTTTGTTTTGAAGGCAGAAACCAAGATATCCGTTTTATAATGCCTCAGGGAAATCCTTTGATTTGCACTAGGTGTCATGAGGAAAAGGACATATGCATGTGGTTGGACTTTCTTCCAAGGAAGCCAGCTAAATACATCAAAGAGACTTTTGATGTCTGGGTGAAACAGATCACAGACTGGTTCAAGAAGTCCAATATGCATGTGTTGGGGGGGGGTGTCGTCTAAGGAAGCCAGAATTACATCAAAGAGGCTTTGATGTCTGTGAGAAGCAGATCACAGACTGGATTTGACAAGTCACATGAAGAGGAGATTAATTTATGCCACCTATTATTTTTTTAAATATCTTAGTAGGACATCCTGTGTTATAAAATATAAATTTTAATACACCAAGGCGGAGTTAGGTGACCTCAGAGAGAAGGCCAGCTCAAGACTGCTTTTAAATATACTGAGCAGACCTTACACACATTCATTTTCTGACTGAGAAAAGAGGAACATCGAAGCACTGAAAGATTAAGAAAGTAAGGACCTTAGATGAGACCAGTCTGAGTGTATGTGTTGTAGGAATTTGCACTTTTAAACCTGTTTTGTTTTTAAGATTGTACGTGTTGGGATATCTTGTTCTATATTTACTGTTTTCCTAATTTTTATCTGTTTTAAAGTAAAGATATATTTTAAAAAACAGAAACTGTCTGGTGTGCCTTGAAACTTCTTTTTATATAAGTGAAGCTTAGATGGTTATAGTTGACACTGTGCATGGGCTTATTGTGATACCAAACTGGGAAACCGGTCAGAGTTCTCTAGGTCTTGCATAGAATTCTAAGGGTTCATTTTGAAATACCTGGTTAGGTGCCCATAGGCAAAGATATCCGCCCCCTGAAGACAGAATTATCTGAGCCTGACATTTGGGTACGCTAACAAGAGGTTATCAGTTTGAATCCCTCCAGAACTTGGGACTAAGGTGACTCGAACCCACAAAACAGACAAGAGGGTTACCTTGTTCTGTTAAACTGTTCACAATTCTACGCTCAGAGGTTGGCACTTCGGGAGTAGAGGACTGACCTGCTGAGTGGGTTTGTGACAGATTGGTTTGCAGCAGTGGCATATAAAGTTTGGTGGTATAAGCGTTATTGTTCAGTGTGTCAGCTTGAGACTGTTCAGCTCACTTGGAAAAAAGAAAGGCAGTGTTTTATTTCAAAAGGAAACAGAACTATATCCCTTGGCTTACAGTCAAGTTCCTATCCGTTTTTTGGTTTTTTTTCTAAATGCCAGTCAGAGTAGTAGTAGTTAGGAAAGATGACTTCCGACTACAGCAGGCACACTGTAGATTACTTAAAGCAGTTGTGCGGGGACAGAAGAGTCCCGTTCAAGGTGACAGCCAAAAAGCAGAACCTCAGAGAGGCCCTGATGGTAGCAGATATCCAGAGCAGCAAGTCACTGACCGTGACTGAAAAGGACCAAACCTAGAGTGTGGCAGGGCTAGCGGCCAGTGCTGTGTCCAGGTCCGGTGAGGAGTACAGCAGGGCCACTGTCAGCGATGGGCCATAGCAGCAGGGGATGGTCACCAGTATCCTGAATCCGGAAGTACTCATGCTGCAAATTGAGTTGTGCAGGATGGAGCTGGAGTTCCAGGAGAAGAGGGAGCGAGAATGATGAGAGGCAGACCGTGAGGAGTGTGAGCGTCAGCGAGCTGCAAAAGAGGAAGCAGAGTGGGAACAGCGAGAGGCAGAGCGACAACAGAGGGAGGCACACCATGAGGAGCATGAGCGCCAGCAAACTGCCGAGGAGAAGAGAGAGGAGCGCCAGTGGCAACATGAACTAGAGAAGCTACGACTCCAACCAGCGGCACCAGAGCAAGTAAGTGGCTTGGGTTTAACTGGGACTGCAGGACTGGGTTACAAACTGAACTCCAAATTAATAGCCGAGTTTACAGAGGGGGAGGACATGGATGCGTTTTTAAATTCTTTTGAAAAAGTTTGTATTCAGGCTAAAATTCCTAGAGAGTCCTGGAGCTTCCAGCTATCCCCGCTACTTACCGGAAAGCTTGGGATGCATTGGGTCAAATGGACAATGAGGACAGTAATAATTACAGCAAACTAAAAGCTGCACTGTTAAAAAGTTTGAATTAACTGCTGAATCATACAGAGCTAAATTCCGTAAGCTCAGGAGAAGCCCTGATATGAGCTATGAGGAGCTAGCTACGAAACAACGTCAGTTTTTAAATCATTGGTGGGAAGGAATTGAGGCAAACTCTGTTGATAAAATTTAAAATGTGATTTTATTAGAACAGTTTTATTGGGCATGCCCAGCAGAGCTAAAAACCTGGCTAGAGGACCAAGATCCCAAAACAGTGCAAGAGGCTGCTGAACTCTCGGACCACTATGCCAAGAGCAGACCTGCTCTGAGAGCAAATGGGACAGGCGTGGCAGCGCAGAAAGGGAAAAGCGTGCCTTCAGGGCAGCTAAAACCCTCACTGCCTCCACCGAAAACAGTTAGCCCCAGGTTTCAGAGAAAATATTTCTCTGAGAGAAGAACTGAATGTTGGTTGTGTACGGAAACTGGGCATATTGCCAGACAGTGTCCCAAAAAGGTGAGCAATAATACACAACCGGGTGCTAGAAAAGAAGTGGGTTGTTTGTGTGTCCCTGGAAGCACGCCAGTCAACATGAGGGAACACATGCACCCAGTCATGGTGAATGGTGTACAGACGCAGGGGTTAAGGGACACAGGGGCATCCCTGACATTGGTAAAAAGGGATCTGATACAGCCTGGTCAGCTTATACCCAATAAATACGTCACTGTCCAAAGGTTCACTGGTGAAGAGAAAACATTGCCACTGGCCAGTGTTCTCCTGGACTGGGGTGAAACAGGGGGAACTGTGCAACAGGTAGCTGTAGCCAAAACATTAGCAGTGGATGTGATCCTGGGTAACAATTTCCAGCAGGGGATGGTATGTGCAGTTACCCGTAGCCAAGCGGCAAGGGAAAATAGTAGTTCCCTGAACCCCACAGAAACCAGTGTGGAAACCACTGAGAGGCTGGTTCCCCAGCCTGTCTCCAGTTGGGGAGACTGATAAAAAGGGGATAGAAATTTCCCCAGTAGCAAGTAACCACATATCTACAGAGGGTTACTTCAAAGAGGGAGAGGTGACCCCTTGTCAGAGGGTTGGGATTGACAGTGATCCTGTGGGTCCTGACGCTGATGCTAGGGACCCTAGTTTAGTGACTGAAGGGGATCTGTCCCATGCCTTGGGACTGTGTGAGGGGTTTGCAGCTGCTCAGAGAAGTGACCCTAGTTTAGAGAAGCTGAGGGCTTGGGCAGACTCTGACGGAGCACAGGGAGGTGACGGCAGACATAAGGTTTATTGGGAAAATGGACTTACGTATACTCGGGCAGTACAGACAGAGGGAGGGATGCTAGGCAGGCAGCTTGTCGTTCCCCAAGGGTATCGTGGCAGATGCCTTACTTGGGAATTTTCTCCCATGTTGGGGTTCCGCAGGAGGTATCACTGATCGAGGGGGTTCCTTCATGTCGGACCTGATGAAATGTTTATGGGAGAAGTGTGCAGTGGTGCAGAGATGCACAACATCATATTACCCACAAGTCAGTGGGCTTGTGGAACGATTCAATGGTACCCTAAAGTCAATGATCCGGGCGTTTGCTGAACAGCATGGGAGGGACTGGGAGAAATACCTTCCCCACCTGTTGTTTGCATACAGGGAGGTGCCCCAAGAGTCAACAGGATTTTCCCCTGTCGAACTCATATGGACGCTGGGTACGTGGGCCCCTAGACTTGATCCAGGAGGACTGGGAAGACAAGCATGCCACCCAGGGAACTCCCATTGTGGATTACATCCATAGGTTTAGGGAAAGGCTGAAGGAGCTTATGGGGACAGCCCAGAGCAACCTGGCAGCTGCCCAACAGAAACAAAAAGTGTGGTACGACCGCAGAGCCAGAGCTCGCTCGTACATGGTGGGTCAGGAAGTCATGGTCCTTATTCCAGTGCGGAAAGACAAGCTGCAGGCTGAGTGGGCAGGACCGTACAAAGTGGTTAGGAAGGTAAATGACGTGAACTATATTGTGGAGTTACGTGACCGAAGACAGAAAGGATGTACCATGTCAACATGATGAGGCCATATGCAGATAGGGCTGACATGGTGTTTGCAGTGTGTAATCCTGGGGAGGGGAAGGGATGGACAAAGGAGACCCCCTTCTGGACTTGCTGGAAGAGAGTAAGCAGGAGTCCTCTGTGGAGGCAGTAAAATTGTCTCCCCAGCTGACCCTGGGACAGATCTAGAAAGTAAGGGAGGTTTTAGCAGACTTTGCCCCCTTGTTTAGCGCCAAGCCTGGACTAACCCCCTTAGTGACACACAATATGGAGACAGGGACACAGACGCCCATATGGCGGACAGCATATCGGGTGTCGGAGGCTGTCCAAAAGGACATTAGGAGGGAAGTGGAGGAGATGCTGGATTTAGGGGTAATCCAGAGATCCCACAGTTCCTGGGTCTCACCCGTAGTCCTTGTACCCAAGCCAGATGGCTCGACTCGTTTCTGTGTGGACTGTCGTGGACTGAATGCAGTCACGAAGTCAGATGCCCACCCGATGCCCTGGACAGATGAACTCCTGGACAAGTTGGGAGGGGCGACCTACCTTACGACCGTTGACCTGACAAAGGGGTACTGGCAGGTAGAATTGACGGACAGAGCTAAGGAGAGGTTGGCCTTCATCACTCCAATAGGCTTATTTGAGTAAGCAATAATACCCAACAGGGTGGGCTTTATTGGGAAATACCAGACCGCCCAGGGGTGTAATGAGGCCCGACGCCGCGGGCGGAGGGCCTTATAGCCCCTGGAAGGTCCAGTATTTCTCAATAAAGCCCACCCTGGAGGGTATTATTGCACTTAGAAAATGGGCACTAAAAAAATAATTTTAATAAAACATTTGTAATAAAATAATTTGTTTGAAATTAGTTTTGTAATAAAATAGTTCCTCCGCCTGCTTAGGAATTATGTGTGTTTCTTTGGGAGTGAAGGACTTTTGTCCCAGTGGAGACTCGGTAGTTTACAAAAAAAAGGTGGTTGAATACAGTTAAAACGTGCGCAAGTACCGATGGGGGCTTGTTTACTAAGAGAGCCTTGTGGCTCGGTAATTTTATTTTAAACCTGCTTGTGTCCTTCTGTGTGTGAGCAGCACTGCCTAATGGGGTTGATGCAGGAAGCATGGAGGTATGGTTGGGACCATTTGTGGGTCGCTGTCTTTCATTTTGTGTGAGAAGTGCATTACCAAGAGTGGTGGACCGTGGCAGAGATTAAATAAATTAAGAACGTCCAAAACAGGTAGATGCCAGTATTTTTGATCTGTAGTGATGAAATAAGGTGCTTTAGTTGGTAACCCCTACCATTTTGCGATTGGCTCGACTCCCGACACCGAGACCTGTTGCCAGCTTGCTGGAAGTATTTCATCGGCCGGCTTTTGTGGAAGCGAGGAGCCGTTGCAGTAACTTCTGTCTGTATGGCGATAACAGTGTGTTGTGACACAAAGCTACGTTTTCTTCAGAACGTATTTTTAAAGTCATGGTTTGACTCCGTGGTGAGATACGGAGGGAGTTCTCGGGCTGTACTCATCAGTCTCCCGCTAAGTGGGAGATGATAAAATGGCATCAGACGGTTTGAAAATTCGGGTGCCCAACAATAGACTGAGTAATGCGGCACCCCGAATTGGCACTTATTATTTAGCGGGCTCTATTGAAAAATAAATGCATGCTGAACATGGCTTTTAGCCAGTCAGCATGCTTTATTTTTCAAGCCCATTTTCTAAGTTCAAAGTAATGCCTTTTGGAATGAAGAACGCCTCGGCCACTTTCCAAGGGTTGGTGAACCAGGTGTTAAATGGTGCTGAGAAGTACGCCATGGCGTACCTGGATGACATTGCCATTTTTAGTGCCAGCTGGGAGGAACACCTATCCCACCTTAGGGAAGTGCTGGGTAAGATACAGAGGGCCAGGCTCACTGTCAAAGCCGAGAAGTGTCAGGTGGCCATGGGAGAAGTGGCATACCTGGGGCATGTGGTAGGCCAGGGACAGCTCCATCCCAACCAAATAAAAATAGAGGTAATCCAGGCATGGCCCAGACCAGAAACTCAGAAGCAGGTCAGGAGTTTTCTCGGGACAGCAGGGTACTATAGAAAATGTGTACCCAATTGCAGTACCCTGGCTGCCCCCCCATCTGACCTGACAAAGAAAAGAATGCCCAAGAAAATTACCTGGGGCCCGGCCCGTGAGGAAGCCTTTTCCAAACTAAAGGAGGCACTGTGCAGTGCTCCTGTTTTGACAAGTCCTGACTATAGCAAACCTTTTATAGTTCAGACTGACGCCTCAGATGTGGGTATTGGGGCAGTACTGAGTCAGACATCCAGCCAAGGGAGGGATCACCCAATAGCCTACCTGAGTAAAAAGTTACTTCCCAGGGAGCAGTCATACTCCACGGTGGAAAAGGAGTGTCTTGCCATAGTGTGGGCCCTAAAGATATTAGAGCCATACTTGTATGGGCAGCATTTTGTGGTGCAGACTGACCACAACCCCCTGGTTTGGCTGACGCAGATGGGGAAAACCAATGGCCCATTGCTAAAATGGAGTCTTGCTGTGCAAGGATATGACATGACCATTCTGCATAGGGCTGGAGCGACCAATCAGAACTCAGATGGGCTGTCTCATGTGTGTGAGGAGTGAACTGATTTGGGAAGCTCATCCCATGCAGGGGATAGACCCACCAAATTCAGTCTAGGTGGGGAGGATTGTGGCACGTGGACAGCTGGTTCTGATTTCAATATGATATTTTTTCTGCAATATAAAATATGTAAGGGAGTGTCTGTCAGGAGAAAATGCTGTCTTGCTGAAATTGACGCATCAAACCCCCCAGGGATAAGTTTAAAGGACAGGAGGTAGCTTAAACTGCAGATATCTGAGGTGCAATTATCTTGTTAGTTTGCTTTGAAGGCAGGAACCAAGATATCCATGTTATAATGCCCTCAGAGAAATCCTTTGATTTGCACTAGGTGTCATGAGGAAAAGGACATATGCATGTGGTTGGACGTTCTTCCAAGAAAGCCAGCTAAATGCATCAGAGACTTTTAATGTTTGGGTGAAACAGATCACAAACTGGTTCAAGAAGTCCAATATGCATGTGTTGGGGTGGTGTCATCTAAGGAAGCCAGAATTACATCAAAGAGGCTTTGATGTCTGTGAGAAGCAGATCACAGACCGGTTTTGACAAGTCACATGAAGAGGAGATTAATTTATGTCACCTATTATTTTTTTAAATATCTTAGTAGGACATCCTGTGTTATAAAATATAAATTTTAATACACCAAGGTGGAGTTAGGTGACCTCAGGGAGAAGGCCGGCTCAAGACTGCTTTTAAATATACTGAGCAGACCTTACACATATTCATTTCCTGACTGAGAAAAGAGGAACATTGAAGCACTGAAAGATTAAGAAAGTAAGGACCTTAGATAAGACCAGTCTGAGTGTATGTTATAGGAATTTGCACTTTTAAACCTGTTTTGTTTTTAAGATTGAACGTGTTTTGATATCTTGTTCTGTGTTTACTGTTTTCCTAATTTTTATCTATTTTAAAGTAAAGATATATTTAAAAAAACAGAAACTGCCTGGTGTGCCTTGAATCTGCTTTTTTTATAAGTGAAACTTAGATGGTTATAGTTGACACTGTGCATGAGTTTATTGTGGTACCAAACTGGGAAACAGATAATTCTCTAGGTCTTGCATAGAGTTCTAAGGGTTCATTTTGTAATACCTGATTAGGTGCCCGTAGGCAAAGATGCCTGGCCCCCCCGAAGACAGAATTATCTGAGCCTGACAATTGGGTGTGCTAACAAGAGGTTATCAGTTTGAATCCTTCCAGAACTTGGGACAAAGGTGACTCGAACTCACAAAACAAACAAGAGGGTTACCTTGTTCTGTTAAACTGTTCACAATTCTACGCTCAGATGTTGGCACATTGGGAGTAGAGTAGATATCTGACCTGCTGAGTGGGTTTGTGACAGTCGTCACTAAGTTACAGGATGCCAGGAAGGCAGTCAGGACTGTACAAGCTATGTACAGACCTAAGACTGGTTCCTTTCATAGGAACCAGAATCAGTTTTGCGGCTAGCAGCAATGGCAACAGCATCAGCCACATTCCGGCCAGCAACCAAGGGGCAACTTTAATAGAAAGAATCAACCAAGATTCTCCGCAGGCCAGGGCCAGAAACATCAAAAATCTGCCCAGCCCGCTGGAGCCAACACCACCACAACATGACTCCTTCCCGGCCCCTGCCCCACCTCTGGATCCAAGGGAAGGAAGGGTTGGGGGTCGTATCTCTTACCACCTTTTAGAGTGGCAGAGGATAACCTCCGGCCGGTGGGTTCTTCAGTTAGTAGGTCATGGACACTCTATTGAGTTCCTAGACTGCCCACCATCAAGGCCTGCTCTGCTGTCCCGTTATTCGGGTCAGCACGCCTTGCTCATACAGCAAGAGATCTTGGCACTCCTGGACAAGGATGCCATAGAACCAGTACCACCGAACCAGAGAAGAGAAGGGTATTATTCCCACTTCTTTCTGGTTTCAGAAAAGACGGGGGACTTGCTCCCGATCCTGGACCTCAGCGATCTCAACACATTCATATTGTACGGACGTTTCCACATGGTCACCCTTCCGGGTCTCAACCCCATGCTCAAGCAGGGTGCATGGCTCGTGTCGCTGGACATGCAGGACGCATACCTTCATCTCCCCATCACTCGAGCACACCGGAAATTCCTGCGCTTCGAGTTCCTGGGACTCCACTACCAGTTCCAAGCACTCCCCTTTGGACTGTCCTTGGCGCCTCGAGTGTTTACAAAATGCGTGGCAGTCTTGGCAGCGGCCCTCAGGAGACAGGACCACTATGTGTTCCCGTACCTAGACATCTGGCTCCTCATGGCTCCCTCTCAGCAGGCTTTGATAGCCGCGATTCAGGACACTCGTTCTCTCTTAGAATCGCTGGGCATTACTATCAACCGGGACAAGTCGTACCTTGTCCCTTCACAGAGGTTGCAGTTTATCGGTGCAGTTCTGGACACCATTCAAGGGAAGGCTTTCCTGCCTCAGGACAGTGCGGAATGCATCTGTTCCCTCATAGGGGTATGATGGACAAGAACTTGGTCCCAGCCAGGACCATTCTTTGCTTGCTCGGACACATGGCGGCAGCCATCGCGACGATTCCCCCATCTCGACTCCATATGAGGGCTACCCAGTGGATGCTTCGAGTTCAGTGAGACCAAAAGCAGGATCAGCTGCATCAGCCAGTCCAGATCACGGACGCCGTCATCCGAGACTGGCAATGGTGGCTCATCCCAGAGCACCTTTCCAGAGGAGTCCCCTTCTTAACGCCTGCTCCAATTCTGACTCTCTCCACAGATGCTTCAGGGTCCAGTTGGGGAGCCCACCTGGAGGGTGTCAGGACCCAGGGATCTTGGTCGACCCTGGAGTCTCACCTCCACATCAACATCCTCAAAATGAGGGCAGTCCTGTATGCTCTATAAGTCTTTCAGTCAGAGATCACACCAGGTCTCCTGCTGTGACAGACAGACAATACCTCGGTGATGTATTATATCAACAAGTAGGGAGGCACCCACTCCTACCCTCTCTGCAGGGAGGAAAAGAGGGTGTGGGATTGGATATTACAGCACAGTGCACATTCCTGGGGTGGACAACTCCATTGCCGATTGCCTGAGCCGGTCGCAGTCCGAGGCTTACGAATGGGAACTGCTGCAAGAAGTAGTAGAGGATCTGTTCCGCAGATGGGGGACACCAGATTTAGACCTATTCGCGTCCCCATCCAATGCAAAACTGCCCAATTTCTGCTTGCTAGATCCAGGGCCTGGTGTTTTCTGGTGAGACGCGTTGTCTCTCTCCTGGATGGGCAGGTTCCTCTATGCTTTCCCACCCTTCCCTTTGATCCAGAGGGTTCTGCTGAAGCTCCACGAGGAGGGAGCATCAATGATCCTAGTGGTGCCCTTTTGGCCCAGGCAAATTTGGTTCCCACTCCTGCACCAACTAGCCCAGGAACCACCATTTCCTTTGCCAGCCAGCTCACACCTGTTGTCCCAGGAAGCCGGCTCCCTGGTTCACCCGAACCTCAGGTTACTGAACCTGCACGCCTGGCTCCTAAGGACATAGCAGTCCTTAGATATGGGGTTTCGCAGGATGTGGCAGACGTCTTAGTAGTGGCAAGAAAACCCTCCAGTCATGCCACCTATGCCATGAAATGGTGCAGGTTTTGTCTTTGGGCTCAGGTCCACGACTTAGCCCCACTTGACTGCCCTGAGAAGTCAGTGCTGGACTACCTCCTATCCCTGTATGACTTGGGGCTCGCCTATTCCTCCATAAAGGTACACCTCTGCCGTTTCGGCATACCATTCCCCGGTAGGTCAGAGGTCACTAGCGCAGCTAGAGGTCTCCCATGCTTTCCTGAGTGGCATCTTCCACTTGAGGCCTCCTATCAAGGATCAGACTCCCCCTTGGGATCTTCTTTTCATCCTAGAGCAGCTCACACTGCCCCGATTTGAACCAGCTGTGGACTGCAAGCTGCATCTTCTCTCTTGGAAGACGCTATTTTAGTTGCGGTTACTTCCGCCAGAAGAGTTTATGAGCTTCATGCGCTCATGTGTAAAGAACCTTACTTGGTTTTTCACAAGGACAGTGTCCTAGGGACAAATCCTAAGTTTCTTCCCAAGGTGGTCTCAACCTTAACTCTCAATCAGGATATTGACCTTCCGGTGTACTATCCCAACCACTCTAACAGAGGGGAAGCTCTCTTGCACACATTAGATGTGCATAGGATCCTCAGGTACTATCTAACCAGAACCAAGTCCCATCACTGGTCAGATCAGCTTTTCCTGTCTTTTGCTCACAGGATGCAAGGAGCACCTGTATCGAAGCAAACTCTCTCCAAGTGGCTGGTCAGCTGCATCACGTTCTGTTACCAAACGCACAATAAGCCTTTACTGGGCTCGGTGAAAGGACATTCTACGAGGGGGTGGTTATCTCTTTCGCCGGCGCTTAAGAACGTCCCAACTTCAGCCATTTGCACGGCCGTTACTTGTAGCACTGTACATACCTTTATCAGGCATTACAGTTTGAACATTGCTTCTAGGCGTAGAGCTGGTTTCAGCCTGGCAGTCCTTCAAGGACTTTTGTTCTAATTTTAGTTCACTCCAGGATCCCTTCTATCCTCCTCCCGATCAGGGTATTTTGCTCCCTTACTGCTTGGGAATCCGTCCTAATGGTGTAACCTGCTGCAAGAGCTGTTTCTCGAAGTAAGATAGTGCAGTTATGTAAGAACTTACCGTAACAGTAGATCTTCGAGAACAGCTGTTGCAGCAGGTAGTTTCCCTCCCACTTTCCCCATAGGAGGTTTGGTCTTCAGACTTTGGCGTCTTGGCCGCAATTAGAATATAATTACTTTCATAGCTCTTCCTTTGGAAGCGGATTGTCGGTCTCCCTTTCAGAAGTCACCTTTATGCCGGGAGTCCCCGGTAGGAGAACTGAGGGATGCTGGGGGACCGCCCTTTCTGTATGATGCCGGACGTCAGGGGCGGGGCCAACGTCAGGGGTGGTCCCCCACTGGATATTGCTAGCTAGAATTTTTCCGTAGGGTCTTGGCGCCTGTCTGCTTCAGTCCTAATGTGTAACCTGCTGCAAGAGCTGTTCTCTAAGATCTACTGTTACGGTAAGTTCTTACGTAACTACTTTCTGGTAATTTTCCATTTCTGTGGTTTACATATTTCTCGGGTTCTTTCTGAGAGTTGTGCCAGTCTCTCCCGACTAAGGGAGAGGGTCCTGCGGGCATGCACTCCTCTTGGTCCCGTAAGTGGGAAAAGGACCCGGGATCCTCTTTGTCTCGGTGAAGACATTCTTGGGATCAGGAGAGATCTCGGTCCCAGGAACCGGCAGTCTCGACCTCAGTCGAAATTGCCTCTTCGGCTGCTGGCTTCTCAGCTTTGCTGTCCAGCCAGTCGACCGAAGTGTCGATCGACGAGGTTGAAATAATCTTCGATACGATCGACCCCTTGTCGCCGACTCCAGTCGACGACTCTCTCACTCGGACTCTGGTCCTTGCTTTCCCTGACGAGGAGACCCAGCCTGCTAGGAATTCCATAAAGGAAGTGGTCCCTGACCCCGAGAAAGCACCTGTCCTGCCGGTGTCTCCCGAGCAACTGAATTGGCCTGGCCGATCTCGATCGAGGTCCAGGACCCGCTCAACCGACAGGCCAAGGAAGAGCCATAAGTGCTCGAAAAAGTCATCAACGTCATCGGTTGTCCTCATCCTCCTCAGATGAGGAGAAGCTCCGGCGGAAACTCCCTCGGTGCTATGAGGACCTCATGTGGCAACAGCTGATTTTGACCAGGCACAAGCTGACCCTGGCTTCTGCCCCGGCCATTACTTAGCTTTTACCTCCCAGCTCGAAGCCAACTCCTTCAGAGCCGATTAAGTCTGTTCCCCCCACCTGTGGAGACGACGAACCCTCTGGTTCGGCCTAAACCGGTCTCTCCACCGATCATGGTAGAACCACCACCCAAGCAGCCTGTGGGAGGGGCTCCTTCTAAGGACGATAGACCCGACACCAGGCGTCCCAGGTGTCTTTTGGTCACTGTCACCCCGGACCACCCTCGATGAGTCGAAGGTGACCTGGGCGGTCAACTGTTGTATCCGGATGAGACTGGCCTACATTCTCACCCAGGGGATGATGAATCGGCCTGTAGGATTGAGGCAGAGGAAAGTCCTTCATTTTTCAGGGCATTCTTCACCTCATCTCTGAGTCTACAGGGATGCCTCTGGAGCCCATCCAGAAAAAGGTGGAGTAGCCTCTCACGGACATCCTCAAGAGAGGGGATACCCCGACGGAGGCCTTTCCTGTGGCCGAAGCCATAGTTGGCCTGGCCTTAGAACTTTGGCAGCACCCTGCCTCCTGTCCAGCTCCATCTGCCTGCATGGCCCACAAGTATGCGGTGCCCATGGGGTCCCTTGTGGGGTTCACAGAGCACCCTTCAGCTGAGAGCCTTGTGACTACCTCTGTGTTCAGGCATACTGGCAGTTTTGCTGACACTGATTGACCTCCCGAGAAGGAATCCAAAAACTTGGATCATTTGGCTCGGAAGGTCTATGCGGCCTCGTCTTTAGGCCTCCGTCAGGCAAGTTCGGTCGTCATCATGGCACACTTCTCCCATGCCCTCTTGGGGTCTTTGGATGAAATCCTTCCACATCTCCCCGCGGACATTCAGACCACGGTCAAGCAAGTCCGGGACCAGGGCCGGACTGTTGCCAAGCAGCAGCTCCAGACGGCCCTGGACATTGTGGACTCTTGTGCCCACTCACTGGCAGCCACAATTGCTTCTCGCCACAGGGCTTGGCTGAGGCTCTCCTCTTTCCCGGCAGATACTCAGCACAAACTAGCTGATGTGCCTTTCCTGGGCACCGATCTCTTTGGCCCAGGTGTGGCTGGTCACTTTTAGCATATTGAGCAGTCCAATGCCACGTTGGATGCCACTTCTGCTAAAGGTTCTTCGGGTAAGAAGCAGCAGCAGAAGAAGAAGAAGCCTTTTCAGCACTCTTCCCCTGTGGCCCAGCAACCCTCCTTTCAAGGAGGGCAGCGGCAGTAGCAGCAGGCTCAAGCTTGGCACCCCCAGCCCAAGCCCGGGCCCTCCCAGGTCCATAAAGGAGGCCGAGGTTCAGGTTCTGGATCCTCCTCCTCCTCCAAGCCTGCTCAGAGATGGGACGGGGGCTGCCACCCACTCTCCTGTCACACCAGCTCTGGGTCCTCCCATGGGGGGGCTGGCTCCGCCACTTCCTTTCCGCCTGGTCCGCTATCACTATGGACAGGTGGGTCTTGGAGGTGGTCAGTCAGGGACTGCCTCTAGAATTCGAGTAGTACCCTCCAAGCCGAGCCCGTGCCCCACAGGAGGAAAGAGTATCCTACTATACTCAGTCAGCTCTCCGAGACAACATCGCTCAGCTCCTCCTCAAGGAGGCCATAGCTCCAACAGCTGATTCTCCAGCAGACCCAGACTTTGTCTCCAGGTACTTCCTGGTACCCAAGCGGATGGGGGGCTGGCGCCCCATTCTAGATCTGCACGACCTGAATCACTATCTCAGGTCACACACCTTTCGAATGGACACTGTGTCCCAGACAATGCCATCCTTGGAGCGAAACATGTGGTTCTGTTCACTGGATCTTCAGGACGCGTTCTTTCACGTCCTAATCCATCCTTCTCATTGGTGGTTCCTCCACTTCAGAGCCGAAGGGACCCTATACGAGTTCCAAGCCATGCCCGTTGACCTGTCGCCATTACGGTTCTTCACCAAATGCATTCCAGTGGTGGCAGCCCATCTCGGGGGTGTCAGAATGTACCCATATCTCGACGATTGGCTCTTGGCAGGTCCCACCCAGCAGGAGGTGGAGAGGTCCAGAGACCTGGCCCTCCAGACCTGCTCCCAACTTAGCCTCTTGATCAACGAGGCCAAGTCGGAACTCGTGCCTTCCCAGGTGATATGCTTCATCGGGGCAGAGCTCGACTCTCGTCAAGCCAGAGCTCAGCTCATGGCGGACAGGGTGGAGGTTCTCTCCTCCTTTATCTGATCATTTCTGGTTGGGCAATTGCACCCTGCCCGGGACTTTCTGCGCCTTCTGGGTTGCATGGCAGCGTGCACCTCCATGGTCCATTGTGCCCAGTGGCACATGCGCCCCCTTCAGTGGGAGCTGCCAGCCGTGGGTGGCCACCCGCCCACCCAGCACACCGTCCACAAGCACCCACATTTAAGGATCACCGGAAGCTCTTCAAGCTGGTTCTCCCACCCACCGGGTGGTATCCCTGGCTCTGTCCATGGCATGAATCTTAGCCCACTGGAATTCAGGTGTCATACGTCCCACATCCAGGGTGGTCGGGTGGGTCCGTGTGGATGAACAACATATACCACTCCTAGATCGGGACATAGCAAGGAGGGGCTCCGCTAGACTACCAGGGATTGTCGTCTTATACATATGCCGTGATCGGGAATTGCGGGAGGGGGGTCCACTAGACCACCAGTGTGTGTTGTCATTTACATTTAATGTGGAATCGGGCAGGAGGGGAGTACCACTAGACTGCCAGGGATGTACATTACAGAGCTGTATGGTGATCGCGGCTACGGGGTGGGGATGCCCCAGGACCCCCACTGTGCACACATCATTCTGTACAGGGCGCCAGGTGCAAGTCGCCGGGCTGCCCTGCGCAAGGCATGCAGATGGGGCCATAATGTCATGCAAATTGCCCCATTTGCACCTTGTATATATTATGGCCTCATTTGCATGCCCCCTGCTGAATATCACAGGTGATGCACCTAGCGCAACTGCAGTTGCGCTGGCGCATCCCTGTGCTCCCTATCTATGGCTTGTGCCGGCGCAGTGCTACTGCGCCATGCGCAGTATGAGCGCTGACCGTGCCATATTCAATGGTGTTGCGCCGTGGTGCATCCACGTTGAATATCACCTGGACCTGGCCCTGGCGCATCACCCAAAGTATACATTCCTAACTGTACTTAAATATGGTTGAATGCTCTCAAATAACTGAACCCTCTCTGCCTTAATTTGAGATGCATATATAACCACAAATCTACTGGGTAGGCTGTGCCAGACACAGTCCACAAGTAATGCCCTTCCTGGTGCAATATCTACCAATTTCTGGAATTTAAACCCCATTCCAAAAAATAAAATTCCAACCCCATCAGCTCTGTCAAGCCCAAAGGACCAGTAAATGGCCCCCAGACCCACCCTTTCTGGGCCTGGGCCGCCATCTGCATAGAATTCAGCCAAGTCTCTTGCAGAAACACTACTTCACATGCCAAATTTCGTAGTTCCACCCAAACTGCTTCTCTTTTTTTTCCCAGTTTAATATGCTGCATATGTTTGCAGATGCTAGTGAAAATAGGACCATAGATTTACAAATGCTCTTTTCACCCAACAATACCTAGCCCATTTCTCTATTTCCTCCTCTTTTTCTTCCCCTCTTCTTTTGACATCATGTCTTTTGGTTCCTGACTTTGTTGTGCTGAATGTACTGATGGAGTATCCAAGTCTTGATCCCCTATGTTCAGATCTGCTTCATTTTGAGATTCTAAGATTTCAACTGGATTAGGTATTATTTCCTGCATGGTAGTTTGTTTGTTTCTTAAGCTCTTTCTTCTTTCATTCCCTGGGTTGCTTTCATAAGCCACAGGAGGGGGAGGGGGCATGTCTTCCACCTCACTTTGTTCCTTCTCTTTTCCTTTTCCCACCTCACTGTCTCCTTCTTTTCCTTCCATGTCTATCCGTGATTCTGCCTGAGTTGTTATCCTAACCAAGGTCTCCTCCTCAAATTCTCTTGGTTTCTCTTCCTGAACTACAGTGATTCCTGGCCCTTGCTTATTAGTACTCTGGAAAGTGGTTTTCTTATTCCCTGGGTGATCCCCAGGTTCTGGTGGGGCTATAGGCTGTCTAGTAGTATCCGCCTGTTGTGCTTTTCTAATCAGCTCCTCTGGGTTTATACTTCTAAAATTATTCGTGCAGCCCATAGGCAGTTATGATACAAACACCCGTATTCTTCGCATAGGTTGCATTGAACATGATTTATGCATTGCATATTACCATGACCTATCTCCCCACATAGGCCACATCTAACTGCATCACATACATTAGACAAGTGGGACCTTGACCCACATCGGTAGCATGCCTTGGGCTGACCTGGGTAAAAGACAACTCCTCTGTCTCTTCCCAGAATGGCACAGTTTTACCCTAAAATGTCACCCTCCCGTCCACAAATATTCTGTGTTGATTATAGCTTCTGGGGGACCTAATGCCACACATTTTTGCTGTACCCACTGTGCCATATCCCCCACATGTACACATTCATTTCTGAACATTACAGTAATCGTTTTAATTATGGGCTTAGTCAGTGGAATAGCTACGAAAGGGATCCATAAAGGAGAGGTTTTTACCTGGTTGTACTTATTCCAAAATCTTTCCAGACCTCTCATGGATCTGAAACTGACGTCAAAAACATCTTCCCCCTGAGATATGTATCAGGGCATATATTTCTGATGCAACAAATCTCACTGAATCTTTAAGTAATGCTCTCCCCACATATCTCCTGTCAGGGAAAATGTCCAATCCCCCCTTTATACTTTAACCGAACAGCAAATCTCCATGGGGTGGGATCGATGTCTCTTGCAAACCTTGAAGGCCTACCTCTCCTTCTACCTGGGGGGGGGGGTTCTCAGGCCCTGGCTTCTCCTTCTCATTTGTGTTGTTATTTTAATTCTTGACAACCACTGAATAGGATTTCTTTCCACTAAACCCCATATTTCTCTCTCCTTTACTTGTGCTTGGTAATTCCTCCTCCCTCTGGAGGGATTCTTTTCTATTTATTTCGGGCCTTGCCCCTGTAATATGCCCCTCAGGAGAAACCCCTTTCCTAGGTATGCTCTCTTTATTTAAACCATCTCCTCCCTCTTTCTCATGCTCCGTTTCCTCCAGGCTATGTGTATCTTTTACTGTATTTTTTCCTTGTACATCTGTGTTTGTATTGCCAGAAGTAACCCCTGAAATCTTACCACTCTGGGTAAAGTCCATCCACTCTGTCTCTGGTAACCATCTCCCATCAGAGCACTGCTTCCACCCTGCTCCTTGCTGCGTGATACCTGGAGACCATTCCCCAGAAGCACTGTCTTCCACAGACAACCCAATCGCTCGGACCATCCTTTGCCTTTCTGACACCCCTTGCACAGTCTTGCTAGGGTTTGGCTCATTTCCTTCCTGTCTTCAATTCTCTCTCCCTCCCTCCCTGGTCGTACCCATTAACCTCAGGTTTTGGGCTGTCTCTCCTCATTGGATCCTTTCTTTGTTCCTCCAATTTCCTCTCATCATCCTCCTCGAGGATGCATTGGACAGTAAGGTGTTTTTCTTCTAGATGGAGCTGTATTTGTACCGTCGCCATACATTTATCTTTATCACTGGTAGTCAGCGTTACTTCCTCACTCTCAGTTTCAGTATCCGACACTCCTTCCACCAAATTCTTGGATATTGGAGCCAATTCAAAGTGCTCCTCTCTTCGGGTATTTTTTCCTCATCAGGTGCATTTTCCGTCATACCGGGTAGTGCACCCACAACCTGTCTCTTCTCCTCCATCTCAGATCTGAACCGGACACAGTCTCCATCACAGCTCCCCCTACAGCTCAGTAGGGGAATTTCCCCTGTGTCCTGGCCAAATTTTCCCCCATTCACTAAAACTACCACTAACATCTTAAAGGGGAAGTCTCCCATAGTTTCACACCCATATTTTCCCAACTTCTTATGTGTAACTGTTGCATTCCTCCTCTAGTTGCCAGCAGTCCTATAGCTGTCCAAATCTAGATTATAAATAAAATATACAGCCCCCCAGAAGTTATCAATGTGTTTGTCCTCCATTTTACCATCAGTGCTGCTGGAGGATGATGTCATCAGAGCAACAGATAATGGTGCTGCACTAAATGCTTTTCCACCAGTAAACAGAACCCATAATGTTTGGTCCCCCACTTGAGTAATGGGGGAGCTCTAAGTGTTGTGCAGGTCTAATAGGGACTAGGACCATATGAGTGTGTTTCAGCACTGATTTGACATGTATATACAGTATGCCTATAATGTGCCTGTATGTGTTGTGTTAATGTTTCTGTTAGCAAAAACAGTTTACCCAATAAATGACTCTGGGTGCAACAAGAGTCCTAAGTGGTATTATATAGCTGTTGTATTATGTTCTGTGTGTGTGTGTTAGCATTCTCTGTTTTGATTGACACCAGTAGTGAGACACAATCTTGCACAAATGCCCCTTTCCCTTTGTAACTAGGCAGTCAGTGATTGGATGTCTGATGTAAGGCAATAAAGAGTTCAGCTATAATAAGGAATAGGTTACCAGGACAACATCAGCTGCAGCATATGGAAGAAGAGTAATCTAGTGGTTAAAGCACATGCACAAGAACTGGGAAACTCTGGTTCAAATCCTACTAAAGTCCCTACTCTCTATACTCTCTAACCCTTAACAAGTTCCCCTAACCTCCTTGGGAACTGTGATGGCCCCTCAGGTCCATGACTTTAACAGTGCCCCCATTCCCATTATAAATCATTAGCAGTGATGTGAGAGCTGCAGCACTTCACTTTGAAGGTACTGAAAACAAGCTGTGGCAGGCCCCCCCCCCCCTTGTAATGCCAACATTTGAAGTAGGATGTCCCTCACAAATCAGATGCTACACTTCAGCTGTTGTAGGTAAAGAAACTAATCAGTCTCAGTGTTTGTAGTACTCTGTATTTGCTTAGCTCATTCCTCCCATATCATATGCATTCTGTATCTTGGTATTTCCAGTCAGAACCCAGATGTAAGAAGCATTTGAAATGTAAAACAATACACTTTATAAAGTAAGTGATCTAGCTCTCCACTTTTAGGCTGCTGAAAGGGGAGTGTATAATTTGTGCAAAGGAGGAATTAAGTCTTGTGTGATCCTTTGGGAAACTGCTCAAGCCCACTTTGTAAATGAATCCTTTCAAGAGTGTTCTGGTTCACTACAGAGTGACTGATTGACTGCTCGATTGATTGATTGGTTGGTTGATTGGTAGATTAACTGATTCAGTCTATTGCTTTCCACAACATGTTACAACTGTCTCACACAGAGAAATGAGCAGTACGCAGGAACAGCTTTTGTTTCCTGTGAATGCAATACTATTAGATGTATTATTTGCTCTACATATGCAGTATTAAGGCTACAAGTACCACTCCCTGTGTGAGTTGCATGACAGAACTGTCTTAAGCCATTGCAAACTTAAACCAAAATTAGGATAGACGGCATTGATACCCTTATGTTTTGTTCTGCACTGTTGCTGCAGTGACATCAAGGAATGGGAGGGGCTGTATTACAAGTGACTCATTTGCATGTAAATGGAGGCTTGCTTGACATTTACTACCTTGTGTCAGAACCTCAAACTCTAGATATGTGTTGCAACAGAAGAAATGGCTGATCTCTTATTGACATATGTACAGTACTTGATGTAATGTATAATAAATACATCAGATATATCCAAATCATAAATATACAGGAGTCTTCTCCTTTAATCTGGTTCAGTGTCAGTTGGCATCCATCTGTATCCCCCCTCCCTCAGGACAATGCTGAAAATAGGCAGAATTGTCTAGTCCTCCTTTCCCAGTCAACCAAAAACGAAATAAATAAATAAACCCCGGGCCACAAAACGTAAGCTTGGACGTGTCAAACAATAAAATGAAATGTTTGTTTTTTATTTATTCTAGGATTACAAGTACCTTTGAGCCAAGGCTCTTTTACAAAGGTTCCACATCAAAGGAGGTACAATACAGAGCAGACAAGACATTCAGTTACATAGGCAGGTAAACAGCATAACACCAAGTACAAATATGTGGTCATGTACATTCGGATTAACGAGCGATAGAGCACAGAACAGCAGTAGTAAGAGAACAGAGCAATGGGGGGGAACTAACTGAGGGTGCAGCCAGAGGCATTGTCATAATACAGATAGAAGTGCTGGAGTCAAAAAAATGGGAGAAGTAAGAAAGAACAGAAGGGGGGCAGGGAGTAGCAGAAGTGCAAGGAGGGGACTAGAGAGGCAGCTAAGAAAGGGGGGAGGTGGGCTAAGGAGGCAGTAGGGAGTGGGGGAGAGGTAGCCAATTAAGTGGGGCAGTCCGAGGTGCTGGAGGCAGTGAGGTATAGGCAAAGTTTGGATTTGAATGATCCAAGCATTGGCACAGATGAGCGGTCACTGCTGAGCATATTCATTCAGCTGTGGGGGCCCTATAGGAGAATGATCTTTGACCTTGAGAAGTACAGCAGCGGGGAACCTGAAAGTGCTGGTTTGCAGAGACTCTTGTGGATCTAAGCTTGCTGCTAGGGCAAAGGAGAGCTTGGACTCCAGGTGGCGCAAGACCCAAGGTGGTTTTCTTTGCTATAGTGCAGGTCTGGTATTTTATGTGGTTTGAGAGTTGAAGCCAGTCAGATTGTGCATATAAGCCACACGAATGTGTGAGTCGGTGGGAGCCAGTGATGAGCCAGCAGGCTTTGTTGAGCATCATGGATATGCGCCTAAGAGCCGTTTGCGAGGTGGAGCCATAAATGATCAGTCCGTAGTCTATAATTGAGACAATGGAGCTCTGAACCATGACCCTTAAGGCATCTGGTGTAAGGTGCTGTCTATGCCTGTAGAGGAGACCAAAGCGGGTATTTGCAGCTTTGGCAACACTGTCAATGTGGGTTCCATAAGAGAGGTGACTGTCTAAAGTGATCCCAAGATATTTAAATGTGACACCATAGAAGCGGATTCTGAAATAAAACTGAAAACTGCAGAGATCAACATTTGGGTTAAATAGAATGCAACATGAAATCTATTCATTTTTTTTTTTTACATAAACTGCTGCCTTATGAGTAGTTCTTTGCAAAAATAAATTAAGCTGGGATAATGTATTTCTGCTGGGCGTTGTGTTAGGAAAGTTGCAAACCTAGTTTTGTAGTTTCAAACCCAAGTCAACGGAGCACATTTCTCCTTACTTCCTCTTGCTCTCTCAGGTTCGCCAGCAGTTCCATGAAGCAGGATTCATGGTAGACCTTGACCTTGATCCTGGGTCCACCCTGAGCCGAAAGATCCGTAACGCGCAGCTGGCGCAGTACAACTTTATTCTTGGTAAGTTTGGTGCTTCTTATTGTAACATGTGTAATGGTTGGCTCCCTGCTCCCCAGTAGGAGGAGTGCGATGAGCCATACCTTATCTCACATGATGTCAGGCCATGTGTTCCCTGAGGCTGGAGGGGACAGAGACTGTTGCCAAAGTCAGGCATTTGGTTCCAGGTGCACCGTGACAGGAACACTTGCTGCTGCAACTTTCCTTGCCCTACACACTACCCCCCGACCCTCTTAGAAATTAGACTAAATGTTAAATGAGGCTGTCTTACAGTATCCTCTGAGGCTACACTACGTTACTGTCCTGGACTGGTACAGAAACTACTAAATCAATTAATGGCATACATGAAAAGCTGATAACTTAAGTTGCTTATGGCTCTGTGCCTTATAAGCCCTGCCTCCTTACATGGAATCAGTTATTTATTCCCTATATGCACATAGACTAGATATTTGCATATGTTATACATGTATGAATTAAAATGAAAGGGCGACTCTCAAGTTAATGTATATGAACTTGCTGTGCTGTTTTTCCTGCAGTTGTCGGAGAGAAGGAGAAATCGAAAAGAACAGTGAATGTGCGAACGAGAGACAACAAGCAACACGGAGAAAGGATGCTGCAGGAGATGATTGGCCGTCTGAAAGAGCTGAGGGACTCTCGTACGGAGAAAGCTGAGGAGCAGTTCTAGACCCACTACTTACAGGGACACACCAGCCATAGAGATCTGCTGCTAGTCACAACATTTCTCTGAGCTGGCGACCTCTGGTTTTGTTGTTGTGGTTTTGCTTACTGCCCCGAAGAGGAAAAGGGGGAGTGGAAACTTTGCCAGTGGGCTTAGTTATCTCACTGCTTTTTCCAAGTCTCTCATTAAATGGTCTCTTCTTGGCTGTGACCCAAGCCTGGAGAGATGGCTGATGTCTATGTGGAGTGTCCAGTTAGTGCCGGGTGAACAGCAGTGAGTTCTGCAGCTTATGCTGAGGGTGGACATAACAAATTAGGGCCAGTGACTCTTTCCCAGCTTTCCTCAGTTACATGTGCTGTTAACTACATATTGGAAACTGCTCCCCAATCAGCAGTAGCTTGTGGAACCAATGAACTGCTTTAAAGTAGCTCTGGAGAAAACTACCATTGCAGAAGACTTCATACAAGGCTTTAGGATTCATCAAAAAGTGAGTTCCACATGGAAGGGAGAGTTAACATGACAGAAGAGTTTGCTGGTTTGTAAATATTTAATCAACACTGGCAGTTGACTACACTCTGACTTGTCAAGCACTTTGGGGGATTATAATCTAGTTTTGAGGTCTACCAAAAGGAAAATAAATTAATGGAGAAAAAGTTGTGGTGGAGTAACTATTGAACTGGCCTCGAACTAGAATCCTTGGGGAATTGGGTCCTACTGTTTGCACAGGTCAGCGTCACGGGATCCATGGTCTGTGATTAAAATCTTGTTGTTATAAAGACATAGGTTGCTCCTGGATTGAGCTGGATTTCTCCAGATGTTAAGAATAAATGACAGATCCTTAGTAGCCTGTTGTCAGATTTGGGGCCTGCACTGACCAGTTGGGAGGCTGAGAAGGGCAATGGGACCATCACCGGATGCAGGTCTTTATGAAATGAGAAAAGGCCTAGATTTGCATTTCAAGTCAAGGTAAATCCCCACAAGATGACTTGTAGCTCTGACTTCCATTGACATTTCTTCAGTTAGAATCATATTCCAACAAGATCAGATAGGGGCAGATTGGATTAAGTATATTGACAACACAGTGGCCAGGGATCTTCCTGGACTCAAGTCTCCACCACTCATTCACACTAATCTGAGTACGCCAGAGACGCTAGGATCCCGCGGGAGCTAAAAATCTTCAGGAGGGCCAGCGTCGGGATAGGATTGCGTATGCGCAGCACCGTGAGGCTAGCTCGCGCCGTATAGGCTATCTCTGTGTCGACTCTCCAACTGCCTCAGTTCCTTTTCTCCCACTGTCCATTGCACTTCAATGACGACGTCACTCGCCTGCTGGGAGTCTAGTCTTCGTCTATATGACAGCAGCTATATAGCTGTTCAGTATTCGCTTAACTTACTATTTTTAGTATTCTTTTCTTTTGGGGAGAAAAAAAAATGTAGTAGTAGTAATTATTGTCAGCCTGCCATCAACGGAGTCGATCTTTTGACAGTAGCAGTAACAGTAGGGAGATTCATTTGAAGGCTGTGATGGCAGTTGGGCTGTGTCCGGTCCGCCACTGTTTTCGGAGGGGGGTCCGACCACGGGCAGTCCAGTGCTCGGGGAGGGGGGACAGTCCGCCTGTAGCACAAAGGTAGCAGTTCCTGGACCTGGCTCTGCTTCACCTCGAGCTCTTCTTCCTCCTATTGGAGGAAGAAGAATCAGTACCTCTCGAGGTCACCCTCTGGTATGTCTGCGTGTTGATCATCGTTGGTTGAGAGCAGTTAGCCTGAACCGACTCTTGTGGGTTCCCCTATGGCTTCACTCTTAACGTCCGTGATCTTCGACTCCGGTTCCCAACTCTGTCTTCGATGGGATTCCGGTGAGCAATTTCACCTCTGGGCCGCCTTTTTAGAGCAGGAGTACGGCGTGTGCCCTGTTCTTCTGGCTAGTAGTCCTGGGTCCGGGGCCTTTGGACCTTGGACCAACTGGGCCATGTCCAGGTCTGCCAGGCCAGAATGTGCATGGTGCCCTCTATGGTGCTAACACCATCGAGACGGACTCCTTGTGCTTACCCCCCGGCATGGGTACTGCTTCCTTCATCCCCTTACTTCAGGTCTAGGTCCAGTAATGATTCTGAAGCCGTTCGTTGTGCCTGCTCTGTGTGGTGCCGTGTCGGGTGCTGCCGCCTTAGGAGGCGCGGTGTCACCTTGCGTCGCCTGAGCTGTTCATTGCTCCTTGCGCTGACGTTGGTGGCGCTGGCGCTGGGTGTGGTGCTATGTGCAGTGCTGGTGCCACTGATGGTGCTGATCTCCTCCCCGATCCAGGTGGTGGAGTCTCCTTGGTCCTAATCTGCCCTTGGAGGTTATTTTGGGGTAAAAGTTGATCTGGATGAGTCTCTCCCGCTTCTGCTTTGTCAAGGACGCAGTGGATGACTCATTTTATGGGCTGGAATGCAAACCCTCTATCAGTGTGATGGAAGATCTTCTTTCCATTTCCCTTTCCTCAGGGATATGGGGTCCACCATAACTTTTTTAGTATTCATCTGTGGACCAAAGCAGTCTCCTACGTCTTGAGTTACTACATTCCTCAGTACGAGTACACCCTGTGGAACACACTTAATGCAATGGTCAAGGGCCTTCTGAAATCTAATGCTCCATTGCTAGCGGCAGATAGCCCAATAATCAGCTAAAGCTTTTGTGGACACCTACATCTCTGCCTCTAGGGCAGCTGCCGCTGGCAGCAGGTGGTTAACGTCTCCTTGACTGTGCTTATCTATTCGACTAAAGGCCTCTCAGAACAATAGGGCTGTCATTTAAACCACACAACATCCTCGTGACAAGCAGTCCTATTAAGGTGCCCTTTTCAGGAACCAGCCCCTCAGCCTCTAAGAGAATGTAGTAGAGGACACAGGATCCGAAACCCGCCCTATACTAACCTCTGTAGATCCAGCCCAGACCCATCCCAGCTGTCTTGGGGGGGTGTCTAATTCGGTTTTACAACCAATGGAAGTCCATTACAGTGGACCTATAGGTCATCAGGATTGTTCTAGAGGAATACTCTCCCAATTTCGCAGCTTTTCCCAGACCTACCTCCAAGACAGCAGTCGGTCTGTCGACCTCTCATTCGCACTCTGCTTCTGAAGATACGCAGCCTCTGCGGGTACTGGGCAGTAAACATCATTCCACAGTGGAATGAAACACAGGTTCCTACTTCCATTGCTTCTGGTTCCAAGTTAACAAACAGCATGCGCCCATTTGTTGACCTTGGGAGGTTCAACAAGTTCCGGTTCAGGGAACTGTTCCCTAAATCTCGGCGTCCAAGTCTTCACTTCCCAGACATTTGGCTCCTAGCCAACCCTTCCGGTTAAGAGATACAGGAAGCAGTCGCCACAGCTCCTCAGTTGTTCTCTCCAGCTTTGGGGAAGGTGCCAATTCATCTTCCCAACAGCTCCTCTTCTTAGGAGCCCTCCTGGATACCTCCAAGGCATCTGCTTGGTTCCAGAAGAGGGGAGAAACGACATCTTAGATGGCTCGTTACAGTACGGAAGATGACTCTATTCGGCCTCTTTTTTGGTTGAGTGGATGCTGGGACTCAGTTCATCCTCCGCAGCAAGCAGTGGTCTCCGATCGCATATCCGCAATTTTCCATACAGGATGGCAGAGTCTCGGACAAAATCCGCAGGGGTCTCACTGCCAAGTCCTCCACACTCAGGTGTGGAGCCAGAAGGGCCCTCATCTTGTCATACATTTCTTAGAGATGAGAGTTATCTTATAGGCAAAGTCCTGGAGTATGCCCCCTGCCTCGAAGTGTTCCTACTTCGGAAGGATGACAAGCTGTGATGTATTACATCAGCAAATGGGGTGGGGTGTCCCCCTACCCTCTCTGCAGTAGGGCCATGAGGTTGTGAGAGTGGTACCTCGAGTACGATGCTTCAGTTCAGATTTCATGCAGTCGCTTTTGACTAATGAGGCAGTTTGGACCCGGTCCTTTTTGTGTCCCCTCTCAATGCAAAACTGCCTCTATCCTGCTTCCGAAATCCTGACCCTGGTGTTTGCTGTCAGGATGTGTTCACCGCAATATTCAAGATGCTCCCTGTACGTTTTCCTCCTCTTCCCTTAATTCGGAGGATACTGATCAAGTTGTATGCACAAGAGTGCAAGATGATTCTCATCATCCCAGACTGACCTCAGCAGATTGATTTGCATTGATCGGCAGTCTGTCAGAACTTCCACCGAAGTGACTACCTCTATGAGCGGATCCTCTGACACAGGGACTTTAGTCCATCCTAGCCTGCACTCCCGTCATCTCCATGCCAGGCCCAGAGGAGATGGACGTGGGTAAGCTCTGTTTTTTCCCAGACCATCACAGATGTCTTCAAAGTCATGCATAGGCCTTCCACCAGGAAGGCTTACGTGGCTAAGTGGAAACCCTTCTCCATCTGGTGTGCAAGTCCCATCTGGACCCTTCGGTTGCCCACCACGTAGGGTGTTGGAGTGCCTCTTGAACCTGTCGTTCGCAGGCTGGCCATACACGGCAGTGAAGGTACACCTCTGCACATTTTCGGTCTGTCTTGAGCCAGTAGACATCTTGTCACTGGCTCAATTACCGTTAGTCAAGTTTTGCTTTGTTAACTCCAGAAGGAAGGGGAGCGCTCCTTTCACTCTCTGGATGTTAGGATGGTTCTGCAATTCTTCATCGACAGAATGAGGATATACACATCCGAACAAATTCTGTAGCTTCAGCATGCATCGGATGGATCAACCTCTTGCCATGAGATGTTTTCAGCTTGGTTAGTAGCATGTCTCCGACACTGCTAATTCACGTCACAGGCAAGTTGAAAGGCCGGATTCTCGCCACTCTGTTGGAGCAGTTGCGGCTTTAATCAATCAAAATCTTTATTTATCCAGGCGGTCATCATTGAGCAAGGCTCATTTGCAAGATGGACCTGGGGATAACAGGGTCAGGTACAAAAGGAAATACATTACATATGAAAATAAAAGTACACACATATAAATTATATATACACTATATATAATTTACATTTGAGAACAAAGGCAACAATAAAGACATATGGTAGAATACCTGGCTGACATAATACAAGAGAACCATATACAGGGTCAGGTACACAAGGAAATACATTACATATGAAAATATAAGTACACACATACACAATTTTATATACACTGTATACAATTTATATTTGAAGACAGAGGCAACAATGGAGACATACGGTGGAATACCTGGCTGACATAATACAAGAGAACCATATACAGTTGTGAAGCGATAAGTTGTGGTCCTGACACATGATAATAAGTTGAGGGGAACCATTTATGGGTGGCAGCCCCCAAATGCAATTATAGTTCAGGCTCTTAAACTTGGGAATAAATTTAGAAGCTGCCGGACGGTACAGTGGCGAGCAGGGATGGGAAAAACCAGGTTGGGGGGGCGTCAAGACCCAATAACATGTATTTTGTTGGGATTCCATGGTTGCTTTTCAGGTGTCAGGGTAGGGAAGTGGGAAAAAGGTAGAAGAGCTAGGGTGAGAATGGGGTTGCCAAGGAGGGCCGAGATGGGTATAGGTACTGTGAGCAGTCGAAGTATAACAAAGGGTCATGAATATGTGTAAGTGGACAGAGGGAGAAAAAGAGTGAGTTCACGGAGAGGTAAGAAATTAATAGGATAGAAGAACTTAAGTCAGGATTAAGGAAATCATTTGCAGGGTTCCTTAATGAGATGAGAGTAAAGTGTTTTGAAGGCTTCCTAGCAGAGATTCGTAATGTACCCATTGCAGTCATCTGCAAGGCGGTGAGTTGGAGCTCAGTGCATACCTTTGTAAAGTACTATGTTCTGGATGTCCATACCAGACAGTTCTCTTTTTTTGGCAGGACAGTCCTTTGGACTTCCATTCTGAGTGAGCTCTGTCTCTGACTGCCCTACTTGGGGTGGGTTGATTTTTAGCTCGGTACTCTCCCATTAGTGTGAATGAGTGGTGGAGACTTGAGTCCAGGAAGATATGGAAATTACGTACTTACCGTAGTTCTTGATCTTCTTGGACGCAGTCTCCACCACTCATTCACATGCCCACCCACCATCCCCTGAGCTCACTCATTCTGTTTTTGGTCTTCACTACCTTGTTGTTCGGGCTGTGAAGACATTGTTCATTTGACCCTTCTTACAGGGGTCATCTGGGCCTTCACATGCCCGGAAGTTAGGGACAGGTTTTCTTTCATTGGTTACACTGCATCTCCTCAGTCGAAAAGATACTGAGGCAGTTGGAGGGTCGACACCAAGATAGCCTATACGGTGCGAGCTAGCCTCACAGCACTGTGCATGCGCGGTCCTATCCCGGCACCAGCCCTCCTGAAGATTTTTAGCTCCCGCGTGGTCCTAGCGCCTCCAGTGCACTCCCATTAGTGTGAATGAGTGGTGGAGACTACGTCCAAGAAGATCAAGAATTACAGTAAGTACGTAATTTCCATTTTTTATCCTGTTTAATTGTTTTTCAGTTCAGTTGTATGTACCCTAAATCAAGACTGGAATGTCAATAGAAAATTATTCAAAAAAGCCAGTGGTGCTACTACTTTTCATCTAGACAACCCAGGTTTGTACCCTGAGCTCAGGCCATCTGGTGCTGATTGGTGAGGCAGGGTCTGGTTTCCATCTCAGATGCCTCCTGCCTCTGGGAGGAAGGGCATCTCCTTCCATTGCATGACGGTCCCCTGGGTGCTCAGGGTGAGGACATATTGTGCAGGAAGGAATAAGTGGTCCCCCTGGAGTGACTTTATTTTAGCACAAACTGCTCACCTGGTGAGTGAAGCAGAGGCTTTACACACCCAGAGTGGGGCCAGCATTGGAGTTCTGATGGTAGTGCAGGGCTCACCCGTCCTCCTGATGGCCCTGATAGGCATTCTGCCAGGTTGTTTCTCAGGACCTCACCCTTGGGAGAGATAAGGGAGGGCTTAGTGGGAAGAAATGCCCCAGCAGCCTCTGCAGATAAATCCACCCGCCCCCACACCACAGTAGGACCTCACAGACTCCTACCATGCTTCACCAACTCCTCCATCAAGTGAAGTATCCTCCTCCCAGCATGAGGAACTGGGGGGGGGGGGTCCACATCAATGAGATAAGCTGTGGGTTACAGTCAGGATTCCAAAGAGGATGTCAAGCAGAGGCTGGTGGCAGGTTGTGCCATCACAGGACTCCTAAAGCGAGCATAAGGGCTTGGGCAGGTGGAAGGACCTGGCAGCTGGCAAGGAGAAAAGGTAGCAAAAGTAAAATGTGAATTAAAAAAAAAAATGAAATGATTAAAGTACACAAGGAGCCAGCCCGGTGGCGCAGAGGGCTGAGGCGCTGGCGCCTTACCTCAAACCACACCGCGACCCGGGTTTCGGGAATGGACCAGGGTCGTTGGGGGGCAGCAGGGCAGGACAGGATTGAGCGTCCGGCGACTGCTCTTCTCTCCTGGGGTGGGGGGAGGAACTTCACTGCAGCGCCCCTAGTGGAGACGGGGGCACAGCTGGAGCATCGCGATGCGGGAAGCAGGGAAAACCGGAAAAAGCGCTCAGTGTCTGCCGGATGACAGCTGTCGGGCTCCCGACACCTCAGAAACCTTCAGTGAGCCTCCTCGTCCTCAGCAGCATCCCTGGGCCCTATTGAGGGTGTGCTGGGATTCCTTCCCCCCCGATGCCTTCCCTCTTGGAGGAGGGGGACCCGCTGGGCGAAAGGTTACGTCAGGGATATCCCAGGGACTGGCTGTGATATGAGGGTCGGATGGAGAAGCTCAGTAAGATCAGTGGAGGTTAGTTGGGGGCCTTGCAGAGCCCGAAGGAGTGGGGGGTCATCCGAGCAAGGAAGGGGAGTAAACAGATAATGCAAAAAAAAAAAAAAATTACACAAGGATGCAACAAAAAGAGGGCACTTTATACCATCAATTAAGGCAGTGCCCAAAAATGTTTGTGGTAAACTAGAACCACATTAGACATTTCTGAAATACTAGGACAACCCATTCCACTACAGCCTCATACAGTGATGCTTAATTACTTATCTCAAGTACAATTAAGCATGAATCAAAAGGAAATTTGTGCATTAGTGACTACGGGCATCAAAAACATTTTGAAAAACTGGAATGCCCTAGGCCTTGAAGAATTGAAGATCTCCAAGTGGATTTCCATTTTTTCGATACTTTAATTATAAAAAACATTTGTGATCAATTATAACAGTAATTTTGATGACATATACTCTACACAGAATAATGTGGTTCTGTCATTACCCCACCACTGAGGTTAGAAACACAAAAGATAAAAATACATGATTTAATATGTATATATCTCACCTTGACTGTAGTTACACTTTAAGTGGACTTGAATGTATAATTTTGTATATAAAAAAACGTAATGAATATCAGTTATTTTTTCCATTATTATCTCCTGTACTGCTGCCCTGGCCCCATCCTGCACTGGTCCACCCATCCCCATTACCTGGCTTCTCTGAGACCCACCTATTGTTGTTGATCATCCTCTGCCAGAGGACCCTGGAGGCTCAGTCACCAGTGGGTGGGTGGGGGTGGGGAGCCAGGGCTGTTGGGGCCAGACCTTCATTCTGCCGCAGTCGAGGGTTTCCTTTCGTGTGTCCATACTTAAGGAAAGGTTGGTAGACTATCTAGAAGAGCATGGTCTCCAGGATGTGAGGCAGCATGGGTTCATGGGGCGGGGGGGTGGATTGTGTCAAACAAATCTGATTGACTTGTTTGACTGGGTCATTAAGACAGTAAACGGGCCAAGCAGTAGACATCGTCTATTTGGATTTCAGCAAGGCTTTTGACTCTGTGCCCCCACAGAATGTTGGTCAGGAAGTTGGCGGATCTCTGGGTTGGGGATAAGATGGCCAGATGGGTGGAAAACTGGCTGAGGGACAGAACCCAGAGGGTGGTTGTGGGGGGAAGAATTATTTGGCACCAGGGAGGGCATGAGTGGGGTCCCACAGGGCCCGGTGCAAGGGTTGGTGTTCAATGTCTTCATCAGTGACATTGGGGATGGCATTAACTCATCACCTCCTGGGTAGCCATTTTGTGTCAGGTAAACAGTGGATAGTTCGGACTTCATATAGAGCTATTGGAGGTAATGAGTTAAGAGCAAAATTTGCCTATTCACGGATGACACCAATCTCTGCAGGAGAGTGGACACAGCTGAAGGGATACAGGACCAACAGGAAGATCTGGAAAAGCTGGGGAGGTGGTCCTGGATCTGGCAGCTTGGCTTCAATGCCAAGAAATACAAAGTTATGCACATTGGAACCAAGAATCCCAGGATGGAGTACTACCTGGGTGGATTCCAGGTATCTGCATCACAGGAGGACAAGGACCTGGGAGTGATGATCACTAGTGACTTGAAGCACTCCACGCAGTGCAAGAAAGCAGCAGCAGTGGTAAACAAGATGCTGGGATGCATAGCTAGCGGGATCAGTAATAGGAGAGAGGAGGTTATACTGCCCTTGTACAGGTCACTGGTGAGGTCACATCTAAAGTATGGCGTTCAGTACTGGTGTCCACACCTCAAATAGGACATTAACCTGCTGGAGAAAGTCCAGAGGAGGGCTACAAAGATGATAGCGGGACAGCAGGGTAAGACATACGAAGAGAGGTTGGACATGTACTGAGCACTGAACATGTACTCCCTGGAGGACAGGAGAGAGAGGGGACATGCTTGGGACCTTCAAGTACTTGAAAGGGATAAATAAGGTGGATAAGGAGGGTCTCTTTAAGCTAAGTGGCAACCATAACATGAGGGGGCACAATCTTAAGCTGGAGGGGTTAGGTTTAGGCGGGAGGTCAGGAAGCACTTCTTCACAGAGAGGGTGGACACTGGGAATGCGCTGCCAGAAGAGGTGGTCTCATTGAAGACAGTGAGCAGCTTCTAAAGAGGCTGGGGTAGGCATAGGTTAAAGTAATGATCATGGGTAGGGAGGAGTGGGGAGGGGGCAGGGACAGTAGCTCAAGCTGTGGATCCTGCAATATGAGCAGACTAGATAGACTAAATGACCTTCTTCTGCTGGCTTCTTCGCATGTTCTCCCTGGGCCCGCGACACATGCAGTGATGAGTTGTGCGAGTTCTGCCTCGCGGAGACATCCCCCAGCATCAAGCAGACAGACACCTTCCCAGGCATCCTGCTGCATTGACACCCAGATCCCTGATGTCAGCCACCTAGTGGGATGCAATTCCCCAAAGGGATGACAGCTGTGCTTGGGATGCCTAATCCTCCCTCCCTGACCAGCCTCCGAGCGACCTGTGTCCATTCCCGAACTGGGGTGGCCGGCGTGGCATGAGGTGAGGCATCCCACTCTTTAGCCCTCCATGCCACTGGGCCAGTATTAAAATATCACTTATTTAAAAAAAAAAAAAAAAAAAAAAAACATTAAAGTACACTCAGTACTTGAAGATGGAAACATGGAAAATGATGGCAGAAAAAGGCCCAGTGGCCCATCCAGCCTGCCCACCCTTCCTAGCTACAATGCAAAGGCCTTGTGGCCACCCCTTCCTGTAACCTCTTCCGTTTTACTAAAGCCATGTGCCAGTCCTCGCCCCCCACACACACACATTAAAACCCCCCACTCATGTTGCCTGCACCACTTCCTTGGCAGTCTGTTCCATGTATCCACCACTCTTTCGGTGAAAAAAGTACTTATGGACATCTTTCTTGAATCCTGCCAGTTTCATCGAATGTTTAAATACTGTACAATAAAAATAAAAAATTCTCCCTCAAACCTGTGTTGTGCGCTTAAAGTGAGAATGCATTTAATATCCATCCTTTCTAGGGACATGGATATGGTGGAGTATCCATGCTCTGACAGTCTTCCTTTCTCTTTAATTTCCAACCAGAACGTCTTCAAGCTCAGCTCCTCCCACCCATCTGGGTAGTATACTCCTCGGCTCTACCCCGTGATATCAGATTTTCCTTGCTGCTGGAAGAGTCAGGTCTCCTCCTTCGCAGCTCCATACACACAGTGTAGGCCAGTGTTTCAGAACTTTTCAAGCTTTTTTTTTTCATCACTTTCGTTCCTGTATGAAGTGTGATGAACCTCAGTCCAGTCCTGAATTCAAGCGATGCGTCACCAGCAATCAAAAAATGTCCAGGACGGACCCACACTCCTCGTGCATTTACTGCCTTGGGGCTTGCAGCCTGTGTAAAACCTTGCTGCCTTCCTCACTTGAGGATTGTTACACCTACCTCCTCCTCAGTCAGCTGGACCCCCAGGTCCACTCCAAGGATGCCCATAAAGCGGTATCTGTGCCTGTCGGTTCAGCTTCTCAGCTTGTGGCTTTAGATGAGGCGGCGGCCCAAGCCACTGCGGTTTCCTTGTCAGCATCCTTGCTGCTCCCGGTTGGCACCAGCATTGGGGCGTTCTTCACCGGCGCTTTTCATGAGATGTGCCAGTCTCTGCAGACCCTAGGGGAGGGGCCCCTCTCGGGGTGAGAAAATGAAGACAAGGAAAAGATCCCACCATTGGTCGTGGGACCAGGACCGAGCACGCTCTTCCCGCTCCCGCGATTTCCTTGACCGCTTGATGGCTGTTGATCTCTCCCCCCTGAAGATGGCTATTGAGCATGGCTGAAGCACTGGGGAAATGGCTGTCTCTCCAGGTTTCTGATGTTTGAATAAATAAAATTTTTGCAGCTACACAGTGTGTCCTACTGCTTTACGTGTTCCAGAGTGTCAGAACTCTTTTTCTTTGTTGGCCATGACGCAGGCTGACCAGCCAGTTGAGATTTTTCTTGACCCGGTTGACCCATTGTCAGAAGAGATAGAGGATGACTCAATCATGAGGACTCCGGTCCTTTCATCCCTGTCTCAGGAGGGGCAGAAGAAGCCAGTTGAGCAGGCTGTCTCCTTCTACAAGATATCGGTCCAGCAGAAGGACCCGGTGCGTGTATTGTACACGTCACCTCCTTCCGCATCTCCTCGCCTTCAGTGCTCTAGTCGTCAATCGAGGTCCCAGTCTCAGTCAAGATCATGGTCCTGGGAATCTTCACATTCCTGTGCTCAGCATTCAGCCAGGAAGCACTGTAGATGCTCCTCTTCCTCCTCATCCTCAGATGGAGAGAGGCTCCGTCACAAGTTGTACTGGCACTATGAAGAGCTGAAGTGGCAGCAGTGGGTCTAAAGGCATGGTAGGCCCCTTTCTCAGACCACAGCACTTCCCTGGTCTTCCGTGGTCTGGCCTGCCCTGGTCCTGCTGAGTCTAGTCGCGCCTACGCTGACTTCTCCGCACATTCTGGGGGAGCCACTGCCCAAGGAGTCGTTTCAGGGAGCTCCCACCAAGGCCGCTCGTTTGGCTACCAGACTCCCTGGCCAGCTGTCTGTCAAGATCACCCATTTGGATGAGTCTAGGGTGGTTCATGGAGAAAAACAACAGAGGGTGGTATTTGAGGAATCTTCAGACTCTGAGGGGTCCTCTATTCAATCCTCCAGGACCCTGGGTTTCAATCATGAATCGGCCGAAGAACTGTCTACTGAGCATGGACCAGTCTCCTTCAGGGCTCTCCGACTGATCTCTGAATTGCTAGAGATTCCCTTTGATCCAGACCAGAAGCAGGCCAAGTACCCCCTTATGGAGATCCTGGATCAGGATGATTCCCAGGGAGTAGTCTTCCCTGTGGCAGAGGCTATTTTGGGTCCCGCACCAGAGCTTTGGCAGCATCTGGCTTCGTGCATGGCTCTGTTGGCCTGCATGGTCCGCAGGTATGTGGTCCCAACCAGTTCTGTTCCTGTTTTTTCGGACCATCGCTCAGCTGAGGGATCTGTGGTGGACTTTATCTTTTGTAAGATGGACAACGTTAGGGATAAGGACAGCCCACCCCCAGCAAGGAGTCCAAGAAGCTGGACCACACAGCTAAGAAGGTCTATGCTGCATCCTTCCTGGGTCTCCATCAGGCAAGCTCCGCTTTGATGGTGGCCAACTTTGGACACGCCCTTATGGGTGTCCTGGACCATGTCTTTCCCGCTTTCCTGTGGATCTGCAGTCAGCGGTTAAGTTGATCAGAGACCAGGGTCGCTCCCTAGCCAAGCACCAGCTTCAGAGAGCCTTGGACAATGGCAGCTCCTGTGCAGTCTGTAGCAGCTGCAGTTACTATGCGTCATAGATCCTGGCTGCGGATTTCTACCTTTATGGCTTATACCAAGCACAAACTGGCCAATGTCATGTTCTTGGGCACCGACCTTTTCATCCCTGGGGTGGATGGGCACCTCACTAGGATTGAGAAGTCCAATGCCACCCTTGATTCAGTGATATCCTCGCAGAAGAACCCCAAGGGACAGCAGCCAAAGAAGAAGTCTGTTTAGTTTCTGCCTTTTCCATCCCAGCAGCCAAACTGCAGCAGCCCCAGCCTGGGCAATCCCAGGTCTGGCAACTTAAGTCCAAGTTCGACAGCCAAGGTTCCTAGAAATCCAGAGGTAGGTGCAGCAGGGCCCCTCCTGTGGCCAGTACCGGGGCCTTCTCCAAGGCTGCTCAGTGAGAGGTCGGGGGGTGTCTGCCTCCCACCCCTCGGGTCCCTGCCTCAGCTTCCCATGAGGGGGGTCTGCTTCGCCATTTCTAGCATGCCTGGTCTGCATCGCTTCAGACAGATGGGTGCTAGAAGTGGTGGGACATGAATTGCCCCTCAACTTCGAGGCTCTCCTGCCCTACTGAGCCCATACTCCACAGGAGTCCGTGGTGTCACAGAGCATGCTGTCCACCCACAGGGAAGACATTGCTCAGCTCCTTTAGAAAGGAGCTGTAACCCATGTCCCAGACTCCATGGCCGGTCAGGGGGTTGTGTCCAGGCATTTCCTGGTCCCCAAATGGATGGGGATTGGCACCCCATACTGGATCTTCATGATCTGAAACAGTTCCTGAGAAAGTGCAAGTTCAGGATGGTCACTCTGAACCAAATCATTCCATTCCTGGAGCAGGGCATGTGGTTCTGCTCTCTGGACCTCCAGGATACCTTCTTCCACATTCCAATCCATCTGTCACACTGGTGGTACATTTGGATCTTACTTCAAGAAACAGCTCTTGCAGCAGGTTACACCATAAGGACTGAAGCGGGCAGGCAGCAGGACCCCATGGAAAACTTCTAGCTAGCTACATACAGCAGGGAACCTCCCCCGACATCACATACATCATAAAATGGGTGGTTCCTCAGCATCCCTAAGTTCTTTCCCGCCGTCGAATCGCAAACATCGGCCCCACGAATGCCTTCAGCTGTCAGACGACGCCATCACTTGAGTATTTCTACTTTTCTTTTTTATTTTCTCAACAAAGTCCAATTTTCTTTCTTTCTCTTGCATGTCATCTTCCCTGACATCTTCTGTCAAAAGGCGTTCCTCAAAGTGCGCATGTGGCAAACAAATCCCATTTAACGATAAACACATGGCCTATGTCAGGTCCCTAGGCCCAAAACATGATGCTAAAGCCTGTAACATTTGCCCAAACTTTACAGTAACAGCTGCATGAGGATCCGCAGACAGAAAGTTTTGGAGACCTTCCTTTTAGAAGAAAGATTAACAGCCATGCAGAAAAGTTCCTCCTCACGGGAAGAGTATCCCATAGATCGGGGAAACACAGAAAAATGGAGGGAGAAGGAGAAAGAGCTCTTACCAGCCACGCTGACATCAGACTCCAGGGCGAGCTCAGACTCTGCCCACTCCAACAGATCTCCGTCTCGGACAGAGACCCAGCCTCCACTGGCCAAAGTCCAGACGTCGGGTGGTGCAGGTGCTGCATCCATCCTCAAGCCCTTAAAGGTCCGGATGAAAGAAACCTTGCACAGCCGGTCTCTGGGCTCTTCAGGACAATCTACATCCACAGATCGTCCGACTAAGGTGCACTCCAAGTTGGCCGCTACCGTAGGCCCTGACTCCCTGGACCGACGCCGGGATACTGACCACTGGAGATCTGCCTCCCTACCCCCCATGGGAAACTCGGGGACGTCTGCTAAATGGATCTCAGACTTGACGTCCCTCAAGCGGACCTCAGACCCGAAGTGGATGCTGGAGCAAACGCCCATGAAATGTCCTAAGGACCGACTGTCCGAGGTCCATTCTCACAAAAAGGACGTCACTTACTTCCGTACTGGACATCAGCCTACCCGGATGTTCAGACGACAGAAGTACCGATGCCGGGGTACAGCATCTCAACGATGACCAGGTGTCAGGAGATAAGGAGGAGACAAACCTCCCACATGACCCTACGCCACCCAAAGACCAGACAATGGGTGCATCAGGGCACAAAAAGGCAGATGGCGGTCAGACGAGACCTCATGAGGAATCGACACCAGGTCAGTCGTCAGGCCTCAACATCACCAAGGTGAAGGAATTGTTTTCCTACTGGTGGGAAGCCATTAGGAAGGACGTAGTTCCCACAAAACAACCAGTGGAGAACCAACCTCCTCCAAAAAGAGAAAAGCCCAGACAGACCACCCCCTAGAGAGGAAAGTCCCAAACCTAGGGGCCAGTCTAAGGACAAGTGGCCACATAAAGAAAAGAAGCAGCCGAGGTCTCCATCACAGACCCCTTCCCCCTCTCCCAGCATGCATAAACCTAAAAAGCACCACAGGATACCAGACTCCTCATCCATTTCTCCTCTTCAGAGTTGTCAAGGTCAAGCTGTCCTTTTAGTGTCCCTTCACCACACCCACGGGATCAACCAAGGTCACCCCCCGATGACCTGACATTTATGGATATCATGCGACATATCCAAGATTACATGGATCGGGACATGGAAGACTTAGATCCTGAAAGGCGTTGCCAGGCTAAGTATCTAAGACAAAAGGATCCCAAACCAGTGGTGGTCCCACCATTAGTGCACACCTTCCAGGACATAATGAAAGCCGCTTGTAAGCACCCCTTCTCTTCATCTGCAGTCCCCAAGAAGACAGACTGCCTGTTAGGGTCCCTCTAGAGGATCCCTATCTAGGAGGGCAGCCGGGGCAGACTCTATGGTCATCATGGCCACTCACGACATCACAACGACCCCAACACCTAAGCACCCAGCCCCTGGACCGAGAGTGAAAACAACTTGATTTCATGGGGAGGAAAATGTATGCATCAGCGACGTGTTCCATCTGGTCACTTAATTTCCTGACCCACATGGGCCAATTTCAAAATACCCTGTGGGAACAAGGTCAAGACTTGGTCAAAAACCTGCTAGATGGAGACCAAAAAGAGCTGACAAAACTCCTTCAAACAGGCTCTGACATGGGTACACAAGTACTCAGAGCAGCATGTGACTCGGCAGATTCAGTGGCAAGAAGTGCAGCATCAGGAGCATGCCTTAGACGACACTCCTGGCTGAGGGTATTGGGCCTAACACCAGATGTCCAGAAGGGCATCCTGGATGTTCCCTTCAAGGGTTGGTTCTCTTCAGAGAAGAGTCTGAAAAGATTATCATGAAACTGCAAGATGCTGGATAGGCGGTAAGATCTGTACAAGCCATGTACAGACCCAAGCAGAAGGCATTTCAGAGGCAACAAAATCGATTCAAGGGCAAGCAAGGTCAACAGCCCCGATTCAGACAACAATAGAGGCGGCTTTAATCACAAAGGCCCATCTCAAGCTGCAGGAGGTCCAGGTGCCAGGAACACAAACTCCTCGGGCAACCCTCCCCTTCCCTTCCACTGCCTGACTCATTGCAAACCCCTCCTCCCCCTCTGGTTCAAAGGGAAGAGAAGGTCAGGGGTCGCTTCGCAAAACACCTAGCAGGATGGCGGCAAATCACTTAAGATCAATGGGTGCTTCAGCTCCTTCAAAGAGGGCACTCTATCGAATTCACAGGGCAACCGCCATCCAGACCACCACTACGGTCTCAGTATTCGAGACAACATGCCACCCTGATCCGAGAGGAGACCAATACCCTTCTCGAGAAGGAGGCCATAGAAAAGGTCCCATGGATCCAGAGAGGGAAAGGGTATTATTCCTATTTCTTCCTGGTACCAAAAAAAGACAGGAGACCTACATCCCATCCTAGACCTCAGCAAACTCAATGCCTTCGTGGCATACAGATGCTTCAGGATGGTCACCTTGCCAGGCTTAATCCCGATGCTATGTCCAGATGCTTGGCTCACACCGTTGGACATGCAAGATGCCTACCTCCACTTTCCAGTCATGAAACATCATCAGAGGTTCCTGCAATTCGAATTCCAGGGTCACCACTACCAGTTCTGAGCCCTGCCTTTTGGCCTACCATCGGCTGTAAGGGTATTCACCAAATGCCCGGTAGTAGTAGCGGCGGCACTAAGGAGAAAGGGCCACTATGTCTTCCCCTACCTGGACGACTGGCTTCTGACGGCTTCGTCCCAGAGAGAGCTAAATCACACTCTACAAGACACCTATTTAATATTCGACTCCATATAGTGTCACCATCAACCTGTCAAAATCGACCCTTACACCACGACAAAGACTGCAGTTCATTGGCACGGTACTGGACACCAGAAAGGGAAGGGCCTTTCTACGAGAAGACAGGGCAGAACATCTACAAAACCTGACTCAGTACAGCAAGGGTCAAAAACAGGTCCCAGCAAGGACCGTGTTGCGTCTTCTGGGCCATATGGTGGCTGCCATAACCACGGTTCCCTTATCACAATTACACATGATGAGAACCATTCAGTCGACACTCAGTGTCCAATGGGACCAATGCCAGGATGACTTACACCAGCGGGTCTCGGTCCCAAACTCTGTTCTCAGTCTTGCAATGGTGGCTGATACTGGAACACCTCTTGGTAGGAGTTCACTTCTTGTCTCCTACCCATTCACTGATCCTGACCACAGACGCGTTGGGATCCGGTTGGGGCACCCAATTGGGTGGCAAAAAGACTCTGGGACTATGGTCAGGAACAGAAGGAGCACTTCACATACACGTCCTCGAAATGAGGGCAGTTTTTTACGCCCTTCAGGCCTTACAAACAGACATAACCCCAGGACACCTACTGATCTAAACAGACAATATGTCAGTAGTGTTCTACATCAACAAGCAAGGGGGCACTCACTCATACCAACTCTGTCAAGAGACAGTGAGAGTGTGGTATTGGGCAATAGAGCATATCACACTGTCTGCAGTGCATGGTCCTGGATTACAAAACACACTGGCAGATCTACTCAGCAGATCTCAATCCAGCGCACACGAATGGGAGCTCCTACAACCAGTAGCAGAAATGCTCTTTGCAAAATGGGGATGCCAGAGTTGGATCTGTTCACCTCCCCATACAATGCAAAACTGCCCAGTTTCTGCTCGCTAGATCCAGGGCCTGGTGTTTTCTGGCGAGAGGTGTTGTCCCTTTCCCGGACAGGCAGGTTTCTCTGTGCCTTCCCTCCCTTCCCTTTGATCCAGAGGGTCCTGTGCAAGCTGCAGGACAACAGGGCAGTCATGATTCTGGTGGCCCCATATTGACCCAGACAGATATGGTTCCCTCTTCTCCCAAGGGATGGCGAGCGTAGTACCCCTTCCTCTTCCGCTCAGCTCACACTTACTGTCACAAGACAACGGGTCTGTGATTCACCCGAATCTCAGATCCCTATGCCTGGCTCCTAAGGACCTAGCAATGTCTCGCCATGGAGTATCAGACAGTGTGGCAGACATCCTTGTGGCAGCAAGGAAACCCTCTACTCGTGCCACGTGTGCCATGAAATGGCACAGGTTTTGCCTTTGGTCATCGGCCTGTGATCTGGACCCTTTAACTTGCCCGGTGAAATCACTATTAGACTACCTCATTTCCTTATCAGAAGCAGGGCTGAGTTACTCTTCAATAAAGGTGCATCTTTCTGCTGTATCTGCATACCGTGCACCTTTTGGGGACAAATCCTTGGCCCAGCTAGACTTGTGCCACACCTTCCTGCGCGGCATCCTCCACTTGAAGCCACCCATTAGAGATCCAATCCTTCCTTGGGATCTTCTCTTTGTTTTAGAACAGCTCACACTACCGCCTTTTGAACCAGCCACAGATTGCGAGTTACGCCCTCTCTCTTGGAAGGCGTTATTTTTAGTAGCAGTTTTTTTTTTTAAACATAATATATTTTATTGTAGGTTTTCAAACAGCAACATACACACACCATGTACATTCAACAAGACTACAAATAGTTACACTATTTATAACATTGACAACAATACCCCGGATAACAGTTACTTCATACGCTTCAATTTTAAGAAGATCTACATCTTTCTTAGTCAGTTGATTCTGTGTGAGTAGAGTAGAGATTCAGGTCGCTTCTCTGCACCTGATAAAAGCCCTATCCCATCTCTAGATATTCCTGGGTGCACCATTTTTAGTTGCAGTTACTTCTGCAAGGAGAATTTCTGAGCTTCAAGCACTTATGTGCAAAGAGCGATATTTTATTTTTCACAAGGACAGGGTGTCCTTAAGGACCAATCCTAAGATCTTACTTTGAGAGGGTTCCTGCAGTAGGTCTTCACATATAGGACTGCGCCTCCTGGCATCAGATCCGCATGGCAAACTTGTAGATAGCAGTCATCAGCGGGGACCGCCCCCGACGTCAGGGCGGCATGACGTCAGCCTGACTATAAAAGGGGTGGTCCCATGCCTACTGTCCAGTTCTTTCCCGCCGTCGCCTCAGTAATGTTCGGCTCGTGTCAGAACAGCAATCCAACGTCCACATTGTATTTTGTCGAAGTTTCCTTCACCTCTTGCTTAAATTTCTCTCATAATATTTCTTCAAATTGATGTCTTCTAGACAGAAGAAAAAGTGCTCTAAGTGCGGCGCTCAAATCCCGCATGGGGACGACCATTCCTGCTGCCTCCTTTGCCTAGGTTCCAAGCACGACATCCAGGAGTGTTCCATCTGCCAGGCCTTCAACCAGGTGACCAGAACCAGGCACAAGCGGTCCCTCGAGGCCCATCTTCTGACCCGACGCTTAGCGTCTTTGGAAAAGGAGCTCCAAAAACTCAGGGAAAGGTCATCGTCAACGGCCTCGAAAAAGAAGAAAAGTAAAGAGAAGCACCGGGACTGGAGTCCATCGCTACACGAGAGGCCTGCAACTGTGAGTACTTTTTTGGGCGTCCCGTCTGCCTCTTTGAGCCGGGCCCCCTCTCCCCCTCCTGCCGAGGTGAGCGAGTAGCTGGGGGTAGCCTCTTTAGAGGTAGTAATTTCATCGCCTTCTCCTGCCAATAAGTCACCCCTCGCCTCCAGCGAAGGGCACATGGCCTCAGCCGATCAGACTTGCTGCGGCCTTCCAGCCGTCTCTAGCCCGGCCGGATCTGCTGTTTTGGACACCGACTCCTCTGACACCCGTCCGAATCCATCCACTCTCACATCGGGCTCCAGTTTGGCCCCCGACGTCGGATAGAGTGAGGGACAAATCGACTTGTCGTCTCCCAAGGTTCTTCACCCCAGAGACTCGCCACCCAATCCTTTGCTTTTTGCTTTAGCAAGATTGCACTCTGACCTACCGTCAGGGGCCCCTCAAGTTTCCCCCCCTTGCCGGGCCTTCCGCCATCACTGGACAAGGTTCCACTGCCAACCGAGGATCCTGTTGTGGAACCTCCACCCTCTGGCTCTTCGGGCGCGCTCCAGGATCCGATGCCACCTCCTGGCACTACGGCACCGCCTCCTGTGGGTCCTTCAACTGGGTTCCTGGTCCCTGAACCCTCTCTTCTGCCTGCGAGTGGCCCTCCGTCGATCACTAAGTACCCGACGCTGGGCCAGGTGCCTCCGTCGCTGCAACTCCCGATGCCGGGCTACCTGATGCCAGGTTACCAGACGCCGGGTTTTCCAATGTCATCCTTCCCGACACCGGGATATCCTACTCCAGGACAACCCACACCGGGATATCCTGGGTACTCTTCATATTACCCATCCTGGCACTATCCTCAGTACCTGGGGTATCCGAGTTACCAGCCTCCCCCTCCTCCTCCGGTACCAGACCACGAGTCCGTCCCTCACTGGTGGAAAGAGGCTAGAGCGCAACGTTTGTTAGGGTTAAGACAGCCTGTGCAGGAAGCGCCCACCCCCAGGGTCGCCTCTCTACCGCCTCCTTGGGCCAGAGCGTCTACCTCTATCACTGTTGGCACCACGGAACCAGACCCTTCCATGCCTAGTGGCTCCGAGCCCTCTGACACTGACTCCGACACAGATGTGTCGGACCCTAGGTCTCCCGTAGAGGTCCCTTCAAAAGACTCTCCAAAGTCGCCTCCGGAGGACCCCTCTTTCGGAAATTTATTGGCTTTAATTCAGGCGGCTGGTGGATGGCCATCCAAAGAGGTTGATCCGCAAAGAAAACGCCTTGAGGAGCACCTGGATCTGGCCACCTCAGACCCTATCACCATTCCTCTGTGGATGGGGCCCCATGAGGACCTTGTGACCACAGTCTGGCAACAACCGTCCTCCATACCAGCGGTCTCACGCAAAGCTGACCGCACCTATTACCCCCTGGAAGGGATATCTCACCTTAACTCTCATCCTAAGGCTGACTCCATGGTCATCACAGCCGCTCACAGCCGTTCAGCCCAGCCCAAACATTTGAGCTGTTCGCCTCCTCATAAGGACTCGTGTCAACTCAACCAATTTGGGCGTAAATATACTCTTCTTCCTCTTGTGCGATACGCTCCCTAAATTATGTCTCGCATATGGTCGCCTTTCAAAAAGCTTCTCTTTTGGATTTGGAAAGGGACCTCCAAGAGGTTCAGGATGAAACCCTGAGAAAGCAGTTGTTGGACAATGTTAGGATGGAGAAATCCTTGTGTCGTCACGCCCTTTGGGCGACTAATGACTCGGTGGACTTGGTGGCTAGAGCGGCAGCCACAGGGATCTGCCTCTGTCTCCTCTCCTGGCTCCGTATAGCAGGACTGGTGCAAGATGTGCAGTCCCCTCTTTCTGATGCCCCTTTCAAGGGTTCCGTCCTCTTTGGCGGTGAGGCTAAAGATATCATCACTGGGCTGCAGGAAAGCGGACGCTCCTTGCAGGATGTCCGCTCCTTATACAAGACAGGCCAGAAAAAGCAGCCTTTTCCCCGCCAAAGAAGGTGGAACAAATCCCAGGCCAAGCACCAGGCAAAGAAGCGCACACCTGGATCTGGAGCTCACACCCCACAGGCCAGATTTCTCAAACAGGCCTCTGGAGCAAAAGCTCCCCTTCCCTCGGTGTCCTGACTCCTTTCCCCTTCCTTCCGCTCCCTCCGGTAACACAGGAGAAACCGGTTGGAGGGAGGTTCGGCCTCCACCTGGACGGTTGGAGGTTCGTCACTGCAGAAACTTGGGTGCTTCAGCTCATCCAGCGAGGTCACTCAATGGAATTCAGCGAAATTCCAGCCCCTCAACTGCCAGGGTGGTCCTTCTATCCTTGGGATCAGGTCCCCATAGTCTCTCAGGAGATCCAGGTGCTCCTTCTAAAGAGGGCCATAGAACCTGTCCCATCAAACTAAATAGGAAGGGGATTTTACTCCCACTTCTTTCTGGTTCCAAAGAAAACGGGTGACCTGAGACCGATCCTGGACCTCAGCACACTAAATGTCTTTGTCGAGTACAAGAAGTTTCGTATGTTGACCCTTCAGGGGCTCCTTCCCCTGCTCCACCTCAGTTCTTGGCTGTGCTCCCTGGACATGCAGGATGCTTACGTGCATATTGCTATCCTCCCGGCCCACCGACGTTTTCTCCATTTTGTCTTCATGGAGAAGCATTTCCAATTCAGAGCACTCCCTTTTGACACCAAATGCCTAGCAGTGGTGGCGGTGTTTTTACGCCATCAGGGCATTTATGTCTTCCCGTACCTGGACGACTGGCTCCTCGCAGCACCCTCTCCTTCCAGCCTGAAAGAGTCTCTCTCTTTCACTCCGAGCTTGTTTGCTTCCCTGGGCATTACGGTCAATTTCCCCAAGTCTCAGTTAGTACCATCCCAGAGGCTCCAGTTCATTGGAGCTGTACTAGACACAGTTCAGGGCAAGGCTTTCCTGCCATTGGATCGAGCAGAGACCTTAGCTTCTCAGGCCACTCTCGTGGCACAAGCCCGATGGATCCCAGCACATTCTGTGCTTCGTCTATTGGAACTGATGGCGGACGCCATTTCAACAGTTTCCATGGCCAGGCTTCACATGAGGGTCGCCCAGTGGTCTCTGTGAGTCCAATGGGACCAGAGGATGGACAACATGAACCAAAAAGTCATGATCTCCAACAGCCTTCAGAGAGAGATCTTCGCTGGTGGCAAGATTTCTCAAACCTATCGAAGGGAATTTCTTTCCATCCTGCAGTTCCAACCCAAATTCTCACCACAGGCGCCTCAGATCTGGGCTGGGGAGCCCATCTGGGGACCCACAAGACACAAGGGTCTTGGTCCGACCAGGAGCTGGTGCTCCACATCAGTGTTCTAGAGACCAGGGCGGTTCTTTACACGCTCCAGGCATTCCAGTCACTTCTGGTTCTGGGATCTCTTTTAGTCCAGACGGACAACATGTCCACTGTCTGGTACGTAAACAAACAAGGAGGAACCTGGTCATATCCTCTTTGCAGAGAAGGTATGAGGGTGTGATACTGGGCGATTCAGCACAGCCTTTACTTGACAACAGTCCATGTTCCGGGCGTCACCAACGTCCTGGCAGACAGTCTTAGTTGATCAGTGGCCTGGGTCCACAAGTGGGAGCTAAAGTCAGAGATAGTCGAAGATAGAGTCGGCCAGAGATGGATCTGTTCGCCTCCCCGTACAACGCAAAACTACCCATCTTCTGCTCGCTCGTTCCCAGGCATGGTGCTTTTTGGCGAGATGCGCTGTCTCTTCCATGGACAGGGAGGTTTCTGTACGTCTTTCCTCCCTTTCCTCTCATTCAGAAGGTTCTGGTGAAACTTCAACAGGAGGGGGCTCATGCAATCCTGATTGCCCCTCTTTGGCCACGTCAAATTTGGTACCCTCTTCTGCAACAATTGGTACTGGAACCCCCAGTTCCTCTGCCCATTTCCCATGACCTTCTGACTCAGGAGCAAGACACCCTGGTACATCCGAGCCTTCAGTCTCTCTCCACCTTCATGTGTGGCACCTGTGGACATAGTGATTTCTCGCTATGGGGTATCTTCGCAGGTTGTGCATGTTCTAGTGGAGGCCAGAAAACCCTCCATCAGATCTACTTATGCTACGAAGTGGAAGAGATTCACGATATGGGCCCAAGCAAGGAGCTGGGATCCATTTTCGCGTCTCGACTTCCTAGGTTCTAGAGTACCTCACACACCTGTCCTGGGCGGGCCTTAGCTATTCTTCCATTAAGGTCCACCTTTCTGAGGTGTCGGCCTACCACCTCCCAGTGGAGGGCAAAACCTTGGCTCAGCTGGAGGTTGCCCAACTTTTTTGAAAGGCATCCTTCATTTGAAACCTCCGATCCAGAATCCTTGTCCTCCCTGGGATCTGAATTTCATGCTCGAGAAGCTGTCCTTACCCTCATTTGAGCCAGCTTCTTCCTGCGACTTACGCTTCCTTTCTTGGAAGACCCTATTCTTAGTCGCAGTTACTTCGGCCAGAAGGGTTTCCGAATTTCAGGCCTTCGTCTATAAATAGCCTTATTTGATTTTTCATAAGGACCGGGTAGTCCTTCGGATTAATCCTTCCTTTTTGCCCAGAGTAGTTTCGGATACCACTTTGAACCAGAGCGTGGAATTACCAGTATACTATCCACAGTATTCCAATGGGGGGAACACCTTCTGCACACCCTTGATGTGCACCAGATCCTGAGGTGCTATACGAACAGAACTAAAGAGGTTTTGAAATCTAGCCAACTGTTTGTAGCCTTTGCCCGTCAGTGCCAGGGCAAGGCTATTTCCAAGCAGACCATCTCTCGATGGCTAGCTAACTGCATCCATTTTTCATATACGAAATATGGGAAGTCCCTTCCAAGGGCAGTCAAAGGCCATTCCACCCGTAGCGTGGCGACCTCCACTGCCTTTTTTAGGAATGTGTCCACGGCAGAGATCTGTGCTTTCGATATTGAGCATTGTGGGGACAGATCTGCAGTCTTTACCAATTACTTCCTTTAAGTTGTTCCAAACTTTTCTGCCATCACTCCATGTTTTGATGAGGGCTTTCTTATAGTATTGACTTTTGGCAGCATGTATTACCTGAGTACAATCATTTCATGCTTTCTTAAAGCTTTGCATATCTGCCTGCTTGCCAGAGGCGCATGCCCTCAGCCATAGGCAGTCCCTTGATTTCAGCAGGTCGAGTAGGCCAGTAGAGAACCAAGGATTGCAGTGGCCCTTGACTTTCCGTGTTTTCAAAGGGGCATGCCAGTCACGAATTTTGTTAAAGTGGCAAATGAAGTGGTCTAGAGCAGAGTCAGCATTGCATGAATTATAGACTAGGGACCAATCGTGATGACGAAGATCCGCCTTTAATGATTCTAGGTGGCCCCGTTTGAGTACCCTGTTAGTAATTATTCTCACAGGGGGCTTGGTGTAATTATTGGACCACTTGAACAGAATAGGTGAGTGGTCACTGAGTGCGTCAGGGAGGATAGTGATCCCTGATAAATGACTGGGGCAGTTAGACAGTACCCAGTCCAGTAGGGTGCTGGTGCCAGTAGAGTAGTTAACCCTAGTTGTTGTGTTGACCAGTTGCAAGAGGTGAGTTGCTGTGAGTGCGTCTTTGAAGATCTTGACCTCTGGGAAGAGCCAGTTGATATTAAAGTCCCCGAGGAGTATAATTTCAGTGTTAGTCTCATTGAGTCTAAGCACTCCATTAGTTCATCAAAGCCAATAGACTTATGCTTTGGGGGAATATAGACTGACATGACAGTGAGGGTTTTATTATGAGCGCCAAGGAGCACTTTTAATGCCAGTGCTTGTATGTGGTCGCCCAAGGTGGGCAGTGGCATGACTAAGCCCTGTAGGTTGTCTCTGAAGTACAGTAGATTGCACACCGTCCTCCACACTTTGATAATCGGTCTTTTCTGAAGACCGTATAGCCTGGGAGCGAAACAGAGATGTCTGCTACATTGGGGGAGAGCCATGTCTCGACCACAGAGAGTATGTTTGGATTATGATGCTGAGTCCATGCATTCAGGATGTCGAGTTTATGGAGGAGGCTGCATATATTAATTGAAGTGATCGTGAGAGACCCAGTTCTGCTTGGAGAAGTGGCGCCTAGCTGAGGTCCGGGGTTGGGATGGATATTCTCAGAAAGCAGCAAGAGCATCAGTGTAAACCTACAGAGGTACTCTCTTAATTGCTTAATGCTGCATTTTGATTGCTTTCCCTGTGGTTAGTGCAAGGAGATGGTTTTTATTTAAATTGAAGAAGTGTGGACAGAGTGCCAGCAGAGGCAGCCAGCCGAGGACATTCCTACATGTATCACAGTCAGCATATGGCGGCAGGGGCCATTGAGAGCATGGAAAATTATTTATATATGGGGATGTAATGGTACTGTAAATGTACAGGCAGCAACATTCCAAGGAGGGCAGGTCCTGAGAGGACCCGTGATCAGAAGGGAGGTTGGAGGGAGGGAGGAAGGAGCATTAGCAACAACAGCCATCTAGCAAATGACACATCAAGAGTGGCCATTCTGAAGTTTGAGCTAATTAAGAGCTGGGAAGGGAGTAGAGGGGTGGAGAGAAGAGCGCAAATCCGAACCAGAACGATAGGTTAGTAATTACTATTTTTTTTATTATTATTTATTTATTGGTAGTGTAGTGGGGATGGGAAACAGGTATACAGAGGCAGAGAGAGTCTAGACTGAAGGTGGGGAGGTCACTACGAGAAAGGAATAAGGTAAAAAGGAGACCAGTCGCTTTAAGAGGGAAAGCAGGAAGTTGACCTGCAAGTGGGGGGGGGGAGTATTTGGGGTACTTTGTGGGGGAGGAGGGGTATTTAATAGAGGTCGGGGCTGGGGTGGACGAGCAGGACAAAATATAGAGCCAGGTGAGCAGAGTAGGGACAAGCTGGCAGTTCAATTTACAGCAGCAGAGGCTGAAAACTCATTTTAAATCCGAGCGCTAAAGCAAGCAAATCTGTATGTATGTACAGACAGCCAAGTTAGCCCGGGAAATCTTGCAGCTCAGTGAAAGGCTGAAAGTGCTTAAATAAGCCGAGAATTAAAGCACTTCGGGTTCCACTCTGATTCTATATAAAATTAATAAATTCCGGTTTACACCAAATTAATTGTGGCTCACGGAGCAACCAGACTACTCCACAGAATTAGTTGGGCAGAGACTGTGGGGAGCGCGGTCACTTAAGTGAGCTCCGAGTGTTATAAATAATTAAATTGTGGCTCCTGAAAACTCAGCAATTCTAGGAAAATTAAGTTAAAATTCAGCTGGACAGAGACTCAGGGAAGTACAGTGGCTTGTATTAAGAGCTCTGTTGCAGTGTAGGACAGACGTGAAGGTGATAAGTTACTGGGGGCCCTGCTACAGAAAAGGCACCAAGTTGAAAAAATAGAACAAAAGGCAGTGGCGGGTTCTCAGAGATTCTCCTCAGTTCATACCTTTTCAGATCAGACAAGCGGGCATGGGAGCAGCTCCTAGGGGCTGAGAGTGGCCTTCTCTAGCCGGGGGCTTTTGGATCAGACAAGCGGGCGAGGAGCAGCTCCTGGGGCTGAGTAAGCTCTGCGCTAGCTGGGGGGCTTTTGGATTGGATGCATGGCGTGGGAGTGGCTACTGGGGGCTGAGTAAGCCCTGCTCTGGGGGGGTGGGGGCTAAGAAATCTGGACCCTACAGAGAGTTTCTGTTGCCTCCACTATCTGCTGTCTTATCAGTTCCTACCTTTCTTGTGTATCTATCCCCAGTTGAATTTTGCACAGGAACCCCTGTACCACTTCCCTTATCATCTTAAAGTTGGCGTTCGTGAAATCCAGCACCCTTGAGCCAGACGCCCCATCTCTGTAGCCATCTGTAACTGGAACCATACTGACTGGTGGTCACTCCCCCCCCCCCCCAGTGGTTCCTCCACCTCTCATCCCTCACCCTCCCTGTTCATCAGTACGAGGTCAAGGATGTTCCTTTCCCTAGTTGGTTCCTTGTCCAGCTGTACTAGAAAGCTTTCCTGGAAGGCATCCAGCATTACCTGCTCCCTTCTGCTCTTTGTGATAGGTGTGTCCTACTCCATCCCCGGCAGGTTGAAGTCCCCTACTATCACCACCTCCCCCCTTTCCTGCAGTTCCTCCTGATCTTATCTGCCAGTACCCTGTGCATCCCTTCAGACTGAAAGGGGTGGCCTGTACACCACCCCCAGTGTTAGTGATCTATTTTTGGGATCCTGTAGTTGCACCCATAGTGCTTCTGCATCTCTCTCATCTCCCTCCTCCCTTACACATTTTAATCCCTCTTTTATGTACAGTGCCACCCCCCTTCCCCCTTCCTTTTTTCCCTATCCTTCAGGTGTAATCTGTACCCCGGAACCGTCATGTCCCAATCATGGATTTGGGTGGCCCATGTCTCGGTTGTAGCCGCCAAGTCCACCCCCCCACCCAGGAGAGCCTGTAGTTTCACCCCTTTATTCCCCAGACTCCTAGCATTTAGTGTTACTACCCTCCAACCCTTGTCTCTACCATCCCCCTCCCCGCCTCTCTCCGCTTATCTCTGCTCTATTAGCAGTTGCCTTCCTCCTTACCTTGCTATCACGGGGGTAAGTACCATTTGGTTTCACATCACTGGGCCTTTGAATACCTCTGTCCATCCTGCTACCCCCTCCTAGTTTAAATGCTCTCAATGTGCTTCCCTATCCTTGCCTTCAGTACATTTTTCCTTCCTCATTTAGGTGCAGTCTATCTTTCATGCACAGACTGCTATTCTCCCAGCCCCCCGACCAGCCTGTACTCCTTTCTTGACACCATGCCCCCAGCCATTCGTTAAACTCTTGAATTCTCCCTTTTCTTGCCATACTTGCCCTGGGAACGGGAAGTATCTCCAAGAGGGTGACAGATCTGCCTGTTCCCTCACAGAGGTCCCAGTTCCTCAAACTTCCTCTTAACCTCCCCTACCATCCCATCAGCCAGGTCATTCGTCCCCAGGTGTATTATTAGGTGAGGCCTTTCCCTTCCCCTGCTTACATACTTTAGCATGGATTGTCCCGGCCTTTCTGCCTTCATTCCTGGCATGGCTTCCACTCAAATTCTCCTGTCTCTCCCCTTTGCTGCTCCACCTGACCCCTCTTAGTGTCGAGTCCTCCAACACCAAGACACCTCCCTTCTTCCCCTCCCCATCTTCCCCCTTCTCCTGTCCTTCTTCCTCCTGCACAATGTTTCCTCCTATCGTCACTGTTTCTCCCTCTGTGTTCTCCACCGTACTCAACACTTCTTGCCACAATTCACGTATTTCTCCATCACCCTCCCCAGCTGTTTTGTTCTTTGTACCATTGGACTGTGCTTCCCCTTCCTCCTTCGACTCCTCTGTTAGAGGTCTGCCCCATCTGAGCTTAGTGTGTTACCAACTCCCTATACTCCTTCTCCTATTCTCCTTGCGTGTTTATCTCCCGTACCTATGTCAACCCCACTGCCCCCTTGTCCTGACCACCCCGTGCCCCTTGTTCCACCCATCTTTTTTTTTTTCTGGCTGTCTTTTGTGCTTTCCTCATTTCCTTCTCCACCTGATCCACCTTAATCTCTATTACCATGTTGCCCTATGACAACCATCATGATGTGTGACAGTCCTGTGCAGGGCAAAATCCTTCCTGGCATTAGCCAATCCATGTTCCTACTTGTCCCTATATTGCAACGGCTTTTTATGCAAGTAAAGATGGATCATAACACGAGAAAGGGTCACACCTTTCTTTTATCTTATAATTTATTATTTTCAAGTATTGATATAACAGTACACTGTCATACAGGCTACAGAACATTTACGAAAGGAAAAACACCTCATGCAAAAAAAACATACATTTGATATACAAAGACATCAGCCTGTACTCTTTAACAGAAGGAGGAGGGGATACAAAAAAATGTTTCAGCAGGATATTATAAAAAAGTCAATGCCAGCCTCTTCAATGGCTGTGATGGTTCCTGTTAGGGGAGAATTCAATGAGAGAAACAGACACAGTTACTATTAACTGCTATTTAATGTTTAAGAAACTGTTAACAGAGAGAGAAATAGATCTTCGAGGATGTCTCTCCAATTAGGCCACACATTTGGAACTATGTCTATGTCAACGCTAGAACCACACAGAAACTTTTGCTAGCCATGGGGCCCCCATTATGACATCATGTGTCAGCATCTGTGTAAATGTGGGCACCCCATCTCTCCTCAGTTCTTTTCCCACCAATCATCTTTGTCAGACCTGCTGAAGAATACATCATAAACTAGCTACTACCATTTGTCATTTATACATAGAATTTGTTGGCAGATGTAGCCAGCCCACCAGCGCAGAAGTAGCACTGTTGCTCGCAACTCCAGCAACCCGAGTTTGGGAATGTGTCCAGGGAGTTGGAGGGCCAGCCGGGGGGAGGAGGCATGAGCATCCGTGGACTGCTTGCCTTCTCCGGGGAGGGGGGGTGAGGCTCAGCACTTGACTGGCCTCTGGCAGAGGCCGGAGGTACAGCAAGCACCAAGCCATTCTGAGGGGAGGAGGCATAACAGACATTGGCAAATGCGCTTTGATGTCATGGTGCACGTTATGCCCCCAAAAGAACATGGGAAGATGGTTCCCTGCATGCCAAGAAGATGGGGAGCCCTGCACAGATCCTCAACTCCCTGCCTATCCCAACTTTGGTGTCCTGACGAAACTTAGAAGCTTGGGGTGTACAGGCTCCACCTGATCCCTGCCTAGGGGAATAACCAAGGCTACATGGGGGATATCTCGAGCTCCAGGTAAGAGGAGGGGACAGATGCCTTGGAAACTCCCGATGGGGTGGTGTGCAGGGGATGGGGGGAGCATTACTATAAAGTTAAAAAAATAAAAATAAAATAATGTTGGCAGATAAGGACCACTTGACCCACCTAGTCTGCCCGTTTCCCTATCTACAGTATCACCACAGACCCTACTTGATCTCTGACCCCTTTTTCCCACCCTCATTCCTTCCCATTAATATATCTTTTACCTATCCCAGGATTTTTTGAACCCTTCCACTATTTTTGCCCCAACTACCTTGGCTGGTAAGCTATTCCAGGAATCGACCACCCTTTCTGTGAAGAAGTACTTTCTAACTTGTCCTGAATTTAACTCCCCCCCCCCCCAGCTTTATATCATGTCTCCTTGTTCTTGAGTACATTTTTTCTGAAAAATACTCCACTCCTGTACATTACTTACTCCATTTAGGTATTTATTGGTCTCTATCATACCCCCTTCTCTTCCAGGGTGTACATATTGAGTTCCGTCAGTCTCTCCTCATAGGGCTTGTGATGTACAGGCCTCATCACTCATTTATATACAAGTGTATTTTGTTGCATCGGCTTTATTACAGTAATGTAAGTGTGGAGATGTAATCTACAAGGAAGACACCCACAAAGTCTGCCTGTGTTTGGGCCTATCTCACAACATAAGGACTTGTGCGATTTGCCAGAGCTTTAACCAGGCTACAAGGTGGCGCTGCAAGAAAGCTCTAGAAAATTACTGTACCTTCTCCTTATAACATTAACAGCCATGGAGAAAGACCAGGGCACCGCCGGTGCAGCAGTTGGATTTCCACTTGAGGCGCCGGCGACCCACGTTCAGAAATGGACTCGGGTCACTGGAGGACTGGCCGTGGGAGAAGGATGAAGCATCCCACGGACTGCTCTTCTTCTCCGGAGTGAGGGTGGGGATACCATCCAGCGCTTGATGGAACCCTGGCAGAGGCTGGGGGTTCCGCAGCTACTGACGTTCAACAGATTTCAGGGGGCCGGGCAGATGCATGATGTCATTGCACATCCCCGCCTCCTCGGGGACAAAGGAAAGAAAACTCCTGCTTCTGCCTCCAATGATGCCCGGGTCTGGCTGCATCGGCTTCAGGCTGACTCCCGCATGTCCCACGTTCATGGCACCCTTGGCCCGGAGCGCTACGACCCCACCCTGAGGGGTAAGCCAGGAGGTCTAGGGAGGACAGCTAATGTGAGTAGCCGCAGCCGGAGTCCATGACTGGGCAGATGGTCCCAGCAGTAATTGGAAGCAGGGACCAAAAATAGAAAAAAAAAAAAAGAGACCCCAGGCCCAACATCATTGTCTCCCTGCACATCGGCTGAGAAATGGCCGCTGAAATCAAAAGATCAGAACAAAGACAGATCGACATTGAGGTAATCCTCATCATCAGGACACAAGCACAAGCATAGGGATTAAGAAATGTCTTCTTTGCCCATAAGGTCCCAGTTTTCAGTGAGACTAGGTAAATCACTTGCATCATTGTCCACTCTAGTCGTGTTGACAACAGCCCCCCGACAAGACACCAAGATCAGGGCTTGGCTTAAACTGCCATACCTACTATGGACGGTAGGCGCCATCCAAGGCTCGTCGTCGACACAAGTAGTCATGGCCCCTGTTCAGGACGTCGGCAACTCTCAAGCTGTGCTGGTGCCATTTTCAGACATGATGCAACATATCCTCCCTGGCTTACCTATACAGACAGCTTTACCATCAATGGGACCTACAGACACTCAGCCCCCATTGACACCGGCCACCAGCACATCGCAGATTCCTACCTCTTAGCCTCCATCACAGTCACCAGTGCACTCCGGGGCTCACATCGTCGACAGAGATGTCAATGATGAGACCAAATATAATCCTGACCTCATGATTTTAGAGGAGGAATATGAGGGAGAACGCTACGTGGTACCTCACTCAGTTCTAGCCTCTCATTCTGCATTGAGGACTCGGTGGTGCATACCCTAAGATCTCCTCCCGAGAATCCTACTTTCTAGGGACATGGATATGTTGTTCATCCACACTGTCTGGCAGGTTCCTTGCCGCTTTAAATCTTGCCGGAAGGTCTTCAAGCTGGCTCCTCCCACCCACCCGGGTGGTAAAACTCTCGGCTCCGCCCCATGACGCCAGATTTTCCTTACCGCTTGGAAGCTCAGGTTCCCTCCTTAACGCTCTGCGTGATAGACTGGATCCTAATTCTTCGGTTCACCCGAAACTCATTTTAAAATTTTCTAGACTTCGGTCATCCTTTTCCCTCGTGGCTGTGATGGACAAATTGACTCCCGGTTTTTGGTGGTGACTTTGTGGGCAGAAGATGTCCAGGACGGACCTGCACTCCACGTGCGTCTACTGCCTCGGCCTAGAACACGACCTGCAGGCCTGCGAGTCATGCTGTTCGTTCTCGGCCAACATCCTGGAGGACCGCGCTGCCCGGTTAAAGCTTGGGCACCCTGAGAAGCGCTACCCGCCGGTAAAGTCGAAAGAGGCCCGTTGGGCGGTTACATGGCCCGGCTGGCTCGGCCTGAGCACAGCTCGAGCAAATGATCGCCTCGAGAAGGAGGCTGCATTTTCCTCCTCCTCAGTCGCGGCATTTATCCCGCTTTCTTTGGGTACCTCGGATTCAGCTTTGTTCAAGGAGCTTTGCCTGTCCCTTTCCACGAAGGGAGAGGGGCCATTGGGACATTCCTCTCGGTCCAAAAAGAAGGATTCTAAGGGTAAGTCCCATCATCGGCATTCGTGGGAGTGGGAGAGGTCCCCTTCCCCAGACAGCCGACTGTCGACTTCGGTCGAGGTTGCGGCTAAGGCCGCTGGCTTCACGGCGTGCCCGTCAGGCCAGCCGGCCAAGACTCCCGTCGACGCGGTCGAGATTTTTCTCGACCCTTCGGGCAGGTTGTCGACTGGTGAAGCCAACAACCCTTCTTCGCCGGTTCCCCCTGTGGAGACCGAGGATCTGCCTGTGCCCCCGGTGTAGCAGTCCCCTGTTAAAGCTTCCAAGCCGAGGGAAGAGTGCATGTCCCCCGCTCCTTCCCAGGCCCATCTTCGGAAACACCGAGGATCTCGGTCTCGGTGTTGGACTTCTTCTCGGTCCAGCCAATCCCGCTGACATCAGCGGTCTTGGTACCAAGGTAAGCGGCGCCACCACTCGTCCTCGTCTTCCTTCTCGGAAGAGGAGAGGCTTCGGCGCAAATTGTGTTGACACTGCGAGGACCTGATGTGGCAGCAGGTACTTTTGTCCGGGAGCAAGTTGACGCCGACGCCTTTCCCGGCCATCAAGTGGCTGGCACCCAAGTGGCCGAAACAACACCTCGCTGCAGTCGAGATGCCCAAACCTGGGCCAGTTGTTCGGCCAAAACCTGCTGCCCCACCGATCATGGTGGAACCTCCGCCTCCACAACCGAAATCAGGGGCGCTGACCAAGGACTCTTGGTCGGGTCAAGGCCTGCCCCACAGGTTGTCAGTTACCCTCACTCCCAACCGCCCTCGGCAGGTGGAGGGTGGCTCAGGCCCTAGGCAGCTCTTTGCGGACTCCTCAGAGTCGGACGACGACTCCTCCCTGTTCTCCAGGCCAGTTGACCTGGAGTCCTCCGGGGGCCAGTCACTGGACTAAAGCCCATCGTCCTTCATGGGTTTGCTTCGACTTATCTCGGAGTCCACCGGGATGCAGCTCGAGCCCTTATCCAAACAGGCCAAGTATCCCTTGACGGAGATACTGGACCAAGGGGATTCACCCACGAAGGCCTTTCCGGTGGCTGAGGCCATTGTAGGCTCAGCCTTGGAGCTTTGGCAGCGGCCTGCTTCCTATCCTGCGCCCTCAGCCAGGCTGGCCAGCAAGTATGCGGTCCCTACCGGCTCTTTGCCCAGGTTTTCGAAACACCCCTCTGCCGAGGGGTTGGTCACCGACAGCGTTTTCCAGCGTTCCAGGAATGCTAGGGACGTGGACAAGCCCCCCCGATAAGGAGTCCAAAAAGCTGGACTACGTCGGGCGCAAGGTGTATGCTGTGTCCTCCCTTGGCCTCTGCCAGGCCAGCTCGGCTGTGCTGATGTCACACTTCTCCCACGCCCTCATGGGCTCCCTGGATGAGGTGATCCCTCATCTCCCTGCCGACCTGCAGACCATGGTGCGGCAGGTTCGGGACCAGGGTAGGGCGGTGGTGAAGCAGCAGCTCCAAACAGCTCTGGACATAGGAGACTCCTGTGCCAGATCGGTTGCAGCCGCAGTGGCCATACGCCGCAGAGCATGGCTGAGGATATCCACCTTCACGGTGGATACCCAGCACAAATTGGCGGACGTCCTCTTCTTGGGGACCGACCTCTTTGGCCCTGGAGTGGAAGGTCACCTCCAGCGGATTGAGAAGTCCAATGCCACTCTGGACTCTGTCACCTCCGCCCAGAAGGACAAAGGCCGCCGTCAGCAGCAGCACAAGTCCTTTCATCCTTCTGCACCTGTGGCACATCCGGCCCACCAACACCAGGGCCAGCAGGCTCGCACTTGACATCCCAAACCCAAGCCTGCGGCTTTCTCCAACAGAAAACAGGGGTCCCTCGGCCGGTCCCTCCTCCAAGCCTGCCCAGTGACGGGTTGAGGGATGTCACCCCCAGCCTCATCACTCCCCCCCATGGGGGAACGGCTCCGCCACTTCCTTTCCGCCTGGTCCGCTATCACCATGGACTGCTGGGTGTTGGAGGTGGTAGGAAAGGGCCTGCCTCTGGAGTTCGAAAGGCCCCACCCTTTCGAGCCGTCGCCTCGGGGTCCACGGGGTCCACAGCCTCGCTGTCGGCCCGCCGAGCTGATATTGCCCTGCTCCTCGAAAAAGAGGTGATCAGGAAGGTGGTGGATCCTCCTCCAGACCCGGGGTTTGTGTCCAGGTACTTCCTGGTCCCAAAACAGATGGGGGGGCTAGTGCCCCATTCTCAACCTGCATGACCTGAACAGGTTCCTAAGGTCTTGGACTTTCAGGATGGTCACTCTGGCTCAGATAATCCCATCCTTGGAACGAGGCTTGTGGTTCTGTTCCCTGGACCTTCAGGACACGTTCTTTCACATCCCAATCTGTCCGTCCCATCAGAGATTCTTCTGCTTCAGAGCGGAGGGATCCCTTTACGAGTTCCGGGCCATGCCCTTCGGCCTCTCCCTAGCTCCCAGGGTCTTCACCAAATGCATGGCAGTGGTGACAGCATTCCTGCAGCGCCGAAGGGTCCGGGTGTACCCCTACCTGGACGATTGGCTGATTGCAGCCCCCTCCAGAGCGGAGGTGGAGCGGTCTAAAGATCTGGCCCTCCAAGTTTGCTCTTAGATTGGCCTCCTCATCAACGAGGCCAAGTCAGAACTCGTGCCAGAGCAGGTGATACATTTTATCGGGGCAGAGCTCGACTCTCTTCGAGCCAGAGCACGACTCCCGGTGGACAGGGCCAAGGTTCTTTCCTCCTTTGCCCAATCATTTCAGGTTGGGCAATCGCGCCCTGCCCGGGACTTCCTGCGCCTCCTGGGCCTCATGGCGGCCTGCACCAGCGTGGTCCATTGGGCCTGCTGGTACATGCGTCCCCTTCAATGGGGACTGGCCAGCCAATGGTCACAGCACTGATCCACTGGATCAGCTAGTGACAGTGACCCATGGATGTGGAGCTCTCCAGTGGTGGACTTGCTCACATACTGCAGGAGGGCATCCTGTTTGTCCGCCCTGAGCCGATGGTCTCTCTCTGGCCGATGCCTCTCTGATGGGTTGGGGTGCCCATCTGGGGAGCACAGGCGCATGGCCTCTGGTCCCCTCAGGAATCGATGCCACATCAACCTGCTGGAGCTTGAGCGTTCATCTAGCCCTCACCGCCTCGCCTGCTTCTACGGGTCAATTGGTTCAGGTCCAGACGTACAATACCACGACCATGTACTACCTAAACCACCAGGGCAGGACGCGCTCCATGCCTTTGTGCAGGGAAGTTCTCCGCATTTGGTCTCTCGTGCGCAGCATGGAGGCTGATCTCCTCGCCATTCGCGTGGCAGGAGCCTCTAACACCCTGGCCGATGCTCTAAGCCAGATAGAGGCTGCATGTCACGAGTGGTCTCTCCTGCCGGAGGTAGTACAAGATCTCTTCTCCCACTGGGGCACGCCTCAGGCGGACCTGTTTGCCTCCAGGGAGAATGTGAAGCTGAGACTGTTTCATGCCCGCCCTCAGCAGGGCTCGCTGCAGGGGGATGCCTTCTCGAGGCCGTGGACCCTGGGCCTCTTCTACACCTTTCCCCCATTTCCCTTGATCCACAAGGTGCTTCTCAAGGCGAGGAGGGACAAGGCGCAGGTGATTCTGGTAGCCCCAGACTGGCCCCACCAGTTCTGGTATCCAGATCTCCTCAGTCTCAGCTCCAGGCTCCCGAGGCGGCTTCCAGCCCACCCAGACCTGATCTCTGTCAATCAGGGGAAGGTATTCCATCCGGATCTTCAATCCCTGCACCTGACGGCCTGGTTCCTGAGCGGCTAGAGTTCCAGGCCTTGGGTCTTTCCAACGAGGTCCTCAATGTTGTTGAGGTGTCCCGTAAGAAGCAGACCAGAAGAAAAAATTACTCACCTTAGTAATGTTGTTTCTTCTAATGGAGTCTTGCTATATTATGACATATGCAGTGAGTCCCAACCTTTGAACTGCTCCGGAGGTGAAAGAGTTAACTTTCCATGCCAGGCATGGAACTTTGAGCACGAGCTCGGTTGAAAGCTCTATCTGTTGTTCTTCAAACTCAAACTGTCAGATCTTTACGAGCAAAACTCACTAAGGTTCTGTGTGGAAGCTGTAAATCTACATTAGCCAACTGGCTACTAAATATAAGAACACATTTTTTGGTCCCAAAACAAAGATTCAAGTCAGGGGATCCAAAAAATAAAAACACAACACCCAAACACCCCAAAAAGGAGGGGTGAAAAAACAAGGTGGGCATCTACTAAGTGCCAACACTGCACTGCCCACCCACATCCCAAAAGCAGAGGTTCTGAGAGGGGCAGGCAGAGGTCATTATATAGCAAGACTCCATTAGAAGAAACAACATTACTAAGGTGAGTAATTTTTTCTTCAAACAACATGAAGTCTTGCTATATTATGACATATGCAGACTACACAGCAGTACCTCCATGGAGGAGGGACAGAACCTACTTAGGAAATAGGCTCTGAAGCACAGCTGTGCCAAACCGAGCATCATTCCTAGCCTGGATGTCCAGGGAGTAATACTTGGTAAAAGTGTGAACTGTTTTCAAGGTAGCTGCTTGACATATCTCTAGGATAGGGATGTCCCTGGCAGCAGCCAGAGACGCAGCTGTACCTCTGGTAGAGTGAGCCCTCAGGCATGAGGGAGGAACCTTACCCAGTTTTTCATAGCAAAATTGGATACAAGAGACAATCCACCTGGCAATGGATCTTTTAGTGGCAGGTTTCCCTTTACCAACCTCACCATAAGTGAGGAACAGTTGGAGGAGGTCAAACCTGTGACCCTTGGTACGTTCTGTGTTGTAACTAAGGGCTCTTTTGACATCTAAACTGTGCAGTCTCCTCTCGCCAGAGGAGGAATGGTCAGAGAAGTACACAGGGAGAGACATAGATTGATTAAGGTGGAAGTCTGAAACCACCTTAGGCAAGAACTTTCTGTTAGTCCTGAGGACCACCTTATCTCTATGAAAGGAGATAAAATCAGGCTCCACTGACAATGCTTGTAATTCACTTATGCGCCTGGCAGAAGTGATAGCTACCAAAAACACAGTTTTCCAAGTCAAGTACTTAAGCTCTGCTGAAGACAAGGGCTCAAAAGGGGGTTGCATAAGCTGGGCAATGCAAATATTAAGATCCCAGGCAGGGGCAGGGTCCCTGAATGGAGGGTTGGTGTGAAGCAACTCCTTGAAAAACCTGAAGAATACAGGTTGAAAGAGAAGAAGGTTTACCTGCTGATAAGAAAGCAGACACAGCTGCCATGTGCACCTTTAGGGTAGCTGGTCTCAGCCCCAAAGTATTCAAATGCACCATATAATCCAGGACTGTGGGTAAGTCAGCAGATTCTGGGGAAATGTGCTTGCCAGAGCACCATATGGAAAACCTCTTCCATTTGGAATTATAAGTAGCCCTGGTGGAAGGCTTCCTAGAAGCCTTCAAGATGTCCAATACACCTTGGGAAAGGTGTAGGTCAGCAAACTCTAACTCTTCAAGAGCCAGGCCTTCAGGTTGAGAGATTTGAGATTCGGGTACCAAACTCTCCCCTGAGCACAGGTTAACAGGTTGTGATTCCTGGGAAGACACAGGGGAAGGTGGACTGCTAAGGACATAAGGAGTGGGTACCAGGGCTGTCTGGCCCAATCTGGAGCAATCAGGATCATCTTGCAGGGTTTAGATCTGATTTTGACTAGCACCTTGAACAGAAGAGGGAAGGGGGGAAAGGCATAGAGAAACTTCCCTTCCCAACTGAGAAGGAAGGCATCCAGAGGGACTGAGCCCAACACTGGGGGCCTGCAACAAAAAAGGGGAAGTTGGTAATTGTCTGGGGCTGCAAAAAGATCTATCTGTGGGGTGCCCCATCTGGCAAATACTACCTCCAGTACTAGGGGATCCAGTGACCATTCGTGATGACCCTGGGAAATCCTGCTGAGAGCATCTGCCAGGACATTGTCCTTGCCTGGGAGGTGAACTACTGTAAGGGAGGTGTTCAGGGAATAAGCCAGAGACCACAACTTCATTGCGTCAGTGCACAAGGCCGTAGACCAAGTGCCTCCTTGCTTGTTGATGTACCACATTGTAATGGTGTTGTCTGTTCTGACCTGTACAACTTTGTTCTGAACAGATGTGGAAAAAACTTGAAGTGCTAGAAAACTGCTCTGAGTTCCAACAGGTTGATGTGGAGCAGAGATTCCTGAGGGGACCACAATCCCTGTAGTGAGGTCGCCCATGTGGGCTCCCCACCCCAAGAGGGATGCATCTGTAGTAAGGATTAAGGAGTGAGACTGAGGGGTGAAGGTGACCCCTTGTCTCAGATTGCTCTGGTCCTGCCACCACTGAAGGACTTGGATCAGGGTTCGAGTCACTGGGATCAATTTGGTTAGAGGGTTTCTCCTTTGAGACCAAAAGGCTCTCAAATGGAACTGGATGTCCCTCATCTGAAATCTTGCTCCCTGCAGCACTGCTGTAGAAGCAGCCATGTGCCCCAGGAGCTGCAGAAAATGCCTTGCTGGTCGAGAGACCTGCAGGGTGAAGGAGGAGGAGGAGGCCAGAGAGACCAGGGTCCTTGCTCTTTCCAGAGGAAGGAAGGCTCTGGCCTTTTTTGTGTTCAGTTCTGCACCCATGAAGGTGAGAAGCTGGACAGGCTCTAGAACTGACTTTGGGAAGATTGAGAAGGAAACCTAGAGATGTGAGCAGTTGCTGAGTTACCTGAAGGTGTAGTCTGACTTGGTCTGGCGGCTGGCCTACTATGAGCCAGTCGTCCAGGTAAGGAAAGATGGCAATCTTTTGCCTTCTTAAGTGGGCAACTGCTACTGCCAGGCATTTTGTGAATACCCTCGGGGCCGAGGTGAGGCTGAAGGGCATTGCTCTGAACTGGTAATGGCCTGAGGGCAGTTCGAATCTGAGGTACTTTCGATGGGAGCTTCTGATAAGAACATGGAAGTAGGCATCCTTGAGGTCCAGGGACACTAGCCAGTCCCCTGGCCTTAGAGAGGGTAAAATAATTCCCAGAGTCACCATTTTGAATTTTGGTTTTAAAAGGTGCTTGTTTAGGTATCTGAGATCCAGGATGGGCCGCCATTCTCCTGTCTTTTTTTTGGGGTAAGGAAGTACCTGGAGTACAACCCTTTGCCCTGGTGTAGGGATGGAACCCTTTCCACAGCTCTGAGAGCCAGGAGGGTAGAAACTTCTGTTTCTAGGGCAAGTGCCTCTGATGGATTTGCAGGTGGAAAGGACCGGGTTCTCATATTTGGAAATATTTTGAAGCTGAGAACCAGTCCCTGGCTTACTACTTCCAGGACCCACTTGTCTGATGTTAAAGACTTCCAGTCCTGGACAAAGTAAGCCAGCCTGCCCCCTACAGGTAGTGGAGAATCAGCCCTGGCCACCCCATCAGGGTTCCTGCTTGGCAGGGGCTTTAGGCTGAGGGGTGGAAGCAGGTCTGCTTGTACCCCGTCTGCCTCTCCCTCTAAAGAACCCCCTCTGGGCATAAGCTGAAGAGAAGGCCTGGGCTTGGTAAAAAAGGCCTATGAAAAGGTCTGCTCCTGCCCCTGGAAGGCTGCCTTTGAGGAGTGGCCTGCCTTTCCTTGGCCTGTGCACTCCTATAGGTGGTCCTATACTCATCCATTTTCTTCATGTAATTCTCTCTCTGCTCCCCAAACAGAGAATTACCCACAACAGGAAAAATCCATGGCCTTAGTCTGGGTATCCTGTGACAGGCTAGTACATCTGAGCCAAGCCATTCTGCAAAATGCCACAGATGTAGCCATGACTCTTGATGACACATCATTAGAGTCCACTGCAGCATGGAACTGCACCTTGGATGCCTCAATACTATCAGCAGCCACCTGCTCCAGCTCCTTGGCAAGCTGGCCAGGGACCTGTTTTGCTAGAGCCATAACAGTATCCCATCTGGATTTCTGATATCTAGCAACATAAGCCATATAATTTGCCTGTCTGAGTCCCAAGGATGTTGCCAGGTACTGTTTCTTTGCCATAGCATCAATCCTCCTGGAGTCCTTGTCAGGGGTGTGTGAAGCCAAGGGAATATTAGCCTTGTCACAGGCTGCAGCCTGCACTACCCCAACATGGCTGCATTGTTGTGTAAGGAACTCCGTATTAGGGCCTGACAATGTGTACCTCTTGTCCGTTCTTTTATCCACAGGAGGTACAGTGGGAGGAGTTTTTAGAATTTTTACTGTCTGTTTCCCAAAAGATTTATGCAAAGGAATAGACAGTCTCCTAGACTCTGGGATATCCATCATTTCTACATAGTCAGGCTCCTCTTGATCATCCACAGCGTCCTCCACAGGGAGCTGGAGGGTTTCAGCCACTTTTTTTATAAAACATAAAATGAGAGGGGGACTCAGAAAGCCTAGGGGGAGACACTCCTGAAGGTCTGTCTGGGAGATGTCCGGTTCAATGGGCACATCCAGACTTTCAAATCCACATTCACTCTCCTCATACTCCTCTTCCCCCTCCTCCGGTTCATAAAATTCCTCTAAAACATATTCTTGAACCGGTGGAACCGACCGAATCATACGCTTACCTGATGGTGTCGGTTCGGTCGGAACCGGGGAAAGCGACTGGACAATTTTAATCGCTTTGGCTATTTCTTCAGCGGTTGGAGATGGAAATTTTGGCTCCACATCTGCTGATTTTCTAGTCCTTTTTGCGGAACCGACTCCTCCGAGTCGGCTCTCCTTTAACCGAGAAGTCTCGCCCTGGTCAGAGGGCACTCCTCCGGTTCCGGTTACAACCGAACCGGGCTGGCCATCCGGGTCAGCGGACTTCTTGGCCTCTCTTTCCCTGAGCCTACCAACTCTCTTATCCAGGGTAGCTGCAGGAAAATTTTTGCAAATCTGGCAGTCTGCATTGAGGTGGTCAAACCCCAGACAATAAACACAGGTGGTGTGGGGGGTCAGCCTTGGTAAAGGCTTCCCCACAAACACTGCAGTGTTGAAACCCAGTGGGCCCGGTTTTTCTTTTGGGTTTCTCAGACATAGTGCCAGCCTAACCAAAACCTGCCCGTTTATGGCAAGCTGCCAAGCAAGACCCTCTTATCAGTTCCCAACCGTGTCACAGGTCATGGAAAAAACCGTAATGAAATCCGGTTTTTTTAGAACCGATAAGAACCGGGAACTGCACTCTAAAAGACAGAATTCAATGAATTTTCAACAACCTGATCGGTTCAAACTGAACCGATAATACTGTTTACAAGTTCCACACAGAAATAATGTAAAACCTATCTAGTACTTACGGTACCACAGACAGAGCTTGAACCGACCGGTTGCGGTTTAAATTCGGTTAAAAAACCGAAAAACTTATACTTTAACCGACAAAAATGAACCGAGCAGAAGGAGAAATCTCCGGAGTGACTGTTCAGTGAGGCGGAGTAAAGAATCTGACAGTTTGAGTTTGAAGAACAACAGACAGCTTTCAACCGAGCTTGTGCTCAAAGTTCCATGCCTGGCATGGAAAGTTAACTCTTTAACCCCCGGAGCAGTTCGAAGGTGGGGACTCACTGCATATGTCATAATATAGCAAGACTTCATGTTGTTTGAAAATGCTATGCCTTCAAATGGAAGAGATTCTCCATTTGGTGTCAGGGCAAGGGACTGGACCCTTCCTCCTGTTCCTTGGCAAGCATACTGGACTACCTGTGGTCCCTTTCTCAGCTAAGGCTTCAGTCGATGACCCTTAAGGTGCACCTGGCAGCCATAACTGCTGACCGGGTGTGGGCCGGGAAGCAGTCGGTGGTGCAGGAGAAGGTGGTCGGGTGCTTTTTCAAAGTCCTTGATCACATATCCCCTCCGGTGCGAGAACCTCCACCTCCATGGGAACTACTGCGGGTATTGGCTAAGCTCATGGGCAAACCATTCAAACCGATGCACAGGTGTGACATCTCTCGCCTGTCATGGAAGACCGCCTTCTGGGTGGCTATCACGTCAGCCAGAAGGATGGGAGAGCTCCAGGCGCTTTCAATCGAGTCTCCTTGTCTGGTCTTCCACAGGGACAAGGCTTTTTTGCGCCCCCCAACCGAAATTCATTCCAAAGGTAGTGTCGGAGTTTCACCTTAACCAGGTGTTGACTCTGCCGGTGTTCTACCCCAATCACACCTCGGAGGCTGAATATAGGCTCCATACTTTGGGCTCTAGAAGAGCGCTCGCTTATTATAAGGAGCAGACGGCTGAGGTTCGGGGAGAGGTTTGCCAGCTGTTTGTCACCTACGCTGAAGCCGCACCTGTCAGATCTGCAGCCAAGCGGACGATAGGCAGGTGGGTCACCTCCTGCATAGATCTCTGCTATAGGCTGGCGGGCATGGAGCCTCCCAGAGGGATAAGAGCTCATTCTACCCGCCATACTGCTGCATCGGTGGCTGCTTCCCGGAATGCCCCTATCCAGGAAATCTGCAGGGCTGCTACCTGGAAGTCAGCACACACCTTCTTCACCCACTACTACATTGACCTTGAGTCACGCTGGGATGCTGGTTTTGGGACCTTGGTTCTCCAGTCTCTATTTCCCAAGTAGGGGGTGTGCGCCTTGCCTCCCTCCTCCCGGAGAACTGCTAGGAGTCTGCCAGACAGTGTGGATGAACAACATATCCATGTCCCTAGAAATACAGGTTACTCACCTGTAACAGGAGTTCTAGGAATGGTATATGTTGTTCATCCACACGACCCACCCGACCTCCCCGGCTTCGACGCACAACCCGGCTTCCAGCGGGCTAGATCTGGTGTCATGGGGCGGAGCCGAGAGTTTTACCACCCGGGTGAGTGGGAGGAGCCAGCTTGAAGACCTTCCGGCAAGATTTAAAGCGGCAAGGAACCTGCCAGACAGTGTGGATGAACATCATATACCATTCCTAGAACTCCTGTTACAGGTGAGTAACCTGTATTTTCAAGCCATGATGCAGCAAATGCAAGCTATCATCAGCTTTGCTGTGGAAGAAGATTCCACAAAAAAGAATCTGATGGAATATCTGGAGGTCCCATGCTCCCTCACCTTAGTTCTACTTATATATCCTGCATTGGAGAATGTTACCTTTGCTGTGTGGTATGGACCTAACTCACTTCCTGCAGTTCCTAGAAAGGCTGAAAAGCAGTATCCTGTTCCATCTGCTAAGCCTTTTTATGCTAATCAGGAAGAAACTGACTCTGTCATCATCAGTGCTGCTCCTGATAGATCATGGGTATACCCGGTCAGAATAGCGCTACCAGAATAGTGCACGTAAAAAGAGCGCAAGTCTGAATAGTGCTGCCACAACAGCAAAAGGTGACTGACCATGCTTGCAGTAAGCACTCTCCAGATTGCTGTCTGTGGTGCTGCCACAGGACAAGGGCAGCAGAATTCTGGAGGCTGGCCGAACTGCTCCCGTGGCGTGGAGGGCTGAGGCATAGAACAGCTCGGTTGGTTGGTGGTGGAAACCAGGGTTCTAATCCTGGTCTCCCTAGATTTTGCCTTTATCGGGTCGTAATTTTTTTTTTTTTTTTTTTTTTACTAGGGGCCGTGGAAACCATATTCCACAGCCCCACAATTTTCTTCTTGCCCCGTGATCTGCTCGCCCTGGAGTTAGGATCCATTAGTCAGTGGGGGTAAACATAAAGTGGTGGCATTCTGTTTTCAGTGGTGCTATTCTGACCTACTGCCAATATAGGGCACCTAAACATATGAGTACCCTGTCTCCAGGGAAAGAACCTGGGAGAATGGATGTTATGGGCAAGCGTACTTATTCCTCTGCCTCACTGGGCTTTAGGATTGCATATTATCAGGCCCACATGATTAAATATCAGAATAGGCAAGAAAGAGATGTGGCACTCAGGCTTAGATGCTGCACTCAAACGAAACAACATGGCACAAAAAGAAAGATGGGTGTGCAAATAAAGTAACTAGCAAAATAAATTGCTGCTGTGTTTTATTGTGCAAAAGGCAAAGAACGAGTTAGAAACCCCAGTGCTTCGAGTCCGTGTGGACTCTTCATCTCACTGGGCTTTAGGATTGCACATTACCAGGCCCATATGGTTAAATAGAAACATAGACACAAAGAAGTTGATGGCAGATAAGGACCGCAAGGCCCATCCAGTCTGCCCATTTCTTTTTCTACCTTATGAATCTGCCATAGGCCTTTGCTCTGTCAATGGCCTATCTATTCATACTCATCTGTATTGCTCCCTTATGTCTATCCCATGCCTGTTTGAAGTCCTGCACTGTATTCATATCCACCACTTCCTGAGGTAGGCCGTTCCATGCATCCACCACCCTTTCTGACAAAAAGAACTTCCTCACATTACCCCTTAATCGGCCTCCCTCTAATCTCATGCTGTGTCCTCTTGTCCTGCTATTTTTCTTATATTGAAACATGTTAGACTCTTTCACCTTGTTAATGCCCTCAAAGTGTTTGACTGTTTCAATCATATCACCTCTCTCCCTCCTTTGCTCGAGGGTATACATATTGAGTTCAGTTAATCTGTCCTCATTTATTTTCTGATGCAGTCCCTGCACCATTTTGGTTGCCCTTCTCTGGACTGCCTCAATTTGGTTAATGTCCTTGTGAAGGTGTGGCCTCCAGTACTGCAGCAGTACTCCAGATGGGGCCTAACCAGTGTCTTGTAAAGAGGGATTATTACCTCCCTCTTCCGACTTGTGATACCCCTACTAATATACCTCAACACCCCTCTAGCCTTGCCTACTGCTTTAGAAGACTGCTTGGATGATTTCAGGTCACCGGTGATAAGGACGCCCAAGTCTCTTTCTTCCCTTGTGACTGCCAGCAGTTCCCCTCCTAGCCTATAGGTGGCTTCAGGGTTTCTCTTCCCTATGTGCATGATCTTGCACTTCTTTGCATTAAACCCCAGTTGCCACTCTTCTGACCATTTTGCTAGTTTATCCAGATCTCTTCTCATTCTGCCCAACCCATCTGGATCATCTACTCTGATGCAGATCTTGGTGTCATCTGCAAACAGGCAAACCTTACCCTCAGTCCATCTGCAATGTCACTGATGAAGATATTGAAGAGGACTGGCCCCAGGACTGATCCCTGAGGTACCCCACTTGTGACTTGCATCTCTTCTGACGGTATACCGTTTACCACCACTCTCTGTTCTCTGCCCATCAACCAGTTTGCCACCCAGTTGACCAATGTCTGACCCACCCTGAGCCTACCCAGCTTATTAATCAATCTTCTGTGTGGAACAGTATCGAAAGCTTTGTTGAAGTCAAGGTAGGCAACATCAACTGCTCCACCTTGGTCCACCACTCTGGTTACCCAGTCAAAGAAATCTATGAGATTAGTTTGACAGGACTTTCCTTTTGTGTTCCCATGCTGTCTTGGATCCTGTGCTCTTATGGATTCCAGGTGTTGCACTATCCTTTCCATAATCTTGCCCACTACTAAGGTAAGACTGACTGGTCTGTAGTTCCCTGTCTCCTCCCTGCTACCACTCTTGTGGAGCGGGATCACATGAGCCCTCCTCCAGTCTTCTGGGACCTCTCCTGTGCTCAGAGACTCACTAAACAGTTCTGATAATGGCTCTGCTAGTTCCACCTTAGCTCCTTTAGTACCCTGAGATGTATGCCATCAGGTCCCATTGCCTTGTCCACCCTGAGCGTAACGAGCTCTTGTAGGACCCTTTCTTTTGTGAAGGGACTAGTGCACACCTCCCTCCCCCCTGTGTCCATGGTGCAGAGTTGTGGGCCCTGCCCTACATTCTCTTCAGTAAATACTGAGCAGAAGTATCTATTTAGGATAGATGCTTTTACATGGTCTTCTTCCTCACACGCCCCGTTATCCCCTTTGATCTTAGCAATACCCCGCCTTGACTTTTTCCTTTCACTAATGTATCTATAGAAAGTCTTGTCACCTTATTTTACTGTTCATGCTAGTGTTTCCTCAGTTTGGGCCTTACTGCCTTCCCTGCTTCCCCTAGGGAAGTTTCGTATGCCTCCCTGTCTTCATCCTGCTGAGTTCCCTTATATTTCCTGAAGGCCAGCCTTTTGGCTCTGACCTTTTCTGCTACTGTGTTTGAGAACCAAAATGGTTTCCTTCTTTTGCACTTCCTTTTCTCACTAACACAATGGGATGTTGCTTCAAGTATTGCATACGAACATACGAAATTTGCCAGCAGATAAAGGCCTAGAGGTCTATCAAGTCTGCTTGAATGTGCAGCTAGCACCCCTTATTCTGCAGCTGCCCCTTCCTTCCACCCTTCCCTTCATTAACCCTCCCCCTTGTCCTGTCCCATCTCATTTTGAAGCAGTCCACTGTTCTACTGGATACCACTTCTGCAGGTAACGCATTCCACCCAGCCACCACCCTCTCTGTAAAAAAGTGTCTCTTTATCTCCCTCCTGAACCTTCCTCCCTCCCTCCAGTCTCATATCATGGCTCCTGGTGTCCCTCCCCTCCCTTACTTTGAACAGCCCCTCTGTACCTGTCTTGTTTATTCCTTTCATGTATTAAAAGGTTTTAATCATGTCCCCCCTGTCCTCCAGTGAGTACATGTTCAACTCCCTCAACCTCCTCTCATCATATGATAAGTCCCCCAGCCCCTTGATCATCTTTGTTGCCCTGCGCTGCACCCCCTCCAGTAACTTATTGTCCCTCTTCAGATACAGGCGCCAGTACTGCACGCAGTACTCCAGGTGCGGTCTAACTAATGACCCATACAGTGGCAGAATCACCTCCTCCCTCCTCGAGGATATACCCCTTGCTGTAAAACACAGCATTTTGTTGGCCTTTGCAGCTGCCTTCCTACATTGTGCCAAGTTGTTCATTGACCCTGTAATGAGCACCCCCAGGTCATTCTTCTCTGTCTGGGCTAGCTGCACTCCCCCCAGCTGGTAACTCCTCCTTGGGTTCTTCATCTCAAAATGCAGCACCTTGCACTTTTTGGCATTAAACCCCAGTTGCCAGGTGTCTGACCAGGTTTCAAGCTTTGCCAGATCATCCTGCAACCCCTGCCATCCCCCTAGGTCATCCACTACCACTCCTACCTTGGTATCATCAGCAAACAGACTGATCTTGCTCTTGATGTCCCATGATATGTCTGCAATGAATATCCCAAACAACACTGGTCCCAACACCGAGCCCTGTGGAACACCACTCGTCACTACCATTGGGTGTGAGGGCTCCCCACCCACCACCACCCTCTGTTGCCTTCCCTGAAGCCAGTTTCCTACCCATCTCACCAGCTTTGCCTACTAACCTACTTCCCAGCCTTCCATGCAGCACCGAGTCGCATGCCTTACTGAAGTCCAGATACAGGACATCCACTGCATGGCCCCTGTCCAGTTGCCTAGTTACCCAGTCATAGAACTCCACCAGGTTGGTTTGGCAGGATCTGCCCTGTATGAAGCCATGCTGTCTGCTGTCTTGTAGTCCTTTGGCCTCTAGGAGGGCCCGATGGATGTGAGGCTCACTGATCTGTAGTTTCCTGGTTCATCCTTGGGGCCACTCTTGTAGAGGGGCACCACATGAGCCATCCTCCAGTCCTGAGGCACACATCCCAAATGTAGTGAGGCATTAAATAGGTCTGCCAAAGATCCTGCAAGGACCTCTGCCAGCTCCTTCAGTACCCTGGGGTGGATGCTATCTGGGCCTGGCGCCTTGTCCACCCTCAGTGCCTTCAAACCCTCCCGAACTCTGCCCTCCATGATTTCCCTATCTGTCACCCCTTTCCCCCCTGTTTCTGCCATTTCTCCCCCCTTGGGTGTCACCCCCCTCTTCTCTTTAGTAAATACTGAGCAGAAGTACTCATTTAGTGCTTCTGCCTTATCGCACCCTGCTTCCACCCAACCCCCTCCTTCCTAATCCTTACTATGTGGTCCTTACAGCTCCTTTTCTCCTTGATGTACCTAAAGAAGCATATTTAATGCTTGCCCACTTTGCCTGTACCCCCTCACCTATATTTCTTTTTGCCAGGGCTAGCTTAACTCTGTTGGCCATTTTATCAAAGTCAGCTCCTCTAAAGTCCCATATTTTTGCCTTGGAATGGGATGATTTTGTTCTAGTGGCCAAATTGAACCATACCATGTGATGGTCACTGGCCCCCAAGTGACCTTCTACCTAGAGATCTGTGATCCTTTCCCTGTTAGTCAGTACTAGATCTAGGATAGCCCTGTCTCTAGTGGGTTGTTGTACCAGTTGTTTGAGGCCCTCCAACTGCAGGGAATACACCATGTGTCTAGTTCTGGCAGATGTCCCTTCTGGTATTGACCAACCTGTATCTGGCATGTTGAAGTCTCCCATTATCAGAACCTCCCCTTTAGCTGTCATGTTTTGTATATCTTGTAACAGTAATGTGTCTATGTCCTCCCCCTGGTCTGGAGGCTTGTACACAACCCCAGTTCATATGGCTGTCCCATTTCCTGTTTCCAGGGTGACCCACAGTTCTTATGGCTCCTTGCGTGTATTCTGAATTTCTGTAGCTTTGATATTTTCATTGACATAAAGGGCCACTCCACCCCCCTTTTTGCATCTCGGTCTCTTCTGAACAGTACATAGCCATGTACTGAAGTCTCCCAAGTGTGGTTACTGGTAAACCATGTCTCGCTAATGACTATGTATCCAGTTTAGCCTCTGTCATTATTGCCTGCAGGTCTGGGATCTTGTTTCCCAGACTGCGAGCATTTGGGTACATGATTTTCCATTGTTCAGATTTCGGTGTGTTAATTGTTGAGTGAGATCCGGCGTTTCCCCTGTGAATCGTATGGGGAGCCGGACCTTTTTCTTTACCTGGCGATGCAAATGAACTACAAACATGATGAACTCCTGTTTAACCACTAGCTGAGGGGGGAGGGGTGTTTTTCCCATTCGATGATTCGGATGCTGCACCCCTCTCCCCATTTGCTAGTTTAAATATTCTGCAAAGACATCAAACTTCTGCCCCAATGCACTGACTCCCTCCTTAGTCAGATGCAGTCCATCAAATTTAAAGAACTTTCGCTCCCAAAACTGTTGCCAGTTCCCTACAAATTTGTGTCCTTTTTCCTGGACTAGCCCTTGAGCCACATGTTTAACTCCCCTGTCTCCCCTTCTCTGACCTTCCGTCCATCTGTCCCTCTCTCCCAGACTGACAAGATCTCAGAGAAGGAGATGCCAGACAAAATGGATGATAGTTTGTCACCCACCCTGGTCAGGTGTTCCTTGGTCTCCACAACTGACTGGCTGGCAAGATCGTTAGTCCCTATGTGTACCAGGACATCCATGTTTTCTCCCACATCCTGAACAATTTTAGCAATGCGGTCAGTGTCTTTCCACACTGGTGTACCTGGGAGACATCTGACCATTACCCCTGGCTGGAGATACGTATCAACTCCCCGAATCATGGAGTCTCCTATAATCAGAAGTTTTTTTGGGATTTCCTTTTTTTGTTTTGGTTCCTGTTTTGGGTGAGTTTTATTGTGCTAGCTCCTGTGCTGCAGTGTCCTGCCCTGCAGTGTCCTCTGCCCCTTTGTTCGATTTCAGAGATAGAGGCAGATACCTGTATCTAGTTTTTATATGGTTTGTGGAGGTGATATGTTGGAGAACACCGAATGATGGGGCACCTGATTTGCCCCCCCAACCACCTGACAACCTCCCGGACCAACTACCCTCTGCAGTCGAGGTGCTTCTGTTGGATGTTGGGGAAATGGCGGGTGGTTCTTATAATATATTTCCTCTTGAATATGCAAATCTTACTTCCAGAAACAGCTCTTGCAGCAGGTTACACCATTAGGACTGAAGCCAGCAGGCGCCAGGACCCCGAGGAAATTTAATAGCTAGCAGTATTCAGCGGGGACCGCCCCCGACATCAGTCCCACCCCCAACATCAGGCATAGTACATAAGGGGGCGGTCCCCCAGAATCCCCAGTTCTTTTCCCGCTGTCGACTCGCCAGCATCGGCCTCACGGTCCCACTCTAGCGCATGATGACTAAGAACTTCTTCAAACAGTTTTACCAAACTAATGTCGGCATCTCCAACTCCTTCTTCAGAAGGACACTCTTCCAAGTGTGCCTCTGCCTGAGGAAGATTTAGCCTGGGCTTTACGATGAAAAGTGCCCCTTTGTTGCTGGGACGGAACGTGGCTGCTGCCGTTGTTGCCAGCTGCGAAAACGGTCCTGGTTCCTATGAAAGGAACCAGGTCTTGATCTGTACATGGCTTGTACAAATCTAACTGCCTTCCCAGTGTCCTGAAGCTTGGTGATAACCTTCTCCGAGTGTTCACCAAACAGGACTTCACCATTGTATGGGACGTCAAGAATGTTTTTCTGTACATCTGGGGTAAAGCCGGAGACATGGAGCCAGGAGTGTCTCCGGGAACAGACGCCCAAAGCTGCAGCTCTGGCAGACGAGTCCGCAGAGTCATATGTGGCTCATAACACTTGGGTTCCCACATCAGACCCTGCGCTGAGGAGGTTTAGGAGCTCCGCCTTCTGATTGCCATCTGGTAATTTGTCAACAAGGTCCTGACCCTGTTCCCACAGGGCATTCTGAAACTGAACCATATGAGATAGGTAGTTCAGGGACCTGATGGAGTATGTAGCAGCCGCATACATGCACCTCCCCAGGGCATCCAACTGTTTGGATTCCTGGTCCGGTGGCTGTGTGCTCATATGCTGCAGTCGTTGGGACCGGTCACGAGAGGCTGTAATGACCAGGGAGTCAGCCAGAGGTTGTTGCGCCAAGTACTGGTCCTCTTTTGGGGCCTTGTACAGGTGGTCATAGATACATAGATACATAGACAGTGTCGGCAGATAAGGGCCTATGGCCCACCTAGTCTGCCCATTTGAGCTTGTAAGTTCAGTTTGTTTTCCTAGAAGTCTATTTCCCCTTACCCCTGACCTCTAGAATTCCTTTATGTCTATCCCATGCATTCTTAAATCCCGTGATTGTTTCAGCCCCCACCACTTCTTCTGGCAGTGTGTTCCACTTGTCCACCACCGTTCTGTGAAGAAATTCTTTCTCATGTTTCCTCTGAATCGTCCTCCTCCAACTTCATCCCATGCCCTCTGGTCCTGAAACATCTTTTTCGCTTAAAATAGTGTTTTCCTGCACCCTGTTCCTCCCTGTAAGATACTTGTATGTCTCTATCATATCCTCTCTCCCTCCTCTCCTCCAGGGAGTACATGTTCAGTTCCTTCAACCTGTCTTCATAGGACTTGTGATGCAACCCATGCACCATCTTTGTTGCCCTCCTCTGAACCTTCTCTACCCTGTCTGTGTCCTTACGTGTATGGTCTCCAGAACTGTACCTGTACTCCAGGTGGGGCCTCACTAGTGTCTTGTATAGCGGAATTATGACCTCCCTTTTCCTGCTGGTGATGCCCTGCCTATACATCCCAGCATCCTATTTGCTTTACCTGATGCCTTGTCACACTGTTTCCTACACTTGAGGTCATCAGAGATGACAACCCCAAGATCCCTTTCCTGCTTGGTGCATGCTATATCCTCACCCCCCAACTGATATATTGTGCCAGGGTTTTTGTGCCCCATATGCATTATCTTGCACTTCTTTGCATTGAATTTCAACTGCCAAACCCTTGACCATTCTTCAAGTTTCTGCAGGTCCCTTCTCATTCTGTCTACACCCTCTGGTGTGTCTACTCTGTTACAGAGCTTTGTGTCATCAGCGAACAGTGAAATTCTGCCTTCTATATCCTGTGCAATGTCACTGATGAAGATGTTGAATAGGACCGGTCCCAGCACTGATCCCTGTGGTACCCACTGGTCACTCTTCCCTCTGTGGGGTGACAGCCATTTACCACCACCCTCTGTGTCCTGCCACCCAGCCAGTTACCTACCCACCACACTACTGTCCTGCCCACACCCATATTCCCCAGTTTGTGTAATAGTCTTCTATGTGGCACAGTGTCAAAGGCCTTGCTGAAGTCTAGATAGGCCATGTCCACTGCCCTCCCCTGATCCACCTCCCTAGTCACCCAGTCAAAAAATTCAATGAGGTTGGTCTGACATGACCTCCCCCTGGTCAGCTTTCTTCAGCACAGCAGGGTTGGAGTGCGGACGCTTCCACGCAGCCTTGGTGACGTCCCTTCACCTGCTGAAAAAGAAGAACCACGGACAAAAGAAACGAGGTAAAAGCAGAAACAATTAGCCAGCAACAAATGCAGTAGCACTTATCTTAATGACAGTTAAAACTGTGAAACCTGTGAAGCACCACCTGTAATCATTTCACAGAAGATATACCCTGTAAGAAACACTTCGCTACAGAGAAAAATAAAGCAGTAATAGAAGATATACCTTGCAAGAGACAATTTGAATCAGAAGATTAGAGCAGTAATCTGTAAGCACACATCTGTAGGCACACCCTGTAATAATGCAGCAGAAGGTATACCCAGCAACAACAATGTGAATCTGAGAAGAATAAAGCAATAAAATGTTAGCAACAAACAGTAACAATCCCTGTGAATACAAAATAAAAACAATACCAGAATAGCCTGTGGAGAACTGCCAAAACTATATCTCGGCATTGCTGGAAGGCTCAGCCAAGAATGAGTTGCTTAAAACTTTAACTTTGAGTGCTGAGGTACGCAACCATTTGCTCCACTCAGCATATGACATCTCTGATGTCTCTGCCACCTCTGCCAGGGTTTCAGCCTCTGGCATTTGTATGAGAAGATATTTTTGGTTCAGAGTAGCTCGATTTGCCACAGTTATGCAGCAGGGCATTTTGAATACCCCTTTTAGAGGGACAGAACTTTTTGGATATGATGTGGAAGAAGCCCTTAGAGGCCTTCAGACATCTAGGGTGACACTACAGTCTGTAAAATCCCTATATCCCACTCCTTTTGGTGGTCTTGGGAAGGATCCTTTTGTCAGTCTGCTGCCAGAGGTGGCTGTGGTGTTCCATCCACAAGGCAGAGGTAAGGGAGCTGGTCCACTGCCGGGTCTCACCCCCAGCTGCCCCTACAGAAGCACCCAAAGCAGGAGGTGCTGGTGGCAATGCCCCCAGCGGCTCAGCCTGACTCATACCTCGACCCACGGATGCTTCTAGGGGTGGTTGTTGGGGGGGAAGACTCTCCCTACATCTGGCACAGTGGAGGGAGAGTACAACAAGACAAGTGGCTCCTGGAGATAATCGCAAGGGGGCATGCTCAGGGGCTAATGGACACCCCTCCAGATCATCCTCTGCCTCCTTCCTGTTATCCTCCAAGATAGAGGAACTAAGGGTTCTAGTCCCATGCTGAATCTCGTGGATCTCAGCTTCTACATTGAATGCAAGAAGTTTGGGATGTTATCCCTTCAAACCCTAATTCCCCTTCTGCAATCATGAGACTGGCTTTGTTCTCTGGATATGAAGGATGCTTACCTTCATCTAAAGATCAGGAAAGCTCACAGAATATACCTTTGCTTTGTGCTGGAGGGGGAACACTACCAGTTCAGAGTATTGCCCTTTGGCTTGTCCTCTACACCACGGGTCTTTACCAACTGCTTAACATTAGTGGCAGCAGTCCTTCACAGGGATGGCCTATATGTGTTCACCTGTCTGGACGACTGGCTGCTGAAAGCCAGCTCCAGGCAAGTTCTGCAGCATACTCTTTTCTGGACATGTCAGTTGTTCGACGACTTGGGGATCACAGTGAATGTGCCAAAGTCCATGTTGACTCCTTGCCAAGACTGCAGTACAGAGGGGCAGTCTTGCACACAGAGAAGGGATGTGTTTTCCTGCCTCAGGACAGAGCAGAAACCCTGATTGCTCAAGCACAGCAGATACACGGGAGCCACTATGTCTCTGCAAGAACAATGTATGTCTCCTAGGGCTTATGGCTGCTGCCATTGTGACAGTGCCATTGGCCCGCTTGCATATGAGACTTCCCTAGTGGACACTAATGGTCCAGTGGGATCAGTTCACAGACGATCTGGAACAAATGGTTCTAGTCACATCCCCACTTCACAGAGCATTACCGTGGTGGATGGATTGTGAAAACCTGTTAAAGGGCGTTCCATTCCTTGTCCCAGCTCCTGAACAGATCCTCGACACAGATGCCCCGGGCTCTGGCTGAGGTGCTCACCTTGGCCATTATCAGACTTCAGGGTTATGGACAAAAGTGGAGACCAAGTTACATATAAATATCCTGGAGATGAAAGCTGTCCTGTACAGCCTCCAGGCCTTTCAGGAGCATTTGTGCCCAGGTCCTCTGTTAGTACAGATGAACAAAGACAGTGTGATGCATTCCATCAGCAAATAAGGGGGTGTTCATCTTTACTCACTATGCAGGGAGGCAATAAGGGTACGTATTGGAGGCAGTGTAGTGTAGTGGTTTAAGACTCTGAGCTCCAAACCTGGAGACCTGGGTTTGAATCCCACAGCCCCCACTTGCATGCTGTGTGACCTTGAGCAAGTCACTTAACTTCCTTGTGCTCCCAGGTCACACCTGTAAACAAGCTTTCAGCTTAGTGTGTCTCTCCTGGTTTAAAAAAAAAAGTGTTGGGTTCTGTCACACATCTTACAGCTGTCAGTCATGCATCCCCCAGGTCTTCAGAATGTTTTGGCAGACAGGCTAAGCAGGTCACAGTCCAGAATGCATGAATGGGAACAGTTGACCTCGATGGTAAATGATCTCTTCACAAGATGGGGTCATCCAGAGCTGGATCTTTTTGCGTCCCCCACACAACGCAAAACTGCCATGTTTCTGCTTGCTCGATCCAGGGCCTGGAGTTTTCTGGTGAGACGCATTGTCCATCTCTTGGAAAGGGAAATTCCTATATGCATTTCTTCCAATTCCTCTAATACAGAGGATGCTGAGCAAGCTGTGGATGGAGTGTGCCACTGTCCTTCTCATTGTTCCATTGTGGCCTTGCCAGATACGGTTTCCACTTCTGCAGCAGATGGCAGTGGAGCCTCCTGTATGCCTACCTCTGTATTGGGCCTGTTGTCACAGGAAAAGGGTCCCTGGTTCATGCAGACCTGAAATCCATACATCTACATGCATGGCTCCTAGAAACATAGCTATTGCACGTTTTGGGGTATCCCCTAAAGTTGGCTGATGTTCTGGTCGCAGCCAGAAAGCCTTCTACCAGCCATACTTATTCCTTGAAATGGAAGTGGCTCACTTTGTGGGCTGCTTCCAAGAGTCTAGATCCATTTATATGTCCTATAAATGCAGTGCTGGAATACTTGCTGTCCCTGACAGAATCCAGTCTACAGTATTCCTCACTTACATAGATATACATAGATGCTTTCGGCAGATAAGGACTGCTAGGCCCTTCCAGTCTGCCCATTTCAATCAAATCAAATCAATCAAATCTTTATTTATTCAGGCGAACATCATTAAGCACAGCTCATTTGCAAGATGGACCTGATAAGGTCAAGGTTCAGTATTTGGTACATATACAGATATATTTAAAACACTAGTATACAGTATTCAAAAGCAAAAATTGCCTAAAACATAACAAGACAAGGTAGGATCATATGAATGCACACTAACTAATCCAATATATACATATCAACATTGGAAATATCATGGTATATATTCAAAATAAAGCAACCAAGATTTCAGTGTTCCAAGGTAAGTCATTGTGGACAAGGAGACACAGTGATTGAATGACTGAAAGATGGTGGTCATAGACTATGATAAGTGTCATGGTAGGAAAGTGTACGAGTGACTTGAACAGGGGCTGAGGCTAGTACTAGGAGGTGTATGGTAGGGATAAGGGCTAAGGTAAGTGCCAGGCATTAATGGGAGAAGATTATAGACAGGAGGTGCAGTGTGTTTGGAGATAAGTTATAGGGAAGTGTATTGCCGTGTTATGTTGGCTGCCTGAGGAGGGGAAGGTTAGGAATACGAATAGACTAGAACTTGTGGAAGCAATTGCATTTTTCTGGGAAGAGACTTAGATATAGATGCTTAAAGGATGCTAATGATATAAAGTTGTTCAGCTTCAGGGTCTTCTGTATTGCATTCCATGATATAGCTAGTGCATAGCTGATAGCAGATCTCCCATGCCGGGTGTTGAATTTAGGCACTTTGAGCATGATGAAATTATGGCTTCTTAGGGCATAGATACTAGCTGTGGCCTGTGAAAAGCAGTCTAATATATATTTTGGGAGCATCTTAGTCAATGCTCTGTATGTCCATACTAACTGTATGGACATACTCATGGAAAAGGTAAGGAAGAAAAGAGCTGCCTTTAGGAAATACAAGAAAACAGGGAGGGGGGAGGACAGAGAGGAGTACTTGACAGAATCGAAGGAGGTGACAAGGGCAGTAAGGGGAGCCAAAGCATCTACGGAACTCAGGCTGGCACAAGGCATTAAGAAGGGGAGAAGGACTTTTTAAGTACATCAGGGAGAAAAGGAGCTGTAAGGACCACATAGTAAGGATTAGGAAGGAGGGGGTTGGGTGGAAGCAGGGTATGATAGATGGAAGCACTAAATGAGTACTTCTGCTCAGTATTTACTAAAGAGAAGAGGGGGTGACACCCAAGATGGGTGAAATGCAGACGAGGGGGGAAGTGGTGACAGATGGGAAACTCATGGAGGACAGAGTTCGAGAGGGTTTGAAGGCACTGAGGGTGGACAAGGCACCAGGCCCAGATGGCATCCACCCCAGGGTACTGAAGGAGCTGGCAGAGGTCCTTGCAGGACCTTTGGAACCTATTTAATGCCTCACTACATTCGGGGTGTACCTCAGGACTGGAGGATGGTTCATGTGGTGCCCTCCACAAGAGTGGCCCCAAGGATGAACCGGAAACTACAGACCAGTGAGCCCTCACATCCATCGTGGGTAAGCTAATGGAGACTATCCTGAAGGAGAGGCTGGTGGCCCCTTAGAGGCCAAAGGACTACAGGACAGCAGACAGCATGGCTTTCACACGTGGCCGATCCTGCCAAACCAACCTGGTCGGGTTCTATGACTGGGTAACTAGGCAACTGGACGGGACATGCAGTGGATGTCCTGTATCTGGACTTCAGTAAGGCATTCGACTCAGTGCCACATGGAAGGCTGGGAAGGAAGTTAGTAGGCACAGGGGCAGGTGCAATGCTGGTGAGATGGGTAGGAAACTGGCTGCAGGAAGGCAACAGAGGGTGGTGGTGGGTGGGGGAGCTCTCACACCCAAGGGCAGTGACGAGTGGTGTCCCACAGGGCTCGGTGTTGGGACCAGTGTTGTTTGGGATATTCATTGCAGACATATCATGGGACATCAAGAGCAAGATCAGTCTGTTTGCTGATGATACCAAGGTTGGAGCGGTGGTGGATGACCTAGGGGGATGGCAGGGGTTGCAGGATGATCTGGCAAAGCTTGAAACCTGGTCAGACACCTGGCAACTGGGCTTTAATGCCAAAAAGTGCAAGGTGATGCATTTTGGGATGAAGAACCCAAGGAGGACTTACCAGCTAGGGGAGTGCAGCTGGCCCAGACAGAGGAGGAGAAGGATCTGGGTGTGCTCATCACAGGTCAATGAACAACTCGGCACAGTGTAGGAAGGCAGCTGCAAAGGCCAACAAAATGCTGGGTTGTATTGCAAGGGTATATCCTCAAGGAGGAGGAGGTGATTCTGCCACTGTATGGGTCATTAGTTAGACCACACCTGGAGTACTGGTGCAGTTCTGGCGTCCGTATCTGAAAAGGGACATTAAGTTACTGGAGGGAGTGCAGCGGGGCGACAAAGATGATCAGGGGTCTGGGGACTTATCATATGGAGAGAGGTTGAAGGAGTGGAACATGTACTCACTGGAGGAGAGGAGAGACAGGGGGACATGATTGAAACCTTTAAATACATGAAAGGAATAAACAAGACAGGTACAGAGGGCTGTTCAAAGTAAGAGGAGGGAGGGCCACCAGGGGCCATGATATGAGACTGGAGCGAGGAAGGTTCAGGAGGGAGATGAGGAGACACTTTTTACAGAGAGGTGGTGGCTGGGTGGAATGCGTTACCTGCAGAAGTGGTATGCAGTAGAACAGTGGACTGCTTCAAACGAGGATGGGACAGGACAAGGGGGGAGGGTTAATGAAGGGGAAGGGTGGAAGGGAGGGGCAGCTGCAGAATAAGGGGTGCTAGCTGCACATTCGAGCAGACTTGATAGACCTCTAGGCCTTTATCTGCTGGCAAATTTCGTATGTTCGTATGTTCGTATGTATGTCCATTTAAACTGCCTACGAAGCATCCAGTGACCCTATCTGATCATTGGCTTTAGCTTTTCTTCTAATCTTTATTATTCCTTTGTTTCTGCCCCATACATGTTTGAAGCCCACCACTGTATGAGCAGCCACCACCTCCTGAGGCAGGCTATTCCATGCATCCACCACCCTTTCCATAAAAAAGAGCTTCCTGACATTTCCCCCTTATGTGGCCACCCCTCAGTCTCATGTCGTGTCCTCTTGTCCTGGCACTACTATTAATCTGGAATATGTTGTCCCCTTCCACCTTGTTAATGCCCTTGAGGTACTTGAATGTTTCTATCATGTCACCTCTCTCCCTCCTTTGTTCCAGCGTGTACAAATTGAGGTCCCTCACTCTCTCCTCGTAAGGCCTGTGATGTAATCCCTTCACCATTTTGGTCGCCCTCCTCTGCACTGTCTCTGTTTTGTCAATGTCCTTTTGAAGGTGTGACCTTCAGAAGTGTACACAGTATTCAAGGTAAGGTCTCATCAGGGTCTTGTACAGTAGAACCATTACCTCCCTCCTTCGACTTGTGAGTCCCCTTCCAGTACACCCCAACATCCCACTGGCCTTTCCCACCGCCTTTGCCATTTGTCTAGCAGCCTTCAAGTAATCTGTATTATAACTCCCAAGTCCCTCTCCTCATTAATTACTGCCAGCAGCTCCCACCCCACCTGTAGCTCGCCCCAGGGTTCCTGCTCCCCACATGCATGATTTTGATCTTCTATGCATTAAACCTTAGCTGTCATGCCCCGATCATCTCTCCAGAAGTTCCAGGTCTTTTTTCATCCTTTCCACCCCCTCCGGAGTATCCACCCTGTTGCAGATCTTGGTGTCATCCGCAAACAGGCAAACCTTTCCCTCCAGCCCATCTGCAATGTCACTGATGAAGACATTGAAGAGTACTGGCCCCAGAACTGACCCACTGGTCACCTCCCTTTCATCTCATTGGGTTCCATTCACTTAAGGTGCATTTGGCCGCTATATCAGCTTTCCATGCCCCTACTGAGGGTCATATGGTTGCACAACTGGAGGTGTCCCGTACTTTCCTGAGAGGTATTCTTCATATAAAACATCCTATCCGCAATCTTGTCCTGTCTTGAGAACCTCATGTTGGCTCCTTTTGATCCGTCCACGTGTTGTGACTTACATTTCCTGTCATGGAAACCATGTTATTTTTAGTTGCGATCACTTCTGCTCGAAGGATTTCTGAGCTTCAGGTTTTAATATGTAATCCTCCATCTCTGATTTGCTGGAGCTTCTTTGTGTACAAGTCCTAAGTTTTTACCAAAGGTGATATATCTGAGTTTACATTGAATCAAGTGATACACCTTCATGTCTCTTACCCTGAGCATGCCAGTCAAGGTGAGGCACTGCTCCATACTTCAGATGTACACAGAATACTCTGATACTGTGTGAATTGCATCAGGGACTGCAGAAAGTCCTCTCAGCTTTTTGTTTTGTTCACCCCTCAGAAAAGGGGCACACCTGTGTCTAAACAGTAAACAGTGCTTGTCCAAATGGCTGGTACATTGTATTATTTCTGTTATAGGAAGTATGGTAAGGAGCTTCCTGGTGTGGTTCATGGTCACTTCACAAGGGGAATAGCCACTTCTGTTACTTGTTTCAGAAATGTTGGCGACTGCTGACATTTGTGCTCCAGCTTGCCTTGCTGTATGGGTGTGGGTTTAGCTGCTTCCGCTTGCTGTCCTTTTAGATGCGATTGCTAAAAATTACACCAAACTGCTCCCTGTGGTTAGTAGAATATAGCTCTGTTGTTCAATTCATTTTTAACTCACTTTTTTCTGTTATATTATTAAATGTTGCGGCTTGAGGGAGAGCACATGCAGGACACAACCTGCCTGACAGAGGGCTCTGTAGTGCCTCTCAGGTTACACCTTCTTAAGCCAGCATGTCAGCAAGGGTGTAGAACAAGTACTTTGAGAACCAGTTTCAAGCTCTGGATTGTTAATTTTAATGGGAAGCTGGTGCCAAGAAATGTTAGCGTTAGGGAATAATTATCCAAAGTGATAAGTTGGTATAAATGTGGAAGGTGGTTGGTGTGTTAGATGTTGAATTTTTGTGTGTGTGTGTGTGTTTTTTTTGGGGAGGGGGGAGGGGGGACTTTTTATCTATTTTTCTTTCCAGAAACTGGCCAGGATGTCGCCCTCACCTGTCTTCTCCACGCTGGATGGCACCCCTCTGGAGGTTGTCCCTGCCTTCAAGTACCTTGGTGTGTGGCTTGATTGTAAGCTCAACATCTATGCCCAGATTGATGCCATGCATGCCAAACTTCACCCTGAGCTTGGTGCCGTGTACCACAACAAGGGCTGCTGTTTCCTCCAGATCTGCCAGGAGCTGGTCACCAACATGGTTCTCCCGGTCTTCAACTATGCGGATGTGGTCTATGGCACTGCCCCTTCCTCTTCCCTTGCCAAACTGGATACCCTCTGCAGTGCCTTCTGTTATTTCGCTACCAGCTGTCCCCTCCACACTCATCATTGCTCCAGCTATTCCTTCCTCTCCATCCTCCCACTACCCTTACATCACCGGACCCATTGTGCCTCGTTCATTGCTAAATACTGGTCGGGTTCCTTCCTTCTTATCTCTCCTCACTCCTCTCCTTGTCCCTCCTCCTCTTACTCTCCCTGCTCCAGGGATTCCTGCATTTTCTCCATTCCCTACCCTCACTTCTCTGCTGGGCAAGCTGCCTTCTCTTACTGACTTCCTTCCCTTTGGAACCTGCTCCCCTCTCCCCTCCACCTCTCACCTTCACTCCCAGCCCTTAGATACCAGCTAAGGCTCGTTCCTGCTCCCCCTGTCTCTGTCAACTCCCCCTCTTAACTCTTCTTCCCATTTCTTCAAACCCCTCCCTCCATAGGACCCCCTAATTGTAGGCTAATTATGTCTGCACCCCTGTCTGATTCTGTATCCTATAGCACTGTCACCCTCCCAAACAGGCATTTGTGCACTTTACTGTGTCCTTGCACACTCGTCCTCATAACAGTGCATTGAAACTTGCTGCTACCTGCCTAGTCACTTCATTGCTCTTGCACCTGTTATGATTGTCTATGTAACCACACCATGATGTTTTGTAATTTTACTGTTTCTGTACTCGCCTTGCCTTCTCCCCCAGGTCACACCTGGAAACAAGCCTCAGCTCAGTGGGTCTTTCCCAGTTAACAATTTTAAATAAATATTCCTCTTCTTTGTGATTTTGACCCAGTTTCCTCCCTTTCCATTTCATGGCTTCTTACACTGGTTGCACTATGCTGCTGCTGCTTCTCTTTGGCTGCCCAGTTAACACTGCAGTTCGACGAGTAGAGTCCATTCATTAGGGCAACTTGTCCAGAGCCAGTTTATGGAAGGAAACCATTGAACACAGTAGCCAAGGGAGCTCTGCCGTGGAGCCAGAATTCGCCCTGGCTAGGTCAGCCTCTCTGTGTTGAAGATGGAAGTTGCTGGTCTCTGGGCCAAGCTGGCTAGGATCCAAAGTACCTCTTGCCCCACCCAGGGACCACAGTCTACCACCATTGCCAGAGAAGCTGCCTAGGGAAAAAAGGGCCAGTTGGATCATGGTGGGCTCTGGAAGAGGGGGTGGCAGGTGTGGGACACATTCCTCAGCCTGTGCCTCTACTCATCTCCTTCACAATTCTGGGAGGACAGGACTACCAAGAGAAGGCACAGGAAGTAGTGGCAAGGGAGTATCTGGGTGGTTTTCTGAAGGAGAGGCCCTAAGGTGGGAGTTAGAGGACCCCAGCAGAAGAGAAAGCAGCTTCTGATGGGGGAGTCAGTTGTTATGGAGGGAAGATTTGGGAACAAGAAGGGAGAAGAGAGGGAGATTAGGTGCCTACCTGGTGCCACTTCTTGGAGGGATAGGCAGCAGATCCTAAGTATTGCTAGGGTGGCAGGCAATGGGGGGAGGCTGGATGTCATTGCCCAACCTGGGGACTAATGACCTTGCAAGGGACGGGGCTGGGATTGTGCAGGAACAATTCAGGGAACTGGGGAGGGGCCTAAGGCAAGTAGTGTGCACAGTGGTATTCGTCAAGGTGCTGCCTGTCTACAGCTGAGTGGAGGCTAGGATACTCTTCAGCAGGAACTTCAACTTTTGGTTGAAGGAATGGTGCAGTGAGATGGTGTTTGACTTCATTGGGGACTGGTTGAAGGAAGCAGCAGAGTAGTAGAGAACAAGGGGGAAGGGAACAAAAGTTGCAAAAAGAGAAAATGAGACAGGACACAAGGTGGGAGAAGGGTTGCAGGAAGAGTAGGAGCAAGGTGTGGAGGGCCATGTGTGCAAATGCACGGAGTCTTGGAAGTAAAATTCCAAAACTAGAGGCCATCATGGGGGAGGCACACCTAGATGTTGTGGCCATTACTGAGTTGGTGGTGCAGAGGGATCCATCACTGGAACATGGCCATACAAGGCTACACTCATTTCAGGAAGGAGAAGGGGTTGCGCTATGTGTAACAGAGAGTATCAAAGTGATGGAAATGCAAGGGAACCGGGGGCGAAGGAGAGGCTAGAGGTACTGTGGGTCACCCAGAAGACAGGAGCGAGAGTCACTATTCATACTGGGTGATATACAAACCTCCAACACTGGAAAGAATTGTGTAAGGCACTGGGGAAGCCATCAACATGATGGCAGAAAAGGGAGAGGTGCTGCTGGTGGGGCACTTCAGTCTGCTGGATGTAGATTGGAGCCTCCCATCCATGCCCTTGGCTAGAAGCGGGGGCATCCTAGACTCCCTGTATGGGATGTTTCTCAGGCAACTAGTCAGAGAGCCTACTCATGATGGGGCAATACTGAACATGGTACTGACCAACAGGGACAGTATTGCAGCCGTCAAAGGTGGGATGCCACCTGAGGTCCAGAACACTGTACAGTGTTAACATAAGGATAGTGGCAGAGGCAAGCCACACAAGGACAAGGGTCTTGGACTTCAGGAGGGAAGATTTGATAAAAATGGGTGAATGCCTCAGAGACAACCTAGTGGGGGAAGTGCCTGGGCAGTGTGAAGGAACAGTGGACCAAATTAATGGCTGGCATACTGAAGGCAACAAACCTCTGCACAACAGAAGTGAGCAGAAGCAAGAGGTAAAAGAGACCACTGTGGTTGTTGAGGGAAGTGGTTGCAAAGGTAAAGGCTAAAAGAGTAGTATTCAACTGGTACAAGGAGAGCTAGAGGGAAGAAGATAGGGAAGTGTACCAGGAGAAGCAGTGAAGGCATGAGAGGCGCAAAGGCACAAACTGAGGGAAGGACTAAGGGGGACAAGGCCCTTTCATGTTTGCTTGCACGCATGTGCAAGAAACATAGTGCCATCATCCGAGTTTTCAGAGGTGTGTCACCCCCTCTTCCAATTCAGTCAGTGTGTTGGCAGGCGCGGCCCCAGTCCACCAATGCATGCTGGAGCTGTCTATGACAAGCTCCAAAATGCAGTGGCATACAGTTGAAAGGGGGAGCTACGCTTCACTGGGCAGCGATAAGATATTGCCTGCTCTCGTGCAGCTCCCCCACACACACACACACACACACACACACACACACACACACACACAAGCATGCATACGCATACTGCGTGCTGCCCCCCAGAGCACACCACGTATAGCGGCAGGTTGCCCAATCCTCCGTCGGCTGTGCTGCGCCTCCCACCCCCAAGCTTCCACATGCCACGCTGTGCCCATCCCAGCATGGCAACTCATAGAATAGCCGACGGGGATCCACTGTCCTCACCCCCGAGTACTGGGTGCCACGCTGGGGAGCCCACCCTAATGTGGCAATAGATGTTATAGCCCGGCAGGGTACCCAATCCCGGCGTCGGCTCCACGCTCCAACCAGCTGTCTTGTGCCACGCTGGGAGTCCACCCAGTGGCAAACGCCCCACGCCGTCCAATTAAAAAAACTGTAAATTAAAACGGTCCCACGCAGTCTCCTGCCCTCCCACTACTCCTGCACCCACCCACCGCGCACTCCTGTCCTCCCACACCCCCCACCCCATACTATTTCTCCGGAACTCGCCGCGACGATCTTCAGTGGACCGGGAACACGCTTGCACCTTCAAAGCCGACCGCGAACTGAGGAAATGCCGGTAAGCTGTATAATGGGATAGATAGGGTGTTTTCAACTTTGTTGCATATCTCAGGCGTTTTTTGGAATTTTTCACCAAATTTTCAACATGGGGTTTTGGGACCCCTTCTCATGAATACTGTCACTGTCATGGCGTTATTCAAGGCCGAGAAGGGTGATTTACGCAGTCACTCGCGCGGAAATCACCTTTAAGTCGATTAACAAAACGACACTGCCAGTGTTCATAAGGTGGGCCTCTCTTGAAAATTTGGTGGAAAATTCAAAAAATGATTGTTTTTCATGTTGCATGCGATAGTTGCTACGCACACTCGTAAGTTCGCGAATTTTCAATATTTTCACCCAGATTTTCAACATTGCCATTTTACCACACTTTCTTATGAGCAGTACAGCTGTCATTTTTCACATCTCACCCAAAATGTGTTTCCGCCCATAGCACACTGGCGCAGTCGGTGTGCGAAATCAATGTACAGGACAAATTAAGAAAATCACAGTGACACTGTTCATGAGCAGAGATCTTAAAATGGCTATGTTGAAAATTTGGTGAAAAAATTCCTAAAAATGACTGTTTTACGAGCGTGCGTTATGCAGTTCCTATGCATGCTCGTAAGTTTACAAATTTAATATTTTCACTCCAGATTTTCAATATTGCCATTTTATTACACTTCCTTATGAACAGTACAGCTGCCATTTTTCATATGCCACCCAAAATGTGTTTTCGCACATGTAGCACACAATGGTGCTGTTGGTGTGCGAAAGCAATGTTTGGGACAGATTAAGAAAATCACAGTTACACTTTTCATGAGCAGAGGTCTTAAAATGGCTATGTTGAAAATTTGGTGACAAAAGTCCATAAAATGACTGTGTTACGAGTGAGCATTGCGCAGTTTCCACGCACCCTCATAAGTTCATGACTTTGTAATATTTTAAGTCCAGATTTTCACCAGTGGCATTTTTCCACACTTCCTTATTTACAGTACAGCTGTCATTTTTCACAACATGGCCGAAGTGTGTTTTCACACTTTCAGCGCAGAGATGCGTGGTCGCTGTGGGAAATCATTGTTCGGGACAGATAAAGAAAATCACAGTGACACTGTTCATGATCGGAGGCACCAAAATGCCTGAGTTGACAATCTGCTGTAAAAAAATCCCCAACCTAATTATATTACGGGTGTGCTGTACAGTTTCTATGTATGTTCGTGATTTCACCATTTTTTAAATATTTTTACTGCAAATTTGCAACATTGCCATTTTTACACCTCCCCATGAACAGTACAGCTGTCATTTTTACATCCTGTTCGAATGTTTTGCACCTGTGGTGCTAAATGCCATAGTCGCTGTGCATAAACAGCTTTGCTAACAAATTGATATTCCCCTGTTCATGAGGGTGGGTCACAAAAAACATGTTGAACATTTGGAGTGAAAATACCAACCAATACCTGAGTATTAGAGTTTCCAACCATAACGCCCAACCCTGTAGAGAATGACAGGCATCAGGGGTGTGACTTGGGATTCTTGCCTGTAATGCATACCATTCCACACCCGCAGCCAGTGAGACATCGAGGTATGCCTTGGACTCTTCGGCCCCAGAGTTCACCCCATTCTCCTATATCGCACCCATCTCACTGTATTTCCTAATGGAATGGGGTGCGCATAAGGGCCAAAGACCCCAAGGAACACCATGACACTTGTCAGTGTCTGCAGGGTGGGGTGTGGTGAAATGGCGTGGCCGTTATGCCTGATGACCCAAAGGCACACCCCAATGCCTGTCACTCTCTGCAGGGTGGTGGTGGGGTTGGCTTCAGTTCAATACTTCACTGCTATTCCTATTACGCAGCTCTGTGACTTCTACACTACCACTGCCAATGCCAGCAAACAAACATTCGGCATTGACAAATGCTTGTTTAAATACTCAGGTGAAAAGAGGAACACAAGGGGAGGGACTGTGCAGTTAAGAAGGGTAGGGAGAGACTGTACAGAACAGGATCAGTAAAAAGCAGATATCCTGAACAGATATTTTTTCATAGTTGGGGGAGGGGAGGTGACCACATAAAAGCAGCAGGAATTACTGGAGGGAGGCAGAAGTTAATTCACAGAGGAAAGAGTCCTGAGAGTGGTGAATCTAGAAGTGGTTAAGGCTATGGGGCCAGACAGGGTACACCCAAAGGTGCTGAGGGAGCTCTGGGAGGTACTGGCTGCACTCCTGTCAGCCCTGTTCAGCAGCTCACTGGTAGTGGTTCCAGAGGACTGGAGGAGAGCAGATGTAGTTCACTTCCTAAAAGTGGCAGCAAGGAGGAGGCTGGCAACTGTAGACTGATCAGTCTGATGACAATGGCGGGGAAGTTAATAAAGATACTTTTAAAAGAAAAGCAAGTGAAGTATTCGGCAGTGAAGTAGTGAAGAATCCGACAGGTTACAAGACCTGAGGCAGCACGGATTCACGGGGTGGGGGGAGGTCATGTCAGATACGAATTCTGCCAGCAAAAACAGGCCTTATAGTCTATCAATTTAGTCTACTCGAATGCGTAACTAGCACCCTTATATTGCAGCTGCCCCCCTCACTTTTACCCCCCTCGCACCCTGTCCCATGCCCTTTTAAAACTGTCCACTGTGCTACAGGATACCACCTCTTCGGGTAGAGTGTTCCATTTCTCCACTACCCTCTCTGTGAAAAAATGTCTCCTCATCTCTCTCCGATATCTTCCACCCTCCAACCTGAGACCATGCCCTCTGATGTCCCTTCCTCTCCTCCGCTTAAATATCCCTTCTGTGCCTGAGATGAACCTGATTGAATTCTTTGACTGGGTAACCAGGGAAGTGGGTCAAGGTGGGACAGGGAGCATGGCCTACTTAGACTTCAGCAAGGCCTTCGATACTGTACCACAGAGAAGCTTATAAGAAAACTGAGCAGTCTGGGGGTGCGACCCAAGGTGGTAAACTGGGTATGAAATTGGTTCATGGATAGTTGACAGAGGGTGGTGGTAAACAGCACTAGCTCCAGTGAGAGGAGATTGAACAGTGGGGTTCCTCAGGGCTCAGTACTGGGACCAGTCCTCCTTAATGTCTATGTAAGTGACATTGCAGAAGAGCTGAAAGAGAAGGTATGCCTCTTTGCAGATGACACCAAAATCTGCAATAGGGTAGATACTCTGGAGGGGGTGGCGAGAATGAGTAGAGATCTGAGAAAACTTGAGGAGTGGTCAAGGGAATGGCAGCTGAGTTTCAATGCAAAATCATGCACCTAGGGCACAGAAACCCAGAGGCAGTGTATAGAATGGGAGAAGAGGTACTGACAGTCACTAAACAGGAAGAGAACCTGGGGTAATCATATATGATGACCTGAAGTTGGCAAAACAGTACAGCAAGGCAGTAGGCAGGGCCAGCGGGATGCTGGGGTGCATAGGGAGGGGGTATCACTAGCATAAAGAGAAAGGTGGTGTTACCACTGCAGTGCTCATTGGCAAGACCTCACCTGGAGTACTGTGTCCAGTTCTGGAGACCACATCTCAGGAAGGAAATAGATAGAGTAGAGGCTGTCCAGAAGAGGGCAAGTAAAATGGTGCAGAGCCTGCATCATAAGCTCTGTGAGGAGAGACTGAGGGATCTCAATATGTACTCCTGGAAGTGGAGGAACATGACAGAGACTTATAAATACCTCTCGGGGAGAATAAGGTACAGGAGAGGAGTGTTTTTCAGAAGAGAAGGTACACAAGAACATGCAGTGATACTGGAAGGGGAAAATTTAGGAGGGATGTGAAGAAGTGCTTCTTCACTGAAGAAGTGATGGACACTTGGAACAGTCTTCCAGTGGAGGTGCTTGGAGATGAAACAATGTTGGGATTCACACATGCATGGGATAGGTGGGGGGGGGGGCAGCCAAAGATCAGGTAGGATCTGCAGTGACAGCATAGGTGGGGGAAAAATGGGCAGACTGGGCGGGCCAACCGGTCCTTATCTGACAACAAATTCTGTGTTTCTGATGGCACAGCAACAGGAGGGCTGGTTGTTCCCTGCTGGTGACCAGGGTTAGGAATGTTACATTGGACCAGGTTGCTCTGGCAGCTGATGTCTTTCTGCATGGCATCTCCTCCTTCCCTACCTATGTGTAGGAAGTTGACTGTCTCTGGCTTTGTGGTATTACGCCACAGCCAGGTGGTATCTTGGCTGGGAAGAGACTGTCTATGGACAAGTGCTTCAGGCTGGGGGAGGTTTTAGTCAGGGGAGAGAAGTTAGGGAGTGTAAAAGGAATTTATTAAAAAAAAGCCAAAGATAGTTGGCATTCATTCATGGGAAGGAACTCAAAGAACCTGTGACATCTCAACGAAATTTGGAAAATGTATTTGCACACAGTTCTGCTTGTACATTTTATATTTTCTGAATTTATCTTCCTCTATCTCATTTACTAATGACAGCTGCTTGAAAAAAGGAGCCTTGTCCCTCAGACTTCATCTACTTCTTTTGCCTGTCTGCATGTGATGTCATAATCTTCGGTTTATGAATCACACTTGGTTGCCATGGAAATACTTATGATGTCACAAGCAGTAGGTTATTGCAATGCACGTAGAAAAGCAGCAGGAAAAGCTAGTGTTTAAAGGATGAGGAGCCAGTTTCCAAACAAATGTCCTTAGTAATGTAGCATAAGGGAAAATAAAAATCAGGAAATAAAGGAAATTCAGTCAACTACAACTATGTATTATTTCCAGAGTTTTCTCAGAGGCCTCCCAGGTTCTTTAACCAGTTTCAAGGCACCAGCTGTAGCATCACATTATGTAGGTCAGCTTCCCCAGCATGTCTCAGCATTAGAAGTTCTGATAACGGGCTGGTTCTGTTGCACAGCCATAGCACATTGCATTGTCAATGGAGTGACTGGGGTTTACATTTGAGCATTGGAATCCCACGCTGGGGCTGGATATCTCACAGAAGTGAGGTGCTCAGGTCCTGGGGAGGAAGGAGTGTTGGGTCCTTCTGGAATTTGCATACCCCTTGCCAGCTGACCAAGAAGTGTCACTGGCTGTGAAGGCAGCAGTCTGACCCCCCCCCCAAGGCCAGAGGAACACTGTAGTTGTGGAAACTACATTGTTTTTGGGGAGGGGGGAGGAGATGACAAAAAAAGTTTAATACCATGCAAATAACCTAAGTACACTCTACGGACCAGGATGCATTCTGTCAGCACACACCACTTCAAGGAGAGGGAGGGAGCATGCATATGCACTCCTGGATGCAAACAGCTTCTGGCAAAGATGCATCTAGATCGGGAAGGGATGCATGGATGAGTGTGCACCACTGAAGTCTGTGGGCAGTCAGGTTGGCGGGCCCAAGAATGCTGGCACCCTAATGCCACACTGACTGAATAAATTGTAAAGGAAACTGCACTCCAGGAAAAATCACTGAAACATGATTTTTATGTTTCCTTGTGCTTGCGCAAGAAACATCTTGTGGTAGAATGACATTTGAGAGGAGTGTCAGGGACGAGTCCAATGCAGAGTACATTATAGTGGGGTTGACCATGACAGACCAATGTCCACACAAGCAAAGAGTGACGGTGGTTGGAATTTCACAGCGGGGAAGCGGCCGCACTTGAAAAGGAATGAAGCGTTCTTCATTTACATAATGCTGTCCGCCCTGCTTCCTCCAGTCCCTACACTCGGCATCATGCAATGAAACCCTCCTATTCCCTCCCACTGCGTGCTGCCTGTTCCCCCATCGGACTGGCAGTGATCTAACAAAACCATCCTGCTCCCTCTACTGCATGCTGCCTACCCCGCACCCTCTGTTCCCCCAGGCAGCATTCAGTTGAGCCCTCCCACTGCGTGCTGCCCACCCTGTGCCCTCTGTTCCCACAGCATCCAAATGATCCCTCTTGCTCCCTCCCACTGCGTGCTTCCTGTCCCACACCCTCTGTCCACCCGGCATCCAAATTATCCATCCCGTTCCCTCCCACTACGTGCTGTCCACTCCACTCCCTCCGTTCCCCATGCTGACATCAGAGTGCCCAATCCCCATGTTGGCATTATCTAAACTCCTCCCCCCCGGACACTGGGGAGCCCACTCCCAGTGTGTGGAAATAAACATTTTTTTCCCTGTTAGAAAAAAAAAAGAAAACTGTCCCCCGATGTTTTTTTTAAAGCCTGTAAAAAAGAAAACAGTCCCTCACTGTCTCTCCTGTACCCCTCCCCCATTCTGACCCTCCCTCTATGTACCCACTTCCCCGCACCCCTCCTTACCCCATACTTATCCTCCGAGGTCGACAGCTGCGATCTTCTAAGGACCGGGACACGTCTGCATTCTTCAAAGCCAAACTGTGAACTGCGGAATCAAGGTAAATGCTGTATAATGGCTGTCAATGGGAGTTTCAAGTTGTGTTAATATCTCAGCTATTTTTAGGAATTTTGACCCCTAATTTTCAACATGGAGGTCTTGGGACCCCACCTCATGAACACTGTCACTGTCATTTCGTTACTCAGTCTGGAAAGGTGATTTCACGGTCACTGCGCGGAATCACCTATCGGGATTGATTAATGAAATAACAGTGCCAATGCTCATGAGGAGAGGTCCCAAAAAGCCCATGTTGAAAATTTGGTGCACAAAGTCCCCAAAATGACTGCGTTACAAGCCTGCATTGTGCAGTTTCTATGCACACTCGTAACTTTGCCAATTTTTAATATTTTCACTCCAGATTTTCAACATTGCCATTTTTCACACCTCCTCATGAACAGTACTGCTGTCATTTTTCGCATCCTGCCCAAACTGTGTTTTCATACCTGTGGCACAGAATGGCATGGGCGCTGTGCAGAATCACCTTTCAGGATGAGTGAACGAAATGACAGTGGCACTCTTCATGAGGTGATATCCCAAAAAGGCCATGTTGAAAATTTGGTGAAACAACTTCAGACAAGCATTTGTCAATGCTGAATGTTTGCTTGCTGGCATTGGCATTGGTAGTGTAGAAGTTACAGAGCTGCATAATAGGAATGGCAGCGAAGTATTGAACTGAAGCCAACCCCACCACCACCCTGCAGAGAGTGACAGGCATTGGGGTGCGCCTTTGGGTCGTCAGGCATAACGACCACGCCATTTCACCACACCCTACCCTGCAGACACTGACAAGTGTCACTGTGCCTTGGGGTCTTTGGCCCTTATGCGCACCCCATTCCATCAGGAAATACGGTGAGATGGGTGCGGTATAGGAGAATGGGGTGAAGTTTGGGTCCGAAGAACTGAGGCACACCTTGATGCCTCTCACTGGCTGCAGGGTGTGGGTGGGGTGGAATGGTATGAGCATTACAGGCAAGAATCGCAGTCACACCCCTGATGCCTGTCATTCTCTACAGGGTTGGGCGTTATGGTTGGAAACCCTAATACCTCAGGCATTAGTTGGTATTTTCACTCCAAATTCTCAACATGGTTTTTTGTGACCCTCACCTCATGAACAGTGGGAATATCAGTTTGTTAGCGGAAAGCTGCTTATGCACAGCGACTACGGCATTTAGCACCACAGGTGCAAAACACATTCCGAACAGGATGTGAAAAATGACAGCTGTACTGTTCATGGGGAGGTAAAAATGGCAATGTTGAAAATCTGCAGTAAAATATTTAAAAAACTGGATGAAGTCATGAGCTTATGAGAAACTGTGCAATGCACACCCATAATGTAACTAGTTTGGGGATTTTTTACAGCAGATTGTTAACACAGGCATTTTGGGACCTCCAATCATGAACAGTGTCAGTGTGATTTTCTTTATCTGTCCCAAACAATGATTTCCCACAGCGACCACGCATTTCTGCGCTGAAAGTGTGAAAACACATTTCGCCATGTTGTAAAAATGACAGCTGTACTGTACATAAGGAAGTGTGAAAATGCCACTGGTGAAAATCTGGACTGAAAATATTACAAATTCATGAACTTACGAGGGTGCGTGGAAACTGCACAATGCTCACTCGTAACACAGTCATTTTATGGAGTTTTGTCACCAAATTTTCAGCATAGTCATTTTAAGATCTCTGCTCATGACCAGTGTCACTGTGATTTTCTTAATCTGTCCCAAACATTGTTTTCACACACCGACTGTACCATTGTGCGCTACATGTGCAGAAACACATTTTGGGCGAGATGTGAAAAATGGTAGCTGTACTGCTCATAAGGAAGTGCGGTAAAATGGCAATGTTGAAAATCTGGAGTGAAAATATTGAAAATTTGCGAACTTACGTGATGCGTAGGAACTCTGCACGTTTCTCTAAAACAGTCATTTTAGGATTTTTCACCAAATTTTCAACATAGCCATTTTAAGACCTCTGCTCATGAACAGTGTCACTGTGATTTTCTTAATGTGTCCCATACATTGATTTCGCACACCGACTGCGCCATTGTGCGCTACATGGGCGGAAACACGTTTTGGGTAAGATGTGAAAAATGACAGCTGTACTGATCATAAGGAGGTGTGGTAAAATGGCAATGTTGAAAATCTGGAGTGAAAATATTGAAAATTTGCGAACTTATGAGCGTGCATAGGAACTCTGCAATGCACGCTCGTAAAACAGTCATTTTTAGGAATTTTTTCACCAAATTTTCAACATAGGCTTTTTGAGAGCCCACCTTATGAACACTGGCAGTGTCGTTTTGTTAATGGGTCCTGAAAGGTGATTTCGCGCAGTGACTGCGAAATCACCCTTCGGGCCCGATTAACGCCATGACAGTACAAGAATTCATGAGGAGGGGTCCCAAAAAACTCATGTTGAAAGTTTGGGCCCAAATTCCCAAAAATGCCTGAGATATGCAACAAAGTTGGAAAACCCTATTTATTCCATTATACAGCTTACCGGCATTTCCTCAGTTCGCAGTCGGCTTTGAAGAGTGCAGACATGTTCCCGGTCCACCGATGATCGTCGCGCCAAGCTCTGGAGGTAAGTATGGGGTGGGGGTGTGGGGAGGCAGGGTGAGCAGTGGGTGGAGTGCGGGTTGTGGGATGGGCGGGAGACTGCGAGGAAGGTTTTCTTCTTTACAGGATTTTAGGCAGCCTGGGGCGTTTGCCACGCTGGGTGGGCTCCCAGCATGGCAGCTGGAAAGACTGTTTGGGGGCTGGAGCTGGCGGGGCATTTGGCACCCCGTGAGCCATAACATGCTTTGCCACGCTGGGGTGGGCTCCCAGCGTGGCACATGAAACTTTTCTGGGGGCGTGCAGCAGTGGAGCTAATGGGGATTGGGCACCTCATTTATGACAGTTCTTGCCATGCTGGGTGGGCTCCAGCGTGGCACCTGGACAGCTGTTGTTGGGGGAGGGTGGAGCCGACAGGGATTGACACCCCGCCAGCCACACAGTGTGTGTGTGTGGGGGAGGTTGCATCAGCACGCATGCATGCTTGCGTGTCTGTGTGGGGGAGAGCTCTGCTCACTGAAGCGGAGCTCTCCTTTCAACTGTATGCCACTGTATTTCCTGCTGCCATAGACAGCTGCAGCAGTGATTGGTGCACTGCGACCGTGCCTGCAAACACACTGACTGAATTGGAAGAGGCTGACACACCTCTAGAAAACTCGTATGATGGCACTATGTTTCTTGCATATGCGTGCAAGCAAACATAAAAATGGTAGAGTTACACCCAGTGATTCAAAATTTTTCTACACATGCATGTAACTTTGGTCACTTTCAATATTTTCAGTCCAAAATTTGAATATAGCCATTTTTTTCACGCCTCCTCGTGAACGGTACAGCAGTCATTTTTCACATCCTGCCCAAAATGTGTTTTCGCACCTGTGACATGGAATGCTGTTTTCCCACAAATTTGAAAATTTTCACCTACAGGATTCATGAGGTGAAGTGATGATAAGACTATTTTCAACATTTGGGTTCAAAATATGAACAAATGACAAAGTTATGGCCATTCGTTGACATTTCGGTACGCATACTCTTAACTGTGGAAATCTTAAATATTTGCACCCCATATATTTTTTTTTATTTATACTCCTGCTCCACAGTCCTCTCTATCTGGAGGGAGCCCCCGCCACGTCCCCCAACGTCCACCAGCCGACATGCTACCCCCAGGGCTTACCCCCCCACCAAGACCGTGGGGGTCCACCCCAACCATGACCGGATCCAGTGCAGGGGTCAGCGCCATGGCTATTTGGGGCAGAATCTGCAAGTTCCCTCCATCATAAACCATGAGCTTTTTTTCTCCTGGTTTCTCCCCTTCAGGTGTGGAGAGTGCAAGGGTACCAGCGATAGTACTGTATATGCTGTCATGCACGCACCCCTTCAGGCATCTGCCCCTCCTCTGACCCAATGTCTGCACCATCCGTGTGCCAGCTCCCAGTCACCGCTATGGGCCAGGCATGCACTGACAAGTGGTTGCCCCCCTTCCCAGAGAAGGAGAGCTGTCACTGGAACACTTGATACTTCTCCTCCCCTGCCAATCCCCAGTGGCCTCTGCTCACTCCCGAACTCTGTTGCCAGCATGGCGCAAGGTGTAGCATCCAGTGCCTCAACCCTCAGTGCCACCATGCCAGTAATGCGCCCAACATTTTCAACATAACCTTATTAACCGAGCTTCTGTATTCAAATGCTGTCCAAAATATGACAGCTTGCCAAAATATACTTCAGGCAGGGTCTTCCTCCCACCATGGGTGTAGTAATGCATATGTCAAGTAAGCCATGAATTACAAGCTGATTGGATATGGGGCAGCCTTTTGGGCCCTGACAATTGATTTTGGTTACTCCTACTGTCTGATATCCACCCCATTGTTATCTGTTTGCATAAAATATAATGTTAAATGTAAGAAACTGAGTACTTCTTTTTTTTTTTGCCTTTATTATGCAATTCCTGAAATACAATATGAGGTGTACAAGACATCTGAGCAACAAAAATGGACATTTCTACAATGGGGTATGGGGCAGCAGAGAGGCACCAATGATTTCTGGCTTACAAATGTTATTTTGCTAGCTACATCACTGCCTCCCACCTGAAGTTCAACTAACACAATACACCACTGCTACATAAACTATGCAAGGAAACATTTGGCATTGACGAATGCTTGTTACCGACTTAGATTCAGTTCACTGTCTATACTTAGGCTGTCCAGCTGGGCTCTTCTCAGTCTCCAGGGGCCCGATATTCAAACATTTGTGCAAGCACAAACAACTTTTGCAAGCCAGATTTTGCACTGGAATGCGATATTCAAAAGGGGCAGTTGTGCGGGTAAACATGGTTAGTGCCCGCACAAAACAATGTATGCAGGTGGGCATAAGGGAGAGCCGGAACAGGAATATCTTCACAGCCCCATATATAGCACATTTGCACTGCACAAAAGGACTTTGCGTGGTCCAGTTGCACAGTGCAAATACTGCCGAAAAATCTCTACTTACTCTGGGCACCCCTAGCAGTTGCCGGAGTTACTATAGCCAACAACCATGTTGGCTGGTGGGGGAGCAGACCTGCCCCCGCTGGTCTGTGGTCCACCTGTCTGAGCACCATCCTGGTACCCATGTAGGGATAATCCCTGGTGCTTAGTGATCCCCACTCCCTCTAATTGCCAGCCCCTATATGAAATATATACTCCCTGGTGCCAGTGGTTCCCCCTTCTTCCAGCAAACATATCTCCTGATGCCTAGGAGCCCCTGCGATCACCAGTCCCTGTATGACATATATACTCCGGAGTGCCCCTGGTCTGCCCCCCCAATCACCAGTCTGTGTATTAATAACACAATCACATGTGTTACAACAGAAAAGTTGGGCACACACCACCTCTAAAACTATAAAACGAACACTCTACTCTGAAAAAAGCATATTTTTTATTTAAGAAGCAGCACATACTGCACGCCTAACATGTTTTGGACATCCTATATCATTTTATAGTTTTAGAGGTTGTGTGTGCCCGAATTTTCTGTTGTAGCACTTGCATTTTGCTTTGGAGCACCACTGTCCTTGTGCAGCCTTTTCATGTGTATGCAATAATCCCTGGTGCCTAACTGTCCCCCCATAGCTGATCAGTGGCCTGTAACAGAACATTGCTCCCTGGTGGCCAGTGGCCCCCTGGTACCTGATCCCAAGCCCATAACAGAAAATGGCTCCCTAGTGGCCAGCAGCCCACCCATACCTGATCCCTGGCCCCATACAAGACACCAGCTCCCTGGTGGCTAGTGGTCCGACCCACCCTCCAACTGCCATCCCGAGTATGGTAAGAGATGTTCTTGGTGTCCAGTGGTCCATCACAGTCCCCAAACTCAGGCGTCGTCAGGTACAAAATATTGTCTGGCATCCAGTGCTCCCCCTCCCCCCTTTCCAATCCCTGGCTCCGTAACAAGGACAACACCCTGCCCTTGTCTAAATAAGAATTATGGTGACCATGCAAACTGCAGTGCACAAACCAACCCCACAAATTCCCTGGTGTCCTCTGGTAACCCCACCCAGATCACCGGTTTTCCTATGCCATAGAGGTAATTCCTGGCATCTAGCGCCCCCCCCATGGTATTGACCACCCCTTTTACCCTCATTGTTGGTGCTGCGGGAGCCCATACAGTGATTGGCATAGCCCTCCTGGGCCAGTCACCATATACAGTGCCAGGGAGCACTTGTCCAGTGACATGTACAGAGCATGTACCCCCTACTATACAGTAGAGGATGCCCACTCTGTACATGACATAGGACACACACTCTCTGGCACTGCATACGGCGGCTGGCCGAGGAGGGCTGTGCCAATCACCATATTGACTCCCATGGCACCGATGATGCCGGTAAGGAGGTGGTGGTCTGCGGCCGCGAGGGGACCGCAGACACCAGGGATTTACTCTCAGATACGGGATGTGGGCGATCTGGGTGAGGGGGTTACAAGGACACCAGGAAATTTGTGGGGTTGGTTTGTGCACTGTAGTTTGCATGGTCACCACAGTTCTCATCTAGACAGGGCAGAGTGATGTCCTTATTATGGAGCCAGGGTTCAGAAACCAGGGGAAGGGGGACTACTGAACACCAGGGAATATTTCTTGCCAGACTGGGCATGAGTTCGGGGACTGGGAGGGACCACTGGGACGCTAGGGACATACGAATTTGCCAGCAGATAAATTATTTTATTATTTTATTAGAATTTTGGTAACCGGGTAAATCCACTGAGACCATGCAGTCCCTTTTTCAGTGACGACCCAGGTGTCAATGGTGAACACAGTACAAGAGATAAATAATAATATACAGGAGACAGAGAGATTTAACAATGTTGCAAAAATTATTACAGTGGAAAGCTAGGTAAGTAACTTAAAACAGATCAGGCGTTAAGCATATATAAATAAACAGGATTATTAATATTATACAATATATACATAGCAGGAACACGAGAGCTGGTGGATTACAAGATACAGATAAAGACTTTATAGTCTATCGAGTCTGCTCGAGTGTGCAGCTAGCAAGCCTTATACTGCAGCTGCCCTCCCACCCTCCCCTGACCCTCCCTCTTACCCTGTCCTATCCCCTTTTGAAGCAGTCAACAGTTCTACAGGATACCACTTCCACAGACAATGCACTCCACCCAGACACCACTGTCTCCTTAAAAAGGTGTCTTCTCATTTCCCTCCTGAACCTCCCCAATCTGAGATCATGACCTAGAGTGTCCCTACCTCCTTAACTTGAATAGAGCCTCTGTGCCTGTCTTGTTTATTCCCTTTATATACTTGAAGGTTTGTCATATCCCCCCTGTCTCTCCTCTCCTCCAGTGAATACATGTTCAACTCCTTCAGCCTGCTCATGTAGGGCATATTCCCTAGTCCCTGGATCATCTTTTTTGCCCTGTGCTGCACCCCCTCCAGTAACTTAATGTCCCTCTTCAGGTATGGGTGCCAGTACTACACGCAGTACTCCAGGTATGGCCTAACCAGTGACCTATACAACGGCAGGATCACCTTCCTTCTCCTTAAAGATATACCCCTGGCAATACAACCCAGCATTTTGTTGGCCTTTGCAGCTGCATTGTGCTGAGTTGTTCATTGAGTCCATTATATTCACCCCCAGATCCTTCTCCTCCTCTGTCATGGCTAGCTTGCCCCCAAAGCTGATAGCTCCTTCTTGTGTTTTTTTGCCCTGAAATGTATCACCTTGCACATTTTGGCATTGAACCCCAACTGCCAGGTGTCCGACCAGGTCTCTAGTTTTGATAGATCATCCTGCAACCCATGCCACCCTCCTAGGTCATCCACTACTGCTCCCATCTTGGTGTCATCTGCAAACAAACTGATCATGCTCTTGATGTCCATTGAGATGTCTGATATGAACATCTCTTACCGTACTAGGGACAGCAATCGGAGGGTGGAGGGGGACTCACTGGCCACCAGGAGCTGGTGTCTTGTATGGGGCCAGGGATCAGGTACGGGGGGGGGGGAACTGGCCACCAGGGAGCCATTTTCTGTTACAGAAAGGTGCCTGCCCGGTGCCATGGCTTGAAGGGACAGGAAATGAATCCTCAGGATTGTGGGAGCAGCTGCAAGGAGGAGTGAGCTGGATGTCATTATCCACCTAAGGACAAATGACCTGGCTGAGAATGGGATCAGAGCAGTGTAACAGGAGTTTGTAGAGTTGGGGAGGGGCCTTAGACAAGTAGCACACATGGTAACTTTCTCAGAAGTGCTACCTGTCTATGGCATGGATGAGGCTAGGGTACTCCGCACCATGGGCTTCAATGACTGGTTGAAAAACTGGTGCAGAGCTCAGGGATTTGGCTTCATTGGGGACTGGGGCTCCACCTGGAGGGATGCAGGCCTATACAGGCATGATGGTCTGCATCTATCCAGGAGGGGAACCAGGATCCTAGGTGATAGGTTTAAATGCTTCATTGGCAAGCATTTAAACTAGCCAAGGGGGAGGCACTGAAAAAGAGAAGGGAAATCCTAGCCCCCCCAAAATAATCAGGGTACTTAGTGAGGTAAACATCAAGACAGAGCAGTCGATAGGGAGAAGGGCAGAGGTAAATGGAGACAAAGACAAAGGCAGTAAGGACAGGGATGGGGAAAAAAGAAAGAAAGCCATAAAAAATGGAGGGTAATGAGTACCAATGCCCGTAGTCTAGGTAAAAAGCTCCCTGAAATGGTGGCCTTGATGGAAGAGGGATGTCTGGATATCGTGGCAGTTACAGAAACATGATACACAGAGAACCATGACTGGGATGTCAACATACCAGGGTACACAATCTACAGGAGGGACAGGGAGGGAAGAACAGGAGGAGTAACTCTCTATGTAAGGGAAGGGATCAAAGCAACAGAAGTAAAGCATAAACAGGGTGGAGAGGAGGCACTGTGGTTCACCCTGGAGACTGGAAATGGCACTAGAATCCGCACTGCGGTTGTATACAGACCCCCGTCTCAGGGGGTAGAAATGGACAAGAAAATGATAGAAGGCATCCTTGGGATGGCAGAGAAAGGAAAGCTATTGCTGAGGGGGGACCTGAATATGCCAGATGTTAACTGGAGCAACTTTGCTCCAGCCACATTCAAGAGTAGGGCCATTCTTGATGCACTACAGGGGGCATGCCTCCAACAGCTAGTTTTGGAACCCACTCGGGAGGGAGCAATCTTAGTCCTGGTACTCTCAAATGGGGATGGAGAGAGGATCTCCAATCTTGAAGTGGGTAGTGTGATAGAGACCCCCCCCCTTCCGTTTTGTGTTTTTTAAGGACCTTACTGGATTGCACCAACATGTACTACCTTCATGTATCTGTTCATATCTGTGTGTCTGTTTTTTGGTTCGTTGGGCTGGCCACCCATTTTGTTCCCCTGTCTTGCTGTTGCCCCCGGTTTGGTGCAATCCAGTTCCAAGAAAATATTTTCTTTTGGGGCTTTTATTCAGACAAACGGAGGTTTCAGTCCTCCTTAATGAGAACCCAGATGTAACAACTTGTTATGAAAACATATGCAAGCTTTGGGATAAAATTAAAACAAAATAAAATGTAAAACTAAACGTAAGTCCTGCCAGAGGTAATTCTCCTGCCCCAGTAGTGCCTTGTATAAACGGAGTTATAAAGAAGTCATGTACGTCCGCTTAAAAGCGCTACCTGTGTTCACTGTGTTTTAAACTGCAAGCCCTGTAGAACACTTTGCCTTTAGGCTCCCGTGATGGAAGGGTTCAGAGATCTATATTCAGAACTAGTAAGGCAGTGTTTCTGGTTACTCTCCTTATTTTCCTCCAGAATCTTCAATTTGTAAAGGCAGTCCATCGCTGTAGTGCCGAGCAGTGAATTTACATTGTGATCTTTCACCTATCGACGGACTTTAAAAGGGGAAATTAAAAGATTCCAGCGCTGGCTTTATTTTTAAACATGCTTTTGTGACTTGGCAAATTATTTACCTTGTTACTAAATGTCTAGAAATCCAGAAGTTCAGCCTGAAATGGCGAGTTCCTGTACAAGACTTCAAGTCAGGTTTCCGCTATTCTGCTCCTTCTACTCTTGCCCTGTTATGAGCCGGACGAATTTTTCCTTTATTTATGTTGATGGTCAGAGGCGGACTCTCTGAATGCATTTCTCTACCTTTGCACAATTAAAATCTAATTGATTTATATATTTAGACTTCTTTATGTAAATAACTGGAAAATGTATGTTCTGTTAATTAAAATGAAAGGAATTAATATGTTTTTAAATAATCTTACTGCAATAAGGTGGAGTCTTTTGGTCACATGTTTGAAACTGCTATATAAAGACCTTATTCAGAGGAGTTTGAGTTAGTTGAAGAGAAAGGTGTGTGCCTGTCAACACCTAGACCTGAGTTAGCTATTTTCTAACTCCTGAAGCTGAAGTATTACGCTATTTGTTCTGGAAGATTGTTTATTTGTTTTGTCGTTGCTGAAGTCCGCTGTATAAAATTTAATTTATTTTTTTTGTTCTGCTAATATTGTCTGAGCGTATTCTATCCCACGCAAGTTCACATTTGGTGTCAGAAGTGGGATAGTGGGTCCGAGGGACCTATTGAATCTGAGTTCAGATCAGAATTCTATGCATACAGACAAGGCAGGAGAGCGGACTGCACCAGCCACCAGGTCCATTGTGAAAGCGGCCAAGTTAACCTTATTCCCTGGATTGGAGCCAGTGGTACGAAGGAGGGTGGTGAAGACTACAATAAAAGGGGAGAGTGGAGACATGGAGGACTTGAAGTCTGCTGAACAGGGGCACAAGCAGCTGAGGTGCCACAGGAAGACCCCCAGAGAGTCCCCATGAACTACTCAGATGGTTGTGCCTACGACAGGTGGAGTTGGAGAGAGAGAGAGGAACAGGACCGCATAGAAAGAGAAAGAGATCGTGCTGAGAATGCGGCCAGATGGAATGATACCCTATGCGCCATACAAGTTATGGGCTCATCAAGATCACCTTCAACACCTGGGGTAGGCCAAAAAGATATATGACTAGTGAAAATGACTGATTCTGATGACATAGAAGCATATCTTATGACTTTTGAAAGGGTTGCTACTGCCTGTGCTTGGCAAAGAGATCAATGGGTCATCCGCTAGCCCTTATTTGACTGGGAAGGCGCAACTGGCGTATAGTCGCACAGACCTGACCCATATAAATGATTATGACTATATAAAGCGGGCCATCTTAAAAAGATACGATACAAGTCCAGAGACCTATAGACAGCGCTTTAGAGCCTATAAATTTAAATCAACCGATACTCCCCAAGACTTATATACCCACTTAAAAGATTTGTGTTACAAGTGGCTCCAACCTGATACAAGAACGGTAGCCCAGATTACGGAAAGTGTAATCTTGGAACAATTTATACGAGTTTTACCACCAGACGTACAACTGTGGATCAAAGAGCATCGCCCTGATACTTCTGAGGCAGCTATAAGACTTGCTGAGGACTATTTGACTGCCAGGCCTCAACGCCCTAGAGCATTTATGGGCAGCAGAAACCCACCCGCTATAGTAAAGCCCTCCACAGTACCCTCAACACAAGCTAGTGGTGTACCTGGGGGCAAAGAGTATGGTAAAAGATTTGGCCAAGATATCATATGTCACGAATGCAAATCTAAAGGTCATATTGCCAGATTTTGTCCAAAGAAAAAAGTGGAGTCAATACATCTAGCCCTTGCTAATTGGGGTCATTACATCACCTCTGTAGAAATTGGGGAATGGTAGTAACGGTCTTGTGGATTCTGGCAGCAAGCAAACATTAGTACATGCTTCATTGGTAAAGAGCCGAGCCGGGGAACCACTACCGAGTTAAATGTGTACAGGGATATTCACTGGTATCCATTAAGGGAAATGACCATCCAGGTAAACGGAACATTACACAAAATGAAAGTGGGCATTGTTCCTTCTCTACCAGTGCCAGTGATAATCGGACATGATTACCCTTATTTTGACTCTTTATTAAACATAAATGTTGGAGCAGTTACTACCTGTGCACAAGAGAAACGGGAAAAAAGTCTAGGACAGTTATTTCCTTTTGAGGAAGAGATATTCGGGACTATTGGTAAAAATAGGAAAAGTAAATCCCAGAAAAGAAACGATAAACAAGTATGGACAAAAGAAAACACTGGACTAGATATATTGACTGAAAAATGTATATTGTCCACTGAAGAGTTTGTAACTAAACAAAAAAATGATGTTACTTTAACCCCTTTCTTTGCACAGGTAATGCCCACCATCCCTTCTGGGTCTCAACAGCCCTATTATATAGTTAAGGATAATCTACTATATAGGGTACATATAAACTCACACACAGGGGAGGTGGTTGAACAATTGATGGTTCCTATGGAATTCTGAGAAAAAGTTCTATCTATTGCCCATGATATACCCATGGCTGGTCATTTAGGTAGAGACCGGACCTTACAACGCTTACTACACAAATTTTTTTGGCCAGGGATCCATCAACAGGTGACAGAATATTGTAAAAGCTGCCCGAATGTCAAAAGGTAGCGGAGATAGGCCAGAAAGATAAAGTTCCCTTATGCCCATGCCATTAGTCAGTAACTTGTTTGAAAGAATTGCAATGGACATCATAGGGCCACTGCCTAAGAGTACAAAGGAAACCAATTTATTTTAGTAGTGGTAGACTACACTACTAAATATCCCGAAGCCATACCACTTCGTACAGTTACTGCTTCCAGAATAGCAGAAGAGTTAGTTAAAATATTTAGTCATATGGGAATCCCAAAAACTATACTAACAGACAGGGGTACTAATTTTTGTTCACATTTACTCCAACGATTATACCAAGCATTAGGCATTAAAGCCGTTTTTACTACCCCCTACCATCCACAAACTGATGGGTTAGTCGAGCGGTTTAACCAGACTTTGAAAAAGATGCTGAGAAAGTTTGTAGCAGAAGAAGGTAACAAGTGGGACATCTATCTGCCATACTTGATGTTTGCATACCGAGAGGTTCCACAGGCATCTACTGGGTTTTCCCCGTTTGAGCTATTATACGGGCACAACCCAAGAGGTCCTTTGGACATCATAAAGGAAGAGTAGGAAAATAAGAAAAGCAAACATGTATTAGAACCTTCTGAATATTGGCAAAAACCTCGTCAGAGGTTAATGGGATATGTCAAAAAGGCTCATCAGACTAACCTACAGCAACAGATCAAACAGAAGGGGTACTATGATAGGGGGACTAAACCCAAAGAATTTACCACGGGTGATAAGGTACTACTACTTCTACCATCTTCTGAGAATAAGCTACTTATGAAGTGGCAAGGACCCTACAACATAGTGAAACGTATGGGTCCTGTAACTTATTCAGTCGAGCTACCAGACAAGAAAGTGAAAAACAAAATATATCATGTAAACTTGTTAAAACCATGGGTAGAACGGACGCCTACCGTAAGTAGCTTTGTTCTCCCAGAAACCCCTGAGTCCGAGTTAGATACAGCTTATGGAAGATTAGAAAAAATGGGTAGTCTATCAGAAGTACAAATCAATCCACTCTTAACTTCTGAGCAAAGGTCGACTTTACAGACTATGCTAGAACCCTTTCAAACCCTATTCACTGGCATACCAGGGAGGGTTCATGATGCTGTCCATCACATCATGGTTCCTGATGCCCTTCCTATTAGACAGAAAGCTTATAGGATTCCAGAAAAATTACGGGGTGAAGTCATACAGGAAATCAGAAAAATGCAGGAGCTGGGAATTATTGAACCCTCATATAGTGAATGGAATTTTCCAATGGTTATTGTAGAGAAGAAAGAAGGGGGAATTAGACTTTGTCTTGATTTCAGACGTCTGAATGCAGTGTCTAAATTTGACTGTTACCCAATGCCTAGAATAGATGACATCATAGACCAGCTAGGGACAGCTAAATATATTAGTACCCTAGATCTGACAAAGGGCTATTGTCAGATACCTCTAGACCCAAACGATAAGGAGAAAACTGCGTTTAGTACCCCTATCGGTTTATATCATTTCACAGTAATGCCTTTTGGCCTACACGGTGCTCCTGCTACATTTCAGCGAGTGATGGACAACATCTTACAACCCCACTCGAGGTATAGCGCCGCTTATTTAGATGATGTGGTGATATTTAGTCCTTCCTGGGAAGAACACATACATCATCTTAGGGCTATACTATCAACCTTATCCAAAGCTGGGTTGACGATCAACCCTTCTAAATGTTCCCTAGCAATGCAGGAAACAAAATATTTGGGGTTTCAAATTGGAAATGGGATGGTGAAACCTGAAATTACAAAAATTGAGGCCGTAGCCAAAAGCCCCCGACCCGTAACAAAGAAAGATGTTAGGTCGTTTCTAGGCCTCATTGGGTATTACAGACGGTTTATACCTAATTGTTCTACAGTAGCTGAACCTTTAACAGAATTAACAAAGAAGGCCAAACCAGATAAAGTCAAGTGGACTCCTGAGTGTGAGGAAGCTTTCTGTAATTTAAAAGCTAGAATATGCTCCTCTCCTGTTTTACATTCCCCTGACTGTTCACAACCTTTTATAGTGCAAACCGATGCCTCTAATTGTGGAATTGGGGCTGTACTCACACAGATAGTACAAAATGGAGAACACCCTGTAATATTCATAAGTCGGAAGCTACACGAAAGGGAGAAACATTATTCTGTCATTGAGAAAGAGTGCCTAGCTATAAAGTGGTTGATAGAAGCTTTATGCTTCTATCTATGGGGCAGAGAATTTGAACTATGGGTAGACCACAACCCTCTACGGTGGTTACATGTAATGAAGGATAAAAATCCACGCATATGAGGTGGTACCTCGCAATGCAACCTTATAGATTTAGTATAAAATATAGGAAGGGTTCAGCTAATACTAACGCTGATTTCCTATCAAGATATGGTATGGGAGACGCTTTTACTGACCACAGACCTTGGGGTAGAGAAAGATAAAGGTCAGTAAGTAGAAAAGTGATTTAGATATCCTTGGGAGACATACATTTCTGCTTTCTGTTTTTCCAAGGTAATTTTGTTTTAGGGACCCCGAGGTGGAGCCCTAGAGAGGGCGGGCTATGGCTCCATCCTTTTTTTTTTTTTTTTTAGGATCTGATGGCAGTATTTGAGGTCTCCCATCCCAATTTGTTTTTTTAAAACCTTCATGCTGGGTCTTAAGGGGAGGAATGTGATAGAGACCCCCTTCCGTTTTGTGTTTTTAGGACCTTACTGGATTGTACCAACATGTACTACCTTCATGTATCTGTTCATATCTGTGTGTCTGTTTTGTTGGTTCGTTGGGCTGACCCATTTTGTTCCCCTGTCTTACTGTTGACCCCGCTTGGTGCAATCCAGTTCCAAGAAAAATATTTTCTTTTGGGGCTTTATTCAGACAAGCGGAGGTTTCAGTCCTCCTTAATGAGAACCCCAGATGTAACAACTTGTTATGAAAACATATGCAAGCTTTGGGATAAAATTAAAACAAAATAAAATGTAAACTAAACATAAGTCCTGCGCAGAGGTAATTCTCCTGCCCCAGTGGTGCCTTGTATAAAAGCGGAGTTATAAAGAAGTCGCGTCGTCCGCTTAAAAGCACCTGTGTTCACTGTGTTTGAAACTGCAAGCCCTGTAGAACACTTTGCCTTTAGGCTCCCGTGATGGAAGGGTTCAGAGATCTATATTCAGAACTAGTAAGGCAGTGTTTCTGGTTACTCTCCTTATTTTCCTCCAGAATCTTCAATTTGTAAAGGCAGTCCATCGCTGTAGTGCCGAGCCGCGGTAAGATTTACCGCGCGAATGCTCGCACTATCGCGACGGACTTTAAAAGGGGAAATTAAAAGATTCCAGCGCGAGCTTTATTTTTAAACACGCTTTTGTGACTTGGCAAATTATTTACCTTGTTACTAAATGTCTAGAAATCCAGAAGAGTTCAGCCTGAAATGGCGAGGGGATTTCTGTACAAGACTACAGGTCAGGTTTCGCTTGCTTGCTCCTTCTACCCTTGCCCTGTTATGAGTCGGCGGACAAATTTTTCCTTTATTTATGTTGATGGTCAGAGGGCGGACTCTCTGAATGCATTTCTCTACCTTTGCACAATTAAAATCTAATTGATTTATATATTTAGACTTCTTTATGTAAATAACTGGAAAATGTATGTTCTGTTAATTAAAATGAAAAGGAATTAATATGGTTTTAAATAATCTTACTGCAATAAAGGTGGAGTCTTTTTGGTCACATGTTTGAAACTGCTATATAAAGACCTTATTCAGAGGAGTTTGAGTTAGTTGAAGAGAAGGGTGTGTGCCTGTCAACACCTAGACCTGAGTTAGCTATTTTCTAACTCCTGAAGTTGAAGTATTACGCTATTTGTTCTGGAAGATTGTTTATTTGTTTTGTCGTTGCTGAAGTCCGCTGTATAAAATTAAATTTATCTTTTTTGTTCTGCTAATATTGTCTGAGCGTATTCTATCCCACGCAAGTTCACAGGTAGCCATGTGGGAACAAGCGACCACCAAACAGTGTGGTTCACGATAAACTTGGCTGTAGAGTCAAGCCATGCAAAAGTGAAGGTACTGGACTTCAGGAGAGCTGATTTTGTCAAAATAGGAGCGTGTCTCAGAAAAGCACTAGCAAACAGGCAAGAAGGTGGGGTGGAGCACCAGTGGGGAAACATCAAAACCGCCATCACAGAAGCAACAAGCCTTTGTGCATAGCAAATAAATAAATCAAAATGAAAGAAAAAAACACTATGGTTCTCAAAAGAAGTGATGGGGAAGGTAAGGGAGAAAAAGATAGCATTCAGGAAGTATAAAGAAACAGAAGGAGCAGGACAGAGAACTGTACCAGTTAAAGCAGAAGGAAGCGGGGAAGGCAGTCAGAATAGCAAAGGCCCAAACCAAGGAAAAGATAGCCAACTCAGTTAAGAAGGGGGATAAAACCTTTTATAGGTACATTAGGGAGCAAAGAAAGACTAAGGCAGGGATACTGAGGCTGAATAAAGAGGAAGGTGGTTGGGCAGACAGCAGCAGTGAAAAAGCAGGGATACTGAACGAATACTTCTGCTCAGTATTCACAATGGAAAAGCAAGAGGAGATACCTAATCCAGTCAATAGAAGCACTCTAGATAGGGGAGTTGATATTAGTTCTTTCATAGAAGAAAGGACTCTGAAAGAACTCTTAAAACTGAAAGTAGATAAAGCAATGGGGTCTGATGGGATTCACCCCAGAATTCTAAAAGAACTAAGGGAAGAACTAGTAACACCACCGACTACCCTTTTTAATAAATCATGGAAGGATGGTTTGGTACCCGAGGACTGGAGAAGGGCGGATGTGATTCCCCTTCACAAAAGTGGGAGCAAGACAGAATCAGAAAACTACAGACCTGTCAGTTTGACCTCAGTGGTAGGGAAAATGATGGAATCACTTCTGAAGGAAATAATTGTTGAGTACCTGGAGGCCAGTGGGACACAGGATCCAAGGCAGCATGGATTTACAGCAGGAAGGTAATGTCAGACAAATCTAATTGATTTCTTTGACTGGGTGACCAAAGTAATAGACCAGAGGGCTGTGGACATGGCCTACCTAAACTTTAGCAAGGCATTTGATGCAGTCCAGCACAAAAGATTAATAAACAAATTAGCCAGCCTGGGAGCGGGTCCCATGGTGGTAGCCTGGGTAAAACACTGGCTGGACAACAGGACACAGCGGGTAACAGTAAATGGAGTCCACAGTGAAGAAAGGGGGTTACTAGTGGGGTACCGCAGGGTTCAGTACTGGGGCTGGTCCTTTTTAATGTCTTTATAAGTGACATTGCAGAGGAACTGGAAGGGAAAGTATGTCTGTTTGCAGATGACACAAAGATCTACAACAGGGTTGATATGCAAGGTGGGGTGGAAAGGATGAAAAGGGACTTGGCAAGGTTGGAGGAATGGTCAAATGTATGGCAGCTTAGATTTAACGCAAAGAAGTGCAAATTAATGCACCTGGGAAACAAAAACCCAGTGGAAGAGTACACAATGGGGCGTTAGATACTGACAACAACAAAAATGGAAAGGGACCTGGAGATAGTCATATTAGATGACCTAAAGGTGGGCCAGCAATGTGAGAAGACAGTAAGGAGGGCTGGGGGATACTGGGATGCATAGGGAGAGGCATCACCAGTAGAAAACAGGAAGTTGTTGGCCCTCTGTACAGACAGTTGGTAAGACCACATCTGGAGTACTGTGTACAGTTCTGGAGACCCCATCTCCACAAAGACATAGACAGGTTGGAGGCTGCCCAGAGGAGGGAAACCAAAATGGTGCAGGGTCTGCACCAGAAGACATATGAAGAAAGACTAAAGGAGCTTAAGATGTATATGTAACCCCTAGATGGCACTATCCCAAGGGCTACTACCCCTGCCTGCTTGGCTAGTAGCATGTTAAGGGGCCTGAGTTCTGAAATGGGTGCCTCCACCCGGAGGTCAGGGTTGGTAGTGGTCAAGCTAACCTGGGCACAGCCCTCTGGGACACTGTAACCCCCCTCTTTCCTTACTAGTGGCCGGAACAATACACAATAATCACTTTCACAATACCCTTGATACACCACGCAAGTACTCACACTGTTTGCACTTACCACCAGGGCTTTCATCTGGCTCAGCTCTGGGGACCCCCTGTAAAACAAGGTTATACACAGCAAATAACAGCAGCACAGTACTCTTGCACAAACTGGAACTACAGTCAGGGTAAATGCAAGAAAGAGTTAGATCTGATTTATTTAAGGGACTTGAACAAGGGAGGGGCATAATCAGGTTAATTTGCTTAAAGGCTGTATCAATCAAACAGTTATGCATGCACTTCAGGGTCCATAAACAGTCACATACCCTGGGTACCCAGATGGAGAACAGTGGGCTAGCCAGGAACGTTGAAGCTGGTTGGGGCCCTGTGATGGAAAAAAAACAACATGCACAACACACACTATTTGTAATCCTGAGCCGGAGGGCTCAGTTCGTGAAAAGAAAACAACAAGACAATCAGATGACACACTTTTAGATTAGGCTGTTGTTGCAGGGAGCTACCCTGATGATTACTCACGATACCCAAGACTGGACATAGGCTGAATGAAAATCGAGACAGCAGGTGGTTAATCTGGATTGCTAGGAGAAGCAGGGCCCACATGAATTGCCGAGGCGTCATTCCTGTTCAAGCGTGGAGCAGGGGCCTGATCCCCAGGCAGGTCTCTCATCGGTGGTTTTCTCTGTGCAGTGGGGTAGTCTGGCAGGGTCAGCATGGCATGGCCCAGGCCGAATGGAGATGAACACAGATTCAGTCTGATTAGGCTGGATAAAGCTTCCAGCAAGCAGAACACAGTTCACACAGTGGGGAAGCAAAACATGACCCACTTTCAATACCCAGCACATTTACATGTAAGGAAATTCTACTGTACCAGGCAAACCACTCTCTGGTCACGATTGCAAAGTCTCTGCACAAACTGGGGATTCAAAAGCAGCTGGAAATCCTGACAGGCCGGTCCATTCAGCAAAATCTTCGGTCTTCTTCAGGTATGAGCCTAGTAAAAAATCAGTGGCTTACTTCGTTCTCACAGACTGGGATTTAGTCCGAAATAATTCTCTTCTCTCCCTCTCAGGGGCAGCAGGCAGACATGCAGGCCACACATCAGGCCTTTCCACAGAGACTGTATTGAGCTGTTGCTTCTTCAGCTTCTAGCTTAGATCTGACTCAACTGCCAGCAAGCCAGGGACTTTCCTCTGAATCCAAAAGGTTTGGTTGACTGATCTGTCAGTCACAACAAAAGCTCTCCCTTCAGGTGCAAAATGGCGCCAAAAGCCCAAAACTACAATTCCTACATATTTTGACTCCAGATAGCTCCTGTAGTCAGCTGCATTTTAGGTCCCACCAGAACTGATTGGCCCATTTCGCAGTGCAGGACCAAGATAGTGGAGATAAACAAACAGTCCTTGCTGCAAAGAAGGCAGGTTAGACAAACTACATTATCATTATCACTCTAAATGATTTTCAGCAAATAGTTTCATCTTTCAACAGAGCTCCCTCACAGATTATTTATGACTGCAATCCAGGCAGCTCATAAAGAGACAGTACACAGAGACTATACAGGCACTCTCTGGCAATCACATTTAAACTGCTATAACGCAGGACACCAGCCTGGCAGTGAGCATTTAGGCAAGCTTGAGGAAGACTTTTTGGGCACCCCCATTTGTAGGGGGGTTGCACCCTTCCTTGCCTGGAGAAAACTTGGTGTCCGCATCAAGTCTGTACCATCTTGCATCAGTTAACATAAACTTATTACTTTACTATACATATTCACTACATTTCATGATACTATATCCATTCTGACAACACTTTGTGCATATTTCACCCAGGTAAATTGAACATTACTATACTGAATCAGGTAATAACTTCTTGTACCTTAAACAATGCAAGAGGGGGTCTTTCCCTATCAGCTAACTTGGGGCTAGAGGGGGCAGGGGCACCATGGTGAGAGGGAAAGACAAGTAACCTGGAATTGGCTGTCAAGCTCAATTTGGGCAGTGAGCTTGGTGAGACGCAAACATCTTTGTGCACCACATTGAGAGGCAAATCCACTGGCCTCCCTGGAGAATCATAACTGAGGCGTACTATTGGCTTGACAGCTCGGCCAGTCTTTCTGAGGGGGACAACTACAGTCTTTGTACTCTCAGCACTGGTCTGGGGATATTCGTCACTTGTGAGGGGTTCCTCTGCCTGGGTGGGAACGTCCAAACTTGGGACATTGTTAGCTCCTTGCTCTGCAGGCTCTGTTTCTACAACACTTGACTCATTTTGCGAAGGCTCAGGCACAATCAAGCTTTGAGGCACTGAAGGGGGGGTGGTCAGCACTCTCATAGTGTTCTTCAAGTTCTGGAATGTCAACAGAAAGACTCAAACCACCAGCCCCTCCTTCAGGCAAATGATACAGTTCCACAATACACAGAGACTCAGCATCTTCAGACGTGATACTTTGCACTCAACTTCCAGGGAGCATTGGCTCCAAGGACAAAGCCGGGGGGTTAGGCAGTACAGAAGGCCCAGCTTCATCCCCTCAAGTAATCACGGGTTACCTCAAAACAGCTGACTAGAATGAACGGTGGGTGGGCAGAGGGGGACAGTGAAAAAGCAGGAATACTGAACGAATATTTCTGCTCAGTATTCACAAAAGAGGAGGGGGAAGTGCCTAATCCAATTAACAGAAGCACTCTTGATAGGAGGTGATCCAGTCCTTTCACAGAAGAAAGGGTTCTGCAAGAACTCCTAAAACTGAAGGTGGACAAAGCAATGGGTCCTGATGGAATTCACCCCAGAATTCTAAAAGAATTAAGGAAGGAACTAGTGAAACCACTGGCTACTCTTTTAATAAATCATGGGAGGATGGTGTGGTACCCGAGGACTGGAGGAAGGCGGATGTGATTCCCTTCACAAAGTGGGACCAAGACAGAGGCAGGAAACTACAGACCTGTCAGTCTGACCTCTGTGGTAGGGAAAGTGATGGAGTCACTTCTGAAGGAAATAATAGTTGAGTACCTAGAGGTCAGTGAGCACAGGATCCAAGGCAGCATGGGTTCTAGCGGGCAGGTCATGTCAGGCGATCTAATAGATTTCTTTGACTGGGTGACCAAAGTAGTAGACCAGGGAGGGCTGTGAACATGGCCTACCTAGACTTTAGCAAGGCATTTGACACAGTCCCACACAAAGATTATTAGTCAAATTAACCAGCCTGGGAGTGGGTCCCAGGGTGGTAGCCTAGGTAAAACATTGGCTGGACAACAGGACACAGAAGGTAATTGTAAATGGGTCCACTCTGAAGAAAGGGCGGTTACTAGTGGGTACCATGAGGGTTCAGTATTGGGTCCAGTCCTTTTAATGACTTCATCGGTGACATTGCAGAGGGACTGGAAGGAAAAGTATGCCTTTTTGCAGATGACACAAAGATCTGCAACAGGGTTGATACACAAGGAGGCGTGGAAAGGATGAAAAGGGACTTGGCAAGGTTGGAGGAATGGTCAGACATATGGCAGCTAGGATTCAATGCAAAAGTGCAAAATAATGCACCTGGGAAACAAGAACCCAGGGAAGAATACACAATGGGTGGAAGGTAGTAACAACAACAAAACAGGAAAGGGACCTGGGTAATCATATCAGATGACTTTAAGGTTAGCAAGCAATGAGGAAGGCAGTAGGGAGGGCGGGTATACTGGGATGTATAGGAGAGGCATCAGCAGCAGAAAACAGAAGTTGTTATCCCTCTGTACAGACAGTTGGTGAGACCCCATCTGGAATACTGTGTCCAGTTCTGGAGACCCCATCTCCACAAGGACATAGACAGGATAGAGGCAGTCAGAGGAGGGCAACTAAAATGGTGCAGGGTCTGCAAGATAAGCCGTATGAGGAGAGACTAAAGGAGCTTAATATGTATACCCTTGAGGAAAGAAGGAGGAGGGGACATGATAGAAACGTTCAAGTACCTCAAGGGAATCAACAAAGTCCAAGAGGTAGCATCTTTCAGAAAAGAGACTTGCAAGAACAAGGGGACACAATTTAAAGATAGAAGGAGGGCGGTTCAGGGGCAATGTGAGGAAGTATTATTTCACAGAGAGGTAGTGGATGCATGGAACAGCCTTCCTGAAAGTTGTGGGGTCTAAAACTGTGGGAGAATTCAAGAATGCATGGGACAGACATAAGGCAATTCTTGTGGGGGGCAGAAAGATACAGGCTGTTGGTTAACTAGGATCTGCGGCCTATCCTGTAGGTAGGGAAATGGGCAGACTAGATGGGCCTAGCGGTCCTTATCTGCCGTCAAAGTCTATGTTTCTATGACTCAGTTCATAAGAGGGGTAATAGGCATAATCACACTCACTTTCGTCAGAAGTGGATTGACAGTCATTATCACTCTGTGCTTGCTCCGGAGGAAACCTTAAATCTGTGACCACTGGGGTAGGTTGACTCTGTTTCTTTCTTGCAGCAGCACGAGTCATTGGCCCAGGGGGCTCAATTTCTGATAGTTCAGTCTCAATCATGACTTGGCCGATAGGTAGCAAGTGGTTACGGTGCATGGTCTTGACAGCTTTGGAGTTGTTCTCTGGGTGCACCTTGTACACAGGTAAATCATCCAACTTTACAACTACTACATGGGGAAGATGGTGCCACCGATCAGCAATTTTGTGTTTACCATGCAGTCCCAAATTGCGTAACAACACACGGTCTCTAGGTCGGAGCTCTTGAGCCTTTACTTTTTTATCATGCCTCTCTTTGTTGGCTAGATTTCTCTTGGTGGCCATTGTCTGGGCCAGTTGATAGGCATGGTTCAATTGAGCTTTCAGTTTTTGTACACATTGCAAGTAGTTTTTGGCTCAGACCCCATCTGGAGAGACCCCAAAACAGGCATCAGCTGGAAGCCGGGCCTCTCCCCCGAACATGAGGCAGTAGGGGGAGAACCCAGTAGCATCATTTTTTGTGCAATTGTGTGTGTGTACCAAGGTGCTAATCTGCTGGCTCCATTTACGCTTGTCTTTTGGGTGGAGGGTGCCCAGCATGTCTAGAAGGGTGTGGTTAAAACATTCTGGTTGATGGTCTCCCTGCGGGTGATAGGGGGTGGTTCTTGACTTTTGCACCCCCCCATAGAGAGAGCATTTCTTTGATTAGTCAACTCTCAAAGTCTCTGCCCTGGTCAGAGTAGATCTGCTGGCTGGCACCATAGTGGACAAAGAAGTTTTCCACTAGCACCTTGGCCACGATAGCTGCTTTTGATCTTTGGTGGGAAAAGCTTGTGTATACCGTGTGAAATGATCCATAACCACTAACACATTGCCAATGTTCTGCTGATCAGGTTCTAAACACAAGAAGTCTATGCAGACTAGTTCCATGGGGGTTCTGGTAGTAATATTAACAAGGGGGGGCAGCCCTCTGATGCAGGTCTTTTCTTTGGAGGCAGCGACTACAAGTCTTTACATGGTGCTCAACATCGGCCCCCATTTTGTGCCAGTAGAAGCGAGATCATACCAGGTCAAGGGTTCTGTCAATACCAAGGTGCCCCATGTGATTGTGGAGGGACCCCAGTACCAAATCTTTAAAGGCCATGGGCAGGACCAGTTGTTGCTTGTCTACTTTGCCACTATGCTCTACTGTCTCTCCATACAAAAACTCATTGAGCAACTTCAATCTGGGGCCTTCTTTGAACAATAAAGCAGTTCGCAAGTCAGTAGAACGTAACTTAGACACATCTTTCCCCGCACGCAGGGCATCAAGTGCTGGCCGAATCATAGGATCTTGGGATTGAGCCCACTGAATGCTGTCATTGTCAAATTGAGGTAGTGTACTAATATCTAGAGCAGAGAAGTGGCAATAAACAGCTAGTATGCAGGTGTCAGAAGGGCCCGAGCAATCTACTAAACAATCCACTGTGTCCGCAGACATCTGTTCATCTCTATCGAACTTTTGGCACAGTGCTCGAATGTCAGGTTCAGACAGCCTGACCCAGTCACTCTTGGAAGTGGACCTTCGTGATAGGGCGTCAGCATCATTATTGTTCAGGCCCTGTCTGTATTCGACAGCATATTCATAGGGTGATAACGCAGAAAGTCACCGGTGCCCAGTGGCGTCTAACTTAGCTGAAGTCTGTACATAGGTCAACGGGTTATTGTCAGTCTTCACCAATATCTTTGCCCCATAGAAGTATTCATGAAACTGGTCAACGATGGCCCATTTTAGCGCAAGGAACTCCAACTTATGCACAGGGTAGTTTCGTTCGGACGGGGTCAAGCTCCTACTGGCGAAAGCTACTGATCTCAGGCCATCCTCACAAGGGGGAACAATTTGAAGATAGAGGGGGGATGGCTCAGAGGTAATGTGAGGAAGTATTTCTTCACAGAGAGGGTTGTAGATGCATGGAATGGCCTTTCTGAGGATGTCGTAGAGTCAAAAACAGTGGGGGGGATTCAAGAATGCATGGGACAGTCATAAGGCAATTCTACGGGGGAGTATACTGTTGGTTAACTAGGATCTGCAGCTTATCTGTTAGGTAGGGAAATGGGCAGACTAGGTGGGCCAAGCGGTCCTTATCTGCCATCAAAGTCTATGTTTCTATTTCTATTTTTAGGCTGTGGATCAGGTGCAGAGGGGTCACTGGCCATCAGGGAGCTGTGTTCTGTTACAGGCTAGGGATCGGGTACAGGGTCTGGCCACTGGCCACCAGGGAGCCATTTTCTGTTATGGGCCAGGGATCTGGTACTGGAGAGGGACAGCTAGGTACCAAGGATTATGCAGTTAATGTACGGGCTGGGGATCAGTGGGAGGGGATCACTAGACACCAGAAAGTATATTTTTCAGGTACCTAGTCAATATAGTGCGAGCAAAAACACGCTGCAAAAGCCACGTAGTGAAAATAGTGTCGGGGAGGAATATCAAATGGGTTAAAACAGCGGCAAAATGTTATCATGCTCCCCCTCCCAACTGTCACCCTCCCAGGCATACTAATAGTAAATTGTCCCCCCCCCAACGACTTTCTCCCCCCTGGGTTTGTAATAGTAAATCCCCACCACAACTCCCTCCCTGGAGTTTACAATAGCAAATCCCCACACTGACTCTCACCCCGAGTTCCACCCCTGGAGTGTGTAATAGTAAATCCCCCCACCGACTTTCTTGGCCCACCTCAGAACATGTGGTCAGCGCTGTTTTGCCGATGTGTGGTTTTGCACTTACCATATTGTCTGCATGATAATTGACCATGCATTTCTGCTCCTGCCCGTATTGACCTAGACTATATTTTTTCATGGGGGTGCTGGCACTTAGAGCTGTGAGGGACCGTGGGCTGGAGCGTGCTTCATTCCATGGGCTGGGCAGTCAGGAGGCGTGCCGTGCAAACCTACCGCTTCCCATTCAAATGGGCCCCATAATGGCCATGCAAATGGCCTTCAGCCTTTGTCATGCCCAATGGGCTCATTTGCATGGGTCCCTCTGAAATTCGCAGATAGCATTCCTGCACTGTTCACTCTGGTGGTGCTGTATTCTGCACATCAGGGATCCATGTTGGGGACATGACTTAGCGTTGCACTGACGTGGCCCTATATTCAGTCGCATAGCACCGGTGCGCTGTCCAACTAAATATAGCATCATCGGACTTCTGGGCACTTTCAAAGCGCAGTGCAAACCTTTATGCTCCACTTTACGCTTTCTGGAATATTGGGCCCCAGATGTCTTCAAATTTGGCTTTTTCTATCATCTGTGGTACTGTCCTCTGGCTCCACCCTGTCTAACATCTGATCTTTTTTTCTGCTGAAAGGGGCAGATCTCCTCCTTCACAGATCCTGTAGTGTGAGAGGGATTCCAGTTTGCAAGTGCTGATTCTTAAGTGAAAATTCCGTTTTTTTTGATCCACTATATGTGCTTCGTCTTCCAGTTGCCGCTTCTTCGACAGTTCACAATTGACCATTAACAAGCATTTGTCGATGCCAAATGTTTGCTTGCTGGCATTAGCAGTGGAAGTGCAGGAGTTAGATGCAGTATAGAAATGGCACTGAAGTATTGAACTGACACCAACTCCACCCTCACCCTGCAGAGATGGACAGGCATTGGGTTGTGCCTTTGGGTCATCGCCCATGACTGTCACGACATTTCACTTCACGCTACCCTTCAGACACTGACAAGTGTCGAGGTGTGCCTTGTGGTGTTTGGGCTCTACATTCACCTCATTCCATAAGGAAGTACACTGAAATGGGTGCAGTATAGGAGAATGTGATGAACTCTGGGGGCAGAGTGTCCAAGTCGCACCTCGATGCCTGTCACTGGCTACAGGGTGGGGGTGGGGTGGAATGGCATGAGCATTACTGTCGACAATAGCAAGTCACACCCCTGACACCTGTCAGTCCCTACAGGGTAGGGCGTTATGGTCGAAAACCCTAACACCCTGAGTGTTTCTTGGTATGTTTACTCCAAGTTTTCCACATGGGCTTTTTGTGACCCCACCGCATGAACAGTGACACTATCAGTTTGTTAGGCGAAAGGTGATTTTGCACAGCAACTGCGCCATTTGACTCCACAGGTGCGAAAACACATATCAAACAGGATGTGAAAAGTGACAGGTGTACTGTTCATGAGGAGGTATAAAAAATGACATTGTTGAAAATCTGGTGTGAAAATATACAAAAACTGGTGAAGTCACGAGCGTGCATAGAAACTGCGCAATGTACACCCATAATGTAATTAGTTTGGGGATTTTTTTACAGCAGATTTTCAACATAGTCATTTTGGGACCTCCGCTCATGAACAGTGTCACTGTGATTTTCTTAATCTGTCCCGAACACTAATTTCCCACAGCGACCGCGCTATTCTGTGCCAGTAGTGTGAAAACACATTTCAGCCAGGGTGTGAAAAATGACAGCTGTACTGTTCATAAGGAGATGTGGAAAAATGTCAATGCTGAAAATCTAGATTGAAAATATTACAAATTGGTGAACTTACGAGGGTGCATGGAAATTGCCAATGCACGCTCATAACAGAGTAATTTTATGGACTTCTGTCACCAAATTTTCAACATTTTAACACCTCTGCTCATGAACAGTGTCACTGTGATTTTCTTAATGTGTCCCGAACATTAATTTCACACACTGACCGCACCAATGTGCACTACATGTGCAAACACACAGTTTGGATGAGATAGGAAAAATGACAGTTGTACTGTTCATAAGGAGGTGTGGTAAAATGGCAATGTTGAAAATCTGGAGTGAAAATATTAAAAATTCTCAAAGTTACGAGCGTGCGTAGGAACTGCACAACGCATGCTCGTAAAACTGTCATTTTGGGGAATTTTTTCACCAGATTTTCAACATAGGGTTTTTGGGGGCCAGCCTCATGAACTTTTACACTGTTGTTTCATTAATCAGTCCCAAAAGGTGGTTCCACGCATTGACCACAAAATCACCTGTCAGGGCCGAATAACAAAATGACAGCACCTGAGTTCATGAGGTGGGGCCCCAAGAACCCCATCTTGAAAATTTGGTGAAAGAATTCCCAAAAATGGCCGAGATATGCACCAAAGTTGAAAAAAAAAAAAAAACATTTATGCCATTATACAGCTTACCGGCATTTCTTCAGTTCACGGTCGGCTTTGAAGAGTGCAGACATGTTCCCGGTCCACCGAAAATCATTGTGCTGGGTTCTGGAGGTAAGTATGGGGTCAGGGGGGTGTGGGTGCGGGTTGGGGAAGGGGGAAAGACAGTCAACGAGAGACCGTTTTTTCTTAGAAATTTTTTTTCCTTTTTACGAAGATGACGTGGGACTTTTGCCACACTTTGGTGGGCTCCAAGTGTGGCAGCTGGAAGTTTGTTTGGGTGGGCAGTGGAGCTGATAGGGGGATTGGGCACCCCTGTAGACCTTATGGACTTTTGCCACGCTGGGGTGGGCTCCCAGCATGGCACCTGGAAGTCTGTTTGGGGGGGCAGTGGAGCCAAAGGGGGACTGGGCACCCCCGTAGACCATACAGTGTGCGGGGGGGACCACATGAGCACGCTGGGGTGGGCTCCCAGCGTGCTACTAGGGTGTTTGTTTGGGGGGACAAGAAAAAACAGAGCTGTCTATGACAGCTGTTTAGATGCAGTGCTGATGTGTAGGCACTTTACATACTGCCAATGGTAGTATGTAAATTGCCTGCTGATGGCAGTATGTAAATTGCCTGCCAACGGCAGTATGCAAATTGCCTACACATTACCACCGCTGATTATAGCGGTCTTTTGCTTTGAACTGTACGCCACTACACCTGAACTGCTGCCATAGACAGCTTGGACATTTACTGGTGTGGTGAGGCCGTGCCTACAAGAAGGAGCAGGGCATTGGAAATGGGGTTGCACATCTACGAAAACTCGTATGGTGGCACTATGTTTCTTGCACATGCATTCAAGCAAACATAAAAATGGGATTTTAATGGTTCATTGTGGCAGCAGATAATTCTGCGACAGATGGCCCCAGCTTATGCTTTTGCTGTCTGGGGTCCCATCACAATATTGGGCATTGTCTGCACTGTCTGACCATGCACCTAATGTCGGATGACGGTAATGCACATCAACTCCTCAGTGGGCCTTGAGAGAAATAGGCCTCAGAGGTCACCGGGTCAAGCAGCCCCATTTGCTGGTATAGAAGAGAAGAGAAGAGAAAAGGCAGCAGCTGGGGGGCCCTCATTGCCATGGCCTTGGTCCCTGTGGGGCAGGCCACAGACACTCCATTTATGGATTTCCCCAAGTTCCGCGAGACGTACATGGCTCTTCAAACTTTTGAGGAGATCCCACCTTATCAAAAGAAACACAAGAAGTGCCACCGCCATTGATTGTGGGAGAAGTAGTATTTCCTCTCTTCACAATCCTTCCATTTCCTCAGCTGGTTGATTTTGGATGAGCTTCTGCTGTTCAAGCAGGGTGGGGCAAATCAGGTAGCCAGGTGGCCAGTGGTCACTAAAAAAATTGATTTGGCTACTAGATTTTGAAAGTTACTGGCCAACTGGCTACCTGCCCACAAAGTGATTTTTGAGACTTTAAAAAGGATGATCATTAAAAATATTGGTTTGGCTACCAAATTTTGAAAGCTAGTGGCCAAACTGACTACTAGCCTACAAATTGATTTGTCCCATCCTGTGCTCAAGGAATTGGTCGACCCTTTCACAGTGCCCCTCATGCAGCAGTCATTGTTGACTCTGATCGACACTCCAATTGGTGAACTGGCCGACATTTTCCTCAAGCCCATCAATCAAGAATTGGAGACAGGTGACACATTGTCACTCTCCAAGACCTTATTTTTTTCCGTATTCTGTTTATTCTAATTGTGGGACCATGGCAAGGGAGTCTCCCTTCTGCCAGCTGCCACCACCCCCTTTCCACTGTCCTGTGCCTCCCCAAGTGTACCAATAGTAAGGTCACCACCACAGTTTTGCGCCCCCCCCCCGTGGTGGAGTCAGCAGAGGGAGGTCTGACCTTCTCCCCACTGATGCACATTGTGACAGGGTGGAATAGGACCCTGTTCCATTTGTTATGGAAAGAGTCTGAATGCAGGGATCTGTTCTATTCTCTCCTTTTCTGTCTCTTCTCTGGTTGCACAACCAAATTTTCCTGTGAGACGTAGGACTTGATCACCCCGACAGTCTCGCAATTCTTTGCGTCTCGCTGTCTATCAGTCTTTCCTTGCTGTTCTGTCTTTTCCTTCCTTGCATATCTGCTGGTATAAAAATATATGCAAATCATGATGTGGAAATGTAACTGATATTGGAATCCCTTTGTTCCGAAATTATATAGTGTTAATTTTTGAAATGTATATAATTATAGTTTGAGATGATTACAAAAAGCTATTGGAAACTCAAGAGGTTACCTTAGTGCAATTTTTAAGCCTTTTGCAAAAGTTGTGGAAATGGGGCCTCAGTTCTGGGACATTGTGTTCCTGCCAGCACCTGCCTGAAATATACTAGAACACTTTAGAAAAAACAGGATGCTTGTTAAGAAGGGGGGCTGGAAAGACGTATAAGACAGAGATTGAAGGAAAACTCATGCATTTTCTGTCTATTCAGCCTTTGTAAATAGTTATACCGAACAATTTTATTTTTTTATTGTTACTGCTAGTACAAATAAATACTTTTTGCAAATTCTACAACTGCTCCTCGTTTTTCCTGTGCTTCCTGACCTGTGCCTCGACGACACACATAATCCAGTTTCCTTGCTCCGGGCTGCTCTGGTGATGCGCTGGGTGGAGGTGTGGTCAGCAGGCATCATACACCCTTGCCATGCCCATCCTTTTGCCTCCAGTTTTTTGCCTTAGGACCCCAGGGCTGCAGCAGTTTGGTCATGCAAATGTGTACATGCCAGATCCAGCTGCCCCACTCCACCCACCCTGGCCTAGAGCCTTGTCCCCCATCTGTTCAACACTGGCACCGAGCCTCTACTCAGTGGCAGCCAAGTGCTAGGAAAACCTATTTCCCTTACCCGGGAGAGGAGAGCTGCCTGTCAGCTGCTTGATCCTTCTCCCAACCCCACCCCCCGGTCAGCCCCTGGCAATCCAAGCTCATTGCTGAACTCAGGTCACTGGCAAAGGAGAAGTAAGGCACTAAGTACCTCAGCCCTCTGTGCCACTGGGCCAGGCCAGGACACTGGTTTTTATAGGACCCTCCCTGACCGTGGAAGGGGGGTTCCACTGGTGACCCTAGTCGAGCTAACCCTGGTTCCACCTGTGGTCTCTCCGCTGGTGACAACCATGGTGCCACCAGTCATGGTTAACCACCTCAGCAAGTAGTCTATACAGTGCCATTGCTAGACACTCTGATCTTGAGGAGGTTGAAGGTTAAGATTCAGGTCTTGCTCCCACTCTGTTTGACGCTGACACAAGCACACTTCAAGTTCTTACTCAAACAACTGCTGACAGTGTTGACTGCAGAGGAGCTATGAAAACCTATTCTGGCAGTAGTGAGCCATGACATGCCAGGGGTAGGCCCACGATACCAGCCCCTTTGGCTCCATTTTGGTGACTATGCTCGCTGGGCCATGCCTGGAAGTTCTCCCACTGGCAGTCCCTTCTGCTTAGCTGATCGTGTTGGAGCCCCCACAGCCACAGAAAGGGACTCATGAAGGATTTTTGATCTGGTACTGGGTTTCCCAGTATCCTGCCAGTGGTGGTCACTCCTGACAGGCTGGTCCACCCCCCTGAAGAGGCCTCAGCCACTGTTTGGTGACAGAGATTCTGCTTCTGAGGGAGTGTTCCATGCATTCTCCTCCTGTGTTCGAGTGGACATGGGCTCTTTGGCTGGCAGGTCCTCCACTAGCTATTCAACCTTCTTTGCTGCCCTTCTGCAGGATGTGTCCACTTCCCTGAATGTCCCTTTAGAGGAGGTCCAGAAATGCTAGTCCTACCCCCTGATGGTCATCTTAGAGCAGGATGACTCTCGGTGTGGAGTGGTGTTCCCGGTAGCCAAGGCTGTCCTTATTCCAGCACTTTGGATCTGGCAGTGCCCTACATCCTACCTGAAAAGATCTTTGCAACAGGATGTGGTAATACAGCTGATCATGTGGTGGACCAGTTTGCCTCCTGGGAGAACAGAAAGATTGAGGCTCTTCTTTGCCTGCTTCCCTTGCCCCGCCCCCCCACACAGATATGAACGTTAAAGGGGGATGCTTTCTGTTGGTCCTGGACTCTGGGCCTTCTCGACACTTTTGCTCCCTTCCTCTTAATTCACAAGGTGGTGCTCAAGACATGCAGGGACAAGGATAACCGGATCCTTATAGCTCCAGATTGGCCGAGGCAGTTCTGGTACTGTACCAGGATCTCCTCAGCCTCAGCAGCTGGTCATCGTGGCAGCTTCCTCTAAACCCGGATCTGCTGATGAAACAAGGAGGAACAGTCCAGCACCTGGACCTTCAAACCCTACATCTCTTAGCCTGCTACCTGAATAACTAGTGTTCCAGGCTTTGGGCCTTTTAGAAAATGTTCTCCAGGTTCTGCAGGCATCCTGTATGGAGTCGCCTCATAGAACATTCTTTTTCAAGTAGAAGAGGTTCTCACTCTTATGTGCTGGCAAGGATATTGATCCACGTGCCGGTCCCTGGTCCCTCTCTCAATCAGGGTTGCTAACCAAGACCCTTAAGTTGCACCCAGCCATGGGCTGGTATGCCAGCTGTGTCGCAGGAGAGCGTAGTCAGCTTTTTCAAAGACCTTGACCATCTTTCCTCTCCAGTGCCCAAACCTCTGCCTCAATGGCACTTGCTGCTTGTGCTTGCTACTCTGAAAAGTCAACTATTCAAGCCAGTCCACAGGTGAGAGATGTCAGAAGACCTCATTTTTGGTCACTTTCACCTCACCTTAACCATCTAGGTGAGTGAGCTTCAGAGACACTAGATGGAATCTCTGTATCTGTGTTTTTTGTTTGTTTCATTTGACAAAGACAAGGTAGTTCTTTGCTCCACATGAAGTTCCTGCCCAAGGTGATCTCGGAGTTTCACTTTATCCAGGTGTTTTACTTCCCTGTCAACTTTCCAAAGCCTAAATCGGAGGCTGAGTGTGTGCTCCATGCATTGGATGGATGCCGGGCACTCCTTTATTATAAGGAGTGCACGGCAAAGTTTGCGGCAAAACTCACCAGCTGTTATGCTGTTTGCTCAAGCCACTTTGGCCAAACCCGCAGCTAAGCAGACAGTTGGTAGGGATCACATGTACATCAATCTGTGCTGCAGGTTGGCTTGTAGAGAGCCGTCCATGGGGCTGAAGGTTTTTTTGACCAGACATACTGCTGCCTCCATTGCTGCTGCCACCAGGTACTTTTTGATCAAGGCAATAGAAACAGAAACATAGAATTTGATGGCAAATAAGGACTGTTTGTCCCACCTAGTCTGCCCATTCTTCCCTACCTGTAGTGTCACTGCAGACCCTACTTGGTCTCCGGCTCTTTCTCTCACCCCCATTTCATTTCCACTAAGATTCCCCAATGCCTATCCTATGCATTCTTGAACCCACTGCTGTTTTCGCCCCCACCGCCTTCACTGGAAGACTGTTCCAGGCATCCACCACTCTTTCTGTAAAGAAGTATTTCCTCACATCTCTCCTGAATCTACCCCCCTCCAGCTTCATTGCATGTCCCATTGTCCTTGTGCACCATTTTTCCTGAAAAATACTTCCCCTCCTGTACCTTATTTACTCCCATGAGGTATTTAAAGGTCTCTGTCATATCCCCCCCTTCCAGGATGTGCCTATTGAGGTCCTTAAGTCTCTCCTTTCAGGGCTTTTGATGTAAACCCTGCATCATTTTAGTTGCCCTCCTCTGGACCGCCTTCACTCTGTCTGTGTCCTTCTGGAGACATGGTCTCCAGAACTGAACACAGTACTCTAGGTGGTGTCTTACTAGCGATCTATACAGAGGCAACACCACATCTCTCATTCTGCTGGTGATACCCCACCCTATGCATCCCAGCATCACACTAGCCCTCCCAACTGCCTTGTTGCATTGCCTGTCCACCTTTAGGTCATCAGATATGATTTATCCCAGCTCTCTGTCCTGTTTTGTGGTTGTCAGTACCTCTGCATTCATTTTGTACTCCGCCACTGGGTTTCTGTGCCCTAAATGCACGATTTTGCACTGTTTCACATTGAAGTCCAGCTTCCATACCCTTGCTCGCTCCTCAAGTTTTCTCAGGTCTCTTCTCATTCTTTCTGACAACCTCCCCCCACCCACCGGGTGTCCACCCTGTTGCAGATTTTGGTGTCTTCCACAAAGAGAGAGACTTTCCCTTTCATTTTCTCTACAGTGTCACTTATAAAGACATTAAAGAGGACTGATTCCAGGTCTGATCCCTGAGGCACCCTCCCTTTCTTGGAGTGAACTCCGTTTACCACTATCCTCTGTCACCTATCCTCTAACCAGTTTCTTACCCGGTTTACCACCTTTGGACCCACTCCTAAGCTATACAGCTTCCTTATGATTCTCATATGTGGAACGGTGTTGAAAGCCTTACTGAAATCTAGGTAGGCCACATCCAACGCTCCATTCTGATCTAATCTGATGGTCGCCCAGTCAAAGAAATCTATCAGATTAATTTGCAATGACCCCCAACCCCATTGAATCCATGCTCTCGGGTCTTGTAACCTACTGGTTTCAATATATTCTACAATCTTTTTCCTTCAGCAGTGATTTCATTAACTTTCCCACTACTGATGCCATGCCAGGCTGACTGGCCCAGGAACTGGGTCTACATCTGCCCTCTTCCAGTTCTCTGGAACCACTCCTGTTTCCAGTGAGCTGTTAAATAGGACTGTCAGAGGGGCAGCTCGTATCCTACCTGGGTTCCCTCAGTACCCTTGGATGCAACCTTCTGGCCCTGTTGCTTTGTTCATTTTCAGATTAGTGAGTCACTTCAGGACTCGCTCCTCTGGAAAAGGACTAGTGTCCACCTCCCTGCTTCCAAAGCTCCTGCTACTTTTTTGTGGCCCCTCCCCTTCCACTTCTGTGAACACTGAACAAAAGTAATTGTTCAGGATGTCTGCCTTTTCGTGGTCCCCTCTGAACAGTTCCCCACTTCTCTTCTTAACCTTACAATCCCTTCCCTGGTCTTCCTATTTTCACTTGCATACCTAAAAAATGTCTTGTCCCCTTTTGTTACCACCTGGGCTGTTCTCTCCTCAGTTTGCACCTTCACACTTCTTACTGCTTTCCCTGCTTCTCTCTGTTTTCCCTGATACACTTCCCTATACTCCTCCCTCTGCATCTCCATATACCTTCTGAATGTTACACTTTTAGCCTTTACTTTTCCAGTGATCTCTTTTGAGAACCATAATGGTCTTTTTCTTCTTGCTTTTGCTCACTTGCTTGATGCAAAGGTGTGTCGCCTTCACTATGCCCCCTTTTAGTTTCACCAGTTGTTCCTCCACCCACCCAGGTCATCACCCCACTAGGTCATCCTTGAGCCATTCACCCATCTTTTTAAAATCTATCTTCCTGAAGACCAGGACCCTCACCCTTGTGTGGTTCGATTCTGTTTGCATTTAGGTGGCAAGAACCCAGGACACAACTACTGTCTGGAGGGTGTCGCGTTAACAAAGTCCAAGGAGGAGAAGGATCTGGGCGTGCTGGTAACCGGGGAGATGAACCACTCTACTCAGTGCAGGAAGGCAGCAGCAAAGACAAACAGGACGCTAGGGTGCATAGGAAGGGTGATTACTTCTAGGAGAGGGGATGTCATCTTGCCCCTGTACAGGTACCTGGTGAGACCACACCTAGAGTACTGCATGCAGTTCTGGTGCCCTTACTTGAAAAGGGACATCAAACTACTGGAGGGGGTACAGCGCAGGGCAACAAAAATGATCCTGGGGTTGGGGGACAGACCATATGAAGAGAGACTGAGAGAGCTTAATATGTATACCCTGGAGGAAAGAAGGGGGAGAGAGGATATGATTGAGACCTTCAAGTACCTGAAGGGTTTGAACAGAGTAGATACCAGGTGTATGTTCAATCTGAAGGGTGGAAGGGAAACCAAGGGACACTCTGTGAAGTCGGAAGGGGCATGTTCAAGAGGGAACTGAGGAGACACTATTTCACAGAAAGGGTGGTGGCAGGGTGGAACGCTCTGTCAGAGGCAGTCCTATTGCTGCAGAGTGTTGGGAGCTTCAAGAGGGGGTGGGACAGATTCAAGGGGAGGGTAAAAACCAGGACAGGGCGAGAGATGTGGAGGGAAGGCATATGAGGGGAGGGGCAGCTGCAGTCTAATGGAATGAAGTGCTGCACGCTCGAGCAGACTAGATAGACCGAATGGCCTGTATCTGCTGGCAATTTCGTATGTTAGTATGTTATGTTGAACAACACTGTACAGTGATCACTGGTCCCCAGGTGGCCTCCCACCTTGACGTCTGCAACACTGTCCCTGTTGGTGAGTACCAGGCCCAGTATTGCCTCATCATTAGTGGACTGCCTGACTAGATGCCTAAGATTAAGGTTAACATACTAACATATTAACATACTAGACGCCAGCAGAGTAGGCCTATTGGTCTGTCACGTCTGCTCATGCTTCAGCATCCTGATCGGGTACTGTAGCCCTCTATCTGTCTCCTTCCACTGTTACTCCATCCCCCAGTTAAGGTAAAGCTTATTGGCAGGAAGACTCCATTGAGCACGCTCATTTTCAAGGAGGTCCTGTAAGGACAACGTTAAACAACAGTGTACAATAAAAGTGATGACAGCATACAGGTACAATAATTGGTAAAAGAAAAAAGTGCATATATGGTCAGTAAAAACAATAATAAAATGGATCGGAATCCAGTTTCCGGGTAAGCAGCCGTGATATACCATAAGGTAACAATAATTGGTAGAAAATACATACAGGGTTAAAAAAAAGAAAAACAATAGTGAAGCATAGAGGAACTAATGCATATTAAGAGGAAGAACAAAAATTAGTATCAGTAAGAACTTAAGCAACTGCTGTCAGCTAAGGGTGGGGATGGACTAGGGAGGACAGGGGCCAGGGTGGATAGGGAGACTAGGGAGAAGGATACAAAAAGTCAGAGGGTACTCACTTGATAGCAGTGGCAGGAGACGGGCATGATATGCTAGGATCTCTGGCACTGACAGTCTACTGGGAAGAATTTGCAGGTCAGGGCTCTGAAGAAATTAGTGAGACAATGCTGGTGAGCGTGAGTGAGGTCTGGATGAGATTCCACACCGATGGGATGGTGTAGCTAATGGGACCGTTGCTGAGGGAAGTACGCGTCCGGGGTACATCGAGGAGGATGTAGGCAGATTTCCTAAGGGAGTAGAAGCAATGGGAAATATTAACAAGTGAGGAGATGTAGGTCAGTAATTTGTGTAGTAGACTTTTGAGGGTCCAGATACCTAAATGGAATAGCCGCTGGGTGGTGAGGGGTTGCCAGCCTACTTCTTTATATAAGCCACGGTGGTGCCTCGTGAATGGTGCTTTAGTAATGAAGCGCAGAGCCCAATGGAACAGTATATTGAGCTTGTGAATGTTGGAAGCAGTGGCACAGTTGTAGATGATGTCACTGTAGTCTAGGAGTGGCAGGAATATGGCCTGTACTAATCTATGTCTAATGTCAGGGGAAGTGCGCTCTGTTCCTGAAGAAAAAGCCGAGTCTTGCTTTGAACATACTAGAAAGGTAGTTGATGTGTGCACTGAAAGAAAGTTTGTTGTCTATCCAAACACCTGGATATTTGAATTGATCAACCACATCTAGTGATTCACCTAGGATAGTCGTGATGAGTACAGGTGATGCACTGTGCCGAGGGGAGGGCCTATTGCTACTAGGTGCGAAATAAAGGACCTTGTTTTTTTTCGCATTGAGTAGTAGCTTGGAGTTGATTAGGTTGCACTCTAGCTATGTGAAGTCAGCTAGGAGTACATTACATACTTTGGATTAGGTTGGCTTAGAAGTATATATACAGTAACAGTATCGTCCACAAAGAGATGTATTTTGGAATCTAGCGAGTTTATGTAAATAGAAAATAGTATAGGGCCCAAAAATGGAGCCTTGCAGGACACCTCGTTTTATGGGGAAGGAGTTTAAAACCTGACAGTTCACTTTGGTTTTCAGAACTGTACCTGTAAGGTAGCTCGAGAACCATTGAAGTGTGGTGTCAGCTGTGCCTAGTTTGCTGAGACCACTGAGGATGAGGTTATGAGGTTATGGTCAACGGTACCGAATGCCTTGCTGAGATCAAGGAATATGGCACCTATGACCTATTTGTTATCGTGCGTGGTCAGCCAGTCAGTGACTTTAGCTAAAGCAGAGGTGGTACTGTGTTTTTGTCTGAACCCAGACTGGGCAGGGCTGAGAAGTGAAAATTTTCATCATGGTCTTTAAGCTGGTGATGGATGAGTTTCTCTAGCAGTTTGGATAAGACAAGGAGGGTGGAGATGAGCCTATAATTGTTTAGGTCGCAGGGGTCATCTGATTTGAACAAGGGCAAGATCTGAGCTGATTTCCAACAGGAGGGTGCCGTGGCTGAGGAGATGGAGAGATTAAGGATATGAAGGATTGGTGCAGCTAGATAATAGTAGCCTAGCTTGATGAAGATGCGATCGATGCCATCTGCTCCACAACCTTTATTGATGCTGAGTTTACTGAGGTGGTCCTCTACTTGCTTGTAGGTCACAGGGTGAAGCTGGAAGGTATAAGGAGGCAGGGGCTCACGGGTGGTGGGGTGAAATGTGTGGAAGCCCTGAATATGGGGAGGAATCAAATGCGAGACCAGCGGTGACGAAATGGGTATTCAGTTTTTCTAGGATGAGGTCACGCTTGACATATTCGACTCCATTAGTAAGTAAGTTGGTAGGGATGGATGGGGCTGCTTTGTAGCCCTCAACTGTCTTGATTGTTTGCCAGATCTTGGCTGAGTTGCCGTTGGCATTTCAAGGGATTCTACATAGAAGTTAGCTTTGGCAGATCATATTAGTTTAACACAAGCATTCCTGGCAGTTCTAAATACCTGCCAGTCAGCCGCATTCTTTGTGTACCTTGCATGGCCCAAAGTTTATCATGGTTGTGAAGCACAGGTCTTAGGTTTGGCATGAACCAGGGATGGGAATGTTTATGGACCCTGGATCTAATGAAGGGGGCATGTTCGCCTCATCCACTGATTTGGCGAGATAGAGATCTTGCCAGTTTACATATTTTAGATCCAAGATATAGTTGTCAATGTTGAATTTGTGGAAGCTGCGCTTGGTGACAAATATAGAGGAAGAGGGGGGTCTTATCCTTGTTTCTGGTGCATGTTACAATATTGTGATCACTAAGATCATTATGGAATATGGCTGTATGCCGAATTTTGTGGGGATGGTTTGGGTTGGCAGCATAGCCTAGAGGTTAGAGTAATGAGCTGTGAATGAGCTTGGTACATCCAGCAGACCAGATCTGAGTTTGATTCTCACAACCTCCACTTTTATTTTATTTTTATTTATTTATTGAAATAATCAGTTTTTCAACCTTTGAGTCAGAGACTCGTTTACAAAGGTACCTTGTCACGGGGGGACAACAATTAAGTGCGGTTTTAGACAGAGGTTACATACAGGTGAGATGCATACATACGTTGAGTTACACGCATCATTATATACACACAGTTGTTACAGTTGCAGTTGTTACAGTTGCCCAGTTGTCCATGGAGCCCAGTGAGGACTTAGGGGGCTATTCGAGACAGGGTTATGTTCCACTACAGGCATTTACAGCACCGGCTGTCGATAATGTGTTTACGGAGGGCTATTTTGAACCGGCCAATCCCTGGGATCTTTGTTATTCCCTCAGGAAGGTAGTTAAACCAGGCCGGGGCTTTATGACGGAAGGATCTTTGGCAGAGAGAGGTCCTTGCCCTGGGTACTAGGAAGGTGGCTTTGGTGGAGTTATGGGTTAGCACCGGCCGGACGGCTGGTTGCAGGGATGCGGAGACCCCTGGTGGGCATAACCCAGACAGGGATTTTTTTAGCCAGAAGGCAGGTGTGGTATTTCAGCCGTTCCTCAAGAGTGAGTATGTTAGTGGCAGAGTATAGCAGGCAAGTGTGAGTTCTGCTGTGGGCGCCGGTCAGGAGCCTACAGGCTTTGTTAATAGAGGTCTGGACTTTAGACAGGGCGGAAGGGTCTGTCGCTCGTGATATTGAAGTCCGTGAGTCGGCCAGAGACAACACAGATGAGGTGATGGCCAATTTTAAGGCAGATTCTGGGAGGCAGTCTTTGTGGCGGTAGAGGAGCCCAATCCTGGAGTTCATGGCTGAGGACAGGGTTTTAGATGGCGTGGAATGTAAAGCCTGCATCAAAAGTGATGCCCAGGTACTTATATGTTGTTACCTGTTCAAGTGGGAGGAGTGTGCTAGGGGTGATGAGAAGGGAGTATCCTTGGCTGTTTTGCCGATGTGCGAACAGCATTGACTTTGTTTTTTTCAGGTTCAAGACTAGGCGATGGTTACTGAACCATTTTTCAGCTTGGAGGAATGTGCTTTGCAACGTGCTTTGGAGTAGGAGTGGGTCTGAGTGTGATGCTAGGATCACTGCATCATCCGCGTAAAGCAGTATTTTATTGGAGCAGGAGCTTGGGAGGGTGTTTAGGAAGAGACTGAAAAGAGTGGGTCCAAGGATGGAGCCTTGCAGGACCCCTGAGAGTACCGGTAGGCTGGTGGAGAAGGTCCTATTTAGCTTAACTCTTTGAGATCTGTTGTGCAGGTAGCTTGAGAACCAATTCAGGGGGCCAGATGAAAATCCCAGTTGGCTAAGGGAGTTTAACAGCAGGGGGTGGCACACGGTGTCAAAGGCCTTGGATAGGTCGATGAAAACTGCCCCTGCAAATTGACCTTTATCAAGCGCAGAGTGTATATGGTGGGAGAATTCCAGAAGGGCAGTGGATGTGCTGTGGCCCGGACGAAACCCATGCTGCTCAGGACATAGGATGTCGTATTTAGACAGGTATTCTATTAGCTGAGTGGATACTATTTTTTCCAAGGCTTTGGAGAGGAGGGGAAGGATGGAGATAGGCCTGTAGTTATTTGGTAGTGTTTGGTCCCCAGACTTATGGATGGGGGTGACTTTGGCCTGTTTTCATGCTTCCGGGAATTGACCAAGGCATAGGGATCTATTAATGGCAATCGTGAGGGGGATTAGCATGACCTCCAGCGTGAGGCGAAGTATCCTGGAGTCAAGAGGGTCATTACTTGGGTTTTGCGTGAGAGATTTTAGTAGGAAAGGCTTGGCATCATGGGGTGAGATCGTCCAGAAGTGGAATAGCGGCCGGGAGGTGAGTGTGTGGGTGGGCAAGGGACAGGGTCAGAGGATGGGCAGGAGAACTGCACTTAAGTCCGTGAAAGTTTTATTCAGGCAGTCTGCGATATATGATTGGTCTGTCGAGACTGCCCCATTTATGGCAATCTGAGACGGTGGGGGGGAGCGGGTTTTGCCATTCAGTTCTTTAATATTGTCCCAGAAGGCTCTGGCTGAGCCCCAGGAGAATGTCAAAGCAGCCTGATAGTGTCTAGCTTTCGCTTGCTTGATGGCCCAGGTGCATTGGTTGCGAGCAGCTCTATAGGCTTGCCTGTCTGCCACCCTACCAGACTCATTTGCTATGTGCCAGAGATTGTCTCTCTGTTTTAGTTGCTGGATCAGTGCAGGGGATATCCATGCCACAGCCCGTTTTTTTTTTCTAGATGTGGTGATGGGGGCAAATAGGTCGCAGGCATTGTTGAAGGCCCTAGTGAGGTAAGTTAAAGCAGAATTTATGTCAGATGCTATGGTCATTGGAGTCCAATCGACTTGTGCGAGGTGATGTTTGAGGTTGTCAAGACCCCTGGGGAGAAATCTGAGTCGAGGGGTGCTGCAGCACTCAGGGCTGAGTGTGGGGGAAGACCAGAAGCAGATGACAGGGGAGTGGTCACTAAGTGAGTCCGCTAGGACTTTTACAGATTCCAACTTGTGTGGCCGATTGGAAAGAACTGTGTCCAGGAGGGAGCTAGTTCCCTTCGCTTGGTTAAGTCTGGTGGGCTGAGTGACCATTTGAGACAGGTCAAGGGCTGCAAGCTCGTCCTTTATATTGTCAGACGAGGGGCTGAGCCAGTTGGTGTTTAGGTCTCCCAAGATTAGTTGTTCAGCCTTTTGAGGTAAGGTGGATAGATAGTCTAAGAGGGAGTTGATTGCTAAATTTTTGGTACTCGGGTGTATGTAAGCCGTGGTTAGGTATAGGGGGCCACGACCAGGGTGTGGGGTGATTTTAGAGTAATGGCTTGTGCCCTATGGTTGAGCTCAGGATTGGGAGTGCAAGACCTAGGACTGAGTTACGCAAGTAGATTGCGCGCCCCCCTCCACGTTTGCCCATCCTATCAGCCCTGAAGAGGGAGAAGCCTGGGAGGGAGACAGCTGAGTCAGGTGTAAGCTGGGAAAGCCAGGTTTCCACTAGCATAAGAATGTCAGAGGAATATTGTGCAACCCAGCATTGGAGTGCTGCGGTTTTCTTGGGGAGACTACATATGTTCATAAAAGCAATTCAGAGACCTTTGCCAGGGGTGTGCCGAGGCATGGCCGAGTTGCCAGGCCCAGGGTTTGGGTGCACATTTCCTGAGAGCAGGAGAAGCAGGGCAATAAGGCACCTCATAGAGAAGCGTTTGCTGTAGGTGGGGTGCTTTTACAGCTGCCATGTCATTATATGGGTGGTGCACGGGATGGGGAGAGTGACTAGTACCGGAGACACTAGAGAGGAGAGAGACCATTTGTGACAGAGTTCATGGTACAGAGGGTTGTGTATTGGCGGTGGGTGGGTTGGGGTAGTGTGGTAGTCCAGTGTTCGGGATGGATTTGGGGATGGACTGATAGGCGGACAGGCAATAGGCTGTGTGGAAAACAGGGTATTGTGTGTGGAGGGACTGAGGTTCGGGCAGCGGCACGTCAGTGGATGATATAAAGGGTTTCATGGTAGACAGTGGGTGCTGTGGTAAGAGGAGAGCCAGCATGGCAAGGATCATGGTTAAGTGTGATTTTACAGTAGAGAGAATTGGTTTAGAGTGCAGGCTCCCTCTAGTGCTAGAGAGATATAACCTGCAAATGGAAAAGTTGGCTGATTGGTTCTGGCACCCCATGTGATTATAGCTGTATAAGGGAATGCCGACCAAGGGTGGTGGTGGGGGCGGCGGGGCTAGACCTAGCACCGAGAGAGAGAACACTAGCCGGTTCCCTTTTACTTCTCGAGCAGTGTGCAAGCAGTAAAAAAGGCGCCAATCCAAGGATTCAAAAACTGTCCACAGCTAGGCTCGCTCCACAGGGACCAACAGTCACGAATGCAGCACAGCGTTTTTCAGGTTTTTACCTAACAGCAGCTTCGGGGCTTTCTGATTGCAGGGAGGGCTTTGGCAAGTAGCCCTCGCGACCTCCGGCTCCTCAGGGGAGGGGGGTTTGATCTGCAGGAGAGTGAGAGAGAGCACAGATTAAATAGGCAGGTAGGAGAGTCGGATTAGTGTTGGGGGGCGGGCAGACTTGGGAAAAAGGTGTTTATTCAGCTTAAGGCTCTGCTGTGGCACTATTTGTAACTGGTAGCTCTTGGACAGCTTGAATCAGGATAAACCCTTTTTTCAGACTCCAACTTCATACATTCTCCACATACAATTTAAAATGATCACTTCTAATTAGGCAGCAATACAAATAAAAAAGGAAAAGTAAAAAACAGTTTCAGTTCACTAGCACCGAGAGAGAGAACACTAGCCGGTTCCCTTTTACTTCTCGAGCAGTGTGCAAGCAGTAAAAAAAGGCGCCAATCCAAGGATTCAAAAACTGTCCACAGCTAGGCTCGCTCCACAGAGACCAACGGTCACGAATGCAGCACAGCTTTTTTCAGGTTTTTACCTAACAGCAGCTTCGGGGCTTTCTGATTGCAGGGAGGGCTTTGGCAAGTAGCCCTCGTGACCTCCACGACTCCTTGGGGAGGGGAATTCGATCTAACAACACGGGGCTTTCTGATTGCAGGGAGGGCTTTGGCAAGTAGCCTCGCGACCTCCGGCTCCTCGGGGAGGGGTTCGATCTAACAGCAGCCAGGGCTTTCTGATTGCAGGAGGCTTTGGCAAGTAGCCCTGTGACCTCCGGCTCCTCGGGAGGGGGTTCGATCTAACAGCAGCTTCGGGGCTTTCTGATTGCAGGGAGGGCTTTGGCAAGTAGCCCTCGCGACCTCCGGCTCCTCGGGGGAGGGGGGTTCGATCTAACAGCAGCTTTGGGGCTTTCTGATTGCAGGGAGGGCTTTGGCAAGTAGCCCTCGCGACCTCCGGCTCCTCGGGGGAAGGGGGTTTGATCTGCGACTTGCATATTGTGTGACCCTGAGCAAGTCACTTAACTGCCCAGTGCTCCCAGGTCGTCCCTGAAAACAGACACTTGTGCCTAGTGGGCCTTACCCAGTTACCAAAGACTAAAACAAAATAAATAAATAAATAATAATGTCCAGGATGGAGCTATTGCATGATTTTTGGCATTGAGCCTTGTTGGCGCCATAATGACTTGGGACAGTCCAAGCTCATCACAGAGTTCTTTTAGGACACATGCCTTAGGCGAGAGACAATTGAGGTTGAGATCACCTAGAATGATGATCTCATTGTTGATGGGTGCGATCAAGCTTTTGAAGGTTGAGATTAGCACAGGACCCGCTGAGGGGGGCCTGTAGCAACCTATGATGTTGAGCGCTTCGACTATGGATATTTGGATTTTGAAGGCCATGCACTTAAATTCTTTGGGTTTAGACATGGCGTTGGTGATGGAGACGTTTAAGTGGTCTTTCATGTAGGTGACCACCCCCACCCCTCGTGGGCCTGTCTGCTCTGAACAGGTTATAGGAGGGGAGTGAGATCTGCTGGTCAGAGATAATACTTTCAAGCCAGGATTTAGTAATAATGATCAGATCTGGGTTAGTATGGGCGACCCATATTCTTAACTGGTCTAGTTTGTTAATCAGGCTCTGCATGTTAATCAGCATAAACTTTAAGCCTGACATAGTGGCAAAGTCAGAGGGTGATGCAAGGGGGAATTGAGTACCAGGATTCACTTCAGCATTACCAGAGTATATAAGTAATAGCAGGATATGTTTTTTCAAATTGTTTCTTGCTGCAGTAATCAGTTTCTTACTGTTTGAATAATGTTTTTATTGATCAAACTATAAACGCTACAACAACCCAGCTTAGGAAGCAAGGTAGGGATGAAGAAGGTGATAGTGTAGATGACCCTGAACACAACTCTGATTGGGTATTGGCTTCCAATGCAAGGGCACCTAAAAAAGGTCGTAGGGCAGAGCAATTCTGTATCCCAACTTGTAATTCCTTTTCAGTACTTTCTGAGCCTTTAGCCCTCCCCTTACATAATATGGATGAAGAAGGAGGCTCTCAATTTGCCCCGGCTATAATGGATGACGTTTCAGTTCAGTTGTTACTGGGTCCCACAGAGTGATCATTCTTCTGCTCTCCAGTTAACTAAAGATGTACCTAAAATTGACACCTTATCAGCATTAAATCCTTTAAGGATTGAAAGAAATGTTACCACAACCCAACAACCACAGTCGAATATATCTATGGATACATATGATTCATCTTCCCCCAGGATTCCACCATGTTCCCCCAGGATTCCACTGCATCCAGTTTACGTATTGGGAGATTCTATAATTAAACATCTCGATAGAGTTATATGCAACCCAGATAAAGCAAATCGAACATGTTCTAGCTTTCGGGGCGCAAAAATTTCCAACATTACAAACATGGTAACTAAGATTCTTTCAAATGCAGGTCATAATCTGCTTGTTATTTTACATGCTGGCATTAATGATATTAGTAGCAAGAGTCCCATTCAATTAAAAAGAGATTATGTAGCAATTTACAATCTTCTTTAGGAACTGGGGTGTACTGTTTGTTTTTCTGAAATACTCCCTATGCCGAGGGCAACAGACATCATTACTGCCAATATTAAAGAAACAAATGAATGGTTAAGAAAGTGGTGTTTCAAACAAAATATATGTTGCATCCCGCACTGGGAGAATTTTTATGGTCATGATTCATTATTCTGTTGGGACGGTCTCCACCTCAGCAGAAGAGGGAGTGCCTTGCTGGGTAAAACTTTAAACTCTGCGATAAACAAGCTTTTAAACTAATACGCTTGGGGGAGAATGGTCATCCTGCCAATTCTCTAAATATGGCTAACGTATCCTTCACTAGTAGAGACTGTAACTTCATACTGTTCAATGCAAGATCCTTAAACTATTTAAAGAAGTCTGAACTTGAACTTAAATGCGCTCAACAGAATATTCCTATTATAGCAGTTACAGAGACCTGGTGGGATCCATCATCCGAGTGGACTAGGGAAATACCTAACTTCAAACTCTATCACAAAGATAGAGAAAATTGAATTGGTGGGGGAGTATGTCTCTATATTAGAGAAGACATTCCATCCTACGAAATTCTAACACTTACATCCACTGAATCTTTATGGGTTACAATACAACTTAAAGGACACCCCAAACTTACAATTGGTGTTTGTTATAGACCCCCTTCAGCTGACATGACCTACACTTCTGACATGATAAAAACTATAACTGATACAGCTTATAAGGGAGATTCCTTGATTCTGGGTGATTTTAACTTCCCAGGTTTAAGCTGGGATTCTTTTTCCGGTAGCTCGGAACAAGAAAAACTATTTGCTACTTCATGTCTGGATTGTGGACTTGAACAATTAGTTGATCAACCCACTAGGGGGAGTAATTTACTCGATCTAGTAATCGCCAATATTGAGAACAAAATTTCAGATTTGAATATATTAGCATCGATAGGTAATAGTGATCATTATGCAATTAAATTTAATATCTCCACTAGCATTTCAAAACTTTCTAGTAAAACAATACACAAGGACTATAATAATGCTGACTTTGATTTTATAAATACTAAAATCTCTGAGATTGATTGGGAAAATAAATTCAGGGATATGTCAGTAAATGCCTGGATTGAATTAAAAAACCTTCTCCATCATCTGGAAGGAAATTTTATTCCTACAAAGTCTAAATACAATAAAAAGGGTAAAATACCTATCTGGTTTAACAAATCCATTATTAAATTAATTAAAAGAAAAGAGGTTCTGTTAAAAAAACTCAAGGTAACTGCAAATTTACATTATAAGCAACAGTATAAGTCAATGGTTTCTTCTCTAAAAAAAAAAACAAGCATGCAAAACTGAAAATCAAGTTTAATTTAGCACATTCCAAAAATAGTCATAAAATACTTTTCTCATACATTAATGGTAAAAGGGAAATAATAAAACATTGGGACCTTTAATAGTAAATGGAAATCTTATAGAATCAGACACGGAGAGGGCAGATTATTTTAATGCTTATTTTTGTTCTGTCTTAATTCATTAGATCCTTCCCCCAAAACAGTGTATAATAAATCCCTTGTTCCTTCTTTCACCCATGATGAAATTCTACAAGCATTATTATCAATAAAAAGAAATTCTAGCTCCGGCCCAGATGAACTTAATCCAAGATTTATACTAGAAACAGCTAAATCGTTGGCATCACCCTTAACGCTGTTGTTTAATAAATCTCTGCTTGAGAATAATGTCCCAAATGACTGGCTACTAGCCTCTATCATTCCTATCTATAATAAGGGTAACAAATCAGATGTACAAAACTACAGGCCTATTAGCCTGACATCAATAATAGGAAAAGTGATGGAGCGCTTAGTTAAAGCCTTGTTTGAAAAAGAAATGGATTATTTAGGTATCCAGGACACAACACAACATGGCTTTAAAAAAGGCCATTCCTTTACTACCAATCTTATTTTCTTTTGTAATAATATAAGCAAATATATGGATAACAAAGTTCCAGCTGATGTTATTTTACTTGATTACAGCAAGGCTTTTGACAAAATATCTCACTCCTTACTAGTTAATAAACTATTTAAACTTGGTTTTTCAATGTATCTAGTCAATTGGACTTCTAATTGGTTGCTAAATAGGACCCAAAATGTGAGAATAAATGGGTCACTGTCAAGTCAAGAGACAGGCGGGACATGATTAAGGTCTTCAAGTACCTCAAGGGAATAAATAGGGTAAACATGGAGGGGATCTTTAGACTAAAGCAGGGAGGTATCACCAGAGGGCATGGTTTGAAGTTGGAAGGTGGAAGGGTGAGGGAGGAAAAGAGGAGGAGGTTTTTCACTGAGAGGGTGGTGGACCCTTGGAATGCGCTGCCTGGTGAGCTGGTTCAGAGATCCACAGTGGAGGGCTTCAAGAGAGAGTGGGACAGACACAGAAAGCGAATGTATCAGATGATGGCCTGGCCGGGGGTGGGGATGGATGATGGGGTTTCTGGAACACAAGGGGAGGCCTCGGCACCCAACTAGGGAACTGAGGTTCGAACAGACTCGATAGACCGTAAGGCCTAATCTGCTGGCAATTAGTATGTTAGTATGTTTGTAAGTTCAGGCAAAGTGACTAGCGGAGTCCCGCAGGGCTCTGTACTGGGAACCACATTATTCAATATATTTATTAGCGATATGAATGTGTCACAAAATAATCATCTGTCTAAATTCGCAGACAACACTAAATTGGGAGGTAGAGTAGACACTTTAACATCTATAAAATCTCTTGAAATGGATCTTCTCCATATTGAATCTTGGGCCCAGAGTAATTCAATGATTTTTAATACTAATAAGTGTTCTGTCCTTCATTTTGACAACAAAAATCTACAAAATAAATATTATTTAAATAACTTTTTGATAAAACAGACATCAAATGAAAAAGATTTAGGCATCGTAATTGATACTAATCTAAATTTAAATCACCATTGTAATAAAGTGGTAAGATCAGCCAATGTTCTCTTGAAACAAATTAGAAAAACATCTGTTAGCAAGTCTGAACATTGTTTAGTGCCCCTGTATAGGGCTTATGTTAGGCCCCATTTGGATTATGGATCCCCTTTTTGGAGACCTTATCTCAAAGGAAACATTTTCCGTCTAGAACAGATTCAGAGACAATTTACAAAAATGATTCCACGATTAAAATTACTCAGTTATGAATCCCGTTTAAAAGAAACAGGCCTTTATTCCCTTGATATGCGTAGATATAGGGGGGGATATTCTTTTTACTTATAAAATATTGAAGTCACCCATGTTGATGGATCAATGTGGCCTTGTTTTAGCCAATAAACGTATAGTGGGTAGACTTCATACCCAGCAATTAGTAGTTGACTGGGCCAATACAAACAAACATGATAATTTATTTTCCATAAGAGCTGCAAAATACTGGAATTATTTACCACAAGAATTGGTTAATATATCCAGCTTTGAAGCTTTTAAATCCCATTTAGATGTGTGGATTGCTTCTCAAATATCTGGGTAACTAATGTGCCTCTGATGAGGGGGACAATCTCGATGGGCACACGCCTTCTTTTGTCCCATTTCATCCAGTAGTATCCAGCAGTAGTATCCAGTAGTGCTTGCTCCTGGAGACCCAATGGAAAGGGGTAGCTGGAGGGGGCATGTGACGAAGGAGACAGACCATAGCTACAAGTGCGAGTGTCCTGGTTGAAAGAGAGGTTGTTAAAATACCCAGGGAGGCCTGGGTAGCCCAGGGAGGATAACTTGTAATTTGACCATGTGTGAGAGCTGCAGTAACCCACTGCACAGGGTGGAATGATGGGCAGAGGTAGGTTACAGATGCAAGATCAGTCCGTGGTATAGCCAAAGGGGTGGAATTCTTAGCTGTACATTGGAAGAAAATAAAGACTAGTGCCAGGTGGGAAAACGTAGTTGCTGTTGAGTAAAAGGGATGAAGGGAGATGGTCAAGAGGACAGTTGAGGAAATTGATAGAGAATGAAAGATTTGAAGAGAGTCGGTGTTGAAAGGCGAGGGGTGAGTGCCTAGGGCGGAAAGAAAGAATAGGAAGCAAGATGAATATGAAAGTAGGAGAGCTATAAAGTAAGAGATTAGAGTGGATGACAGGCTCTAAGGGACATGCAGTTACTGGTATACTTGATGGTAAACCAGATGGATAGGTCTCCTGGTCACAGTAGCAGAAATTGTGCTTGTGTGGTTCAGCAAGATGAGATACAACTGGCCCTTTAAGCTGGGTAAGCCTAATTATTGTAATTGGCTCAGAAGACCAAGGTGGGGTGGGGCTAGTTGGGCTTAAAGACTATTTAATAAGGTGTTGGGGAGGGGGAGTGGACGAAAAACTAAGCCAGAGAAGGAGCTTGCACAAGCAGACTAGTTATAATGTGAAGCAGCTCCAATTAATTGAATGTGGAACAGCTGCAACACTGAATCAAATTAATCCTCTGTGCACTCGGGATTTTGAAAATGGTGCCAGGTGCCTGAGTTGGTTCAGCTAGCTACCTTTTGCAGATGAGCTGCCACTGGGTCCAAGGGAGGGGGCTTGCAAATGTGCCCTGTCGTTGAGGCACAGGTCAGGAAGCATAGGAAAACCAGGAGCAGTTGTAGAATTCACCAAAAATATTTATTTATACTAGCAGTAACATAAAAAAATAAACTTGTTCAGGATAACTATTTACAAAGGCAAAATAAAACAGAGAAGATCCATCAGAGTTTTCTTTCAAGCTCTGTGTCCATCTCGCAAGCAATTGCAGCTCAGCTCAAGGGGACCCTGTAAAGGAGTAGAAAGGAGAGAATTAAATACACTCCAAGGAGGGTGAGTTACAGATAGAACAAAAGGCTGGGAGAGTTGTGGGTGTGGGTGGTGAGCCAAGGCTCAGATTACTGGTCTGCCACAAGCACAGTAACTCTGGTTTCAGCTCTGGGAAGGTGCGGTTTAAAACAGCAAAAATTCTATGTCTGGTTCCAGCAATTCACTCAGCTAGAGTAGCAGTACCTAACAATTAAACAATTTCCAAAAGTGGGCAGTTTTAACAGTAAATCAGGCTAAACTCTAAACATGAGTCAATAAGAGCAAGTTTAAATAACAAAAAAGAAGAAAAACTAAGCCAGAAAAGGAGCTTGCACAAGCAGAGTAGTTAAAATGTGAAGCAGCTCCAATTAATTGAATGTGGAACAGTTGCAACACTGAATCAAATGAATCCTCTGCGCACTCGGGATTTTGAAATGGCACCAGGCACTTGAGTTGGTTCAGCTGGCTACCTTTTGCAGATGAGTTGCCGCTGGGTCCAAGGGAGGGGGGCCTGCAAATGTGCCCCGAGGTGTCCGAAGGGGACCCTTTTGCAGATGAGCTGCTGCTGGGTCCAAGGGGGGGGGGCTTGCAAATGTGCCCCAAGGTGTTCGAAGGGGACCCTGGGAATGCCCTCTGCAGGGAGTCCAGGATGTCTCTACTTCTAGCAGAAGCTGCAGCTGGGAGGCTCCAATCTATATCTGGCAGATTGAAGTCCCCCACCAACAGCATCTCACTCCCCCTGCCATCTTGCCATTGGCTTCCACCAGTGTCTTATCTAACTCCTCCCCCCTGTGCTGGAGGTCTGTAGATCATGCCAGTGTGAACAGTGGCTCTGTTCCCCTTCTCCAGGGGGACCCACAGAAGCTCTACCCCCTCCCGTATTCCCTGTATCTCTGTCGCTTTTGTGCTTTTGCTTATATAAAGCACTACACCGCTTCCTTTCTTTCCCACCCTGTCCTTCTTGAACAGAGTATAGCCTGGTATGGCCATGTCCTAGTCATGGTTTTCAGTGCACCATGACTCGGTCATGGCCACAATATCCAGGTCTGCCTCTGCCATTATCTAGGTCCAGAATCTCATTTCCTAGACTTCTAGCATTAGCACACATGGCCTTCCAGATTTTATTACCACTCTGCTTGCTAACCTCCTTTTTTTCCTTTCCCCTGTGTTTTCAATGCTCTTGTTCCCATCCCCCTTTATTTCTACCACCCTGCTTATTTTATTAATTTGCACCCTGGGAGATTCATCTCCCCTCGGATTCTCCCTACTCTCTACTTCAGCCTGGTGAGTGGGGTGGCAGTTTATGCCTCCCTGATTCCTTCCGTCACCCCCCTTGGCTAGTTTAAATGTTCTTCAAGGTAACATTTAAACTATCCACCGAGGACTGCGATTCCCCTCCTAGATGGATGCAGCCATCACCCCTGTATCAGTGTAACTGAACCCCTCCTTCTTGCACCATTCCTTCAACCATGGGTTGAAGCTCCTGGTGTGGAGAACCCTCCACCCCCTGTTGTAGATAGGAAGCACCTCAGGGAAAGCCATGGAGTGTACTACCTGTCTAAGATCCCTCCCCAGCTCCCTGAATTCCCCCTGCGTTATCTCAGCCTCATCCCAAGCCAGGTCATTAGTCCCCAGGTCAACAGTGACATCCAACTCTACCATCCTGCCACCCTAGCGATCCTCAGGATCTGCTTCCCATTCTTCTGACCCATGGCACAATGTAGGCACCTAACCTCCCTCTCCCCCATTCTTATTCCCTAATCTATCCCTCTCACAAATGAGTCACCCGCCAGAAGTTTCTTCTTTCTCCTCTGGGGTCCTCCACTACCCTTCTTTGGTTCTTCATAGAAACATAGACTTTGACGGCAGATAAGGACCGCTTGGCTTACCCAGTCTGCCCATTTCCCTACCTATTTGATAAGCCGCTGATCCTAGTTAACCAGCAGCCTACTTCTTCCTACCCCCCAACCTGAACTGCCTTATGTCTGTCCAATGCATTCTTGAATTCCCCCACTATTTTTGACCCCACGACCTCCTCAGGAAGGCTGTTCCATGTGTCCACCACCCTCTCCATGAAAAAATACTTCCTCACGTTGCCCCTGAGCCATCCCCGCTCTTTCTTCAAATTGTACCCCCTTGTTCTTGCACATCTCTTTTTCTGAAAGATGCTACCCTCTTGGACTTTGTTGATTCCCTTGAGGTACTTGAAAGTTTCTATCATGTCCACCCTCTCCCTTCTTTCCTTGAGGGTATACATATTAAGCTCCTTTAGTCTCCCTTCATATGGCTTCTGGTGCAAACCCTGCACTGTTTTAGTTGCTCTCCTCTGGACTGCCTCCATCTTGTCTATATTCTTGCGGAGATGGGGTCTCCAGAACTTCATGCAGTACTCCTGATGGGATCTCACCAACTGTCTGTACAGAGGGATAACAACTTCCTGTTTTCTACTGATGATGCCTCTCCCTGTATCCCCAGCCCTCCTTACTGCCTTCTCACATTGCTTGCTTACCTTTAGATCATCTGATAGAACTACCCCAGATCACTTTTCATTTTTGTTGTTGTTAGTACCTCCCCCTTCCCTCTCCATTGTGTACTCTTCCCTGGCATTTTGTTTCCCAGGTGCATTACTTTGCACTTCTTTGCCTTGAATCTAAGCTGCCATACTTTTGACCATTTCTCCAACCTTGCCAAGTGCCTCCTCATCCTTTCTGCCCCCCCTTCTGTGTCAACCCTGTTGCAGATCGTAGTGTCATCTGCAAAGAGACATACTTTTCCTTCCAGTCCCTCCGCAATGTCACCTATAAAGACATCAAAAAGGACCGGTTCCAGTACTGAACTCTGTGGTTCACTTCAGAGAGACCCCCACATCCTCCCTGGTCACTACCACAGGTGCCTCCTTCTGGCAGTCCCACCTTACCAGAGTGGGGTAGGAATTCTGTAGTGGTACTGGTTGAGGAATATGCCTCCTATCTGCCACTCCCACCCTTCCAAAACCCACCATAGTCCAGCTGTTCCTCCTTCATGGCATCCTCTAAGGTAAAGGTGGCAGATTTGGTAGCCCCTGGGTGGGGAAGAGGTCCCCCTGAATCCTAGTGACCTCCTCCCTCAACCCAGAGAGGAGCGTGCAGTTAGGGCAGCACCACAGTCTCTTAGAAGGTCTCTCTGAAAACTGCCACCCCACAGCCACTGCACTGTACCAATTGCAGCATTTCCAATTTCTACTCTCTCTGTGTCATCTGGAAATACTTTTGTACCCTTACACCCGATAGGGTGTTTCTAGTTTTCCTCTTTTTTGTTTGCTTTGCTCCTTTGTACTTTTACCCTAAATAGGGGTTTCCCTTCTACTTCTCACATCAAATAGTTCCCTGTTGAATGACGTGCTTTCGTCCTCCTTCCTTTACTCCCCTACCTTTCTCTGGTTTTTCTCATTGTGGTAGCAGCACTTTTACTGTCCCCTAATCCTTTGCTACTTTATCCTAGATGGGTTGCCATTAGTGTTCCCTTATACCCTGTATAAATCCCTTTTTATCCCTACCCTACGTAGTGTTTTTATTTATTTATTTATTTAGTTGTTTAACCAGGTATAGCACACTAAGCTGAAAGCTTTTTTACAGGAGCGACCTGGAAGCACAAGGAGGTTAAGTGACTTGCTCAGGGTCACACAGTATGCAAGCGGAAGCTGTGGGATTCAAACCCAGGTCAGGTCTGCTGGATGTCACCAGATTTGCAGCTCAGAGCCTTAGTTCACTGCGCTATACTGCCTCCAGTGTATTGCACCTGTTCCTAGTTTTGGCCTACATTTGACCCTATGCCCTTCCCAGCTATGAATGTTACAACAGGAGTGAACAGGTACCTTGCCTTAGTTGACTGGCAGAGCCCCCCACTTACCTACTTCCTCCTGCTGACACCTTGCAATGCCCAAGTGGTGATGCTAGTCTTACACCTGTTCCACTCCTGTGCTGTTCTACTCACTCGTTAGGACATGAACGTGTGTGGGGACATGTTAGGAGTGGCTACCTTTTACCCTTCCTGTGCAACCCCCTTAAGGTAGTACTACCTGTTGGACTACCGAGTCCCTGAATGGTCCCCTGGCTTCCACATCATCCTGCACAACCAACCTGCAATCAAATATCTGACTCTGTCCCACCTCTAATTATTCTTTTTTTATATATATATATTGAAACTTTATATATATATATATATAATACTTATTACAATCCATACATAAAATGACTCATTGTACAAGTTAATTCTTACATGGTACACATCAACATTTCTTATTCACATGTCAATCAAGCTGGTCAATATATTCAGCATATCCGGTGTTCTCCTAGCTAGCCCATGTCAATAAACCTGTTAATATAGTTGTTACCCCATCTTTCACTTGATGAAGTGTTCTCAGGGGGTAAAATCATGGTATGTTTCCAGTTGGTGTAACATCCATCTATGCCAGGTATTATCAAATCTCTCTAATTCTGGCTGTCAATTGTTCTAGAGCATATATTTCTCGGATCAAGGAATTCCAGGCATGCTTGGTGGGTGTTGTTTTAGTAAGCCAAAGTCTTGTCATTGCCTTTTTGGCTGCCAGTATCAATAGATTAGTCTGTTTAAACGTGGTCTTGTTGACCTTGACTCCTAGTGGGGGGGTTGCTGTTAGAATGTATGTGCCATACTTTTGACAATTCCTTCAACCTTGCCAAGTCCCTCCTCATCCTTTCTACCCCCCCCCCCCACTTGTGTGTCAGCCCTGTTGCAGATCGTTGTGTCATCTGCAAAGAGGCATACTTTTCCTTCCAGGCCCTCTGCAATGTCACTTATAAAGACATCAAAAAGGACCGCTCCCAGTACTGAACCTTAGCTTCCAAGCTCCCTCCAGGAGCGGACTCCACGATCGCGGGCCTGCAGAGAGGTAATTAAAACTACCTCCAGCTGCAGAACCCTGTAGGCGATGTCTTATGACATCACTTCCCCCTTTCATCTTTACGAAGTCTCCACTTTTCCATTTGCAGGTTATACCTGCTAGCCACTAGAGGGACCCTCCGACCTTTCCACCTCAGTCTCACCACCTGAATCCCCTCCTACTTCCTGTAACCTCTCTACCTGACTAGGCTACTCTCTCCCTACTCCCACCTCTACCTTTGCCCACACCTCACTCTCGCCCTGCCATCTGGCTAGCACTACTCACTAACCCCTGCCCTATCACCTGTTCCACACCCAGCCTGTCACTAACCCCAGTGACCACTAGGAGTCGCTATTTCAACCCTGTTTTCTGGCCCGAACCCAGTCGCTTTAAGTCACCTAGAACCTGGATCCCTGCTCTCAGCCAAGTCCTATCCCAACTGCCCTGCTCAAACCTTGTACCCTGTCCACCAAAGACCATGACAGTACCACTACTCCAAAGTGGTATCTACACTTTCTGAGGGGCAACCAAGTTACTTGAAACTCACCACCCTGCTATTACCTAGGCACTATGCTTGGGCACCTCTTCCCCAAATCTGGTAAAATGTCCCCATCAATAACCCTTGTACATCTGATCTCCCCCATTTTACTGTTCCATCCCATTTTAACTCCCTCTCCTAGCGCCTACCCAGCACCCCCCCCCACCAGCTACTCTAACTCATCCTACTAATGCCCCCTATAAGTCCACTTCATCCCTCCCATCTATCTCTTGGTCCCATTTCCCTACACCCCTCCCCTCCTCGGTCTTTTCCTTTGGCTGCCTTCTGGCCTTTCACTCCCACACCAGTACCCACTCCTTCCGCTCAGCCTGCCCTACTGGCGCCTCCAGCCAGCGCACGACAAAATCCTGGACTCTCCGTGTTCTACGCTGCCACCTAACCATTGCCCTACTCCTTCTGGCTGCAGGGGATATACACCCTAACCCTGGCCCAACCCCTACCTCAGGCCCCGACCACCCCATACCAAACCCCTCAGCCAAGGCCACCACCGACACTCACTCTGGCTACCTCCCCCGAGGCTTATGCCTTCTCCATCTAAATACTCGCAGCCTAGCCCCTAAGCTCGATCAGCTCCAGGTCCTAGCTGCCCACCATGCCCCCGACATAATCATCCTGTCTGAGACCTGGCTAAACCCCAGCTTACCAGATAATACCATCGCTATCTCGGGGTTCACCATTACACGGCAAGACCGGCCCTCCAGAGGAGGAGGGGTGGCTATCTACATCAGAACAGCCCTCCACTTCACTGTCTCTCTTACAGAAGCTGAACCCAAAGCTTACAAGCTTCTTATGGTAAAACTGTTCCTTCCCTCCTCATTACCCATCTTTGTGGTTGGTATTTATTGTTGCCCTGGCACACCAACCACAATAGTCACCGACCTTCTGAGCCAGCTCTCATCTCTTGCCCAGTCAGGTGAACTATACATCATGGGTGACTTTAACCACAACTGGCTAACACCCACCTTTAACAAAACCCAAACTGAGATAACCACTCTCAACCTTAGCCAAACCATTACAGAAACCACACGCTCAAACCATAAGTCCGGTAATCACTCCCTCCTAAACTGGGTGCTTACATCCCACCCACACCGCGTCATCAGTTCAGGCCTCATCCCTTATTCCATTAGTGACCACCACCTAATCTACTTGGTCCGCAAAATCCACAGAATCAAATCCCCTCCCAAATTTATATTCCAACGGTCTTACAAATCCCTCAACCTCTCCCCCCTCCTGGAAGATCTATCTCTCTCTAACTGGGTCCCGAGCTCAAGCTGCTCTAACATGGACTCGACCCTTATGCACTTTTGCAATGCCTTCCTCACCGCCTGGGACAAACACGACCCCCTGCGCCAGGCTCGAGTCCACGGGTCTCACCTTTCCTGGCTATCCCCTGAGCTGATAGCTTGCCAACAAGCCCATGACAAGGCCTGGCGAAACTACAAATTAACACTCCTCCCAAGCAACTATATCACCTACCGCATGCTCCGCAACAAGTGCACTAAGGCCATCCGCTTAGCTAAGGCTGAATATTTTAACAACACCCTAAATGCAAATCTTGGGAGATCTTCTAAATTCTGGAAAGTCATTAACTCCCTTTTCTCCCCCCAAACAGCAAGCCCCCCACCTCTCCTCCTCGCCCAAGGGACTCTCCTCTCCGACCCCCTGAAGGTAGCCTCCGAATTTAATTCCTATTTCACTACTTGTGCCTGGGCCCTCCTCGATTCCCTACCTCCTGCATCCACACCTGCCCCCCAGACATCTATCCCCCTACCGTCTGGTAGGTATCTCTTTTCCTTTAAACCCATCTCCCCCACCGAAACCCTAGATGTCCTCCTCTCCCTCAACCCCTCCAAAGGCAAATCCCCGGATGGTCTCGATAACAAACTCCTCTTCTTATCTGCTTCCGTCATTGCTATTCCCCTTGTGGCCCTACTAAATCTTTCTTTCACCACCGAGTCACTCCCCTCCGAATGGAAACATGCCACTGTCCTACCCCTTCCAAAAGGTGGTGATCCCACCTCCACTACAAACTACTGTCCCATCTCCCTCCTCCCCACCCTTGTCAAACTCCAGGAACACCTAGTGCTATCCCAACTCTCCCACTTTCTCTCAGAAACTAACTTCTTCACCCCATTTCAGACCGGCTTCAGAAAACACCACTCTACCACCTCCTCCCTACTAAGACTCATGGACACCATCCTCACTGGGATGGATAAAAGGCTAATCACTGCTGCTATTTTCATTGACCTAGCAAAAGCCTTCGACGCGGTATCCCATTCCCTCCTCCTATCCTGCCTAACTGGGGCTGGGTTAGCAGTGTCTGCCACAAACTGGTTCAGTGCCTACCTACCTACTAAATCGAACCCAATCCACTAAAATAGCTGACCACACCTCCCCCCCTCTCCCTATCACTACCGGCATTCCCCAAGGCTCAGTTCTTGGCCCCATCCTCTTCTCCATCCTTCTTGATTTGCCTAACTCTTGCTCCAATACCGCAATCCACATGTATGCAGATGATACGGTCCTCTTTACATCCAGACGGACCCACGAAGAACTCACCTCCAGACTTCAAACCGATTTCAATAAAATCCAACATTGGTTCAATACCAACCAACTCTCCCTAAATGCCAAGAAAACTGTCTCTATGTCTTTCGGTACTAGACAGCGCCTATCCAAACTCACCCACCCTCTGATCTTTTATACCCTAAATAACACCATCCTCGACGAAGTGCCCTCCTTCAGGTATCTAGTGGTTTGACTTGATTGCCACCTCTCCTTTTCCACACACGTGGATGCCATCATTTCAAAACTGCGCCCAAAACTTGGTGCCCTCTATAGAAACCTCACTAGGCTCCCGCTACCTGTCAGACGTGAACTAGTCCAGAAAATGATTCCTTCCTCCTTCGACTACTGTGATGTCATTTACAGCTCCGCCTCTAAGACCACCCTAGCCAGACTTGACCCCCTCTTTAATGCTTTCTGCCGCTTTGCCCTTGATGCCCCCCACCGCTCCCATCACTGCGAGCTCTACCGTTCACTGGCCCTGCCATCCCTGTGCAATCGGCGTCTGATCCATAGCACTAAATTCACTTCCAACTTCTGGCTCGGCTCCCTCCTGCCCTACATCGAATCCTCCCTATCTTCCCCCACCCCCACGCCCTCAGGTCTTCTGACGCTAGGCTACTAGTCATCCTCACCGAGGCACCGCCGGCCAATCGGCCTTCTCTTACCTCTTCCCTAAACTCTGGAACGGCCTGCCAGCCCAGATCCGCCTTTCTTCATCCAAACACTCCCTATCCTCTGCCCTCACTAACTTCCTTGCTCCAAATTGCAACTGCCCCTGACCTCCCCCGATAGCTTCTCCTCCCCGTCCCCCTTAGCACCTGACCAGCTGCTCGGCCTTAGCCTAATTGTCTGGCTTATACACTGCCCTACGCACTTACACTCTCACAATTTCACTCCCTAATTCATTCTTTTCACTCCTAATATCTCGCTTCCCTCCCTCCTTCCTACATAACTACTCTCTTCAGCCTTACTCACAGCTACTAACTCCCCTCTCCTTCCCCCACCCCACCTAAACCATCCCCCTAACACCTAGGGTCTATTAGTCCACTCCTTCCCTACCCTCTATCTCCACTCTCCAACTCCTACTGTCAACTTGGTGCATCTCGCTCAGCTCAAGTTCTGTTACTGGCACTTAAGTAATCATGTATTACGACAGTTGTCTACCCATGAAATGTATACCTTGTCCTTGAAGATCATGTACTGTACTGTTCTCCCTATGTAACAAGTTTAGATGTATGTAACAAAGTTCAAATGTAATCCCACCCAAATATGTACATTATCTGTATTGTTCTACTTCTAAATTCAACTGTTGTATGCATACCTGCCTCCTCTGTAACCCCTTCCCCCAGGTCGTACCGTGAGACAAGCATATTTTTGCTCAGTGTGCCTTTCCTGGTGAAACATTTTCAATAAACAAATAAATATGGAGGTGAGAAGGTCCGGCACTCATATATAGTTATAATGTCCTGTATTATTTCATGCTAATATGTGGCCAACAAGGGACAGTCCCAAAAAATGTGTACCTGGTCGGCTCTAACCTGTCCACATCCCCTCCAGCAGCTAGCCTGTGTGTCTGCTGCGAATTCAGCCACCAATTTTAACCATCAATTTTAGTGTGTTACTAAAGATACTATCATTTATTGTTTACATCCACTTGTTGAAATGTCTTTACCTGTTATGCCTATGTGTTTTTATCATGTTGTACTCCTGGGTCGACCCTGAAAAAGGGACTGTAATTGTCTCAGTGGACTTACCCGGTTACCAAAACTCAAATAAATAAATAAATCACTGGCGTGTGGAAAAACCTAGTCCACAGTTTCCTAGCAAACTCTCTCCAGTAGGGCGATCCTGAGACCTTGCGTGCTGGTATGGAGTATGCCTCCCATGGCTCCTCTGGTAGACTCACCTCTAGCTCCCGTGCCCAGGCTTCTTGTATGTTGCTAGTAGAGTCTGTCGCCCTAGCCATAAATGCCTTATTTTTTTTCCCTTTTTTCCTGGCAGGACCCCGTATTTCTTCTGTCCTGGCCACAGCCCCCAGAGACCTCCACCACCGCCTATGGCTGCCGGGGACCCTCAGTCATCCCCGGCTTACCCCCCGGAGGGCGGGGCCGTGGCCACCTTCGTGGCCGTGGAACTGATATCTGGTCGGGGTCCTGCAATGACGGTGATGAGGTGAGGTCCCTGGGGAGGGCTTCATTCGCATGGTGGTCCTGCCTATTTTCCTGTAGTTTTCCTTCGGGGAGGCGGGGACGTGCAATGACGCCAGCATCCGCCCCGCCTCCCGGATGCCGAGCTCCGGCAGCGCGAGTTCTCCCAGCCTCCGCCAGGAATCATCAGCGCTCCGAGTGCTTCCCACACCCTCCCCCCAGAGAAGGAGAGCAGTCCATAGGATGCTCTATCCTTCTCCCCCCAGCCGGCCCTCCGACGGCTTGGGTCCGTTCCCGAACCCGGGTCACCAGCGTCACAAGCGGAAAGCCCACTGCTGCGCCAATGGGCCGGCATAAATGCCTTATATATTTGACTAATCAAATGACTGGGGGGGGAGGGGGCCTGACTTTGTGTTAGGATCAGGCGGACCACCGGGATTGGGTTTTCTGCCAGGGCTGCCACAGCTATTTCTGAAGGTTGTAAATAAGATTTAAGTTGGAGATAAGTATGGAAGCAACTTTGTACCAACCCATAGGTGGCTCTGAGATCAGTAAAGGATTGGAGTCCATTAGGAGTTATTAGTTGATGCACATAAGTTAGTCCTTACCTTCGCCACTGCGCCAGGGTCTTATCTAATTTGTTTGGTGGAAAATGGGTATCTACAGTGAAAGTTGTAAGATAAAGGAGCCTCCCCCTGGTACAAGGAACCATCCAGTCAGTACCATACACTGTCTAAAAACTTCAACCGTGTGAGATGGGAACTTAGTAAGTGGCTTGCATTGGGGAGGTTTCCCAAACAAATATGCTGAGAGATTAGTCAGATCACTCCAATGTAGCTCAAATTGTTTCCAGTGCGTCCCCTGTTGAGGGTTTAGCCAATATAATGAGGTGCAAACATGGGATGCTAAAGCATAGTTTTGAAGGTTGGGGAGGTTAAGGCCCCCTTTTTCTTGGGGAAGCTGGAGCAAAGAATATCTCACTCTGGGTGGGCGGCCTTGCCATATGAAGCGTGAGAGCATCCTATCCCATGCTTGGAAATAGGTTTTGTCTGGTGTTATTGGGAGAGTCTGTAATCTGTTGGACCGTCTCCACTCAAGTCAGGAAACTCAGTGGGAGTTGTGTCCACCTGTTGTCATCCTCCTGCAGTTGCTGGGTAAGTGGCTCAAAGTTCAGCAAGCCAGCAGATATCTCATTGCTATCCTATGCCATTTAAAGGGGAATCTTGTTTTCAAGGATCCACTGGGGGTGAAATTGTATAGCAACACTTCAGTTTTTTGCTCATTGACTTTATATCCTGCCAGTGATCCAAACAGCTCAAGCTGCTCCCAAGTCTTAGGGACAGATTGCTCGGTTTCCGTCAGGGACAGGATAATATAGTCAGCGAAAAGAGAAATTTTGTATGCCCTACACCCCATGTTTACCCCCTCAGTTTCCCTCTGGTTTCTGATTGCTTGAGCAAGGGGTGCAACATAAAGGGCAAACAGGAGAGGAGACAGTGGGTATCCCTGCCTGGTTCCCCACCCCAAACTGATAGGTCCGGAGAGGGTCACATCCAGATTCAGATAGGCCTGGGGAAGTCATATATTTCTTGAAGGTGTGTAATAAATTCTTTGGGGAAGCCAAAATAGGACAGGATCTTCCTGGACATAAGTCTCCACCACTCATTCACACTAGTGGGATTAGCGCCGGAGGCACTAGGACCCATCGGGAGCAAACTTTTTGCTGGAGGGTCGGCGCGAGAGATGGCGCCGCGAGGCATGGCGCCGCGAGCAGCGGCTCGAGTGGCAATGACCATCTCGGCGACGACCCTCCAACCGCCTCAGTTCCTTTTTTCCTGCCGTCGAGTGCGCTTCAGTGACGACGTCGCTCTCCTGTCGGGAGTCAAACTTCAAACTAGCGCATAGTTTTCAGTTTATTTTTTTTTTGTAACATTATCTCGATAGTAGTATCGCTTAATTTTATTCTATTTTCGTTAAATTTTTCTAATATTTTAAATTTAACTTACTTGAAGAAGTCTCGGCCTACTGGACGGAGTCGACCATGAGCAGGTCAGGTGACGGTAGGGAGACTTCGTATGAAAGCTGTTCAGTCAGCCGGGCTGGGTCCGGTCAGCCTCCTTCTCCTCAGCGGGTTCCGACAATGGTCAGTCCGATGCCGGGGATGGGCGGTCCCCGTCGGCATAAAATAGCGGTGGCATTCTCCGGCACCGTTGACCTCGAGCTCTTCTTGACCCACAGGTCAAAAAGAAGGCATCACTCGAGGTCGCCTCTGGTATGTCTGGCGCCGACGGTCGGTTATCGTAGCTAGTTGCCGTTCTCCTTCTTCGGAGTCGCCAACTGCTGGTGACCATCGTCCTCGACATCGGAGCCCCTCCCCGCCTGTAGGTAGGGCTCCAGATGAGCAGTTTCATCAGTGGGCCGCTCTGATGGAGCGATGGGCTCGGAGGTTGGTTCTCCTGCCTGGCTCGGTTGCCACGGAGCCCCCGGGCTCCTCCAGCGATCGGGTAGGGCGGTTGGACCTTCCTAGTCGCGCGGCACCTTCTTCGGTGCAGGTGACTCTGCGCTTAGGTGTTCCCCCCCCTCACATGGCTGTGGCGCAGGGGGCCACACCGATGCCCTTATCTCCTGTTTTTTTTCCTTTTCTAGCTTTCCAGGTTCCTGGGGCGTTTCCGGCGCCTTCCGCAGGGTCTGTTGGCTTGTCGGTGCGTTTTCGGTGCCTTTCGGCCTTGCGGCGCCCGTCCGCAGCACCGTGTGGTCTCATGCTGCCTCCGCGGCGCCGTTGAGTCTGGCGGCACCGTCGGGCGGCACCGCTGGTTCGGCGGCACCGCTGGCGGCGCTGTTTGTCCGGGTGGCGCCGCTGCTGGTGCTGGTGCCTCTTCGGGCGCTGCGCCCTCTGCGGTGCTGTTTTCAACCTGCTTTGCCTTCTTGGCGCTGGGGCCTCGGGACTCTCCTTGTTTCTCTGCTCTCCTCCTTTCCTAATTTTCATCCTTTCCTGTCCAATCAGTCCTTTCTGGACCATTAGGAGATGATGTTGAGCCTGACCCAGACCTTCGGTTGGGTGATGAAGTGGAGAAACAGGATCTTTCTTTGCTACAGAGCCTGTGGTCGAGGACCTGTCCTTTAAGTCTCTGTTGAAGAACCTGAGATCCACTCTTCTCCAGACTACAGACATCGATCCTGGGAAGATATTAAGACTCCAGTACCTTCATGCTCGGAGATCCCTACGGATTTGACTCCTCCGATTCAGCCTTCCTTCGAGACGCTGTCTCAAATGGTATGGAATAACCCTGCTCTTATTCCCTCAGTGGCTAAATCCATTGATAAGAAGTATTCAGCTCCCAAGGATCGTCCCATTTTGGCATCCCAGCCTTTACGGATCCTATTGTAGTCCTGGCAGAGAATGATAAGGTCGTTCTTCCTCAAACTACTACAGCTCGACCTATTAACAAAGAGTCTCAAGATTGATACATTAGGTAAGAGAGTCTTTGCCCTCCACTCTAAGTATCGTATTGCCAGTTATCAAGGCTATTTTTCTCAGTATGAGTATATCCTGTGGCACTCTTTGAAAAGAATGGTTGAAGCTCTTCCGGATTCGGACTCAAGTCAGAGCTTCTTCTGACCGTTACTAGGGTATTGGGTCAATAACCAACAGGTCAAAGGCCGCTATGGACGCTTTCGACACTGCTTCTCGCCTCAGCAGCCGCAGGTGGTTGTACCGCGCCATTCCTGGCATGCACTTCTGGCTTCACGAATGATGCTCAGCAGCAGGTAATGGCGCTGCCTTTGATGGCTCCTTTCTTTTCGGCCCTCAGGTGGAACAAGCCTTAGAGGCCACTCAAAAGACTAGGTCGGCCATTAAGTTGGCCAGACCTCTGCCTGCTCCCTCTGGGGCATGTGAACAGGCGTCAGTTTCATAGTCGTCAGTCCTTTCGGGGCAGAGGCAGGGAAGCTTCCATAAAGCCACAACCTGCCAAAAAGCGCAGCGAGAAAGCGCAGGGCCTAAAGCCCCAGCGCTACTCTTATGAATTGCTGGCCCAAGTTCCATCCACATTGCCCGAGGTGGAACTTTCTCCTCCGGTTGGAGGTCGTTTGATGTACTTCTACAACCAGTGGAAGTCCATAACTGGACAAATGGGTCCTTCGGATAATTCGCGAGGGTTATTCTCTCAATTTTTTGGAAACCCCCCCGAATTGTCCTCCCAGACGACAACCCAGGTTGTCGGCCTCTCAGTCAGACCTCCTCACCGCCGAGATCCAGGGCCTTCTAAGCAACAGGGCAATAGAACTGGTGCCCCCGCATCTGCGAGCACAGGGTTCTACTCCCATTACTTCCTGGTTCCAAAGAAGTCTGGGGGAATGCGCCCCATTCTAGACCTCAGAAAGTTAAACAAATTTCTCCCCAGGGAGAAATTCAAAATGATTTCCCTAGGTACCCTGTTACCCTTGCTGCATCAGCACGACTGGCTGGCCTCCCTGGATATGCAGGACGCTTACCAGCATATCCCCATCCACCCGACCCACCGCAAGTTCCTCAGGTTTGTAGCTCTGGGTCAGCATTATCAGTTCAGAGTCCTGCCTTTTGGGCTATCCTCGGCGCCGCGAGTCTTTACAAAGTGTTGTGCAGTTCTCGGAGCGCATCTCAGGAAGATCGGACTCCGAGTGTTTCCCTACCTGGACAATTGGCTTCTAGCAAGCCCTTCCAGCCAAGGGACTTTGGAAGCCGTGCAAATGACTTCTCGTCTTCTTACATCCATGGGAATTCTGCTGAATTTGAAAAAATCACAACTGCAGCCCTCCCAGAGGCTCCTTTTCATAGGGACGCTTCTAGACACCTCTTCCGCGAAGGCTTTCCTTCCAGAGGACAGAAGACTCGACATCCTTCGGATGGCCCGTTACATCGGGGAGAACCAATCGGTTACAGCTCTCTCGATGCAACGCATGTTGGGTCTCATGGCGTCTCGGTGTTCACTGTACCCTGGCCGGTTGCACATGAGAACCACCCAATGGATGCTCTCCACTCAGTGGTCTCCGACCTCTCACCCCAGTCTTATCCCATCAAGGTGATGGAGCCCTTGAAGGTCTCTCATCTGGTGGACTCCAGAGAGCAATCTCCTGGAAGGGTTCCCTTTGCTCCCCGGATCATCAGATCTCCATCACCACAGACGCATCGCTAATGGGATGGGGAGCTCACTGTCGCCCCTCCACACTCAAGGTGTATGGACTCAGTTCAAACTCTTCTCCACATAAATGTCCTGGAGATGAGAGCGGTCCTCTCACGGATCCGAGCTCTGAAGGATATCCTTTGTCACAAGAACATTCTCCTTCAAACGGACAACAAAGCTGTGATGTATTACATCAACAAGCAAGCGGTGCTCATTCTTACCCCTTTGCAGGGAAGCAGTGAGGGTGTGGGAGTGGTGCTTGGAGCACAAGTCTCTGATTCAGGCGGTTTATCTGCCAGGTATACAAACGATCTAGCAGATCACCTCAGCAGAACGGAGGCAGACCCTCTCAGTGGTCTCGATCCAGCCGTAGCTCGGTCACTATTCGAAGAGTGGGGGACTCCAGACCTGGACCTTTTTGCATCCCCACTCAACGCAAAACTGCCTCTCTTCTGCTCCAGAAATCCAGGGCCTGGCATTTTCTGTCAGGATGCGTTCAGGCTGCGGTGGACAAAACGTTTTCTTTACGCCTTTCCACCGATCCCTCTAATCCAGAGAGTTCTCCTCAAGTTCGAGTCTCAGGGGACCAAAATGATTCTCATTGCTCCCTCCTGGCCTCGGCAACTATGGTTTCCTCTGCTCAACAGTATGTTGGCAGCCTCTCCGAGACCACTTCCCTTGCAAATCAACCTTTTGACTCAGGGTTCGTTGGTCCATCCCAACCTGAAATCACTTCACCTTCATGCTTGGCTCCTGAAGAGGGTAGAAGTGAATCGATTCAACGTCTCTCGTAGAGTCTCGGACATCCTTCTGGCTGCTGAAGCCAGCCACTCAGCACGTCATGCTTCCAAATGGAAACGCTTTTCTCCTGGTGTGCAAAGTCCTCTTGGAATCCCTTTTCCTGTCCTCCTGACAAGGTTCTGAGTATCTTTTGGACCTATCAAACTCAGGTCTCAGTACTCCACAGTTAAAGTTCACCTTAGTGCCATCTCAGCGTTCCATGAGCCGGTTTCTTCCTTGACTCTGGCTCAGCTTCCTATGGTGAAGAGATTTCTTAAGGGATTCTTCATACCAGACCCCTGTTAGGCGTCCAGTTGCAACCTGGGACATTAACCTGGTGCTGGACATGCTCACTCGGAAGCCTTTGAGCCCTTAGCTACCTGTGAGCTAAAATTCTTACCTGGAAGACTGCCTTCCTGGTGGCCATTACCTCAGCCCGAGGGTCTCGAGATTCATGCCTTGGTGACAGACCTCCGTGATACTGTATTCCATAAAGACAAGGTAGTTCTCTTCTCATCCTAAATTTCTTCCAAGGTTGTGTCAGAATTCCATCTAAACCAACCTCTGGTACTTCCTCTTACTTCTTCGCTTAATTTCAAAATGAAGGGGAACGATCTCTTCATTCCTTGGATGTTAAGAGAGCCTTATGATTCTATTTAGATAGAACCAAGAATTTTCGCAAGACTCAGCAACTGTTTGTTTCTTTCAGCGACACCCGGCTGGGTCAACCCGTGCCTATTAGATGCATCTCATCATGGTTAGTGGCATGCCTTGACATTGCTACTCCATGGCTCAAGTTAAATTGGAGGGTAGAGTGTATGCTCACTCTACTAGGTGATGTGACATCTTTAGAGTCGCAATGTTCCAATTGCGGTATATCTGCAACGCCGCCACCTGGAGCTCAGTGCATACCTTCATTAAGCATTATGCACTGGATGTTCATGCCAGGCGACATTCCGCATTCGGCAGAACTATCCTTAATGGTCTTCTATCTTAGACGCGTGAGCTCTGGCTCTCCTGCCGCCCTTTTGGGGGATTATCAGCTTGGTACTCTCCCACTAGTGTGAATGAGTGGTGGAGACTTATGTCCAGGAAGATATGAAAATTACGTACCTACCGTAATTCTTGATCTTCTTGGACGAGTCTCCACCACTCATTCACACGCCCACCCTCCATCCCCCGAGCTCACCACTGTGTTGGTCTTCACTCCCTCAAATCTTTAGGCCGTGAGGACTTCTTTGCTGACCCTTCTTACACGGGTCGTACGGACTATCTTATGTCCGCTTTTTAAGGTTAGATTTACTTTTTCGTTAGTTCGCTGCACCTCCTTGGTAAAGGTGCAGAGGCGGTTGGAGGTCGTCCTGAGATGGTCATTGCGCTTTCCGGGCAGCACCTTTCAGCTGGCACCATGCCCGCGGCACCATGCCTCGCGGCGCCATCTCTCGCGCCGACCCTCCAGCAAAAAGTTTGCTCCTGATGGGTCCTAGTGCCTCCGGCGCTAATCCCACTAGTGTGAATGAGTGGTGGAGACTCGTCCAAGAAGATCAAGAATTACGGTAGGTACGTAATTTTCATATCTCCCATAAAAATGGTCAGGAGATCCTGTCAAAGGCCTTCTCTGCATCTAGTCCCAGCAGTACTAGGGGTAATTTCCCCTGGGTGGCATACTCGACCAGCATATAGGTACATCTGACCGCATCATGTGCTTGCCTCTGTTTTATAAAGTCAGCCTGGTCTGGATCCACCAACTGGTGTATGAGATTCTCCAATCTGTGGGCCAGTACAATCATATATATTTTTTAGTCATAGCATTGATATGGGTCTGTAGGAAGCAGGCTGTTTGGGGTCTTTCTGGGGTTTCAGAACAGCTGTTAATATCGCATGTCTCCATGAGGGTGGGGGGAGCCCCCCTTCCTGCACCTCATGGAAGGCCTCTAACAAAGGGGGACAGAGTAGGGTCCTAAACTGTTTATAAAATTCCAATGGATATCCATCTGGGCCGGGAGCCTTTAGGGTTTCGGCTTTTTCAAGCACCCAGTCTATTTCCCCCATCCTTATTGACCTCTGGAGGGATTCCATTTGGTGTTTGGTCAGCTTAGGTAGGGCCAAAGAAGAAAGGTAGGCTTGTACCTGCTCCTTGTTCGGGGGTGGGTCAGCCACATATAATTTCTGATAATACGCAGCCATGGCCTGTCTGATTTTGTTGGGGTTGGGATAAGAAGGTCCCTGTTTCTGGGTCTGTCAGGGTAGTTACACAGGTTTTAGCTCTGTGTCCTGGAAGTCTACAGGCCAGGTTTCTGGATCCCTTAGGTCCTCCCTCTTGATATGTGTGTTTCAAAGAAAATAATTGTTGCTCGGTCTTTTAATCTACCAGCTTCTGGAGTTTCTGTTTGACTATCTGGATGTGGGGCTATACAGTCCTGTCCACTGAGGCTAATCTATCTTGCAATGCCTGGAGCTTGGACTGGAGTTCCTCTAGGTGTGCCACTTTCTGTCGTTTTTTTCCTCGAGGAAAAAGCTATTATTTTACCTCTGATAACCGCCTTTAGGGTATCCCATATCACAATGGACAGTGTCTCTGGCTGCCTGTTATCGTTCAGCACCTGCGGTATTGAGTCTTTGATCAGCTGTTTAAATTTGGGGTCCCTCAGGTGAATTAGATTCAAATGCCAAAAGGAGGAGCCCTTTCTATTTCCCAGTTGAAGTCTGGCATAGATTGGTGCATGGTCTGAAAGGAATGTCATGCCATGCCAGACATCCTGTAACATTTGCAAATGTTCGACTGTGGTGAACACATAATCTATTCTGGATGCCACCCCTGTCTTCAGGGTCATATGTGTGTAACCCCTACTTTTAAGGAAACAATGGCGCCACATGTCTATCAGCTCCAAATCTGGGAGGGTCTGTTTTAGGTACTTCTGAAGGGGATTAATTCTGTGTGCCATCTGAACTGATGCGTCCATTGCTGAGTTAAGCATTACATTGAAGTTTCCCCCTAGAATTAGCTGGTCCTGCAAGACCTCAAGTAGCTGTGAGAAAAATTTCTGCATCATTGATTTTAAGGAGCTTGGGGGGGGAAGTACACCAATGCCAAGGTGACGAGTCTAGCATATAATTTACCTACCGCAATTGCATATCTGCCCCCTGGGTCCACCACCTGGGTCTGTGGCTCAAAAGGGACCCTCCTCGGAATCATAATGGCTGTCTCCCTTTTCCTCCCTGAAGGGTGGGAAGAGGCCACCATTACTAGGAAACCTAGATTTTTCAGCTTATTACGTTCCCCTAGAGACATATGTGTTTCCTGCAGTAGGACTATCTACGATTTGTCTCTTTTTATAAATTGTGGTAGGGGGGATCACTTAATGGGGCTATGTATCCCATTAATGTTCAGGGACATTATCAAAGTAGATCTAGCCATGATACTTGCTGTCTAAAATCTTGTTAATGAATTTGTTCTCCTGTCCCCCACAGTTTCAAAGGTGGCCCTCTAGCCTTTTTATAGTTTTTGCAACATTTGACCCAAGTGCCAAACACATTGTATGCCAAAAGTCTGTGAATAAAATAGTGTTCTTTAACCAATATGAATTTTTGAGTCATATCCTGGAAAAACCTATTGTAACCATTAGACAATACATGTCTCTGAATGAAACTGAATGAAATTATAGCTAGGTACTTCTTGCTTGTACCATCATAACAACCATAATTAGTCTGCGTATTGTTTGTATCACATAAAACAATACTTGGAACCAGAGCTCAGAATAATAACCTATAAAATACTTATAAACAATCAAATGCCAACAGGGCAAAATAACTGAAATTGTGCTTCCATTTAAGGAAGTATTACTTCTGAAGTTTTTGTTGCAGTGACTTCCTAGGTGGGGAGGTATTAAACCATACTCTATCTAAAAGATTAGACCCTGGAGGGGGTAAAGCCACGATGTTCGTGTGGGCCCCCTTCCACTCCACTCTGGGCAAACGTAGAGGGGATCGATGCAATCAGGAGAGCAAGCTCCACAGCACATCCTCCCCTGGCTTACTAGTCCTGAGATACATCTCAGAATGCATCTCGAGCACCAGGTGGCATCAAACAGCACAAAGCTCCGTGAATTCAAGTAGAGAGTTGGAGAAAAGCAGATTTTAATTATTACAGCCTCGTGGCACCCATTCCTTTTTGGCTGCAATTTCTCAAAGTCAGGTGGTCAGTTCAGAGCATCCTATAGGGGTTCAGGCTTAACATTGTGGTGGCTGCTGTAAGAGGGGGGAAGCAGAGATCTCCTAGGTAGAGGCCAAACATCAGTGACTGCTTGGCTCGAGTGCATGAGGGCCTGGGGTTGGATGTACAGTGAGTACCTGTGGGGTACAGTTTTCAAGTTTCTAAGCTGCATTGTGTACTTATACCATCCCAACAGCCCCATAGTTTTAAATTGGGTCTTTTGGAGAGTTGCAGTTCTCACCAAGCCTCGAGCGTCCGTGAAGATTTTAATTTTTGCAGTCTTGTGGCTCCATGTTAATAAGTGCCCACAGAGCACCGCAGTGGTACAATACTCTCAGCAAAGAAACTATTACTGCTGCTGCTGCTCTTGGCCCTTTTAAGAGACAACTCCGACTTCACCTCATTTCAACTAGTTGTTGTGACTGCCTCACTTAATCAGGGGCCCACCGGTCACTGCCCTCCACTTCAGTCTTGACAGCTACCTCTCCCCACCTTGCCCCCTTCTACTTGCCTCTTTTCAGTGGGAGGTTAATTGAAATGCCCTTACTGTTCAATGCCTTGACTGTTTCCTCAGGTGTGTTGAAATGCCGGGGCCCGTCTGCAAACATAATGCTAAGTCGTGCCAGGTATGGAGTGAAAAACCTCAGCTGTTTATGTTTAAGGACTCACAGTATGGGTGCATACTCCTGCACTGTCGGTGAGTAGTCATTATCGAAAAAAATCCTTTTGCTCTTGTACTTTAGGATCTTCATCTGCCAAGCCCTAGTTAGCAGCCGTTGTTTAACTGCATAATTTGAGTTTCAGTACTACCAATCGGGGCCTCTGATCTGGTTGTTGTGGCTTTGGTGTTAGGGCCCGATGAGCTCGCTCTATGTTGAGCGGGAATGCTGGATCAAGCTGCAGGACTTCTCTCAGAAACTGGTCAAGAATGCACACATATCTTTTCCTGCGACATCTTCAGGGATTCTGTGTATTCTTATATTGCACCGCTATGATCTGTTCTCCAGATCTTCGCACTTAGCGACCAACTCTTTTTACTCATTGAGAACATGCAAGACGATCCATTCCAGGTGATCAGCTCAGGTGTCTAAATCCGACTGGTGTCGTTCCAATTCTGCTACTTTTTGCAAGACTTTGCCAATCTTAGCTGTGATTTCGCTTCTGAAGGTGCGGACCTCCCCTTAGAATGTTTTTAGCTCCACAAGGATGGCCGCATTGCTGGGTTGAAGATGTTCAGGCGGAGACTCTGCCATGTTCTCGGGGGCCTCGCAGGCTTGAGTTTCTGTGATATTAATCCATCAGCGTCTGAGGCTGTTTCTTTCTGTTTTGCTTTCCGGCCACCACCTATTAACATTTGGTAGCTCCTGTATATCATTTTAATGTGTCTCAGAGCGAGAAGTTAAGCATTTTTGGAGCTTTTTTTGGACCGGGGTGTTGGAGTTCTTCATCCAGCACTGCATCCACTGCTGCGACATCACCGGAAGTCCCCCCACCTCTAATTATTCAACGAGGTAAGACCCCAGCTCAGACAGTTATCACCCCTTCCCCGAACTACAGGGCTAGGCACAGTTCTTATAATATGGCCTCTGAATGTGGGCTACCGTGGCTGATCACATTTTGACCCTTCACTCAATAATCACTGCACCAGTCCAAACAAATTTCACCACACCTTACCCCACCTCACTATGCTGTCTCCAAAAAAAAACACAAACCTTTTTTTCCTTCCTATGTCAAATGCAGGCAGACTGTGCTTAAGGCAGTAGCACAGATCATTGCAAAACATGATGTGCAGGGCTGCTGCCTGATCTACTGCACATACGTCCATGTGCTACTACAGCACAGGTGTGCTCAGTCCTTGTGAGGCTATGTTTGAAGCCTCAGTCCTCCGGTCTCTGTTTGCCAAGTAGTTGAGGTGTGTGCCTTGCCCCTTCTTCCAGGAGAATTGCTAGGAGTCTGCCTAGGTGTGGTAAGTGAACTGAATCCAAGTTGGAAGAAATAGAGGATACTTACCTGTAACCATAGTTCTACTACTCAAGTTCAGTTCATGTCCACATAACCCACCCAACCTCCCCTGGCAAGTGACACACAGATATCTGCTTCCAGCATTCAAGATCTGACGTGAGATGTGGCAGAGATGGAGGATGACACCACGGGTGGAGGGAGGAGCCAAACTTGACATTTGCAAAGCACAGCTGGACTGCCTACGTGTGGATGCGAACTGAATGCCAATAGTAGAACTATGGTACAGATAACCTCTGTTTATGCAGAAATTGGTAAACAGTTTATTGCAGCTGCATATAGCAAGCAGCAAACAAAGTGCAAGAAATGTGCATACATTTAAAGTGCTAGTGTATTTCAAGATTTCAGTGAGGAAAGTTACAAACCAAGATAGGTCCAAATGCCTCAGCACAGTTCTCTTTAGAACTTTCTTCAGACCCCTGAAAGTTTAAAGTCTGGCTGCCCCTGTCTCTGCACCAGCCTGGACTATGAAAGTGATCCCCATACCTTGAAACTGTAGCTGTTTTTATTGGGGTTTTTTTTCCATGTAGCTTTTTGCTCCTGAGCTGCCACCATTTGCCTACATCTGGTTTGAACCAGGTGACTTCCCAACCCCTTCAGCCCTTCCTTTAGCCTGTCACCCAACTGTATGAGCTGGTGGGGGTCAACACAGATGTGCGAGGGTTGACTGTCTTATTGGCAGCTCAGTGGACATGGATTTTATTCTGGCATTTTCTCCCCAGTCCTGCATTTACACACCATCCGCTGAGTGCTGAGCCAGGACCCGACAGGCCTCACAAACACGCATACAATGTCCTGTGGAGGAGAATTGCTTCTTTGGCCCACTACAGGGGTTACTGTGGTGCCTTGTGCCTTCTCTTCCCAACTGGCAGTGTTGTCCTAGCCCATCAGATGTCCAGTCCAGCTCCTGAGTCTACTGTGGAACCTGGGTTGCCAGCAGGGAGTGCAGTGCACTACCCTCTTGGGCCATCAGGTGTTCCCATTTACTGGGATTTTTCCACACAATAACCCAATCCTCAGAATGCAAGGGCACCTAGTTCACATGCCCAGCCAGTGTCCTGCCTACCTCAAGGCTGCTCTAACTGCACTGCCACCTGTAGTCACCCAGGTGGCAGTATAGCAGCAGAGTCTGTATTCCTGCCCTAGGATGCTTAATTCTCCAATGCTCCCCTCCCCACGATGGCTCCCTCCCAAACCCGGCTTGCCAATGTAACAGTTGGCACTGCTGCTTCCACTATTTCTGAATGTTTCTTGGGAGGTCTGGAGGCCTTAACCTTTCTAGAAGTGTGCTGTATGTGCAAATTGTCCAGGCTTCAGATTGTTTTGGCTCCTGTTATCCTGTCTATGACTGAATTGCTGAAACACTATAGCAGTTTTAAAAGTTGTTTCCTCCTAAAGCCTTGGCTAAGACAAGTTACAAAATGCCCCACTGCATTCTTTTGCATAGCGGGAACTGTTTCATAACAGAACATTCTATAGTGGATTATTTAAAGGTAAGTGTAAACATTTCTCTGTCTATCTACGTATGTATTCACTTGAAACTTGGTAACTGGGAAAGGCACACTGAGCCAAGGCTCGTTTCCAGGTGCAACCTGGGATGGCAACATGACAAAACAGATCTCACACCTTGAAAATCCCTTCTGAAACTAAAACATTTTAAAACTCAACTGTGCATTTAAACAGATTTGTAAATCAAAAGCTGCATGGTTGAAATGGAGTAGTAGATTTACTGTCACTGCAACCTTCCTATTTCTGCATGACATTACTAGCTGTGTGACTGACTTGGAACAAGTCCCTTTCCCTTACTCTGCTGTACTGCTCTTTCTCTTGAGTTTGCCTTTACTTTCTTTAGCCTTCTCTAATCTCTCTGTACACACCCATGGCTGCTGTTAACTGATCTTTGCTTGTAAAATATTTTTGGAATACAGTGTGTGAAAGGTACTACATAAAAACAAATTCCTTTCCTTCCTTAAAACCATATTCCCTGGCATCCTTTGAGGACTGGGGAATTTGTGGTTTACGAGAAGTGATGCATATGTGAGTCAGATGGCTTTCCAGTCTAATTGTGATAGCTAGGTTCCAGAGAATATTTCATTGTTTAGTTTGCCCTTTGTGTTTATCCTGTTTACTTTTAGAAAAGAAGTGACTGTACCGTGCATCAGAGTTGAGTATGACTCAATGGGAATTCCTGCATTGGTTGCACTTATTAGCTCGGATATGTCCCTATGGCTTGTAGCACACACTCATCTCTGGGCTTGAAGTCAGAGAGCATTCATTTAATTGTCAAGGCACAACCGGGGGAGGAGGGGGGCTGAGAGATTCCATCCCACTCGCCACATAGCATGAACAGTAGGTGAGTGTGACTTGCTATGGGTGTGGGATTATGCGTCGGGAAACCAGCCCCCAGTGTGTCTTATCACGATTAGAAGACATGGTAAGAGGTCTCCCAATGGCCCTGTGGTAGTGCCATCACAATACCATGTGGACAACCTAGGTTCAGGAGTGAGCCCAGGCTCCCTACAGTCAGGTACTCAATGGCCAGGGGTATTCTGGAAGAGTGGTCACTGCCTTTGTATCTCCCTTTGTGACTCCTACAGCAGGCCAAGTTGGGGGTGCAGATGTACGCATCCCCCACCTCTGCAGAGGCACTATGAATATCTGAGTGTGCGGCAACTTCAGTGGCAGGAGGCAGGCAAGGGTGAAAATGACAAAAGCCCCAATGCCTACATGCATGTCTGCCCCTTGGTACTCTTGAGTGTAGTACCAGCCTAGCTTCACTGAATGTGTCCAGTGTCAGGTTTAAGAGTTTGCATGGCAGGCCTAAGAATATAGTAGTCAGTGGTATGTATAGAAAAAGTTGGATTAAAAAAAAGCGGTAAGGCATCTAGGCTTATTTTAATTAAAAAAATGTAAAATCTACCAAGAACTCCTGTACACACACTGCATCATGCAAGAGGCAGGACATGTGTGACCTTTGTGAAAATTGTGAGATATTCACACAGGTCCTAGCTAATAAGAAGGGTAAATGTCTCAAATCTGCTTTATAATATACAGCAGGGTCTGGTCTCTATCCCAGTACCCCCCCCCCCCAAGTGACGCTTCCCCTCTCCCATCCATTCCTCCTGTGGCCAATGCAGGCAGATTCTGCTTAAGGTTAATGAAAATACGATGACCCTAAGGAATCATTCTGCAATGTACTGCATTTCCTTTTGTAACAAATACTGCCATTTTTGGTATGTGACTAAAATTACTTTTAAGGGCATGGATACCATTCACTATTCATACTCTGGCAGTTCCTCTGGAAATACTGATTCATCAGATGTCTTTAATCCAAGCTCCTCCCTCCACCTGGGCAGTATACCCTCTGGCTTTGCCCCGTGACATTAGATCTTTCTTTCCACTGGAAGGGAGAGGCCTCTTCCTGTCCTTCACAGCTCTGCAGTGTTCTAGGTTTCCCATAGCGCTTTGGCAATATTCTTCTTTGAAAACTTCTTTGATCATCAAATCCTTCGATTCAGCACTCCATTCCTTCATTCTGGCTCTGCCTCATTGACGGAAGATTAGACACTGAGGAAGCAAAGTCATTCCGTGGTTGCAAGTTTTATGTCATGTTTTAACAAAAGATGTTGAACACTGACCGCCACGTGCCCTGCTTTTACTGTCTAGGATCACAGTACAACTTGGAAGGATGCAGCCTTTGTCAGGCGATACTGTCAGTGTTGATGAAGGATTGTGCAGCCAGGCTTCTCCTCAGTCAACCAACAGAAAGGGACCCAAGCTTCAACTGAAAAGCTGCAAGAAGGCCTTGGCTGCAGCCAGGTTGGCAGCACAGCTAGGGGTTTTAGAGGAGGAGGTGGTGGCAGCTGCTGTGGTGAGTACTTTGTCAGCCTCAGCACTGCTCCTGGTTTGGGCCAGCATTGGAGGGTCCTTCTTGGACAGATTCCAGGATATGTGCTGAGCCCTCAGGCCTTTGGGTAAGGTCCTGCTCACCATGGCAAAAAGCACAAGTGCTGCCAGTGCCGGTTGTGGGATCAGGAGAGATCACAGTCCTCCCTGTCCCTTGACTCCCCCAACCACTTAACTCATGTCAAGTGCTCAACTCCGGTCAAGCTCCATTCAGTTGAGGGATTGCTTGACAGCTCCTCAGTGGTCTCATCAAGCTTGTCAACCTCACTCTGGTTGAGCAGCCTGTCAGGATCTTTCTCGAGCCTGTTGTTCAGTTGTTGGAGATCAATGAGTCGATCTCCCAGACTTTGGTTCTCCCTGTCCTCACCCATGAGGACATGGCCAGATCAGTGTCCCAGACCAGTTCCTCTTGGGACCAGCTTCCACCGGTGGTCATGCCTCCAGAACCGATGTTTGTGAATATGGCTTAGTATGTGATTTATACAGAACCTCTGGAGACTTCTCTGCCATGTCAGCCCTCAGTTGACAGTAGCGGCGCTCTCCATCCCACTTGACTGGGAGGCACCACCATCGATGCTTCTCAACCTCCTTCTCCTCATCATGGGGTGAGGAGATCATGCTAGAATGAGGAGAGGCAACATTGCAGGATGTGGAGGCACTACAAGGAGCTCCTCTGGCAGCAGTGGACCATTGTGGGGTGGGGTAGGCCTCTGCCTCTTGGACCTTTGGTCGCCTGGCAGTCACCAGTGATGCCCATGCTGGTTCACCCTTGACATATGTCTCCGGCATCTACCTCTCCACCTTTGGACTATTGATGGGAACGGAGGAACTGAGGAGCGAGAGAGTCATCTGTCTGCTATTTTATTATTGAGTGGAACTGGGCCTTGCTGCTGTTAATGCTTTTGTGAACTATCGCATTGCTGGATTTGTGAACGATATTACTATCGCACAGTGTACTGTTTCCATCGTGGGAAGAGTGGGGTGAGGAGTTTTTATTCTGACTTTCCAGAGAGGCTGCTACTGGTATTCCATCGAAACAACTGTGGAGATCTTGGGCAGGGAGGCCTACAGTTGCCTGCTTGGGGGCCGCTGTTCCGATCTGTGCCTGGGTCCAGGGCAGGAACGCCCGCATGTGTTCGCCAAAAAATCGGCAGGGGAGCGTGGTGCTGCCCTAAGTCACCTAGGGGGTCGGTTGGAAGGTTCACTCCTCAGGTGCTTGTAACCACTGGTCACGGGTTTGGAGGGGAACGGTGGGTATCCTGGCAGGGTGGCCAGAGGCATTTACTCCCCTTTTGTTTTGAGCTGGTGCCCGAGGGTTCTTCTCCACAGGCTGGGGTGCTGACCTGGGGGGAATTTGATCAATTCATCAGCCCTGAACTAGGAAGTGCCTATGCTGTGGTTCCTGAACATTTTTGGTGGTGGGTGGAGTACTACCGAAGACAGTGGAAGCCTGATTTTGTTTTCTTTCTGCATGGACCCCAGTTTTGTGGCTGTAGCTGTGGATTCCCTCACTCCTATTTCTTCTGTTACTGATGCTCTGCTGATGATTTGCGACCAGGGTCTACATTGACCAGCTCATTTTTAATGCAGCAGACCCTGGAAGGGTTGGTGAGAGTACCCTGCACATTATTGTTTGTTTTTTGAATTTCTGAGTTACTGTTAACTCTCTCACCTACTACGTGAGAGGTAGTGGTGGAATTGAAGACAGTTGGTTTACCCGGTGTGGTGAGAGCTCTCCGGGTGTTGATTCTGCTTTATCTGCAGTTTCATTTGGTGACTGGTTGCTGTTCCTTGGTCTGTTCCCACTAGTTTTTCAACAATATTTGGACTGTTTTTTGTGTTTATTTTACTTGTTGGTTTTTCTTTTGCTCAATTGGGTGGGGGTTGGGTGGATCTTTTTGTTGTTGTTTTGTTTTTGTTAGCAGTTTCTGGCTTTTTTGGCCTTTATTAGGATGTGCTGGCATTTGGCTCTCCCAGTCAGATGTATTCCTCCTCTGAGCTTTGGCGCCTTTTAATTGCCCTCCGCTCTTGGCCATGGTTTACAGGCGATGTAGGGCCCTTGGGATAGTGAGTAAAAGGAGAAGGAGGGCTGGGGGCCCCAAACCTTGGGGGAGGAATGAACTGGGGGGCCGAATTGGGGTAGTTAAGTCCAGGAGATGCCTTGGGGCGAAATGGGTTCCAGATTGTGATCCGTCTTATCTGGGTCCCATACCCAAGGGCTCCTGTATTTCAGGGCTGGTAGCCCTGCCGGCTCCGGAGTCTCATCCATCTTGGGTGATGTTGTGCAATGCCAGGTCTATAAAAAAAAAAACAAGGCAGCTATTATTGCTGATCTTGTTGGAACAGCTCAAATCAAATCAAATCTTTATTTATTCAGGCGAACACCATTGAGCAAGCTCATTTGCAAGATAGACCCGATGCAGTCATACAATTCAAAACAATAAATTCTAGCAATATAAGAAAAATAACTACAGCTAAAGACAATACAAGTGACACATAGGCACAAACAATGGTTAAATAAATAGGATATAAGTAAATAAGTGTATTAGGGCTGGATTGGCTGAGGTACCACCCAGATACAGGGAGGATAAGTCCATACCGAGGACTGAGGGGAGATGCATGTGGCTGTCAAGCCTGCCCACTGGAGGGCCGGTGGGCAGGAGGTACAGGGGTAAAGAGGTGACAAGGCCACAAGGTGGGTGGTAGAGATTCCAATGAGAAAGGACAAGCATGGGGAGAGGCTCAGAGCCGGGGATACAGGGAGCATAAAGCATACCTAGATGGCGGCGAATACCATGGTCAACCAACATGTAGGTTATTTAGTGGAGGTGAAAACATTTGCAGAGTTCTTTAACTAAAGAGCCGTAAAGAGTCTTGAAGGAGGATAAGCTGACCTGGCATGCATCACCGAAACCTGACTGGATGAAAATGCTGGTCTGATCTTGGAGGCAGGCTATTCCTGTCAGGTTCTCAGTGATACACCGCTCAAGATTGGACTGCAGGGGTGGGGGTGTAGCCATCTGTTTTAGAATGGAATTGGACCTTGCAGAGGTCCCAGTTGAGATCCCCAGACTGTCTGAGTGTACTGTGGCTGCAGGTGTGGGGTGCAGGATCATTCTCATCTACCATCCACTCGTGGTGAGAAAAATGTTCCTGTAGGAAGTTGCGGACTTCATTGCCGACATGGTGTTGGAGTTGCCCAAGTTGATGGTGCTGGGCGACTTCATCACCTTAGTTGATGATGAACTCTCACAATTCGGTCATGACTTCCTCCAACTTATGACTATGTTGGGCTTCACACAGGTTGTTGCCTCTGCAACCCATGATGAAGAGTGGGGTTATTCTAGATGCCCTACAGGGGGCATGCCTTAGACAACTAGTATTGGAGCCCACTTGAGAGGGAGCAATCTTAGACCTAGTTCTCTCAAATGGAGATGAAGAGAGGATCACAGATGTAGAAATGGGTAGCCATCTGGGAACTAGCGACCATCAAACAGTATGGTTCACAATAAACACAGCAATAGAGTCAAGCCATACAATGGCAAAGTACTGGACTTTAGGAGGGCTGACTTGCCAAATGGGTGAGTGCCTAGGAATGCACTGGCAAATGGGCAGGAAGGAGGTGGAAGAACAATGGGGAATAATAAAAACTGCCATCACAGAGGTAGCATGTTGTGTAAAACAAATAAACAAAACGAAATGATGTAAGAAACCACTATGGTTCTCAAAGAAGTGGCAGTGAAGGTTCAAGAGAAAAGAAAGCTATCAGGAAGTACAAGGAATCACAGAAGGAGCAGGACAGAGAACTGTATCAGTTAAAGCAAAAAGAAGCTGGGAAGGCAGTCAGAACAGCAAAGGCCCAAACCGAGGAAAAGATAGCCAACCTGTTAAGAAGGGAATAAAACCTTTATAGGTACATCAGGGAGCAAAGGAAGACCAAGGGAGGATAGTGAGGCTTAATAAAGGGGAGAGGGTGGGAGAGGTGACTGTGAAAGGCAGAGATACTAAACAAATATTTTTGCTCAGTATTTATAAAGGAAGAGGGGAGGTACCTAAAACAAACAGTAGAAACACTCTGGATACAGAAGTTGATACCAGCCCATTTACAGAAGAAAGGGTTCTGAAAGAACTCTTAAAACTGAAGGTGGACAAAGCAATGGGGCCTGATGGGATTCATCCCAGAATTCTAAAAAGAACTAAGGGTAGAACTAGTGACACCACTGACTACCCTATTTAACAAATCATGGGAGGATGGGGTGGTACCTGAGGACTGGAGGAGGGCAGATGGATTCCTTCACAAAAAGTGGGGAGGCAGAAGCAGGAAACTACAGACCTGTTAGTTTAACCTCAGTGGTAGGAAAATAATGGAATCACTCTGAAGGAAAGAATTGTCGAGTATCTAGAGGCCAGAGGGGCACAGGACCCAAGGCAGCATGGATTCACAGCGGGAAGGTCATGCCAGACAAATCTGATAGATTTCTTTGACTGGGTGACCAAAGTAGTAGATCAGGGAGGGGTTGTGGACATGGCCTACCTTGACTTTAGCAAGGCATTTGACACAGTCCCACACAAAAGATTAATATACAAGTTAGCCAGCCTGGGAGTGGGTCCCAAGATGACAGCCTGGGTAAAGAATTGGCTGGAGAATAGGACACAGAGAGTAATAGTAAATGGAGTCCACTCTGAAGAAAGGGGGATTACTAGTGGGGTACTGCAGGGTTCAGTATTAGGACCGGTCCTCTTCAATGTCTTTATAAGTGACATTGCAGAGGGACTGAAGGAAAGTATGTCTCTTTGCAGATGACACAAAGATCTGCAACAGAGTTGATGCACAAGTTGGGGTGGAAAGGATGAGAAGGGACTTGGCAAGGTTAGAGGAATGGTGAAATGTATGGCAGCTTAAATTCAATGCTGAGAAGTGCAAGGTAATGCACCTGGGAAACAAAAACCCAGGGGAAGAGTACACAATGGGGGGTGAGATACTAACACAACAAAAATGGAAAGGGACCTGGGGGTAGTCATATCAGATGACCTAAAGGTGGGCAAGCAATGTGAGAGGGCAGCAAGGAGGGCTGGGGGGATACTGGGAAGCATAGGGAGAGGCATCACCAGTAGAAAACAGGATGTTATTATCTCTCTGTACAGACAGCTGGTGAGACCCCATCTGGAGTACTGCGTGCAGTTCTGGAGACCCAATCTCCGCAAAGACATAGACAGGATGGAAGCTGTCCAGAGGAGGGCACTAAAATGGTGCAGGGTCTGCACCAGAAGACATAGGAAGAGAGACTTAAGGAGCTTAATATGTATAGCCTCGAGGAAAGGAGGGAGAGGGGGACATGATAGAAACTTTAGGCACTCAAGGAATCAGCAAAGTCCAAGAGGGTAGCATCTTTCAAAAAAAGAGGTGTGCAAGAACAAGGGGCACAATTTGAAGATAGAGGGGGGGTTCAGAGGTAATTTAAGGAAGTATTTTCACAGAGAGGGTTGTGGATGCATGGAACGGCCTTCCGGAGGAGGTTGTGGAGTCAAAAACAGTGGTGGAATTCAAGCATGCATGGGACAATCATATGGCAATTCTAGGGGGTGGGGGTAGGAAGAAGTAGGCTGCTGGTTAACTAGGATGTGCAGCTTATCCATTAGGTAGGAAAATGGGCAGACTGGGTGGGCCAAGCAGTCCTTATCTGCCGTCAAATTCTATGTTTCTGTGTTTCTGTGTTTCTATGATCAGGGCCACTCACTCGACCTGGTTTTACTCCTGGGAATGGAAGCCTCTAACCTGGTGGTAGAACCGGTTGGATGGTCTGACCATTACACTGTAAGGCTCAATCTCTGGGCTCCCCCATAGGCCTGCCCCTGTGGAGATGATCAGATTTTTCCGGATGCTAGCGAGAATCCAGAGAAGCTAGTACAAGTCTATAACAAGGCTGTGGTGGGAGCTCTGGATTCTATCGCTCCTGTCCGAGTTCACCCACTCACTCTTCGTCATCGGTCTCCTTGGTTTGATGGGACCTTGAGGGAGTTGAGACAAGTAGGACAAAGGCTAGAACAGTGCTAGTGGAGATCTGCCCTGGATGCTGACTGCCTTAGATTGATGGAACATTATCGAGTCTATCAATCAACAATCTCCCATAAGAAGGCAGAGTTCCTGTCCAGGGAGATTGCTGTGGCTCAGAATCGACCAGCTCAGCTCTTTCGAACTGTAGACAGGCTGTGCAGTCCAACCTGTCTGCAAGCTTGGAGAGCATTTTCACAAGATAAGTGTGATGAGTTCACTCAATTGTTTGCTAATAAAGTGGCCGATATTAGGGCAGAGATCCATTCAGCGTGCTCTATGGGGGTTTACGGTGGTAGGTGTATGGTTACTCCACCTCGGTTTTCTTGGGTTCACTTCGACCGGCCGGCAATCTCTGATGTCATGCAGATTGTCCAGGGGATGCAGCCTACATGCTGTAGTTTGGACCCGGGCTCTAAACACCTCATTTTGGGATGTGTGGATGTCATCGGCCCTGTCCTGGCAGAGATAGTTTGGTATTCTTTAGAGTTAGGTGAGTTTCTGAACTCCCTGAAGGAGGCGGTGGTGACACCTCTTCTTAAAAATCTTCTCTGGACCCAGACTGCCCTGCTAACTACAGGCCAGGCTCTAACCTTCCCTTTGCTGGGAAGGTGATAGAGAAAGTAGTTACCCTCCAGCTGAAAAACCATTTGACCATTCATGACATCTGTGATCCCCTCCAATCTGTTTTTCGGAAGAGGCATGGTACTGAGACTGCTCTGGTTCAGGTGCTCAATGATTTCCTGATTGCTAGAGATCAGAAGCACCATTCAATCTTGGTCCTTCTTGATCTCTCATCAGCCTTTGACATCGTGGACCATGGGGAACTGCTCAAGTGCCTGAGAGACATCTGTGGCCTGTCAGATATGGTCCTCAGTTGGTTTAGATCTTTCTTTATTGGCAGAACTGAGAGAGTGGTGTCTTGGATTTATTCCTCGGGCTTCATTCTCTGTGCCGTGTGGGGTTCCTCAGGGCTCTGTGCTGTCCCCTATGCTGTTCACGATGTATTTGCTGCCATTGGGAGACATTGTGAGATGGTATGGACTGAGGCTTCACTGTTATGCAGATGACACCCAGCTTCACTTGTCCTTCACACCCGACCAGGATAGTGCGGCCTCTGTTTTTAATAGCTGCCTCGTTGAGCTCCAGGATTGGATCTGGGCCAGCTGGTCAAGGTTGAATCCCGATAAGACTGAGGTATTGGTGGTGGATCCGGGTCACGGGATAGAGAGGACGGGGGCACGTTCTGCCTCCGGGCTTTGGCTCGGAGGTAGTCAGCTCATGCCCTCTGTTCAGGTGCGGAATCTGGGGGTGATTTTTGATGAAGGGCTGACACTGCGTACGCAGGTGTCAGCAGCAGTCAAGTCCTCTTTTTTACCATCTGAGGAACATTGTTCGGATTAAGTACCTTGTTCCATCCCACGACCTTCCAATGTTGATCCACGCTTTTGTGACCTCATGCCTTGACTATTGTAACTCCCTCTATCTAGGGCTTCTGGGGGGTTGATATCCGCTGCTTGCAGCTGTTGCAGAACGCAGCAGCCAGGCTACTGACTAGGGTTTCCCGGGCCAGTCATATCACCCCTGTGCTGCATTAACTGCACTGACTGGCTGTTCAGTGGCGGATCTTCTTCAAGGTCGGTCTATTGGCCTATAAGGCCCTACATGGATAGGGTCCTGGCTATCTGCAAGAGCTCCTGGTTCCTTACTGCCCCCTTCGACCCCTCCACTCAGCCAATGAGGGATTGCTAGAGGTTCCCAGGGTTAGAGTGAAAACTTCTGATGCTAGAGCATTTATGTATGCAGGCCCGACCCTGTGGAATTGTCTACCTCGCCGGATTAGAGAGTGCCTGACCGTGGAGAGTTTTAAGACGTCTTTAAAAACCTCATCTGTTTTACTGTGCTTTTGGGGAGTAATTATACGAATTTTGTTAATTACATATTTTTTTAACATATTTTTATTGTATTTTATCATTTTAGTTTGCTTTTATGCTTTTACTGTACAGTGCTTTGATATGCACTGAATTGCACTATATAAATAAATATTATTATTATTATTAATAAACAGTGGCACTGAAGTTTCATTAATTGGTTGTGAAAGGTTATTCCACGCAGCGACCACAAATCACCTTCAGTACCAAGTAACAAAATGACAGTGACAGTGTCCACACGGCGGTGCCCCAAGAACACCATGTTTAAAACTTGGGGCCACAATTCCCCAAAATGGCTGAGATATCAACATAAGCTGATAACCTCACTGACTGCCATTATATGACGCTTACCTTTTGATTCTTCAGTTTGCAGTTTGGCTTCGAAGAGTGTAGCTGTGTCCCAGTCTGCATAAGATAACAGCACCCAATCTCCTGAGGTAAGTATAGGGTAAGGGGGGGGCAGGCATGTGGGTGTGCATGGAAAGGGTAGATGGGGGACTGGTGAGATGACGAGGGACCTTTTTTAATGGTAAAAAAAAAAAGTCTGACAGTTTTCTTTATTTTACAGGTTAAAAAATATACATTTCAGCAATGTGTCACAATACTGAGGTCGGTGGAAAATTCCAACACAGGGACTGGGCACCCAGATGTCGGCATATAGATTGGTTTTGGGGGGCTCATCCAACACAGGGAGTGGGCATCCCAGTGTCTGAAACATAAAAACCACAAGTGAAAAATGCTTATTTCTGCACACTGGTGTGGGTTCCCAGTGTGCCACGTTAATGGGTTAGGTGGATACATGCAGACACAGGTATTTGGCACCCCAATGTCGGCTTTAACAGACAGTTGCACCACGGCTAATGTTGAGATGTGGCATGGCATTGGGGGGCACAGAGAAGTGAGCACCAGGAATAGACAGAAGAGAAAGCCACACCGCGACTGCTGTTGAGGCGTAGGGTGTGCCGAGAATTGAACACTGTGAGCGAAAGCTGCACAGAGGCAAACATTGCAACTTTTGGGGTGGTGATCAGAGGTATGCAGATGGGCCTTAACTATGCCCATGTGCATTAATGTGTACTTTAGCTGGAGTTTGTGCTACAGAAAGACATGAATCACTCCTATTGAGCGGTTCATTTATTGGAAGTCCAGCCACGGCTGGTCAGCAAAGCTGAACTGCTGTCATGTCCAGAACACCTGGTCATTGGTGTGCACTGCCAAACCCATTGCATTATCAGCTATAATTGGCTTGTTGGTGACACACCTCTCTTTTCCCATATTGTCCCAAGACATTCCTTCCACAAGCACAAGTGAACTCAAAATCTTGGATGCGATGGTTGGTGCACGGTGGACGCAAACGTGTGCATGGTGGCTATGCGCCTGTGTTACGCATGTGTAGCCACCTCTGCCAGATTGAGAATAGGGCCCTTTGATCTCAACTGTATTACATACAACCAATGCATACTTAAAGAGCAGATTCGCATTGCCCCTCCCAAACATATATGATAGCCGACCTATTCCAGTGTTGAGGAATATGAAAAATGCAGTTCAGTCCAGTAAATAAGTTACAGCACACCTAATTTGTACCCAAGGAAAAACAGTGCTGCTTCCTGAACCTGCTGACATGCCCCCAGGCAGGCACCTGCAGCCCTCTCAATGTCAATGGAGCAAAGAAACCCTTCATTTTCTGACATCACAAAGGGGGGCTGCTGGTGCCTGCCTGGGTGCATGTCAGCAGGTTCAGGAAGCATCTTTGTTTTCCCTGGTGTACACATTTGGGGTCCTGTAACTTTTTTAGTGGACTGAACCTCATATAAATTTTACTACCCCTCAACACTGGAGCAGGTCAGCTACCGTATATGTCTGTGATGTGCTGGAAGAATTAGTGTGCACCTGCACTTTAATGTGAGGTACTGAGCAGATGTATTAGAAGTTATTTTTCTGTCTTGATTTCCTCTCATATTTTTTAAGCTGCAGCGATGGAACATCACATCCAATATCACTTTCTTAATTGCCATAGCTTTGTTATGACTCACTTAGGTATTCACTCTGAAATCATCTCCATGGTTAAGATTCCCATGGTAATGTTTCTTTCTTCGATTCTAGGTTGCTTAAGGATGGCATTCAAGAGGACAGGAACATGTCAACAATCACTGCCTGCTCTCAAAAAAAAGAACCTTGCAAATGTCTGCAGAGATATCACATTTATAACCTGATGATCTCTGTTGTCACCCAAAGTATTTATATTTTTGTCACTGACCATATAGATTGCCAACACGGTTGTGGAGACACAAACCATAGCCGTTGCATAAGTACTGCACAATGTGTTGTAACTCATTACACATATACTGATTTCAACTAACTGACTATATAGTGTACATCCTCATTTATTAGATCTGATTTTCTGTACCAAAATTTTGTTTGCACTATGGGGGCATGAGTGGAAGCTGGAGGGGGGAAATTACAGGGGAGCGTAGGAGACACTACTTCACTGAGAGGGTGGTGGAGCCATGGAATGCACTACCCAGGAGTCTGGTGGAAGAGGGCACAGTGGAGGGATTCAAGAAGGGGTGGGACACGTATGGGGGGAACTGAAGCCAGAGAAGACCCTTTTTGGAGGGGGGGCAGAGAAGTGAGCACCCAGTAGGGGGCTGCCTACCGAGCAGACACGCTAGACCATGAGGCCTATTCTGCTGACTTTTAGTATGTTAATATTCCTATTTGGTTTATATGTTTTACATGATACTTTTTTCGGTATAATTGAGATCACTTGTAATGAAGCAGAATACCAGCAGGAATATGAAGGAGCCTCTTTCTGTGTCTCATGGCAGTCGTGTTTCATCATTGACCACAAAAGGTTTGTCACATGTTACATGTAATAATTGTCAATGCTACACAAAATAACTCTCCTCATCATACATGTCGTAACGCAGCAGTGCAAGACAAATGTGAAAATGTTGAACTATACTTTTTAATTCTGATTTAGACAGACCCTTAGCTACTGATTTGTATGATACCCTTCTTTCCAAAATTTGAGTCTGCTTTAGTACTTTTCTTACATTAGAAATCATAAAAGGAGCGCTCCTTTTAATATGGCTCAGAATACATTTTCAGCACTATTCCGAGCTCTTTTTGAGCACCAGCTGTTCCATAAGGTCAGTGAGCAGTGTCTGCTGCATGCTAGTTCATTCTAGTCACAACAGAACTGATTTTAGACAACTGATGTACAAAAATAGGTGGGAACACCGATGCGAAAAATGCTACAAGCCATATTAAAAGGAGCACTACTTGTAGTATTTCTGATGTAAAACAAAATACTAAAGCAGACTCAAATTGTGGAAAGAAGGGTATCACAAAAGGCATTAGATAAGAGGCAATCTAAAACAGAATAAAAAAGTATTGGTCAAAATCTTCAAAATGTCACCATTTTATTGCACTGCTGCCTTAATATACAGTATTGTGTGTAATAACTGCAGTGTTACCGTTTTTACTCTTCGCCATTCATCTTCATGGAAAGGTATCCTGTTTACTGTACTACCTTTTGTTAAACACGTAGCCATTGATTTAACATAGAAACATAGAATTTGATAGCAGATAAGGACCACTTGGCCCACCTAGTCTGCCCATTTTCCTACCTAACAGATAAGCTGCAGATCTTAGTTAACCAACAGCTTACTTCCTCCTACCCCCCACTAGGACTGCCTTATATCTGTCCCATATATTCTTGAATTCCTCCACTGTTCTTGACTCCACAACCTCCTCAGGGAGGCTGTTCCATGTATACACAACCCTCTCCATGAAAAAATACTTCCTCACATTACCTCTGAGCCATCCCCCCCTCTATCTTCAAATTGTGCCCCCTTGTTCTTGCACATCTCTTTTTCTGAAAGATGCTACCCTCTCGGACTTTGTTGATTCCCTTGAGGTACTTGAAAGTTTCTATCATGTCCCCTCTCTCCCTTGTTTCTTCAAGAGTATACATGTTAAGCTCCTTTAGTCTTTCTTTGTATGTCTTCTGGTGCAGACCCTGCACCATTTTGGTTGCCCTCCTCTGGACAGCCTCCACTCTGTCTATGTCTTTGCGGAGATGGGGTCTCCAGAATTGCACACAGTAGTCCAGATGGGGTCTCACCAACTGTCTGTACAGAGGGATAACAACTTCCTGTTTTCTACTATTGATGCCTCTCCGTATGCATCCCAAATTCCCCACAGCCTTCATTAATGCCTTCTCACATTGCTTGCCCACCTTTAGGTCATCTGATATAATTACCCCCAGGTCCCTTTCCATTTTTACTGTTGTCAGTATCTCACCCCCATTGTGTACTCTTCCCCTGGGTTTTTGTTTCCCAGGTGCATTACCTTGCACTTCTTTGAATTGAATCTGAGCTGCCATACATTTGACCATTCCTCCAACTTTACCAAGTCCCTTCTCATCCTTTCCACTCCATCTTGTGTATCATCCCTGTTGCAGATCTTTGTGTCGTCTGCAAAGAGACATACTTTTCCTTCCAGTTCCTCTGCAATGTCACTTATAAAGACATTAAAAAGGACCAGTCCCAGTACTGAACCCTGCGGTACCCCACTAGTAACCCTCCTTTCTTCACTGTGGACTCCGTTTACTACTACCCTTTGCAACCTGTTGTCCAGCCAATTTTTTGTCAAGGATACCACCTTGGGGCCCACTCCAAGGCTGGCTAACTTATGTATTAATCTTTTGTGTGGGACTGTATCAAATGCCTGGCTAAAATCTAGGTAGGCAATGTCCACAGCCCCTCCCTGGTCTACTACTTTGGTCACCCAGTCAAAGAAATCTATTAGATTCATCTGACATGACCTTCTCATCATGAATCCACGCTGCCTTGGGTCCTGTGCCCCACTGGCCTCTAGGTACTCAACAATTCTTTCCTTCAGAAGTGATTCCATCATTTTCCCCTACCACTGAGGTCAAACTAACTGGTCTGTAGTTTCCTGCCTCTGTCCTACTCCCACTTTTGTGAAGAGGAATCACATCCACCCTCCTCCAGTCCTCAGGTACCACCCCATCCTCCCATGATTTGTTAAAGAGAGTAGTCAGCGGTATCACTAGTTCTACGCTTAGTTCTTTTAGAATTCTTGGGTGAATCCCCAGGCCCCATTGCTTTGTCCACCTTCAATTTTATTAGTTCTTTCAGAACCCTTTCTTTTGTAAATGGACTGGTATCAACCCCTGTCTTCAGAGTGTTTCTCTTGTTTAGTTTAGGTACCTCCCTCTCCTCTTCCTTTGTGAATACTGAGCAGAAATATTTGTTCAGTATCCCTGCTTTTTCACTGTCACCCTCTGCCCATAATCCCTCCCCTTTATTAAGCCTCAGTATCCCTCCTTTGGTCTTTCTTCGCTCCCTAATGTACCTATAAAAGGTCTTATCCCCCTTCTTAACAGAGCTGGCTATCCTTTCCTTGGTTTGGGCCTTTGCTATTCTGACTGCCTTCCCTGCCTCTTTCTGCTTTAACTGATAAAGTTCTCTGTCCTGCTCCTTCTGTGTTTCCTTATATTTCCTGAATGCTATCCTTTTCTCCTTAACCTTCCCTGCCACCTCTTTTGAGAACCATAGCGTTTTTTTCCTTCATTGTGTTTTGTTGATTTGCTTTACACAAAGGCTTGTTTCCTCTGTGATGGCTGTTTTGATTATTCCCCATTGTTCCTCCTTCCCTCCTTCTTGCCTGTTTACTAGTGCTTTTCTGAGGCAGTCTCTCATTTTCCCAAAGTCAGCCCTCCTAATGTCCCATACTCTTACTATTGTATGGCTGTGTTTATCGTGAACCACACTGTTTGGTGGTCATTTGTTCCCAGATGGCTACCCGCTTCTAAATCTGAGATTCTTTCTCCGTCCCCATTTGAGAGTAGACTTCCTCTTTTTCAGTCAGTACTGCAGTTCCTTGTCTTTTTACAAGGTAATATTTACATCCTGTAATTTCACATACTGTGCTGCAACTATACTCGGACTTGAACCTTTGTTAATATGTGCTGTAAGTTGTAGTGGTGTTTACAATGACAATTTCGTAGTTAAAACTAAAAGTTGCTTTATGTTTGGTACAATTAGTTTCCCCGTGGTCAGTTATTACTCTGCCCTTTCTTCCCTTGTTTGGCATGTTCCAAATCTCACTTTCTACAAGGTGCATCACTGTACATGAGGTTCAGTACCTAACTGCCACTCGCTGACATTGTCACTTGTTATCCAGTGTGGATGTGAGAGCACTGTGTTGTGCATTGTCACCTTGCTCCAATTTGCATTCTGGAGTACAAACTGTTTTGTAACATGGCAAAAAAGAGAAATCTGAAATAAGGCAACATCATTGGACAAAGCGCACCACATGATCAGAGTTGGAGCGGGGAATAATCACTGGTAATGCCCGCTCCAACTATTAATCACGGGGTCACCGGGTCAAGCTCTAGCACCACTACCTGTCACAGCAGCAAACAGAACACACATCGCGGCCAAAATGCAGCATCTCACCGTGCCGCACAAAGCTGAACAGTTCCAGTGAACAGAACTGTACAAATGGAAACAACAACAACGCAAGTGTTCCCGTGTTACAAACGCATACATGCCCTCCAGAGTCAGCTTGTACTGGGGAATTAATGCATGGTTGGGTGATTTTAGGCACTCAGCCAAGGCCTCGTGACACAACCCCCCCCAACCATGCATTAATTTCCTAGTAGAAGCCTCCCTCATTGGGCATTAATGCTTACATGTTGTATTGCCATAGGTGTTGTTGAAGGTTTATAACTCCCAAATGTTTCCACTTAATTCCTGTTTCAGTACATGGCCAATGTTTGACATGTCATGTTTTTACTTTATTTGTTGAAGTAATCTGAATATATAACTTCATATTGGACAGTGTGTGACTCAATCCCTTTGCATTGGTCAAATGATGACTTGCTGCAGAGAATCTCAATGTCTGCGTCACGCTTACTTTTGAAACATTTTCAATATTTCAGCAAGTCACACCAGTTAAGAAGTCTTCTGTCATCATCATTATTTTTTTTGCGCTTCTGCATGTCATTTCATAAGAGAGTGGTACACTGGTAATGTTATAGTAAGCATCACAATCCTTAATTAAACATCATATGTTGCTGGCACTGTAATATTAAGTGTCACAAGCATTACTGGTACATGATCAATTTAATTTCTATTTAAAACAAAAAGCTCAACTGAGCAGTTCTCTTTTCCATAAAGGTCCTGTGAAGTACTGATAACATACAGTGACTTACAGTGCAGTGTAATGGAATGCATAGACTGGCAACATGCAAAGCCAGTTAAAATATATGCTAATAGGTACAAAGTAATACAATGGTAAGAATGTCTTAATTACATTGAAGTAACAATAAGTTGGGCAAACATTTTGTTTACACAGTGCAACAACACACACTACACCAAATTATCCAGTAACAATTCAAAACACCTGCTTGTTGCCATATTGGTCCTTTTTAAGTTAAGATGCACAAAATAGCAGATTTAATATCTTTAATGGGACCAACATAAGTATATTGAGCAAAAAACTTTACATTAACTTATATCAAGTCAAATATTGATCCTGTCGAAATCAGTTACTGCAAGAATATTACATAGCCTTTTTAGTGACAATTATAATTCATAATTTATTACACTAAATCACATATTCAGTGTTGTACTTGCTAATAGAGGTCTTTTACCAAACAGTTGCCATAGATCACTATTATTTTGTTCCAACTCATCGAGAAAATTTGCGGTCTGTAACTGTTAAAGCAGCAGTACTATGTAAAAAATGGTGCATTCTCTGTGTTCTGTTGAGCATGTACCTGTTACTCTTTCCTGCCAGCATTGTACTATCACCCAGTAATTTGTTAAGTTGCCCTTTGCTTTTTTTTTATAATTCTTTCACAATCCATGTTGACATCAGCAGTAATGGATATGCAGACAGGCAGGTGCCGTATTTCCTGTAGCGCTACAAAAATTGGAAATTGATCACGTCCTGGTTTGCTAGTATTGCTGCTTTAAATACAGTGTAAGAATCAATTGAAACCAAATCAAGTAACTCCACTATCTTTTCCAGGCATGGTACAGACACAACGAGGACAAGGAAGTGTCATTACTGAAAGTGTCGCAGTATCTGTAGAAACTATTGAAGAGGTATTCCATTAAGAATTGCACTGCTTACCAGATGATGTGAATAGTTTCTATGTTCCAGCTGTAATATACAAAACTGCATTGTAATGCTTTCTCTGCCATATTGTCATACTCATTTTTTGATATCCAATGTGTAAGTTGGGTTTGAGGTTGTTGCCACCCAAGGTTTTACATTATATTAAAAATGTAGAAACATAGACTTTGATGGCAGATAAGGACCGCTTGGCCCACCTAGCCTGCCCATTTCCCTACCTACTGGATAAGCTGCAGATTCTTGTTAACCAACAGCCTATTTCTTCCCACTAACCATGTTCACAAACACACCGTCTGTTTCCCAGCATGCGTCCACAGTTAATTATTACATAAGCATTTCATTACAAGCTTTTCATTACAGATATGATGACTTGGACCTTTGCACATCAGTATTTTTTTATATGCCTTCAAATTACTAATGCCACATTATTTTCTTCTTCTCCTCCTTGTACTTCATTGGTTCCACTGAATGTTTCATAGGTTAATTCACCAGTCAGTAGTCATGTCATGACAAGTGAAACACCAACTTCATCGAAATCTTCCATGGAATCAGCAGCATCAGAAACAGGTGTCACATCATGTTTGTAATTATATCATCGTATTTTGTGCTATTGTCATATCTATTCCTTCCACAGGTATGGCCGGTGTAGTAATGGTAAGTCTTAGCAAACGTATATTACTTTCAACACTAAAGTTTTCTCAAATGTATTCATGTGTTGCAGTAGGCTGTCTGCCTGGTGAAAGATACTCTCATGTGCCTCAGGATATGTTACATTTTTTTTATTTATTTTATTTAATGATATCTTGGAGAACACCTGTGAGTGGATACTCATTTGTAGGTTCCGTGTCAGTTACAAGAAGAAAGTGAACAGGTACATAGCATTACATACAAGGCATTACATTACAAGCAAGTACAAAATTGCATTGGTACAAAACAATACATTACAAGCTAGGTAGACAATAAATTGGTGTGGATTACAAAACTGGGATAGCATTTAGCTTAAGGTACAACATTTAGACATTGCTTTGGCATTGGTGAGAAGGTATCTGCATCAGAGAGTGAAGCCTACTTGTGGGGGGAGAAACAGAGTGGAGAACAGGCACAGCTGCAGCATAGTGCAGCGTATGCCTGCATAAGGGGTTAAGAACAGATTTAAGGAAGGCTGGAGACAATGGGGCTAGGACAGCAGCAGACAGGGGGGCATGAAGGCAGGGACAGAGAGGGGAATGGTTGCCCAGTGGGAAGGGAGGGGTGGACGGGGGGGTGGGACAATGAAGTGCTACAAAGGTAGGCGCCCCTAGGATTAGAAGGAACACTAAGTGCTACTGCTTTATGGTAATCCAAATGTAGGAAAGTTGTTTTGGTCATCATGAATGGCCAATGGAGTCACAATTGTCATCTGTGGCAAGGTGCTGCCTGAGCTTTCACTTGAAAGCACCAATGGTTGCGGTATCAGAGATGTCTGAAGGAAGGAAGGGCATTGGTTCAGTGTGGTGCACGGTAGTAGAATGCACATTGACCCTGTGCAGTGCAGCATCTAGGTTCACTAAAAATTTGGCTGTGGGTGCTTCTGGTCAGCCTGGCACTTACATGGCACGTGAGCAGATCCTGGACTCCTGGTGGCATCAGGTTTGGTGCGATTTTTTTTGGTCAGTAGACAGGTACGGTACTTAACTCTGCTCTGTAGCTGGAGCCACCTGCTGTGAATAGAGCTCACAGGTGTGAGTAAGGCTTGCAGCACCTGTGAGGAGTCGGCAGGCCTTATTAAGGGCCAGAGAGATGCGATGGAGGGCCGAGTCCGGTGCAGAACTATAAACTGCTAGGCCTTATTCAACGAGGGTAACAACTGAGCTGGTGATGGCCATGTTAAGTGCTTCGTATGTACAGCTGGGCCTGTGGCGATGGAGTATCCTGATTCTGGAACTGATGGACTTGGCTGTGTTGTCTATATCCTGTGCATAGGACAGGGTGGAGTCAAGGGTGATACCCAGGTACTTAAAGTACTGCATGAGGTCCAGCACATCACCAGTGTTGTTCAGGATGGATAGTGGGAAGGTCTTGTGTTTGCTGTGGGTGCTGGAGTAGATTATAGTCTTAGTTTTCTTGTAGTTAAGGCTTAGTCTGTGCTCCTTAAACCATGTTTTGGCAGCAGTAAATCCTAGTTGGAGGTTGTTTTGAAGTAGTTCGAGGTTGGGGTTGCAGGTGAAAATGACAGCATCATCTGCATACAATAGCATGTGACTGGTGCAAGAGCCTGAAAGTTTATTTAAGAAGATACTGAAGAGAAAGGGCCCCAGTATTGATCCCTGGGGGACCCCTGAGCGAACAGGTTTGCTATCTGTGACAATGTCCCTAATCTTGACCCACTGTGAGTGATTGCTGAGATAGCTGTTAAACCATAGAATTCTATCAGAAGAGAGACCAGTGTTGGCTAGCTGTTCAAGGAGGAGTGTGTGGTGAACCATATCAAAAGCTTTCAATAGGTTGATGATAGTAACCCCCACTAGCTGCCCTTGATCCAGGGCGTGGTGGATATAACCAGTGAATTCCAACAGGGCTGTGATTGTGTTGTTTCCCGCTCAGAACCCATGTTGTTCTGGGCATAAGAATTGGTGCATGTTTAGGTATTCCACAAGCTGACCTGCCACTATCCGTTCAAGTGCTTTGGAGAGTGGCAGGAGTATGGAGATCGGTCTGTAATTCTGTAGTGCCCGGTCTCCACGTTTGTGAACTGGTGTTACAGAAGCCAACTTCCAGAGCTGGGGGAACTGAGAGTGACGAAGGGATAGATTGATGATGCTGGTCAGGAGGCTTAGTACTTCTGCAAGTGGCAGATCTGTACAGCACCTCACTGGAGTCAGGATGTGTGCCACTAGACTGGAGGATAGCACATGTAGTGCCATTACACAAGAGTGGACCAAGGGATGAACTGGGTAATTATCGCCCAGTAAGTCTCACCTCCATAGTGTGCAAACTCATGGAAATGATACTAAAGGAAAGACTGGTGTCATACCTGGAGGACAGTGGCCTCCAGGGTGTGAGGTAGCATGGGTTTGTTTTGAGGAAGTCTTGTCAAACCAGCCTGATACATTATTATGACTGGATGATAGGTGAGCTGGATAAGAGTCATGTGGTGGATGTTCTTTACTTGGACTTCAGCAAGGCCTTTGATTCGGTGCCTCATGGGCAACTTGAGGGGAAGATAACTGGTGTAGGGGTAGGGACAAAAATGATGAACTGGATTATAAGTTGGCTCAGTGGGAGGCTACAACGGGTGGTAGTGGGAGGGAAGCTCTCAACTCCAAGACTGGTGATGAGCAGGGTACCACAGGGCTCTGTGCTAGGACCAGTATTATTTGGGCTCTTCATATCAGACATTGTGCATGGGGTGGTGAGCAAGGTAAGTCTGTTTGCAGATGACACCAAAATGGGAGCAGTGGTGTGTGGAGGGATGGAAGCAGCTGCAGGGGGACCTAAGCAAGCTAGAGTAGTGGTCAGAGAGATGGCAGCTGGGGTTCAGTGCAAAGAAGTGTAAGGTTATGCACTTCGGGGGTGAAGAAACCAAGAAGAGAATACTGGCTGGGAGGGGTTAAGCTGGGAATCACTGAGGAGGAGGAGGACCTAGGGGTAATGGTAACAAGGACCATGAATAACACTGCCCAGAGCAGGAGAGCAGCTGCAAAAGTGAACAAAATGCTGGGGTGCATAGCAAGAGGGTTTTCCTCCAGGCGAAGAGAGGTGATCTTGGTCCTCTACAGATCACTATTAAGGCCACACTTGGAGTATTGTGTGCAGTTTTGGAGGCCATACCTGAAGCAGGATATCAGGCTACTGGATGGGGTGCAGATGAGGGCAATGAAGATAATATGTGGAATGGAGGGGAGAGACTACGAGAGCAGGCTGGGAAACCTGAATAGGTACAGCCTAGAGAACAGAAGAGACATGATAGAGACATTCAGGTATCTGAGGAGAATCAATAAGGATGGGGCAGATGTGGTCTTTAAACTAAGGAGAGGGAGGGACACCGGGGGCACAGGCTAAGAATAGATGGGGGAAGATTTAGGAGGGACTCCATGTTGTGTTAGCAGTAATACTTGTTTTTGTCTACAGTAACGTCACCATGGATATTTCCATATTTACTTCATACCTAACTAACTTCCAAAGTATGATTCAGTCATTATACTGCCTGTTCTTCAGCTCTCATTTCCAAGCTTAGTTCACATTGTCATTTCAATTATATGTTGCCATCCCACCTACTCATCACAGATAAGCTTACCCTTGAATAATCATTTGGTTTTTCATTGCCACTTTCCAGCAATAACAATTCTATAATTTTTCTGGGTACTATGATCATTGTCTTAGTGATGGGAATTTTCACCTTTAAAGTGAATCACTAATTCTACATTTTTACACCCTTAGAATACAGCGTAAGGAGATGTCATCATTACTAACATCCATGATGGGTACCTACGATCTTGCTACACGTGGCCTGGGAACACAGCTTTTCAACGTGCATAAAAATATTCTCATATGGCTAACCAATCAACTAGAGACAAAAATACAGTAAATTTTGCAATAAATGCATTAAGTATCACATGTCTCCATTTTGCTCTGTGTTTCTTGTTTGGTTTAATAAAACAAAAACAGTCTACTTCTATATGTGTTTCTTGTCAAGCCTCATTCGGTTCAAGAAATGACCAATTTCATAATACGTGTTGCTGTACTTCACACATTGAACTTGTGTCATTTCATATCATGCTCATTCAGTAATACTGGAGACTGCTTCCTTTGTATATGTAGTGATGCAGTCAGTCACCCCAGGTGTTTGGTGTTAACCTGCTTGGCGCTGCATTAACAGTAGCATGTTGCTGGTGGTAAACAACCAGGTGTTGCAGAACCACTCTTCGGGTGTCTGTGGTACACCACATGCTGCAGCAGTGACTCAGTGGGTGTTGTACACAACATAGGTGATCACTGCATCCCTCTGTGTGTCATATGTTGATTACATGCTCATGAATTATCTTGCTGACAGATGTGGAACTGCACATCACAGTGTTTGGCTTAACTTGCTAAAAATTGGCAGGACAACAGGACACAGAGGGTAATAGTAAATAGAGTCTACTCCAAAGAGAGGGCAGTTACTAGCATGGCACTGCCAGGTTCACCACTGACACCTGTCCTTTTTAATATCTGTATGAGTGACATTGTGGAGTGACTAGAAGGAAGAGTATGCCTCCTTGCAGATGACACAAAATTAGGCAACAGGGAAGATGTACAGTGGGGGGTGGAAAGCATGGGAATGGACTTTGCAAGGTTGGTGGAATAGCCAAAAGTATGGCAGCTTACATTCAGTGCAAAGTGGTGCAAAGTAATTCACCTGTGAAACAAACACCAATGGGGAGTGTACACAATGGGTGGTGGTGGGGGGTGATAACTACAACAGCAATGTAAAGTGACCTGGGGGTAGTCATATCAGATGACCTAAAGTTAGGCAAACAATGTGAGAAGGCAATAAGGAGGGCTGCTGGGATACTGTGATGCATAGGGAGAGGCATCACAAGTCAAAAACAGGAAGTTGTTATCCCCACGTACAGCCCATTGGTGATACCCCATCTGGAGTACTGTGTGCAGTTCTGTAGACCCAATCTCTTCAAGGACGTAGAAAGGATGGAGGCAGTCCAGAGGAGGCCAAATAAAATGATGCAGGGTCTGCACCAGAAGACATATGAAGAGAGATTAAAGGAGCTTTATATGCATACCGTCAAGGAAAGGAGTGAGAGGGGGGACATGATAGAAACATTCAAGTACCTCAAGGGAATCAACAAAGTCCAAGAGGGTAGCATCTTTCATAAAAAGAGATGTGTGAGAACAGGGGGATGAATTTGAAGATAGAGGTGGGACAGCTCAGGGTGAATGTGAGGCAGTATTTTTTAACAGAAGCTAGATGACGCAAGGAACAGCCTTCCTAAGGATGTCGTGGGGTCAACCACAGTGGGTGAATTAAAAAATTCATGAGACAGACATACATCAGTTCTGGTGCTGTGCTAGGAAAAAGTAGGATGTTGGTTAACTAGGATCTGCAGCTTATCCAATAGGTATGAAAATGTGAAGAATGTGTGGGCTAAGTGGTCATTATTGGCCTTCAAAGTCTATGTTTCTATGTTGTTACCTCACACAGGGTTTTCAAGGTACTCCCAACAGTGGTGGATAACATCACGTATTTCCTACTGCAGTGCAATAACATGGAGGACATCCATGCCTTTACATATTTCTGGTTTGTCAGATACACAACTCATGGGTGTGTCCTCAATTCTGAGATTAAGTCACTACAGCGAGAAGGCAGCATTGCGTAATGTATTGTGGTTTACATCAAGGATTGATTTTCTTGCAACAGTCATGACTACTATATGTTATGTATACAATCTGTGTAACTGCATGTACAGACATGTCCGCAAATATCATGACAGGATATTGAGGTGTGTCAGCCACATTACCAGAGGTACACAACAAAGTGTGCTAGTGCATGCTGCCTATTCACAAGACATGTCATTGCTGTTTTAGGGTCATTCAAGTTGACTATCTTGAAGCGCAAAAAAGTACCGTACAGAGTGTTGCATCTTTTTTACATATTGACATGCATCCCCTGATTGACTGCTGGAAATTGCAATGCAAACATATGAGAAAGGCATGAAAAAGCATGCTGATGTGTTTCAGTTTGGTTACACAATGGGTTCGGCAGCTGTAGCTCAAGGAAGTGTCAACTTGTGGTGGCCAACTAGACAACTAAAGAGTGATGACTTGGTATCAGTAGCACTCTGATAATTATGCTGCCAACTCACTAAAGTATGACAGCTATCCATGGTTGAGACTGTACAGCAAATGGAGTCAACTTGTCCCTAAAATAACTAATCATGTTTGAATGCAACTAGTCTAGTAAACTCTCCACCACTGAGCAATGGTTTCTGAACAAGGGTGTGCACCCAAGGTATAGGAAAAGGTGGAAACAGGCTTTAGGGAGTAAATGAGACACATAATACAAAGGCTAGCATGTCAAATGTTATATCAAATGGATATGCCTAGGGTACATGTTGTCTGCTGACACATTAGGGACCAAGAGGATAAGAGGCATGAACAAACAATGGATTGTATTCACAACTTGGGGTGTTTTCTTGATTGAGTGGAATGTGCGTAACGAAAGCAGCACAAGGTACGTGTACAAATACATGGTTGCCATCATGCCTTCCTCCCTTATAAATTCCTCCTGCTGTGGGCTGCTCCTTCTGTGCTGTAGATTGCATACATTCTTACTTGCCTAAGTAGCCAAACCTAGGTCATTTTCACTATCCACCTCTCTCTATGTCTTCCAGAATTTGCTATAGGCCACAACTTAACAAGCTTAGAGGTTTGTCCCTTGTGTTCTTCCCCCTGACTTTTATGCACTCCTCTGTGGCAAACAGTATTCCCTCAGTAATGATGAACCACCTTTGGTCCATCACCATATCTGCTCATATGCTGTCCTGGTGACTCTTTAGCACTTTGCCCATTTCCTGAAGTATGCCTTCCTAATCAAGAGTTGCCTCTGCTATTGTTGGTCCTAGGATGCCGAGTCCAGAACACACTCTGCAGTCCTTCTCAGATCACATGACTCCTAGCACATTTTGCGTGTGGTTTGCTCCAGTCCACCTTCGGCAGGCTGTTCGCCCCCAATTACTACCTCTCATTTCCCCGCAGCTACCAATATTTGTGAGCTCAGCTCCTTGTTCCTCATCTCATCCTAGTTGTGTGGTCTGTAAACCACCCTCAACCTCACCTTTCTTTCTCTCTGTTGGACCTTTACTGAACCCACAATCCATCTACCTCCCCTTCCTCAGACTCCTCCCTCATGCCAGTTATTCCATCCCTGATATAAACTGGCACCACTAGACCCTTTAGAAGTGCCGTTACCCTCCAGTATCATTTAATTAGCAGGTCTTACAAGGTCCCAGTCATAATGTAGTGCTGACAAAGTCGCGGTTACTGCCACTGTGTCCACCCTACTGTCTACTAATAGTGCCTGCATCTTGCTCATCTTGTTTCTGAGACTACGTTGATTCATACACACAACCAACATCCCCTTCGCTTGTCATTTCTACAATATGTGTGCACCCTCCACATACACTAGTTATGTGTTCCTCACCCCCTCCTCCCTTTCTTAACTTTTTCCTTACACCTTCCACATCCTCCATCCGAACCTCGTCCATCACTGTGTGTAGGAGTGTTCCTCCATCTCTCTGCATCTGTGGTGCTGCACGCCCACTGCCCAACCTCAGTAGCTTAATTTAAGTGTGGTGGTTATGTACTACCACAGTTTGTCCCTGGGTACCCTCAAGCACTCCGTACTGAGGTATAGCCTGTCTAATAAGAAGACTGCTTTGTTTACCCCATTCTCCACCTACTTTCCAATACAGGTGAACATCTCCTCAGCCAGTCATTACATTCATCTCTCCTGCTGGTCATGGCTGTGATGGCACTTGGTAATGGTATCACCACCGAGAAGGATGCCGATCATCCTTCCTCCCTGCTGATCTTCACAAACTCAGTGAACATACCTTTCACTTACTCAACTTCCTCCTCATCTAGGTTGTTGGTTGCCATGGGTCTTACTACATTTTGTTTGCGTCCAACCTCCTTTTCTATTTCTCTTCACCTTTTGCCCACTTTCACCCTGTCATACAAACCACTGTCCTGCTTGCATTTGTGTACCATTTCCACCACCCACGAATACACCTATTTGTGGATTCCCCTATGATTGTCACCCTTCCATCCCATGCACCCGCACTCATCACCATTTGTTTCTTACCTCCGGTACTAGCTGCTTCACCACCTAACTGCACCACCATCACCCTGTTCGCCTTATCTCCTCATCCACTGTTTATCATCCAGTTTATCTATCTCCAATCCTCTGCTGACTATCCATATCAGCTTAGTTTTCCCTCCCCTCTTCCTTTTGTTTCCTCTCCCTCACCATCCTCCAATCCATGTTGCCTGCCTCTTCCTCCATGACCTCCCATATTAGATCCTTATCTACTCTCTTTGCTTCTACTCTTGCCCCTAGCTCAACCATACCTCCAACCTCACCTCAGTATACACTATTCTTAAATGCCCTTCTGCCATTGCACTATCTGCTCTCCTTGCTTTTCTCTGTCTACCGCCCTGTTTTCTTTGTTCTGGATCTCATTATACTTTCATGAAACTCTGTCTCTTATTGTCTCACCAACATCTTTTGATAACAATGGTGTTTTGTTCCTGCCTTTGCACTGATCTCACAGCCTTAATCACTGTGAATTCATCACATTATCGCTTAGATTAGATGCCTACTGTTCCTCAACCCAACCTCATTTCCTTCCTTACCAATGCTTCTTTGATACATAACCCCATCCGAGTGAAGTCAGCCATCCTGCAATCCAAGATCTTCAGCTTTCTGTCTGTGACCCCCCGACTCAAATTAAACAACACTGTGTAGTGGTCACCGGACAGTAGGTGTCATTTCACCCGGACTTCCTTGACTATGTCTTCCTTGCTTAGTACTAGGTCTAGAACAGCCCTGTCCTTGGTGGGTTCTTGCACTAACTGCATGAATCCTGCATCCAGCATGTATTCCAGGATGTCTATGCTACTAGGTGATGCATCTGCCATGATGGTCCAGTCCACATCCATAATATTAAAATTGCAGTGTCAATATAGCTCGGTTTTCTGCTATCTCGTTGATTTCTTCCACTAGCTCCCGATCTACCATATCCACCTGTGCTGGAGGCCTGTACATCATATGTGTGTGAATTGCATTGCCAGTAGCTTGCTAAAATATGACCCGCAGTGCCTTGGTATCACATTTGACTATCCTGAACTGCAGTTGTTGTGACTCCTTGCGTGACATAAACACCCACCACATCCCTTTCTAAGCTCTCTGTCCATCCGGAATAGTACATATCATCATAGCGATACATCACATTCATTGTTCCCAGTGTGTCACACCTCTGTTATTGCCACTATGTCAAGGCCTGTCTCCACTATGAAGCACATTATGTATTTTTTTTTTTTTTTTTGCTCCACCCCAACCAGCCGCTCCTTCAGGCCACCTGGGACCTACTTGTCCCCAGGCAACCACCGGTTCCAACTGCCACCCTATACTGCATCCCACCCAAGGTAACCTGATGTATCCCTTCATGGGATGGGTCCTCTCCATATGGATAGAATGGCCCTAATGATTTATCTGCCTTGCCCTAGGTGATGCTAGGGTTGGTCCCAGCTGTACTGGGTTTCCGTGGCGGTGATGGTCTGGCGGCCATCATCCAGTCAACCTAGTTGTTTTTTCTATTTTCTGTGCCCCTTATCCCCCGCAAGTTCTTGTAATTATAGGTTGGCATCCTCGGGAGTGGTGTGCAGGTGGCGTGTTGAGGCAGCACATCCCCCAAGCATGCACCCAATCCGCCCAGAGGTGCCCAGGCAGACCCCACCCCGAGAGGGAAGCATCCAATGGACCCTTATGCATCTCCTCCCTGCCGGTCTCTGCTCCAGGCTTCCAGTCCCTGGGCATGAACCAGGGCCACCAGCATGCCTCACTAACAGCTTTGATCGTCACCACTAAGTCGGCTCGGTCATGGGATTTTGCCCATCAGAATGCATTCATTTGTACACATGGCCTTCCATGTTTTACTGCCTTTCCACCTGCTATTGTTGACGTTGCACTTCTTTATGGTCATTCTGAACTTTTCCTGCCTCTCTTTCTGTGACTTACCCCTTTTAATTACTTTCCCTCTCCTCTCAAACATCATTGTAATTTCTTAATGGGTCTGCATGGGTGATGTGTCTGTGACCCCACTTCCTCACCTTCCCTAACCGCACTGTAATACATCCAGACATGCTCCTGGCTAACCATTGAGGTAGCTGAAGTGGACACTGTGACCTCTTTGGGGGGGGCAACAATTGCCAGCACTCCATCAAACCTAGCACAGAGATTGTCAAGTGGCACCCACATCCCAGTGAAATTCATTCATACTGGATGGAAATGCAGAAACCAGAAAGTCCAACTTAAGACTGTTGCACTGCACCCACTACTGCACCACTCCCTGCTTGCTGGATTTCTAGCTAATAACATTATTGCTCTCCTACTGCCTCGTTTCATTTTGGTTAATACTATAGTACTACTATAGATAACCCTTGTGTGGCTCTGCTAAAGTATCAGATGGCCTGCATGTTCTAAGTGTGCTTTACCTATTCCTGTGTTTAGGTCAAAGGCTGTAACCTATCAGATGTCTATAAAGGAGGAGGAAAGTATGTTGTGTGAGATGGTGTGTGGTAGTTAACGTATAGCATTCCAGAGACATTCATTTACATGTGGATGAAGGAAAACAGAATAAAACTCACATAAGACTATGCCACAAGATCTGCAGTGACTAATTTATAGCCCTTGTATCACACATACATAAATGTTACTAGTGGCTATTACGTGTCCCTTGTGTTGTTCTCCTTGTCATTTAAATTTCTTTTGTAGAGCCAGGATAAAAAAAGAGAATGAGAGAGAGAGAGAGAGAGAGAGAGAAACCAACACGACTTCCACCACTTTTCATCTCCACAGCTGCTCTGTCCTCTCGCTCTGGTATCTCACAGCATTTGCAGCTCACCAAATGCGCTTTTTTATGTTGGTGTGCTTGCACAGCCAACATCTTTCAGCAGTGGGGATTTGGAGGTGCGGCCGCTGTTGGGTGAATGCAGGGCACGCATCAGTAGGTGCGTCCCTCATTCCCCAATCAGCCTGCATGCCGGCGCCACACCATGCATACTAATGTGGTGAGCACATCTAAGGAAAGGTCTGCTGCAATCTGAGCAAAGCTCGTCAGATGCAGCGGACCCTTCCTATGTGCTCCCAACCACATAGTAATCATAGCAGGCTAACTACTTGACTTACTGTGCATTGCATGCTGATGGGGGAGCCCACTCCCGTCGGCATAAAGCATTCCCCCACCTCTTATATGCCGAGGGGGTGCCCAATTCCCTTGGTTCTGTACCCCCTGCTTTCCTTGTGTGCCAATGGGGTGCCCAATCCCGTCGGCATAAATTACCCTTTGTTGTGTGACAACGAGGGTGCCCAATCCCCCGGCGGCTGCAGCAACCCCTCCCCAAACAGTTAGGTGGCACACTGGGAGCCCACCCCAGTGTGCCAAATCCTCTGACAAGAAAAAACTGTCCCGCAATGTTTTTCTTTTACCCTGTAACATAAAAATGGTCCCTCGTAGTCTCCCTACCCACCACCCACACCCACCCACTGTGCACCCTGCCTCCCCACACCCCTTCACCCCATACTTATCTCCAGAGCTTGGCACGATGATCTTCGGTGGACCGGGAACACGTCTGCACTCTTCAAAGCCGACCGCGAACTGAAGAAATGCCGGTAAGCTGTATAATGGAATAAATAGGTTTTTTTTTTCAACTTTGATGCATATCTCAGGCATTTTTTGGAATCTGAGCACCAAATTTTCAACATGGGGTTTTTGGAACCCCTCCTCATGAATTCTGTCACAGTTATGATGTTAATCGGTCCCGAATGGTCATTTCACAGTCACTGCGTGGAATCACGTTTCGAGGCTGATTAATGCAAGGACAGTGGCAGTGTTCATGAGGTGGGCTCTCAAAAAGCCTATGCTGCAAATTTGTGAAGAAAATCCAAAAATGGCTGTTTTACAGTGTGCGTTGCGTAGTTGCTACGTACACTCGTAATTTCGCGAATTCGCAATATTTTCATGCCAGATTTTCAACATTGTCATTTTTCTACATCTCCTTGTGAACAGTACAGCTGTCACTTTTCGCATCCTGGCTGAAATGTGTTTCCGCACTTCTGGCGCACAATACCGTGGTCACTGTGGGAAATCAGTGTTTGGGGCAGATTATGAAAATGACAATTATACTGTTCATGAGCAGAGGTCCTAAAATGCCTATGCTGAAAATTTGGTGATGATACTCCATGACATGACTGTGTTACGAGCGTGTGTTGTGCAGGACCAGACCCAGAGGGTTGTAGTTGGCGGGATAGTCCCATCCCCAAGGAGGGTAATTAGTGGGGTCCCACAGGGATCAGTCCTTGGGCCCCTCCTGTTCAACGTCTACGTCCAGGGTCGGAATGGCCCACCTGGATACCTGGAAATTTCCAGGTGGGCCCCCCTCAGTTGGGTAAGTGGTTACCTTTTGAACTCTGAAAACTTTTGCATTAATCTTCTATTTTCTAATTAAATGTGGTATCTGCAACACTGTTGATAAATGTAAGATGCAAACACAGAGCTAGTGTATCAGATTGAAGTGGAATATTGATATGAGTGTGTCAACCTGGGCCTTCCTCTATTGATTTTCCAGGTGGGCCCTTGTATCTTCTTTCCAGGTGGGCCCTCTGTACCCCAGTTCGACTCTGCCTACGTCTCTGACATAAGAACAGGTATCAGGAGTGAGATGAGTCTCTTATGGATGACTCAAAACTGAGGGCTGTGGTGGTTGGGGAGGAGGAGGGAGGAGGGTGGTCTCACAGGGGGACCTGAGGCTCTGGAAAGATGGTCTAGAAAGTGGAAGCTGAGGTTCAATGCAGGAAAATGCAAGGTACTGCACCTGGGGGCCAGAAACCCAGGCCAAGTGTACACCCTGGGGGCCGGGAATGCTACAAGTCTCGATGGCTGAGGGACCTGGGGGTGGTGGTGGTGGTGGATGTCAAGATGAACAACTCAGAGACTTGTAGGAGTGCAGCAGCCAAGGCCAACAGGATGCTGGGATGCATCACTAGGGAAATCACCTCCAGAAGAAGAGAAGTGATACTCCCTCTGTATAACTGCTTGGTGAGGCCGCACCTCGAGTACTGCATGCAGTTTTGGAGGCCACACTTAAAGAGGGACATTAAACTCCTGGAGAGGGTCCAGAGGAGGGCAACCAAAATGATTTGGGGCTTGGGGGACAGGACCTATGGGGAGAGGCTTGAAGAGCTAAATATGTACATATTGGAAGAGAGAAGGGACCGGGGGGACATGATAGAGGTCTTCAGGTACATGAAGGGGGTATATAGAGGAGGAGCAGTCAGGGTGCTTTGAAGAAAGGAAGAGGGGGCAACTAGAGGGCATGGGTGGAAGCTGGAGGGGGGAAGATTCAGGGGAGAAAGGAGGAGGTGCTACTTCACTGAGAGGGTGGTGGAGCTATGGAATGCGCTGCCCAGGGGGTTGGTGGAGGCAGAGACGGTGGAGGGGTTCAAGAGGGGGTGGGACAGGTACAGGGAAAGGGTTCTGGAAGCAAAATCCAGTGCAGTGAGAATATCCAGAACTGGGAAGGGAGAAGCCAGAGAGGGCGAGAGGGGCAGTAAGGTCAGCTCCCAGGGTGGGGGCTGACCAAACGGGCTGACCAAACGAGCAGACACAAAAGACCGTTAGGCCTATTCTGCTGGCATTTTAGTATGTTAGTAGTATGTTAGTATGTTAGTTTGCATGCACGCTCGTAAGTTTACGAATTTATTATATTTTCACTTCAGATTTTCAACATTGCCATTGTTCTGCACCTCCTTATGAACAGTACAGCTATCATTTTTCATATCCTGACCAGAATGTGTTTTCGCAGTTCCGGCGCAGAATAGTGCGGCCGCTGTGGAAAGTCCATGTTCGAGACACATTATGAAAAAGACAGTGACACTGTTCATTAGCAGAGGTCCTAAAATGCCTATGTTGAAAATTTGGGGAAGAAAGTCCATAAAATTAGTGTTTTATGAGCGTGCGTTGCGCAGTTTGCACACACGCTTCTGACTTCGCACATTTGTAATATTTTCATTCCACATGTTCAAAATTGGCATTTTTTCCACACCTCCTTATGAACAGTACAGCTGTTATTTTACATATCCTGCCTGAAATGTGTTTTCGCATGTCCGGCGCAGAATAGCACGGTCGCTGTGCGAAATCAGTTTTCGGGGCAGTTTGAAGAAATGATGATGACACTGTTCATGAGCAGAGGTCCTAAAATGCTTATGTTGAAAATTTGGTGCTGAACGTCCATAAAATGACTATGCTGCAAGCGTGTGTTGCGCAGTTTCCACGCAGCCTTGTAACTTTGTACATTTGCAACATTTTCATGTCACATTTTCACCACTGGCATTTGTGCACACCTCCTTATGAACACTACAGCTGCCATTTTTCACAGCCTGCCCAAAATGCATTCCCGCAACTGTGGTGCACAATGGCATGCTCGCTGTGGGAAATCACCTTTTGGGATACATTAACAAAATCACAGCGCCACTGTTCATGAGGGGAGGTCCCAAAATACCTATGTTGAAAATGTGCCTAAAAAACTCACACAAATAATTGGGTTGGGGACGTCTGCTGCGCAGTTTGTATGCATGTTCATTGCTTCACCAATATTTCATATTGCCACTCCAGATTTTCAACATTGCCATTTTTTACTCCTCCTCATGAACAATACAGTTGTCATTCTCCACACCCTGCCCAAAACTGTGTTTTCATCCCTCTGTCACCAAATGCCACAGCCACTGTGCAAAACCACCTTTCAGCTAACAAAGTGATTGTGCCGCTTTTCATGAGGTGGCCTGACAAGCAGCCCATGTTGAACATTTAGAGTGAAACTACCACTACATGCCTACGGTGTTAGGGTTTCCAACTGTAGCACCCCACCTGGTATGGACTGACAGGCATCAGGGCTGTGACTTGGGATCATCGGATGTAATGCTCACGCCATTCCACCCCCCATGCCCACCCTGCAGCCACCGATAGGCATCATGGTGTGTCTTGCACTGTTCAGCCACAGACTTCACCCCACACTCCTATACTGCACCCACGTCAGAGTATTTCCTTATGGAATGAGGTAAGTATGATGCCCAAAGACCCCAAAGCACACCTGAACCTTGTCAGTGTCTACAGGGTAGGGTGAGGTACACTGGCATGAGCATTATAGCTGACGACCCAAAGGCACACCCCCACTTCCTGTCGCTCTCTACAGCGTGGGGGTAGGGTTGGCGTCACTTCAGTACTTCACTGCCACTCCTATTATGCACTTCTACCTCCACCACTACCAATGCCAATGCCAGCACGACAACATTCGGCATTGACAAATGCTTGTTGTAACCTGAAATAAAGGAATGCATTTCAACCAAATGACCAGAAAATTAAATCACAGCAGTCTTGGTGGGCGGTCGTGTCCATTGACACGCTCCCATTCTCCTGTGCCTGTGAAAAAATCTATTTACTTATTTACAACCTTTGAGTCAAGGACTCATTTACAAAGGCTCCGCATCAGAAAAAACAAACACAAACACTTAATACATATAGACATAGAATGGCAGCTAAAGGTTACAGTTTTTTCAGTTATACAATATTGCAGAATCAAGATCAGCTATACATTGCACTGAACGTGTTACCGAGAGCTGTATTTTACAGTTTTCAAGAGAACAATAAGTTTGCTGATAGAGGGAGGGAGTAACAGGTTTGATATTTACAGCGAAGTAGAGAATTAGACAGATATCTTGTGAGTGCAGCCAAAGGAGGCATTGTTAATAGGCAATGTTTGGTAGCCCTATTGGTAGGAGCTCAGTGGTCCCGTAAAATGATAGGTAGATGACCCGGCACTAGCTGGTACATTGGCAGCACCATGAAGCGAGAATGTGCTCTTTGAGGGCTGACTTGAAAGTTCTTCATTTGGAGATGGAGGAGACGTTGGAGGGGAGTTTGTTGTGCCAGACTGGGGCCCTGTGTGGGAATGACCTTTGGGCTAAGGAGGTTCTAACCCTCGGGATGGACCACACCTGTCGGTTGGCAGTGTGGGTGTTCACTGAGGTGTGGGAGGATAGGAGAGAGGCAGAAACCCCCAAGGGGGTAAGCCCCAGGTGTATTTTCTTTGTGAGGAGACATGTTTAATAAAATAGCCTTTCATCCAGGGTGGGGAAATTTGTCAGGGCATATAGGGTACAAGTATGGATACGCTTGTCTGCCCTGGAGAGGAGTCTGCACACTTTGTTTATGGCCAGGTGGATTTTGTTAAGGGTTGTGTGGTCAGCAGCCAAGTAGATAATGACAACTAGATGACTAGAATCCATTATGAGTAACATATTATTCTAACACAGACTTTAAGCATCATATCACTGTACAATAACCACCACACCATGCTGTCTGCGTAAATGGTTTGGAGCTCATTATTAATCATGGTATTTATCTTTTTTTTGGCCATGGGTTCATTAGGTAACTGGGTAATGCTCACAACACATAACTACCTGTTTTACCAGGTGACCCTGGAGCACCGATGAGGTTAATTATATGGAAGTTGTTTCAGGCTCTGAGCTGCCAACCAGGATATCTGTGTTTGAGTCCGACAGTCACCACTGGCATACTGTGTGACAGTGAGCAAGTCACGTAACCCCATTGTTGTTACAGGACACAGCTGAAAGCAAGCTTTGTCTTACTTTGCCTATCCAGTTGAAACTATTTTGCCACCACCACCAATGTGACTTGCTCAAAGTTACACAGTATGCAAGCAGAGATTTAAGGAATAAATCCCAGGTCTGCTAAATGTTCCAACCTTACTTTTAGGTAATTACTCTAACCTATATGCACCACTGACTACCCTTGCTGTAACCTACAGTCTATACTGCCAGCCCTTACTCCAACCTATACGGGATACTGTTACTCTACACAGTGAGAAGGCTGACATCTTTATATGTGCCCAGTTTAACTCATTTAACAACATAGTCATTGAATGGCTAATGATCATCACCTTTGAAGCTTGCTCCCAAAACTGCAAACCAGGTATCATTTATTGGTCACTTAGTGAGTCAGTCACAATCACTGATGACAGGGCAGCACAGGTCATTGAATGCCAACAAATGAAAAAGTAGTAGTACACATGTTAACAACTGCACAGGTACTGCCTAGTGGGCAGCACATTAGAACAAGTTCCGGGGGACAGAGCATGGGGCAACATTTGTTAACAAGTGGCAAAGCAATGCGCCATGGCACCCCACTCGATGACTAAGCCCAGTGGTGCACACTGACAAGCACATGTGGACAAGTGGGCAACAGTGCCCACTGGGCAGCACCTTTTAACACATGGCCTGGTACTGCCCAGTGGGCAGCAGTGTAAAAATAACTAGGCCAGCAACACGCAGTGGGCAGCACACTGGAGCACATAAACAATCACTAATCAGAGGGCAGTGCAGGCCATTGAATGCCAACAAATGAAGTAGTGGTATGTTATGGGTAGACCATGTTAACAACTGCCCAGGTGCTGCCCAGTGGGCAGTGCATTAGAACATGTTTGAAGGGATTGACCCTAGGGGCATCACCTGTTGGTGGCAAAGCAATGCACTGTGGCACCTCATTTTATGACCTAGCCCAGTGATGCACACTGAGAGGCACATTCAGAGAACTGGGACAAGACTGCCCACTGGGCAGCAACTTTTAACACATGTCCAGGTTCTGCCCAGTGGGCAGCAGTGTGAAAATGAATGGGGCAGCAATGTGCCAGTGGGCATGACATTAGTGCATATAGACAATCACTGATTACAGGGCAGCACAGGTAATTGAATGCTAACAAATGAAGAAGTAGTAGTACGCAGTCGGCAGAACATGTTAACAACTGCGTGGGTACTGCCCAGTGGGAAGCACATTAGAACAAGTTCCAGGGGAACAGAGCATAGGGGCAACACTTGTTAACAAGTGGCAAAGAAATGCGCCATGGCACCCCACTTGATGAATAAGCCCAGTGATGCACACTGACAAGCACATCTGGACAAGTGGGCAACACTGCCCACTGGGCAGCACTTTTTAACACATGGTCAGGTACTACCCAGTGGGCAGCAGTGTAAAAACAACTGGGCCAGCAACATGCAGTGGGCAGAACATTGGAGCACATAGACAATCATTAATCAGAGGGCAGTGCAGGTCATTGAATGCCGATAAATGAAGTAGTGGTATACTGCAGGGAGACCATGTTTACAACTACCCAGGTGCTGCACAGTGGGCAGCACATTAGAACATGTTCCAGGGGACTGACCATAGGAGCATCACTTGTTGACAGGTGGCAAAGCAATGCACTGTGGCACCTCATTTTATGACCTAGCCCAGTGATGCACACTGAAAGGCACATTTGGATAAGTGGGATGACTGCCCACTGGGCAGCAACTTTTAACACATGTCCAGGTACTGCCCAGTGGGCAGCAGTGTGAAAACAAATGGGGCAGCAATGTACCAGTGGGCAGGACATTGGAGTATATAGACAATCACTGATGACAGGGCAGCACAGGTAATTGAATGCCAACAAATGAAGAAGTAGTAGTATGCAGTCGGCAGAACATGTTAACAACTGCGCAGGTATTGCTCAGTGGGCAGCACATTAGAACAAATTCCAGGGGAACAGAGCATCAGGGCAACACTTGTTAACAAGTGGCAAAGCAATGCACTGTGGTAACACATTTTATGACTAAGCTCAATGATGCACACTAATGAGCACATCTGGACAAGTGGGCAACACTGCCCACTGGGCAGTACCTTTTAACACATGGCTAGGTCCTGCCCAGTGGGCAGCAGTGTAAAAACAACTGGACCAGTAACATGCAGTGGGCAGGACACTGGCGCACACAGACAATCACTAATCAGATGGCAACACAGGTCATTGAATGCCAACTAATGAAGTAGTAGTATGCACATTTGGAGAAGTGGGACAACACTGAATTTTTGCTGCCCAGTGGGCAGTCTGGTCACACTTGTCCAAATGTGCGGCACAGTGTGCATCACTGGGCTAGGTCATAAAATGGGGTGCCATAGTGCATTGCTTTGCCACTTGTTAAAAGATATTTCCCCTATGGTCAGTTCCCTGGAACTTGTGCTAATGTGCTGCTCACTGGGCAGTACCTGCACGGTTGTTAACATGTTCTGCTGACTGTGTACTACTAGTTTTTGATTTGTTGGCATTCAGTTACCTGTGCTGCACAGCCCTGTGATCAGTGATTGTCAGCAGACTGTAGGAGCAACACCTCTTAACAAGTGGCAAAACATTGAAACATAGACTTTGATGGGAGATAAGGGCCACTTGGCCCATCTAGTCTGCTCATTTCCCTACCGATTTGATAAGCTGTAGATCCTAATTAACCAACTGCTTACTTCCTCTTACCCACACACACACACACACACGCACACCCTCCTCACCAGTACTGTCTTATGTCTATCCCATGCATTCTTGAATTGACCCGCTGTTTTGGACCCCACAACCTCCCAGGAAGTCCAGTCTATGCGTCCACCACCCATTCCATGAAAAAATATTTCCTCACATCGCCCCTGAGCCATCACCCCATTATCTTCAAATTGTGCCCCTTGTTCATGCACATCTCTCTTTATGAAAGATGATACCCTCTTGAACTTTGTTGATTCCATTGAGGTACAATAGTTGAAAGTTTCTATCTTGTCCACCCTCTCCCTCCTTTCCTCGAGAGTATACATATTAAGTTCATTTAGTCTATCTTCATATGTCTTGTGGTGCAGACAATGCACCAATTTAATTGCCCTCCTCTGGACTTCCTCCATCCTGTATATGTATTTGCGGAGATGGGGTTTCCAGAACTGCATGCAGTACTCCAGATGTGGTCTCACCAGCTGCTACAGAGTAATACCAAGTTCACGTTTTCTACTAGTGATGCCTCTCCCTATGCATCCAAGTACCACCCAGGCTCCTTACTGTCTTCTCGCATTGCTTGCCCACCTTAAGGTCATCTGATACGACTACTCCAAGATCCCTTCAATTTTTATTGTTGTTAGTACTCCCCCCCCAACCCCCACCCCCGTGTACTCTTCCACTGGGTTTTTGTTTCCCAGGTGCATTACTTTGCACTTCTTTGCATTGAATCTAAGCTGACATACATTTGACCATTCCTCCAACCTTGATAAGTCCCTTCTCAGCCTTTCCACCCCACCCCATCCCATCATGTATCAATCCTGCCTCTGCCTTGATCCCACTTTTGTGAAGGGGAATCATATCTGCACTGTCTCCTACAGTCCTTAGGTACCACACCATCCTCCTGTGATTTGTTAAAAATGGTAGTCAATGGAGTCACTAGGTCTCAACTTAGTTCTTTTACAATTCAGTAGTGAATCTCATCAGGACCAATTGCTTTGTCCACCTGGAGTCTTAGGAGTTCTTTCAGGACACTGTCTTCTGTGAATTAACTGGTATTGACCCCTCTGTCAAGAGTGTTTCTACTGTTTGGTTTAAGTACCTCCCCATCTTCATCATTTGTGAATATTGAGCAAAGGTATTCATTCAGTATCTCTGCCTTTTCACTGTCACCCTCTGCCCACCTCCCCTCCCCTTTGTTAAGCCTCATTATCCCTCCCTTGGGTCTTTCTTCACTCCCTAATGTACCTATAAAAGGTTTATCCAACTTTTTAACTGAGTTGGCTATCTTTTCCTCGGTTTGGGCCTTCACTATTCTGACTGCCTTACACACTTCCTTTTGCTTTAACTGATACAGTTCTCTGTACTGCTCCTTCTGTGATTCCTTATACTTACTGAATACTATCTTTTTCTCCCTAACCTTCCCTGCCACCTCTTTTGAGAACCATAGTATTTTTTTCCTTCATTTTATTTGCTTAACACAAAGGCTTGTTGCCTCTGTGATGGCAATCTTGATTTTTCCCCACTGTTCTTTCACAACCCCTTCCTGCCCATTTGCTAGTGCATTCCTTATTTATTTATTTAATTGCTTTTGTTAACCGGGTAAGCACACTAGACATCAAAGTGCCTATTTTCAGGTGCGACCCGGGAGATTACAAGGTATATACATAAACAATTTTCAGGTGTTACCCAGGAGATTACAAGGTACATACATGAACATCAGGCAAAAACAAGTGAAGGATTACATTAAAGAGAATTAGCACACAGGGACAATACAAGCAACAGTACCAGCAGGGATTTACATTGCAGGCAGTAGGAAGAAGTACAGTGTGGTTTCATTGTTCCAGGCAGCAATGTTGTAAGGCTTGCAGGTAGGCAAAGAGGAGTAACATTGGGATAGAGTGGTCCCAGAGCAAGATAAGGGAGTGCACAGTAATAATGCTTATCCTGTTGGGCAGGTGGGCCTAAGTGGTCTATTTTTCTAGTAAACTGTGAGTACAGGAGGTGTATAAGCGCAGATGTACTCTACCCGAGTCATATTGTTTAGGTAGCATCTCAGTTTGTTGGGGCGTCACAGGCTGAGAGGGTTTGTCTAGTGCAGAGACAGGTGGAGGCCGTTTTGAGAAAGCCCCAGAGGGAGGCTTTAAAGCTCTGGTGGGAGGGAGAGGAGTGAGTGCTTGATGGAAGAGAGTTCCAAACCCTGGATGCATACACAGCGAAGGCTCAGTCACCCATTTGTGTGTGAGTTTTTGGTACCAGGAGGGCAAGAGAGTCACTGGATCGCAGGTTGTAGGAGGAAGTAGCTAGAATGAGGGACTCTGCAAGTTTAAGGGGGGTGGCAGTTCTGACAATACTGTCTATGAAGTTGCCCACGACATAGGAGCGGTGAGTTTCTGGTGGGAGCCATTCAAGCCGGGTGAAGAGCTCACAGCGGTGAGTGAGGCAGGGGGCTGAGAGCGCAAAATGGCATATGTTGTTGTACGCTGAGTCCCACTTTACTAGACTAGTTTTTGCAACGTGAGCAAAGGTGACTTGTCCATAGCAGAGCGTAGGTAGGAGGACTCCCCTGGCTAAGGCGAGATGGGCAGCTGGAGTGAGAGATTTTTTCTCTTTAAGCGTGACCCAACTTGCAGTTTGAGGCCTTACATGAATTGCGTATGTGCATGTTCATATCCAGTTGCGAGTCAAGAGTCACCCCCAGGTACTTGACCGAGTCTGCAACTAGCAGTGGGGACCCATCGGCCCCAGAAATCTGTTGTGAATCTGGGAGAGCTTTTAACTTGGCTGCTAAGCCAAAGAGCATGGCCTGCATCTTCTGCAGGTTAATCATAAGTTTATGGTCCTGCAACCAAGTTTGGATTTGGTCGAAGTCCGAGTTTAGTTTAGTGTTGATGGTAGAGATGTCCTGGGATTTGGCCATGATGACTAGGTCATCTGCGTACAGCACTGAGGTCCCTAGAGCCGGAGCCAAGGGTAGCTCATTTATGAAGAGAGAGAACAGGAGAGGCCCCAGGACAGAGCCCTGGGGGACTCCGCAGTTTACCTGGGCAGGCTCAGAAAGGGCCTTGTTGAACTTGGTGTACTGCTGCCTGCCCGTGAGATAATTACTGATCCAGGCAAGGGCGGGGGAGGAGAAGCCAAGTGGTAGGAGAGAGGAGCACAGTAGTGCATGGTCTACCCGATCAAAGGCTTTCGAGAGATCAACAAAAAGGCACTCACCAACTTCGCTAAAGTCAGCCCTCCGATAGTCCAGTACCCTTGCTTTTGTATGGCTTCACTCTACGGTTGTGCTTATTGTGAACCACACTGTTTGGTGGTCACTTGTTCCCAGATGGCTACCCATTTCTAAATCTGCGAGCCTCTCTCCATCCCCATTTGAGAGTAACAGGTCTAATACTGCTCCCTCCCAAGTGAGTTCCAACACTAGCTGTCTAAGGCATGCCCCCTGTAGCAATGCACTGTGGCAGCCCATTTTACGACCTAACCCAGTGATGCACACTGGGTTGCACATTTGGACAAGACTGATTGTTGCTTACAGTGCCAAGTTGGTTTCATTACACATGGTTTACCTGTTATGGAAGTGTTTGCGCTGTCTGGGCCTAGCAAGAATTGACATGAATGGTACTGGACCAAGGCAGGGGAACTACAGGGAAGGGGGTGAACAATTAGTGTTAAGTTTGTCTTAAAAGAAAGCAGTATGAGAAAACTAATGCCAATGTAATCCGAAGCTCAAAGCATTCTTTAGTCTGCAGCTGTAGCTGTACTTTATAGGTGACGGGTGACCAAGGAAATCACTGTAAGTATTTGTGTCAGAAAGTGATGTGTTTCAGCAGCATTTGAGTCAATACAGTATTATATTCACTGACTTTATATATTACACATATGATAATGTTCATCACAGTATGACAATATGCTTGCTATAATTTTACAGGGTATAAAGGAGCAAAGGTGCACCTTCATTTATTAAATATAATAGTTTTTGTAAATAAAAGATGGAGGCATACTTCATGACCAGCTGCCTGCTTTGATATTTTTTTTATATACAGTTTTGATTGTGCAGTTTAGATATTTGTTTTAACAAGGAAAAGAGAGAACAAGATGTGCAGGAATGTGCATCAACTCCCACACATCACTGACTGGCTCATGCCATAGTGGGGGTTGGGGACAGCACATCTACATTCCATTCATTGCTTAACAGCCCTGGTATTTTATTCTGAATCTTAGAAAGGTGCAATCTAGTAAAAACAGAAATGTTGGGTAAAAAGTATTAGTCTGGTTTCTGATGTTGTATGAGAGAAATAAAATACACAAGATGGTTGGGATGGGATGGGAAGGAATCTGAATGGGCACCCACTTCCAAAATATAAAACAAATAAAATATATTTAAAAAAAATTAAGATTACTTTAGTGTTCAATAGAAAGCAATAACGATATATATATATATATATAAAAGATAACCAAGCATAGGTGCTGGAACTAGGGGTGCTGGGGGTGCGGCAGCACCCCCTTGCTTGAAGTACAGTTCTCTATGGCTTCGTATACAGGGTTTATAGTTTTGTTCAATGGTTTTCAGCACCCCCTACTAATAAAATTGTTCCAGTGCCACTGTAACCAAGGCAATCCTTTGCTGAAGGCACTCTTCAGACAGCAGCTGTAATTTAGAAGTGAGTGGGGAACCAGGAAAACATTTGAAATATTTGTATATAAAAGCAGAATGTGGCAGGAGCTGAACCTGCACCCATACACCACAGGCAACACATCACTGTCACTGCATGACAACTGTGTTACTTTATTAAATAAATATCAATCAATGTGTTAGTAAGAAAAATCTATGTGTGGGGGACAGAAACAGAATGTAGTTTATTTTATTTGTTTCGTTTATTTTACAAGGAGAGACACACTAAGCTGAAAGCTTGTTTGCAAGTGCGACCTGGGAGCACAAGGAAGTGAAGTGACTTACTTGGGGTCACACGGTATGCAAGTGGGGGCGGTGGGATTCAAACACAGGTTATTGAATGCAAAAAACTTAAAATAAAAAATAAAATGGAAGGGAATGAAGGCTAGATTGGGATCCACACCCTCCCAACACCCAAGACATTCACAAACCCACACATTACAGATTAGCCTACATAACACACATTATTTGGTTACAAACATGTGTAGCTAATGTCAGAAACAACCGAACCATAAATTACATATATTTAAAAAGGGGACTGACAGTAATTAAGAAAACATCTATGGTGAAAACCACTGGAATGAGGAAAATAGGTTAAAAATGTGAAACTGCAGACCCACACATCACAATACATGATTGCCTGAGATTGGTATTTCTAAACGGGGACAGCAATTAAAAAGAAAAGAGGGTGGGAAACACAGCAATAAGTCAATGAGTTAATGCTGCTCTGCCAAGTACAGAGTTTGACAATGTACAGAAATAAAATAATAAAATACACTGACAAATTGTAACTGACACAATAACGTGAGGCTGGGACATCAACACGCCTTAAAAAAGATGTTTCTAAGTTGGCTGCTGACATAAGGACAGTAAGTTACAATAATGTAGAGCTACAAACCCACACCTCAGCAAAGCGCGATTCCCGTCCAGATTGCTAATTTACAACAGGCCATAAATTAAAGACCCCTGAACTTGTAAATTCCAAAGCCCCGTATATCATAGTGTAACCCCCCTACAAATGGGGGTTCCCGAAAGTCTTCCTTGGGTGTGCCTAAATGCCCACTGCCAGGCTGGTATCCTGTGTCTTAGCATTTTAAAAGTGTTTGTATGAGAGTGCCTTAATGCCTCTGTGCTCTGTCTCTTTAAGAGCTGCCTATAACATGGTGCTTATTTAATCTGGATAGGGGCTGAATGTTTCTAAGCTCAAGTCCCACCTGGGCTGCCAGATAATCACTCCATTCTGCCATCGCTAGCTGCGTGGAGGGAGCTCTGTTAGAAGCTGTACTTATTTGCTAATTATCTATTACAATAGTAAAGATATTGTAGTTTGTCTAACCTGCCTTCTTTGCAGCATGGACATTTCTGTTAATCACCACCATCTTGGTTCTGTACTGCTTATTTGGACCAATCAGTACCTTTGGGGGCCCTTAAATGGAGTCTGTCCCCAGGGGTCTTGTGGGAGTGAATTTCTGTAGGAATTGTAGTTTTGAGACTCTGGTGCCTAAATGCACCTGGAGGGGGAGCCCTTGCTTTGACAGACAGATGTATCAACGAATCAAACCTTTTGGACCGAAGGGAAATTCCCAAGCTGCCTGCTGCAGTGAGTCAGTCTGTGTGAGGAGTTGAAAGAGTAAACAGCTCGAGAGATTCGAGCAACTGCTACTGCATAGTTTGTACGTGAGATTGGTGGAAAGGCTGAGTTTGTCCTGTCTGCCTGCTGTCCCTGTAGAGGGAATCTGTGAATAATCTGGACTGTATCCGAATCGAGTGGGGGAAAAGCCACTGAAGTGTGACCAGACTTAAACCTGAAGAAGACCGAAGATTTGCTGTATGCGATCGGCCTGTCAGGACATCCATTCACCATAGAACTCCTGGCTTTGCTCAGAGACACTGATATTGCTGCTGGACTGCTATCCGCTTTGTGGTATAGTGATTGCTTTACTATAAATGTGTTGTTTGCTGTTAGTGGGTCGTGATTTGGTTCCCCACTGTTTAATTGTGCCATGCTTGCTGGAAGCTGCATCCAGCCTTCCTGGACTGATTTCCGAACTGTTTTACTTGGCCTAGGCCCTGCCAGCTACATCAGGCACAGAGAACACAATCGACGAGAGACTCGCCCAGGAATCAGCCCCCTGCTCAACATCTCGAACAGAAACAACACCTTGGTGATTCGTTTGGGCCCCGCTTCTTCTGACATACCAGTTGTCAACCTGCAGTCTCCATTCGCCCCTCCTGTATCTTGCATTGGGTAGAGTGAGTAACAATCAGGGTAGCTCTCTGCAACAACAGCTAAAATCACAAGTGTTGTCATCTGATTACATTGTTGTCTTCCTTTCATGAACTGAGCCTCCTGGCTCCGGATTACAAATTGTGTGTGGTTGTGCATGCCTTTTCTTTTCATCACAGGGCCCCAACCAGCTGCAATGCTGAGCAACGCCGGCCTACCCCGGGCAACGTTCCAGGCTAGCCCACCTTACTTCATACTGGGTACCCAGAGTGTGTAACTGTGCAGGGACTAAAAGTGCATGCATAATTGCCTGGCTAGATCAGTTTTGGAATCAATCAACCTGATTATGCCCTTTCCTTGTTCAATTCCCCTGAATAAATCAGATCTAACTCTTTTTGCATTTAATCTGACTGTGGTTCCAGTTTGTACCAACAGCACTGTACTGTTGTTATTTGCTGTGCCTAACCTTGTTTTACAGGGGGTCTCCAGGGCTGAACTGGTGGAACCAGTCCTGGCTGTAAGTGCAAACAGTGTGGGGATTTGTATGCTGAATAGGGACTACTGTGAAAGTATTTGTTGTATATTGTCTAGGCCACTATCAGGGAAAGAGGGGGGGTTACAGAGTCCCGGAGGGCTGTACCCAGGTTAGCCTTGCTACTAACAACCCTGTCCTCCGGGTGGAGGCACCTGTTTCAGTACCCGGGCCCCTTAACCTGCAACTAGCCAAACAGGCAGCGGTAGTAGCCCTTGGGATAGTGCCACCCAGGGGTTACAGTAGTATCCCCAAACAGTAATGCTGGCAGCTGGTTTTAAAGATTAATTACATGTTGACTGTTTTTACTTAAAAGGTTTTAACTCATTGTGCTGTTTCAAATGGACAACTTTGATTTGAAAAGTGGGAGCAAGGCAGAAGCAGGAAACTACAGACCTGTTAGTTTAACCTCAATGATAGGAAAAATTATGGAATCACTTCTGAAGGAAAGAATTGTCGAGTATCTAGAGGCCAGAGGGGCACAGGACCCTAGGCAGCATGGATTCACAGTGGGAAGGTCATGCCAGATGAATCTGATAGATTTCTTTGACTGGGTGACCAAAGTAATAGATCAGGGAGGGGCTGTGGACATGGCCTACCTAGACTTTAGCAAGGCATTTGACACAGTCCCACACAAAAGATTAATATACAAGTTAGCCAGCCTGGGAGTGGGTCCCAAGATGACAGCCTGGGTAAAGAATTGGCTGGAGAATAGGACACAGAGAGTAATAGTAAATGGAGTCCACTCAAAAGAAAGGGGGTTACTAGTGGGGTACCACAGGGTTCAGTATTAGGACCGGTCCTCTTCAGTGTCTTTATAAGCGACATTGCAGAGGGACTGGAAGGAAAAGTATGTCTCTTTGCAGATGACACAAAGATCTGCAACAGAGTTGATGCACAGGGTGGGGTGGAAAGGATGAGAAGGGACTTGGCAAGGTTAGAGGAATGGTCAAATGTATGGTAGCTTAGATTCAATGCTAAGAAGTGCAAGGTAATGCACCTGGGAAACAAAAACCCAGGGGAAGAGTGCACAATGTGGGGTGAGATACTAACAACAACAAAAATGGAAAGGGATCTGGGGGTAGTCATATCAGATGACCTGAAGGTGGGCAAGCAATGTGAGAGGGCAGCAAGGAGGGCTGGGGGGATACTGGGATGCATAGGGAGAGGCATCACCAGTAGAAAACAGGAAGTTATTATCCCTCTGTACAGGCAACTGGTGAGACCCTATCTGGAGTACTGCGTGCAGTTCTGGAGACCCAGTCTCCGCAAAGACATAGACAGGATGGAAGCTGTCCAGAGGAGAGCAACTGAAATGGTGCAGGGTCTGCACTGGAAGACATATGAAGAGAGACTAACGGAGCTTAATATGTATAGCCGCGAGGAAAGGAGGGAGAGTGGGGACATGATAGAAACGTTCAAGTACCTCAAGGGAATCAACAATGTCCAAGAGGGTAGCATCTTTCAAAAAAGAGGTGCAGAACAAGAGGGCACAATTTGAAGATGGGGGGCTCAGAGGTAATTTAAGGAAGTATTTTTTCACAGAGAGGGTTGTGGATGCATGGAACGGCCATCCGGAGGAGGTTGTCGAGTCAAAAACAGTGGTGGAATTCAAGCATGCATGGGACAGTCATAAGGCCATTCTGGGGGTGGGGGTAGGAAGAAGTAGGCTGCTGGTTAACTAGGATCTGCAGCTTATCCAGTAGGTAGGGAAATGGGCAGACTGGGTGGGCCAAGCGGTCCTTATCTGCCGTCAACCCCCCCCCCCCACTCCACCCCAAACACACACACCCTCACACACACAGTACAGATATTAGGCAGTTTCGCGTGTAAATAGATAAAAAGTAATACAAAGAAAAACAGTAAAGTTACAAGTAATTGTTGCATTGGGAGCAGTGAGCACAGTTACCGAGGACGTTGCATACCGATATATAGGCAGCAGTGTTAACTCGCCCGGGCCAAGGGAAATGTCGGCAAGGTATAATTTCAGAGAAGTTATAGGTCTTAATGCTACAGTAGCTCCGTAATCCTCGGTCCGGTATAATAAAACCTTTAAACTTAGCGGCTACGCAGGACCAATAGTAGTACAAAGACAAGTAGTCAATCGCGCTGCATAGGAGTATGGCCACTAGGAAACCAAGTAAAGTTGGCCAATCAGCGCTGTGCGAGCGATTGGCCAATCCGAGGTTGCACTGGCCAGTAGGGGCAGTTGAGGAAGCATTGTGCACTTGAGCTAACAGCGTCTCGGCTTTCTGCTAGGACAGTAAGACGTTCTGTCATCAGATACACACGGGGCATCGAGCGACCCACCATGAAGCTGGCAAGGAGGAGCTGCTGTCTTGTAGCCCAGCTTGTTTGTGTGCTGTGGCTGGCTGAGCTCGGAGCGGGTGAGTCTCAGAAACTTTAACTTTGCACACTTTTTCTTTCCGTTTGCACGGTTTTTTCCCCAGTGTCTGAGCTCATTGCTTTGTCTGCAGTACACAAGGAATTTTTTTTTAACCAAACCGTGCCTCAGTTTGGGGGTAAACTGCAGCACTTTACTTTTCTGTTCGTTTAGGGCTAGGAACCGGAAAAGATTGATTAACACGCAGCAAAACGTGTCAGTGTGTTCACGCGATCCGATCGCCACCCATCTATGTGGAATATTTAACTTTTTGTTTCCGTGCCACTCAACAAACTGTTGCAGTTTCGTTAATTTCGAGCTTCTCCTTTTTGTCTGTTTCATGCTTTTGTTTAAAGTAACTTCTAGGAAGTCATTGTTGTTGGACGCTTGTCGCTAGCCTGGTAACTTCATTTGCGTAGCGGTTCGTTTGTGTGTGCGCTGCGTGCCCTAAATGGACTTCTGTTTGTTAGAAAACATTTTCACCACATAGTTGTAAGGAAACCAAAATGCATTTCTGACATTTTGATGCATAATTGGTATGTTTTCTTAATTCCGCCAGACATTTAGAAAACGGCATATACAACTTTGTTTTGTAATTAATGACTTACTATTGCTGTGCTTGCCAGTTTTTAAACATTTCTTCCCTTGCTAGTAAATGTTTCTGCTGGCAGGTAGCACTGCGCCACACCAGTATGTTCATAATTTACATGGTGGGCATAATAACATATTTCAGTTCAGGAATTATTTTTTTTTAATGACGTGGTAATGTTATTGCCAGTCATATTGTTACTAAAACGTGACTTGATGACTAATACTGTCGCAGGTTGTGTTCGCCCTGCATGAGATAGCTGCGGGACATCCTTTGGGAGGAATCCCCTTTGTGTTTTGTAAGAAGGTGTGGTCATTTTTTTTTTTTTTTAATGCAAAACAAAAGTGACTGTGATAAATGGGCCTTCATTGAAAGATGTGTACCCACCAGTTGTGTGTTGCCCCCACCCGCTGCAGATGATCGGGATGGCAATAGCTGCGGGTAGGCTGCTGCCTTCACAGCTGATGCCAGCATCACTCTGGGTTGGCAGGTATGGGGTGCATGAATGCTAAGTGACCATGTCTTTCATCTTCAGAAGCCACACCCCTCGTCCCCATGATGCCCCTGGCCATTTGGGCCCTCGTCTGCAGATGGCAATGCGAAGTAGGGTGAAGCAGTACATACACTGCTCAAGATGAACTGCACTTTCACAAATGCAGCTATCCCTCTCAAATATTTGTATGTCAGTTAGAGCCCATTAAGTATTATCAGACCTTGCCTGAGGCTCAGTAAAGCACTCATGACTACTGCTTATTAGTTGAATGTATATTTTATTGCTAAATCTACTTACGCCATGTCAGTTGAGATAAAACTCATATCTTATACACAGCTCACAAGGTACAGCGGAGCCAGCCACGATGCAGTGCAGTAACTTGCAGTAAATGACATTTTAGCAGAAGAAGCCAGAAGGGGAAGGAAGCATATTCATATCAGTGCTTTACAGTAACTGGTAATTGCTATTTTTGGGATTAAACTTGGATTGTGGTCTTTTAGTGACACTATAATTTCTTTGCTGTCTTTACTTAGAATTGTTTTTGGGCTGTTGAAAATTTAAAACGTAGCGGTGTTGTATTTCTTTGCTGTCTTTAATTGCTGTAAATTTGCCCCCCTTTCCTCAACTCTTAATTATATGTCCTGTTAAGTCTTAACTGTCAGGAGCTAAACACAGGGATAGTAGGATGTGTGAGTAGGAGGGCATAAGTTGAAGAAGCCCAACCTCAGCACTACAAGTGTTTTGACTCATTTATTTATTTATTTTCTTTTTTAAAAGAAAAGTATGGCAGGATTTTTAGGACAGTAAATTAATGAAAAAGGAACTAGGAGAGCTTCAGTAGCAGCCAAGTAGTGGAATAACAGTATAATGTGGTGGGGGGGGGGGTGCAGTGCAGTGGCTGTGGGGCAGCCATATTCAGGCAGACCTTCTGGACACTGAGGTGCTTCCCTATCTGCATGCATCTCTCTGGACTGAGGGATAAGGTAGCCAGACTCAGAGCGGAAGTAAACTGGGTCAGGAGTACCATCACCCCTATCCAGAGACCACCCAGTCCAATGCCGCTGCCTCAAAGGATGCCAAGAACGAGGAGCACTTGAATGACAGTGGGCTCAGGGAGGGTTAGAGTGGTCAGGCAGAGGCACATCCCAGATCCTACTCCACTCAAGAACTCATATGCCACACTGGCAAACGGGGACAACCAAATGGAGGTACCCAGAGAAGTGGAAGGAAAGGATGTGGAGGTTAGCCAAGGAGGTGACCTCAGCAGGGAGAGCAGTGGACCCCGGAGGAGGAGGAAGTGAATCCTGGTGGGGGACTCCATCATAAGAGGGATCCAGCTAGGAACACAGGAGGGGGAGAGGGAGGACTGGGAGGTGAGGTGCCTGCCAGGTGCCACGGCACGGAGGGATGGAAGGAAGATCCTGGGGATCGCTGGGAAGGCAAGGCGGGAGGGTGAGCTGGATGTCATTATCCACCTAGGTACTAATGACCTGGCAAATGGGGAGCCAAAGGAAGTTCAGGGAGAGTTTAGGAAATTGGGGAGGGGTCTCAAGCAAGTAGCTGCTTCTGTCACCTTCTCAGAAGTACTACCTGTGAGAGGCATGGGAGAGCATAGGGGTGCATGCACCAGGAACTTAAACTCATGGTTGAAGAACTGGTGCTGTGAGGAAGGGTTTGGATTCATTGGTGACTGGGGACCCACCTGGAAGGATGGAGGTTTGTTCAAGCCTGACGGCCTGCATCCATCCTGGAGGGGAATCCAAGCACTCAATAAGTTTAAATGCTACGTTGACAAACATTTAAACTGTCCAAGGGGGGTGGCAGGCCAGCAAGGAGGGTACTTACTTGCTCACCCCCCACATCTAGCAGTGGAACCAGTGAACTGGAGGAGTGGATATCTCAACAAAGCAGTGTGCAAAAGATGGAGATTAGCACCCAAGAGGTGGATAGGCAGAAAAGGGGCAAAAATCAGCAGAAGGGCAGACAGCAAGGAGAACCAGGGATAAAGGACAACCAGGGAAGGGGCTGGAGTAGAACAGCTAAACAGTCTAGGGAGGTCAAATCATGGAAAGCCATGTGTGCCAATGCCAGGAGCTTTAGCAACAAGGTGGAAGATCTGAAGGCTGTCATGGTGCAGTCAGACCTGGACATTGTGGCCATCACAGAAACCTGGTGTAATGATAATCATGACTGGGAGATGGCCATTCCTGGCTACAACATATTCAGAAGAGACCGGGCAGGTAGGAAGGGAGGAGGAATGACACTGTATGTGAAAAATGACATAAGGGCCACAGAGATCCAGGAGGAACAAAATGGGGAGAGATATTGTGGGTTGCTGGAAAGGAGAATGGGCCAGCCATCCCACAGATGTGGTCATTAGACCACCAGCCCAGGAGGAAGAAACGGATAGGAGTTGATGCTAGCCATCCAAAGGATGGCAGACAAGGGTGAGGTAGTACTGGTTGGAGACTTCAGTATTCCAGATGTGGACTGGAGAATCCGCAGCAGCATCAACTAGGAGCAGATTTATCCTGGACTCTCTTCAGGGTGCCTTCCTCAAGCAACTGGTCATGGAACCAACTTTGCAGAAGGCACATACTGGACCTTGTGCTCACAAACAGGGACAGTGTGATGTGGGGTAACAGTGGGGGAGCACCTGAGGAACAGTGACCACCAGTTATTGTGGTTTGAAATCACAGAAGGAGCAGAACCAAACCACACAAAACACGTATCCTGGATTTTAGGGGGGCAGACTTTGGGAAAATGGGGAGATACTTGAAAGAGGCATTAAGGGGAATGGGGCAGGAATCAGGGGTTGAGGAACAGTGGGCAATATTTAAAACAGGGATTACAAGAGCAGCAGAATTATGCATTAAGCAGGTTAGCAAGCGGAAAAGGAAGAGGAGGCCATTATGGTTTTCCAAAGAGGTAGCAAAGAAAGTGAAAGCCAAAAAAGATTGCATTCAGGCAATACAAAAAGACACAGGCAGAAGGTGATAGGGAGAAGTACCAGGAGAAGCAAAGGGAGGCAGGGAGGTCAGTAAGGGAAGCCAAAGCTCAGACAGATGAGCACATTGCAAAATCAGTGGGCAGAGGGGACAAAACCTTTTACAGGTACATAAGTGAAAAAAGAAAGGCAAAGGGAGGGATAGTGAGACTGAAGGGGAATGATGACAACAGTAAAGTTGACGTACTGAACAGGTATTTCTGCTCAGTCTTTACTGAGGAAGAGGAGGGTAATGGGTCTGAAGGGAGTACAAGGGGTGACAATGGTGCAGAAATGGACACAAGTCCCTTTACACAAGAAAGGGTCCTGAAGAAACTTGGAAGTAATAAGAGTTGATAAAGCAATGGGGTGCACTTCAGGGTCCTTAAAGAACTCGGAGAGGTGGTGGCTGAACCTCTGGCTATCCTGTTTAGCCAATCACTAGAAACGGGAGGTACCTAAAGACTGGAGGACAGCAGATGTAGTCCCCTTATACAAAAGTGGGAACAAAGAGGAGGTGGGGAACTACAGACCAGTCAGCCTCACCTCGGTAGTGGGGAGGATCATGGAAGCACTACTGAAGGAGAGATTGGTGGAACATCTGGTTGTCAATGGACTGCAGGATCCAAGGCAGCATGGTTTCACCAGGGGGAGGTCATGTCAGACCAACCTTGTTGAATTTTTTGACTGGGTGACTAGGGAGGTGGATCGGGGAGGGCAGTGGACATGGCCTATCTGGACTTCAGGAAGGCCTTTGTCACTGTGCCACATAGAAGACTATTATACAGACTAGGGAATATGGGTGTGGGCAGCACAGTAGTGTGGTGGGTAGGTAACTGGCTGGGCAGCAGGACACAGAGGGTGGTGGTAAATGGCTGTCACTTCACAGAGGGAAGAGTGACCAGTGGGGTACCATAGGGATCAGTGCTGGGACTGGTCCTATTCAACATCTTCATCAGCGACATTGCACAGGACCTAGAAGGCAGAATTTCCCTGTTTGCTGACTTACACAAAGCTCTGTAACAGAGCAGACACACCCAGAGGTGTAGACAGAATGAGAAGGACCTCATAGAAACTTGAAGATTGGTCAGGGTTTGGCAGTTGAAATTCAATGCAAAGAAGTGCAAGATAATGCATATGGGGCACAAAACCCTGGCATAATATATCAGTGGGAAGGATATAGCATGCACCAAGCAGGAAAGGATCTTGGGGTTATCATCTCTGATGACCTCAAGGTAGGGAAACAGTGTGACAAGGCAGCAGATAAAGCAAATAGGATGCTGGAATGCATAGGCAGGGCATCACCAGCAGGAAAAGAGAGGTCATGATTCCACTATACAAGACACTAGTGAGGCCCCACCTGAGATAGTGTACAGTTCTGGAGACTCACTTACTGAAGGACAGATACAGGGTAGAGAAGGTTTAGAGGAGGGCAGCAAAGATGGTACATGGATTGCATCACAAGTCCTATGAGGACAGATTGAAGGAATTGAATATGTACTCCCTGGAGGAGAGGAGTTAGAGAGGGGACATGATAGAGACATGCAAGTATCTTACAGGGCGGAACAGGGTGCAAGAATACACTATTTTTAATCAAAAAAGATGTTCCAGGACTAGAGGGCATGGGATGAAGTTGGAGGGAGGACGATTCAGAGGAAATGTGAGGAAGAATTTCTTCACAGAACATATGGTGGACAAGTGGAACACCCTGCCTGAGGAAGTGGTGGGGGCTGAAACAATCACAGGATTTAAGAATGCTTGGGACAGACATAAAGGAATTCTGGAGGTCAGGGGTAAGGGGCAACAGAGTTCTAGGAAAACATAAACTGAAGTTATATACTCAAATGGGCAGACGAGGTGGGCCATAGGCCCTTATCTGCCGACACTGTCTATGTATCTATGACACAAAATACTGCAGTAAGAAAGGGCTTATGAAATGGCTAGGAAGTTTTAAGAAACCTGATTGCTAATAGAGATGTGTTAATATGTCTAACACACACAAAAAAGTGCAGGTAATAAGCTGGGCATTAATAATGGGGTGAGTGTCCACATCAGAATGTTGGCAAACACAAAAGCAGCCATCTTCTTTTTTCATTACTGACATCACAATAAGCTGATAGGAAAACTAACCTGTAAAATGTCTGAAATCCCAGAAACAAGTTTTGATCGCAGCATTTCAGAGGAGGATCTCAGTTTCCTCCAAACAACAAAAAACGAGCCCGCCCGCTCATTCCATGGCACTTACAGCCGACCTGCTGTCTCGTGAACCCAAGACGCTGTAACTGAGCAGTCGCGTGTTCTCCCTAACACTACCTGCTGCCATAATGTGCTGTACATAAATCGTAAAAACAAAGACAGCATGATGGGGGTTGAGGCTACCATAAGAACCACGAGGAGAAAAAATACAACTAAGGAAGCCTAACTAGCTTAAAAGTCCTAAACTTAAAAAAAAAAAAAAAAAAAAAAGTAGGCGGAGGAACTATTTTATCAAAAATTAACACAAACATTTAATTTCTTCACTATTAAAAACTGTGTTTTAATAATCACATACATCTGTATTTTAGATAGTCATTTCATAAGTGCAGTAAGCCACTCCAGGGTGTGTGTGAGACACTTTAACGCATGGCTGGGAGGCTGGGTGCACTTGGCCTTTGGTCTTGTGCCTCACTACGCCTCCTAGCCATGCATTAAAAGTGTCTGACACACACCCTGGAGTGGCTTATTTCTCATTTAATTGCCATTGAGTTGCACTGTTACCTACAACATACTGCAGCATTTTGTGATATGCTGCAGCAGTGCTGTATTGTATCCTGGCTGGTGCCACTGCATCATGTTGTAATATTTATTTATGTATGTATTTATTTATTTATTTATTTTTATTTAAGTCTTTGGTAACTGAGTAAGTGCACTGATCCAGATGACTGTTTTCGGGCACGACCCAGGCCACACACGCAGCAGTTACAGAGGTAGTGACAAGTTATATGAGTACAAGCCATGTAAATATACAGACATTCTTGATGAACAAAGTGATAAAGGAAAGTAAAATTAATGAGAGGCTGAAAAAAACAATCAGTACATCATGATAAACAGTTATTGTACAATTATTTACAAAGGATAAGTGGCCAGTGCAAATTAATGCATGATGGAAAACAAACAAACAAACAAGAAATATATACTATAAGATAATAGCCAAGTGGGAGAGCCCAAGAAGCAGGCAGTGAGGGATGTAAGACAGGAGTCCAAAGAAAAATGAAAGAGGGCGGGAGAAGCCAAAGCTGCCCAAGAGGAAAAAGTTAGAAAGGTGGGGGGGGGGGGGGTATCCAAGCTAGCAACGGCATGTGGCCTCATCAAGCAGCCAGGATTTGAAATTTGTCTTGAAAGTGGCATGGGAGTCCAGAGAACAGATGGGCATGGCGATTTTATTCCACAGAGTGGGAGCAGCTACAAATAATGCTCTGCTACCCATAGCCAAGGAGGTTTTTCAGATATCCATTGGGGGGGGGGGGGACTGAGGATGCACGTAGTCACCTCGAGGGAGTTCTGGTCTTGAGGAGAGATATGTAGGGGAGGGTTCACCGTGCCCGATGGCACTGTCCAGGAGGCAGCCAAACCTGTAATCAGATCTGCAGTGTAGTGGGAGCCAGCCAAGAGTCTGGTAGAGGTGGCAGTGGTGAGTGGAATATGGTGCCAGGAGAGTGAAATGACTTATGATGTTGTATGTGGAGCAGAGGCGCGCATGTAAGAGTAAGGATGTGTGTGAGTAAATAGGGGAGCAGTAGTCAATCAAGGGTAGCAGGTTGCTTTGGGCAGTGGTTAACAGGCTTCTCTGGTCAGGAGTGACTTTATCCGATAAGCCACACCCAATTTCTGGTTAATACTGTGGATAACAGAGAAAATATGATTGGAAAAGGAGAGGGATGGGTCCAGAATAACTCCCAGATATTTGGAAGTTATATGAAGACTATATGGATAAGCCTTAATAATACCATCCTGACCTATTGGAAAATTTTCTTGTAATACAAGACTCCCATTGCCATAATAGTATTGTTTCACCACTGATAATAGATGGTTTCAGACTGATAGTACTGTCATTCAGACTTGATAATAATTGGTTCCTGAGGATTATCAGCTGTGGGCTGAAGCTGTCACACTCCATTATACTGTACATGGGTGTGTATAATCACCTGTATATAATGAGTAGTCGCGCAAAAGTTTACCATTAGCACAGTATACCACACAGCGCATTAGCGTGCTAGCTATGTATTGCACTACAATGGAGTATCGCACTAATGATCAAATTTTGCACAATGCGCTGTACTGTGATAATGGTCAATTTTTGTATGATTATGACTGCATGCGTGATTCAGTAAAAAAAAAAAAAAATAGTGGGACCAGTTATAAAAAATAAAACATAGGGAAGTGTGTTGGCTCGGATTTTGTGCACTCCCAAGGTGTGCGATGCTCAGATTAACCCCTTGAGCTTTGCTCTCAGGGTTCATGAGGCATCGCACACCTTGAGTGAGCATAAAATTCTCATTATACACACTTCCCCATGCATTATTCTATATTTTTTTGCTCTGAACAATAGTATTATCAGAAACGTAGAACAATGCAAATACAGGACTGCCTCCCACATTAACCTGGTTGCCATTGTGCCAAATGCCCTTCCAAGAGAGGCAGCGCAACCTTTTTTTTCATCTTCAAACCGTGTCTTGTGATTGGCTGCTTTTCATATGTGGGCAGGCCAGACACAGTTGAAAACATGGCGTCTGTCTCTTGCTTAGCAAGAGGAATTCCCTTCCATCTTATATTCGACAATTTTTTTTTATTTTCTGTTTTCGTTTTAAATTTAAATAATTTATCTGGTTGATCCTGCTTTCACCCAGCTCTACATTCAACACATAACCAAGCGAGTTGTTCAGTAAGCGACTCTTCAGTACAGTGCTTCTCCCGAGTGAGTACTCAGTACAGCGCCTCTCCTGAGTGTTCAGTGTAGTTTAGCGACTCTTGTTGAGCGACTTCACTGAAGTAATCGGGTGCCCGTTGTGAAGCTAAGGTTTTTTTTTTTTTTTTAAACTCATCCATATATTACAAAAAAAATAAAAGATCAATAAGTGTGTATCACAAGGCAGTAAAACCATCTCGAGGTTTTGGGGACTTTTGGAACCTCTCTAGCTTTACTCTCAAGGTTCCAAGTCCCCAAAACCTTTCGATAGTATCACTACCGTGCAATACACACTTATCTACTGTATCGTTTATTCTATTTACCTTGTGATCTGGGTATGTCACATATGGTATCTTGCCTTGTTGGGTACTGTATTGAACCAATCAGAGAGTAGCTTTCACAATGCTAATGACATCACAATAGCAATCTGCAGTACTGAAGCCAGCAGTTGAAAGAGAAACTGTTGAATCTTCATACAAACAGCAGATTTAAATTCTAGAACTAGTAAACTGATGTTGTATATATTGAATACACAGTGGTCTGACTCAACATATGCAATTTATTATCACTTGTGAGGGAGCAGACATTTATAACGCACTAGTGGCTCTGCCACTTGTGAGTTATGGTCCTATTCCCTTACACTTGAAGATACATTTCATACTTGGACTCAGCTTGCTGTATATCACTGATTATATTTTATTGATAACTCTCAATCCCTTGGTCTTGTGTCATAATTGACAACAGAAACAAGTCTGAATTTTTTTTTTTTTATTTATTAAACTCTAGGATTGCAAATACCTTTGAGCAGGAACTGCTCATTTACAAAGGTTCCACGTCAAAGAATGTAGGGTAACATACATACTAAGGAAAACGACAGTTACATTCTTAATACACAAAGTTGACTTAAACATGATATATACAGTAAATAGTGGAGAGAGACAGCAAAAGCCAGCTTGCATCAGTTTTCAAGGTGAACTGTATATGGGATAGGAGGGAGTTGGAATGGAGTCAGCAGGCTAAGGGGCCATTGTCAGAGGGTAGAGATGGATAGCAAGAGATTGGTGTGGGTGGGTTGGAGGTGGTATGTCAGCTGAGAGGGGAGGGGTGGGTAGAAGATGGGGTAGTGGAGGCTGGTGAAGAAAAGAGTGAGGCAGTACGGCCGGTTTCGGGTAACCAATGACTAGGGTAGGGGGTGATGACCATTGTTTGGGAGAGGCAGTCACACTGCCTGGTAGAGGTGAGGGATAGTCATAGCTCCCTTTTGAAGGGACCAAGGGTCACAGCTGCAAGTGCTTCTTTGTTAAGGGTATTGTATCACTCAATCAATCACTTTATTTAACCAGGCATAAACACCATTGAGCAAGCTCATTTTCAAGGTGGTCCTGGGTATTAATACAATACAGTACACTTCATAAGATTACAATTACGGTGGACAATGGTGCAAAAAAAAAAAAAAAAAGAAAAAACACTGTAAAGGTGCCGGTCAGAATGGGCCTATACATACCGGTCAACATAATTAACATGCAAAGGTACCTAATGATAAGCTTTACTGAAATGAGAAGAGATAACAATCCCATATAGTCTCCGCTAAGTAAGAGCTCATACATAAATGATGAAAAATAAGGAGGTATTAAGGAATAGGGTAGAAATTGGGGTGAAAGGGTAGGCAGCCAAAAGGGAGGCCAGAATAGGTAAAAGGTAAAGAATAGGCAGGGCCATATCGGATTAAGGGAACAAGGCTTGTAGGTCCTAGGTTTCTGTTGTTAGGATTGTGGGGTGGATGAGATACTTAGGCATAGGATTTGAGAGTGGCATGATTCCTTCAGATAATCCGTTAATAGAGCTTTGAATGTGAAAATGCTTGGAAGTGAGGATAATTTTAATGAGTCTTGCATAGTGTTCCAAAGTGATGGAGGTGAGAAGTTGATTGCTGCTGAGCCAAGGGTAGTTTTCACTCTAGAAATCTGGAAGCAGATTAAGGAGAAAGCGTCTCCAGGCGTAGAGATTCTTTAGCCCATTTGAAGATGTTGAGATGTATGCATGGAGGTTATCAGATAATGCTCTAAAAAACCAGAGGAGAGCATTTCTTTTTCTTCTAGTTGAGAGTGAGGTCCATCCCGAAACCTGGTATAGATGACAGTGATATGTACTACGGGGTAGATTTAAGATAAATCTTAAAGCCCGGTGGTAAAGGGTGTCCAGTTTGTTTAGCATTGTTGATGGGCAATGACTGTAAAAGAAATCAGTGTAGTCCAGTATAGGTAGGAATGTAGTTTGTACTAGTCTCATTCTGGTTTCCAATGTGAGTAGGTGTTTAATGCGAATGAATAAACCTTATCGCTGTCTTAGTTTCTTTGAGGTTTCATTTAAGTGGCACAGAAAGTTGAGCTGAGGAGCCCTGTGCAAGAATGACCTCTGACCCATAGTGGTCCAGCATCTGGGGACCTGGAAGGTCTGTTGGTGAGCTCTCTATGTAGGCTGGGTGCTGCTGTAGGTGGTAAGGAGTTTTGCTACTCCTGGTGGCATGTGCCCGAGGAGAATTTTTCTGGTGAGTAGACAGGTCTGGTATTGTATTCTACTCAGGAGTGGTAGCCATCCGGCCTGGGCATATAGGTCACAGGTGTGCGTTAGGTGGGCGGCACCCGTTAGAAGCCTACAAGCTTTGTTGAGTGTCACAGATATCCTCTGGAGAGCAGTAGGAGAGGCAGAGCCGTAGATGACTAGACCATAGTCAAGTAATGGAGGTGACAGAGCTATTGATGGCCAGTCTAAGGGCTTCAGGGGTCAGACAATGCTTATGCTTGTGTAGCAGGCCAATCCGTATATTGGCAGCATTTGCTACATTACAAATGTGGTGCAAGTACGAAAGGGAGCTGTCCAGGGTGATGCCAAGGTATTTAAATTCAGGAACATGTTCAAGTGAGGCCCCCGCATGGTTCTTGATGTTGAGGGGCAGAGGCTTGTACCTGCTCCTTGGGTTATAGAATGTCACGACCTTGGTTTTGCTATAGTTCAGTATTAAGATAGAAATGAAAATATATATTTGTAATAAACAGCAAATAAATTTTTTTTCCATCAATTTCCCTACTTCAGCCTGACATCTGTAGTAGGGAAATTGATGGAAACATTATTAGGCTGCCGGAAGATTTAGAACGCATAGGTTTTTAGGACAAGATATCTTGTCGGTGGCAGCCTAAGGGTTAAGGAAAGAATCGTAGAACAACCTGGAATCCAGTGAACTGCAGGACCCAAGGCAGCATGGCTCTATGGAGGGATGGTCACGCTAAACACATCTGATAGATTTCTTTGAATATGGAGGTGGGACATGGCCTACTTGGACTTCAGCAAGGCCTTTGACGCCATTCCGCATAGGAGACTGGTAAAAAAGTTGGGTAGCATGAAGGTGTGCAATAAGATGATAATCTGGGTAAGAAACTGGTTGGGGAGGAGGCAGAGGATGGCGATAAAAGGAATTTGCTCTGAGGAGTGGAGAGTGACCAGCAGGGTACCGCAGGGTTCAGAACTGGGGCCAGTCCTCTTTGATGTCATCATTTCTGACATTGCAGAGGAATGGGAAGGGAAGTTCTGCCTCTTTGCAGATGACACCAAGATCTGCAACAGGGTGGACACTCCAGAAGGGGTGCAAAGGATGGAGAGACTTGAAATGACTGGAGGAATAGTCAGGTGTTTGGCAGCTAAGACTTAATGCAGACAAATGCAGAATAATGCACTTGGGTCACAGAAACCTGGGGGTGCAGTACAAAATGGGGGGGGGGGGGAGATACTAGCAGCGACCAAACAGGAAAGAGACCTGGGAGTAATCATACTGGATGACTTGAAGGTGGTCAGACAATGCAAAAAAGCAATTGGGAGAGCTAGTGGGATGCTGGGATTTATAGGTAGGGGTATTACCAGCAGGAAGAGAGAAGTGTTGTTGCCACTGTATAGGTCTTTAGTAAGACCCCACCTGGAGTACTGTGTCCAGTTTTGAAAGCGATATCTCGGGAAGGACATAGACAGGGTGGAGGCCTTCCAAAGGAGGGCTATCGAGACGGTATAGGGCCTACATCAAATCTCCTATGAGGAGAGGCTAAAGGAGTTAAACGTGTACACTCTGAAGAAGAGAATGGAGAGGGGGGATATCATTGAGACCTTTAAATACCTTGTGAGGGTTCATGGGGGTGAATAAGGTACAAGAGGGATGTATTTTTCAGAGGAAAGGGTGCTCTAGAACCAGGGTCCATGATATGAAGTTGGAGAGGGGTAGGTTTAGGAGAGATGTGAGGAAATACTTCTTCACAGAAAGGGTGGTGGATGCTTGGAGCAGTCTTCCAGCAGAGGTTGGGGGGGTGAAACAGTGGTGGGATTATAAAAAGCCTGGGATAAGCCCAAGGGAGTCATAAGGGATAGGTAAGGGGTTTCAGAGAAAGTGCTCTAGACCTGGAGGAGTCTGCAGTGCAAGCATTGCAACAAAAAAGGGGAGACTGATTGGGCTATGCAGCCCTTATCTGTCGTCAGCTACTAGGTTTCTATGTTAGTAAACCTGAACATGGGAACAAACACCACAAATCGGCTCCGTGCAGACTCCTACTGAACAGGTCTTAAAGTTATGTATTGTTCACAGGTAAATGTTGCTTCTTGCTGAAATGTAGTGTGTGTATGTATGTGTGTGTGTGTGTGTGTGTGTGTGTGTGTGTATATATATATATGTGTGTGTGTGTGTGTGTGTGTGTGTGTGTGTGTGTATATGTATATGTGTGTGTGTGTATATATATATATGTGTGTGTATATATATATATATATATATATATATATATATAGTGTATGTGCTGACATATTCTGATCTCTTGGATACATTGCGGCATGAGATGAAGCAAAGTACTTTCCTCGCATTAAGGGACAAGATAGTACTGCATGAGTGGTGAAACCAAGAGCGAGTTACGAATGTCCTACGCTTCACAAGTGGTAATTTAACACTGCATTGTATCTACTGTTCCAGTATCCTAGGCAGCTGAAGGGGCACCGCAGCAAATGCATCTGAGGCATAAGGCTAGTTTCCAGTCAGAAATGTATAGCCAGGAAATGATTCACTGCCTAAGCCCCTGAACTCCACCACTGGTGGGACAGAGTGAATAATCTATATGCTGTGGAAAGGATTACATTTAACTGGTGGACAGCATGACTCATGTACGTTGTGCAACATGTCATCTCTTTTGTGCCCTAGATTAAGAGTTCTCGTGGGAGGGAAGGGGAATTTGGGTGAGATAGATGCAATAGGCTGGGGAGGAGATGGGACCATTGGGCAGGTTTGCTACAACCCCACAATGTGCCCTACTCCTTGTATCAGAAATCCAGGAGAGGTAGCTAGTGTAGCAGTTGGCCAGTTCCAGACAGGATTCCCACTGCCCCACTGCTGCACAGGGAGGGAGGGGTTCCTATCGGTAAATATAGACTACTGGTAGCCTCAGTATAAACCTCCATTACTCACTGTGATGTATCTGATGATTATATGCTCTGAACTGTGTTGCAGATTTTGAATTAAAATATTAATAAAAATATTATTTACAAAAAAGTGCATTGTGAGTCAAGCCATTGTGTATTTAATTTACAAAGCAGTTTAACTCTTAACTTTGAAACCAGCTGCTTGTGCGAAGAAGTAACTTTTTTTCTGCTTGAGTTCAGCTGCTGCTGCAGCGTAGCACAGGGCTGTATTGATATCAGCATTATGAAAGCGGCTGTCTGATTCATTTATTATTCCATTACGATGTACCTAACATCCAGGATATTGAATGTGATCCATCCAATAGCAAAGATATTTTGGAGGTAAGGTATTTGATCATCCAAGATAATACAGTTGCTAGCTACTTAGATTCAGTTCGCTGGCTACTCCTTCAGGGACACAAGCTGCAGGACTAACATACATGCCAGCCACGTATGCCTCTGAGGCCCTCGGTTGCACTGATGCCATGGACAACTTGTGCCCCAAGGAGCTTGCAGCTTCCACTCCTCAAGCGCAGCAGCATCCCTTGCCTGACACAAAGGGTATTGTGATGTGTCTAGATTAGGGCCTCGACAGTAAACGCAGAGATCATGGACATCTTGTAACCGCACAGAATATACCCATTAATCTCCAGCTTTTTCCTTTGTTCCATGGGGAAATTCAGTGACAGCAGAAGCCACAGGGAAGGGTGAAAAAGCAAGTTTAAAAGCTGAATCAAAACTTGGTGAAAATTGCTGGAAAACCAAATGGAATCCTCAATCACTGACTGGATCTGTGAGGGTGAGACCTGGCCCTTCCTGTGGAAGAAAAGGTTTGAGTTTGCTGGCCCTCCGGTGCAGCGGTAGGGCTGAAGGCTCATGACGCTGATGCCCCGGGCTCTGAAGCGAGCCCAGGAGTCAGAAGGCCGGCCGGGGAGAGGAGGATTGAGTGTCCTACGAACTACTCTCCTCATCTGTGGTGTGGGGGAGGGAGCACACCCCGGTGTTCGATTGACTCCTAGCTGGTTGACAGCTGGAGTTTGCAAGCTTTAGGGGCATAGCAGACATTTGGCCATGTGCCACCACGTCATTGCACTCCACGCACCCCCTGGGGGAATTAGCATGCAAAAATTACCAGGCCATGCAAGGAGGGCGTCTGCCCCCGAGGCCCCACACAGGGTTTCGTAGCACTCAGCCCCTCCCCCCGGATCAGCCTCAGTCCTTCATTGGGGAGTAGTGGGTCCTGCATGCTGCCCTGGGGGATAGGCCAGGGTGCAGTCTGGGTGGAGCAGTGGGTAAGTCCCAGGGATGGGGTGGCATGAGGACGGACCGATGGCAAGCCGACTGGTAGCCCCCCTGCAAAAAAAAAAGAAGAGAAGGTCTGAGTACTGTGGGGGCGGAGATGGAGGACCACATCATTGGGTGGTAGGAGGAGTCAAGTTTGATGGCTGTTCTGATAACTGAGCATGCTCAGTGGAAGACGACCTAAGTGTGGATGTGAACTGAATACTTGTATTAGAACTATGGTCACAGGTAGTTGCTCACCACTAATGTGGGGGTATATATACCAACATATATGTAGTTGTACCTGTTACAGTGGTAAATTGTTTTAGTTAACTGAAAATTTTTTTTATGTGATGTGGTGCTTTTGATGGCACAGGCTGACTTAATGACTTTGCCCCCGTTGGCTCTGCTAGTGAGGTCACAAATGAAACAGAGTTGTCAGTGGTGCGCACTGGTGCATATGCATTGACCACGCTGTTCCTGAATACCACAACATGACTAAAGAGTGCAAGTGTGCTGCCAGCTAAAGTCGTTCTCCACCCTCCTTGATTTAAAACTTGTGGGATTGACCAGCCCACTGGTGCAGCGGTAGCGCTGCCGCTTGTGGTGCTCATGACCCAAGCATGGTACATCAGAGTGTCAGCCAGGGGAAGGGAGGATTGAGCCATCCAGTGGACTACTTTCAGAGGAGGGGTTGTCGTGGCACCTGGCGTTTGCTTGGTCCCTAATGGAGGCCGGGGAACGGGACACTGGGACCACGCTGCAGAGGCAGAGGTGTGGAAGGTGTCAGGCGTGCTATAGACGGGAGCATGTGTGGCACCACAACAGACCTCACTACATGCACACACCTTCATGCCAAAGGGGGTAAAGGAAATCGGGGGAGGGACCTCCTAGCTGGCATGATGGTCACTGACCACTTGCAGGCCCCACACCCTGTGACCAGGCACAGTCCTTCTGGATCGTTGACCCAGCGAGTCGGGAGCTATCCCTGCCACCCCACCACAGGGGAACATGACAAGGTAAGTCTTTGGAGAAGCTGGAGTGATAGTAATGGAGTGGGGGGCAGGAGGGTCAAGGGGGATGGAGGCCAAACCAGGAAGGAGCAGAAAAAGGAGAATGGGGTAAAACTTGTGGGATTCAGGAGGATGGCTTGTCTCTGCTCAGTGGATTCAAATTGGGTCACAGAGCCTCCTTCCTCTGGGTTACTACTTACGATTACCACGTCAAAGCCAAGGTCAGCAATAACCAAAAGTGGTTGGCATGGTGAAACTCCAGTGGCGTGTGCGTTGGGCAGGGTAGAATCACTTGCAGAGGTGAGGCACTAGTCTCTTGGGGAGGTCGAGCATGGGCCATTCTGCACACGCACGTATACACACACACACACACACACTCACACACTCACCCCTTCCCGCTTCGTTAGTTGTAACTTACCATTTACGCAACAGGAGCAGCCATTACTCCAGCGCAGTTTAATGGTGCACTGGGTTAGCAAGCAGGAAACTAGGGGTGTTAATCTAGGTGGGAACAGCACATTGTTTATATTTCCAGCAGAACACCATGATTCAGACCGTCATGGACATGTTTACATTTGTATCGAATTGTCTTTTTCAGTTGGAATTTCACCAGAGTGGAGATCACAGAAACACAGAGAAAGATCAGTTGGGCCATCCAGTTTGTCTGGTTCCTTTCTTGGTTCTGATACCAGTGTAGTACTGGTGAGACAGTACTTTGCTTACACACCTACTACATTTACTCCTCTTATTCTGCTCATACTGAGTCTCTGCACCAAGTCGCCTAAATTGGGCTCACCCATGTTTAAATGCATTTACTGTCTGAACATTACCAAGTTCCTGTGTTAGGCAATGCCGCTTATTCACTACACTATCCGTAAAGAAGAACTTTCTAACATCTCTATTGAACCTACCCCCCACTAACTTCATGTTGTGCCCCGTAGTGATGACGCCTTCTCTGAGGGTAAGCAAGCTTTAATAATCTGTTGCTGCCGTTTAGGCATTTGAAGGTTATTACCCCCTCTCTCTCTGTGTCTCTTTGTCTCTGTCTGTCTGTCTCTCTCTCTCTCTCTCTCTCTCTCACATCTGGTACCCAACAAGTACATTCATAAATCCTTTAATCTCACCTCTTCACCGTGGATATTTTGGTCACTTCTCTTTGAACTGATTCAAGACTGTCCCTGTTTAATTTTTTAGATGTGAGTTCCAAATTTGGGCACAGTACTCCAGGTGTGACCTGACTAATGATTTATACAGTGGAAGGATCACTTCCATACTCCTGCTAGAGAAGGCCCACCTTATGCATCCTAGCCTCCTGTTTGCATTACCATTTTGCCTTGTCGCAGTGCACCAAAGTTTTAAGACTGTCACCGGTTACAAGCCCCAAGTCCTTTTTCTTCTGAAGTTTGTGTCAACTGAACACCCACCATCCATTATTCAGATTCTGGATTTTTGCTACCCAAGTGCACAACTTTATACTCTCTGCCATTGCATTTTAACTGACAAATACTGGACCATTTCTCCACTTTCAACATATTTCCCCTTTAAAGAGGATCAGTTACACATTTTCAGTCTAACAAATTGGACATCCATCGAGTCCCAGTATTGTGCAGCTATCTGCATCGCATTGACCAAAGCCGAATTCCACACTGCCTCCCCCTTTCTGTCCTGCTCTACCACCTTCTGCCCCCAGCAAGAATTTGAGGGGAGAATTTGACAAGCTGATTTTTAAGACTAATTCTGGTGGAGGTGGAACAGAGAAGCGAGGCCTCCAGCGTAACTTTCACACAAATCATATGTCGGTCTGGCAAATCAAGGTTCCTCTATGATGACACCCTCATTGAGACCAAGAAGAATGCTGGGGACATCCACAGGGAGACCCACAAAGAGTGGCAAGGGACAACACAAGGGAAAGAAACAGCTTCTGATAGGGACTAGACCTGGGGAAGGGAGAGAGGGAAGTAAGGTGCCTGCCTGGTGCCATGGCTTGAGGGACAGGAAGAATCCTCAGGATTGCAGAAGCAGCATCACAGGAGAGGAAACTAGATATCATTGTCCACCTCGGGACAAATGACCTAGCTAGGCATGAGATCAGGCAGTACAGGATGAATTTGTGGAGTTGGGGAGGGGCCTCAGACAGGTAGTAAGCACGGTAACGTCTTCAGAGGTGCTGCCAGTCCATGGCAGGGGTGAGGCTAGGTACTGCACACCATGCGGTTTAATGAATGGTTGCAAAACTGGTGCAGAGCACAGGGCTTTGGCTTCATTGGGGACTGGGGTCCACCTGGAGAGATGAAGGTCTATACTGGCAAGATGGTCTGCATCTGTCCAGGAAGGAAACACGCCCTAGGTGACAGGTTTAAAGGCTTCCTTGGCAAGCTTTTAAACTAGCCAAGGGGAGGTGCTGATAGGAAACAGGAAGTTCAAGCCTCCCCGCAAAGCATGGCAGGTAGTAGGGTAAACACTGAGGTACAGAGCTTTACAGAGGCAGGACAGGGTAAATGGAAAATGGACAAGGCAATAACAGCAGGGATGGGGTAAAAAGGATAAAGCCAACATTAAATGGAGGCAATGAGTACCAATGCCCGTAGTCTGGGAAACAAGCTTCCAGAGCTAGTAGCCTGATGGAAGTGGAACACTTGGATGTTGTGGCAGTCACAGAAACATGGTACACGGAGAACCATGACTGGGATGTCAACATACCAGGGTACACAATCTACAGAAGGGACAGGAGGGTAAAAGAGGAGGTGGAGTAGCTCTCTACATAAGGAAGGGATCAAAGTAACAGAACTAAAAGGTAAGGGGAGGACAAGAGGAACTCTGGGTCACATTGGAGACAGGGAATGGCATCACAATCCGACTTGGGGTTGTATACAGACCCCGTCTCAAGGGAGGAAATAGACAAGAAAATGATAGAGGGCATTCAAAATGGCTGAAAAAGGAGATACTGTTGATGGGGACCTGAATATGCCAGATGTTAACTGGACAACATGGACTGCAGCCACATCCAAGAGCAGGTCATTCTCGATGCCCCACAGGAGCATGCCTTAGACAGCTAGTGGTGGAACCCACTAGGAGAGCAATATTAGACCTGGTACTCTCAAATGGAGAGAGGATCACAAACTTAGAAGTCAGTAGACACCTGGGAACAAGCGACCACTGCACAGTGTGCTTCACAATAAAACACAACCATGGAGACAAGCCATACAAATACAAGGATACTGGACTTTAGAAGGGTTGACTTTGGCAAAATGGGTGAATACCTGAGGAATGCATTAGCAAATGGCCTGAAAGGAGGGTGGAAGAACAGTGGAGAAAATCAAACTGCCATCATGGAGGCAACAAGCCTTGTGTGAAACAAATAAAGAAAACAAAGCGGAAAAAAAACACTATGGCTCTCAAAAGAAGTGTCAGGAAGGTTAAGGAGAAAAGGCTGCATTCAAAAGTATAAGGAATCGAGACAGAGCACGACAGGGAACTGTATCAATTAAAGCAGAAAGAAGTGGGAAGGCAGTCAGAAAGCAAAGGCCCAAACTGAGGAAAGGATAGCCAACTCAGTTAAGAAGGGGGATAAAACCTTTATAGGTACATTAGGGAACATAGAAAGGTTAAGGGAGGGATAGGGAAGATTAATAAAGGAGAGGGAGGTGGGCAGAGGAGACAGTGAAAGAGCAGAGATAATGAATGAATACTTTGCTCAGTAGTCACAAAAGAAGAGGAGGAGTTACCTAAACCAAACAGTAGAAGCACTCTGGATAGTGGGGTTGATACCAGTCCATTTAAAGAAGAAAGAGTACTGAAAGAACTTCTAAAACTCAAAGTGGACAAAGCAATGGGGCCTGATGGGATTCACCCTAGAATCCTAAAAGAGCTAAGGAGGACCTAGTGACACCACTAACCACACTTTTAACAAATCATGGGAAGATGGGTGGTACCTGAGGACTGAGGAGGGCAGATGTGCTTCCTCTCACAAAAGTGGGAGCAAGGCAGAAGCAGAAACTACAGACCTGTTAGTTTGACCTCAGTGGTGGGGAAAATGATGGAATCACTTCTGAAAGAAAGAATTGTTGAGTACCTAGAGGCCAGCGGGCTAGGGACCCAAAGCAGCATGGATTCACAGCAGGAAGGTCATGTCAGACAAATCTAATCGATTTCTTTGACTGGGTGACCAAAGTAATAGACCAGGGAGGGGCTGTGGATATGGCCTACCTAGACTTTAGCAAGGCATTTGACACAGTCTCGCACAAAAGATTAATAATCAAGTTAGCCAGCCTGGGAGTGGGTCCCAGGGTGGTAGCCTGGGTAGAAAACTGGCTGCACAACAGGACACAGAAGGTAATAGTGAATGGAACACATTCTGAAGAAAGGGGGGTTACTAGTGGAGTACCTCAGGGCTCAGTACTGGGTCTAGTCCTCTTTAACGTCTTTATAGGTGACATTGCAGAGGGTCTGGAAGGAAAGGTATGCCTCTTTGCAGATGACACAAAGATCTGTAACAGAGTTGATACACGGGGGGTAGAAAGGATGAGAAGGGACTTGGCAAGGTTGGAGGAATGGTCTGACATATGGCAACTTAGATTCAATGCAAAGAAGTGCAAAGTAATGCACCTGGGAAATAAAAATCCAGGAGAAGAGTACACAATAGCAGGAGGTACTAACAACAACAATAATGGAAAGGATCTGGGTGTAGTCATATCAGGTGACCTAAAGGTGGTATGCAATGGAGAAGTCAGTAGGGAAAGCCAGGGTATACTGGGATGCATAGGGAGGGCATCACAAGTAGAAAAAGGGAAGTGGTTATCCTCTATACAGACAGTTGGTGAGACCCCATCTGGAGTACTGCGGGCAGTTTTGAGACCCTTATCTGCGCACTGACAGAGACAGGATGGAAGCAGTCCAGAGGAGGGAACTAAATGGTGCAGGGTCTACATCAGAAACCATATGAAGAGAGACTGAGAGAGCTTAATATGTATACCCTTGATGAAAGGAGGACGGGGACATGATAGAAACTTTAGTACCTCAAGGGAATCAACAAAGTCCAGGAGGATAGCATCTTTCAGAAAAAGAGATGTGTAAGAACAAGGGGGCACAATTTAAAGTTAGAGGGGGGACGGCTCAGGGGTAATCTGAGGAAATTCTTTTTCACGGAGAGAGTGGCGGACGCATGGAACCGCCTTCCTGGAGAGGTTGTGGGGTCTAAAACAGTGGAGGAATTCAAACATGCATGGGATAGACATAAGGCAATTATAGTGGGGGGTTGCAGGAAATAGGCTGTTGGTTAACTAGAATCTGCAGCTTATCCAGTAGGTAGGGAAATGGGCAGACTGGGTGGGCCAAGTGGTCCTTATCTGCCGTCAAAGTCTATGTTTCTATTCCATTACTCTGTGTACTTCATACCAAATAGGTAGAATTTTTGGCCACTCCATTGCCATGTGAGAATAGGACCCTTCAGCTGCCTTACGTTTAGCGCACTCCAGAATTGGGGGATTTTAGCGCACTAAGCGTTAGTGAGGAGAGATGGGTTCAGTACAAGTAGTTATGTTGTATTTGCTGGAGCTGATTGGATCTGGCACACTTGATGGCATGTGTTATTTATTTATTTATTTATTTTTATTAAATTATTGTTATCCCTTCTTGGCAGGGGGTGATCCTTTGGTTTCCCCTTATCCAGCCAACCCTCTGCCACCACACTGGACAGATGCCCATGCTTGCCTTGACCCCTCCTTTATGCCCATAGCGGCGTGCGGTGAATACTTGCGCCCATGCTGCGGAAGGCCCAGGATCAGACTTGGAGGGAGCAGCCTTAATGTGTCCAGTGCGGTGCCGATGGGGCCAACCCTCGTGTGCCGGAGGATTGTTTTTTCCCCTTTGACCCCATGGTGTGGACATGCAGTGATGTCAATGATGCTGCTGTGCACATTCGCGCGCACTGCCTGTCTGACGCCTGTCTCCTCGCGACCCTTGTGCTGGTGGCACAGCAGTCCATCCCAGAGGAGGCGAGCACTTCATGGGATGCTCAGTCCTCCCGCCCCCACCGGCCGATCCTCCAGTTCCCATGGTTGCTCCCGACCTTGGGTTGCTGGTGCTGCAGGCTGTAGGTCTACCACTGTGCTGGCAGATTGGGTCACTTGATTGCATGTTGAACCACTCTTGACCATAGTTCGGGAGAAATGGGAGACCCCATATCCCTCTCCCAGTCGTCCCTATAATCAGTGGTGAGAATAGGGGTTGCACCCCTCATCAGACGATCATAGGCTGTTAATGGTTTTATAGAGGGGAGCTCAGAGGAGTACATAGAAACATAGACTTTGACAGCAGATAAGGACCTCTTGGCCATCTGGTGGGGCTCCATGGGTGGGTGGGGTGGGGGCCACTAGATCACCAGGGTGGAAGTGGACCTTGGGGGGTGGACTCTAATGCTGCAGTGGACCCGTGGTCCACTGGACCACCAGGGATATGTTCTTGGGGTTGAACTCTTTCTGCCCGCATTGGGCTAGTAAAGTTTTTTTTGTTTTTTCACCATGCCCGCCATTGGGCCAGTCGGGGAGGGGTTACTATTATGTACCCGCCATTGGGCTGCAGGGGGCACAGGGAGTAAGTAGAGGGCCACCCACAGGTGGCAGCTGCTGTGTTGCGCCCTGCAGTGTGGCAGCTCACCTGTGGGTGGCCCTCGACTTACTCCTTTTATTTTTTTGGCTCAAAGTTGTGCAGGCGCAGGTTGGGGGTTGTGCCTGCACAACTCGGGCTGTGCGGTTTATGCATGGTTCCTCCCCCTCCGGTTGAGCCTGCATTCATTAGCATTGCGCTGTTGCTCAGCTTGACTTGGGGGGCGCAACTGCCTCCTGCTGAATATGGCAGAATGGTGCAATTTTGGACTTGCGCAGGCGCAACCCTTTTGAATATCCAGCCCCTAGTATTTTATAGGTGTCTGAGATAGAGGAATCTGAGCAATTTCTGAGGCGACTGTATGTTTTTCATTTAAAACAGTAGCAATGCTTTTATTCAGATTGATTTCAGCCCCTGAATAAACAGCTGACCAATAGCTACTTCTCCCGATTCTGGGTTTTTTATCAACAGGCACAAATCATCCACATAGGCAGTGATTTTTTGTTCCTGAATTGAGAGATGGGGGTAAACCTATCATAGCATTATCCCATAGGATGTAATAACTGGGCCAAGAACCAGTGTGTACAGGATGGGGCTCAGAGGGCAACCCTGCCTGACTTCTCTCTTTACCAATATCTCTTTCCCTAATAATCCATTCACAGATGGGAACATAGAGGCAGTACCATATAAGAATTTTACCCAAGAAGTAAATTTAGAGGGGAAAACTGTATAACTATAACATTTTTAAAGAGAAATTCGGGGGATACATTGTCAAAAGCTTTGGACTGATCGAAAGCCAACACATAACCTAATGGTCTTCCTTGATTGCTAAGCTCAAAAATATCCCCTAAGAGTTGCAGATTTTGTGATATAGATCTGTTGGGTATCGAGCAAGTTTGAGCTGGGTGTATAATAGATTCTGCTGCTTTCTTCATCCTGTTGCAGAGAATGGTGGATAAGATTTTATAGTCCGTGTTTAGCAGGCTGACAGGCCTCCAGTTTTGCAGATCATGTTTATCTCTCTTTTTATAAATAAAAATAATAGATTTAGAAAATTCAGGGTAAGCAAAAGGGTGGTTTATGAGTTCGTTAAAAAGTTGAACTGAAAAAAGACATCTGTGGGAGGCCTTATATAATTTGTTAGTTAAGCCGTCTGGGCCTGGGGGAATGCCTGGTTTTAGGTTAGAAATAGCTTCACTAACTTCATTCATGGAAATACACTCTGTTAACAAAGAATGATCTACTACAGTAATACTGAGTACGTCAAATTTTATAATTTTGACTACTGTGTCTGGGGTCATGTAAGCAGAATCAAAGGTTTAATGTAGAGAGTCCTGCACAATATCAAGCATTTCAGCATCCACCTCCTAACTTGCCCCATAGTATCACATAAGGCCTGCATCAGTTTTGCTTCTAACCTTTCCTTACAGGCATGGAAAGGGTCTGCATAAGAGTGACTGCGGGCACCGATTTCTGCTTTGAGAGAGGAAACGCTATCATATTGAAACGGACACATTTTTTTCATTAAGAGCTCTGCTAGAGGATGTGAAGGACATAAGCTTGTAAAACTGGTGTCTATAGTCTAGGTAGTGCAAATGGTTCTTATTAGCTTTTGATTTGCCAAAGACTGTAAATAATTATTTTATAGCAAGTTAGGTGCCATTCCACCAAGGTCCTACGCAGTCATATAAACATTGCACAGATTCTCTTACAATAAAAACGTTTAGAATGCCCTGACAGAGGTCTTCATTACCAAGAAGGGACACATTTAGTTTCCACCTTTGCATAAAGGAGGGGAATTTCTGAGGAATCGTGCCCAAAGAAAAATGATGCATTAAAACAGAATGATCTGAAAATTTGCAAGGAGTGACCCTGGCTTTAAAAGGTATTGGGTATTTGGAGGAAAAAAAAAAATCAATCCTACTTGCATAGCAACTTCTATGGTAAGTAAACCCTGGGTCCGTAGTGAGAGCCCTGTATGGATCTGTTAAGTTGGCTACAGAGATCGTGTTCTATAAGGCATTGGAGTCACAAAATACTTCTTTTTGAATATTGTCCTTTATTTTTGTGTCCAGGATGCAGTTTGTGTATTCAGCTCATATTACATGTTTTGCAGTAAACAGGAAAGGTTTAATGTTATCGAAAAGCTCAATTCTCCCTGTCTTACTTTGAGGAAAGTTAAGTGTTCATTAACCTGAAAGGAAAACCGTGATAGTTGCAGTCAAGTAGCAGAGCTCTACTTGAGCAAATATCTATGGCTTTTTGAACTGTAACTGATGTGTCCTTGAATAAAATACCCAGCCCATAGACTGTCTTGGCCAAAAGGAAGGTCCCCATACCCCTGTTGCTTTGGCTTGAGTTATGTCGTGTGAACAAGAGAACCTAGTTTTCCGTAAAAAAAAAAAAAAAAGATAACGTTGTATGGAGAGATTTGCAGTAAGATAAAACATATCCTTTTCTTATATGGTTTTATACTGCATACATTAATAGTAGTGATCTGTATAGAGGCCATCTACAGAGGTTGCTAGGTCGGATTTTTTTTTTTTTTTTTTTTACTTTTTTTTTATCCCCCCCATCTGCCCCCTGTTGTCCACTCCTTCGGGCCATCCAACCACTTCAGACCACCTCATCTTTTCCCTCAGATCTGCCCCACTAGAGTGCCTTCTCCTTCCTACCTTACACATCGGGGTCTGTCCCGAGAAATTGGTGGTGGTCTGAATGGCTCAGGGTGCCTGTCAACTAGGACCACCGAGAGTTTGTTTTTCTGTGTCCCTTGTTGCCCCACTCCCTGAGACACCGGCACCATGACGTAGTCCAGAGAGGCGACATGCTAACGCACATCTCTCAAGCACCTAACAGCTTCCCCAGACTCCAATGAACGGAGCCGCCAACCCCTCGAGAGCCAGTGCACCCACCGGTTCCCTCAGGATGTCGGGTGCATGCAGTGCCCCTAGTAACCCTCCCCGAGGGAGGAGAGCATCTGTTGGGATGCTCAATTCTCCCTCTCCCAACTGACCCCCACTGACCCAAGTCTGTTCCCGAACCTGGGTCGCCGGCACAGCGCAAGGTGTGGCATCCAGCACCCCAACCCTCAGAGCCACCAGGCCAGGTCAGATTTTTAAGTTTTCGTTTTCTTCCCTTTTTTTATTTATTTATTTTTTTGTTTGTTTCTCTTGTGTTTAGAGAAGCTTCCTCTTCTCCCTCTAGCTCGGAGATGGCTTCAGACTGGGAAGAAAAGTCCGATTCCGTATCAGAGGGACTCCCTCCTTCTCCTGTAGTGCCTGGTAAGGGTTAGAAACATAGAAACATATAATTTGATGACAGATGAGAACCGCTTGTCCCACCCAGTCTGCCCATTTCGCTACCTAATGGATAAGCTGCAGATCCTAGTTAACCAGCAGCCTACTTCTTTCTACCACCACCCCCTAGAACTGCCTTATGACTGTCCCATACATGCTTGAATTCAACCACTGTTTTTGACTCCACAACCTCCTCCGGAAGGCCGTTCCATGCATCCACAACCCTCTCTGTGAAAAAATACTTCCCTACATTACCTCTGAGCTGCCCCCCCCCATCTTCAAATTGTGCCCCCTTGACACTGTGGAGCCCGAGCAAGATGGACATGGTCTAGTGGAGCTCTGTTGAATCACTAAGGAAAATAAGAAAAATCTACTGCAAAAATCCAAGAATTTGTCTCCTTTATGATCGAGGGCTTTTTCCCGACAAAAGCTCAACAAAATGGGAAACCCTCGTCGAGATCAGCAACAGGGATATGGAGCTAAAGCTAAAACTGCATCTGCGGCCTCAACCACGCATTCAGGACAAGGCCATGTGGAAGATCAGGCAGAGGAAGCTAATGAAGAAACTCTGCAAACCATCGGCTCTAAGCTTATTCGACTGATTAAATCTGTTACTAATTTATCGGATAAACTAGATGGTTTGAGCAATCGGATGGTCGCTCTGGAGACTGCAGTCGAGGCTATTCAGACCACCTCAGTAGAATCTACCAAGCGAGCAGACGCAGCGATGGGAGCTGTGTCTTCTTTAATTAAAGAATCTTCAAGGTGGCAATCTCGCATCGAAATGTTAGAGAACCAGGTCCGAGTCCCAAACATACGTATTCTGGGTTTGCCGGAGGGGTGTGAAGGGGATCATCTACTTTTGTTCCTTAAGGAATGGCTCGGGCAACAATTGGGTTCTGAGGCAATGTCCCAAACTCAGCATTTCCAAAAAGCTTACCGTATAAGGCGGAGGGGTCGGACTGACAATTCTGAAGCCCCAGAGTAGTGATGCTGGTAACGGACGGCCCAGGCACTGGAGATTCAATTCTGGCATTGGCACGAAGGAAGAGCCCTCTCCTGCAAAGCGGGCACACTATACATCTTTTCCCGGACATTGGGTATGTGATGAGGCAGAAAAGGAAGCGATTTGATGGCGTGAGAGCGGTTCTGCGCGAAGCATCTGTGCCCCATGGGATGATTTTCCCTGCTCGTCTCCGGATTGCTTTCGAAGGGAAGGTCTTTCTGTTTAACGATCCCGAAGACGCTTTGAAGTGGTCTCACAAGAATATTAAGGTGAAGCCTCGAGAGGATGACAAAGAAGATGACTTCTCTGAGGAAGATGAGGAAACCGAGAAACTGGAGAGAAGTGCGGACTCTAAGCATTCAAAAGTGAACAAACGTAATTTTGAGTTAGTTAATAAGGGAGTAAGGTTGTCGAGGTAAATTTTTTGTTTCTACTTCGGAAAGGGGGTCACGCTCCGGTTGCCTCCTGCTCAGTTTAGATTGAAAATAATCTAAATAGTTGATGCGCCAAGGCGTTCGTATAATTGTTTCGGTATCTGTCTGAATGTTAAGAAGCTGATATATTAGCACAGTTTGGATGCTTCATATCATACCAAAATAGAATTTCTTTGGTTTAGAAATACTTCTATATAATTTAATGATTGTCTCCACAAGACTTATCTGTATAAGGAAACTGCAAACTACTGCAAAATCTTAGATTAAGCATGGTACAGTAGGACCTCACTAGTTGTGAGGCTAGTATTTGGACATTTTGGTTGGACTGAAAATGGTTTCTAATCCGTGCGGCTCATGGGCTTATTAGCAGCTTTTGGAACTTATCCTGTGATTATAAAAATTTTCTTTTCTTATAGGTATTACCCCTCAAGGATGTATCAAAAAGCAACAGAATATATACATTTCTTTTTATTAAGAGGAGTGGCGCCCTCATGGGGATTTAATTGTGTATTACATCTGTATGCTTGGAATTCTGAACCGTTTTTCTGAGTTCTGTAAAAATAATAATTAAAAGTGTAAAAAAAAAAAAATAAAATTGTGCCCCCTTGTTCTTGCACATCTCTTTTTTTTGAAAGATGCTACCCTCTTGGACTTTGCTGATTCCTTTGAGGTACTTGAAAGTTTCTATCATGTCCTCCCTCTTCCCTCAAGGCTATACATATTAAGCTTCTTTAGTCTCTCTTCATGTGTCTTCCGGTGCAGACCCTGCACCATTTTAGTTACCCTCCTCTGGACAGCTTCCATCCTGTCTTATGTCCTTGAGGAGACTGGGTCTCCAGAACTGCACTCAGTACTCCAGATAGGGTCTCACCAGCTGTCTGTACAGAGGGCTAACAACTTCCTGTTTTCTACTGGTGATGCCTCTCCCTATGTGTCCCAGTATCCCCCCAGCCCTCCTTACTGCCCTCTCACATTGCTTGCCCACCTTTAAGTCATCTGATATGACTACCCCCAGATCACTTTCCATTTTTGTTGTTAGTATCTCACCCCCCATTGTGTACTCTTCCCCTGGGTTTTTGTTTCCCAGGTGCTTTACCTTGCACTTCTTAGCTTAGCATTGAATCTAAGCTGCCATACATTTGACCATTCCACTAACCTTGCCAAGTCCCTTCTCATCCTTTCCACTCCACCTTGTGCATCAACTCTGTTGCAGATCTTTGTGTCATCTGCAAAGAGACATACTGTTCCTTCCAGGCCCTCTGCAATGTCGCTTATTACTGAACCCTGCGGTACCCCACTAATAACCCCACTTTCTTCAGAGTGAACTCCATTTACTATTACCCTCTGTGTCCTATTCTCCAGCCAGTTCTTTACCCAGGCTATCAACTTGGGACCAACTCCCAGGCTGGCTAACTTGTATATTAATCTTTTGTGTGGGACTGTGTCAAATGCCTTGCTAAAGTCTAGGTAGGCCATGTCCACAGCCCCTCCCTGATCTACTACTTTGGTCACCCAGTCAAAGAAATCTATTAGATTCGTCTGGCATGATCTTCCCGCTGTGAATGCATGCTGCCTTGGGTCCTGTGCTCCTCTGGCCTCTAGGTACTCGACATTTCTTTCCTTCAGAAGTGATTCCATAATTTTCCCTATCACTGAGGTTAAACCACAGGTCTGTAGTTTCCTGCTTTTGCCCTGCTCCCACTTTTGTGAAGGGATCACATCTGCCCTCTTCCAGTCCTCAGGTACCACCCCATCCTCCCATGATTTGTTAAAGAGGGTAGTCAGTGGTGTCACTAGTTCTACCCTTAGTTCTTTTAGAATTCTGGAATGAATCCCATCAGGCCCCATTGCTTTGTCCACCTTCAGTTTTAAGAGTTCTTTCAGAACCCTTTCTTCTGTAAATGGGCTGGTATCAACTTCTGTATCCAGAATGTTTCTATTGTTTGTTTTTAGGTACCTCACCCTCTTCATATGTAAATACTGAGCAAAAATACTTGTTTAGTGTAGCTGCCTTTTCACTGTCACCCTCTGCCCACCTACCCTCCCCTTTATTGAGCCTCACTATCCCTCCCTTGGTCTTCCTTCGCTCCCTGATGTACCTAAAAAAGGTTTTATCCCCCTTTTTAACTGAGTTGGCTATCTTTTCCTCAGTTTGGACCTTTGCTGTTCTGACTGCCTTCCCAGCTTCCTTTTGCTTTAACTGATACAGTTCTCTGTCCTGCTCCTTCTGTGATTCCTTGTACTTTATGAATGCTTTCTTTTTATCTTGAACCTTCACTGCCACCTCCTTTTGAGAACCATAGTGGTTTCTTACATCATTTTTTTTTTTTTTTTATTTGCTTCACACTAAGACTTGTTAGCTCTGTGATGGCAATTTTTATTATTCCCCATTGTTCTTCCACCCCTCCTTCCTGCCAGTTTGCTAGTACATTCCTTAGGCACTCACCCATTTTGGCAAAGTCAGCCCTCCTGAAGTCCAGTACTTTTGCCTTTGTATGGCTTGACTCTATTGCTGTGTTTATTGTGAACCATACTGTTTGATGGTTGCTAGTTCCCAGATGGCTACCCACTTCTACGTCTGCGATCCTCTCTCCATCTCCATTTGAGAGAACCAGGTCTAAGATTTCTCCCTCTCGAGTGGGTTCCAATACTAGTTGTCTAAGGCATGCCCCCTGTAGGGCATATATGAAATAACCCCACTCTTCAAAGTGGCTGCTGCAACTGCACTCCTGTTAACATCTGGCATATACAGATCACCCATCAGCAATATCTCTCCTTTTTCTGCCATTCTAAGTATACTTTCTATCATTTCCTTGTCCATTTCCTCCCCCTGAGAGGGGGGTCTGTATACAACCCCTGTGCATATTGTGGTGCCATTGCCTGTCTCCAAACTGACCCACAGTGCTTCTTCTCCTCCCTGTTTACCCTTTTGTTCTGTTGCTTTGATTCCTTCCCTTATGTAGAGAGCTACTACTCCTTCTCTTTTACCCTCCCTGTCCCTCCTGTAGATAGTGTATCCTGGTATATTTACGTCCCAGTCATGGTTCTGTGTGTACCATGTTTCTGTGACTGCCATGATATACAGATGTTCCTTCTCCTTCAAGGCCACTAATTCAGGAAGCTTGTTATCCAGACTACAGGCATTGGTACTCATTGCTCTCCATTTTTTGATGGCTTTACCTTCTGTAGCAGCATCAAACACTGACCTTTCTACCTTGGTCTTTTTCTCATTTAGTACCCTGTTTCGTAGGGAGAGGCTGGGATTTTCCTTCTGCTTATCAATGCCTCGCCCCTTGACTGTTTTTAAAAGCTTGCCAATGAAGCATTTAAACCGATTGCCCAAAAGACTTGTTCCCTTCCTGGACAGATGCAGACCATCCTGCCAGTATAGGCTGGTGTCCCTCCAGGTGGAACCCCAGTCCCCAATGAAGCCAAACCCCTGTGCTCCACACCATTTTTTCAACCATTCATTAAACTGCATGGTGCAAAGTACCCTCGCCTCACCCATGCCACTGACCGGCGAGATCTCTGAGAAGGATACTGAGTGTGCTACTTGTCTAAGGCCCCTCCCCAATTCTACAATGTCCTTCTGCACTGCTTTATTCTCATGGTGAACCAAGTCATTTGTCCTTAGGTGGACAATGACATCCAGCTCAGACTCCTGTGCAACTGTTCTCGTGATCTTAAGGGTGCGCTTCCTGCCCCTCCAAGCCATGGCACCAGGCAGGCACCTTACTTCAGTTTTTCCTGCTCCCCCCAGTTCTGTTCCCCTAATAACAGTCCCCCACCAGGAGCTGCTTACTTTCCCTGTCGTGTCCTCTGCCTCCTTCCTGAGGGCCTCCCTTGTGACAGTTGTCTGCAACCTCCTTGGTTTCCTCTGAGGGTGCATCCATAGGGGAACTATGCCCCCCAGAATGGTGTATGGGTTGTGGAATGGAACAGTTGACTGGGTGTGCCTCTGTTCCACCACCCTTACCCTCTCTGAGCCCACTGTGGTCCAACTGTTGTGCTTTCTTCGCAACCTTTGAGGTAGTGGTGGTGGCTCTGGTGCTTACTGGATGGGGGAGGTTCCCTTACTACTGTCCAGTGCGGCCTGAAGATGGGCAACCTTCTCCCTCGGGGCAGAGAGATGTCTGCAAACAGGGTAGCATCTCAGCCACCAGAAAGACTCCTGGAAGACTGCTGCCCCACAGCCATTATATTGCACTGCTCCCCACATGTCTGTCTACCTTGTTTTTTTGTTTTGTGTTTTGTTTTTTGTGTGTGTGTGATTGGTTTGTTATATAGAAATATATGTGTATGCTTATATTGTCAGTGCAGTGTGCTAGAGAGGATATGACAGTGATATGCACCTTGCCTTCTTGAGGAAATTATGTCAGCATCCCAGGTATAAAGGAACTGTTTCCAGGGGTGGGTGGGGTGAAGGGGGTGAGGGGTGGGAAGAGTTTGGGCCTAAACTGTGCCCTCACGAAACAGTCGGCTAAAAGCTCTGACCTACCACTGCGAAGAGTGCCTTCCTGTCAGCAAGATGCCCTACACGACAGTTTGACAGAGAAAATACCCTGCTTATCAAACAGAGAACAATCCAAACATCCAAGTCAGACACAGGTAAACCTCCCCAGCCCCAAAACAGCCTGATGACTTGTGTTCTGAAAGCAGTCAGCCCCCAAAACACGTCAGCTATGCACAAGGACAGACATAGTAAACAGTATTCAGTCCCTGTGGGTTTTTTTTTTTTTTATTTCTTTTTATTCAAAAGTGTTTTACATACCACACAATGGACATTTTTGGATACAGGAAGATTCGTTTGAGATACAGTTCGATATCAAAAATGTAAACATCTTTGTACAGGAAAAAATAACAGGAAGAAGAATCAGTTATACTTAGACAGTTTACATGAAAATGATGACTTTTGAAATGAAGCCCGGGGTCAGGTTAATGGTTTATATGGGTTATAAAGCAGGGTAAAGAGCTAATTGGACCAACCGAATTAGAGGATATAAGGTTATAAGGCAAAATCTAAGTTTAGAGTAGTAATACATTTGATCCACTGTTTCCACTTTCTTAATTGAAGGATGGAACCTCCTCTTAGTTCTAGGTTAAATGTCTCCGTTTTATAGATTTCTGACATTATTTGTCTCCAGTTTTGCATTGAGGGAATCTGTGTTCTCATCCAACATCTCGTGATTGCTTTTTTGGCAGCCACGAAACAAATAGGTAATATGGTCTTCTCCCAGGGGGGAGCATGGTCTGGGTACATCCCCAAGAGGAACTGCTCGGCTGTTACTTCAACAGGCTCAGAGAATAGAGTGGATAATTCATAGATACATAGACAGTGTCGGCAGATAAGGGCCTATGGCCCACCCAGTCTGCCCATTTGAGCTTGTAAGTTCAGTTTGTTTTCCTAGAAGTCTGTTGCCCCTTACCCCTGACCTCCAGAATTCCTTTATGTCTATCCCATGCATTCTTAAATCCCGTGATTGTTTCAGCCCCCACCACTTCCTCTGGCAGGGTGTTCCACTTGTCCACCACCCGTTCTGTGAAGAAATTCTTTCTCATGTTTCCTCTGAATCGTCCTCCCTCCAACTTCATCCCATGCCCTCTAGTCCAGGAACATCTTTTTCGCTTAAAAATAGTGTTTTCCTGCACCCTGTTCCTCCCTGTAAGATACTTGTATGTCTCTATCATATCCCCTCTCTCCCTCCTCTCCTCCAGGGAGTACATGTTCAGTTCCTTCAACCTGTCTTCATAGGACTTGTGATGCAATCCATGCACCATCTTTGTTGCCCTCCTCTGAACCTTCTCTGCCCTGTCTATGTCCTCTGTAGGTATGGTCTCCAGAACTGTACACTTACTCCAGGTGGGGCCTCACTAGTGTCTTGTATAGCGGAATTATGACCTTCTTTTCCGCTGGGTGATGCCCTGCCTATACATCCCAGCATCCTATTTGCTTTACCTGCTGCCTTGTCACACTGTTTCCTCACCTTGAGGTCATCAGAGATGACAACCCCAAGATCCCTTTCCTGCTTGGTGCATGCTATATCCTCACCCCCAACTGATGTATTGTGCCAGGGTTTTGTGCCCCATATGCATTATCTTGCACTTCTTTGCATTGAATTTCAACTGCCAAACCCTGACCATTCTTCAAGTTTCTGCAGGTCGCTTCTCATTCTGTCTACACCTCTGGTGTGTCTACTCTGTTACAGAGCTTTGTGTCATCAGCGAACAGTGAAATTCTGCCTTCTAGGTCCTGCAATGTCACTGATGAAGATGTTGAATAGACCGGTCCCAGTGCTGATCCCGTGATACCCCACTGGTCACTCTTTCCCCTGTGGAGTGACAGCTACTTACCACCACCCTCTGTGTCCTGCCACCCAGCCAGTTACCTACCCACCACACTACTGTCCTGCCCACACCCATATTCCCCAGTTTGTGTAATAGTCTTCTATGTGGCACAGTATCAAAGGCCTTGCTGAAGTCCAGATAGGCCATGTCCACTGCCCTCCCTGATCCACCTCCCTAGTCACCCAGTCAAAAAATTCAACGAGGTTGGTCTGACATGACCTCCCCCTGGTGAAACCATGCTGCCTTGGGTCCTGTAGTCCATTGACAACCAGATGTTCCACCAATCTCTCCTTCAGTAGTGCTTCCATGATCTTCCCCACTACCGAGGTGAGGCTGACTGGTCTGTAGTTCCCTGCTTCCTCTTTGTTCCCACTTTTGTATAAGGGGACTACATCTGCTGTCCTCCAGTCTTTGGGTACCTCCCCTGTTTCCAGTGATCGGCTAAACAGGATAGCCAGAGGTTCAGCCACCACCTCTCCTAGTTCTTTAAGGACCCTGGGGTGCACCCCATCTGGCCCCATTGCTTTATCAACTCTTATTACTTCCAGTTCCTTCAGGACCCTTTCTCGTGTAAAGGGACTTGTGTCCATTTCTGCACCATTCTCACCCCTTGTACTCCCTTCAGACCCATTACCCTCCTCTTCCTCAGTAAAGACTGAGCAGAAATACCTGTTCAATATGTCAGCTTTACTGTTGTCATCCTCCACGCCCCCCATCCTCCCCTTCAGTCTCACTATCCCTCCCTTTGTCTTTCTTTTTTCACTTATGTACCTGTAAAGGTTTTGTCCCTCTACCCACTGATTTTGCAATGTGTTCTGTCTGAGCTTTGGCTTCCTTACTGACCTCCTGCCTCCCTTTGCTTCTCCTGGTACTCTCCCTATCCCCTTCTGCCTGTGTCTTTTGTATTGCCTGAATGCAATCTTTTGGCTTTCACTTTCTTTGCTACCTCTTGGAAAACCATAATGGTCTCCTCTCCTTTCATCTTGCTAACCTGCTTAATGCATAATTCTGTTGTTCTTGTAATCCCCATTTTAAATACTGCCCACTGTTCCTCAACCCTGATTCCTGTCCCATTCCCTTAATGCCTCTTTCAAGTATCTCCCCATTTTCCCAAAGTCTGCCCCCTAAAATCCAGGATACGTGTTTTTGTGGTTTGGTTCTGCTCTTTCTGTGATTTCAAACCACAATGACTGGTGGTCACTGTTTCCCAGGTGCTCCCCACTGTTACCCCATCACACTGTCCCTGTTTGTGAGCACAAGGTCCAGTATTGCCTTCTGCCGAGTTGGTTCCATGACCAGTTGCTTGAGGAAGGCACCCTGAAGGAGTCCAGGATAAATCTGCTCCTAGTTGATGCTGCTGCTGGATGCTCCAGTCCACGCCTGGAATATTGAAGTCTCCAACCAGTACTACCTCACTCTTGTCTGCCATCCTTGGATGGCTAGCATCAGCTCCCTATCTGTTTCTTCCTCCTGGGTTGGTGGTCTATAGACCACACCTGTGCGGATGGCTGTCCCCATTTTCCTTTCCAGCTTAACCCACAGCATCTCTCCCCCATTTTGTTCCTCCTGGATCTCTGTGGCCCTTATGTCATTTTTCGTTTTGAAAAGTTAGCCAGAAAGGCGTGAGGAACAGGCAGGTCCAGAAAACGTGTGAGAGTAGCTCGGGAACGACCACAATTTCTCCAGCACCTTCCATATGAGTCTGGAAGGTATTTCATTAGAAGTGAGGGGGCTCTAAAATATCTGGAGCAACATTTCCTGGCAAATTCTCTCCAATACGGAGACGAGGTCGATCTTATCTCTGTTAGTGTTGTTTCTATCCATGTGTCTGGGGAGATTTGTAATTGCAGTTCCTTGTTCCAAGCGGTCAAAGTCAAGAGTGTGGCATTAGGAAGACCGGATTGTAGTTCTGTGTATATCCGGCCAGTTAGATGGGTTCCCATTCTCCCCTCGTTTGCATCTATTAATATTTTCAGTAAATTAGGTATAGGAGAGGGTATTTTGGGGGGTATTATGTTATTGCGTAAGAGATGGTTTTGAACTTGAAAATAGCAGAAAAGGTCAGAGGGTCCTAGAGAAAATTGGGATCGAAGCTTTTCCAAGGGAATGATGCCCTCTGAGGAGAGGAATTGATATATGTGTGATAGGCCTAGTGCACGCCATCTGAGAAAGGCTAGGTCCATGTGATTGGCAATAAACTTTTCATCTTGAGAGATTAATTTAGAAAACTCAAATACTTGCTGGGAGGACCCACTTTTCTTAGTTGTTTCCATTGCTTATACGTTTGTGCTGTTATGGGTGTTAAGGAAGAAGGGCTTAAAGAGTTATCATCTATGGAGAACAATATCTTCTTTATGTCGTGTAAGTCATTAAGTTGGAATTCCATGATCTTCCGTGGGGAAGTATAAGAGGGCGTGAGCCATAATATTAGGGTTCTTAAGAATGCTGCTTGGGCATATAGCAGAAAGTCTGGGAGGTTGTTCCGTCTTGTTTGAGGGATAATTTGGCAATGGATAGTCTAGACCTAGGCTGATTCTCTCCTCGGATGAAATTCAGTATCATTTTGTTCCAGGACGTGAAGTAAAATTTGGAAGGAAAAAAAGGAATAGTTTGAAGTAGGTAAAGAATTTGAGGGAGGACGTTGGAGCAAATTGCGAGGATATTTTGCTATAAAGAGGTACAAGATGTGGACCATCTATTAAGGTCTGCTTGAATCTGAACTGTGAGAGGTTCAAAGTTAGATAATTCAATAACTCCCGGGTCCAAGGGGAGGTGAACACCCACGTATTATATTTTAGTTGCCCTCCACTTAAAGGGAAAAGCCTTTTTAAACTGGGAAGAGGAAGAATAGTTGAAGATTAGTATCTCGGTTTTATTTATGTTTAATTTGAATTCTGCAAGTTTCTCAAATTGTGTAAATATATCCCACACGAACCGGATTGATTTGTGAAGGGGATAATAGAGTAAGCATAATATCGTCTGCAAATAACCCCACTTTGTATTCTGATTGCGTAATAGGGATACCCTCTACCTGGGGAGTGTTACATAAGGATGCAGCAAGGGGTTCAATGCATAGCGCAAAAAGGTAGGGAGATAAGGGGCAGCCTTGTCTAGTTCCATGGGCTAACGGAAGCGGGGGGGATAGGGAGCCATTCACTCTAAGATATGCTTTAGGGGAGACGTATAGGTTTTCTAAACACGCAATAAATTGTGGTGGGAAATGAAACTTTTTAAGCGTTTCCCATAGGAAGGGCCGCGAGACCCGGTCAAAGGCCTTTTCCGCGTCTAAGCTTAAGAAGACCACTGGAATTTGCCTAGACCGGACAAATTCTTGTAGCAGGAAAACTCTTCGAATGCTGTCAATGGTATTCCTGTTTTTAACAAAACCAGTTTGGTCAGGGTGAATTATTGTAGGAATAATATTTTCCATTCGAGAGGATAGGATGGCTGAGTAAATTTTATAATTAACAGTTAGAATAGAAATGGGTCTATAAGATTAAGGATCAGATGGGTCCTTTTGGGGTTTTAGTATTGGAGCTATAGTGGCATATTGCCACGCGCGGGGTTCCTCCCAAAGAGAGTTCTTGAAAAAGAGCATGTAGTTTAGGAGTCGAATCTTTTTTTTTTTTTTTTTTTTTTTTGCTTTTTGTGCCATTCCGGGATGAATCCATTTGGACCCAGACATTTTCCAGGTTTAATATTTTTGATTGTCTCTTCTATCTCAAGTATCGAGATCGGGGCTGTCGGAGAGTTGATTTGGCTAGAAGAGAGGGTTGGGAGCTTAGCTTGTGTAAGGAATTGCATAGTCTCTGTACGGTTTAATGAGTTGGGAGAGGAGTAAACCTTGGTATAATAATCAGTAAAGGCCTTTTGGATGTGGGCAGTAGTGTGATGGGTTTGACCAGAAAAGGGGTTTCTAAGTCCGAGGATAGTTGAGGATGCTTTACTATTCTTTAGTCTGCGTATTATGTTTTTAATGCTCGTGGGGCCTCCCTCATGTATAGACTGATGAAGGTAGTACAGGGATTGTCGAATTTTGTTATCGATTAATTTCTGAAGATTTGCCTTAGTGTTTCTAATCAGAGTCTGAAGATCCGCGTCCCCCTCTCTATAGAGCAGCTGATAATTTTTAAGTTGATTAGATAATCTATGATACTCAAGATCGCTTTCCCTATTTTTCTTAGAGGAATATGCTATCAGTTCGCCTCTGATTGTTGCTTTCATGGCATCCCATATCATTGTTTGTGATGTGGAGGGGTCAGTGTTTTCTGTGAAAAATCTATTGATCTTGGTCGACAAGGAGTCGAGAAGCTCTGAATCTGATAGGTAGACCGGGTTAAGTCTCCAGATCGATCTCTTAGTCTCCTTACCTAGGTCGAGTGAGATAATCAGTGGGTGGTGATCGGATAGGAACTTTGGACCAATGGCGATGTCCTGGACAAGAGAGAGATGCTTGTAGGTGGTCAAGAAATAGTCTAACCTAGAATAGGTATTGAATCTGGGGGCGAAGTAGGTGTATCCCGGGATAGAGAGAAATAACCCACGCCGGACATCCACCAGACCCAATTGCTCGATAGACCTCTTGAATTGCTTAGCCATATTATTGTTCCGGTGGTTAAGGGGTTTGGAGCAATTATGGTGAGGGGATAAGGTCGGATTGAGATCGAGGCCCATAATCAGTTGCCCCTTCAGGTTGGAAAGTAGGACGGAGATAAGTCCCTATGGGTTTAAACTCTTCCTGCACTGAAAATCTTAACAGTTGTAGCAGAAGTAAAGCAAGGTCCACCTCCCTCTGTTGATTGAAAGACTGCCTTTTCTGATAATTCAAAGTTCTTTATTTCACCTTTCAGTTAGAAGTATCCTCCACCTGAAGAATATTAACTTTTCTAAGGAATCTGCTTCAAACCAAAGACAACTGTAAATTGTAAGGTTCACCTCCCTCTGTTGTGAGCACAACTCGCTTTCTTGCAAATCCTAAGTCCAGTGTTGCAGCTTCCAGCCAGAGGTAGCTTCACCTGAAGAATATTAGGTTATCTGACTTGAGGTTGTGGACTGGGACTGCATGAGAGGTCTGCTTAGATGAGGCCCTAGTTACTCTTTTGGGAACTAAGACATCTCCTTGGGGACCCATGCAAGGGAGGTCACTCTGGGGTGTGTGGCCTTTTCTTCAGTGATTACTGTGGTGGGGGGGGGAGTCACAGGTGGGAGGGAAACCCCTACATTCTGTGTAGGGAGCAGCAGGTTATTGCTGATTTGTTTCTGTAGTAGGGGCTCTATCATTGTTGGTCTGCATTGGTAAAACTGTACTACCTGTGCCTTGCCCTGCCTGACTAGCGGGGCCCTTATTGTCCACATGGATATTGCTGAGACTCTGACTCTCCTGGGCTTTCTGCCTAGATTCCTGTGCTTTCTGAACCAATTCTTCTTGATTTTATGTTATTTGGATGGTTTTGCCCAGCCCAAGGACATTGGTGGTAGGCATATCCTTCCTCCTCACACATATTTAGCTAAATTTCTGTATCCCATGCTGACGTGTCCAGACTCACTGCAAACTGTACAATGGAGTTTCTCACAAGAGCTGCTTCGATGTGTCCTGCACCCACATTTATAAGAGGCCTTAGGCTGGCCAGGGGAAAAGCAAACTCCCCTATCCTTCCCAAGGTAAAAGCTATTGGGGATGTGTAAAATATGCAGTCACCTGACTATAGAAGTTTATCCTTAAACCTCCATCTGACTGTCCAAATTCCCTCTGAGTCAATGATGGCTTTGGGAGGGCTTAATTCTATACATGTCTTCCCTAACCAATCAGTGGCGGAGGAATAGCCGGTGCAGTGGCACAAGGGCCCGACCTATTTAGGGGCCCACTGTAATCATACACCGATTTGCCGTCTTTTTGGCAAAGAATCCACATTTTGCCATCTTTTGCTGTCTGTGGGTGGACTGACAGATTCACACCAGCTGACTGAGCTGTCAGCCACACAGCCTGCTGTGGCCACCACACGTACTGCAGATGGCAGCACTGAGAGACTTGCAGGATGCGCTGATGCGCTATGCGCAGGCAAGTCGGCGAGCAAGACAGTGATGCTCGAAGCAGCAACAGGGGCCCCAAACTGGTCAATCTGTGTATGTACTTACTGCTGGGCTGAGGAGTCTTGTGACTGTCATGGTGGCAGTGATGTTAACTTGCAGCCTTGCTTGCTTTATTATTTACTCTCTTCTGTTCTGCTGTCTGCTCTCTGTCCGCCCCCCCTTCAGTCGAGTCTTACGGAGTTGCTCGCATCGCTCGCTGCTATTGTGACTCTGTGATGCCTGTTGTGTGGTGCGAGTGCCACTGCCATCATGCTCACTTGCCTGGGACCCCCCCCAAACATGCTGCTGTGACAGTGTCAGTATGCTGCTGCTGCTGGGGTTGGGGAGGAATCGGAATCAGTTGCGGTCGAATCATCGAGACGATGAGAGCAGGCACACAAGTATTAGTGCTCTAGCGCCTGAGTGAGGAGGATGACTGGGAAGGCAGTTGCAGCACAGCAGTGGCCAGGCAGGCTTGCAGGCCAGCCACCCAAGTTCTTAGCTCCTGGGTTCCATTTCTGGGCTTTGCCTTCTTCTGGGCCTGGCTGTTTTGGGGGGGCACAGGCAACAAGGCCAAGGCAGCATAACACAGGGTGCCGCAGACCTAGGCTGCAGCCACCTTAGCTGAGGGTTTACCTTTTTTTGTGGTGTGTGAAGGGGTGGGATTCTCAGCAGTCAGGAGTCCTGGGGGGGTCACTCACTTCTAACTCAGTGTGAGAGTGAGCAAGCAAGTAATAGAATAATAGAAAATAAAATACTGGGTGTGCTGCTGCTTGCCTGGCCAGGGGCACAGCCAGCCCAGTGAAGTTACAGTCACTGACTGTCTGACAACTCTCTCTGTCTGTCTATCTGCTCTCTGCAATAAGAGTAATCAGTGAGTCTGTAGTGGGTTTTCCTTGCACAATGGCAGCAAGTGTGTGAGATAATAATTCCGTAGGCCTGCCTGCCACGGTGTCGTCTGACCCTGACTGTGAGTGACTTTGACTGCATCGCCACCTGCTAGGTCAGCCTGTGTTTTGCCTTGAGATGCAGGGGGTGGATGCTGGGGTGGGGGCCTAAAATTACAACCTGCACTAGGGTCCATCTTTCTCTTCCTCCGCCACTGTAACCAATATTGTATATCTTGTACGCTCACCCCCTCGTTTCTAAACATGACAGTAACAGTTTTGAGGAGAGGTTTTGTTGGGGGAATAGCAAAAAAAGGAGCCCATAGGGTAGATGATCTTAGCTTGTCATATTTACCTCAAAATCTCTCTAAAAGAGAGAAAGTCTTGAAACTTACATCAGACATCCTCCCCTGACAAATGAATTAAAGCATAGATGCCCGAAGCATGAAATGGCATAGAATTTTTAAGCAACGTTCTGGCTACATAAACCCTGTTTGGGTGAACTTCCAATGCCCCCCCCCCCCAAATATCTTGATCTTAAAGCATTTTTCCTAGGTGCCTGAGAACTTCTGTTTCAAAAGTTGAGAAAAAGTAGGGCTTTTGTTATTATTTTGTCCGCTTCTGTAGGGGAGATTAATATCCAGTATCCGATTGCAAGGTTTCAGAGTCAGACCCTGATTCAGTGTCCTGCATATTGACCTGTTGAATGTTCAGATTCATGCTTGAGGGTACCGTACCTGTTTTCCCATGACTTTGGGTGTTGCATCAGCCTGGTAGTCTGTCTGTTTTGGGTGCTTTTGTTAAAGATGAGGCCCCCGTAAATGAGGAAAGGTCCTGTAGAATCCAAGGTCCAATTTGGGTCCGGGGCCTAGTGGCCATCCGGTGTACGCATCCATCCAGAATTTAATAAAGCAGTCTCTGCAAACCAGTCTTATATTTCCTGGGTATTCTGTTGAGCGAGAGAGAGAGACCAAAGGCAGCCGCAAGGTACTGCAATACTGAAGCTGACGCAGCTGGGTGCGGTTGAGAGGAGTTTTAACTGGCGTTCTGGAAGCTCCATGTCACTGTCGATCAGCTGTTTGTCACCTAGTTGGGAACCAACTTTGACTGCTGCCTGGGATGATATGTAGTCATTGTCTTTGTGGAAATAGCACCATAAAGAGTGGCTGGAACACTCTCATCTTCTGGAGAAATATCCTCTGTGTCCATGTATTCAGCCATCTCGTGCTGTGCAGAGATATCGGGTAACTCACACTCCATCTTATTTTCTGTGTCTGTTCGACTTCCTCTCTGAGTTTACCTGGCATTTTGACTTCATCCCCTGGCAAAACGCAGACCGAGGTTGGGGATCGGACCTCAGCCTGCCGCACATCCACCTCCTCCGACGTCCAACCGGCTTCTGCCATCCTACAGGAGGACAGCAGTTCCCCCTACCAGCAGAGTAGGGAACTTTCCATGGTGTCCTGGCCAACATTGCCCTTCCCATGAAACCAGTTCATGCAGTTGACCAAGGCTGTGTGTGGGAGGTGATGTGTAAAATGGGCACCACTACATGTTCAGTGACTTCTGCCAGTCTAGCATTCCTTGTAAAGTGCTTTGGTACACAATGTGTATGAAAAGCAGTATAAGAATGCTGATTATTATTCTTTTGTGCAGTTATAAGGGAATAATGCATGCCTGGGGTGTTTTTTAGGCCTAAGGCATAGCAGAGTGCTGCAGCCACATGAGACGTGCATTATTCCCTTGTGACCCCACATCCTGGAGTGTGTTACCCCACATCCTGGAGTGTGTTACCCCATGTATAAAATGGGTTTTTATTAACAAAAAACTGTGTGTGTGTGTATATATATATGTATGTATGTATATATGCATATATGTATGTGTGTATGTATATGTGTGTGTGTGTGTGTATATATATATATATATATATAATGTGTGTGTGTGTGTGTGTATATGTATATGTGTATGTGTGTGTATATATATATATGTGTGTGTGTGTGTGTGTGTGTGTGTGTGTATGTATGTGAGAGATACATACACACATGTATATACATACATATATATATATATATATATATGTATGTATGTGTGTGTGTGTGTGTGTGTGTGTGTGTGTGTGTATATATATATATATATATATATATATATATGTGTGTGTGTATATGTAGCTGTATATCTAATTCATGTGGGTGTCAGAAAATAATAAATGGCCATTTAACATGTTTTGGCCAGTCTGGTTACAGGATTTTCATGGCCCATTTTACGAATAAAATATAGAAAACAAACTTGGTTAAGAACAGTGATTTGCATGGGAAGGAAATGTTCCTGACGGGAACATTGCACTTTCTCTTTACTCTGCTTGCATAGAAATGATTCCTATGTTGCAAGTGGAGGGTTACGACATCAGGGGAAGGCAAAGCAGCAGGGAGAAATGGAGTCTGTTGGGGAAATTTATTGCAAATGTCTTTAGTAATGAAGAATGTAATATCTTAAAATTCACATTTTTATGGAACCGTTACAAGCTTTTCCCTGCTATTGTTTTTTGTTCCTTTTTACATGTTTTATCCTCTTCCTTTTTATACTTGGCATGAAACCATGTGATGGTGCCCATTGGCCTTTTCTTCTTTGTTTGGTTTCGGGTTAGGTGGCTACTTTTATGGACAGGAGTTAATGTTTGCTAAAATCTGGGGTTTCGGGTAGCACGCAGCATGTCTTATCTTTTTTGTGGTCCTCTTTTTTTTTTTTTTTTTTTTTTTGCTTGTATGTTTCATGTGTAACCTCTTTCCTGTGCAGGGCTTACCTTTGCTTCCGCCTGGGAGTGGGGTCTGCTGTCCTCATGGCCACCAGCGCCACCAGCTCTTTGTGACTCGCATCCCCGCAAACTGCAGAAGGGGACTGGCAGCACACACAGAAGCTGCCTACAGATTCTTCTCCTGGCACCACAGGTTTGCAGTGGGGACCAGTTTCATCACAGCTGCTTCTTTTCTTTTAGCTTTGTAAGTACCACAGACATTGTCTGGCTCTGCTGTCTTCCAGGTACAAACAGGGAGCTCACCCTGGAAGCTGCTTTCCAGAGTGCAGCACTTGAACAGGCACTGTTGGATGCTCCTTAATCCATCCTAGCCCAGACAAGACAGTATAGTACAGGGGGTCAGACAGCATAGAAACTAGACGCTGTTGGTGTGTGTCAGGAGTGGAGCACCTGTTGGCCAGAAAGCTTTTAAACAATAATAAACATGCCTCTACAGGCATGGGTGCTACCATTTGAACCCTCTAGCACCACAGGGCTGTGTGAACGGGCCGGAAGTCATGGATGAAGGCAGGGGAAACCAGTGAACCAATAGGAGTGCAGCAAAGCTTCAGGTTATTGTCCAAGTCAATCTGTGACTATGACAACAAATGAAGCTGCAGTGAAGCCTTCTTGGACATAAGGGCAGTGGGGGAAAAAAGTACTTCACCTTTGTGAAGAATCAGTCAATAGGTACTGATACAAAATCACACATGCCCCCACAATGCAAAGCATCATGGGCTGCATATGCAAATCACCACAGAATGTTATGCTGGTTCAACTTTAAGCAGAATTGCATGGTGCCGAAAGGCTTCTCACACAGTTTGCAAAGGGTGCTAGCAGAAGACATAGACACATGTTTCGTCCTACCAGGACTTATCAGTATGCCTCGTCTGTTTGACACCCCAGTGCAATGGACCAGCTACCCTAAGGCAGTGTGCCTGGATATATTGTGGTGAACCCATTAAAATAAAAAACTATTTAAAAGACAAAGAACCTCTGTGCGCAAACACTGAGGCAAGGGTTACCCCAAAGGGCATTTGGCTGGGAAGCCAAGTTTCAAGAAAATACAAAATCACACATGCCCCCACAATGCAAATCACCACAGAATGTTATGCTGGTCCAACTTTAAGCAGAATTGCATGGTGCCGAAAGGCCTCTCACACAGTTTGCAATAGATACTGATGCTGCAAGTGAGAACTGCTGCAGAGTGTCTGTGGGGATTGAGTTCTCTCTTTTTTTAGTTGTTACTTAATTAATGTTTTTTTAGCACACCTGGGCCTGACCTAGGAACCTCCTTCCATCACTGTCAGTGTCCCTTTCCCTGCTTGTGGAATCCCAGGGGTTCGACACTCCTTTTCTGCCTTAGCTTACTCCTGACTCTGTATTCCGGGAAGGTTACTTGCAGTTTATTCCCTGCTGACAGAACCTCGGAGATGGACCGGGTCTCTAAAGAGAATGACTTGCTCAATGAGCCAAGGGTGCTAGTGAGCAGCAGAGGGCCAGGCAACCCAGTTGTGCATTTGTCCCAAGTCAGACCCTTATTTTTCACTTTGTACCTCATGCCTTATCTCACCTATAGGACATGCTTCAGTGGAGTAACTCAGCCTTATGCCTACCAGAGCTGTTGGAGGGATGAAAAAAAACCCTCCCTCCCTCCCTCCTTCAGAGCTCCACTGCTGAGCCCTCTACACATGTGATACCTCCACATGACATCCAGAGTGAGCGGCTGTGTGCTGATGTAAGGCTACTCTGTAAGGGAGCACTGTTCCTCCCCTGGGTCACCAGGGTTTGGTCATGCAACAGGACTACACGCGCCCTCCCTTCACAAGGCAGGAAGTATCCAAGACAGACATTGGAACCCTGCCTCAGCGGTCCACATCAGTCATCTCAGACTCTGGGTGTGAACCTAGGTTGTCTGGATGGCAAGCGGTAGCACTACCCAGCTGGCTGAGATTCGGTTCTAACAAATCCAGATGAGAAAGACAGACATGCTTTCTGCAGCTCAGCCTCGGGGGGTTGAGGGCCACCAGAGTTCCAACCCTGGGACTCTGCTAAACAGATTTTGGAGGGTGCTAGAAAGCTGTCTCTCAGGGCAGGTATGCCTCCTGGGAGCTCTTCACCTTAAAGCTCCTAGACATTGAAATAACAGTTGGACAACTTTAAAGTTGGAATTGAATTTTGCACTTTATTGTAGTACTATTCCCTTTGGTGCCTAAACAAACAAGCATTTGTCAATGCCGAATGTTTGCTTGCTGGCATTGGCAGTGGTAGTGTAGAAGTTACAGAGCTGTGTAATAGGAATGGCAGTGAAGTATTGAACTGAAGCCAACCTCACCACCACCCTGCAGAGAGTGACAGGCATTGGGGTGTGCGTTTTGGGTTGTCATGCATAACGGCCACGCCATTTCACCACACCCCACCCTGCAGACACTGACAAGTGTCACGGTGTTCCTTGGGGTCTTTGGCCCTTATGCGCACCCCATTTCATTAGGAAATATGGTGAGATGGGTGCGATATAGGAGAATGGGGTGAAGTTTGGGGCTGAAGAGTGCAAGGCATACCTCGATGCCTCTCACTGACTGCAGGGTGTGGAATGATATGAGCATCACAGGCAAGAATCCCAAGTCACACCCCTGATACCTGTCATTCTCTACAGGGTTGGGCGTTATGGTTGGAAACCCTAATACCTCAGGCATTCGTTGGTATTTTCACTCGAAATTTTCAACATGTTTTTTTTGTGACCCCACCTCATGAACAGGGGGAATATCAGTTTGTTAGCCGAAAGCTGCTTATGCACAGTGACTACGGCATTTAGCACCACAGGTGCAAAAACATTCCGAACAGGATGTAAAAAATGACAGCTGTACTGTTCATGGGGAGGTGTAAAAAATGGCAATGTTGCAAATCTGTAGTAAAAATATTAAAAAAAATGGTGAAGTCACGAGCGTACATAGAAACTGTGCAACGCACACCCGTAATATAATTAGGTTGGGGATTTTTTACAGCAGATTGTCAACTCAGGCATTTTGGTGCCTCCGATCATGAACAGTGTCACTGTGATTTTCTTTATCTGTGCCAAACAATGATTTCCCACAGCGACCACGCATCTCTGCGCTGAAAGTGTGAAAACACACTTCAGCCATGTTGTGAAAAATGACAGCTGTACTGTTCATAAGGAAGTGTGGAAAAATGCTACTGGTGAAAATCTGGACTGAAAATATGACAAAGTCATGAACTAACGAGGGTGCGTGGAAACTGCGCAATGCTCACTCGTAACAGTCATTTTTTGGAATTTTTTCACCAAATTTTCAACATAGCCATTTTAAGACCTTTGTTTATGAACAGTGTCACTGTGATTTTCTTAATTTATCCCGTACATTGATTTCGCACACCGACTGCGCCATTGTGCGCTACATGGGCTGAAACACGTTTTGTGTGAGATGTGAAAAATGACAGCTGTACTACTCATAAGAAGGTGTGGCAAAATGGCAATGTTGGAAATCTGGACTGAAAATATTGAAAAGTCCTTGAACTTACAAGCGCATAGGAACTGTACAACCTGCAGCAGTAAAACAGTCATTTTTTGGAATTTTGGCACCAAATTTTCAACATGGGGTTTTGGGACCCTTTCTCATGAATGATGTCACTGTCATGGCGTTATTCAGGCCGAAGGGTGATTTCGGCGCAGTGACTGAAAATCACCCTCGGGCCCGAATAACGCATGACAGTAACATAATTCATGAGAAGGGTCCCAAAACCCCATGTTGAAAATTTGGCAAAAATTCCCAAAATGCCTGAGATATGCAACAAAGTTGAAACCCCTATCTAGCCCATTATACAGCTTACCGGCATTTCCCAGTTCGTGGTCGGCTTTGAAGAGTGCAGACGTGTTCCCGGTCCATCGAAGATCGCCGTGTCAAGTCCGGAGGTAAGTGTGGGGTGGGGGAGGCAGGTGCGCAGTGGGTGGGTGCAGGTTGTGGGAGGGGCCAGAGACACGTGGGACCGCTTTTTCTTACAGGTTAAAAAAAAAACATCGACGCTGACGCTTTGCCACGCCGGGTGGGCTCCCAGCCGCGGCATTTTCTAAGGCTTTGGGGTGGTGGGGGGACGAGCACAGCCGACGGGATTGGGCACCCTGTCGGCTATTCAGTGTGTGCGTGCGGGGGGGGTACGCCGGTGTGTGTGTGTGGGGGGAGCCGCGATGAGCAAGCGATATCTTGTTGCTGCTCACCTGCCGCAGCTCCCCTTTGAACTGTATGCCACTGCATTTTGGAGCTTGTCATAGACAGCTCCAGAATGCATTGGCTTACAGGGGCCGTGCCTGCCAACACACTGACTGAATTGGAGGAGGTGACACACCTCCGAAATCTCCGATGATGGCACTATGTTTCTTGCACATGCGTGCAAGCAAACATAAAAATGGGACTTACAAACTCCACAGTGGTGACTGGAGGAAGGAAAATAGTGAAAGAGCAGTCGTAGAGCACTGGAGGCAGCATTGACACTAGGCCCCAAGAGGTGAGCGTGTAACCGCTGTGGCAGTCTGTCTTGGCCACAATGAAAGGCACAAACACTACAATTTTATTTATGAAAGGAATTTTTTTGTTTGGCTTACAGCTCAAGATGTGATGATTGAGCTGATTTCTGGTACAGCAACGTCAGCGGAGGAGCAGTCGGTGCCACCACACAGCTGATAAATGAGAGCAGTTCCCTCTGTTAACACCTCAAGGCAATTGAAAATCAAAGTAGAGCCTGTGCAGTATTTGGATGGTGGGGTTACGAGAGGGTGATAATGCTATGGATTTTCTTCAGACCTGGCTAGCGTAGCATTTGCAGATCCAAGAGGATGGGCCATGTTCTGGCTGAATCGTGCTCATTGAGTGAATTACAAGGGACCAGCAGTTCAGATATTTTATTTTTTTATTTATTTATTTCGGGTTTCGGAAAGAATACTTTTGAGTCAAAGACTCCTTTACAAAGGTTCCACGTCGCATAGATTAGGTACAGACAAGCATTATAATGATTGTTACAGAGTAAAAGTTCAGATTGTTACAAGGGACAGTTAGGCTAACATTCAGGTACTAGAGCAGTTTAAGACAGTTAAAAACAGGATGCATAACAACCCCAGGGAGACTAGGATTAAGAACCATGAGTAGGAGGCGGGCCAGAGGCCATTGTCAGTGGTAAAGAGAAGGGAACGGCCAGGTTCAGTTACAATCGCAGTCACTTGTGGACGCCTTGTACTGTGCTTTTTGTTGTGGATTGCGTTGAATCTCTGGATTACCTTCACCTTCTGGCTAGGGAATGTACCCTGCTACTGCAGTGTGATGATGAGTCGGTGCACTTGTTTCCAGACTGTCATTTGCCACCAGATCCCTGTGAAAACAATTGGATGCAGTGAGAATGCAACTGAGGAGTCTAGGGTGGTTAATTTTTTTACTGTTGCTGGCCAGACTGTGGATCAGCTATGGTGCAGAATGCTTTTAATCTGTAGTTTTGAAAGATGCTGGAAACTAGGTGACCAAGTGAGCTACCGAACTTGGAACCAGAGAAGATGACGCCTCGGAGGACGGAAACTGAATTTTTTTTTTTTGTCTTTTGAGACTGGTGGACTCCTGTTTAAAGGGGCACAGTCAATCCCCTTAGGCCTAACACATTTAATGATTGGTCACATTCTGTAAAGATTGTTGATGTAGCTGGTAATTTGATTCTGATCCCTTTCTCCTTTTAAAAAATGAAAAACAGGCTGCTTATCATACTGGTGTTACCACACAAAAATATGTTTTGTTTACATTTTTTGATCAACGCTTGTTGCATCTTTTCTGGACTTGGGAACACCCCCCAACAGAGTCTAGCCACATTTTGATGCAGGGATAAGAGAGGAGGCTGTTGCATTATGAGTGGCTGCACTGCTTGGGGCTGTTTCGTATGTTCAAGGAGTGTACAATCAGATATAATTACACCAGTAACATGCATTTCAGTTATCTTAGAATGGAAGCCGATAAAACAAACAGCAGCATTAATGAATTTTGCAGAAGGCAAGCAATTCTAAATTGTGGGTTTTCACCTCAAAATAGTAGGCTGCAAAAATGGTTGACAGTGTCTCTTTAATGCTGAATTATAAGTAGGAGTTAATGTTTATACCGGGCACCATATCATTTGAGTGTGTGGGTTGGGGTTCTTCTGTTACTGTTTGTTATTTATTTAACATTTGGTAACCGGGAAAGAGGCACCTAAGCCGAGGCTCATTTCCAGGTGTGACCCAGGGACAGGGTACAAGAGGGACCATTGGAGAACAGGGTAAACATTACATAATTTGACAGCAAAGAACTTGGGTATTACAGTCAAGTAGGAGCATTTCATATAGTAATGTATACAAGTGTGGTACATTTCTGCCAACACATCAATACACAAAGTAGCAGTAATAAAATAATAGCATAGCATTGGGGTATACACAAAGTAGCAGTAGTACGATAATAGCATAGCATTGGGGTATACACAAAGTAGCAGTAGTACGATAATAGCATAGCATTGGGGTATACACAAAGTAGCAGTAGTACGATAATAGCATAGCATTGGGGTACACAAAGTAGCAGTAATACGATAATAGCATAGCATTGGAGTACACACACAGTAGCAGTAATACGATAATAGCATAGCACTGGGGTATACACAAAGTAGCAATAATACGATACTAGCATAGCATTGGGGTATACACAAAGCAGCAGTAATACGATACTAGCATAGCACTGCGGTATACACAAAGTAGCAGTAATACGATAATAGCATAGCATTGGAGTACACACCCAGTAGCAGTAATACGATAATAGCATAGCACTGGGGTATACACAGTAGCAGTAACACGATAATAGCATAGCACTGGGGTATACACACAGTAGCAGTAATACGATAATAGCATCGCATTGGGGTATGCAAACAGTAGCAGTAATACGATAATAGCATAGCATAGCACTGGGGTATACACAAAGTAGCAGTAGTACGATAATAGCATAGCACTGGGGTATACACAAAGCAGCAGTAATACCATACTAGCATAGCACTGCGGTATACACACAGTAGCAGTAACACGATAATAGCATAGCATTGGGGTATGCAAACAGTAGCAGTAATACGATAATAGCATAGCACTGGGGTATACACAAAGTAGCAGTAATACGATAATAGCATAGCATTGCAGTATACACAAAGTAGCAGTAATACGATACTAGCATAGCATCGCGGTATACACAAAGCTGCAGTAATACGATACTAGCATAACATTGGGGTATACTTTTATACAATCTGCCTATTTTTCAGGACTTACTAGGACTTCTCAAAGTTTTATACCTTGTTAGAAAATGGCAACATCCATGCAGTCTTCATGGTAACTACGATGGGGACTGTGAGTAACAGATGCTTGGGGCACTTTGACAGTCTTTGGTATTCATGAAGACCGATTTTATTTCAGTATGTCATTCTCATGTTTGTGAGAGCCCTAAAAAAGGTGGGTTGACTGTGATATGAAAGTGTAGTAGATGAAACTTTGCTCAGATTCAGGGATAACTATTTCTATATTAAGGGGAGTGGAGGGTTAGGGTTTTTTATGGAGGGGAATAACCACATGATGGATCTAATATTTTGGTTTATGGAACTTAGTTGTTATAACTGCATAGTATATGTGACTGTACGATATATTTTGAATTGTTTCTATGCTGTGGTGAGGGTAGATCGTATCTGAAACATGCTGATTGATTTAGTACTTATCCCCCAAAGGATCACCAGAATACAATCTTATGTCATCTATTTATAACACAAAGTGATGTAATAGTCTGGTGTTGACTGGTTATTGTATGATAAGTAGTCCAGTGTGGATTGGTTACTGTATGATGAATGATAACTCAAAGTACTTAATATGGACTTGTTATTTAAAAGCAATAAAATGTATATTTTAAAAACAGATTCTGAGCCTGATGCCGAAAATGCCTACATTAGACTTCAGCCTTCGGAGCAGGGTTTGTCTTGCTGAAACACATTTTTCATGGGAGAAGCTGCCCTGCTTTTCTCAGGAAATCACGCTGCAATTATTTATCTTTGTACAGCACCCAGACATCCACGGCCCTGAGGGTGACTACCTGCCTTGGCTGGGTGAAGAAAAATCCCATGACCATGATATCGCACACAAGATAGCCCAACAAAGCGTCCCAAAAGAAGTCCAAAAGAACAATTAGTTCATTCAATGAAATATTTATTGCAGGTAGAAATTCCAAATCTGCATAAATCAATTGGCAAAACAGAGAACAACTTGCTCACACAAATCTTTCAAGGTCTGCATGGCTAACATCCGATACACGTTCTGTGTCACCAAGTGCCTGGAAAGTTGACATATACTCCTTTTTGGTTTTGCAGGATGTTGTAGGGTTTGATTTCCCTTTCCTAACTAATGCACTTGTGCTGTCACACCTCGAAAATGTATGCAGTGCAGTCAGTACACTACACATCTCAGCAACATGAATCTGGATTAGAGTTCTGATGGTCAAAAGTCGACATTTATTTGACACTCCTGTGTCAAAGTGGATGTTCTGTATTTGATCACCATAGAGTGCAGCAGCAGCAGAAAGACATCTGTGTCTGGTGATCTGAAGATGATGTCCGTTGAGGATGTTGACTCTGCTGCATGAAAGCAGTGAAGCAGTATTCGCGTATCTGCTTCTTCCTGAGATAAAGAAAGCTCTGGTATGGTGCGGCTCTGTGTTGTGGGTCCGTCAAGGCTTGTCAAAGAGATATCGTTTTCCTCACAGACAAAAAAGATTTGACGACCCATTAGTCTTGGTACATATGTTTCCTTTTGCCACTCATTGAGAAGAAGCTTGATCAAATTTATCTTGTCATTGTTTGTGAGAAAGGACTTCCAATCTCTTGGCACCTTTGTTGATGGACCTTTCATCAAGTAAGAATCTGATGAGCCTCGTCTTCTGCGTTCAGCCGACTTATGGAATTATATTTGTAGGTGTCTGTTAGAAAGTTCAACCTTTGTACCTTTGGTAATGTACTGAGGACCTTTTCAGCTAGCTCTCCAAATGTCTGCAGTAGACCAGTCACTGACTAGAGAAGTGCATTGCCATCACAGATGTAAACTTTGTCTTCATCCCAGTTCATTGTATTGAGTGTGTCTCATCTTCACGTTTGTGAAGAAGGGTGATTTCTCGGTCTTCACTGGTAGGCCATCTGAAGTTGCTAATGACCGTAGCAGTGGACTTAATGGATACGAGAGAGCCTTCTCCTTGCAAGGTTGTTCTGTTCTGAAAGCAGTTGCCCAAAGGGGTTTCTTTGTGCAGTCATCTGAACAATCTTCTTTTGTGAGGATCTTAGTTTCTTTGACTGTTGAAGGAAAGCAAATGTCTTTAGTGACTGCTTTTTCAAGGGTGCATGAAAGGGAACTGTTTTGTCAACAAACCTTGTCACCACACATTGTTGAAAGGCTTCTTTTCCCCAATTTTCAGCATTGAGCAAGTCATTTTCAACATCTCCTGGGGCTCGTGCACCTGAAGAGAGACAGAATAGTGCCTCTTTGACTTCTGTCTCAAAAGATTGATGAAGTTTCTGAATGCATCGATCAGCTTCTGTACATCTTTCTCACTGTGTGCCATCTCTGCAGGCCTAGCATCTTCGTCAAAGGACTCCTCAGAGTCTACCATTACAGCAGTTTCAAGTGTGGCAGTTGCATAGCTTGCTCAGCCATACCTTGTTACACACATCTAGTAATAAGCTGGATAATTCCTGCTGAATCCAGCAATACCACCACTGACTTTATATGTTGATTGTCTGTTCAATGGTCAGATCAACAGTATTTCTTGATGCTGGCACATTGGATCTACACACACTGAACCCTCCATTCCTCAGCTAGACGTCGGCTCTGGGATGAGTATACTCTAGGTTCAGGAGTGTCTGAAGATAGATATCTTTTGTAGTTTTGGTGCGCCAGGCTAAAAAGTAGAGGACAAAATTATTCAACACGTGCTAGGTGCAGGTCAGAGTTGTTCTCCTTGGTAGCACGCAGAAACCTAAGCACCACCCAGATTCTGTCGATGTACTGAATCTGCCACGCCAGACTTTCTCTTTAAACTTGAAGTACTTTTTGCAAAGTTGGTGACACGAGTCATTGGCAACTGCCTCACGTAAAGTGTCAGACTCTGGTCTTTCCACTAGCCTTTTCACCTCTTCTTTGGCATCTTCTACCAGTGTCTGTACATCAGTGCTGTTTTGGAACGATTCAAAAAGAAGGCATTCAAGTGCCTCACGGGTAAGCTTATGCGCCCGCATGGCCCTGTTGTAGTGTTTGCCACTCCATACTTTTTCAACAGAGCCACTGGCACACACCTCTGACTCTGTGATGATGTCGGCAAAGCCAGTACCATGAAGCAGTTTCCCCAAGGGCTCCTAAGTATGAGCAAATTGTGTGGAAAACACCAAGTCAAACAATGACATCACTGAAGTGGCGTGCATTCTGCCACACAATAGCATATGCCTTCCTTGCAGCAGCAAGATTGAAAGCAACAATTGTGTAGTGTTGGCCAATCTCTCTGGTAACATTTTGTGATACCTGCAGTACATGTTGAACAGTGGATTTCTCTGTAACAGAAGAGTTGATTGGTGTCATGTAGTCAACATTTGTTTCTTTGTATAAACACCTAGTCCTGCCTGATGATCTTCCAACATTGGTCCATACCTTTGTGACCTCCTACCTAGATTATTGCAGCACCCTATACCTAGGGCTAACAAGGGTGGATCTTTGCCACCTGCAGCTGGCGCAGAATGCGGCTGCCAGGTTGTTGATTGGCTTACCGAGATCTTGCCATATCACATCTGTACTCCACGGACTGCACTGGCTGCTGGTTCGGTGGAGGAACATCTTCAAGGTCTGGTTAGACCTATAAGGCCCTACATGGACAGGGACTGTGGTATTTGTAAGATCTTCTTTGCCCTTACTGCCCCGTCCGCCCTCTCCACTCCTCTGATGATGGATTTGTAGATGTTCCCAGGGTCTGTTTGAAAACTTCGGGAGCTATATTATTTGCATTTGTGGCTCCGACCCTGTGGAAATCGCTACCTCATCGGATTAGAGAGTGCTCGATCATTGAGGCTTTTAAATCTGCCTTAAAAACTTATCGATTCAGTCTGGCATTTGTTTGAAATCTGGAACTTGGCTACCTATGCTTAATTGTTTTAGAACTGTTTTGTAGTTTTTATGTGATTTTTAGATCTTTTATGTGCAACGCTCTGATCTTGATTTTGGAATAGCGTTTAACAAATAAAGATTGTTTTGCTGTGTACTGATCCTCTGTGGAAGATACCCAACCTATCCACTCAGGAACAGATTGCGTTCTGTCATACATCTGGCCTGTGCAGAAAAAACACATGAAATCTGGTACACAAGCGGGGTTCATAATGTCTGGAACAGAGGTGGCAGTCTGAGCTACAGTCAGGTTTGATTCAACACGTTGCTTAACAAAGCACGGTTCAAGCTGTTGAGGCTTGTATTTAACAGATCTCTTTTTGCTTTTGGGCTGGTTAGATCCCACAGATGTAGGTAGGCATTTCTCTGCCTTTTCCTGCCTTACAATACCATGAGTTGAATGCATGGTGCCAGCACCAGAAGGGATTTCTTCATTAAGATTGAGATCATCACAATATTTCTGTCAGTGTCTATGGTTACAGGTAGAGTGCTGTCACTCTCAACGCTATCACACATAGCAGTTTCTAGCTCCCAAAGGGTTGAATAGGACACACGGTGTCTGAAGTGGTTGAGGATACTCATGATTTCAGCGCTACCAGTGATGTGTCTTACAGTCATTCCTAGGCGGAGATGTTTTGGTATTTTCCATTGACCAACAAATCGCTGCATAGTAATTAGGATTATAAAATGGGCTCCTGAAATCCTCTGATCCGATTGGCTAGTCTATCATTCCAGCTGTGTCCTTATCAAATAGTAAAGTAGCCAACCGGCACTAACCACCTCTCCTCAGCCCCTTAACAACAGCGAATCACTGAGCTGTGCCAACCACAAAAAAAAAACAGACTGGCACAGCTCAGACTGCAACAGCGGGAAATGAGTCTTCCTCCTTGGCAGCTCTGAAACGATCACTGCGGCAGCCTTCTAACAAAAAACAAAAACCTCACAAAAGGAAAACTCTCTAAAATGATTAACCAGCAAGCCTACCACCCTAAAAAAGCCTGCCAGTAAGCTAACTGCTGACTGTCAAACATGTACAGCGCCTTTATCTGTCAGCAGTGGGGAAGCCGCAAAGACCACTGTCATTCCTCACAGAGCAAATGTAGACCTGACGAGAACCAACCAAAATAAAATAAAGAAATGGCGGAAATACTAGCAATAACCTTTAACCTGGGCACACAGAACGAATGTGGTAAGTATGTTCTATATGCCCAGGTTGAAGATTATTGCTGGTATTGCCGCCATTTATTTGTTATTTTGGCTGGTTCTCGTCAGGTCTACATTTGCTCTGTGAGGAATGACAGTTGTCTTTGCGGCTTCCCCCTTGCCGACGAATAACGGCGCTGTATGGCTTTGACAGCTTACCGGCAGGTTTTTTTAGGGTGGTAGGCTTGCTGGTTAATCATTTTAGAGAGTTTTCCTTTTGTGGAGTTACTGTTTTTTTATCAGAAGGTTGCCGCGGTGATCGTTTTAGAACCGCCAAGGACAAAGTTGCGTTTCTCGCTGTTGTTTTGCTGCTTTAAACCTTATTCAACAAGTTAAACGTTATACCTGTTACAAAATAAAAAGCATACTTCTAGTTGTTAATAAAAAGTTTAAAAAAGAAAATATTAAACTGTTGCAAGCAAGTTACTGAAAAGGGACTATTTTATGTCCAAAATGCAAAAAACTACAGTTCTTTCAATATCTTGACATTTCGATTAAAAAACAAAAAAAACTTAAACTACATTATGTCTCTTGACTGTACTTTAAAGCCCATTTTATAAGCACAGTAACATACTCAGAGGTGTGGGTTATCGCCTGATAAGAGCACGCCCAGGTGCATAAGGCACTTGGTACAAGCACCTCTTGCCTTATAACACACCTGGACATGCTCTTATCAGGCAATATCCCACACCGCTGAGTGTGTTATTGCTTGCTTATAGAATGCTGGGTAATAAGCCTGCATAAACAAATAGTACCTCTCACATAATATTGTCATTCGTTCAACCTGTGATCCTATGATGATATTCTTTTCAGCATCTTTGGTGGTATACTCAAATGCCTTTTCATGGGGCTTGATTTGCTCGACCCTTTCATCAGTTTGGTCCACTACTGTGTTTCTGTCATCTTTCCTTGTATAATTCCGGTGATAAGAGTTATGATAGTGAGCCTCCCTTGCAATTAAATCAGCATCTCGAATGCTGCATAGTAGATTATCATCTTGTTTTGCGCCTGCTGCTTCTTTGATGGATATCTCTGCAGTTTTTGTTACACACTGCATCATTTTCCCTAGTTCTTCTCTTCTTTCTCCAGAAATCCACTTGTCTCTTTTTCCACATATAATTAACTGGTTCAAAGGAAATATGTTTCAGCTCTGCTCCTTTGGGAGGTTGAAGACTGTTGGTCCTCTGTGTCATCATCAATCTGACACTTCCTTTTCCTAAGGTATTTGACATTTGTAAATGACCGGTAGCAACGTCTGTGATACCCATGATGCATGTCATCAAGTTCAACAGGTGTGTTGTATATGTCATTGAGTCTGATACTTGTGTCATCTCACAGTCATCTCCTATGTGCATCCTCTTCAATTTTGGACCGACTGGTTGATGTCAAAGGTCTTATTATTATATCAGACTTGTTCTAGCTGTTGTGAATTCTGCGTATCTTCTGTACGGTATGGCGACATGTCTGCCTCAACTTGGGTGCTTTTAGTGCTACAGGATGCTTGTCAGCCATGCTGTCTCAAGTCCTGAAAAAATAAATAAAAATTATTTATTTTGCTTTTTCCAGAATTATTTTCTACTGACAACCATTTCAGTATTCATTGATGCAATAATAATTTCATAGAAAATATCTTTATATAGCCACATCTACAGTCTATTTGATTTCCAAAACTGTTGGGTCAAAATTGTGACTTTATGATTACGTTACTATTGACTTCATGAACCTCTAGATTATATTCATATGATAGAAAAAGACAGTTTTAGTGATACCCAATTTGCCATTAGCTTTAGTCACATACTTAGATTTAGTACATGAAAAGCTACCCCTACCCCTTCATCATTGCCCTTCAGTTGCTATGAAAATTGATGACACATATGACCCTGTACCAAACAGAAGCTGCCTTCAGCAAATGACAAACAAGGAAGATTCCAAATTGCTACGATGCAAACTTTTCAAAAATCATAATCTTGAAAATTCCCTTTTTGGGGTCACTGTCTAGCCCATGGACTAAGACTGCCAGATGTGGAGAGCAGTAGTCACGGGAATATGTGAAACGGAACAAATTGCAGCATATCACCATCATCGTTTACCTCGGTTTAGGATTAAATGGCAACTGTTTATTATGCATGTAATGAGGTATGGCAACCCTTTTGTACCTTAATATGCTTTGCTTCATCTTGTCACTTAATGTTTTTTGTTATATATATTTTGTCCTCTTGTTCTTCCCTGGCATCCTCCTTCCGACTGACCTCCCCAGCTCCGTCACCTGCCTTCCCTGGGACTTGCCTTCACCATTGTCTTGCCATAGGACTGTAGTTGTGCCCAGTTGCTGGTGCAGGCCTGCAGAAGGTTGGGCTTCATCCTGCCGCCAGGGTGTTTTTTCCACTGTTTTCTCTCTGGGGCCCACAAGACGTACAATGGCTGCAATGCACGTGCACCACTTCCATGGAGATGCCCCTGGTGACTTGAACATGGGGCTCCCTTCCTTTCTCAGTGGCGCCACAAGAGCTGCCAACCAGCCATCGCTGGGTGGCAGGCAAGCAGCGGACCACATCTTTCTCCCTTCCTGAGGAGGGGGAGCTGTGCTGGGATGCTCGATCCTCCCCCGTCCGTCCATCCTTCCTCCCTCTCCCCTCTGGCTGCCGAGCAACATGAGTTCGTTCCTGACCTGGGTTGACGGTTTGGCAGGAAGTAAGGCGCACAGCACCTCAGCCCTTTATGCCACTGGGCCGGTTTACATTTTAGTGTTTTTTTTTTTTTTTTTTTTTTTTTTTTTGTGATTAGGGATACAGATTATAAAATTTGTAATGGGTTGGGTTTGAACTTTGGTCACAATTGATTCCATATTTGATAATTAATCTTATAAATGCTACCTTGATGTGGAACAGAAATTCTGTACATGTTATTTCTACCTCCTATACCTGTCTTGCGTTGTATCTGAAGATTTGCTACAACATTGTACTTGGCAGCGCTATTAATTTCAATAAAAGTAAATAAAAAAAAATTAAAAAGTGATCATAGTGGAAAAAAAACCTCTGTGACCTGCAGGATCTTTCCTGCCTTACTAGTGTTTGTATTTTTGGCATACTAGAGGGCACAGAAAGAACCCTTTAATACAGCTACCTTCATGAACTGAATTGCAGCTGCTTCCTGACTGCCAATTAGATATAAAGAGATCTCACGGAGTAGGCCTCCAGAAACCTTCGGGCAAGAATATCTGATGCACAGTTTTCATTATTTGCTTTCTGCAATATCGGACACAGTAGCTGATTCTAGCCTTGGCATGGAAGCAGAAAGACTTGAAGTATGATGGGCACAGAGGTTTTCATTTGAACTTACTGATTTTGAACAAGATTTTTCCCTACTTATTATGCAAAAGCAGAAACAAGTGTTGCAAGTGATAAAACAGCTAGGGGAAAAAAAAACATTGAGGCGTAATTGTAAGTTCCTGCAAAGTTAAGGATTCATCTTGACTGGATGCAAGGAGATGCACCCCCTGTCCTGGCACATGCAGCCACCTCTTTCATGCTGAAACCAGACAAGAACCTGGTTCAGTGTAGTTCATATGGGAAAAACTTTGTGTTAAACACCGATTATGTATTCTTTGTGTATTCTGGCCTGCAGAGTGGACTAACTTCTGCCTTCCCTAATTGGATTAGATCAGACAGGTTTTATGTGCTCTCGCACTACTGTGGGTAATACTAATTGCACACTGCACATACTACATCATATGAGGGCAGCTGTCTCTCCTTCTCTTCTCCTTAGTCTTGATGCCGAAAAGGCATTTGACTAGGTCTCCGGCCATTCTTATATTCTCTGCTGGGGTGACTGGTGCCTTTCATTCAGTTGTTACAACGGCTGTCCTGTGCCTCTGGGCCTCAGTGAAGGTGAATGGCCATCACTCCCAGGACGTCCTACTACTACGTGGGACTAGGTAGGGTGGCCCGTTGTTGCCCCTGCTGTTGAGCCCCTCACACAGACTATTGGAGAATCCCCTCATTTAAGGGGAGTACAGATGGGGGGTGAAGAGCATTGTATATGTGCGGATGATGTGCTGTTATGCCTCACTGACCCAGAACATTCATGCCTGGTTATATTGAAGTTATTACAAAAATACAGTGAGGTATCCAGGTACTAGCTTAACACTACAAAGACTGTGCCACACATTTTTAAGTATTGCCCTTCATAGTCGACCCTGAACAGATTCCCCATTCGCTGAGAACTGGACAAATTAAAACCTTTTTTTTTTTTTTGCTCCCACCCATATTGGCCCCCATCAGCCCTGCACCCAGCCCATCCTCCCAGGACTTCTCTCCATCACAGTGTCCTCCCTGGCTTGTCCCCCAAGGCAGGGCCTCCTGAGGCTGGGCAGGGGTAACTCTGGAGGATGTACTCTGCTCGGTTTTCATGGGGAGCACCAGCATGCCAGAGCGATGCCCCATTGAGCCAGCCCAGCGTCTTTCTACACACACAGTTATTAACATTTCTCAGTGCAGATCGCCAGGGATTTTACACAAGGGGGATCTCCACCTCTTCGGCTTTCTAGACGTGTAAAGGTGGTCCAAATGATGACCTTGCCAGGAGCCTTGTATTTGTTTCAAAATGTGCTGCTGTAGCTTACTCAAAATACCAGAAGGCAGCAGAGTTGTGAAATCATTTGTTTCATGTTGGCTGGTCAACTGCCCCCAGACTACAAATCCTTTTCCTTCCACTAGGGGACGGATGCCTAGTACTCCCCAAATTAAAGCTGTGTTTATGGACTGTTCATATTAAGTATATTCTTCTTTTTCAATGTACTGTACTTTGTTCCCTGCGGCCTGACCAGCCCCCATCAGTCCAGCCATCACCTGCAACCTCTGGGAGTGAACTTCACCTTGCAGTTCCTTCATGAATCACTCCTTCTGGGAAGGGCTACCAGGGGGCCAGGCCTTTACTTCCCCATACAGAGTTGTGTCATTTAATAAGGAGAGAACGCAAGAGGTGGTGTGGGTCTGGTGGCGGACAGCATCCTGTTTGGTTGGAGTGCTTTTCCATTTTCTGTCCTGCCACCTGACGATGCAGTGCATCATGCCGGCGATGTCTCCCTCACTCAGTCCATGGCTGCAGCTGCGATGTCATGTGTGGTCATCCAGGTGGCGGTGTTGCAGTGGAGACCATTCTCTCATCCAGGTGGCGGTGTTGCAGTGGAGGCCATTCTCTCATCCAGGTGGCAGTGTTGCAGTGGAGGCCATTCTCTCATCCAGGTGGCAGTGTTGCAGTGGAGGCCATTCTCTCATCCAGGTGGCAGTGTTGCAGTGGAGGCCATTCTCTCATCCAGGTGGCAGTGTTGCAGTGGGGGCCATTCTCTCACCCAGGTGGCGGTGTTGCAGTGGGGGCCATTCTCTCACCCAGGTGGCGGTGTTGCAGTGGAGGCCATTCTCTCACCCAGGTGGCGGTGTTGCAGTGGAGGCCATTCTCTCACCCAGGAGGTGGTGTTGCAGTGGAGACCATTCTCTCACCCAAGTGGCAGTGTTGCAGTGGAGACAATTCTCTCATTCTCTCCCCCCCCCAAACCAGGAAGTGAGCATCCATGGGATGCTCAGCCATCCTCCCCTGCCTGGCTGGCCCTCCGACCCCGTCTCATTTCCAAACCTGGGTTGTTGGCGTCACAAGTGGTAACACTACTGTTGCACTGATGGGCGGGCTGTATTACATGTATTCTGCTTAGACTTCTTGTTGGCACCTCCTCCAATGGTTAAGCATCAAACGTGAGCTTTTCCTTACAAGGGATTTCATACTATCTTTGTTCTATACGTTTTTGAACTTTTTTATTCTATATATAAAAAAAATATACGTGACAAAAGTATATCCTTTGTTCCAAGCATAGAAGGCACAAGAGGAAGAACCTCTCAAGGATTCATTAATTTATCACCCAGTGTTTACAAGATACATAGACGTTGATGGCAGATAAGGGCTGCAAGGCCCATCCAGTCTGACATTTTTTTGACCTTATGAATGTGCCATAGGCCTGTACTCTGGCAATGACCTATTTATTCATACTCATCTGTATTGCTTCCTTATGCCTATCCCATACCTGTTTGAAGCCCTGCACTGTATTCATATCCACCACTTCCTGAGGTAGGCCGTTCCATGCATCCACCACCCTTTCTGTGAAAAGGAACTTTCTCACATTCCCCCTTAATCGGCCTCCCTCTAATCTCATGCTGTGTCCTCTTGTCCTGCTAGTTTTCTTGTATTGAAACATGTTTCATGTAGCCTTCAAACCCAAGGGGGGAAGGGGAAACAGACTGGGGGAGGAGGTTTCAGGAGGAGCAGAGGATGGATAGAAGTATAAGGAACCTGGGTGGGGTTCGACAATGGGGGATCAGGGATAAGGGGTGGGGGTGGTGTTAGTAAATGCCAGGAGCTTGGGAAACAAGTTGCCAGAGTTCCAGGCCATGCCGTTCGGTGGGGGGGGAGTGGATGTGGCGGCGGTCACGGAAACGTGGGCCAACAAAAACCATGACTGGGACCTAAACGTGCGCGGGTACACTATGCTTAGGAAGGATAGAAAGGAGGGCAGAGGGGGTGGAGTGGCTGTGTTCATTAGAGATAACATAGAAACTGCTAGGGTAGAAGAGGCAGAGGGAAACGTGGAGGCCTTATAGGTCACCTTATGAACCCCTGGCAGGAGGTAAGGTTAAGCTGAGTGTAGTATATAGGCCCCCCCGGGATGGGTAACGTTCTGGAGGATGGTTTCCTGGACAACATCATTGCCCCGTGTGGACCAAAAGGGGAAGGAGTGGCATTGATGGGGGACCTTAATATGCTAGGTACAAACTGGGGAACCGTGTCCTCTAAGGTGGCCAAGGAGCAGAGGCTGCTGGACGGCTTCCAGGATGTGTTCTTAACACAGCACGTGATGGAACCCACAAGGGAGGGGCATGTCCTGGATGTGGTTCTGGTGGATGGGGATCTGGTAAGGGACCTGGTTGTAGAGGATCCCCTGACTGGGAGTGACCACAATACTGTCTGGTTTCAAATAAGCATTTGGGGGGGAGATCAAGGACACTGGCAGTGGACTTATGGGGGGCAGACTTTGTGGGCATGGGAAATATTCTCAAGGATCACTTGAAGGGGATTACAACAATGACAAATGTGGAAAAGGGATGGGAGGTCATAAAACAGGGACTTCACCATGAGGCAGTCAGGACCTGCGCTAAGGTGAAGCATAAGGGAGCAAGGTCACATAAACCATTCTGGTGGTCCAGTGAGGTTCAGGTAGCGGTCAGAGAAAAGAAAGCTGCCTACAAAAAATATAAAACAACGAGAGGGGATAGGGAAAAGAAAATGTACCATCTTGCATCTAGAAAAGTCACCCGGATGGTGCGGGGGGCAAAGTCCAGTAAAGAGCAGCGGCTGGCACAGGGGATACGGGGAGGGGAAAAGGGCTTCTTGGGGAGCGGAGAAAAACTAAGGGCCATCTCGGCAGGTTGAGATCAATAGGAGGGTGGGTAGAAGAGGCAAGGGACCAGGCAGAGGTATTAAACGAGTACTTTGCCTCTGTGTTCAGTAGGAAGGGGGATGGGATATCTACAAAGCAAGGCACGATGGGGCTAGAAGCGGTAGTGAGTGGGATCAGGGGAGCAGCAGAAATGGAGCAAGAGGGAAGGAGAGGTACCCCAGGGGTGTCACATCAGGATAAGGATCAAAAGGCCAGTAAGGTGGAGGGGACGGATGAGCTATCTCCACCGAAAGGGTGTGGTTAGCCCTTAAGGGCCTAAAGAAAGATAAATCTCCTGGGCCAGATGGCATTCATCCGAGAGTACTATGGGAATTGGCGGACATACTGGCTGCACCCCTGGCGGAGCTCTTCAACAGGTCGCTTGAGACAGGGAGGGTACCTAGGGATTGGCGAGAGGCACATGCGGTGCCAGTCCATAAAGGGGGGGTCGAGGGAAGTACCAGGTAACTATAGACCCATCAGTTTGACCTCAGTGGTGGGAAAATTAATAGAGAGCATACTAAAGGAACAATTGGGGGTGTACTTGGAGGACGTGGGAGGTCTGGATAGTCGGCAACATGGGTTTGTGCCAGGTAGATCGTGTCAAACCAATCTTGTGGAGTTCTACGAATGCATAACATCAGAACTGGACAGGGGAAAGCCTGTGGATGTATTATTCTTGGACTTCAGCAAGGCGTTCGACTCTGTCCCCCACAATGGTCTGGTGGAGAAACTGACGGGGTTGGGAGTAGACCCTTTGATGGTCAGATGGATTGAAAAATGGCTAGCTGGACGCACTCAGAGAGTAGTCGTCAGTGGGGAGCTCTCGAACCCTAGATAGGTCAGTAGTGGGGTACCGCAGGGCTCGGTCCTGGGTCCAATCCTGTTTAATGCATACATTTCGGACATAAGGGAGGGTATAGGGCGTGAAATGTGTCTCTTTGCTGACGACTCCAAGATGGGAGCAGTAGTTGAGGGGGAAGAGAGGAGGTTGACCCTGCAATGGGACCTGGACACCATGGAAAGGTGGGCTCACACATGGAAATTAAATTTCAATATCAAGTGCAAGGTGTTGCATCTTGGGTGGGGAAACCCTAAACACAGGTACACTCTGGGAGGGGAGGCACTGGAGGCCTCAACAGGGGAAAAAGACCTAGGAGTCATGGTGGATGCATGTATGAATAACTCCGAGCAGTGCAGGAGAGCGGCTAGCAAAGCAAACAGGATGTTGGGATGCATCGTAAGGGGGATCACCTTTAGAAGCAGGGAAGTGATTCTGCTGCTGTACCACACCTTGAGTACTGTGTACAGTACTGGAGACCACACTTGAAGAGGGACATACAGCTCCTGGAGAGGGTACAGAGGAGGGCAACTAAGATGATGCGAAGACTAGGAGATTAGACATATGAGGACAGACTTGAGGAGCTCTGCCTGTTTTCATTGGAGTAGAGAGACGGGGGGGGGGGACATGATTGAGGTCTTCAAGTAACTCAAGGGAATAAATAGGGTAAACACGGAGGGGATCTTTAGACTAAAGCAGGGAGGTGTCACTAGAGGGCATGGTTTGAAGGTGGAAGGGTGAGGGCAGAAGATGAGGATGTTTTTTTACTGAGAGGGTGGTGGATCCTTGGAACGTGCTGCCTGGCAAGCTGGTTCAGAGATCCACAGTGGAGGGCTTCAAGAGAGGGTGGGACAGACACAGAAAGCGGATGTTTCAGATGATGGCCTGGCCCCGGGGGGGGGGGGTGGATGATGGGGGTTTCTGGAACACGGGGTGGGGGTGGGGGCCTCGGTAGTCAACTAGGGATCTGAGGTTCGAGCAGGCTCGATAGACCGTAAGACCTAATCTGCTGGCAATTAGTATGTTAGACTCTTTCACCTTGTTAATGCCCTGAAGATGTTTGAATGTTTCGATCATATCATCTCTCTCCCTCCTTTTCTCTAGGGTATACATGTTGAGCTCCATTAATCTGTCTTCATATGTTTTCTGATGCAGTCCCTGCACCATTTTGGTTGCCCTTCTCTGGACTGCCTCCATTTTGTTAATGTGCTTGTGAAGGTGCGGCCTCCAGTACTGCATGCAGTACTCCAGAGGGGCCTAATCTGTGTCTTGTAAAGAGGGATTATTACCTCCCTCTTACAACTTGTGATACCCCTACTAATACACCCCAACATCCCTCTAGCCTTACCTACTGCTTTAGTGGACTGCTTGGATGATTTCAGGTAATCCCTGATGATGATGCCCAAGTCTCTTTCTTCCCTTGTGACTGCCAGCAGCTCCCCTCCCAACCTATAGGTGGCTTCAGGGGTTCTCTTCCCTGTGTGCATGATCTTGCAGTTCTTCACGTTAAACCCCAGTTGCCACTCTTCCGACCATTTTGCCAGTTTATCCAGATCTCTTCTCATTCTGCCCACCCCATCTGGATCATCTACTCTGTTGCAGATCTTGGTGTCATCTGCAAACAGACAACACTTACCCTCCAGTCCATCTGCAATGTCACTGATGAAGATATTGAAGAGGACTGGCCCCAGGACTGATCCCTGAGGTACCCCACTTGTGACTTGCATCTCTTCTGACTGTATACCGTTTACCACCACTCTCTGTTTTCTTCCCGCCAATCAATTTGCCACCCAGAGCCTACCCAGCTTATTAATCAATCTTCTGTGTGGAACAGTATCGAAAGCTTTGCTGAAGTCAAGGCAGACATCATCAACTGCTCCCCCTTGGTCCACCACTCTGGTTACCCAGCCAGAGAAATCTATGAGATTAGTCTGACAGGACCTTCCTCTTGTAAACCCATGTTGTCTTGGATCCTGCGCTCCTATGGATTCCAGGTGTTGCACTATCCTTTCCTTAAGGAGTGCCTCCATAATGTTGCCCACTGCTGAGGTAAGACTGACTGGTCTGTAGTTCCCTGCCTCCGCTTTGCTACCACTCTTGTGGAGCAGGATCACATGACCCCTTCTCCAGTCTTCTGGGACCTCTCCTGTGCTCAGAGACTCACTAAACAGTTCTGATAATGTCTCTGCTAGTTCCACCCTTAACTCCTTTAGTACCCTGGGATGTATGGCATCAGGTCCCATTGCCTTGTCCACCCTGAGCTTAGCGAGCTCTTGTAGGACCCTATCTTTTGTTACAGGACTGGTGTACACCACCCTCTTCCCTTTGTCCATGGCGCTGAGCTGTGGGCCCTGCCCTACCTTCTCCTCAGTAAATCCTGAGCAGAAGTATCTATTTAGGATAGATGCTTTTCCTTGGTCCTCCTCCTCATACTCCCCTTTATCCCCTTTGATCTTAGTAATACCCCCTCTGGACTTTTTCTTTTCACTACTGTATCTTTAGAAAGTCTTGTCACCTTCTTTTACTGTTTATGCTAGTGTTTCCTCGATTTGGGCCTTTGCCTGCCTTCCCTGCTTCCCTTAGGGAAGTTTGGTATGCTTCTTCCCGCTGTGTTCCCTTATATTTCCTGAAGGGCAGCCTTTTGGCGCTGACCTTTTCTGCTACTGTTCTTGAGAATCAAAGTGGTTTCCTTCTTCTTTTGCTCTTGCTTTTCTCTCTAACACAATGGGATGTTGCTTCAAATATTGCATCCTTAATGTTTGTCCACTTTGCCTGTACCCCTTCACCTGTATTTCTTCTTGCCAGGTGGAAGTACATCCCAGAAAGATACTTGCTGTAGTAGTAGTAATAGTGAAAAGATGATTTGTAGGGGCCACCCAGTGGCTTAGTGGGAGTGGGCTGCGCTTCTGTGCCAGCGACACGGGTTTGATAGTGAGCCAGGGTCTGCTGGGATGTGGCGGCCAGGTTGGGTGGTGCTCTCGAGAGGTGAACCAGCCATGGGGGGAGACATCTGGGTTTTGATGCAAGAACGGACCCTCACGACGAGCTGGGGAGCTAGCTCCCTTCTGATGGGTGGCATCAGCCCAGAGTTCACTGCTGTCATTGAGGTTGACACAGACTGCACTGGACATCATGGGGTGGTGGGAGGGATGAGGGAGAAAAACCAGAAAGCCCTATCTGTGTTGACAGCCGTGAATTATGGTCCCTTTCAGTCCTTGGGTCTCGCTCTGTGTGGATACCCACCGGACTTGACGGAGGGGGGAGCAGCAAATATGGCCGGAAGCTGGAGTGGGGGACTTGCAGTAAGGAGCAAACTGTGGCCGGGGTCAGATCCAAGCAACTGTATGGGGGTGGGGTGGGGATGACTTGTGGCAGCCAAGATCATGAACTTTAGCCTGAAGTGTTCATATCCAGAAATGGTCCAAAGTGTATCCACACTCATGAATTAGTCACTTACGACTTTCACAGTCCATGCAGATGTCCTGAAAATAACAGAAAATCCAGTAATAACAGGTGTACTTTTCAGTGCCCCATCAACCTTAGAACATATCCCCAAAACACCTTTGAAATAGGTAAAACAGTTTGATTGATTAAACATATAAAGCCGCAAAAAGACTGAAAACGGCAACCTGTAACAGTGTAGTGTGGGCCATCGATGCAACGCCTTTGATTCGGCAACATTTCACATCTCTCTTTTTTTTTTTTTGTTTTGTTTTGTTTGTAACAAAGGGACAGTCATTAAGTTGCATACCACAATACGGAAAGGCAAGGCAGCATTTAAACAAAAGACCCTTGTACTCATATGGTAAACCTATTACGTGCAGTTACGTTTAATATTGAAATAGGTGTAGCAGAGTGGGGGGAATAAGCAGCATGTGAGGGTAGAGAGTAATAGTACATGTAGCACAATGAGGTACCAATCATATGGTTGCGGCCGTCTTGTTTCTGCGTGTCTTCACCCACAGAGCCAAATGGAGCCAAGAATAAAAAAGTAAGCTCTCCGTCTGCTCCCCACATCCTAAAGCAAGCAGTATTATAGCAGTCAAACTGAAAAAAAAAAATCTTTCTTGGTGTAACAGCCACATAATTACAAACAATTTAAAATTAGCTGTATATATCACAAAGGGTAACACTTAGTACATGGGTAGAAATTCAGGAAGTCCAGAGATTGAAAGTAAGTCCCAGTATTCCACATTGCGTGAAAATATAGAGCGGTGGTAATGGGGAGGAGCCACAGGGGGCGAGGTCACCAGGGGCAGAGCTACCGGTTGGTGGAGTCTGTCGGGATGCAATAAATGCATAAGAAATAAGAGTAATATGATGATCTGGAGGCCTCTGTAGTGTGCAGTAGCAAAAGAAAATTGTGATAAAACATACTGGAGAACCTCTGCATTCTAGTTGCAGGCCAGGCAACAGTTTGTGAGAGTCTTGACATTTTGTGCGGCCATACTACATCTCTTTACTAGTGCCTGCAAGGCCAAGATCTAATCTTGGTTTGCAGTCCTGCCCAATGAGCTGCAGCTTCCAAATAAGAAACTGTCAACATCAGGGCCCTCAATTGAGATAAGCATAAGTGCATTTAGCACACTGGCACTTAATCTATTTTGTTCTTATGCTTTTATTCGATTAGTGTCAAAAAACCTCTCACAATCTGCAGTTGACATTGGTATTATCATTGCCAGTTCTGCCAAAGTAGATATGTTTGGATACAGGTCTACATACTTAGTAGTTAGAGCGTGCAGCACATCAGAAATAGTCTTAAAGGCCATCTTTTCCGTGAACATGAGACCACGCAGGGAAGCCCATTCCAGTGCAGAAGCATCTACATCCACAACAGTAGCATACTGACCAAGAATAATCTCAAGGCTATAACTACCATACCCTTCCAACTCTTCAGTATCACCTTCCGGTACCATGCTGGGGTCAAAGATACTGAACGCATCCAAAAGTTCTGTGCTTGGAAACCTTTGCTCAATTTGAGCAATTAGGGCCCTAATAAAGTTGTCATGCACAGAGATTCTGAAATGATGTAACTGTGGTTCGCTAAATGGCAAGTTCAGGCCATTATCATTCAGGAGTACTAGTTCAGGCAAAACGGAGGAGAAGTACTGACCAGGTACCAGTAGGCGTGCCCTAAGAATCTCTAAAGTGGAATGTAAATGTCTCTTTATATCAGTAAAATTCAGAGCTGATGTTTGAAAGCATTTAGATAAGATGCTAAGTGTGGAAGTATGTCACACATCATGCATAAAATAGAGAAAACTCCCAGTTTTCCACCATTTTACTAGGCCCACAGCTTGGGAATCATGCCTTTCAGAGGCCTCTCTATGCAAGGACGTAACAACCGGATGGGAAAATCTTCCTTAGTGTTCACGTGCTGCATCATGGGACAACCACCTAACTGCTTTTTCCTGTTTAGGCTTTAAAACAGGGTTTTCCATTGCCTGCTGAATTTCTTTCAGAGCAGCCATGCGAACAGCAGAGTTTTCATAATATCTGTATAAGTGATCTAGTGTTTGATTAAACTTTTTAATGGCGTTCACTTCGTTTGCTGCTGCCGTTACAGCTAAGGCCTCCCGGTGAGCCATACAGTGATTTTCAACAAGAATTGGGCTGACTTCTTTCAGCTTTTTAGCCACCCCGTTTTGCCTGCCCAGCATAACGGCTGCTCCATCACTGCCTAACCCTGCAAGGTGATCAATCGAGATTTGATTATCAGAGAACTCCAGCATTTTTTTAACAATTGTGTCTGCCTTTCTATCAATTAGTTCAAGTCCCATGAAGGAAACTCTGGGTTTCCCTTCTTTGCAGTACATACCATACAAAATGAGCTGCTTCATAACAGCAATATTAGTTGTTTCGTCCACCAAATATGAAAAAAACTTGGCAGCCTTCAAATCTGTAAGAATTGATCTCCTGACCACCTCACCCAGAGAGAGAACCATTTCTCCGACAGTTCGATCAGAACGATATTTAACCGCATCAGCAATATGTATATTGTCTAGGTATTTGCATCCCAATGATTTGGCGAGATCCAGCAGTGAGCCATATTTCGTTGTGTGAGGCAGCTCATTTTTATTAGCCAGTACATGCAATGAAGGGATGCCACAAAAGCTTCTTGTTCCAGGGTCAGGGCCTGCTGCATTGCCTGCTCTATTCCACCTTTTGAAGCAGAAATTCTGCAGTTAGTTTCCAGTTCAGAAGCAACAACGTGAACTGAACTGTTCTGATGCCTTTTATAGCGTCTTCTCTGAATGCCATTACACCCCTGAGTACCAAACTGTTCCTGATTTGGGCATCTGTTTTATGTTTTATGCAAAATGCACAAAACATGCCATCATTTTCTTTGTACTGTAACCAACAGTATTTGTTAAGCCAGCCAGTATAAAATCCTGTTGCTCTATGCTTAGAGGTGTTTTTTTCTGTATTACAGGAGGAAGTGCAGGGAGTCTTTTGGACAATGACGTCTATATCAACTGGACCAACTGGCATTGTCCCAATCGACTCACAATTGCCATCTTGATCAGGATGTTTCCGTTTTTGAGTTAATTTGAAACCAAAGTTAGTTAGTTTCTGCGTTGTGTACAATAAAGCTTTTTTTTTCCCTAAGTGTTGTCGTGTGTTTATTTGTCAATACAGAACGAGAGTTTGATAATGCTGGTTGAGCCCCAAATATTTTTTCTCACACAAATATTTTTTTGCTCCCTGAATCAGGGTTCAGAACAAGTGACCACTGACAAAGCAAGACTGCACAACCTGACTAGTGGTGCAGACCCCCTGGTGGCGCAGTTAAGGAGACCAGAATTTTTTTTTTCTCACACAAATATTTTTTTGCTGGCTACAAAACAAATCTCTGGTGGTCAGGTTTATTTTTATTTGGTTTAAGTCAGGCTAAGGTCCTTCCAGTGGCGCCTATCAAAGGGCTGTAAAGTGCACCAAAATGTTGATCTTCTGTGCAGTCACTGTGTTTGTTTTTTTTTTCTTACTGCCAGTATTTTTTCCTACCCTTCAGCAGTTCAAATAAAGCTGCTGCCCAGGTCCGCTGTGAAGACCACACAGTGATTCTGCTCCCCTCTCAAATCAAACCCAATAGTTCCCCCTCAAACCTTCAGATCTTTTTTTATTTAAGTAAAATTGCATACTCAGTCATTTATTAAACACAGCCAACACTTCTCTAAGAGTCATTGACTCACAAGCAATCTGTATTTTTTATTCCAGTCACTGCAAATTATTTTTCAGCTGCAATCAAATCAGTGAAAGCTGCTGCTCTGTGGAGTCCACACAATGATCTTTCCCTCCCCTGCCCACCTCAGTTAGCCAACTTCAAAGCAGTAAATTAACAGCAAAGTTAAGTAAAATAGTTTTCACTATGATCAACACTGCAGTACTTCTTCAACACAGATTTTATGTTGTTTTTTTTTGGGGGGATTTAGCTGCCTGCTGTCACAAATTAGTATAGCCCCGACTTCCACATGCTACAAAACAAAACGATAATCTCAATCCTTGGAAGACACACAGTCACACTGGCAAAAACCCTCGAGTGGCAGCAGACTACTTTAGTGGGACGTACCCCTAAGTGTTGTAGCTGCTCCACTATAGGGCTTCTTGGCTGTCACTCTCCTGCTTCCTCCGTGATTGGTTCCACGATTTGGCGCCTTGCATGGTCTGCTGACTGCTAGACCAACAACCCCGTGATTGTGATCACCGATGGTGTAACTGACTGCGGTTGCGTGATCAATACCTCCGTGACCGCTCAGGATGCTGGAATCTGCTGCTTGCGTGCGCGCTCCTAACGTGCACGCTCCTAGTGCGATCGCGAACATTTAAAGGAGATAGGAAATGATTCTGCACTATTTGTAGGCATTACATAAATTATTAATGTTAAACTGCACCCTTTGAGTGTCTGCTTTTACAATGTAAGTGCTCAAACCCATATTTGTATGCTCCGACCATTTTCTGACCTTCCTATCAGCCTGACAACAACTATATCTGTATCGGGAGTCGGCGGCGCGTGCCAAGTCTCAAAATGCTGACATCACAGACTCCTGATACAGTGCTTCTGTAACTGTCTAGGGCAACTGCACTAATGTCTTAGATAAAAATTTAATTTGAAAGGCATCCAGCAGCCCCTCTCTTCCAGGCAGGTTGCATTGCACATATGCAGGTAGCTGGTCCATAAAACCGAAGCACCTCTTTAGTAAAAGTAACCATTTCATTTTTAAATCAGACACTGTTTTATTTCTTACTGACAGTCCCGAAGGTCACTCTCAACCCTATTTTATTGCTCCAGTTAGACCAGAAAATGTGAATTCTGTAACATACAGTATTACTGTGAATAATCAGGACCAATACTTCACATCTTTTACTTCTTCACCCACCGCTGACGGATTAATGGCTCCATGACATAACCGCGAACGCATTATAGCGACTGTCAAAATAGCGAATGCATAATAGTGAATGCAGTTATCGCAAATACCAATTATAGCGCAATGCACATATCAGCTAATGATACCATCAGACCTGCAACTGAAAATTATATGCCAGGCCTCTCAAGTAGTTGTACTGACTACGGATGTTGTACTCCTGAACAATAGCCTGCAATCGGCGCACTGCCAGTACACCTTGCCTGCGACCTCCTTATTCCTTCTAAACAGATGTCAACCATAGAGGGTGAGAGGCATACCCTTCTGACTACTGATATATTCCACAGTCATCTTTACAAAAGTGCGAGTTGGGGCACATATCACGCTCACTGAAATACCTCACATCACCAGCTGTTGTCAACTGTTGCATACACGGGCTTAGTCCCCACAGGGCTGCACCCCCTACTTCTAGGATTCTAACACTACCTCATTGATGGTGGGAGAGCAGCTTACTCTGATCGATATAACTTGTAATCGCTGTTATGTGTTTTCACTATTACGTGTCAGGCGCTGATAATGGAGTCACTGTTATTGCCTTGCCATAATTGTTTCGCTGTTATACCCAGATTAATTCAAACTCCAAAGCAGAAAGCGCAGTTTGCATTAGCCAGTCGGCAGTCAACAGAGAAAGTGACAGGAGCCCTGTGTCATTCTCCCAATAATTTATTTTGAAAGCAGGTTTTGTGCAACACATTTATTAATTTTTTTATACACACACTCTCCCCCTTCGGGTGCTTACCCTCCGGTTCCATAGTAGCATGCTCCTTTCTTTTGCAGGTGGCAGCGGTCTTCTCGAACCCCCAAACTGAATCATGGCCAGGACACAGTGAAAAATGAAGATGTGCCCAAGGCTGAAGCAATCCGTTCTCCTACCCCTTTCCCCAACCTCTCTTCTGAAAGTAGTGATGAATAACTGGAGCACACCACTTCCATTTGGGGGCCAAAAAAGTCACAGGTGGTCTTGCTCCCCCTTCCAAATTACATTCTAGCAGCAGAGTGGGGAGCCTTCATCAGCCGTTTCTATGGTGTCTCACTACAGTCATGTGTCACCCTGGAATCAGCAGACATACACAATGTTTCCTCTATCCCAGAGACCAAAGGTTGAGGTGGGAGTAACACAGTGCAACAGTCAATGCAAACTTTCTACCAGCGCTACTTTGCATCTGCTGAATTTTCCGTGTTCCCAAGCCCCGATTCAGTTCAGAAGAGGGTAAGGCAAGCAAAGACCACTGGCGGCTGGAGCAATAGCAAGAGTAGTTCTGGGGAGAGTGACGTTACTATGGAATCGGATGAAGGTACCCAAGGGGAGAGGTGTAAAAAAATTGCATGTTCCACAAAACCTGCTTTCAAAATAAATATTGGGCAAATGACAAAGGGCTTCTCTCCTTCCTCTGTTGACTGCCGACTGGCTAATGCAAACCGTGCTTTCTGCTTTGGAGTTTGCATTAATCTGTCAGTGGTGGGTGAGGAAGTTAAAGATGTGAAGTATCAATACCTGATTATTATTCACAGTAATACTGTATGTTACAGAATTTACATTTTCTGGTCTAATTGCAGCAATAGAGTAGAGTAGAGTGGGGAGTGACCCACTGGACAGCTGGGAAGAAATATAACGGTGTCTGATTTTAAAAATGAAACCGTTACTTTTACTAAAGAGCTGCTTCAGTTTTATGGACCAGCTACCAGTATATGTGCAACGGGACCTGCCTGGAAGAGAGGGGCTGCCGGCTGCCTTTCAAATTAAACTTTTCTCTTAGTCATTAGTGCAATTGCCCTAGACAGTTACAGAAGCATTGTATCAGGAGTCTGTGATGTCAGCATTTTAAGGCTAGGCACGCGCCACCGACTCCCGATACAAACAGTTGTTGTCAGGCTGGTAGGAAGGTCCGAAAGCGATCAGAGCATACAAATATGGGTTTGTGCACTTACATCATAAAAACAGACATTCAAAGGCTGTAGTTTAACATTAATGATTTATGTAACACCAACAAATAGTGCAGAATCATTTCCTATCTCCTTTAAAGGGACAGTAGCGCTAAGTGCTACTAGGGAAGCACAATCAAGCAGGAAAGAGTGGCGGCAATATAAAATGAGAGGCAGACATTCAAGATAGCATGGCGGCCCGCCTCTCAGTTTTAATGAATGGGGATCACTGAAGTCCCAAAAAGTTTGTCAACCAGTTTCTCCAGTCCTGGTTCCTATCTTCTTCGCTCCAAATCCTCCTTTATTTTAAGAGCCTTTTTCCCCCAGTTCATTGAATAGAAATAACTTGCCTGAGTAGGTGATGTGGAGCTTTGAAGGTAAGAAGGGAGTGTGAAATACCTCGTTTTTGAGATCTAGCAGGGCTTAAAATTTGGGGGGGGGGGGTTGTTGGATTCTTGCATTTTAAACTCAGTCTTGCAGTTTTGGGAACAGCTGGGAAGGATCTCCCCTCACAAACTCAGCTGATTTATTTTCTCCCAACTACTGAATTATTCACAACACTGGCATTTCATTGTCCCCTTTAAATTTTGGTAACATCCTCCAACTTGTAAGACCGGGGGGGGGGGGATCCCTCTATGACAGAAAATCAAATAAGCCCTGTCTTGGAGTACTGCATCAAAAGCTTTTCTGCTCTGTCTGGTAGCAAATGAACAGTGGGGGAAATAAGATTCTGGTACCATCTGCAGGTTATGTGTGACCATTTTTCTTTGCAGCCTGCGCGATTAAATCCCAAGTGCGAATGCCCACTGTAACAATCCGGGTGATCCTGGGGCCCTCTGGGACTGCCATTCTCCTCCTCTGGATAATTCGATGTGTCTTCAATATGTTTCTCTCCATCTGTACCTCAGGTGTTGATCGCAAAAGAGCAGTCACATAAGCCAACAAATCCTGGCCCTCAAGGCCCTCTGAAACAATGAAGAGGCGTACATTTGACTGTTAAGCACCATTCTCTAGATGTCCAGGGCACATTCATAGTAGTTCATGTTTTTGGACGTAGCCCTGAAGATGCCACCATTGTTTCCTCTGCCTTAGCAGAAGCTTGGTGAGATTCAGCCGAAACTCCCTCCAGTTTAGTTTCTACCACTGCCACGTGGGAGTTGAAAGTATCAACCTTCTTGTCCCTGTCTCTAACAAATTTCTCTAACTCCTGGATGGCATTCAGCAGTTCATTGTTGGGCGGCTTAGGGCCTCCGTCCAGTGCATTCCCTTTCGGGGTTGCAGAGTCTTGAGCGCTCACCATTCAGGGCTTCTGCATCATTGCTGCAACTGCAGTTTGTGCAAAAAATGGTTACTAAAGTGTCTGTCTCTTATAGTTTGAGCAAAGGAAATTTTAATGAAAAGTCTTTCAGTCACTTTAAAAAGGGTACATGTCTGAAGGTTTAGCAGGAGCATGAGATTAGCATGTTTGTGCTCATTGGCTGCTGGCCACACACCCCTCATATCCTTGTTCTGTCCTCAGGCTACTGGTGAATTGCCAGCTCCAACACCAGACAAAGACTTAGTCCACTGTCTGCAAAAGGCACCACTTAACACACTTCTTTTCTCTCTCTTGCCCCATTATGCTTCTGGAAAACTTTCTCCCAGCAAAGGTGGATCCTGGATTCCGCAGTTGGGAATGGCTCACCCTACAGTACATTTCCCATCTCTTCCCTTGTACCACCATTTTTGTTTATTTATTTGAAACCTGGAAAAGTCCATGAGCTAAAGACCCATTTACATGGGCGACCAGATACAGAAAAGAAAAATATATAGATATAAACATACAAACAGTATATAAAACATTATACAAAATACATTCACAGACATTTGTAATAAATACCAATTTTTTACAAATCAGTAGAAGAAGACATCGGACATAATTGCATTCTCATACACTTTTGGTAACCAACCATTTCTTCAATTTTGATTTAAAAACAACCAGTGAATGGTGCGAGTTTTTCAAATCAATCAGAAAATCATTCTAAACAGATGGAAATCTATATAACAGAGACCTCTGACCTAATGATGTTTTCATAATTGGCACAGAAAACCTAAGATTATATGAAGATCTAGTATGTACCTGAACTGATGCTAAATATATATGAAAATAAGTATGGAAACATATTGGAACCCTATCAAGAACAATCTTTTTAACCATAATCCCCATTTGATGTTGAAATCTCTGATCTAATTGTAACCAAGTTTATTATAAAGATTACAATGATGTGTTAACTTTGGCAATTGGGAGGCAAATCTTGCTATTTGATTAGTCAATACCCTAATTTTATTCAAAAGTCGCTGGTTGGCAGAGTAACAGAGAAGTAGACCGTAGTCGACAATAGGTAATAAAAAAACTCTTGAGACAATTTCAGTCGGATGGAAGAAACCAATAGTGGGTTAATTCTGTATAAAGCCCCAAGCCTTTGATGAACCTGTTTTGACAACAAAATCAATGTGAAACTCATAAGTTAAGCATTCATCCAAAATAAGCCGTAAATATTTAAAGGTAGTTACTTGTTCAGTACAATCACCCTCCCTCTAGAGTCTGTAACATTAGCTTAGGAGAAGAATTCAACTTCCGCCTCAGGCTTGAAAAAAACATAGTTTTAGTTTTCTTCCAATTTAATACCAATTTGTGACCAATAAACCAATTCTGAATTGCAACAAAATAATATGCAAGTTAATTACTTATGTCTTCAAGGTTGGTTCCGCTCATGAGGATCACTGCATCAGCATAAAGAAAAATTTGAGTATTAACACAAACTGAAGGGAAGGTATTCAAAAATAAAGAAAACAGTAAAGGCCCCAGAATTGAACCCTGAGGGAACACCCAGTGAAACTATGGCAGAAGAAAAATTCATTATTTTCGTAATTTGAGATTGATCCTTAAGATGACTCCTGGTCCACCCTAGGAGCTCAGGAGACCAACCCATATTAGATAATGCTGTTAGTAACATATTGTGGTTGAGCAGGTCAAAGGCTTTGGTGAGGTCCACAAAGGCAGCCACAGAGAAGTAGCCATAATCTGGGGCCTAGTGGACTGCCTGTGTGAACCCGACTAAGGCAGTCATTGTACTATGCACCGGCCGAAAACCATGCTGAGCTCTGGAGTCAAGCGATCATATTTCAGAATATATTCAGTCATCTGATCAGAGACAGTACGCTCCAAGATCTTAGACAAAGAAGAAAGCCAAACAAACGGATGATAATTTTTCACACTGAATGCGTCCCTGGATTTGAGAACAGGTACAACAGTGGCCTGCTCCCAAGACTCTGGGAAGCAGTTTGTGCAAAGAGAAAGATTAAAAATGATAGAAAGTGGGAAACAAAGGATGTCTGCGACGATCCTCATGAGCCTAAAGTCCATCCCATCAACACCAACATGTGGGTGAGGACTGCACCCAAGTAGGTAAGATAATACTTCAGTAGGCGAGAGTATCTTAAAATAAAATTTGGGTTGGGATATAGGCAAGATAGAATTATACCCAACAACCCTGAAGATTGGTCACAGTTGGGTCTGGGGACGTAGGTAGATAAATCCAAAAAATAACTCTCTAATTCTTCAGCTATTCTAAGGGGCTCAGTTATCACTTCAGAGTCTATTTTTAGACACTGAGGGGAAGTTGTTTTTTGTTTTCCAAGGAGCTCATTAAGTTCCACGTGTCTTGTACGTTACCAATCCCAAGATGTTTTTGTTTCTTCAAAAAATAATGCTTCTTTAAGGTTCTAATCTTAGTTTTACATTTGTTCTTGGCCTGTTTATAAAGTATTAAACCAGAAGAATCGACAGATATTTTTTTTTTTTCTTTCTTACTCCAAGTTTTGCACCTTACTGCAGCGCTGTGGCGGGGGCATCCAGCCGCTGGCCTCCACCGACCCGGAGGACAACAGGCTTAGTTGCCGCGAGGGTCCTAGCACGGCTGTTACCGGACCCCCCGATGCGATTCCATGACAGGCCTCCAGGTTGGCGGGTGTGCGGCCATCAAGCTGCTCGGTCGCACCCAGCTCTTTTCCACCCTAGATTTTTTTCCCCGGAGCTGGCTAGTGCCACGTCTTGCACTTCCACTGGCCTTCACCAGGGGCCGCCCAAGTGCGGCACAACCCTCTAGCCCACCCCAGAGGAAGGAGAGCAGTTTTGGGACGCTCAATCCAACCTCTCCCCTGCCAGCCCCCAACGGCCCAAGTCCATTCCTGAACCCGGGTCGCTGGCGTGGTGCAAGGTGTGGCGTCCAGCGCCTCAACCCTCAGCGCCACCGGGCCGAGGAGAATCTCCAGATTTTTGATCATTTTTCCATTTTTTTCTCTCTATCCCTGAGCAACTCAAGAAGATCAGAATTGACCCACTTTTGTCTATCTCCCCTAATCCTTAACTTTCTAAGAGGAACAAAAATATCGCAGATGGAGTTAAACAAAAGGCCAACAGAGCATCTTCCACCTGAGTAAATTTATCTAGGTAGGACCAATACAGATTCAGCAAAGCCTCCCTAAGCTTTCCTGTATCTAATTTCCTAAAGTTATGTTAGAAAATATAGGCGGGAGAAACCCTAGGTCTCCTGACTGACCAACAGCAATATACTGGACTGTGATCACTGATACAGTTAGCCAAGACACCAAACTGTTTAATCTTTGTCACATCAGAAATTAGTCAATTATTGACGAAAAACCAGTAGCATAATGAATCCTAGTAGGAATTTGTATACTTTGTGTTAATCTAAAATCAGTAACTGTTGCCCTAAATTTATTAACCTCCTTACCACCCCAATTCATATTAACATCTCCTAATATAGTAATCTCTCAATTTTGAGGGAGAGATTCCCTATATGTTCTCAACAAATCCAAGCCTTCTTCATGTGAACCTGGTGGTACATACAAAACCATTAAAGATGAACACTGATAAGAACCAAGTTTTTTAAGGTCAAAGTCAGATAATCACAATTAGAATGGGAAGAAAACAGTTCATCCTTAAAAACAGTGATATTTTTATTTACATAAAATAAACAGCACCCACCTCTATGACCTCTTCTATCCACCTGAAAAAGGTTAAATCCAGGTAAGGCTACCACTGAATCCTCATTTTTTGCTGACAGCCAAGTCTCTCATAAGGCTATGACATCAAAATGGTACTGTGTGGGCCAGAATACAAATTCGTCCCATTTTGCTAAAACACTCTGTATGTTAAGATGAGCAAAATTAATTGTGTGCTTTGGGAAATCAGTTACAAGAGGGACTGTTTACCATAGGGCCTGGATTTAAGTGAACAGATCCTGACATGCATTTTCACACACACACTGATCCATTCTTTTGTTTCAGGATGATGAGGCTTTATTCGGTGTGCAGTGCCTAGATTTCTGTCCTCATTTGCAGCTACTGCATTGTATTTCCACTTTTCCCTTTGGTGTCAGTTTGCTGGACTCCCTTCCAGCTCTGGTACAATTCTTCTCTCTCTGATACAAATTTTCTTTCTCTCTTTTTTTTTTTTTTTTTTTTTTTTTGACAGGAGCCACTACCCATATTATATCTCAGATTTATAACACGATATCACCCGGAAACAGTGGCAAGACCTGGCAGGATTAAAATGGATGATTCAATTTATAAAACATTTTCCGGACCCCCTCCTTGGTCATCACAGACATTTTCATTTCTTACAGAATTATCTAATGTAGTGTTTATAGTCAAGGCCTATCTCCCAACTTTATAGGCAGTTGTCCAGTAGGGCTGCGGCCAGTTGCTCTTCGACAACATATTATTGGCAGCAGGCGGCAGATCTTTCATACAATTCTATAACCTGGGAATCCATATGGAAGAATAACTATCAATTTGTAAAGCAAGACTGACTGCGTCTAATCAGGTTTAATATCCTCCATATTATACACCAACTAAGTTGCACCGTATGGGGAAAAAACAAAGTGGAGCCTGTCAGAGATGCCACCAAGAGCCTGGGTCCCTGTTACACATGATATGGACTTGCTCCATAATTCAAAGCTTCTGGCAAAAAATAAGACTTCTTGAAACCCCTATTTGGAGACATTGCCAATTTCAACATAGAAACATGTGTACTTGGTAACCTCTCAACCCTTATGCCGCAGGCACATAAATACTATATGGTTCTTACCCTGCTGTAGCACTGCTTCTTGTCCTGAGATATTGGATTAAAGATACTGCACCTCCGTTTAGAGAACGGATACAGGAACTTCATGTAGCTTATAATGCAGGCAGAGCAATAGCCCTGCAATATCATATTTTACATGTTTTTAATAACAGATGGGAGCAGTTTACATGCTTCGTAGCTGACAGGTACAAGGATACAAGGATTCTTAAGAGATTAATAGCCCAACTTCCGTGTGCAAGAAATAGATGTGTTGGATTAGATATAATCAGTATATCATAGTTTGTCCTACAGGAGACGAAATGTTGATGTGAATTTTTGCCCACCTGATATTTCCTAGGGAAGGGGTAGAAGTCTGGGGTTTAGGTAGGGAAGCAAGATTTTGGCTATGCTATAATGTTTATAAATGATTGTGGACAAGGGGGGGGCATGAGGGAGGGGGAGGGCATTTAATGAGTTAAAAATCTGATGTTCGATGCTGCAATGTGATGTACTATTTGTTAACAAAAGAAAAATGCCAATAAAGCTTATTAAATTAAAAAAAAAAAAAAGAAAAACATTCGGCTTCAGCATGAGGAAGGGGAGAAAATAATTTGATGGGGCTAACTCCCTATTCAAGGAGCTAGGAATGAATCGCTACAGATTTGTTACTGGTCAGACTGAAGGTGCATTATGGCAGTAAGACCTTTCTGTTTTCCAGGCCAGCCAGTGCTGGAAAGCTAGCGGAAAAAAATAGGTTAATGCTCAGTCAGGGTGGATTGAAGCCGTCTCCGATGCTAAGTTGAAGGTCTAAAATGGATGCTGCCCAGATAAGACCCTTGCATTATGCTTAAGTGACTTAATGTGTACCTGATTGATCTTTTGCACTGTTTGGTATAGGCTGCACTTTCGGGGGCCTTCTTTCTATGGAGTACGTTGGGAAATCTTTGGAAGCTGGATGCGGAATAGGGAGTGGCCATGGTGTGTGTGTATGTATGTGTATGTGTATGTGAAAATGTATATTTTGGAATGTGTGTAATTGAGTGATAGCCATATGGTCATCATAGCACTGTGAGTGCTTTTTGGTTAGCTCTGTACACCCCCTCCCCACACACACTCCTCCCTGCGGTGGTTTCCCGCCAACTCAGACTAGGCTTACTGCCTGTGGAATACACAGATGCCTCCAGTGAACATTTCGTAGTTTGACAATGTATGATCCTCTTTGGGTTATCTCGGTCATCAGTTGACACCGTATGCTTCCAATGAACATGTTGCAGTTTTTTTTTTTCTTTGTATGCCCTCTTCTCTCCGCCAAACTCTCATTCTTCAGGAGTCTCCATTGGCCTTGTTCGTCTCTGCTCCTTCTAACCGGCAACCAGTGCAGTCCATCCCCCCCACGGAGCCTTGGTTATACCCCCCCAGGCGGGTACAGGGTGGGGCTCTTACACCCCGATGTGTCTGTATTTCATCGGGGGATGCTGAGTACTAGTACGGTAGGGGCATTGGGGATCGTGGGCAGGGAGCTCCGCTTCACTGGGAGTCCCGCGGGGTATTTCCTGGATTTCTGTTGTCCTCCCCCCTGAGGACATAGACACACAAGGAGAGCCAATGGGTGAGGCATGTAATGACATGCAATCTCCTCCCGGCTCCTGGTCTACGTCCTCCCCTCCCATTGGCTGTACCAGCTGCACAGACACCCGTGGTCACCCGGGTGGTGGTAAAGTAGCGGAACAGGCAATCCTCCCCGGAGAAGGAGAGTGGCCGATGGGTGCTCAATCCTTCTCCCTCCGGCCGGCCCTCCAGTTACCCGAGTCCGTTCCCGAACACGGGTCACTGGCGCCGCGAGCGGTAAACCTACCGCTGCGCCGATGGGCCGGCCTAACATTTTGCAGTTTGAAACTGTATGATGATCTCCTGGGTAATTTCAGTCATCAGTTGATACCATAGGAACTTCACCATTGGTGAAAAGGAATCCACACGGAAGATTTTCATCAGTACAACTGGGGCCGCCTACGCTGTCTATGTCCGTCGATGTCACCAACTCTATAAAGACATGAGCGGCCCTGTCCCCTCATTAGTTCTTTTCTGCCATCGACTCACTCTCATGGGTTTCTGCAGAAGTGCTGATGCAGTTTTTTGCGCCATTTTTGCCTACTTCCCCCCCAGTATTTTTCTGATGCTTTTTTGTTAAAGAGATTCTTCTGATTTGTTTGTCAAGAGTTAATCCTTTGACTTCTCTATTTTGTCACTGTGGAAAGAAGATTGACTCCACAGATAAACATTCTCTTTCTCTCGCTCTCTCTCTCTCTGGTCTTGGGCCTGAACACGAAGTTTCCGACAGTGAGCTCTGCCAGAAGTTTAATCAGACAACTCTCAGGCAACGCAGAAAGGCTCTTAAAAATTTTCTGATGGATCATAAAGTAGCCATTTCCAGGCAGGGGTCCTCCAAGGTCTCAGCCTCTCAGTCGCAGACTAGATTGTCGAGCTCCCAGGCCTCCAATGCCTGAGACAAACCCTTGGGGGGGGGGGGGGGTCATAAAAAAGACTGAGATTGTGACCACTCTCCCCGGTGTCGATCTGGTTTCCTGACAGCCTGTTCTCCTCCTTTGGGGAATCCTTGTCGGCTGCACTGACCTTAAAACCTCTGTCCAGGTTTCTATACCTACCAGATCCATACCAACAGCACCTCCAACTGATTCTCAGGGCGGCTGGCCATCGACCTCCAAGGTCATCTGCCCCTCCTTCGTCGACGACAGGCTCATTGTCGACTCTCACACTGAGGCCTGCCCGTTCTCCCTCCAGGGCTACAGGTCCTTCGGATACTCAGGATTCAGCAGGTGGGTCGTCGACACCTGTGCCGTTGACCCCCCCCCCCCCCGTTGACAAACACTGTCTACTTGAACGAAGTCTTGCTTAAATTCACTGATGTGATTGTACAGCAGCTGGGCACCTTTAAGCCACCCATGCTGATGCCCTCGATGGCAGCTTTGTCGTCGACACCTACTTGTCGGCTGTGGGAAGCTCCCTGTGGGCCATCATCAGTGCATCCGACACTGGACCTACATTTAGAAGAGATCGATGTCAAGGAGGAGTACCACTGAGACCTCATTCTTCCTGGTGATGAGGGGGAAGAAGAGGAAGAGATCCTGCTCTCTGACAGACCTACTGCATCTTCTGTCAGTGAGGACTCAGTGAAGCATACTTACAGGTCTCTGGAGGGTTCCACATTTTTCAGTGTGATGAAGCAGTTGTCCTCAACCATGGGCTTCCGTACTGAAGAAGAGGATGCCACCAAAAAGGAGCTGGTGGACTTCTAGGAGATCCTGAATATCCCCCAGAAATCATTTCTCCAATCCTGCCTGCTCTGAGGAATGCAGCCTGGCACAGACCAGACATGGTGCTAGCTATACCCTGCAAGGCAGATAAACTCTGTCATGCCCCCCAACAGCTCCCCTGCTATGCTGCCCAGACCGAGACTGACTTGGTGGTCATCAAGGCAGCTCATGACAGGTTTAAGCACCTAAACACCTTAGTTCCCTTCCCACAGATAGAGTTGCAGAATTGACCTCTGGGGAAGGAGAGTGTATGCTTCCTCCACCCTGGGTTTGAGGATAGCAAACTACCTCTCACATGGTAAAATATCAAAATGCCAGTTGGGGGAAAAGGGCAAGGCCACGGCACAGACCCTTCCAGATGGCACACAGAAGCAAGAGCTGCTCCAGTGCCACCAAGCAGCTGAGGATGTTAGCAAGCACCTGCTTGTTGTCTGCGATATGGCTGACACCATTGCCAGGCAGGGCAGCCACCACGGGCATATGCCTATGTAGGCACTCCTGGCTCAGAGTATCCAGGTTCACTGCTGATGTACTGCAAAAAGTGCTTAAAGCCCCCTATAATTACTGGTGAACATAAATATCAACCGGATTACTGTTTTGTTAAAAATGCATATCACCAGGTTTTCGGGTTATTATGCTGCAAAGGCAATAATAACCAGAAATCCTGTATGACTGTATTGTTCTGTTGTCTGTAACCACTGTATTTGTGTTAATCCTGAAACAACTGTATATGATCTGAAATCTGTATTTACTGTACTGGTGTTTCTGTATCATTAGTCCTCCCTGACGTGGAACCTTTGTAACTGAACATGTTCCGAAACCTGTAACCACTGTATTTGTGTTTTGCTATGTTTGTCCACCCAGACGTGGAACCTTTGTAAAAGAGCTCACACTCAAAGGTTTTTTCCGAATATTCATAAATAAATAAATAAAATCCGGTTGATATGGCACTTCATAATAACCCAAAATCCAGTTGATATGACATTCCCCAAAGAAACTGTTGGATTCCATTGTTTCATAAAAAGTATTTCAACTGCAGCATTTTCAGCTGTGTTTTATTCATGTACGGTTCAATTTCTTCAAAAATAAAACTGCATTCTAGCTAAAAAACATCATTTCTAGGGACATGGATATGTTGTTCATCCACACTGTCTGGCAGGTTCCTTGCCGCTTTAAATCTTGCCGGAAGGTCTTCAAGCTGGCTCCTACCACCCACCCGAGTGGTAAAACTCTCGGCTCCGCCCCATGATTTTTCTTACTGATTGGAAGCTCAGGTTCCCTCCTTAACGCTGTGCATATAGACTGGATCCTAATTCTTCGGTTTGCCCGAAACTTATTCTTAAATTTTCAAGACTTAGGTCAAATTACTCTCTCACGGCTGCGATGGACAAATAGACTCCTGGTTTGAGGCGGTGCCCATGTGGGCAGAAAATGTCCAGGACGGATCCGCACTCCATGTGTGTCTACTGTCTCGGCCTAGACCATGACCCGCAGGCCTGCGAGTTATGCTGTTAGTTTTCGGCCAACATCCTGGAAGACCACGCTGCCCACTGGTGAAGTCAAAGGAGTCCCATTGGGCGGTGTCCGTAGCTGCTGGCTCGGCTGAGCAACTCGAGCAGATGATCGCCCTCGAGGAGGAGGCGGCACAGGCCGCATCATCCTCTTCCTCGGTCGGGCATTTATCCCGCGCTCTTTGGGATCCTCCTACACAGCTTCTTTTAAGGAGCTTTGCCATTCCCTTTCTACAAAGGGAGAGGGGCCATTGGGACATTCTTCTCTGTCCAGAAAGAAGGACCCGAAAGGTAAGTCCTACCGACGGCGTTTGTGGGAGTGGGAGAGGTCCCCTTCCCCAGACACCCGACATTCTACTTCGGTCGAGGATGCGGCTAAGGTCGCTGGCTTCACGTTGTCCCCGTCAGGTCAGCCGGCCGAGACACCCGTCGACGCGGTCGAGATTTTTCGCGACCCGTCGGACGGGCTGTCGACTGGTGAAGCTGACAACCCTTCCTTCACCGGTTCCCCCGGTGGAGACCGAGAAGTTGCCTGCGCCTCCTGTGCCGGGGTCCCCGGTCAAGGCTTCTGAGCTGAGGGAAGAGCAGGTGTCCCCGGCCCCTTCCCAGACCTGTCCTTGGGAACACTGAGGAGCTCGGTCTCGGTCTCGGACATCGTCTCGGTCCAGCCGATCCCACCGACATTGGCGGTCTCGGTCTTGGCACCGAAGTAAGCGGCACCGCCGCTCGTCCTCGTCTTCCTCCTTGGAAGAGGAGAGGCTTCGGCGCAGATTGCGTCGATGCTGTGAGGACCTGATGTGGCAGCAGTTACTTCTGTCCGGGAATAAGCCGACGCATTCGCCTTCCCCGCCATCAAGTGTTGTCACCGAATAGCTGAAACAACCCCTCGCAGTGATCGAGTGTACCCAAGCCCAGGCCAGTTGGGCAACCAGCTACCCGGCAATTGTGGTGGAACCTCCGCCTCCACAACCAAAATCGGGGGCGCTGACCAAGGCCTCTCGGTCGGGTCAGGGTCTGCCCCACAGGTTGTCGGTCACCCTCACTTCCGACCATCCTCGGCTGGTGGAGGGTGGCTTAGGCCCCAGGCGACTCCTCCCTGTTCTCCAGGCCCATTGACCTCGAGTCCTCTGGGGCCAGTTGATGGATGAAGGCCCATCGTCCTCTATGGGTCTGCTTCGGCTCATCTATGAGTCCACTGGGATGCAGCTCGAGCCCGCATCCAAGTGGGCCAAGTATCCCCTAACGGAGATACTGGACCAAGGGGATTCGCCCACGGAGGCCTTTCCGGTGGCTGAAGCCATTGTTGGCCCAGCCTTGGAGCTCTGGCAGCGGCCGGCTTCCTCTCTGCACTCCGGTCAGGATGGCCGGAAGATCGCGGTCCCCTACTGGCTCTTTGTCCATTTTGAACACCCCTCACCGAGGGTTGGTCACTGATGACGTTTTCTGGTGTTCTGGGAGGCTAGGGATATGGATAAGCCCCTGACAAGGAGTCCAAAAAGCTGGACTATGCCGGCGCAAAATGTACGCTGCGTCCTCCCTTGGCCTCCACCAGGTCAGCTCGGCCGTGCTGATGGCACACTTCTCCCATGCCCTCATGGGCTTCCTGGATGAGGTGATCCCTCATCTCCCGGCCGACCTGCAGACCACGGTCAAGCAGGTAGGGGACCAGGGAAGGACAGTGGCAAAACAGCAGCTCCAAATGACTCTGGGCATTGGAGACTCCTGTGCCAGATCAGTTGTGGCCGCAGTGGCCATGCGCCGCAGAGCATGGCTGAGGATATCCACCTTCACGGCGGATACCCGGCATAAACTGACGGATGTCCCTTTCCTGGGGACCGACCTCTTCGGCCCTGGAGTGGAAGGTCACCTCCAGCGTATCAAAGTCCAGTGCCATTCTGGACTTTTGTCACCTCCGCTCAGAGGGACAAAGGCTGCCGTCAGCAACAGCATAAGTCCTTTCGTCCTTCGGCCCCTGCGGCATGTCCGGCCCAACAGCACCAGCATCAGGACCAGCAGGATTGCACTTGGCACCCCAAAGCCAAGCCTGCGGCTTCCTCTAATAGGAAGCAGGGAGGAAAAGGCCCAGGAGGTCCCTCGGCCAGTCCCTCCTCCAAGCCTGCCCAGTGATAGATTGAGGGGGTGTCGCCTCCAGCCTCGTCACTCCCCACTGGGTCCCCCCCCGGTGGGGGGACGGCTCCGCCACTTCCTTTCTACCTGGTCTGCTATCACCACGGACCGCTGGGTGTTGGAGGTGGTAGGAAAGGGCCTGCCCGGAGTTCGAGCAGGCCCTGCCCTTCCGAGCCGTCTCCCTCGGGGGCAACGGGGTCCGCAGCCTCTCTGTCGGCTTGCCGAGCCGATATCGCCCTGCTCCTCGAAAAAGAGTTGATCAGGAAGGTGGCGGATCTTCCTCCAGACCCGGGGTTTGTGTCCAGGTACTTCCTGGTCCCAAAACGGACGGGGGGCTGGCGCCCCATTCTCGACCTGCACGACCTGAACAGGTTCCTAAGGTCTCGAACCTTCAGGATGGTCACTCTGGCTCAGATAATCCCATCCTTGGAACGAGGCGTGTGGTTCTGTTCTCTGGACCTCCAGGACGCGTTCTTTCACGTCCCAATCCATCCATCCCACCAGAGATTCCTTCGCATCAGGGCAGAGGGATCCCTCTACGAGTTCTGGGCCATGCCCTTCGGCCTTTCCCTTGCTCCCAGGGTCTTCACCAAATGCATGGCAGTGGTGACAGCATTCCTGCGGCGCCGAAGGGTCCAGGTGTACCCTTACCTGGACGACTGGCTGATTGCAGCCCCCTCCAGAATGGAGGTGGAGCGGTCCAGGGCTCTGGCCCTCCAGGTTTGCTCTCGGGTTGGCCTCCTCATCAACGAGGCCAAGTCGGAACTCATGCCAAAGCAGGTGATCCAATTCATCGGGGCAGAGCTCGACTCTCTTGAGCCAGAGCATGGCTCCTGGCAGACAGGGCCGAGGTTCTTTCCTCCTTTGCCCAGTCATTTCAGGTTGGGCAATTGCGCCCTACCTGGGACTTCCTACGCCTCCTGGGCCTCATGGCAGCCTGCACCAGCGTGGTCTGTTGGGCCTGTTGGTACATGCGTCCCCTTCAATGGGGGCTGGCCAGCCAGTGGTCACAGGACTTCGATCCTTTGGATCAGCTAGTGACAGTGACCCAGGGGATGTGGAACGCTCTCCGGTGGTGGACCGTTCCAGCACACCTGCAGGAGGGCATCCCGTTTATCTGCCCTGAGCCGACGGTCTCTCTATCGACCGATGCCCCTCTGATGGGTTGGGGTGCCCATCTGGGGGAGCACAGAGTGCACGGCCTCTGTTCCCCTCGGGAGTCCCGATGCCCCATCAACCTGCTGGAGCTTCGAGCGGTTCGTCTAGCCCTCACCGCCTTCCGCTCCATTTCTACGGGGTCAAGTGGTTCAGGTCCAGACGGACAATACCACGACCATGTACTACCTAAACTGCCAGGGTGGGATGCGCGCCATGCCTCTGAGCAGGGAAGCTTTCTGCATTTGGTCACTTGTGCGCAGCCTGGAGGCGGATCTCCTTGCCATCCATGTGGCAGGAGCCTCCAACACTCTGGCCGATGCCCTAAGCCGGATAGGGGCTGCGTCCCACGAGTGGTCTCTCCTGCCGGAGGTAGTACAAGATCTGTTCTCCCACTGGGGCACGCCCCAGGTGGACCTGTTTGCCTCCAGAGAGAATGCAAAGCTGAGATTGTTTCATGCCCGCCCCCCTCAGCAGGGCTCGCTGCAGGGGGATGCCTTCTCGAGGTCGTGGACCCCAGGCCTCTTCTATGCCTTTCCCCCATTTCCCTTGATCCACAAGGTGCTTCTCAAGGTAAGGAGGGACAAGGCACAGGTGATTCTGGTAGCCCCAGACTGGCCCCGCCAGTTCTGGTATCCAGATCTCCTCAGTCTGAGCTCCAGGCTCCCGAGGCGGCTTCCAGCCTGCCTGGACCTGATCTCAGTCAATCATGGGAAGGTATTCCATCCGGACCTTCAATCCCTGCCCCTGACGGCCTGGTTCCTGAGCGGCTAGAGTTCCAGGCCTTGGGTCTTTCCAACGAGGTCCTCTGCATCATTGAGGTGTCCCATAAGGAGTCGACCAGAAAATGCTATGCCTTCAGAAGGAAGAGATTCTCCATTTGGTGTCAGGGCAAGGGCCTGGACCCTTCCTCCTGTTCCTTGGCAAGCATTCTGGACTACCTGTGGTCCCTTTCTCAGCAAGGGCTTCGGTCGACGACCCTTAAGGTGCATCTGGCAGCCATCTCTGCTTACCGGGCGTGGGCTGGGAAGCAGTCGGTGGCACAGGAGAAGGTGGTCGGGCGCTTTTTCAAAGGCCTTGATCACATATCCCCCCTCCGGTGCGAGAACCTCCACCTCTGTGGGATCTACTGCTGGTATTGGCTAAGCTCATGGGCAAGCCATTCGAACCGATGCACAGGTGTGACATCTCTCACCTGTCGTGGAAGACTGCCTTCTTGGTGGCTATCACATCAGCCAGAAGGATGGGAGAGCTCCAGGTGCTTTCCATAGAGTCTCCTTATCTGGTCTTCCACAGAGACAAGGTTGTCCTGTGCCCCCACCCGAAATTCCTTCCGAAGGTGGTGTTGGAGTTTCACCTTAACCAGGTGTTGACTCTGCCGGTGTTCTACCCCAGTCACACCTCGGAGGTCAATATAGGCTCCATACTTGGACCCTAGAGAGCGCCACTTACCATAGGGAGCGGACGGCCGGGTTCGGGGAGAGGTTCGCCAGCTGTTTGTCACCTCCGCTGAAGCTGCATCTGGCAGACCTGCAGCCAAGTGGACGATAGGCAGGTGGGTCACCTCCTGCATAGATCTCTGCTATAGGTTGGTGGGCATGGAGCCCCCCAGAGGGATAAGAGCTCATTCTACCCACCATACCGCTGCATCGGTGGCTGCTTCCAGGGACGTCCCTATCCAGGAAGTCTGCAGGGCTGCTACTTGGAAGTCAGCACACACCTTCATCACCCACTACCACATCGACCTTGAGTCACACCGGGATGCTGGTTTTGGGGCCTCAGTTCTCCAGTCTTTATTTCCTAAGTAGGGGGTGTGCGCTTTGCCTTCCTCCTCCCGGAGAATTGCTAGGAGTCTGCCAGACAGTGTGGATGAACAACATATCCATGTCCCTAGAAATACAGGTTACTCACCTGTAACAGGAGTTCTAGGAATGGTATAGTTGTTCATCCACCAACCTGACTTCCAGCAGGCTAGATCTGGCGTCATAGGGCAGAGCCGAGAGTTTTACCACCCGGGTGGGTGTGAGGAGCCAGCTTGAAGACCTTCTGGCAAGATTTAAAGCGGCAAGGAACCTGCCAGACAGTGTGGATGGACAACGTATACCATTCCTAGAACTCCTGTTACAGGTGAGTAACCTGTATTTTCTTTCGAGCTGCTAGAAATACAGTCTAAACCTCCACACCAGCAATTATAAAAAATGAAGGCTAGGTAAGTTTGATGTTATGGATTTTTTTCACACACCCATGGTGTGTGATGACCACATAAACCTCTCAAGCTTCGCTGTCGAGGTTTATGGGTCATCACACACCTTGGGTGTGTGATAAAATCCATAACACACACTTACCTATCCATTATTCTCTATTTGATAGCACTAAACTGTTTGGCCCTGATGTCCAGGATATTATTAATGATCTACAGGCCTCGGGCAGGGCCCTGAAGTCTGTTCACACCGAGTAAGGCCTCACCTAGAGTACTCCGTGCAGTTCTGGAGGCCAAACCTGAGAAATGACATAAACAGGGTGGAGGCGGTTCAGAGAAGGGCGACAAAGATGGTACATGGCTTGCACCACAAAGCATATGAGGAGAGACTAAGGGACCTTAATATGTGCTCACTGGAGGAAAGGAGAGAGTGGACGGGACATGATAGAAATGTTCAAGTACTTTAAGGGCATAAACAAGGTGCAGCGGGGAGACTTTTACAGTGTAGAAGAAGTACTGGAACGAGGGGGCATGATATGAAATTGGAAGGGGGGTAGATTAAGAGGAAATGTGAGTTTTTCTTCCCAGAGAGGATAGTGGACGCTTGGAATAGTCTGCCACAAGAGGTGGTGGGAGCAAGCACAGTGATTTTAAACGTGCCTGGCAGGGGTGTAGCCAGGGATTTCAGATCTGCACAACAAGTGGACTTACTGCTACCCTCCCACCCAGGTGTAGCCAGACAATATACAAATATATACCAGGACCATGTTTGTTGCCTCATTTGGCACAATAAATACAACTTTTGTATTTCATGACAGTGGTTGTTGCCATGCATTGTTCCCCAAGACACCCACATACCAGCCCAGAGCCTGTAAAGTTGTATTGTCTTTGGGATGCAGAGTATTAGTGACCAGTCCTTCTAGTTTTGACTCCTATGAATAAAATTACAGAAAGGTTCAGTATTTTCTTTTAGTTTTCATGGAAAATGGAAGTAGTTCAGAGCTTATTTTCTACCCCCCCTTAAATAAAATTGCACACCATGGAGTGCTTGAAGTATGCCTGCCTACACCCATGGTGCCTGGGACCGGCACAAGGGAACTTTGAGGTGGGAATGGAGTGATGAAAAGCCTTTGACCACATACCTGTAGGGTCAGAGGCCGCATACAAGTATAGGGTTTACGGGCAGACTAGATGGGCCTAGTGGTCCTTATCTGCTGACAGTTTCTGTGTTTCTGTCTTACCATACTCAATTGAGAGGTAGAGGGCGCCCTCCCTTTCGCAAAGCACCCAGTAGGCCCAGTACGGCCTTCCAGCCCTAAGGGAAACTCAGAGCCCCAGCGGCCTTGCCTGCCCCTTCCAGCACTGGAGCTGCAGCCAAGTGCCCCAGAAATAAGGGACCAGCCCAAGCGGTTGACTTAGCCTCCGCTTTACTCCTTGCCGGATCCCCCCCACCCTTTCTGTTGCTGGACCAGGAGGTGGTCGGAGGACGGTTCTCCCTCCATCTGAATCAGTGGGAACCACAATTCCAGATGCATGACTTCCGCAGATCATAGAGAAGGTTCATACACTGGAGCTCATCGAGCAACCTCCAGAAACCGCATCTCCACCCTCCAGTTACCCCCCGGCTCACCTATTTGTTCTCCGGGAGGAGGTGCAGTCTTTTCTACACAAACAGGCCATCAAGCCAGCTCCCAGGCACCTGATAAATAAGGGGTTCTATTCCAGTTTTTTTCTGGTACCCAAAAAGACCGTCTGTCTGTCTATCTGAGGCCCATTCTAGACCTAAAGGATCTCAGTCTGTACATCCAGTACAAAAACTTTGGGATGGTTACCTTATTGTACCAAATCCCCTCTTCAAAACAGGGGATTGTCTCTGTTCACTGGACATGCAGGATGCTTACCTGCACATTTCAGTCTTTTCTCCTCACAGGAAGTTACTCCATTTTGTGTTTCAGGGTTAGCATTATGAGTTTAAAGTGCTGCCTTTTGGCTTGTTCTCTGTGCCACGAGTATTTACCAAATGCTTAGCAGAGGTAGCAGCAACTCTAAAAAGGGAGGGACTGTATGTGTTCCCTGGTCTGGACTATTGGCTGCTAAAGGCCCCATCCAGGGAACATCTTTTGTTAACTCTGGAGAAAATTCTCCAACTTTTCCATTTCCTGGGCATCACCATCAGTCTGCCTAAGTTGGTTCTGGTACCGTCCCAAAGGCTACAGTACATAGGATCGGTTCTAGACTCAGTCCAAGGGAAGGCCTTCCTGCCCCAAAGCAGGGCAGAGTGCCTTATCACCCAAGCTCAGGAAGTCACTTGGAGCCACCACGTTCCTGTCAGGGTGTACCCAAGACTGTTGGGCTGGATGGCAGCTGCCATACCCACTGTTCCACTGGCCAGGCTTTATATGTGTGTCTTCCAGTGGACCCTATGGGTGTAGTGGGACCAGAGCACGGACAAGTTGGACCATCCAGCTGTGGTCTCTTCCCCAGTCTGCAAGGTACTGTGGTGGATAGACCCCTCCAATCTGCATCAAGGAGTCCCATTCCAGATCTCCTCCCCGCAGCAGATCCTCACCACGGATGCCTCGAGTCTGGGCTGGGGAGCACACCTGGGTCCTTTTCAGACCCAGGGCTCTTGGTCCCAGTTGGAAACCTGCTTGCATGTTGGTGTCCGGGAGATGAGAGCGGTGATGTATGCCATGCAGGCTTTTCAGGAACACCTTGCTCCAGGTCAGCTGCTGCTGCAGTCAGACAGGTTGAATGTAGTATACAACATCAATAAGCAGGGGGGGACTCGTTCTTACTCCCTATGCAGGCAGGCCATGAGAGTGTGGTACTGGGTGCTGGATCACGATCTAACACTCTTGGTGGTCCAAGTGCAAGGCATATAACTGAACTCAGTCCAGCATGCAGCATGCACGACTGGGAGCTCCCCTCATCCATTGCAGAAAACTTGTTCGACTGATGGGGTCACCCAGAGTTGGATATTTGTGCGTCCCCTCAACGCAAAACTGCCCAATTCCTGCTCACTAGATTCAGAGCCTGAAGTTTTCTGACGAGACGCATTGTCCCTCTTCTGGCGTGGGAGATTTCTTTATGGCTTCCTTCAGTTTCCTCTAATTCAGAGGGTGGTCATCAAACTGCAGATGGAGGGGGCCAGCATGATTCTGGTAGCTCCATTCTGGCCTTGGTAGATATGGTTCCCCCTGCTTCAGCAGCTGGAGGAGGACCCTCTGGTCCCTCTCCCCCTCTGCAGGAATCTGCTGACCCAGGCTCAGGGAATCCTGGTTCACCCCAACCTCGAGTCCCTCCATCTGCATGCTTGGCTCCTGAGGACATAGCCATCGCCAGGTTTGGAGTCTCGAACAGAGCAGCGGACGTCCTTGTGGCCGCCTGGAAGCTTTCCACTCGAGCTACATATGACATGAAGTAGAAGTGGTTTGCCATTTGGGCTGCCAGACATAGTTTGGACCCTTTCACCTGCCCAGTGAACCACATCCTGGACTACCTGATCTCTGTCAGACTCTGGTCTCCAGTACGTCTTCCCTCAAGGTGCATCTTTTGGCTATTTCTGCCTTTCATGAGCCCGTAGCGCATGATTGCTCAGCTGGATGTCTCCTGTACCTTTCTCGGGGGCATCCTGCATCTACCCCCCCCCCCCGCCAAATCCATTCTCCTGTCCCGGCTTGGGATTTTAATTTTATTTTGGAGAAGTTGACCTGTCTCCTTTTGAGCCAGGCGCAACTTTTGATCTGTGCCTTCTGTCTTGGAAAGCTTTATTTTTTTTATTTGCCATTACTACTTCTCGAAGAATTTCAGAACTTCAGGCCCTCTGGTGCGAGGAGCCTTATTTGATTTTTCACAAAGACAGGGTGTCTTTGGGCACAAATCCTAAGTTTCTCCCTAAGGTGGTCACCTAGTTTACACCCAACCAGTCTGTCCACCTTCCTGTTTTTATTTTTCTGATCATGCCAATCCAGGGGGAACACTGCTCCATACGTTAGGTGTGCGCAGAGCTTTGAAGTAGTACCTGCTTCACACCAAGGATTGTTGAAAGTTAAAGTGGTTGTTTCCTTCACCCCAAGCAGAGAGGGCACTTCAGTTTCTAAACAATGTTTATCCAAACGGTTGGCAAATTGCATTGTTTTTTGCTACAAGTACGGCAAAGATTTGCCTGGTGCTGTCAAGGCTCATTCCACCAGAAGCTTGGGGCTACCTCTGTGGCTTGTTTCCTAGGTTTCTCGGCCGCAGACATCTGTGCGGCTGCCACCTGGAGTACCATCCATGCTTTCACCAAGCACTACAGTCTGAACGTTGCCTCAAGAGCCCGTGCAGGTTTTGGCAGGGCTGTACTGCAGGGCTTCCTGTCTTGCGTTTGTGAAGAGCCCTCCTCCGAGACTGTCTGTCTGTACCTGTAACTGCTTGAGACTCGTTCCTGTGGTGTCACCTGATGACTGAGATGCCCTCGAAGAAGATAGAACAATTACATAAGAACTTACCGTAACAGTAGATCTTCGAGGAGATCTCAGTCATCAGGTCTGCTTTCCCTCCCACCATCCCCCTTTTTGGGGCTCTTGTCTAGGAACTGGTTGTCTGGCATATCCAGCTTTTCACATAGATCTGGGCACCTCTTTCTGTCTGTCTGTCTGTCTGTCTGTCTGTCTCTCTCTCTCTCTCTCTCTCTCTCTTTCACCCTCCCCCTCCCTTTCCTCAGTTCCCCATGGTTAGGGCTATACTCCCTTTGCCTCCTGTGGGAAAGCACTGAGGAGGGAGTGGGTCCACTCATGCCTTTTATAGGGTTGGTAACATCAGTGGACATTGACAATGTGGCCAGCCCCAGTTGTACTGCTGAAAACCTTCCATGTGGATTGTCTTCCCTGATGATGAAGTTATAAGCATAGACTTTGACGGCAGATAAGGACCGCTTGGCCCACCTAGTCAGCTCTTTTCCCTGCCTGTTGGATAAGCTGCAGATCCTAGTTAACCAGTGTGACATAGACAGCCAGCTCTGAGTGCTCGAGTGCTGTATTAATTTTTTTTATTTACATATAAAATATGTGATGGGAAGGTCAGTTTGAGGAAACTGTCTTACTGGAACCGACACATCAAAACCCCCCAGGGACAAGTTCAAAGGACAGGAGGTATTTTAAATTGCAGAGTTGTTGGGTGCAATTACCTTGTCAGTTTGCTTTCATCCCAGAAAATAAGATTAGCCATTCATAATTCCCTCAGGAGAAGTCCTTTGACTTGCAGTAGTTCTCAGGAAGAACTTGTGGGGAGGGGTGTTGGAGAGAAGCCAGAATGGACATTGAAGAGAAGTTGATGTCTGAATCAGGGTGGACCCAGACGAATTTCGAAGGTCCAATATACATTTCCCGGGGAACCCTTGAATTGCATCAGAGAGACCTTTTGAGGTGTAGATTCCAAGGTCCAGACGGGATTAAAGAGGCAAATACAGTTTTGCTTTGAATACAGTGACTTAGGTCAAAGGAACTTTTGAGATGTATGTGTAGCAGAGCAAAACCCAGTTCTGACCAGTTAAATTATGTTTTTTAAATATTTTATTTGGACATCCTGTATGGTAAAATATAGATTTTGATACACCAAAGCTCATGACCTCATGAGAAGGTTGGCTCAGAACTGTGTTTTTAATTGCTGAGAGAACCTGACAGAGACACAATACAATATTGCTGACTGAGAGAAGGGAGACCATCAAAGCACTGAAGTAAGGACCTTAGACAAGATTAGTCTGAAGTTATTAATTGTAGGAACTGCACTTTTACTTGTTTGTTTTAAGGCTGTATGTGTTGGGATATATATTTGTTCTGTAATTATTGTTCTGTTTTGATATTTTAAAGTAAAGAGATTAGAGAACTCTATCCATTTCCCAGTTTGGTATACAATAAGCCCATACACAGTGTTACTTATAACCTTTTAAAAGCTCCACTTAAAATAAAAAGAAATGTCAATGCACTCCAGACAGTTCCGTTGTATAATCTCTTGCATAGAGTTCTAAGGGTTCATTTGAAAGACATGGTTGGGTGCCCGTAGGCAAGGCTATCTGGCCCTCCGAAGACAGAATTATGTGAGCCTGATAATTGGGTACGCTAACAAGAGGTTATCAGTTTGAATCCCTCCAGAGTTTGAGACTAAGGTGACTTGAACCCACAAAACAGACAAGAGGGTTACCTTGTCTGTTACACTGTACACAGATCATATGCTCAGAGGTTGGCACTTTGGGAGTAGAGGGTTGACTGGCTGAGCGAGTTTGTGACAACCAACAGCCTACTTCCTTCTACCCCCCACTATAATTGCCTTATGTCGGTCCCATGCATTCTTGAATTCTCCCACGATTTTGTGTCCCACGACCTCCTCAGGAAGACATTCCATACATCCACCACCCTCTCCGTGAAAAAATACTTACTCACATTGCCCCAGAGCTGTCCCCCCACTCCCCTCATCTTCAGATTGTGCCCCCTTGTTCTTCTATGGTGTCACCCGATGACTGAGAGCCCCTCGAAGGTCTACTGTTACGGTAAGTTCTTACGTAACTGTTCATGTATAGTGCACTTTGTTTGCCTAATAATGTGTAACCTGTGATAAGAATCCTAAACTGTACCATGCTGTTAAGTTATAATCTCTGTTTGTATGTACCTAAATGTTTGTGTACCTGACTCTGAATCCTTTGAATATAGGCACCTATCGAAAGGCCTTTATGCTAAATAAAAGTAAACTAACACAGATTTCACATGAAGCAGCAGAGTGGGTAATATGTCAGAACGGAACATTCAGTCTTGTAAGTGCAGTATTTTTCTGTGTGACTGTTTAATTTTAAATATAGAGTGTGATAACAGTGTTCTAGGGACATGGATATGTTGTTCATCCACACTCATTGGCAGTATCCTTGCCGCTTTAAATCTTGCCGGAAGGTCTTCAAGCTTGCTCCTCCCACCCACCCGGGTGGTATAACTCTCGGCTCCGCCCCATGACGCCAGATCTTCCTTACCGCTTGGAAGCATAGGTTCCCTCCTTAACGCTCTGCGCTTGTGACTGTTCCTATTTCTCGCTTATGGATTTAAAACAATATTTTGCAAAAGACTCAGTCTTCGATCCCCGCGGCTGCGATGGATAAACCGACTCCGGATTTCGGAGATGCCCATGCGGGCAGAAGATGTCTCGGACGGATCCACACTCCACGCAGTTCACTGTTTAGGCCTTGAGCACGCACCCGCAGGCTTGCGACCTGTGCTCATCTTTCTCGGCCCACGCCCTCAAGACCGTGCTGCCCGATTGCAACTGGGCCGCCCGAGAAGCGCTTCCTCCGTGAAGTCCAAGGAGGCCCGTTGGCGGTGTCCGCGCGCGGGGCTCGCGGATCAGCTCGAGCGGATGGTCGCCTCGAAGAGGAGGCGGCGGGTCAGATCTTCCTCGGCCGCGGCATTTATCCCGCCTTCTGGGTTCTTCCTACACGGCTTCCTTTAGGAGCTTTGTCTGTCCTCTCCACTAAAGGAGAAGGGCTCGTGCCTGCTGGACCTTTTCTCGGTCCAAAAAGAGGGACAAGGGTAAGTCCCTCCGTCGACGCTCTTGGGAGCGGGAAAGGTCCCTCTCCCCGGGCCGTCGACCGTCGGCTTCGGTCGACTGCTCGGCTTCGGCCACTGGCCCCACGGTGTCCCCGTCAGGTCAGTTGACCGAGACTCCCACTGATGAAGTCGAGATTTTTCTCGACCCATTGGACGGGCTGTCGCCTTTAGCAGCCGAGATTCCCCTCTCCCCGGTTCCCCCGGGAGGAGTTGAGGATCCCGTGGGCTCGCCTGTGCCTCCGGTTCCGGAGCCCTCGGATGGACCTTCCGAGCCGAAGGGAGTGTCGGTTCCGGCCGACACCTCCCTGCACCGACCCCGGAAATTCCGGGACTCTCGGTCTCGGTCTCGGACCTCTTCGCGGTCCAGCCGTTCCCACCGTCATAGGCGGTCTCGGTCGTCGCACGCTGTATGGGCGCCGCCTGTCCTCGCCCCTCCTCCTCGGATGAGGGAGGTTCGCGTAAATTAGTCGACGGTACGAGGACCTTATGTTGCAACAGCTCCTCCTGGCCGGGAATAAGCCGACTCCGGCGCCTTCCCCGGCCATTAAGTGGCTGTCACCGGAACGGCCGACACAACCCCTCGACTTGCCCGAGGAGCCTATACCCAGGCCGGTTGTTCGGCCAAAACCAGCTGCTCCACCGATTGCGGTGGAACCTCCGCCTCCACAGCCACCAATTGGGGCTCCGACCAAGGATTCTCGGTCGGCTAAGGGTTTACCCCATCGGCTGTCAGTTACCCTCACTCCCGACCGACCTCGGCAGGTGAAGGGTGGCTCAGGCCAGAGGCAGCTCTTCGAGGACTCTTCCGAGTCCGAAGACGATTCTCCTTCTTCTCCAAGCGACTGGACTTGGAGTCTTCAGGAGGTCAGCCAATGGACGATCAGCCCGTCGTCTCTTCCTAGGACTGCTTCGCTCATCTCGAGTCTACCGGGATGGAGCTCGAACCCGTTTCCAAACGGGCCAGGTATCCCCTCACGGAGATTCTGGACCGAGGGGATTCTCCGACGGAGGCCTTTCCGGTGGCCGAGGCCATAGTGGGTCCAGCACTGGAACTTTGGCAGCGCCCTGCTTCCTGCCCTGCGCCTTCGGCCAGGATGGCCAGGAAGTATGCGGTCCCTACCGGTTCCTTGTCCGGTTTTTTGAACACCTCTGCTGAGGGGTTGGTTACCGACAGCGTTCGGTAGCGCCCGGCGCCCAGGGATGTGGACAAACCTCCTCACAAGGAGTCCAAGAAATTGGACTATGTCGGGCTAAAGTCTCACGCTAAGGGCCTCTCTCGGCTTCGCCAGGCCAGTTCGCCGCCCTCATGGCACATTTTTCTCATGCCCTGTTGGGCTCCTGGATGAGGTCATCCTCATCTTCCACGATCTGCAGACTACGGTTAAGCAGGTGCGGGACCAGGCAGGGCAGTGGCCAAACAGCAGCTCCAGACTGCTTTGGATGTAGGGACTCATGTGCCAGATCGGTGGCGGCCGCAGTGGCTATGGCCGGGCGGCTTGGCTGAGGATATCCACCTTTACTGGATACCCAGCACAAGTTGGCGGATGTTCCTTTTTGGGACTGACCTCTTCCCTGGGGTGGAAGGTCACCTGCAGAGGATCGAGAAGTCCAATGCCACCTTGGACTCGGTCTCTTCCGCTCAGAAGGACAAAGGCCGCAAACCACAGCCTAAGCCCTTGCTCCTTCTGTGCCCCCGGGCGCGCCTGCCCAGCAACGCCAGGGCCAGCAGGCTCGGCCTTGGCATCCCAAACCCAAGCCGCCGGCTTCCTCTAACAGGAGGCAGGGAGGAAAGGCCCAGGAGGTCCCTCGGCGGTCCCTCCTCCAAGCCTGCCCAGTGACGGGCTGAGGGGTGTCGCCCCATCCCCGCTACTCACCCTGGTCCCCTGGGGACGGCTCCGCACTTCCGCTCCGCCTGGTCCGCTGTTACCACGGACAGGTGGGTCTTGGAGGTGGTGGGAAGAGGCCTGCCTCTGGAATTCGAGCAGGCACCACCCTTCAGAGCCCGCCCCTCGGGGCTTCGGGATCCCCAGCCTCACTGGCGGCCGCCGAGCCGACATCACTCTCCTCCAGAAGGAGGTGGTAAGAGAGTGGTGGACCCTCCTTCAGACCCAGGGTTTGTGTCCAGGTACTTCCTGGTTCCGAAGGACGGGGCTGGCGCCTCATTCTCAATCCACACGACCTAAACAAGTTCCTAAGGTCTCGAACCTTCAGGATGGTCACTCTGGCTCAGATAATACCATCCTTGGAACGCGGCGGTGGTTCTGCTCTCTGACTTGCAGGACGCGCTTCACGTCCCTATCCGTCCGTCTCACCAGAGATTCCTTCGCCTCGAGCGAAGGATCTCTCTGAGTTCCAAGCCATGCCCTTCGGCTTGTCTCCAGCTCCCAGGGTCTTCACCAAATGCATGGCAGTGGTGACAGCATTCTCGCGGCGCCGAGGGGTCCGGGTACCTTACCTGGACGACTGGCTGATAGCAGCTCCTCCAGGAAGGAGGCGGAGTGGTCCAGAGATCTGGCCCTCCAGGTCTGCTCTCAACTGGGCCTCCTTGTCAACCGAGGCCAAGTCGGAACTCGAGCAAGCAGGTGATTTTATTCATCGGGCGCAGCTCGACTCTCTTCGAGCCAGGAGCGGCTCCCGCGACAGGGCCGAGGTTCTTTCCTCCTTTGCCCGATCATTTCTGGTTGGGCAATTGCGCCTGCCCGGGACTTCCTGCGCCTCCTGGGTCTCATGCGGCCTGTACCAGCGTGGTCCGTTGGGCCCGCTGGAACATGCGTCCCCTTCAGTGGGACTGGCCAGCCAGTGGTCACAACGCCGCGATCCCTTGACCAGCTTAGGTCGGTGACACAGGGATGGGATGCTTCCAGTGGTGGACCGTTCCAGATCAATTGCAGGAGGGCATCCTGTCATGTCCGCCCGAGCCGACGGTCTCTCCTGTCGACCGATGCTCTCTGATGGGTTGGGTGCCCATCTGGGGAACACCGGGCTCATGGCCTCTGGTCCCCAGGGAGTCCCGATGCCACATCAACCTGCTGGAGCTCCGGCGGTCCGCCTAGCTCTCACCGCCTTTGCTCCGTTCCTCCGGGGTCAAGTGGTCCGAGTCCAGACGGACAATACCCGACCATGTACTATCTAAACCGCCAGGGCGGGGCACGCCCATGCTTCTATGCAAGGAAGCTCTCCGCATTTGGTCACTGTGGCAGCCTGGAGGCGGATCTCTAGCCATTCACGTGGCAGGAGCCTCCAACACCCTGGCCGATGCCCTGAGCCGGATAGGGGCTGCATCCCACGAGTGGTCTCTCCCTGCCGGAGGTAGTACAGCATCTGTTCTCCCTTTGGGGCACACCTCAGGTGGACCTGTTTGCCTCCACGGAACGCGAGCTGAGTCTGTTCCATGCCCGCCCTCAGCAGGGCTCGCTGCAGGGGGATGCCTTCTCGAGGCAATGGACCCCGGGCCTCTTTTACGCCTTTCCCCCATTTCCCTTGATCCACAAGGTGCTTCTCAAGGCGAGGAGGGACAAGGCGCAGGTGATTCTGATAGCCCCAGACTGGCCTCGCCAGTTCTGGTACCCAGATCTCCTCAGTCTCAGCTCCAGGACTCCGGTAGCTTCAGCTCGCCCGACCTGCTCTCAGTCAATCAGGGAAGGTGTTCCATCCGGACCTTCAATCCCTGCACCTGACGGCCTGGTTCCTGAGCGGCTAGAGTTCCAGGCTTTGGGTCTTTCCGACGAGGTCCTCAATGTAGTTGAGGCGCCCGTATGAGTCGCACCAGAAAATGTATGCCTTCAAATGGAAAAGGTTTTCCATTTGGTGTCAGGGCAAGGGCTTGGACCCTTCCTCCTGTTCCTTGGCAAGCATCTTGGACTATTTATGGTCCCTTTCTAGTCAAGGGCTTGGGTCGGCGACCTAAAGGGTGCACCTGGCAGCCATCTCTGCTTACGGGCGCGGGCGGGAAGCAGTCGGTGGCGCAGGAGGAAGGTGGTCTGCTTTTTCAAAGGCCTTGATCACATTTCCCTCCAGTGCGGGAACCCCACCTCCGTGGATCTACTGCTGGTATTGGCAAAGCTCATGGGCAAGCTATTCAAATCTATGCACAGGTGTGTTGTCTCTCACCTGTCGTGGAAGACCGCCTTCTTGGTGGCTATCACGTCAGCCAGAAGGATGGGAGAGCTCCAGGCGCCCATCGAGTCTCCTTACCTGGTCTTCCACAGGGACAAGGTTGTCCTGCGCCCCCACCCAAATTCCTTCCGAGGTGGTGGTGTCGGAGTTTCACCTTAACCAGGTGTTGACTCTGCCGTGTTCTACCCCAATCACACCTCGGAGGTCGAATATAGGCTCCATACTCTGGATCCTAGAAGGCGCCGCTTATTATAAGGAGCGCACGGCTGAAATTGGGAGAGGTTCGCCAGCTGTTTGTCACCTACGCTGAAGCCGCATCTGGCAGACCTGCAGCCAAGCGGACGATAAGCAGGTGGGTAACCTCCTGCATAGATTCTGCATAAGTTAGCGGGCATGGAGCCTCCCAGAGGATAAGAGCTCATTCTACCCGCCATACTGCTGCAACGGTGGCTGCTTCCAGGGACGTCCCTATCCAGGAAATCTGCAGGGCTGCTACCTGAAGTCAGCAAACACCTTCATTACCCACTACCACATCGACCTTGAGTCACGCCGGGATGCTGGTTTGGGGCCTCGGTTCTCCAGTCTCTCTTTCCCAAGTAAGTATATGGGGGTGTCGTCTTGCCTCCCTCCTCCCGGAGAACTGCTAGGAGTCTGCCAATGAGTGTGGATGAACAACATATCCATGTCCCTAGAAATACAGGTTACTCACCTGTAACAGGAGTTCTAGGAATGGTATATGTTGTTCATCCACGACCCACCCGACCTCCCCGGCTTCGACGCACAACCTGAGCTTCCAGCGGGCCAGATCTGGCGTCATGGGGCGGAGCCGAGAGTTATACCACCCGGGTGGGTGGGAGGAGCAAGCTTGAAGACCTTCCGGCAAGATTTAAAGCGGCAAGGATACTGCCAATGAGTGTGGATGAACAACATATACCATTCCTAGAACTCCTGTTACAGGTGAGTAACCTGTATTTATCTGCCACCCCTGATTGACTTGTTTTCACATGATAGCAAGTATTGACTTCTGGAGGGAAGCAGTTTTAGAGTGTGTGTGTGTCTGTGTACCGTCTCTGTTTTTAGTACCAATTGTGCATACCTACATTGTTCTCTTATTAAAAATGTCCAGCTACCTTGCAGAACATGATGGCACAAAGCCAGTTATATTTTGGCAGGAACTTTATTATTGAGACTTTCTGTACGGATTCTGTGCCAAAGCCATGAGCAGCAGTTGGGTTTCATGTGTACGCAATAACCTACGACAGGGCAAGGTTTTTTTGTCAGTTGTTTAACCAGGACTAGCACACTAAGCTGAAAGCTTTTTTACAGTTGCGACCTAGGAGCACAGGGAAGTTAAGGGACTTGGTCAGGGTCACACAGTATGCAAGTGGAAGCTGTGGGATTCAAACCCAGGTGTGGTCTGCTGGATGTCACCAGATTTGCAGCTCAGAGCCTTAAATCACTGCGCTGTACTGCCTGCAATGGTGAATGATTGCATGCCCCCAGTTGTTGTGCGGCACAGGACGTTCCTACACTATTACTTGGCTAATAAATGTATAGTGATGTTTTTGTTGGGTGATTTCTAAACAAAAATGGCAAGGAGTGTTAAACAGTGGTCAGATGATGCTATTTGACTAATTAGGTTTTGAGTTACTTAGTACCCATTTAATAAATTGTTGTATTAACTATTACTTGTTTTTATCCTGCCTCCAGTGTCGTAATAAAGTAAGGGGCTGCTGTTGTGTGCTTCTTTATAACAGTGATCCTTTTTGATCTATTGAGTCTCACCTAAAGTACCTGATGGAAAGTCTTTTGTTATTCTGAGTCTCTTTTGTTGTACTTTGAATTACAGTGACACTGTCGACACTTTTTTTTTTTGCAGTTTGGTAAGCTTACTGTATCACTTGTGCATCTGCCAGTTCTAAGAACCCACGCTGCATATTCTACTGATGGATTTACGTAGTAAGGCTAGTTTTTATGTGTTTGGATTAAAAAAAAAAAAAAAAAGTTGAGTGGTCTGCCATGAAGTCCTGCTGGCCGATGCTCTCGTGCGGCACACTATTATGTGGCATCAAGCCATAAAATATTGTGCATGTTTCTGTATTATGTTACGTGTTTGCTGAAGCGATTACCTTTTTAAAACGAGTGCTCTAACATGGTTTATTTCCATCTGATAACCGAAGCCATGACTCGGAGCATGTTCATTAATGCAAACTTGTAACATGGCACAGAAACGGGCACTATATTTTTTTTTTATACACTTAAAACATTTTCAGAATTCACCCATGGACAAGTTTACCCGTGGAATGGAAGACATATGGGGGTCATCATAGAATAGAATAAAACTGCACATCTTTTCTCCCAGTCTCCTGGTACAGTCTTGATCAGACATGTTGTTAACTGACTTGTCATCCAGGCACAGATCAGGAAGCACAGGGAAAACCAGGAGCAGTTGTAGAATTCACCAAAAACATTTGTTTACAGTAGCAGTAATGTAACAAAATAAACTTGTTCAGAATAACTGTGTACAGAGGAGAAATAAAATCTTCCTTCAGTCTCTGTGTCCTTTTTTCTTGTAATCTATCTTGCAGTAGCAGCTTAGCTCTTTTATAAGTCTTTTCAACCCCAATCCTTAGCAAACATACCATCCTTGTAAGTTTCAGAAGCTGCTAGAACACAGTGTGCTTCTTTTTTTTTTTTTTACGTGTCATACTTTATCCTCATCACTGCGAAGCGGGTGATGAGCCGTCCGGCTGCCAGCACCCGCACCCCTGGACCAGGTCTGGCCAGCAACACATTCTCCCCACAACAGGCCAGCACACTCAGAGTCCCCCCCCCCTTCAGAGACATGGGTCCAGACATCTGGGGGGCACACTTCTTGAGTCCGGGGGCTCCGGGTGCAGCCATCAGCCGCAACGGTTGCCCTGCAATTTTCTGCCATCTTTTTCCCCTTAGACGGTTGTACAGTGGCGTACTGCACTAACATGCTGACACCTGCCGCACTTCACCCTCAAGTTGTGCTCACTATCTGCCGTGCCCCTGGCCTCTGCCAGGTTCCGCTGCAGAGCAATGCTCCACCTTCCCGTACCCACCCCAGAGGAAGGAGAGCAGTCATGGGACACTCAGTCCTTCCTCTCCCCTGCCAACTCCCAGCGACCCGGGTTGCCGGTGTGGCACGAGGTGTGGCGTCCAGCGCCTGAACCCTTGGCGCCACCAGGCCGGCCTACACAGTGTGCTTCTTGAGGCCCCTACAGCTTTTGCGAAAGGCTCAACATTTGCACTCAAATAACCTCTAGAGTTTACATTCATTTCAAATTATAACTATGTAAAGGACTTCTAGGCCCAGTGGGCTTACCGGGTCAACAAAATTCAATAAATAAATATATACATTTCAACAGTAATACTATATATTTTTCAAACAAAAGTGATTCCATTATCGGTTACATTTTCATACAGTGATTTGCACATATTTTTATATTAGCAGATATGCAAGGGAAGAAAAACAGACAGCAAGAGAAAACTGAGCGACAGTGAGAGGCAAATAATTGTGAAACTGTCCGGGTCGATAAAGTCCGCGGTCTCACAGGAAAATCTAGTTGCGCAGCCAGACAGAGGAGAGACAGAAAAGGAAAGATCCTTGCATGTAAACACTTTCTCCATAACAAATGGGACAGAGTCCTGTTTTACCCTGTCACACTCACCTGCGATAGTTGTAAATGTTTTTGGAAGTTATAGTCTATTTTCTCCCTTGGTGAGACCACGTGCCAGTTTTGGCCACTATCCTCCTTATCACCTCTAAGCAAGAAACACTATGGAGATTTAAATGTTTCCTCGCTAAATGATCATATCCAAGGAAAAATTATGGAATACCGCAAAATTACTGGAACTTAGAAACAGAGCCCAGATATGTCTGGGATGGCTTGTGAACGGTCCTGTGAGGGGAGATCACAAAGTATATAAAGAAAAAACAAAGGAAAGTTTTAGGTTACAAATGACCAAGGAAATTACAAAAGTTGGAAGCTGAACACAAAAAAGCACAAGATATTCAAGTATATAATGAGCTTTTATTTGGTCGACAGGGATCACTGCATTTTTCAAGGGAAAAAACTAGAAGATTCACTCCAGTTCACCAGCCAAAAATACGCTGAGAATGGGAATAAAGCCAATAGATGTTTGGCTGTGCACCTAAGAAAACAAATGGCAGATTGCCACATTGCTCAACTGAGAAGTACTGAGAATGGGGGCCAGCCTAAAGATGTTTGAAACAGGCAAACATGAAACCAAAGCAGTGTGGTCTAGTGGTTAGAGTTCTGGCTTTGGAACTGAGAGGTTGCAGATTCAAATGCAGCTGGAGCCAAATACTCACTGTGTGACCTTGGGCAAGTCACATAGCCTCTCTGTGCCTCATTCCACCCAGCTACAGAAATGGGAAGATGGTGAGTTATGGGATTACCTGGGGGAAACAGTGGAATTGACGGATGAAATGGTTTTGCTGATGATCATGTCTCCACATCGCCCCCTGGTATAAAATATTTTTGCCTTTATTTCTTTTGGCAGCTAAAAAAGCTCTAACCAGGAGATGGATGAAGTTGGCTGTCCCCATGGTGGGAGATTGGAGGCAGATTGTTATGTCTATCTACCAATTAGAAAAATTGACTGCTGGTGTAGACAGTAAACTTCCTGTCTTTAATTTGAAGTGGCAATGGTGTATGGCCCAGATAGATGGACTTTGTTCCTTAAAAACTCATCCTGTGGGGACTGGGAGGGCACCGCTTCCATTGATGAAGAGAGGGTATTTGGGACCTTCGTGGTGTTATGGATAAGCTCTATTCTCCCAGTACTAGACAAAACTGTGAAGATACTTTAAGATTGTAAGGCGAGACCTAAACTAAGATTGTCATCAATATTTATGCAACTTGACTATCTAAATTACATGTGTCCTACTGCTATTTCAGTATACCAGTGTAGCTAAATGTGAAACTGTGTGTCTATCTCTCAATAAATATATAAAAAAAAAAAAAAAAAGAAATTGGAAGACGGACTCCCATTAGAAATGAAATGTTGCATCTCAGCTGGGTTATCCTGGGTAAATAAAACGTTTTAAAATAAATGCTGTGCAGGTCTGTACAAAGCAGATAATATGGGTGGTCTGCCATCAAAAACAGAGAAGTTTCTGTAGAAGCAGACAGTGGAATGCTGGAGGCCCTGATTTCCAATGAAGAACTTCCTGATGCTATTAACTTACTGAAGGATGGTAAAGTAATAAGGTTCAGGAGAGACGAAGGAGGGAGACGGGGCTGTGGTATATGTGGGGGAGGGAGGGAGGAGAGGTTGTGCTGTATGTGAGGGAGGGAATCCAGGCCACGGAGGTACTGGGGTACCTGGAGGAAAGGGAAAGGTTGGAGGTGCCATGGGTCATCCTGGAGACCGACTCTGGATCACTGTCCATACAGTGGGTATACAGGCCTCTAGCACAGGGAAAAGAGTTGGATAAGGCAGTGGGGAAGCCATTATCAGGATGGCAAGTAAGGGGAAGTGCTTCTGGTTGGTGATTTCAGACTGCCAGATGTGGATGGGAGCCTTCCAGCTGCAGCTTTGGCAAGGAGCAGGGCAGTCCTTGACTCCCTGCAAGGGGCTTTTCTCTGGCAGTTAGTCTACGAACCCTCTAGTGGTTGGGCATTACTGGACCTGGTGCTTACAAACGGGGACAGCATTGCAGACATAACAGTGGGCAGTCCCCTAGGTGACAGAGATCACCATACAGTGTAGTTTAACACGGGAAGTCTAACCACAAGAAGACGAGGGTCCTGGACTTTAATTAGTACAAGGCTTATGGGCAGACTGGATGGGCCTTGCGGTCCTTATCTGATGACAGTTTTTATGTTTCTGTGTTTAGGAGGGGGAATTTTAAAGAAATGGTGACAGCCTCAGAAAGTGCTTACGTTTGGGAAGCGGGATTGCCAAGGAGGGGCAGAGGAGCGGGGGAATAAGGGAGGGCATAATTAAGGCAAACCAGCCACCGTGAAGGAAGTCAGTAAAATGCAGAAGGAAAAGAGACTGTTATGGTTCTCCAGAGAAGTGGCTGAGATGGTGAAGGAAAAAGGGTGGCATTCTTGAGGTACAAGGAAATGCAGAGGGAGAATAGGGAGGAATGGGGAGGGGGGGCTGGACACAAGTCCATTTTTACAGGAAAGAGCCCTTAAGGGGCTTGAAGCTCTGAAGGTGGACAAGGCTCTAGAACTGGACGAGATGCACCCAGGGGTACTAAAGAGACTCAGGGAGGTAGGAGCTGCCCCACTTATGGCCATATTTAACAGTTTACTGGAAACCTGAGTGGTTCTGGAGGAGTAGAGTAGAGCAGATGTTGTCCTTCTTACACAAGAGTGACAGCAGGAAGGGAGCTAGCATCTGTAGGCTGGTCAGTCTCCCTTCAGTGGTGGGGAAAGTAATAGAAACCCTGCTGAAAGAAAGACTGAAAGAGTATCTTGAATCCAGTGGGTGCGTGACCACAGGCGACACAGATTCACGGGGCAAGCATGCTAGATGAATCTGATTGACTACTTTTAACTGGGTGATCGGGACTACATCAGGGAGGGCAGTAGATGTTGTCTGTCTGGACTTTAGCAAGGCCTTTGACACTGTACCACACAGGAGACTGATTAAGAAATTGAGCAGCCAAGGGATGGGATCCAAAGTGGTGAATTGGTTTAGAAACTGGTTAATGAATAGGTGTCAGAGGGTGGTGGTTAACTTCACTCACTCTAATGATGGGAGAGTGACCAGTGGGACGCCTTAGAGTTCAGTACTGGGAGTGATCTTCTTCAATGTCTTAATCAGAATCATAGAAATTTGACGGCAGAAAAGGACTCTTCTGGCCCATCTAGTCTGCCCAACCCTCCTCTTTCACATGCCCCCTTCCCCACCTACCCCCTCCGTCCCCCAATACTCAGTCCCATGCCCTCTTAAATTCCTCCACCATCTCAGCCCCCACCACTCCGTCCAGCAGACTGTTACAGGGCTCCACCACCCTCTCTGTGAAGCAGTGCCCCCTCACATTTCCCCTGAACCTATTTCCTTGCAATATGAGGCTGTGCCCTCTAGTTCTGGCTCCCTCCTTCCTCCTCAGCAGACCCCCTTCACTTACTTTATTGAGCCCCTTTACATATGTAAAGGTTTCAATCATGTCCCCCCCTTCTCTCCTTGTTTCCAGCATGTACCGATTCAGCTCCTTACACCTCTGCTCGTATGTCTTCCCCTGCATACCCTGCACAATCTTTGTTGCCCTTCTCTGAATCCTCTCCAATGCACCTACATCCTTGTTGAGGTGTGGTCTCCAGAACTGAACCCCGTACTCTTAGCGGCCTCGCCATGGCTTTGTAGAGGGGCATTATAACCTCCCTTCTTCTGCTAGTACTGCCCCTGCCTATGCATACCGGTGTTCCATTAGCCTTTCCTGCTGCGCTACTACATTGGAAGCCTACCTTAAGGTTTATGGAGACTATGATCCCCAGATCCCTTTCCTGTTCTGGTGCCTTTTTTTTTTTTTATTTGATTAAGTGACATTGCAGAAGAACTGGAAGGGAAGGATTGCCTTTTTGCAGATGATACCAAAATCTGTAATCGGGTGGACACCCAGGAAGGGGTAAAGAGAGAGAATGCGCAGGGATCTTGGGAAATTCAAGGAGTGATCAAGAGCATGGCAGTTGGGGGGGTTCAGTGTTAAAAAGTGCAAAATCATACATCTGAGGCATAGAAACACAGGAGATGAGTTTACGATGGGGGGCGGTATTGACAGTCACTAAGCAGGACAGTGACTGTGGGATTATCATGGCTGATAACCTCAAAGTGGCAGGACTGTGTGACAGTGTAGTGGATAAGGCTAGTGGTGGAATGCAGAGGTGCATAGCGAGGGTATATGTCGGATTCTTAATTGCTTTATCTCAAAAGATTGTGTTATGCTCCCTCTGACTCTGGGTCACTGGCCCTACATTATTTGTACTGCTGTGCTGTGTCACTGTTTATATTACTGCACTGTTTGTTCTCCTTGATTTATTTGTACTCTGATGTAGAGCCTTTGCAAAAGAGCCCCTGATTCAAAGGGTTATAATTCTGATTGCATAAATAAATAAATATCTCAAGAAGGAGGAGGGAGAAGGTGGTGCCACTGTGTCGCTCGCTGGTAAGACTCCACCTGGAGTATTGTGTTCAGTTCTGGAGACCGCACCTCAAAGGACACAGACATGGTGAAAGCAGTCCAGAGGAGGGCAACTAAAATCATACAGGGGTTGCACGAGAAGCCCCACGAGGAGTCACTGAAGGATCTCAACATGTACACCCTGGAAGATAGGAGAGTGAGAGGTGACATAATGGAGACCTACAAGTACCTCACAGAGGTCAGCAGGGTGCAGGAGGTTTTTTTTTTTGTTTGTATTAAAAGATTTTTTTCCTAGCCGGCCCAGTGGCACTGGGGGTTGAGGCGCTGGATGCCACACCTCGTGCCACGCCAACAACCCGTATTCGGGAACGTGCACGGGCCACCGAGGTTGGCTGGGGAAGGAGCGGATTAAGCGTTCGATGGACTGCTATCCCTTCCCTGGGGAGGGTTCAGGACTTCCATCGCTCTGCAGCGGCCCCCGATGGAAATTGAGGGCACTGCAGGAGTGATGCACTCAGGGGTGAGACACGGCGGACGTCGGCACACCATGCCTGGATGTCACGTCACTGCACGTTCATACCTCAAGGGGTAATAAAATCAGGAAAAATGGCAGTCAACCAGGCAGCTTGATGGCTGGGCCTCTCCACTCCGAGGGCCTTTCGTGGAATTGTGCTCTGGTACTGGATCACAGCCCGGCAAGAGGGGCCCGGGGACCCCTTCGCGGGCATGTAGCATGCCAGCCAGATGCGAGTGAGCCTCCGGGCTGAATGAGGAGAGGACGGTGGCTGGATGAGGGCAGGCTGAGCTGCGGGAGTAAAATATCTCTCTCTCTATATAGATATATATAATATAAAAAAGTTTTCCTCTTTTTTGATTTTAGACGATATTAAAATATCTGTAAAATGTATCACAGCAGAATCTTTACATAATACAAGAAAAATAAAAGTATAGTTCGAAAATGATGAAACAGTAGGCAGCTTTGACAATAAATTGTAATGGGTCACGCAACGGAGTCTGTCTGTTTCTGTACAACAAATGGCAAGTCCATTAGTGCTGCATATAGTTCCATTCATGTTAACGGATAGTCAAAAGAGTGAGTCACAGCTTGAGTTCAGTTTTAAATATGGGTTCCCCAAGTCCACCTCAGGTGTTAGCAAGGTACCCATTGAAAATAAAGTCCATGGTCTTCATAGATCTGGTGTGTGCATAATAAGTTCTTCCTGTGGCTACAAATCATATCAGCTGACTGCTGTTACAGAAAAAGTAAGACAGAGTAGTAGTGAGGAAGAAACAGTAAGAGCAGACAGAAGGGAAGGCGAGGTCTGGCAGAGCAATATCTGGATAGTTATCAAACTGGCAGTGGCGGAGCTGGGGGGGGCGCTGGGGGGCAGTCGCCCCTTCTGGCTGCCCCGGTGTGAATAGTGGTGCCCCACCACCATCTTTAGTCAATGCTTAGTGGCCATTGTGGAGCCCATGATTGACTGAATGGCCCCCCCCCCCCGGCTCCCAGATGCTCCCAAGCCTGGCTCCGCCACTGCAATCTGGTATAAGACCCAGTGATGTCACCTGGTTTTGAACCAGGTTTGCCTCTCAGTGAGGGTATAGGTAGTCTTTTTTAAGGAGTATATTTCCAATAAGATTTTGCACCACCAGTCAACCACAGGTATCTGAGGGGTGTTCCACAGTCCTGTGATTGAGTTTTTTGCTGCCAGGATTTAAATTTGTTGCAGTTTGAGTCATACCCTGCAGGGAGTTCCCATCTGGGGGGAAGGCCAGGAGGACCAAGGAAGGTGGTTACCTTTCCTGGGCAGCCAAAGATCTCCTCCAGCTCCTGTAGCTGCTTGCCAGAAATGGGTGAGGTGGGATCATTCCCAGAAAATGAGTGAGTAGCTAGGGTCTGTGCACATTCTCTTCAGCAGGCGGCCTTAGTTGGTACTGCATATTTTGCCACTATGGGGATCTTTTTCAAAGGGGAAAGAGCACCAGTACCAGAGGCATGTGATGAAACTGGGGTGGGAGGGGAGTTTAAGAGGGATGTGTAGAAATACTATTTCACTGAAAGGGTGGTAGATGCCTGGAACAGACTGCCAGTGGAAGTGGCGGAGGTGAAAAGTGTGTGTGGGGGGGGGGCGCTACTGTAACTTGTAATTTGTTCCAGTCCTTGTCTGTGCCTAACCCTACCACCTAAAGTGACATTGTCTTTGTTTACTTGCTACTGGACTGTGTTCTCCCTCGTAGCCCTCCCCAGAGCACCTCTGGGAATAAGTTATTTTGGCTCAGAAGGCCTTTTTGGAAAAACTCTTTCAATAAGTAAGAAATAAATAAATACATGCCTTCATACATGTAGCAGAACTGGAAGGTTCAGCAGCCCTGGAGCGATTAATAAGCCCTCATTAGAGGTGTTGAATTATTAACATAGGTCAAGGTAATTGTGTATAGGGTTAACGTGGAATGTACCTGTCGCTATTGCCTCAAAACTGCAACTTAAGGGAGGATGGCTAGGTGTAGACAGTAAAGGTAATTCTTTGTAAAACATCCTTGACGGGTGTTTATAACGTATGTAAACATTGATGCTACCACTTTAAGTGTCATGCATGTGGTCATTTCCAGATGAGCTGTACTGTTAGAGAATTTTGAAGTAGTGACTCTGTAGTCATATTTACACAGCCACTGAGTCAGTGGTGCTCTCTTGCTTCGCTGCTGACTGTCCCTCCTAAAGCGCTGTTCATTCACATTCACACAGCACCTCTCAGCAGCGATATAAGACTTGCTGGTGAGGGGCTGTCGGGGTGGGGGCTGTACTCCTGATGGTGGTGGTGATGTGCATGTACGTGTACTACTGACATTCTGTGAATACAGTGCAAGTAGGGCAAAAGACACATGAAATGAGCACTGTGTTTGCTAGCAGTTTTTGTTACCGGGAAACTGACAATTTGTTTGGGTGTATCCCAGTAATTAAACCTTCTTGTGTTACTGGGATAGGGTATCCCGGTATGGCTGTGTTTACTGGCTAACTGTGTGCATGTAAATGTAGTGAATGACCTCTGATGCTATGATGCTGTGAATTTATTTGTTTTTAATTTTTATATTTTTACTATCTAAAGCAATCCACATAAGCGGACTGACTCTCTGTGCCCTCACCTCCTGGTTAATGCATTCATGTGCAGCAGGAATCATGGGAACAGGACTGGTTACCCTGGAGCAAGTGGCACAGACAGTTTGCACTGCTGTTTAAGCCCTTGGCAGAGAATCTTTTTCTTTTTTTTTTTTTGCGGTAATTTGTTTCCCCTTGGGTCCCCACCAGTCTGTTACCTTCTCTCAGCCACCCACCCAGCCCCATACCTGACATCAGGCAGCTAACCCCTTCTTCCCCCATGGTTTTTAACCTCTGTGGCAGGACGGTGAGGAGCCCCCTAGCTCGACTCACCTCGAATAGGATCCAGTTCTAGGGAAGCACCATTCTGAGTCTGGGCATGCGGAGGGTGGCTGCTGTCATCCTGCTCGACCTGGGACCTCTGTTTTTCCTTGTTCAGTTCCCCCTAGGTGGAGCGTACAGTGCTGGCAATGGCCGTGCTGTGAGCGTCTCTGCCCTCAGCATGCTGGCCTACTGCTCCACCCCCCCCCCACCCTCGCTTGTGACAAGCTCATGGCACGCCTGCACCCAGCCTTCCCTAGGTGTCAGGAAAGTACCAAGCCTGTACTCCCCGGAGAGAACTGTCCTTCAGGCACTTAATCCTCTCCCTCCCCAGCCGACCCCCGGCGGCCTACTCACACCATGAACACGGGTCGCTAGTGTGGCAGGAGGTAAGGCACGGATGCCTCAGACTTCCATGCCACTGGGCTGGCAAGGCAGAGAATCTTGGAGCACCATAATGAGTCACTTACCCAATAAGGTGAGGTCTACAAGGAAGCCCTTGCACCAGAGCAACACAAGCGCTTGTGTTGCTGCACTGCAAAGGTGACTGTTAACGAGTTTTGTATCGTTCCTATTGTTTGTGAAGTCTGCCATCAATTGTTCCTTTCCTCCAAATTGATATTTTTTAGTTATTTTTTTTATGAAAAAATGATGGTGGCAGTGAATGCCGAGTGTCTGGTGCCCTCTTTCTTCCTCTCACGGAGCAAATTATGCCTTCTGTTGTCCAGGGAAGATTCCCAAATTTGGAAATGCCAAGCTGTCTAAAGCTTTGTTGCTGCTGCACCCTTCTTCCTTTTTATCTCTAACTTCTTGTCTTGGCTTTAGTACTGGTTTGCTGTGTAGTGCCTTAGTGTTTTGTATCTGCTGGACATGCTTTATTATCCTGTATGGTGCAGGAGCCTTGGGAATGGGGATCTAGTGAAGACAATTGATGTATTGGCCACTTTGAAGTGACTTTTTTCCAATTTCCTAACAAAAAAAAAAAAAAAGGCAAGGTTCCGGTCTTTTAACATCTCACTCACACACACACACACACACACACAAAACCGCCACCATGTCATTCTTTATTACTCAAGACATTTGCATTGCCCCTTTGGTCTTGATCTGTTCCTGCTGCTTTTCTTGCCCTGAAGTTGTTCATGTGTGATGTCAGAATAGTTTCCATGTTAACAGGTTGCAATGTCACATGCAGAGGATTATGACTCCAGGGCAGGTACAGAACAAGAAACATAAAATATCTTTAGTGATTTCAAAAAAAAAAAAGACTGTCCTGATATTTATATTTTGGGGGAATCTTCCATAACAGTTACTGGTATTTCTCTGATGTTTTTTTTTTTTCTGGAGACAGGAATGTCTCTTTCTGCAAACTTTTGAGTCCTCTTAAGTGTCCTCCACTGAAATTTTCCTTTTACCTTTTTTTCTTTATGCTCACTTATCTGTGTCACCCTTGACTGGTCTCCGCAGGACTCTCCTGTTTGCGGAGCTGTCCACTCTGCCAGCATAATGATCTGTCACTCAGCACTTGTCTGCCCTCCCTAGAGCATGCTGGGGCCAGCCTCATTCCTTTCCATATTTGAAACCGCCCCCCCCTTAGTCCACAGTACCCTAAGAATAAAAGAAGTCTTTATCCAGGCACAGGGACTGCATCCGAGTTCACCTTCACTTGTCATACAATCAGTCCACCTCTGATTCACTCATGTACTCTCTGGAATCCTTCAGCAGTTCAGCTTCCATCTTTGTCACTAGCTTATCTGCTTCCTTGGGGGGTCGTCAAACAAATATGGTTTGCCATTCCAAGAGAGGAGCAGTTTTGCAGGCAAAAGGAGCTGGTGTTGCAACTTTGTGGCCCTCAGTTAGGAGTGGACCTCATCAAATGCCTTACGCTGCATCCTCATACTGTAAGGCAGATTGGGGAATAGTTGTATATCAGACGAATGATCAGGAATGCCTGGTCATACTCAGGATGCAGTCTCGATCTCCAGTACCCGTACATAGCACGAAGCACGTACTCAGTGAATCTAGTGTAGCCATTGCAGCTTGATGCAATATGCCTTTTCTAGGTAGAAAGTGTGGCTCTCCTCAGCAAGTCTCAACGTTTGTTGCAGCGAAGTGTGAGCAAATCCAGGGGGTCTTCCACCTCAAGCAATTCTAGTAAACTGACTACCCATGTGTTCCATTTCCTTGCTTGATTCTGTACCGTCTCTGAGCGCTGTTGTAAGCTATTCTGGACCAGCTTAGCCACCATGTCAGTCGATTACAGCGCTGAAGTTTCTGCCTGCAACACTCTTTGCTCAAAGTGGTCTATGCCGTCCTCGAGGGTAGTAGCCCACTGTGTTAGAATTCAGACTTCATGTTAAGATTGTGGACCATTTTAATAAGCATGGTTAAAGTCGTATTAACAGCCTGTAAGGCTTCTTCTACGAGGGCGCTTCATTGGAGCACAAGTTCTGACTCTGTTGCTGCAGCCTTCCCTCCTGTGTGTGTGAGCCCTTGGGCTTGAAAAATTTACTGGCTGCCACTGCCGATCCCATCTACTAGAATGGTATACGAGCCACTCAAAGATAGTTTTTGTCAAAATAGAATTTGTTGTAAATTTGATATTTTAAACCCAATGGCTTTCAGGAGTTTGATGAGACACGTCCATTCCTCCAGCTGTCTACCCGGTTAGATAAGCATAACCTGAATCGCGCAGTAAAAACTGTGCTCAGGAATGTGTCAGGTAGAAAAGCATTCAGCAGCTACTGCTACCCCTGTCACTATTTAGCCAGATGAGGAAAGCTGGACGGTGGGGGGGGGGGTAGTACTGGTGCTGGCCGAGCTGCTCCATTGGTAGAGTGGGTTGAGGCAGCAGTAGCTCGGCCAGTAGGGAACAGGAGACCAGAGGTTCTAATCCTGGTCTCCCTACTCGGTGTGTGCATTTTTTCTTGTTTTTGTTTTTGTCGAGGGGCCGTGGAAACAGTAATTCCACAGCCCCACAAATTTCAACTCTGCCCCATGATCCACTCCCCCTCGGAGTTGTATACCCTTGAGGAAAGAAGGGAGAGGGGGTACATGATATAAACTTTTAAGTACCTCAGTGGAATCAACAAAGTCCAAGAGGGTAGCGTCTTTCAGAAAGAGACGTGCAAGGACAAGGGGACACAGTTTAAAGATGGGGGGGGGGTTCAGGGGCAATGTGAAGAAATATTTTTTCACAGAGAGGGTAGTGGATGCATGGAACAGCCTTCCTGAGGAGGTTGTGGGGTCTAAGACTATGGGAGAATTCAAGAATGCATGGGACAGACATAAGGCAATTCTTGTGGGGGGTAGGAAGAAATAGGCTATTGGTTAACTAGGAACTGCGGCCTATCCTGTAAGTAGGGAAATGGGCAGACTTGGTGGGCCAAACAGTCGTTATCTGCCGTCGAAGTCTATGTTTCTATGCTTCTGTGTTTTGCATCTTTTAGTTATAGGGGGTACATCTGGGGGGAGGGTGGCGGGTGGAGCCCCTCACATAAACATACGATTCTGATGTTAGTTTGTCAGTGGTAGCGGTTGTCGCTGTGGTGTCTGACCGCTACCATTGGCACTCTCTTTACTGGCGGCATTTTGTTCTGTTGCTGTTGTAGACAGCGCTGTCAATACAGTGCTTTCCTGTTCAGACCTAGTGCCCCCAAGCTGCCCAGTAGCACCCCTCATCAGTGACATTTTAAAAAGCATACAAAATCTTAGACCAATATAAATATTGGCTACCTGGAATTTTGTTTTGGCCTGTTAGATTTTTAATTGATGGCCAGAGGTTTCTGATTTCCAGGAAAAAATCACAGTCAGCATTTGCAGAACTCACAGAAAATTCTGCAAAATTTGAATATCAAGATCTTCCATTTTTTGTGACTGTTGTGACCAGCATTTTCATGAAAACAGGATCTTTTTCTGTATGGACGTTTATCTGTTCATGTTGCTTATCCCTGCCATGAAATGGTATCTCGCCATTTGACAGCGCAGCGTGTTGCCACAGAAGTAATTCCAGTGTCACAGGTGGAGAATTGTGACTTCAGGACAGGAAAAGCTGCTGGAAGTTGAAGGGGAAAGAGTCTGTTTTCCTGCTAATGTCTTCAGTAATAAAGATAAGGTAGGTACTGTAGACAGAGAAGTTATGGTACTGTATTTTTATAAAGGGCTGTTCCAAAACACTCCAGGTGCAATAACGATTTTATTATTTTAAACGTTATGTTTATTGTATAAAAAATAAACATAGTTACATTCACTAGCATTTGATATAAGAAATGTAAACATTAATTACCAGGAGGGCGCCAGTCCTCTTAATACATTCAGTTGGAACGACAGTTGCTTAAAGATATGTCACATGGGAGTTGTACAGGAAAATAGATCCACTTAATAGTCCAAATCTAATATAAGAACTGTGCAATGAGCTGGATGGTATTTTTAATAAAAATCTTAGTAAACCAACAGTCAGTATTGCCTCACCCCCAAAAAGGAGGGTTAGAAGAGTCCACCATGCCTTTCCAGAATAGAGGCACAACAAGTGCACGTTGCATATAGATAGAAAACTCCATAATGCAGTGAAAATAGTAAAGTACAATATTTAAGAAAACCATGTGTTATTTTAACATGTAGTACTTTTAACTGCAGTGCACTTAGCTCTAGTTAAAGGCAGCATATGTGTGTGTATGTGTGTATGTGTATATATATATATATATATATATAGCCATGTTACAGTTAAGTTCTAGTAGCTAGGCGCTTTAATAATATAGGAACATGCCCGAAACTAACATGTGAATGCTGTAATGAAGTCCAGTATTCTAGGGGGTGTTCTTCAGTCCCAGACCAGTAGTAGCTAGATAGGACAGATCTGTAAAATTATTTAGTAATGCTTAACTAGGGAATCAGGACCACCCCCTATTAGGTAGTCCTAGTAATTGTAAAATCTAGGTTTCTTCATCTTCAGATGAGGACTTCTCCTTATTAGTCTCCCAGGGTCTCACTGCATTTTTCTGGCACCACTTCAGAGTGTTGGCTGGATTGGCAAACAGAAAAATGTTGCCACGGTGTATAATCCTTAAACGTGCTGGGAAGACCACTCCGTGGGTGATGCCAGCCTCATGCAACATAGCTCGAACCCCATCAAACTTTTTATGCTTCTGCCTGGTTGCATATCCAACGTTGGGGAACCTGAGAATCTACTGACCATCCTGCGTAAGTGTGCGTTTCTGTCTTGCCATTGCCAAGAGATAATCGTCTGAGCCCACTCCATCCGTGATGACTGCAACAGTCTGTGGGGCCTCTGGGTTGTCAGGACGGCCTCTGGATGTAACCTGGTTTGCTATGTGACAATGCTGAACCGTGGGGGCTACTTCATCCCAGAGCTGTTGCACTGACCACTCCTGGAGAAATAGTAACTGATGGTCTCCTTCACATTTTTTCTGGTAGTCCCAGTAGTATGCAAGTTATGAGCCCAAACCTGATTTTCGAGAATCTCTAATCGGGACTTCAAATTACTTTCCTTTAATAACGGAGGTTACAGCTCCCATTCCAGCATCTGCTCTTTTAGTAGATTCGGTAGTAGCAGTGGTAACCTATTCCATCGTGGACTCTGTGCTAGCCACCCAATTGGTGAGGTTGTCAAACTTATCTGAAAGTGCCACTACCATATTAATCAGGCGGTCGATTTTTACTCCAAGCGTTTGCAAGGTGTCTTCACCCTCTGTGTCCAAGATCTCAGGATCATAGCCTTGTGTTGACCTTGTGGTCCAAGTTCCTGGGAGAGTCTTCGATTTAGCTCAGTCTCCTGTGAGTTTATCCTCGTGAGGATTCCCCATATTGTTCAGCAAAATCTTTGGCACTCCCTAATGCAAAGTTAACTAACACTGCTGTAAAAAGTTCCAGTTTTTTATTCGATAGTAGCCAAGTCAAACTGCAGAGCTCTGTTTTGGCGCGGCCATCTTGCCGGGGCTCCACAGCGCCCACCACCGCATTTAACAATGTTGAATCGGCATTGAACAGCATACTAATATAAAGCTAGCAAAGCTTTCACTTAGAACAGATTAAAGCAGAATGTACTGAAATTCCAGGTTTTTTGGGGGAAAGTTGTCCTGTTGATGCCAATGCTTCTTTCTGCAGGAAGCTTAAACCCTTTAGCATAGGACCTCTAGTACAACTGGGCTATTTGATTTTTGATTTTTATTTATATATGGGTTAGCACACTGTGATACAATCTCTTTTACAGATACTCCCTGTGGTCCATAAAAATTTCATTTACATACACAGTAACATACATATTTCATAAAATTGCAATGTACAACGCACAACAAACAATAAAACCTGGGAATAGGAATACAAATTCCACATCATTAAATAGGACATTCATTTAAAAAAAAAAAGTCACTCATAAACAAGGTCCTAAGATGCAATATTAACGTTTTTGCGAATAGATCGTACATCAACAGGATCCTGATATAAAGGAAAATAACACCGTGCACACTGTTTGGACTTTGTAATAATGAAATGAAACATCTGTACTGGGTTTTGCAATTAGTACTGTACTTTGCTTACTACATCCTGGCAGGTAGTGTGCGGTGGACCACATTCATGACTCCACTGTTAGCAGCATATTGACTGAGTTCATAGTGAAGCTCCGGACTGTAATGCGAGGATTCACTCCGTCGTCTGGTTTAGCTCATCTGTCAGGGAGCGTGTGCGCTTATGGAGGAGACTGCAAGGTATTGTAGCAGGCGGGGCTTTGTCTGGGGCATGGCTGGGCCACCTGGTTCAGACAATAGGGACCCAGGTAAGACTGCCCAGAAAGGGACGGGGGGGGGGCATAGGGTTCCCAGGGGGAGGGAGCTTGCGGCCAGGGACAGGGAGGAGCTAAGCCCTTAAGAGGTGCTGCACTGGAGGAATTTCTTCTCATTCCTCCTTGTCCCAGGTCGCAAGCAGAAGAAGGAAGCTCGATTAGCATGTTGGACACACCAGAGGTAAGGGCTGGGTCTGGTAGGCCACATGGCCTGGGGTTTGTGCAGGTTAGGAGGATGAGCATAGAGGCTTCCTCAGCTTGCCTGTGCTTTCTGGCAGCACCTGAACTCAAGCCTTGTTGAGTGCGCTCCCCCGTTGGGTTCAATAGGGGGATTTAATTTGATTTCATTGATTGTTGGTGTTGCTGGTGAGGGGGGGGCCTGGCGGGGTTCGGGCCGCATGGCTAAGGTGGTGAACTACCCCGGGAGTCGGTTAGCCACTGCTCACATACAGCGTGCCTGAGGTGCGTAATTCAGGCGCCCCAGGTCGCTCCTGTAGTGCTTTTGTATTAAAAAAAAAAAAAAAAAAAGGCGAGCCCTTCCCTGTGCTCCTAGACCGCATGGGAAAACAAGTAGCACAGCTGATGGTGTGTGCAGGAGTAATAATCATGGTTCCCACCCCCCACAGGCAGCAGAGGTTCATGGTCTCATGCCCACGGGCCAGCGCCTACTCCCAGGCCAAGCAGTAGCGATGCTTGGCATTACACAGCAGTGGAGCCAGATTCCGTTCCCCAAGGAGGTGGAGGGCTTACTTGGGTTGCAGCAGTGGTGTTTAGCACGTGGTGGCAGTCCCAGAGACAGGAAGCTCTCGGTGGGCCCTCCGTTGCAGGCCAGGTCTCTCAGCAGCCCTTGTTGGGCACTCTCTTCTCAGGGTGGGGTAGCAGGGGACAATGAGGTGGGAGCTGGCATGCCCGTGGCGGTCTGAGTCAGCTAGCAGCTTTGTAGGCCAAACAGCTCATTCGCCATCCTGCCGCCTTCCTTGTGGCCATGTGTAGGGCCTTCGGTGGGGGTCAGTATATGGGAGCCTTTAAAAATGGAATAAGGAAGGCAAGCAAGCCTCTCAGAGCTCTGGCGAGACTCCTTGTGCTTCGGGGCCATTGGCCAACACCTGATGGTTTGCGTGCATACGCAGGGGTGATGGGGCCTCACGCATACGCAATGTAGCAACTGCTGCCATCTTGGGGTTGGCTTGGGTGGCTGCCGAGGGAACAGCAGCGTGCATGCGCAAAATATTTAAAAAATGCAGTTTCTGTCATTTTGGCAAGGTTTCACCGGGATATGGAGGAAGCATGTTTCCGGGGTGGGGAGGGCAAGTGGCTGGCAGTAAAGCAGAAGGTATAACGGAAGGGTGATGGGCCTTGGTTGGAATCCCACAGTCCCACTTATAGTCTGGCTGGGGATTGGGGTTTGATTCCCCATCTCCCAATATGTTTTGGAAAGAACTGCAGCCAAGGTAGCATTGTCGAGTGGAGTGAATGATGTGCCCTCACAGGTATTATGAAACTGGCTCACAGCCAGTGTCAGTAGTGTTTGGATAACAAGCTGAGGCAGCAGCAGCCACAGACACAAGAACCCAGGCATCGTTATAAGGGCACCTCATTAGCTGTGCTGTTAAACTAGGACTCTGGGTTTGAGTCCCAGAAGTTTTAATACAGCCCTGAACCTCTGCTGAGTGCGACCGTTGAAGTCATTCCTTTCACACACAGAAAAATAAGCAAACATTTTATTTGTAATGTTAATTTATTTCATTATACCAGTGAAACAAACTCCGTAGTGTTCCCTGAGGCATCAACAGCACTACAGAATATTATACAGAGTAACCCAGACACACAAGATGGGGAATAAAATTACCTCTGCAGTCAATGCAAAGCACTATAGGTAGTATATTCAAATCTCCCAGAAAGAAGTTGGTTAACCCCTGATTAGCTTAGGGCCACTGATTACACCCAAGCAGTGGGAGGCCCACAAAGCCAGAAGGCCCAGGGAGGGCCCAGAAAACGTGTCACTACTTTCCGTATTAACAACCTCCCACGGTCAATGACCCATATTGCGTGTGGCAGCATCAGCTTAAGCACCAGCAAGGGGGAGTGGCCATGACTGTGTTTGATTTGCAGAACAATCAGCATATCGAGAAGATGAGTGGAGACCTAGAGCAACAGCTAGTTGCCCTCATTCGGGGTAAGGGTAAGGCGTGGTGGGACGTGCCTTTCAGGGATCAGTGCGAGGAAGGGGGGTCAGGGCCTTCAGGGCTGCCAACCCCACCGGAACCCAGAGGGTGCCATTCCCGTGAAACAGACGGGAACTCCGGCACTGCTGACCATGCCGCCTGAACCTGTAACCCCGACAGTGGTGCCTGGCATGCCGGGGCCAGGGCCAGAAAGGTCATTCCCCACCACGGATGAGACAGTGGTGCTTCCTCCATCTTTAAAAAAGCCAAGCCAGAAGAGAGACTATCAGGGAGCAGTAGCACCGGATCAAGGAGCAGGTATGCTTGATTTAGATCAGCTGTCAGCTGATGAACTGAGGGCACTGCTTCAGAGTGGGGGAGCCCTCAAAAAGAACAGGGCAACAGCAGAATCGGGGCACAGAGGGGGATTTGGTGGAGGAGCTGTTAGGCCACAAGGCAGAAAGTTGTGCCAGCATCTCTAAGCCTGGGCCTGCCTGGGGGCTTAACACAGGGTCATCAGGTACCACTGTAGGCATGCCCAGGGACCCCTGAGCCAGCGGGGTACCAGCAGCCCATCCCGCCACATGTGAACTCCCCATCGTGGAGTAGCGGCCCATGGCTCCCGCAACAGCTAGCTCGGAAGTCAGGTTAACCAGCCATTGGCAGTGCTCGGGGGCCTAGCTGGGGCAATACCAGTTGGGTGGGGGATACTAGCTTGCAGGCGCCGGTCAGCAACCCAGGCCAATCCAGAGAAGAGCAAAAGCTAGACCAGTTGCTGGAACTACTGGTGGACCAGTGTAGGGATTGTCCAGGAGCAGCCTAGGTGGCCTCTGCTGCAGTGGAAACTGGAGATATGGGGACAGAAGTGGCAGCACAGTCACCACCAATACCGGGGCAGCAAGGGGTAGTGAGCTTATTCCTGGCAGAACCCATTGAGGCACACTTGCCTGACAAGGTGAGGCAGCAAAAATCAACGGAGAATATGTTGACGTCTTTGCCTTGCTGAACCAGCCTAAAGAGCCAGAAAAGGACAAAAAGGACAAGGACGGAGATGACGGGGTCGAGCAGAAGCGCAAAGCAACTGTGGAGCAGACGTGGGAGAATTGAGCAGCAGGTTTCACAATCTATGCCGGGATCCTCACCCAGGGAAAGCAGATGGGCTGTGGGTCTATTTTAATAGGATAATGACCATGCATGTCAGTAAGCAAGGCGGGAGGTGGTTAGAATATGACGAGGTGTATCGGAGGAGAAAGCAGATGGACACGGCACGGTCCTGGGTGGTCTTGGACCTCCCACTGCTGTGGATGATAGACTTGGGAGAGGGTCCAATTTACAGACAGCAGTTTTCAGGAGGCGCCCCCGCCGCCAAGAAAGGCTATCAAGGGACTAATGGGGGTGGGAGGGTGTTGTTTCAGCTACAACCAGGGATCATGTAAGACCGAGCATTGTAGATACAAGCACCAGAGCATGGCATGCGGGAAACCACACTCATTTCAACAGTGTGGGAAAGCTACAGAGGTGGGAGCAGGAAAGGCCAACAATTTTCACCCCTTTCGGAAAGGAGGAACAAAGGCTGCCAACACCAGTCAAGGCCAGAAATATTGAGGAGTGGTTGGTCAACTACCCAAACAGGGTGTCCGATCGCTCTCTGGCAGCAGGATTCAGGGAGAGGTTTCGTATACCTTACCAAGGCCCAAGGAGGGTATAAGAGGCTGACAACCTGCGATCCGCCAAAGAGTGACCGGACGTCATGTGGGGCAAACTACAGAGGGAGCTGGCCGCAGGTCTGATCAGTGGCCCCTTCACCCCCCCCCCTTGCCCATGCCTCAGGGTGTCTCCCATTGGCTTAGTCCCCAGAAAGGTGCCGGGCAAGTTCAGGATGATAAACCACCTGTCGTACCTGGAAGGGGATTCAGTCAACTCCTACGTTGATCCGGTCAACACTGCGGTGTATTACATGTCGTTTGACAGGGCAGTGGAGGTGGTGCGACAGGCGGGCCGTGGGGCACTAATGGGGAAGGCTGACATAGAATCAGCATTCTGCCTGTTGCCGGTGTACCCGACAGATAGGGAACTACTAAGCATGAAATTTGACGGGTACTACTACATTGACAACTGCATGCCCTTGGGGTGTGTGGTGGCGTGTGTGGTTTTTGAGCAATTCAGCACATTCCTGCACTGGGCCACTACCCAGAAAGCCAAAATCGACCACATGGTACACTATTTGGATGACTTTCTGTTTGTGGGGAATGCTGGCTCAGGGCAACGTGCACATATCATGGCAGCATTCCATGATGTGTGTGCTGAGCTGGGTGTACCACCGGCCCAGGACAAGACTGAGGGGCCATGCACAAGGCCTTTCTTCCTGGGGATCAAAATCGACATGAGCGAGCAAGTGTTCCAGCTCCCCCGAGACAAGCTGGTGGCCTTGCGCACCCATCTGGACTCCGCAATGAGTGCACGCAAAGTCACGTTACGGGAGCTCCAGCAACTGATGGGCCACCTCAACTTCGCTTGCCGGGTAATGCACATGGGCAGGACATTCATGAGGTGCTTGGTGGGCATGGGAGCAGGCTGTACAAAACTGCACCGCAGAATCCACGTCACAGTGGCAATGCGGGAGGACCTAGGCATTTGGCAGACATTTTTGCAATGCTTCAATGGGGTATCGATGTGGCCAGTTTCAGCATCCAGCAAGGAATTGGAACTCTTCCCGGATGCTTCGGAGGGGTTTGGGCTTCGGGGCTTACTTGCAAGGTAAGTGGTGCGCTGGGCAGTGGCCTCCAGAGTGGATAAGACAAGGCATTACGAGGCAGATAATGGTGATGGAATTCTTCCCCATTGTCATGGCATTGGTGATCTGGGGGGATGTGCTGAGGGACAAGCACATCACATTCAGGTCTGACAACACCGGAGTGGTGTATGTAATAAACAATCAATTAGGGGGCAAGGGCCTGATGGGCAACCTCATGCGGGTGTTTGTCCTAAAGTGTTTTTTATTGAATATCAACTTTAAGGCTGTGCATGTACCAGGTATCGAAAACAGCATCGTTGACGCTCTTTCTCATTTACAGTGGCAGAGGTTCCGAGAATTAGCACCAGCGGCAGACCTACAGCCCAGGGAAGTCCCACCATTCCTTTGGAAATTGATAACCCAGAAGCCTGGGAGTTGATTGAGAATGCCCTGGCATCTAGGACGCGAATAGCATACCAGAGAGGGGTCAATTGTTTTCTGAAAGTGCAACACACACGAGGATGGGCAGTGACATGGCCTATCCCAGTGGCATAGCTGTGTGAATACATACTGATCAAAAAATGAGGGGGGGCCACCAGGGCAATGGTCGAGCAGCACATGGTGGGCATTGCCTGGTTTCAGAAAGCCAGAGGCTTTCCCGACTCCACGAGGGCATTTGCTTTTCGGAAGATGTTGAAAGGTTGGGCGTGGGCGGCCCCGAGGGGCACATACGACAGACACCCTATTAGCCGTACCATATTCAAGCAGATCTGAGATGAGTTGCTGAAGGTATGCTCATCTCCAGAGGAGACGAGGGTCTTCCGGACAGCGTATTTGGTGGCATTTTGCGGGGCATTTCAGGTGTCAGAACTCGTGCAGCCCAGCAAGTCCACTGGGACACCATTAGCATTGGAAGATGCCGATGTGGAGGTCACAACGTCTGGAGTCTTTGTCCACATACGGAAGAGCAAGATTGACCAGCTAGCCCACGGGCGGTGGTGCCGATTGTCGGTGCCCCATGGGATCATGGGTTCAGGATTATATAACAAAGTGCCCGACAATAGTGGGGGCCTTCTTCTGACATGTGGATGGTGGCCCCCTAACAGTGTACCAATTTAGGCACGTGTTGCAGAAGACCTTTGCGAATGCTGAGCACCTCTGCAGAACACTGCAACATGCATTCCTTTAGGACTGGCGTGGCATCGCATGCCAGGGCAGAGGGCTTTTCAGATAAGACAGTACAGACATTGGATAGATGGAAGTTGCAGGCTTTTGAAAGATACATAAGATCACACATGTTATAACTGTCTCTTGCTTTGTCTTGGATAGGTGTTGCGGCCCGAGCAGCGCAGATCTGGATTTGTGGCCACTTGTACATCCATTGAGCAGCCCTCAGGGCAAGGCAATACCCCAGAGGAGAAACCTGTTCCTGGCACCTGAGAGGGTGGAGGTGCAATGGTTGGGACGGCGCGGGATGCACTGGAACGAGTTATTGGCAACACTGCAAGAAAAGGCTCGGAAGAGGTCACAGCCTAATGTTTTAGTCATTCATTTGGGGGGAAAATGATATAGGGGTTATACTAGCGAGAGAGCTAAAGGAGAGGGTAAGGCTGGACCTGGCAAGTTTGAAGCAATGGTGGCCTGAGGTGCACATAATTTGGTCTGATGTGCAGTAGCGGCACGCCCGGAACATCAGGGTGCTAGAGAAGGTGTGCCGGCTGCAGAACGCATCCATGTGACCGATTTATGGATTCAGTGGGGGGTCCATAGCAAAGCACCTGGGAGTGTCTGTAAAAAAGCCAGGTCTATATAGGGGGATGGAGTACATTTATCGGAGGAAGAGTAGATCTGTTTCTAGATGACACAACGGGCAGTGGTGAGAGTATTAGCATCAATCAATCACTTTATTTAACCAGGCATAATGAGGTGCTTGTGGGGGGGGGGGGGGAGCTGGTGAGAGTTCATCTTGTGGCGGCTTGGTAGTCTTGGAACGCCGTGGGAGGGGGTAACAGGGGATCACGTGTCTTGACAAGCCAGATCTCCTTGAGGCTGACAGGGGGGCAGGCCTGACGGCTGGAGTCCTGATGCCACCCTCTTCAGGCAGCGTCCCACGGAATGGCGGATCCTCTGGGGAAGGAGTTAGCCACAGCCGGTCATATAGCCATCCCTCATGCCCTGGAGGTTGTTGCCCTCGCAGGGGCCTGGTTGATAGTAAGGCGGCCCTCCCCTGGGAGGGAGGGTCGACCATCAACGATCTAGTTGCTCCATGGTGAGCTATTCTTTCCAAGGCTACCTAGCTGCGCACATCACGCTGAAGTGAATGAATGTATGTATTAATAATTGGTTTATTAATAAACACATGGCTGTGCACATTTCTCCAAAGCTCGTTGTTGTGTCAGTCTGTTCAGGTGAACGAGGTATATGCCCTCAAAAGGCAAACTCCCTTTCCCCTCTGCAACTAGTGACATCCTAAACCACCCCAGTACTGCAGAACACCACTGTGAAAGACGAAGGTAAAGCTGAAAGAGTTCACAGGTACTTGTACTTAAGCGGTTACTGCAGCAATGCTCTGTGTGAATTGGCTGAAAGCAGTGAGTGGCGGGTAGAGAGGAGATTGTTGTAATTAATTGTTGGTTATCTCTCCTGACAACAATCCAACTGCCACTCCTTACTTTGCAATGTGTGTTGTTTTCCAGCTTTTGTTCAGTTTACTGTATAATGGGCAATCTGCGCGAGCCAAATTTTTCAACTGCAAACCAGTCCTGGGGGTGCCGACCACTAAATAAAGCGAACACGCTATTTCTGTTTTACAGTAACTTTTTATACTTCTGATTTCAGAAGGAAGATCGTTCCAAATCATAGGTGCAGTGTATCCAAAGGCACGCTGCTCACTTGTACGTCTATGTGGGACTTGTAACAACGTATAGTCACATGTCGGTTTTAAATTGTTTTAAGGGATTTGATTTTATGATTGTACAGTGCCTTGGTTTTGGAAAGGCGCTTTATAAATACAGTTTTACTTACTTACATGTTGATCTAGTATGAATTTCATTTTGTGGTGTCATAAGTTAGCTTTTCAGGCTGATAGGCATACCAGATTGTTGTATTCTAAATACAGATTTAGCCAGGGCAAACTTGTGTGACTGTTTAATAGATAACCACCCCAGGTCGTTAATGTCACAATGGTGTGCAGTATTTGGTGCTAATAATGCGAATCATCCCATCTTGTTTAATAACGCAGCTTTCCGCTGTACTGTGCTATCAGGGTAATGATTTATTTATTTATTTTTTTATTGAAATGGTTTCACCAGGAAAGGCACACTGAGCAACAAGATGCTAGTCTTCCCTGCGCGACCTGGAGGGAAGGGGCACAAGGGGGTTGGATAACATGCAGGTTATCAACTGAGCAAATAACATAGGCAAATAGCAGCATGTGGATACAATTGCATTAAACTACAAGCAACAACACATGGAGTACATTGGATATTGTATGGAGCATATAACAATTACCTGACATATAGCAGCAATATAAGGGAAAATTTAGCACACAGTAATATGCAGGTATAAGCAACAGGGAAACATAGAACATGATGGTGCAGGACGAAAGTGCATAGGTTGGGGCTATATGCCAGCATTTATAGCAAAGCTAAGGCCGATGGTTGGGCAGTGGGGAAGGGAGCAATTGGCACATGGCCGAATCAGGTACAGGAGCAATTAGTGGTGAGGAAGTTAGCTAGGGCGGTAGAAAGAGAGTGGGCAGAGGAGGACTGCCGAATTTGAGGTGGGAGATCATTCCATAGCTTGGGTAACTGGTGTGAGAAGGCGGCTTGCCCGGCAGTAGTCTTCTGCCTAGGGATTGATAGTTGGCGGTAGTTGCGAGATCTAAGATAATGGGCGGGGGAAGGGGCAGCTGAGAGCACAGAGGAGAGGTAGGAAGGGATGGTGCCAAGCCATAGGTTAGATACATATTTAGCAGTGTGTGAAATGTGGCAGTTTCCGAGAGACGGTGGTGCCAGGGAACAGTAAAGGTCACAGTGGTGGGTAAAGGGTGAGGCATCGAGAGCAAAGCGTCAGAAGGCATTAAAAAGTGTGTCCAGCTTAGATAGGGTGGACTTAGGGGCTGCACCTTAAACAGTGTCACAGTAATCAAAGGAGGGAAGTATCTTCTGGACCAGTTCACGTCGGACGGGGGGAGGGAGGCTACTGCGGTTCCTATAAAGTGCACCGAGCATGGGGTGCAGTTTTTTTTGAAATAGCATCAGTGTGGTTTGAGAAGGAAAGATGGCAGTTAAGCCATACCCCCAAGTAGCGGAATGAGGAGACATCTTCGAGTTTTTGACCATCCAGGGTGTGGAAATAGGGAAGGGATGGGAGTCTGGACAGGCGTTGTCATGTGCCAGAAGTCATCGTGACAGTTTTTTTTACATTTAGGGAGAGCTGGTGAGAGCTGAACCATTGCTGTACTTTGTTGAAGTTGGCTTGGAGGTTAGGTTTTACCACTTCAGGGCCAGAGCCTGAGGAGAAGAGTACAGTGTCATCTGCATACATGTGGATTGAGGTAGTAGAGCAGATGAGCGGCAAGTCATTTAGGAATATAGAGAACAGTATGGGTCCCAGAACTGACCCCTTGGGGACACTGGTAGTTAAGGGAAGGGGGGAGGAGATAGCATTTGTAACTCTTACGGACTGGGTTCTGGCAGAGAGGTAAGATCTGAACCAGTTGGTGGCAGCAACAGAAAGGCCTGATTCAGCGAGACAAGAGAGCAGTATGGGGTGGGAGACGGTGTTGAAGGCTTTCGCAAGGTCGACAAAGACGGCTGAGGTGATCAGCCCACTGTCCATACCAGTCAGGATGGAGTTGGTGAGCCTTATCAGGGAGGATGCAGTGGAGTGTCCCTTTCTGAAACCTGACTGGTAGGTGTGAAGAAATTAGAGTCGGTGAGGAAGGAAGTAAGTTTGGAGAGCACAAGGTGCTCTTGTAGTTTTGTTAGTACTGGGAGGTGGGAAATGGGGGAGGTGGGGGTAACTCCTTTTGGAAGGGGATGATAGTGGCGTGCTTCCATGCTTGGGGGACTGCAGCAGTTGCAAAGGATTGGTTTAAGAGTTTGGCAGGCGGAGTTGCTATGGCGGTGGCAGAGAGGTAGAGGAGTTTAGGGTCCAAGCCATCTGGGGATTTGCCTTTTGAAGGGTTGGGAGAAGGTAGTGCATCTAGGGCATCCGCTGCAGAGATGTCATTGAAGGACAAGGAGCGAGGCCTAGTCAGGTTTGTTACATTTGTAGAGGGTGTGATAGGTTCAGGGTTTGGCAGGGCAGAGAGGAGAGTGGCAGCACAAGTGGAGAAATATATGTTGAACTCAGTAGCGACTGCTGTTGGCTCAGCGAGAATGGAGTTGTTAAATATTTAGAATTGGAGTGGGATTGGCAGCTGGTGGGGTGAAGAGGGAGTGAATGACCTTCCAGAATTTTGAGGGGTTATTTAGGTTGGGCTGTAGGGAGCTGCTGAAGTACTCTGCTTTAGCTAGGGGAGTGGCTCTGGTACACTTGTTTTGGAGCGTGCGGTATGCGGAGAGATGTTGTGGGAGGCGTGAGGATTTGGCGCGTTTCCAGGCTTTGTCAGCGGCGGTTTGACTTGCAATCAGTTCTTGGGTGATCCACGGCAGGTGGTTGCCTCGTATCCTTGTACGTCACAGTGGGGCATGTTTGTCCCAGACGCTGAGGAAAGTGTCTTTAAAGTGGAGAAAGGCATCGTCAATGGAGTCCATAATAGGGGCAGGGGCCCAGTTTGCTTATGCAAGGTCATCTAACACCGGGGCGAGATTGAGGGATTTGAAGAAGTGTTGGACTAGAAATTTAGGGGGGGATTTTGAACGGTGGATTTTGCGCACTAAGAAAGTAATGTGGTGGTCACTGAGGGAGTCGGGAAGAATACCGGCATTTATGACCCGGTGAGGGTGTGTGGTAAGAGCCCAATCGAGGAGTGAGTGGTTACCAGATTTTAGGTTAGGCCAGGTGGGCTCAATAATGATTTGAGAGCGGTTTAGAGCAGCAATTTCAGTTCTGGTTTTGTTGAGGGCAGGAGCTAGCCAGTTGTGGTTTAGATTGCCCATAATATAAAGTTCCCCTGTCGGGGTTAGGCAGGAGATTTACTTGAGGAGGTTGGTGACAGCAGAGGATGGTGTGCCAGGTCGGCAGTATATTCCTGCAATGTAGATTGGTAGTGAGAAGGGGAGTGTCAGTTGGAGTAAAATTAATTCATAGATTTTAGGTTCAGACTTGGCTAGGGTAACCGAATAGTGCAAGTCTGAGTTGACAAAGATGGCAACTCCGACGCCTCTTGTGGCTCTGTCTTGGTGGGCCAAAGTGTAGCCTGGGATGGCGACAGAGGAGTCGCTAATGTTTTTTCTGAGCCAGGTTTCGGACAAGGTGAGGATATCTGGAGCATAGTGGGCAGCAAGTACCTGGAAGGAGTCAAGTTTATGGACTAGGTTTCTTATATTTAGGTGCAGGAGGCGCAGGCCACATGGGAGAGGGTCTCCAGGGAGAAGTGAGGAAGTGTCTGATGTAGGAGGGGTCTTGCAGCGATTGAGAGGGGTGTATGGTTTGGGGCCTGGGTTTGGGTGGATGTCACTGCAGCAGGAGCAGCACACATAGATAGGTATGGGGCGAATAGCTGTATGTGACTGACGGTGAGTGGATGTCTCTTAGTTAGAGGGCTTGGGTGATTATTTGGAGCTGGGCAAGGGGGGATTAGTTGAAAAGTAAACCAGGAGAGTGATGGGACGAAGAGAAAAGGGCTGGGACGTGTGGCTGAGTGAATCCAGGCTTGGGTGAAAGGGAGAGTGGATGAGTGGGGAAGCCAAGTGAGGTTGGGCAGGAAAAGGGGGGCGGTGGCATGGGAGAGGTGGGTGGCGTGTTAGAGAGGAGGGGAGGGAAGGAGAAGAGAACATGGATTAGCAGAGGCAGGAAGCCTAGTAGTTGGGTCATGGCATGGATCTAGTATTGGAAACCCCCTAATTGTTGTGGCAACTTAGAGGGGACAGGCATAGAGGGCCAGCGAAATGAGTGGTTCTTGCGGGAGGATGAAGGACCAGTGAAAATGAAGTCCTAGATTACCAATGAGGCATGGCTGGCAATAGCCTGTAGGAGCGAGCTAGAAAGCCGGGGTGGGGTTTATGTGTATTTAATCAGAAACGGGGGCCGGAAAAATCGGCAGCTAGGGCTTCCTTCCTGGAGGTAATCAGTCCCTGAGGGCAAGTCCATACTACCTGAAAGGAGAAGGCAGAGGAGAATTAAATAAGAAAGTCAGAGGGGGTGGGGCTGCTCGTTCAGCTAAAAAGAAATGCAGACTGGCTTAAACGGGGAGGGGGGGGTTGCAGACCAAGATGTTAGGCAAGGTGCCTCCAAGTCTGAGTGAGCAATAACAGGGCTATTTAAAACACAGCACTAGAGTAAAAAGGTGGAAGGGGAAGGGGTTTCAAAGGCCTGAGCTGAGATCGCTACTGGTCTTATGAGGGATCACAATACAGGCATTTACATTAAATCAGAAAACTTCAGCTATAAAATGCAAGCAAGACAGTTTTAACAGAAAACAATCTAGTACAATATAATCAAACATTAACAGTGCAGAGCTATATGGAGCCAATCGGAGTGCTCCTGGGGCTGACTGCAGTCAGTGGGTCACAGCAGTAAAAGACTCTGGATTTAAACCCAGAGACAACTGTCTTCGTGTTTTTAAAAAAAAAAAAAAAGGCAAAATCAGCAGCTAGGGCTCCCTTCCTGGAGGTAATCAGACCCTGAGGGCAAGTCCGTTCCTGCTCTTCTGTGAGGGGCTGGTGGCAGTCTGGCAGGCCGGGTTCGTCAGAGAACCACGGCTGTAGCTCTCAGACTACCAACTACTATAGAGGCATATTGTAATATAGACAACAGACATTGATTTGCAGTTGCCAATCATGCATCATAAGTTAAATAACTGCAAAGCCAATATAACAAGGTGATTTTTGCATGCATTTTGGACGCAATTATTTGTACATAATTGAGAATAGAGTCTAATGCGACTCCCAAATATTTGATATTATTCACATTTTCATAGGTTGTACCATCCAGTGATCTAATTTTGTCAGTTCTTGTTCCCTTTTCCTGTCCTCCACTTCCCAGTGCAAGTTACAGGTAGTGTAAAGACTACAGTAAGCTCCAGGTGGCCTAGGGGTATCAGTGCATATGGGTGGACTGAAGCAGGGAGCCTTGTCCACCTACTGAGAAGGGGAAAAACAAGGTTAAAAAAAATGCTACAACAGGAAAAGCCTTTAGATCCACCAACTGTATTCCACAGAACAATGATTCATCAACATCAGGGCAAGTTCTGGCAGGCTATCCGTGCATGTGGTGTTACCCCCCCACATACACACACTGAGTGATGAATCATAGACTGAGATTATTTTGGGTAGCAGCAATTGCCTTGGGAGGCATTGGAAACAGTGAAGTCTCCTCTTTCCTGTTTTGAGTTTGTGGGAAATGTTTAAAGATTAATCCGCTGGAGCTTGTCGTGGTGGTGAGGAGGAGGAGGAGTGTGTGTGTGTGTGTGTGTGTGTGTGTGTGTGTGTGTGTGTGTGTGTGCTTGAACTTGGAATGTGGTTCTCAAGTACTCTGGTTACTGGAACTGTTTAATCATTGGTTACTTTTACTACATTGGTCGATGTTCCATGCTGATACTTGATGTAGAGAGGCAGAGGGCTGTTAACAAGACTGATGACACTGAATGTGTTCCTTTTAATATTTATTTTGACCCTTTCAGCCTATGCTGTCTTCAGCCTCTCGTTGTTAACCTTCCAGCCTCAACACCACCTTACCTGGTGGAGCCCCCCACCCCCACCCCCACACTGTGTGGTGCTGTTTTTTGGGGCAGTGCCTGTCCAGAAGTCATAACAAGTGAGGGCTTCCAAGTGGCAACACTGGCCCAAGAGTATTGGGTGTTTTATCTTACCAGGCCAGGGTGGATTTTTCTCATCTTTCCTCCTGTCCCCATAGGACATATTGTGCAGTGGTTCCAGGGTGCGTGCATGGTAAGCATGCTTGGGCAGAGCTCATCGTCATCCTCAGTCTGCACCACCACCTCTGGGCATCCAAGTGGCAGTAGTACAGAAGAGCCTGGCACCCTCCCTTCCCAGGTAGGACAGCATCCTATGGGATGGGCTATCCCCTTCCCTGCTTTGCACCCCCCCACACTTTTAAGCTTTTTCCCAAACCTGCACTGACATGCCTTCTTTTAAAAGTTGTTTTAAAGGATTTTGTGTTTTTCATATTTTTATTTAAACATTGATTAACCTTGGATAGCCCAGTTGAGGTGCAATATCTTGTTTTTTTGAGGCAAGGGGAGGGTCTTGCATGGATCCAGTATTACAGGTGGAAAGCACATGGAGATCATGTGACTTGCTCAAGGTCACACAATGAGTGCTAGTGGCTGTAGTGCAATTAGCACCTGTGATCTTGGTGTAACTGTACCAAAAGGAAAACCCAGCGCACAGAAGCAAAATGACATACTGCAGCCACCAGATAGCTAGAAGCAACGCAACAAAGTAAGGTCATGCACAAAATAAAAAGAATAGCACAAATGCCAAAACAGTGAACAAAAAAGGTGGTTTATTGAAAAAGTCCAGACACAACTCTTTCCCACTGGACCCCACACTGTGCTCTCCAGTGGTGCTGAGGACTTGAGTATGATTATCACAAAACACAGCTTGTTTTTCATATGTGTTTACTTGCAATTATTGACCAGGAAGGGCACACGTAAGTTGTGATAGCTTGTTTCCACGTGTGTCGTGGGGGGGGGGGTTGCATGGGCCTTTTTCTTGTTGTTTGTTTTGTTTGTGTTTAATTTACTGCTTTACCATAGTTTTTCTTCCTGTCTCCCGACTGGCCCACATCAATCCATTGCTCCACCCAGCCCTGTCGCCTGCCATTTCCAGAACTTACCTATGCTCAATGTCCCCCATGGATGACCTGCCCAGCGGAAAAGGCTGCTAGAGGTTCCCCTTCTCTTCAGACAGAGTTTAAGGAGCAGTGTGGGAGCGAGAGCCTGGTTGTCGGTGTAAGACCAGTGACAGGCAGCATTCTGTGTGGTTGGGGGGGCACTTTCTTTCTCCTGCCAGTGAATGTCATGAAGGTGAGTACGGCAGAGCAAGAATGTCCCCCTCCCTTACCACAGGCTTCAGCCTGCAGCACTACTTATGGTTATCTAGGTAGCAATGCTGCAGCAGAGTTCAGGAACCCTCCCTCCCCAGAGCAGGCGAGTGTCCGCTGGTACATTCAACCATCCAAACCTGGGTTGCCAGCGTTACCCTAAAGGGACTTGTTTTACTGACGGGAAATGTTGGCCATGAAACCAGGGAAACTCCCCTATTCTTCCATGGGAGGCGCTGTCTGCTTCCTGTAGGAGGTGGAGGACTCTGGTATGGAGGGAGGTGCACATGGCTGCCCGGTTGAGGAGACTGCTTCCCTAACCACTCGGTGTATTGAGGAAGCTAAACCTGCAAGCCTTATGTCTGAGTAAGGAGGAGATGGTTTGTCTATAAAGGATGATCATGGTGAGCCTACCATAGCTTGACGTAGCGTGGCAAAGCCTATCCCTGCACCTGATATATCTGAGATGTCCTCTGGCCAAGTCGTGGCTGAGGAAGAGAAACTGATGGCTAAATGTTTGCAAGGAAAACGCCAGTAGCTGCTGGCAGTGATTGCCGGTGGGAAAGCTTGCTTTGAAATTGCAAGACACAGGTTTAGGTCAGCAGACAGCAGTACTGTATCTGATGTGTCCACTTGGCAAGATGGCCAGATTCCTGCTGGAAACGCACTTGTCTACTGGATCTGGCTGGTGTCCTGACAGTGATCAGCTGTGTACTGCAACAGTGGGAATGCTGATTCTGACCACACTCCAGACGGTCACCACGGCAACATCAGAAGGATTCTCTTCCCTGGCTCAAGATTCTCACAGAAAGACTTCCGCTACACTGGCTTCTATAGAGAATGAGTACTGATCTGTAGAAAAGGCACTTTGTGAACAGGCTGGGAGCAGCAAGGTCCAGAGGGTATGTGGGTATCCTCTCCCATCAGAATTGTGAAGGCTGAGGAGGACCTGTCTGTTCTTGTACAGGAGGAGGCAAGTACATCTTTCACAGCTAATTCTGCTATTCCTACCACTGAGAGACTGATAAAACAGGCACCTGCTGATCTTGCTCTGCCTTCTGATTACGAACTGATGCAGAACCCAATGTTGCAAGGGCTAGGGAATGCTATTCCTACTGCTGCCCCAGTGGAGCCTGTCCATGATGCTGCACCTGTTGATAATGCCCCCACCGAGCCTGTTTTAATGACCTTGACTGTTTTCCAGGGGAGAGACTCAAGCCGGATCAGGAACTGTTGATTCCCCTGTTTCCAATGCTCAAAAGATGATGTCTCCCAGTACAGAACCTGGGTGCCCTGAAACTACACCACAGCCTTCCATTAGCTCTCCAGAGGTTTCTGCGAGATCTGCCCTGAGATCTAAGAGGCCATGTCCATATGCCTCACTTTTTCATGCACCTGTTCTCCCTGTTAAAAGGCATAATGCATTGCACCTCGTGTATAGAGGGGGCTTAGCTGATACCCTGGACATAGTTTTGTAGGCAGATGGCTACAGGAAGAATCTATGAATTTTGCAGCAACTGAGATTCATGCATTAATTCAAACAACATGAAGTCTTGCTGTATTCTGACATATGCAGTGATGTCCAAACTTTGAACTGCCCCGGAAAGGAAAGAGTTAACTTTCCATGCCAGGCATGAAACGCTGAGCTCGAGCTCGGTTGAGACTCTTGTCTGTTGCTGTTTGAACTCAAATCGCCAGATTCTTTACTCCGCCTCACTGAACAGTCGCTCAGGAGATTTCTCCTTTGCTCGGTTCAATTTAGTCGGTTAAAGTGCCGTTTTCCTCAGTTTTCGACCGAATTTAACCTGTTGGTTCAGTCTCTGTCTGTGGTATCGTGAGTACTAGATAGGTTTATTATTGTTTCTTCTGTGTGGAACTTGTAAACGTTGGATCGGTTCGGTTTGAACCGATCAAGTTTGTTCAAAAAAAAGAGTTTGTTCTATTTTTAGAGTGTGGTAACCGGTCCTTATCGGTTCTAAAAAAAAAAAAAAAAAAGATTTCATTACAGTTTTTTCAAGACTCGTAACACGGTCAGGAACGATAAGGTGTCTTGCCTGGCGGATTGCCGAGAAAAGGGTAAGTTTGGTTAGGACTGGCGTGTCCTGGCCGACCCGGTTGGCACAGTGGTGCCAGGCTTTCATGGCGGCCAGGTTCGGGGACCCGGGTCATCGGAGAGACCGGCCGGGGAGAAGGATGGAGCGTCCTATGGACGGCTCTCCTTCTCTGGGGAGGCGAGGAAGCATTCGGGCGCTGAGGACTCCTGGTGGAGGCCGGGAGATCTGGCGCTGCCGACGCTCAGTATCTGTGGGCGGGGTGGACGCGGGCGCCATTGCACATCCCCACCCCCGTGGGGAGGAAAAGTAAAAAAAGGAAAATGGAGGCAGGCAGGACCACCGTGAGCATGAAGCCCTCCCCAGAGGACCTCACCTCATCACTGTCGCTGCGGGACCCCAACCAGACATTAGTTCCGTGGTCATGAAGGTGGCCGCAGCCCCGCCCTCCGGGGGGTAAGCCGGGGGGGTGACCGAGATTCCTCGGCAGCCATAGGCAGTGATGGAAGTCTCTGGGGGCCTTGACCAGGGGTGATGAATAACTGGGTCCTGCCAGATAAAAAAAAAAAAAAGGACCAGCCGTGTCTGAGAAAGCCAAAAGAAAAAACGGGCCCACTGGGTTTCAACACTGTAGTGTGTGTGGGGAAGCCTTTGCTAAGGCTGACCCCCACACCACCTGTGTTTAATGTCTGGGGTTTGACCACCTCGATTCAGACTGCCAGATTTGCAAGAATTTTCCTGCAGCTAGCCTGGAAAAGAGAGTTGGTAGGCTCAGGGAAAGGGAGGCCAAAAAGTCCGCTGACCCGAACGGCCAGCCCGGTTTGGTTCCAACCGAACCAGAAGGAGTGCCCTCTGACCAGGGTGAAACTTCTTCGGGCAAAAGGAGAATAGACTCAGAGGTGTCGGTTCCGGTTAAAAGAAAAAGAAGGGATAAATCTGCCGGCGCGGATCCACAAGTTCTTTCTCCAACCAGTGATGAAATAGCCAAAGCGATAAAGATTGTTCAATCGCTGACCCAGGTTCCGACCGAACCGGCACCATCGGTTGGGGCTTGGTTCGGTCGGTTTCCCCAGTTCCAGATTATAATTTAGAGGATTTTTATGAACCGGAGGAGGAGGAGGAGGAGGAAGGAGAGTATGAGGATAGTGATAACGAAAGTCTGGATGTGCCTATTGACCCGGACATCTCCCCAGACAGACCTTCAGGGGGTTCTCTTCCTAGGCTTTCTGAGTCCCCTTCCAATTTTATGTTTTACAAAAAAGTGTCTGAAACTCTTCAGCTTCCTATGGAAGAAGCTGTAGATGATCAGGAGGAGCCTGATTATGTTGAGATGATGGATATACCAGAGTCCAGGAGGCTGTCTGTTTCCCAAAAGACTTATGAAGGGGAATAGACAATAAAAAATTTTAAAGACTCCTAATTCTATACTTCCTGTGGACAAGAGAATGGACAAGAGGTATACTCTCTCAGGCTCAGATACGGAGTTCCTTACCCAGCAATGTAGCCATGTTGGGGTAGTGCAGGCTGCTGCCTGTGATAAGGCAAATTTGGTTTCACACCCCCCAGATAAGGACTCCAGGAGGATTGATGCCATGGCAAAGAAACAGTACATGGCAGCATCTTTGGGACTCAGGCAGGCTAATTATATGGCCTATACAGCTAGATCTCAGAAGTCTAGATGGGATACTGTAATGGCTGTGGCTAAACAGGTCCCTGGCCAGCTTGCCAAGGAGCTGGAGCAGGTGGCTGCGGATGGTATTGAGGCATCCAAGGTGCAATTCCATGCTGCAGTGGACTCCAGTGATGTTTCATCTAGAGTCATGGCTACATCTGTGGCCCTTAGTAGGATGGCTTGGCTCAGATGTACTAGCCTGTCTCAGGATACCCAGACTAAGGCCATGGATTTTCCTGTTGTGGGTAATTCTCTGTTTGGGGAGCAAACCGAGAACTACATGAAGAAAATGGATGAATACAGGACCACCTATGGGAGTGCTCAGGCCAAGGAAAGGCAAGCCACTCCCCAGAGGTCAGCATTCCAGGGGCAGGGGCAGGCCTTTTCATAGGCCTTTCTACCAAGCCCAGGCCTCCTCTTCTGCTTATGCTCAGAGGGGGTTCTTCAGAGGGAGAGGCAGATGGGGTACAAGCAGGCCTTCTACCACCCCTCAGCCTAAACCCCCTGCCAAACAGGCACCCTGATGGGTTTGCCAGGGCAGATTCTCCACCACCTGTAGGGGACAGGCTGGCTTACTTTGTCCAGGACTGGATGTCTTTAACATAAGACAAATGGGTCCTGGAAGTAGTGAGCCAGGGACTGGTTCTCAGCTTCAAAAAATTTCTCAAGATGAGAACCAGATCCTTTCCACCTGCAAATCCTTCAGAGGCACTTGCCCTAGAGGCAGAGGTCTCTTACCTCTTGGCTCTGAGAGCCATAGAAAGGGTTCCACCCCTACACAAGGGAAAAGGATTGTACTTCAGGTACATCCTAACCCCCAAAAAGACAGGAGAATGGTGGCCCATCCTGGATCTCAGATATTTAAACAAGCACCTTTTAAAGCCAAAGTTCAAAATGGTGACTCTGGGAATAATTCTACCCTCTCTGAGGCCAGGGGACTGGCTAGTTTCCCTGGACCTCAAGGATGCCTATTTCCACATTCTCATCAGAAGCTCCCACCGAAAGTACCTCAGGTTCGAGTTGCCCTCAGGCCACTATCAATTCAGAGCAATGCCCTTTAGCCTAACTTCAGCTCCAAGGGTGTTCACAAAATGCCTGGCAGTAGTGGTTGCTTTCCTAAGGAGACAAAAGATCTCCATCTTTCCATACCTGGACGACTGGCTCATAGTAGGTCAATCTCCAGACCAAGTCAAGTCACACCTACAGATAACTCAGCAACTGCTCACTTCTCTAGGATTCCTTCTGAATCTCTCAAAGTCAGTTCTAGAGCCTGTGCAACTCCTCACATAGGGGCAGAGCTGTATACATTAAAGGCAAGAGCCTTCCTTCCCCTGGACAGGGCAAGGACCCTTGTCTCACTGGCCTCTTCATTCACCCTCCAGGTGTCTCGACCAGCAAGGCATTTTCTGCAGCTCCTGGGCCACATGGCTGCCTCTACAGCAGTGGTCCAAGGAGCAAGATTTCAGATGAGGACATTCAGTTCCACTTAAGAGCCTTCTGGTCTCAGAGAAAGGATCCTCTGACCAAACTAATCCCAGTGACTCGAACCCTGATCCAGGCTTTGCAGTGGTGGCAGGATCAGGACAACCTAAGACAAGGAGTTCCCTTTGTCACTCAGTCTCATTCTCTAATCCTTACTACAGACGCCTCCCTCTTGGGATGGGGAGCCCACTTGGGGGACCTGACCACCCAAGGGTTGTGGTTGCCTCAAGAATCTCTGCTTCACATCAATCTCTTAGAACTCAGAGCAGTGTTTCTAGCACTTCAGGCTTTTTCCAAGTCTGTTCAGAACAAAGTAGTTCAGATCAGGACAGACAATACCACCACAATGTGGTACATCAACAAGCAAGGGGGCACTCTGTCTACGGCCTTGTGCACAGAGGCAATGAAGTTGTGGTCTCTGGCCTATTAACCTGAATACCTCTCTTATAGCAGTGCACCTCCCAGGGAAGGACAATGTCCTGGCAGGTGCTCTCAGCAGGATATCTCAGGGCCATCACGAATGGTCCCTGGATCCCCTGACTTTGAAGGTGATCTTCTCCAGATGGGGCACCCCACAGATAGACCTTTTTGCAGCCCCAATCACCAACTTCCTCTTTTTTGCTGCAGGCCCCCAGTGTTGGGCTCAGTCCCCCTGGATGCCCTAGTTCTCAATTGGGAAGGGAAGTTCCTGTATGCTTTCCACCCTTCCCTCTCCTGTTCAAGGTGCTAGTCAAAATCAGGTCTCAACCCTGCAGAGTGATTCTGATTGCTCCAGACTGGGCCAGACAGCTCTGGTACCCTCACTTGTTGTCCTTAGCAGTCCACCTTCCCCTGTCTCTTCCCAGGAATTACAACCTGTTAACTTGTGCTCAGGGGAGGGTTTGGTATCCGAATCTCAAATCTCTCAATCTCAAGGCCTGGCTCTTGAAGAGTTAGAGTTTGCTGATTTGCATCTCTCTCAAGGTGTTCTGGATATTTTAAAGGCTTCTTGAAAGCCTTCCACCAGAAAGACTTACAACTCCAAGTGGAAAAGATTTACTGTATGGTGCTCTGGGAAGCATATTTCTCCAGAGTCTGCTGGCTTGCCCGCAGTCCTTGACTATATGGTTCATCTCAATAGCTTGGGACTCAGGCCAGCTACACTAAGAGTGCATCTGACAGCTGCCTCTGCCTTTCTGTCAGCAGGCAAGCATTCTTCCCTTTCAGCTCATCCTGTGTTCTGTGAATTTTTCAAGGGATTGCTGCATACCAATCCTCCCTTCAGGGACCCTGCCGCTGCTTGGGACCTTAATGTTTGCATTGCTCAGCTTGTGCAACCCCCTTTTGGGCCTTTGTCCTCAGCAGAGCTTAAGTACTTAACTTGGAAAACTGTTTTCTTGGTGGCCATCACTTCTGCCAGACGCATAAGTGAGTTACAGGCCCTGTCAGTGGAGTCTGATTTTATCTCCTTCCATAGAGATAAGGTGGTCCTCAGGACTAATAGGAAGTTTTTGCCTAAGGTGGTTTCAGATTTCCACCTTAACCAGTCTATCTTCTTCCTGTTTTCTTCACTGACCATTCCTCCTCTGGGGAGAGGAGGCTGCACAGCTTGGATGTGAAAAGGGCCCTTAGCTACTACATAGAGCGCACCAAGGGTCACAGGTTTGACTCCCTCCACCTATTCCTCACTTATGGTGAGGTTGGTAAGGGAAAACCTGCCACTAAAAGATCTTTTGCCAGGTGGATTGTCTCTTGCATACAATTTTGCTATGAAAAATTAGGTAGGATCCCACCCTCAGGCCTGAGGGCTCACTCTACAAGAGGTACAGCTGCTTCCCTGGCTACTGCCAGGGATATTCCTATCTTAGAGATTTGTCAAGCAGCCACCTGGAAAACAGTACATACTTTTACCAAGCATTACTCTCTGGATATGCAGGCTAGGAGTCGGTCGTTTGGCACAGCAGTGCTTCAGAGCCTATCCTGAAGTAGGTTCTGTCCTCCTCCATGGAGGTACTGCTTGCTAGTCTGCATATGTCAGAATACAGTAAGACTTCATGTTGTTTGAAGAAAAAATTACTCACCTTAGTAATGTTGTTTCTTCTAATGGAGTCTTGCTGTATTCTGACCTCCCCCCCCGCCTCCCCTCTCAGAACCTGGGTTTTGGGATGTGGGTGGGTAGCAACAGTGTTGGCACTCTGGAGGTGCCCCCTTTTTCTCACCCCCTTAATTTGGGTGTGTGTGTGTTGTTTTATTTTATTTTTTAGGTTTCCTGACTTGAGTCTTTGCTTTGGGACCAAAAAATATTTTTATTATATTTAGTAGCCAGTTGGCTAGTGTAAGTTTACAGTTTCCACACAGGACACCCAGTGAGTATAGCTCGTAAAGATCTGGTGGTTTGAGTTCAAACAGCAACAGACAGAGTCTCAACCGAGCTCGAGCTCAGCGTTCCATGCCTGGCATGGAAAGTTAACTCTTTCCTCTCCGGGGCAGTTCAAAGGTTGGACATCACTGCATATGTCAGAATACAGCAAGACTCCATTAGAAGAAACAACATTACTAAGGTGAGTAATTTTTTCTTTGTGTTGGTAGTGAATCCACTTTTGATACTGGCTTCAAACATTACACACTCTGGAAGCTTTCTGGCAGAAGTACCGAAGGATCAAAAACTCTCCTGTTCTCTCTGGTCTCCCTTTTTGGCTGATTCCCCTGACGATGCCTGCCCATAAAACCATAAGCATATTATTTTGCAACTAGAGTGTCCATTACAGACATCATTGGACCCGGGGTGGGGGGTGGGGTGCTGTGGAGCCGAGCTGTATGGCTGACTAAAGATATAGCTGTGCTTCACGATCTCAATCTACATAGAGAATTTTAAAGTAATTTTGAGAAAAGCGCATCTTCTTTCACAGCATAGGATAAAGAAAGGCACAAGTAATAAAATGGGAAACCCTCGCAAGGATAAAGTGGTGGGGGGTGGAGCTAAACCCAAATCCAACTCTGCAGCTCCAACCACGAGGGCTACACAAGGCTAAAACCCTACACAGGATGATGCTCCCATCGAAGAAACATTAGATGGTAGGAGCTAAATTAAACAGCTTGATAACATCAGTTACCGGATTATCAAATCAATTTTATACTTTCACGAATAGGGTAGCCACTGTTGTGACATCTGTGGAATCAATTACCCTTGCATCCCATGAGGCCGCTAAAAGGGTAGACACAGCAATGGGTGCTGTCTCAAAGATCATTAAAGGAAATACACACCTTAAAAACAGACTGGAGACCCTGGAGAATCAAGTCTGCGCACAGAACCTGCGGATTCTAGGGCTTGCAGAGGAGAGCGAAGATGATCATTTGCTGCTGTATGTCCAGGAATGGTTAACTCAGCAACTGGGCTAAGAAGTAACCTCTACAGTGAAGCATTTCCAGAAGGCCTATCGAGTCACGGCAAGAGGTTGACTCGACGATCCGGAGGTCCCAAGAACTGTGGTGATCTTTATGGACGGAGTGGGATCCCATGACTATCTCCTCGCAATGGCCAGGCAAAAGAAAATGCTTCTCCATGAGGGACAGCAAATTATGATTTTCCCCGACTTGGGCTATGCGACGCACCAAAAGCGCAAGAAATTTGATGGTGCAAGAGCACTGCTGAGAGAGTTGGGGATTCTGCATTGCCTGGTTTTCCTGGCCCGACTTCGGATAGTCTACAGAGTATGAGTTTACATCTTCTCAGACCCTGCTGACGCCATGAAGTGGTGTCAGAGAAACACTATTAGAAGATCCCGCACTTCTCCAGTTGAAAAATCCTCTCTGGATGAAAAACATACTTGAAAAGAACTGTAATTCTCTGTGCAACTCGGTACAGTATATACTGATGGGGAGGGCGAAGAATGGGTCACCAGGCTAATTTCCTAGACTTCATTAGTTCTTTATTAAAAATCCTAGTGTTGGAAATCACTGGGGACTAAAGTTTAAAATGTTGAAAATGCTGCCTACTTGATCTCTTACTGGTTTATGATTGAGGATACAGTCTGTTCATATACCTGTGTGAATATCTACTTAGTTGCCTGAAATGAGCCAGTCTCAGTTTAAAGAATTCTGACTTAAAATGCCTTACTATTAAAATGGGGGAATTGCTGTTATGGCTTAGAGTAAATAATCTATTGAAGCTTGTATTATGGGGTCTGTATAGGCACACCTATTCTCAAAGTGAGATTGGGGGAGAAAGAGCTGCTAATATCTTCTTTCTGGATGCACCCCGGTGCAAATACTTAGTAAAAGCATGGTGCACTTCCTCTGTTCCCCTTTGAAGGGAAGGGATTCCGGGACTTGAGACTTTGATTGATACGCTACATAACACTATGCAGCTCATGGGCTTACAACACAGTTTATAATGTATAGATGAACGACTTTTGATATTAAAAGGAAAACCCCTCTTAGGATGTATCTTTTACTGCAGATGGATATATTAACTCCGATTATTAAGAGGAGTGGCGCCCTCCCGGTTTTATTGTCTACAAATGTAATATCCACTGTAAGTGACAGAAACTGTGTGTTTTTGTTATAACAATAAACATAAAGGTAAAAAAAAAATCACTGGACCCCGAAGCAGTTATTGACTTGGAGGGGATCTGGACTAGGGGGTGGAGGGTACAAGTCCATCTTAACAGAGGCTGGCATACACTTGCCAATCAGTCTCTTCCTAGGTCGGGACCGGTGGGGGGGGTCTCACTTATGCAGGCCAGCCCGGCTCCCAGGACCAACTCAGTGGGGCCTGCGATCAGGTGAAGTTTAGGTTATGTGAGGAAATGGGCCATGCTAGTTTACACTGCATGAATGAGAGAAAGTGTAACTTAATGTGACGAGCTGGGTCACTGCTATGGCAGTTGCCCCAGTCTGCTCACCGTCAGTCAGACCAGGATGATCAGTTGGAGAAACATATTCATGTGCCCTTTGCCCAGAAGTCTCACTCCATTGGTAGAAAACAATAGGAATACCCAGCTATGTCGGTCTGCTTCCACTGGCCTTCAACGTCAGACCCCACTGGTCCCTCTACAAAACTGAACCCCTTCTGCACCAGAGAATGTACCAACGATTTCTCACTCCCCCCACCCTAAAGTAGAACCAGATTTACATTCAGCTCCTTCTACTGAAATGCCGAATTTCCCCCTTCTTACTGGAGAGGTAATCAGCCATCATCTACAGCCCCAGATGAGGAAATGATATACTTTATGCCTCCACCTTCTACCCATGATACTAATCGTCTAAAAATGGTTACTAGAGGAAGAAGGGCTTAGAGTCCACCCAGATCCAAAGTCCTGAAAACTGACTTGGTGTCAGTCTCCAGCCGTTATGAAGTTCTACAGTCTGACAAACAGTGGAGTGAAACAGAGGAGGACTTCAATGCACCCACCCTCTGTGCCCTCCTCACAACCTGACCCATCCTCTGACATTGAAAAGGCAAACACCACTAATGCTTCTAGCAAGCAGAAAAGAAAACGCAGGATGAAAAGGGGGAATGGGAAAAAATCATACTTGATCATGCCTGGGGTTTTCTGTTTTTTTTGTTTTTTTTTTTCTGTTTGATATCACCTTCTTGTATTAACTTCTTGACAACAAATATCAGTAGTATTAGGACACTTGAGAAACTGCACCCAGCCTCCCCCCCCCCCCAGATGTCCCGAAGTGAGGTGATCCTTTTACAAGACACTAGATTCTGTACTGTGTTTGAGGTCTCCAGTGGTAAAAAAGCTTGGTACCCCGGACCCTCCTGTTGGTCCCTGGGAACTGACCCTTGCTCTGGTGTAGAAATTCTTTTAAACACCCAAGAGGTGGAGGTAATAGGGCTCATTGATTTGAGTCTAGCTTATGTTTTATTGTTGGATGTCAAACTCCATGGTTCCTTCTATAGACCAATTAATGTTTATGCACCACAGATAGCCGACAGAATTGACATTTTTAAATTCGTACAACTTTCCTTTTCACCTCAAAATCAATCATTTTTTGGTGGTGACTTTTAATTGCTGTCTCTCTCCCTCTCCTTGATGGTGATGTAAGCAGTAAGACATGACAGGGTGTGCATGGAACATATTTTACCAGACAGCCAGGAGCGTAATAAGGCACAAGGCCGCAGGCCGAGTGACTTTAGTCGCTGGCCGTGTGGTAAAATATGTTCTGTGCACACCCTGGAGTATCGTATTGCACTTATAAAATGGTGAATTAATGTTAAATAAAAAAAAGACACCGAAAAGATTAGTTGGATGCATAAAAAGCATTTATTTTTTGTAACAAATCATTACACGGCATAAAGTAGTGCATATTTGTATGGGTGGGAAAGACAGGGAAATGATCATAATGTGGAGGTAGTTCAGTTTGGCTTGCACTTAGCTTAACTATTTAAACTTATTAAACTTTTTGTCATCAGTTTCATTCATTTTACTCATTTGCTGGGGCTGAAAAAGTTAACAGTTCCATTGAAATGCATGGGTCCATTAAAAGTGAATGCATCACTGTTGAAAGAGGTCATTCCTGCTGGTGGCAGTGTTGTGTTTGCCTTCGTTTCATTAGTCAGGTTGCTTTCTTCACTTTTTTTATGTGCTTTTGGATGTTCTTTTCGGTTCATGTCTTGCTGCCCCAGTATTGAGCTCCATCATTGTCGGTTGGTGCAGAGGCAGACCAGTGTGGTGGGAGGCTTGCCCCACATTGATGGCCTGTTACTGCCATTACGTCTCTACTTTGCAGGCCAGCTTCTGAAAGCAAGTGAATGGCGGTGGACTTGACTGAGTGGTTAGTATATATTTCACTCAATTCCGCCTCCTTGCTTATTTTAGATATGAGTGTTGATAGGAAATTTATACCCAACGGTTGTTGAGTATACCATACCATGTTTCAGCGCAGTTTAAGAAATGTTAGGGCAGACGGCGTGGATGACAGTACAGTGCCGTAGCATTGTGAGGCAGTTTGCTTAAGTACTTTTTATGTTTGCTTGTGCGCATGTGTAAGAAACATAGTGCCACCATACGACTTTTTGGAGGTGTGCTGCCCACTCTGCCAATGCCCTGATCCATTTTGCAGGCGCGACCACACCGCACCAGTGAATGGCCGAGCTGTCTATGACAGCAGCTCAGATGCAGTGGTGTGCAGTTGAAAGAAAACCACCACTGCAAGCAGCAGTGGTAACTTAAGGCACTTTGCATATTGATGGCGCGGTGGCTGTTGCCGTCCGCCTCTCAGTCCCATGAAAGCCAATGGGGTGCCCAATCCCCCTGTTGGCTTGCCCCTCCCAGTTCATTTGCCGATGGGATGGTAATCCCCATCGGCATAATGTTCCCAAGTGCGTTGTGTGCGAGGGAACCCAATCCCCTTGGCTCATGTGCCCCCCCTCCCAGCACACTGTATGGCCGACGGGGATGCCCATAGAAACATAGACTTTGACGACAGATAAGGACCGCTTGGCCCACCTAGCCTGCCCATTTCCCTACCTACAGGATAGGCCACAGATCCTAGTTAACCAAGAGCCTATTTCTTTCTACCCCCCCCACAAGAACTGCCTTATGTCTGTCCCATGCATTCTTGAATTCTCCCACAGTTTTAGACCCCACAACCTCCTCAGGAAGGCTGTTCCATGCATCCACTACCCTCTCTGGGAAAAAATACTTCCTCATATTGCCCCGGAACTGCCCCCCCATCTTTAAATTGTGTCCCCTTGTTCTTGCACGTCTCTTTTTCTGAAAGATGCCCAGTTCCCGTTGGCTCCAGCCCCCCTGCCAACAAACTCCCAGGTGACACGCTGGGGCACACCCAGCGTGCCCAAAGCATCCTGCATTGTCACCCCGTAAAAGAAAAGCGGTCCTTGCTGTCTCTGGTGCCCCCTCCCCAACCTGCACTCACCCTCTGCACCTCACATCTCTCCTCCCACCCCATGCACTCCCTGCAGAGCCTGGCGCAACGATCTTTGGTGGACTGGGAACATGTCTGCACTCTTCAAAGCAAACCGCGAACTGAAGAAATGCCGGTAAGCTGTATAATGGCATAAATAGGGGGGTTTCAACTTAGGTGGATATATTGGCCATTTTTGTGAATTTTGGCACCAAATTTTCATCATGGGGTTCTTGGAACCCCACCTCATGAATTCAGTCACTGTTGTGCCGTTATTCGTTCTCGAAATGTGATTTTGTGGTCGCTGCATGGAATCACCTTTCGGGACTGATTAATGAAACAACAATGTCACTGTTCATGAGGTGGCCTCCCAAAAAGCCTATGTTGCAAATTTGGTGATAAAAGTCCATAAAATGACTGTTACGAGCGTGCATTGCACAGTTTCCACGAATACTCGTAACTCCGAGAATTTGTAATATTTTCAGGCAAGATTTTCAGCATTGTCAATTTTGCACACCTTCTTATGAACAGTACAGCTGTCATTTTTCACATCCTGCCCGAAATGTGTTTTCGCACATCTGGTCTACAATGGCGTGGTCGCTGTGGGAAGTCAATGTTTGGGAAAGATTAAGAAAATTATGATGACACTGTTCATAAGCAGAGGTCATAAAATGCCTATGTTGAAAACTTGGTGAAATAATTTCACTAAATGGCTGTTACGAGCATGCGTTGCACAGTTGCCACACATGCTCGTAACCTCAAGCACTTATAATATTTTAACTCCAGATTTTCAGCATTACCATCTCTTCACACCTCCCTATGAATGTTACAGCTGTCATTTTTCACATCCTGCCTGAACTGTGTTCTCACACATCTGGCGCAGAATAGTGCAGTTGCTGTGATAAATCAACGTTTGGGACAGATTAACAAAATCACAGTGCCACTGTTCATGAGCAGAGGTCCCAAATGCTTTCGTGAAGTGTGTGTGTGTGTGTGTGTGTGTGTGTGTGTGTGTGTGTGTGTGGTCACAAAAAGGCCATGTTGAAAATTTGTAGTGCAAATACCAGCCAACGGCTGGGGCGTTAGGGTTTCTAACCATAATGTCCCACCCTGTGCAGACTGACAGGTGTCAGGGGTGTGCCTTTTGATTTCCAGCTGTAATGCTCACGTCATTCCACCCCTACCCTCACCCTGAAGCCAGTGACAGGCATCAAGGTGTGCCTTGGACTCTTTGGCCCCACAGTTCACCCCACACTCCTATACTGCACCCATTTCAGAGTATGTCCTTGTGACATGGGATGACTGTCGAGCCAAACACCCCAAGGCACACATCACTTGTCGGTGTCTGCAGGATAGGATGAGGTGAAATGCCGTGAGCGTTATGGGTGACGACCCAAAGGCACACCCCAATGTATGTCCATCTCTGCAGGGTGGAGGTGGGGTTGGCGTGAGTCCAGTACTTCACTGCCATTCCTATTCTGCATCTGTCTAACTCCTGCATGTCCAATGCTAATATCAGCAAGCAAACATTTGACATTGACAAATGCTTGTTTAAACTGCTAACAGGGCATAATGGTCTGCCAGGTTGGGCATACACATAGCCCCGGTGAGCCTGTTTGTTTTCCATGGGGTCAAGGTGGTTTTCAGTAGCTTCGCTGAAAGAGAGAGTGGCATTTTCAGCTCCGTTTTCATCACTTTCGAAAATGAAACTTGTGGGCGTTCGATTGAGCAGTCCTTCCCGACCGTGCCTGGCCATGTACAATTGGACATCTAAGCAGACTTTTCTGAGAAGGCCAGGCATGGTATCGGGAGAGAGAATGGGTGATTTTCTTAAAAGTTCCAGGTCAGGCTTTGAGATGGGAGGATGGTGCTTGCTTGTGTCTTTCTGGGCCCTACAGTAGTGCTTTGTAACAGATACAGATACATTATTGCTGCTTTGGAAGGTGGGATCAGTTATAATATTTAGTTTTCTGCCAGTTGCCACTGAATTGAGGTGCCTGTTTACTGAGGAACGTAGTGAGCAGTAGCTGCTTATCCGAGTATTCTTCTCAGTTGGTATTTCCTACTTCGGTATAGAAGCGCTAGCATGCTTCATTTAACTCAGTTGGTGTAGCTGTTTTGAAATCTAAATCAACTGCTTTTGAAGTCTGCCAATCCTTATAAACCTCGATGGCCCGCTGAAGTTTTTTTTTTTCGTGTTGGGCTTGTTTTTACTGTCTTCAATTTCATTCAGGGCTTCTGATGTGAGCAAGAGCGTGAGTGGTTGGCATACTTTTATTTTTTTCCACTTCAGGATTAATGGTACTCACTGTGCCACTTAGTTGAATCAAGTTCACAGTAATGTACTGTTCTTCAGGTGTGCTGAAGATGTGCTCCAGCTCCTTGTTGGACATGCGTATATCAAAATTTATTTTTGTTTGTTCAGCCATGGTGAAATATCTGTTGTTTTCTTGCAGGGGGTAAAGAAAAGATGGCTGCCAATAAAAATGCCTTGTGGCACAAGAATCTTTTCCCTTTTTACTGCCAGCTCTTTTTTTACCCATGCATGGAACATATTTTATGCATGGTGAGCTTGGTTTCTGATTGGCTGATCTAACTTACCCATTTTATAAACACAAACAAAAACCAAAAAGATTATTAGAGACGTGTCTTTTCTATCAAACCTCAGCAAAACAGCAGGGCTCTTGGATGTCTGTTTTTTAGCCACCCATAAGTGTTTTGGGCCACCCATAAGAGAGGGCCTACCTTTTTAAAAAGTCAGTTGGCCACTTGGATTGATTTTGTTTTTTTCTTCTTCCTCCCACCTGTTTCTCTTATCTGCTTCTGTATGCCCCCTAGAATTCTCTGACCACAAAATCGTCACAATAACCTTTGGCAGCACCCCTAAACTAAAGCAAGGACCAGGTGTCTGGAAACTACCCTCTGCCCTTTTATAGGATAAATTTGTGCTGGATGCTACTGATGGATTACCATCAGAATTTTACAAAAGCTTTGCAGATTTGCTACTACCTCCTCCCCTTTTGGTTTGCTACAGAGTTATTTTAGAGGGAGGCCAGGTACTGGAGTAAAGGAGATTTTCACAAATCTCTGTTCTACCGAAACCTGGGAAGGATGTGGAACTTTGCAGTTCTTGCCGTCCAATCTTATTGTTAAATGTGGATCTAAACATTTTTACAGGCATCTTGGCAGACTGCCTTCAGCGTGTTGTTCCACTAGTGGTTGACCCTAACCAGACAGGATTTATTGCTGGCCGTTATCTGCAGGATAACATCAGGAGGTTCCTCAGTAGTATTTCTTCACAAGGGGACAAGAGGCGTTCCAGTTAGCCACCTTTATGGGTGCAGAGAAGGCTTTTGATAGGGTTAATTGGCTATTTTTACAAAAGACCGTGGAGAACATGAAATTCATCCCTAAAACATTAGCAGTCCTCTCAGATCATTTGTATGCAACCTCAAGCATTGGTGAGAGTGAACGATATTAACTCAGCCTTTCTTTCTTTTTTTGTTAACTGATTCCACTTTCTTTCCATCCTCCAGAACCTGCCCTTATTGGTCATACCATGGGCCCAGCCCCGTCACCTTGTCTTCTCATAGAAATATACAGAGCTAGAAACTGATGGTAGATAAGGACTGCTACGACCACCCAACCTGTCCATTTTCTCTACCTGCTGCAAAAAACACAGACCCTACTTGATCTATGGCTTTGTTCTCTTTCCTATCGCTAGGGTTCCCCTATGCCTACCCCATGCATTTTTGAATTCCACTCCCAAATTTACCCCTACCACCTCTGCTGGGAGGCTGTTCCATGCACCCACCACCCTTTCTGTGAAGAAATGCTTCCTCATGTTACCCTTTGGTCTACCCGCTTCCAGCCTCATGTCATGACCCCTTGTTGAACATCTCCTTTTCTGAAAGATGCTACCCTCCTGTACCTTATTTGTGCCCTTGAGATATTTATCTCTCCCCGGGTATACATATGGAGGTCCTCCAGTCTATACTCATATGCCTTTTGGTGCAGGCCCTGCACCATTTTGTTGCCCTTCTCTGAACTGCCTCTACCCTGTTTATGTCCTTACATAGATGCAGCCTTCGGAACTGAACACAGTAGTCCAGATGAGGTCTCGCTAATGATTTGTACAGAGGCATCAGCACCTCCTTTCTTCTACTGGTGATACCTCTCCCTGTGCACCCCAGTACCCCACTGGCGCTCCCTGTGGCATTGGCAAATTGTTTGGCCACCTTGAGGTCATCTGATAGGATTACCCCAGATCCCTTTCCTGTTTGGTGCCTGTCAGTATCTCCCCCACCCCCATCATGTAAGCCTCCCCTGGGTTCCTGTGCTATAAATGCATGATTTTGCACTTTTTCACATTGAAGCTTAGCTGTCACACTCTTGACCATTCATTTGGTTTACCTAGGTCCCTCCTCATTTTTTCCACTCCTCCCGGAGTGTCTGTCCTGTTGCAGACCTTAGTGTCATCTGCAAATTGGCATATCTTTCCTTCCAGCTCCTCCACAATATCACTTATGAAGATATTGAATAGGCCTGGCCCCAGAACTGATCCCTGTGACACCCCACGGGTCACCCTCCTTTCCTCGGATTGAGCTCCTCTGTGTTCTCTTCCTCAACCAATTTCTAACCCAGTTTACCACCTTGGGAGCCATTCCCAGGCTGCCTAGCTTGTTTACAAGCCTCTTCTCTGGGGCTTACAATCTCCTGCTTGTTCCTTCCTGGTTTATCCCTCTGTTCCCCTGGTGGATCTTGAGCTTCAGTCACTGGGAGAGTGCCATGGTCGGTGGTGCTTGGCCAGCAGTGTGCGAAGTAGGCATCATTCTGCCAGGGTCCTGGTGCATTTTCCCATTTCCTCATCCCACTCCCACGACTTCTCATTGGAAGCAGTGTGTACGACAAATGCCCCCCTTCGTGGGCATCAGCCGTCTGATCCGGTCATCTCAGCGGCAGTACCGCCTGTGGTCACCCAGGGGCCCAGCACCAACAACACTGTTCCACCCCCCCAAAGGAAACCACCTTCCCCCTAGCCGACCCTCCAATATCCCAGGTTCATTCCCAAACCCAGGATGCCAGCGTCGTAGTTGGTAGTGCTACCACAGAGCTGACGGGCCGGCTTACCCTCCTTTGACTAGAGGTACTAGCCTGGGGTAACCACCCCCCCAAAAAATGATCTTTTGTTTGGAACTCTAAGCGGCAGCTGTGCGACAGGATGTGCATGGGGGGGGGGTGATGGCAGGAGGACAAGAACACAACATTTCTTTATATACAGATGACTCCTCTTATTTATTTTTTAATTTTTTATTATTATTCTTGAGCCATCTGGAACACCCAGTCCTCCACCTCATCTCCCTTCTGGAAACTTTTGGACAGGTCTCAGGTTATAAAATTAACTATGATAAATTGGAAACTATTAGATTGAGTGGGGCCTGTCTGAGTAGCTTCAAGGATTTTTATCCTTTTTCGTGTTCAAAGCATATCCAAATCAGATGCTCGGTGATTCAAATCAGTACAAGCATCTTCCAACTGTTTGAACTAAATTATGATCAAGGATGGAAATGAGTAAGGAAAAGTGTGGTCCACTGGGAATTGAACCTCAGACCTCTGGTATGCCGTTCCAGTGCTCTAACCATTAAGCTACAGGCTCACATGGTCAGAATGCCTGAGGACTTCCTTAAATCCACACATTCCTTTTCTCAAGTACGTTGCATAATCCTGCAACTAGAAACATATCAGAAATACAAACTTCTCTCAGTGCAGTTTAGCCCCTGCAAGGCATATTTTTAAATCAAGGATGGAAATGAGAAAGAAAGAGTGTGGCCCACTGGGAATTGAACATCAGACCTCTAGTATGCCGTTCCAGCTTAATGGTAGCTTAATGGTGAGAGTGCTGGAATGGCATACCAGAGGTCTGAGGTTCAGTTCCCAGTGGGCCACTCTTTTCCTTTCTCATTTCTACCCTTGAACTAAATTATAATAAATTGTGGAGAGAAGTCCACAAGATTTGGACAGGTTGGTGCTGCTTCCCTTGACGGTAGTGGGCAAGGTGGATACAGTTAAAATTAACATCCTTCCCAGGTTTCTGTTTGGTGCACCTTCACGGTATCTCGTGATAATCACGAGTCATTAATAGCGAGTTAAAAATTGTGAGTCAGTATCAGCAATCAAATAAATAGCGAGCATCACAAATGAGCGCAGTACTTAAAAAGTGATTTTGAACACATAAAAATAGGGAGTCTAGACCGGCCTAGTGGCGCTTAGGGTTGAGGCACTGGATGCCACACTGGTGACCTGGGTTCGGGAATGAGCCTGGGCCGCTGGGGGGGTGGCAGGAGGAGAGAGGATTGAGCATCCAGAGGACTGCTCTCCTACGTTCTACACAAGTTCACCTTGTGAAAAAGGCAATTATTTGCCTTAATGGTGTTATACTGTATAAATAAAAGTTTTTACTACTACTACTCCCTCGGGGAGAGAGGGGGACTAGTTGTCCCTGTTGCTGACTGCCCTCTGGCAGTGGCTGGAGGGCAGTACAGGTCAAGAGGCTTGAAGCCAACATCCTTGCATCTGCAGAGAGGGGGAGGCCGGGCGAAAACAGAAAAAGTGAGTCTGGCAGGCTCGATGATGGTCCGCCGCTCCTGAGAGCGGTCCCCCGGATTCTGGATTAGGTCTCCGGTGGGGCGGCAACCTCCTCTTGGCCCCGCCGCAGGGGGGAAATCCATGGGGCCACCTAACAGGAGTGGCGGGACCGGAGAGAGAGTCCCTCCAATCGCAGGGCCGTAGCCACCTGCCAGGGCTCAGGAGGAAAAAGTACAAATATTTAAAAAAAAAAAAAAAAATAGCAAGTCTCCTAAATTGCGATGTCCCTGAATCAAAAAGGAAACGAGCAGTAGCTAAATGGCTAAACCAATGAGAGATGTGGTTCTTGCGCGGTCCCAGCACCACCCGATTTCAAACCAGGTGAGCAAGCAAGTGATTTACACAGAAGAAAGTCTGCCCGATTTCCATGCCACAGAGAGAACAAGCTCGATCTACATGCCACAAAATAACAGTGACACGCACAATCTGTTCTTGATAGGAGATCCAGCAGATCTACTGCTAGCTACTTTTAATATAGGGGCATTGAGCCGTACATTTGCAAACATTGAATGTAACATGGCCACATCAAAAAATCAAAAATTATATATGGAAAAAAACACAAGTCGGCATTGAGCCGTGCATGTGCAAGAGCAAGGAATTCTGGGACCAGGAAGTAATGAGAAATATTGTTGGACATATATGTATTTTGTTGCTCAAAATCTGCAGCAGTATTAACTGTGTGCTGCAAGTCCTGCCAAAACGACTGTGAGGTATGGTACCATTTAACAAAATAATTATTAGTTGCTGGCTTAAGAGAGATTGCAAGAAATGCTTGCTGCTGTCAAGAACTGAGGCCCTTTGCTGAGGCACTAGTGTTGTAATTTTGTGGCTTGATGTCCTATACCCATGGCTGGAAATCGGCTGTGTTTTCCTCGGTATGAGTCCCTTGCTGCCAGTTCACTAATGTTGTTATTCGTGTGGCTGATATTAGCTGTTGCTGGGTATGAGAGATCGCAAGTGGGGAGAATGCTGAAATAATTGCTCCTGTGTCGGGACTTGCAGGGACCACATTACAGAAAAAACTGAACCAACAAATAATCGCAACCGCGGATCGCTATTGATTACAAGCCGCTATTGCCAACAGCTAACACACCGAAATCTGCCCAATGGAAAATCATGTACACAAATGCTCACATCCTAGGAAATAAGATCCCAGACCTGCAGGCAATAATGTCAGAGGCTAAACTGGACATAGTAGCAATTAGTGGGACGTGGTTTACCAGTAACCACACTTGGGAGACTTCAGTACCTGGCTATGTATTGTTCAGAAGAGACTGAGGTGCAAAAAGGGGGGGAGGAGTGGCCCTGTATGTCAATGAAAATATCAAAGCTATAGAAATTCAGAATATACATAAGGAGCCAGAAGAACTGTGGGTCACCCTGGAAACAGGAAATGGGACAGCCATAAGAACTGGGGTTGTCTACAGGCCCCCAGACCAGGGGAGGCGTGAACACATTACTGTTGGATATACAAAACATGACAGCTAAAGGGGAGGTTCGGATAATGGGAGACTTCAACATGCCGGATACAGATTGGTCAATACCAGCAGGAACATCTGCCAGAACTAGACACATAGTGGATTCCCTGCAGGGGGAGGGCCTCAAACAACTGGTACAACAACCCACAGGAGACAGGGCTATCCTAGATCTGGTACTGACTAACAGGGAAGGGATCACAGATCTCCAGGTAGAACGTCACCTGGGGGCCAGTGACCATCACATGGTATGGTTCAATTTGGCTACTACATCTAAATCATCCCATTCCAAGGCAAAAATATGGGACTTCAGAGGAGCTGACTTTGATAAGATGGCCAACAGAGTTAAGCTAGCCCTGGCTAAAAGAAACACAGGTGAGGGGGTACAGGCAAAGTGGGCAAGCATTAAGGATGCAATACTTGAAGCAACATCCCATTGTGTTAGATAGAAAAGGAAGTGCAAAAGAAGAAGGAAACCACTTTGGTTCTCAAATACAGTAGCAGAAAAGGTCAGAGCCAAAAGGCTGGCCTTCAGGAAATATAAGGGAACACAGCGGGATGAAGATAGGGAGGCATACCAAACTTCCCTAAGGGAAGCAGGGAAGGCAGTAAGGCAGGCAAAGTCCCAAACTGAGGAAACACTAGCACGAACAGTAAAAGAAGGTGACAAGGCTTTCTATAGATACATTAGTGAAGGAGAAAGTCCAGAGGGGTATTATGAAGCTTAATGGAGAAAAAGGAGCATGTGAGGAGGAGGACCATGTAAAGCATCTATCCTAAATAGATACTTTTGCTCAGTATTTACTGAAGAGAAGATAGGGCAGGGCCCACAGCTCAGCACCATGGACACGGGGGAGGTGAGCACTACTCCCTCTCACAAAAGAAAGGGTCCTACAAGAGCTTGCTAAGCTCAGGGTGGATAAGGCAATGGGACCTGATGGCATACATCCCAGGGTACTAAGGAGCTAAAGGTGGAACTAGCAGAGCCATTAGCAGAACTGTTTAGTGAGTCTTTGAGCACAGGAGAGGTCCCAGAAGACTGGAGAAGGGCTCATGTGATCCCGCTCCACAAGAGTGGTAGCAGGGAGGAGGCAGGAACTACAGACCAGTCAGTCTTACCTCAGTAGTGGGCAAGATTATGGAGGCACTCCTTAAGGAAAGGATAATGCAACACCTGGAATCCATAGGGGCACAGGATCCAAGACAGCATGGGTTTACAAAGGAAGGTCCTGTCAAACTAATCTCATAGATTTCTTTGACTGGGTAACCAGAGTGGTGGACCAGGGGAGCAGTTGATGTCGCCTACCTTGACTTCAGCAAAGCTTTTGACACTGTTCCACATAGAAGATTGATAAATAAGCTGGGTAGGCTCAGGGTGGGTCAGAAGTTGGTCAACTGGGTGGCAAACTGGTTGATGGGCAGAAAACAGAGAGTGGTGGTAAATGGTATACAGTCAGAAGAGATGCAAGTCACAAGTGGGGTGCCTCCGGGATCAGTCCTGGGGCCAGTCCTCTTCAACATCTTCATTAGTGACCTTGCAGATGGACTAGAGGGTAAGGCTTGTCTGTTTGCAGATGACACCAAGATCTGCAACAGAGTAGATGATCCAGATGGGGTGGGCAGAATGAGAAGAGATCTGGATAAACTAGCAAAATGGTCAGAAGAGTGGCAACTGGAATTTAATGCAAAGAAGTGAAAGATCATGCACATAGGGAAGAGAAACCCTGAAGCCACCTATAGGCTGGGAGGGGAGTTGTTAGCAGTCACAAAGGAAGAAAGAGACTTGGGCGTCATCATCACTGATGGCCTGAAATCATCCAAGCAGACCTCTAAAGCAGTAGGTAAGGCTAGGGGGGTGTTAGGGTGTATTAGTAGGGGTATCACAAGTCGTAAGAGGGAGGTAATAATCCCTCTTTACAAGACACTGGTTAGGCCCCATCTGGAGTACTGCGTGCAGTATTGGAGGCCACACCTTCACAAGGACATTAACCAAATTGAGGCAGTCCAGAGAAGGGCAACCAAAATGGTGCAGGGACTGCATCAGAAGACATATGAGGTCAGATTAACAGAGCTCAATATGTATACCCTTGAGCAAAGGAGGGAGAGAGGTGATATGATCGAGGCATTCAAACACCTTAAGGGCATTGACAAGATGAAAGAGTCTAACATGTTTAAATATAAGAAAACTAGCATGACAAGAGGACACAGCATGAGATTAGAGGGGGGCCAATTAAGGGGGAATGTGAGGAAATTCTTTTTCACAGAAAGGGTGGTGGATGCATGGAATGGCCTACCTGAAGAAGTGGTGGCTATGAAATACAGTGCAGGGCTTCAAACAGGCATGGGATAGGCATAAGGGAGCAATACAAATGAGTATGAATAGATAGGCCACTGACAGAGCAAAGGCCGATGGCACATTTATAAGGTAGAAAAAGAAATGGGCAGACTGGATGGGCCATGCGGTCCTTATTTGCCGTCAACTTCTCTGTTTCTATTGTATGTGCAGCTATTATGTGGCCGAGCAGTTGTTGCGATCACTAATATGAAGTCACACATTTTGCGATCGCGATTATATTATTGCGATTATCACATGGAACCCTCTTTCACTACTGATTCCTATGGCCTGCTGGACTCCGCTTCTTAAATGGATACACAGGTTTATCTGGGGTGGCCGGTGGGTCAGTGTTAGTCAGAAAATTCTGATGCTGCCATGGGGCTTTCCTTACCTGACCTTAAACATTACTATTTGATGGATCCAATAGTGGCAGTCTGTACATGGGTGAAACAGAGGCCAAATTCTCGCTGGTATGACCTTGAAAATGCCAGTGTGGGTGGCCAGCCACTTTTTACCTTTGCCCTAACACCAGTATGCCCACAGAATGTCAGTGACATACCTAATGTTTGGGTTAGGCATACACTTAAAATGTTACATACAGTTAGGAAAACTCTTCGTTCAGCAGACATGCTGGACCCAACATTTCTTAATTTGTTACTACCCAGACATTTTCTCTCACCTAAACTGGGTAAAGGCTACACAGCCTGGGAAAGAAAGAGTCACCAGCTTTCCCAGTTTTTTTGTTGTTGTTTAATATAGCTGTTTGACCCAGACCGCCACCTGTTCCTTTCTTTGGGTCCTCTGCTGGTCCCCAGCCCTGACTGCTGCTCCCCCTGTCATCATAGCTGGTGAGGATATGTGTGGTGTGAAGCCCGAAGACTGCAGGGACCCTCACACTCGACAGCCGTAGCACATAGGTTTTTTATCTGTTTCCTTCCCTGGGTTGGTCCCTCCCTCCAACCCAGGCATCTGGTGTAGCCTCTGTCGGTCTCAGACACAGCAGTGCACAGTGGGCCTGCACCACCCCTCATGAGGGAGCAAGCTTCCTAGCTCACTGCAAGGGGCTGTTGCTGCACTGGAGCTGGGCCATCTCCCTCCTCGGCTGGCTGACGTTCCCTTTGGGAGCACTCCCGGGCTTACTTCTGAAACCGGGTCAGTGGTATGGGTGCTCAGAACACTTCCATTGAGCCATCGGGTGGCCCCTCGCTTTTCCTAGTTAGTTGAAAATGGATCCTGCATATCATTTCAGTCCTTAAAATGCAAATATATCTAAACTCACACCAGTTTCTCATCAGTTTCTGCAGGTAAGATATTTTATTAATCCAGGAAGTAACAAATCCTCCTTGACTAGAGATGTGATGCCATGGGAGGACTTTATTTTCTGGGTGGCATCATTGAGGGTGAAGCAGAGGTATATTTCTGCAATATATAAACTGCTGCTGTCCACAAAAACTGATCCCTTAATTCACATTGAAGCAGCCTGGGAGGCGGATGCAGCCAGTGTTACCAAAGAAGAGGACTGGACTAGGAGACTCCTGAAGGGTTGGAAAGCTGCTTCTTCTCCAACCGTGAGGGAGTGCTTTTGGAGAATTCTAGTTGTCTATTGCTGAACCCCAACAATCACTGAACACTTTAAATATACTAATATGGTTGATTGCTGGAGAAAATATGGAGGGGTGGGATCCCATTGGCATATTTTATGGGGTTGTTTGAAGCTCCCTACTTTTCTGGGCAGGTATACAACAAAGCTCGAACACAATCCTGGGCAAAACTGTTCAAGTGTATTCACAGAGTGGGTGCTAGGGTTCCCCACTATAATTTCTTTGTCAAATGACATCTTTCCAGTGGCACTCAGACTAATCGTTGCAGCTTTAAAATGTATCACTGCTCACTGGCTTCAAAAGATGCCCCCCCTTGGTATCTGAATGGTGTAACAGAGTACGCCACATTCAGATTTTGGGACAGATGACCGCCAAATTGAGACTTGGGGAAACCAAACATCAGGACAGATAAGAGTGCCTGGCAGCGCTGAGACACTCCAGAGAAACTCTGTAACATGATACTCCCACAGCAGTCTGCTTCCGCGGACAGTACTTTAATCCGTCTGCTTCCCCTTGCCATGGCACCCTTGAGTGGGCCATGTTGGAAGGTCATATCCTGGGTTAACCACCTTCTGTATATTTGGTTCTCCCATTGCATCATACCTTTTCCCCTCAAAGCAAATTCTTACTCTTTGAAAAACAAACTGCAGTACACTTTGTTAAAGGTTTAACTTTTAGGTATTTTTTTCATTGTTACTGATGCATTAACCCAGGGTATCCCTTTTCATTTTTTTTTTTCTAAGGTGTTCCAGACCTATATTCTTTTCACTTAGGGCAGCAGCCAGAGCAACCACAGCAGCAGATTAGTGTGACTGTCCTTTGATCAATTGTTTAAATTTCTAGGAACATCAAGATCTAAGTAGCTTATGGTGTACTGACTTGTACAGTATACAAATTCCTATCTCATTCTAATGCTCTGGCCTGGGGAGGTAGGAAGTATCTTTCCTGTTTTCCTGTTAATGAGGTCCATGGTGATATCCCGTAAAATTGACTGTGAATAGCGTGTGTACTCAGTAACGGTCATGCCAATGTAACTTTTAGGCGGCCCTACTCCAAAGGCAACTACCCCTGCCTTGCCTGGCCACAACAAGGTTGAGTGGCCTGGGTTCCCAAGATTACTCTGAAATGGTTCTTATCCTAGATACTACAATTAACACGGTGCCTCCTCCCAGGTTTTAGTTTAAGTGGGCTAGTGTGGAATGTGGTACAGCCCCTAGGCTGCTGTATCCACCTACTCACTGTAACCATAAGCCACCCCAACACATTACCCAATAGCATTTCCCCACATTTCAGTACCTTTCACCATTTATTGACTGGATCCTAATAATAAGCTCACGACACAGGTATCTGCAAAAACAATGAACAGTTTATTTACAGGGGGAAAGGGCTTAGGAATGGGGGAAGAAAGGAACAGAAGTTATGCAGTACAGTATCTACAGTATTTACAGGCAGCTCAGTGGGCTTTTGGTTATTGCTGGTGAAACCCTCCAGCTGGGTAGAGAAGCTGCATTTCTAAATCACACAGAAATCACATTTTGTACGAGCCTCTGGGATGGTCAGAACCCTGGCTATCTAGCTAAACTGCATAAATCAGATGGCACAGGAACATTTATTTTGCCCACACTGGTACCAGTCCTCAAACATTCGGTGTGAGACCCAGCAGTCCCAACCTTAAATCTGGGTACCCAGTAACCAGAGTCCAGTTAAAGGTGTAGGCCTGAGGAGTGGTGCAGCTGTACATTGGCCGGCTAAATTCAGAAGATTAAAGCTTGGACTTGAACAACATTAAACACTTGAACAATGTACAGTCTCTTTAAAGGGATGCAGTGGAGGCCCTGCATGTAGAATTTGGTGCTCCTTTGTCTGGGCTAAAAGCACCTGTAATGTAACCAGCCGGTTACCTTTTATTCAAAACATTTAGCATTCTCTGAACATTCAGCACATTTAACACTTTTAACTTCTTCAGCCATGGGCCAACATGGCCACCATGGACCTTTCCAACTTAAATCTTTCAATGGGTACTTGTTCCCTAGGGCTAGGGTGACCCGGTTCTTCCCGTTCCATATCCGAACAAAATTACTCTTACCAATACCACTTCTTTTACTTCAGCACTTAAGCAATTACTGCATTTCTTGCAGATACAGCTTTCAATGTCTCAGTCCCACGTGGTTAATGGCCGAGGTTCACAGCTTCCACAGGATGTCTTGACAAATTATGAACAAAGTATTGGACCTTCCAGGCAAAGTTAGGATGAGCCCCAGATCCGAGTGCTTCCCTTCCAGTCCTGTAGGAACTTTAGAAATGTAAACACATTTCAGCACATTTATATAATCTGGACCACTCTGGGCCCCTTAACTTATATAGGTCCACCTGCGCTGGGCACTGATTAAGCGCAGCAGATGCAGGGTGCAGACCTATGAATAGTTCCAAACAGTTAACAAGTCTCTAGGGTATTGGCAGCTCCAATAAGCTTGCTCTTTGCTTGCACCGGGGGGGGGGGTACAAGATTACTCACTCAGGTATCCTCACGGAATAGCTCTCCATCATCGAAGGTTCCTGAAGTCTTCAGTTCTCTCACCACTGAGGCAGGTTCAGCTCTCTCACAGCTGACTGACATAAAGTTGCAGGTCCCACGTTTTTCCCAAACATGGAAGGGATTTGGCTAGCCCCTGGAGGACATCTTTTCTGGCAACCCTCAGGCTTAGCAGGCTTTACTTTAAGCTAACACTGAATTATTAACTGGCAAAGAACAAAACCCCCTCCTTTGTGGAGAGGCTTACAGTGGATCACCAGGCCCAGTTGCATTGCTTGGGGCCTGAGCCCCCACCCTCATGGGGGACTCTTGCTCGAATCTGGAAAATCTGCTGAAACACCGTCTTTTATGGAGCTTTCCAGATGCTCCTTATTGGCTGAAGCTATTGGTTGCCTTGGTTCTGATTGGATGAAAGGATTGTCAGTCACAAAAATGAATTATTCATTAAGCCTCCTCGATGCACAGTTGGTTTGGTGCCTGAATTTAGGTCCCTGCCGTTCCCCAGAAGCATTTGGAAGTTTCCCATGAGCTTTGGCAAAAGTCCCACGAGTCCTGGCTTAAAAATCCTAGCTTTCCAATTAGCTGTGACTGCTCTGTTATGGCTGCTGAACACACAGTTCCTTAAGCAGAATTAACACAGTCCCAAATAAAGTCCTGGTGCAGCCAGGATATTTGAAATATTTGCCCAATTGTCCCACAGTTCAGTAGCCTTATGTGTGCCCTTAATGTCACTGCCCAGCACACAGTTTCCTCAGTCTGTTTTCCAGTCACTGCTGCCAGTATTTTACACCCACTGTTTGCAGCAGGCAGGCTATCCAAGTCCCAACATTACACTGGTGCAGCCAGTTTAAGTATCTATTTCTTCATTTTCCCCTTTTAACATTTGTCCTTTTTATACATTTGCCAAAACCCCAAATGTTTACACCGTAGTAGCATTATTTATTTTGCACTTCTCCTTACTCTGTCGGTAACTGCCGGAAACGCAGTTCCTCGAGGGCCGATTGACCCTCATGAATATTTATAAGGGATTGGTGATCCATCTCATTAATATTCATGAGCCCCGATCTTACTGCTCCGCGGCGTGGATCTCTTAAATTATTTTAATAAACGAGCTCTTGTGGCCTTTCTGTGGTCTTGGGGGTCCCACTTTGGCAGACAGGGACACCATGACAGCCGAACACTCTCCCGCTCGACTGCAAATTAAGTGGTCGGAAGATCAAAGGCGCAGCCTTGCACATGCGTGATCTCCATGTTACCGGGGTTGCTGAATTTGAGCAGCAGGAAGGTGCGGGTGGTTTCTGGAGCCCAAACAGGCTAAAATCACACAATGGGGCTATACCTGGGCAGGGACACTCAAGACTGGGAATTGGAGCAGGGACACCCCAAAAAAAAATGGCAGGCATTTCAGGAGGCACTGGAAGACAGCAGAAACGGGAGCTAACGGGCATAATGTAAGCCACCCAAATTGGGGGTGGGGGTGTTACGCTAATATTTTGAATAAAGCTGAGTTACAAAAAGAAAGTCTTATTCCAAATATACTGGAGACTTAGGAAACCGGGAAGTTGAAAGACCTACGTCACTCCTAGATTTTACCTTTATATTTCATAGGAACCTTTGGTAAACTTTGAGTGTGAGGAATTTCCTATATTCAGCTTAACAAAACAAAAACAAAAACCAAAAAACAGAAAAACAGACCTAGGCTATTGTTGCATGTAGATACTGAATTTTCTGAATCCCGTTTTTGTCATGTTCTTGAGGCAATCAATCATTGTCTGCTACCACAGTTAGTCGATATTAGAATCTCCCCTAAAATGTGGGACACCATTGGAACACAGTAACATAGGAATGTGACAGCAGAAAAGGACTGCCAAGCCCACCCAGTCTGCCCAGCTTGCCTAGATATCCACTAGGCCTTTACTGTAGTCCCCCCCCAACGGTCCCAACATCCCCCTTTGTTTATCCCATGCCCTCTTAAACCCTCCCACTGTCCTCTCCCCCACCACCTCCCTTGGCAGCCCATTCCAGTTGTCCACCACCCTCTCAGTGAAGAAGCACTTCCTAAAGTTACCTCTAAATTTCCCCCTCTTGATTTGAAATTCCTGTCCCTTCACCCTAAGTCACTCCGTTAGTTGGAAAAGGCTCCTTATTGATACCCTTTACGTATTTAAATGTCTCGATCATGTCGCCCCTCTCCTTCCTCTGCTTCAGTAAATACATGACCTAAAAGCTCTCCACGGCACCTTATTGATACCCTAGGAAGAAATAGGCTGTTGGTTAACTGGGATCTGCAGCTTATCCTGTAGGTACGGAAATGGGCAGATTAGGTGGGCCAAGCGGTCCTTATCTGCCGTCAAAGTCTATGTTTCTTTGTTTACATATTTAAATGTCTCGATCATGTCTCCCCTGTCCCTCCTCTGCTCTAGTGAGTACATGCCTAGATCATTCAGTCTCCCCTTGTATGGTAAGTGTTCCAGCCCCCCTCACCATCTTTGTTGCCCTCCTCTGAACCCGTTCTACCCTCTCCATGTCCTTCCTGAGGTATGGCCTCCAGAACTGGACCCTATACTCCAGGTGTGGCCTGACCAGCTGGGTGTACAAGGGAACTATGACCCCTCTCCTCCTGCTGGAGATCCCTCTCCCTATGCAACCTAATATCCTGCTGGCTCTTGCCACTGCCCCTCCACGCTGCTTTGCCACGTTCAGGTCCTGTGAGACGATGATGCCTAGGTCCCTTTCCTGTTCTGTTATCTGCAGGGATCTACCTCCCATCCAGTACTCCGCTTTCCTGTTTTTCTGCCATGTGGTTATGCTGCCATAACAGGCCGAATGTCTGATGCAACCAGAAACATAAACTGTTGGAGGAGCGGTTGTGCACTAGGCAAGTCTGCATTAACCAATTAGAAACAATGCAACATTTGTTCTTCTCCCGTTCTTTATTTACAGGTTTTGGAACCTAGTTGCTAATCAGTGACTGAACCCCCTGTTTTGGAAGCTCACTTATGAAATACTGGTTTATGGGCATTATGGCTCGACTCCGCGGAGCTCATGGAACTGTAGTGCTCTCGAGGTTGTTTAAATGGCAGGTATGGCTGCGCCAGTGCCAGGATTTTCGGCAATAGAAAATGTTCACTCAGATCGGCTGATTTAGACAGGTGCTTTCAGAGCTATTTTCCATTTTATTGTCATGATCCAAGACAGTTTCTTCTGAACTTTTGCAGGATAGATGGTATCATTTTTATTTATTTAGCTTTTGTTGACCAGGTAATAAGCACACTTAGACAGATATATGCCTATTTTCAGGTACAACATGGGAGGTTACAAAAGATGTACAGGCAATAAGCCTGAGATTTTTAGCTGTCTATTCTAATTTTCTTCTGTCTTATATTTTTTCCTTTTATATTTATATTTTTTAATTATCTTTTGGGGATTATCTTTAGTACGCTTACAGTTTTTTCTGTGGTTTTGTTATGATTTCGATTAGAATACTTGTGCACATTTATTTTCACAAAAAAGTGCCCTGGGATCTTTTACTTCCACCTGGGTAGTGACCAGAGATGGGAAGAAGGGACCTTAATTTGTCTCACCCAAAGGATGGTACCTCAGCAGTGCAGTACCCCACTCACACTGTCAGTTATGGGCATTAGCACAAGCACCTAATGTGGAGCTAGAACCCAAAATGCAATGAGCCACAGTATGGGTTTTCAGTGCGTAGCTGTACAGTTTAACTGATGGTGCCTGGATTAGTCTCCACTACAGTGTTTTTGTCTGTCTCGTTATGTGTAACCCATTTACAGTACTGTGTTTCGGTCATAACACCCACATATGAATCACTGAAAATTGTTTGGACTTGCCACTGGAAAGAATGTGGAGACACCAGCTGTGCCGTTAACCTTTTAAAGTATAAATACTCTAGACAGTTCCTTCTTTTTGTTATATCATTTGCTTGCTCCTACTAGCAGATCCTAAGATGAGTCATTAGTGAAGTTTATTTTGACTTCATTTACTTCCTGGGTGGCCCAACTGTGAGATCTCATCTCCTTTTCAGTAGGGGTTCTGCTTTAACCCCTTGTTTCGCAGCTGGGACAATGGACTGAAGTACAAGGAGGTCTAGAGGCTTTTTCAGGGTCACACAGTGGGATACGAGCTTGGGATCCACTAAGTAAAGTGCATTACGTGGCTGCCGAACGCCAGTTACATTTTCGCATGGGACTGGCACAAAATCCTTGCTTCTTACTACACCAGAGCAAGGTCAAGCCACAAAAACAGTAGTTAACAAGTTTATTCAGTTGCATATAGCATGACCGGTGGGGGGTTCTGCATTGCTGGTGTCGCTCATGTAAGTATAGTATCCATTTTGTTATCCTATATGCAGTTGAATAGACTTGCTAACCACTATTTGTGTGGCTTGGCCTTGCTTTGGTGTGGTACAGGAGTGTGGATTTTGTGACTTACTAATGTTTTTCTCTGCTCTGCTCTGCCTTACCTGGGAGTGACTGATTTTGTTAGGAAAAATGTTCATTTGGATGGCTTAAATCTCAGTTACTGGCCAGCTTGACTAAATGAGAAACAAGTAGTGAAATGTGAAAAATGAAATATATTTTATACATTTTGGCTACCTGAATTTTGTTTTGGCCAGTTAGTTTTTGCTTTTAGGTAGCCTCTTTGATCACCAGCACAAATCTACCTTAATGTAGAGCCCTGCACTAGTTCATAGCAGTACTTACTGCACACTACCCATTTAAACCCCTAAACAGACTGGGTCTGCTGTATCTTTACGAGCTCCCAACCTCCTGTTTACAAGGAAGTTCTACTTGTTCCACGAGCTGGGGGTTACCAAATGTACCGATTTCAGTTAAAACTGGATGGCAACTGAGTTTTGCCATTGTACCCCTGGCACATGGAATGCTCTTCCTGAAGAAATCTGATTGACTTCAGCCTGGCTAGTTGTAAGAAACTGTTATTCAATTGATCAAGCCTTTTCCTGAATTTGATTCTAATCACCGGCCCATCAGCTCAGTGGTAGGGCTACTGGTCATAACGCCAGTGACCCGGGTTCAGGACTGTGTCTGGGTGATCGTGGTGGCCGGGCGAAGGGAAGAGGATGAAGGTCTCAGAGGTCGCTCTACTCAGGGGAGGGAGGGGCGCCATCTGTGCTGCAGTACTGCCACCTGGGTGACCACAGATGGCAGTGCGTCAAGGGTGACGAGGGGGAAGCCACTAGCCAGGGACACAGGCTGTGCACGCATTACATGCACATGTATGTTGTTCCCTTGCCATGCCGGTGTCTGACAAAGGGAAATGAGGAGGAAATACAGTGCCGGATTCCCAGGATCCCTGGTATATCCAGGCCAGCCCACACCACCTTGCCTGCTTCCTGGAGTTGTGCTTATTTTGGGAGTGTATCCCCTTGATCCCATACCCCATCAAGGAGGATGGTGGGTGCAGGTATGTGGGAGATATGCGGAGGTGCCAGGGGGTTCCGGAACCGGAGACAGAGGGGGCATGAAAAACAAAAAATACAAATATTTTTATTTATTAATAGTTTTCATTTTAAACTAATTTAATGATAATTTGTCAGATTGTAGTGCTGTGTTTCACAGTCCTGTTTTTGTTCTCCCTTGAATCCTGTTGCCAGGTATGAATTTTGTGTTTCTGGCACTCTGAGCCCTGGAAGGGCACCTTGTACAAATAAAAACAACCTATCTGTCTGGATTGTCAGGGATGGCTGAGGGAAGAGGATCACGCTTCCAGAGGGTGCTGTCCTTTGGGTAGGGAGGGACACAAACTTGGTGTCAGTACTGCAAACTGGGTGACCACAGCCGGCGGTGCAACAGGAGCAGTAAGAGGTACTGTAGATTGCTGGTGGATTTTGTGCTGGGCAGTTTGTACACGTTGTGGTGAAGCAGTATTTTGAACTGTAGCTGTAATTTACCTGAGATTTTTATTTAATTTTCCCTATTTTGGTCCCCTACTCTCGGTCCCCCAATCCAAAGCTCTGGGTCACTGTGGCTGCACCCCTATGATTGGGACAGTGGCAGTGTGTGCGGAAGGTTTCCTCCATGATCAGTAAGCAGATGGTGTGCAAATACTGGGTGGCTCTCTCACTCCCTCCCTCCTCAGAAACCAAACTTATTTCTGCCACCTGCCCAATCCCTTGCTGGCTCCAGCGTGGGATTCCAGGGCTAATTTGCAAACTCTGGTCATCCGGGGGAGGCTGAGCATGCTTCCTCTGCACTGCTAGGCCATCCTCTCTCTGTTTATTTTTTTGTTTTAAACTTCTGTTTTATGCTGCCACCCTCTGGCTCCCAACAGAATCCTACAGTCCCTGTCCCCTTGGCTCCCACCTGCCTCTGTTGGTCGGCCCCACAGATCCTTGGCATACTCTCTGGGTAGGGTATGGGTTGAATGGATCTATCCTGTGGATGTGCCATGCATTGGGCAGTGGATGAGGCAGCAGGGACCAACCAGAACATACTGGGGTCCCTCAGAAGCCAGCACTTTGGCTGCTTTTTTGCTTTCCAGTTTACTCTGGTCTCCCTCCCAAAGCTGTTGGCTGGCAAGGGGCACTATGCATATGCACTTCCATTGCGTGCACAGTGGAGGACCCTGGCAGATATCTTCTCCTTCCCACGCAGCACCCTCAACTGCATTGCCACCTGTCTCGCAGCAAGAATGGTGCCATCCTTCCCTGGAGAGCATCCTGCGGGAGGCTCAGTCCTCCTTCCCCAGCCAGCCCCTGATGATCCAGCCTTGTTCACAAACCCAGGCAACCAGTGTTGAGAGTGGCAGCCCTACCACAGGGCCAATGAGCTGGCCCGTCTTTTGGTTTGTTACTGTTTCCATCATGGTTACCATTACCTAACCACAATCAAGCCTGCCAGTAGAAGGTGGAGCACAGTCTCTCTAGTTTGCAAGAAGCCTTTGGTATGGGCGAGCAGAGCATCGACTGCTGCGCAGCTGCCTCCTGGGTGCCCAAGGGGATGACATCATCAGAACACCTCCTTGTACCCATCCCTAAATGTGGAGGAAGATTGTCCTAAGTCAGAATCATGCATGGGCTTCATAAGTTGGCCTCGGTCTCCTTTAGATCGCTTTGAAGTGACTGAGGCATCCCCAGGGATCCCTTTGCTGGAGTGGAGGGGGGGGATACTGGCAAAATGGTAGCAGGGTTAGGGGCCAACAAAAGGAAGCTGTGAGACCAGAGGGAGGAGAGGAGGAGGCAAGAACAAGGGAAAAATAAAAACATGTACTGAGACACAGTTACAGCCTTGATGATGCTCATTATATGATATGGCATCTGGTTCATGTTTGGTGGGAGGGACCCTGAAAATCCTATCTTTATGGTCGGGAATGGCACGGTGGAATTTAAAACTTAATTAGTTAATTGTGATATATTATGTTTTATCATGGCAAAAAGTTATTGTGATATGGGAAAACAGGTGCAGAGTCAGTATCCCCGCTGAAAATGATCATGTTTTTAGTGAAAATAGTTATTGTGACCTCCTCCGTCATCATGCTAACATCTTGCTCCCTGTCTCTGTCTCTCTCAGGTGAAGATTCAGCACCAGCAATTGAACAGTATGATATGCTGCAGCGGGAAATAGAGGAAATTCCCCAGGAGGTCTTGGAAATGTTTCAGAGCGTAGGTATGGCCATCTCCTGTCTTTTCTATGTATAGTTTTTCCTCCATGGATCTCCTGTCCCTCACCCTGATGTGCTAGGACACCATGTCTGTCTGTGCCAGGTGGGCATACTGCCTTCACAGCAATTGCCAGCTCCACTCCACGGTGTGTCAGCAGATGGTCAGTTATTGCAGTGCAACATGTGCACTCACTCCCTGAGACCTGAGCACCTCACCTCTGCGATGCACCGCCCCAGCAAATCGATTTCGGCATGGAAATCTCACGGTCACACATGAGCTCCAGTCTCCCGAGACACGCTGCTACAGTACAGACAGGGCCAGACTAATTTACTGTCTTGTAACTCTCTCTCTCTCTCTCTCTCTCTCTCTCTCAATGCTTTGGAGAGGTCTGTCTTGTGCCACCCAGTGAGCTTCAGTGTCATAGCCTTATAAACTTTTTGCATCTGATGGACAGGTGAACAGTCTGTCCAGTAATGTGATCAGTGCTGGGGCCATATCAGGGTTCATAACACAGTGGGATTGTTTCAGAGGGTTTATTAGGAACAAGAGGAAGGCAGGGGGCAGGGAAGACTCTGGAGGTGCATGTAAATCCAGCAAGACATCAGGGCAGACTCAATGGACTTTCTGTCCTTATTTATCCATGTGCAGGATCTATGTGAAGAAATCTGCACTTCTGCAGATTCATGGGGGTGGGGAATCTCTGAATGGAGGGGAAAAAAAAGGGTGCCTGTAGAATTTTATCAACAAGGCAGACGTGATTCCTGCTGTGAGTGTATGCAAGTGATCACACCTGACTGGGTGTGTGGAAATGCTACTAGGTTGGATGTGAGGCATGAGATGAAGCAGAGTGTATTCACCTGCAAAGTGTGATTATTGCAGTATTAGTGTACTGTAATCACTTTATGCTTATCCTTGTACGTAACTGTATAATAATACTTGAATGTGTTCCAGTGCTCTGTATTGTATTTGAAACTCCTGCTGTACCTGTCCCCATTGTATTTTGTGCCATCTTCATGGCCCGGGTCATGCCTGAAAACGGCCCCTTGTACCTTACCCAGTAGACAAACAACTAACCATGCACACCATGGAGTATGTAATCACGCTGCTAAAATAGTTGAAAAAAGCTCAACAATAAAAGATTTTTTGTGTAATTCAGTATTACACTCTTTCTACAGCACCACTTTTAGACTGCTGAGTGGCCTCGGAGCCTAATATCACCACCTGCGATTTACCCCTGTACCTTACTACTTTCTCCCTCTCTGTGACAGGGCCTTTGGGTCCACCTCCTCCTCGGGATACCCACTGGTGGTGTCGACATTTGGCAGTGCGGGGCCCAACAGTACATCTGCATCATTGTGCTGCATGCTGGGGGATATCTTCTCTCATTACACCCTTTCCCTCAGGATGTTGGCAGCAGGGTGCCAGGCACGAGCACACAAGGCATGCCTCTGTAACACTCCTTGGCATTCTCCATTCCAGCAACTGGTGCTTTCCAGCTGCACTGCCCTTGGTCACCCACGCAGTGGTAATACACTGGAGCCAGGAACCTTCCTTTCTCCCCAGAGGGAGAATACTCTGAGATACTCTGATCTTCTTTGGGGGTACCTCAGTCATCAGGTAAAACTGTAGGAACCTTCGCCTTCAGTGAAGGGGAATCCACACACAGGATTTTCAGCAGTACAGCTGGGGGTGCCCATGCCTTCGACATCCGCCGATGTTACCAACCCTATATAGGTGTGGGCGACCCTGCTCCCTCCTCCCTCCTCTGTTTTTTCCCCACCATCGACCTTGAGTACATGGGTCTCCACGGAAGCTGTGTCACAGTATTCGCACCTTTTTTTCAGTCTAGGGCTTTTTTCACTTACCTTGTAAAAAATCTCTCTTTCAAAAGATTTCTTCCTTTTTTTGTTTTATGTCGAGAGTTAATCCTTCTACTGCTCTCTTCCATCGCTGCCGCGGCAGAAAGGATATTGCCTCTACAGATGAACACTCCACTTGTGTCTGCTGTCTTGGGCCTGACCACAAAGTTTCTGACTGTGAGCTCTGCCAGAAGTTTAATCAAACCACCATCTGGTGACACAAAAAAGGCCTTAAAGAAATTCCTGATGGAACTACAGGTAGCCAGCTCCGGGCAGGGGTCCTCCTGGGCCCTGGCTTCCCAGTCTGTGTCCGCTTCTTTGAGCTCCCAGGCCTCCAAGGCCCAAGACAAGTCTTCAGGGAAGAGTCACAGGAAGACTGAGATCATGACCGCCCCCCCCGCATTGATTTTGCTTCCTGTCAGCCCCTCCATTTTATGGGGGATCTTCATTGGCTGCAGCCGCCCGACAAAGAAAACTGCTGTCAAGGTCTGTGTGCCCATAAGACCCATACCGACAGCACCTCTGCCGGATTCTCAAGGCACCCAGCCATCGACCTCCAGGTCATCGGCCTCTCCACCGTCGACGACAGGCTCGTCGTTGGCCCTCCCGTCGAGGCCTACCCCTTCGCCCTCCAGGACTACATGCTCGTCGCGTTTCAGGACACAGCAGTCGGGTTGTTGACACCTGTAACGTCGAACTGCCCTCTGTCAACACCTACTGTTGTCCTCCATGAAATCCTGCTCAAGTTCACCAATGTTCTTGTGCATCAACTGGGTGTCTTAAATGGCCCTCTTCCCGCGCACCTGATACCAGACCCAGAAATTGAAAATGTCAACGTCGAGGAGAATGATCATCCAGACCACATTCTTCCTGAAGATGAGGAGGAGGAGGAAGAGGAAGAGCTCCTGATCTCTGACAGATCTGCAACCTCCTCTGTCAGTGAGGACTCTGAAGCATACTCCTACATTTCCTCCTGAGGACCCCACATTTTTTAATGTGATGAAATAGCTGTCCTCAGCCATGGGGATCCACACGGAGGAAAAGGATGCCACCACAAAGGATCTGGTGGATTTCCTGGAGATTGTAGAATCTCCCCAAAGGTCATTCCTCCAGTGCTCCCAGCATTGACGAATGCAACCACAGCAGCCTGGCACAGACCAGACATGGTGCCAGCTATGCCATACAAGGCAGACAAGCTTTATCACGCCCCTCAGGGTCTCCCCTATTTTGTTGCCCAAGCAGAAACTGACTCGGTGGTCATTAAGGCAGCTCATGAAAGATCTAAGGTGCTTAAGCACCGTAGTTCCCTTTCCCCTGACAAGGAATCCTTTAGGACTGACCTGTAAGGAACAGGGTTTGTGCCTTCTCCACCTTAGGCTTGAGGATTGCAAACTATCTGTCACACATGGCTAAATACTAGAATGACAACTGGAAGGAGGGCAAGGCTGTGGTCCAGGCCCTTCCTGATGGCACACAAAAGCAGGAGATGCTTCAATGTTTCTAGACGGCTGAAAATGTTATCAGAAATCTCCTCAGAACATTGTATGACATGGCTGACACCGTTGCCAGAGAAACTGCCACGAGCATATGCCTCTGCAGACACTCCTGGCTGAGTTTCTGGATTTGCAGCTGATGTGCAGCACAGAGTGCTTAATGCCGCTTTCAGTGACACTAAGCTGTTCAGCCCTGATGTCCAGGACCTCATAAATGATCTGCAAGACACTGGCATGGCCATCAAATCGGTCCATTCCCTCTACCACACTCAACTAGGGGGCAAAGGGTGGCCTACTTTTTGTAAATGGAATAGGCTTGGAACGGCTCCCCGTACCCAGGGAAAGCGTAGAGCCCATTCTCCCTTACCCGCCCCCTCCGATGCAGGAGTGGTGGCCAAGCACCCCAGAAGTGAAGGACCAGCCTCTGCAGCTGGCTTCACCTCAGCTTGATTTTTTTGCTAGTCCCCCCTCCCACTCTGGTTCAGACCTAGGAGGTGGTGGTCGGAGGTCAGTTCTCCCTCCATCTGCATCAATGGAGAACCATAACTTCAGATGCATGGATCCTGTAGGTCATAGGAAAGGGTCACATCTTGGAGCTCATACAGCAGCTTCCAGACACCCCGCCTCTACCCTCCAATTAACCCCCGGCTCACTTGTCTGTTCTCCAAGAGGCAGTGCAGTCTCTTCTGTACAAGCAGGCCATTGAATCAGTGCCCAGGCAATAGAGAAACCAGGGGTTTTATTCCAGGTTTTTCCTGGTCCCCAGAAAGACCAGAGATCTGAGGTCCATCTTAGATGTAAAGGACCTCAGTCTGCTTGTCCAGTACAAAAAGTTCCGGATGGTAACTTTGCCAGGCCTAATGCCCTTCCTGAAGACTGGGGACTGGCTGTGTTCCTTAGACGTTCCTAAGTCTTTTCTTCGCACAGGATGTTTCATCGTTTTGCCTTTCAGGGTGAGCATTCTCAGTTCAAAGTGCTGCCTTTTGGATTATCGTCTGCGCCATGTGTCTTTACCAAATGCTTGGCAGCGGTTGCAGCAGCTCTCAGACGAGAAGGTCTGTATGTCTTCCCTTACCTCGATGATTGGTTCCTAAAGGCCCTATCCAGTGAACAGCTCTTGCTGACTGTGGAGCGCACTCTCCAGCTCTTCTACTCCCTGGGCATTGCCGTCAGCCTGCCCAAGTCGGTTCTGGTATGGTCCCAAAGGCTGCAATATATAGGGGCAGTTCTGGACTTGGCACAAGGGAAGGCCTTTCTGCCCCAGAACAAAGCAGAGTGCCTCATAGCCCAAGCTCATGAAGTTGATCAGAGTCTGTACATTCCTGTCAGGGTGTACCTCAGATTGTTGGGCCTAATGGCGGCAGCCATTCCCACCATTCCGCTGGCCAGGCTTCATATGCGTACTCTTCAGGGAACCCTCGGGGTACAGTGGGACCAGTGCATGGATGCGATGGACTATTCAGTCCTGGTCTCTGCCCCAGTACGCAACGTATTGCAGTGGTGGATGGACCCCTTGAATCTGCTTCAAGGCATTCCATTCCAGATTTCTTCCCCGATCAAATCCTAACCACAGATGCATCAGGTCTGGGCTGGGGAGCACACTTGGGTCCCTTCCAAACCCAGGGTTCCTGGTCTCAGTAGGAAGCTTCCCTGCATATCAGTGTTCTGTAGATGAGACTGGTGCTCTTCGCCATGCAGGCTTTTCAGGAACAGCTCACTCTGGGCCAGCTGCAGGTGCAGTTGGACAATTTGAGTGTAGTATACTGCATCAGCAAGCAGGGCGGAAATCACTCATACCCCCTTTGCCGGGAGGCCATGAGAGTGTGGTACTGGGTGCTGGATCACAGTCTGACACTCTCTGGGGTCCTCGTACCAGGTGTCCTAAACACCCTGGCAGACAGTTACAGCAGGACTCAGTCCAGCCTGCACGAATGGGAGTTTCTCTCATTCGTCGCAGAAGACTTGTACGACAGATGGGGTCATCCACAGTTGGACCTTTTTGCATCCCCACTCAACATAAAACTGCCCAGTTTCTGCTTGCTAGATCCAGGGCCTGGAGTTTTCTGGCGAAACACACTGTCCCTCTCTTGGAGCAGGAGGTTTCTTTATGCATTCCCTCCATTGCCCCTGATACAGAGGGTGCTGATCAAGTTGCAGATGGAGGGGGCCAGCATGATTTTTGTGGCTCCATTCTGACCTCACCAGATATGGTTCCCTGTGCTTCAGCAGATGGCAGAGGAACCTCTGGTCCCTCTTCCTCTCTTCAGGAATCTGCTGACCCAGGATCAGGGGCTCTGGTCCATCCCAACCTCCGGTCCTTTCATCTGTATGCCTGGCTCCTGAGAACGTAGCCATCGTCAGTTTCCGGGTCTCTAACAGAGTAGCAGACATCCTTGTGGCCACCCAGAAGCCTTCCACTTGAGCTACTTATGCCATGAAGTGGAGGTGGTTTGCCATCTGGGCTGCCAAACATGTTCTGGACCCTTTCACCTGTTCGGTGACCCGTATCCTGGACTACCTGATCTCATTGTCTGACTCAGGCCTCCAGTATTCCTCCCTCAAGGTCCACCTTTCGGCTCTTTCTGCTTTTCATGAGCCCGTGGGTGACTGCACAATTGCTTAGCTGGATGTTTCTCATACCTTTCTTAGGGTCATCCTGCATCTGAAACCTCCAGTCCATTCCCCTGTCCCAGCTTGGGACCTGAATTTTGTTTTGGAGAAGTTGACCATGTCTCCCTTAGAGCCAATCTCAACTTGTGATTTCTCTCTTGTAAAGTGCTGTTTTTAGTTGCAATTACTTCTGCTCGAAGAATTTCAGAGCTTCAGGCCCTCTGGTGCGGTACCAGGTCAATATAGCGCTGCTGAAACAGCGCATGAATAACTGTGCTGCAGAAAATGCTGAGGTTTCTCAGCATTTAGGAATAAATGCTACCCGTGTCACTGTACACTCTGATGGGGCTGTGTTAAGGTGGCTGCTGGTTTGGTGTCTGGTCGAGCTGCTTTTGTGGTGGAGTGGTTAGGGCATCAACACCCGGCGGCGTAGGGACCTGGGTCCGCAGTTCAGTTCCCCCCAGGTCCCATAGTGTAGCGGTTTTTTTTTTTTCCCTAAAAGAATTTTCCCCCTCCAGTGTTTTGCCCCATCCCTGAAGTCCACACCCCTCAGAGTTGTATTTAGTCTGGAGTGTGTGGGGGCAGAGCCCCCTTGCAAAAACAAAAAAAAAAAGATTGTGTTATTTGTTTGAATGGTGTGTGCTATTTCTTTTGTGGTCGGTGTTTTTTCCCAGTCGTATTTCAGCGTACCATTTTGTCTGCGGCATTGTGCTTTGCGCTGTTTCGGCTGCGAAATTATGACCCGTGCCTCTGGTGCGAGGAGACTTATTTGATTTTTCACAGAGACAGGGTGTCTTAACGCACAAATCCTAAGTTTCTGCCTAAGGTGGTTACTGAGTTCACACTAAATCAGTCCATCCACCTCCCTGTTTATTTTCCCGTGCATGTCAATCCAGGGGAAGCACTGCTCCATACGTTAGATGCGCGCAGAACTTTGAACTACTACTTGCTTAGGACTAAAGAGTCCAGAAAGTTGACGCAGTTGTTTGTTTCCTTCGCCCTGGGTAGAGAGGGCATTTCTGTTTCTAAGCAGTGTTTATCCAAATGGCAAATTGCATTGTATTCTGCTACAACAAGTACTGCAAAGAACTGCCTGGTGCTGTCAAAGCTCATTCCACCAGAGGCATGGCTACCTCAGTAGCTTGCTTCAGAGGGGTCTCAGCCACTGACATTTGTGCGGCTGCCACCTGGAGTACAGTCCACACTTTCACCAAGCATTACAATCTGGACATTGCTTCAAGAGCCCGTGCAGGATTTGGCAGGGCTGTGTTACAGGGACTCCTGTCTTAGGTTTATGGAGAGCCCTCCTCCCAGACTGTCTGTTTACACTCTTCACTGCTTGGTACTCATTCCTACCATGTTACCTGATGACTGAGATACTCCCAAAGAAGACAGAACAGTTACGTGAACTTACCATAATAGGAGATGTTCGAAGGGATCTGTCATCCGGTATATTTTCCCTCCTGCCATCCTCCTTCTTGGGGCTCCTGTCTAGGAACTTTCTATCTGGTGTATACAGCTTTTTACTTAGGTCTGGGTACCTCTTTCTCGCCTCGGTTCCCCAGGGTGAGAGCCTTGCTCCCTTAGTCTCCGGGGGGAAAGAACTAAGGAGGGAGCAGGGCTGCCTATGCTTGTATAGAGTTGGTGACGTTGGTGGACATCGACGATGTGGGTAGCTCCAGTTGTACTGCTGGAAATCTTCTGTGTGGATTCCCCTTCACTGACGGCGAAAGTTCCTATGGCGTTACCTGATGACTGAGATCCCCTCGATGATCTGCTGTTATGGTAAGTTCTTACGTAACTGTTCTTTCTCCTCATCCTAGTGGCCCTCTGATGCTCCCGGCTTGGGTCCGGAATAAAAGTCACCAGCATTGCAAGCAGGAGTGGTACTGCTGCACCAAGAGGCTAGCCCAAAAAAACAGAAAAGACATTTTAACTCATTTGTACAGTTATACTGTAATAGCCACAAGGTCATGTGACTGGATTCCACCAATCACAGCACAGGATTCCTTTTACCCATTGTATATTTTCTTATAACATACATTTAGAGCACTCTTAGTGAGCATGCTGGAGAAGCAGTACATGGGATCTGTTAAGGGATGCTAGGAGAGAAGATCTATCCAAATTGCTTTTTTTTTTTTTTTTTTGTGTGGCGCATCTCTCCAAACCATACGTATACTTGCAGGCCTCATTCCCAGTGCAAGGCATCCTGGGTATGCAAATCCTTGTGCAAGCCAGACATTGGGCTTGATTTTCAAAGAGTCCTTTTGAGTGACGCAAGTTGTGTTGCTCCAGGGCTTCTGCAAATGCTGGATGTGCCAGGCACCTGCGGGAATTGCTGCAAGGATCCGCCCCCACCCAGCAAAACACTAGACGGGCTGGGATGATTGGGGGGGTGAATTGGCTGGACAGAAGGGGGGAAGAAGGGCATGGGAGGTGGCAGAAGGGGAGTTTGAGAGTCAAGTGGGCATGGGAGGGAGTGATTCTGGACCCAGCGGGGTGCTTTTTTTTTTTTTTGTAAATTATATATTCGTTATTGTCTACCACCTATTGTATGCAGTTTTCTTTAATTGTATCACATTTCTGTATTCTTTTCTGACAGATAATGATGCTTTTTTTGTACTCCAGTGTGTTTATTTTTCTCAATTTTCTGGCTATCTTGTTAAGATTCGTCTTTACCATAGCACACTCTTTGTCAAACCATGGGGCTTTAGCCGCCAGCCTATGTCGTATTATTGTGCTACAGAGTACAGTACCAATACAGTATACTCCAGATAATCAGAGCAAGTCCTACACATCCATGGAGGAAGCTGGTATAGTTACTGATTCTTATAGTCTGTATACCGTAACAGTTTTGAGGTCTGTTGAGTTACTGTACGTATGCTGAAGTTGATATTTGGACATAGCACTTGCCCCTCCGTGGATGTGTAGGACTTGCTTGGATTATTTTTCTGTGTACAGCAAATAAATTCTTAATTTGTCTGACCACACGAGGTGTGTTTCATTGGTCTCGAGTGCCACTACTGCTGATATGGTTTTTGAGTCCCTCCTGGCTGGTTTAAGTGGAGCGCCTTGCTGTATCCACAGCGGGGCTTGCAAATTCTCAAAAAAGTAGATGTTGCAGCCAAGCTGTATCGTAAGCCCCCATATGACCTGGTGTACCCCACTTAATGGCGTAAGGCTGGCGCCGTGCCACTTTGGCACAATGGCTCCCTTTTTCGTCACAGACCACGTATGAAAATTGGAATTGCCGTATCTTTTGATGCAAGGGTGTCACTTGCGTCATTTATGCTAGGTGCAAGCACCTTGTGTCATTCCCCGGGCTTTGAAAATTGAGCCGGTTGCCTTTTAAACATTCAGAGCCTGTACTGGATCAGATGTAGACGCCGGTTTTAGAAGGCAGTGTCTGTTGTGGTGAAGTCTTGTCAGCCTGACTTCAAAGATTTGCATATCCATGATTCACTGCAGTGGGAATGCAGCTTGTGGATATGTGTATGGTTTGTAGAGATACACAAAAACAAAACAATTTGTCTGTTTTTGTTTTTTTTTTTTTCTTCCCCAACATCCTTTTACAGAACCCATATACTGCTCCTCCTGCAAACTGGCTCTCCAGTATGCTCCCTCAGAGTGGTTGAAATGCACATCACATTGGGATTCTGACATGGTGCCTGGTTGAGACAATGACTGCGGTACACTGAGGAGTCCCAAGTGGACAAAACATGTATATGCAGTTTGCCATTCTGAGCCTATACTGGATCAGACGTGCAGTCCTGTTAAAGTGCATTATCTGTTCTTGCAAAGTCATTAGTGACTCCCTCAAACAATCAAGTGTAACAAGGCCCATAGTAAGGATAATAGGATGCTGGGGGGGGGGGGGATCGGAAGGAGTATTGACAGCAGGAGTAAGGAGGTACTTCTGTCTCTATATAGGTCACTAGGGAAGCTGCACCTGGAATACTGTGCTCAGTTCTGGAATGGACCCGGTGCAACCTGGAGATGGTGCAGTGCAGTGTGATATGATGATTCAGGGCTAACTGGGCAGAGCTTATGAAGACTGTCTCAAGGCACAGAGCATGTACTCTCTGGAGACCAGGCGTGGGGGGGACCTTCATGTTCCCGAAGGGAATAAACAAGATGAAGTAGGGGAAACTGAGCAGCAGGAGTACAGAGTTAGGAACCTGAGGTCATGAGTGGAAACTGGCAAGGGGAAGGTTTAAGAGGGATGTGAGGAAGTTCTTTTTTTACTGAAAGGGTGGTGGAGTTGCGGAACAAAGGACCATAAATGGTTTCAAGCATGGCTGGGACAGAGCGAAGGGTTTGGTGGTTGCCCATGTTGGTAGTGGTAGAGAGGGGAGCAGTGGGGATGGACTAGGAAGGATAAAACCCTATATGGACAATAGGTCCCGGGGCAGATAGGGAACTGTGGGCAGACTAGATGAACCTTTGTTCTTTTTCTGCCTTCATTGTCTCTGTTTCTGTGAAGCCTTGCCGGCCTGCCTTGCACATGGATTTACATAACCACGGTGCGTTCGATTTTGAATTAGGCTTGAGAGAATTTAGAATTGTGTGCAGTCTCCGATGAACTGACTTGTGCCACTGGGTCTGTTTTGGGGGGCAGGAACACACCTGCTGAATTCTGACTGTGAGGACCTTTATGTTGTTTCTTCTTATTCTTTTTAATACATTTATGTTCCTGTCTGCTGTCCTGATGTTTGGGATTGAAACGGCCACAGCTTTCCTATGGATACCAGTCATGTCCCATAATTGTCAGGCATGAGCCAGTTGCAGATTCTACCTCATCAGCAGTTTGACGTTTATGCTCAGTAACCAGTGAATGATTAGGGGGAACCTTGACTCCATTCCTGGTGGTCAGTACCCCAAATCATAAAATTGTCACATCCAGTTATGCACTTATTAACAGTGGGTGCTTGGATGAGGATGGAGGCTGGAATGAAGGGTAATGAGCAGGTCAGGGGGAGTGATCCACCCCCTCTACAAGGCCTTAGTTAGACCATACCTGGTAATAGAACAAAAATGTAACACTGTTTTTCAATCAGTGTTTTATTCCTCCTGCGGGTCTGCTCTGCTGCACCCCTCCCAGCTTCGTCACCTACCTTCTCACAGACTTGCCGGTTATCCACCACTTGTCCAGGATCTCAGTGTGATGGGTGGCCAGCTGCATTGGTCATGCGAGAGCCTGCAGGGGTGCTGACAGTCGTCCGTTTGCCTCCTTCTTTTCTCCCCAGGGGTATCACATATGTGGCACAAGCACGCATGTATACTGTGGCACACATTCACGTCCGAACATCATGTGGCAGCCACTTGCCCTCGTGTGTGCCCTCGACAGTACTGCTGTGTCTATGGGATGCTTGATCCTTCCTTGCCCAACTGCTCCCGATGATCTGCGCTTGTTCCTGAATGCGGGTGGCAAGCATTGTAAGCGGTAGTGCTAGCACTGTGCCAATTGGCCGGCTATAAAAAGGAAAAAAAAATAATAATAAAGGCCACGTCTGGAAAGGCCTCCTGGTGGCCTAGCAGAAGCATAATGCACATCTGTGTTGGTGACCCCGTGTTCAGACTTGGGGATCTGGAATCGTGGAGGCTGGGGAGTGCTGCAGATGTCAGCGAGAGCCAATACTGGCTGGGAGTCGGGTGCCCAGCAGTGCAGTGGGCCCTTGCCATAGGTTGCTGCCATGCAAAGGGTGGTGCATGCACCCAGAGCGTGCTGTATCAACCAAGTCCATTAAATGGCTGGTTCATGTCACGGGGTGGTGGGAGGCAGAGAAAATGTGGGGAAAACCCCAGCTGTCATCTAGATGACAGCAGAGGCCTTAACAGAGTATATAAAACAAAACATTTAAGAAGGATATCACACAAAGTACAGGAACAGTAACATGAATTTTGAGATATTTGCAAAAACAGTAAAATAAGCTCACAATAGTGACAGTGATAAGATTCACGAGTACTGCTCATACATAAATAAATAAGAATATGCTGGCTCCGTGGTGCTGAGCGAAGATGTTCGCTCGGCATGCTGGCTACCCGGGTTTACACCCTGAGCCCGGATGTCAGGAGAGGAGTCCGACGGGTAGGGAGTTTAGAGCATTCTTCAGATGCTTTCCTCTTGGGGGGAGGAGTGGGGAGGCTTTGGTTCACTGTTTGTTGGCTCCTGGAGTTGGATTGGGGTGGCGTTCTTGGCATGTGGCCTTGACACACTGCCCACTGAATGCCCCTGCCATAAGGACGCCACCGCAGCCGGCCCGTTGTGGGAGGGGATGGGCGGGTCGGGAGAAAAGTGGAAAATCCACCCTCTGCTGACCAGGATGACGTCTGCCAGTCCCCGTCGCCATGGTAGCCCGGAAGTTTCCTTGCTGACCCTGCCGTGCCCAGGACATGTATTAGGCACCTGCGGGTGTTTTGTCTCTCCCGGTTCCCACTCCCACGGGGGAAGGGCCCACTCGACGAAGGCTTACATCAGGTTACCAGGGGCACAGCAATGAAGGGGGTGACGGATGGCGACAGGGCGTGTGGTGGTGGTGGGCCTTGGCGACCTGAAGGATTGACCAACCAGGGGCTTGGGAGGAGCAAAAAAAAAAAGAATACTTCAGACCAACACGTGAATGAAAAAGGCATACATGTAACGAGGAGGAGACCTGAACTAAGAAGCTGAATCCATCCCTGCATTTCACCTCAGTTGAGGCTTTGACTGGGAACTTGGATGGATTCACAACTGTAGGCCATTAAATAGGCTACCTAATTACATACAGAGTTGTACATGTGCTAAATGGCCCAGGTGAAATGTACATAAAAAATGTAGCAGCACGAAGCTCGTATGCTCTTAAGCACAAGTCATAAGAGGGAGGTAATAATCCCTCTTTACAAGACACTGGTAAGGCCTGATCTGGAGTACTGCGTGCAGTACTGGAGGCCACACCTTCACAAGGACATTAACCAAACTGAGGCAGTCCAGAGAAGGGCAACCAAAATGGTGCAGGGACTGCATCAGAAAACATATGAGGACAGATTAACTGAACTCAGTATGTATACCCTAGAGCAAAGGAGGGAGAGAGGTGATACGACCAAAACATTCAAACACCTTAAGGGCATTAACAGGGCGAAAGAGTCTAACATGTTTCAATATAAGAAAAATAGCAGGACAAGAGGACACAGCATGAGATTAGTGGGAGGCCGATTAAGGGGTAATGTGAGGAAGTACTTTTTCACAGAAAGGGTGGTGGATGCATGGAACGGCCTACCTCAGGAAGTGGTGGATATGAATACAGTGCAGGGCTTCAAACAGGCATGGGATAGGCATAAGGGAGCAATACATATGTGTATGAATAGATAGGCCATTGACAGAACAAAGGCCAGTGGCACATTCATAAGGTAGAAAAAGAAATGGGCAGACTGGATGGGCCTTGCAGCCCTTATCTGCCATCAACGTCTGTGTTTCTATGTAAATGAGACAGATGAAGTGGAGTACACTTGCATTTCTTAATTAACTATGTCTTAAAAACATGAAGTGGAAGTGCTTTGTGCCAGACAATACACTCAAGTCACGTGATTACTGACCCATAAACACACACCCCTTACGTCTCTTACTGCATTCATAAACCATGGACTTTTTTGTACCCTGCTGTACCAAGGGACCCCCATGAAAACAAGACGCTCCCAAGAAGTGTAAAAGGGTGTTTTTTTTGTTTTGTTCTTCACATGAATGATAAAAACAAATGGTGCTGATATAAGGGACAGGGATACATAGGAACATAGGAAAGGCCCCAGCAGAATAAGGCTTTGCAGTCTATTGAGTCTGCTCGAACTGCAGAGTCCCCAGTGGCAGCTGAGGCCTTCACCCCCTTTCCCAAAACAATACCTCCTCATGTCTAGCTATTCCCCTTTTGGCCCTGACCTTACTTTTTGCTCTGTCCCACCCCCTTGCGAAGCCATCCACTATTTAAAGTGATACCACTTCCTCAGGGAGCCCATTCCACCCCACCACCATGCTGTCTGTGCAGAAATGCCTCCTGGTTTCCCTCCTGACCCCCCAACTTAAGGCAGTGCCACCTCATGTTTTTGTTTCCACTGAGCATGAAGGGGCAATCCTTGTCCAACCTGTTGATGCCTTTTAAATACTTAAAGGTCTCAATCATGACCCTCCCAAAAAAAGGAGTAAATGTTCTGGGCTTCCAGTCTCTCCTCATATGTCATGCCCTGCTAACCTTTAACCATCTTTGTTCCTCCTCTGGACCACCTCCAGCAGTTTCATGTCCTCCTTTAGGTGGGCACACAAGTACTGCATAATGTACTCCAGGCGCGGCTGCACCAGCAACCTGTACAGCGGCGGTATGAACCCCTCCCGCCTGCTGCTGATGCATCTGGTAATGCAGCCTAACATTCTGTTGGCTTGTTCTTGCCACTCATCAGCCCAATTTCGAGCCTGAGTAATTTTCCCCCAAACACTCTAGACAGTGGCTTCAGGCAGTGGGACAGTGCTGGGCTAAGATATTTGGGGCAAATAATGTCACAGAACACAATGTGGACCTATGCGGAAATTCAAGGGAAATTCAAACTACCAAATCAGGACTTTTATAGGTATCTGCAGCTGAGACACTATGTAAGTTTCCTACCCACTATGATTTGGGACCGAGAGCAATGGCCATCGCTGCTGCAAACCCAATGTGTCATTAATAAAATATTAAAGCTAGACCGTCTAATATCACTGTAGTATCGTGCCTTAAGAGAACAAAATCTTTCATGTATAGATAATATCCACCTGCAATAGAGCCAGGAATCCGGCTACCCAGTAACATCTGAGGATTGGCAACGAGCATGGAGACGTTCAGCCAGGGTGACCAGCTCACACATGTGGAGAGAATACACATGGAAATGTCTAATTTGGTATTTCAGAACTCCGGTCATTACCAGCCACTATAAACCAGAGTTTCAGGTGGCTTGCTGGTACCTTTGTGGCAATATGCAGGCAAACCATACCCACATAATGTGGGAGTGCCCGCTATTGAGGCCTTACCTAAGGCTCCTGCAAACCCACTTCCGTGAGATCTTTAACCCCCACTTTCACATGACAGTGGAGATGTTTCTGTTCTCAGTGTTGCCTCGTAGCCTACGAGATACAGCTTCCTCCTACCTACTTCTTATTTTGATAGTAGCGGCAAAGAAATCCATTACAAAGAATTGGCTGTCACCTAAGATACCCACAATACAAGAATGGTGGGACATCACCAGACAAATATACACTATGGAAAAAATAACACATGGCCTAAATAACCAAGAAGAAAAGTTTACCACTAGGTGGGTCCGGTGGCAGATATACTATATGCTAAAGGACCCTACCTTCATGCCGTGAAGGTAGGGAAGGTGCCCGAAGCGGGTGTGTCTCTTGCTATCGCCCTCCCTATCGGGTGGAGAAGGGGCGAGAGGCTATCAACCCTGTGGGCCACTGGTCTGCCGCTCGGGGGGTTGCTCAAGGGGGTCACTTGGGGTATGCGTCAGTGTGATGGACCCCCAGGATGTTAATCTGATGTGGAGATCTAGAGGTGTGCAGAAAAGTAACCAAGAGGAAATGTCTATTGAATTATTAACTTAAGAAAAAATTAAAATGGTCAAAGGTCATGGAAACCCAATAATTTTTTTTTTTTTGCTGATCAAGTAAGCTAGGATGGACTGTTGATGATTGCCTCCCACTAGAACCGAGATTAACATGGACTTTTAATCCATAGAACTCATACCCACCATTAACTTATAGGGTGCCACCCACACTGTAATAATTAATGTATACTTAAATGAAGTTATCTATGCTGATCTGGTTGACATGTATGTACATAAGTTATGAAAAAATAATAAAAAAGATAATTACAAAAAAAGACATTCTGTTGGCTTTTATCAGTGCTTTCCTGCATTGTGTGGAGTGCTTCAGGTCACTAGTGATCAACATATCCAGTCTTTTTCTTCCTCAGATATGGTTACCAGGACCCCTCCCAGGCTGTACTCCATATCTTGCCTTCTTGGCTCCAATGTGCATAACCATACACTTTTTCTTATTAAAGTCAAGTTGCCAAATTCCAGAACAGTTCTTGAGGTTAGCCACATCTTCTTTATGGTCTCCTGCCCCTTCCGCTGTATCTCCCCTCCCAATAGAGGTTGCTGTCACCTGTAAACAAACCAATCTTGCCCTTTATGCCTTCACCAATGTCACTGATGAAGATATTAAACAGCACCGGCCCAAGCACCAAGCCTTGTGGAACTCTGCTGGTGACATTTCATAAAAGACCCCCCCCCCCCACCTCCTGGGTCCTGCCTTTCAGCCAGCTAGCTACCCATCCAGTCAGTTTCTCTCCTATCCCCAGATTCTCCAAGTTTTTTTATCAACCTCTTATGAGGACAGAGTCAAAGGCTTTCCTGAAGTCCATGATATCCATTGCTTGGCTCTTGTCCACAGGTTGATCACGTTTGTCTGGCATGATCTCCCAGCCATAAACCAATGTTGTCACTTGTCCTGGAGGCCATTTTCTTCCACGTATCCTACCAGCCTCTCCTTAAACATGACCTCCATGAGCCTACACACAACTGAGGTCAGGCTGACCAGTCTGTAGTTGCCTGGGTCATCCCTGGGACTGCTCTTATGGAATGGCACCACATGTGCCATTCTCAAGTCCCATGGTACCACCCACAACTCCAAGTAAACTATTGCACAATCAACCCGTGAGGTCTGCAAGTTCCTCCTCTAGTTCCCTCAGCACTCTTGGATGGATGCAGTCTGGCCCCAGGATTTTTCTACCCCAGGGCTAACAAACCTTTCTTCACCCTATCCTCCCCTATTACTACATCTATGCCCCTCCCTTCCTTCCCCTTGCAACACCAGTCCATCCCTCTCTTTGTGACTGCCATACAGAAATACTCGTTTAGTACTTCTCCAGTTAGCTTCCACCTACCCCTCCCCATTCCTGGGCTGTACAATAAATACCATCTTTCCTATCACTTTTCTCACAAGTGTATTTAAAAAAGTTTTTTCTCTTTTTTTCAGTGCCTTCTGCTAGCCTGCCAGACTACTTTTCCTGCCTCCCTAGTCTTCCACATGTACTTTTCCCTGCCCTTCTCCCTCTGGGTTCTCCTGAATTTCCTATACCAGCTGGGTGTTTTGGCCCTTGAGTTCTTCCCCTTTAGCCCAACACACTCCTTTAGGGCTGCTGCTATTCCCTCCATAATTGTGGATTATTTTTGATCCACCCCCTGCTCTATGCTGATGCCATTCAGGTGACCCTTCAGCAGCTCCTCCATCCTTTTAAAATCTGCCTTTTTAAAGTCTAGGACCTTGGTGTTTGTAGGTACCTTCTCTCCCTGCCCGTGTCCAACCTGAACCACACTGTGCACTGGTCACTCACACCCAAGGGCTCAACCTGGATGTTCTGGACATCATACCCATTTGTCAGTCCCGCATCGAGGACTGCCCCCTTTCTAGTGAGTACCATGACACCTTGGGTCAAGAATCCACTCTGCACCACATCCAGGATTACTGAACTCCTAGCACAGGTCATGGCAGGGATCTTCTGATCCAACTTAGGCAGGTGTAAGTCCCCCACATTTACTACCTCTCCTTTCTCTGCAGTCACCCTTATCACAAAACCCAGTTCCTTGTCCCTTTCCTCCTCCTGGTTAGGTAGATTGTAAACGAGACCCCTACGTACCTTCTTCCCCATGGTGGATTACAACTGTACCCACAGTACCTCTGCCTTCCTTTCTTCTGACTCCTCCCTCATGCACATTACTCCTTCCCTTATATATACACCACCATCCCCCAGTCCCTTCTCTACAGTCTATACCCAGGGATCGAGAGGTCCCAGTCATAGTATTTTATGCTATACGATAAAGGACTCTGACAATGTACTATTATTAGTTAAGAGCAGATACAGGTTGCAGGCTTCTCCACCACTCCTACCAAGCACTTAAGCTTTGACCAGGAGGGCCCCTCAAAGTGAAAAGGTAATTACATAGTAACAAAGTATTAGGGCGAAGAAAGGGCGCTGGTTCCATCTACTCCTCCTGCTGCACGGCAGTGGCTACACAAAATCCAACAATGGACACACATGCAAACTTCTCAGTCAGAACGTCACCCTTCTCATCAAGTGCAGCCCTCTATGGTATCCTCCCATGTCAATCAGGCTCTGTGAGAATTAAGACTTTTCTAATGCTCCCCTTATTCTGCACCTCTCCCTCTCACTTGAGAGAAATGTCCTCTGTTTCTGCTAGCAAACTGGCACTCACCAGCTCAAATATCTGTGTATACTCCACCATGTCCAACTCCTTTAATATTCTGAAAACTGTATTCATGTCCCTCTTAGCCTTCTCTTCTCTAGGCTGGATAATTTGAGTAATTGTTTGTTTATTTTAACAATTTTTGGCCAGGAAAGAAACACTAAGCTGAGGCTTGTTTCCAGGTGCATCCTTGGAGTACATGGAAGTTAGGTGTCTTGTTCATAGTCACACAGCATGCAAGTGGTGGCTGTGGGATTCAAACCCAGTTATCCAGGTCTGCAGCTCAGTGCTCTTAACTCCTACACTATACTGCCTCCCTTTGTTCAGTCTTTCCTCATAGCTCTTGCCCTAAGCCACTAGTTAGTTTGTGGGCCCTGTTCTGGATCCTCTCTGTGTCTTTTATGCCCCTTATGATTAGAACTGGAAACAGTACCTCGGGTGAGGGCTTGTCCACATGTATTTTATATCTTGGCCAGCTGCAGTCATCCAGCGATCCCTGTGTGAGATAATGTGTTTCATTATAGAACTGTAATTATTTAATGCTGCTACCTTTTTTTTTATTATATGGTATTTCTGTGTTCATTTTCCACAGATGAGAAAAGACAGTACAGTGACAAAACCAGTGGTACTAATACATCTTTTCATGTATAGGCAGTCAGTGGTACAGTCTACAAGTATTGCAATGAATTTAGTGTGTACATAGGTAACACGTCTATAAGACAAACAGGACAGCTAAAAAAAGTCTTTCTGTGCAGTTCAATTAAGGTACGAACGGATTATCTGCGTCCAGTTTATATTAATACCCATTTCACCACGCCTATTCAAAGACAGAGGTGTGGTTTAAGAATCTGTAACGTTGTTTCTCAAGCTGGTAAACAGAATCCACCATACCAATCCACAGCCACGTCACATCAATTGCAAGTGAGGTCAAGGGACTAAGCGCTAGCATAGAGAGTTGCTGGAATGTTTTCTGAAACTACTCACCAATCAACAGTATTCTAGGGGTAAGACACAGTCTAGTAGTAACCTTTTGTTAGTAAAGCAAGAAACAGAGAAACATTTAGTATTCAGAATACATTACTCAAGTTCCCTCTCTGCCTTTTCTTCTCTAGGCTGATTAATTTGAGCATGTCCAGTTTCTCCATAAGACACCAACTAATATTTGTGGCCATGTGCTGGACCCTCTTGAGTTCTTTAGTGTCCTTTCAGTACTGCAGTGATCAGAACTAGAGGTGTCAGCGGTTCAGTAGGTTGCACACTCCTCTCTGAGACCAGTGTGGGTTCTAGCCCCAAGCCAGGAACTTGGGGTAAAATCCCAATACTGACACTGTAGTGCAGCATGAGGGGGTGCTGCACTCCTGAGGTGCTATCTGTCAGATGAAACATTGAAACCAAAGTCCCGTCTGCCTTTTCTGGTGGTGGTTCAGGTGAACATTAATGATCCCCAGGCTTTGTACTCCTGAGGTGCCATCTTTCAGATGAGACGTTAAAATCAGTCCTGTCTGCCTGGTGGTTGTCAGGTGGATGTTAATGATCTCTGGGCTTTCTCAGAAAGAGTAGAGGAAGTTCCCTGATGTCCTGGCCAAATTTTCCCCATTCGCTAAAATACCACCAGCAGCTTAATCTTGTTCAGTTTCAGCTGGTTTTCATCTGCATCCCCCCCCCCGGGACGTATCTCCTAATCCACCTTTCTCAGTCAACAAAAACTAAATAAACAGGTTCTCCAGAGGCGGTCTTCATTCATTTTTTTTCTAATATTTAAAACCAAAATTGCTTTATATAAAAGAAAATGCTGCCATTTGGTACACCGGTCATTAGTTTGGGAGAGAGGGTACATTGATAGTTTTCTGTCATTTGGCTAGCAACTGCATCTTCTGTAATTATGGTGACTATTATCATGGGTTGCAGTGGTTCTCAGCCACGATGATCCATGATTCTTGAGACCCATTCTATAAAGTGCACTACAATATGATACGCAAGTAGGGACATCACTGAATCTGATTTTGAGTATGTCAGTATTTGTGTAAAAATATGATACATTATCACAATAATTTGCAGTATTTCTAACTTTAGAAAAATTAGTTAAAATCTGATTGGGAGAGGCAAGTATTCGGGGAATCTCCGTCACTCCTGGAGAGGGACGTGTTGCTGGAGCGGCAAATGAAGATGGTTTATCATGTTACGTGTCATGCTGCACAATAATCGTGATATCGAATTTACAGAACCATAAATTATCATCTGTGGGAATTATCAGATATATTACCATATTGTGTTATCATGCCATCTTTGTACACGAGTGCAAGTTGCTGTTTGTATAGGTAGGTTGATGGCGACAGAGGAGGACAAGTACTTGTACAGGAGATAAAGGAATGATAGCTGCAAGTGTTGAGGGTTGTACCTTTGATACACACGGACACTACAGAGAACTGAAAAGAAGGCAGGTACTAGTATTCCATGTAAATCAGTAATAGGTTTCAGCATGGCTCAGTTGGTAGCACATCCACCTCTGGACCAGAAGGACATGGGTTCTAGCCCCACACCAGGAGTGGACCCGTACCAAGAAGGACATGGGTTCTAGTCCCACACCAGGAGTGGACCCGTACCATAAACATTGGCACCAGAGTGCAGTACTAGGGGTGTGCCATCCTTCTGATGAGATGTTTAACTATCCTATCTGCCTTTTCTGGTGTTTTTTTTCAGGTGGACATTAAAGATCCCACATCACTTCTTGAAAAGAGTAACATAATTTCCCTGGTGTCCTGGGCGTCACTAAAAAATGCCACCAACAACTTAATCTGGTTCCATTCGGTTGATTTGCATTTACCCCCCCCCGGACAAGGCTTAAAATAGATAGTACCTTCTGCCCCTCCGGTTAACAGCTTTATGGATAGTGTTCACTGGTAGGGGGTTCTGGCTGCATGCTCCCCTGAAAAAATATTTAAAAAAAGCATTACAGTGGTGCGTTTTAAGAGTCACAATAATGTCACCAACCTCTTCTTTCGAAACAATTTTTTTTCCAGTTTTTATCTTTCAATAAATCCATCCACTTCATTGTAATTCCCTGAAGATTTTTCAGTTTTCTAAACAAAGATAAACCCCCTACCCAACTCTTGCCCAAAAAATTCACCAAAGAGCATAAGTCTGCTTGACTTTGCATTGCTTTCACAGTGACAGTAAACTACCCTCTGCAGCCTGCCAGGTGCAGCTACAAGAGGTACTAACTGGGTGGTGATGCTGGCCTTCAGAAATATGACAGGGCTGGGTGTTGGGCATGTCACATTTCCAAAGTATTGTTCTGTGTTCAGAAGTCTGTTTGGGGCCGGTATAGGCGAAACACAATGCGACAATTTATGATAGAAACCAGCCACACTCCAAGAAAGTTGTGACATTTTCCATCTCTTTATTTTTCAAAGCAGACCCTCATAGCACCCAACGTTTCACCCGTAGGGCTTCCTCAGGGGAGACAATCTGTGTATGATCAATAATTCATGGAAAATAATTGTGAAATATGATTTCTGTCATAAATTGTTGCTTCAGAAATATGACCCAGGATTGGCTCTGCATTGGCACCGCTGTTGCTCGGATACCAGCCTAGTTTGCCCTGTCTGATCACATGACTATGATCTTGTGCAAGATTATTTTATTGGTTTTACCAGTAAAGGTGGACTGGGCTTTAGAGTCTAATTTTCAGACACAACACCAGTGTCTGCACTGTAACTAGTAGACTGAGAGAATGGTAAAATGATAGCAGTTAATTACACATTTCATTAGAATTTTGTAGATCTTACTTCAAGAAACAGCTCTTGCAGCAGGTTACACCATTAGGACTGAAGCTGGCAGGCGCCAGGACCCCACGGAAATTTTCTAGCTAGCAGTATTCAGCGGGGACCACCTCCGATGTCGATCCCGCCCCCGACGTCAGGCATACTACATAAGGAGGAGGTCCCCCAGAATCCCCAGTTCTTTTCCTGCCATCGACTCGTCAGCATCGGCCTCTCGGTCGCTACCTAGCGCACGACGACTTAAAACTTCCAAGTGTTTTCTACAAAACTAATGTCCTCTCCAACTCCTTCATCTGAGGGACACCTTTCAAAGTGTGCCTGCGGAAAACAGATCCTTTTCAAGGATCCTCATTCTTCCTGTGTGCGGTGCTTAGGCCTGGACCACGACACCAAGGCCTGCACCTTTTGGCAAGGGTTCAACAGCCGCACCAGGATCCGCTGTCAGAAGGCACTTCAGGCTTACCTGTTAGAACAGAAACTTAGCAGGATGGACAAAGAACCTTCCTCCAGGGGTGATTCTTTTTCCAAGGCCCATAAACACCGGGACAAACACTGGGAGAAAGCAAGGTCCAGATCCCCGAACCGGGCCTCGGACTTGCATAGCTCAGGCTCCACCCGATCTGACCGCTCTCCCTCCAGGGCTCGTTCTCAGCTGCCCCCCCCCCCCGGTCAAAGTCTGGGCTACAGGCGGTTCTTCGACTCTTCAGCCCATCAAGACTTCTAGGCCCTCGGCTTCCTCCACTGCCTCTCGGGCCTCTTCCAAGTCTTCCGAACGCCACAAGTCTTCCTCATCAGTCCGATGTTGGGACCCCGACTCCAGACAGGTCTCCCAGCCTCCCAGGGGTCCGGATCCACCCCCCAGGAAGACTAAAGACCTGACGTCCCTAAAGCGGATGACGGACCCGATGTCGGCCAAGCACCTGAAGTTGGCCAGGCTTTCGCCTGAGCTGAGGACATCGGCCAAGCACCAGACGCCCGCCGGGAGTTCGCCGGACCCGAGGTTGTCGGCCAAGCAACCGACGTCAGCTTCACACTCACCAGAGCCGAAGACCGCCCCCCCCCCAGTCACCGGTGGACACCGGTTGCAGGGATTCCATGGAGGAGGACACGACATTGCCTGAAGACCAGGCAGGCGACACAGAGGATGCCGGGCTTCCGAGGGAACCTTCGCCCACCCCGGAGACACCTGCGGACCTGACGCCCGACCCCAGCGACAGACCACTGGCGCCAGGCCTTTCGTCGGGCATGAACATACAAGAGGTAAAGGATCTCTATACTTTCTGGTGGGACACCATCCGAAAAGACGTAGTCCCTGTAAAACCTCCTCCTCCTCCTATGCTCCCTCCTCCACCACAGGGGCCAACAGGACGACCACCAACACCTAAGGAGCAGACTCCATCTCCTAGGGGTAGATCCAAGGACCGGAGAAGGCCTCCTTCAAGATCTCCATCAGGGTTTCCCGGCCCCAAGCGACCCAGATGTCGTTGGTACACTCCGTCAGGGGAGGACTCCAGATCGGATACCTCAGAATACTCCAGATCTCCTTCTCCACTCAGCATCCCATCACCTGACCCACATGACCTACCCAGGTCTCCTCCAGATGATCCCTCTTTCTCTGAGATCATGAGGCACATCCAGGTCAAGATGGGATGAGATGCTGAAGACCTCAATCCCGAAAGACAGCACCTTGCCCGTTATCTTCGGCAGAAAGATCCAAAGCCTGTGGTAGTGCCACCCTTGGTGGACACCTTCATGGACGTCACCAAGGCTGCGTGGAAGCGTCCGCACTCCACTCCCGCTGTGCCGAAGAAAGATGACCGCCTGTACAAGGCCCTGAAAGAGGACCAGTACTTGGCTCAACAACCTCTGGCTGACTCCCTGGTCATTACGGCCTCGCATGACCGGTCCCAAAGACCGCAGCACATGAGCACACAGCCACCGGACCAGGAATCCAAACAGCTGGATGCCCTGGGGAGGCGCATATATGCGGCTGACACATGCTCCATCAGGTCCCTGAACTCCCTATCTCACATGGTACAGTTTCAGAATGCCCTGTGGGAACAGGGCCAGGACCTGGTCAATAAATTACCAGATGGCGATCAGAAGGCTGAGCTCCTAAACCTCCAGCGCACAGGGTCTGATGTGGGTACTCAAGTGCTACGAGCTGCATATGATTCTGCGGACTCGTCTGCCAGAGCTGCAGCTTCAGGCATCTGTCTCTGGAGACGCTCTTGGCTCCGTGTCTCTGGTTTTACCCCGGACGTACAGAAGAACATTCTTGACGTCCCTTACAATGGCGAAGTACTTTTTGGTGAACCCTCGGAGAAGGTTATCACCAAACTCCAGGGCGCTGGGAAGGCAGTCCGGTCTGTACAGGCCATGTACAGATCAAGGCCTGGTTCCTTTCGTAGGAACCAGAGCCGTTTTCGCAGCTGGCAGCAAAGGCAGCAGCCACGTTCCGGCCAGCAACAAAGGGACACTTTTCAATGTTAAAGCCCAGGCTAAGTCGTCCCCAGGCAGAGGCCAGCGCTACAGTAAACCGGCCCGGCCTGCAGGGACCAGTGCTGCCACAGCATGACTTCTTCCCGGCCCCTCCTCTGGATCAACGGGCACAAAAGGTCGGGGTTGCATCGCTCGCCACTTTTTAGGGTGGCAGTCAATTACTGCCGACCGGTGGGTTTTCCAGTTGGTCAGGAAAGGCCACTTCATAGAATTTCTCAACCACCCACCGTCAAGACCTCCCCTGTTTTCCCATTACTCGGGTCAGCACGCCCTGCTCATACAGCAGGAGGTGCTTGCGCTTCTCAGAAAAGAAGCTATAGAGCACGTTCCCAGGAACCAGAGAGGTGCAGGTTATTATTCTCACTTCTTTCTGGTTCCCAAGAAAACAGGGGACCTTGGTCCGATACTGGACCTCAGTGACCTCAACGCGTCGGTCCTATACAAATGCTTCCGCATGGTGACCCTCCCAGGTCTGATTCCCATTCTCAAGCAGGGCGCTTTTCTAGTGTCCTTGGACATGTAGGATGCTTACCTGCATATACCCATAGCTCAAGTGCACAGGAAGCCTTTGTGCTTCGAGTTTCAGGGTCACCATTATCAGTTCCGAGTCCTCCCCTTCAGACTGTCATCGGCACCTTGGGTATTCACGAAGTGCATGGTGGTGGTAGTAGCAGCGACTCTGAGGAGACAAGGCCACTAACGTGTTCCCCTACCTGGACAACTGGCTTCTCATGGCACCCTCTCGGGAAGCCCTGATGTCCGCCATTCATTGTACTCAGTCTCTGTTCGAGACGCTGGGCATCATTATCAATCAAGAAGTCACGCCTGGTTCCGTCTCAGATTCTGCAGTTCATAGGCGCAGTTCTGGACACCGTCCAGGGTAAAGCTTTTCTACCCCAGGACCAAGCGGAACACATCAGATCCCTCATCAGGGACATCTTGGCAAAGAAGACCGTCCCAGCCAGACTGGTCCTTTGCCTGCTCGGACACATGACTGCGGCCATTGCAACAGTCCTGCTAGCCCGTCTCCACATGCGGGTGACCCAGTGGATGTTACGGGTCCAGTGGGATCAAAAGGAAGACCATCTGCAGCTTCCAATTCGGATCACAAAGGCCGTAATCCGAGATTGGCAATGGTGGCTAGATTCGAAGAACCTCTCAGTGGGGGTCCCCTTCACTGCGCTGTCTCCGATTGTAACTCCCTCTACAGATGCCTCAGGGCTCGGATGGGGAGCACACCTAGATGGTGTCCGGTCTCTGGGCCTATGGACAGCCCAAGAGACTCATCTCCACATAAATATCCTGGAAGTGAGAGCAGTTCTTTACGCCCTGCAGGCTTTCCAGTCAGAGATTCCACCGGGTACTCTTCTGTTACAAACAGACAATTCCGCGGTGATGTAGTACCTCAACAAACAAGGAGGCACCCATTCCTTTCCGCTTTGCAGGGAGGCCATGAGGTTGTGGGATTGGGTTTTACAACATGGCGCAAACCTCATTGCTGTTCATGTACCAGGAGTGGACAGTGTCATCGTAGACGGCCTGAGTCACTCTCAGGCCAGAGTCCACGAGTGGGAACTACTCTAAGTAGTAGCAGAGGATCTGTTTTGCAGATGGGGTACACCAGAGTTGGACCTTTTTGTGTCCCCATCCAATGCAAAACTACCCTATTTTTGCTCACTAGATCCAGGGCCTGGTGTTTTCTGGCGAGACACGTTGTCCCTCTCCTGGGCAGGCAGATTCCTCTATGCCTTCCCCCACTTTCCGTTGATCCAGAGGGTCCTTTTGAAACTTCGCAGAGAGCAAGCGACGCTGATACTTATCACGCCGTTCTGGCCCAGGCAGATCTGGTTCCCTTTACTACATCAGCTGTCCCGGGAACCTCCGGTGCCTCTGCCAATCAGCTCTCACTTGCTGTCTCAGGAGGCGGGCTCCTTGGTCCATCTGGACCTTCGTTCGCTGAACCAACACACTCGTCTCCTAGAGACGTAGCCATTATGTGACATGGGGTCTCGCAAGAGGTAGCTCACGTTCTAGCGGCCACTGGAAAACCAGCCACTCATGCTACTTGTGCCATGAAATGGCGTAGATTTTGCCTATGGGCTCAAGCGTGGGGGTTTTCACCACTGGATTGTCCAGAAAGGTCGGTCTTGGACTACCTCTTGTCTCTCTTTCAGACAGGCTTGGCCTACTCCTCGATAAAAGTACACCTTTGTGCCATCTCGGCCTATCACACTCCTATAGGCCAACGTCCTGTCTCTGTTGGATATGGCATGAGCCTTTCTGAGAGGTGTTTTCCACCTTAGACCTCCGATTAAGGATCCTATTCAGCCTTGGGATTTACCCTTTGTCCTGGAGCAGCTTACGCTGCCACTTTTTGAACCAGCCACAGATTGCGAGCTACGTCTCCTTACATGGAAGATATTGTTTTTAGTTGCCGTTACTTCGGCCAGAAGAATTTCGGAGCTTCATGCACTGATGTGCAATGAACCTTATTTGGTTTTCCACCAGGAGAGGGTATCCTGACGGACCAATCTGAAGTTTTTGCCTAAGGTGGTCTCAGCTCTCACTCTTAATGAGGATATCGATCTACCAGTGTACTTCCCTAAATATTCGAATCGAGGAGAGGCCCTGTTGCACTCTTTAGATGTGCAGAGGTATCTTCGATACTACCTGACCAGAACCAAACACCACTGAAAATCTGATCAGCATTTTGTCTCCTTCGCCCACAGGATGCTGTGAGCTCCCGTTTCCAAACAGTCGCTGTCCAGGTGGCTTGTACATTGTATCACGTTCTGTTACCAGAAGCGCAACAAACCCCTACCAGGTGCAGTTAAGGGTCATTCCACAAGGGGGGTGGCTACCTCCTTTGCAGTCTTAAAGAACATGTTCACCTCAGCTATCTGCGCAGCCGCGACTTGGAGCACTGTGCACACCATTATCAGGCATTATAGCCTGGATGTGGCACTGAGGTGAAGAGCAGGTTTTGGTCTAGCCTTCAAGGACTTCTGTCCTAGGCTTAGGTTTTACTAAGGATTTCTACCTTCCCTCCTCCCAATGGTTTGGGGTTTCCACTATTGCTTGGGAATCAGTCCTAATAGTGTAACCTGCTGCAAGAGCTGTTTCTTGAAGTAAGATAGTACAGTTACGTAAGAACTTACCGTAACAGTAGATCTTCGAGAACAGTTCTTGCAGTAGGTACTTTCCCTCCCACCATCCCTGCTGGAGGTAGATTTTTTGTTCGGATATCCTTCTCGTAGGATCAGGTGTTCTCAACACCACTCTGATTGCCATTTGATGGCGGATCCTCAGTCTACTCTTCCGATGTTATCCAGCAGCCGGGAGTCTCCGGCGGGAGAACTGGGGATTCTGGGGGACCGCCTCCTTATGTAGTATGCCTGATGTTGGGGGCGGGACCGACGTCGGAGGCGGTCCCTGCTGAATACTGCTAGCTAGAAAATTTCCGTGGGGTCCTGGCGCCTGCTGGCTTCAGCCCTAATGGTGTAATCTGCTGCAAGAGCAGTTCTCGAAGATCTACTGTTACGGTAAGTTCTTACGTAACTGTACTTTCTGTAGTTTTAAAAAAGTTTTCTTTCTTTTTGATTGGTTTAGAAGAAGGTAAGCCAAAGCAGGAAGGTTATCCACGACATACTGGGATCTCAGGGATTAGACCTCGTGGTTTCAAGCCAGACAGTAGTTGCCAGGGATCGTCTAACTGTGGTCCGCCCTCACGTGATTTGGATTTCCCACCTGGTCGTCCAAATGCAAACAACATTGGGAACATCTGTCTTTTTGGTAGTCAGCGGCCCAGGTACGGGCCACACAGTTTGCCACAGACGGGAATGAGCCATCTTCGCCGCCATGGTGATGCCATAAACAAGATGGAAGACAGTTTTGCGGACTGCTGCCGAAAGCCAGATAAACTCAGCTGTGCTGAAAAAGAGGTGAGTAACGTCCTTCTCTGAAAATAAAGGAAAGTGAACCTTTATTTTAAGTTTGCATCAGACAGATGTCAGAATGGTCCAGTGATTTTCATGGGGATCCGTTGGTGTACAGCAGGATACAAAAGTACTTGGTTTGTAGGGCAGTACAATAGATACGCAAGTGCTAGTGTTTAAATGGATACAAAAATGTAAGTTTAGTACAAGCTAATTCATGGCAATGGCCAAGTAGTTACATCATAGTATTTTATATTTCACCAGTTTTGCACATCTGCACAGATTCACTGCCCTGGTACTTTTGGTTTTGCTGCATTTGCACTTAGGTATATTACACTGCATTACAGTCAGACCTGGTTAATCCATGCCTTGTTAATCCATATGTCTGATTATCTGAATGAAAAACACTGCATACGGATTTTTTGTTGGGCTATTGACCTCTTTATTATCACTGCCTGGTTACTACATAGATTTGTATTACGTAACAAAATTGGCAAACACAAATGTGTATGGATTAACCAGGTCTGACTGTACTTTGTTACTCTCCCCTTGATTTTCAGAGGATATTCCCTTTTATGCACACCGAGATGCATGACACCTACCTCTCAACTGTTGTGATTTTCGGAGGGATATACAGCTGGTAGGGAATGATAACCACCATACCTCTCAAATGTCCCTGATATTTGTCTCAAAAAGTTCCTGTTCCAGGCTGGGCCAGTGGTGCAGAGGGCTGAGACGCTGTAGCAACTTAACTCTCACCATGCCGGTGACCCAAGTTTGGAAATGAGCTTGGGTCACCTTGGGATCATGGGGAGGGGGCTGCGAGAGGATCGAACGACTGCCTAGCAGCTCTCCTCTACCAGGCTGGGGTGGTGTATCGATCTGGCTCTTGGCTGCTATCTGGTGGAGGCCTGGTGGTAGCACTGATTCTCGGGAGACTGACTTCAGTTGGCGGAGGTGGTGGAAGGAGCCACAGCCACTCGCATGCACCCTCCATGCTGCTGCGGCTCCAGGATAAGGGGAAAAAAAAGTGGAAAGTAGTGGGGACTAGGGCTTAGAGAAGCTTCACAGCCTTGTCCATGGTACCATGACCTTCCCTTTCGCTCTGATCGGGAGCTGAATTCTGAGGAAGAGTCTCCAGGGGGTTGGGGGGGCCTGATAAGGAGAGAGGCAAGTGACAGTCGGCAGTACCCGGGGATGAGACTGAGTAGCTGGCCGGTCTGCCCTGTAGCGATTAACACCTCTCCCTTCTAAATTTGTTATTTCTGTCACTGATGAGTACTGCAACTATTTGAATCACAAAATCATGCCAGCCATTAGTGTTACTGTCTAGTTCTCATTAGGAAAGTGCCCTTTATACCAAGCGGCATATTATACCTAGCTTCCTGAGCTCACCAGTAACGACTCCTGAATGGACCCCAGGCATCCCATGGGGACAGATGAATTCAGTCAGCCAACTGGACTGCATCATAGACACTCCTCCCCCTCTTAACAGGGGACATAGCTTAAGCGTGTCTCCACGTTGCAGCACAGAGCGCAAGGGCAGGAGCATAAGGGTGTCATATTGTGAGCATCAGCTGTGGAGGCAGCCGGTTATGGTGCCTGTATGCTCCCATACACCTGCCCATGTGTCCTCTATTATACCCAGTGTTGGAAATGGAAAAATTCACTAGGGGAACCAAGTACCTTTGATGTAGGATCGAACATACCTTACTGAGGTATGAGGATGTGTTTCTTCATTATACAGTGTGTTTCATTTTAACCCTTTTAGTCATTTTTTTGCGGTTTATGCTTTAGTTAGTCATGTTTTGCATTACACACTTTATTTAGTTAGTTTTATTATGCCTTTAGGGATACATTTTAGACAAATCAGCCCTTCCCATTTTGCTTCTGGCACTGAGTCAGACTTTGAATTTCACTACTGGGATTCGAGTTCCCACCATGTCTACCACTGATTATACCAGTCATAGGGTAATCAGCTGCTGTTAGACAAATGTTACCAAGTTCTGTGTGTGCTCTTTCATAACTCCGATTGGTAGCAAGAAGCAAGTCTGCACTGTGTCCCTCATTGTCTCGGGGTGGGTCCTGAGCAGGTGCATTACCGCTGCTAGGTTTCCTTCATATTGCTAACTGGGTGACGTTCTGAGAACCTGCAAAATTCTGTAACCAGAGTCATACCAAGATTTCGTATCAGATCCTCTTAGATGCATCACTGAACGTCTGCTGCTAGATTACCTGTATGTCACAATTTGATCACTGATAGTGGAAGTTGTGTAACTCTGCTACTCAGGTTCCTCGGTCTACCATTTTTATTGCTGATTAGTGGCAACTGTGAATCTCTGCTACCCAGGTCCCTTAATCTACCATTTTTTGTTCCCGATTCGGGAAACTGAAATTCTGATACTTGGGTCCTCTAACCTACTATTTTAGTTGCAGATTAGATAAAAATGTAAAAGTTTGCTACTTGGGACCCTTACCCTATCATTTTGGTTACTGATTATGTAAATTGTGAAACTGCTCTACTCTGTCCCTTAACCCACCATTTTGGTTACTGATTAATTAGTGGCTATTTTTAAACACTGCTACTCGGGTCCCTCAATCTTTCATTCTAATATTGTGGACTCATTTCACTATTCACACTCTGACAGTTAAACTGGATACAGCTGAGTCTTAAAGCTAAGCTTCTCCCACTACCTGTGGTGTATATCTTCCAGCTCCATTCCCTGATATCAGATCTTCTTTTGCACTGGAAGGGATGGGCTTCCTCCTTCGCAGCTCTGCATGAGTGAGAGGATTCTAAAGTTTCTTCTGTGGTGAACTTTAACTTTTTTGGAGTAATTCAGATTAATAGCTATATATCTCCTCTTCTGGTTCATACTCCATTGAGGATTTACAGGATGGAATGACTGAAACCCAGTTTTAAATACTGTGTGTATTGTGGCAGAAGATGTCGGCCATGGGCCCGCACAACACATGCCTTTGTTATCTGAGGGAACATCACAATGTGAAGTCATGTCCTTTGTTATAAGCCGTGCTGCTACATTGATTGAAGAATGGAAGGCATACTTCTTCCTACATAGGCCCAAGGACCGCAAACTGCCATCAGCAGCTGCTGGGTCAGTGGTCTTGGAGGAAGACGTGGCAGGGGAGGGTTCATCCTTGGTTGCAGCTGTGGTTCCGGCTGGGACCACTCTCTGAGGGCCATTCACAGATTAATTCCCTGAAAGGCAGGTACCTTGCTCTTCAGACCTATGGGAAGAGCCTACCCTATGAACGGAAGCACAAGACGCACCATTGTTGTCAATTGTGTGACGGGGAACAATCACACTCTTTTTTTTCCCCCTCCCTCGATACCCCAACAGATTGACCTTGGGGCTTCTATGGTAGCCCCATCAAAGCTGATGACCTTAACTCTGGTCGAACAGCTTGTGCAGACTTTTTTAGAGCTGGTTTTTAGAGGGTGAGGTCGACAAGGACCTACTAGTGGACACCCACTGTTGGCGAAAAAGTAGATGGTCGAGGTTGAGACACCGCCTGCGGTCCTGTTCTTACTTAACCGATCGGTATTGCTCTCAACACCAGTCCGACTCATCATCCTTGGAGGCGGATGAACCTCGTCTTCATTGGAAGTATGGAAACTTGCACTGACAGAAGTGGGCTGTTGCTGGGTGAGGCAGATCTTTGCTCCCAGGACCCTTGATGCTGTGGCTCACTCTGTTGGCTGCCCCATCTGGTGGTTCCACAGACTATGGCTTCTGTCTCTTCTCTGTTGGTGGAGGAGCCTTCTGCAGCTGGAGGAGGGGGCCCTCACTCAGGAATCCTGCCCGGACATAACTCTGCCTGGTCAGTTGTCTGTCTAGGTAGTCCAGGGCTCCAGGGTTGTCCACATCTCTAAGCAATGGACCAGGGCAGTTTTTTGAAGATCCATCAGATTCTGAGGAAGAATCCAGCATGGTCTTGAGAAGGAGTCATCCAGTTGACCTTAACTCTTTGAACAGTCTTCCCAGTCATGCTGGACCTCTTTTGGTGCTTTACTCCAGCTGATGTTGGAATCTATGGAAGTTCCTTTGGAGCCAGAGTAGATACCCTTTCGCCAAAATCCTGGACAGGGATGACTCCCTGAACGGGGAACGAGGGCTCTCCCTTTTGCTGAGGCCATAATGGGACTGGCCTTAGACCTGTGGCAACAACCAGCATCCTACCCGACACCCCCTACCTGTATGGCACAAGTACATGGACCTATCAGGAGAATTTTGGGGTTCTCGGGCCACCCCTCTGTGGAGGGCCTTGTGTCTGACTCAGCCTGCTGGAGCTCTGTATGATGCAGTGCCTTAGGCTCTAATGGAATTCCCGCAGTAGATCTGGGGACAGGTGCTGCCAGTATAGCCGAGAGGTTAGAGTAATGAGCTGTGAATGAGCTTGGTACATCCTACAGACCTGGGTTTGATTCCCAACAACCTCCTCTTATGTACTGTGTGACTCTGAGCAAGTCGCTTAACCCCCCAGTGCTCCCAGGTCACCCCTGAAAACAGGGACTTGTGCCTAGTGGGGCCTTACCCAGTTACCAAAGACTAAAATAAATAAATAAAATAAGGTTGTCTAGGTCCAGACAGACAAGACGCACCATGTTGTATGTGAACAAGCAGGGTGGGACGCATTGCTTTCCATTGTGTCAAGAGGCTCTACGCACTTGGTCACTGGTGCACAGCCTACAGCTCATCTCCCCTGGTTCATGGCGCAGAAGAGCAGAACCAATGGGGGAACACTCTCAGCCTGCTCAGAGACATTACATGAGTAAGTCTTGCACCAGGAAGTTGTAGACCAGCTGTTCCCTGATGGGGCACCCCTCTTGTGGACTTGTTTGCCTCATAGGAGAACAGAAAACTGAGGCTGTTCAGTGCGCACTGCCTTCAGACCGAGACACTTCAGAAGGGTGCCTTCTCTCAGCCCTTGACCCTAGCCTTCTCAGGGTTTTATTTAACTCTAAAAATTGATTAGCGTTTTGCTCATAAAAGTGCTAAAACTTTGTGAAAATGCATACCTCTTGCCTCACTGTGTTTAACAAGCACAGCACTTAAAAGAAAATCTATATAAATACTTTCTGTACAGTTAGTATCGTCCCAAGAAAAAAACTGCTAATCAATTATTTAAAACCCTGCCTTCTGTACACCTTTCCCTTGATCCACAAGTTTGTGATCAAGGACTGCAGGGACAAGGCATGATTAATTGCAGCAGACTGACCCAGACAGTTCTTGTATCGGGATCTTCTCAGCCTCAGCAGCTGGTTGTCCTGGAGGTTGCCTCTCTCCCCTGACCTGCTGATGAGATAACAGGATGGTCCTGCACCTAGACCTTCAGTCCCTGCATCTCTCGGCCTTGCTCCTTAGTGGCTTAAGTCCTAGGCCTTGAGTCATTCAGAAGACGTTCTAAATGTAGTGGAGGCGTCCTGTAAGGAGCTGACTTGCAGAAGGCATGCGTTCAACTTGAAAAGGGTCTCACTGTGGTGTCAAGTGAGGGATCTTTAATCCTCTCACTTGCCTAGTGGCTATGATCCTTGATTACCTTTGGTCCCTGTCTGGGGAAGTGAGCCACACCATAAAGGTGCACCAGGCAGTCGTTTCTGCATACCAGGCACGGGCTGGTATGCCAGTGGTAGACCAGGAGAAGGTGGTCAGGTGCTTTTTCAACCTGTGCTACAGGCTGGCTGGTAAGGAGTTGCCCAAGAGGCTTTGGGCTTATTCTGCCAAACATACCACTTTCTCTGTGACTGCTTCCAGGTATATCCCCCATCGAAGTGCTGTGCTGGGCTACAATCTGGCTTAAAGCACACACATTCATCAGCACCTACAGCATTAATGTGCTGATTCTGGGCCTCAGTCCTCCAGACTCCGTTCACCAAATAGGAGTACACAACTTGCCCCCTCCTCTCGGAGGACTGTTAGTCTGTTAGAGTGTGCTAGAGTCTGTCAAGAGTGTGACCGATAGAAGTCTGTCAGTGTGTGGATAGTGAACTGAACCTACAATATTAGAAATACAGGTTACTCGCCTGTAATCGTAGCTCTTTTAGTGGTATTCAGTTCACATCCACAAAACCCACCCGACTTCCTCTGGCAAGAGATGCATGGATCCCTGCTTCAAGCTTGTAAGATCGGATACCAAAGGGGTGGAGCAGGAGGATGCACATCACAAGTTGTGGGAGGAGTTTAGTTTGAAGATGTCTGGGGGCTTGGCTGTATCCAGCAGAAGTGCCAGTGGTACGGATAGTTATAGGGCTGGATGCCACACCTCCCATTATGCCAGTGACCCAGGTTCAGAATTTTACTTATGAACCCTGAGGGCGAGAGTGGTTCATAGGGACCCTATTAGTTAAGCAGTGGCTTTCAGTTTTATCCAAAGGTACATTAAAGTGCTATAAAAACATTTTAAAAACTAGCCCCAGCCGGCCCGCGGCACATCGGTTGGATTTCCGTTTGCAACACCGGCGACCTGGGTTCAGGAATGGACTCGGGCCGTCGGAGGGCCGGCCGGGGGAGAAGGATGCAGCGTCCACAGACAGCTCACCTTCACTGGGGGGAGGGTGGGGATGTGAGCCGGGCACCTGCTGGCCCCTGGCAGAGGCCTGGAGCACAGCAGGACGTCAGGGCTCTAATTGCTGGGGGGTGACAGACATCTGCGTTCGCCTTGACATCAAGTGGCATGTCACTTTCCAGTGGAGAAAACCAGGAAACAGCTCCCTGGCTAAGCTGGATGACGGTCTCCAGTCCCCTGCTGCCACCAGGCTTCACGACCGACCCGCCTCAGCGACACCTGGAGCCGATTGCCGCAGTGCGCTGGATGGCCCCCACCGGTGCCTTCCCTCTCAGAGGAGAGGACCCACCCGGTGAAGGGATATGCCGGGCTATCTCCAAGGGGTTGCAATATGAGGAAAGGGTCAGCGTTGGCGATGGCAGGCAGATGGAAGGACCAAGGGAGCCCGAAGGAGGGGCTGGCCAGGGAGAGCAGAGGAGCAAAAAAAATACTAGCCCCATAGACTTGTGTGAGGCACATCCCCACGCTCTCCCTGGTTAAACGTCACAAAACCGGGGAGCTCGGGGGTGGAGCAGGCGTACCAGGAAGTGGGAAGGGATCGGCTGGCTGGCAGTTAAGCCAGTGTTGCGATCCCTTCCCAAACTGTATGGGGTGCAGTAAAAATTTTAAGTTTACCATAGAGGGGCTGTCGCCGACCAGGGTAGCGGGCTATGAAGCCCAAAGTGCTACATCACAACATCTCTAACCAAAAGAAGTGTAAACTGATGATCTTCGATACCACACCAAAGCGAGCACAATTGCCTAATTCACTCACTGTAGTAGGATCTGATGGTAAAAGACCTGACCCAGTCAACACATTTAAATATTGGGGTTACTACTGGGTCAGAACCTCTTTCTTTTCTGCCAGTCGGTGTATGGTTATTACAAACTGGGTTACCTATACCGTATCAAAGACCTCACTTTGACTAAGCTCTGAATTATTAAGGTGATAGGAAATAGGTTTTAGATACTCTACTGCCCTTCTGTTTCCTTTCCATGCTAGTTATATATTCTGATAGGCCTGGAGCAATTTTGGACAAATAATCTAGTTTTGTGGCGCCCTCAGATCCACGTAGAGTTCCACTTTCCTTACCAGCTACTGCTCTTTCTTTTCATATTCTTGAGATGCTCTATGACATCAGTGACACTGTTCCATGCTATTCGTCTGAATTGCCTGTAATGGTGCTATTGATACCATAGAATGTTCCGGCAGTATGAAAAGAGAGAACAGCAACTGCTGAGGAGAGAGGGATTGGGGGTAGTTACAAAGGTGAAAGACAGATTATTTAACAAAAAGTTTGAAACATATCAGAATATTGGATAGACACTAAGTGGAAAACAATCTAAAAGTGTAAAAAAAAAAAAAAAATGTTTCCTGTAAACAATTGCTACTTCCCGCCCTGGAATACGGCACACTTTTACTATGCAACAGTTCCTCCTCCCATTTTTGACAAATGTGAAGTTGCATATAATAACTCTTGCTGAGTTGATCTTTCTGCACTCCCCAGGACTCTTGCTTTAGCTGGAATCTCACCTTACGTTCCCCATCAGAGAGGGATAACTGTCCTTCTACACAATGTCACGGCTCCTCAACCACCTCTTTATTCAGTTAACAGATCATCTCTGGCCCAGCCCACCCATTCCTAAAGGGATTCCACCAGAAAGAAATTTCACAAGATATGTAGGATAACCGTTATAGGTGAAAGATCTTTAGCTCTAGGTTACTGAACTCTCTTCTGTCTAAGCTTAATCTTGCTGATAAAAAAAACATTCCTTGCGTTTCTTTTTTTTTTTTTCCCCCAGTTTTAATTCTTTTCACTCTGCTGGATGCTGGCTAGCCAGCTGACTTTCTCTGAGTTGCTTTGTCCCGTCAGTCTTTGCCTGTGCAGTCTACCTGCTCAGATCTGCGGCACCAAAAGCCCCTGAGCTTGCGCCTGCGGTGCCCCCAGTTGGGAAGGAGATGACCTGGGAGGAACATTAGTCGATTATGGCACCAGAGGGGAGGCGCGCAGGCAGGATCAAGAAGTCGGTGTAAGCTAGGCCATCATTACGACCAGGCAGGGATTGGTTTACCCTTTCTTAAGACCCTCTCACCTCCCTAGGATGCTCGTGTAGGCTTATAGGGGAGGAACTGACGTTGCATGGTCATGCACAGTGCCATGGCTCCCCACAGACCATAGGAAGTGTGACAGACACCCTCCTACTGCAGGGTCTGTGCATGCTGTCTCTGCAGCATGTCTAGAAACCCCATCGGCCCCAAGTGAGGGAGGCTGAGTCAAGAAACGATTGTGTCTCTCTGCTTGGTGATGCTTCAGCACGGGGTTCATAATATCATGAAGACATTATGCATAACAAAATCGGCGCTGTCAATACAGCATGATTTCTGCCGTGAGGCATAAGTCTTTTTTCTGGGGCCCGCCCACACCCATCAACCCCACCCCCACTAAGGATTCTCAGCTCCGGGGGTGTTCAACTCAGAAGCGCACAAGGAAATAAAAAAAAAGATTCTGGGACAGTGAATCAAACCCAGAAGCAGCGCCTGGGTTCCTGCTGCTGTGGCTCAGTTCTATGAGCCACGGCAGCTGCTCAGCGAGAACCACTCCAGCAGGGGTCATATCTCTGCCTGAAACTTCGCTACTAATTGCAATACTCGTACAGCTGTAGGCGATTGCACCATTGCTTACTACAGATTACGCTGTAGCCGTTTTAGCCATAATGTAAATGCAGCTATTAAGCGTGCGACATTATGACTCGGTAGGTAGTGCTTCACACTACCATCCAGCCTCACTGGGCCAGCTGTTCACATTTATCCTAGTGACACACCTGACTAGAAATAATAATTTTCTGTATCTTCAGTATACTGAGTGTACATTGGAATTGATTCCTATTGGACAATAGGCGTCAATATTATGTATATGAACTTTTTCAGGTATGTTAGTGAAAGAAAAAAGACTAAGAGTGGGATTGTGAGACTAAAACAGGAAGGAGGGAAGTGTGCAGAGGGGACCAAGAAAAAGTAGAACTCCTGAACAAGCATTTTTGTTCAGTATTCACAGAAGAAGAGGAAGGGGAGGGACCAAAGTTAGGTGACAGAAGCACCACTGCGAAGGGAGGTGGACACCAGTCCATTTAAAGAGGAGCTGACGCCACTGGGGAAATACTGGAAAACACAATAGCTGGACACAATTCTGCTTGTATTTAATGTATTTTCTATAAATTTCTCTTCTCCATTATTTATTACTGAAGAAATTTCCATGGAAACAAGATCTTTATCCCTAGAGTTCATCTGCCTCTTTAGCTTGTTTGAAATCATAATGCATGCTTTAGCTTACTTGAAATCATAATGCTCTTTTGTGACATTACAGCCTGTTGCCATGGGAATAAATGTGATGTCACAAGCAGAATATTATTTATTTATTTGCTTTTGGTAACTGGGTAAATGCATTAGGCGTAGAAATGCCTATTTTCAGGCACAACCTGGGAGGATACAAGGGTTACAGAGATGACGACAAAACAGTTTTGGAGAACAGCAATAAGTGGAAACAGTGGTTTTAGGGACATGGATATGTTGTTCATCCACACTGTCTGGCAGGTTCCTTGCCACTTTAAATCTTGCTGGAAGGTCTTTAAGCTGGCTTCTCCCACCTACCTGATGCCAGATCTTCCTTACCGCTTGGAAGCTCAGGTTCCCTCCTTAACACTCTGCGTATAGACTGGATCCTAACTCTTCGGTTCACCCGAAAATAATTTAAAAGTTTTCCAGAATTCGGTCTAATTCTTCCTTCCCGGCTGCGATGAACAAATCGACTCCCGGTTTTCGGGGTGCTCATGCGGGCAGAAGATGTCCAGGATGGATCCGCACTCCACGTGCGTCTACTGCCTCGGGCTTGACCACAACCTGCAGGCCTGCGAGTTGTGCAGGTCTTTTTCGGCCAACGTCCTTGAAGACCGCGCTGCCCAGCTACAAGCTGGGTGCCCCGAGGAACGTTATCTGCCAGTGAAGTCCAAGGAGGCCCGTTGGGTGGTGTCCACGGTGGCTGGCTTGGCTGAGCAACTCAAGCAGATGATCGCCCTCAAGGAGGAGGCAGTCCAGGCCGCATCCTCATCTTCCTCGGTCACGGCATTTATCCTGCTCTCTTTGGGATCCTCCTACACAGCTTCTTTTAAGGAGCTTTGCCAATCCCTCTCCACGAAGGGTGAGGGGCCATTGGGACACTCTTCTTGGTCAAAAAAGGAGGACTCGAAGGGTAAGTTCCACCGTCAACGTTCGTGGGAGCGGGAGAGGTCTCCTTCCCCGGACAGTCGACACTGTACTTCGGTCGAGGTTGCGGCTAAGGCTGCTGGCTTCATGGTGTCCCCGTCAGGTCAGCCGGCTGAGACACCCGTCGGAAGGGCTGTCGACTGGTGAAGCCGATAACCCTTCGTCACCGGTTCTCCCGGTGGAAACCAAGGACTTGCCTGCGCCTCCTGTGCCGGAGTCCCCGGTCAATGCTCCCGAGCCAAGGGAGGAGCGGGTGTCCCCCGCTGTCTCCCAGACCCACCCTCAGAAACACTGAGGGTCTCAGTCTCAGACCTCGTCTTGGTCCAGCTGATCCTGCAGACACCGGCGGTCTCGGTCTCGGCACCGAGGAAAGCGGCAGTGCCGCTCGTCCTTGTCTTCCTCCTCGGAAGAGGAGAGGCTTCGGTGCAAATTGCGTCGACGCTACGAGGACTTAATGTGGCAGCAGCTCCTTTTGTCGGGGAACAAGCCGACGCCGTCGCCTTCCCCGGCCATTAAGTGGCTGTCACCCGAAAGGCCGAAACAACCACTTGCGGTGGTCGAGGTGCCCAAGCCAGGGCTGGTTGTTCAGCCGAAACCAGCTGCCCCACCGATTGTGGTGGAACCTCCGCCTCCACAACCGAAATCGGGGGCTCTGACCAAGGATTCTCGGTCGGGTCAGGATCTGCTTCACTGGTTGTCGGTCACCCTCACTCCTGACCATCCTTGGCAGGTGGAGGGTGGCTCAGGCCTCAGGCAGCTCTTCGCAGACACCTCGGAGTCTGACGACTCTTCCTCCCTATTTTCCAGGCCCCTTGACCTGGAGTCCTCTGGGGGGCAGTCGATGGACGAGAGCCCATCATCTTTCATGGCTGTGCTTCGGCTCATCTCCGAGTCCACCGGAATGCGGCTCAAGCCCATATCCAAGTGGGCCAAGTATCCCCTCATGGAGATACTACACCGAGGGGATTCTCCCACGGAGGCCTTTCCGGTGGCTGAAGCCATTGTTGGCCCAGCCTTGGAGCTTTGGCAGTGGCCGGCTTCCTGTCCTCCTCCTTCGGTCAGGATGGCCAGGAAGTATGCAGTCCCTACTGACTCTCTGTCCGGTTTTTCAGAACACCCCTCTGCGGAGGGGTTGGTCACCGATAGTGTTTTCCGGTGGCCGCAGTGGCCATACGCCGCAGAGCCTGGCTGAGGATATCCACCTTTATGGCGGATACCCAGCACACGTTGACGGACGTCCCCTTCTTGGGGACCAACCTGTTTGGCCCTGGAGTGGAAGACCACCTCCAGAGGATCAAAAAGTCCAACGCCACCTTGGACTCTGTCACGTCTGCTCAGAAGGACAAGGGCCGTCGTCAGCAACATAAGTCCTTTCGACCTTCTGCCCCTGCGGCACGTCCGGCCCAGCAACACCAGCATCAGGGCCAGCAGGCTCGTGCTTGGCACCCCAAAGCCAAGCCTGCGGCTTTCTCCAACAGGAAGCAGGGAGGAAAAGGCCCAGGAGGTTCCCTCGGCCGGTTCTTCCACCAAGCCTGCCCAGTGATGGGTTGAAGGGTGTCCCCCCCCCCCCCAGCCTCGTCACTTCCCCCTGTGGGGGGGATGGCTCCGCCACTTTCTTTCCGCCTGGTTCACCACGGACCGCTGGGTGTTGGAGGTGGTAGGAAAGGGTCTGCCTCTGGAGTTCGAGCAGGCCCCGCCCTTCCAAGCTGTCGCCCCATGGGGGGGCTACGGGGTCCGCAGCCTCTCTGTCGGCTCATCGAGCCGACATTGCCCTGCTCCTTCAAAGGAGGTGATCAGGAAGGTGGCGGATCCTCCACCAGACCCAGGGTTTGTGCCCAGGTACTTCCTGGTCCCGAAACGGATGGGGGGCTGGCGCCCCATTCTAGACCTGCACTACCTGAACAGGTTCCTATGGTCTCGAACCTTCAGGATGGTCACTCTGGCTCAGATCATTCCATCCTTGGAACGAGGCATGTGGTTCTGTTCTCTGGACCTCCAGGAAGCGTTCTTTCACATCCCAATCCATCCATCACACCAGCGATTCCTCCGTTTCAGGGCAGAAGGATCCTTCTACAAGTTCCGGGCCATGCCCTTCGGTCTTTCTCTAGCTTCCAGGGTCTTCACCAAATGCATGGCAGTGGTGACAGCATTCCTGCGGTGCCGAAAGGTCCGTGTGTACCCCTACCTGGACGACTGGCTGATTGTGGCCTCCTCCAGAATGGAGGTGGAGCGGTCCAGGGATCTGGCCCTCCAGGTTTGCTCTCAATTTGGCCTCCTTATCAACAAGGCCAAGTTGGAACTCGTGCCAAAGCAGGTGATCAAATTCATCGTGGCAGAGCTTGACTCTCTGTGAGCCAGAGCATGGCTCCCAGAGGACAGGGCCGAGGTTCTTTCCTCCTTTGCCCAATCATTTCAGGTTGGGCAGTTGCGCCCTGCCCAGGACTTCCTGCGCCTCCTGGGCCTCATGGTGGCCTGCACCAGCATGGTTTGTTGGGCCCATTGGCACATGCGTCCCCTACAGTGGGGACTGGCCAGCCAATGGTCATAGCGCTCCGGTCCTTTGGATCAACCAATGATAGTGACCCAGGAGATATGGAACGCTCTCCAGTGGTGGATCGTTCCAGCTCATCTGCAGGAGGGCATCCCATTTGTCCGCCCTGAGCCAACGGTCTCTCTATCGACCGATGCTTCTCTGATGGGTTGGGGTGCCCATCTGGGGGAGCACAGAGCGCACGGGCTGTGGTCCCCTCGGGAGTCCCGATGCCACATCAACCTGCTGGAGCTTCAAGCGGTTCGTCTAGCCCTCACCGCCTCCGCTCTGTTTGTATGGGGCCAAGTGGTCCAGGTTCAGAGGGACAATACCACGACCATGTACTACCTGAACCGCCAGGGCGGGACGCACTCCATGCCTCTGTGCAGGGAAGCTCTCCGCATTTGGTCCCTCGTGCACAGCCTGGAGGCAGATCTCCTTGCCATCCATGTGGCAGCCTCCAACATTCTGGCCAATGCCCTAAGCCGGATAGGAGCTGCATCCCATGAGTAGTCTCTCCTACTGGAGGTAGTATAAGATCTGTTCTCCCACTGGGGCATGCCTCAGGTGGACCTGTTTGCCTCCAGGGAGAATGCAAAGCTGAGACTGTTTCATGCCTGCCCCCCTCAGCAGGGCTTGCTGCAGGGGGATGCCTTTCTCGAGGCCGTGGACCCTGGGCCTCTTCTACACCTTTCCCCCATTTCGCTTGATCCACAAGGTGCTTCTCAAGGCGAGGAGGGACAAGGTGCAGGTGATTCTGGTAGCCCCAGACTGGCCCCGTCAGTTCTGGTATCCAGATTTCCTCAGTCTCAGCTCCAGGCTCCTGAGGCGGCTTCCAGCCCGCCCGGACCTGATCTCAGTCACTCAGGGGAAGGTGTTCCATCTGGACCTTCAATCCCTGCACCTGACGGCCTGGTTCCTGAGTGGCTAGAGTTCCAGGCCTTGGATCTTTCCGACGAGGTCCTCTACATTGTTGAGGCATCCCATAAGGAGTCGACCAGAAAATGCTTCACCTTTAAATGGAAGAAATTCTCCATTTGGTGTCAGGGCAAGGGCGTGGACCCTTCCTCTTTCCCCTTGGCAAGCATTTTGGACTACCTGTAGTCCCTTTCTCAGCAAGGGCTTCGGTCGACGACGCTTAAGGTGCACCTGGCAGCCATCTCTGCTTACCGGGCGTGGGCCGGGAAGCAGTCGGTGGCGCAGGAGAAGGTGTTCGGGTGCTTTTTCAAAGGCCTTGATCACATATCCCTTTCGGTTCGAGAACCTCCAACTCCATGGGACCTACTGCTGGTACTGGCTAAGCTCATGGGCAAGCCATTTGAACCGATGCACAGGTGTGACATCTCTCACCTGTCGTGGAAGACCGCCTTCTTGGTGGCTGTCACGTCAGCCAGAAGGATGAAAGAGCTCCAGGCGCTTTCCATTGAGTCTCCCTATCTGGTCTTCCACAGGGAGAAAGTTGTCCTGCGCCCCCAACCGAAATTCCTTCCGAAGGTGGTGTCGGAGTTTCACCTTAACCAGGTGTTGACTCTGCCGGTGTTCTACCCCAATCACACCTTGGAGGCCGAATATAGGCTCCATACTTTGGACCCTAGAAGAGCGCCCGCTTATTACAAGGAGTGGACGGCTGAAGTTCGGGGGGAGGTTCACCAGCTGTTTGTCACCTGTGCTGAAGCCGCACCTAGCAGACCTGCAGCCAAGCGGACGATAGGCAGGTGGGTCACCTCCTGCATAGATCTCTGCTATAGGTTGGCGGGCATGGAGCCTCCCAGAGGGATAAGAGCTCATTCTACCCGCCATACTGCTGTATCGGTGGCTGCTTCCAGGGACGTCCCTATCCAGGAAATCTGCAGGGCAGCTACCTGGAAGTCAGCACACACCTTCATTACCCATTACCACATCGACCTTGAGTCATGCCGGGATGCTGGTTTTGGGGCCTCAGTTCTCCAGTCGTTATTCCCTAAGTAAGGGGTGTGTGCCTTGCCTCCCTCATCCTGGAGAACTGCTAGGAGTCTGCCAGACAGTGTGGATGAACAACATATCAATGTCCCTAGAAATACAGGTTACTCACCTTTAACAGGAGTTCTAGGAATGGTATATGTTGTTCATCCACACGACCCACCTAGCCTGCCCGGCTTCGACGCACAACCTGGCTTCCAGTGGGCTAGATCTGGCGTCATGGGGCGGAGCCGAGAGTTTTACCACCCGGGTGGGTGGGAGGAGCCAGCTTGAAGACCTTCTGGCAAGATTTAAAGTGGCAAGGAACCTGCCAGACAGTGTGGATGAACAACATATACCATTCCTAGAACTCCTGTTACAGGTGAGTAACCTGTAAACAAGTGTGCAGTGTATACAAGTGAACAATAGATAACAATAAGTAAAACATAAAAGTAAATGGGGATATCAGTTGCACGTTCACCCATCTTAGGGATACAGACTGGGAGAGATAGCTAGCTAGGCACAAATATGTGGTCCAATTAGGAGACTAGTTAGAAACACAAAGGAACGATCAGCTATAATTGAAAACGGAGGGGAAAGAGGTCCAAGGATGGTAGTGGAGTGACAGTTCAGAGGGAGAGAACCAGATGGAGAACAGGGGTGAGTGCTCTTATTTTGTTCAGGGAAGGAAGAGCAAGGGAGAGAGAGAGAGAGAGAGGAGGGAGGCTAGGTGGGTGGGTGAGAGAGTAGAAGTGGTGGATGGGAGACAGGAGTAAGGTAGAAAAGGAGAGGTGGGGAGAGAAAGCGGTGAAAAAGTGGAGGTGTGGCAGCCAGGGGGAGGAGATAGGGGTTCTGTGGAGGTTGAAAGCAGGTGCAGGGGGTAGAGCCAGGTAGATATTCGCAGTGCATCTTCTTGAAACTAGCATGGGTTGGAGCAAGATGAATAGCTTGTGGAAGAGAGTTCCAGTATTTTGGTGCAATGTGCGAGAAAGCCTGCCATACCCATTGCTGTTTTGCATCTAGGGATGTGTAGAGGCGCTTGGTCAGTGGATCGAAGCTCATAAGAGACAGCTTGTGCATTCAACATAGAGGCTAGGGAAGACAAGATCTGGCAATGCTGTCAGTGAGAGATTTGAGGGACTGGAGCCGATGGGCTTCTAGTGAGGGGATGCAGAGGCATATCTGCAGATATTATTATAGGTGGTGTCCCACTTGTGAAGAGACGTTTTTGATACACCAAGGTATGTGACTGAGCCATAGGATAGTGCCGGAAGTAGAATGCCTTGCACAGTAGCGAGCCTGGCTGATGGGGTAAGGGCATAACTAGTCCGATAGGCACCACCGAGTTTAGCGTTTACGGCCTTGCAGGTAGTATTGATGTGCTGATCAAAACCCATTATGACATCAGGTTTGGAAGAAGCAATAGGAGCTGATGAACCCTCAAGGCACAACACTCCTGTTTTCACGCAGATGACCTCAGCAATACATAATGGCCCAGATATTCAAACTGCACCAGGCTGTGGCGCAAGCCTGTGCGCTGCTCAAATTTGTTGTGCAGGGGTGTGGCCACGGCGATATTCAACGGAGTTGTGCTATGGTGCAACTGCTTTGAATATCGCACCCTGGCCACCCCCCACTGTGCATGGCGCAGTGGAACTGCCAGTGCAAGTGGTGGGAGTGGAGCATTGAGATGCGGTGGCGCAAGTGCCATTGCGCCATGCACAGCACCTACGATATTCAAAGGGTGACATGCAAATGGGGCCATAATTTATGCAAGGCGCACAGGGGCCATTTGCATCTGATTACGGCCCCATTTACATGCCATTAGCATGCAGGTGCACCGATCCCCAATGACTTACACCTGGCGCCCTGCCAAGCAGCAGCCTTTGGGGACCGACGCCCCCTGCAACCCGATCGCGGGTCGTCCTGTAAGGGACAAAGAAATCTCCTATCCTGGTGGTCAGTGGATCACGATTAGCCTGATCGCGGGCATCACTGTCTCTCTTCCCCAAGTCCAATATCCCTGGTGGTCCAGTGGACGCGATTAGCCAGTCGCGGGCATCACTCTCCCCCAAATGTCCAGTATCCCTGGTGGTCCAGTGGACTGCAGAGCCCGATCACGGCGGCATTCCACACCCCAAGTCCGAAATCCCTGGTGATCTAGTGGACCCTACCGCCCCTGAGCCCCACCACCGCTCCCGTCCAGCGGCGGGCGGCAGCACCTCACCTGCCCGCCGACTGACAGCTCGATGAGGCTGCACGCCCATTGGTTCAGGCATGAACCAGTGGGCATGCAGCTACGGTAGGGGCGAGATGAGTGCAGCCGCTGACGAGGCGAGTGATAACTCAGTGGGTGGGAATGAGAGTCACTAGATGACCAACACCAGAACAAGGTAATGAATTCACCAGCGATCAGGCTCGGCGCGATCACTGGACCAGCAAGATGTTGAACCGGAAGCTCAGTGATGCCGCGATAGTAACATCACGACGCACCAGCACCACGAACGGGAAGACGACTGATCGCCGCCAGTAGGCGGGCCAGGACCGCGCCAGGTGCGGGCGGGAACAGGTGATGGCCACCACAGGTGGCAGCTGCTGTGTTGCCCTGCAATCGCGGCAGCTCACCTGTGGGTGGCCCTCGACTTGTTTCTTTTTGTTTTGGTGTAACCGTTGCAGGCGCGGGTAGGGGTTGCCTGCATAACTCTGCGCGGCCGGGCTGAATATCGGGCTGTGCAGTTTATGCATGAGACACCCCCCCTACCTGTGCCTGCAGACATTACTGATGCACCCGCGCATTGGGTTGTGCATGACAGCAATCACAGCGCCCATGCGCAAACTTTTGAAATATCTGAGCCAATGGGTATAAGAAATATAGAGCTAATGACAAACATAAACTGCTTTGTATCCAAATATTTATGTTTTTCAAAGTTCTTCTTGAGGCGTCAGTGGCTCTTTAAGGAGGAGAGAGTCTTAAAGGAACTCGCTAATCTGGAAGTGGACAAGGCAGTGTGGCTGGATGGGATACATCCCAGAGTATTAAGAGAACTCAGGGCGGTGCTGACAGCACCACTGACAGCCCTGTTCAACAGTTCGCTGGAAACAGGTGTGATACCAAAGGACTGGAGGAGGGCAAATGTAGTCCCTCTCCATAAAAGTGGGAGTAGGGAGGAGGCTGGCAATTACAGGCAAGTCAGCCTGACCTTTGTGGTGGGAAAACTAATGGAATCACTTCTAAAAGAAAGGTTTGTGATAATATCTCGAATCCAATGGAGCACAGGATCTGAGTCAGCATGGTTTCACAGCGGGAAGATCATGTCAGACAAATCTGATAGGTTTCTTTGACTGAGTGACTAGGGCAGTGGATGTGGGCTACCTGGATTTCAGCAAGGCCTTCAACCCCACCCCACATAGGAGGCTAGTAAACAAGCTGGGCAGTCTGGGAGTGAGTCCCAGGGTGGTAAACTGGGTAAAAAATTGGCTGAGCCGTAGGACTCAGAGGTGGTGGTGAACGTAGTTCAATCCAAAGAGAAGGGGGTGACCAGCAGGATCCTGCAGGGATCAGTGCTTGGACCAGTCCTCTACATAAGTGACATTGCAGAGGGGCTGGAAGGTAGGGTGTGCCTCTTTGCAGACAACACGAAGATCTGCGCAGGATTGACACTCCAGGAGGGGTAGAGAAAATGAGAAGGGACCTAAGCAAGCTTGAGGAGTGGCCAAGGGTGTGGTAGCTAAGATTCAATGCAAGAAGTGCAAGATTATGCACGGGGGAGGGGGGGGAGGTATGGACAGCCACCAAATAGGAAAAGGACCTGGGAGTAATCATATCTGATGATCTAAAGGTTACCAATGTGAGAAGGCTGTGAGGAGAGCCAGTGGAATGCTGGGGTGCTTAGGGAGAGGTGTCTCTAGCAGAAAGAAGGAGTTGGTGATGCCACTGTATAGAAGAACGTTGGTGAGACTTCATCCAGAGTACTGTGTCCAATTCTGGAGGCCGCATCTCCGGAAAGTCATAGACAGAGTAGAAGCAGTTCAGAGAGGGGCGACAAAAATGGTGCAGGGGCTGTACCAAAAGTCATATGAGGGGAGACTGGAGGATCTCAATATGTGTTCCCAGGAGGAGAGGAGAGAGAGAGAGAAGGGGGTGATATGATGGAGACTACCTCAGGGGTGGGCTGGCCTGGTGGCACTGAGGGTTGAGGCACTGGACGCCACACCAGCGACCCGGGTTTGGGAACAAGCCGGGGCTGCTGGGGGTCGGCAGGGGAGGGAAGGGATCGAGGGTCCAGTGGACAGCTCTCCCTTCCCGGGGAGAGTTCTGGGGCTTGCACCACTCTGTAGCGGCATCTGGCAGCAGTTGGGTGCAGCTCAGGGCATTTGGTGCAGAAGGTAACGGGAGGAGCTTGACAGGCGGCGGCATGCTGTGCCTAGCTGCCATTGCACGTCTGAGCTCTTTGGGGAGAAAAAAGTAAGAAATACCCCTTCATTGGGGATAGGCGAAGGCGTCTCCCCTGATCCACACTCCCAATGCTGGGCTCTCTCCTCTACATCTCCCCCACTTCTCCAGGCCCGACGAGCTACACTATAGAAAGGCGCCTTGGGCGGTCGGGACCCTTCCTGCAGCGGGCTCAGATGCAGGGGTTCTGCCCGAGCCACAGTGGGAGTAAGGAGTTGAGTCACAGCGGGAGGTAGCGATCGTGGATAGGAGGTAGCTGGAGAGAGTTCCCTCTGGAGGCGAAGAAACAAAGTCCACAAAAAAAAAAAAAACAACTCAGGGGTGTAAATAACATACAAGGGGATAGCATCTTTATTAAAAAAAAAAAAAAAGCTGTTCAAGAACAAGCGGCCATGACATGAGGATAGAGGGGGTTTAGACTTAGGGGTAATGTGAGAAAGTATTTTTTCATGGAAAGGGTGGTGGATCCATGGAATAGCCTCACAGCAGAGGATGTAGGGGCAAAAATGGTAGAGGAATTCAAAAATGCATGGGACCGACATAAAGGAACTCGAGTGACAAGAAAGAGGGGGTAAGCCACACATCATTTAGGATCTGCAGTGTATGAAGCAGGTAGGGAAAATGGGCAGACTAGGTGGATCATCTGCTGTCAAATTCTATGTTTTTATGTAATATTTTGTACCCTTTGTAACTCCAAGTGTGGCTGAAAATGGACCTTTTGACCCAGACTACTTCCTGGTTTAACAAATAAAATCTTTTATTTCTTTCCCACTAGTGGAATTCTGCTTTGAATAAGTTCTGCGAGGAAGAATTTTCCATAAAAACCAGACCCTACCACTGCTGCAAGAAGCTTGACTCGGCGCAAGCTACTTGCTTCGAGAGAGATGCACCTTCTCCAAACTACGACCTCAAAGGACTGGACCCCATAACAGAAGAGCGCACCCCAAGTCATGTAATCGACATCAACATCGGAGGCCCACTTTGCTTTACGTCCCCTGCTGGTGAGTGCATCACCAGGATGACACTGGGGGACCAGCGGTCAATGTATTCAGGTGTTAGTTTTCCACCAGGGGAGCCCACAGAGAGTAACCTGAAGAACATCTGTAAATTCCGAAAGTTCCGCCCACGTTATAACCATGACTCCATGCCAAGCACAGGTGATGGCTCGTTCCAGCGCCAAACTGAGGCCCTCAACCGGTTGGAAGATGGGTACAAGAGGTGCTGCAAGGGTTTGGACATATTAACCTGTGCCAAAGCGAAGGTACGTCTGTGGTGCCCCAAATGTTTTCCAAATGTGACCCCCAGGATGAGTTTATAGGCCACCAAGCCTCTAGGAGACCATATGGAATTTCTGTTTTTAAAGATTAGGTGGTAAGGTACACTAAGTAATACAGCTCAGAAGCCACCAAATGCTACTTGGTGCATCGTATCATGCTAATGACCCATGTTCGAGTCCCGAGTATGGGTTGTCATGTGTTAGGAAACTCAGGCAGTGCCGGATTGTGTCTGAGATGCTGCTTGTCTTGTCTTGGGGAGGTCATGTGGCTCCTGCCATTGCACAACTGCCTTCTTGTGGCCCCGGAGAAGGGAGTCAGATGTGGGAAGGGCATGCCAACTCCAGAAAGGGGGGGGGGGTGAATCCTGCTACTGGCGTGATACAGGATGCAGCCATATGATGCTGTGGTGTCCTGTTCCATGGCTATGCCAGTGAGTGTCAGTTGCATTGTAGGGGGTGGATTTCGGTGCAGATCTGACTGGCCAGAAAGGTCTGCTGTCAGTGGCCTTGCCCTGCTGGGTTGGAGATAGGACATGGAAGGATTCTAAATGGGTGGAAACAGCACTGGTACTCAGACAGATAATGCCACACACTGTCCCAGCCCCTTTATGGTACACAGACCTCTGGGTCCCATTCCCCCCTTCCCCCATCGTGCTATGCCCAGAGAGGTCGGTTTTGGACAGTGTGTGGGTGAGGGGGAGATAGGTGGCATCTAGGAGCCAGTGTTTACTGCTTCAGTAGCTGAGGTAACAAGGGCTTGTGGACAGGCTGATGGAGAGTCTGGTCCTCTGGGTAAGAAGGGGAAAAATGTGAAATGGAAAAGGCAATTCAGAAACTTTGAGAAATTATCAGTTTTAAGGGAAACTGGATTTAAAAATGAAAAAAAAAAACAAAAAAACAGGAGTTTGGTGAAAAGTTAACTGTGGGGCCAGCAATTAGCCACATGTTTTGGCCACTAGGATTTCAGGCTTCAGAGCCACTGCTTGTGGGCTACTCCATCCCTGTAAAAACAGATTTGTCTGCCATGTTCTGGGGGATGTGATCAAACAGAGAATCAAGCAATGCCTTCAGTCTTAGAAAGGCAAACGAGAGACACATCAATGCAATTCTTCAGAGGCACTGAAAGCTCCCAGAGGCCTGTGGTCATGGGTTCAAGGCCTGCACCATGTCTGTCTTAACCATTGACCTAAGATACTGGATGGTGACATTATCAGTGGCTTAACAGATGGGACTTTGTCCTCTGGGCCGGGAAGATTGGATGATCGTGGGTTTGAGTCTCACACCAGGCACTTGTTCGAATACCCAACGGTGATACTACAGTGCTGCACTGGGGGAGGGGGGTGCTGGAATGTTGTTGGTGCCGTCTTGCAGATGGAATGTTAAACTGAGGTCCCTTGTGCCCATCTCTGGTAGCTGCCGATGTGGAAGCTAAAGAACCAATGAGACACTTCTTAGAAGCATAGAGGGAGTTATACCTGCTGTCCTGGGCAACATTCCTGTCTCGGTAACAGATGTTCTACCAGCTGGGATTCCGTTCACTATCCACACTTTGGCAGTTTACTGGAAATAGCTCAGTCATTGGACATCTTCAAGCTAAGCTCCTCCCACCAGTTATAGTGTCGTCTAGCTCTGCCTTGCCTGACATCAGATCTTCTTTTCCACTGGAAGAGACATATTATCCTCTTTTGCAGCTCCTGCAGTGTGTGAGGACTCCCACGTTTTTCTTATTCACTTTTTGTTTTTGCCCCCATTTCTCCTTGCCAGCTGCCAGGTCCTCCTCCTTCCACTTGCCCAGGCCCTTCTGCCTGCTGTAAGAGTCTTCCAGTATTCAACCCACCACCAGCCTGTGCTCAACATCCTCTCCAGAAACCCAGACCATGACCCACAGCTTGACCCCTGTGGTGGGATCCCCCAGGCCGAGAGGAGGATACTTCACTCAGTGGTTGAGGCCTGAGAGGAGGAGCTGGCGAGGCGTGGGTGGAACCAAAAGGACCCTACTGGGAGGTTGGAAGGCTTCATCGGCCTGGTGCTTCTGGGGATTATTGTTCTATCCTAAGTCCACCCTTATCCCACTCCAGGGCATCGTCCTGAGAAGTGACCCAGCAGAGCACCTGTCAGGGCCATCAGAACGGCGGATGAACCCTGCTCTACATTTGGAACTCTCCGGCAGGCACCACTCTGGCATGTGATGCCTCCACATCACTCCCCAGATGGCGGGTGCATGCCAAAGTAAACTGATCCAGCCAGCCCATTGGCAAAGCAGCGGTTAGTTCCACTAAGCCAGCCACCAGGTTCGGAGTGGACTTGGATAGTCGGAGGAGGGCCAGCCGGGGAGAAAGGGTTGGCGTCCCGACTGCTCATCTTCTCGGGAGGGAGGCCATGGCCCGGCCAGCTTGCCTGATCTTAGGCGGAGACCCGGAGTACTGCAAAGTCCTGACTTCCAGGAAGGGCCATAAAATGTAAAGATGTGGTGTACGTTGGCGCCTAATGCCTTGACATCGTGGGGTGAGCACCGCGTCAAGGGAAGGAAAGAGGGAAAAATCTGGTGTCGGTCTCCCAGGCGACGGAGACATAGCAGGACCCTGATCACACCTCCCTGACGTCCCCGGTGGTCTGACATAGCAAGATATCGGGGCACGCTGCCCTGCCCTATACCCACCTGGGGGGTACAGCCACGGCAGGATGGAGACCACCGGGACAGAATCGGGGAGACTGTAGTGTGGGGACAGATTGCGATATGCCTCTCCCAAGAGAGTGGAGACTGACACTGCAAGGAGGAGTATAAATAGAAATATTAAAAAAAAAAAAAAAAAAAGTAAGGCTGATCCAGAGGGTCCACTTGTTCCTTCCCACATAACACACCCTTCCCTTGGGCCACCAGGGGGCAGTAGAAAGAGGTGCCTTCCCTCCCCATGGCAGGAAGTGTCCAGATAGATGCCAGCACCAGATGTCCCAGACTCGGGCGCAAACCGTGTTCGTCTGGATGGCAAGTGATAATTCAACTGCTGTGCTAGCTGGCCAGCTGGAATTCAAGTTTTCAAGCACTAATTTCTCAGTGATTTTTCAACTTTCCAGACTAGTTTTCGATTTACTGTGAGTCTCTTGTCTTACATTTCTCACTTCATTGATGATTCAAAAATGGATTGCAAGAAACATTGTTTTTAGCTGTGCCAGCAGAAAATGTCAGCCACTGATCTGTACTACATGGGCTTATACTGTCTGGGGGCCAGCTATGATGTTGGTGGGTGCTCCATCTGCCAGGCTGTGCAGTCTCAGCCTTCATCACTAGAAGAATGGAAGGTCTGCTTCCTCCAAGGTAGGCCTCAGGTCTGTCAGTGGGCCTCGGTGGTGACTGGGTCAGCAGCCCAGCTGGGGCCATGGAAGAGGGGGTGGCAATGGAAGAGCTTTGTTGACCTTAGCAATGGCACCCATGGTGCCCACCCTGGGTGCTCCATTTATGAATTGCCTTGAGTTTAGGGAAATGCATCTGGCTGTCCAGACCTTTGATGAGAGCCCCCTTCCCCCACAAGAAATGCTGTCATCAGTCATTGGAGGGGGAACGTTTCTGCTCCCTCCATTCCCTCCTTGACTTGACCATGATTGAGCTTCCACCAGTCAAAGAAAAGTTCAAAACTTTGATGGAGCCCCCATAGAAGCAGCCGACCTTGACCCTGGTCAAAGTTCAGGTGGGAAATGTCCTCGAACTAGTCAACCCCTAAGTTGGAGGGGGAGGTTCTGTATTTGTCAGTCTCGTGACTATCACCACATAGCGGAGCCAGGGGATGGAGGCCATTCTTCCCACCTCCCAGAGTCTGGATCTGATCAGCAGGACCTGGACATGGTGATGGGGTGGGGCTTCCACAGTGCGCAGCCCCCACCATTTTCTTTGCTGTGGTTTTTATTCCCATGGTTTGTGTGCATGCAGTGCTGTGAACATGTGATGTGAAGATGTCTCAGATACTCGAATGCCTGCTCCCGTCCATTAGAGGCGACTGTCTGCAGGGTCACCCAGCCTCCGCTGGCTAGCAGTCAAGCAGTGGCTCGTGCTGTCTCCCCCAAGGGAGAGCCATCTTTGGACACTCGATCCTCCTTCCTCTGGGCGGCCACAGAACAACTCTGGTCCATTCCTGAACCCAGGTCGCTGGTGTGGCTGGAGGTATGGCACCCAACACCTCAGTCCTCCACGCCACTGGGCCACCCCTTTCGACCTCTTTTGGCACCCTACTGCAGTACCTGTCCAGGACCTTGAATGTGGCGTTGGAGCCAGTCCAGAAACGAGAATCTTTCACTTCGCAGACATTCTGGAGTGGGATGATTCCTGGGAGTGGCATTCCCAGTGGTTGAAGCTATTATAAGGCTAGTACTAAGTTTTTGGCAGCACCCTACATCCTGCCAAGGGTCCCCTACCTGTTTGACCTGCAGTAGGGGGACCAGTAGCCAATACTGACCAACAGAATAGCCTAAAACAAGATCTAGAGCATATTGAAAAATGGTCAAAGAAAAACAAGATGCCCTTGAGCGCAAATAAGTGCAGACTGATGCATGTGGGGAAGTCGGATGAAAGACAGAATTATACACGGGACAATAACGAACTGGTAACATCAGTTAGAAAAGGATTGAGGGATTTAGGTGGGTGAACACCTAAACTTTGAACACCAGATAACAACAGTAATACAAAAATCAAATTACATGATTAGGAACATCAGGAGAGGGTTCATAACCAAAAGTAAACAATGTTTAGTACTACTGTATAGGATGCTCATCAGACCCCATTTGGATTATGGATCACAGTTGTGGAGTCCATATAAACAGGGTGATATAAACAGGATAGAAAGAACCCAAAGGAGATGTATAAAGTTAATAAAACCTATGAAGGACTTAAGCTATAAGAAAAGACTTGGACAAACAGGTCCATATTCACTACAAGAAAGGAGGAGGAGAGGGGTCCTGCTGATGTTATACAAAATAATGAATGATGAGAAATTAAGAATGGAAATGGGGATTGAATTACAACAAAAACCGGTAGGCTTAAGGACACATAAACATCAAATAAAATTAGGTACAGTAAAAAATTAATACAAGTTATCATTCTTTTTTTGAATAGAACTGGAAGACAGTGGAACGCATTGCCAACTAGTGTAGTAGAAAGTAGCTCTTTGGGTAAGTTTAAAGAGGAAATTGATAAATTCTGCATACAGGTTATGGGACATGTGCACCACTAATATGGAGAACGGTTTATATGGGCACTATGCCTTCTACCGTTCTAAACACCCAGTATAAGAACCCAGTATATAAGTATGTGGTCCCTATTGGGAGCCTCTCTGGGCTCCGTGAGCACCCCTCAGCTGGAAGAGCTTATGTTCGACTCTGCCTTTCAAAAAATGAAAGACCAAGGGGGTGTGGACAAGCTGCCTGACAATAAGTCCAAGAAGCAGGAATTCATGGTAAGAAGGTTTGTGTGGCTGCCATCATGGGCCTTCCGCAATTGAGCTATGCCATGCTGATGGCTAGATGCCGTCATACCCTTTTTAACCTTATAATGGAATTTCTCCCTCTACTTCCAGCCTTGACGTGGACCAAGGCCAGGGCCATTGGGGATATGGGCTATATGCTGGCCAAGTACGTGGAACCTTTGTAAATGAGCAGTTCCTGCTCAAAGGTATTTGCAGTCCTAGAGTTTAATAAAAATAAATAAATAAATAAATAAATAAATAAAAAGTACCAATTGCAAATGGCCTTGGATTTGGGCGACTCATGTTCCCATGCTGTAGTTGTGACTATGGCATTCGAGAATTAGTGCTGCTGCTACTATATTGTATTTTATTGTAATTTATATGTTTTGTTTTCAGGATAATATATCTTGTATATCTTACATATTTTATTGTACAGGCGCCTTGGTTTTAGAAAGGTGCCTTTTATTAATAAAGAAGATTTGAAGATTTGACCGTATCCATGCACCATAGGGCCTGGCTGTGTATCTCCACATTCACACAGAGATCCAGCAGAAGTAGGCAGATGTTCCATGTTTGAGCATTGACCTCTGTGGTTCTGGGGTGGAGGACCATTTCAAACATATTGAGAAGTCCACTGTCTCCCTGAACTCGGTGGCTTCTTCCCAGCAGGCTATCAAGCATGCCAGGGTGAGAAAAAGGGCCCCTTTTGTGGCGTGGTTACCAGCCTCAGTAGGAGCTTCTGCAGCAGAGATTGTTCCAGCACGATCACTTAAGGCCAAGTCGGGGGTGACGCATAAGGCACCTAGGCGACCAAAACTCTTTCTGAGACTGCTAACTAACTGGTTGCAGGGTGCCATTTTCCCTCCTGCTTGGTCCCCGTCCCAGCTGTCGGTCAAGGGTCATCTCTTTCACTTCTTTCCACAGTGATCCTCCAGTATCTCTGACAGGTTCGTTCTAGAAGTGGTTGGTTCATGTCTGCTTTTCGAGTTTGAGGCTCTCCTGCCTTACTGACCTCAGGGAATTCAGGATGCCCATGGACACACTGCCCACACTGCAGAGCAGAATTGCTCAGCTCCTGGAACGCAGTGAGATAAAGCTGATTCCAGATGCCCTGGCTTCTCAGGGTTTTATATCTTCTGGGACTTTCTGGTACCGACGGGGACAGAGGGGTTGGTGCGCCATTCTGAATCTGCACGACCTGAACAAGTTTGTACACAGGGAGAAGTTTTATATGGTCACTCTGAACCAGATTATGCCATCACTGGAAGTTAGGGCATGGTTCTGCTACTAAACTTCCAGGATGCCTTCTTTCGTATTCCAGTCCGTCTGTCCAAAAGCCAGTGCCTTCAGTTCTGTGCTGAAGGGGTTCTTTACTATTTCAAGGTCATACCATTCAGGCTGTCATCGGCACCCAGGGTCTTCATCAAGTGATTTCGGTGGTAGAAGCCTACCTCAAGCACAGGGGCAGTTGGGTGTACCTATAGCTGGATGACTGACTCATAGCAAAGGTCTCCAGGGAAGCTGTGGAGCATTCCAGTGACTGGTCCTCCAGATCGTTCAGGGCCTGTGGCTGCCTTGTCAATCCAGCCAAGTCTAAGCTGGTTCCATCGCAAGTGATCAAATGCATTAGAGCAGAATTGGACTGCCTCTGGTCCAGGGGTCACTTACCTGCAGATGGGGCACTGGATCTTGTATCCCTTGCGGGATAATTTGAGATTGGGCAGTCACACCCAGCTTGGGAATTCCTCTGCCTGTTGGGGTACATGGCAGCTTCAGTTAGCATAGTCCGTTGGAAGTACTGGCATATGCGCCTCTCCAGTGGGAGCTTGGGTGCCAGTTGTCTTAGTACTATGGTCAGCTGGACCAGTCTGTCCTGGTGACACAGCTGATTTGGGATGCTATCAAGTGGTGGCTATGTCCCCAGAACCTCAAGGAAGGAATTTCATTTGTTTACCCAGAGCTGATGCTAACCTTGAAGATGGGTGCATCTCTGGTGAGTTGGGAAGCTCACCTGTCCAACTACAGAGTCTAAGGGTTCTGGCCACCCAGTGAAACCCTCTGTCACATCAGCCTGCTGGAGCACTGGGCAGTGCGCTTAATACTGACAGAGTTTGCTCTGTTGATTGGGGTCAGATGGCGCGCTAGTCCAGCTTGACAACATGACTACCATGTTCTACATGAACAAGCAGGGCTGGATGTACTCCTTTCTTGTATTTCAAAGAAGCACTCCATACCTGGTCCTTGGTGCGCATCCTGCAAGCTGATCTCTTGGTGGTACACGTCACTGTAGTAAACAACCAGCTAGCGAATGCTCTCAGTTGAGTGGGTGAGATGTTCTACAAGTGGTCCTTGGTGCATAACTGTGCAGCCACTGGGGTACACCTCTGCTGGACCTGTTTGCATTTGTGGAGAAAAGGAAATTGAGGCTGCTCTGCATCCACCTCCATCTTATGGGAATGCTGCTTCTCCTACACGTTTATGTGGACGAGGTTCTCACACTGGTATCAAGGCAAAGATATCTATCCCCTTGCCTGCCCAGTGGCTATGATCCTCAGCTACATTTGGTCCCTGTTTCAGTCAGCATGACCATGTCGCATACCGGGTGCGGGCTGGTTTACTGAAGGTGGCACAGGAGAAGGTGGTTGGGTACTTTCTCAAAGGCCTTGACCACTTGCCCTCTCCTGTGCACTAACCACCACCTCCGTAGGACTTACTGCTGGTGCTGGCAGATCTGATGGGTGAACCTTTCAATCCAGTATAAATGTGTGAGATGTCAGAATTGATGTGGAAGACTGCCCTTTTGGTCACCATTACCTTGGCCAGAAAGGTGAGTGAGCTCCAGGTGCTCTCGGTGGAGTCTTCATACCTAGTGTTCAACAAACAAGGTAGTCCTTCGCATCCATGCAAAGTTTCTGCCCAAGGTTCAGTGAAGCCTGCAACAATGACATCCAGTTCTGTAGAATTCTGCAGCAGAGTGTGTCATGCAGAAAATTGTGACACAGTGCTTCATCCTGGCAGGCTGCACGGTAGTCTCGGAGTTTCACCTTAACCAAATGATAATCTCCTGGTGTATTTTAATTCCTACAGATAGTGCTGCGATCGATGAAAATAAGGTGGTGCAAAAAACTTAAAGGGCAGCCAGCCGACAAAGTAGATACAGTCTAAAGAGTCGTTTTTGTACTTAGTAACTTGGCAAATTAAATGCAGGTCCAGTTCAATATAGACATAAATCCTTTTAATTAGTACATCTACAACCAGACCAGAGGTCCACAGAATGCACACCAAGCTTGCCCCAGCACTTCTGAACAGCACTGTTGAAGACTCTAACAACAATGTTTAAAATGAAATATATTAGGAGCACTGATTTAGTAGCTCCACCTAGTGCTTGAGTGGGGATATACACTTAATTTCTTGTTAAGTAGTGCACTTTATTTCAGTTTATGTGACACACCTGTGATGTATATTTTCTATGGAAGCAATAATGCCCGACAGGGTGGGCAGTGTTGGGCAATACCGGACAGGCCAGGGGCGTAATGAGGACCGACGCCGCAGGCGGAGGGCCTTATAGCCCTTGGGTAGTCCGGCATTGCCCATACCGCTCACCCTGGAGGGCATTATTGCGCTTAGAAAATGGGCTTTCATTTTTTTTTTGTGTTTGTTTTGTTAGTGATTTTCTAAGGAAAAAACAGGTAAAATACTAATTAACATATGAGAAACGAGCTTCTGTTAAATAGTCCCTTTAGGAAATGCCACTAGGGGGTGCTGCTGTCTATGATAAGTCTTATTTTCTATGTTGCAGTGTCTCTTTATTTTGTATGGTTTTATTTGCAGTAGCCCCCTCCCCACCCACCCAGTGAGTTTCATTTATTGACAATAGTGCTAGACGTTTTTGTTTTTTTTACTTAAAAAACAAGTTTTGTATGAGCGGGGAGCGATCAGCTGAATGTTAGAATGAACATGATTTGATAGGGCGGATGGGAGAGCAAGGCATCACACGTCGAGAGAGGTTGAGCTGCCAAGAAAAAGAAAAAATATACCTCAAAGACAGGTAAATTTAAGCAACTCTGGCTCAGCTGTTTAGTTTCTGTCAGGGCTATGTCGAGATTGGGAGAACAAGACCGAAGAGCAGTTACGATAGTTTTTTTCTGAAGTAGCGGGCACTGCCATAGTAGCGCTTAGCACGTGCAGTGCTACCACTGCTACTTGAAGCAGAAATACTGTCTTTTTTTTTTTCCTTTTCAGATTACCTCTTACTTTTGGACATAGCGATAAAATCGGTTTATTTACTTTTTTTGCGATGAGCATGGCTGGATTGGGCTTGGCTGGGCTCGGGGGCATCTCTCGTTAAGCGAGAGGCAAAAAAATGGCGGCATCCCGAAATGGCACTTGTTTTTAAGCGGCATCTATTAAAAGTTAATGCCCCCGCTGTGGCTCTCAACCAGTGAGAGAGCTCCAACAATCTTGACCATTTTCTAAGATTGTTTGCACTACAAAAAGGTTGTTCTAGGGACGTGGATATGTTGTTCAAACCACACTTTGTGGCAGGTTCCTTGCCACTTTAAATGTTGCCAGAAGGTCTTCAAGCTGGCTCCTTCCACCCACCCAGATCGTAAACCCTCTGCTCCGCCCAATGACCCCAGATCTTCCTTACCACTTGGAAGCTCAGGTTCCCTCCTTTGCGCTCTGCGTTTTAGGCCAGGATCCACACTCTTCGGATTTTCCAAAACTAATTTTAAAATTTACAAGACTAAGGTCTTCATCTTCTTTCGTGGCTGCGATGGACATATAGGCTCCCGGCTTCTGTCGGTGCTCTTGTGGGCAGAAGATGTCCTGGACCGATCCGCACTCCACGTGCGTCTACTGCCTGGGGCTTGGACACGATTCGCAGGCCTGCGAATTGTGCAGGTCTTTCTTGGCTTCGGTCTTGGAGGACTGCGCTGCCAGACTACTTCTTGGGCACCCCGGAAAACTGTACCTGCCGGTCAAGTCTACGGAGGCCTGTTGGGCGGTGTCCGCGGTGGCGGGCTCTGTGGAGCAGTTGGAGCAGATGATCGCCCTCGAGGAGGAGACGGCCCAGGCCGCTTCTTCTTCCTCCTCGGCTGCGGCATTTATCCTGCTCTCGTTGGGCTCCTCCTACACTGCTTCTTTTAAGGAGCTTTGCCAATCCCTCTCTACTAAGGGAGAAGGGCCATCGGGACATTCTAGTTGGTCCAGAAAGAAGGACTCTATAGGTAAGTCCCACCGTCGACATTCGTGGGAGCGGGAGAGATCCCCTTCACCGGACCATCGACTCTCGACTTTGGTCAACGTTGCGGCTGCGGCTGCTGGCTTCATGGTGTCCCTGTCAGGTCAGCTGGCTGAGACATCTGTCTATGCAGTCGAGATTTTTCTCGACCCATCTGACGGTTTGTTGACTGGAGTAGCAGACAACCCTTCTTCACCGGTTCCCCCGATGGTTACCGAGGACTTGCCTGTGCCGAAGTCCCCAGTTAAGGTCCCTGCACCGAAGGAGGAGCGGGTTTCCCCCGTTCCCTCTTTGACCCACCCTCGGAATCCCCGAAGGTCTCGGTCCTCTTCCAGGTCCGCCGGTCCTGCCAACGTCTGCGGTCTCGGCACCATGGAAAGTGGCGTCGCTGCTCATCCTCTTCGGAGGATAGACTCTGGCGCAAGCTGTGTCGGTGCTATGAGGTCTTGATGTGGCAGCAACTTTTGCTGACCGGTAACAAGCCGACTCCGTCGCCTTCTCCGGCATTTAAGTGGCTGTCACCGGAGGGGCCGAAACAACCCCTCGTGGTAGTTGAGGAGACGCCCATGGCGCCAGTTGTTCTGCCGAAACCAGCTGCTCCACCCATTGTGGTGGAACCTCCGCCTCCACAACCAAAGACTGGGGCCCTGACCAAGGACTCTCGGGCAGATCAGGGCTTGCCCCATAGGTTGTCGGTCACCCTCACTCCCGATTGACCTTGGCAGGTGGAGCGTGGCTCAGGCACTCGACAGCTGTTCGCAGACTCCTCGGAGTCTGACGACGACTCCTCCCTGTTCTCCAGGCCAATTGACCTGGAGTCTGCAGGGGCCAGTCAGTGGATGAGAGCCCATCCTCGTTTTTGGGTATGCTTCGACTCATCTCAGAGTCTGCTGGGATGCAGCTCGAACCCGTTCAAAAACGGGCCAAGTATCCCCTTACGGAGATACTGGACCGAGGGCATTCCCCTACGGAGGCCTTTCCGGTGGCCAAAGCCATTGTTGGCCCGGCCCTGGAGTTGTGGCAGCGGCCAGCATGGCTCGAAAGTACGCGGTCCACACTGGTTCACTCTCCGGTTTCTCGGAGTACCCCTCTGCGGAGGGGTTAGTGACCGATAGCATTTTCCGGCATGCCGGGAACGCTCGGGACGTGGACAAACTGCCTGATAAGGAATCCAAAAAGTTGGATTACTCAGGGCGGAAGGTTTATGCTGCTTCCTCCCTAGGCCTTCGTCAGGCTAGCTCGGCTGTTCTGATGGCACGTTTCTCACACGCCCTTATGGGCTCCCTGGATGAGGTGATTCCTCATCTCCCAGCTGACCTTCAGACGACTGTCAAGCAGGTGCAGGATCAGGGAAGGGCAGTGGCTAAACAGTTCGAAACTTCATTGGACATTGGTGACTCTTGCGCCCAGTCAGTAGCAGCCGCAGTGGCCATGCGCCGCAGGGCTTGGCTGTGGATCTTCACCTTCACGGCGGACACCCAGCACAAGCTAGCAGACGTTCCCTTCCTGAGTACCAACTTGTTCGGGCCCGGAGTGGAAGGCCATCTCCAGAGGATCAAGAAGTCCATGCCACCTTGGACTCGGTCACGTCTGCCCAGAAGGACAAAGGCCTCCCCCAGCAGTGTAAGCCCTTTCGCCCTTCTGCTCCTGCAGCACGTCCGGCCCAGCAACACCAGCATCAGTGCCAGCAGGCTCACACTTGGCACCCTAAGGCCAGGTCTGCCGGTTCCTCTAGTTGAAAGCCTGGAGGCAAGGGTCCAGGAGGTCCCTCAGCGGGCCCTTCCTCCAAGCCTTCCCAGTGATGAGTTGAGGGGTGTCGTCCCAACCTCTTCACTCCTCCCTGGGTTCCCCAGTGGGGGGGCGGCGGCTCCGCTGCTTCCTTTCCGCCTGGTCCGCAGGGATTTGCCTCTGGAATTTGAGCAGTTCCCTCCCTATCGAGCCATCGCCCCACTGGGGGGCTGCGGGTTCCATAGCCTCTCTGTTGGCTCGTCGGGCTGACATTGCCTTGCTCCTCCAGAAGGAGGTGATCAGAGAAGTGGCGGACCCTCCTCCAGACCCAGGGTTTGTGTCCAGGTACTTCCTGGTCCCAAAACGGACAGGGAGCTGGCGCCCCATTCTCGACCTGCACGACCTGAACAAGTTCCTAAGTCCTTGCACATTCAGGATGGTCACTCTGGCTCAGATCATTCCATCCTTGGAACCAGGCGTGTGGTTCTGTTCTCTGGACCTTCAGGATGCATTCTTTCACATCCCAATCTGTCCATCTCATCAGCGATTCCTCCGCTTCAGAGTGGTCCGGTTGTACCCTTACCTGAACGACTGGTTGATTGCAGCCCCCTCCAGGTTAGAGGTGGAGCGGTCCATGGATCTGGTCCTCCAGGTCTGCTCTCAGATTGGCCTCCTCATCAACGAGGCCAAATCGGAACTCGTGCCATCGCAGGTGATAAAGTTCATCGGGGAAGAGCTCGACTCTCTTCGAGCCAGAGCCCGGTTCCCGGTGGACAGGGCCGAGGTCCTTTCCTCCTTTGCCCAATCATTTCTGGTTGGGCAGTTGCGATCTTGCTGGGACTTCCTGCGCCTCCTGGGCCTCATGGCAGCCTGCACCAGCGTGGTCCTTTGGGCCCGCTGGCATATGCGTACCCTGCAATGGGGGCTGGCCAGCCATTGGTCACAGCGCTCCGGTCCTCTGGACCAGCCAGTGACAATGACCCAGGAGATGTGCAACGGCCTGCAGTGGTGGCTCGTCCCAACTCATCTTCAGGAGGGTATCCCGTTTGTCTGCCCCGAGCCGACGGTCACTCTCCAACCGATGCCTCTCTGATGGGTTGGGGTGCCCATTTGGGGTTGCTCAGAGCCCACAGCCTCTGGTCCCCTCAGGAGTCTCAATGCCACATCAACCTCCTGGAGCTTTGAGTGGTTAGACTAGCCCTCGCCACCTTCGCTCCATTTGTATGGGGTCAGGTGGTTCAGGATCAGATGGACAACACCACGACCATGTACTGTCTCAACCGTCAGGGCGGGACGCACTCCTTGCCTCTGTGCAAGGAGGCTTTCCACATCTGGTCTCTCATGATCAGCCTGGAGGTGGATCTCCTAGCCATCCGTGTGGCAGGAGCCTCCAACAGTCTGGCCGATGCCCTCAGCCAGATAGCTGCTGCTTCCCATGAATGGTCTCTCCTGCTGGAGGTAGTACAAGATCTGTTCTCCCATTGGGGCTACCCTCAGGTGGACCTGTTCACCTTAAGGGAGAATACGAAGCTGAGGCTGTTTCATGCCCACCCCCCTCAGCAGGGTTCGCTGCAGGGGACTGCCTTCTCGAGGCCATGGACCCTGGGTCTCTTCTATGCCTTCCCTCCATTTCCCTTGATCCACAAGGTGAAGAGGGACAAGGTGCAGGTGATTCTGGTAGCCACAGACTGGCCCCGCCAGTTCTGGTACCTAGATCTCCTCAGTCTCAGCTCCAGGCTCCCGAGGCAGCTTCCAGCTCGCATGGACCTGCTCTCAGTCAACAAGGGGAAGGTTCTCCATCCGGACCGTCAATCCCTTCACTTGACGGCCGGGTTCCTGAGTGGCTAGAGTTCCAGGCCTTAGGTCTTTCCGACGAGGTCCTCAACGTTGTTGAGGTGTCCCAGAAGGAGTTGACCAGAAAATGCTATGCTTTCAAATGGAAGAGATTCTCCATTTGGTGTCAGGACAAGGGGTTGGACCCTTCATCCTGTTCCTTGGCTAGCATTCTGGACTACCTGTGGTCACTTTCTCAGCTAGGACTTCGGTCAACGACCCTTAAGGTGCACCTGGCAGCCATCTCTGCTTACCGGGCGTGGGCCGGCAAGCAGCTGGTGGTGCAGGAGAAGGTGTTCGGGCGCTTTTTCAAAGGCCTTGATCACATATCCCCTTCAGTGCGAGAACCTCCAACTCTGTGGGATCTACTGTTGGTATTGACTAAGCTCATGGGCAAGCCATTCGAACCGATGCACAGGTGTGACATCTCTCACCTGTCATGGAAGACTGCCTTCTTGGTGGCTATCAAGTCAGCCAGAAGGATGGGAGAGCTCCAGGCGCTTTCCATTGAGTCTCCTTATCTGGTCTTACACAGGGAAAGGTTGTCCTTTGCCCCCCCCCCCCGAAATTTCTTCCGAAGGTGGTGTTGGAGTTTCACCTTAACCAGGTGTTGACTCTGCCAGTGTTCTACCCCAGTCGCACCTCGGGGGCCGAATATGGGCTCCATACATTGGACCCTAGAAGAGCACTCTCTTATTATAAGGAGCGAATGGCTAAAGTTCGGGGAGAGGTTTGCCAGCTATTAGTCACCCACGCTGAAGCCGCACCTGGCAGATCTGCAGCTAAGCGGACGATAGGCAGATGGGTCACCTCCTGCATAGATCTCCACTATAGGTTGGCTGGCATGGAGCCTTCCAAAGGGATAAGAGCTCATTCTACCCACCATACTGCTGCTTTGGTGGCTGCTTCTAGGGACATCCCTATCCAGGAAATCTGCAGGGCTGCTACCTGGAAGTCAGCACACACCTTCATTTCCTGTTACCACATTGACCTAGAGTCACGCCGGGATGCTGGTTTTGGGACCTCGGTTCTCCAGTCCTTATTCCCTAAGTAGGGGGTGCAGGCCTTGCCTCCCCCCTCCCAGAGAACTGCTTGGAGTCTGCCACAAAGTGTGGATTGAACAACATAGCCACGTCCCTAGAAATACAGATTACTCACCTGTAACAGGAGTTCTAGGAGTGGTATATGTTGTTCATCCACACGAGCCACCCGACCTCCCCAGCTTTGACGCGCAACCTGGCTTCCAGCGGGCTAGATCTGATGTCATGGGGTGGAGCCGAGGGTTTTACCACCTAGGTGGGTGGGTGGGAGGAGCCAGCTTGAAGACCTTCCAGCAACATTTAAAGTGGCAAGGAACCTGCCACAAAGTGTGGATGAACAATATATACCACTCCTAGAACTCCTGTTACAGGTGAGTAATCTGTATTTCTAAGATCTTGGATATGTTGTTCATCCACACTTATTGGCATGTCCCCTTCCCCTTTAAGATCCACCATAAGTCTTCAAGCTGGCTCCTCCCACCCACCCAGGTGGTATATACTTCAGCTGCGCCCCATGATGCCAGATCTTCCTTTCCGCTGGAAGATTCAGGTTGCTTCCCTCGTGCTCATGCATTTCGTAGGCCCTGGCTTTCAAACCTTTGGTTTTACCGAAAATTAGAATCGCTCCAGTTAGCGATCGCTTTTTCGCATCTTCGACCATGGAAGAAAAATCTTCCCCCGGATTTTGCTGGTGCTTGTGCAGCCGAAAGATGTTGCATAGTGATCCCCACTCTGCGTGCGTCTACTCCTTTGGTGTTGGCCATGACACCTTGTCCTGCAGTTTCTGCTTGGCCTTCCATCCCAATGTCCTGGGGAACCATGTTGCACGCTTACAAATGGGGAGACCAGAGAAGAGGAACCCTCTGGTGAAATCCAAAGAGGCTAGGTGGGCGGTTTCTGCAACTGCGGGATCCACCGAGCAATTGGTACGGATGCAAGCACTCGAGGAAGAAGCAGCTCACACTGTGGACTCTTTCCGGAGCTTCTTTGTTCCACTCAACCTGGGCTCCACCTTCTCGGGTTCCTTCCAAGAGTTGTGCCAGTCTCTTCCCACCAGGGGAGAGGTGCCTGCGGGCTCACACTCCTCTCGATCCCGTAAGCAGGAGAAGGATCCAAGCAAGCCTTCATCTCAGTGAAGGCGCTCTTGGGACCAGGAGAGGTCTCAGTCCCAGGAGCATGCGGTCTCTACTTCGGTTGAGAGCACTTCTTCAGCCGCTGGCTTCTCGGATCTTCCGTCAGGCCAGCCAACTGAGGATGTGGTTGACGAGGTTGAGTTAGTTATCGACCCAATCTATCCGCTATCGCCAGCTCCGGTCGCTGACTCCTTGGAGAGGACTCCGATCCTCATGTTTCCCGATGAAGAGACCCAGCCCGCTGGAGTCCCTATCAAGGAACCGGTTCTGGACCCCGGGATGTCACTGGTCCAGTCAGTGTCTCCCGAGTAACCGAGTTGGCCCACCCAGTCTCGAGCGAGGTCTAGAACCCCCTCATCCGGCAGGCCGAGGAAAAGCCATAAGTGCTCTAAAAAAAAGGCAATGCCATTGGTCATCCTCATCGTCTTTGGATGAGGAGAGGCTCTGGCAGAAACTCCGGTGCTACGAGGACCTCGTGGCAACAGCTGATTTTGTCTGGGCATAAGCCTACCCCAGCCAATACTTGGCCTTCGGCTCCCCTGCCCGCGGGGCTGGCAAAACCATCTCTCCACCAATTGTGGTGGAGCCACTACCTAAGCAGCCTGTGGGAGGGGCTCCTTCCAAGGAAGACAGACAGGACACCATGCTTCCCTGGCGCTTGTTGGTCACTGTCAGCCCGGACTGACCCCGACGAGTCAAGGGTGACTTGGGCGGTAAACCGTTGTATCTGGATTCTTCGGATTAGGATGTCACCGGTCTACATTCTCATCCAGGGGATGATAAATCGACCGCTGGCCAAGAGATGGAGGAAGGGCCTTCATCTTTCCAAGGGATCCTTCGCCTCATCTCTGAGTCCACAGAGATGCCCCTGGAGCCTATCCAAAAAAAGGCAGCTTGCCTTCTTATGGACATCCTTGAGAGAGGGGATACCCCGACGGAGGCCTTTCCTGTGGCTGAGGCCATTTTTGGTCTGGCTCTTGAACTTTGGCAACGTCCTGCCTCTTGTCCAGCTCCATCTGCCTGCATGGCCCCCAAGTACGCGGTGCCCATAGGGTCCCTGGTGGGGTTCACAGAGCACCCTTCGGCTGAGAGCCTGGTGACCGCCTCTTTGTCCAGGCGTACTGGCAGTTCTGCCGATATGGACCGACCTCCTGATAGAGTCCAAACTTTTGGACCATTCAGCTAGGAAGGTCTATGCAGCTTCCTCCTTGGGCCTTCGTCAGGCAAGTTCGGCTGTCATCATGGCACACTTCTCTCACGCCCTTCTCGGGTCACTGGATGAAGTCCTCCTACATCTCCCCGTGGACATGCAGACCATGGTCAAGCAGGTCCGGGATCAGAGCCGAGCTGTTACCAAACAGCAGCTTCAGACGGCCTTGGGCATTGGGGATTCATGTGCCTGTTCGATGGCTGCCATGGTTGCCTCTCATCGCAGGGCTTGGCTGAGGCTGTCCTCCTTTCTGGCGGATACTCAGCACAAACTAGCTGATGTGCCCTTCCTTGGGACCGACTTGTTCAGCCCAGGAGTGGCTGGTCAACTTCAGCGCATTGAGCAGTCCAGTGCCACCTTTGACGCTACTTCTGCCAAGGGTTCTTCGGGCAAGAACCAGCAGAAGAAAAGCCTTTTCAGCACTCTTCCCCTGTGGCTCAACAGTCCTCCTTTCAAGGGGGACAGCAGCAGCAGCAGCTGGCTCATGCTTGGCACCCTCGGCCCAAGCCCGGACCCCCAACAGGCCCGTAAAGGAAGCCGAGGCTCAGGTCCTGGAGCCTCCTCCTCCTCCAAGCCTGCTCAGTGACAGGGTGTGGGTGATCACCCCTACTCCTGTTATGCCAGCTCTGGGTCCTCCTGTGGGGGGCCGGCTCCCCCACTTCCTTTCTGCCTGGTCTGCTATCATTTCGGACAGGTGGGTTCTCAAAGTGGTCAGTCAGGGACTGCCTCTGGAATTCGAGCAGTACCCTTCCAGCCGAGCCCACGCCCCTTGGGAGGAACAGGTATCTGCTCACACCCAGTCGGCTCTTCGAGATGATATTGCTCAGCTCCTCCTCAAGGAGGCAATAGCTCCTGTGGTGGATCCTCCAGCAGACCCAGGCTTTGTCTTCAGGTACTTCCTGGTGCCCAAGCGTGATGGGGGGTTGGCGCCCCATTCTAGATCTCCACGACCTGAATCAATATCTCAGGTCTTGCACCTTTCGGATGGTCACTCTGTCCTAGATCATACCATCCCTGGAGCGAAACGTGGTTTTGTTCACTGGATCTGCAGGATGCATTCTTTCATGTCCCAATCCGTCCGTCACATCAGTGGTTCCTCTGCTTCAGGGTCGAAGGGACCCTTTACGAGTTCCGAGCCATGCCATTCAGCCTGTCATTGGCCCCACGGGTCTTCACCAAATGCATTGCAGTGGTGGCGGCCCAACTCTGGCATCGGGGGGGGGGGTCAGAATTTACCCCACCTCGATGATTGGCTCCTAGCAGGTCCCACCCAGCAGGAGGTGGAGAGGTCCAGGGACCTGGCCCTCCAGACCTGCTCCCAACTTAGCCTCCTGATCAATGAGGCCAAGTCGGAACTCGTGCCTTCTCAGATGATTGGCTTCATCGGGGCAGAGTTCGACTCTTGTCAAGCCAGAGCTTGGCTCCCGGCGGACAGGGCAGAGGTTCTTTCCTCCTTTGCCCATTCATTTCTGGTTGGGCACTCGCGCCCTGCCCAGGACTTTGTGTGCCTTCTGGGTTGCATGGTGGTGTGCACCTCAGTAGTCCATTAGGCCCGGTTGCACATGCGCCCCCTCCAATGAGAGCTGGCCACCCAGTGGACTCAGCACCATGGTCATTTCGACAAGCTGATCACTGTAACCCAGAAGATGTGGGACGCTCTCCAAGGGTGGACTGCCCCAGACCGGTTGCGGGAAGGGATCCCGTTTGTCCGCCCAGCGCCAACAGTCGTCCTTACGACCGATGCCTCTCTCATGGGCTGGGGAGCCCACATAGGGGACAAAAGGGCCCATGGGCTCTGGATCCCTGAGGAATCCCGATGCCACATCAACCTGTTGGAGCTCAGAGCAGTTAGACTGGCACTGTAAACTTTTGCTCCTCAGCTCCGGGGTCAAGTGGTTCAAGTCCAGATGGACAATACCACGACCATGTACTATGTCAACAAACAGGGTGGCGAGCACTCCCGTCTGCTATGCAAGGAGGCACGCCGCATCTGGACCCTCGTCAGCCGATTAGAGGCAGATCTCCTAGCCATCCACGTGGCAGGAGCCTTGAACCATCTGGCGGATGCTCTCATCCGCCTAGGCCAGACATCCCATGAGTGGTCTCTCCTTCCAGAGATGGCTTACAGCCTGTTCTCCCATTTGGGCTAACTGATGGTGGACCTGTTTGCCTCCAGGGAAAACACCAAGCTGAGGCTTTCTCGAGGCCATGGACCCCAGGCCTCCTCTGCGCCTTCCCTCCATTTCTCTTGATCCACAAGGTGCTCCTCAAGTTGAGGAGGGACAAGGTGAAGGTGATCCTGGTAGCACCAGACTGGCCGCGCCAGTTCTGGTATCCAGATCTCCTCAGCCTCGGTTGCAGGACCCTGGAGCGGCTTTGCACACGCTCGGACCTGATCTCTCTCAATCAGGGGAAGGTATTCCATCCGGACCTTCAGTCCATGCACCTCACAGCCTGGTACCTGAGCGGCTAGAGTTCCAGGCTTTGAGTCTTTCCGAAGATGTCAACACCGTGGTGGAGGCAGCTAGAAAGGAATCGACCAGGAAATATTATGCCTTCAAATGAAAAAGGTTTTCCATTTGGTGTGAGAGCAAAGGCCTGGACCCTTTGTCCTGTCCAGTGGCTAACATTCTTGATTATCTTTGGTCTCTTTCCAGTGGGGGTCTGCAGTCATCGACCCTTAATCTACACCTGGCAGCCATCTCTGCTGACCGGGCGCGGGCCGGTCAGCCGACGGCGCAGGAGACGGTGATCGGGTGCTTTTTCAAAGGCCTGGATCACATATCCCCTCCGGTGTGTGAACCTCCACTTCAGTGGGATGTACTGCTGGTACTGGAAAAGCTCATGGGCAAGCCATTCGAACCAAAGCACAAGTGTGCCTTGTCACACTTGTTGTGGAAGGCTGTCTTCCTGGTGGCTATCATGTCTGCCAGAAGGACAGGGGAGCTCCAGGCGCTTTCGGTGGACTCCCCTTATCTGGTCTTCCACAGGGACAAGGTTGTCCTATGCCCACACCTGAAATTCCTTCCGAAGGTGGTGTCAGAGTCTCACCTTAACCAGGTGTTAACTCTGCTGATGTACTACCCCAACTACACCTCGGAGGCCGAGTACAGGCTTCATACATTGGACCTGAGACGTGCTATCTCCTGTTATAAGGAGAGGATGGCGGAAATTCGCGGAGAGGTTTGCCAGCTGTTTGTCACCTGCGCTGAAGCCGCTTCTGGCAGACCTGCAGCCAAACGGACCACTGCAAGGTGGATTACATCTTGCAAGGTGGATTAAATCTTGCATAGGTCTGTGCTGTGAGTTGACTGGCAAGGAGCCTCCCAGAGGGATAAGAGCTCATTCTACTCATCATACTGCTGCATCGGTGGCTGCTTCCAGGAACATCCCTATCCAGGAAATCTGTCGGGCTGCTACCTGGAAGACAGCAAACACCTTTATTACGCATTACCACATCGACCTTGAGTCACACCGGGATGCTGGTTTTGGGGCCTCCAGTCTCTGTTTCCCAAGTAGGGGGTGTGTGCCTTGCCTCCCTCCTCTTGGAGAACTGCTAGGAGTCTGCCAGTAAGTGTGGATGAACAACATATCCATGATCCTAGAAAAACAGATTACTCACCTGTAACAGTAGTTCTAGGAATTGTATATGTTGTTCATCCACACGGACCCACTCGACCTACCCGGCTGTGGGCACACAACACCTGGCTTCCAGCGGGCTAGACTAAGATCTGGCATCATGGGGTAGAGCTGAGGTGTATACCACCCAGTTGGGTGGGAGGAGCCAGCGTGAAGACTTTCTGGTGGGTCTTAAAGGGGAAGGGGACATGCCAATAAGTGTGGATGAACAACAAATATCACTCCTAGAACTACTGTTACAGGTGAGTAACCTGTTTTTTACCTCACCATAAGCTCCACCCCCTGAGGAAGACTCATTGTGAGTCGAAGCGCTGGGGAAAGCTTGCTGTTTGTTCTGTGGAACTTTGGTCTGGTTGTAGATGTCCTAATTAAAAAGATTTCATTTCTGTATTGAAATGGACCTGCATTTATTTTGCCACGGTACTGAGTGCAAAAATGACTCTTCAGACTGTATTTTAATTCCCCTGCCCTGGAGACCAAGCGTAGGCTTCATACTCTGGACCTAGGTAGGGCACAGTCTTATTATATGGCCGCATACAGCAGGGATTCATGGCGAGGCTCACCAGCTGTTTGTTGGTTACACTGAAGTGACCTCAGGCAGATCGGTATCTAAGCAGATGATTAGCAGGTGAAACACATCCTGCATCACCCTGTGTTGTAGGTTGACTGGTTGGGAGCTGCCTAAGGGGTTGAACGCTTATTCCACCGGGAATAATGCTGCCTCCATTTCTACTTCTAGGTACATCCTGATCAAGGAGATCTGCAGGGCTGCTTCCTGGTCTAAAACACACATGTTCATCTCCCACTACAGCATCAACGTGCTCAGTCGTCGGTGCTGTATATGGGGGCCTCAGTCCTACTGTGTTCACCAAATAAGGGCACGTGCCTTGCCCCTCTTCCTGGAGGACTGCTAGGATTCTGCCAAAGTGTGAATAGTAAACTGAATCCTAGTTGGTAGAAATATAGTTTACTCACCTGTAACTGTGATCTTTATCGAGGACATCTCCATGGGGCCACACCTTTTGAACTGTAAGCCATTGGCATCAGGACTGCATGGAAACTTTTGATAGCCGGGGTCACCCACAGTGACATACAACGTCTGCACCTATATAAATGTGGGCGGCCCCATCACACCTCAGTTCTTTTTCCCACTGTTAACCACTCATCAAGCTTGCAGAGAAACAACGCCATCGATTTTTGTCTTTATTTTTTTCAAAACTTTTGTATTACTTACTTACTTATATATGCTGCTGTTGGAAGAGCTTTTATTTAGGTTTTGTACCAGCAATTACAATATCTACAATGACAACACTCATGCAGTTTGTATTTGCTCTTTGGGCCTGTCCCACAACATGAGGGACTGTGATATCTTCCAAGGATTTAACCAGGCCACAAGGAGATGCCAAAAAGAAGGCTCTTGAAACCTTCATTACTGTTAAGGCTGTGGAAGCTTCTGCCAAGGCTATGAGCTCCAAGCTGGCTTCTTCTCCCTCCATGACCACCACCGAAAAGTCTTCCTGGCATTCAGTGACCCTTTCACTGATGCAGTCATTGAGGACGAAGGACAAAGATAAGGAAGAATTGTCAAAATCCTCCTCTTTCAGCCGTCACTACAAGCATAAGGACAAGGTTCTTGCTTCTCCAGTGAGGCAGAAGTCTCCCTTAAAGGAGAGTAAGTCCTCACTCACTCCAGTGGTGATCACTACAGCCCCCCTAACTATCAATAAGATGTCCAGGTCAGGGTCTGGCTCAAGTGCTGCCACACTTACTACAGGCAGTTTGAAACCTGTGTTGGTGTGTTCTGCCTCATCAAAGACGGTAGACCCAGGCCCTTACAGTGTGCCTTCGACTCCCAAGTTGTGCTGGCAACTGTCTAGGAACTGTTTCACCAATTGTTGTCGTCACTTTCACCAGTGATAATGGCTGTTCAGTTGATGGGGCCTACACCATCAGCACGGTTATTACCGATGTGCTCCAGAAGCATGCCTGTTATTCCTCCCTCTCAGCTGTTGCCATCTTTGCCAGCTCTGCCTGTACTCCTGCGTCATCATTGCACATGACAGAGGAGGAGTATAATCCTGACCTTCTTAATATGGAGGAGGATTTAGAGGATGAGGAAAGGGAACCTGATCCCCATGAGGGTGGTTTTGCATCTAGTTCCACCCTCTTTTCTTGCATTGAAGACTCTGTAGTCATACATCCGGGTCTCCTCCTGGGGATTCCTCTTTCCATGTGTTATTGTGGCAAATGCAAAGTGCAATGGGCTTTGCTGCTGAGGAGGAAGACTCCACCAAGAGGAACTTTGCTGGAGTTTTTGAAGGCCCTTAGTACGCCATCCATTGCCATACCTCCAGTATATCTCGCCTTAAAGGATGCTACTTTTGCTGCTGGGCAAAGGCCTAATACCCTTCCTGTAGTGCCCAGAAAGGCTGATAAACAGAACTCTTCTCCATCTTCTAAGCCTTATTATGCCTCCCAGCCTGACATATGGGGTGGGGACAAGGCAAAGGACGGGAAGGAGAATATAAATCGGGGGAGCAGGAAGGATAGAGTAAAGGAGATGGGTAACGGAAAAGGTAAAAAGGAAAGAGGTGGGTCAGAGGGAGTGTTAGGGAACATCACAGACGGGGGGGGGGTGCAGGCAGGAAGGGTGTAAGGTGTAGGAGCCATGTGCACCAATGCAAGGATTCTGGGAAATAAAATTCCAGACCTGGAGGCCATCATGACAGAAGCTAACCTGGATGTTGTGGCCATAACGAATTCATGGTCACTGACTGCCACAGAGGGGGGGTTGTACTGCATGAAAGGGATGGAATCATGGCAATGGAATTGCAGAGGCACCCGGAGGAAAAAGGAATGACTGGAGGTGCTGTGGTTCATCCTGGAGACGGGAGCTGGGGTTGCTGTCCTTACAGGGGTGGTACACAGATATCCAGCACAATGAGAGGAGTTGGATAAGGCATTTGGGGGAAGTAATCATCAGGATGGCAAGTAATGGGGAGGTCCTGCTAGTAGGTGAGCAGTCTGCCACATGTGGATTGGAGCCTTTCAACTGCAGCTTCGGCAAGGAGCAGTGCCATCCTTCACTCCCTAAAAGAGGCTTTTCTCAAGTAGCTAGTCAGTGAACCCATTAGGGACTGGGCAGTTCTGGACCTGGTTCTTATAAACAGGGATGACCGTGCAGATGTCACAGGGGGCAGTCCCCTAGCTTCCAGTGATCATAGTACAATGTGGTTTAACATTAAGATTTGAACAGAGGCAAACCACACGAGGCTGAGGGTCCTGGACTTTAGGAGGGTGGATTTTAAAGAAATTGGAGCCTGCCTGAGAAACTGCAACAAGGTGGGGGCGCGGGTGGGTGGAGGTACAGTGGGGGAAAAATAAGGGAGGGCATAATTAAAGCAGCCAGCCTCTGCGTGAAGGAAGTGAATAAAAGCAGAAGGAAAAATAGACCATTATGGTTCTCTAGGGAAGTGGCCAATGTGGTGAAGGAAAACTGGGTGGCATTCAGGTGGAATAAAGAAACGCAGAGTGAGGAGGACAGGGAAAACAGGGAAGTGGGAAAGGCAGTGAGGGGAGCAGAGGCACAGATAGGGGAAAGCATAGCCAAGGGGTAGCAGTAGGGATAAGACTTTCTTCAGGTACGTAAGTGAGAAGAGGAAGGCAAGGGGAGGGATGGTGAGGATATGGGGGCTAGTGGGGACTGTGCAGAAGAGTACCAAGAAAAAGACACCCTGAACAGGTACCTCTGGTCAGTCTTCACGTTGGATTGGGGGGTGGGGATGGACCAACTGGGAGCAGAAAGAACAAAGGGGGCAGGTGAATGGGCATAAATCCATTTTCGGAGGAAAGAGTCCTGAAGGGACTTGCAGCTCTGAAAGTGAAGAAGGCTGTGGGACCAGACTGGATATTCCCAAGGATACTAAAGGAACTCTGGGAGGTGCTAGCTACTCCACTGATGGCCTTATTCAACAGCTCTCCAGAAACAACCATGGTTTCGGAGCACTGGAGGAGAGCAGATGTGGTCCCGCTACATAACAGTGGCAGCAAGGAGGATGCTAGTGACTGTAGGCCGGTCAGTCTCATCTCAGAAGTGGGGAAATTAAAGTAAAGGTTGATAAAGTATCTTAAATCCGATGGGCTGCAAGACCACAAGCAGCATGGATTTTCTGGGGGGAGGTGGGAGTAACGTCACGTGAAACTGGCTGATTTCTTTGGCTGTGTGACCAGGGAACTAGATCAGGAAGGAGACCGAGGGTGGTACTTAACAGCACTCGCTCTAATGATGAGAGATTAACCAGTGGGGTGCCGCAGGGCTCAGTAATGGGACTGTTGTTTTCAGTGTCTTCAAAAGCGACGTTGCAGAAGAACTGGAAGAGAAGGTATGCTTTTTTGCAGATGACACCAAAATCTGTAATAGAGTGGGCACTCGGGGAAAAAGTAGCAGAAATGCACAGGGATCTTGGGGAAAGGTGAGGAGTGGTCAGGAGCATGGCAGTTGATGCTCAGTGCCAAAAAGTGTGATATCAAGCACTGAGGGTATAGGAACCCAGGAACTCTGAGCATAGGCTGGAGGGGATGTATTGACAGTCACTAAGCAGGAAACAGACCTACGGGTTATCATATCCGATGACCCCACAGTGGAAAGGCAGTGTGACAAAGCAGTGGGTAGGGCCAGTGGGCTGCTGAGATGCTTAAGAAGTGGTATTTCGAGCACGGGAGGTGGTGTTGCCACTATCGCTTGCTGGTGAGACCCCACCTGGAGTATTGTGTCCAGTTGTGGAGGCTGCACCTTAAAGAGACATAGGGTCATGGCAGTCAAGGAAAGGACAACTAAAATGGTGCAGGGGTTGCACCAAAAGCAAAGCCTTACAATGAAAGACTGAGGGATCTAAACATGTACACCCTGGAAGAAGGGAGAGCAAAAGGGGACAGATACAGACCTATAGGTACCTCACAGGGGTAAACGGTGCATAGGGGAGTCTCTTTCAAATGAGAAAGCGCACCAGGACCAGAGGGCATGAGATGAAGCTGGGGGGAGTTTAAGAGGGATGAGAGGAAGCACTACTTCACTGAAAGAGTTGTAAATGCCCGGAATAGACTGCCAGCAGAAATGGTGGAGGCAAAAACAGCAGGCAGCCCCAAGCCTGTGTAGGATAGACATAGGGGGATATTAATAAATAGGCAGGGAGGCAAAAACAGCAGGCAGCCCCAAGCCTGTATAGGATAGACATAGGGGAATATTAATAAATAGGCAGGGCAGAGGGATGGTGGCTGGAGACCAGTTAGGGTCTGTGAAGACAGACTAGGCAGGGACCATCTGGGCTGACTGGGTGGGCCAAGCAATCCTTTCTGCCATCAAATTCTGTTTCTAAACCAATTGTGTGGTTATTATTGGTGCTCACGATTTTTCCAGGGATCCTAGACATACTGTATGAGCTCCCTGCCTGTTGATAAAGAATCCTGGAGGCTGGATGTGTTACGGGCAAAAGGACTTGTGTATCTGCTTCTTTAGGTCTCAGAATAGCTAATTACCGGGTCTGTGTGATTTAGTGTTACACTAACCTAAGGAAGTCTGACATGTCCACTCTTCAGTTTTTGCTGGATATTCCTGCCAAGGCTGATCTGCTCAAAGCTGCTTTAGCTGGTATAAATACTGGTAAGCTTCTGTTGTATTCTGCATATGATGCTTCTAATGCTTAAAGAGCTAGTGGACCCAAAACAGGCAGACAGGAAAATAATAGAAATTTTAAGTAGTAGTTATAACTTTTTAATTTTGAAGTATTTTTTTTTTCGTTTTGCTCAGCAGAAGTTTGCTATGGGACAGTATTGTGCTGGATATGTGGAACAGCTCTCAGCCTGGCAGATATGAGGGCATTTTTCTTTTAGTATGCTTGCTGTGCCTCAGTTTCCTATATTGTTACCATTCACCACAGCAGAAACAGGAACAGTAAACTAAAGTATTCTTCCAATGGACAGGAGACAGAAGGGACAGATATTTTCTACGTGCAGCAATAATATACTATGTTAAGACTAGGCAGCTGGTGGATCTGTGCTTTCCTGATGTATACAGCTTGTAAATGAATTTATCCCAGATTATGCACACTCTTCTCATTGGAAACAATGCTGTGGACAGTGGGCATTAAAACTAGCCTGGTGTCATAGTTCACCTGTCTTATATAAAACAACATGCTAGCTAAAGCATCCATGAGCCGGGTAAAGAAAAGTGCTGTGTGTCTTATTTCAGTAAATCATTATTCACCAAAGCTGGTTAAAATCAAATATGTTTTAGCATGGGTGAAGTCTTAATCAGCTCCATTTACTGTAAATTGTGGTGCTAATTAATCGCCACCTATTTTCACTTCTTGTTCAGTACTGAGTAATTCTATAAGAAAGCACACATCTTTATAATAGATGATGTTAAGAGTATTAAAATGCCCAATGATGACTCTCTACTATGCACGGTTCATTTTTGTGGAGACCATATGCTGTCAGTAGGCTAGAGTGTATTAGGTGTGGTGTCGCAACATAACGACTGGCGATTTTTATTTATTTATTTTTTTGGCTCCCTACCTTCAGGGCATCTCTCAGGGTCCCATTCACAGCTCCTCTGCCCGCCTGAACCGTTCTCCATGAGCTTCATTGGGTTCAGGATTCCAGGCTCTCCCGGCCCCTTGGAGAGGCTCCAGAATCCCCAAGGGGAGGTGTGGAGGAACGTCCGACATTGGACATGTGACATTGGGCTACCGATGTCGCCATTGCCTCACCCGCCGATAGGATTTTTCTTGGTTTTCTCCCCGGAGCTCAGACGTACAATAACGTCCAGCTCGGTGTGTGCATGCTCCCGCGCACACCCGAAGGACGTCTGCCGCAGCTCCAATCCCCTGCATTCTGCGGCCATGCACTATAGTGCCTCTAGTCACCGCCAGAGGTCGCCAGTGCACCGGCTGGTGGAAAACCCCCGTCTCCGAGGAAGGAGCGCAGTCCATGGGACACTCGATCCTTCCCCATCCCCACTGACCCTGATGACCCGAGCTCGCTCCCAAACCCGGGTCAGCTGGCGGGCGAGGTGTATGCCTAGCACCTCAACTCAGTGCCGGCGCTCTGGCAATTTTACTTCTTGAAGTTGTGTTTCAGTGCAGCTGGTTTTACAAAAAGAAAACCAAATTATTCGCTGTCTTTATTCTGACAAACTGACACCGGATTGTTTTACCGTGTCGGGTGGCACTTGAAGATTGAAGGATTCCTGTCTGTTGGAAGAATTGCTACTTTCACCCCATTTAAATAACAGCAAAGCAATGAGCAAATAATGTGTATATATAACTCTTTCTTTGTTACAGAACAGAAAACATTTATTTTAACCCCCCAAAAAATAGTTTGGTAACCTGGTGTGCATCGATTGATTATCTGCTAGCTTTCCTGATTGAAGAGATGGGTCACTGACTGCTACCGCCGCAGCACAACCAGAAAACCTCTACCGTTCCTCCCTGCCACCAGACCGAAAATAGAACCAGGGCACCGGTGAAAAAACTCTGTTTGGTCCCACTAACTGAGCTGCAGTGAATCTCCTCCAGACTCGCTTGCTGCTGAATCAGTGCTCACAAATCCAAATGCTGGAAATCCTCTCTCGTAATATACTCTCTCCTGAAATTAAACTTCCCACAGTTACCTGGCACACTGAGCTGGATTTTTATAGGAAAGGGTATACCTGGATAGCCTATCGGGGGGGCAGTAAGGTAGTTAAGTCTCAGCAGCTGAGCCCATCAGGGCGCGCATGGCTATAGATCTTACTTCGAGAGGGCTCTTGCTTTAGGTATTCACATATAAGGCTAAGCCACCAAGTGCCAGGACCCCACGGAAAAATTTCTAGCTAGCAGTCTCCGGCGGGGGACCGCCCCCACGTCACATGAACAGTGTCATATGACGTCGGTATAAAGGGGCAGTCCCCCACGCCCACCTTCCAGTTATTTCACGCTGTGAAAGTTCCTTGTGGTAGAACAGCGCTCATCAGTCATTCGTCGGTCTTCAAGTTTTCTAACTTTTCGACCTAATTTTCTCTCTTTTTCAACTTTTTTCAAATAATTGCTATGTATGTCTTTCCCGACGCCCTCTGAATCGCATAAAAACGAGTGCGACTCATGTGGTTCCCAACTTCCACACAAGGACGGCCACTTCTTGTCTCTTCTGTATGGGCCCAGACCACCTCGTGGAGAAGTGCCAGCAGTACCAGAAGTTCAGCTCCACCACCCGCAAGAGAAGGCACCAGTCCCTGGAAGCCCATCTCCTTGGGAAGAAAATGGCCTCCATGGAAAAAGAGTTAAAAAACCTTAGGCAGGAATCTACTTCCCCCAAAGGTCGTAAGAAAAAGCATGACAAGGAGAAGCACCGGGAGCAGGAATGGGCTTCCACAGCTGCCACGACTTCGGCTGGAGTCGCGGCCCTCAAGGTAACATCCCCCCTGTGGGATCGCTCCACGACGGCCGTCTTGGTGGTTACCAAGAAGGCGTCGCCCCTCCCATCTGGCTCACACTCGGGCCGTTTGGGAGCCTCCGGGACAAAGGAGGCCTCCACTCCCGTTAAGGCTGCTTCTCCCTTGTGGCCTTCCCGTCAGAGCAGGTCCAGTAAGTCGGGATGTCGGTCCCACCGACACACGCGGCTGGATAAGGCAGGTAGCACTTACTACTCGGGAGCCCAGCCAAACACCTTCCAATAGCTGCCTCCCCTTCGCAATCTTCCTCGGGTAGGGAGTCCAATCAGTCGGCGCCAGCTCCTCCGATGTCCACCCGGCCAAGAAGCCTGTGTCAGACCTCATGGAACAGTCTGACACTCCAGGCTCTCTGCAGTGTCTCACCACGTTGCCCACTGAGGTCCCCGCATCCCTCCGACTGACCCCCAGGGATTATAACTCTCCTTCCCCGGTCGTCACTGTGGACATCTAGATGCTGCCATCAGGGCTCTCTCCTCCTGTGCCGGACCCCCTGACGCCGGAACCTCAGACACCGGCCCCGACGCCAGCCGACCTGACGCCATCTGGCATCCCTTTACCTGATGGAAGACCCATTCCTCTGTCAGGACCATCTGACCTGCTCGACGGGATACCCACGCCGGGCCCCAACTCCCACGGGGCCAACGTTTCCACCGTCTGGCCCACCAGCAGAGTCTCTACCAGGTTCCTCTGCTCTGTTAGAGCCCCTGGCACCCAGGTACCCAAAACTGCAATATCCAGTGCCGCAATACCTGGCCCCTCAGTATCCAGCGCCACAGTACCCGACGCCACAGTACCGGATGTTGGGTTACCCGCCGTCTGGTTACAGATACCCTCAATATCCGTATCCCCCACCTCCTCCACCTCTGCCACTCACTCCTCAGCCGCTGGTGGATCTGAAGGAGACCTTGGCCTCCTGGTAGGCTGAAACCAAGGCTCAGCTCACCAGGGAGGTCGAGAGTAGTCTCCCGATGCCAGATCTGATATCGGGTCTCCTGCATTGAGACTCCTCCCGCCTCCGACACCAGAGGAGAGCACGGTACACTAGGCGAGGAGGAGGATATGCGCCCCAGGGAACTCCCCAGAGGGGTTGTCCCTTCCTCTGCTAGGGAAGAGTCTTCTTCCTCTTCGTCATCTTCGGTCACAGGGTCCAGCCACTCTGACCCAGAAGATGAGCCCCATACTCCGGAATGTCCCAGGCCGGGGGATCCTCTGAAGTCTCCTCCAGAGGACCCTTCTTTTCTGGCGTTATTAAGGAAAATCCAGGAAGTTTATCAGTAGAACCAGACCCACAGTGTAAAAAAATCACTGCTCATCTGGATCTGCCTGAGACCGCTCCTGCACTGATCCCACCCTGGATAGAGCCTCATGCAGATCTTGTCTCCACCATTTGGAAACAACCATCTGGGTTAGCCCCCCCTTCCAAGGAAGGTGGACAGGCTATACCAGGCTCCGGAGGGTGTAGACTTTCTTTGCCGTCACCCCAAGGCGGATTCGGTCGTCATCAGTGCCGCTCACGGTCACTCCTCCAGTCCCAAACACCTCAGCTCGTCTCTGCCTGATAAGGAGTCGCGGCTTCTGGACCAGTACGGGAAGAAGATTTATTCTTCTTGTACCCTAGGCATCAGGGCCCTTAACTATGTGGCACATATGGGGATGTCCAGAAGACCATCCTTAGCCAGGTGGAAGCTAAATTGGACTCCCTTCCTGAGTCACAGACTAAGCAGGAAGTGGGGGACCTCATCCGTTCCGCGTGTTCGGCCTGTCGGCACATGCTACGTGCCACTTACGATGTGGTAGACACAGCTGGAAGGAGCTCTGCCTTCGCCATAGGCCTGTGGTGTCATGCCTGGCTCCGCGTGTCAGGTTTGGTCCCTGAGGTACAGTCCGCTGTACAGGATGCTCCTTTCAGGGGTTTGGTGCTCTTCGGGGGTGATGTCAAGGACATCATTACCGAACTGCAGGAGAAGGGTACTGCACTCAAGTCTGTCCAGGCTATGTACAGGCTCCCTCAAGTGCAGCGGTGTCCTTTTCATCGCCAAAACCGACAAAGACAAAAGCCGCGGGGCCAACGAGCCAACAAACGTCAGGTCCCTCCAGCAACCAAGACTCCACCCAGCAAAAAAGCCGTGGGAGCCTCGGCTGCTGCGCTGCCCCACACCTCCTGACTCCCTGTCTGCCTCTGGAAGTTCCAGAGGAACCGGTATGGGAAAGATTTTCCTCCCATCTGCTGGGTTGGGAGAGGATAACATCAGATGCTTGGGTGCTCCGGTTGATATTGGCAGGGCACTCAATAGAGTTTCTGCAGAAACCGCCCGAAGACCACCCTTCCCCGCAGTCATCTTACTCCCCACAACATCTTCCTCTGGTCCTAGAGGAAATCATCTCCCTTCTCTCGAAGGCGGCAATAGAGCCAGTTTCCACCCATCTTTGTGGAACAGGTTACTATTCCCATTTCTTCCTAGTTTCAAAGAAGACAGGAGATCTGAGGCCCATCCTAGACCTCAGCTCCCTGAACATGTTCATGGAGTACAGATGCTTCAGAATGCTCTCTTTGCAGAGCCTTCTGCCACTACTTCAGCCGGGGCAGTGGCTATGCGCTTTGGACATGCAGGATGCTTACCTGCATATCCCCATATGCCCTTCTCACTGCAGATTGCTTCGTTTTTGTTTTCAGGGGGACCACTACCAATTCATGACCCTCCCATTTGGCCTTTCCTTACCCCCCCCAACCCCGATTGTTTACCAAATGCCTGTCGGTGGTTGCAGCCACCTGTGTACCCAGGGAGTTCGGGTATTCCTGTACCTGGACGATTGGCTCCTGGCAGCCTCAACCAGGGAGGAACTCCTGCACTCCCTTTCCTTACCCTGCAGGTTTTTACCAGCCTGGGTATCACTATCAACCAGGCCAAGTCCCACTTGGTCCCATACCAACGCCTCCAATTTATAGGGGTGATTTTGGACACAACCACCGGCAAAGCCTTCTTGCCTCCGGACAGGGTAGACACCCTTTGGAACCAGGCTCGTCTTCTGTCTGGTCACAGGAGAGTTGGAGCCAGGTCAGTCCTCCACCTCCTCGGGCTAATGCAGCAGCCATTCCGACAGTCCCGTTCACTCGGCTTCATATGAGGATCTCTCAGTGGACGCTTCGGTCTCAATGGGACCAAACCAGGGACAGTCTAGACCAAGAGGTACTAGTATCAGATCCCATGATCAGGGACTTGCAGTGGTGGATGATTCAAGAGAACCTGTGCCTGGGAGTTAATTTCTGCATTGATCCGCCCTCCCAGACATTGACAGCGGACGCGCCAGAAGGCTGGGGTGCCCATCTAGGGTCTCACAGGACTCAGGGCAGCTGGTCCAAGTTCGAACAAAACCTGCACATAAATGTGCTTGAACTGAGAGCAGTTCTTTATGCCCTTCAGGCTCTACTCTCCTTCATCCTCCCCAGTTATCTCCTCATACAATCCGACAACATGTGCGTAGTCTGGTACTTCAACAAGCAGGGAGGAACACGTTCCTACTTTCTGTGCCGGGAAGCGATGAGAGTCTGGCATTGGGCAGCCCAACACCACCTTCACTTGACTGCAGTTCACGTTCTGGGAGTGGAAAACACACTGGCAGACCAACTCAGTGAGTCCTCAGCCAGGTCGCACTAATGGGAGCTGGATTAAGAAGTCATAAAAATGACATCTTTCAGCGATGGGGAACACCTCAGATAGACCTCTTTGCCTCTCCCCAAAACGCAAAACTTCCCGCCTTCTGCTCGCTCGCTCCAGGGCGAGACATTTTTTGATGGAAGGTTCTGTCTCTCGGTTGGAAGGACAGATTAGTTTATGCCTTCCCTTCCATTCCTTTAATCCTGAGGGTCCTGAACAAACTCAGATCGGAGGGAGCTCGAATGACTTTGGTTCTCTCTCCTGCAACAGTTTTCAGAGGAACCTCCACTTCCTCTTCCTCTGTCACAGCAATTGTTGACCCAGGATCAGGGGACCCTTGTTCATCCAGGTCTCAAATCCCTTCATCTCCATGTGTGGCTCTTGCAGACGTAGCTAAAGCCCGCTTTGGAGTCTCTCCTCTAGTAGCGGACATTTTAGTGGAGGCCAGGAAGCCTTCCACGAGGTCCCCCTACGCCATGAAGTGGAAACGATTTTCTATTTGGGCAAACTTGAAAGACTTCAAGACTTTATCATGCCCAGTCAGTAAAGTCCTGGACTACATACGTCACCTCTTTGATCTGAGTCTCAGCTGTTCCTCGTTCAAAGTCCACATGGCAGCTATCTCAGCCTACCATATTCCTTTTGGAGTCAGGGCTCTTGCTTAATTGGAAGTCTCTAAGACTTTTCACAGAGCTATTCTCCATTTGAGACCCCCCCCCCCATCCACATTCCTGCCCCTCCTTGGGACTTGAATTTTATCCTGGATAAGCTTACTCTGTCTCCATTCGAGCCAGCAGCTACAGCTAATCTGAAGTTCCTTTCTTGGAAGACACTCTTCCTCGTAGTTACTACTTCCGCTCGGCACATGTACGAGCTTCAGGCCTTGATGTGTAAAATCCCGTACTTGATTTTCCACAAGGAACATGTGGCTCTACGCATCAACCCTAAGTTTCTCCCAAAGGTGGTGGCTGAATCTACACTGAATCAATCCATGGAGCTACCCGCTTTCTTTACCCAACATTCCTATCAAGGGGAGTACCTCTTGCATACTTTGGATGTTCACAGAATCCTGAGATACTACACCACTCGGACTAAGGATCTCAGGAAGACTAATCAGCTTTTTGTCTCCTTTGCTCACAAAAGAGAAGGCAATGCTGTTTCTAAGCAATTCTTATCAAAATGGTTGGCACATTGTATCACTTTCTGTTACAAGTACAACAAGACCCTTCCAGGTCAAGTCAGATGTCACTCCACCAGAGGAGTAGCTGCCATGGCGGCTTGTTTCAAAAATGTGTCAGCGGCTGTTATCTCTGCAGCCACAACTTGGACTTCTGTACGTACCTTCACGAAACACTACAGTTTGGACATGTCCTGCAAGGTCTTCTTTCATGAGACCCATTCAGCCCTGAGATTCCATGCTATGGAATACTATCCTCCTCTTCCTGAGTGTTTTTCTTTGTCCCAGACTGCTTGGGACTCAGTCCTATATGTTAATACCTACTGTAAGAGCCCTCTCGAAGTAAGATAGTACAGTTACGTAAGAACTTACCATAACAGTAGATCTTCGAGAGAGGCTCTTTCAGTAGGTATTGCCTTCCCGCCCCCATCCCTCTAAGTTTTCTTTGCTTCATTTCCATGGGGGGGAAGATCCTCTTCTCTCTCGTCTTGCCTCTTTTGATCTTTGGCGGGAAAGAACTGGAAGGCGGGCGTAGGGGACTGCCCACTTTATACTGACGTCATATGATGCCGGTCAACTGATGTGGGGGCAGTCCCCTGCCGGAGACTGCTAGCTAGAAATTTTTCCATGGGGTCCTTACACCTGGTGGCTTAGTCCATATATGAATACCTACTGCAAGAGCCTCTCTCGAAGATCTACTGTTATGGTAAGTTCTTACGTAACTGTACTTTTCCTGACCTATCAGGGCCGCATCCCAGCGCATGATCACAGTATGTGGAGTTCCAAGGCACCAATCAAGATTCTCTTACTCTCTATGAGAGTCTCGGGCGGCCATCTTAGTGCTCCTCACTGTTCTTCCATAGCGCCGGCAACAATCCCTGTGTATTTATTAAAATACTGATTTCCTTCCCGTAGCCTGTTTTTTAAGATGTAAAATATGGGAATCCCCATAGATATGAGCACTGGTGGTACTGCAGTGTCTCCTTTCCTGATGTCATATCAGATTTTTCCATTCTCCCTGGGGTACTTTGTGTACTGCTTGAGAATCGTTCAGAGGTGTGACCCAGTGGAGGAGATGTCCTCGATGGAAAATAGAACAGTTCTAACAATGTAAATACAGTTTACTAGCCACACTCTGGCAGTTCTACCTAAGACAGCCGAGTTATTGGAAGTCTTCAAGCGATGCCCCTTATACCACCCGAGTGGTATATCATGTGGCTCCATTCCATGATGTCAGATCTTTCTTTCTTTCCTTTGGGAGCGGTCTCCTCCTTCACAGCTCTGCAACATTGTAGGATTTTGCATTTTCAGAGTACCTTTTAGTTGAATGTTTCAGTCTGCATTTACCATTAAAGTTGCTCCTGAGCCTTCCAGGTCTGCTTCGTGATCACATTTGACAATGGAAGGCAAGAAACCGGGATTCAAATTCTGCTCCCTGTGCAGACAGAAAATGTCAGCCATGGATCCTCACGACACTTGCTTGTCCTGTCTTGGTGATCAACACAACATAATGGGATGCAGTATTTGCTGGGTCATGGTGCCACCATCCATCACAGACTGGAAGTCCAGATTGGCCCCAGGATGGCCTAAGGACCTCAAAAAGGCCTCGGTGACTGCCAGGTTGGCTTCTCAGCTTGTGGTCATGGAAGAAGAGGTTATGGTGGCTGCAATGAGTTCTTCAGTCTCTGTGCTGTTCTTGGCTGGGGCCAACTTTGGAGGGTGATTCTCTGATTTCAGAGGGCTGTGCATGGACTTCCAGACCTTCAGCAAGAGCACTTCTCACTGTAGCAAAAAGCACAAGAAGCAGTGCCTTCGGAGGATTGGAAGAGATCACTCTCTTCCCGCTTTGCTTTCATCCAGCTTCCTCCTGTCATGGGCTTCATGTTGGGCTTGTTGGCCTCGACTCCGGTTGAGCAGACAGTTGAGAATTTTCTTGAGCTTGTTGACCAGTTGTCTGAGGATAACAACGTGAAGTTGATCTCCCAGACCCCGGTGCTTTCTGTCCTTGCTGTAGAGGATGAGGCCCAGTCAGTACCATTGTCTGAGTTGCCTTGAGAGCTGTCACTACCAGTGGTCATGCTTCCGAAACCAATAATGGTTACCTTGACAAAGCAGGTGGTTTATACTAACCCTGTGGAGGACCCCTGTCAGTGTTGGCCTTCAGGTCGACAGTTGAGGCGCCAGTCACGCACCCAAATCTTGCTTGAATGGGAGGCATCTCTGTCAGCGCTTCTTGACCTCCTCATCCTTTGGAGAGAAGAAGCATTGTTGCAGAATACATTAACACAACAAGGAGCTTGTCTGGAAAAACTGGGCCACGACTGAGGAGGTAGGTCTCTGCCCTTGGGCCTTTGGTTCCCATGCCGGTCCATGCCACTCAGCAGTCCTCCATGTCTGTTTCCCCTCCAATTCAAGTGGAGCTAGTACCACCTCTGCCTCTGTTCGGGGCACCAGCCCAAGAGTCTCACCCCACTGCCAGCTTGCCAGGTCAGCTTTTTGTGGATTTCACGCAGATTGAGGATATCAGGGTGGTCCATGATGTTAAATAGTGGAGGGCTGTCTTTGAGGATTCCTCTGACTCAGAAGACAAGTTGTCATTGGCCTCAACCAGGACTCACACCTTTGACCAGGAATTGGCCAATGCACCAACTGTGGCCCCACAGGCCTTTGTGGTTTGAAGCCCTAGTACCTGTTTACGGACATACTAGATAGGGATGATTCCCCAGAGTTACCTTTCTATTGGCTGAGGCCCTCTTGGGACTGGCCCTGGAGTTTTGGCATCATCCAGCATCCTGCTCGGCACCCTCTACCCATATGGTCCGCTAGCATGTGGTCCCTATATGTGTCCTATCAGGGTTCTCTGACCACCCCTTTGTGGAGGGTTTGATTATGGATTCTGCCATTTGTAAATCTGGAGTTCATGGGGACATAGACAAACCTCCAAAGACTCCAAGAAGACCCCCCCCATCATATTCTTTTATTTAAAATTCAGATAACAATATACATACATAAATATCAACAAGTAGTCTTTGAAAAATAAGAATGTAAAATATATCTAACAATGAAGAGTCCAAGAAGACTGACCCGGCGGCAGAAAAAGTGCATGCTGTCATGTCACTGGGTCTCTGAAAGGGCACTTGCAGCAGGCAACACCATTAGGACTGAAATCGGCAGGTGCCAGGACCCCATGGAAAACTTCTAACTAGCAGTATACAATGGGGGACTCCCCTGGACATCGGCCCGCCCCTGACGTCTGCCTGTGGCATAAAAGGGGTGGTCCTCCAGCCCAACCTCAGTTCTTTTCCCTCCGTCGACCCGTGCAAGTCAGACATTCATGGACGCCCTCTGCTGTAGTCGACTGCTATTTTCTACTGTTACCCGCACTTTATTATTTTTCAAATTTCTCCAGCATTTCTTGTATGTCTTCTTCACCATCCTCCTCTTTGGAGTGGCAGTGGACTAAGTGTGCATGTGGCAGGCAGCTTCCTCACAAGGACAGCCATGCTTCTTGTCTGCTGTGCCTAGGCCTGGACCACAACACTGAAGCCAGTGAGCACTGCGAGGATTTTAACCAGTGCACCAGGCTACACCACCAGAAGACCCTACAAGCTTTCCTGCTGCAGCAGAGACTCTCAGCGATGGAGAAGGAGCTCCATAAAAGCATCTCTTCTTCTATAGCCTCTGGGGCTTCAACCTCCTCTTCTTCTCACAAGGAGAAGAAATCCAGTGGAAATCACAAACACCGGGAGAAGCATAAGGACAAACCCTGGTCAGCTTCCTGCTCCAGGTCCACGTGCAAATCGAGAACTGATCCTGGGTCTTCCTCCCATGGGAGGTTGGCCCCCTCTACTCTGGCAGCCCTCATGTCTTCTGGGTTCCCAGTGGCCAAACCACCTGCTCTTATCACCATCACAGGCAGTGGTTCCCCGGAACTTGGGACTTTGTCCCAAGTTTCAGCCCCTGACGCTCAGGCCCTTGAATCAGTCTGGTTCTCAGCCAGGTGGCTTGACCGGCAGCTGGTCTTTGCCCGTCGCCCTCCTGGTCCGGGCATCAGCAGAGTTGGCCCAATTCCAGAGACCGATGCCTCCAAGTGGCGCCAGGGACATGTGCTCACCTCCCCTATGAGAGTGATGCCTCTGCCCCACTTGGGAGCGAGCTTCCTAGGACAGGCCTTTCCTTTGCGACTGGCTCCGGCTGCATCCCCAGACCAACATCAGTCCACGCCTGTCCGGTCGACACAAGCCACTTTGACGTCGACTACGGGGACTCCTCAACCGTCATCCCCTAACCCTCCACTGTTGCCGGCTGACTCTGTAATCACTAAGCCGATGCCTGAGGGCCCGACATCCGATCTCTGTACTTCAGTTACATGGACACTGGATGGCTCTAGGCCACAGGGACTGATGCCGGATAGATCTAGACCACAGGAACTGACTCTAGTCAATCAGATGCCTGTACCACCAACGCCCGGGTTCCTGAGCCCAAGGAACCAATGCCGGGGCCCTCTACGCCTGCCCCACCGATGCTGGCTCCCCCAGTCATGTCTCAAAATCCGCCCACAGACCGTAGTGCCCTTTTTGCAGCCTGGTGAGCGTACTTCAAGGACAAGGAGTCCCCGAGGGAGCTTCTCCACCCCAGCTCCTAAGGATCCTCCTCTGAATCTGGCAAAGGATCTGGTCCCTCCTAGGAAGACTCATACACCATCTCCTAAAGAGCCTACCCCTCAGCCTGAAGGAGCTGGTGCCAATCATCCGAGGACTCACCAATGAAGACATTGTCACACTGACTTTAAAGTGTCTGTTGGAAGCTCAAACTTACTGCAAAGAACAAACTGCAACTCCATTTAGGACCTGGAAGCCTGATTAAAGCATAATACTGCAGAGCACTGGGTAAGAAGGGAGATACACTTTCTACAAAAAGTTTTATTTGTATTTTTCCTTATTGGCGTTAAGCAGAGAATTGCAGGCTTCCTTTAAAAGGGTAGTCATTTTATAACCAGAGTGAGATACAACTGAATTTGCTTGAGTGCAGGGGTTGATACCTAGCATTTTGAAGGATATTTTTGTAACATTTTAAGTGTCCTGCTGGCTGAGAAGTTAATTTTTTAGCCCTGGTTTCACTGAAAGGTTTTGTGTATTGGAATCAGACATAGCAGTCTGCCTGCATTGAAAAGGCCTGCTTACATCACAGGTGTCACTAGTCAATCAGTTGGCTCTGGGTGGGGTTTCAGCTCTGTGCTTATCTCAGACATCCTTCACAGTTAGAAGCCAGTCACACTGACTTTAAAGTGTCTGTTGGAAGCTCAAACTTACTGCAAAGAACAAACTGCAACTCCATTTAGGACCTGGAAACCTGATTAAAGCATAATACTGCAGAGCACTGGGTAAGAAGGAGATACACTTTTACAAAAGTTTTATTTGTATTTTTCCTTATTGGCATTAAGTAGAGAATTGCAGGATTCCTTTAAAAGGGTAGCAATTTTATAACCAGAGTGAGATACAACTGAATTTGCTTGAGTGCGGGGGTTGAGACCTAGCATTTTGAAGGATATTTTTGTATCATTTTAAGTGTCCTGCTGGCTGAGGAGTGAGTTCATTTTTATCCCTGGACTCAGTAGAGAGGTTTGGTTTGTGTTGGAGCCGTGGTCTAGTAAATTGTGGTGTTAGTTGTATTACTATAAAGGACAGTACTCACCAGGGTGGTGGAGCAGTTGTGTATCTGATTGTTTCTAACAGTCACCAGTGGTTGTGCACACCCACCCACCCTTCCCCACCCCCACTCCCCCAGGCGGCATTTCCTTTATAGCCACAGTTCTGACATCACTTCCTCAATAGGTCTTGGGGCAGAACTGTCATATTCCTAATAACCCTGCAACGTGCATAAAGAGTAGTTACACAAAACAAATAATAATATATATATAATTACATATTGTATAAAATAAGGGAGCGGGACATGTGGGGAGTGGTGCAATGCACTGGCTGTGGGGCAGCAGTTTTCCGGGAAACATTCTGGAAACTGCTTTGCTGTCCTATTTTTAGGCAACTGTCAGCTCTGAGAGAGGAGGTTGCCCACCTCCAGGCTGAACTAGCAAGGACTATGAGGCCTCCTCCCAAAGAGCACCACTGCCACAACCACTGAGTCAGAGGTTTCAGAGTATGAAGAGCAGTAGGACCACAGTGGGTTCTGGGAGGCGGGTGGACCAGAGGCTAAGCCCCCAGTTGTACCTCTACAAAAATCAGATGCCATTCTGGCAGAGCAAGGTTCCTCTATGATGGCACCCCAGTGGAGACCCAGAAGAATGCTGAGGACATCCACGAGGGAGACACACAAAAGTGTGGCAAGGGACACCACAGGGGAAGGAAACAGCTACTGATAGGGGACTCAATTGTTAGGGGGGTAGAACTGGGGAAGGGAGAGAAGGAAGTAAGCTGCCTGCCTGGTGCCATGGCTTGGAGGGACAAGAAGCGAATCCTCACAATTGTAGAAGCAGCATCACAGGAGAGAGAGAACTAGATGATATTGTCCACCTTTGGACAAATGACCTAGCTAAGCATGGGATCAGTGCAGTGCAGAATGAATTTGTGGAGTTGGGGAGGGGCCTCAGATGGGTAGCAAGCACAGTAACCTTCTCAGAGGTGCTACCAGTCCATGGCAGGAATGAGGCTAGGGTACTGCACAGTATGCAGTTTAAAGAATGGTTGCAAAACTGGTGCAGAGCACAAGGCTTTGTCTTCATTGGGGACTGGGGGTCCACCTGGAGAGATATAGGTCTATACTGGTATGATGGTCTGCATTTGTCCACAAAGGGGACCAAGCTCCTAGGTGACAGGTTTAAATGCTTCCTTGGCAAGCTTTTAAACTAGATAAGGGGGGAGGTACTGATAAAAGGCAGGAAAAGTCAAGCCTCCCCCCACAAAACAGGGCAGGTAGTAGGGTAAACACTGAGGTTCAGAGCTCAACACAGGGCAGGATGGGGGTAAATGGTAAAATAGATAAGAGCAATAAGAGCAGGGATGGGGGAAAAAAGGATCAAGCCAACATTAAATGGAGGGCAATGACTACTAATGCCCGTAGTCTGGGAAACGAGCTTTCTGAGCTAGTAGCTTTGATGGAAGATGAACAATTGGATATTGTGGCAGTCACAGAAACATGGTACACCGGAACCATGAATGGGATGTCAACATACCAGGGTACACAATCTACAGAAGGACAGGGAAGGCAAAGAGGAGGTGGATTAGCTCTATACATAAGGGAAGGGATCAAAGCTACAGAACTAAAAGTAAAGTGGGAGGACAAGAGGCACTCTGGGTTACCTTGGAGATGGGGAATGGCATCGAATCCGCACAGGGTTGTATACAGACCCCCGCCTCAAGGGGAGGAAATGGACAAGAAAATGATAGAGGACATTCTCAAAATGGCTGAAAAAGGAGATACTGTTGATGGGGACCTGAATATGCCAGATGTTAACTGGAGGACATGTACTGCAGCCACATCCAAGAGCAGGGTCATTCTCGATCACCCTGCAGGGGCAGACCTTAGACAGCTAGTGCTGGAACCCACTCGAGAGGGAGCAATACTAGACCTGGTACTCTCAAATGGAGAGAGGATCACAAATTTAGAAGTCAGTAGACATCTGGGAACAAGCGACCACTGCACAGTGTGCTTCACAATGAGCACAACCATGGAGATAAGCCATACAGAAACAAGGATACTGGACTTTAGAAGGGCTGACTTTGGCAAAATGGGTGAACACCTGAAGAATGCACTAGCAAATGGCCAAATAGGAGGGTGGAAGAACAATGGAGAAAATCAAAACTGCCATCATAGAGGCAACAAGTCTTGTGTAAAACAAATAAAGAAAACAAAGCGGAGTAAAAACCACTATGGTTCTCAAAAGAGGTGGCAGGGAAGGTTAAGAGAAAAGGCTGCATTCAAAAAGTATAAGGAATCACAGAGGAGCACGACGGGAACTGTATCAATTAAAGCAGAAAGAAGTAGGAAAGGCAGTCAGAATGGCAAAGGCACAAACCGAGGAAAAATAGCCAACTCTGTCAAAAGGGGATAAAACCTTTATAGGTACATTAGGGAGCATAGAAAGGTTAAGGGAGGGATAGTGAAGATTAATAAATGAGAGGGAGGTGGGTAGAGGAGACAGTGAAAAGGCAGAGATACTGAATGAATACTTTTGCTCAGTATTCACAAAAGAAGATGAGGAGCAGTTACCTAAACCAGACAATAGAAGCACTCTGGGTAGGGGGTTGATACCAGTCTATTCACAGAAGAAAGAGTCCTGAAAGAGCTCCTAAAAACTCAAGGTGGACAGAGCAATGGGGCCTGACGGATTCACCCCAGAACTTAAAAGAACTAAGGGGACCTAGTGACACCACTGACCACACTTTTAACAAATCATGGCAGGATGGGGTGGTACCTGAGGACTGGAGGAGGGCAGATGTGATTCCCTTTACAAAAGTGGGAGCAAGGCAGAAGCAGGAAACTACAGACCTGTAAGTTTGACCTTAGTGGTAGGGAAATGATGGAATCACTTGAAAGAAAGAATTGTTCAGCACCTAGAGGACCAGCGGGCACAGGACCCAAAGCAACATGGATTTACAGCGGAAGGTCATGTCAGACTAATCTAATTGATTTCTTTACTTGGGTGACCAAAGTAATAGACCAGGAGGGGCTGTGGATATGGCCTACCTAGACTTTAGCAAGGCATTTGACACAGTCCCGCCAAAAGATTAATAATCAAGTTAGCCAGCCTGGGGTGGTCCCAGGGTGGTAGCCTGGGTAGCGAACTGGCTGCACAACAGGACACAGAAGGTAATAGTGAATGGAACACATTCAAGAAAGGGGGTTACTAGTGGAGTACCTCAGGGCTCAGTACTGGGTCCAATCCTCTTTAACATCTTTATAAGTGACATTGCAGAGGGTCTGAGGAAAGGTATGCTCTTTGCAGATGACACAAAGATCTGTAACAGAGTTGATACACAAGAGGGGTAGAAAAGATGAGAAGGACTTGGCAAGTTGGAGGGATGGTCAGACATATGGCAACTTAGATTCAATGCAAAGAAGTGTAAAGTAATGCACCTGGGAAACAAAAACCCAGGAGAAGAGTACACAATAGCAGGGAGGTACTAACAACAACAAAATGGAAAGGGACCTGGGAGTAGTCATATCAGATGACCTAAAGGTGGGTAAGCAATGTGAGAAGTCAGTAAGAGAGCTGGGATACTGGGATGCATAGGAAGGGGCTACAAGTAGAAAAAGGAAGTGATTATCCTCTATATAGACAGTTGGTGAGACCCCATCTGAGTACTGTGTGCAGTTTTGGAGACCTCATCTACGCAAGGACATAGACAGGATGGAAGCAGTCCAGAGGAGGGCAACTAAAATGGCGCAGGGTCTACATCAGAAACCAGATGAAGAGAGACTGAGAGAGCTTAATATGTATACCCTTGATGAAAGGAGGACGGGGGGACATGATAGAAACATTCAAGTACCTCAAGGAATCAACAAAGTCCAGGAGGGTAGCATCTTTCAGAAAAGAGATGTAAGAACAAGGGGCACAGTTTAAAGATAGAGGGGGGACGGCTCAGGGGTAATGTGAGGAAATTCATTTTCACGGAGAGAGTGGTGGATACATGGAACAGCCTTCCTGAGGAGGTCGTTGGGTCTAAAACAGTGGGGGAATTCAAACATGCTTGGGACAGACACAAAGCAATTATAGTGCGGGGTTGCAGGAAGCAGGCTGTTGGTTAACTAGAATCTGCAGCTTATCCAGTAGGTAGGGAAATGGGCAGACTGGGTGGGCCAAGTGGTCATTTTCTGCCGTCAAAGTCTGTTTCTATTGTCGATCATCCTCTCCATTTCTGGACTTGGGCGAGTATAGAAGATACTCTTCCTCTTCTCTTTCAGATTAATCAAAGGGCTCTGACTTATTGCCTGAACCAGGAGGAACCCAAGGACACCCCTTGATCTCCTCCAGATGACATCCAATCCTTCATGGGCTGGGACACTGAGGAGGTGGACCCTGAGCGATGTCGGTTAGCTGTCTTCCTCCGTAAAAAGGAGTAATTACCCTTGGTCGTTCCACTTCTTATTGACTCCTTCAAGGCCGTCAGTAGGGCTGCTTGGAAGAACCCATCTTCTACCCTGACGACTTCTAAAAAAGCAGATTACCAGGGATGAGCCCTTTTATGGGGAATACCCAGAGGCTGATTCAGTAGTTATCAGCACTGCCCATGACCACTCTAAATGGCCCAGGCACCTCAGTACTCTGCCTCCTATGACTCTCAGACTTTGCAGGCAGAGCTGCAGCTACTAGAGTTTGTCTTTATGGCTGTCTGGTTTTGCTCCGGACATGCAGTCCAAGATTCTAGATACCCTCTTCAGGGGTCCTGTCCTGTTTGGTGGGGATTCTCAAAACATTATCACTCACCTACAGGAGTCTGGCAAGGCTTTGCGTTGGGTACAGACCTTGTACCACCCCTCTAAGCAGCAATGCAAGGGTCAACAACTCAAAAGTGCCTTTAAGAGAAAGGCCATTTCCTAAGCCACAAGAGATTCAGACCCCAGAGCTCCCAGAACCTCCCAGGCTGCTTTGCCTCTCCCTGGCTCCTCAGCCTGACACCTTGTCTGACCCTCTTTCTCTGGCCAAAGCCCAGGGGGAGGCAATGGGGGATCGTTTCTCTCTTTACGTCGCCGGATGGCACAGAATAACTTTAGGTCTTTAGATTCTTCAGTTAGTGGAAAAGGGGCACACTCTAGAGTTCTTGGAGATGCCCCCTGACAATCCCCCATTGCCCTCCCACTACCCTCAGGCCCATGTCATCCTTATTCAAGAGGAGATCCAGGCACTCCTGAGAAAACAGGCCATAGAACCCATCCCGCCAGCACAACAAGGGGAAGGGCTTCTATTCTTATTTTTTCCTGGTTCCCAAGAAAACTAGAGATTTGTGCCCCATCCTAGACCTCAGCCACTTCAACCAGTAATAGAATAGAAGAGCTTCAGGATGGTCACTCTCCCCGGCCTTCTCCCCCTGCTTTATCAGGGGGATTGGATTTGTTCTCTGGACATGTAGGACACCTCCCTTCTCATCTTGGTCTTCCCACCCCACAGGAGGTTCCTTTGCGGCTGCTTCCAGGGAAACCATTACCAGTTCCGTCCTCTGCCGTTCAGCCTGTCCTCTGCCCCTGAGTCTTTACAAAGTGCCTCACAGTAGTGGCTGCGGCCTTAAGAAGGGAGGGTCATTATGTCTTCCCCTACCTTTATGATTGGCTTCTGACAGCTCCCACTAGGGAACAGTTACTCAGAATCATAGAGGCCACTTTCTCTCTGTTTCAGGATCTGAGGAACTCACTCAATCTCCTCAAATCCTCCCCTTGGCCAAGTCGGAGGCTTCAATACATCGGTGCTGTCTTGGACCCCCAAGGCAAAGCCTTTCTGCCCCAAGACAGGGCAGAATGCCTTCAGGCACAGGCTCAACTGGTATCGTCATCTTGCCAGGTCCTGGATAGATTATTTCTAAGGCTGCTTGGACACATGGCGGTGTCCACTGTAACAGTTCTCCTGGCTTGCATGCACATGAGGGTGCCACAATGGAACCTTCAGGTCCAATGGGATCAGCGCATGGATGATCTGGAGCTACTGGTGTCTGTCTCCAACTCTGTACAACAGATGTTGGCGTGGTGGTTGAACCTCTCCAACCTATCCTGAGGGGTCCACTTTCGGACAGAGTTGTCCCATTGAATCCTGACCACAGATGCGTCCAGCCAGGGTGGGGGTGCTCATCTGGCAGACCGTCCGACTCTGGGGGACTTTGTCCCCACAGGAGCAGCATCTCCACATCAATGTTTTGGAGATGCGGACGATCTTTTATACCCTGCAGGCCTTTCAGATGCACCATCCAGACTGACAATATGTCTGTGGTCTTCTACATAAACAAGCAGGGGGGAATACAGTCCTACCTCCTCTGCAGCCGTGAGAGTTGGGTATTTGGCCATAGAGCATCACCTGGACCTGATTGCTGTGCGTGTTCCAGGAGTTCAAAACACCTTGGCTGACAGCTTAAGCCGGTCTTAGTCCAAAAGCATGAATGGGAATTTCTTCCCTCAGTCAAAGATCTCTTCGACTGATGAGGCTGCCCCAAGCTGGACCTCTTCGCATCCTGTTCAATGAAAACTGCCCAATTTCTGCTTGCTAGATTCAGGGCCTAGTGTATTCTGGTGAGACGTGTGTCTCTCCTGTGCAGGGAGGTTTCTGTATGCCTTCCCTGCCTTTCCCTTACTGCAGAGAGTTCTTCTCATGCTGCAGTCAGACAGGGCAGAGATGATCCTGATGGCCTCTTACTGGCTCCGCTAGATATGGTTTCCACTTCTACAGCAACTAGCAGTGGAACCTCCAATCCCACTGCCTATGTTCTCCGATTTACTCTCCCAGGAGCAGGGCACTCTGGTCCACCCGACCTCAAGTCTCTGCATCTTCATGCTTGGCTCCTGCAGACTTATCAATTGCTCGATTTGGGGTTTCTTCCTGGGTGGCAGACGTCCTAGTGGCAGCCAGAAAGCCTTCCACTAGAACCACTTATGCTATGAAGTGGAAGCAGTTCTGTATGTGGACCACTGCTTATTACCTGGATCCCTTCACCTGTCTGGCGAATCTAGTTCTAGAGTACCTCCTTTCCGTATCGGACTCAGGCCTGAGCTACTCTTTGCTTAAGGTGAATATCTACTATCTCTGCATACCATGCACTTATTGAAGGCAAGACTGTAGCCCAGCTATATCTTTTCCCGCACTTTCTTGCAGGGCATACTGCATCTGAAGCCTCCCATTCGGGACCCTGTTCCTCCTTGGTACCTTTTGTTTTGTTTTAGAGAAGTTTACTTTGCCTCCTTTTGAGCCTGCCACAAGCTACGAGTTGTGCATTCTGTCATGGAAAGCATTGTTTTTAGTTGCTATTACTTCTGCTCGAAGGATTTCGGAGCTTCAGGCTCTGATATGTAGAGAGTCTTATTTGGTTTTCCACAAGGATAGGGTGTCCTAGCGACTAATCCTAAGTTTTTGCCTAAAGTGGTGTCGGAGTTTACACAGAATCAAGACATTCACCTGCCTGTGTATTACTCAGAGTACTCAAATTGAGAGGGAGGCCTTACTGCATACTCTAGATGTCCACCAGGTGCTTCACTGTTATTTGGACCACACCCGTGCCACTGGAAAATCCATCCGATCAGTTTGTTTCATTTGCCCCTAGGAAAGAAGGGTCCCCTGTTTCTAAACAATGTTTGTCCAAATGGTTAGTTAATTGCATCGTTTATTGTTACCATAAGTATGACAAACCTTTACCGGGGCCAGTTAAAGGCCATTCTGCTAGGGGCATGGCTGCTTCTTTTGCTACCTTCCAGAATGTGGTCATTGCTGACATTTGTGCAGCGGCCACTTGGGAGTTCTGTCCACACTTTCATTAGGCATTACAGTCTGGACATTGCTTATAGGTGTAGGACAGGCTTTGGACTTGCAGTTCTTCAGGGACTGCTCTCTTGAAGCCTTGCAGTGACTTCTGCCTAATCCCAGTTGACCGGGGGCAATCCTTCCACTGCTTGGGACTCTGTCCTAATGGTGTTGCCTGCTGCAAGAGCACCCTTGAAGTGAGATAGTACAGTTACATAAGAACTTACCGTAACATTAGATCTTCAAGAGGGGCTCTTGCAGCAGGCGCTGCTTTCCCTCCCTCCATCCCCCCTGGTAACTACTTCTCCATCACTGTTATCTCTTTCCTTGGTGTAGAGGAACCACCTCTGTTCTCCAATTTCTGTCTTTGCCAGGGTCTCCGGCAGGAGAACTGAGGTTGGACTGGGGGACTGCCCCTTTTATACCATAGGCAGTCTTCGGGGGCGAGCTGATGTAAGGGGGTGGTCCCCCCATTGTATACTGCTAGCTAGTTTTCTTTGGGGTCCTGGCACCTGTCTGCTTCAGTCCTAATGGTGTTGCCTGCTGCAAAAGCTCCCTAGAAAGATCTACTGTAACGGTAAGTTCTTACATAACCCTACTTTATTCTGTCATAATAGCAAATTTTGGCCATTCCCTCTTCCAGCTGATAAGCAGCTTCCAATGAAATTCATCAGGAACCAGAGTCCATCTCTGGCTAAACACCAGCTTCAGACAGCTTTGGACATGGGCAAATCTTGGGCCCATGTAATGGCTGCAGCCATCGCCATACATCGCAGGGCCTGGCTGAGGTTCACCTTCATTGGGGACACTCTGCATAAGCTGGCCAGTATCCCCTTCTTTGACACCAACCTCTTTGGCCCTGGTGTGGAAGGACATCTCATGTGGATTGAAAAGTCCAGTGCCACCCTTAATTCTGTGACTCATCCCAGAAGGAACAAAAGTGGGAGTTGGGCCAGCAGTGGTCCTAACACCTAGGTCACCTGAACCAGCTGATCATGGTGACCCACCTGATGTGGGATTCTACCAAGTGGTGGTTGACCTCACAACATCTAGAGGAGGAAATCCCATTTGTCTGCCCAGAACCGTCTCTCACACTCATGACAGATGCATCTCTAGTATGGTGGGGAGCACACCTGGGGGACCACAATGCCCACATGTTGTGGTCATCCTGGGGGTCCTAACACCACATCAGTCTGCTGGAGCTCTATGCAGTGCATCTGGTTCTGACAGAATTTACTCCATTGATTCAGGATCAGGTCTTTCAGGTTCAGATGGACAACACAACCACCATATTCTACCTGAACAGGCATGGTGGGATGCACTCCTTTCCATTGTGTCAGGAGTCTCTTTGTACCTGGATACTCATGTGCAGCCTGGAAGCAGATGATCTAGTGATCCATGTCACGGGAAGGAACAACCAGCTGGCAGATACTTTCAGCTGTGTTGGAGAGACATTGCACAATGGGTCCCACTCCCTGCATGAAAAGGTGGTACACCTGTGCCCCCAGTGGGGATCCCCTCTAGTGAATCTGTTTTGCCTTATGGGAGAACAGAAAGCTGAGGCTGTTCTGTGCGCGCGCACGCGCACACACACACACACACACACACACACACACACACACACACCCACACACCCACACCCACCGCCACAGTCCGGGACACAGCTGGGGGATACCTTTGCAAGGCCCTGGACCATGGACCTTCTATAAGCCTTTACTCCCTTCCCCTTGCATTTTATAATCCTTCACTCCCTTCCCCTTGTTTCACAAGGTTGTGATCAAGGCCTGGAAGAGTAAGGCGTGGATAATCCTGATAGCCCTGCACTGACCCAGGTTATTCTGAAACTTGGATCTCCTCAGCCTCGGCAGCAGGCCTCTGGAGGTTGCCTCTCTTCCCCGATCTGCTGACCAGAAACCAGGGGAAGGTTCTACATCTGGACTTTTAGTCCCTACACCTCTCAGCCTGGTTCCTGAGTGGACAGAGTTCCAGGTTCTGGGCCTTTTGGAAGACGTCCTCTATGTTGTGGACATGTCCCGTAAGGCATCGACTCATAAATGCTATGAATTAAATGGAAGAGGGTCTCAATATGGTGCCAGGGTAAGGAACTTGGATCGTCTTATCTGCCCATGGCGAGCATCCTCAGCTACCTTTTTTCCCTCTCTGTCAGAAATGCGAGTGTCAACCCTCAAAGTGCACCTGGCAGTCATCTGCATACTAGACATGGGTCAGTCGCAGGCTGTATACCATGGACCTTTGGAGGGCGCTCTGCTACTATAAAGAACGTATGGCTGGCGTTTGGGGCGAGGCCCACCAGCTCTTTGTAACATGCTGAAGCCACACCTGGAAGACAGTCTGCAAAGCGGATGGTTGCCAGGTGGATTACATCCTGCATCGACCTCTGATATAGGTTGGCTGGTAGAGAGTCACCCAAGTGGCTTGGGGCTCATTCCACCATACATACTGCTGCCTCGGTGGGTGCTTCCAGGGATATATGTCCATTGTGGAGATATGCAGGGCTGCAACCTGGAGTAAAGTGCACACCTTTGTCTCCCATTACAGCATAGACATATGAGTCATCAGGATGCTGCTTTTGGGTCCTTGGCCCTCTAGTCTCTGTTCACCAACTAGGGGTATGCACGTTGTCCTCTCCTCCCGGAAGACTGCTAGGAGTCTGCCAGTGTGGATAGTGAATTGTATTCACATTTTAGAAATAAACGTTACGCATCTTTAATCGTACCTCTTCCAGGAATTAATCCTCATCATTCATTCACACTAATGGGTCTTCACCAGAGGCCCTAGGACCCAATGGGAGAAAAGTCTTTTGCAGCTTGGAGGGTACTAACAGTTGTACTGGTGCCACTTATGAGGCTGGTATACTGAAATCATGCATGTGAGCCAGCCAGTAACTGACTCCAGCCCACTCCCTTCTTCAGTTCTGTTTTTTTCTCACCGTATAGTACCGACTGTGGGAGCAGCTGAAGTCTAGAACAAAAACCTCAGTTTGCTGCCACTTTCTTTTACATTTTTAATGCCGAATAACCCTTGATGCTGAATTTGTATCCATTCACCATTTTTGGCTCCGTTTTTTGATTGTTCGGCATCAAATTTAGTATTTTCTATCTCGTTTCATTATTTTTACCTATCATGATATTGTACTTCAGAGGGGCCAAAGAAGAAAGGTTATGTCCCCCCAAATGCATCGGTGCTCCCCATGCGCCCCCCCCCCCAGTGTTGGACTGGCAACTGAAATACCACACATACCTTTGCCCCGACCACGACATGGATAGGTGCAGTGCCTGCTTGTCCATGGACAAACGCATCCTAGAATTCTCCGCATTGAAGCTGGGTCATTCACACTCCCACTTTTGGAGGCTGGCATTGCACCCATTATGCCAAGGTAAGGTCTCTGGGCCTTTTCCCTAGTCCCAATCCTGGTACCTCTGGTGATGAGGAAGACCAGGATCCTCCCTGCACTAACCTCGCTGAGATGTTTTAGGAGGTGGTGTCTGGTGGATATTGACTCCTTTTGAGGGGTCAGCTGAGCACTCCCCAAGTCACTCTGTCCTCCTGGACAGTGGACGCCCCCAGTGGTGAGAATGAAGCTATACGCTTTATCTACACCGGTGGGCACCTTGGTGTCATGGGGTGGTGCTGACCACAAGACCAGGTCACCTTCTGGTACTGTTCACGGTGCCAGAAGGGTTGGTTCTGGAGCTGTCCCAGACCCTGAGTCTGGGATCATTGTCATCTACTAGCCTGAGTGCCCCTGTGGTCCTGGCGAGGATGAGGACACCACTCTGGCATGGAGATGGGGGTGGTGATGATGGCACTGACCTTAGACTCAGTTCTTGGACCCGATGCCAGTGACGGTGTTGCCCCTGGGTCTAGTGATGGGGACAGTGCTGGGACCAATTCTGGTGCTGCCTGCAGTGCTGGTTTGGGTGCTGGTGCTGCACATAGTGTCTGGTCCAAACCCCATGCCATTTACGGTGCCAGGTCAGTTCCCAGTGCCATTCACTGTGCCAGGTGCAGGGTCAGTTTCAGAGGTGGCACTGGCTCTGGCTCTGGTAATGTGCCTGGCACAGGGGACAGCGCTAACCACGTTGAGAGGATGGAACCCATTGCTCAGCCTGCTGCTGACCCTGTGACTGGTGCTGGAGGCAGCACCAGCCATCGTTCTGGTAGTGGCCTGGAGTGGTGGCCAATTTCTCCCTGGAACCGGATAGTGTTGTCACTGGTGAGAATCAGAGCTGCCTATAAGACATTTACGGCTCTTCTCACCTGGGGATTTCCCTTCAAGGGCACCATCTGGGTCGCACCACTGAGGTTGGTTGGTTCCACCTGAGTGGGTTTATCAGGTCCTCCACCCCCAGGAGAGGTCCCTTGTGCACTCCCACAGCTCTGGAAGACAGCCTGGAGCCTCTAGCTTTTTTATCCCTTCCAGATCTCCTCTTGGTCCCATTGCCTAGCACCAGTACAGGAGGATGGCTGGTGCCTTCCACTAATTTCACCTGCAGTCAAACCCGAGTCCAGCTCCTCCTCTGAGGATGAGGACTTCTTCTACCACATGTCTACAGAGCACTCTATGTTTGTTTGTTTGTTTGTTTGTTTGTTTAAAATTTATTTGTATACAGGTTTATCTGTTGGGAAATTAATCCCCATTTTCAACAAATACCTGTGTTATACAAAAACATCAAACATAACAAAAACACACAATACAATAACAAAAATTAATAACAATTACAACTAACATTTAAATAATTAAACAATTCATGCTTAAAAGTATACAAGTCAGAAATTTCAATAATTTCACAAGACAAACCATTCCATGACCTAGCTACACTATTCTGTAAAACCATATCCCCCATGCGATTTAAATTTTGAATTGTAGGCAATTTTCTTGTTGATCTCCTAAACATATCTAAGTATTTAGTGTCTGAATTCAAACAAATCAAATACCTTAAAGCATGCATATTTGAATGTATCAAACCATGACATATCATGAGCCACTATGTACCAGTGGTTCCTCACAGAGATGCTGAAGGAGCTGAACACAGGATGCTTTTTAGGCCACAATTCTGCGTCCTTGTCACTGAGATTCCTTGGGGATTAGTGTGACTCTTTTGTCTTCCCTTCTTGGCCTTGGACCTTCGGGGAAGCATCCAGGACTGTCTGGCTGTATCCTATTCTCCCTTCTCCAGCCTCGAATGACATCCAGCGCAGGTACTTTACACCCATAGGGTCTGCAGGAACTATACCTCACCCCACTTCTGGGATTTTGGTACTGCAGACCTCCTCTGGGACAAAATTCCCTGTGTGTGATCGACCTCCCAAGGCTGATTCTACAGTGGTAGATGCCGGGGGTGGAGAGGGTTTTCACCGTAGCTTGCACCATCATATGCATTGCTGTCTACCAGGCCCATCGGGCAGCTTATAAAAGGAACCTGTGGTCGCAGTTAGGTCAGGTTCTAGCTGCAATGCCTGACCGTGAATTTAAATCAGCAAGCCATTCGCCTTTTTGCCCAGGGCCTGGAGCTGGTGAGGCACCAGTCAAGAGCATTATATGATACCAGTGAGGTAGCTTCCTGGTTGGTAGGAGCAGCAGTCTGCATTAGGCAGACAACATGGCTTCGCCTTTCCAGGTTGACATCTCTGACCTAGTGTAAGGTGCTTAACTTGCTTTTCGAGGGGACTCTCTTCTTTTCCTACAGGGTCAGGTGTGAGCTGTCAGGGCACCCTCCTGCTCCCTTGCCATGGGAGCCTCTGCTTGCCTCTGACCAGCCTCATGTCTTGCCGGACCTGTAAGGAGTCTCTGCCCTCATGGTTCTCTACCACACTGAGGGCTGAGAGGATATTGTCCTTCAGGATGAGCCAACTGCTCCCTTTTTGGGAAAGCTTAGTGCTCTGACCATTAGTGTGGATGAATGGTGATAATTGATTCCTGGAAGATATGAAGATTACATACTCGCCGTAATTGTTAATCTTCCAGAATATCATCATTATTCATTTACATGCCACACAGAGGGCTGAGGGGGTATCGTCCCTCAGGGTGAGCCAGCTGCTCCCTTTATGGGAAAGCTTAGTACTCTGACCCATTAGTGTGAATGAATGGTGACGATTGATTCCTGGAACGTATGAAAATTAGATACTTACTGTACATTTACATGCCTGCCCACACAGAGGGCTGAGGGGGTATCGTCCCTCAGGGTGAGCCAGCTGCTCCCTTTATGGGAAAGCTTAGTACTCTGACCCATTAGTGTGAATAAATGGTGACGATTGATTCCTGGAACATATGAAAATTAGATGCTCACTGTACATTTACATGCCCGCCCACCATCCCCCGTGCAGGTAAGAGCCAGGTCCTTGGGGCAGCTTACGCTGTTGTGCCTTAACACACTTGCCACTCCTTCTCAGTAGGTGTCTTTCAAGTTGGAACATTCTGTTCCCAAGGCAAAAAAGAAAGTGGGTTGTGTCTCCATATCCTCCTCCTCCCAACCCCCAAAAAAACAATAACAAAATTCTTTGTTAGTTAATTCCTCTCCCATCTACCTTCTTCCTCTCCCTCTCCAGCCTAGGGATATGTTGTATGACTATCCCTGTTGTTGCTGCCCTTAACTTTGTCTTCACCTTGTCCAGTCTTCTCAGCCTTGTACCATGTGAAAGGCTTGGCACTTGAGGCACAGTGCAGCTTTTTTCTGATTTCCTGTATTACAGGGCAAGGCAGGTGCTTAGGATTTTATGTGCCATACTCCTCAGCATTTTGAATACCTTTTTCTGTGCTCTATTCCACAGATGGTTGGAGTTGTCTTTGTTTTTGTTACCGTCTCCTTTCTTGCTTATTTTTTAGTGGCAAGAAGGTGTTTGTGCGCCCAGTCTCTGTCCAGTCACACTTGTTGTCTCACTCCTCCAACCTTTTTTTTTTCTCCTCCATTAAATTTATATTGTCCTCAAGGGAGTGCTAACCCTGTTGTTAGTTAACTTGGCATGCTGTCATCTTACTACACAGAGATCTTTTTTAAGGGCCCCTGTGCCCAAGGCAGAGCTGTATGTCTCTCTCTCTCTCTCTCTCTCCCCTTCCTGTCCAGGTAACTGATGCCAGGCTCTGGCTTTTATACCCTCTAACCTTGTGCCACCCTGTAGGCCCAACCATTAGTGTTTCTAAGTTGGTAGTCTGTTTTTATTTGGTTATTATTTTTTATATTTTATATCATTTTCCTATTCTTTGGGCTAGGAGTCTGTAGCACTCTCCTTATTTTTCCCCCACTCCCATTTGTTTCTTGTACTGAAAAACAGAACTCTGGAATAGAACGGGCTTGTGTCAGTTACTGGCTGGTTCATGTGCATGATGTCAGTACGTCAGCCTCGTGGGTGGCACCAGCATCAACACTGGTCTCCTCCATGCTGCAGAAGACTTTACTCCCCTGAGGTCCTACTGCCTCCATCTAAGACCCATTAGTATGAATGAATGGTGAAGAAATTCTGGAAGATGAGCAGTTATGGAGAGTGCATAATTTTCATGTCTACTTGTGGTATACAGGTCACAGCCACACAACCCCTGGCAAGTGGCACCTGGATCGGTATGCAAAAGATCTGACATCATGGGGCGAAGCTGGAAGATATACCACCCAGGTGGTGGGAGGAGCTTAGCTTTAAAACGTCCAGTGACTCCACGTCTTCAGCAGAACTGCCAGAATGTGGATGTGAACTATATAGCACTAGTAGAACTACGGTTACAAGTGAGTAATCCATCTTTACTTAACAGCAGATCTTCGAGACCGTCTCCTCCATTGGGCCACAGTACAGCGGCCCTCATCCCCCCCTTTCTGAGGTATTAGCTGGCAGGGTTATCCACTTGTTGGAGGTTTTTAGTAAGTGCTTTATACACATTATATGTCCCAGCCCCATGCCTCTCTTTGTGTGCCTGGTCATGGTTTGGTCCCCTTGTTCCTCTTGGTAAGACAGCCTTCGAGCTTATCTCTGACAAGGAACTGAGGAGCCATGAGGCCACCCACATTTTATAGATGCTGATGTTGCATGTCTTCCTGGGTGGCCCCCAGCTGGCAAAAGTTTTTGAGTGGCCCTGATGTCAGTGACTTACAGTTCCAAAGGTGTGACCCAATGGAGGAGATTCTGTCAAAGACCTACTGTTACGGTAAGTAACTGTTCTTTCTACAATGGGTATTCAGATCACATCCACACAGCCCACCCAACCTCTCCTGGGAAGAGACACATGGATACCTGTTTCCAGTTTGCAAGATCTGATGTGAGATGGAGCAGTGCTGGAGGACACCACCACTGGTGGTAGGAAGAGATTAACTGGAAGACTTCCGGTGACATAGCTGTATCTGGCTAACTGCCAAAGTATGGATAGGAACTGAATACCCATAGTAAAACCTGTGGTTTTAGGTAAATAGCCTACACTGTATTTCTAACCACGTGAGTCCAACAGTGATGCTGTCATTCAAAAACTGCATCATCTTACCCCCTGAGATGTTGCTTCAGAGTTTAGAATTGTGCTGTGGAATCCGTGCTCCATTTAAATATTGCTGGATGTTGATGCTTCCTTTAGTGTTCTAACATCAAATTTGTTTTCACAGCTGAAGAGAACAGTCCCATCAGAGCCCTCTCCAAGTCCATTAGCGAAGTCCTCTATTTTAATTCATAAAAACTCCTATAATGTTGCTATTTAGTTCTTGATATCTGTGTTAGTTAGAGAGGTTAGTTTATCTAACTTTTTATATTTTAGTGGCGTTCTTCAGTTTCTGAGTGGTTCCTGGGAACCAGAAGAAAGTAAATTTTACACTTCCTGCTTAAACATGGTAACAGTTATTTTGTTTAAAAGTATAAAAGAATCACTTATTTTGCAAATTTTATCTAGCGGTTTACAAAATGTGTTTTTTTAAGGAAACTGCGGTACTTTTTGGCTATATTCATCAACTGGTATGACTGGAACACCTAAGAAAAGGACAGGGCCTATAGGATTTAAAAATTGTGACTCCTGTCATAAGATCTTGGTTAAGGCAGACTGCCATGATATGTGTTTTGTTTGTGTGGGCTCTGACCACGTCTGTAAACTTTTTTGCTCTAAAACACAAAAGAAAAGGGCAAAACTAACAGAGTCACAGTCTGCCGCTGAGTCACCTAACAACTCTCCTAAAAGAAAAATGGAGGGAAGTACCTTGGAAGGTGGAAAGCATGCATCTTCGAGTACCTCCCTGCAAAGCAAAACTAACGTGACAAAAAAGCAGTAGCCTCTGATCAAAGAGACGGAAGAAGCTGCCAAGCCATCATCCGCTCAAAGGAGGAGCACAGAGTGTCCCGATTGGGGGAACTCTGATGCTAAGGATGGCAAAAGATAAGAAAAGCTAGTTGAGGGAATTTAAAAAAAAAAAAAAGGTGAAAAGGTGAAAAGGTCTCTTTTCCCTATATTAGTGAGAAAAGGGACAAGAAAGGTGGGATTGTTAGGCTCAGGAAAGGGGACGAGTGGGCAGAGGAGAATGGGAGCAAAGCAGCGATACAGAATGAGTACTTCTGCTTGGTCTTCACCAGGAGGAGAGATGGACCGGTGCCACTTGGGTAAAAGAGAGGAAATGGAGGTGGGGGAGGAGCATGGATGTTTTGATAGAGGCTGATAGGGTGAGGAAAGGGTGGCTAGCATTAAGGGTAGATAAATCACCAGGGCCGGACAGTACACATGTAAGGGTGCTAAGGGAGCTGGTGTAGGTGTTTACAGGTCCCTTGCCTAACCTGTTTGTTCAAAAGTTCACTGGAGTCGGGAGTGGTACTGCAGGACAGGAGAACACATATAGTGCCCCTCCAAAAGAGCAGTCCCAAGGATGACCCGGATAACTACAGACTAGTCAGTCTGACCTCAATTATGTGAAAGCTCATGGGGACCATACTTAAGGAAAGGTTAATAAAATACCTGGAAGATAATGGCCTCCAGGATGAGCAGTAATGGGTTTATGGGAGGGAGATCATGTCAAACAAATCTGATCGACTTCTTTGAGTGGGTCACTAAAACAGTGGATGGGGGACAAGCAGTGGACATCATTTACCTGGACTCAGGGCTCCAGATAAGCTGTATACAGGGTGTGTTTACGCTTGAAAAATGGAGTTTACGCTCCATTTTTAACAATAATAGCGTATTAAATACGCTTCCAGGGTTCCGACTTGAGGTGCAGTTCCCGTTATTACCGCTAGGGTGCCACAACCAAAAATAGCTGAATCGAGCTCCTAGATGTTTGACTGTCGCCAAAAATTGCTGAAGTGAGCTCTGAATGCTCACGAAGAACAAATAACGCGAAGAAGCTAATCAGCTAGGAACATGAAGTTCTGTCGTCGCCATCAAGCGTCTGGTCACCAGAAGTCTGTGTCGTCGTGTAGGATCTAATTATTGAGTCGGGAGTAGTGAGAGGCCAGGAGTCATGTCTGGAGTGTGATCCAGAGGATGGAGCCCAGAAAAACAAAAGAGAAGTCGAAGTGACAGTCCCTGAGTGTGAAGGCCTGGTAAGTGACTACTGAGGACTCTGGGGATTGTGCTACTCAGTGCTGCTCACAAGTGTCTGACTAGGCCAATTATGATCCTTGGGATTCGGATCCTGCTGCTATTGCTGGTTACTTTGTAAGTTTGGCCTGTTACACAGGCTAAAAAGATGCCTGGTGCCACAAGCGGTGTGGGTAGGGGGGTCAAGCACAATGAGGATTCTAGCACAACAGAGACTCAGAAAGAAATGGAGCAAGCAGCAGCAAGGGGAGGAGGGGGGGAGGCTTAGCACAAGACCCAGCAGAAAATTAATGGCAATACTGTCTGTGCTGCATTTTCGTCCTTCCCTCAAATCAATGTGAGCCCAGGTGTTGCTGTTGTGTTTAAATGTGTGAGAGAGAGACTGCAGAGTGTAGCAACAAACAGTAAAACCTGGACAGCAGTATCCGAGACTAAGAGGCATTACTGTTTTACAGACATGTCATGACAGGGAGGAGCAGCTGGGCAGTCACTATGACCAGAGGGCTTCTGGTCATAGTGACTGCCCATTGCTCATGACATGTCTGTAAAACAGTAATGCCTCTTAGTCTCAGATACTGCCGTCCAGCTTTTGTTGTTTGTTGCTACACTCTGCAGTCTCTCTCTCTCTCGTATATCTGAGCACAGCAGAAGCCAGCAACACCCGGGCTCACATTTTGACTTGAGAGGGGAGGAGAAAGATGCAGCCATTGCAGCATACACTCATTTTCAAGAAATGTACTCCTCAGAAAAATGCATTGAGCCATTTGTACGCATTGGAAATTGGTTTTACTCACCTCATTTTAAAAATGAGGAGCAAAATACTCGTGGCCAAATTTCTTATCTGGAGCCCTGCCTGGACTTCAGCAAGCCTTTGACTCTGTACCCCACAAGAGATTGATCAGGAAGTTGGCGGGTCTAGGGGTTGGTGAGTTGACCAGGTGGGTGGAAAACTGGCTGAGGGGCAGGACCCAGAGTGTGGTTGTGGTAGGTGAACTCTCCAGCACCAGGGAGGTCACCAGTGGGGTCCCACATGGCTCAGTGCTTTTCAGTGATACTGAAGATGGAATTAAGGACACAATGCCTGTTTGTGGATGACACCAAGCTCTGAGGGAAGGTAGACACAGCAGAAGGGGGTACAGGACCTAAGGGAAGATCTGGAAAAGCTGGAGAGGTGGTCTGGGATTTGATAGCTTGGCTTCAGTGCAAAGAAGTGCAAGGTTATTACATTAGAGACGGGAACCCCAGGATTGAGTACAGTCCGTGGGGTCGAGGTAGCTGCATCCGAGGAGGAGAAGGACCTGGGGTGATGATCACCAGTGACCTGAAACATGCCATGCAGTGTAGGAAAGCAGCAGCTAAGCCAAATAAAATGTTGGGCTGCATTACCAGAGGGATCTGCAGTAGGCAGGAGCAGGTGATTCTGTTCTCGTGCAAGTAATTGGTGAGGCCACACCAGGAGTACAGCGTACAGTACTGGTGTACATTCCTTAAAAAGGACATAAACTTGCTGGAGATGGTCCAGAGGAGGGCTGCCAGGATGGTCGGGGGCCAGCAGGGTAGGACGTATGAGGAGAAGTTGGAGGCCCTGAACATGTACTCATTACATTAGAGAAGAGGAGTGGGGGGGGGCATGACTGAGACCTGTAAGTATTATCACTAGGGTGAACAAGGAGGGTCCCTTCAAGCTCGGTGAGAATTGAAACTCAAGGGAACACAGTCTCAAGTTGGGAGGTTCAAGAGAGGCTATGAAGCACTTCTTCACAGAGAGGGTGGTGTCTGGAATGGCCTTCCTATTGAGGTGGTTTTGTTGAAAACAGTGGGCAGTTTCAAGAGGGGCTGAGACAGAGTTAAAGGGAAAATAAGGGTCAAGATAGGGGAGGGGCTGGTTGGGGAGGGGGCCAGGGTCAGTAGGTGATGCTAAAGACTTTGCAATACAAGCAGATTCGATAGACCTAATGGCCTTATTCTTCTAGCTTCTTTTTCTATCCATATGGCATCAGCATCTGACTGCACCTCCGCCCTTGAAAGAGAGCAGGAGCCAGCAGTAGAACAGAGGGCTATGCCCTCGACAGAGGACATAAAAATGTGGCAACTTTTTCAGGCCTTTCAAGTCATGGGAAACCTTGTCACTATCCCACCCCTCCTCCCAGCTTGAGGCAGTTTTGAACCTGTGCTGGAGGAAGAAGAATGAAGGGGAACCGACAGAACCAGAGACAGCCCCTGATAATGTATTTCATGTTCCTCTTTTGTAAGGTATATGGTTGACTCTTTATATCCCCTGCACTGAGACTTATGGGGGATACAGAAAAGGCAGATGTTATGAGCATGCTAGGACTGACCTTATATAAAATGCTCACAGTGCCCATTTACAAATCCCTCAGAAAGGCTATTAGCAAGATTTTGGAGCATCCAAATTCGGCTCCTGGCATTGACAAAGAAGTGGAAAAGAAATACCAAGTAGAGAAGCAGGGGGTAGAATTTTGATATTCCCACCCTGATCATAAGGGAGTTGTGCAGGCAGCTGCATGTGAATAAAGTGTGACTGGCTTCCATGCCTCTAGAAAACTATTCCAGAAAGCTGGATTATAAGGCAAGGAAAGTCACCTCAGCCATCCTGCAATTAAGGCAGGCTGCTTACCTGGTATACACTGCACAGTACCATAAAGCCCTTTGGAGTATAGTGTAAACCCTAAGTGAAAAGGTGAGAGGCGAACTTGATAGCAGAAACCGCAAAAGATGCACTGGAACCAACCAAATATATCAGCTCCACATGGCTGTGGATGCAAATGACCCAGACTCAAGGATGCTAGCACATGCAGTAGCCCTCAGAAGGTTTGCCTGGCTCAGGGCAACCATCCTGTCAAAGACACATGCAAAGGCTATGGACTTCCCATTCAAGGGACCCTCCCTTTTCTGCGGTAAAACAGTAGCCTGCATAAAAAGGGTTGATGAACAAAAAAACAACATATAAGAATTTAACCCAGAAGGAGGGAGTTTATACATCCTTCAGGCCATATCTAAGGAGAGGTAGGGGCAGGGCCTTTTATCAAAGGCCTTACTCCTGCTGTCACTAGCCTCCTCAGAGGGGTGCTCCAAGAGGCAGGAGAGGTGCAAGCCAGAAGTAAGCACCAGCTCCAAAATCATAAGAAAAACAGAATTCCTGACTCTGTGCAGGCCGCCATAGAACCCCTACCAGTGGGAGGTTGCCTGCTTTGTTACTTCCAGGAGTGGAAAACCATTACCATGGTCCACAGACAAATAGTAGCTGGAATGGTAAGTCAGAGTTTAGCCCTTCAGTTTAGAGGCTTTCCAAAGCTAGAGCCCCAAAGGCTTTTCCTCCACTTCAACCTCAGGGAAAAAAAGTCCTGTTAGAGCTGTAGGTGAAGAAATTGCTAAAGGTAAAAGGGTATAGAATAGGTCCCTCCCTCACAGTGGGAAGAGGCCTCAGATATGCCTTATCTGACTTCCATCTTTCCCAGCTCATTAGCAATCCTATCTGACTTAACAATAAATCCGGTCACCATACTCTTTTTGGCTGGTTTCTTTCTAACAACCCCCAACACATTAAAGCCTCTGGCATTCTGCCTGATGCCTTGAGTGATCACTTATCCACCTTTTGTGTCTGGAGGAATAATTTCCCAAATCCACCCCCCAAAATAGTGATTTGTAGGGGTATGACCTCGTTCTGTCCCTAGGATTTCCTAACCTCCCTTTCCCAAGCCAACTGGTCCCCAGTCAGCAGTCTGCCTGATGTCCATCTGGCCCTAGAATACTTTACTAACATCTTCAATTCTGTAGTCAACCATCACACACCCTTAGTTAAGCAGAGGTCAAAGGGGGCTTCTGCCCCTTGGCTCTCCAAGGATATAAGAGCTCTCATGACTGCACGTGTTTTTACATGGAAGGTATACAAGAGTTCTGGCATGCCATCTGATTGGCAGGCCTACAGACACTTTCATAACCAGTGCAAGTCCCGGATCCACTTGGCCAAATGTACATACCTGCATACCCTCCAAACCAACAACCTCTCTGACCCCAAAGAATTCTGGGGACATATAAACTCCCTACTTGAGGGCAAATCTGCTTCCTCACCCCACACCATGCTCCCTTATGGCGCTGAGATCACCAACCCTATCTCAGTTGCTACAGAATTTAATTTAGCCTTCACGGACCTATAAGACCTCCCTACCGACACATGCTCCACAGCCACCCTCCCCAGCTTCCACTGATGGTCCATTCTTCCACTTTAAATTGGCCACCCAGAAAGGGATTCTGCATCATCTCAGCAGCATCAAGGACACCTCCTCACCTGGGTTTGACACTTTAGAACCCTGTTTTCTTAAACTGGGTACCCCTGCAATTGCCCCTCCTGTGCGTGACCTGATCAAGTCCTTTTGTCAAGTACTGTGCCCAGTGAATGGAAAGCGGCAATAGTCATCCCAGTACACAAGAGTGGTCCAGATTCCTTGTTTGAAAACTACCGTCCCATCTCCATCCTTTTCCCACCTTTGCTAGAATTTAAGAAAAAGTAATTCATGCCCAGCTTCCTCTTATCTTGAACTGAATAACTCTCTCCCCATGTTCCAGCACGGCTTCCGAAAATCACATATTATTTATTTATTTATTGAAATGTTTCACCAGGAAGGGTACACTGAGCAACTTAATGCTCGTCTCACAGCATGTCCTGGGGGAAGAGGGAGTGGGATATACCAACGTATTTAAATGATACAAAAACAAAAAAGCATAGTACAGTACAGAGACAGGAGCATAAAATACATGATAATCAATGCATATATAGTAATACTGAGCAATCGTACAAGGGATTCATGATGACTCAATACAACAAGGGAGGGAAGCATGAGTAACAAGACACATATAGTAAGTGCTAGGTAATTAAGAGCAATAGGTGGAGGGAGGGAGAGGAGGTGTGGGAAGGGAGAGCAGTATACAAGGAGGGGGTCAAGAGCAAGAACAGTTAGGGATCAGATAGTTGAGTAGAGCTGAAGTGAGGGAGTTCAGTGATGAGGAGTGGCGGATTTGTGGGGGGAGAGCATTCCACAGTTTTGGAAGATGGTGCGAAAAAGTTTTTTTGCCAGAGGATGTAGATCTGTTGTGGATAGAGAAGGTGCGTAGGTTGTCAGATCTTGGTGAGTAATGGTTGGGAGAGGAGGTACTAAGTGAGGAGGAGCGGTAGGAGGGGAGAGAACCAAGCCAGTATTTCAAGGTGAATTTGGTACCGTGTAGCATATGACGATTTTGGAGCGTGAGGAAGTTTGGGGATCGATAGAGGTCACAGTGATGGATGAGGTGGGGGGCATCTAGAGCAAAGCAGCAGAAGGAGTTGTACAGAGAATCCAGTTTGGCTATGGAGGACTACGGGGCAGCACCATAGACTATGTCGCAGTAGCTGAATATAGGCAAGATCATCTTCAGTACTAGCTCACACCTGGCCGCGAATGGGATGCAGCTGCTATTTCTGTATAGGGCACCAAGCTTAGGCTTAAGTTTTTTCTGAATGGCCTCAATGTGTGATGAGAAGTTTAGGGGTCTATAAAGCCAGACACAGAGATATCTGAATGTGGGGGAGTTATCGAGTACAGTCCCATCCAGGGTGTGGAATGTGGGTATGGAACGTGGCCTAGTGAGTCTGCCTAGTTCCAAAAGTCATAGAGATGGTATTCTTGGCATTTAGAAAGAGTTGATGTGAATTAAACCAGTTGGACTCTAGAGAAGTCAGACTGGAGCCTAGTAGTGACATCAGCGACTGATGTTCCAGTTGTATATAGAACTGTGTCATCAGCATACATGTGGATGCTGAAAGTAGTGCAGGCCAGTGGGAGATCGTTTAAAAAAAAAAGGAAAACAGCATGGAGCCAGGCACCGAACCGTGGGGTACACCAGTAGTTATGGGCAAAGGGGAAGAGGTGACATCGGCAATTTTAACTGATTGGGACCTGCCAGACAGATAGGCATTGAACCAGCCTGTGGCAGAAGGAGAAAGACCAGCGACTGAGAGGCAGTTCAGGAGGAGGGGGTGAGAGACAGTGTCAAAGGCTTTTGCCAGATCAACAAAGATGGCTGAGGTAATATGATATTTGTCAAAGCCAGAAAAGACTGTCTCAGTTAGTTTTAGCAGAGAAGTAGTAGAATGTGACTTCCGAAATTCAGATTGGAATGGGGTAAAGAACCCAGTCAGACAGGAGGGAGGAGAGCTGATTGAGGACTATGTGTTCTTGTAGTTTAGCTAGGGTAGGTAGAAGAGAGAGAGGTCGATAGTTGTCAGGTGCGGAGGAGTCACCCCCCTTAGGGAGCGGGAGCACAACTGCAGTTTCCATACTGAGGGAACAGAAGCTGACCTGAAAGAGAGGTTAAATATGAGAGAGAGTACCCACACCACCCTTATCACTGTTACATCTGACATCCTTAGCAGTATGGACAAAGGCCTTGCGACTGGTGCAATATTTGTTGACCTCACCAAGGCTTTTGACCTTGTTAATCATAATCTCCTGTTGCATACATTACTCACCTTTGGACTCAACACTGTAGCTCTGAATTGGTTCACGAACTACCTTACTGGCTGTACTCAATATGTCAGATGAGCCGGCCAGACTTCCCCTTTCAGTGCCATTAAGGATGGGGTCCCTCAGGGCTCTATTCTCGGTCCACTCCTGTTCTCCTTATTTGCCAGTGAGTTCCCGCAACATCGTGGGGGTGCATCGTTTCAATTATATGCCGACTATGCCATCCTCTACCGGTCCTCCTGCGACCATGCCATGTTAAACCAGCTTCTCCAGCAGGATTTCCTGAACCTCGAGACTTGGTTTCTTAATAACCTCGTTGTGCTCAGATGTAGAAACACAATCTATGCTCTTCCTCCATCGGCCCCCCAAGCCTCCCTCCCTGCCCCCACTGTTAATCTACTCCTCTCAGTGCGACCCTCTTGAAATGGTTCAGTTCTTTAAATATCTGAGCTTGAACTTGGACTCCCATCTCACCTTTATCACCCATGTTTCCTCAGTGGTCAAGACCCTCTATCAGAAGCTCGGAATGCTGTACCGCCTCAAGCCCTATCTTGTGCCTGCCTTGCCATTGCCTTCTCCTCCCCCCACTTCCGATTATCTCCTATGGTGCCCCAGTCCTCCACTCTGCTCAGGTCTACCCCCTTAACAAGCTAAAAGTCTTACCACAGGATAGCTCGATTTGCCCTTGGGGCTAGTGCCAGAGATCACCATCACACTGTCCTTGGCTCACTGGGCTGGTCTTTTGAAGCCAGGCTGCAATTCCCCACCCTCTGCCTGACTTTCAAACTTGTGCATACTTACACTCCTCCTTGCCTCCAGCCCATCATTCAATATAAACCCGTAACTAGACCTTTACAGTCTACTGGCTTACCTATGCTCTCTATCCCTAAACCCTGTCTAGCAGTGGGTCGGCGTGCTTTGGCCTTCTCGGGTCCTTCTCTTTGGAACTCTTACCTCCACTCTCATGACCTATACCTCTATTCACCTGTTCAAGTGTTCTTTCAAATCTCACCTTGCCTCCACTCAGCTGTGTACCTGCTCCTGTTGTGACCACTCCCCTTATCTCTCATCACTCTCTTGTCTTTTGCCCTCTTTCTGGGTTCCTTACCTGAGCCTGCTTATCCTCCCTTTATTTACTATGCTGTGGTCTGGTGCTATGCAAGTCGTGCTTTGATTGTCTGGTTGGTCTCAGTTGTAAGTAATTTCTCACTGTGTCTGTATTCAGTTATACCTAATTGTACATATGCTTTACTTAGTTATTGTTCGCTGACTTTTACCCCTATACTAGTTTTGAAGATGTAACATTAATTTACTGCCTGTGTGACGTTTTACTTTGTTTATTATGTATGTTTTTGTGAAAGTGTTTGCGTACACTTACCATGTGCTATTATTTATTGCATCACTGTTCCTCCCTTCGTAACACTTTTCCCCGGGTCGCCCCTGAAAAAGGGACATTCCATCTCAGTGGCCCTACCTGGTTACCAAAATTCAAATAAATAAAATTCTCAAGGTACTTTCTAGCAAGAAAGAAAAAGGGATCCGTACGATTTCCCGACATCCGTTCACCCGTCTTATAATTGCCCAGCACTCATTCACTGACTGGTTAGTTTTGCTGACAACAAGATTGACGATGTGCATTTTCCCATCAATACCTACGGAGGGCTGACGGACAATGCTCCTAAAAAAGTTCGAAAAGGTAAGCAACTTTCTTCTGTTTTCCCACATACGGGGGGGAGGAACAGAATGCAGTACTAGCTGGTGGCCATTTATGTTGTTAAACATGATTGAACAAGATTGAAGGCAGTACATTATAATTATAGGTAGTTTCAGGTATGTCATCAGAATTACGCGTGGCAAACAAAACAAGGAAGGGAATAGTGGTTGTACTCTTTGCAATGGGAGGTGCCAGCAGGAGCTCCACTTCTTCCTTATTTCTTTCTAATAATTGGGTACAATTCTGCTAGCATTCCATTTATATTTTATGTATTTTTCCTCCCCATAATTTATTACTAAGGAAATGTGTATGAATATTTGATCGTTGTCCCTTAGATTTTATTTTTAGTTCATCTGCCTCTATAGCTTACTCCCTACTCCAAGTCATAATTCTCTGTTGTGACATCACTGTTGCCATGGGAGTAATTGTGAGGTCACAAGCAGTGCTCTATGACTTCAGGTAAGAAGAAAGCAGCAGGAACAGACAAACTCTTTAGGAGCAAAGATCCTGTTTTCATACAGATGATCTCAGTAATAAATAATGGGGAGGAGAAATACAGAACTAACGGGAAATACAAGCTGGACTGTCTCTAAATATTAGGTTTTGTTAAAGTTCACCTGAATGTGTCACCAGCTCTTTAAAAGTGAGAGTGAGAAACACCAAATGCAATTGTCAGGGGAAAAAACTGAGTCTGGCTGCCTCATTTCGGGGAATTAGGTGCGGGAAAAAGTATGACGGGCTAATACAGCTTGGGCAACCATACCAGACCCAAGAAAAATGGGGATTGGCGACTCCTTCTGGATTTAAGATCCCTGAACAGGAGCATAAAAAAGGAAAGATTCAGAATGGGAACAGTTATACCGTCCTTGCAGAAAGGGGAGTGGCTGAGATCACTGGATATGAAAGATGCATACTTCCATATTCCTGTGAGGCACTCCAACAGAAAATACCTAAGATTCGGAGTAGGGAAAGAAAACCTCACCTTTTGGACTAACCTCAGCTCCAGGGGTGTTCACAAAGTCCCTAGCAGCAGTGGCTGCATTTCTGAGAAGAAAGGGGATAACAGTGTGTCCTTACCTGGATGACCAGTTATTCACAGGAAGGACAAAAGAGGCACTCTGCTCCATTGCAGTGATAAGAAGCACCCTGGAAAGTTTGTGCTTTCTATTGAACATAGAAAAGTCCCAACTGGAACCAAGCCTAGAGCTGGTTTTCATAGGAGCAGAGTTGGACACTTTTCAGGGAAAAGCATTGTTGCCACAGGCAAGAGTGGATGGCCTATTATCCTGTGCAAGATTGTATGAACCAGATGAGCTAATGTCAGCAAGGGACTTCTTGCAGCTGCTAGGGCACATCACCAGCAACAGCCTTGGTACCCTGCGCCCACTTACAGATGAGATGTGTTCAGTACCATTTAAGGCGCTGGCATTAAAGGTCAAACCCACTAAGCCAGCTAGTACCAGTCACAGCAAGCCTGGTCAGGGCTTTAGAGTGGTGGAAGGAAGTGGGCAATCTTAGGAAAGGAATCCCAGTCCAAAAAGTGACCACACCACTCACTGCGACAGCAGATGCCTCCATAATAGGATGCAGAGGGCATCTGGATGATCACACAGTAAGTGGAATCTGGTCTCCACAAGATCAGCAGGGGCACATAAACCTGCTGGAGCTCAGGGCTGTACACCTGTCTCTAAGCACATCTCAGACCTGGTCCAAGGCCAGTCAGTTCTGCTCGGAACAGACAATACCACCATAATGTACTACATAAATGAGCAAGGTGGCACCATATCCACAAAACTATGCAGCGAAGCAATGAGGATCTGGAATCTGGCACACTGCCTAAACACAAAAGTCACTGCTATACATCTGGCAGGAAACTACAATGTTCTGGCAGATTCACTAAGCAGGATACATTAGGGAAACCACAAGTGGTCACTAGACCACCAGGTGATTCAAACCTTATTCAGGAGATGGGGTGTACCAGACGTGGACTTGTGTGTCTCATGAGACAAGCATAAATTATCACTGTTTTGCTGCAGGCCACTCCACAGGGAGACTCTACCCCAGGATACTGTCTCAGTTGGGAGGGGAAAGTTCGTCTATGCATTACCCCGTTCTCTCTAACTCACTGAGTGATCTAGAAATTGAGGAAAGAGTCAGCAACAGTGATCCTGGTGGCACCAGAGACTACCATGGTTCTCCCTCCTACTGTTCCTCACAGACAGGAATCCCATCTCTCTTCCCATGAGACACGACCTTCTGACTGTGGCTCAGGGCAGGGTAGCATTCTCAAACCTCCACACACTGAGGCCGAAGGCTTGGTTCTTAAAGACGTAGAATACTCCAGCATGAACCTGTCAAGCAAAGGATGAAATATTGTGAAAGCTTTAATGGAACGGTCCACAAAAAAATCCTATTCCTCAAAATAGAAAAGATTTTCAATTTGGAGCTCAGATAAGGGAATTTCTTCCCTAAAACCAATTTTAACAGTTGTTCTGGATTATTTATAACATCTGCACAAGGTGGATTAAGGACTTCATCACAGAAAGTCCACTCGACAGCAGTAATATCAGCCTTCCTGTCTGCAGAGAAGCCAAAATCTCTGGCTTCACACCCTGTGTTAGAGATTTTTCAGAAGCCTCCACCTGCAACCCTGAGTTAGGGAACCTGTCGTCCTCCCGGAGCTAAATTTGGCACAACTAGTGCATGCCCCCTTTGAGCCCGTGACCTCAGTGGATCTCAGATTTGTGACATGTAGGACACTCTTCATCATATCTGTGACCTCTGCTAGGGGAATCAGTGAGCTCCAAGCCTTGTGCACAGAGACCAACTACATCATCATGCACAGGGACAAAGTTGTTATGAGGACAGATGGAAAATTTCTTGGGCGGGGGGGTCCCTTTACCTCAGGGCAGCCGAACCTTGCCATACTGCACGGTTTGTCCTAGCATGTCTACCACTTTCAGGATACATGTCGTGTTTTCTATATTATTATAAAATGACTTTGCTAAGGCCCAGTCCGACAGTGTAGTAGCGTTCACTGTCTGGTCTCCACCTAATTGAGATCCCTAGGCTGGGCTAGGACACTTTAACCTACCTGTCATATGAGACTTCATTGTAGGCTCAGAGGCACAGACTTTCAGAAATGCTGATTTGACTGGGAACCAAAGTATATTTCCACAGCTGAGCGGTGTGCTCGCTGAGAGAAACAGTTCACATGTCTTGGAACTTTTTGGTGATTCTACAGTTTGACTTCTGGTATGCACCATTATGGGGGCCCAGGTTCTACCTGATCTTCCTTCTGACAGTACTATTCCACCATGTTGTACTGCATAGGAGTGGGCATGTTAGCCTTGCTTCCGAGCATTGGAAGCACAGTACAAGATTTTGCACCCAGGAAATGCTCTCACTTTTACTACAGATGTATAGATCGCTTTAGGACTGGGAATCTCTCCCCACCTTGGAGGTTTGCAACCATATCGGCTATCTTGAAACCCCAAAAGAGAGTCTGTAAACCCATTATCCTACCAACCTGTTTCCATCCTAAATCAGGATTATAAATAATTCGTGTTCGTATGGGCGACAAAGATAGAGGACCTTCTCCTGTCATTACTGAACATGCCCCAGACGGGATTTGTTTGTCGCGGTCAAGCTCATGACACTGTGTGCAGAACAGTGCTGCTGATCAGTCATATTACCAGACATTCCATCCCCCTGGTCCTGGTCCTGGTCAGCCTTGACACAGAGAAGACCTTTGATAGGATCTCTTGGCCTTTATTTCGAAAAACCCTGCAAAATTTTGTATTCCCAGCCCAATCAGTCACTAATGAGCTCTATCAGACCCCTCAAGCATACCTGCATATCAGCAAATCCCTCTCCACTCCAGTAACCCTGGGAAGGGGACATGCCAGGGTTGTCCTCTCTCCCCATTATTGTTTGCATTGTACTAGGAACCTCTGGCAACGGTTCTCCGAAGTGACAGGGCCATTTGGGGAATCCCTATAGGAGGCAGGGACTAGAAAAGCCATGTTACAGATGACTTCCTACTTGACTGTAGCATTTCCAGATGAGTCTATGTCGAGGATTTGGGACCTCCTGGAAGAATATGAAAGGCTAGCAGGTTTCCACTTGAACATGAATAACACTGGTCCTTATGTTCCATTATAGCCTGAATGTAGTCCTCCAAGACAAGCTGAAAATCAGATGGAACAGGGGTTCCATAACAGACCATTTTAGAATTGCTTAGTGTAAAAATCTGGCTCCGCTCCCTTTGACATGGAACAGAAAAAATGAAATGAGGGAGGAGCTAGACCCAATCCAGCCACAAATGTAACTATACAGAGACTGGACCATTAAGCGCACTCACCAAACATTATATTTATGGTATTTTATTTTCAAAGATATTCCAACCGGATAAAAATAAAAAAAATTAAAATCCAACATTTCAGGAAAAAAACCTTTATCAGGCAATTATGGCTATAATCTATGAATAAAAATGTTTCGTATTCATACTTAATACAGTCCTGTATATCGCTACACTAAAAAAAGTAAAATGTAAGTCTGAAATATCCTGCACTTCAAATATCATAGCAACATGAGCTGCACAGCTAAATCGAATTTCCTTTACCTAAAAGCAAAAATTTATAATTAATGTTATGCTTATGTGAACCATAAATGATGAGCTTCAGTAAATACAAATTCAAGCGATGTATAATCTCTTCAATACAGCCTTCACTGTGACTCTGCTCCTATGATTTGTTTTTTTCCTTGTTACACATATTACACAAAGTAGATTTGTTTAATTTCAATTCCGATTGATCTGCTGTGCTAAACCTCATTCACCACAAAAAAGCTTGTGCTCCCAGTTTAACTACTTCCACCTGGTGTAGTCCTGTGCTGTGACATTAACCCATAAAGTACACTTACTCTTTTATTAGTTCCTCCTGTATGTTCTTTATTTTTATTGTTTAAATATTAAGCTCCAGGGGACCTAATTAACAGTATAATGCCAGCTTAAATCAACTTGTTATTTAACACCACTTCCAGTCATACTTCGCAAAGTAAATGCTTACCACAGAGATTAAAGCGTCTCCCTGTGGCTGTTGCGCCTGCCGCTTACTAAGAGCAATGAGTGGCATGCAGGCTCCTGTTTTTATAGTGGTGATTCCCCTAGAATCGGGCTCAGCTCCGCTCGAAAACATTTTAAGTACGCTTTTTGTGATTTAGCGTAGTATGAGCTTTGCAGTTTAGCTAATTAGTAGTTCCCCAGCACAGACCTGATGTTAGAACACCAGAGGGTGCAGTCGCAACACAGCAGCATTTGAACAGAGTTCTAATTCCACAGCACCTTTCTAAACTCGGAGGCAACATCTCGGAGTGGAAGATGATGCGGTTTTTGTACTTGCTCACAACTGGACCCACTAGAAGTAAAATCATTACTACGGTGAGTAGTTTTTTCTTCGAATGCTGTGTGGCTGTGTATGTGGTATAAATGGCCTTGATGTTGCTGCATTGCTGAGTGCAGTATCTGCACTACCATCATCTAACCCATTGCTAAAGTGCTTTGGGGTACAGTGTGTATGAAATTGGTAGTGTAAAGCCAAATTACTTTCCTTTCCCACTCTGATCTGAGCTCAGGCCAGTCCCCCTTCATTACCTGCAACTCGAAGCATTCTGTGTCAGATAGGGTAGCAGATACAGATGCAGTCTGTGCCCTAGAGGCAACAGGCCTGAGACAAGTCCGAACCAAGAAAAGTGGAAGCACTCCTGCAGGCTACATACAGGTTATTAATACAAGTTATTACTTCTCAGAAGTCATAAACCTACACAAACTAATGGTGTTGCATTTTTTTGTTCTCCCTGCCCTCCCCACAAAAAAAAAATACAGTGGAAGGATGTGCTCAAGAAGTTCTGCCGGGAGGAATTCAGTGTGAAAACGAAGTGGCATGGCTGCTGTTTGGAGAAGGTTGCCAAACAATTATCCTGTTTTGCCAGATATGCCCCGTATCCAAACTATGACCGTGAGATTCAGACCATCGACTTGGGAACCCCCACTAATGCAGCCCTGGAAATCCTTTGTGGGCATTTCAAACTCGTAACGAAGCAGTAAGTTATTTCAAACTCATAACAAAGCACTAAGTTGGGGGGGTCACAAATATTTATTTATTTATTTTATTTGTTTTTGGTACTGGGTAAATGCACAAAACCTGCCTATTTTCAGGCACAACCCAGGAGAGTACAAGTACAATTAGAGAGGGCAACAACATAAGTTAATTATGAACATTTACAGTTGCAGGGGCTACAGAGGTAAGGGAATAAAAAATGCAGTAGATTCAGATTATAGGTAAATCCAATTTAAAAATGCAGTGGATACAGATTTCTTGTATAACACATTTAACATGGGTGTCATAAAATGTATACCAATCAACAGCAGAAGGCTATAGATAGCTTTAAAATGGAAAAGAATGCAATTGGGAGATAACAGCCATGCTTTGCTTGACCTGCGAGAAGTACACGGCCCTATGTCTACCTTCTGCGTATTTCTTGGAGGGAGGAGAAGGAATTGATGTGCTTGAAGAAATGGCAGAAATGACCTGTCGCCACACATGTATCTTGGAGAACTACAAAAGAACCCCAGAGCAAATGCACTGGGGCAAGGTTATCCTGGAGGATATTGGCCATACAGCCAAATTTAAAAGAAAACACAAAATTGCATATACCCCAGTAATGCAAAGCATTATGGGAAGCATATGCCTCTATATCTTAGAGGTTTGTAACTGCTTTATTTATTATATACTGCATCCACAACCCACCCTTTAGGGTTTTGTATTGGATGTTTAGGGCAGAAGAAGGCAAGTACCCCATTATGTTTGTCCCGTGCTGCTCAGTGGTTATTATTTTCACAAATTACCATATCCATATAGGCATCCAGTGTATTTGTAAATGCTACTATGTTGGTACTCTCCACCAGATGGTCCCATGGTGAGTTCCATAAGTTATTATAGATCGAGAGAGTGCTCCCGACCAATCAGAGCACTCCTTTCTGCTGTGTGTGAGACACTCATATTCTGTGAAGAGCGTCTCATGCACAGATGCCCTGGAAACGGACATGTTCCAGTAATAGTTTTTAAAATATATTATTGATCGTGACTCAATCAATATATATATGTCCCCTTAATACTACCTCACATTGTGATCAGAGTGGTTTCACTTGCCTTCTGCTTGAGCAAGAACAGCTTAGCTTCGCGTCACTGTTCTCACTCCAGCCGAACGTGCATGAAACCACTATTATACAGCAACGAGCGACTCCAGGGCACATATTAACATATAACAATCCTCTGGGGGGAAAATGCAGTTTCCTCTTACTGCTCTTAAAATTATTGGATATTATCTGTTTTTTTTTTTTTTTTCTTATTCTTACACCGTATGAAATGCTTTTCTTGATTAGCCCACAAGATGACAAGTAATAGTGAATGGATCATATTAGGGGATTTTAATCTTAACTGGGACAGCAGCCAGTCCAACTGTGCCAAAGAAATTCTGGCCAGCACTGGTCTGCACCAAATAAATATCCACCCCCACCAGAACCAATTATAAAACAGGAAACAGCTCTACAATTGACTGGATCATACCTTCAAATCCCACCAGAGTGCCAGCCTCTGGTGTTCTCCCTGACGTAATTAGTTACCACTGTGCTGTGTTGTGTCACTGGTCAGCCATAGACCTTAAATCGACCCCAAACTACATCTACACAAGACAATTAAGTAAAGCAAACGTAGAAGAACTCTCTCATGCATTCACATCAGCTGACTGGTCCTTCACGTGTAATATTAAAAACATAGAGCTTTCCTGAGATGATTTCATCAAAACTGTAAACGCCATCTGCGACTCCCACATCTCCATAAAGAAGATTAGAGTCTGTGGGAGATCTAGCGAGTGGATCATTCCAGATCTCTTCAAACTCATGCGGAGTAGAGACGTGGCCTGGACTAGGTACAGGAAATCACCCATTCTCTTCCAAGAGTATAAAACACTCTGCAACAGATGCAAGTCAGTGGTTCATGCTGCAAAAATCAACCAGCAACAGCCAACTATACAACAGAGCAAATTCCAAACAGCTCTGGGGGATACAACTCCCTCTTGGGTAAAGACAAAGTGCGTGCAGATTACTGCACCCTGGAAAGATATCGAATATGCACTTACTGACCTATATGATTTGGTATGTATTTTATTTGCAGCCCTGGGAAAATCCATTCCTTTATGAAACTTTTCCAGAATTACCATGGGAGTTTTGAAAGTATGGAGCCAGCTAAAATACCATTCGAAATTTTCAAATATATTTTACTATCTCCAACTTTTTTCGACTGATGAATATTTTCGACCAGCCCAAATGGACTTAACATTCCGGGGTTGGCACTAGTTTGGTATACACTTCATATTTCAAGTACTTACAACAACAGGCATTACTTCCTTTGAAATCTTGCAGAGGGAGTATGGATTACCACATAGGGATAATTTCCGACATCTCTATCTGTGGGCCTACATACAAAGCCAAAACCCAGAAAGGATGAAACTGCCTCAACCAAAACCACCTTTACTACAATTGTTAACTGATACTATACAAGTTAACGTGGGGGGCCTCGTTATTGAGTAATTATATTGTATACTACGTGATGCCTTAGGTGACATGACAACAACAGTTTTAAATAAATGGAATGCCGAACTAGATCTAGCAGTTTCAATGAATGACTGGTTAAAGTATACTTTAACAGCAATAAAAGTTGCACAGTCCTCATTGTGGTGGGAATACGTCTGGAAATGCTGCGACAGGTATTTCAGATCACCTGTTATATTAATTTAAATATATGCCTGCCAACTATGGCCATTGTTGGAGGGGTTGTAAATGCAAAGTGGTGGATGTAGGACATATTTTCTGGCTCTGCCCTTTACTGACACCATATTGGTGTGCATTGCAAGTAGAGCTACAGGACTGCCTGAGAGAATCCCTAGAATTGGCTGCAGAGATGGTGTTACTATCGATAATGCCAAACGGGGGAAAACCCTCTTACCCATATATTTAGTTGAGGCTAAAAAAGCAATCACTCGTACGTGGATGTCCCCGACCATTCCTATTGTGGTAGAATGGAGAGTGACTGCATTGCATATTTACCAGTTAGAAATACTTACGGCTGCTATACATGATCATACTAAATCTTTTACTGTAAAATGGCACAAATGGATATGGTACATGGCTCAAATAGATCCTGGCTTTGTCCTTGAAGGTTGTTTTGTGGCTCTGGGGAGGGATAAGGATGAACTCAACTTGTGACCCCAGCGATGGTTGGTTCTCAAATTATAGTGCTGTAAAACTGTCTTTTTCTTTTCTTCAATTCCGAGCTTAAATTTAAAGTTTTCCTTTAGAAGATGTTGCACTTGAATTCTTTGCCTGAAAACCCAGTGTACATAATGTAGGTGTATACACCGTATATTAATGTTATCTGGAATGTGACTGCTTGTGTGTCTCACAAGACTTACTCAATAAAAAATATATTAAAAAAAAAAAAAAAAAGTGCGAGGAGATCACACTTCTGGCGGAAGGAAAACTAACAAACAACCCAAGTTGCGTAACATCCCCACAACCTTTTTTTCTGTATACCTCTCTAGTTTTTAGGCATGAACAATGATTCCATCTGTTGCATTCCCCTAATTTCATCTTAATTTAAATATAAATGAAGTTGCTGCACTCGGTTTTGTCCTGGTGTGAAAACCTGTTTGACTCCATTGCAGAGGTCATGACCTTACTCTTGCAGGGCATTATGGTAGCTGACTGGCATCTGCACAAGCCAGTAGAAGTTACACTCACAGTCATTTCTGTTACATGTCTTGTGAAGTTCCTGTGTTCTCTAAAAGCATGTTTTTTTTCTAACTGGGATACACTTTATTACAGAAAACTGCAGGGCATGTACTATAACTTGAAAAGTTTCATGGCCAGCTTAGGACAAGAGCATAGGGACTACAGAGGACAGCAGCAGCACTGACTGATACAGCAGAACTACTGCAGGCTTTAGTTCTAAAACATCATACAATTCCAGAATGCCTTACAGGAGTAGGGTCGTGAACTTTGCAGTGGAGTCAATCAGGTTTTCACACCAGACTCTAGTAACTTCTTTTACATTTAATGCTGATGAAATTAGGAGGGGGCAGTAGAAGCAGTTATTGTTCATGCATACATATTTTATGCATCATACATAAACTGATAAAAGGCTGAGGGGACCTTCCCTTTAATGTTGAGCATGTGTTTCTCACAATTTCTGCATTTATAGGCCCCAATATCAGTCATGGTATGCTCACTCCTTGCCAATGGTTACCTAATTATTGGATCTCCAGTATGAATACTGTAGTGTGCTAATACTAGGTCAAGTAATGCATTGCCCCTTGTAGGTACTTTAATGTATTGTTTAAGCCTTGTTTCAGTTAATACATTTACTGTAGTAGTTTTTTTCCCATAAATGGTTGCTTCTTCAGTTTGCCAGTCAGCATCAGGGAAATTAATATCACCCACCACTAAGCATTTGGCTCTATTGGCAAAGTGTGTAATTTCGTTAAAAAGTGCTAGTGTGCAATTGATATCTTTTTTCAGGATCTGTAACAGACACCCAATATTAGTGGTCCAGCATTTGATTGTAACTGATATACCCATAAAGTCTCAAGGTTATGACCTGTGTTTATTTCATCTTCAGTTAACCATTTCAGGTTATTTTTATGTATAGTGCAACCCCACCTCTCTTTCGTGCTTCCCTGTCTTTCCTTATTAAGTTATATCCTACAATGTTTTCCCCCATATATCTACTTAATTGAACTATGTTTCTGGGACTGCAGTCACATCGGTGACTCATCCATAGTTATGTTTCGGCTACTCAAGTTTATCTGTGAGACTTCTTGCATTTAGTGTAAATACTTACGAACATACGAAAATGTCAGCAGAACAGGCCTCACGGTCTGTCGAGTCTGCTGAATTGCGCAGCTAGCCCCTCAGTTTGAAGCTGCCCCACCCACCCCTCCCCTTTTCATAATTACCTCCCCCACTCTGTCCCATCCCTTCTTAAACCGCTCACTGCAACAGGCTACTACCTCCTCAGGCAGGGTATTCCACTTTTCCAGCACCTCTGTGAAATAATGTCTTTGACTTCCTCCTGAATCTGCCCCCCACTCTCAGCTGGTGCCCCCTCGTGACCCTCCCCTTCTCATCTGGAAAACCCCTTCTAGTCTAGTCTTGTTAATTCCCGTGAAGTATTTAAAGGTTTCTATCATGTCCCCCCATCCCTCCTCTCCACCAGGGAATACATGTTCAGCTCACACAGCCTCTCGTAGGAGTATCCCTCTAATCCCTGGATCATCTTTGTCACCCTCCTCTGTACACCCTCCAAAAATCTGAAGTCCTTCTTCAGGAATGGGCGCCAGTATTGCACGCAGTATTCCAGGTGCGGCCTGACCAGTGACCTGTACAGGGGCAGGATCACCTCCCTGTTCCTTGAGGAGATTCCCCTCGCTATGCACCCCAGAATCCTGTTTGCTTTTGCTGCCGCCTTTCCACACTACGATTAGTTGTTCATACTCCCCGTTAGCACCCCTAGATTCTTTTCTTCCTCGGTGCATTCCAGCTGTACCCCCCACCCTAGCTGGTAGCTCCTCCCCTCTTTATTAGCCCCAAAGCACAGTACCTTGCACTTTTTGGCATTAAACCCCAACTGCCATGCATCTGACCACTCCTGTAGCTTGGTTAGGTCCTCCTGCAGCCCCTTCCACCCTTCGGAGTCATCTACCACAGCTCCTATCTTTGTGTCATCTGCAAAGAGACTGATCTTACTTCGGACCCCATAAGAGCTATCAGCTGTGAATATCCTGAACAACACCAGTTCTAGTACAGATCCTGCAGCACCCCCTTGTCACATCCCTCGGAGACGAGGGTTCCCCACCCACCACCACCCTTTGCTGCCTTCCCTTCAGCCAATTGGTGATCCAATTAACCATCTTTGTTCCTACCCCTATATATTCCAGCTCCCCCCCACCAAGTCTCTCATGTGGCATGGAATCAAAGGCCTTGCTGCAGTCCAAACACAGGACATCCACCACACGGCCTTTATCCAGTTCCCTTGTCACTCAGTCATAATACTCAATCAGGTTTGTCTGGCAGGATCTACCCGAGACAAACCCATGCTGCCGACTGTCCTGGAGACCATTATTCTCCAAGAAAGTCACCAGCCTCTCTTTTAGAATCATCTCCATGAGTTTTCCCTCAATTGATGTGAGGCTCACTGGCCTATAGTTGCTAGGTTCGTCCTTAGGACCACTTTTGTGTATGGGCACCACATGGGCCATCCTCCAGTCCTGTGGTACGCATCCTGTGTCCAAGGAGGTATTGAACAGGTCAGCCAGTGGTCCTGCTAGAAACTCCATTAGTTCCTTGATTACCCTTGAGGGAATACCGTCTGGACCCGGTGCCTTACCCCTCTCAGTGCCCTTAATCCTTCCAGCACCCTATCCTCTGTAATCCCTGTATCAGTCACTCCCTCCCCCTGCCCACTCCTCCTCTACCAGTAAGTGTCTGCCCCCCTTCCCCTCCTGCGTGAACACTGAGCAGAAGTAATTGTGAAGTGCCTCTGCCTGGTCCACCCCCTTCTCCACCCAGCCCCCGTCCTTCCTAATCCTCATGATCTGATACTTGTTTTTCCGTCTTTCGCCGATGTATCTGAAGAAGTCCTTTTCTCCATTCTTAATGCCTTGTGCCAATCTCAGTTCTCTGGAAGCCTTGGCTGCTCTGTCCAGCCTGGTGACCTTCCTGGACTTCTTCACACACATATCTCCCTGTTATCTCCCCCCCCCCCCATTTCTTGAGTCTCCGAAATGCCTTTCTTTTGGCCCTCACCCCTTCCATGACCTCCTGTGTTAGCCAGCTGGGTTTCTTTGCTCTTCCCTTCTTACTCCTTGTTCTTGCACATGTTCCTGTCGTCTCCACCAGCCCTTCCCTAATAATCCCCCGTTTTTGGCTGGCATCCATATGTGGTTGAATTCCTGCCAGATGCCTGCCTAAGATTTCCCCCATCCTTTTAAAGCCCACCCCACTTAAAGTCAATCACCCCTGTCCCTGTACCACCTGTTTCCCTACCCATGTTGAGCGTGAACCACACTTTGTGATGGTCACTCCCAGCCAGAGGGTCCGCCACCTCCACATCCCCTACAGCCTCCCCATTAGATAGAACCAGGTCCAGGGTCCTGTCCAATCTGGTTGACTCATGGAACAACTGTACCAGGAAGCTTTCCTGAAATGCCTTCAAAATGACCTGCTCCTTTGCACTCATGGTGGTTGGGATGCTCCACTCCGCCCCCGGTAGGAAGAAGTCCCCCATCATCACAGCGTTCCCTTTCCTACAGACTCTCCTGGTTTGATCAGCTAGCTCCCTATCCAGATCACCCCCTTGGACTGGAAACCTATACACCACCCCCAACTGCACTGTCCTATTGAGTCGCAAAACAGCATACTTTTATATATTATATAGGAAGCAGTATAGCGCAGTGGTCTAAGGCGCTGAGCTGCAAATCTGGTGACAGTCAGCAGACCAGATCTGGGTTTGAATCCCACAGCTTCCACTTGCATACTGTGTGACCCTGAGCAAGTCACTTAACTTCCTTGTGCTCCCAGGTCACTCCTGTAAAAAAGCTTTCAGCTTAGTGTGCTATTCCTGGTTAAACAACTAAAAAATAAGCATTTGTCAATGCCGAATGTTGGCTTGCTGCCATTGGGAGTGCAGGAGTTAGAGAGATGCAGCATAGGAATGGCAGTCAAGTAGTGAACTGATGCCAACCCACCCCCACCCCGCAGAGAGTGACAGGCATCAGGGTGTCCCTTTGGGTGTTTGGTAGTGCAGTACAGGAAAACATGCTGGGCAGGATGTGAAAAATGACAGCTGCACAGTTCATAAGAGGGTGTAAAAAAAAAAAAAAAAAAAATGCCAGTGTTGAAAATGTGGCATACAAATATACGAGAAATGTGTGGAGTTACAAGGGTGCGTGGGGAATATGCAACGCACTCTTGCTACACTGCCATTTTATGGGCGTTCGATACCAAATTTTCAACATAGGCATTTTAGCACCTCTGCTCATGTACAGTGTCACTGTCATTTCCTCAAAGTGTCCCAGGAAGTGATTTTGCATAGCGTCCACGCTATTCTGCGCTGGAAGTGCGAAAACACATTTTGGGCAGGGTATGTGAAATGACGGCTGTACTGTTCATCAGGAGGTGTGGAAAATGGCAGTGGTGAAAATCCAGAGTGAAAATATCATGAATGCATGACGGTACGATCGTGCGTGCAATCTGCCAACGCACGCTCATAACACAGTCATTTTATGGAGTATCAGCATCAAATTTTCAACATAGGCATTTTAGGACCTCTGCTCATGAACTGTGTCACTGTCATTTTCATAATCTGGCCCAAACACTGATTTCCCGCAGCGACTGCGCTATTGTGCGCCAGAAGTGCGGAAACACATTTCGGGCAGGATGTGAGAAATGACAGCTGTACTGTTCACAAGGAGGTTTACAAAAATGCCATTGCTGAAAATCCGGCGTTGAAATATTGGGAATGTGCTAAGTTACGAGCCTGCGCAGCAACTGCGCAATGCACGCTCGTAAAACAGGTATTTGTTGGAATTTTCCCACCAAATTTGGAACGTAGGCTTTTTGAGAGGCCGCCTCATGAACACTGGCACTGTCATTTTGTTAATGGGTCCCGAAAGGTGATTTCACGCAATGACTGCAAAATCACCTTTTGAGGCTGATTAATGCCATGACAGTGATAGAATTCATGAGGAGGGCCCCCAAAAACCCCATGTTGAAAATTTGGTGCCAAAACTCCAAGAAATGCCTGAGATATGCAGCAAAGTTGAAAAAAACCCAATTCACTCCATTATAATGCTTACTGGCATTTCCTCAGTTTGCATTCGGCTTTGAAGAGTGCAGACGTGTTCCCGGTCCACGGAAGATCGCCGCTACCGGACTCCGAGGCAAGTATGGGGTGGGGGTGAGGGAGGCAGGGTGCGAGTGGGTGGGTGCGGGTGGGGAGGGGGCATCGAGACTGCGAGGACGTTTTTTCACAGGGGAAAAAGGGAAACCATCGGGGACAGTTTTCGTGTTGTAAGGCATTTGGCACGCTGGGGTGGGCTCCAGTGTGCCACCTAACTGGTTTTTTTTTTTTTGGGGTGCTGTAGCCGACGGGGATTGGGCACTGCTGGCAAACAAAGAAAGGGGCGTGAGCCGAGGGGATTGGGCACCCCCAGGCATTCAACAATTGGTGATGCCACGGGGAGTGGGCCTCTGTTGGTGTACAAAGATGGCGGTACGTTAAGGGGGATTGGGCACCCCTCGGCAGTTCAACATTTGGGAGGGGTTTGCCGATGGGGAGGGCTCTGTCGGCACAGTAACACAGTGGGGTTACCGACGGGGATTGGGCACCCTGATGTCACCAGGCCCGAGCCGCCACTGACCATGCTTTCAATATAGCACGGTAAGCTTTTGCTCGGATTGCAGCGGACTTTGCTTAGATGTGCTCACCCCATTATACATGCATGGTGTGGCGCCGCATGCAGGCTGATTAGGAATGAGGGACGACTCTACTGATGCATGCTCTGCATTCACCCAACAGCGCAGCGCCCCAAACCTCATTACTATTAAGATGTTGCTTGCGCAAGCGCAAGCCAACATAAGAAAAATATTGTTTTTAGTTTTTCTTGTGTTCTTGTCTAGTGTTTATCACCTTCCTTGATGATAACACTCTTTAGTGGATAGAATATACCCCCAGTCCCTCACAGTCATTTAGTCTAAAGGCTGACTTGCTGTGTTTGCAAATCTTTCACCTCAAATTCTGCTCCCACTTCTGTTTAAGTGGAGTACATTAGAAGAGTATAAAGAAAAGTTTGTAACTCTTTATTTTTTTGAGAATTTTTTTTTTATTGCGGTTTTAACACAAACACAATATTAAAGGAAAACACTGGTCATCTCCCAGAATGCAGCACCTGTTGCAGAAAAGCCCGATTAGGGCTCTTATCAACAAAGAACATTTTAAAATACCAAATATTTTATTTCATGTCAGAAGAACCAGACTACCGTCATGACGGCAGACAAGCCAGTGCCATCTTGTGTACATAAAACAGCTTCCTGTGTGTGGGTTATGCTAATATGCTAATAAGTGCTACAGACTCTGCCATTATGGTCATGGGCTACTCAGCTGACATAATGGTTGGCGTGGTTCTTTTAAAATTAAAAACATCTTACATGTACTTAAAAAATGTATTTTGTTGATTTAAAAAAAAAAAAAAAACCCTACTCAGACTTTTGTGCAGCAGCTGAGGCACTTTGGAAAATAACCAGTGTTTTCCTTTAACCAACAACATGCATCACATTGCTACCTGTTATATATGCCATTTATATATTGTCGGAAAATCGAAACATCGTGTCAAAATATTTACTAAAACTATTTAGTAAATTCATTTAATAGATGTTTCATCTACAAATCAAGTGATATAATAATTTCATTATATAGGAACTATGTGACGTCACATGTTGATTATTGCTCACCATTTTGAGGTGGACTGAGAAATTAGAAAAAATGCAAAGATGGATGACAAAGTCAATAATAGGAATGGAAAGTAAAAGTTACGATGAATGACTAAAAACGACTAAAGAAAAAAATATGCAGTGAAGGCTTTTGATAACCTTGGAGTATATTGCAAATAGCTCTTTGTCAGGAATTAGTCGAGCACTGTTCAAAACACATGTCCATTTCACTTCTGATGTGAGAACTTGATGATGTGAGAATGCTGCTGGATTATTGAATGTTTGCACTTCTTAAAGCATGAAATGTAGTGGTTCCTAGTATTTAATTATATAGCAATACATGTAACTGTTTGGGATCCTACCCTTTGAAATCTAATTAAGATGGGTATTTGTGTTCCAGTTTAATTGATAAGATTCATAGGCTAATTAAGTGCTCATTTGGAGTAACCCATCAATCCTTGATCGAATTTCATATTTTTTTTTTCGTTTAACATTTTTATTGGATTGTACACATACAAAAACCTTTATACACATAACATTAACCAAAAGAAAAAGGAAAACAGGACAACATACAACTAGTGACAAAAACCAAAAAGAAACACTTGTACAGACATTATGCTTTTAATTTATATCACCTATTGAGACAGTAAGGAAAGAAAAAAAAACTAACAGCTCTACTAACTATTTACATTTGTCCACATCCTACCAAAATTTCATATATTTTGCTCCTTACAAATCATCTCACATTTTTCAGTCAGCATCTATAGTCACAATAAAATTCCATTCTCTCTTTCCTTTATGCCACCTTTCTCAATCTTAGTTTATTTTAGGTTAGGCTAGGGCCCTCCACCCCCACTTCCCCTCTTCATGCCCCCATCTGCAGGATCACCGCTTCTTCCATAGTTAATGCTGACAGAAGGGGGTTCCAGATAGAAATGAATGACTCTATCCTACCCTGAATTTGGTAGGCCCTTTTCTCCATTGCCAGGGCGCCAATGGTCATAGCACGCCATTGTTCAATAGAAGGGTCCTTTGCCGACACCCATGTATTAAAAATAGCTTGTCTAGCCTGTGATAACACAATCCTAATCCATTTTTTGTATGGGGCCCATTCTCCCCCACTTCTACGCCAAACAAGAGGTCAATCGGATGTAGGGGGATATCCACCCCCATGCTCCCCTTCAGATGCTGCACCACCTTTTTCCAGAAAATTTGCAGCCGTGGGCAAGTCCAGAAACAGTGCAGGTATGTGCCCCTCTGCTCTTGACATCTATTGCACATGTCTGATGCCTCTGGTTGATATTTATGCATTACTACCGGGGGGTAGAACAATCTATGAATGAACTTACAGGCCGATTCCTTATATTTATTCAACATCAGTAGGCCCATATGCATTTCGACCATAATTCCCCAGTTGAAGTCAGAAATTGAGAGCCCTAGGTCTCTCTCCCATCGCTGTTTCGTGCTCCTTGTCTTCACTCGTGAACTATCCCGAAATATGCGGGCCACCCCTCCAGTCATCCCTTTAGGATCTTCTCTAGCTTTACCAATCAAGACCTCTATCTGCTGTAATGGAAGTGGTTGGGGCCCACATTTCCTCAGCTTCTTATTGTAGTTTGTGGCCTGGAAAAACCTAAACATGTGATTGTTAGGGATCCCTCTGCTCTCCTTTAACTCCTGAAAGGAGCTTATGTTTACCCCATTAAGGAGATCCCCCTGCCCTATGTATCCCCCTATTATTCCATTCCTCGAAGCCTTGTTCTTCCAACCCAGGCTGTAAGAAAGGATTTCTGTTTAGTGGAAGGAGCAATGTCTCTATCTCTGTACCCCCTATCAGTTTCCTAATCTGCTCCCAGCCTTCTAGTGTCCAGGCTACCATCGGATTTGTTCGCCTCTGAGCCAAATAAGCTTTTTTCCCTCCTCTGGCTAAATATGCCGATAGTCTGCCCTGCCCTTCCATTTCTTCTAAATCTATCCAGCTGGCTACTTACGGCTTTGCCATCCAATCCTTAACCACTCTTACCTGTGTGGCCAGATAATAATTCTTTATATCTGGAAAATTTAGCCCTCCCTCTCTTATGTTCAGTTTTGGCCTGCTCAGACTGATCCTAGCCCTTTTCCCTTGCCACAGGAAGTCAGAGAATCCTCTCTCTAGCCTCTTGCTGTCTTTCTTGGTCAAGCCCATTGGAAGCATCTGCAGCAGGTATAGTATCCTTGGCAGCGCATTCATTTTCAACAGGTTCATGCGCCCAATCCAAGATATTGGTAACTCTCTCCATCTTTTCATATCTGCTATCATGCTATCTACCATCGGCCTATAATTCAACCCATATAATTCTGAGATATTCCGTCCAATGTTCACTCCCAGATATTTGAAACTTGACCTGACTTCCCGTAGGCCCCACCCCCTGCTTCCTCTTATTTTCCCCTTTACCACATACAATACCTCTAATTTGTCTAAGTTTACTTTATAGCCTGAAAATAGGGCAAATCTGTCTATCATGTCCAACATTAGAGGGATAGATCTCTCCGGATTACCCAGGTATAAAATCTTGTCATCCGCATATAACGACACTTTATTCTGTTGTCCTTCTGTCCCCACCATTCCCTCAACACTTGCATTCTGCCTTATGGCTATGGCCAGAGGCTCAATTGCGAGGTTGAACAGTAATGGGGAAAGCGGGCATCCCTGCCTTGTTCCCCTAGACAGACTAAAACACTGTGACAGCCCTCCATTAATTAGCACTGCTGCCTGCGGAGAGGTGTACAAAGCTCTCACCATGTCTACAAACCTTTCCCCCAAGCCAAACCTACTCAGAACCTCAAAGAGGTACTCCCATTCAATGTGGTCGAAAGCCTTCTCGGTGTCCAGCGCCAAAACCGCTGTCACTCCTGGACGCCGAGAAGAGCAATGAACCACATTGAGCACCTCTTTCACATTGTGATAGGAGTGTCTGCCCCTTACAAAGCCCGTCTGGTCTGGATGCACTACCCTCGGCATCAACCCTTCCAATCGACCAGTTAATACCTTGGCATAGATCTTAGCATCTACATTTAATAAGGATATAGGCCGGTATGCGGCACATTCCTGTGGGTCCCTTCCGTGTTTTGGAATGACACAGATCGTCGCCATCCCCATGGTGGGAGGAAGCAGGTTCCCTTTCCCTGGTTCCCGGAATACCTCTTAGAGTAAATACATCCACCATCTTTTGCCCCATTGCCTTATAAAACTCAGCAGGGAGCCCATCCTGTTCAGACGCCTTACCTACCTTCGTATCCTGAATAGCTCTGCTAATCTCTTCCTTAGAAATTTCTTTATCCAATTCCTCCCTCTGCTTCTCAGTAATTTTCTGGAGCTTAATCCCATTGAGAAACGTTCTCGCTTTATCTAGTTGGCCCTCACACTCACTTTCACATAGGGCCCGATAGAATTCCCTAAACCTTTCCCTAATGGCCTGAGGTTCTTTCAACAACGTTCCTCCCCCCCCCCCCATCTCTTGAATTCTCGTCACCCCCCTCCTACCTCTAATAAGGTTAACCAGCATGGGTCCAGGTTTATTACCCCACTCGTAAAACTTTTGCTTCACAAACCATGTCTGGCTCCTTGCCTGCTCAGCCAGCACACTATTAAGTGTCCCTCTTGCCGTTGCCAGCATCTGGGTACTCCCTTCATCTCCCCCCCCCCCCGCAACCCTATGTTCCAGCTCCTTGACCTGTTGGAAGAGCTCTTCATACGGTCTGTTCTGCTCCTTCCTGTATCCTGCCACATACCCTATAATAGCCCCTCTTAAGTAGGCTTCCTGCATCCCAGAAGACTTGTCTGGATGGCGCCAGTCTCTGTTGAGTTCTACATAGCTTCTCACTTGTTCTCTCAGAAAATTCAAACCTCCTTCCCCATCAGATATAGAGGGAACCTCCATGAGGCAGGCCTCGTCCCTACCAACCTCCATTTCTAATGTCATTGTTACCATGGCATGTTCCGAGACATGTACATCCCCCCGCCTCCCCTCCCGAAAGATCCATAATTGGGTCCGTGCAATTGAAATCACCCCTAATCGGCCCCTGAAATTGTTCCCTCGTTAACAGCTCTAGCAAGTTTCTATAAAACATTGGTTCAAAGACTGCAGGGGCATATACACTTCCAGATGTTACCTGGGTCCCATATAACCTTCCCTCCACAAACATATATCTCCCCTCCATTTTATCTTGTACCACTCTTAGGACCTTGAAAGGGAGGTGCTTATGTATCAGTATTGCTACCCCTCTCTTACAAGAAGAGAAAGGTGCAGCGTAGCACGCTCCCACCCAGTTCCTCACCAGTTTCTGGTGCTCTGAGGAGGTCAAATGCGTCTCCTGTAGTAGGGCCACCTGAACCTTTACTCTCTTAAGGGCTGTAATTATAGAAGTACGTTTAATCGGGGAAGAGGCGCCTCACACATTCCAAGAGGCTACCTTCACTTTCTGCTTTTGATCCATCTCACTACCAAACAAGCCTCTGCATCCCTCATACCTCTAAACATCCCTCTTACGTTCCTTATGTGTGTCATTTCTTTACATATTGTCTCTCTAGTGTGGACTTAACATATAACTTTTGAACAACATATGTAACAAAACATTTAAACTCCTCACCCCCCAACTTATATACAATGTGTATTTTTCCCCTCCCTTCCGAAACATACAGCATTCTTGCAAATAGTATGTTCTCCCCTCTATGGTTCGTTACAGGGCTTGATACAAAGAAAAATATTTCGATCAACCCCCCCGTTATGCACTTCTTCTAACCACCTGTCTCCTGCTCCATGCATTCTTTAATCGCACAGTACATCTCATCCATTTATTCCATCCTTTCTCCCCTTCCTTCACGACATGCTGATTTCCATCTCCATTCCCCTGCTTTTATTTTCACTGACTCTCCCCGTTGTCTGCAGCAACGTATCCCTTGTTGTTCCCCACTTCTCTCACACCCCAGCGCCTGCACTTTAGGTATCAGCACTCATATATTCTTTCATTCTCTCCTTCGTTCCTACTGGCAAGGCTGGGCCCCCCAAATCCAAACTAACGTGCAGGCTCTCCTCGCAGCATTCATACTCCCTCCCTCCCTTCCCCCTCCCCGGAGCGGTCACAAGTCACTCCCCCCTCCCCCTCCAGCCATCCTCCTTCTTCATATTCCCTCCTGAAAGTCCTTCAAGGTAGTCGCTGAATTGAGACCACATACCTTCCTTGCCTGGTCCACCAGGGCAGGCTGCATGAGTCAATATCAATGTGTAGGCCTCCCTCGCGACCATCCCTTCTCGTCTCTTTCCAACAGTGCCATTGGAACCAAAGCTGCATTAATGTCCATCGCCAACATCTCTGAATATGATACACATCAGTTCCACTCTCCCGATGTCCCTCCGAGAAGTTCCCTCCATGGGAAACGTTTCACCGTTGCATCAGCATGGGGGCGGGGGAGCTCAGGCCAACTGACCGCTCACACAGGGGAAACGCTCTGCAACCGCTCCTCTCTCGCCTCTCAGGTAGCATTCAAATAACTCAAGTCTTTTTGCTTTCTCAGCGTGCGTAGCATCGACTGCAACTCTGCTTGGAAAATGAGAGTTCCTCAACTATTTACAGGATTATAATATTTGGCCTCTCCCTGCAGCCCCTGCCACCTCCCTTCCATCGTTTTTTTTAATCGCAATCACCCGATCTTCTTCTGCAGCTCCTTCACAAACTTGTGTGCTTTTTCAGCTTCCTAGAAGCTATACGTTGCCCCCTCATGTTTAATCTTCACGGTGGCCGGGAAGACCATATACCACTCCACCTTTAAACCTTGGCAAGCGGCTATCGCTTCATTAAATTCCCTTCTCATCTTCCCAACCCTCGCAGAATGATCCTGGGACATATACAATTGCACACCTTCATATTTCAACTCAGGCAGAGCTCTATATGCTTTCCATATTTCCTGCCTATCTTGGAAATTATGGAACCGGAATATCACTTGCCTCGGGGGTACCCCACTCTGGGGCCGTGGCTGAACTGCTCGATGGGCCCTTTCTAACTTATAGCTCCCGCCTTTGGGTTTCAGGCCCATGAGCGCTGGCAAAATTTTCGCACAGAACCCCAGGATGTCTGTGCCTTCCCTGCCTTCGGGGAGACCTCGAAGTCGCAAGTTGGACCTTCGCTGATAGTTCTCCTGGTAGTCTAGTACCTCTCTCATGTCCTGAATTTGTTTCTCTAATTCTTCGACCCTCTTTTCCAAAGGGTGCAGTGTGTCCTCCGAGGCCGAGACGCGGCCCTCCATCTCCTCCATCCGTTCGTGCTGCCTTTCTGTTTGCGCCCTCATTAAAACGGCCTTCCTTCGATCTTATTCTCCAGTCTCTCTAGCTGCGGAGATAGGGCTTCCATTAATTGATCCTTCAGTTCTCTGCCTATCGCTGCCATTTCTGCAGCCGAAATTGAGATGGGGCCTATGCTGTATGTCTGTCCCACAGCCGGGTTTTTTTTTATTGCTTTTAGCTCCCGATCACTGCGATTTACCCGCCGACGACACAATAAACTCATCCATGCCGTATTCAGATATTACTAGATCTATTACTGATGTTAGATTTATTAAGGATTTCGGTGGATTTTCGACTTACATTCACCGGGTTTGAGCTGGAACAAGGCACGCCCTCATTCATGCAGCGGTCACGTGACTTCGATCAATTTCATTTAATCTTTAGTACCTGGCCAGTGTACCTTGGTATTATGCATAAGGTTGCACAAGTTCACTTTTTATATCGTATTAATTTTAACTGATATAATTGTATGATGTGAATATAAAAAGGTGAAGGTAAATGTTCAGATTACTCTGATGAAGCAAGGGGGTGCCCTTGTGAAACGTTACTCCATTTTTTTGCTTCTGTTTTATTGGTCTTGTGCTGCAGTATTTAATAAATAGATGGTTATTTGACATTTATCCAGCTTGTGTGATCGCTTTGTAGTGGGTTCTTATTTGTTTTCTCTGAATTTATGATGAACGACTGAACACATTAAAAGTTGGTAACCAGGAGACGCACACTGAGCCAAGGCTCAATTCCAGGTGTGACCCGGGGGAAAGGGTAAGAGGAGAACAATACATACATAAATGAGAAGCAGGCAGATTAACAGTGTGTCCCAGGCAGGTTACAATAAGCCTGAGTAAAAGACAGGTACAGTATAACAGCGAAATTACAGTGAGGCAGGGGGGTTACATATGTGCCTGTGGAGGTATCCATCAATATTAACATTGTATGGCAGAAAACTACAATCAAGAGATGAAGGAAAACAACTAACGTATACAGCACAAGCTAGGTAACAGTAGGTAACTTGAAAAAAACATAATTGAAATAAAAATAGGAGAAAATACAAGGGGTGGACGTAGGGTAGACACAAGCTGAGGCAAAAGCATAAGACAGACTGGGAGCATAAGGCAGACTAGGTGTATTTAAGGATCTGACATGCAAACTTCAATTGGCCATAATTATCTGGGGCAAAGGAGGTTAGTCAGGATGATGGCAAGAGCAGGGGGGATGGGGTGCAGTAGAGTGAACATTTGAGGTTTAGCAAGGGAAGCAAACGGAGAGAGGTGGGAAGAGAATTCCATAAATGTGGGAAGAAAGAGAAAGCAGCTGTACCAGAGTTCGAATGAGGGCGGGGGAGGGCGAATGAGCGAGGATCACGTGAGCGGAGGGGGTAGGCTGTGAGGGGGGAGAGGGATCAAAGGGAGGCAAGGTAGGGGGAAGCGAGCAGAACCAGATTTGGCAAAGGTGATGGAGATGTGATGGCATCGGTGAGAGGACAAGGAAGGGAGAGATAAAGAGGAGTAGAGGGACCAGTGGTGAGTCCTGAAAGGAGCACTCAAGGTGACATGACAGAATACGCTGAAGAGTTCATTCAGTCTAGAAAGGGTAGAAGCAGACCTATAAACAACATCTGCGTAATCGAATAGCGGTAGAATTGAGACTTAAGAGGTAGAAACATTACATTTATACACATTACATGGAAGAAGGATCAGGAGAAGATTTGCTATTCATGTATAGGGTTAGCCAGGACAAACATTGGATGGTATGAATATGCAACTAAAACAAAGCAATATTACAAGAGGTCATAGTAAACGAATCAAGTCACGTACATTTAAAACAAATAGGAGGAAACCGTGTTATTCCCAGAGGACTGTCGGAATTTGGAATGGCTTGCCTACAGATGTAGCACAGAGTGACACTTTTTTTTTTTAAAACTTTATTTTTATTGTTTTGACATAAATGTGTGTTTATATTCACTAACAGTCGATATAATAGATGTCCCTTTAATACAGCCGGGAGGGTGCCACTTCTCCTTAATATATTCAAAGATCCCATCGAATGTTATAAGATACAGCACTGGGAGGCATATCCAGCATATGAAAAAATCAATTACTGTGTTTCAAAAAAAGGCTGTTTTATTGAGCCCATGAGCTGCATGTGGATAAGAAAAATATTGTCCCAAGTCCAAGGGCCATAATGACTTCCCTCCTTTGAGGGATCAAACTCGTCCACCATGCAAAACAAAGTAAATGCACAAAAAGTGCAAAAATCTGATAGTAAGGCATACCAAATTCTACTTACAGTTAGATTCCCAGAGCACAGAGTTACTATAAAAGTAAAAAGGCACAGTGCTGTAAATATAACAAGGAGCTTATAACTGGCTACTCCACCAAAGAAACGGAATTTAAAGAAAAGGTATTTTTAATTTCAAATGTTAACAAGCCACAAGTGGACAAGAATCACTGGGCCAGATATTCAAAGCTTTGCGCGGTCCGCAAACAGTTTGCGTGGGATTAGCGCGGGTCTGCTATATGCAAAAGACGAACTAGCACGCGCAAACAGCAGTAGCGCCGGGCAAACCATAATGATATGCAAGGAGCATAGTGAACATGAATACAGGCGCTATGAGATATTCAGTGACTAACGCCATGCTAAGGTGTTTAGCACGACCTATAGCGTGGTACATATTACTGCCCAGGAAAAGCTGGTCTTAACCCTGGGCAAACAGCTTTTTACGTCATTGGTGCATTGTGCGGCTTGCGCTACCCTAACATATGAGTATGACACTTAGAAACTGCCAGACATGGAGGACACATGCTGCTCACTGATGGCACCACCATGATGCCAACAGCTGCCACCAGTCCCAGCCAAGCACAGACAGTAAGGGGTGATCTGACCCACAGGGGACATCATGGTAGTGTGGCCGTATAGCACACACCTGCAGACCATACGTCTGTGGTGCCTAACAGATGCCAGCACACACATGCAGCACTGTGGGCATGGTGGCCATTGAGGGGAAGGTGAACGGTTCGCCAGACCTCACTGCATCCCAGGTATGGCCACAAGGCTGGGACACATCACGCAGTGCACATGGGTCAGTAGTGGGAATACGCCACCACCTGTGTGCCTGTCGGATCTTACATGCCCCCCAGCCACATACCACACAACTGTACAGATGCCACAGCGCACACAGCCGGCCATGTATATGTCACTGTGTGCATCCCATGCCACAGGTGCAGCATCTGTGGATCACACAACAGCGTAACAGTACTGTCCACTGTCAGTAATTACCTGCAAGCTGGGCCTGTCACTGTGTACAGTGCAGTGGTCATCACTGCCCTACATACCATAGGCATTGCTGTGTCCCTCACAACCAGCCCCCTTGCTACTGTAGTGTCTGCTGTGCACTGTGGCATGGACCTACAGTGTGATGGTTGCATGCAACACCACCACCACCTGTGCCTATGCTGTGTTGTCCCCTGGGGTATGTTATGCTATGCTGTGCTGTACTGTTCACATGTAGCCTGCAGCTATCATCATGCACTGCCTGACTGACCTATAGGTGGAGCTGTGGGACCCTGCAGTAACGCTGGGTAAACTGCTTGCAAATCAGGGCATAATGAGATGCTATATGGCAAAGTTTAGCACCGGGCTAACGTGTTTGCACCGGGTAAACAGCTTAGCTCCGCGCTAAAGGTTTGGGGAATAATATACAGTTTAGATTGCTGTTCTTTCCCATCTGCTGCTGCCTGCAGCTGTAGTGGGTCCACGCTTTTGCTGGCACACACATTGGCCACATTGTTCACCTCTACCTACCCTCACGTTGCTGTGCACTGTGTTGTTGTTGTGGTTTGCACTTCCTGGTTGCTATATTCAGTGCTGTCTTATTCCAGGGCAACATTTTCCCTGCATTCCCAGCCCAGTTTGCATGGCCTGATTCCCATGCTATATGCAGTAGCTGTTTGCCCCGGGCTATTCCTTTTGAATATAGCTTGCTTTGTGCCCAGGGCTATGTTTGCCCGCCGGGCAGTGTTAACTTCGCCCAGGGGCAAAGTTTTGAATATCTGGCCCACTGTGTCTGTTATTTTACAGGACTCAGTAAGCGATAACTGGGAGAGGAATATGCAGGTAGCCCAAATTAAATCAAAGGCTATATGTCCAACTGAAGAAGTAACTCCTTGTCTTAAAATTGGTAGGGCTTAACTGATTCCCCCTCCCTGAAACTTATTCAAACCTATACCTTTTGAACAAAAAGGAAAAGTTCAGCTAGCAGATAAATCCTCCGACGAATCCAATTCCTCTTGTTGTAATGATTACTGGTGAGAAGGAGCACTCTTTTGGCACCACTTTGCGGCGCCGCTCGGATCAGAAAAAATATATACTCGACTCCAGTGGACTGTTTGAAGGCGGGCTGGAAAAAACAGCCCATGCAAGATTCCAGCTTCCTGTTGTAATGCTCCGGTTCCGACAAACTTCTTTCTCTTCTCCCTTGTGGTGTACCCCAAATCCGGAAACATTTTCACTTGTTGACCCTTTAGTTAATAGGGTTTTCTTCAGTCTGGCTTGGGCCAGTAGACAGTCTTTGGACCCTACGCTGTCTGTCACTATCACCACTGTTCTAGGTGGCTCTGAATCTTCTATTCAGCCTCAGGGAGTTACTCTGTGGGCCTTCTGAAAATGTTGTACAGCAGGTGTCATCTTCTCTCCCAGTTGCTGCACTAGCCAGTCCTGGAGAAATAACATGAGGTGATCGCCTTCACGCCTTCCTGTAATACTAGGATTCATACTAGGAATTTGAAGATGTACAGAAGGCTGGAGCCCATGTAAGTACATCTCCAGAATGCTGGTAAACATTTATGCTCAGTTAAGCAAATATTTATCAAGATTTGTTTTATAAATGTGTCTAGGTTATTTGTTTCTGAAATGAACTTGAGTAAGGCATTCCATAATGGAGTGATTCTCTGAGTATAGAAATAACATCTGATATCTGTCCTAGGGTACGTTAATGATAGCTGATATTTGTGACTTCTCAAATTACATTCCCTAATGTTAAAGGCTAATCCAAGTTGAACCATGAGCTCAGCGTCTTTGGAAATATTGAACATCAACAGACGGTCACCCCCTTTTCCTTCTTTGCTCCAGTGAGTACAGGCCTAATTCCCTCAATCTTTCTTCATAGCTTTTGTTTTGCATATTGTCTATAAACTTTGTGATTCTATGTTGAACCCCCTTCAAGGCATTGATATCTCTGCTAAAATGGGGATTCCAGAGTTGAGAAAGATAATCCAGATGAGGACATACATATGCTCTGTACAGTGGCAAAATCCATCATCTATTCCTGGAAGCAAAGGATCTTCAAACAACATGAAGTCTTGCTATATTATGACAAGTGCAGTTTGTCCCACCACTAGAACTGCTCCGGAGGCGAAAGAGTTAACTTCCATGCAGAGCATGGAGCTTAGAGCGCGAGCTCGGTTAAGAAGCTCTGTTAGGGTGGTTTCAAACCGAAACCGTCAGATTCTTTACTCCGCCTCACTGAACAGTCGCTCCGGAGATTCCTCCCTCCTGTTGCTCGGTTCATTTCCTTGGTTTAAAACGCTATTGATCGGTTGATTTTAACCGCGATTTATTTTATTTTAACTGCAAACCGATCGGTTCAAGCTCTGTCTATGGTATTGTAAGTAATAGATAGGTTTTTCTGTGTGGAACTTGTAAATTGTTATCGGTTCGGTTTGAACCGATCGACTTGTACTTAAACTTGGTTTTAAAGCCTTTTAAGGCTTGTAAGAGTGCGGTTCCCGGTTCTTATCGGTTCTAAAAAAAACGGATTTCATTACGTTTTTTTCCACGACCCGTGACACGGTTGGAACCGATAAGGGTGTCTTGCCTGGCACTGCCATTAAAAGGGTAAGTTTGTTGGTTAGGCTGGCATCATGTCTGAGAAACCCAAAAGAAAAAACGGGCCCACTGGGTTTCAGCACTGTAGTGTCTGTGGGGAAGCCTTTGCCAAGGCTGACCCACACACTACACGTGTCTATTGTCTGGGGTTTGACCACCTCAATTCAGACTGCCAGATTTGTAAAAATTTCCCTGCAGCCACCCTGGACAAGAGAGTGGGCAGGCTCAGGGAGCGAGAGGCCAAAAAGTCCGCTGGCTCAGATGGCCAGCCTGGTTCGGTGCCATCTGAACCGGAGGGAGTGCCCTCTGACCAGGGCGAGACTTCCTCAGGCAAATGAAAAGCTGGCTCTGAGGAGCCAGTTCCAGCAAAGAAAACTAAAAAATCAGCAGGTTTGGAGTCCAAAATTCCTTCTCCAACTGCTGCAGAGATAGTCAGGGCAATACAGATTGTCCAGTGTCTGTCCCCGGTTCCCTCTGAACTGCCACTATCTGGCAAAAGGTCGGTTCAGTCGGTTCCACCGGTTCAGGAATAAGATATAGAAGAGTTTTATGAACCAGAGGAGGGGGAGGAGGATTATGATCAGTGTGAATGTGACTTTGAAAGTCTGGATGTGCCCATTGAACCGGACATCTCCCCAGACAGACCTTTAGGTGAATCTCCCGCTAGGCTATCTGAGTCCCCTTCTCATTTTTTGTTTTATAAAAAAGTTGCTGAGACCCTCTAGCTTCCCTTAGAGGAGGCTTTGGATGAGCAAGAGGAGCCTGACTATGTAGAGATGATGGATATCCCAGAATCCAGGAGATTGTCCATCCCTTTGCATAAATCTTTTAGGAAACAAACAATAAAAATTTTAAAAGCTCCTAATTCTGTGCCTCCTGTAGATAAAAAGATGGACAGGAGGTACACTTGTCAGGTCCTGATACAGATTTTCTTTCACAGCAATGCAGTCATGTTAGTAGTTCAGGCTGCAGCCTGTGATAAAGCTAATATTCCTGGCTTTCACATCCTCCTGACAAGGACTCCAGGAAGATTGATGCCATGGCCAAAAACAATACATGGCAGCATCCTTGGGACTCAGACAAGCAAACTATATGGCTTATGTTGCAAGATACCAGAAATCTAGATGGGATACTGTCATGGCCTTAGCTAAACAGGTCCCTGGCCAGCTCGCAGAGGAGCTGGAGCAGGTGGCTCTTGATGGTATTGAGGCATCTAAGGTGCAATTCCATGCTCCGTGGATTCTAATGATGTATCCTCTAGAGTCATGGCTACATCTGTGGCTTTTTCGGAGATTGGCCTGGCTCAGGTGTACTACTTTGTCACAGGATACCCAGTCTAAGGCTATGGATTTTCCTGTGGTGGGAAATTCTCTGTTTGGGAGCAGACAGAGAATTACATAAGAAAAATGGATGAATATAGAACCACTTATAGGAGTGCACAAGCCAGGAATGGCAAGCCACTCCTCAGAGGCAGCCCCCAGGGTAGGGGCAGCCTTTCACAGGCCTTTACCAGACCCAGGCCTCCTCCTCTTCAGCCTATGTTCAGAGGGGTTCTTCAGAGGGAGAGGCAGACAGGGCAGAGCAGGCCTGCTCCCACCCCCAGCCTAAAGCCCCTGCCAAACAGGCACCCTGATGGGATGCCCAGGGTCGGCTCTCCATTATCTGTAGGGGCAGGCTGGCTTACTCGTCCCAGGACTGGGAGTCTTTAACATCAGACAGGTGGGTCCTGGAAGTAGTGAGCCAGGGTCTGGTCTCAGCTTCAAAAATTTCCAAAGATGAGAGCCAGATCTTTTCCACCTGCAAACCCTTTAGAGACTCTTGCTTTGGAAACAGAAGTCTCAACCCTCCTGGCTCTCAGAGCTGCAGAAAGGGTTTCTCCCCCACACCAGGGCAAGGGTCTGTACTCCAGGTACTTCCTTACCCCCAAAAAAGACAGGAGAGTGGCGGCCTATCCTGGATCTAAGATATCTAAACAAGCACCTTTTAAAACCAAAGTTCAAAATGGTGACAGTGGGAATGATTTTACCCTCCCTAAGGCCAGGGGACTGGCTAGCTTCCCTGGACCTTAAGGATGCCTACTTCCATGTTCTTATCAGAAGCTCCCATCGAAAGTACCTCAGATTCGAACTGCCCTCAGGCCATTATCAGTTCAGAGCAATGCCCTTGACCTCACTTCTGCCCCAAGGGTGTTCACAAAATGTCTGGCAGCAGTTGCTCATCTAAGAAGGCAAAAGATTGCCATTTTTCCTACCCGGACGACTGGCTCATTGTGGGTCAGTCTCCAGACCAGGTCAAATCACACCTGCTAGTTACCCAGCAGCTGCTTATCTCTCTGGGCTTTCTTCTCAATCTTCCAAAGTCAGTTTTGGAACCTGTCCAGGTACTCACCTTTATAGGCGCAGAACTGGACACAAAGCAGGCCAGAGCCTTCCTTCCCTTGGAAAGGGTAAGGACCTTAGTGGCCCTGGCCTCGTCCTTCACTCTGTAGGTCTCTCAACCAGCAAGGCATTTCCTACAGCTCCTAGGTCACATGGCTGCCTCCACAGCTGTAGTGCAAGGAGCAAGATTTCAGATGAGGGACATTCAGTTCCATTTGAGAGCTTTCTGGTCTCAAAGAAGAGATTCCCTATCCAAGTTAATCCCAGTGACTCGAACCTGATCCAGGCCCTTCAGTGGTGGCAGGATCAGAGCAATCTGAGACAAGGGGTGCCTTTCATCCCTCTGTCCCACTCCTTGACCCTTACTACAGATGCATCCCTCTTGGGATGGGGAGCTCACATGGGCGACCTCTCCGCCCAGGTGCTATGGTCCCCTCAGGAATCTCTGCTCCACATCAATGTGTTGGAACTCAGAGCTGTTTTTCTAGCACTTAAGGTTTTTTCTGCATCTGTTCAGAACAAGGTGGTACAGGTCAGAACAGACAACACCACTACAATGTGGTACATCAACAAACAAGGGGGCACTTGGTCTTCGGCCTTGTGCACCGAGTATGAAGTTGTGGTCTCTGGCTTATTCCCTGAACACTTCCTCATAGCAGTTCACATCCCAGGCAAGGACAATGTCCTGGCAGATGCTCTCAGCAGGATTTCCCAGGGCCATCACGAATGGTCACTGGATCCCTAGTACTGGGGATAGTGTTTGCCAGATGGGGCACTCCTCAGATAGATCTTTTTGCAGCCCCAGACAATCATCAACTTCCACTTTTTGTTGCAGGCCCCCAGTGTTGGGCTCAGTCCCCTGGATGCCTTTCTCCTCGATTGGGAAGGGAAGTTTCTTTATGCCTTTCCCCTTTCCCTCTCCTGTTCAAAGTACTAGTCAAAATCAGGTCTCAGCCCTGCAAAATGATCCTGATTGCTCCAGACTGGGCCAGGCAGCCCTGGTACCCACTCCTTCTGTCCTTAGCAGTCCATCTTCCCCTGTGTCTCCCCAGGAACCACAATCTGTTAACCTGTGCTCAGGGGAGAGTTTGGTATCCGAATCTCAAATCCCTCAACCTCAAGGCTTGGCTCTTGAGCAGTTAGAGTTTGCTGATCTACAACTTTCTCAGTGTTCTCGAAATCCTGAAGGCTGCTAGGAAGCCTTCCACCAGGGCTACCTATAACTCCAAGTGGAAAAGGTTTTCCATATGGTGTTCTGGGAAGCATGTTTCCCCGGAATCTGCTGAACTACCCACTGTATTGGACTATGTGGTCCATCTTAATTCTTTGGGACTGAGACCAGCTACCCTGAAAGTGCACTTGGCAGCTGTCTCTGCCTTCATTTCAGCAGGGAAGCCCTCTTCTCTCTCTGCTCACCCTGTATTTTCCAAGTTTTTTAAGGGATTGCTTGATACCAATCCTCCATTCAGGGACTCTGCCCCTGCTTGGGATCTTAATGTATGCATTGCTCAGCTGATGCAACCCCCCTTTGAGCCTCTGTCTTCGGCAGAGCTTAAGTATTTGACTTGGAAAACTGTATTTCTAGTAGCCATCACTTCTGCCAGGCGCATAAGTGAGTTACAGGCTTTATCAGTAGAGACTGACTTTATTTCCTTTCACAGGGATAAAGTAGTCCTCAGGACTAACAGGAAGTTTTTGCCTAAGGTGGTTTCAGATTTCCACCTTAACCAATCTGTTTCACTTCCAGTGTTCTTCACTGACCATTCCTCCTCTGGTGAGAGGAGGCTGCACAGCTTAGATGTTAAGAGGGCCCTAAGTTACTACATTGAGCGTACCAAGGGTCACAGGTTTGACTCCCTCCAACTGTTTCTCACTTATGGTGAGGTTGGGAAAGGGAGACCTGCCACTAAGAGATCCATTGCCAGGTGGATCGTTTCTTGTATCCAATTTTGCTATCAAAAGCTGGGTAAGGTTCCCCCCTCAGGCCTGAGGGCTCACTCTACCAGAGGTACAGCTGCATCTCTAGCTGCTGCTAGAGACATCCCTATCTTGGAGATATGTCAAGCAGCTACTTGGAAAACAGTACACACTTTCACCAAGCATTACTCCCTGGATATTCAGGCCAGGAGGGATGCTCGGTTTGGCACAGCTGTGCTTCAGAGCCTATTCCCTTAGTAGGTTCTGTCCCTCCTCCATGGAGGTACTGCTGTGTAGTCTGCACTTGTCATAATATAGCAAGACTTCATGTTGTTTGAAGAAAAATTACTCACCTTAGTAATGTTGTTCTTCTAATGGAGTCTTGCTATATTATACCTCCCAAGCCTCGCCTCTCAGAACTTCTACTTTGGGTATGGGGTGGGCAGTCCACTGTTGGCATTTATTGATGCCCTCTTTCGTGTTTGGGTGTTGTGTTTATTTAGTTATTTTATCTTATTTTTCTGGTCCACTGACTTGAGTCTTGGTGTTGGGACCAGGAAAATGTGTGAATATGTTAGTAGCCAGTTGGCTAGTGTAGGTTACAGCTTCCACACAGAACCTTAGTGAGTTTTTGCTCGTAAAGATCTGACGGTTTCGGTTTGAAACCACCCTAACAGAGCTTCTTAACCGAGCTCGCGCTCTAAGCTCCATGCTCTGCATGGAAGTTAACTCTTTCACCTCCGGAGCAGTTCTAGTGGTGGGACAAACTGCACTTGTCATAATATAGCAAGACTCCATTAGAAGAAACAACATTACTAAGGTGAGTAATTTTTTCTTTTGATACATCCTAGCAACCTGTTAGCCTGGTTTCTAAGGTGGTTACAATGGGTACTAAACGTAAGATCGGAATTGATAACTCCCAGGTCTTTTTCTTCAGTTATTTATTGTAATGAAACATCATTTAAGTTAAACTGTTGATTTGGATTTGTATCCCCCAAATGCATAATCGTGCATTTATTTAAATTGCAACTCATTTTGTTTAGTTTTGCCCATTTCTCTAAACTCGCCAGGTCTTCTACTAAGTTGGCTATATCTGTTTTTGAATTTATATTTGCTACAAATTTAGTATCGTCAGCAAATTTAATTGCTATGCTGTTCAAGTTTTTTGTCATATCAGATACGAAGATGGCAAATAGTACAGGTCTGAGCATGGACCCTTGTGACACCCCACTAGTAACCGAGCCAGTGCTAGAACAGTATCCTCTTATACACACACCACCTGTGTGTGGTCTCTCAGCCATTCCTCTACCCAGTTAACCAATCTATAATGTATTCCAAGTGTATGTGTTTTGTTTATCAAAGTTCTGTGTGGTACTTTATCAAAAGCCTTGCACAGGTCCAAGTAGACCACATCCACTGGTATCTTTTCATGAAGAAATCTATTGACGTTCTCATAAAAAACTAGGTTATTTGTAAGACATGATCTTTTATTCTTGAAACCATGCTGATTGGGGTCCACTAGTTTTTATTAATTCATCTTCTGTTCTTGTTTTTAAGATTGCTTCAAAGATTTTACCCAGGATACTGGTCAGACTAATAGGTCTATAGTTAGATGATTCACTTTTATTTCCCTTTTTAAATATGGGTGCTATCAGTGCAGTTTTCCAGTCTTTTGGTACTTTTCCTGATGTTAATGACAAGTTAACGATTGTATATAGTGGTTCAATTCACCAGGGTGCTGTTTCTTTTAATAAGCGTGGATGAAGCCTTTCTGGTCCTGGTGATTTATTAATATTGATTGCTTCTAATTTTGTTTTGATTTCTGATCTGCTAATTTCCATAATATCCTCTTCTGTTTGATTATTTGTGTAATCAGTAACTTGTTAAATTTTGAAATTTGGGTTAAAGACAGAGCAGAAGTATGCATTCAGTTCTTCTGCCACTTCTTGTGGTGATTCCAAAATCTTATTGTCCACTATTAGTGGACCAATAGTTCTGTTAGTTTGTTTTTATTGTTTATATATGAACAAAAGCTCTTGCCCCCATCTTTTATGTGTGCTAGTCTAAATTCCAGTTTCTTTTTTCCCTTCTTATTGCATTTTTCACTTTAATATCTCCTTATAGTTGTTTTTGTTATATTGATTATTACATCTCACTGATGCATGATATGCTCTTTTCTTTTTTATGAGCTGTAATATATAAGGGGTTGCCCAAAGTGGTATTTTTTCCTCTATTATTGTAACCAATTTTATCTGGTACGTACTTTGTTTCAAGTTCAATCATTTTGTTTTTAATTGTGAGCCAAATCTCATCAGGTGATATAGATGAATTATCCCAGTTCCATTCAGTAAGTTCTTTCATAATTTGTTTGAAATTAGCTTTACTGTAATTTTTATAAGTTTTACCTGGATTTTGCTCTAAAGAACATTTGGTATGAAAGATTATTACACAGTGGTCACTGTTTTTTAAGGGATCTTGAACTTTTTATTTTGAATTTTGATGCAGGATATCGGTTATTAATAAGTCGAATATTATTTTTTTCTTGTTGGTGTGTTAATTAATTGTGTTAGTCCTCCAGATTCACAAAGTTCCAGGAACATCTGTTCTGACTTATTTTTTTGTTGTTCCCTTATTCCAATTTATTCCCGGTAGGTTAAAATCTCCCATCATCTTTTTGGCCACAAGTAGGGAGCACAGTAACCATATAAACCTTGGGGGGCCCCCAGTGGGCTTCCCTGATCCCAAGGTGGCACAGTTGAGGAATAAATGCAACATTCTGGCCTAAGATGAGGGAGACGCCCCCCACACACATACACACATTCCTTCAAAACTGCTACAAAACTTCACAGCACCAAAGGAGGTGGGCTATGGTACCCATTTACGTTTTCAACACATGTTGGTATCCCAGAGACCTGCCCTGTGCATTTAGGAGAGGGTCCAATACATATAGTGCATTATTTTAATTGTGACATTCTCGATTGTAATTCACTGTACAGAATGTATCATTGATTCCCCATAGGGATTATACCCATTGTTCCTTAGATGTGATTAGATTCAGATCCCCTTCCCATATCTTATCAATGCACAATTCTTAACCTGCCTTTTCCTAAGAAGCCTGTGAATCAGTTAGGCAAGATGCAGTCTCTCCTTTGCATGACTCATAAAATCCTACTTGGGCATGACCTGCAGAGGAATTTCCCCTTCTTTCCACAGTGCCACCATTAGGTCACTTCCCTGCTGGAGATATCCCCAAAAATGGGACTGTTTAAGGCAGTGGAACTGCTTGAACTCTTTGAGTTCATGTTCTGTGTTGACGGATCTGTATTCTGGTTTATTGTATGCACAAGGGATATAAATTGTTTACGACGCAGTGTCCGTACAGCTGCTGTTTTCACTCACTGCATGATCTGCTAAGACAAACAAAACTAATTTCATGCACTTCAATAAACTTCCAAGTCAAAACAAAAAAAGGAAAGGAAATACAGTCTGGTCACAGAGGTCAAGATGAAACATCCGAGGTGAAACATAAACAGTTACGTTACGTGAGCCCTTTAACATTCAGCACTTCATGCATACTCCTTGTTGGTACCCCATTGCTGCCTCTAATTGTATAATTACATTTACCTTTCTTTAATACTTAATGTTTTCCATGTAAGCATTAATCACTGGCAGAGAGAGCCTCTGCGGGATTAATGCCCGCTGAAAGCGTTGTTGCATGAGGGCGAAGCCCGAGGGTTCAACCCCCCAGCGGGCATTAATCCCCGGTAGAGGCCGACACTGCCGGTGATTAATGCTCTTGTAACATGGACAACCGCGATGTATAGTAGGGCAAGCAGAGTACAGAGTCATGGAGAAAAAACGCTGCGGACTCTGAGGAAATCTGCTTCAACCCTCTATACCCCATCTGCAGGGATACCCACCGCCCACCCACAGCGCTACTTCCCGCTCTCTGGCTGCCGTGGTCACTACAGGAGCAACACGGCATTATGAGAAATAATGCCGTGTTGGACTCGGGAACGCGCAATACCAACACGGCATTATGAGAAATAATGCCGTGTTGGACTCGTGAACGCGCTTCCCAGCACAGCAACACGGCATTATCGGCTCACAATGCCGTGTTGGTCCTGCACCACGTGACGGCGTTGCGCCTATCGCGAGGCGCCCTCGTAGACTTCTCAATAATGCCGTGTTACAAACAGATGTAGTTCAGTACTACGTTTGGACTTCTGTTCCACTCTTTTTTTTTTTTTTGTATTCTGTTGATTGCCCTGCACTGTAGGGGCTATTATAGATGTCGATACTCTCTACATTTCCATGGCATTCTGGATGCACTGCTGTCTGCTTAACTTATCAATAAAGCGCAGTGCCACTGTCACAAAAAAATGCATTGAAAAACCTGAAATTTAGAAGGAATTCAGCTTCTAATTCAGATATGTTCTGTACTCACCTCAGGCCCCCTGATGAAGACTGAAGTGGTCGAAGCGCCGGAGCACCTAGCCAGTGATCCTTGTTCCTGCTCGCGTACCCTGTATAATTGATGCAGTAAAGCCAGTTTACATCCAGCCATTTTGGAACAGGATCTGCTTCATTTACTGATTTCAGTTTGATGTTTTTACCCTGAGTGTGCACAGCCTTGGGACATTGCATTGTGTGTTTTGGGGGGAGTTAGCCACCTCTTGATAGCACCTCACTGCACCTGCACTGCTGAGCGTGGTTCCTTCTTGGAACTGCCTCCACTCACCACCACCCTGATTCTTTATTACTAAGGGCATTTGTGTGGAAGCTGGATTTCTTTGTCACTTAGTCTCCATCTGCTCTGGATGGTTTTCTGCTAGTGACATCATATTCTTGTGACATCACAGCTTGTTGCTGTAGGGATAATTATGATGTCACAAGCAGAGCACAAACCATCGGAGTAGATGAAGTTCAGTAGGGCCTTGGACAAACTTGATAGATCAATATACCTTCCTTTGCTGACAGCTTCTTTGTTCCTGAGAAGTTCAAGTGGCAAGGCAGACCTTTTTTTTTTTTTCCATGAAAATTTCATGAGTTAGTGCTCCAAAAAGGGGAGGAGGTGGGTAAGACGGGAAGGGGTAAGGATGGGCGACATTCCATTATAGTTCTCACAGCCAACATTACATATGTAGGGCTGGGCAAACTTAATGGGCTGAAGGGCCTTTTTCTGCCAACAGCATCTATGTTTCTGTGTGCGCCCCTTCCCGAGAGTGAACGTAGCCCTCTCCTCCCACTGTGTGCTGAGACCTAGACTGGGCATCACATTTGGTGTCTTGGGGGAATGAGAAGTTCCTATTTTGATGCATGACAGCGTTTTTAAATTATTTGCTATTGTCCTCATGTGTCCCCCCACACACACACACAAACAGTGGAATAATGCCAGCACTCCCTTCCTCTGGCCAAGAGGCGGTAATCCACAACAGGCTGTGATTTATCATGGAACAGTGCCACACCTCAAGTGTGCTGAGGCACAAGATGTAGTGTAGTGCCTTCAGCCACCCGGGAAGTAGGATTATCCCAAATGATAACACACATGCTGTAGTGTTTGTTTTTCTTTGGTAACTTGGTAGGTCCTTAAGCTAACAAGTCTGTTTTTGAGGATGGCCAGGACATTAAAAAAAATACATAATAGAATATAAAAATTGTTGCAGTACAAATCTAATGCATAATTACTAAAAACATTTACATGAATGTCTAGACAATAAAAGTTTTTTAACACATATTTAAAAGATTGACTTGAGACCAAGTTATGAACACTTAGAGGTATGGAGGTAAAAGATTTGGTTGCCCTGTAAATCAAGTAAATAACATACTATTACCGTTGTCAGATAACAGGTTGGTAACAAATTGTCGGCAAGAACTTTTACTGGGTATAGTGTTGTCTGAAGATTGGTATTACTGCTATAATATGTTTTCCCCATGTGAGTGGATTTTGACCACCCAGGAAGTGCAGGATTTGCTGGCCCTGATGTTAGTATATGTAAGGAATAACACACGTTGGTGTATCTGGTGAGTCTGGAATAACTGTATGCACTAGGTGGGCTGTGCGGCACTATGTGCAGTGAAGGTCCAAGGCACCTAGGAAGTGTGATTATTACAGTGCAACCAGGAGTGTATGATTCCACTTATAATGAACCTTTAAACCAACCTAGTAATTTATTGTCAGAAGGGACACTGGGTCCATCATATCCACCTTTGCATCTATAAGCAGAGATGCAAAAGTATGCTGTGCAAACATGTGCTAATCTTAAAGGAATTCTAAAAGCTTAAAGGTGTTTATAAAGATATATAGCTGGAAGGGAGGTAAGTGTCTCCTGTGACACTCCCTTCTTCTTGAGGAGTTGTGCAGTGCACCTGTGTGACGTGCCCTCCCTAGCAGCTGAGCACCTCCTTCTTGTGACACACTTTCCCTCCCCAGGAGTTGAGCTCTTCACCTCTATGGCACACTGTTCCTTCCCATGAGCTGTGCACTGCAGCTCTGTGACACGCCTGTCCTCTCCAGGAGCTGAGCACTTGACCTCTCTGACATGCTCTTCCTTCCTGGGAGCTGTGCATTGCACCTCAGTAATACACCTGCCCTCCCCAAGAGCCGAACGCCTTACCTCTGCAACACTTCCTCTCTCTCTAGGAACTGAGCGTCTTGCGTCTTCGACAAGCCCTCCCAACCCAGGAGCTGAGTGCTGCACCTCTGTGACACACTTTCCCTTCCCAGGAGCTGAGCACCACACCTCTACGACACGCCTTCCCTTCCCAGGAGCTGAGTGCTACACCTCTGTGACACGCCCTCCCTTCCCAGGAGTTGAGCGCCTCACCTCTGCGACATGCCCTCCCTCCCCAGGAGCTGAGCGCCTCACCTCTGCGACACGCCCTTCCTCCCCAGGAGCTGAGCACCACACCTCTGCGACACGCCCTCCCTTCCCAGGAGCTGAGCACCACACTCCGTAACACGCCCTCCTTCCCCAGGAGCTGAGCGTCACACCTCTGCGAAACGCCCTCCCTCCCCAGGAGCTGAGCGCCTCACCTCTGCAGACACACCCTCCCTCCCCAGGAGCTGAGCTCACCTCTGCGACACGCCCTCCCTCCCAGGAGCTGAGCGCCTCACCTCTGACACGCCTCCCTCCCAGGAGCTGAGCCTCAACTCTGCGACACGCCTCCTCCCAGGAGCTGAGTGCCACACCTGTCAACACGCCTCCTCCCAGGAGCTGAGTGTCTCAACTCACACGCCCTCCTTCCTCAGTAGCCGAGCCACCGCACCTCTGCACACCTCCCAGGAGCTGAGTGCTTCATCTCTGCAACATGCCCTCCCTCCCCAGGAACTGAGCGCCTCAGCTCTGCAACATGCCCTCCCTCCCCAGGAACTGAGCGCCTCACCTCTGCAACATGCCCTCCCTCCCCAGGAACTGAGCGCCTCAGCTCTGCAACATGCCCTCCCTCCCCAGGAGCTGAGCGCCTCACCTCTGCGACACGCCCTCCCTTCCCAGGAGCTGAGCACCACACCTCTGTGACACGCCCTCCTTCCCCAGGAGCCGAGCGCCGCACCTCTGCGACACGCCCTCCCCAGGAGCTGAGCGCTTCACCTCTGCAACATGCCCTCCCTCCCTAGGAACTCAGCGCCTCAGCTCTGCAACATGCCCTCCCTCCCTCCCCAGGAACTGAGCGCCTCACCTCTGCAACATGCCCTCCCTCCCCAGGAGCTGAGCGCCTCAACTCTGCGACACGCCCTCCCTCCTCAGGAGCCGAGCGCCCACCTCTGCGACACGCCTCCTCCTCCCAGGAGCTGAGCACCTCACCTCATGACACGCCTCCCTCCCAGGAGCTGAGCACCTCACCTCTGCTGACACGCCCTCCCTCCCCAGGAGCTGAGCGCCTCAACTCTGCGACACGCCCTCCCTCCCCAGGAGCTGAGTGCCACACCTCTGCAACACGCCCTCCCTCCCCAGGAGCTGAGCGCCTCAACTCTGCGACACGCCCTCCTTCCCCAGGAGCCGAGCGCCGCACCTCTGCGACACGCCCTTCCCAGCAACTGAGCGCCTCACCTCTGCAACATGCCCTCCTCCCAGGAACTGAGCGCCTCAGCTCTGCAACATGCCCTCCCTCCCCAGGAGCTGAGCCCCCACCTCTGCGACATGCCCTCCTCCTCCCCAGGAGCTGAGTGCCACACCTCTGCAACACGCCCTCCCTCCCCAGGAGCTGAGTGCCACACCTCTGCAACACGCCCTCCCTCCCCAGGAGCTTAGCACCACACCTCTGTGACACGCCCTCCTTCCCCAGGAGCCGAGCGCCGCACCTCTGCGACACGCTCTCCCTCCCTCCCCAGGAGCTGAGTGCCACACCTCTGCAACACGCCCTCCCTTCCCAGGAGCTTAGCACCACACCTCTGTGACACGCCCTCCTTCCCCAGGAGCCGAGCGCCGCACCTCTGCGACACGCTCTCCCTCCCTTCCCAGGAGCTGAGCGCTTCACCTCTGCAACATACCCTCCCTCCCCAGGAACTGAGTGCCTCACCTCTGCAACATGCCCTCCCTCCCCAGGAGCTGAGCGCCTCACCTCTGCGACATGCCCTCCCTCCCCAGGAGCTCAGCACCACACCTCTTCGAGACACCCTCCCTCCCCAGGAGCCGAGTGCCACACCTCTGCGACACGCCCTTCCTCCCCAGGAACTGAGCGCCTCACCTCTGTGACATGCCCTCCCTCCCCAGGAACTGAGCGCCTCAGCTCTGCAACATGCCCTCCTCCCTCCCCAGGAACTGAGCGCCTCACCTCTGCAACATGCCCTCCTCCCAGGAACTGAGCGCCTCAGCTCTGCAACATGCCCTCTCTCCCCAGGAGCTGAGCGCCTCACCTCTGCGACACGCCCTTCCTCCCCAGGAGCTGAGTGCCACATCTGTGGAACACGCCCTCCCTTCCCAAGAGCTGAGCGCCTCAACTCTGCGACACGCCCTCCTTCCCCAGGAGCCGAGCGCCGCACCTTTGCGACATGCCCTCCCCAGGAGCTGAGCGCTCCACCTCTGCAACATGCCCTCCCTCCCCAGGAACTGAGCGCCTCAGCTCAGCAACATGCCCTCCTCCTCCCCAGGAACTGAGCACCTCACCTCTGCAACATGCCCTCCTCCCCAGGAACTGAGCGCCTCAGCTCTGCAACACGCCCTTCCTCCCCAGGAGCTGAGCACCACACCTCTGTGACACGCCCTCCTTCCCCAGGAGCCGAGCGCCGCACCTCTGCAACATGCCCTCCCTCCCTCCCCAGGAACTGAGCGCCTCACCTCTGCAACATGCCCTCCCTAACCAGGAACTGAGCGCCTCAGCTCTGCAACATGCCCTCTCTCCCCAGGAGCTGAGCGCCTCACCTCTGCGACACGCCCTTCCTCCCCAGGAGCTGAGTGCCACATCTGTGGAACACGCCCTCCCTCCCCAAGAGCTGAGCGCCTCAACTCTGCGACACGCCCTCCTTCCCCAGGAGCCGAGCGCCGCACCTTTGCGACACGCCCTCCCCAGGAGCTGAGCGCTCACCTCTGCAACATGCCCTCCTCCCAGGAACTGAGCGCCTCAGCTCAGCAACATGCCTCCCTCCTCCCCAGGAACTGAGCACCCCACCTCTGCAACATGCCTCCTCCCCAGGAACTGAGCGCCTCAGCTCTGCAACACGCCCTCCCTCCCCAGGAGCTGAGCACCACACCTCTGTGACACGCCCTCCTTCCCCAGGAGCCGAGCGCCGCACCTCTGCGACACGCCCTCCCCAGGAGCTGAGCACTTCACCTCTGCAACATGCCCTCCCTCCCTAGGAACTGAGCGCCTCAGCTCTGCAACATGCCCTCCCTCCCTCCCTCCCCAGGAACTGAGCGCCTCACCTCTGCAACATGCCCTCCCCCCAGGAGCTGAGCGCCTCAGCTCTGCAACATGCCCTCCCTCCCCAGGAGCTGAGCGCCTCACCTCTGCGACACGCCCTCCCTCCCCAGGAGCTGAGTGCCACACCTCTGCAACACACCCTCCCTGCCCAGGAGCTGAGCATCACACCTCTGTGACACGCCCTCCTTCCTCAGGAGCCGAGCGCCGCACCTCTGCGACACGCTCTCCCTCCCTCCCCAGGAGCTGAGCACCTCACCTCTGCGACACGCCCTTCCTCCCCAGGAGCTGAGCACCTCACCTCTGCGACACGCCTTCCCTCCCCAGGAGCTGAGCGCCTCAACTCTGCGACACGCCCTCCCTCCCCAGGAGCTGAGTGCCACACCTGTGCAACACGCCCTCCCTCCCCAGGAGCTGAGCGCCTCAACTCTGCGACACGCCCTCCTTCCCCAGGAGCCGAGCGCCGCACCTCTGCGACACGCCCTCCCCAGCAACTGAGCGCCTCACCTCTGCAACATGCCCTCCCTCCCCAGGAACTGAGCGCCTCAGCTCTGCAACATGCCCTCCCTCCCCAGGAGCTGAGCGCCTCACCTCATGCGACATGCCCTCCTCCTCCCCAGGAGCTGAGTGCCACACCTCTGCAACACGCCTCTCTCCCAGGAGCTGAGTGCCACACCTCTGCACACGCCTCCTCCCCAGGAGCTTAGCACCACACCTCTGTGACACGCCTGCTCCCAGGAGCCGAGCGCCAGACCTCTGCACGCCTCCCTCCTCCCCAGGAGCTGAGTGCCTCACCTCTGCAACATGCCCTCCTCCCAGGAGCTGAGCGCCTCACCTCTGCGACACGCCCTCCCTCCCCAGGAGCTGAGCGCCCACCTCTGCGACACCCCCCCTCCCCAGGAGCAGAATGCCACACCTCTGTGACACGCCTCCTTCCCCAGGAGCTGAGCACCACACCTCTGCGACACCCTCCCTCCCAGGAGCCGAGTGCCACACCTCTCACCCCTCCCTCCCCAGGAGCCGAGTGCTTCACCTCTGCGACATGCCCTCCTCCCCAGGAACTGAGCGCCCACCTCTGCGACATGCCCTCCCTCCCAGGAACTGAGCGCCTCAGCTCTGCAACATGCCCCTCCTCCCTCCCAGGAACTGAGCGCCCCACCCTGCAACATGCCCTCCCTCCCAGGAACTGAGCGCCTCAGCTCTGCAACATGCCCTCTCCCCAGGAGCTGAGCGCCCACCTCTGGACACGCCTCCCTCCCCAGGAGCTGAGTGCCACACCTCTGCAACACGCCCCCTCCCCAGGAGCTGAGCGCCCACCTCTGCGACCCTCCCTCCCCAGGAGCTGAGCGCCCACCTCTGTGACACGCCCCTCCTCCCAGGAGCTGAGTGCCACATCTAGAACACGCTCCTCCCCAGGAGCTGAGCGCCCAACTCTGCGACACGCCCTCCTTCCCCAGGAGCCGAGCGCCGCACCTTTGCGACACGCCCTCCCTAGGAGCTGAGCGCCCACCTCTGCAACATGCCCTCCCTCACCAGGAACTGAGCGCCTCAGCTCTGCAACATGCCCTCCCTCCCCAGGAGCTGAGCGCCTCACCTCTGCGACACGCCCTCCCTCCCCAGGAGCTGAGTGCCACACCTCTGCAACACGCCCTCCCTCCCCAGGAGCTGAGCACCACACCTCTGTGACACGCCCTCCTTCCCCAGGAGCCGAGCGCCGCACCTCTGCGACACGCCCTCCCCAGGAGCTGAGCGCTTCACCTCTGCAACATGCCCTCCCTCCCTAGGAACTGAGCGCCTCAGCTCTGCAACATGCCCTCCCTCCCTCCCCAGGAACTGAGCGCCTCACCTCTGCAACATGGCCTCCTCCCCCCAGGAGCTGAGCGCCTCAGCTCTGCAACATGCCCTCCCTCCCCAGGAGCTGAGCGCCTCAGCTCTGCAACATGCCCTCCCTTCCCAGGAGCTGAGCGCCTCACCTCTGCGACACGCCCTCCCTCCCCAGGAGCTGAGTGCCACACCTCTGCAACACGCCCTTCCTCCCCAGGAGCTGAGCACCACACCTCTGTGACACGCCCTCCTTCCTCAGGAGCCGAGCGCCGCACCTCTGCGACACGCTCTCCCTTCCTCCCCAGGAGCTGAGCACCTCACCTCTGCGACACGCCCTCCCTCCCCAGGAGCTGAGTGCCACATCTGTGGAACACGCCCTCCCTCCAGGAGCTGAGCGCCTCAACTCTGCGACACGCCCTCCTTCCCCAGGAGCCGAGCGCCGCACCTTGCGACACGCCCTTCCCAGGAGCTGAGCGCTTCACCTCTGCAACATGCCCTCCCTCCCCAGGAACTGAGCGCCTCAGCTCTGCAACATGCCCTCCTCCCTCCCTCCCCAGGAACTGAGCACCCACCTCTGCAACATGCCCTCCCTCCCCAGGAGCTGAGCGCCTCAACTCTGCGACACGCCCTCCCTCCCCAGGAGCTGAGTGCCACACCTCTGCAACACGCCCTCCCTCCCCAGGAGCTGAGCACCACACCTCTGTGACACGCCCTCCTTCCCCAGGAGCCGAGCGTCGCACCTCTGCGACACGCCCTCCCCAGGAGCTGAGCGCTTCACCTCTGCAACATGCCCTCCTTCCCCAGGAGCTGAGCACCACACCTCTGCGACACACCTCCCTCCCCAGGAGCCGAGTGCCACACCTCTGCGACACGCCTCCCTCCCTCCCCAGGAGCCGAGTGCTTCACCTCTGCGACATGCCCTCCCTCCCCAGGAACTGAGCGCCTCACCTCTGCGACATGCCCTCCCTCCCCAGGAACTGAGCGCCTCAGCTCTGCAACATGCCCTCCCTCCCTCACCAGGAACTGAGCGCCTCACCTCTGCAACATGCCCTCCCTCCCCAGGAACTGAGCGCCTCAGCTCTGCAACATGCCCTCCCCAGGAGCTGAGCGCCTCACTCTGGACACGCCTCCCTCCCCAGGAGCTGAGTGCCACACCTCTGCAACACGCCTCCCTCCCAGGAGCTGAGCGCCCACCTCTGTGACACGCCCTCCTCCCAGGAGCTGAGCGCCACCTCTGACGCCTCCCTCCCCAGGAGCTGAGTGCCACATCTGTGGAACACGCCTCCTCCCCAGGAGCTGAGCGCCTCAACTCTGCGACACGCCTCCTTCCCCAGGAGCCGAGCGCCCACCTTGCGACACGCCTCCCAGGAGCTGAGCGCTCACCTCTGCAACATGCCCTCCTCCCAGGAACTGAGCGCCTAGCTCTGCAACATGCCCTCCCTCCTCCCCAGGAACTGAGCACCTCACCTCTGCAACATGCCCTCCTCCCAGGAACTGAGCGCCTCAGCTCTGCAACATGCCCTCCTCCCAGGAGCTGAGCGCCCACCTCTGCGACACGCCTCCTCCCCAGGAGCTGAGTGCCACACCTCTGCAACACGCCTCCCTCCCCAGGAGCTGAGCACCACACCTCTGTGACACGCCTCCTTCCCCAGGAGCCGAGCCGCACCTCCGACACGCCCTCCCAGGAGCTGAGCCCACCCTGCAACATGCCCTCCCTCCCAGGAACTGAGCGCCTCAGCTCTGCAACATGCCCTCCCTCCTCCCTCCCCAGGAACTGAGCACCTCACCTCTGCAACATGCCCTCCCTCCCCAGGAACTGAGCGCCTCAGCTCTGCAACACGCCTCCTCCCCAGGAGCTGAGCGCCACCCTGCGACACGCCTCCTCCCCAGGAGCTGAGTGCCACACCTCTGCAACACGCCCCTCCCAGGAGCTGAGCACCACACCTCTGTGACACGCCTCCTTCCCCAGGAGCCGAGCGCCAGACCTCTGCGACACGCCTCCCAGGAGCTGAGCGCCCACCTCTGCAACATGCCCTCCCTCACCAGGAACTGAGCGCCCAGCTCTGCAACATGCCTCCTCCCTCCCTCCCAGGAACTGATTACTCACCTCTGCAACATGCCCTCCCTCCCAGGAACTGAGCGCTCCAGCTGTGCAACATGCCTCCTCCCAGGAGCTGAGCGCCCACCTCTGCGACACGCTCCCTCCCAGGAGCTGAGTGCCACACCTCTGCAACACGCCTCCTCCCCAGGAGCTGAGCACCACACCTCTGTGACACGCCTCCTTCCCCAGGAGCCGAGCACCAGACCTCTGCGACACGCCTTCCCGGAGCTGAGCGCCACCTCTGCAACATGCCCTCCTCCCTAGGAACTGAGCGCCCAGCTCTGCAACATGCCCTCCTCCCTCCCCAGGAACTGAGCGCCACCTCTGCAACATGCCCTCCTCCCAGGAGCTGAGCGCCTCAGCTCTGCAACATGCCCTCCTCCCAGGAGCTGAGCGCCTCACCTCTGCGACACGCCTCCCTCCCAGGAGCTGAGTGCCACACCTCTGCAACACGCCCTCCCTCCCCAGGAGCTGAGCACCACACCTCTGTGACACGCCCTCCTTCCTCAGGAGCCGAGCCCCGACCTCTGCGACACGCTCTCCCTCCCTCCCCAGGAGCTGAGCACCTCACCTCTGCGACACGCCCTTCCTCCCCAGGAGCTGAGCACCTCACCTCTGCGACACGCCTTCCCTTCCCAGGAGCTGAGCGCCTCAACTCTGCGACATGCCCTTCCTCTCCAGGAGCTGAGCACCTCAACTCTGACACACCCTCCTTCCCCAGGAACCGAGCGCCGCACCTCTGCGACACGCCCTCCCCAGCAACTGAGCGCCTCACCTCTGCAACATGCCCTCCCTCCCCAGGAACTGAGCGCCTCAGCTCTGCAACATGCCCTCCCTTCCCAGGAGCTGAGCGCCACCTCTGCGACATGCCCTCCTCCCTCCCAGGAGCTGAGTCCACCTCTGCAACACGCCTCCCTCCCAGGAGCTGAGTGCCACACCTCTGCAACACGCCCCTCCCAGGAGCTTAGCACCACACCTCTGGACACGCCTCCTTCCCCAGGAGCCGAGCGCCGCACCTCTGCGACACGCTCTCCCTCCCTCCCCAGGAGCTGAGTGCCACACCTCTGCAACACGCCCTCCCTCCCCAGGAGCTTAGCACCACACCTCTGTGACACGCCCTCCTTCCCCAGGAGCCGAGCGCCGCACCTCTGTGACACGCTCTCCCTCCCTTCCCAGGAGCTGAGCGCTTCACCTCTGCAACATACCCTCCCTCCCCAGGAACTGAGTGCCTCACCTCTGCAACATGCCCTCCCTCCCCAGGAGCTGAGCGCCTCACCTCTGCGACACGCCCTCCCTCCCCAGGAGCTGAGCGCCTCAGCTGCGACACGCCCTCCCTTCCCAGGAGCAGAATGCCACACCTCTGTGACACGCCCTCCTTCCCAGGAGCTGAGCACCACACCTCTATGACACGCCTCCCAGGAGCTGAGCGCTCACCTCTGCAACATGCCCTCCTCCTAGGAACTGAGCGCCCAGCTCTGCAACATGCCCTCCTCCCTCCCCAGGAACTGAGCGCCTCACCTCTGCAACATGCCCTCCTCCCAGGAGCTGAGCGCCCAGCTCTGCAACATGCCCTCCCTCCCAGGAGCTGAGCGCCCACCCTGCGACACGCCTCCCTCCCCAGGAGCTGAGTGCCACACCTGCAACACGCCTCCTCCCCAGGAGCTGAGCACCACACCTCTGTGACACGCCTCTTCCTCAGGAGCCGAGCCAGACCTCTGCGACACGCTCTCCCTCCCTCCCCAGGAGCTGAGCACCTCACCTCTGCGACACGCCCTCCCTCCCCAGGAGCTGAGTGCCACATCTGTGGAACACGCCCTCCCTACCCAGGAGCTGAGCGCCTCAACTCTGCGACACGCCCTCCTTCCCCAGGAGCCGAGCGCCGCACCTTTGCGACACGCCTCCCAGGAGCTGAGCGCTTCACCTCTGCCACATGCCCTCCCTCCCCAGGAACTGAGCGCCTCAGCTCTGCAACATGCCCTCCCTCCCCCTCCCCAGGAACTGAGCACCACACCTGTGCAACACGCCTCCTCCCCAGGAGCTGAGGGCCTCAACTCTGCAACACGCCTCCTCCCAGGAGCCGAAGCCAGACCTCATGCGACACGCCCTCCCAGCAACTGAGCGCCTCACCTCTGCAACATGCCCTCCTCCCAGGAGCTGAGCGCCACCTCTGCGACATGCCCTCCTCCTCCCCAGGAGCTGAGTGCCACACCTCTGCAACACGCCCCTCCCCAGGAGCTGAGTGCCACACCTCTGCAACACGCCTCCTCCCCAGGAGCTTAGCACCACACCTCTGTGACACGCCTCCTTCCCAGGAGCCGAGCGCCAGACCTCTGACACGCCTCCTCCCTCCCAGGAGCTGAGTGCCACACCTCTGCAACACGCCTCCCTCCCTAGGAGCTTAGCACCACACCTCTGTGACACGCCTCCTTCCCAGGAGCCGAGCCACGACTCTCTGCGACACGCCTCCTCCCTCTCCCAGGAGCTGAGCGCCACCTCTGCAACATACCCTCCCTCCCAGGAACTGAGTGCCCCACCTCTGCAACATGCCCTCCCTCCCAGGAGCTGAGCCACCACCTCTGCGACACGCCCTCCCTCCCAGGAGCTGAGCCACCTCTGCGACACGCCTCCTCCCCAGGAGCTGAGCGCCACCTCTGCGACACGCCCTCCTTCCCCAGGAGCTGAGCACCACACCTCTGCACACCCTCCCTCCCCAGGAGCTGAGTGCCACACCTCTGCGACACGCCTCCCTCCCCAGGAGCCGAGTGCCAGCCTCTGCAGACATGCCCTCCTCCCAGGAACTGAGCCTCACCTCATGACAGCCTCCCTCCCCAGGAACTGAGCGCCCAGCTCTGCAACATGCCCTCCCTCCTCCCAGGAACTGAGCGCCTCACCTCTGCAACATGCCCTCCTCCCCAGGAACTGAGCGCCCAGCTCTGCAACATGCCCTCCCTCCCAGGAGCTGAGCGCCCACCTCTGCGACACGCCTCCTCCTCCCAGGAGCTGAGTGCCACACCTCTGCAACACGCCCCCCTCCCAGGAGCTGAGCACCACACCTCTGTGACACGCCTCCTTCCCCAGGAGCCGAGCCAGACCTCTGCGACACGCCTCCCAGGAGCTGAGCGCTTCACCTCTGCAACATGCCCTCCCTCCCTAGGAACTGAGCGCCTCAGCTCTGCAACATGCCCTCCCTTCCTCCCCAGGAACTGAGCGCCCACCTCTGCAACATGCCCTCCTCCCCAGGAGCTGAGCGCCTCAGCTCTGCAACATGCCCTCCTCCCCAGGAGCTGAGCGCCCACCTCTGCGACGACCTCCTCTCCCAGGAGCTGAGCGCCACACCTCTGCAACATGCCCTCCTCCCCAGGAGCTGAGCGCCTCAGCTCTGCAACATGCCTCCTCCTCCCAGGAGCTGAGCGCCACCTCTGCGACACGCCTCCTCCCTCCCAGGAGCTGAGCACCTCACCTCTGCGACACGCCTCCCTCCCCAGGAGCTGAGCACCCCACCCTCATGCGCCTTCCTCCCAGGAGCTGAGCGCCTAACTCTGCGACATGCCCTCCTCTCCAGGAGCTGAGCACTTAACTCTGTGACACGCCTCCTTCCCCAGGAACCGAGCGCCGCACCTCTGCGACACGCCTCCCCAGCAACTGAGCGCCACCCTGCAACATGCCCTCCTCCCAGGAACTGAGCGCCTCAGCTCTGCAACATGCCCTCCCTCCCCAGGAGCTGAGCGCCTCACCTCTGCGACATGCCCTCCCCCCCCAGGAGCTGAGTACCACACCTCTGCAACACGCCCTCCCTCCCCAGGAGCTGAGTGCCACACCTCTGCAACACGCCCTCCCTCCCCAGGAGCTTAGCACCACACCTCTGTGACACGCCCTCCTTCCCCAGGAGCCGAGCGCCGCACCTCTGCGACACGCTCTCCCTCCCTTCCCAGGAGCTGAGTGCCACACCTCTGCAACACGCCCTCCCTCCCCAGGAGCTTAGCACCACACCTCTGTGACACGCCCTCCTTCCCCAGGAGCCGAGCGCCGCACCTCTGTGACACGCTCTCCCTCCCTTCCCAGGAGCTGAGCGCTTCACCTCTGCAACATACCCCCTCCCCAGGAACTGAGTGCCTCACCTCTGCAACATGCCCTCCCTCCCCAGGAGCTGAGCGCCTCACCTCTGCGACACGCCCTCCCCCAGGAGCTGAGCGCCTCAGCTCTCACGCCTCCCTCCCAGGAGCAGAATGCCACACCTCTGTGACAGCCTCCTTCCCCAGGAGCTGAGCACCACACCCCACGACACGCCTCCCCCAGGAGCTGAGCCGCCCACCTCTGCAACATGCCCTCCCTCCCTAGGAACTGAGCGCCTCAGCTCTGCAACATGCCCTCCTCCTCCCCAGGAACTGAGCGCCTCACCTCTGCAACATGCTCCTCCTCCCAGGAGCTGAGCGCCCAGCTCTGCAACATGCCTCCCTCCCCAGGAGCTGAGCGCCCACCTCTGACACGCCTCCTCCCAGGAGCTGAGCGCTCACCTCTGCGACACGCCTCCCTCCCCAGGAGCTGAGCACCACACCTCTGTGACACGCCCTCCTTCCTCAGGAGCCGAGCGCCGCACCTCTGCGACACGCTCTCCCTCCCTCCCCAGGAGCTGAGCACCTCACCTCTGCGACACGCCCTCCCTCCCCAGGAGCTGAGTGCCACATCTGTGGAACACGCCCTCCCTACCCAGGAGCTGAGCGCCTCAACTCTGCGACACGCCCTCCTTCCCCAGGAGCCGAGCGCCGCACCTTTGCGATACACGCCTCCCAGGAGCTGAGCGCCACCTCTGCCACATGCCCTCCTCCCCAGGAACTGAGCGCCAGCTCTGCAACATGCCCTCCTCCCTCCCTCCCCAGGAACTGAGCACCACACCTGTGCAACACGCCCTCCTCCCCAGGAGCTGAGGGCCTCAACCTGCAACACGCCTCCTTCCCCAGGAGCCGAGCGCCAGACCTCTGCGACACGCCTCCCCAGCAACTGAGCGCCCACCTCTGCAACATGCCCTCCCTCCCAGGAACTGAGCGCCTAGCTCTGCAACATGCCTCCTCCCAGGAGCTGAGCGCCACCTTCATGACATGCCTCCTCCTCCCCAGGAGCTGAGTGCCACACCTCTGCAACACGCCTCCCCTCCGGAGCTGAGTGCCACACCTCTGCAACACGCCTCCCTCCCAGGAGCTGAGTGCCACACCTCTGCAACACGCCTCCCTCCCCAGGAGCTTAGCACCACACCTCTGTGACACGCCCTCCTTCCCCAGGAGCCGAGCGCCGCACCTCTGCGACACTCCTCCTCCCTCCCCAGGAGCTGAGTGCCACACCTCTGCAACACGCCCTCCCTCCCTAGGAGCTTAGCACCACACCTCTGTGACACGCCCTCCTTCCCCAGGAGCCGAGCGCCGAACCTCTGCGACACGCTCTCCCTCCCTCCCCAGGAGCTGAGCGCTTCACCTCTGCAACATACCCTCCCTTCCCAGGAACTGAGTGCCTCACCTCTGCAACATGCCCTCCCTCCCCAGGAGCTGAGCACCTCACCTCTGCGACACGCCCTCCCTCCCCAGGAGCTGAGCGCCTCACCTCTGCGACACGCCCTTCCTCCCCAGGAGCTGAGCGCCTCACCTCTGCGACACGCCCTCCCTCCCCAGGAGCTGAGCACCTCACCTCTGCGACACGCCCTCCTTCCCCAGGAGCTGAGCACCACACCTCTGCGACACACCCTCCCTCCCCAGGAGCCGAGTGCCACACCTCTGCGACACGCCTCCTCCCCAGGAGCCGAGTGCCCACCTCCTGCGACATGCCTCCCTCCCCAGGAACTGAGCGCCTCACCTCTGCGACATGCCCTCCTCCCCAGGAACTGAGCGCCTCAGCTCTGCAACATGCCCTCCCTCCTCCCCAGGAACTGAGCGCCCACCTCTGCAACATGCCCTCCCTCCCAGGAACTGAGCGCCTCAGCTCTGCGACATGCCCCTCCCCAGGAGCTGAGCGCCCACCTCTGCACACGCCTCCCTCCCCAGGAGCTGAGCGCCCACCTCTGCGACACGCCCTCCCTCCCAGGAGCTGAGTGCCACATCTGTGAACACGCCTCCCTCCCAGGAGCTGAGCGCTCAACTCTGCGACACGCCTCCTTCCCCAGGAGCCGAGCGCCACACCTTGCTGACACGCCTCCCAGGAGCTGAGCGCCACCTCTGCAACATGCCCTCCCTCCCAGGAACTGAGCGCCCAGCTCTGCAACATGCCCTCCTCCCTCCTCCCAGGAACTGAGCACCTCACCTCTGCAACATACCCTCCCCCAGGAACTGAGCGCCTCAGCTCTGCAACATGCCCTCCCTCCCCAGGAGCTGAGCGCCTCACCTCTGCAACACGCCCTCCCTCCCCAGGAGCTGAGTGCCACACCTCTGCAACACACCTCCCTCCCCAGGAGCTGAGCACCACACCTCTGTGACACGCCTCCTTCCCAGGAACCGAGCACCGACCTCTGCGACACGCCCTCCCAGGAGCTCGAGCGCCACCTCTGCAACATGCCCTCCTCCCAGGAACTGAGCGCCCAGCTCTGCAACATGCCCTCCTCCTCCCAGGAACTGAGCGCCCACCTCTGCAACATGCCCTCCTCCCCAGGAGCCTAGCGCCTCAGCTCTGCAACATGCCCTCCCTCCCAGGAGCTGAGCGCCTCACCTCTGCACGCGCCTCCTCCCCAGGAGCTGAGCACCACACCTCTGTGACACGCCCTCCTTCCCCAGTAGCCGAGCGCCGCACCTCTGCGACACGCTCTCCCTCCCTCCCCAGGAGCTGAGCACCTCACCTCTGCGACACGCCCTCCCTCCCCAGGAGCTGAGTGCCTCACCACTGCGACACTCCTTCCCTCCCCAGGAGCTGAGCGCCTCAACTCTCCGACACGCCCTCCCTACCCAGGAGCTGAGTGCCACACCTGCGCAACACGCCCTCCCTCCCCAGGAGCTGAGCGCCTCAACTCTGTGACACGCCCTCCTTCCCCAGGAGCCGAGCGCCGCACCTCTGCGACACGCCCTCCCCAGCAACTGAGCGCCCACCTCTGCAACATGCCCTCCTCCCCAGGAACTGAGCGCCTCAGCTCTGCAACATGCCCTCCTCCCAGGAGCTGAGCACCTCACCTCATGCGACATGCCTCCTCCCTCCCAGGAGCTGAGTGCCACACCTCTGCAACACGCCTCCCTCCCCAGGAGCTGAGTGCCACACCTCTGCAACACGCCCTCCCTCCCCAGGAGCTTAGCACCACACCTCTGTGACACGCCCTCCTTCCCCAGGAGCCGAGCGCCGCACCTCTGCGACACGCTCTCCCTCCCTCCCCAGGAGCTGAGTGCCACACCTCTGCAACACGCCCTCCCTCCCCAGGAGCTTAGCACCACACCTCTGTGACACGCCTCCTTCCCAGGAGCCGAGCGCCAAACTCTGCGACACGCTCTCCCTCCCTCCCCAGGAGCTGAGCGCTTCACCTCTGCAACATACCCTCACTCCCCAGGAACTGAGTGCCTCACCTCTGCAACATGCCCTCCCTCCCCAGGAGCTGAGCGCCTCACCTCTGCGACACACCCTCCCTCCCCAGGAGCTGAGCGCCTCACCTCTGCGACACACCCTCCCTCCCCAGGAGCAGAATGCCACACCTCTGTGACACGCCCTCCTTCTCCAGGAGCTGAGCACCACACCTCTGCGACACACCTCCCTCCTCCCCAGGAGCCAAGTGCCACACCTCTGCGACACGCCCTCCCTCCCTCCCCAGGAGCCGAGTGCTTCACCTCTGCGACATGCCCTCCCTCCCCAGGAACTGAGCGCCCACCTCTGCGACATGCCTCCTCCCCAGGAACTGAGCGCCTCAGCTCTGCAACATGCCCTCCCTCCTCCCAGGAACTGAGCGCCCACCTCTGCAACATGCCCTCCCTCCCAGGAACTGAGCGCCAGCTCTGCAACATGCCCTCCCTCCCAGGAGCTGAGCGCCTCACCTCTGCGACACGCCCTCCCTCCCCAGGAGCTGAGTGCCACACCTCTGCAACACGCCCTCCCTCCCCAGGAGCTGAGCGCCTCACCTCTGCGACACGCCCTCCCTCCCCAGGAGCTGAGCGCCTCACCTCTGCGACACGCCTCCCTCCCAGGAGCTGAGTGCCACATCTGTGGAACACGCCCTTCCTCCCCAGGAGCTGAGCGCCTCAACTCTGCGACACGCCTCCTTCCCCAGGAGCCGAAGCCTGCACTTGCGACACACCCTCCCCAGGAGCTGAGCGCCCACCTCTGCAACATGCCCTCCCTCCCAGGAACTGAGCGCCCAGCTCTGCAACATGCCTCCTCCTCCCTCCTCCCAGGAACTGAGCACCTCACCTCTGCAACATGCCTCCTCCCCAGGAACTGAGCGCCTCAGCTCTGCAACATGCCCTCCTCCCCAGGAGCCGAGCGCCACCTTCATGACACGCCTCCCTCCCCAGGAGCTGAGTGCCACACCTCTGCAACACGCCTCCTCCCAGGAGCTGAGCACCACACCTCTGTGACACGCCTCCTTCCCAGGAGCCGAGCGCCGACCTCTGCGACACGCCCCAGGAGCCGAGGCCACCTCTGCAACATGCCCTCCCTCCCCAGGAACTGAGCGCCTCACCTCTGCAACATGCCCTCCCTCCCTTCCCAGGAACTGAGTGCCTCAGCTCTGCAAGATGCCCTCCTCCCAGGAGCTGAGCTCCGCACCTCTGCGACACGCCGTCCCTCCCCAGGAGCTGAGTGCCTCCCCTGTGCAGCATGCTCAGGCTTCTGCTTGTTCAGAATAAGAATCTCATGTCCACTTTTTGACTCCTTGTCTCCCAGTTGACAGCGTGACCCAATACCTCCTCCATGCTGCTGGGCCTGCCTCATTCCTTATTACTGAATAGGGTTTGACTGTATTTTGTGAAGAATGGGTCAGTGATCTCTGCTATGCAATTTCTTTCAGGCTTCCAGTGGTGACACTGGTGAAAGGGATCAAACAGAAATGCTGTCCTGCAGCGACTGATGAGAGAATGCAGTGCGTCATGAAAGAGGTGAGAAATTTGGTTGCATTGCTCAGTGAATAGGCACACAGACATGGGGCTTACTTCAATTTAGTCAGTTCATCCTGTGTCCTTCGCCATGGCTTAGGGCAACTTGTGACTCAGCACAGTAAAATACAGCAGCCCTGTCACACAAACCTCATATTGCACCAAACACGTGGATGAAGTAAAGGTTGTTTTTTTTTTTTTCAAGTCTTAAAAATCAACAGGGAAGGGGCTACCAGGTGTCCCAAAGGAAGCTGGGTTCTAGATTTTGCTGCAGGTGCTTCAGCAGACTTGGATCACTGTGCATAGCTGTGGATCACAGCCTGGGGAGCACAAGATCCACTGCCCAGGGTCCCCTTGTAGTGGGTCAGGGTGCTAGCTCCCTCATGGGGGTAGGTAATGCCTGCCACTGCTGTGTGTACATGAGGCATGCAAAGGGGTTACTGGTGACATCATTAGGGACATAGGAGGGTCAAAGGGTGATAGGGAGTGCAGGGAAGTGTTTTCACAATGTATTTAATTAGAAGTTTTGTTAGGAAAAGTGAGAAGCATATTGAGCCCCATCCACAGTGAACAGGACATTTTATAGCAGGTTATACCAAGTAATTTTATTAATTTAAAAACTTGGCCAGGAAAAGTGCGCCAAGCCGAGGATAATTTCTAGGTGCGGCTGGGGGGGAGGGGATGGGATTAAACATGAAACACATCAAGGATACAAAATGTGATTGGGTCCATCTGATGGTCTAGCGGAAGCGTGTCCCACTTCTGTGCTGGCATCCTGAGTTAAGGAGCAGACTCAAAGAGCTGGGATTGGCTGCAGCCTGGGATAGTGGATGGGATAGTGCAGTTCTGGCATCTGCAGCGCGAGGTAGTTCTGAAAGTAAGATGATGCAGTGAACCCTCATGGTTGGCTAGGAAATCTGCTCCCTCGTAAGGAGCTGTGCATATGCACATTGCACTGTGTTATGTGACACCAGTGGAGGTTAGAGCCAGTGTTGGGGTAAGTGGGTAATGACAAATGGGGGTCAAAAACCATGCCATTGTTGTGATGATGATTGGTGACTACCTTGGGCCTCACGCCATACACCCCCCACCGCAAACTTGGTAGGTAGGGACTAGCAGAGGTCGGACCTGGATTAGTCACTATGGGGGTACACCCTCAGACCCAAGGACTGAGCATATGGTGGCACAGGATAAAATGCTGTATAGAAAAAGAAAATAATTTTTAAAATGTCCAGCAATTATCATATAGTATATGGAGATAAAAAAAGATTCCAGAAATTACAGTATATAGGAACAGCAGGTGGGTGTAGTGCAGCCCGAGAGTGGCAGTGAAAAAGCAAACTACAGTTGCTTTAGGAAACATGGTGGGGGATGTAGGTATGGTAGCATGGAGGCATGAGTGAGGGAGGGGTAAACAATGAGGTGGTGGGTGCACTGTCAGGGGGCACAGAAGAAAGGAAGTAACTAGAAACAGGCACAGGAGTTGACCGTGAAGTCGCAGACTAGGGCCTCAAGGGTGAAGAGGATGGAAGAGGAGTGAAGAGACGGAGGAAGATTTTCTTTTTTTTGCACTTTGTCTTTATTGTATTTTACCAACAAGATATACAATGGTGGGTATGAAATATTTACATAAAAAAAGATTATAAAGGAAGGGAAGTAATAAAAAACAACATGTTATAATGTGCACATACATCGAGTAAAACAGGATATTTCATTTCCTTGAATAGAATGGAAGCTAGGGAGTAGCAATTGATCATTTCAGAGACATACAGTTAATAATATACACAAGAAAAGAAAAAAGGTAAAACATACAGTAATAGATTAAGGTGTAAAGTCAGACCGTGAGGACATTATATACAGAACCCATTTTCTCCATTGGATTTCAAAAGCCTCTTGTGATTTATTAATCAAGGCTGTAAGTCTCTCCATCTTGTATAAATCTATCATCACTTGTTGCCAGAGCTCCAAAGTAGGGGGCAAACTAGAATACCATTTTTTTGTAATGTTTTTTTTTGCAGCCAAGAGGGCCTGATTTAGAATTTTCTTGGAGGGAGCGTCTGATATTTCTGGAGGGAAAAGGCCAAATAGGAAAAGCTGGGCATTTAGGTTTAGATTCCGGGATAGCATACGGAGGAAGATTTTCATTTCATTTATTATTTATTCTCCAGCTCACAGACCCATGTCCATCTAGCCCTGCAATGACCTCCCAATTCCATCGGCCCAACTGCCATTCCGGATTGCCCTGTGACCAACCCCTGATGATGTGGCTTAATCTAAGCTCTTGGTGACTTACACATAGGGTGTGAGTATGGCATAATTCTGTCATCCTCTGGGCCTTTACCTCTTTACTATTCCTCCCAGACTCCTGAGGACATCAGTGGCAAGAAGTCCATGCTTGTGCTTATGCTACAGCATGACACTGTGTGGAGCCAGCCAGCGTCCTTCCCTCGTCACCCAGGTGGCAATAGCATGGTGGAGTCAGGCCCTTGCCCTTTACAGAGGAGTAGAATGTCCTCTTGAATGCTTGATCCTCCTCCTGCTGCTGGCCCTCTGTCAACCGTGACTCATTCTTGAACCTTGGATCTTACTTCGAGAAACAGCTCTTGCAGCAGGTTACACCATTAGGACTGAAGCCGGCAGGTGCCAGGACCCCACAGAAATTTTCTAGTTAGCAGTATCCAGCGGGGACCGCCCCAACGTCGGCCCCACCCCCGACATCAGGCATCATATAAAAGGGGGCGGTCCCCCAGAATCCCCAGTTCTTTTCCCGCCGTTGACTCGCCAGCATCGGCCTCATGTTCCGCTCTAGCGAACGACGCCTAGAACTTTCAAAGTTTTACCTCTAAATGTCTGCATCTCCAACTCCTTCCTCAGAAGGACGTCCCTCCAAGTGTACCTGTGGCAAATGGATCCCTTTCAAGGATCTACATTCATCCTGTCAGCGGTGCTTAGACCCAGAACATGACACCAAGGCCTGCTCCTTTTGCCAGCGATTCAATAGTTGCACCCGGATCTGCTGCCAGAAGGCACTTCAGGGTTTCTTCTTGGAAGAAAAGTTGAAAAGCATGGACAAAGACCCTGCCTCCAGAGGTGAGTCTACCTCTAAGTCCCATAAGCACCGGGACAAACATCGGGAGAAGGCCAGGTCCAGATCCCCTAACCGGGCCTTGGTCTCGTGCACCAGCTCAGGCTCCACGTGCTCAGATCGCTCTCCCTCCAGGGCTTGCTCTCAGCCCCCTCCAGTAAAGGTTAAGTCTTCAGGCAGCGCTTAAGCTTCTCTGCATCCCATCAAGACTTCCAGGCCTTCGGCTTCCTCAACACCCTCCCGGGCCTCCTTGAAGTCTTCAGACCGTCACCGGTCCAAGTCCCCTTCAAAACTACCTCAAGCTTCCTCAGAGAGACACCAGGACTCCGACGCCAGATCGGCCTCCTAAGGGTCCGGATCCCCCTCCCAGGAAGACTAAGGATCTGACATCCCTAAAACCGACGACTGACCTGAAGGGGGATACCGACCTTTCATCGATTAAACACCCATCAGACCAGACGTCGGCTAAGCACCCGACATCAGTGAGATATTCACTGGAGCCGAAGACTGCCTCCCTGTCACCTGTGGACACCGGTCACTGGGACTCTACAGAGGAGGACCTGACATTGCCTGATGACCAGGCAAGTGAGAATGAGGGTGCCAGGCTTCCACAGAAGCCTTCGACAAACCCGGTGATGCCCTTGGACCAGACGCCCGATACCGGTGACAGACCACCGACGCCAGGTTCGTCGTCCGGTATGAATATTCAGGAGGTCAAAGATCTCTTCACTTTTTGGTGGGACACAATAAGGAAGGACGTGATCCCAGTAAAACCTCCTCCTTCTACTCCTTCAGCTCCTACTCCCCCTCCTCCACCGTAGGGGCCAGCAGGAAGACCACCGACCCCCAAAGAACCTACTCCACCTCCTAGGGGAAGATCCAAAGAAAGGAGAAGGCCCCCTTCAAGATCTCCCTCCGGGTCTCCTAGTCCTAAGTGACCTAAATGGACGTCCACCTGCAGAGGGCAATGATTCTAGACCTGACACCCCAGATACCTCAGGTCTCCTTCTCCATTCAGCATCCAATCATCTGACCCACGAGACCTGCCCAGGTCACCTCCGGATGATCCCTCTTTTTTTTTTTTTATTTAATTTACCCTTTTTCCTGGCAGGACCACCGGCTACATCCTCTGCCCTGGTCACAGCCCCCGGAGACCTCTACCACCGCCTATAGCTGCCGAGGACCCTCAGTCACCCCCGGCTTGCCCCCCGGAGGGTGGGGCCGCGGGCCACCTTCGTGACTCCGGAACTGTGACTGGTTGGGGTCCCGCAGCGGTGGTGGCTATACGAGGCTCTCCAGGGAGGGCTTCATCCATCGGTGGTCCTGCCCCGCCATCTTTTTCCTCCTTGTTTTCTCCCCAGAGGAGGCGGGGATGTGCAATGACGCCAGCGTCTGCCCTGCCTCCTCCCCCCCACGGCAAGCGTCGGCTACGCGAGAACTCCCGGCCTCCGCCAGGAGTCCCCAGCGCACCGAGTGCTACCCACACCTCCCCCGGAGAAGGAGAGCTGTCCAGCGGACGCCTGATCCACTCCCGGTCGCTCCTCCGACGACCCGGATCCGCTTCCAACCCGGCCGCCGCGCCGCAGTGAAATCCCACTGCTGCTCATGGTCGGCATGATCCTTCTTTTCCAAATCATGAGGCACATCCAGGAAAACATGGGATGGGATTCAGAAGATCTTGACCCCTGACAGACAGCGCCTAGCTCATTACCTTCGGCAGAAGGACCCTAAGCCTGTGGTGGTGATGCCACCCTTGGTGGACACCTTCGCAGACGTCACCAAGGCTGCGTGAAAGCATCTGCATTCCACCCCCATGGTACCGAAGAAAGCTGACCGCCTGTACAGGGCCCCTGCAGAGGACCCGTACTTGGCACAGCAACCCCTGGCTGATTCCCTGGTCATTACGGCCTCCCATGATGGGTCTCAACGACCACAGCATCTGAGTACACAGCCACCGGACCAGGAATCCAAGCAGTTGGATGCCCTGGGGAGACGCATGTATGGCGGCTGCTACATGTTTCATCAAGTCACTGAACTATCTGACTCATATGGTTCAGTTTCAGAATGCCTTGTGGGAACAGGGTCAGGACCTGGTTGACAAACTACCGGATGGTGAGCAGAAGGTGGAGGTCTTGAACCTCCTCCGCACAGGGTCAGACGTCGGCGCCCAAGTATTGAGAGCCACCTATGATTCTGCGGACTCGTCTACCAGGGGTGCAGCTTCAGGCGTCTGTCTCCGGAGACACTCCTGGCTCCGTGTCTCCGGATTTACCCTGGGTGTACAGAAGAGTATCCTGGACGTCCCTTATAATGGAAAGGTCCTGTTTGGGGAACCCTCTGAAAAGGTCATCACCAAGCTTCAGGACGCCAGGAAGGCAGTAAGAACTGTACAGGCCATGTACAAACCCAAATCTGGTTCCTTTTGTAGGAACCAGAACTGTTTTCGTGGCCGATAACGACAGCAGCCACGTTCTGGCCAGCAGCAAAGGGGCACCTTCCACCGTAAGGCCCAACCTAAGTCTTCCTCAGGCCGAGGTTAGCAGTATACCAAACCGGCCCAGCCTGCGTGGGGCAATGCCACCACAGCATGACTCCTTCCTGGCCCCCGGCCCTCCTCTGGATCAACGGGCAGAAAAGGTTGGGGGTTGAATCGCTCGCCACTTTTCAGGGTGGCAGTCGATTACCGCCGACCGGTGGATCCTTCAACTGGTCAAGAGAGGTCACTTTATAGAATTCCTTGACCACCCACCATCAAGGCCTCCCCTGCTTTCCCGTTATTCGGGTCAGCACACATTGCTCATACAGCAGGAGGTGCTCGCGCTTCTGGGAAAGGAAGCTATAGAGCACGTACCAAGGAACCAGAGAGGTGCAGGTTACTATTCCCACTTCTTTCTGATTTCCAGAAAGACAGGGGACCTCCATCTGATACTGGATCTCAGCGATCTCAATGCTTCAGTCCTTTACAAACACTTCTGCATGGTGACCCTTCCCGGTTTGATACCCATGCTCAAGCAGGGTGCCTTCCTAGCATCCTTGGACATGCAGGATGCCTACCTGCACATACCCATTGCTCGAGCGCAAAGGAAGTTCTTGAGCTTCGAATTTCTAGGTCGCCATTATCAGTTCCAAGCCCTCCCTTTTGGACTGTCATCTTGCATGGCAGTCATAGCGGTGGCTCTAAGGAGACAAGGCCGCTGCGTGTTCCCCTACCTGGACGACTGGCTCCTCATGGCACCCTCTCGGGAGGCTCTGATGTCTGCAATTCACTGCACTCAGTACCTGTTCGGGACGTTGGGCATCATTATGCATCAGGAGAAGTCACACCTGGTTCTGTCACAGAATCTGCAGTTCATAGGCGCAGTTCTGGACACCATCCAGGGGAGAGCTTTTCTGCCCCAGGACCGAGCGGAACACATCAGATCCCTCATCAGGGATATCCTGGCAAAGAAGACAGTCCCAGCCAGACTGGTCCTTTGCCTGCTCGGACACATGGCTGTGGCCATTGCAACAGTCCCACTAGCCCGTCTCCAGATGCGGGTGACCCAGTGGATGTTACGGGTTCAATGGGATCAGAAGCAAGACCATTTGCAGCTTCCAGTTCGGATCACTGATGCCGTAGTCCGGGATTGGCAATGGTGGCTAGATTCAAAGAACCTGTCGGCGGGGGTCCCCTTCATTGCGCCGTCTCCGATTGCGATGCTCTCCACGAATGCCTCAGGGTTCGGTTGGGGAGCACACCTTGATTGGGTCAGGTTTCAGGGCTCACTGACATCCCAGGAAGCTCATCTCCATATAAATATTTTGGAAATGAGAGCAGTTCTTTATGCCCTGCTGGCCTTCCAGTCGGAGATCCCACCGGGTACTCTCCTGTTACAGACAATACCGCGGCGATGTATTACCTCAACAAACAAGGAGGCACCCATTCCTACCCGCTTTACAGGGAGGCCATGAGGATGTGGGATTAGGTTCTACAGTACGGTTAAAACCTCATTGCTGTTCATGTCCCAGGAATGGACAACGTCATCGCAGACAGCCTGAGCCACTCTCAGGCCAGAGTCCATGACTGGGAACTACTCCAGGAGGTAGTAGAGGATCTGTTTCACAGATGGGACACACCAGAGTTAGACCTTTTTGCGTCCCCATCCGACGCAAAACTGCCCAATTTCTGCTCGCTAGATCCAGGGCCTGGTGTTTTCTGTGAGACGCGTTGTCCCTCTCCTGGACGGGCAGATTTCTCAACACATTTTCTCCCTTCCCGTTGATCCAGAGGGTCCTTTTGAAACTCCTCAAAGAGCAGGCGACACTGATATTTATTGCGCCCTTTTGGCCCAGACAGATTTGGTTCCCTCTGCTACACCAGCTGTCCCAGGAACCTCCGGTGCCTTGGCCAATCAGCTCTCACTTATTGTCCCAGGAGGCAGGTTCTTTGGTCCATCCGGACCTTCGCTCTCTGAACCTGCATGCCTGGCTCCTAGAGACATAGCTATCATGCGGTATGGGGTCTCGCAAGAGGTAGCAGGTGTTCTAGTGGCTGCTAGAAAACCGGCCACTCATGCCACATATGCCATGAAATGGCGCAGATTTTGCCTCTGGGCTCAAGCACGAGGACTTTCCCTGATGGATTGTCCGGAAAGGTCAGTCCTGGACTACCTCCTGTCTCTCTTCCAGGCAGGCTTGGCCTACTCCTCTATTAAAGTACACCTTTGTCCCATCTCAGCCTATCATACACCTATAGGCCGACGTCCCATAACTCAGTTGGACACAGCACGAGCCTTCCTGAGAGGTGTTTTTCACCTTAGAGCTCCGATTAAGGATCCTGTTCCTTCATGGGATTTACCCTTTGTCCTGGAGCAACTCACGCTGCCACGCTGCCACCTTTTGAACCAGCCATGGATTGTGAGCTACGTCTCCTAACATGGAAGATGTTATTTTTAGTTGCCGTTACTTCGGCCAGAAGGATTTCTGAACTTCACGCACTGATGTGCAAAGAACCTTATTTGGTTTTTCACCAGGACAGGATATCCCTAAGGACAAATCCAAAGTTTCTACCTAAGGTGGTCTCAGCTCTCACCCTCAATCAGGACATCGACTTACCAGTGTATTTTCCTAAATACTCTAATAGAGGAGAGGCCCTGCTGCGCACTCAAGATGTGCATAGGTGTCTAAGGTACTACCTGACCAAAACCAGGCACCACCATAAATCTGATCAGCTTTTCGTCTCCTTCGCCCAGAGGATGATGGGAGCTCCAGTTTCTAAACAATCTCTGTCCAGGTGGCTCATCCACTGTATCACGTTCTGTTACCAGAAACGTAACAAACCTTTACCGGGCGTGGTTAAGGGTCATTCCACAAGGGGGGTGGCTGCCTCCTTTGCGGCCATTAAGAACGTGTCCACTTCAGCCATCTGCGCAGCAGCTACTTGGAGCACCGTGCACATCTTTATCAGGCATTATAGCCCGGATGTTGCATCATGACAAAGAACTGGTTTTGGTCTAGCAGTCCTTCAGGGACTCCTATCCTAGGCTTCGATCCAACTTGCGATCTCTACCTAGCCTCCTCCCACCTGCGAGGGATTTCCAGTATTGCTTGAGAATCAGTCCTAATGGTGTAACCTGCTGCAAGAGCTGTTTCTCGAAGTAAGATAGTACATTTACGTAAGAACTTACCATAACAGTAGCTCTTCGAGAACAGCTCTTGCAGCAGGTAGTTTCCCTCCCACCATCCCCTCTGGAGGTAGAGTTGTTCCGTTATCTCTTTTCTAGGATTAGGTGTTTCTAACACTGCTCTGAATACCTTTTGATGGCGGATCCTCAGTCTCCACTTCTGATGTCATCTAGTGGCCGGGAGTCTCTGGCGGGAGAACTGGGGATTCTGGGGGACCGCCCCCTTTTATATGATGCCTGATGTCAGGGGCGGTCCCCGCTGGATACTGCTAGCTATAAAATTTCTGTGGGGTCCTGGCGCATGCCAGTTTCGGTCCTAATGGTGTAACCTGCTGCAAGAGCTGTTCTCGAAGATCTACTGTTACGGTAAGTTCTTACGTAAATGTACTTTACCAGTGTTGCAAGTGGTATTCTGGCCGCTACACCAGAGGGCTGGCTGCCAGTGGTAGGAAAATCACTCCAGATAAGAGAAAGTCTAAAGGAAAAGAAGGCCTCCCAGTAGTAGATTTGAAGAAGGGGATTGAGAAAAGCAGTGTTGTTAGAACATCAGAGGGAGCAGGTTGGGGAAGGAAGGGGGAGAGACAGAAGAATGCAGAAGTGACATCACATGGGAGGGTGGAGAGCCAGAATTTAGATAAGAGAGTAGTGGAGTGGAAGCGGCGTCTCCCTACAAGGGAGGGAAGAGCAAGTTCAGAGTAAGGGGAACAGTGATGGTGCCCAATCCCAAGGGCTCTCTACGCCATATAGACAAAAACAGAGTATAGACAGGAGCAGTGATTTAAAAATGACTGAACAGCTGAAACAGTAATTACGAATAAACATAACTTGAAAAGTGGGTTTTTTTAAAAAACAATACATACATAAAAACACATACATTACACATGTCCTTGATAAGATACATTCCCTAACAGGCCACAAGTATTACAGTATACAAGTAATCTAGGAATCTTACTTCCAGATTCGCTCTTGCAGTAACACCTTTAGGACTGAAGCTGGCAGGTGTCAGGACCCCACGGAAACTTTCTAGCTAGCAGTACCAGGCAGGGGACCGCACCCTATGTTGGCCTGCCACCAACGTCGTATAGTATAAGAGAGGTGGTCCCCCAGCCCATCCCCAGTTCTTTTCTCGCCGTCGACTGCGCAAGTCGGACCTCCACGGACACCTTCAGCTAGTCAACTGCCATTTTGATCGCATTTTCAATGCCCGATTTTATTCTTTATTTTTTCAATGATTAATAGTCTTCGTGCATTTCTTCTTTGCGTCAAAACATCTTCCTTCGAAAGGCACCCCTCAAAGTGCGCATGCGGCAAGCAGATCCCGCATAAAGATGGCCATTCGGCCTGCATGTTCTGTCTGGGCCCAGATCACAACATCGAGGCCTGCCAGCATTGCCGCAACTTCAGCGGATGAAACTCCAGTGTCACAAGACTCTCAAAGCCTTCCTGCAGAAGCAACAGATATCTGCTGTGGAGAAGGAACTGCACCACAAAGGCTCATCCTCTTCTCCCTCTTCCTTTTCTTCTAACAAGGAGAAGAAATAAAGCAGCAAACTGGGACAAGGAGAAATCCCGGGCAGAAGGTCGCCCTCTATCCCCAGTGCAGAAGCCAGTGACCTCTTCATCTTCTGAGCTTGCCTCCATGCTCCTAGTAACGAAGCCTCCATCCTTCATCTCTATATATAAGGAGAAGGCTCTTCAGGGCATGGGAAGTCCTCCCATGGCTCTCAGCCAGTAAAACTTCAGCCTATCATCCCTGGGGGCTCCAAGTCTGGTGGCTTGGCCGGTGGTTCCTCAGGGGGGGGGCAGAATGCTGTCTGTCGCCCTCCCGGCCAGGGTGTCTGCTGAGTCTGCCCTATCGTCAGGGGGCTGACTCTGGGAAGCAACACCAGGGACAGTCTGTCTCTCCGGGAGCTGTGGACACACGTCCTGCTCAGGAGTGACGCCTCCTACTCGGGCGACTCCACCTAGGCGTCCGCTGGCTAGTTCTCCTGCCAGGCCTCTGCCTACGCCAGCCTCCTCAGCACCCCCTCGAGAGAACCTGGCGCCTACATAAATGCCAGTTGACGCTGGCACTCCTCGCAAGCTACCACCCTAGGACCCGATGACTGACGGTTGGATGTTACATCAGGTTCCCCCAGTGCCTGAGGGGACTCCTTCGGCCCCGATGCCGGACAGCCAGAGCCAGACTCCCACAACACAGGATGGCCAGGATCAGACTACCCTGACACTGGGGTTACCTCAGCCAAACGACCAGATGGCGGGCCCCTCGGTGCCCTTGGAGCCAGCTGGACGGGAGGGAAGGACATTGTGACATAGAAACATAGTGACAGCAGAAGGGGACCACAAGGTCCATCTAATCTGCCTAAGAACCCACCTGGTGCTATTCCCCCTCCCCTTCTTTGCCTTTCCGTATGCTACCTTTATGTCTGTCCCATGTGTTCTTGAACTCTCTCACCATTTTGGTCCCTACTCCCTCCTTGGGTAGGCTATTCCATGGGTCCACCACCCTCTCTGTAAGAAGAATTTCCTTGCATTACTCCTGAACCTCCCTCCCGCCTCATGTCATGCCTTCTCGTTTTCCTGCTTTCAATTGGAAAAGCTCCTGAATGTTGACCTATTTATACCCCTCATATATTTAAAAGTCTCAATCATAAGCCGGCCGGTGGCACAGAGGTTGAGGTGCTGGTGTCACATACCTTGTGCTACACTGGCGACCTGGCCAGGAGCGACCTCTGGTCGTCGGGGTGGGGGCAGAGCAGTATTGAGCATGCCGGCGAGCAGCTCTCCTCTCCAGAGGGTGGGTTGGCGCCCCCCCCCCCGTAGTTCCACTTCCACTGGGTGGAGGTCCGGTGGGTAGCGTAGGCGGAGAGGAGCCAGCAAAACTATCGGGAGGTAGAAGGAGCTGAGCTGGCACCACAGGGTGTGAAGCATGCCTCCACACGGCTATGTGCTGGGGCCTTGGGGAGGAAGGTGTTGGAGAAAACTTGTATAAAAGGGAGCACAGTTTGAAGATAGTGGGGGGATGGCTCAGGGGCTATGTGAGGAAGTATTTTTTCACAGAGGGGGTGGTGGACGCATGGAACAGCCTTCCTGAGGAGGTCTAGAGCTCAAAAACAGTGGGGGAATTCAAAAATGCATGGGACAGACATGAGGCAATTATAGTGGGGGGTAGGAGGAAATAGGCTATTGGTTAACTGAGATCTGCAGCTTATACAATAGGTAGGGAAATGGGCAAACTGGGTGGGCCAAGCGGTCATTATCTGCTGTTAAAGTCTATGTTTCTAAATGCATATGTGTCCCCATCACCAGTTGGCGGAAGGAGGCGATGGGGACCAAAAAGCATCTCTCTCTCGCGCTCCAAATATATGTGTCTACATATATAAAAAACCAAAAGTCTCAATCATGTCGCCCCTCTCCCTCCTCTGTTCCAGGGAGTACATGTTGAGCTCCCTCAGCCTGTCCTGGTATGCCATATGGTGGAGTCCCTGAATCATTTTCGTGGCCCTCCTCTGCACCGTCTTGATTCTGTCTATGTCCCTTTTGAGGTGCGGTCTCCAGTACTGTATGCAGTACTCCAAGTGGAGGCGCACAAGTGCCCTGTAGAGTGGTAATACCATCTCCCTCTTGGGACTCATGATTCCCCTCCCGATGCAGCCCAGCATGCCATTTGCCTTTAGTGCCTCCTTTTCGTACTGTTTACCCTCAAATATTCTGACATAATGACCCCTAGGTCCATCTCCTGGCTGGTGGAGGCTAGATTCTTTCCTCCCAGGTAGTAATCCTCTTTGGGATTTTTTCTGCCTAAGTGCTGGACCTTGCACTTTTTGGTGTTGAATTTCAGCTGCCATGTTTCCGACCACTCCTTCAGTTTCTTCAAGTCTGAAGTCATACTCCTCACACCCTCAGGGAGTCCACTCTGTTACAAATCTGGGTGTTGTCAGCAAGTAGACACACTTTACCTTCCAGCCTATTTGCAGTGTTGTTATGAACACATTGAAGAGTAGAGGACCCAGTACCAAACCTTGTGGTACCCCGCTAGTCGCCTCCCTCTCAGCTGAAAATGCCACATTTACCTGAACCCTCTGCGTTCTTCCTCTCAGCCAGCTACTCATCCACTCAACCACCTCCCTGCCCACCCCATGTGGTCCAGCTTCCTTACCAGCCTTCTGTGTGGAACAGAGTCGAGGCCTTTGCTGAAGTCCAGATAGATGATATCTACTGCCGCTCCCTGATCTACTATCCTTGTAACCCAGCTGAAGAAGTCGACCAGGTTAATTTGACAAGACCTATAATTAATAAGAAAGGCACTCCAGGCAGTGAAATTCTTGGTATCTTAATAATATTTTTAATTTATTTATAAAAAAAAATTCATTTTGGTAAAATATTTTTTTGCTTTTTTTGGGCAAGACCTACCTGCCATGAACCCATGCTGTTTTGGGTCTTACTGCCCATTGGATTCCAGGTACGTTATGATTATCTGTTTGAGTACTGTCTCCATCAACTTCCCTACCACCGACGTGAGGCTTACTGGACGGTAATTGCCGGCCTCCTCCCTGCTGTCTGCTTTGCGGAGCGGGACCACTGTTGCTCTTTTCCAGTCATCCGGCACGGTCCCTCTCTTTAGTGATTTGGGGAATAATTCTGCTAGGGGTGCTGCTAGTAATTCCCCAGCTCCCTGAGAACTTTTGGGTGAGTTCCATCCTGTCCCATGGCCTTGTCCACCTTTAGTTTATTTAAAGCTTCCAAGACTTGAGCCTCTGTGAAGGGGCTTGTGTCAACCCCTGGTTCCTGGGTGTTGCTGCTATGCAGGCTTGGCTAGGTAGCTATTTCCTAAGTGGCACCCCACCTCTACCTCCTTTACCTTGTCACTGTTGGTTAAAACCAAGTCCAGGACAGCTTCACCTCTGGTACGAGTTTCCACAAGCTGCCTCAGCCCTGCACCCTGCAAGGCCATTACAAAGTCCCTTCTTCTTGATGAAGATGCTGTACAAGATTTCCAGTTAGTCTGGCAAGTTAAAGTCCCCTACTATTATTGTCTCGCCCTTGTCTGTCATTTTGCGGAATGTCTCCATCATTTCCTTGTCCCCAATATCCCCTTGCGATGGGGGCCTGTAGGTAGTAACATACTGAAATGCCAGCAGAGTAGGCCTAATGGTCTTTCATGTCTGCTCGTTTGGTCAGCCCCCAAACTGGGAGCTGACCTTACTGTCCCCCCCAACCCCTTGGGATTCTCCATTCCCAGTCCAAGATATTCCCCTTGTATTGGACTTCGCCAGCTCAGCCCTTCCCCTATACCTGTCCCAACCTCTCCACAGTCTGTGCCTCCACTAGTCCCCTGAGTAGCACATTCCATGGTTCCACCACCCTCACAGTGAAGTAGCACCTCCTCCTTTCCCCCCTGAGTCTCCCTCCCCCAGCTTCCACCCGTGCCCTCTAGTTGCCCCCCCTTCCTTTGGAACACCCCGACTGAGCCTCCCATATTTATCCCCTTCATGTACTTGAAGACCTCTGTCATGTCCCCCCGTCCCTCCTCTCCTCCAACGTGTACATGTTGAGCTCCTCGAGCCTCTCCCCATAGGTCCTTTCCTCCAAGCCCCAGATCATTTTGGTTGCCCTCCTCTGGACCCTCTCCAGGAGTGTAATGTCTTTTCATTGCGGCCTCCAAAACTGCACACAGTACTCAAGGTGCGGCCTAATCAAGCAGTTATACAGAGGGAGTATCACTTCCATCCTTCTGGAGGCAAGCCCCCTAGCGAAGCATCCCAGCATCCTATTTGCTTTAGACACTGCCCTCCTACAAGTCTCAGAGTTGTTCATTTTGACATCCACCACCACCCCAGGTCCCTCTCACCCATTGACACTTGTAGCATTTCTCCTCCCAGGATATATACTTGGTCAGAGTTTCTGGCACCCAGGTGTAGAACCCTGCATTTCCCTGCATTGAACTTCAGCCTCCACTTCCTTGACCACCTCTCCAGACCATCCAGGTCCTCCTGCAGGGCCATCCTCCCCTCCTCCCCAGTCCACCACTGCTCCCAGCATCGAGTCATCCACAAAGAGACTCATTTCACTCCTGATACCCTTCCTTATGTCAGAGACATAAGCGTGAAACAGGAGGGGGCCCTAGGACCGATCCCTGAGGGGCCCCACTGATAACCCTCCTTGGAGATGAGACTTGCCCCCCAACCACCACCCTCTGGGTATGTTCTGAGAACCAATTTCCTATCCATCTGATCATCCATTTCCCCGGCCCCATTTCCCCCAGCTTATCCAGCAGGCCCCCATGAGGAACCGAGTCAAACGCCTTGCTGAAGTCAAGAAAGAGGATGTCCACCAGCTTACCCTGGTCCAGGGCACTCATCACCCAATTGTAGAACTCCACAAGGTTTGTCTGACATGATTTTCTTGGGACGAAGCCATGCTGTCTATCGTCCAGGTACCCCAACTTCTCCACTACCCCCCTAGCCTTTCCTTGATAATACCCTCCATCACGTTGCCCACCACCAATGTCAGGCTGATGGACCTGTAGTTCCCCGCCTCCTATCTTGATCCTCCCTTGTGGATAGGCACGATATGGGCCACCCTCCAGTCCTGGGGCACACACCCCGTCTTCAGAGAGATGTTGAAAAGCTCCATCAGGGGTGCCGCCAGGACATCCGCCAGTTCCCTCAGTACCCTGGAATGTAATTCATTTGGCCCTGGTGCTTTCTTCGTCCTAAGGGACCTGAGCGCTCCCCTTACTATCTCTCCCGGGATTCCTACCTCCACTTTCTCCCCCTTGGCCCCTGTTCTACCTTCTCCCCCTCCTGACTGTGATGTCTCCCCCTCCGACCTGCCAGGGTTCCCGATCTGTAAGGATCCCACCCTCTCCGCAGTTTCCTGTCTCCTCCCCTGAATGGCGTAGCCCCAAATCCTCCCTTGGCAAAAACTGAGGCAAAGTACTCATCTAGTACTTCGGCCTGCTTCCCAGGGTCCTATGTCCGTCCCTCCCCTGTCCTAATCCTGCTAATCTGCCCCCTCACCTTCCTTTTTCCCCAGTGTATCTAAAGAACCCCTTGTTCCCCCTCCTGATTTCCCTGGCCAGGTTCTGCTCCTTCCTTGCTTTAACTGATCTCACCACTCTAGTGACCCTTCTGGTCATCAGCTCTTACTCCCCTTCTCCTTTTCACTGATTGAGAGTTTGAAGCGCCTATAGGCAGCCTTCTTTTCCCTCACCATCTCCTGATCCTCCCGTGTCCACCAACAGGGTTTTCTGGCCTTACCGCATTTGTGCCTCACTCTTGCACAGGTCTCAGTAGCCTCCTGCACCCCGTCCTAATGATTTCCCACCTACTGTCAGTGTTCACGTTTGGCCTTATCTCATTCAAATGATCCTTGAGGATCCGTCCCATCCCCTTGAAATCCGCACCCCTGAAGTCAGTTACCACAGTCTTTGTGCGGCCTTCCTCCCCTCTTAGGTCCAGGCAAAACCAGACTGTGGCATGGTCACTCCCCGCCAATGGGTCCCTCACCTCCAGGCCCCTAATCTGGTCACTGTCCGCCAGGACTACGTCCAGTATCCTGGCCTCCGTAGTTGGCTCCCCCACCTGCTGGGTCTGGAACGCGTCCTGGAAGACATCTGGCAACCTCTGCTCCCTGGCCACTGAGGACGTCATAGTCCCTCAGTCCGTCCCTGGCATGTTCAGGTCACCCATCACCACTACCTTTCCCTTGCCCAATCTGCAGTGTTCCATAACATTTACCACCAGACTCTCTTCCAGATCCTCCGCCAGCACAGGGGGTCTGTATACCACTCCTATTTTTACTCTCTTACCCCCCTTTGTTTTCAGGGTGCCCCAAATCACCTCCACGGTCACCTCCGCCTCCTCCACCCCTCCTATACCAATGCCATTTTTGACTATCAATGCTACTCCCTTCCCTTCCCTCCTCCCTGTCCTTCCTGAGCATAGCATAGCCCTTCACATCCACTGCCCCCTCAGCTAGCATCACCTGGAGCTCAGGCATCTTATTTCCCAAGCTCCTGGCATTTATCAGAACCACCCTCCCCTCCCATTCCCCGCCTCGTGCTCCCGTGTGACAGGATGCTCTCCCCCCTACACCATACCTGTTGGCCTTTTTCCGTATTCCTCCAGCTCCCTAGGGGTTGAAGACCGAATCCCTCTTTTATCGGACCCCCTGCAACAGCCCCTTCTCCCATCCCTCCCCTTCACAAGTTTAAACCCCACCTTTCACTGACAAACTCTTCTATTTTCAGCTTAAGGATTTCCCTTCCTTCCAAATTGAGGTGGAGCCTGTCTCTAGCGTACAGCCCCTTATCCTCCCAGGTTGCCCCCCCCCAGTCCCCCATCAATCCATACCCCCTAGCCTCACACCACTCCCTGAGCCACTGATTTACCACCCTAATTTTCTGCTTGTTCTCCTCACTAGCCCTCTGCACCGGCAGGATTTCCAAGAAGGAAATCGAGCATCCTATGGAATGGCAAACCCTGGCTAGCTCCCGAAACCTTGCCTGTATGTCTGGGGAACCTCCACATTCCCTTGCTAGTGAGTATACCTCGTGCTTGGCCTTGTGCACTGTCAGGCCAAGGAAACATTTGGTTCTAACTGGACAGGCTTTACCTTCCCATTCCCATTTGTACCCCTGATCATGGAATCCCCCAACAGGAGCACTCTAACCTCCCCCTTGCCTCCATTCTCACTACCCAGGTTTCCCCTCCTTCCATGCCCCTCCTCTTCCTTTTTTTCTGGCCCCTCTCCCCAGCCGACTCCTTACTCCTCCCACTATCTGGGTGTCATATGCCCCTCCCTACTGACAGTGGCCACCCTCTCCTCTGATCCTGGCATCCCCCCCGAGTATCCTTTTTTGCATCGCTACCCCCCCCATCCCTGCTCATGACTGGTCCTTCCACCCTATCTGTTGGCCTAGCCTAGCTCGTACTCCCATCTGTCCCATCTGTGTTCAACACCTCCTTGCCTGCCATGCCCCTGACCCAAACCCTCAGCCCCATTTACTGCATCCTCCCTCCCTTGTACACCTGATCCTCCTCGCCCTTCCCTCCCCGCTAACCCCTTTCCCTCAGCCTGCTCTCACCCCCCTGCCCCTCTGTATTCTCGCACTCCATGCCCTCCCCATTCTTCCTGGTTCTCGGCCCTGCCTCTTGTCCCTCCACCTTCCTCCCTATCCACCCCATCGTAGCTACATCCTCCCCCCCAGCACTCCCTTCTCTACTACCAGGCGTAGGGGTTGAAGCAGGTTGCTAAGCCTAATGCCGACCCCAAGACTCCCGTCCTGAACCCCCCCATCCTGGTTCCTCTGTACAACCCCAGATGCCTGCCTGCTTCTTTGGAAGTTTCTTCCTTTTGGCCCCCTTTGTCAGGGTCACCATGTGCCCCCTGAGTACCCCCCTGCGCTCCTCTCCCTATGCCACTGTCTTTAGTACTTGGTGCAGCCACATAGGTGACCCCTTGCCTGTTCCCCCAACCCCTCCATACCTCCCTCCCCAAATTCCCTAGCTGCCTCCTAATCCCCTCAACCTCCTCTCTGAGCTGTGCCAGCTGGTAGCACACTGGGCAATCACCAAACTTCGAAGCCCAGTCAAGTACCATGGCTGCCCCGCACCCTGTGCACCCAACCACCCTCCCAAAGATGCCTGCTCTAACGACATGTGGTCCCATCCCCCTCATAGTAGATTTTTCTGAATTAATTTCACCAGGTTCCCCAATGATCAGCACTACAGTGCCTACACAGTGATCAGAGCTACAGTAGCTAAATGTTCACTGCTAGTTCAGGGCACTCCTATCCCTTGACTCCTCCCCCTCTGGCTGTTTAATAGAGGTCAGGGTAGAGGTGTGTGAGAAACAATTACAGCTCCTTTCTTTCAAGATTTCGTGAAGGCGGCTGGGCCTGTCCTTTATAGCCCAGCCGCGAGTTCAAATTTGGCTCCCGGGCTGCCGATTGGTCCTCAGTCCTCCTTTGTCCTCCTGGCTACAGCAGCCCTGGCCTATCGCTGACTGCAGCTGTCAGGAATAGCCTGCCCTGGTGCCCTTCCTGCTGCCGATGCAGCTTCAGCTCCTCCTGCCGCAGATGCGGCCCCCAGTGTGCTCTCCTTGACGCTGATGCAGCCAGCAACCACCCCTGCTCCTCCGCAATGCTTTCCACTCTCGCTGCAGCTCCAGCCCCTCCTACCGCCAGTGCGGACTCAGTGCAACAATTACAGCTCCTTTCTGCCAAGATTCCGTGAAGGCAGCTGGACCCGTCCTTTATAGCCCAACTGCAAGTTCATATTTGGCGCCCTGGCTGCCAGTGGATCATCAGTCCTCCTTTGTCCTCCTGGCTACAGCAGCCACCGGGAAAAGCTTGTCCTGGTGCCCCTCCTGCAGCCAATGCAGCTCCGGCTCCTCCTGCCACCAATGCGGCCCCCGGTGCACTCTCCTTGCCGCTGAAGCATCCAGCAACCGCCCCTGCTCCTCCACAGCGCTTTCCGCTCCCGCTGCAGCTCTGGCTCCTCCTACCACTGATGTGGCCCTGGTGCAACAATTGCAGATCTTACTTCAAGAGGGTTCCTGCAGTAGGTCTTCACATATAGGACTGTGCCCCCTGGAGTCGGGTCCGTACGGCAAACTTGTAGATAGCAATCATCAGCGGGGACTGCCTCCGACGTCGGGGCGTTGTGACGTCAGCCCGACTATAAAAGGGGCAGTCCCGCTCCCGCTGTCCAGTTCTTTCCCGCCTTCACCTCAGTCACGTTCGGCTCGCGTCAGAAGAGCTAACGTCCGCATTGTATTTCTCGAAGTATTTCTTCGCTTCTTATAAAATTCTTACAAACATTTTTATTCAAATTAATGTCTTCTAGACAGAATAAAAAGTGCTCTAAGTGCAGCGCTCAAATCCCGCATGGGGACGACCATTCCCGCTGCCTCCTCTGCCTCCTAGACCTACTGCAGGAACCTCTCTCGAAGATCTACTGTTACGGTAAGTTCTTTAGTAACTGCTATTTCTAGGGACATGGATATGTTGTTCATCCACACTTATTGGCAGGTATCCTTGCCGCTTTAAATCTTGCCGGAAGGTCTTCAAGCTTGCTCCTCCCACCCACCCGGGTGGTATAACTCTCGGCTCCGCCCCATGATGCCAGATCTTCCTTACTGCTTGGAAGCTCAGGTTCCCTCCTTAACGCTCTGCGTTTGAGACTGGTTCCTATTTCTCCGTTGCGGATTTAAAAATAAATTTGCGAAAAAGATTTCAGTCTTCTATCCCTCGCGGCTGCGATGGACAAATCGACTCCCGGATTTCGGAGATGCCCATGCGGGCAGAAGATGTCTCGGACGGATCCACACTCCACGTGTGTCTACTGCTTAGGCCTTGAGCACGACCCGCAGGCTTGCGACCTGTGCTCATCTTTCTCGGCCTACGTCCTCGAAGCCCGTGCTGCCCGATTGCAACTGGGCCGTCCCGAGAAGCGTTTCCCTCCGGTGAAGTCCAAGGAGGCCCGGTTGGCGGTGTCCGCGGCGGCGGGCTCGGCGGATCAGCTCGAGCAGATGGTCGCCCTCGAAGAGGAGGCGGCGCGGGCCGTATCTTCCTCGGCCGCGGCATTTATCCCGCTCTCTCTGGGTTCTTCCTACATGGCTTCTTTTAAGGAGCTTTGTCTGTCCCTCTCCACTAAGGGAGAAGGGCCTGCGTCTGCTGGACCTTATTCTCGGTCAAAAGAGGACAGGTAAGTCCTCCGTCGGCGCTCTTGGGGGCGGGAAAGGTCCCTCTCCGGGCCGTGCGACCGTCGGCCGATCGACCGCTCGGCTTGACCACTGGCCTCACGGTGTCCCGTCAGGTCAGTTGACCGAGACTCCCACCGATGAAGTTGAGATTTTCGACCCATTGGACGGCTGTCGCCTTTAGCAGCGAATTCCCCTCTCCCGGTTCCCGGGAGAGTTGAGGATCCCGTGGGCTCGCCTGTGCCTCCGGTTCCGGGCCCTCGGATGGACCATCGGAGCGAAGGAGTGCGGTTCCGGCCGACACCTCCCGCACCCGACCTCGGAAATTCGGGACTCGGTCTGGACCTCTTAGCCAGTCCAGCCCGATCCCACCGTCATGGCGGTCTCGGTGGTCTCGGCACATGATGGCGCGTCGCCGCTCGTCCTCGTCCTCCTCCTCGGATGAGGGAGGCTCCAGCGTAAGTTCGTCGGCCAGTGCGAGGACCTTATGTTACAACAGCTCCTCCTGGCGGGGAATGGCAGGCCCGTCGCCTTCCCGGCCATTAAGTAACTGTCACCGGGCGGCCGACACAACCCCTCGACTTATCCGAGGCCTATACCCAGGCGGTTGTTCGGCCAAAACCAGCTGCTCCACCGATTCCGGTGGAACCTCCGCCTCCACAGCCACCAATTGGGGCTCCGACCAAGGATTCTCGGTCGGCTAAGGGTCTACCCCATCGGCTGTCAGTTACCCTCACTCCCGACCGACCTCGGCAGGTGAAGGGTGGCTCAGGCCAGAGGCAGCTCTTCGAGGACTCTTCCGAGTCCGAAGATGATTCCTCCTTTTTCTCCAAGTGACTGGACTTGGAGTCTTCAGGAGGTCAGTCAATGGACGATAGCCCGTCGTCCTTCCTAGGACTGCTTCGGCTCATCTCGGAGTCCACCGGGATGGAGCTCGAACCCGTTTCCAAACGGGCCAGGTATCCCCTCACGGAGATTCTGGACCGAGGGGATTCTCCGACGGAGGCCTTTCCGGTGGCCGAGGCCATAGTGGGTCCGGCACTGGAGCTTTGGCAGCGCCCTGCTTCCTGCCCTGCGCCTTCGGCCAGGATGGCCAGGAAGTATGCGGTCCCTACCGGTTCCTTGTCCGGTTTTTCGGAACACCCCTCTGCTGAGGGGTTGGTTACCGACAGCGTTTTCCGGCGCCCGCGCAACGCCAGGGATGTGGACAAACCTCCTGACAAGGAGTCCAAGAAATTGGACTATGTCGGGCGAAAAGTCTACGCTGCGTCCTCTCTCGGCCTTCGTCAGGCCAGTTCGGCCGTCCTCATGGCACATTTTTCTCATGCCCTGTTGGGCTCCCTGGATGAGGTCATCCCTCATCTTCCCGCCGATCTGCAGACTACGGTTAAGCAGGTGCGGGACCAGGGCAGAGCAGTGGCCAAACAGCAGCTCCAGACTGCTTTGGATATGGGGACTCATGTGCCAGATCGGTGGCGGCCGCGGTGGCTGCTGCGTCGGCGAGCTTGGCTGAGGATATCCACCTTTACTTCGGATACCCAGCACAAGTTGGCGGATGTTCCCTTTTTAGGGACTGACCTCTTCGGCCCTGGGGTGGAAGGTCACCTGCAGAGGATCGAGAAGTCCAATGCTACCTTGGACTCGGTCTCTTCCGCTCAGAAGGACAAAGGCCGCAAACCACAGCCTAAGCCCTTTCGTCCTTCTGTGCCCCCGGGGCGCCCGGCCCAGCAACGTCAGGGCCAGCAGGCACGGCCTTGGCATCCCAAACCCAAGCCGCCGGCTTCCTCTAACAGGAGGCAGGGAGGAAAAGGCCCAGGAGGTCCCTCGGCCGGTTCCTCCTCCAAGCCTGCCCAGTGACGGGCTGAGGGGTGTCGCCCCCATTCCCGTCACCTTACCCCTGGGTCCCCCCGTGGGGGGACGGCTCCGGCACTTCCGTTCCGCCTGGTCCGCTGTTTCCACGGACAGGTGGGTCTTGGAGGTGGTGGGAAGAGGCCTGCCTCTGGAATTCGAGCAGGCACCACCCTTCAGAGCCGTCGCCCCTCGGGGGGCTTCGGGATCCCCAGCCTCACTGGCGGCTCGTCGAGCCGACATCGCTCTCCTCCTCCAGAAGGAGGTGATAAGAGAGGTGGTGGACCCTCCTTCAGACCCAGGGTTTGTGTCCAGGTACTTCCTGGTTCCGAAGCGGACGGGGGGCTGGCGCCCCATTCTCGACCTACACGACCTAAACAAGTTCCTAAGGTCTCGAACCTTCAGGATGGTCACTCTGGCTCAGATAATACCATCCTTGGAACGCGGCGTGTGGTTCTGCTCTCTGGACTTGCAGGACGCGTTTTTTCACGTCCCTATCCGTCCGTCTCACCAGAGATTCCTTCGCTTCCGAGCGGAAGGATCCCTCTTCGAGTTCCAAGCCATGCCCTTCGGCTTGTCTCCAGCTCCCAGGGTCTTCACCAAATGCATGGCAATGGTGACAGCATTCCCTCGCGGTAGCGAGGGTCAGGTGTACCCTTACCTGGGCGACTGGCTGATAGCAGCTCCCTCCAGGAAGGAGGCGGAGTGGTCAGAGATCTGGCCCTCCAGGTCTGCTCTCAACTGGGCCTCCTTATCAGCGAGGCCAAGTCAGACTCGAGCCGAAGCAGGTGATTCTATTCATCGGGCGCAGCTCGACTCTCTTGAGCCAGGCGCGGCTCAGCCGGACAGGCGAGGTTCTTTCCTCCTTTGCCCGATCATTTCTGGTTGGGCAATTGCACCCTGCCGGGACTTCCTGCGCCTCCTGGGTCTCATGGCGGCCTGCACCAGCGTGGTCCGTTGGGCCGCTGGAGCATCGTCCCCTTCAGTGGGGACTGGCCAGCCAGTGGTCACAACGCTGCGATCCTTTGGACCAGCTTGTGTCGGTGACACAGGGGATGTGGAACGCTCTCCAGTGGTGGACCGTTCCAGATCATTTGCAGGAGGGCATCCCGTTCGTCCGCCCTGAGCCGACGGTCTCTCTATCGACCGATGCCTCTCTGATGGGTTGGGGTGCCCATCTGGGGGAACACCAGGCTCATGGCCTCTGGTCCCCGCGGGAGTCCCGATGCCACATCAACCTGCTGGAGCTCCGAGCGGTCCGCCTAGCTCTCACCGCCTTTGCTCCGTTCCTCCGGGGTCAAGTGGTCCGAGTCCAGACGGACAATACCACGACCATGTACTATCTAAACCGCCAGGGCGGGCCGCTCCATGCTTCTATGCAAGGAAGCTCTCCGCATTTGGTCACTCGTGCGCAGCCTGGAGGCAGATCTCCTAGCCATTCACGTGGCAGGAGCCTCCAACACCCTGGCCGATGCCCTGAGCGGATAGGGCTGCATCCCAGTGGTCTCCTGCCGAGGTAGTACAGCATCTGTTCTCCCATTGGGGCACACCTCAGGTGGACCTGTTTGCCTCAGGGAGAGCGAAGCTGAGTCTGTTCCATGCCCGCCCCCTCAGCAGGGCTCGCTGCAGGGGATGCCTTCTCGAGGGCAGTGGACCCGGGCCTCTTTACGCCTTTCCCCATTTCCCTTGATCCACAAGGTGCTTCTCAAGGCGAGGAGGACAAGGCGCAGGTGATTCTGATAGCCCCAGACTGGCCTCGCCAGTTCTGGTACCAGATCTCCTCAGTCTCAGCTCCAGGATTCGCGGCAGCTTCCAGCTCGCCGGACCTGCTCTCAGTCAATCAGGGAAGGTGTTCCATCCGGACCTTCAATCCCTGCACCTGACGGCCTGGTTCCTGGCTAGAGTTCCAGGCCTTGGGTCTTTCCGACGAGGTCCTCAATGTAGTTGAGGCGTCCCGTAAGTCGACCAGAAAATGCTATGCCTTCAAATGGAAAAGGTTTTCCATTTGGTGTCAGAACAAGGGCTTGGACCCTTCCTCCTGTTCCTTGGCAAGCATCTTGGACTATTTATGGTCCTTTCCAGTCAAGGGCTTAGGTCGACGACCCTAAGGGTGCACCTGGCAGCCATCTCTGCTTACAGGCGCGGGCGGGGAAGCGAGTCAGTGGCGCAGGAGGAAGGTGGTCTGGCGCTTTTCAAGGCCTTGATCACATTTCCTCCAGTGCGGGAACCCCCACCTCCGTGGGATCTACTGCTGGTACTGGCAAAGCTCATGGGCAAGCCATTCGAACCTATGCACAGGTGTGCTCTCTCTCACCTGTCGTGGAAGACCGCCTTCTTGGTGGCTATCACGTCAGCCAGAAGGATGGGAGAGCTCCAGGCGCTTTCCATCGAGTCTCCTTACCTGGTCTTCCACAGGGACAAGGTTGTCCTGCGCCCCCACCCGAAATTCCTTCCGAAGGTGGTGTCGGAGTTTCACCTTAACCAGGTGTTGACTCTGCCGGTGTTCTACCCCAATCACACCTCGGAGGCCGAATATAGGCTCCATACTCTGAACCCTAGAAGGGCGCTCGCTTATTATAAGGAGCGCACGGCTGAAATTCGGGGAGAGGTTCGCCAGCTGTTTGTCACCTACGCTGAAGCCGCATCTGGCAGACCTGCAGCCAAGCGGACGATAAGCAGGTGGGTAACCTCCTGCATAGATCTCTGCTATAAGTTGGCGGGCATGGAGCCTCCCAGAGGATAAGAGCTCATTCTACCGCCATACTGCTGCAGCAGTGGCTGCTTCCAGGGGCGTCCCTATCCAGGAAATCTGCAGGGCTCTACCTGAAGTCAGCAAACACCTTCATTACCCATTACCACATCGACCTTGAGTCACGCCGGGATGCTGGTTTTGGGGTCTCGGTTCTCAGTCTCTCTTTCCCAAGTAAGTATTGGGGTGTCGTCTTGCCTCCCTCCTCCCGGAGAACTGCTAGGAGTCTGCCAATAAGTGTGGATGAACAACATATCCATGTCCCTAGAAATACAGGTTACTCACCTGTAACAGGAGTTCTAGGAATGGTATATTGTTCATCCTACAACTCTCCGACACTCGGCCGGCCGCACAACCCTGAGCTTCCAGCGGGCCAGATCTGGCGTCATGGGGCGGAGCCGAGAGTTATACCACTCGGGTGGGTGGGAGGAGCAAGCTTGAAGACCTTCCGGCAAGATTTAAAGCGGCAAGGATACCTGCCAATAAGTGTGGATGAACAACATATACCATTCCTAGAACTCCTGTTACAGGTGAGTAACCTGTATTTCCTTTCTGCCAAGATGACTCCCTATCCTAATGGCTGCCCCTGATCCTGTCACAGCTGTTACCCATAGTACTTCTGACTTATCCGGGATCCCCTGAATCTCTGTAGCCTTGATTTCCTCCCAGACCTATAATACTACCCCACCGCATTTCCTACCCTTCCTGTCCCTTCTGTACAGGTGGTAGCCCAGGATAGCCATGCCCCAACCAACCACCGACTCTCCCTTATAGGCACCAACACCTGTGGGTGCACCATCTAACAATCTGTGACCCCTAAACTGCTCCTAAACACCCCTGGGTCTGTTCTGTTCTCTACTTGCACTTAACTGTCTTCAGCCACTTCCAAAGCACTTACCCCACGTTTGTCCTGACAAAGCCCATCGGCTGCCACACTCTGCCCTCTCCCACATATGCCACCCCTTTCCTCAGCCCTTCCCCCAACTGTCTTCTTCCTAGTGTCTGTTTGTCACACCTCACCTATAATACCTAATGTCTTCCTAAGTTACTATATGTTATCTTGTACCGTGTAACTAAACTGTAACCATGTAACCAATTTGATGCCAATTGTATGTACTACGGACGTGGAACCTTTGTAAAAGAGCCTTGGCTCAAAGGTATGCTGTAATCCTAGATTTAAATGAATAAAAAATAAATAAAATGGTCCTCTGTGAACCAGGTTTCCGTCATGGCCACTAAGCCGAGTTCGGCCTCTGCCATCATGGTCATGAGGTCAGGGATTATGTTCGCCAGGCTTCTGACGTTTATTGACATTGCCCTCCATGTTCTACCCTCACTCTTAGCACAGGTGGGTTTCCTTCAGTTTTGCCATGCCTCTTTAGTACCCTTAATGGATCTCCTTTGGTCTGCACCTGTGGTTTCGGACAAAAGAGTTATGGGGCTCTTTCTGTCTGCACCTGTGTTTTTGGATGAAAAGTTTTGTTGTCAAGGTTTCCACCCCTTGTTTGTACCCCTGCTGGAACTCCTTGGATCTGTATCTGTGGTTTCAGATAAAATATTTTGTAGAAGAATTTTGCCACAGGTATTGACAAGAGTGTTTCCTAATTTGTATGGTGGTATCACGCTTTGGAGTAGTTACCCTATCATTTGCTGCTGTCATGAGTGTAATGACCTTCTTACAATTTGCCTTGGTAAGTGTCGTCACCACCTCCCCAGCCTTCAGTTTAAATGGACCGCGTACACATCAAATTTTTGTTCAGTTGCCCTCACTCCTTCATTTGTCAGGTGGAGGCCATCGTATTAATAGAAGCCCCTCTCCCAGAAGGACTGCCAGTTGCCGATGAGACAGTAGCCATTTTCCTGGCACCATTCCTTCAGCCATAAGTTAAACTCATGTATCTCCTCACCTCTGACCCTCTTGGTGCTTCCACCTCACCCCCAAACTGGAAGCACCTCTGAGAATGCCAGTGTGGATGAAAGAGAGGATATTCTATTAGCAAGTTGTACAATGTGTTCCTTTGTCTCCGCAACTCATTGATTGATTGCTTGGACAAGTCCTTTGTCCCTAGGTGAATGACTACGTGTTTTGTTCCATCCTCCCTTCGCACAATCTGCTTGATGTGTTTTGTGTCACTTTTTGCAGATGTGCCTGGGAGTCACTTGACAGTGACTCTGGTACCGCCGCTTGAATTTATGTGGGATTCCACGCCACGAATCAAGGAATCTCCCACTATGATCAGTTTCCTTTTGTCCCTGTTGCTATTGTTTTCTTTATCCTTTTCGATCATGCTTGGCTCTGTGAGCCATTCCCTAGAAGCACCACAATGCACAGTTACTGGTTCCGTTACCAGTGGTGCATATCTGTTATTTATAAGCATGTTGTTTTCAGATGTTCGTGTTTTAGTTCTTGTCACACGGCCTTGCCTCCCTCTCCTGACCATCTGCCAGCCCTCCGATTCTGGATTCTGCCTAGGACTAGCGCTGACATTTGTGTGCCGCTGGGTCAGAGGTGGTATGAGCGGATGCTTGTAGCTTTGCAATTTGATCTGGAGCTTACGTAGTGTGGCCCATGCTTCCCTCAGTTGGGCCCTAAGGTCAGCTAAAGCCCAGCAAGCCAGACATTGATCCAGGCCACAGAAGAGCGCCCTGCCGAATAGGGTCCCACATTGTCCATAAGTGACAATCTTCATTGCTACTTGAATATTTTAGGTTGGAGCGTATCCACTTGGGTGACTTCTTGAGAGTAAAAAAACTACTCTCCTGTTGTGGTTTTAGAGCAGCTGTTTTAAGGAAAATATGGAAGCAAAGGTTAGAACGGGTTGGACAAAACAAAGATTTTTTTTTCCCCATCTGTGTGCAGATGTCCACATAGTGCGCACGCCTTGTCGTCCTACACACAATGTCCTTGGGGATCATAACAGGACAGAAAAATAGTGCGACCCCAGCCCCTCTTCGACGAAGATGGTCCCCAGTACAATCCTGGTCCCTTCCTCGCCACCACAAGCCCTGCCTGACACAAAAAGATATACGGGGGTTTACCCCCACCCCGACCCCACCTGGGGGTGAATCCAAGGCTCCATGGAAGGGAGTGGCCATGGTTGGTGGGGGTTGGAGGGATTGGGGAGATGCTTGGAGGTCCCAAGTTGAGGAGGGCTGGTGTGAGGGGACGTAAAAAGCATAAGTTAAAAAAAAAAAAAAAAAAATACTATTCTACAGAAAAGGTGGAGGAGCAGTGGAACAGGCTGCCAGACAAGATGGGTGCAAAACCCGTTGGTGGTTTTAAGCATGGCTGGCATAGAATGAAGGGTATAATGGTTCTTCTTGGGTGCCTATTTTTAGCACCAAAAACGAGACTTGTACGTGATTATATACAGTAAATGCAAGGTGAGAAAAAATATTTTGATTCTTGGAGTTTTCTGAGCATGTCTTAACCTTATTTAAAAATAATTATACAATGGCACGAAAGAATCCTGGACTCTGATTGGTCAGTGTGTGCCTGAGACAGTGATGTTATTACACAATAACGTCACTGTATTGATTTGTTGGATGATGATTCCTTTTTTCTATTCAGAAACAAAGATATATTGCCACACTAAAAATCTACTAAAACCTTTTTTCAGTATTTTTATTTTATTTTGTATAACATCGAGCCATTGTATAATTGCAATAAGACACTCCAAGGTGTGAGCATTTGTAATAATGTTACTCCTGGGTGAAAGCCTTGTGCTTAAGCCCACCCCAGGAATGACATTATTACTTAATAACACACACCTTGTTGTGCCTTATTGCATAAATAACATATGTAAAACAGCATGTCTTGACATTAATTAACGGTAAATAAATAAGTAAATAAAATATGTAAAATGGGAGTGGGGATAAAAATGACAAGATAAAAAAGCCATGTTAGCTAGTGACATCAGTAACAGCAACATATCAAAAAATATCACAGTCACTGATGTCACAATGGATATTTTGTAAGTTACTGTCATCACAGTAGAATACTGGATCAACCAGAGAGCAGCTTTCACAAAGCTGATGACATCACAATGCCTAGTTCAGCACTGAAGCCAGCTGTTAAAATCAAAGAAAAGCAGCAAAATCTTCAGACAGACTGCAGAGTTAAAAGCTATTACTTGTAAATTACTGTTGTATGTATCAAATACACAATAGCCTGACTCAAGATAGGCAGTTTATCATCACTTGTGAGTGGGCAGGACTTGTATAACTCACTCATTGCTCTGCCACTCATGAGTTATGGTCCTGTCCCCCTCACACTTGAAGCTAAATTGCATATTTTGAGTCAGCTTATTGCATAGCTCCTGTATAGTAAGCACAATTTATTTGTAAATTACTATTTTCACAAATATGTAAAATGCATAATGTTAACATCATGGCTCAGAGTACAGAAATGATTCTTAGTCACAGACAAGAAATTTCATAACAAGGAAAATATACTCTTAAGTCCTTCGATACGTCATAGTGGGGGTCAAACAGGTTAGTACTGAATAAATACTCCAGGTTAAATTCAGTACATCCAAAAGTTAACACTATAGCCTGTTGCAGCAGTGATTAGGGACATAGCCAATATATGCACATCTGAAAATGTCAAGCCACCTGGCTTGTTCATACATCACCTTAAGGGATGGCAGTGTCCTAGCAAAGAAATATTGTAAGCTAAACGTGCCCCAGATACCAAGACATACATTAGGTGATCCCCACTGTCAAAACTAGTATGCAAGATTTAATACTTGGGTGTAACAGTGATCCTATTAACTTTTATATATCAGACTGACTCACTAGAGTGATAACAGCATCCCACTTAAACAGTGATAGTGGTATCATACAGCATGTTAAATGGCTGACGTTCTCTGCCTTACGTGCCTAACTGTAGGGTATACACAAACTGCATTCAGTTACATGGAGGTAACATTTAAAACCTACTTACAGCATGTGTAACAATTCAGACTTTAAGATGTCAAAAAACAAAAGAGACTAAACTGACTGGAGTCATATAGCTCCGTGTGGGTGAACTTGGCAAACACATTTTGTGCTTTTGCCTCCTCCACGTGGTGGTCACCATATTACATCTGCCACACCATCCAATATTTCATTCTGAGCCATTGGAAATTTCCTACCTTTGCTGGCTTAGAACCCTACTTGTTTAGTCTAACGAAAGAAGGGTTTACCCCCTGCTTTTGTAATTCAGCCTTACCTTCCAGGAGCTATTACCCGAAAAAGAAAATGTACCCCACTTAACAAAATATAGGCAAGTCAGCACTCAGTGAGATGAAAACAATAATACATTAGCAGTACAAAGTGTCATCCTTTCGTGTCGGATTCTGGTCCATCACTTCTCTCAGCAAAGTCCTTTTGTAACGCTTCCAGCCTTTTGCCAGCATCCACAGGGTCGCTGAAAATAAATATCCCCCGATATTCCTAGTGCCCGAATCCCATCTGCACGGCATCAAATGCCTTGCGGCGTTGTCTTGTCAAGTAGCTCAAGTTTGGGAAGCAGTATACCAAACTGCCGTCCTGCAGGGTCAAGGGACCTTTAAATCTTGCTGCCTCCAGGATCATGTCTGGACTGGCTGAATAATGTCTTGATTTGTTGTAAGTGTATGCCCTAGTTCTCTGCAAGCAGAGAAGCGTTGCTTTTTTGTCATGAACTTGTTTTTTATGTCTTCAACCCCTGTTTTAAGATATGATGTTTATGTATCACGGTTTCTGATACCACTGTACTCACTGGATTATATGTGCCTACTGTATTGTAACTTGTACCTATTGTCTGTGCCACTGTATGGCCCGGGTCGCAACTGAAAATGGTCCTTTGAATCAGTTTGCTCACCTGGTTATCAAAAACATAAATAAATAAAATAAAATGTCCCTGATGTGCGGACCGTGTGTTATGATCATCAGTGTTCTGGGCTGATTAGGGTCATTTGGTCGTCGCCTTGGAGTAATCCGATGAGCCTTATAAATGAGATCTTTTAACTTTATTCCCAGCAAACTGGCCAATAGGTCACCCATGAAATTGATTATGCTGCCTCCTTCCATTCCATCGGGAACACCCAGGATACGAACATAGGACATTCTGACATTGTTTTCCAGCTGCTCCAATCTATTCTGCAAAACTTTATTTTCTTTGATCACCCCCGTTACAGCAAATGATGATTTATTTGCAGTGTCTGTGGTGGATTTCACTTCTTGGCTGATCGAATCCATTTTTATTTCTACTGTGGCGAGTCCCACATTAAAGGCTTCTACTTCTCAGTCTACTGTAGATCTCATCGCCTGCAGTAATGCCGCATTGGTAGGTTCCTTGGTATGCTTTCTACTCTCTCTCCACCTCGTGTTGTGTCCTCTGATTGTTTCTGCGATGCATTCTTCCCTGTTGTCTGTCCAGCAGTTTGCTTCGGTTTCTCCATTACTTATGCACTAAAGGTGTTATTCTTTAGTAGCATTTGACTTGTTTTACAGGATCTCTGCCTTTAATTTTCAAAAAACTTGTATTTAAAAGGTGTTATTTCTTGCACAAAGTTGACAGTTCAGGAGCTCTTCCTAATCACGTCTTCCCCTTCTAGCTGCAGGCTCCACCCCCTAGTAATCACAATTTAAATAAATATTTCAGTTGAGTCAGAGCTATCAGGTTTCGAAACCCACATTTTAATTGGTTTAAAATGCCTGGGCAAAAAAGGTCAGATTTTTTAAATAGCTTTCTGAAGATGTTTGGTGGAATGGGGGGGAGAGATGAATCTCGACAGACCATGAGTCAAACTGATTTTGCACTTTGTCGTCCTCCCCTTATCACCCCTGTCTGATGTGTTTGGGGCTGTTCCCTGGGTGCACTGCAGGTTGGCACTGGTCTGGTACCAGTTTAGAGACACTTCACTGGCTGGTATGCAAGTATTGATGGCCACTGCCACAAATGTTTGATGGAGTTATAAAAGCTATTAAGTAGGTGACAGAAAGAAGTAGGGTTTGGACATTTAAAGCTGCCTTGTTTCAGGGGAATTGAGTGGCAGAAGTATAGAAGAATTGTGGACATAACGTTTGAACGGTTTAAAGGAGAACTGTGCTGAAACTGTGTCATTTTCCCAGCAGATGCTTTTTACATATATTTGACTCCTGTCTGATATTGTTCTGTCTTTACCGAACTTTTAGTAAACACAGTGGGTGTTTCTGATTGCTGGTAAGTGCCATTTTACATAAAAACATAGAAACAAAGACAGCAGAAAAAGACCTGAGGTCCATCTAGTCTGCCCAAGTTCCGTATAATCCCTGGAATCTACTGTTCCTCCAGGGTACTAACCCTCCCTGTCATCTCCCTGGTCCTGTCACCCCTGGTAACCACTATTCCCTTCATTATGTCCCAGCCCTGCTTGAATCCCCTGACTGTTTTCACACCAACCCAGCTGACAGACTGTTCCAGGGTTCCACCACCCTTTCCGTAAAGTAGTGCTTCCATCCATCCCTCCCAAACCTACCTCCTGTTAATTTCTATTCATGTCCACGTGATCGCGAATTGATATTCAGGCTAAATAGTTCCCTGCAGTTCACTCTGTTAGTTCCTTTAAAGAACTTGAAGGTCTCTAGCATATCTCCCCTTTCCCTTCTCATCTCCAGTGAGCACATATTTAGTGCCTTGAGGTGCTCTTCATAGGATCTGCCCTGCTGGCCCTGAATCATTTTGGTTACTCTGCGCTGCACTTTCTCCAGTCTATCCTTATCCTTTCTGAGGTGAGGTCTCCAGAACTGGGCGCAGTACTTTAGGTGAGGCCTCACCAGGGATTTGTAGAGGGGAAGTATTACCTCTTTTCTTCTGTTAGAACTGTACGATATAGTTCTTGTCCGTCTTGTGCCACAGAGTTTCAGAGCAGAACATGAATGCATTGTGAAAACAATGTAGGTTCTTTCACAGGGACATAGGTATGTCATACAGTTCTAAAATAGTACTACCCACCAGAATGTAAATCAGAAATACCCAGTGAATTTTCTAAAAGGCCAGTACAGATGGAATAAAAGCAGAATGTGAAACAGTATTCGAAACGCGGCTTCTACAGAAAACACAGGATTGCAGATGCAAGGCAGTTCTCCTTTAACATTTCACAAGGCTGCCCTGGCTTGGGAGGTGAGTACACACATACCGCTCAGCTGTTATTCTTTAGGAGGGAGACCTTTAGCCTATCGTACACAGTCTGCCACATATGGAAAAGGTGCTGTCTCAGATTTGCACTAAGCCTTTAAAACAGAAATCCGTATTTGTTTATAATGAGCCAGAATAGATACTGAATCACTAATTTCCTTAGTGTTGTGACTTTGCATTTCTTAAACTTCATTTCATGTCCCACATTTTGTCTCCCTTTCCTCAAATTTTGAAGACACATCTGGGTGATGAGAATTTAATAGATGGGGCACACAGCTAACGGATCACAGGGACATGAGTCCAGTTGTTTCAGGGGCTCGAACTGGGTGCATGAGTACTTGCTGCATCAAAGGTGAATGCCTTGCAGCGGTGCTAAAGAAGTCTTACTGCCTCTTGCTAATGTTGGAAGTTTTTTTGTTTAGACTTCTTTTTCCCTGCTGACATTTTTGAGACAGCCTTGAACCTATGTGAGCCTCTCATAAGTTCTTATCCTGTCCAGTGTAATGCACTTCCAGTGCTTTCAGTGGTGCCCCACCGTCCAGCAAGGTGCTTACCATAGCAGTTGGGAATCTACCGGTAATCTGGTGTGGAAGCTGGCAGAAAATTCCCTGAGAGAATGCGTGGGTACAGCAGATGTGTTTGGTGGTGGTGGTGGGAGGCGTAAAGGCATTCTCTACCTGCAGGCCTCTCCTTATCTTGTCTGCCAGAGCGCCCTCCTTGTGATGCAGCTTGTAGACATCAAGTGATGCACTGCTGCTTGTGCCTCCCACCATGTATCAAATGCTGTCTGAGAGGGCACTGATTTTCACTTAGGTGGCAGAAAAGCAGTGGATTACAACTCTTCCAGCCTGGAACAGAGAAGCCTACTGCTGATGTCCAGCTGTGATGTTCTGGGTTAGGGGCACAGACCTGGGTTAGGGGCATGGCTGTAAGGTGGCTGGGGATGCTAGTCAGGCATTAGTAACCCTGTGCACATCTAAATTCCATTTCAGTGTGTATGAATTCATTATACCAATGTTCTCTTCTCCCTCTGCTTATCTCCATCAGAAAGAGGCGCTGGCAGACATGATGTGCAGCAGGAATAAACAGTCGGACTCGAAAGGCGGGAAGTACTGGAAGGATTGCTGCTCGAGAAAGGCTCCAGCGAGGGAAGACTGCTTCCGCACGAGATTCCTCAGCAAAGTGTCTGTGGTCTTCGCCCAAAAAGTAATGCAAGGTGAACAGGAACCGAGTCTGGGAGCTGAAGTTTAAATATCTTTACCGCTCACTCACACACGCATAAAAGTGAAACACAGAAAAGTTCAGAGAGGAGCCATTGATATTTAGAATTGTCCTGAAAGTGCTGAAGGCTTTCCTAGCCTAGCAAATCAATATCGAGACCAGAGGACTTGGATTGCCTCAGTAGGATTCAAAGCAGTTGCCATGTTGCTAGGCAGTTTGTTTCCACACTACTATATCCAACAGACAAAATGGGTACTCTGTGAAGGGCATAAAAAAAAAGACCATAAACCCACAGTTTCATGGCCTTTAGGATTTCCGTCTGTTGTCATCTAAATGGGACGGTCCTGAATTAGATTTCTGTGAGCCTGACTGAAAAATAAGGAAAAAGGAAGCTATCCTGATTTCTGAAATTAGAAAAAAAAAACATTGTTTATCCATGACAAACAAGTTCTTTCCTTAGTATTCCAAAAAAAAAAAAAAAAGTTTCGACTTTTAACTGTGTTTTACATGAATATGTATCAGACTATCATGTCACAGGAGGTCAGCATGCAGTGTTTGGCCCCAAAATTCCCCCTGAACAAAAGATGTATATTGTTTTTGTTTTTTTTTGCCACAATTAACAAATTTAAACCTATGAAAGGAAGAAAAATAAATTTCATTCAGTGCTCAGAAGATTCCAAGGAACAGCATATTCATTGTTTCTCTCCTTTCTTGCTTTTGTTGGGCGACATGGAACTTAAATTACTTAAATGAAAGATGGCTGAAATGAGTAATTTATTGAAAACCAATGTAAACAGACACACAACTGAAATCAAGAGCCTTGCTATTTCCTATCCTTAGAGACGCTCATACTTGGATTGTCTTTTTTTTTATGAACTGTCCCGATTTTCTTGAAGGGTAATACCTATACTCCTAGGGGGAGAGGGGGTCCTTTGATTTTGTCTGGATATCTGTGGGGTGGAGTCAAATCAGCTTTCTAAGAATAGTTACCCCTTGGAACCTTTTTTTGTGTTGGGTGGAAGAGGGGCACTTTTTATAATACAAGTATTCATTATTACAGCACTTGTCGAGATGGGGCTCTGATAGTGATGAAAGAGGTGTGGTCCACTTTCTGCTTGCACAGATGGAACTGCCAATAAAGCAACAGTCTAAGAAGAGAACATATTCTTTTCTCCCACAGCAACTTATTCGTATTATAGTACAATTTATATTGCTTCTTTCATACAAGGTGTTGCAGAATGCTTCTCATTAGTTATACTATATGTGTAAACAAGGAAATATAATATATAGAATAATATATGGGTGGGTGTGTAGAACCAGAATTTTACACACACCCAAGGTGTGGGATGCTACATAAACCCTGAGAGTAAAGTGGTGATTATTTTTAATCATTGTGGATTCGCGTGTTTGAGAAAGTGGTAGCGCTCACATCTGTGTGAACGTGTAAGTGTTTGACAGCTTATGATTACAGCCACCCGATTGTAACGCAAAATAACAACCGGGCAGTTGTAACGTGATTTTAGGATCTGGTTATCCAGATATTAAAAATGATCACCAGTAGTTATTAGCAACTTAATTTAGAATGGTAAACCACATGGGAAACGTAAATGATCTGAATAACAGAAAGAGCTGATAATTAGGGAGGTAGAACAGTGTGTGTATTAGGGCTCTGTGGAATTCTGTCATCGGCATTGATGTGGAATGGCAATTCCGTTTCTTGAATGCTTTTCAGAATTTCATTTAAAATTCTGTGGAATTCAGAAAAGCATTAATGTGTGAACTACAGAATAATTTTCCAAGGGTCACATAAACCGTGGAAGAATTTTCTGTGGACTGTCGAAAAAGAATCTGTGGTTTATGTAGACTATGAATTATTGGTCAGCAAAAAAAATTCCACATGTGGAATGTTTGAAATTCTGGGGAATTTTCTGAAATTCCATTCATTTGGAATTTCAGTAGTTCACACAGCCCGAGTGTGTATGATCAGAGCACAGCCTTGGGAACCTGGAGACTCTGGTTCATATCCCACCAGCGCCACTTGCTCAGTGTGTGATCCTGATCACATCAGTTAACCTCCCTGTGCTTCAGTCCTCTCGGCAGTAAATTGGGTAAATAGAAGGACTCAACTGAAAACGAGATACTGCATCTCAGCTTGGGCTGTCTTTGGTTTGTAAGGTATTACAAGCTGTAATACACCTGGCTGTGCATTACAGGGAGTTATAAACTGGCTTGACTCAAACACTACATCATGCAGAACCCAGAGAAAATAATCCATTTTTTTTTTATGCTATCTGAATATTAAAGCCTGCTTCGCCGCCATCCAGGGATGTACTCTGATAGGGATATACGCTGTTCTGGCTGGAGCTGTCAAAGAGATGGTACAGAGGTGTTTTGATGTTTTTCCTTCCTGTTTTTTGCCTGCATTGGTGTCGTTATTGACTTTGTGCATGCTCAGCAGTCCCTGGTCCACACGTAAAGGCTTCTGGGGCTCCGGAACCCACTGCCGGCCCAGCTGAGGCACGCTGCCTCTTGGCAGCTGCTTGTAGCCTGGCCTTCCTCCCAACGCAGCGACCAGAGTCTGTTCCCAAACCTGTGTCGCCTGTGTGGTTGCACTGTCATCAGGACGCCCATCTGGGAGTGTATTAACCCCCTTGTCAAATTGTTTTTGTAATGAAAAAAGAAAAACGATCACAAAGACAGGTGCGTTTTCTGTGTAGGTTGTATTGTGGATGGCCACTAGGGGAGAAAATGGTGCCTGTAGTTTTTGTTTTTATACTTTACTTTTCCCTTTTGAGTTAGAGTGGGATAGAAGTTTGCAGTACCTGAAAAATCTAGGTACTATAAGTCTTTATGTACAGTGGTTCTTTTGAAAAATTGTGATAGCAGGCATGTATTTTGCTGATTTCTTTATAGTGCTATACCGTACCTTTAACATCAGGGAGCTCCAAGGTTCCCAGGTGCATGCATTTAATGTGATGACTTTTTGCAGGTAACCTTCATCCAATTTTACCAATAAATATGTTGTGCATACAAATGGTAGTATGTCTTTAAATGTATGTTTCATTGTCTTTTAATAAACAAACACAAGCATTTCATCCACAGCACTATTACAAGTTATGTGAATAATTAATTATATATATATTTTTTTTATTTAGTTGTTTAACCAGGTATAGCACACTAAGCTGAAAGCTTTTTTACAGGAGCGACCTGGGAGCACAAGGAGGTTAAGTGACTTGCTCAGGGTCACACAGTATGCAAGTGGAAGCTGTGGGATTCAAACCCAGGTCTGGTCTGCTGGATGTCACCAAATTTGCAGCTCAGAGCCTTAGACCACTGCGCTATACTGCCTCCGATGCCTATTATGGTAGGATTTCTGTTGAACTCTATGCATGGAAAATGTTATTTATATAGCACTCATTCCAAACGAGAGCTCTGAGTACTTTACAATAAAATAACAAGAATAAAATAGAATAAGATCTGTATAAATATGACCTATAAAAAATATGAGAATTTAAAAAGGTCTTAAAAGCGGCTTTGAAGGCCTCCTCCAAGCTGGCAGCATGGATGTGATAGGGAATTGAGTCCCAAATGACGAGGGCTGTACCCCAAAGGTTTGATCACCCGATGACTTGAGTCTTGAGTTGGGGACCACTAATAATGCAGTTGTAGTGGAGCAGAGTGGTTGACAAGAAGTCAGGGGATCTTAAGTAGTTGGGTCGCAGTCCATGTAGGACCTTGTATGTCAACAAGCCAATCTTGAAGTTGATGTGTGAATGCAAAGGCAGCCAGTGTAGCGCGCACAAAACTGGAATGATATTACCTCTCATAAAGGAACCCACCAAGTCCCGAGCCATTGCATTCTGCACCAGCTGCAGCTAACGCATCAAACCTCCAGACAGCCTTAGATAAAAAGCATTACAGTAGACCAGCCTTGTGGTAACAAAAGCATGGATAACTGTCAACAGGTCATCATGGGCTAAGAACCGCCAGATCCTAGCAATGTTTTGAAGATGAAAAAAGGCAGACTGGACAACAGACGACACCTGGTGTTCACAAGTCGGTTTGTTGTCCAGTATAACCCCCAGGTCCCTGACCGTACTCACTGCCAAAAGGGTCTGGCAACCTAGAACAGGTAGGCCAACTCCCCCATCAGCAGGCAAGCCCCAATGACCAGGCTCCATAACCATAGCCATAACCTCTGTCTTACCCGGATTGAGACACAGACAGTTGGCAATTATCCAGTTATTCACCTTGGCCAAACAGCGACTGTGCACCAAATACGCCGAAGTGTCATCAGAGGTACAGAACAGGTACAACTGGGTATCATCTGTGTAGCAGTGAGACCTCATGTTGTACCACCTTATCTCCCCTAGCAGCAGCATATACATGGGGAATAAAATGAGAGCGAGGATTGAACCCTGAGGGACCCCACAGTGCAACACAGATGAGCCTGAGGTAAACTTCCCCAGAATCACTCGCTATGTTCCCCCACCAAATATGAGCAAAACCGGCACAAAACAGAGCCAGGAATGCCCACATAGTCTCTCAGGCAATCAGTCGGCACTCCATAATCCACCACATCAAATGCTGAGGAAAGGTCCAAGAGCACCAAAATAGTTTGCTGCCCACTGTCCCTTGCCATGAGGAGATCATACAATATGTCACCCTAACCAGAGCGGTCTCGGTGCTGTGGCAAGGCTGAAATCAAGATTGGAGCGGTTCAAAGATGGATATATTTCAAGCACTCTAGCAGCTGCTCAACCACCACCTTCTCAATAACCTTCCCTAAGAAGGGAAGGTTAGAGATCGGCCTGTAATTCACGAGAACAACAGGATCCAAGGATGGTTTCTTAAGGAGGGGCCTCACTACCACCTGTTTTTGAAAAGCCAAAGGAAAGACTCCCTCCCTCAAGGACCCATTCACAATCTCCAGGAAAACTGAATGCAGGAACTCATCGCAGCCTAAGGCCCTGTTCACACCGGGGCATTTGAAACATTTCTCAGCACTTGAACCATTTCAAATGTGTGCTGGCCCGGATCGCATTCACATTTAACCCACTTCCAGATCCGATTTATGGAACTGTGCTCAAACCCTGATAAGACCAGAGCTTGAGCACAGTTCTGTAAATGGTTTTTGGAAATGAATAGGTTTACTTAACAGTGCGAATGGTCCAGTCCATTTTGATCCATGTTGGCTGGTGGAGTGTGCGGTGCATGATGGTAAGCAGCTGCTGAACCGGACTTGCACTGAACACAGATTATGGCCATAATGTGAACACTAGAAACCGCTTCTCCAAAGATGGATCAGAGAAGTGAGTTTCAGTGTGAATGCAGCAGCACGGTAAGTTAAAATCCATTTTTGAAAGTGAATTTTGCAACCATGCTGTAGTGCGAATGGGGCCTTTAATTAGCCACACCGGGCCTGGGTCCAGTTCAGTTGGTGGGAAGCAAGCCGCTGATCATTAGGAGGACCTCAGCTTCCATAACCAGTCCGAACTCACCCCAGGTAGACTGAGCAATGCCACCACATGACTGGCCACCCCCAATCACAGCTAGGCCACGAAAACAGATACCGGATCTGATCGCGGACACTTTGTCAGCGAAGAGACGCCTGAACTCCTCACATCTGTCTGCGGAAATGGCTCCCACGGACTGCAGACAAAGTGGATTTAACCAACTCTAGCATTTTTTTTAAATATGATTTTTATTAAACGAAGCTTCATGAACATTAACATAATTAATCAATAGAATATATGGATAGCAGCATTTCCAGCCCCAGAAATTTAGGGCTTACGTTCATGTTTGTAAAAGGTCACAGCGTTTCAGTATTAAAGAAAGCTACTTTCCTGACATATGAAAACAAACTCTCAAGTCTGAAGTACATTCTCACAGAACCATCAAGGATTCTAAATCTACAGGATACACTACACACCACTGCATACATTGGGGGTATATCTAGAGCCTCACAAGTTCTACCAAGCCACCTCTAGCATTTGTTGTAACGTGTGTGTGTGTGTGTGTGGGGGTTCTGTACAAAGTCTAGGCTCTACCTCTGCAACCATGAACAAGAACTATTATCAAATATAGGAAAGTATTTTAAGCATGTCCACTAACAAAAGTGGAATTATTAATTCTCTGCTGGCTGGATGAAAACATATTTAACCCACCAGGGTAATGAATTCCCCGCATTTTAACAAAAGATGCTAACCAGCTTCTAATTACAGCTATGGATACGGATCTGTAAGTTTACTTGATACCAAATTGATATAAGTTGCATTCAGCAGACAGTCCAATAAACCAAGTCCAGACAGTGAAAGTCATGGACAATGTGCTCTGGGACCCAGTGCTGTGGATTTGGCGCCCTCTAGTGGAAATAGCCTGTCACCAGACTTCTTGTGTGGAGTGTACATGACTACATTATTGATGGCAAGGCTGTGGAAAAACTCAAAATGGGGCACCGAGGAAGGAGGTAACTAGCAGGCTGAAGCATGGGGGACACCATTCTCTTTCACCCTTCATCCATATTTATTAAATCAGGTAAACCAAGCATACTATAGACTGGGTAAATTCATATCTAAGAGTAAAACTAAAACACACCATTGTATCATATACAATCAGTTACACTGGTTAAATCCAGATGCACAAAGAAACTATACCTGGTTAACTATCTGTCACAAAATTATATATTCCAAAAGTAAACATCCTCTAGTAAAATTTGTTACACTCCATCAAACAAGAAAAGTTAATGCAAATTCCAATGCTAAAATATCATAAAAAACTTGGAGAGACAAAGTTGCAAAACAAAATAGCCAGCCATTGGAACAATTTACCAATAAATCTGAAGATTATCTGTCCATCTTTAAAACTACATTGATGGAATATTTACAGACTGAATGTACTTGTTAAGTATGATGTTGTTGTTAAAGCCACATAGACTTGAAGTTAGTATCTTGTATGTCTAGTGTTTGTTCTTCAGGCAGAGCTAGTATGGTCGATTTTGTTGTTTTACCTTATTTATTTATATTTGTACTTTAAGAACATAGGATTTTAGTTGAAAATGGGGCCTTTGGACCTAACCTATCTATGCCTGTATAAAAAGAAAGTTTTATCAAATATGAACAGAGTTTAATTGATGTGATAAAAGAGAATCTTGGACACAAACAAGAAGGTGTTTTTTTTGTTTTGTTTTGTTAGTTTATGTTAACTCTTTGAAGCAGCTGTCCATGTTAGAGCTGCTGTTTGTTTTTCATTCCTCATCTCTAGTTCCCATTATACATTTTATTCTCCTCCTGATGACCTGCAACATTCAGACTGCCCCCTCAGCCCTGTCACTTGCCATGTTGAGGTACTTAACCCACCACCTTCAAGTCAAACTATACACCCCCCTCTCCCCTTGATTGGGTCTTCCTTCTCCTTTGAGGCTTCTAAAAGTCTCCCAGGGTCCAGATCTGGTGACCATTCCTCCCCAGCAGCGGCATCAACTCAGGCTGCCCAGACGGCTCCTGAGTCTGTACCCCTAACCAGGGTCACCAGTATGGCAGTACACTATGCTGCAGCTGGTCATTTGGGTGGCCCCACAGGTCTGTTTTATTTTTTTCTAACTTACTCATTTGAAATATGGTCACCCAGGTAATATGCTCTGAGCTGTAAGAAGCTCATTTCTGTGTGTGTGTGTGGGGAGGTGGTACTCCAAAGTATGATGTAGTGCCACTTTTTAAAATCAAGCCATATATTTAATATGTGACCTTATGCGGATCTCATACCAGAGTACCACCACTTTTCAACACTTTGACCCCATTTCCAGGTGTGTTTTTGGGGGTAGCATGTAAGATTGGTGCATTCATCGAAGTAAAGCCGATACTGTTATCAACATTAAATTACATAGCTGTGCTCAGTTGACTGTTTGTCGCAGTCCCTCCTCATCTGAACTAGTTCAGGCAGTGCAACTGCTTCTTTTACTGTTCATTACACTTGCTTTCCTCACCCTCCTAGCTAGTCTCTCCTCCCTTCCTCGCTCTTCTTGCCCTTGCCCCCTCCCTTCCTCCTTCCCTCACTTTCCCTTCCTCTTGTCTCCCCTCCATCTCCCACTTCCCTTGACTTCCTAAGTGCAGCCTCCTCCCTTCCCCTTGGATTTACCTTGAAGCACTCAGGAGCCTCCTCATCCCTCCTACCTCCACCCCACTCCTCTCTTCACAAGCATCTTGGGCTCCCTCAAGCTTCTTGTCCCTTTGTTGCTTATAGTAGCAGGCAACATTGACCTTCATCCCGGTCCATCCTCGTCATTCCACTCTCGCCTCCCCAAAGAGTTGAGCGTGGTTAATGTCAGCCTTCATAGTGGCCTCACCAAAATGGACCAGTTACAACCTGTGTCAAACTAATGGCTTCATACAATTAAACAGTCTACAGTGCCACCCTCAAGTCCACTCTAGCCAGACTGGACCCCATCTTCCACTCCTTCTGTCTCTTTGCCCGTGACTGTCCTCCACACACTCATCACTATGTCCTTTACCAGAACCTTAACACCCCTCGTTGCAGGACAGGCGTCATGTTCACTGCACCAGTCTCACAGCCAAATACTGGACTCGGTCCCTGCCCCCATCTCGCCTCTGTACTCTCTGCCCCTACCCTATAGGGCTACGCACTGAGGACCAACGACTCGTGTCAACTGTCCATTCCACTCATGTCAACCTCGTCAGGCCAGTCAGCATTCATATATCTCCAGCCCCAAATCCGGGCTTGACTGTGCTGCTGGAGCGACCACGGTTCGAGAAGTCAGCTGCCCACCCACTCCATCCCTGCAGCCACCCAGGAGCTCTGATAGCCGGATTTCGAGCCCCAAATCTGGGCTAGACTGCGCCGCCAGAGCAGCTGCAGCTTGAGAAGCCAGCCACCCACCCACTCTATCCCTGCAGCCACCCAGGAGCTCTAATAGCCGGATCTCCACCCCAATCCAGGCTTGACTGTGCCGCCGGAGTGGCCGCAGCTCGAAGCCAGCATCGCCCTCTCCATCCCTGCAACCGCACAGGAGCCTAATAGCTGGTGTTGTAGCTCGACCGTGAACCGCAAACATTGGCTGAAGCGCCTGCTGTCACTGATTGGTCCGGCCTTCACCTCTGTTCTTGTGCTTCCGCCTCTGTGCCCATAGAACTGTTTTGGAAAAGCCATAGTTTTGCCATTTTTACTGCCTTAGCCTGTACTTTGCTGTTATTTGTTTCGATTACTGATTGTACTGCCTAAATTTTGACTGCACTGTATTCTCAATCCTCTCACCCCTAGCCCACCTGCTATTTTTCCTTTCGCTAGCCTCCTTTAAAGTTATTTATAACTCCTTCCCTCTATGCACTTCCTTCCAGCCACCTCTATCACCTGCTCTCCTGTGGTGCCAGGGCTGATTTATTCTGCCCCCCCCCTTTTTTCTTTATCCCAGCTCTTTCTTGTTTTGTGCTAAATTGCTCCCCGTCTCCGACCCCCTGCAGTCTCCTTCCGCCCCCGACTCTACACCTGCGTCACTCTCCTGGTTCTGACTGCCCATTTAGTCACTCCTCTCTCTCTCTCTCTCTCTCCTCCCCCTCCTTTCAGATCTCCAGCCCCAAATCCGGGCTTCACTGCACCGCCAGAGCAGCCACGGCTCGAGAAACCAGCCGCCTGCCCACTCCGTCCGTGCAGCCACCCAGGAGCTCTGATAGCTGGATCTCCAGCCACAAATCCGGGCTTGACTGTGCCGCTGGAGTGGCCGCGGCTCGAGAAGCCAGCTGCCCGCCCACTCCATCCCTGCAGCCACCCAGGAGCTCCAATAGCTGGGTAAGCCACAGCCCTGACCGGTGAACCAGCAGAAGCTTCGATTGGCCAGCGCTCTCTGCTGCCGCCATTGATTGGTCTGGCCTTTCACTCTCTGTTCTGTGCTTTCCGGGGCCTCTGCACCCATAGAACTGCTTTGGAAAAGCCATAGTTTTGCCATTTTACTGCCTTAGCCTGAATTTTGCTGTTATTTGTTTAGATTACTGATTGTACTGCCTAAATTTTGACTGCACTGTGTTCTCAATTCTCTCACCCCTAGCCCACCTGCTGTTTTTCCTTTCGCTAGCCTCCTTTAAAGTTATAACTCCTTCCCTCTATGCACTCCCTTCCAGCCACCTCTGTCTATCACCTGCTCTTCTGTGGTGCCAGGGCTGATTATTCTGCACCCCCCCCCTTTTTCTTTATCCCAGCTCTTTCTTGTTTTGTGCTAAATTGCTCCCTGTCTCCAACCCCCTGCAGTCTCCTTCACCCCGACTCTACACCTCGTCACTCTTGTTTCTGACTGCCCATTTAGTCATCTCCCCGATCTCCAGCCCCCAAATCCGGGCTTCACTGCACCGCCAGAGCAGCCACGGCTCGAGAATTCAGCCACCTGCCCACTCCATCCCTACAGCCGCCCAGGAGCTCCGATAGCCAGGTAAGACCACAGCCCCGACCGGTGAACCGACAGAAGCTCCAGTTGGCCAGCGCTCTCTGCTGCCACTACAGATTGGACTGGCACCTTACGCTTCTGCCACTGATTGGTCCGGCCTTTCACTCTCTCTTCTGTGCTTTCCAGGGCCTCTGCACCCATAGAACTGCTTTGGAAAAGCCATAGTTTTATGCCCATCCCCCTATACACCCCTCCGATCTATATTAAATAGTTGTAAACCCCTTCCCCTGGCTGTGTCACCTCCTTGCTTAGACACTGATTGGACCTCTCGTAAGTACCTCCCACTGCCTAGCCCTTACTCTCTCAGCCTGCCCTCCTTTTCACTCTCTCCCCCCCCCCACCTCGCTGCAGCACTACACAACTATCTAACTCCTCCTCTACCCTTCCCTCTTGCAACATTTTCTGTTGATCGGCTTTTTTTTCTGTGCCCCCCTTGTGCTCCCCACCCTGCTCTGCCAGCCTCGACTGCTGGAAGTATGTCCCACCACACCTTAATTCTACTTATCCTCCTGGCATCTATTCCCCTTTGCTATCTCCCTGGAGTTTGTTACCCCTCCACTCAACTAAGTTTTCAATTTGACTTTGTCCACTACCACACATGTACTCTACACTCTATGCCAAACTCCCCCCCACCACCTCCTACGAAATTTGAATGGCTAATCATAGATACCCATAACCAAGGGCCACTGTCATCTCCCATCCTTCTCTTGCTACATGTGACATCCCTCTGGGATCAGTGCCATCAGCTCTCTCCACCCACCGGTATGAAACGTTCATGTAAACTCACCATCAGGGACTTGTGCCTGTGTACCCTGAAGCTACTGCTCCTCCTACTCCTCTCTGGCAACATCCACCCTAACCCTGACCCAATAACTCGAGGATTGAACAATCAAGTTAAACACTCTGGGGCACTCTCCCTAGTCCCTCTCAGTATCTGCAGCCTTCTCCTGAAGCTTGATGCCCTGCAAATCTTCTCGTGCCAGTACAAGCCGTCATTGCTGTACTTCAAAGCTGGCTGTCGCCGAAAGTCCCTGACTTTGCAATCGCCGTACCTGGCTACAATGTTTTCTGACTAGATCGAAAGACAAAAAGAGGAGGGGGATGTGCCATCTACCTCAGAGAGACGCTCATGGGTTATCCCCTAAACACCCCTCTTTTGGACACATCTGCTCAGATCCTTCCCATTCATATCATCTTAGGAGCCCACGGAAAAGCCCTCATAGTTGCTGCAGTGTACATCCCACTAAAAGAGCAAGTAAAAGGCCTCAGTGCCATCCTGGACTTCGCACTTACGCAACCCCCGGGTTCTGAGCTAATCATACTTGGTGACTTCAACATTAACTGTCTCACCCCTGATACTGGGAGCTACAAGGATGCACTCACCTCTGTAAACCTCACACAACTGGTCACCACCCCAACCTATCGCAACTACAAAACAGGAACTGGGTCCTAACCAGCCATCCCACCCAGATCTCCAATATCTCCGTCCTCCCTGATTCTATTAGTGACCATTTCCCTGTCATCTGTGAATGGTCTAATAAATTCTGCAAACCACCACCATCAGTCACCACCAGCAGAACCCTTCCCCGAGGAAAACTGAAACTATTCAAATCTTTCCTCAGGCAACAAGATTGGTCTCCTATTTACAATGCATCTGATGTTAACTCAGCCATGGATTTCTTCATCTCCACCGTCCATGCAGCCTGTGACTCATACGCCCCTTAAAAATGCGTAAAGTCAAAGCCCTCTTCAGTCCTTGGCTCACCGCCGACCTAATCACACAACTAAAAGTAAGGGACCATCTCCGGCTCCTGGCTCAGGACTCCGGCACGCAAACCAGCATTCAGAACTACAAACGTGCCCGTAATGCCTGTACACGATCAATCCATCTTCACAAAAGCACCTAATATAAAGGAGCACTAACCAATACATGGGAAAATGGGAAAGCATTCTGGAATAATATTAAAGAAGCAACTGGAAAACAACCAAAAACCTCCCCAACTATGTTACTCACGGATGGGACTATTACCCTCGACGCTGCTACTATTGCCAATACGTTCAACATGGCCTTCAGGGACCTCAGTAACGTTCTCCCTCCCCCCTGACTTCTTCGATGAAGCTTGCTCCCCCACTCAGCCTCCTACCACTACTCGCCCTCCTATCTACTTCAAAGCTGTCAAAATGCACGAAGCTCGGAAATGCATTGCAAATGCAATCACTAAAACAAGACATAGTGGGGGATACTCTTGACCTAAAGCTGATGTCCCTCACTCTTGATGAGGTGATTTGACCGCTTACCAAGATCTTCATCCTCTCCCTCAGCCTCAGCCAGTTCCCAGACAAATGGAAATCTGCCGCCGTAATTCCGATCCATAAATCAGGTGATCGGACCAACCCTGGAAACTACCGACCAATCTCCATACTGCCGCCACTGTCCAAGGCCATCGAACTCATAGTTGCTGACCAGCTCACTGATTACCTGGACAAACACAACATCCTATGCTCACAGCAACATGGCTTCAGGAAAAGACACAGCACTACAACAGCCCTCTTACAATTCACTAGAGTCATCCACAGCTCTCTGGATAATGGGCACCTAGTCAGGTCGGTCTTTATAGACCTAACTAAGGCCTTTGATACCGTTCACCACCTTCTACTTCTGGAACAACTAATAAACGCAGGGTTCTCCCCCAGACTCCTCAGCCTGATTTAAAAGTTACCTGGAGAACAGATTGCAAAGAGTGAAAATTGCAGGTGTCCTCTCTGAAGCGTGACCTGTCCACTCTGGAGTCCCCCAGGGTTCCATTCTGGGGCCCCTTCTTTTTAGTCTATTTCTAAATAACCTCCCCGGAGCATGTCATCCTCTCTGCTGATGGTGCCGTTATCCATGCCACCCATAAGGACCCACTATCCCTACAGAACAAACTCCAGCTCAGTTTCACCTCCATAGAGAACTGGTTCAGCAAGCACAGACTCATCCTTAAGTATAAAAAAACCAAAAACAAATCTATGCTCTTCTGTAACTCGCACAACAAGAGCAGGCAACATCCACTAACCATTACAAACCACCTTGGAGTGGCCATTGAAGAGTTGCACTCATTTGAATATCTGGGGATCACTCTGGACAATAACATGGCCTATGGAGCCCACATTGACAGCATAGCTAAGGAGGCTAACATGCGACTTGGCCTCCTCTACAGGCATAGGGCGCACCTTACCCTTGAAGCACTAAGGGTTGCTGTCCAAAGCCCTGTTGTCTCTGTTATCGATTTTTGGCCTCATAATATATGGCTCTGCCACCTCGACAGCCCTCAGATGCATCTCATCTGCCCTAAACAAAGCCTGTCATCTTTTAACTGGTGCTCACCACCTTACCCATACCTGCGACCTGTACACCCAAACTGGCTGGCTGCAACTATCAAACCATCTAAAATAACAAACCTGCATCATGGCAAAAAGGATAACCTTGGGACTTGCTCCCCCGGTGTCCAAGCCCTCCTCAGCCCAAATAGAAATCCCTGCCATACCAGGGGATCTGATTATCAACTCCTGCTGTCCCCTCACTGCAGAACATCAGTGGGTCAACACTCATTTGTCTACAGAGCACCAAGCTGGTTAAATAATCTCAACAGTGAAATCTCCTCCACTCCCCAGCTTGGCCCTTTCAAATCTAAGCTCCGCCTCTTGCTCTCTGCCTGCAGTACCGGCGACTTCTGCATCTAGCCAGCAACCCTCTCAATGCTGCCTCAGCACCCTAGCTAGCACCTTACTGCCCTTACCCTGGGACTTTCTCCTCCCCACATCCCCTTCACTACCTCACCACCCCCTTCTAACTCCGTCTCCTGCACTTCTGTATGTTCTGCGACAATGCCCCTGGCAGCTCATATCCCTCTCCATGTCCTACCCTTGTCTTGTAATGCTGTTGCACACCCTCATTTGCCCTTGACCTGTGTTGCCAATATTGTATGCGTCTTCCTCTGGGAATTGATTGTAACTTGCTTTATCCTGTTTATACTGCCTTTAATTCATGTATATTGCTGTATAATCTTGCATTGTTCTAGTTTTGTTATACTGTCTTCAAACTGACGTGGAACCTTTGTAAAAGAGACTTGGCTCAAAGGTACTTGTAATCCTAGACTTAAATAAATAAAATAAAATAAACTTTGAAACTCTCTCCCCTTGGACATGCATCGTGCCTTCCCCGGGCAGCACCTTAACTCACTCCTCAAAAAACACTACTACCCCACATGCACATGCACATGCAATCACGTGAGCTCTTGACTCATCTACAGGACCACCGAATTAGGTCTCAATTCCCTACGTACTGTTCCGATGTACCTTGGCATTGTAATTAAACCTGTAGCTATACCATTACTGTCTTATGCTTTGGTCTACTGCCTATTGCAGTGCACTTTACCTTGTACGATTATCTCGTGATGTGTCTTATTTTATTTGTACTGGTCCGTATGCTGTTTGTTTTATGCCTCTCCATTGTAATTTAACCTGTTCATATATCCTACAGTCACATGTCTTGTACAACTGCCTGTTCAATTGCTTGTAGTACTGCACTTTACTTCTTATGCCTGCATGATTATCATGTAAGTGCTATGTACATGTATAATCCTGTTTGTTCTCTCTCTCTCTCTCACCCTTCCCTCAGGGTGCATCTGGAATCGAGCAGTAGTCTGCCCAGTATGCCTTCCTGGTTAAACCTTTAAATAAATAAATGAATAAAAGAACTGACAAACTAATTGACTCCAGAAAATATTGAGAGGTCAGTCGGGTCAAAGTCAAAAAGTGCTTCATTTGGGCTGTTTTACGAGGAAGGAGGCTGTCAAATGTGTTTGGAGAAGACACTCCAGATTCTGGAAGGTGGTAACATTTGACATAGATTGAATGAGTGCTTTTTGTGATGATTTAGGTTTCTGTCTTGTCAAAGTACAAAGTTTTTCTTTGATGTGTTTAGTTAGACTGTGACTGTTTTACTCTATGAAACCATGAGGTTCTGAGAGGGGGGGCTCAAAGGAGTCCATGTGTTGCATACACAGTCTTGGGGGGGGGGTAGGAAACCTAAGGGAGCGAGCACAGCGGCAGTTTGGATTCTCTGAAGGCAAACGACTGTTCCTTGTCTATGTGTCTTTACGTAAGTTTTACCTAGCTGTCAGTAAGTAAAGTCCAGTTTATTTTCCATGTTTTTTCCTGTGAGCACTTTATTCTGTTTTGGCCAATCTGTAAATATATTGTGTAAATAAAGTAGACTAATGTAATTCATATAGACGTCACAGCACACACACACACACACACACACACACACACGCAGTTACTGGAGTTCAGACCTGTTGCATGTAAAAATCTCCTTTCACTGTGACAGGCTTTTTCAAAGATGAAAAAAGCCTGCCAAGGTGAAACATCAAGAGTGTTCTGCTCCTCATTGCTGTGGCTGTCTGCTGAATAAAATTGGAGATTTTTACATGCAACGTCTGGACTCCAGCAATTGTTTTGTGTGTGTCTGTGTGCGTGATGTAATGTGCGTCTTGTGTAACGCCCGCCCGTGACTTCTGTATGAACTGTATCCTGGGTTGTCACTGAGCACTCTGGTTCCCTGGAGCGGTGTAAGCAATCTTAAAACCTATCCCTTCCTAATACAGGGAAGGGAGTAGTGTAATTTCTGATAAAGACAGAACCCAAAGTTCATCTGGGGTTCGAGCAGTTGGTTTGGCTTGATCCGGGGCTCAGAAAGTCCATGTGTCCAGGATGCCACCTGTGCATAGGGTTGAGTGCAGGTGCAAGGACATGGTGAGGGTGGACACAGGCGAAGGTCTGTGACAGCTGGCTGTGACAGGAGCACTGGCTGGGGTGCGGACGGGGGGGTTTGTCACATCTGGTGGCAGCGTAAGGGATCTGCGTGAAGCATGTGAGTATCAGCCAGTACTTGTAGTTAATCCTCAGAGACTGCACCAACATACGTAACCAGTCATAAAAACAAAGGACACAGGAAAAAAACGTTTTTTGTTGCTTTTCACTTTTATTTTCAGGTGCAGCAAGTGATTAGGAAAATGGCAGCAAAGATGCCAATCACGTATAAGAGCCAATACTCTGAGCAGCTGCAAGAATTGTGCAACGAAAGAGACATTAATTGTGAGTCGATTAGTAAAAAGCAGCTCATAAAAGCCCTGCTTGGAAAGGACCAGGAAGAATGGGGTCCTCTGGCCACAAGCTGTGGAGAGCAGGCCCCCCCAAAAAAAAAAACCAACCAGCAGAGGATGGCAGTGAGGAGGGAAGCTGAGTGAGAAGGACAGTCCAAAGCCAGTACAGCAGCAGGCACAGTAAAGGCAGCAGCAGCAGCCGCTACAAAAGGACAAACTAAGAACAGTTAATGTTCATCTGGAACAGCTAGGTTGCAGTTTGAACTGGATAAGCTGCAAGCAGAAATCCAGTGGGAAGAGGTGCAGGCAGGAGTCCTGCTGCAAAAGATGCAATTGGTGACACAGCAAGCTAGATGGGGGGCAGCAGCAAAGCGCAAGCACGAGTTGAGTGGGTGCAGTTACTTCACCAGTTATCTGGAATGGTAAGTGAGGTTGAGAATGGGGTGGGGGTGGTGTCAGCACACGGCCCTAAGCCAGATTCTAAAATGTTTCTGAATTTTCTGGAAGGAGATGATTTAGATGCCTTCCTTTGCATATTTGAGAAAATGTGTGTACAATCCAAACTGGACAAGGGAATGTGGACCCTCAGTCTGACCCCTTTATTGTCTGGAAAGGCTCTCGATGTAATTTCCAAAATGCATGTACAGAACACTTAGGACTATGGTAAAGTTAAAGATGTGTTAAAACATGAGTTGACTGCTGATGTTTACAGATGGAAATTTACAAAAAATGAAGAAAGTTGTATGGAAATGTGGGTACAGCTTTCCAAATAATTTATTTACTTCAAAAGGTTTCACCAGGAAAGACATATTGAGCTAAACAAAAGCTTCTTTCCAGATGCATCCTGGGGAGGAGGGTGAAAGAGGAGTTCAAGAAAAAATAATCATGACAAATTATACCGTACGAGATTAAGCATTAACAATATTAAACAGAAATAAATAAATTGTACTAAACAATGAAATGAGCATTATCAGAAGGCAAAATTAATGGAAGGAAAAAGGTGGGTGTTTTGCCCAGTGGGCTAAAAGGAGGTACATTATAGGTGCAGAGACGACGTAGCGCTAGTTGATGTAGGCAGGAGAAGGAAACAAATGGAGGTGGTAAGACAGGTGGAGGACATGGGGAAAGGGAGGAGGAAAGGGGTGAGGTTAATAAAATGAATAGAGGAGGAGGAGGAGGAGGGACATGTATCGAGCGTAGTTGCAGGAGTGAGAGGAAACATCATGAAGAATGGAGAATTAATTTCTTTAATTTGCTTAGGAGATGGTTAGAGGGTGCAGCAGCATCCTCTGCTGAGCAAATTACAGAGGTTGTGTTACTGGAACAGTTTCCCAGGTGCTATCTAGAAGACCTAAGGGTATGGTTGGCTGACCGAGACCCAGGTTCAGCAAGACAAGCAGCCAAAATGGCAGACAAGTATATATGGCGAATAGGCCTTTTGCTAACTGTAGAAGTGTTGGAGGAGGGACAGCTGGCTTTAAAGATACGGGTAAGCCTGCAGGGCAGCCTAAAGGTAACCTAGCTGAACCTGAACTCGGGGAGTGCAACCACTCCCCCCAAAATGAAAAGGGATTGGGGGAACAAAAGTGTCATGTGTGCCAGCAAATGGGGCATCTCCCCTATAACTGCACAACATCCTCTGCTGAGAGGCTATTCCATGGATCCACCAACCTTTCCGTGAAAAAATTGGACAAGGGAGTGTGGGCCCTCAGTCTGACCCCTTTACTACATCAGGCTCGCACCCTACTACCTCAGGCTTGCACAGTGTTCATTATGTAAAAATTGGCTGAACGACAGTACACAGAGGGTGGTGGTGAATGGAGTTCAATCCAAAAAGAGAGGGAGGTAACCAGCATGGTCCCACAGGGATCAAGGCTTGGACCAGTCCTCTTTCCAGCACGGCTACCCGGGACCCTCTGCCAGGGAACTGTACTGGTTTTGCACTTGATTTTTTGGTGTACCCACCCACCCCCCTGACACTCTTTAAATGCTCTCTCTCGCCCCCTCCCCCAATTATCATTTTTCCTCCTAGTACAAATTTCTACTGACACCTCTTAAAGCAGCAAGCACCTATTTTAGCACTTGAAGTAATTTTTTTCTCCCCAGTCGAGTGTAACTTATTATTTGCACCTTGTTCTTTGCCCACATCTAAGTAGTCACTTGGGAAATGTATAATCGTGTAATCCTCCTTACACTCGGCTCCTTGATTGGGCTACTAATGACTGACTTCTCGGCAGCCATCCTGGCTGCTAATCAAATCGGCCTACAGTCCTTTACTGATTCATTTAAACCAACCAACCCCCTTCACAGCACAACTTGGCATGAGCCGTCCCCTGTAGGCTCTGCCATGCTGTCCTTACTATAAAACTGCAAACATGGGTTGCTTGAACTTTTTGTCCACTCCCTTACATTCCAGTCCACCTGCTTGCTCCTCCTTCCTGTCCCCTTCTCTCACTGGTGATGTGGAAAGCAACCCAGGACCCCCTAACACACACACTGACCATAAAAATGTTATCTGGGCAGCTCACTTGTGCCTCAGGATTGCACACCTAAATATATGTAGTCTCCCATCTAAGTTCTCTGAGCTGGAGGCATGGGTGGCCCTATGTAAGCCACACATCCTGGACTGCTCGGAGACCTGGCTGAAGCCACACCCCACTGATACCTCATATCAACTCCCTGGTTACTCCATACTATGATTAGATAGGCCAGGAGGAAAGAGGGGTTGAGGTGTATCACTGTATGTGCTAGACCATATCTCAACCACCACAATTGCTGACTCTTCCCCACTTCTGCTTGTCAATGGCTTATTGCTGAGATTGTCCAGGGGGTCTACAAAAAAACATCACTTAAGCTGCTGCTACAACCCTCCAGTGCGGGCGTCCAGGGCCTATCCAGTTTTCTGGACGGCCTTGTGCACACCTCTCCCTTCAGAGACGCAATCTTACTAGGGGATTTCAACTTCATAGAAACATAGACTTTGACGGCAGATAAGGACCACTTGGCCCACCCAATCTGCCCATTTCCCTACCAACTGGATAAGCTGCAGATTCTAGTTAACCAACAGCCTATTTCCTGCGACCCCCCACTATAATTGCCTTATGTCTGTCCCATGCATGTTTGAAGTCCCTCACTGTTTTAGACCCCACCACCTCTCCAGGAAGGCGGTTCCATGCGTCCACCACTCTCTCCGTAAAAAATAATTTCCTCACATTACCCCTGAGCCGTCCCCCCTCTAACTTTAAATTGTGCCCCCTTGTTCTTACACATCTCTTTTTCTGAAAGATGCTACCCTCCTGGACTTTGTTGATTCCCTTGAGGTACTTAAAAGTTTCTATCATGTCCCCCTGTCCCTCCTTTCATCAAGGGTATACATATTAAGCTCTCTCAGTCTCTCTTCATATGGTTTCTGATGTAGACCCTGCACCATTTTAGTTGCCCTCCTCTGGACTGCTTCCATCCTGTTTATGTCCTTGCGTAGATGAGGTCTCCAAAACTGCACGCAGTACTCCAGATGGGGTCTCACCAACTGTCTGTATAGAGGGATAACCACTTCCCTTTTTCAACTTGTGATGCCCCTTCCTATGCATCCCATTATCCCCCTGGCTTTCCCTACTGACTTCTCACATTGCATACCCACCTTTAGGTCATCTGATATGACAACACCCAGATCCCTTTCCATTATTGTTGTTAGTACCTCCCCTGCTATTGTGTACTCTTCTCTTGGATTTTTATTTCCCAGGTGCATTACTTTGCACTTCTTTGCATTGAATCTAAGTTCACATCTCCTAAAAACACACCAGTTAGAACAAGTCATCTCTTCCACCACAAGATACAACATGCGCTCAGACAACCATACCACCTTAGACTGGATTATCAGAAATCGAATGGACCTGGTCCTACAGGCAGGCACAATGTCTAACTCCATCAGTGACCACACCCCTGCTTACATTGTTCTAACCACCAAAACAATCCAGCCTCCCTCAAAACTCCTGTCTTTCAGGAAGTTTCACCAGCAGGACCTTGACTCCATCCTAACCGATTCCAGGACTATAAACTGGTCCACACTCTACTCGTGCAGGGATGTCTCAACTGCGGTCACATACTTTACCGATGTCCTACAGAAACTTCAGGACAAACATTTCCCAATCACAACCAGAAGGGTCACAGGTGGCAGCATGCGCTGGCTATCCAAGGAACTACTGGCCCAGATGAAAATCGGGGACAAAACTTGGAAAGCCTATAGCCATCTCCCTCCCCCCAGCTCTGGAACGCATACAGACAACTGCGCAGTTCCTGCAAGCAGATTGCTAAAGTGCAAATACTATACCAGCTTGCAAAAAGACTCGCTTGGTAACCCATGCAGTTTTTGGGCCTCAATAGAGTCCCTCCTAAATCCTGAGTCTAACAAGCCGACAACACAACTAAACTCACCCTCAGGTCCCATCACTGAACCAAGTGCATTTGCAGACACTTTCAATAGAATGTTACGGACCTCTCTCCCTATCTTAACAAGCTCCCTACTCAGTCTCCCTCTGACCTACATGGCAAACCTCAATGCTCCCAGCCCTCCCTAGTACTGCACATGCTCCTCCATTTTTAGGGTCATTGGTGTAAAACCCACTGCCAAACTCTTAAAGACACTTCCTACCCGAGGTAGCCCAGGTAGTGATGGGCTATACCCACCCTCCTGAAACTGCTCTTCCCAGTTATTGTAAAGCCCCCAACCTACATTTACAACCTTACCTTGTCTGCAACAGTTCCTGACTCCTGGAAGCACACTCATGTTGTACCCATATTTAAGGCTGGGCATCCCCTTGCCCCAGAAAATTATAGGCCCATCTCCCTCCTTCCTCACCTAAGTAAATTACTTGAGAAAATCATTCACCACTAACTATCGGATCATCTAGAAAAATGCCACCTCTTGCATCCTCTCCAGCATGGCTTCTGCAAACACCATAGTACCTCCTCCGCCATGGCACTTTTTCTCGAACCATAGCATTAGAAATATGGACAAGGGCAGGGCCACAGGCACAGTGTTTGTGGATCTATCGAAGGTCGACCTTGTAGACCATCATCTCCTCTTCTCCACCCTGTTAAACCTTGGCTGCTCACCAGACACATTTACAAGGTTCTGTAGTTACCTCTTAGGCAGGTCCCGGTCCATCTTAATTGGTAAAGATTCCTCTGGTCTGCTATCTACCCACACCGGTGTACCTCAGGGCTCAATACTGGGGCCTCTGCTTTTTTCTATGTTTATTAATGACCTCCCTGCAGAAAGCATCAATTGCCAGGCCCTCTTCTATGCAGATGACCTAGTCATATACCACAACGATAATTCCGTAGAGTCCTTGACCACCACCCTCACAGCAAATTTTGGGGCCACCCAGAGCTGGTTCCTCTCCAGAAAACTTATTGTTAATGAGAAAAAGACAAAGGCCATGCTTTTTGACTTTAAGCCATTCCTAGCAAAGGTAGCCAGGTCAAATACCCCACTCTTGATTGCTATCCCTGCCGGCCCTCCACTTGAAACTGTCCTTGCCTTTAAATACCTAGGTGTTACCCTAGATCCCTCCCTTACTTTCAATGAACACCTCAGCAACACTGTGATGAAAATCCACCAAAAATTAGGTGTTGCCTACCACCAAAATCAATTTCTGTCCCCTGAAGCTCGCCTAGCCATTGCTCAAGGAAGCCTCCTGCCCCTCCTTGACTACTGCTCCCATGTATACTCTACTACATCCTCCTCCCTTTGGACCCGCTGACATACCACATAGAACTCCATCTGATGATTTGTCCTTCAAACCCCATTTACCACCCACCACTGCTTGCTATACCAGTTTCTAGGGTGACTCTCTCTGCAGGGCCATTTTGACTTTGCTGTGAGCAGACTCATTGACAGTGCACTCAGGAACCATCAGCTGAACTCCTGCACCTCCCTACTCAGTGACAGAGTGGCCTCTCGGAGTCTCCCGGGCCTCCTCTATTCCCCCACTGGAAGTCCCTCGCACTACTACCACCATGAGTAGTAAAGTCTTCTCTGTCTCTGCCCTTTCCCTGTGGAATAGACTTCCTTTGTCCATCCGATCTTTTCCCCCTCCCATCAGTGTTTCAAGGCAAACTTAAGGGTGTGGCTCCTGGCTGAGGCTCGCTTGTACCTGCAGCTGTTCCCCCAGGTGGTACCAGGGCCTGCATCCTGGCATAGCACTTTTTCATGTCCTCTCCCAACCCTCTTGCACTGTTCTGCTTCTCTTTTCAATCTGGATATGACTACCTGTTTTATTCTGAACTGTTAGCAGGTTCTGCAACTTAAGCTACATTTCTGCCTATGACTTGTGCCTGTACCACTCCTAGTAATAGATTGAACCTTCATTTAACTGTATTTATTTCCTTGGCTCCCCAGTGACTGTATGTATATTGCATGTAATACTTTACCATAATCCCCATGTTAAGTCTTCTGTTTTGCATAGCCACTTAATGTATGTCACTACACCAGTATTACTGATTTCCCTGAAATACTTGTTCTGTACTATGTAATATGACCTCATACCAAGTGTTTTCAGCAGTCCTGTTTTGTTCTAATTGTATATTTGTATTGTATTGATGTATGTTGTGTTTGCCACCCTGGTGGCATGGGTCACAACTGAAAATGGTTCTCTGGATCAGTTTGCACACCCAGTTATCAAAGACATAAATAAAAAATAAATACAGACCTCGAGAACAGGGGCAGCTGGAGGGAACCCTGCAACAGCAGGCTTGCACCCTACTTCCTCACGCTCGCACAGTGTTCATTATGTAAAAATTGGCTGAACGATAGGACATAGTGGGTGGTGGTGAATGTAGTTCAATCCAAAGAGAGGGGGTGACCAGCAGGGTCCCACAGGGATCAGGGCTTGGACTAGTCCTCTTTAATGTCTTCATAAGTGACATTGCAGAGGTGCTGGAAGGGGAAGGTGTGTCTCTTTACAGATGACATGAAGACCTGCAGCAGGGTTGACACTCCTGGAGGGGTAGAGAAAATGAGAAGGGACCTAAGCAAGCTTGAGGAGTGGTCAGGGGTGTGGCAGCTGAGATTCAGTGCAAAGAAGTACAAGATCATGCCCTTGGGGCACAGAAATGCAGGGGAGGAGTATATGATAGGGGGGGGGAAGGTACTGACAGTCACCAAACAGGAAAGGGATCTGGGAGCAATCAGTTGTATCTGATCTAAAGGTTACCAAACAATGCAAGAAGGCTGTGAGGAGCACCAGTGGAATACTAGAGTGCATAGGGAGCAGTCTGTCCAGCAGAAGGAAGGAGACCATGATGCCGCTGTATAGAACATTGGTGAGGCCTTATCTAGAGTACTGTGTCCAGTTCTGGAGGGCACAGCTCTGAAAGGACATAGACTGAGTAGAAGCAGTTGACAGAAGGGCAACAAAAATGGTGCAGGGTCTGTACCAAAAGTCATAGGAGGGGATTGGGATCCTGGATTGAGCTTCCTTAACTTGGGGGTGGGGGGGGGCACTCTTTAATGAGATTATTACAATATCAATACGTTTGAAGAACTGATTGGTGCTGATTTTGAGTAAAGTATGGTTAAGAAGTCTAATTCTGTTTCCTACAATGAAATACAATTATATGTCAGTGAGCCTGATGAATATATATATATATATATATATATATATATATATGTGGATGTACCCATTTGTTGTTAATAAACCTGAGTCCAAAAAAAAGTCCTAGGAGGGGAGACTGGAGGATATCAATATGTATTCCTTGGGGGGATATGATAGAGACTTAAATACCTCAAGGGTGTAAATAAGGTACAAAAGGGTAGCTTCTTAAAAAAAAAAAAATTGTTTAACAAGGGGCCATAATATGAAGACAGACATGGGTAGACTTAGGGGTGACATGAGAGAGTATTTTTTTCACGGAAAAAGAGGTGGATCCATGGAATAGCCTCTCGGTAGAGGTTGCAGTGGCAAAAACGGTAGGGGAATTAAAAAAAACTAATGGGACAAACATAAACGAACTCTAGCAATAGGAAGAGAGGGTAGGCCGCAGATCATTTAGAATCCACTGTATATGAAACAGGTAAGGAAAATGGGCAGACTAGGTGGGCCAAGTGGTCCTTATCTGTCATCAGATTCTGTTTCTAAGGGGGAATATAAACCTTAATTCAACTAAGTACATGCTCTCTGTGGAAATAAATGGGAAGCTTACACCAGCTTGAGGGACACAGGAGCTATGCTCTCTATAGTACATCAAGATTTAGTTAAACCCGAAGAGGTACTAGTAAATCAGTTTGCTATGATAAAGTGTGCAGTGGGACCAGCTGTGCCATTCCCATTGGCTCGAGCCTTCCTAAGTTGTGAGGGGGGTCAATGGATGGAAGAAGTTGGGTTTAATGAGGACCTTGATGTAGATGTGCTGTTGGGAAATTATCTAAAATGCAGGGTGACAGTGTGTGCACAGTTACCCAAAATCAGACCATTAGATTAAAGACTGGTGGGACTGAAAGCAGCGAGAAAGGGGCTTCTGAAAGTACGTCAGTTTGCTCTGGGTCTGCTGTGGTGCAAACTGACAATGTAGCACAGCAAGGGGTCAAGAATTTTGACAGTCCAGCCTCAGTAGCAGCAGTTGCTCAGGGAAAACTCCTACAGAGGGTATTGTCTTTCCAGGTGGAATAAAGAACACAGATCATCTTCAAGGATATCTCATCAGGCCACACCTATGGAACTGAAGTTGCCAGGCGCCAGGACCACACAGAAACTTTTTGCAAGCAGTCCACTAGGGGCCACCCACAACGACGTCACACTGACATCCTCTCTATATAAAAGTGGGCGTCCCCTCTCCCTCCTCAGTTCTTTTCCCGCCATCGACCATACTTGCCAGACTTCATGGAGATGACGCCACTGCAGTCGACTGCTAAATCTTAAATTTTTCTTTTATCATGTTTCTTATCCAAGTAGTTATCACTTTATTTTAAAGTGATTGCTGTTGTCATGTATGTCAATGAAAGACGCTGCTAAACTCTTCCGTTATTGCGAGTATGGTGGAAAAATCTATTTGGGCGACCATCACGACATCTGCGTGTGCTGCCTCAGAGGTCTACAAAGTTAAGGCCTGTGAGATCTGCCTGAAGTATAATCAAGCTACCCAGCTATGCCATCAAAAAGCCCTGCATAACTTCCTGCTCGAGCAGCAGGTAACCAGAATGGAGAGAGAGCTCCAGATGAGGAGCTCCACCATGTCACCCACCCATTCCTTGGGCTGGCAGAGTAGAGGAATTAAAGCAGATAGAAGGCTTCACAGCTACACTGCAACTGACAGAAGAGAAATGTAGAGAGCAATGGGAAACATGGGGGAGAGACGGGCAATGGAGAATAACATTGAGATACCAGAACCCAGAGGATCTTTGTGTTAGATCTTGAGATGTCTTTTTTTTTTTTTTATTGAGTTTTTCTCAAAAGGGATATCATTGGAGCTGAGTCAAAGTAGTGAGAACTGATCATAAATGGTGTCTCAGACTCCTGGAGAGGATAGGATGGTGAGAAGAGGACTGACCCATTCATTTCCTCCCCCTCAGTTACTACAAGGGTTAGTATCCACCAATGCCTGGTGAGTCTCCCTGTAAAGTTATGACTCGTGTTGAGCCTATGTTTGAAGGGGATTCAGCCCCAGAGTTTATTTTCTTTTTCTTTCTAAAACAAAAGAGAAAAACATGATTTTTTTTCTGTGTAAAATGATTTTATGTCTAGCTTGGTACACTAATGTAATATCAAATAACTGCCTGATAATAGGGGCATGTTGCCTCATCTTTTTCCAGAAGATACACAGAGACCTGAGAGAAACGTACAGCTCATAGTTACCAGAGATTTATTAAATAGAATATTACTTGTTTGAGTTTGATCAACAGGAGGGATAGAGTGATCATAGACACATGAAGTGATATATCTTTCCCTCTAAGAAGTATAATAAGGAAGATATTAGGGAAAAAGATATATATACTGTATATATGTCTGTGCATATAATTAATGGAAAAAGATGCATTTTCTGTGATATAATATGTATATGAGCTGTACTTTTGATTTGGAAATAAACTTTGAGTTTTAAAAAAATAAACAATAAAGCAGTTTGCAAGTCAGTGGAACGTAACTTAGACGCATCTTTCCCTGCACGCAGGGCATCAAGTGCTGGCTGAATCATAGGATCTTGGGATTGAGCCCACTGAATGCTGTCATTGTCAAATTGAGATAGTGCACCAGTATCTAAAGCAGAGAAGTGGCAATAAGCAGCTGGTATGCAGGTGTTAGAAGGGCCCAATCAATCTACTAAACAGTCCACTGTGTCCGCAGACATCTGTTCATCTCTATCAGACTTTTGGCACAATGCTCAAATGTCAGGTTCAGACAGCCTGACCCAATCACTCTTGGAAGTGGGCCTTCATGATAGGGCATCAGCATCAATATGGTTCGGGCCCAGTCTGTATTCGACAGCATAGTCATTGGTCGATAATGCAGAAAGCCACTGGTGCCCAGTGGCATCTAACTTAGCTGAAGTCTGTACATAGGTCAACGGGTTATTGTCAGTCTTCACCAATATCTTTGCTCCACAGAGGTATTCATGAAACTGGTCAACGATGGACCATTTTAGTGCAAGGAACTCCAACTTATGCACAGGGTAGTTTCATTCAGATGGGGTCAAGCTCCTACTGGCGAAAGCTACTGGTCTCAGGCCATCCTCATGGTCTTGATACAGCACTGCTCCTAGACCCTGCAGACTAACATCTATATGCAGCACATAAGGTTTGATGGGGTTAGCATAGACGAGGATGGGGTGTGGGCGAGCTGGTATATGATCTCATGGAAGGCTGCTTCACAGTCAGGCGTCCAGTGGGGCCCGAAGAGTTTACCTGGGTGGAAGTATACTTTTTCTGGTTCTTTAATGGCCCCTTTTTTGTATTTATGATTGGTAGGAGGGTAACCCTGGGTAAGGTTCAAGAGTGGGTGAATCACCTTGGAATAGTCTTTTATGAACTTGTGGTAGTAGCCACAGAACCCCAGGAAACATTGTAGTTCTTTCAGATTATGAGGCTGGGGCCAAGTAGTCAGTGCTTCAACCTTACTGGGATCAGTCTCTATCCCTTTTGTAGATACTACATGCCTTACATACTTCACGGATATTTGGAAAAACTGGCACTTGTCAATGGACAACTTGAGGCCGAAGTCTTCCAGTCGGTCTAGGACTTAAACAGTCAGTTCTCATGCTCCTCTAAGGTGCTCCCAAACTCAATGACACCATCCAAGTACACCAGGCATCCCATCAAATTCATATCTCCCACCGCACATTCCATCAGTCGCTAAAAGGTGGCCTGGGTGCCCGATATCCCCTGTGACATCCTCAGAAACGCGTAGAACCTCAATGGACAGATGAAGGCTATTTTCTCACGGTCTTCTGGGGCCATCAGGATCTGGTAGTATCCACTGTGAAGATCCAGCAGCGAGAACCATTCGCACCTATTGAAGCAGTCCAGGGCATCTTGTATACGGGGCATAGTGTATTAGTCTGGTATGGTCTGCCAGTTCAGGGTTCGATAATCAACACACACCCATTCTTCTTACGCACAGCCACAACAGGAGAGGTGTATGGGCTCCTGGATTCTTGTATCACGCCAGCAGCGAACATTTCCTGCATGTGTCTTCTTGCATCATGTATGTCTGCTGGAGCTAGGCGTCGGGACCTCTCTCGAAATGGCTGTTTATCGTGCAGGTGTATGTGATGCTCCACACCCTGGACTGATCCCACAACCCATTCCTTCAATGAAAATATTTGGTTTGTCTGGGCAAATCTCTTCCTAATTCTAGCCTTCCATTCAGGCTAGCAACGGGGAGTCACCAAAGTCAAACAAGTCTGGGGTCACTCTCTCCTCACCAGAGTGCTTGTTGCTGGGCAATATTGCAGTGTCTGCAAGTGTACCATAGCGAAGTGCACCCTCTGTTTACCCGGATCACCCGATCTGACACATTGTGAATCTGGACCATCACTCGCATAGGCATGGGCATGAGCAGATAAGATGCTGGGTTAACCAATAATCCTTATGGCAATTTTCCATCGCCTGGCGCATCCAACATCAGTATGTTGTTCTTGACATCTTTCCGGAGGCAGACCTCCCCTTGAATGGTACACTGGGTGTTAGGGATCAGTACCATTGAATCAGGATCCTTCTTCCACACAATCCTCACTGGTTCATCCTAGTCTACGTCCTCGGGTTTCTGTTGCAAATCATAGGCCCTCTTGATCAGAGCCGGAATTGTCAGGGCTCTCCCAGTCCGTCGCCTTTGTTTCTCGTCACAGAGTTGCGCCAGTCTCCCAAACATATGGGCGTTTGTCCCAGTTAACAGGAGGACCCCATCATACAGTCCAGTGGAGGGGCACACTAGGGCCAATGTCTTTACTTGCTCCTCTACACCAGTTACAGTTACAGGAAAAGACAACCAGAGGCAGACATACCCTAGGTAGGGATAAGACTTGTCACTCAGGCCCCACACATATAGGTCTTCCAGGGATTGCAAAGGCACATCAGATAAGTGTTTGTCATACCAGTCCTGGAATACAATGGTCACTTGTGACCCACTGTCAAGCACAGCCCGAGTATGAATACCATTCACAGTCACTGTAGTCTCCATTGAAGGGTCCGCTATTTTGGACCAGTCTAGAGAGGCAGTAGCAGAGGCCTGGACAGATGATTTAGCCACAAAGAAATTTGAGTTAGGATTTCTCGAACCCTCACTGTGGTCATTTCGGGCACCCCTTGGCCACTGATTTGCTTTTTGGAGCTCCCCCTGGAGTCTGTTTACTACTTTTTCTAAGTCCTTCTGAGAACGGTATTCTCTTTTCATATGGCCAGCCTTTCCACAGTTGTGACAAATGATAGACTCCTGGATCATCCTGGGAGAGAACATCCTATGAGGAACTGAAGCAGTAGTAAGAGATTGGGGTCTAGTATCTGCTTGCAATGGTGAGAGTGGTGCAATGTGTCTTTACAGTTCCTTTAGAGTGGCAGTCAATCCAGTGATCTCAGCCTTGGAGCCACCCTCGGTAGCGGATGCCTGAGGATGCACCCCCACCCCCATGGCAGTCACGTCCTGAAAGGGACCAGAAACTTGTTCCATTGGGGAAAACCTTGCAGAGGCACCCGTCTTGAACTCTCAAACTTCCTTTAGTATCTTATCTTTCCATTGCTGGGCCCAGAAGTCCTTTGCATTCTCAGAGTGCTCGTTAAGTGCTGACATTTAGCCCTGAGCCTCACCTGGCTGAGCACTCTCAGTCACTTGCGCAGCAGCAGCAGATATGGGTGCAGTTCCCCCCATGGGATCGCCATTGCTCAACCCCTCCAAATTTCTTTCATTAGCTCGTCATAGGAGGGGGGCGTTTCCAGTCAGGTAGCAAGGCGCAACTGAAGCAGTAACAATTCCGAAAATGGAGCAGAGTTAAGGATCCGGTCCAGCCTAGTTTGATCTAATTCATTTGACAGAAAACTACCCTTTCTGAGACACTCTTGTAGCAACTTTTCAAGCCGAGGTACATACACAGACAATGGCTCCCCTGGGTACTGCTGAGCGTTTCTTACTGTCCACCACAGATCCTCATCTGAATCCGGGCTCCCATACATATTCTCCAATGCATCAAGATAGTCCTGTGCAGTTGTTTCCGGGTTATTGGCCCGTTTGGCATGGATGGTAGCCAGGACAGGACCTCAGAGGCTCTCACTCAACCTCTTTCATTTCTCTGCCTCTGAGCATTGCCATTCAAGTACAAGAGGGGCAACATAGTCTGTCCAGGTCTCCCAGTCATCCTCCCCCTGGGGGGTTGGGAGGGTGCCTGAGAAGATTCTCAGCCTTCGGTAGGAGTCATGACTAATGGTAGGTACCAATATAGGGGCCAGCATTGGCACAGGCACAGAAGGCGGGGCAGTAACAGGTGCTGGAGTGGTAGGGGGTGTTGGGGAAGGAACACCCTCAGGTGGCACGAATAGTTTCTTAAAGTCCTCTATGGTTTTCCCTTCCTCCAGCAACAATTTAGCAAATTTCTCCTCAAAAGTCTCAGATAATGGTGGGCGCTTATCCTCCCTGGGGTCTTTACTGTCTTTTATTATCACTCTACAGGCAGCTGGAACCCCTTCTGGGGCAATAGTCTGTGGCACTTTAGAGCTGTTCACGAGGTCACTACATTCTACCAAGGCTATAAAAGTTTGGGCGATCAAATCAGTCTGTCAACCCACCACCACAGGGTTTTTTGAACATTCAATTTTGGAGAGTGCTCCCTCTACAGTATCTTTACTGGTACCCAGGGGACTATCCAGTATAAGTAGAGCATTTTGGGGTCGATCTCCTGCCCAGTACAACACCCCACCAACTGGTGTACAGCCATTTCTACTGGGGTAGCCACTAATCTTTAACAATAATTCATAATTTTTGGCCACTAGAAGGCACAAATTCCCAGCAGTGAGCCTCCAAAATGTAACCCCTAAGTGGCACTATTCCAAAGGCTACTGCCCCTGCCTGCTTGGCTAGTAGCAGGTTAAGGGCCTGAGTTCTGAAACGGGTGCCTCCACCCGGAGGTCAGGGTTGGTAGTGGTCAAACTAACCTGGGCACAGCCCTCTGGGACACTGTAACCCCCTCTTTCCTTACTAGTGGCCTGAACAATACACAATAATCACTTCCACAATACCCTGATACACCACACAAGTACCCACACTGTTTGCACTTACCACCAGGGCTTTCCTCTGGCTCGGCCCTAGGGACCCCCTGTAAAACAAGGTTATACACAGCAAATAACAGCAGTACAGTACTCTTGCACAAACTGGAACTACAGTCAGGGTAAATGCAAAAAAGAGTTAGATCTGATTTATTTAAGGGACTTGAACAAGGGAGGGGCGCAATCAGATTAATTTGCTTAAAGGCTGTATCAATCGAACAGTTATGCATGCACTTCAGGGTCCATAAACAGTCACACATTCTGGGTACCCAGATGAAGAACGGTGGGCTAGCCAGGAACGTTGCAGCTGGTTGGGGTCCTGTGATGGGAGAAAAAACATGCACAACACACATTATTTTTAATCCGGAGCCGGAGGGCTCAGTTCATGAAAAGAAAACAACAAGACAATCAGATGACACACTTTTAGATTAGGCTGTTGTTGCAGGGAGCTACCCTGATGATTACTCATGATACTCAAGACTGGACACAGGCTGGATGAAAATCGAGACAGCAGGTGCTTAATCTGGAGTGCCAGGAGAAGCAGGGCCTACACGATTCGCCAGTGTCTCGTTCCTGTCCAAGCGTGGAGCAGGGGGCTGATCCCCAGGCAGGCCTCTTGTCTGTGACTTTCTCTGTACAGTGGGGTATTCTGGCAGGGCCAGCGTGACATGTCCCAGGCCGAATGGAGATGAACGCAGATTCAATCGGATTAGGCTGGACAAAGTTTCCAGCAAGCAGAACGCAGTTCACACAGTGGGGAACCAAATCATGAGCCACTTTCAATACACAGCACATTTACATGTAAAGGATTCTATGGTACCAACAAGCAGAACACAGTTCACACAGTGGGGAACCAAATCACGACCCACTTTCAATACACAGCACATTTACATGTAAAGGATTCTACTGTACCAGCAAGCAAAACACAGTTCACACAGTGGGGAACCAAATCATGACCCACTTTCAATACACAGCACATTTATATGTAAGGAAATTCTACTGTGCCATGCAAACCTTCTCTCCCAGCCCTACCTGCTACTCCCCTTAGCCTGCTTCCAGTATACGCCTCTTCATCCCTCCTGCAGGGAGCTCCAATATACCCCCCCAGCTCCTCAGGTCGTGTTTCCTAAACTACTCACTTAGGTGAGTTCCTGGCTATCTTCTGCTAGCCGCACCATTTAACCAGCCTTGATTTGCCATTAGCGGTCGCCCCTGCCTGCTCTATCCTCCCACTGGGACCCTTCCTCCGCTGGGTACCTTATGCTCAACGGCCGCTCAAATCCTAGGGTCATGGCCCCACATGTCCAGTCTAGTCTGGACTAGTTATATTTCTCTCTTTTCTCGTTTTTTTTTTTTTTTTCCTTCCTTCCTTTTCTCCCCCTCCAGCAAACGAGGCAGAGACCTCTCACTAAAAATAACACCAACTGAGCTGAGACCATTCAACCATGGCTCACCAAACGCATGCTTCTCCCCTGACACCCTGTAGGGCACTGAACCTAGGTGTCCCTCTTCCTAACAGGGGGGCGCTTCTTGCCATATTCTACTCACTGACCCTCCTTTGGGTGGATAGGCTCACTGACCCAGGCCACCCTGAACCAGGGGGCTATCTGCATAACGATCCGTCCCCTCACCATTTCCACAGTAGTTACCCCATCTCAAACAGGACTACCCTCTCTACTGTGCACGAGATGGTAAAAAAGGGGGTATACTACAACCTGTTCTACTTTATGGGTAGGATGCGTCAAAGGAACCTCATCACCTTACCTAGCGCCAAACTACTCAGCCTAGTTGCAGCGCAACTACTCCTGGCAGGTGATATTCAACCCAACCCCAGCCCCAATACCTTGGTGGCATCCCCCCAGGACCCTCACTGGGTGTCTGCAAAGGGACTGAAGATCGCACATATGAATGTGTGTAGCCTCAGACCCAAAATACTTGAAATCGAAGCCTGTCTGGATCTCTACAAACCTGATGTCCTAATCATCTCAGAAACCTGGCTAAAAGCCCACATCCTTGATCATGAGATACAAGCACTGGGCTACAGTATCTATTGCAAGGACAGTGAATCCAAAAAAGGAGGGGGTGCTAATCTACACAAAGATCGACCTCACTGTGTCACTCCTAACCCTGCAGGAAAATCTTCCTGCTGAGGGCAAAGCTATATTTATCCGCTTAATCCTTGGACACACAAAGCAACTAACTATAGGCTGTGTACACCACCCACCTAAGTCTGCTCTGCAGTCTCTTGAAGCCATCACAACTGTACTGGCCCAAGAGGTAGCTACTGAGCTACTCATACTGGGCGACTTCAACTCAACTTGGCCCAGGACCCCGGCCATGCCTCGATGTCTCTGACCCAGGAAGCAGGTCTGATGCAGGTCATCTCTGAACCAACCAGACTGAATCACAAAACTGGGAATCACAGCACCCTGTACTGGGCTCTGGTGTCAAATCCTGCAAACATACGCAGCGTGGGAATAATGGCAGACTCCTTGAGTGACCATTCCCCGATATTCTGTATATGGAAGAACAGAGCACCCAAGGTCCAGCCAAGAATACTTACTGCCCGAGACTACACCAATTTCTTGGAAGTAAAATTCAATCACTACCTCGGCAGCCAGGACTGGAGCCCCATAACGCTCCTCCCAATGCTGGCTGAAGCCTTGGAATACTTCCAGGACCAACTAGGCACTGCTGCCAACCTCTTCGCCCCATGAAGAGCATGAGAGCGAAGGGCAGCTGTTACAAGTGGATCTCTCCATCCCTCAAATCCCTAATGACAACTCGGGACAAAGCCTGGAAGAAATTCAAGCTCTCCTCTCTCTCTGCAGACCTACTGGAATACAAAGTACTAAGAAACAAAGCAAAGGGAGCCATTAAACTTGCTAAAAGAGAGTGCATCGCATACCTCCAGAAAGCCAGCTTAGGCAACCCTAAGCAATTCTGGAATCATGTCAATGACCTGATCAAGGGCACCAAAAAGTCGGAGCCCAGCCCCATAGAGGTCAACGGTCAGCTTACTAGCGACTCTGCTCTAATATCGGCTGCCCTCAACAACCACTTCACTGATCTTGGGGCCTACATGGCCGGCCAATCTCCCCTTGCCTCAGCCCCAAACACAATCAAACCGACACACTTCGAACGACCCCCCTTCCACCTGTGACTGGTAAAGCACACTGAGGTCCTAACCCTCCTAAAGGCATTGAAACCTAAAGGGTCAGGGAGACCTGATGGGATCAACCCTCGGCTACTCAAGGCTGGAGCCACCTCCTTATCCAGGCCGTTAACCATGCTCCTTAACAGATCTCTAAGGGAAGGAGCAGTCCCTGACCAGTGGAAACAGGCCAATGTAGTCCCTATCCACAAAGGTGGACCCAGGGACAAACTAACCAATTACAGGCCTATCTCTCTCTCTTCTCTGCACATTAGCCAAAATTCAAGAAAGGCTAATCTACAGCCAACTCCGGGACTACATGGAAGCCCACCAGCTCCTTCCCCCCTCCCAACATGGATTCAGACCAAACCACGGTACTGATACTGCCCTCATCAACTTCTCTGACGAAGTGCTCAGCGCTATGGACAAAGGGATACCCACAGGTGCAGTCATCATAGATTTGTCCAAGGCATTTGACCTTGTAGACCATAACCTTCTACTACTGAAGCTGTACAACATTGGACCAGACCCCCATGCCCTCAAGTGGTTTGTGAGCTACTTATCTGGCCGGACACAGAGGGTCACCTGGAAGGGGGCCATGTCTGGGCCACTACCACTATAACAGGGAGTTCCTCAAGGCTCAATACTAGGCCCCCTCCTATTCTCCCTATTTACAAATGAAGTAAGTACTTGCTGTGGGGAGAGCTTGGTTGTACAGTATGCTGATGATACTGTCATCTACCGATCCTTGGGCGATGTAGCTGCTCTCGGTCCCCTACTCCAAAAGGACCTCATATCCCTAGAGACATGGCTGTGTGAGAATAAAATGGTACTTAACGCGGACAAAACTAAGGCAATACTATTTGGACCAAGATCCTTGGGAACTGACAGGTCCTCATCCCTACAACTTTCCACACTATCTGGCAAATGCATAAAAGTAGTCCCCTCCCTAAAATACTTAGGCCTAACTCTAGATCAGTCAATCACCTACAAAGACCACGTTGACCAGGTCACCAGGACACTTCACCACAAGCTCAGAACCTTGTACCATCTCAGAGACCAGCTCATCCCTGAGGCCAGGCTCTCATTGCGACAAGTGTCCTGCTACCTACCCTGACCTATGTGGCCCCGATTATACAGGGCTTGGCAAAGCAGGAAGTGTCCAGGATGCAAATCCTATACAACAAAATCGCTTGGTTCGCTACACAAGACCACCCGATATGTCATCACTGTGACACCTTGGCCCAGTTCCGGTGGCCCACGCTGGCCGCCCGGTTACAACAACCATTGCTCGCCCAGACCTATAAGTTACTCAAACCCCTGGCTCCTCTAAGCATAGCAGGAATCATAGCTATTAAACACAACGCTAGGAACCTAAGGACTTCAGAACGAACACTGCTCGAAGTCCCCAGAGTTCAGACCAATGCAGGCAGCAGAGCCTTCTCTTGGCAAGCCCCTAGCCTATGGAACAAGCTGCTTCCCCTGGTCCAGGATGCCCCCAGACTTAAGAATTTCCATACTAGGCTGAAGGCCCACGTGCTGGACACGAGCGCATGCCACTGCCACAGCTCTCAAGGCACCCTCTCTCATTTCTGTATCAAACCTCCCTAAAGGTGGGACTACCCTGGACCTCCTAGTAGTCTTAGGATACCTAGGTACCAAAGCTACCTCATGCAAATAGCTATGCCAAATACTATCAAGGCTGAACTGTGTCATGACGAAAACCATGTTAGAAAACCACTGTCTGTAACTACCTCATACTTCCATAACCACTGTCTGTAACTACCTTATGCTTCCACAACGTATGTAATCAAATGTAACTACCTTATGCTTCCACAACTTATGAAATCAAATGTTGTCCCCTCTATTATGCCCTATGTTGTACTGTTATATATCCTGTATTGTACTGTTATCCCAGGTCGCCCCTGAAAAAGGGACCTTTGGGGCTCAGTGGGCCTACCTGGTCACCAAAATTTAATAAATAAATAAACCGCTCTCTGGTCACGATCGCAAAGTCTCTGCACAAACCAGGGATTCAAAAGCAGCTGGAAATCTTGACAGGCCGATCGCATTCAGCAAAATTTTCAGTCTTCTTCAGGTATGAGCCTGGTAAAAAATCAAAGGCTTATTTCAGTCTCACAAACTTGGATTTAGTCTGAAATAATTCTCTTCTCTCTCTCTCACACAGGGGCAGCAGGCAGACATGCAGGTCACAACTCAGGCCTTTCCACAGTTCTCCTGTGCGAAACTACTCAGATGGCTGCTTGACTATCTCAAGGCTCGGCCCTGGGGACCCCCTGTAAAACAAGGTTATACACAGCAAATAATAGCAGTACAGTACTCTTGCACAAACTGGAACCACAGCCAGGGTAAATGCAAAAAAGAGTTAGATTTGATTTATTTAACGGACTTGAACAAGGGAGGGGCGCAATCAGGTAAATTTGCTTAAAGGCTGTATCAGTCGAACACCGGTATGGGTGACTGCCTCCTCCTGCAAGCCACAGGAGCTGCTCGGAACCCAGCGGCTGTTCTGCACTGATCCGCCTGCCTCTCGGCCTACAACCAAGCATCCTGCCCGGTAGGGGGTGACTACCTCCTCCTGCAAGCCGCAGGAGCTGCTCGCAACCCAGCGGCTATTCTGCACTGACCCACCTGCCTCTCGGCCTACAACCAGGTACACATTTTGAAGAGCAGCCCACAGCTACAACAGGATTGAACTTGGCACTTTTTGCCTTTCAGGCCATTTGGCTGCACTACTACTGCTGCTGAGCTCTGATTAGGCGGAACGCCATTCCCCCTTCTCTTATTGGCTCCTGACTCTACCCTTCCTGAAATCTCTTTTTAAATACAAGAACTGCTAATGCTGAGTTTACCCATACCAACTGTTCGTGGAACAGGATTGTTAATTTTTTTCTAGCTCCCCCCAAAGTGTCTGCTTTTCCATTTGCAAAGTATACTGCAAAGCCACTAGAGGGCAACAATTCTTGGAAGTTGTATTCCTCTTCCCACTGCTATCCCCTAAGCACTTCTTGTCCTGGGTCCTTCTTCCCTAAAGCAGATTATTACACCATAACAAACCGTAGTCCGTCACCTTACTGCTGTGCCATAGAAACCACCACACTAACCCCAGCTGCTATTAAATACGTATAGTTTCCTGCCCACTTCTCAAGTCCTCCACTACCCTCAGCTGCATACTGAGCAACACAGACTATTATATTATTTTTTTTTCTTTTCTGTACCCTGGTCTGTCTCATCTTAAAGGCACACACCACTATGATGGGTGTCAGTCTGCTCCCCTTGAACCGGAACTGGTATAGCAGCTCTCATTGCCCACTGCCCAGCCTCCAGTTCCCCAACAGACTATCCTATCTTCTACCTATTACACTTATCATACTCCTTACTGGGTTAGTCATCTCCCCACCCACACACCCACCTCACCCCTTACCTTCCCTACCTTTTACCACCATCCACCCACCCTGTCAATGCCTGCAAGCATCCACCCCCTCGCTTAACCTGCCACCTACATACGCACCCCCAACCTCCCTACAAACGCATCTGCCTTACCTTTCCTGCCCTCCTCAACTTACCCATTCCCTGTGCTACTCTCTCTAAACATGTTCCTCACCTACGCTCAACTACCAAACAGTGGTCCCTCGCCCTCCTCAGGGTCCTAGCCCTACTACTACTTCCCATATCCGGAAATATTCATCCCAACCCAGGCCCTGCTGCTAACAGTCAACAGAAACTATACCAAGGGCTGGGCATAGCTGCCATGAATATCTGCAGCCTTCCCAAAAAAACAGCATCTCTCGAAAGCTGGATAACGCAACACCCGCTGGATGTCCTTGCACTCACTGAAACATGGCTGAGGAGGCGCTGTTTTTGGCGCGAAACCGGTCGGACGTTTTCTTTGTCAGAGCTGTTTTGACCTTGCATGGCGTTACTGCATTGTGTGTTTTAAAATGTTTGAGCACAGTACAGTTTATTTATGTGAAAGTGTTGGTGCCGTGTTTTTCTTTCTCCATGTTTAAATATTACACACAGGCACAACGGGTATTTGGAGCCGCTATTCCTTGTTTTTGTATGATTTCAAAAAAAACAAAACAGATTCATTCATCAGCATCCCGGGCTTCACTCTACACAGAGCCGACAGAGTGGGAAAACGGGGCGGTGGTTGTGCCTTCTATGTTCGAGACTCCCTATTGAACCAAGCTCTCCCAATCCCCTCACTATACCATGGCACCCAAGTCTTATCCATAAAACTTACCTTGGACCCCGCGAGAGCTCCCGTAACCATCACAGTGGCATATGTTCCCCCACGCAACCAAGCTATGGCCATACAAGCCCTCACAAACTATATTTCCAACCTCCACCCAAAAACGAGCATATCCTGGTCGGTGATCTAAATATTAACTGGCTCGCGAAGTCAGCAGCTGCCATCAAGGGCACCTTTGCAGTTCTGGATCATACCCAGTTGGTCCACCAACCCACCAGGGTAAACACCACAAATGGCTCCCAGACCCTACTAGACATACTACTAACTAACTGACCACATAGAATCTCTGACCTGCTGGTCCTCCCAGACTTCTGAGTGACCACTCCCCTATCCTTTGCTCCTGGTCATGTCACCTGCCCAAACCCCAACCTAGTGTCTCCACCCACAGACGCGACCAGGTGGCCTTCAAAAAATCAAACACTACCTGGCCCAGTGGGACTGGGCCCCTATAACCCAGGCCCCTAACATTGACCTAGCCCTTGATTACTTCACATGCTCTTTCAACAAAGCATGTGACATTTTTGCCCCCCCTGACTAAATTGAAAACTGTAAAACATAATGTCCCTTGGATCACGCCCACATTACGGCAGCAACTGAAACAAAGGGATGACCTTTGGCACAGAGCCTTTGAATCTGGCTCCCAAGCAGACAGACTAGCATATAGAGCAGCACGCAATAGGTGCACCTGGGCCATACACAAGGCCAAGGCTGAATATTATAAAGACACCCTGGCTTCCTCCTGGTGGAGTGCATGAAAGTTTTGGGACAACATTAAAGAACTTAATGGCAAATCCCGCCTCCCCCCACCCTCCCAGCTCTGCATCAACAATGCCACCTCAACCGACCCACAGGCTATTGCTAACTGCCTTAACTCAACCTTTTCTGATCTTAGTACAGTCCTCCCGAGCAACTTTTTCGACCCTTTCCCAGCTTCCTCTGAACCAAACCTCCAGCAACCCCTTTCTACCTTAGGGTCATTACAAAGCAGGAAGCAAAATCCTACCTCTCCAAAGCTCTCGGTGGCTCCAACTATTGCAAAGACTCCTCTGACATGAAAAACCTCTACCAGGTTCTTGACACTGTTCTTTCCCCTCTGACTGACCTCCTTAACCGCTCCCTATGCTTTGGACAGTTCCCTACAGCCTGGAAAACTGCAGCAATTACCCCAATACTAAAAAGTGGAGACAATACCAACCCCAACAACTATCGGCCCATATCCATCCTTCCCCTTCAAAAGCCCTTGAAAAAATAATTTCCGACCAACTCACTGAGTATATTGTTATGCAGTGAACAACATGGTTTTAGATCAGGCCATAGCACAACCACCGCCCTCATCGAATTCCCCAATTTCATTCACTCTGCCCTTGACCTTAAACATCTGGCCGGAGCCATCTTCGTGGACCTCTCTAAGGCCTTTGATACGGTCTCCCACCCCCTCCTCCTGGACACACTCCACCACACTGGTCTATCACGTGGACCACTCTCTTGGTTTAATAGCTACCTTACCTCCAGATCCCAATGTGTTAAGATAAATGGCACCCTATCTTCCACCCTGCCTGTCCGCTCGGGGGTCCCCCAGGGATCCATATTGGGTCCCTTACTTTTCAGGATCTACTGTACTTAAATGCACTACCCAAATCCTGCTCTGGTAACCTACTGCTATATGCTGATGATGCGGCTCTCTACGTTGCACACAACCCTGCCCTGACAACCTACAGTCCTCCCTCCAACACTCATTCAACCAGATCGAAAGTTGGCTCACCAGTCGCAGACTTGTGGTCAACATCAAAAAAACAAAAGCTATGCTATTTGCCCACCGGCAAAGCAAGGCCAAGGACACTGAACTAAAAATCCTCTCCCATGCGCACCTCCTTCGGAACAAGTACTTACGTATAAATACCTCAGCCTTACCTTTGACACCTTCCTATCCTTCCATGCCCACATTAACATCCTGACCTCAGCCATTAATACCCACATCGGATTCCTGTACTGGCACAAAGACTGCCTGACACCGGAGGCTCTCAACCTGGCTGTCACCTCTTCTGTCCTCTCTCTCGTTGACTATGGGCTCCCTATCTGCTCTGCTGTGGACAACACCACCCTAAACAAAATTCACATAGCCATTAATAAAGAGTGCCGACTCCTCCTAGGCGCAGACAAACGCTCCCACCCTTGCACCCTCTACGCTCTTACAAACATCTTCACCCTTGAGGAAAGACTACAATATCAATCCTGTCTCCTCACAAAAAAAAATCCACCTAGGGTTAACTCCATTGGGGGTCTCAGCCTTACTACTCTCATGTTCCCGCATTGTGACCACTTGTTCTGCCAACAAGCATATGTGGACCGTGCCCAGGGACAAAACCTCCCTTGCTCAGAGATCATTCCCCTATAGAGCTCCCGCCTGGTACAATGAGCTCCCCCCAGCCATAACCTCCATTCCCAATCTAGGACACTTCAAGACCATCCTAAAAAAACACATTCTCTCCGTGCACCAATGCCAGTGCAGCTGCTAATCCTCCTAACTGACCTGCACAGAGCTGCACTATGGCTGCTCCCCATTGACATTGCCACCAATTGTATAGGACTAGCTATATAGGACATCTCTCCTGTTGATCTCTGTCTCTGCTACATGACAATGCCCTAGAGGCTGCACCTACACTGTGACTATACCTCCTGTACTAATACCAATACCCTAGCTACTAAATGTATAGGTCAACAGCCACTCAGGCTACTATATGTAAATACTTCCTTAAAACTGTGTTGTCTCACTATTGTATTGATCACTGTTTCTACTATACGACGATGCCCCAGAGGCTGCACTTGTATTATAATTGTTCCACTGTATAATATCAATACCCTAGCTACTACATGTATAGACTTCCAGCCACCTTGGCTATTATATGTAGTTACTTGAAATAGGATGTCCCATTAATGTACTGTCTCTGAATGTATGACTATGCTGACACAGAGCCTTTGTAAATGAGTCTATGACTCAAAGGGTTGTAATTCCTATGATTGAATAAATAAAAATAAAGCTGTTGCTTCTTCAGCTCCCAACTTAGATCTGACTCAACTGCCAGCAAGCCTGGGTTCAGTTGACTGACCTGTCAGTTACAACAAAGGCTCCCCCTTCAGGCGCAAAAAGGCGCAAGAAGCCCAAAACTACAATTCCTACAGATTTTGACTCCAGGCAGTTACTGTAGTCCGGCTAATTTTAGGTCCCACCAGCACTGATTGGTCCAATTCGGCAATCCAGGACCAAGACAGTGGAGATAAACAAAACAGTCCTTGCTGCAAAGAAGGCAGGTTAGACAAACTGCATTATCATTATCACTCTAAATGATTTTCATCAAATAGTTACATCTTTCAACAGAGCTCCCTCTCAGATTATTTATGACTGCAATCCAGGCAGCTCTTAAAGAGACAGTGCACAGATGCTATACAGGCACTCTCTGGCAATCACATTTAAACTGCTAAAATGCAGGACACCAGCCTGGCAGTGAGCATTTAGGCAAGCTGAAGGAAGACTTTTCAGGAACCCCCATTTGTAGGGGTGTTACAATAGCTTACTGTTTTTGTTTACATTTGTAAAGCACTCAGAGCCCTTGATGGATTGAGCGCTGAGTAAATAAAATTTGCCTTGTCTTGCCTTACTAGTTGCACTTCAGATGCTGTGTCCAGCTCATTTTGTTGCTTCTTAATTATTTGAATTATATTTTTGATTTGTGTCAGAGTCTGTCGTAACGTATTGCTGTACTCTTCTCATTTCCCCCCTCTAACAGGATGCGTCTGGAAATGAGCTATTTCAACTCAGTATATCTTTCTTGTTGTATCTTTAAAATAAATAATATAAAGGAGCAGGAATAAAAACAGTAGCATAGGCTTTATGCAGATATTTGAATAGTCAGCAAAGGAATTGAAGAATAATTTGAGCACAGAGGGCAAACTGCTCAATTCAGACCATTTGTTTGATAAATTGCCAGGTTAAACACCTGGCTATGTGGATGACCCAAATAGCCACTTACATGAAAATTAGCTGTTGACATGCAGCATAATCAGACCCAGCCTGGTCAGTTGCCAACAAGCGTGGAGGAGCAACCACAGGCTAGACTAAACAGTTCTTGGGCCTCCCTCTTGAGGGACAGCTGCTAGGGAGGAACTGGAGGAGAGAAAGGAGGGAGTCTCCAGGAGAATAGAAACATAGAATTTGATGGCAGATTATGACCACTTGGCCCACCTAGTCTGCCCATTTCCCTACATAATGGATAAGCTGCAGATCCTAGTTAACCAACAGCATATTTCTTCCTATCCCCCACTAGAATTACCTTACAATGTGACTTGTCCAGCAGGCTGAGGACATCTGGGAGTAACGAAGAAGTAGGGATTGTAAAGATAATGGGAGCAAGTAGAGAGGTATGCATGAAAAGGGGGAAAATATAATCTGGGAGAATGTTGGTCCAGCGCAAGAAGCTCAGAAGGGTACCATGTATGACCTGCTGCCCATCATGGCCACCCCAGCCTAGAGCAGAACTCACAGAAGGGGACAGTTTAGTGCAAAACAGCAGAAAGTATGGAACAGGGAGGGGGTCAACCAAGCGAGTGCAGTCTTGGGAACTGTATCATAGACAATATCACCATAACAAACATGGGGAGGGTCATTTTTTTTTTAATGATTGCTAAACTGGCAGTAGCAGGAGGGCTGGATCTGCTTCACTGGAGTGCACCAAATTTGGGGAGGAATTTAGTAGTTAAATAAAATCATTAGGGTTGGGAAATGTACCAGGCTGCTATTATGCAACTCCTATGTGTGGGTGTGCATGAAACAGCTGTAGTGTTGTGCGCCACACATGGACGCTGAAATGCAGCAAAAACACAGTTGTAACAGAAACATACCCTTTGAGTCCTTCTCAAGTTCTGCGCATACCCAGATGCTGCAGTTATAAATCTGCACCAGCTGGTGGCACTGGAGGAGAAGCTTTCATACAGATGACTGTCTATTGATTTATTTATCTGAGGTTTGTTGAAGGAGGGGATTTACAAGAGGCAGTGATACAGCAAGAACAGATATAGTGCATAGTGACAGCAATAGGTACATGTGCAAATAATCATTTGCAGTAGTATTAAACAATGCAACATGTTTACAAATGCATGAGGTATTAAATACAGTGCTATGGAGAACCAGCTCTGCAAATTAAACTGTAGAAATGAAATGTTGATCTTGATACTAGAGGAGGGGTGACAACTTGATGCAGGTGTATATGTATGTATGTGTGTGTGTGTGTGTGTGTGTGTGTAGATATATATCTAAATACATAAATACATATAAACCTATAATTGATGAGACTAGACAGTGTGGAGTGTTTGGGGATACCTGCATGCCCAGGGCATAGTGAGGCCTGATACTGCAAACAGATGGCCTTTACAGCCCTAGGAAGTGAGGTCATCCCTCAATGCACCACACCCTGGAGGGTCGTAATGCACTTAGAAAATGTGCTTTTTCAGTAAGAAAATTAAAAAAGGAAAAGTATTTTAAAACATTTAAGGAAAACGTTTTATATGTAAAATAGTCCTTACGCAGGCTCAGTGTCAGCTGTTTTTATGGCTGCATAACGAGAGCTATGCAATGTATTGCTAACAAGAGGAGAGGGAGAAGGGCCTACAAGAGCAGGAAGAGACATATATTATCTTCAACTTCCATAGAAGAAAGCTGGCCTAGTGGTGTGGAGGACTGAGGCATTCAGTGCCTTACCTCCTGCCACACCGGTGACCCTTGTTCGGGAATGAGCATGGGTTGCCAGGGGTCATTGGGGATGGCGAGGATGGAGCATCCGATGGACTGTTCTCTCCCCGGGGGGGGGGGGGATCTGCTGCCTTGCTCCACAACTGGCATCTGGTGGATGCCAGGTGGCAGTGCCACAGTTCAGTAGCACAGTATCAGTACCATAGTTATGTAGTGCATGTGTGCCTCCAGGCACGCGCACTTATGGCCGCTGTGGCAAGGGAAAGATACGGAGGAAAAATGGTGGTCATTGACTTCATGAAACCCTGCCTCCCTCCCCTCATCCCACTATGTCACCAGCCTTCTGGACCCTCAGACTGGACACAGGATCACTGGGTGTGGGGAAACCCCCTCTTCCTGCCCCCGCCACGGGGCAATCCATTGGGGTATGGGACTCTGCGAGACCGGAGGACAGCAGATGGATGAGGGAGGTAGGGACAAGGTGGAGCCAGCTGCCACAGTGCACAAAGAAGATAATCTATATAAAAACATTTCCACAGTGGAATCTCATCACCTCACTGGTATGCGTGAGGTCCCTACTCTTCTGTGTCAGTCTGTGCCCCCATCCTCCTCCCTTTCTCCTACCAGATCTAGGAATCTATGGTTGTGGCACTTTGTTTCTTTTTTCTGTGCCACCTCTGCAGTTGGAAGAATGTTGCTGGCTACATATAATACTTAACATAGCAGAGGCAAATGCTAGTGACTGAAGAATAAGTCTGTCATCAACTAATGTTGATCTGACATAGCAGAAACATAATTTTTGTACCTCCACAGTATGTACTGGCTGAGAGAACAGACCAAAGCACAGATAATCATGCTGATAATGGCTTCAGTTTACATAGGTATGCAGAGAGTGGCAATGGTACCCGAAACCTGAGCTCAGTTAGAATTGTGATTGCAGCACTTCCGATCCCTAGCAAGGAACTATTCCAATTCAAGACCATAATGCAAGTAATTTCGCTGTGTTACATAAGAATAGATGAACAAACAGTAGAAGCAGAGCAAAACCCAGTTCAACCTGTTGCAAAATGCCATACTAATTCCTGATATGTCATGAACCTTACTCTTACACTTAGAGATACTGAAGTTTGCTCAGGATAACAGGTGAGTAAGTGGCTCTGGTATAATATGAACTTGAACTTGCTGGTTCCCAAGCCTATGGTCTAACCACTAGACCCCAATACCATTGCTCTGTCACATTTTTAAGGCTGTGTATAGTGAAGCTTATAATGTGTAGAAAAATTCAGGTGATTTTCTTTGCTGAAAGTGCTTCTGAGCCATGTAATTATTGACTCATAATTACATGTCAGAACTGCTTACAGCCATTAAAACCATATAACACCTGCAGCACGAATACCACTGCCTATCTGCCTGCCCAACACGCTGCTTGCAACTACATAAATTGGTAGGAGCAGTTTTAATGAATGTTGCTGCCTATCTGCCCACCCACCTCTCTACCTGCAACCAATCCCCCCCCAAACAGCAGTTGCAGTGTGGCCACGCATAATGAGAGGGTACCACCACTTTGCTTGTAACCAACCCGCAAACAGCAGCTGCAGTGTGTCTGTGCAGAATTAGTGGTTACCGCCGCTTCTCTATTACTCATGCGTCCCCCCCAGTTAGAACCATTTCATGCAGCCCTTTTTTTTTTTCCCACCTGGAGCCCTGGCAAGTGGCTACGGCCCTCCTGACAGAGGGACACACTCTCCAGTCCCACCACTCCCACTCCTGCCAGTCCCAGGAAGTCCCCCGTGGCAGGGTCGGGGGAAGAGGTTGCCAGCTTCCCCCCCGAAGCCCCAATCAGCTACCAGCGACAGCCCTCGGGATGCGGCGGACCATCATGGAGCCTGCCAGGCTCTGTTTTCCACCTCTTTTCTCCCCGCCCACCTCCCCTACCAATGCAAAGTGTTGGTACATGCCTCCCGACTCGTACTGCCACTCGGCCACCACCAGAGGGCAGTCAGTGGGTGGGACGACAAACCCTCCCTCCCTCCCTCCCTGAAAGGGGATAGTAGTCCTCCGGATGCTTGATCCTCTCTTGCCCCTGCTGAACCCTGGTGACCTGGGCTCATTCCCAAACCCAGGCCACCTGCATGGTGCAAGGTGTAGCGACCAGTTCCTCAACCTCCAGCGATACCGGGCCAGCTCATGCAGCCCTTTTCAAAAGCAAGCTCAGATGTCACAAGCAGTGCTAGTGTGTGGCATAGAAGAGAGGAAACACTATCGCTGCCAGTGTACACACTAAGATGTAGAGGAGCACTACGTGGGAAAGTGAGACAAAGAGAAGGCAGAGTGTGGAAGACCCTTTTTGGATTCACAGACAGGAAGGCGGATGCTTAAGAAAATCTGAGGCCAGGAAAGTGATACTTGGTGTTGAGATCACTGAGGCCATCTAGAGTTCAGGAAAGCAGTCATCACTCGTTCTACAGGGAGAGAGGACAGTGGGAATGATGAGGTAGTAACTAATGACTAGCATTAAGCATTTTCGCTCATTTTTATGGGAACTACTTTATGTCCCACACTGTTCAAACAGTAATGTATCCCTTCCTAACGAAATAAAAAATGGGCTCAATTTTCAATTGAGATCCGGTGGTGCACCAAACTTGAGGCAGGGTGTGTGATGCAAGTGGTGACTTGTGTCACACCTTGCGGCAAGTGTGATTTTCAAAGATGTTTGCCGCAAATGCCCGTCGCAAGTCCAGAACATGGGACGCAAGGAGTTAGACCAGCTACTGCCTGGTCTAACTGTGTGTCTGGGATCACAGCACTTGTGCCAACCCTTTGGCACAAGGTACCATAAATTGGGTATAATGTCGCAAATGCGCCACCCCTTTGAAAATCAGACTGCTCTGTGTCTGAGGGGCTTTGGCACATCTGCAACCCCCTTTGTGTGGGATGCAGCGCTTGATGCAAGCCCTGTGGCCACATTCTAAAATCAAGCCCGGTTTCTAATTTTCCTTAATGAATTTTTCTGCACATTGTTATAAGTGCTATAAAGCAGTCTAGGATGTGAAATTATGGGCAATAATCACGCGCCCTAGACTGCATTATTGCTTACTTAAAGCAGACAGTAGTGGACATTGAAGGGAACCCGGGGGAACTCAGTCCTGGGAGTGAAATTTAAAAGTCCGACTTAGTTCCAGGTGTAAAATGAGAAAGGACTGCTTCTTTGTAAAATGCACATCCCTAAAGGCAAAAAACTGACTGGATAAAGTGTAAAAATCCAACATACTGTATAATGAACAAGCCTATCCCCAGAACCCTGCCAGATATGGTCAATATTAGATCAAAGGTGATGGGTTTCCTCAGTGAATTCTTTCCATTTCCAACACTGAAAGCAGACTTCTTGTTAGTGGTCTGCTGGACGTGTCCAAAACCAGAAAACGTGAAGTTTGATGCTGCAATCCCTCTGAGTGAAAAATGTTAGCGTGGGCACCGACCAATGCACAGCCTCAATGCAGTACCATAGACTGTGTAGGAAGCCTATACCACTGCGTACCAGCTGCTTGAGACCCCCCCCATTTCACGTAGTTCCTGGAGGGTAGCTGAATCCATACCTCAGAAATGTTTCCCATGTTGTCCAGTGCATGTGAAATTTTTACATCACAATAATACAAATATACAGTTAAGCCCCACATTATTCTATATCCCTTATCAGGCTAATGCATTAGCAGCCATATTGGCTCCAGACAGATTTTGTTTATTTTGGAGAGCTCTGTTGGCTTCTAAACAATATGACATTGGAGTGGTGTCAGAAAATCAGGTTTTAGGATTTTCCTAACCCATTTTTGAAATATCTGTATGCCTCTGTTTAAAAAAAAAATATACATAGGGGTGACCTGTGTGATACATGATTTGATAGATAAGTCATATATCACACAAGGTCCCCCATGCATATTTCATTATTGCAACAGGGAAGGACCTTGAGTATGTGGTGTTTTTAGGGTTCTTTTGTTTCTTTTTTATTTATAAAAATATCTGTGTTTTTTTGGGGGTAAAGAAAAGCATGTTCCCATGTCGTTGCCATAGCCTTTGCCTTGGAGCACCATCATGATGCCAGTGCTCAGGCTACAGCGTCACAGCTCATTAGTAATTACATTGATAAAGTAGAGAATTCTCAGCCAATATAGTGGCTGGTTTTAGTGAGCGGGGGTCCAGGAGAGTTTTTGGGGCTGTCAGTAGAACCGTGGATCTTACTTTGAGAGGGTTCCTTCAGTAGGTCATCACTTATAGGACTGATGCCACCTGGTGTCGGGACGCACGGCAGACTTTTCTAGCAATCCCTGATGGGGGACCACCCACCCAATGTCATGTGACCGATGTCAGTGTGTCTGTATATAGTGGACGGTCCCCACGCCCGCCCTCCAGTTCTTTCCCGCCGTCATCTCATGTCAGTCGCATTGCAGATTTCCATATAGCGATCGTCGAGAAAGTATCTTGCGTCGGAATTTCCTTCGCCAAAAATTCTTCCTTTTTTCAACTCTTCATTGATGTCTTCACCTAAGAAGAAGTGCTCATCCTATGGCATGCAGATCCCACACAAAGATGATCACCTCAAGTGTGTCCTCTGTCTAGGCCCAGACCACCCTGTATCCTTCTGCCCGGAGTGCCAGATCTTCAACCAGGCCACGAAGAAAAGGAGGCAGCAGGTTTTGGAGGTCCATCTCTTGAAAGCCTGCTTGGCTTCTCTAGAAAAGAAGATGGACCATTTGAAAGAGTCCTCAGCAGATAAATCTTCTCCATCCAAGATGCACAAAGAGAAGTCTAGGGAGCAGGAGTGCTCCGCAGACGACATGTGGCCCTTGGTGAGCAAGTACCAGCAGCTGCACAGAAAATTGGATGGTAAGTCTGGTAAGATTGCAGTGGGTCAGTTGATCGTTGGCTCCTCCAACAAACGCACTGCGCCAGCTGATAAGTCGACCCCCGGCTCCTCCGGGGACTACACGGCAGCTGGTAAGCCAGCTCCCCAGCCAGTGGGGACCTGCCCGGCATCCGTTGATAAGTCGGTGTGGGGCTCCTTCCCCGCCTGCCCGACGCCATCTGCTAAGATGCCCATCACAACGACCCGACAGGTGTGGTTCCCCGTTGGGGCCTAGCGACGCCTCACCTGACATCCACCAGAACCAGAGGGAAAAAGCCCCTCTCCCTCCTCTTCCTTCTCCCATGCTGTCCACCTCAATGGCGGGGATCTCCAGTGAAGACAGTGAAGAACCCCTCGATGTAGTCAAGGGGAAGGAGACTCCTCCTAAGCCAGCAGGCCTTACCGTGGAGGCCCCTCCTCCACCTTCGGGTGGGATACCTGTAGTGCTGACTCCAGCCAACATCCTGCCAGAGGACCCGGTGAACCTTACCATGATGCCGGATGTCCCGACGACTGTGGCTTACCCGGGACCTGGCAATTGGCCCCAGCCGTTGGTTCCGACACTGGACGTCCCAACGACAGTCCCTCAGCCTGGACCTATCGATTGGCCTCAGCCATTGGCCCTGATGCCAGATCCAGTCCTGCCATCTGGGCCCTTCGTCCAGTTCAGACGCCGGCCCCTCTGACGCCGGATCCTTTTCCAGCGCCAGATAGGGTGGTGCCGGTTTCGATGTCCATCCCCCTGTCGTGGACTGTCCCGATGCCAGACCCCCAACCTATATATACCATGGCGGGTCTGACATGGGTACCCCCGCCACCAGACCTGACGACGGGGATTTATTCTAGACCTTGAACTGTCCCTCACTACCCGCTTGGGTTCCCTGGGGACCACTACCCGGCTGGCCCGCCTCCGGACTGGAGTTATTACAGACAGTTTTACCCTGCGTTTAATCCCTACCAGGGATTCCAGGTCTATCATTACCCACCCCCACTGGTAATGCTGCCTCCTCTTCCTTCCCCTCAGCCTCAGCCTCAACCTCCTCTGGTTGCCCCAGATTTCAAGACCCTAATTCAGTCTTGTTGGCAGTGGGCTTGGTCAGAGTTGGTGTCGATCTGGAGAGGAGACTCCCACACCCACGGTCTCCTAGGTCCCCTTCCCTGAGCAGCTCTTCCATGACTACTGTACACGTCTCAGGGAAGACTCATCAGGTTGTTTCACTTCTGGATATTCGTCACCATCCTGTCGAGGGGACAGATGATGACGACAACGATGAGGGGGCTGACGACTCTACTGACGAGGTCCTGGAGGAACCTGAGGGCCTGTCAGGCAAGATTTCCCTGAAATCACCACCAGAGGACCCTGCCTTTTTGGACCTTCTGAGGTCCATGAAGAATTTCTTTGACTGGGAGTCAGAGGATCAGGACCCTATGAGGCAGAGGCTCATAAAGCATCTGGACTTAGAGTCTCTCTCTCCTGTCCCCATTCCTCCGTAGATTGGACCTCATCAAGACCTCACCACTACCATCTGGCAGATGCCTCATTCCCTCCCGGCTGTCCCCAAGTAGGCAGACAGGCTCTACCGGGCGCCTAAGGATGCCCCGTTCTTGAAAACACATCCTAAGGCGGACTCTGTGGTTATTTCCGCTGCTCTGTAGCACCAAAGCACATGAGCACCTCTCCTCCGGACAAAGAGTCGAGGCAGATGAACCAGTTCAGGAGAAAGATCTAGTCTTCAGCCATGTGCACCCTTCGGTCCCTTAACTATGTGGCCCATATGGTGTCTCATCAAAAAGCTACCTTGGCCAGGTTAGAGGCTCGGGTCCAAGCCATGGATCCCTCGACCTTGAAGGAGGAGCTTGTTAAGGATCTTCACCTCTCCAAATTCATGTGTAGGCATACTTTGTGGGGCACATATGACTCGGTTGAATCTGTGGCATGCACCTCGGCAACTGCCGTTGCCCTTAGACGGCACTCCTGGCTTTGCCTTTCTGGACTTGCTAAGAAACTTCAGTCAGCAATTCAAGATGTCCCTTTCAGGGGCTTGGTACTCTTTGGTGGGGACACCAAGGACATAATCATGGATTTGCAGGACAGAGGTCTTGCCCTCAGGTCCGTGAGGTCCATGTACTGATCGGGCACCCAACAACAGCAGCCCTTTTGGAAAAGGACCTGAAGGCAGAGAAAGCAAGCCCCAGCACGCCGCCAGGAAAAGCGCAAGGCCACGGGTACAGCCACCCCTCCTGCCTCCAAGAACCAGAGATAAGCAGGGAGTCCTCCCCCTGAACATCTGGCCACTTCCTGACTTCCCATCCCCACTGCCTCCCCAGTCTCCCGATGGGGAGCAGGTGGGGGAAGGTTCACCCGCCATGCGCAGGAGTGGAGGGCGATCACTTCTTACAAATGGGTCCTGCAGCTAGTGTCTGTCGGACACACATTAGAGTTTCTAGACTTTCCTCCAGAAACTCCACCAAAAAGATCCTCCTATTCAAGGGATCAGGCTATTCTTGTTCAAGAAGAGGAAAACAGTCTCTTGCTCAAGGAAGCAATAGAGCACGTTCCCTTCCGGCAAAGGGGAAAGGGGTTTTACTCCCATTTTTTTCTGGTTCCAAAAAAAGATGGGGGATTTCAGACCCATACTCGACTTAAGCGACTTAAACCAGTTTGTCGAGTGCAAGAAATTTCGGATGCTGACTCTCCAGAGCCTCCTGCCCCTCCTGGAGAACCATTGGTTGTGCGCTCTGGACATGCAGGATGCTTACCTGCATATTCCCATCTTCCCCAGCCACCACTGATTCCTGTGGTTTCAGTTCTGAGCATTCCCCTTTGGCCTGTCCTCAGCACCCCGGGTGTTTACCAAGTGCCTGGCAGTGGTTGCGGCCTTCATACGCCACAGGGGTATTGCGGTTTTCCCTTACCTGGACCATTAGCGGATTTCAGCTTCATCCAGGGACTCTTTACTAGAGGCTCTTTCCTTCACTTTGGACCTATTCAACAAGCTAGGGATTACTGTCAATATCCCTAAGTCCTCTGACACCTGTCCAGAAACTTCAGTTTAATGGGGCAGTTTTGGATACGGTCCAGTGCAGAGCCTTCCTCCCTCCAGACAGGGTGGAGACACTGATCGGTCAGGCTTCCAAAGTGTCTTCTTCCAGAAACATCCCAGGCCCAGGAGATCCTTCACCTTCTAGGCTTGATGGAGACCTCCATCACCACTGTTCCCCTTGCGAGGCTCCACATGAGAGTCACTCAGTGGTCCTTGCGCGTGCAGTGGGATCAACTCCTGGACGACCTGGACCATCCAGTGCTGGTGGTCTCAGCAGTTCAGAAAGAATTGCTTTGGTGGAGGGGATCCCTGCAATCTTTCTTTGGGTCTTCCCTTCAGGAACCCAGCTCCCTCAGCATCCCTCACCACAGATGCCTCGAATATGGGATGGGGAGCACATCTAGGGGAACACCAAGCCCAAGGACTACGGTGTAGCTTGGAGTCTACTCTACATATCAACGTTCTGGAGATGAGGGCTGCCCTGTATGCCTTCCAGGCCTTCCAGACCCTCCTTCCCAAGGGCTCACTGCTGGTTCAAACGGACAACATGTCGGTAGTTTGGTACCTCAACAAACAAGGAGGAACCCGTTCGTACCCCTTGTGCAGGGAAGCGATGCGGGTGTGGAACTGGGCGGTCCAGTACCATCTGGCCCTCATGGCCGTGCACGTGCCGGGCATCCTAAACGTCCTGGTGGACAGTCTCAGCAGATCTCAGACTCACGCCCACGAATGGGGAATTACACCAGGAAGTGGCGGAATCCATCTTCCTACGTTGGGGGCATCTGGAAATTGACCCTTTCACCTCCGAATTCAACGTAAAACTTCGCAGTTTTGCTCACTTGTTCCAGGGCATGGTGCTTTCTGGCATGACACACTGTCTCTCTCTTGGACAGGGACATTTTTGTACGCCTTCCCTCCATTTCCCATTCTCCAGAGGGTTTTCCTCAAACTTCAAGCAGAGAGGGCACAGATGTTTCTCATCACCCCTCCCCCCCCCGGCCAAGACAAATCTGGTTCCCGCTGCTGCAACAGCTTTCCAGGGAACCACCAGTTCCACTTCCAGTGACTCACGACCTACTGACCCAGGATCAAGGTCTTCTGCTACCTCTGGAGCTCAGGACTCTGCATCTCCATGCATGGCTCCTGCAGACATAGCGATCTCTCGCTTTGGAGTCTCCTCCCGGGTTGCTCAGGTCCTCACTGAGGCCAGAAAACCCTCTACTCATTCCACTTCTGCCATGAAGTAGAAACGGTTTTCCATCTGGGCGACTGCCAAGAGTTGGAACTCCTTCTCATGCTCTGCCCCTCAAGTCATGGAATACCTCCTTCACCTGTCAGACTCCGGTCTTTCATATTCGTCGTTGAAGGTTCACCTTTCAGCTATTTCGGCGTACCACGAGCTAGTGGATGGTAAACCCATGGCTCAGTTTGAAGTCTCAAAAACCTTTCTGAAAGGGATTCTCCATCTGAAATCTCCCATCCGTAGCCCAACTCCTCCTTGGGATTTGAACCTCGTTTTGGAAAAGCTTGCCCTTCCTCCTTTTGAGCCAGCTATGAGCTGTGATTTGCACTTCCTTTCCTGGAAGGTGTTGTTTCTGGTTGCTATCATGTCAGCCCGGAGGATTTTGGAGCTTTCTGCTCTGGTTTGTAAGGAGTCCTATCTTATTTTTCACAAGGACTCGGCGGTTCTCAGAACAAATCTGAAGTTTCTTCCCAAGGTGGTGTCAGAAGCCACACTGAATCAATTAGTACAGCTTCCTGTATACTACCTGTCCCCTTCTAACAGAGGTGAAGCACTCCACCATACCATAGATGTACATCGGATTCTTCGGTGCTATACTCACCGGACTGAAGAATTCCGTAGCTGTGATCAGCTTTTTGTTTCTTTTGCCTCCAGATCGAAGGGCAAACCAGTTTCTAAGCAGGGCTTTTCCAAATGGTTAGGCAACTGCATTAGGTATTGTTACCAGAAGTATGAAAAACCTCTGCCGGGTACCATCAGAGGTCATTCTACTAGGGGCATGGCTGCTTCTGCTGCCTTTTTGCATAATGTCTCCACAGATGATATCTGTGCTGCAGCCACTTGGAGTTCTGTCCATACCTTTACCAAACACTACAGTCTGGACATTGATTCTAGGTGGAGGGCTGGTTTTGGCCAAGCTGTCTAACGGGTCCATTCTGGATTCCATTTTTTTCTGTTGGAGTTATTTTTCCTCCTCCCTAGTTTCTTTCGGTCTCTCTCTTTGGAGGGACTGCTTGGGACTCTATCCTATGAGTGAAGACCTACTGAAGGAACCCTCTTGAAGTAAGATAGTACAGCTACGTAGGAACTTACCATAACAGTAGATCTTCGAGAGAGGTTCCTTTAGTAGGTCATATTTTTCCCTCCCTCCTTCCTTCCCCTCATTTTGTGTTTTACAGGGTCTCCAAATCCTGTTCGCTCCTGCTGTCAGGCCTCTTCCTGGCTCCGGCAGGAAAACTGGATGGCGGGCATGGGGACCGCCCACTATATAGAGACACACTGATGTCGGTCACGTGACGTCAGGTGGGCAGCCCCACATCAGGGATTGCTAGAAAAGTCTGCAGTGCGGCCCGCCGCCAGGTGGCATCAGTCCTATACGTGATGATCTACTGAAGGAACCTCTCTCGAGGATCTACTGTTACGGTAAGTTCCTACGTAACTGTACTTTTTGCATTTTTTTTTAACTGCAGGTTTATTTGTGTGGTACTGCGGTCTTTGGTGGGCAAATGCTGATTATGTGGAGATGGGGAAGCATGAGTAGAATGAGTGGGACAGTCGGCTATTACATGTGGAGACACAGAGCAGAGAAGCAAAGTTGGGAGAAAAGTGGAGGTACCTTATGGGGAGAAAAGTAGACTGGGGTTCTCTTTGTAGTTCTTGTAGGAGGAACATGAAGAGTGACTGCAGTGTAGTGGTACTGTGCCTGTCAGGAGAGTGTAGCTGTAGAGGCAGGGAAGGGAGAAAGTGAAAGTAGTGTTGGCGGACAGGAAGAGGGAGCAGGAGGGCGATGACGAGTTTACTGTATGTATACATTTGCTATGATATGTCTTTGTCTATAATTCTGGCTTGTACATTTATACACATAGTAGCTCAGATTAAACAAAATTATACAAAGGTTTATGTTTCCATGCCTATTGCATAAATATATATATGTTAAGATATAAACATTTACTTCTTTAGGGTTTAGTAGGTACTTCTATGCTAAATCCTGATGTTAAACCACATATATTTCAGTCGTCTTTTGATGTAAGGTACTGAAAATTGGCGCACACACCCTTTGAGACAGAATCTTGTACCCTGTCCCTGCCTAATTTGGTAAAACTCAGATCCCAGCTAGGGCACTTCTTTCTTTCCCACTACTAAACTGTATTTCGAATACACACAACATACCCTTCTAAATAAAATCTAATTCCAATTTGTGAAGCTGTAGGTTGTACATTGACAGAGGTGAGTGTCTGTGGGTTGTTCTAATCATCCTAGTAGTTCCACTGGTTAGAGCAGCAGAACAATCTTCTGGGCAGACCTGGGTTCAAATCTAAAGTGTATTAAAAATTGGTTCAGCAGTTGCTAAGTGTGTGTGTGGGGTCAAAATAGTAAAATCCAGCTGTTTAAAAAGCTATTTTGTCCACAGAAATCGGAAAAGCAGTAAAGATTTAAAACCTGAAACTTTCAGGTTTGTTAGCTCCTATCCCAAAAGAGTGCACAATAAAAATAAAATATTAGTGGAGGACCCAGCCAGGGGGGTTCAATGTGAAGTTTGGTGGCTGGGCTTAATCACTTTTCAGATAAAAAAGTGTAACAAAGTTGCCCCATTTGAATGCCAAGAATTGAAACCACAGTAAGTAAGAAATAGTAGGCATTTTAAGCAGCAAAGGGGTGGAGGTGCAGCACTGGATTATGTTTCATTTGTGTGTGTGTGTTTTTACCATGAACAGACATAAAAGTTATTTATTTTTAATTTTTGATCAGGAAAGGCAACAGTTTCAAGTACATTCAGGTGGGTGAGGGGGGGACATGCTCCAAGATTTTTAATAGGGGGAGTATTGGACAGCACTCTGGGGAAATTTCTCTACCCTTGGTGAAGTGCCATGTGATCTTTTACTTCCACCTGGATAGCAACCAGAGATGGGCAGAGGGAACCTCTGTTTAATATCTTATCTGAAGGCTGGCACCTCAGGTGTGCAGCATCCCCCTAGTGCTGTACTATTGTGTCAGTATAGTATTGTGTTTCCCGATGCTGGACTATAACCCAAGACCCAAGAGGAGGGCAACTAAAATGGTGCTGGGTCTGCAGCAAAAACCATATGAAGAGAGACTGAGAGAGCTTAATATGTATACCCTTGATGAAAGGAGGGACAGGGGGGACATGATAGAAACGTTCAAGTACCTTATGGGAATCAACAAAGTCCAGGAGGGTAGCAGCTTTCAGAAAAAGAGATGTGTAAGAACAAGGGGGCACAATCTGAAGATAGGGGACGGCTCAGGGGTAATGTGAGGAAATTTTTTCATGGAAAGAGTGGTGGATATATGGAACAGCCTTCCTGAGGAGGTCATTGGGTCTAAAACAGTGGGGGAATTCAAACATGCATGGGACAGACACAAGGCAATTATAGTGGGGGGTTGCAGGAAGTAGGCTGATGGTTAACTAGAATCTGCAGCTTATCCAGTAGGTAGGGAAATGGGCAGACTGGGTGGGCCAAGTGGTCCTTATCTGCCGTCAAAGTCTATGTTTCTATGTAAATCTTAAAATTAAAAAAAGTTCTGTTTTCAGCCACCACCAAATGCACATGTGGATTTGCATTTGTTTTTCGTAACTTGTTTTCGTGCACTCATGCGTAATGGGTAGTGACCACCTTTGTGACAATGTCGTTATAGTCTTGGCTGTTTGCAAGACGATTTTTGTCACATTCACATGTAAGAATCCAATGCCAAGAAACCATCCCTGGTGTTAATTACCCCCAACCCCACATTATTCAAACCCCAGGACACCATCTTCAATGTGAGTGCCCCTACCCCATCCCTTGAACATGTGTCCCAACACTAGGAGCCCATTCCTACTGTCCACAGGTTTCTTTTAGTTGTTCCAACACTGGGAGCCTGTCTCTGGTATTGGGAACCTTTGCACATTCTAACGCTGGGAGCCCATTCTCTGTGTTGGCATCCCGCTTCCTCATACTTCTTAAATCACTTTTGTCCGCCACTATTAGGTATGGCCACAAGGAGACCCCACCACCCCACCCCACACACACACTCACACCCTTAAAGCAGCAGTATTTTTATAGTTGGCAAAAATGTAATTATAGTTTTTTAGCAATAATATATTTCTTTTTTTTTTTTAAATTTCTATTTATTCACCCCTGCACCAGAGCCCCACATCATCGAGAGATGCACACATGTGGCACCCCACTAAGCCACCTAACTGACCTCTAGCGGGCCCCCATGGAGCCGTGGCTATATCCTCCAGGCGGGTATGGGCCGGGGCCCAACACCCCAAGACACTTCATCGTTTTGTTGGTCCTCCCAGAGGATCAGGCAGGCGTGAACCATTAGAGTCTCCACTTTTGGCGCTCTGTCTTCCTGGAGCTCTGGTGCTGATTTTTCCTGTTCTAGGGAGTGGCATGCACCCTGACATCAAAGCATCACTGCCGATATCTGCACTCCCAACTCTCCCTCTACTTGCTCTGTGCTTGCTGTGCCTCCGACCATCACCAGAGGCCAGTCAAGTGCTGAGCCTGTGCTCCTCTTCCTCCCTTCCTCCCTCCCTCTCTCCTGGGAGAGGAGAGCTGTCCTCTGGAGGCTCAATTCTCTCCCTACCCTGCCGACCTCAATGGCCCGGGCTCGTTCTGAACCGGGTCGCCGGTGTGGCATCCAGTGCCTCAACCCTCAGCGCCACCGGGCTGGCCGCAATAATATATTTCTGACATAATTAGATTCATCATCTGTAGATTTTTAGTTCTAAGTTTTTTAAAACTGCTTTTATCCTTTGGTTATAATTAATGACTCCTGTCACCACTTGCAATTTTTAAACATCCTGTGCCTCAAGGTTACTTTCTGGCTTTACATGCTGTGTTTATACTGTAGAAAAGACATAGACCATAGTGGAAGTTGTCCAGAGGAGGGCAACTAACATGGTGAGGAGTTGGCATCACAAACCCTATGAGGAGAGACTGAGGGAACCCAATATGTATACCCTGGAGGATAGGAGGGGGGAATATGCTAGAGACCTATAAATACCTAAATGGGGTAAATAAGGTACAGGAGGGGAGTATTTTTTCAGAATAAAATGTACTCCAGAACAAGGGGACATGCTATGAAGTGGGGGGCAAATTCAGGGTGGTGGCTTCATAGCTTACCAGCCAAGGTAGTTGGAGTGAGAACAGTTAAAGGGTTCAAAAAAGCTTGAGATAAGCTTAAGAGTATATTAGTGGGAAGGAATGAGAGTGGGGAAAAAGCAGCCGGAGATCAACTGTGGTCTGCGGTGATATTATAGATAGGGAAAACAGGCAGACTAGGTGGGCCAATTGATCCATATCTGCCGACATATTCTGTGTTTCTATATAGGGCGCTAGCATGCATTTCCGATGGTAAACAGCACCAAACCACATCAAGCTGTTTAATTTGTTTATTGTGAGTGTGCTAGAGAGCAGCTACGTTTAAAAAATGTAAAACTCAGTTTTCCTAGTAAAATAAATACAACTACAGTATTTAAGCTCAGGAGTGAAATACAGTGAAAAGAAAATAAATGTATATATGTATATATAGGGGCGCGTTCGCACCCCTATATTTAGGGTTGAGTAGGCATTTCTATGTTAAACTCGAAATTTTGCTCGTTAATAACTTTGGACCTGTTCAACGGATTTGCATGAAATTTGGTATGCGTGGCAGGGCATGGTAGATCTCTTGATCTGTCAAATTTTGTTTCGGTCAGACTTATGGTTTTTATGCATCAAAACGCTGAAAATGCACTTTTCGTCAGTTATGTGGGCAATTTTTCAGATTTGTCTCTGGCTCTTCGTGGACATCATGTGGCATGCTGCTCTGCAACTTGGCTCGTCTGAAGGAGCTTGGGTCAAGGAACATGCCACTTTTCGTTTGGTGAAAAAATATGAATCCATTCAAAAGTTATTAAACTTTTAAGTTCCCATTATAAGTCTATGGGAAAATTTATATGGTTATTTTGCAAAAGAAGAATGGGGTTTTGGCCATCTGGTCCCTCCTCACGATCAAAGAATTTGCAGGCTCACGATCAAAGAATCTTTGATTGCAATGGCCGCCATCTTGTTTTCATTTTGTGGTCAGAAAAAAACAAATAGCTCAGGGGTGACTTCTGAAGTAAAACTATAATGGGTTTTGCTCGGGGGTCTTCCCTCTATCGAGCCATGGCTCTGGTTTCTTGTAATTATGTCAAAAAATAGAGTTTTAAAGTTTTAAATTCTTTGATCTGGCTCACTAATGACGTTTGATTGCGAGCCTGCAAATTCTTTGATCGTGAGATTCTCTGACTGCGATCTTTGATCTCGAGGGAGGGACTAGATGGCCAGATTTAAAAATCAAATATCTCAGCCCAGGGCTGACTTATGAAGTCAAACTGGGATGGGTTTTGCCCAAGGGGCTTTGTTCTATCGAGTCGTGCCTGTGGTTTAATGTATTTCTCTGAAAAAATGTAGTTTTAAAATTTTTTTATTCTTTGATCATGAACCTGAAAATTCTTTGGTCGCGAACCTGCAAATTCTTTGATTGCGAGATTCTTTGATCGCACTCTTTGTTCACGAGGGAAGGAGGGACTAGATGTCTAGATTTGGAGGGACCAGACAGCCTAATATTCTCAACTTTTAAAATTAAATATCTCAGAAACGGTTTGGTCTTTTAACTGGGGTTTTGAGGGGATGTCCTGTAGATGTGAATTATGGTGTTTAGGTGTCGGAAAATACATTTGTTGCAGAGATATTGCATGGCGTAGTTTATGTTTTGCAGAGGGCATTTTGCATTGTGATACCAGCTTGAAATTGATAGGGTAACTAGCCTTACTACCATGAACATTCTTTTCAGTGGCTAGGTGTGTAAAATGTAAACAGGTGCGGAATTATGCCACTCCGACGAATGAAAATCTCAAACTTTAAAATGTAATATCTCGGAAATGGTTTGGTCTTTTAACTTGAAATTTAGAGGGTGTTGAGGAGATGTCCTGTACATGTGAATTATAGTATTTAGGTGTTGGAAAATTAATCTGCTGCGAAGATATTGCATGACACACTTTATGTTTTGCATATAGCGTTTGCATTATGGTAGTGACTTGACATTTATAGGGTAGCTAGCCTTACTGCCATGGAGGTAATTTTTAGTGGTTAGGTGTCTAAAATGTAAACGGGTGCAGAATTATGCCACTCCAATGAATTAAACTTTGTTTTGTTTCAAGCTGGTGGGAGCGTGGGGCCCTTGATATTCAGTACTTGTACTGTTATGTTAGGCAGAAATTTACAAGTTGGTGGGGGCCCCACGCTCCCACCAACTTGCACGAGTTTGTACTTTTCTATGCTTTCTCAAAAAGTAAAGAAATTCAATGCAAAAAACTGCGTTAATACATCATTTATGGTTAAAACACAAAAAGTCAGGAAATGAGACCTTTAGGGTTGCCCCCCCCCCGTGTACCCCACATCCTCCCGAGATTGACTGACGCCTGAGTGTGTCATTGGGGTTGTGAGGCCTAAACGTCACTGCATTCTTTACTGTGGCTTGAGAATATGATTACACATGGAATGGGGTGACATTTTGGCCTTAGAACCCCAATGACACACCCATTCTCGGGAGGATGAGGGGGTACACAGGGGGAGGGGGCAATCCTAAAGGTCTCATTTCCTGACTTTTTGTGTTTTAACCCTAAATGATGCATTAATGCAGTTTTTGCATAGTACATACATATATATATGTGTGTGTGTGTGTGTGTGTGTGTGTGTGTGTGCCAGAAATACAATATTGCCCCAAAAAACTGTAAGATGACTTTTTTCCTCACGTATCGCAGATAAATACTGCTGCTTTAAGTACAGCCAGTGACAGCGTATCCTCGGTGGTACTCCTGCCTCTTAAAACTAAATTTCCTCACACTTCCTCCCACCTAAGAGCAGCTGGCACATTCCCTTTAGTCATATCCTCTGCCATCTACATCAGAATTATGTTATCGTGAAATGCAGTTGATAGTGTATTTCATCAGTTGCAGGACTGCTTGGATTACGCAGGGTAGGGAGGGGGGTTGCTGCTGGATACAAGGGACTGCTTGGCTTGGGGCAGGATGTGGGAGGAGGGTGTCGATTATAAACTGCAGATCCTAGTTAACCAATAGCCTACTTCTTCCTGCCCCCCACCAGAATTGTCTTATGTCTGCATTCTTGGATTCCCCCACTGTTTTTGACCCCATGACCTCCTCAGGAAGGCCGTGGTGTCACTAGTTCTTCCCTTAGTGGCAACAGAGACTGCTTGGCTTGGGACAAAGATTTATTTATTTCAAAGGTTTTTCCAGGAAAGACATACTGAGATGGTAGCAGCTCATTTCCAGATGCGTCCTTGGGGGAGGGGAAGAAGAGAGTGATGGTGTGACACAGTAAGTACAGTAAGATTCAAACAGAATAACTAAAGCATATCGGTACCTGTACAAGATGTAATACAACACTGAGATAATAGTACAGTTGCCATGATGAACAGTTCCACAAAATCAGTACCAGTACAAAGTGCAGTGCCCAGTAGCTAACATTTTGGTGGTGAATCATTTTTTTGGGGGATGACAGAGCTGTACCTAGAGCAGTAGGGGTCTAGGTGGGGTTGCATGGAAGTTTATTGCAAAAAACTACTTGCAGGTATCAAGTAGAACTGAAGCACAAAGCCACAAAAGTAGGGAAATGTGATGTTAAGATAAAAAGTTCCCTGAATCTTTATAAGTGAGTGGCATGGTGTTCCTCAGGGTTTGAATACCTACGTGGCACTGCTTTGGTATTACCTTAACTTCAGCACCTTCTACCAAAACATCAGTTTGTGAGGATGGTTCCCTGCCTTGAGCGACCGTGCCAAAGGGGTAACACCGACATCACGAACCGGAGGTCGGGTCGCGAGGGCAGGAGTCCCAAGCCCTCCCCACAGCCCACACACAGACTGAAGGCCCCCCCCCCCCGGAGCACGCTGAGGATTTCAGCCGCAGGTAGCCGGTGTTTTCTGTTACTGCAGCTGCTTTCCAGTCTGAAGAAGAGCTTTAGCCCTGCCTGCGCTAAGCGCAGGCTCCCCACCGCCCCACCACCACCCTTGGTCGGCTCCTGTTTATATAGTCGTGGTGCTCTCATACCTCTGTTTATATAGTCATGGTGCTCTCATACCTCATACCTCGTGAACCAATCAGACCACTTTCCCCTTATATTTCTCCACCACTAGTGGCCACCGTTGAGCATACTATCGTTTCCCTCCTCTACACCCAAGGGGGAAAAAAAAATGCAGTTCCTCATTGCAATTTTTACTATGCTTTGCATAGCCTCATCCTCCCTCCCCCTCTCAGTCAACCCTACCCTACCTGACCCTCTGTCACCTCACACCCCAACTCCCAAGCCCACACCCCACTCCTCCTCAGCTCCAGTAAATCACTACCTTTACCAGGGATGCAACTGGACCCTGGGGGCCTCTATCCTCCCCACCTCTTTCCACGCCACAACACCCACCCTATTCCTCCAAATCTATTCAGCCCCTAAGGCAAACTCTACTCCCGCATATTGCCCCACCCGGAGGGGTGCACCAGTTAAGCTCATGCGCCTATTAAGGCATGCCCTGGTTTTTCTACTGCTCATAGCAGGGGACGTTGAACAGAACCCCGTCCCACAGGGACCCACTGTTGCCCAACCAACGGCACCACCCACACACCTCCCTAAAGGTCTCAAAATCGTGCATATTAATATCTGTAGCATCCTAAATAAAATAGCTGCCCTCCAAACAACTGTTCTCGCCCTTCGCCCAGACATCGTAATCATCACAGAGTCATGGCTGAAGCCCCATCACCGGGACGAGGAATTCTCTTTACCCGACTTCTCGCTAATCTGCCAAGACAGGCAGGGGAGAAAGAAGGGTGGCGGCACTGCTATGTATGTTGCCTCAAGCCTCCAATTTTCTGTAATTACCTCACCAACACCCTTAATAAACATTGACTCCCTCCTGATCAAAATCCCCCTGCCCCACTCTATCCCAGTTTACATATCTGGGTCATATTGTCCACCAAACACTCCGCAAACCAGCATCCTCGAACACCTTGACAACCTGAGGGCCCTCACTGAGGGCGGTGAACTCCACATCCTTGGTGATTTCAATCTGAACTGGCTGGGAAGTGCAGCATCAAAAACACGTAGTCAAGTAAACGCACTAAACTTGCACCAGCAAATAGGGGAACCCACCCGCCTAAACCACAAATCAAATAATCACACACTACTGGACTGGGCACTCACTACCCACCCACATAGGATACTCAATGCAGGCCTCCTACCGGACTCTCTTAGCGATCACCATATGATCTATATAGTGCGTAAAATCTTCCATTCCCTGGCTCCCCCGGCCCGTCTGCTGCACTGCAGAGCTTACAAATCCCTTGATCTGCCTGCGCTCCTATTCACCCTCACCACCACTGACTGGTCTCCCATCCCTAGTGCCACCACCATGGACGAGGCCCTGAGCTGCTTCTCTTCAAATTTCCTTGCTATCTGGGACTTACATGCCCCGCTAAGGAGATCCAGAGTAAGAGGCTCACACTTGCCCTGGGTAACCTCAGAACTCATGGAACAACTCCGAACCAGGGACCGGGCATGGAAATCTTTCAAGGTCACAGGTTCTCAACCGGCCAAAGAACATTACCGGGCTCTTCGTAATGCCAGCACAAGACTCATCCGGCAGTCCAAATCAAACTACTTCAAAACGGCTTTTAATAAAAACCACACCCACCCTTCGCAATTCTGGAAATCCATAAAATCCCTCCTCACCCCTCCAACCAAACCCCCCAACCCCACTCTCAACCTCGCAGGCAAAATCATAAATGACCCTTCTCTGGTTGCCACCGAATTTAATGCCCTTTTCTCCGCTGCTACTGCCTCCCTACCTCCTCCCACCCCCAACCCCACCCTCCACCTCTCGCTTCCCAAGGTCCCCTGATCTCCCCAACGCACCCCCGGCTTCCTTCTTGCTCTGCCCAGTCACCCCGACCAGGTGTTGAAAATTCTTCACTCACTAAACGCATCCAAAGGAAAATGTCCATCAGGACTAGATTCTAAAATGCTAAGCTCTCTGCCCCGGCCATAGCCTGCCCCCTAACCATGCTCTATAACCTGTCTTTTAAGTTATGCACTGTCCCCACAAAATGGAAACAGGCCACTATCTTCCCCCTCCCCAAGGGAAGGGACCTCTCCTCCCCATCAAACTACCAGCCTATATCTCTGCTCCCAATCCTAGCCAAAATTCAAGAGCGCCTTGTCCTATCCCAGTTACACACCTATCTAGATACAATCTCCTTTTTCACCCCTTTTCAGAAAAAATCACTTCACCACCACATCCCTCCTTCGCCTCACCAACTCCATCCTCACAGGTATTGATAAAGGGGACATAACCGCAGCTATTTTTATTGACCTGGCAAAAGCTTTCGACATGGTCTCATACCCCCTGCTACTATCTAAACTTGCCCAAACTGGCCTGTCATCATCAGCACTCAGTTGGTTCCACTCCTACCTAACAGGCAGATCACAAGCAGTCCGCATCGGTACGGCTCTATCCACCTCCCTCCCTGTCACCAGTGGCGTACCTCAAGGGTCTGTACTTGGCCCGCTGCTTTTCTCAGTTTTCCTAAATGATCTGCCTGCTGTCTGCACACAATCTGACATCCATATGTACGCAGACGATACGGTGCTTTTCGCCTCTGGCCCATCTGGAGCCACCGTATCAGCTTGCCTTCAGAAGGATTTCGACTCTGTCCAATGCTGGTTTCTTGAGAACCAACTATTCCTCAACTCAAAAAAAACTGTCTCCCTCACCTTCGGCTCCCGAGCCAAACTAACCCAGCTACGACGTGCCCATTCTATACCTTGGATAGGTCTCCAGCGAGGCCTGCTCCATATATCGCTATCTCGCGCCTGGCTGGATCAGCACCTGGACTTCTCAGCACATGTAGATGCACTGCAAAAAAAACTACATCCCATGCTGGGAGCTCTCCATCGCAACAAAATTTGCATCCCCCTACCAACCAGGCAAGCAATGGTGCAAAAAATGATCCTCCCAATTTTTGACTATGGCGATGTCATTTACGATGCCGCCTCCCATACATCCTTAGCCAGGCTAAACCCCATTTTCAACTCCTTCTGCCGGTTCACCTTGGACTGCCCTCCCAACACCCATCACTGCGACCTCTACCAGTCCCTTGACCTCCCGTCACTCCAAAATCGGTGATTGCTGCACTGTGCTAGAATTACTGCTAAGTTCTGGTCTCACACGCTGCCCTCCTACCTATCAACATCTTTAACCGCCGCCCCCCCCCCCACCTACCTACGATCTCAGGAACACTGACGCCAGGCTCCTTCACATTCCCCACAGATCCACCCGATCAGGTCAGGTAGCTTTCAGCTTCAGACTCCCCAAATTATGGAACTCTCTAGTAGCCGACATCAGACTCACTACAAGTACTCCCCAACGTAATGCCCTCCTCAAAGCGCATTTTGCTACCAACTGCACATGCTTTCCCTATCGCTGAATTCCCTGCACATTTCTTATCAGCTTTCTGGCCCCATTTTTTAATTCAGTACCCTTTTGCCACTGACTCCTTCTACTGCTGCTGTAGATACGCTTGCCTACCCAAATAGTATGTAATCTAATCACACGATGTAATTGTGAAATTTCTTCCATGCTACTACATCACTGCCTGACATACTCTTCATCCTTTTTCTTTGTACCAACCACATGCATTTCAGTTTCTGCATCCTTCCTTCTGGGCCACTGTTTGTTATCTGCTAATTATGTATGTACTGATTTTACTGTACTCCTGTAACCCCTTACCCCAGGGCGCATCTGGAATCGAGCGGTACTCTGCTCAGTATGCCTTCCTGGTAAATCTCTTAAATAAATAAATAAAAACATCACACATTTATGAAGATACAAGTGACTTTTTACACTGAAATTGCATTACCCCGTTTCTGTGGTTGTGTGTGTATCCTTGATGCCCAAACATAGTTTTTGCAGTATATAAGAATACTGACCCTAAGAGCCTCCAGGATAACCTTCAACACAGTTTCTCAGAAGTGGAAATTTGGTTCAGCACTCAAAAACTGGTGCTAAACTATAAAAAGACCAAAGTGATGCTTTTCAACAATGCCCATAAGAAACACAAGTCCAAACCCTTGTTAATCACAAACTGCATTGGCACCCCAATTGAACAGATCCACTCCTTCAAATATCTAGGGGTCACTGTTGATAGCTCACTCACCTACTCTCAACATATTGATAATGTAGCTTGAGCTGTCAACATAAGGATTGACCTACTCCACAGGCACAAGCATAGCCTCACTCCTGAGGCATTGAATAGCAATTTTCAGCTCTGTCATTACCATCGTCTATTATGGGCTGCTTGTTTATGGCTCTGCCTCTGCTACATCCCTTCACAGGATCACTGTTGCTCTAAACAAAGCATGCAGACTCCTTACTGGGGCTGCCTGCCTCACACACACACGGACACACACGTGTGACCTATATGCTTAGACTGGGTGGCTTCAATTATTCAGCCAGATCCAATATCAAACCTGCTTACTTGCCAAGAAGGCACACTTTGGTTTGTTACCCCCTGGGGTCCAACAGTTCATCAGCCCTTGTCACAGTACCCAACATACTCACAGCTTGGCAACGCAGGTCTTTACTGTTCCCAGATGCCACACTACCTTAGGTCAGAGATCTTTTGCTTACAGACCCCCCCCCCCCGGCTCAACTCCCTGGCTAGGGACATCTCTGCTGAGTCAAAACTCAGCCCTTTCAAACACAAACTCTGACTACATCTGTTAGCAAACAGTATATGTGACTGTGCCCTTAGCAGCCTTCTGCTTATTTTATCATTGTACTTATACCTTTTGGCACTTTTAACTCTTGGCACTTCATTTCGATCCTACCCTCAAGCTTTTTCCCCTCCACCCCTCACCCCTGCTTCTTCTCTGCTCACGCATCTTCAAGTTCTTCCCTTGCTCCTCCTCACCTTCTCTCTTCCACCCTCCACCCATTCCCTTATCTCATGCCACCTCTTTTGCAACTTCTTCCCTTCCTTCTCCCTCTGTTTCTCTCTCTCTTACCTCTCTCCGACCCATATTACTCTCTCTCTCTCTCTTGGGTTTTCGACAAGGCCTGCTAGGCTGTCCCCTCTCCCAATTAAACACCACCTCTTCTCCTTATACTATTAATTTGTCTTCCTTCCTCTCACTTCACCAGCACTCCCCCCTTCTCTCTGCACTCACCCCATTTCCCTCCTTCCACGTCCCCATCCTCTCATCTCTATATCCCCATTACTTCCTTTGCAACTCCACTCCTTCCCTCTCCGCCTCCTGTGCAACTCATCTCCTTCTCCCTCTTGTTTCTCCCATCCCCCACTTTACACCCCATTACTTTCTCTCTTAGATTTTGACAAGGTCTCCCAGGCTGCCCTCTCTTCTAGCCCACTCTGCTGTTATATTGAGCAACATTCAGTGCTATTTTGATTGCTTTTGATGTATTATTTTTTTTAAGTATATTCTTAATATCTGCTATTTACTTATCTATTGTTTACCTTGTTTTGTTTTTGTACTACTGACATGGAACCTTTGTAAATGAGTTGTATTGTTCAAACGTGTTGTAATCCAAGACTCAATAAATAAATAAAAAAAAAATCAATACTGTATAAAGAAAACATTCTGAGCATGTGATGTCATGAAAGAATAAATATGTTATTTTCCCTGCTGGCGTGTTGTTTTTTCATGCTGTGACCCAGTGTAAATAGGATATTACATAGGTGTGACTGAAAATAGGCTTTTTATGTACAATGCCGACAAGAATGGGCCACTGTAAGGCAAGCATGGTGCTAGTGTAAAAAAGCAAGTCGGAACACAAAAATAAAAAAAACACAGCACTCACCACGCACATTTAGTCACTTCAAAACAAATGGATCCAAAAGAAAATGTTCCAGTAAAAAAGATTTTATTGTGATGTGCCAGCGTGTTCAAACACAGGTGGTGCTCTGAGGCATTCCAACATGTTGTACCTGTGTGTGGCATCTCTTCATGGGTTAATAAGCCATACCCCAGAGCAGACTATTGCAACTCTCAATGCAAACTAAGTTTTAACAGTAGTGTGTGCCACCTCAGCGCTTGCTCTTCATCAGTCACTTGGCATGACTCCTGACTCAACTGAATCGTTGAACAAGTGTGCCAAGGGATCTGCCAGTTCCCCCGCCAATTCCTTTAGCACCCTCGGGTGTAAGCCATCTGGCCCTGGTGATTTGTACTCCCTGAGCTGCTCCAGGGCTTTCCTGACCCTGCTGGTGGTGAACGATGATGATTCCACTCGGGAGACCCCTTTGTCCACTGCCTTGATGCCACTTTCTGGAACGGGGCCTGTGTGTTCTTTAACGAGCATCCAGTCCTGGGAATTGAATAATGTGCTGATCAGAGCGACTGGCAGCAAAAATAAAAGAAAATTCATGAGGTAATTGGACCTTTTTTTTGTTAAACCTTTGGTTTACGCCCTTTCTGCTCTGACTACCTCCTTCTCCGAGTCTCCCAGCCCCATCACTCTTCTTGTATGGGACCTACCATTTACCTCCTTGGCCCCGTGGCTTCCCCCCATGGCAGTGCTGTAGGTCCTCAGGGTCTGCTGCAGGGTCCCCATGACATCTTCAGCCCAATTCTGCAGGTAGGTGCCACAGTTGATGGTGTTGAATCTACAGAGGGAGCCTCCCTTAACCCTGATTGGTCAGGGTGCTTTTCCTGGTTGCTCCCGTTCCAACCATAGGATGGTGGTACACAAGGAGCTCATGAGGACTGAACATGTACATAATGCTGTGGTGTCCCCCAGGCAGACTGATGTGCTCCTGCCTGCTCTGCCTCCATTGCACTTCCACCCAAGGTCACCTTGGTGTCCAAAGTGCGAGGAAGGCAGCGACCCTCCCTTCCTGGAGAAGTAAAGTGTCCTCTGGGATGCTCAGTTCTCCTGCCCCCACCAGCCAACCCCGAAGGATCTTGGCTAATTTCTGAACCTGGGTCATCAACGTTACGAGCAGTAACCCTACAACTGCGCCAACAGCAACTGTAGAGAACATTGGACCACAACTATTAGCGTAGCGCAAAGCTACAAAAATAGCATAATTTAATACTATGCTGTAGCTGTGGTATGTTACTTTCATTGCATGCTTGCTGAGCTATACTGTAGTTACCCTATGCTACTTTCATTGTGTGCTTGCTATGCTATACTGTAGCTACCCTATGTTACTTTCATTGCGTGCTTGCTGCGCTATGCTGTACCTACCCTATGCTACTTTCATTGCGTGCTTGCTGCGCTATACTGTAGCTACCCTATGCTACTTTCATTGCGTGCTTGCTATGCTATACTGTAGCTACCCTATGTTACTTTCATTGCGTGCTTGCTGCGCTATACTGTAGCTACCCTATGCTACTTTCATTGCGTGCTTGCTGCGCTATACTGTAGCTACCCTGCTACTTTCATTGCGTGCTTGCTGCGCTATACTGTAGCTACCCTATGCTACTTTCATTGCGTGCTTGCTGCGCTATACTGTAGCTACCCTATGCTACTTTCATTGCGTGCTTGCTGCGCTATACTGTAGCTACCCTATGTTGCTTTCATTGGTAGCACTGCGCTGTACTGTAGCTACCCTATGCTGCTTTCATTGCTGCTGCGGCTATGCTGTAGCTGCCTATGCTCACTTTCATTGCGTGCTTGCGGTGCTATACTGTAGCTACCCTATGCTACTTTCATTGGGTAACGCTCGCTATACTGTAACTACCACATGCTACTTTCATTTGTGCTTGCTGCGGCTATGCTGTAGCTGCCTATGCTGCTTTCATTGCATGCTTGCTGCGCCTATGCACCTTAGCTACCCTATGCTCACTTGTGTATTACTTTCATTGCGTGCTTGCTGCGGCTATCTGTACTACCCTGTGCTACTTTCATTGTGTGCTTGTGCACTATACTGTAGCTACCCTATGTTACTTTGTTGCGCGTGCTTGCTGCACAATAGCTGTAGCTATCCTATGCTACTATCATTGCGTGCTTGCGGCAATACTTTAGCTTCTATGCTACTTTCATTACGTGCGCTGCTATGTACTGTAACTGCCATGCTACTTTCATTGCTGCTGCTTGCCTATACTGTAGCTACCCTATGCTACTTCTGTTGTCAGTATTACTTTCATTGCGTGCTTGCTGCGCTATACTGTAACTACCCTGTGCTACTTTCATTGTGTGCTTGCTGCACTATACTGTAACTACCCTATGTTACTTTCATTTGCGTGCTTGCTGCTATACTGTAGTTACCCTATACTTTGTTCGTTAACGCTGCACTGTACTGTAGCTACCCTATGTTACTTTCATTGCGTGCTTGCTGCGCATACTGTAGTTACCTATGCTACTTCATTTAGCTTGCTGCTACTACACCGTAGCTAGTCTATGTTACTTTCATTGCGTGCTTGCTGCGCTATACTGTAGCTACCCTGTGTTACTTTTATTGCATGCTTGCTGTGCAATACTTTAGCTACCCTAAGCTACTTTCATTGCGTGCTTGCTGCGCTATACTGTAGCTACCCTATGCTACTTCCATTGCGTGCTTGCTGTGCAATACTTTAGCTACCCTATGTTACTTTCATTGCGTGCTTGCTGCACTCTACTGTAGTTACCCTATGCTACTTTCATTGCTGCTTGCTGCGCTATACTGTAGCTACCCTATGCTACTTTTGTTGCGTGCTTGCTGCCCTATACTGTAGCTACCCTATGCTACTTTTGTTACATGCTTGCTGCGCTGTACTGTAGCTACCCTATGCTACTTTTGTTGCGTGCTTGCTGCACAATACTGTAGCTACCCTATGCTACTTTCATTGCATGCTTGTTACACTATACTGTAGCTTAATTACATGCTACTTTCATTATATGCTTGCTGCACCATACTGTAGCTACCCCATGCTACTTTCTGCTGTGTGCTTGCTACTGATTTCACTTTGTCAGTTTATTTGAACTGGTTGGCTCCACTGGCCCCACCCCCTTGTTTTTACTGATATGTAAAAGTCCCAACCAAAATAACCAATTAAAAAAAACCATGTCGATGTGGTGTAGAGGCCTTAAGTGGGCAAATAGTGTAACTTGTGTGCTACGCTAATAGTGGTGGTCCGATGTTCTCCACAATCACTGTGCCAACAATCTGGTGCAGTTGGATCTTTTTAATATTGAAAGATATTGTATATACCTTTTTATAAAATGGCAAGAAAAAAATCTAGAAATCTCATTGGCCAAGATACGTCAGTTGACTGTACATCAAATCTCTATAAACACACAGCCATCCTGGTCCTAAACCACATCACACAATGAGCAAACCAGTCCTCCTACAACCAGAACTATTTTCCATGAGAGCCCCTACAATTAGAACTGATCTTCCATCACAAACATGGCTGCTACCTTTACACTGTAAAAACCTTCAACTGGGTCCCAAAAATAAAACTACCTTTAAAAAAAGAAAACAAATGAATTAAAGGTTGTTTCCCTGATTGTCACACTCTCCTTATACATATACACAAATAAGAAACATTAAGTATTGTTTATAGTTTTTATTACAACTGTTTCTTTGCTGACATTGAAAAATCTCCTATCTTTACCTGCTCATCAGGGAAATCTCTTCTGTTTGCCCTGACAATGAAATAATTGAGTCTCTGGCTCTGAAAGAGGCCTTTGTTGTGTGTTTTTACAGTATGTTAAGAGAGGAACATTCTGCCAGTGGAACTGAGCAGAATTTTGAATTCCTGTATTCCATGGTAAATATTCCATGATAAACATTCCATATCTTGAATGTAGGGAAAAACAGAGAAAAAAAAAAACAGGATGAAGAAAGTAAGCAATAATACTTTATAAACAAAGAAAAGGTGGGAAAACACAGTTACATAGGCAGAGATAGACTCAAATTGCTCAAACACATTCCTGAAGTTTATAAAAGCATGCACATGTAACCCCAGAGCCACTTATAACAAGTTGGACACCCCCATAAAATCTGCCACTGGTACCCACATATGGTATTCCATTTACCTTTGGCATATAATTCAAAGGTTGGTACCATCCCTGCCGTTAGGATGTATGCCAGGCTCATTTCTAGAAGAAGAGGGGTAGGGGTACAAGAACAAAAACACATGAAGCACTGGAAATTACAACCAGGTCCAGGGTAGAGGCTGCTAGATGTATGCTAGATCTAAACTGCTGAGGGACCCCAGTTATTCCACACCAGAAGCAAGAATCAGATTGTCCAGAACAGGAACTGGGATTGTGCAGTATGGCTTTATTTAACAGATGGCAACTCAAAGCAAGTAGTGGACCCCCATGGGTTGGTCAAAGCAAACAGGTACATCTTTCATGAACTCTCCTTGCATGCAGTACAATTTGAGAAACAAAAACATCTTCCCAATTCCCAATGGTGCACATTCGTGGATCTAGCCACACACCTGAAGACTTCTTCCCTGAGTGCACATACGTGGATCTAGCCACAAACTCTAAACCATTTCACTCTCTTGGGTGAACATTGAACTTGTCCTTCACTCACTGGGGTGAACATTAAGCATTTCCTTCACACACTGAGGTGAAGCACTGACTCCCTTTCATGCACTTGGGTGAACTAGGCATTTCTTTCAATCACTTGGGTGAACAAGGGGCACTGAAGGGTGTGATATAGCATTCTATAAGGGCACACACACCCCAAAAATGAACCTCCTAATGTTGGAGAACTTGTCTCCTAAAAACAGTACTTACTGACCAGTTGCTCCTTCCGTGGGCAGGGAGCAACTAAAGGACACCTTTTCCTGGGTAGCATGTCCAAAATAGTCTCTCACAAGTCCTTTCCAAATGCAGCCAAAAACACACAAGGATCTTCAGGGGATTGCCCCTTGGACCCACTGAGAAAAAACAGTTCCTTCCACTTCACTTGGAGTAGAAATCCGGAAATCCTGCTGTTGAAAGGTCTCCACCACTTCACTGGTTGCTGGAAACTGTAATTCACATTAGTATGAGAAATCCTGGGCCATAGACTCAGAGCCCACTGGCAGACCTCCTGCCACTCTCACTCCCAACTCAGCAACCACTGACTACTCACTCAACGTTCTAAGGCTCCCCAGAGCAGCTGTGCCAGCAAAAGGGTTATACTGCTGCGAGAGTTCCAAATGACAGTCATTCTTCTCTCAGGCTAGCTGAGTAAATGATGACGTCATTGTGTAAGACACCCCTAATGAGCTCTGTACCAGCTGCCTGCTAGCTGCCTAGCACAACTTAGATAGTATTCTAGTAACCCCAGGGAACTGGGTGATTACACTCACTGCAACTAGACCACTGGCTGTCTGTGGCCAGAACATGGCCTAGTACAAGGCCATCCTCCCTCTGATGCTGTCTATGAGGAGGGTTGATCAAGTCCTCCTCTACCATGTGCCAAGCACAGGCAGGTAACACCAAAGGATAGAGGTCTGCTGAAGAAACTTCAGCTCCTATCCTACTACTGTACTATCTATGGATTCTCAGTGACTCCAAGAAACTGCCTGAATCATGTCCTAATAGACAGCATTGGTGACCCCTATCAGAACTTAGGACCACCAACCTGCCTTCCCCCTCAGCCCTCTAGGGAAAACTATCTGACCTATGCTACCTACCAGGCACCCAAACCCAAAAAACATTTTACATCAAAACTGTAGCCCATTTTCGAAACATGCAGAACATTACATTTCCTAAAATCTATGAAACGCTTAACTCTTGCAAAGCAAAAATGGTTAGGCATTGCACTACAGTTATACAAAGCCTAACAACTTTAAACAAAAGAGGACTCTGATGAGTCCCAAAAATCCTCTTCTGATCTTCTTGTCTTCTTTCAGGAACGCCTGCAGAAGAAAACATTGCAAAAACACATTCTGCACAAATACAACCTGTAAAACCAAAAACAGTGACCAAAGCTCTCCCACCGAATATTGCACAAGCCCAAAAAACATTTTTAAAGGATTTTTCTATAAAAGTACAAAAATAGAAAACATAAGAACATTTATAAAACATTTTGGGTGAGGGAACCCCTATTAGTCCTAGAATCTAGGGAGGAGTCCAGAGTGCCAAGGCACTACAAATAGAGTCTCTCCTAGGCCGAAGCCTGCTGAAACACAGTTCTTGGACAGGCACAAGGCCTGCTAGCACTGCAGTCCAGTTAAAGAAAGTCTAAATGGTGAATAAAGTTCCAAGGACATCCTCAGTGGTAGGGAAAACAGTCAAATTAAAATGAAAAAAGTAGGCCTGGCCCGGTGGCACTGAGGGTTGAGTCACTGGATGCCACACCGGCGACCCAGGTTCATGCACGAGCCCTGGTAGTCGGGGGTCGGCAGGGGAGAGAAGAGATTGAGTGTCCGGAGGACTGCTCTCTCTTCCTGGGGAGGGCTTGGGAGAACGCTTGCTCAGGGAGTGACCTCTGGCAGCGGCTGGAGGTAGCCGAACGTAGCGGCATGGTGTATACCTGGGGGTGGAGCCATGGCAGTATGCTGCCTTGCCAGTTGGGCTCCACAGGGGTTCTAAAAATACAAATACCCTCCTCCCACTGAAAGGCAAAGGCACCTCCCACCCTCGGTCCACACTCCCAGAATCAGGCTCGGCTCTCCGCCGCTGCCTACCGCCTCCCTGGCCCAGAGCTCAATACTGTAGAAAGAGCGCCCTGGGCAGGGGCGACCCTTCCTAGGAGGGCAGACCAGGGGGATGTGCCAGGCTGGGGCAGAGTGGAGATAGGTCGAGTCACGAAGGGAGGTAGAGACAGAGGACCCATGAGGATGATGGGAGGTAGAGACAGAGGACTCAGGAGGATGCCAGACAGAGTTCGGTGGGGCTAGGAGGAGCAAAAAATACAGTTCAGAAAAAAAATATGAAAAAAGTACCTTGCCAGTTTCTAGGCGACAAATGAATGTCAACATCACTTCCTCTGGACCTGTGGCCTGATGATCTTCGGATGCTGGACAGACAGAATCTTCGGATCAGATGCTTCCATGACCTCCCTCTGGACCTGGATGGGAAATCTTCTCCTGCTGCTTGGCTGACAAACCTGGATGTTGTTGGAGCCGAACCTGAATGCTGCTGGAGCTGAACCTGGATCACCAGAAGAAAGGCACCTCCATCCTGGGTTGCTGCCTCTTTAGTGGCAGATTGCTGGGCTGGCATTGTTGCATTTACTTGGCAAATGGGCACAATTACTGATGAGTGGCAGAATTCAAAGGTAGTACCACTCAGGGTGTGGGGCATAGACTGTTTCCCCATCTGTACACACCTTAGGAACATTGCAGAATGTCTCTTGGCTAGACTTGTCTAGAGCTCTCACTGCATCAATCAACAAGGTCCTGTCATGCTTCCAGAATTGCAGTCTTTCATTACACACTTTAATTCTGATACACTTGTTTAGGGTGCATGGTGGCACAAGCTTCCTCCCAAAACCAGGCATGCCTGTTTTCTTCAGTTTCTTTCCACATTTGGCGAGAGAAGAAAGGGTACAAATGTCCATACTTGGCCACAGCTCATCTATGAACAATTCTCTTCTCTTTGCTGCTTTTAACCAACTCCAAACCAGAGGCCCAGCTTGGGGGTGGCCAGTTCTGGTTAAGCCAGCTACGAGCACACAATGCAGAGTAAAAGCGGTCCACCCCTGCACTTGTTGGCACATCTCTACAGCCTTCCTCCATCCTGGTCTCTGGAGGCTCCACTGAAGCCAGTGTTAATGGCGACTCACTGGGTCCCACCATAGCCATTTCAGCTGCTTCTTCTTCTTCCACACATTCTACCCAGGAGCTGATAATTGCACCAGCTCCCAAAATTGTCCATACTTCACTGCCCTCAGAGGTATTAGTCTCCCAACACAATGCTTTTTCTACCTCAGACTCTCCCACGAGGCTTGGGCTTGGGCCTTCCACCCAAGGATCTGCTGAACCTGCATTTTCAGCGTCCAAATACACCTTCTGTGGTACGGAAAATTCTACTTCCTCCTGGCTTTGCAAAGAATCTGCACAGACATTTTCCAAGAACTCCTTGACAAACTCTGTGGAGTCTCTTGGTCTGCACCCAGCCTGCTGCTGCTCTGATCTGACAAGGTCCCCTGCCAATGTCCAACTGGGAGCTAAATGGATGTGTTTTGTTTTAGCTACCATCATGCCACCCGACTTGATCAATCCAAAACGCTTCCGGCAGCCCAGTTTTACTGCGAAAAGTTAGAAAAACTACTGGTTTAGAAACGCTTCTGCTGTTCGCGAATCCTCCTGCTGCTGCATGAACTACCACGCTGCTCGCAAACTGCTGGATTCTCCTCCTCAAATGTTCTACAACTATGAGACTAAGGCAGCAGGCGGGGCTTAGGTTCTCTGGACCAATCACACAACGGCATGCAGATGTGCTCTCTCTCTCTCTCTCTCTCTCTCTCTCTCTGTCTGTCTGTCTGTCAGCCACACTCCTGCACAGTGATCATCGAGAAGGCAAATTTAAAAAGCAAACTGTCACTTTTTTCCTCGGCTGGCAATTTCAGTGGGGCAAGCATTTTTAAGGCATTTTCACTCAGTTCTTGGTGCATTTTCCTTAGCGACCCCCTCAATTTTTACTGTACACACATGAAATTTTCTGGGCAGTTAGAAAACACTGTATTTAAAGTCCCCAAATACTTCTCTCTGGAAATTTGCAACTTTTCACAGTTTTTTAAAGTGCTTTAAATGACAAGGCAAGGGCAATCATTGCTTAGCTTTACAGTCCATATTTCCAACTTAAACACACAAGCAGCACATATTTTTCCACTTTCTTTTCACAGAAACACAGGCAGCAAAAATCCTCAGTTGGCATTTTTTCTTGGCACAACTTTGCTTTTCTGGCAATGATCATCTGTTTGGGTGCACCGCCACCAGACAGAAAGATCCTAGACATACCCTCAGCATTACCTCTCACCCAAAACATATCCCTTTGGATGAGCCCCCATTTTTTGTAACCTCTGAGCCACTTATAGCAAGTTGGACACCCCCATAAAATCTGGTAATGGTACCCACATATGGCATACCATTTACTTTTGCCATGTAATTCAAAGCTTGGTACCACCCCGGTGTTAGGATGTATACTAGGCTCATTTTTAGAGGAAGAGGGGTGGGGGTACAAGAACACATGAACCACTGTAAATTACAACCAGGTCCAGGGCAGAGGCTTCTAGGCATATGCTAGATCTAAACTGTTGAGGGGGACCCAGTAATTCCACACCAGAAGCAAGAATCAGATTGTCCAGAACAGGAACTGGAATTGTGCAGTATTAACAAATAGCAACTAAAGCAAGTAGTGGACCCCCATGGGTTGGTCAAGACAAAACAAGTACATCTTTCACGAACCCTCCTTGCATACAGTATAGTCTGAGAAACAAAAATACCTTCCCCATTCCCAATGGTGCACATACGTGGATCTAGCCACACACCCAAACACTTTTTCTTTCCCCAAGTGTACATACATGGATCTAGCCACACACTCTGAACCATTTCACTCTCGGGTGAACATTGAACATGTCCTTCACTCACTGGGGTGAACATCGAACATTTCCTTCACACACTTGGGTGAACATTAAATATTTTCTTCATGCACTGGGGTGAAGTACTGAATTCTTTTCATGCAATTGGGTGAACTAGGCATTTCCTTCACTCACTTGGGTGAACATTAAACACTTCCTTCACACACTGGGGTGAAGCACTGAATCCCTTTCACTCATTTGGGTGAACATCGAACATTTCCTTTACTCACTTGGGTGAACATTGAACATTTCCTTCACACACTGGGGTGAAGTACTGAATCCCTTTCACGCACTTGGGTGAACAAACTGCGCTGACGGGTGTGATCTAGCCTTCTCTAAGGGCACACACACCCCAAAAACGAATCTTCTAATGTTGGAGAACTTGTCTCCCAAACCCAGTACTTACTGACCAGTTGCTCCTTCCATGGGCAGGGAGCAACTAAAGGACACCTTTTCCTGGGAAGCATGTCAGAAACAGTCTCTCACAAGTCCTTTCCAAAGGCAGCTGAAAACAAACACGGATCTTCAGGGGATTGCCCCCTTGGACCCACTGAGAAAAAACAGTTCCTTCCATTCACTTGGAGTAGAAATCAGGAAATCCTGCTGTTGACAGATTTCTACCACTTCACTGGAAGCTGGAAAGTATAATCCACACTAGGGTGAGAAATCCTGGGCCCTAGACTCCGAGCCCACTGGCAGACCTCCTGCCACTCTCACTCCCAACTCAGCAACCACTGACTACTCACTCAACATTCTAAGGCTTCCCAGAGCAGTTGTGCCAGCAAAAGGGTTATGCTGCTTCAAGAGTTCCAAATGACATAATCATTCTTCTCTCAGGCTAGCTGAGTAAACAATGATGTCATTGTGTAAGAAGCCCCTAATGAGCTCCCTGCCAGCTGCCTGCTACCTGGCTAGCACAACACTGATAGGATTCTAGTAACCCCATGGGGACTGGGTGGTTACATACATTTGAATCACATATGAGTGTTTTTGGGTGAAATATGTCACCCCCCACCAAAAAAAGGCAACCTGGCAGGTTTAAAGTTTTGAACACATTTCCATTAAGAGACAGAATTTGTATTGATTTGAAATGCAAGGTAATGTTTTTTTTTTCTTACTAACCTTTCACCTCAATCCTATAAATAAAGAGAATGTTGCCTTCAGTTTTTTATTCATTTATTTATTTATTTTTTGATAACCGGGTAGGTGCACTAGACACAAAAGTGACTATTTTCAGGCACAACCCAGGAGGTCACAACATAGAGAGATACAGGTACAAAGCATACAGTGTCAGAAATGTACAACACATCACATATAGGAAGTGAACAGGTTTAAAACAGTGGTAGTACCAGGGCACTCAAAGTGTATTATACAAACATAAGGTAAGTGCCCGCAAATACCATTCAATGAAACTATATTACTACATTGTAATGAAAAGAAAGTTTTAAACACTGCTTTTTTTTTGGTGCCTCCCACCACTGGTGCCTTCTGCCCAGTCATGGACCCTTGGCTGGAACTCCCACATCAGCCACCCTCCTGGTACCCCCTGGCTTACTCCCCAGGGTGGGGTCATGGCACCCAAACCCCTCTGAAGGGTGCCGCAATTGATGGGATAGGGCGGGAGTTAGCCTGGGAGCTGATTGCAGGTGGGAGCGAGTGTCATCCAGGCAGTGGGTGGCAGGCTTTTTCTTGGTGTTTGCGAAGTCGGAGACATGCAGTGACGACCACCTGCACCCCGACCTCGGAATGTGCTTGGTGTCGGTGCAAGCAGTACATCCAGCCTCCGTTGGGTGTCAGTGTAGCGCCGATACACTCCCTGCTCTCCCCCCTGGAGAAGGAGAGTAGTCTTTGGACGTTCAATCCTTCTCCCCCTTGGCCAGCCCTCCGGCGTCCCAGCTCTGTTCCTGAACCCGAGTTGCCGTCGTTGCAGGTCGGTGCCCTGCCCCGTGACAACAGGCCTGTACAAATTTACAGATGTTACTGTGCATGTATATGAGAATTTACATTAGAGAAAATACAGTATATACTTTCAACTAACACTACTAATAAATACTTTTGCTGCAAATTACTAATCTATTGCTGAAATATGCTATTTATGCATTAATAGGGACTACTTTTTTCAGTTATTAAAATTTTTTAGAGTTAATATATTTTACAGTTGTAACCCCTCTCTGGCGCTTTGGTCTAAAGATGGCTACTACCCCTGCCTGATGTACACAGTCAAGGTTGAGGGGCCTGGGCTATGTTCGGAATGGTCTTGGAGTTTGTATCCAAAATATTTTACAATTAAGCATGGTGCCTCCACCCAGAGTAAGGTTTTGTGGGCCAGTTGGTAATTTGGACACAACCACCTGGGTTGCTGTACCTACCCACCTCCCTCACAGTCACCCCACACACATGACATACCTGAAACTATAAAACACACATTTTCAATAACTTTGCAGTCTTTGACTTCAGCTAATAATATGCTCATGTGTCAGATTTTTTCCAAAACTGATAAAACACATTTATTTATAGGGGAAGGGTTAGGACTGGGTAAAATGGATGCAAAGTTAAAACAACAATTTCAATTTGAGTTGGAGTTCAAAGATCAGCATCAAACAAACCTTTTGCATTCTACTTTTTTAAAGAACAGTCTTGTCCCCTTTAAGTTCAAAGTATATTTGAAGTCACACACCTTTTTTTCTATTTAATCCACCCACTAACATTTAGATGGTATTAGAATTAACTTTCTGACTAACTGCTGCAGATATTTTTTTAGTTACCCTTAAACAAACCCTAACTGGTACCAGTATAAACCCCTACAAGTCCTAGCTGGGTACCCAGGGTCTAGTTGCAGGCCTGTATGATGCAGCTGGTTGGACAGCGTTGGTGCACTTTTAAAACCTATTTCAACCCACAATCCCACAGGCCATGCAATTTCAAAAATGGCATTTAAATGGAACACTGAAATTCTGGTCTAAGGACCAAACCCAAACTGTGGTGGAACTACGTACAGACCCAGATGCAGGGCAATTCCTGTTGTTATGGTTCTACAGACAGTCTTGGGTGGCACTGGAAACTGTAGCTCTGGAGGAGATGAAACAACAGAACTTGGGGGTTAGAGAGGCTGGAGGTGAAAATACGTGTAGCTGTCACCTTGCAGCTTGGAAAACTGGCACCTTTCTACTTGCTTGTAGGTTCTAGCAACTTGTCCCCTTCAGCCCACCAAGCAGGCCAGATACAGAGCATAACGCAAGGCTTTTCAGGTCACAAGCAAACCCAGAGCCAGGAGTGACCCCACCATCCGTCTCCCCACGAATGGATCTAGAGTGCCTTAGCACTCGGGCCTGCACCTGTGGCTCCCTGTGGCCCAGTTGGCCCTACTCATTAGGGGTTGGCAGTTTCCCTACCTGGCTCCAGGTTGCAGCTTGCAGTCATGTTATTCCACCTGCGCTAGAATCAACGGCATCTTGATGCAGCAATGCTTTCTCTGGGACTCTGCCTTGCTAGTGGCTGATGCTAGAAAATCAGTCTCTCACAGCTCTACAATCAAATTGGCAACTTCAATTTTAAAAGAAGCTTTTAGTCACATCAGGTGACTAGAGGTAATTTTCAACCACACTGCCAGCGTGGCAGCCGTGACTCTTTGCATACAGGACACAGTCTCCGGACTCTCACAGAGCAGGTAGTCCCAGTGAGACGTGGGCACATACAAATGGGCTCTGCTGAGGATCCCGATCTTGACACTGACTGAACACACTGTGAACACGAACAGTCCCTTGATACTAGGAAATACCTTTTCTTCACTGTGCAGGCGCTGACGAACCAGAAGAACAAAAAACTCTCACCGTTCAGGTGCAGTCTCAGTTTCACTTTCCATCATGTTGGAAACTTCAGCCAGGCTTCCCTTGGCTCCTTGGCTGTGCAAGCCTTCAAGTAGACCTATGTACCTCTTCAGACATTTCCAGGCCATTTCCTTTCCCTTCGGGGACTCCCAGTTGCTGACCTTGACAATGCTTCAGCAATGACATCTTCGTTCTGGCAACCTCCTTCCCTTCAGTGGAAGGCAACACAGGCGCCTTCTGGGCTGGTGGCTGGACAGGCCCCCAGGCAGGCCTTCTTCTTCACAGAGCAAATCACGATTTTAAACTGAAAGTTTTCCTTCCGGGCATTGGAAGGTAACACAGGTGCCTCCTGGCTAGTGGCTAAACAAACCCCTAGGCAGGCCTTCTTCTTTTCCTCACACTCTATAAGGGAGCAAGGGGAAGGAGCACCCTCCCTCAGGAGGGGCTCCTGCCAAACTGACTGGATTGTCTCTCTCCCTAGGGTTTCAGATGGCAACTGTCAGAATGGATCTGCCCCCCTTCCCCAGCCTCAGGGGACCAGAATAAGGTCCCAATTGAACAATCAAGCTGTCAGTCAGGTCACTCGATGCCTGATTGGCTGGCTGTTTTGGTGGGAACAGTCAATCCTCATTCTCTCCCAGAAGCCAAACCGTCAGTTTCTTAGGGCTCCTAAACTCCTGATTGGCTGTGCTGCCACAAGGCTGGCAAACATGGCTGCCAGCAAAACAGTTCATATGGTGTCCCAGTGTTAACATTATCTTGCAGGCAAATGCTAATGCTTTACATTTATTTGAAACCACATGTTTGTGGCTGCTTCTCTGCCCTATTATGTGGTGGCAGAGTGGAATTAACTCAGGGCTTCTCCTACCCATCGCTACCTCCATAGCGCTATCTTCCCAGGGCACGAGCAGACTCACTAATATTCATGAGCAGCCTCGGCTGCTCCTTGAAGTATCAGGTGCCCTTTTACATTACTAGCACTTTAAAGCATTTTAAAAACATTTTATTTGTTTTATCCCCAGAGTACCTCCGGACTCCCGTTTCACCCTCTTGCACTTGGGGCCCGGGGCACACAGAAACATCGCTGATACAGCCACATGGAGCAGCGTTCACTCTAAGTGCTGCAGCAATCACTTCAGTGTGAGTGAGAGGAACCAAGAGAGCTGACCGCAGCAGGTCGCACACAGCAAGCCGCACGGCGATCATCTGAACCGCCAGGCAGGCGACTTTACTTTTTCTTTGCTCCACCAGTCCCCAAGCATGCAGAAGAGCAATGGGGCCATCAGGAGCATTCAGAGGCCACATGAAACTGGGAACTGGTGGCATAAACAGCAGGAGGTGGCAGCAAGGTAAGCCCCCAACTCTGTGTGTGTGGGGGGGGGGGAAGGGGAGTTACACACTTGTTTGAAAATAGTAAAGAAGTTTTAATTCCTATCCGAGTGACTCAAACTAATTCTTTTATGACGGTGGCTCATTTTATAAATGTGATAAGCCACTCCAGGGTGTGCATTAAAGGATATTAATGCACTTTTCTGGGGTGTAAATACACTTGGTCTTCGGCCTCGAGCCTTAGCATGCCCCTGGGGTGTGCATTAAAATCCTTTAATACACACCCTGTTGTGACTTATTACTTAGATAAATCACTGCATATTAAGACGTAAAGACTCTAGGAATGAAGCAACTTTGGGGATCAAATAATGTTCTGGTCAGTAAAGGTGCAGCATTTGGGGGTGCACTTGCTATTGTTTGTTTCTGATACTAGCTAAGCAGCAGTAGTAGTACTCTTACAAAATAAAAAAAATGTTTTAAAAAAATGTACAAGAATGGGCTAACCCAGTGACATGGATGGCTGAGGCGCTGGGTGCCATACCTCCTGCCACGGTGGTGGCCCAGGTTTGGGAACAGAGCAGGGTCACTTGGGGGCCGGCTAGGGGAAAGAAGTTCGAGCATCCCTAGACAACTGTCCTGTAGGAGCCGCTGCTTGCCTGCTACCCAGTGGAGGCTGGGTGGCATGGCAAGCAGATGTTCAAGTACATGTGGCATCTTCATGTCACATACCCACGCCATTGCATGTGTGTCGACCTTGGACCGGGGATTAGAAAACTGGAAGAAAGTCAGGGGCTACGCACAGAGGAAACCCAGTTCATTTGCCTCAACCCATGCCATCACCCTGGGCCCTGCTGACCGGACCCGGAACCTCAGGGTTGGGGAAGTTGGCTCTTCCTCCCCCAGCCCCATCACAGGGGTAAGCTGTGGGGCAACAAGGCAGGTATAACCTGGAGGGAGATGGTGGCTGGTTAAGGAGGGGAGTAGGGGCTGAAAAACCAGCTAGCATGCCAGAATACAGAAACGGCTCCATGGGAAACAAAATGTACAAGAAATGTTTTTAAAACTTAGTGGATGAGCCAGGGCTGAGCTTGCCGTGTCCTTAACTGCCAAATAATTTGAAGTGCCAAATTACATTTGTGCTAGTAGATCTAAAGGTGTACATCAACAAAATTAAACTAATGTGAAAATAACCTGTTCTATGGTGTGTGTAGGTAGGTAGGTAATAGATAGGTAGATAGATAGACAGACAGAGACAGACAGACAGAATTCACACACACACTGTAAGAAAAGAATATTCATTTCAGTTAATGTAGGGCAAGCCAGCTGTTTCTAAGGTCATGCCAAACCAGATGTCCGACTTGGCTCCAAGACCCAAAACACAAGCCGAGACAGCACGACAGCTCATTTTTTGTAACATTTATCAGTCTCGCTCCCTTCCAACACTGTTATAATTTTAGTGCCATCTGATTACTCTGACATTATTGTATTTAATTGCAACCAGTTGTGGCTTTGTAAACAGGTCACCAGAATATAAACCTTTTAGAATGACAACTTCTGGCTCAGCTTACGTTTTTCCGATCTTTACTTTCTTGGAGAGACGTAACCTGAGGTTTGCACTGGATGCATCAGCTCCCACTGTCTGTTCAGACCCCCACAGCCAGATTTTCAGAACGTTTGCACATGCATTTTGGTTGGTTCTGAAAATATTAAAAACTCTTGGGGGGAAGGGGCACAAGAAAAATGGCAGCCCAGAATTTCTACTGGCATCATCAGAATTTGCAAGTTTACAAATTCTAGTGGTGTCCTCAGAAATTATGGATAGGTGGTTTGCTGGCCCCCCCCCCCCCCAAAAAAAAGTGTTGAAGTTGCTGAAGTGACATAATTGCAGGTCACAATGTTTTCTTGAATCTGTCGGCAGGAGAAGCCTTGTAGCCCAGAGGAACTACATCTCACTGCCATGCTGGAGACCTGGGTTCGAGAGAGGACTGTGGTGCCCTGCACCTGGATGGCAAGGGTGGGGAACACATTGCTGTACGGCAGCGCTACCCAGCTAGAGTGTGTTGATAACATTGTCTGCTGCAGCAGCCACATTTCTGGATGGGGAGGGGAACTCTCCTATGCGAGGGTTGTGCATGTGCAATGCTGCTGTGCCTTGCATGAGGGCATCATAGAAGCTTTGTGGTGCCGGGAAGTGGGCTGCTGCAACATCTCACACTTCACTACTACAGGGGAACAACCTCCCTGGGCTGTCAGGCTGTATAACCTACTGGGGCTCACTTCAGAGTTATGGGGGCCCTGTCTATAAACAGCCGCCCCCATTATTAGTACATGGCAGTGCTGTATGAGCTATGGGGATCTTGTCAATAAACTAAGCCTCCCTCCTAAGTACATGACAGTGCTGTATAAGCTTCTGGGGCTCTCTTCTGAGTTATAGGGGCCCTGTTTATAAACCGAGCCTCCCTCATTATAAGTACATGGCAATTTATGCGCCACAGTGGCTCGCTTCTTAATTATGGGACCACATCTATAAAGTGACACTCCCTCATTAAAAATACATGGCAGTGCTGTATGAGCTACTGGGGCTCATTTCAGAGTTATGGGGGCATTGTTTATAAACTAAGCCCCCCTCCCCCAATTGTTAGTAAAAGGCAGTGTTGCATGAACTGGGGCTCATGCCAGAACTATGGGGGCTGTGCCCCCCCCCAGTATTCATCACTATACTTTGCTCTAGCCATATAACCACCCCCCCCCAATGGTTACTGCCCTAGAAGTAAGATCTATCCCACCTGTTGGCAATTAGTCACTTTCTCGTGCTCCAGTACCCTTTGCACTGCTGGATTCTTGCTTTGACATAACTGCTGTACTATCCCAGACCCTTAAGAATGTAATCCGAGACAGTTGTTTTTCAACATGATCTGTCATCACATTGGAAGACCCTTTAAGAGGAGCAAGGTTAATCCCTCTTCGCTTTGCAACTTTCCTTATGTATGGTAAACTCCTCAACATTCTGACAGCTATCCAGCCTCCTACCATCCTGGCAGTGTTGCCCTACATTTCTGCTTTGCTTGTATATGAGAGGGTTCATTAAACACATTTGTAAAGAAAAAAAAAAAGGTGATGGCTCAGCAGTAGCATAGAAACACAGAAAATGTTGTCAGATGACAGAATACTGGCCCACAAGGCAGCCCAAGATTGCCTAGTTATGGGACTGTGTCCATCAGCCCTAATTTCTTCCCCTTCATCCCCAACTACCCCCAAATGCACTTTTCCCATGTGCCTGTCACACCTTCCTTTTGACCCCTCCCTCGACTGTCTCAGCACAGATAACCTGTTTTGGAAGTGTGTCTCAATCTGCCACCGCTCTTTCTGCAAAAAAAAAAAAAGAGTACTTTCCGACATCCTTTTTGAACCATCCCCCACCCCAACCCCACCAGTTTCATGGAGCTTCTCCTGGTGCCTGTGTTACTGCTCATTGTGAACAACTTGTACTATCATGCAATGCAAGTGAGTGGGTATGGGCGTTAGCTCAGCTTTCTTCGGACCTACAGCCCCATGGTCAACAGAGCTACCAATGGCAGTGCTTCTTTGCTGGGGAGGGGCAACCCTGCTCCTGCCCATATAGTGGCCCCCTGTGGTGGGCCAAGGAGGTAGTTCTTTGCCTCCTGCATGGTTCTGCTGCAGGGCTGGTCGGTGTTGCTGCAGGATGACAGGGAGGAAGGACATGGGGCCAAAAATACCAACTGTAGCCTGAATCACGGCTTCTGATGATCTTGGGGACCATGCCACAATTACATTTGAGCAGGCTGTCACAACGGAGAGGATGCCAAGGCCTAAAGAGGTAAGATTATGGTGGAATGGGTAAATACCTTGATTTACTCCTCCCCCGCCCCACACACACATTCACACACAACTTTTTTTGCACTACATGAGTGGAAAGTGTGCTGCCTATTCATGCACCATATTGGTGGTTTAATCAGGCATTATATGCCATGGTTTCATCCACTGAGATGCAGAAAGCTAGTAAACATTTTTTTTTGAATAATCTCTGTATTCTTTAGTCCTCTGCTCTTGTCCCCACACCCCCTCCTTCCAGCTCACCCAATGATTGGTTCCCATGCTGTCGACAGACTCACGCAGGGTCACCAGACTTTACCTCCTACTTCTTCGCAGTTCCTCAGATTCCATTGTAACCTGTTGGGGGGGGGGGTGCTTCCTGCTGCCACCAAAAAGGAAGTAGCTTCTGGTTGTTGAACTTACAGCCAGAAGGGGTGCAGTCAGTGGGTTTGAGAGCCGGGTGCCAAGGGATGAGCTCCAGGTGGGAAGTACCCATTATATTAAAGACCAAAGGGGAAGAAAACTAGAGAAACCGTTCAAATATAGGCTGAAATAAGTCTCAATATTATATTTTTCAAAGTTCTTGCAGAGATGTCAGTTGCTATTTACAATGCAGAGGAGGGACAGATAAATCTAAAATCTAGTCACAAGCCAGAACTCCTCATGCATTAGGTAAGCATGACTGATTTTCTAAAACCCTCAAGGATTTGTAGTACTGAATGTTTATACCAAGTCTGTTCATGGTTGGATAAATGGTTCTCAAAGTGCAACAGCCAGCTACAAGCCAGAATTGATGTATACACAGGTTACCATGGTGCTAACACAGCAATGCCATAACATAGAGAATAGAGGTGTGGGATGCCACATAACCCCGAGAGCGAAGCTTGAAGGGTTATGAGGCATCCCACACCTCGGTGTGTGCATAAAATTTGAGTTTTACACAGCAACCCAGTCTTTATTTTATATAATTTTTGGGGAGCCTTTTTTTGTCACAGCAATTATACAAAATACAAACACATCGCTGTGCAGCTGTGGAAATGTAACGTTTTCCTTTTTTTTTTTTTAATATAAAGCGGTTCATCCACAAAGTTTATTTCAAAGGACTAAGTTATTTTTTTCTTAAATGTACTTATGGCAGACTAGTGGTGGTCCCGGGTGATGAAGTAAAGGGAAACAATGCTCACCAGTTATTATGATACCGAATGCCAGTGGCAAGTCTCATGACAAACAGGTAACTGGTTCTCCAGATATTCTGTAAAATCAGGCATTTTTTGTTGACATGAACTTTTAACTATAATCACTCAACGTGATGATTGAAAGAAAATAAAACGGCGCCAATGTGACAGAATTGCACATTTTCAATAAAAGTGAATACGGCACTAATTGCTTATCACTATATGTAGAATAATGTATGGGGAACCATACACAACGAGGCTGTTATCCACCATGTGGTTACCATAATGACAGAGTGACCTTGAGAGCGAAGCTCGAGAGGTCCCTGTCATCATGGTAACCACGAGGTGATAAAACGGTCTTGACATGTTATACCTTATTTTGTATAGTGTATGGAAAAGTGCAACGCACTACAACATAATCAAACAAGCAAAGAAAACAGTCGGCTCCTTACCTTTTAGAGTACTTCAGTACATCAGTACAGCAGCACGGCAACAATCTCTCTTGTCCCCTGTTGCTGCCACTACCACGACCTCTCACTCCTCATATTTTGCACTTTTTGTAAATTTATTCACAGGTAACAATCCTTTTTTTCAGTCAGCCTTTCTTTTCTTTTTAAATGCTTCTGACTGTGTGCTTTACTTTAGTGCGAGTGGTAGTAGGGTGAGTTAAAACAACATTGGGTGCATTGTACAATGACGTAACTACTACAGCAGAATGAGATTTGTTCTGCTGTAGTAGTTACGTCACTACTGCAGCAGAACAATGTTTTGGAGTGTGTGGATTTCCACACACACAACATCAGCCCATACACTATATTACATTTGCACAAATTTGGCCAGTTAGTGCCATACACTAAATGCAACATGTGGTGTAATATGTGAAAATAACTCATTTTACTGTAGCCTAATATATGCTATGGGGAAAAATTAAGGGACACCCCATCTAATGTGGGACATTTGAGAGGCAAGGGTAAAATGTGGGGAAATGGCCTCCTGTGTTGTGGCCTTGCATTTCATTGACTTGTGTGTTCTAAACTGCCTAAAACCTTAAATAAGCTGCTGTATTAGGAACACACTGCAGTGGGGCGAATCATAATTTACTGCTGCCTCAGATCAGCGTCAGTGCGACTGAACTTTTTATTCTCATGGCCCTTTGCACCAACGTCAGATTTTCGTGTTTGAAACAATTGCCAAACCACAAAAAGGAGATACCTTTCACTAGAATTCACAAGTAAACAGCTCCCAGTAAGGCTCAGACCCAGCCTCTCTGGTGCTAATTCAAAAGTAAACTTGTGCTAGTAAATCCAGTCCATCCTTCTGCTATTCTTACTACTGCATGTGAGTGTTTTTTTAAATTACAGTTTGTGTTCCCCAAGTCCGTCAATCTGTGACAGAGGTCAGCTGAAGGTGAGATCCCCAGCCATTGATCTAGTATACTTTCCGCGTTGCCTGCCCCCCCCCCCCACCAAAACTCACAAGGCTGCTTGTACACAGCAGATTTTAGTCACCAGCTGTCCCTGTTGTTGCTGGGACCCCCTTGATCATTGTGGGGGGGGAGACAGATGTGAACAACCAGAACCAGTATACCTCATTACATTTTAAATATTATATTCTCAGTTATTGTCTTGTTAAAAAGGTTGTGCCAAGCCTTCTGATGTAGCATGATTATGCCATAAAATTACCCGCAAAAGGGTGACCCAACCAGTCGTAGAGAGCTGGACAGAAAAGCATCAGTTTGGTTGAGGGGCCCAAAGAACCAACATTGCTGCCCCCCCCAAAAAAAACACAAGGCTGTCACTGGATGCACTGAAATAAAATGGTCAGGGCTGCCATGTTGGCCAGGTGGTAGTGTGTTGTGCTCCCATAGAGGTGACCCACATTCAGACGTGAGCCCATGTCACCACAGTCGAGCTGCCCAATGGTCAAGAGTGCAGTCAAATGGTCCTTGTGGTGGACCAAGGAGGGATTCCTCAGTTTTATCCATGGGGGGAGGGACACTGCAGCTATGGCATTGCAGGACACCATGTGGCAGGTAGTTGGAGGGTGAAGGGGAAGAAATGTGGAGTACAGATTCCTGTGACTGTCCACATGATGGCTGCTGGTACTCTTGGTTGCTACCCCATGATAATTGTGTCACTATTGTTTGGGGCAGGGAGGTTGCCAGTCTGGCCCTGATAAGAAATTGACTGTGGTGGCAGGGTGGCACAAAACTTGATTTTTTTTTTCCCCCTTCCACTTGATGTTTATCCTTTCCATAGAGCTTTTTACCCCTAGGGTGGCTCATCAGCTCCTGTCCCCAGTGCCCCTCATCTGGATTGAGTCTCCCACGGCTTACCCTCCCCCCGTGGTGGGGTCAGGTGGAGGAGAGCCATCCCCCCCCCCCGAGAGTACATTCAAGATGCTCCAAGGTGTCTGCGTGGTGTTGCGAGCCAGGGTAGATGTGCAGAAAGACATATAGCACTCGGGTCCCTTTTCATTTTCTTCACAAGCCCCTGCCACAGTGTCACATCAGTATATGCATGTGGAGGTGCACACGTCCTGCAGATCTGAGGCCCCACCCATTGAGCTGCTTGCTAGCTGCACTACTACCAGGCTTCTACCCAGTGGCAGTCAGAGGCCAAGATGACTGGCCCTCTCGGGAGAGGAGAGCAATCCTTGGGATGCTCAGACCTCTCCTATGTCACTGACCCCTGGCAACATGTGCTCATTCCTAAACATGGGTTGTGAGTGTGGCAGGAAGTAAGGCGTTCAGTGCCTTAGCCCTCCATGCCACAGGGCTGGCTGCTTATCTTCTTTGGTGCTTGCTGGCATCTATCTAGACAGCCACCTAGACCAGTCACCAGCCATCCCTAGGACTTACCCATATTTTTCCCCCTTGACTTAACCCTCATGGGAGGGTTAGCAGGTCTTGCCCTTGCCTCTCCAATGCAGAATCTAGATGGCTGCCCAGTCAGTGGTGCCAGGCCTGTGGGGGGCCATCCTTCATCCTGCCTGGTGAGGGATTTTCTTCCTGTCTTCTACTAGGTCGTTGATGTGCAGCAACACAGATTATCTGTCAACATCCCACACCCTTATGGACCTCCCATCTGCCTTGACATCCAGCCTTTGCTAGGTGTCGGGCACAGTGCGAGAAGTGTGAGTCCACCTACGAGAGGAGGGTAGTCCCTTGTGTGTTCAACCCTCTCATTCCCGGCCAACCCACGGTGACTCAAGTTTGCTGCTGAACTATGGTCACTGGCGTAACAAGTGATACTGCTATGCTACCGGGCTGGCCCAAAACTTAAAAACTTATGTTTAAAAAAAATAAACAATATTGTATGCACATAAGTACACTACGTGGCTGAGGAGGGTTGGATATGGGAGCCTTAAAAGCTGCCCTGGTCTCTGGTTTTGCAGATGTTGTCTTCAGGGGTGTGTGTGTGTGTGTGTCTCTCTCTCTCAAAGAATGACTGATGATGTCACTGTGCTTCAGCATCACATCCCAGCGAGTGATTAGCAAGGACAGCAGACAGGCCTTAAGTACACTCTCCGTGTTTGGGGAAACTGTTGATCCGAAAATGAAAGGGAAAAAAGAAGAAAGGCTTTTCATCTCATTAAAACCACTGTATCTATTGGATTGTTTAGACAGGCTGACTGCCAGTGGCTGGGTAAGCTCAGCTCACTACCAGCTTTTAATGGACTTTAGAAGAGTTCTCAAAGGTTTATTTAAAATCCTCCTAGTTTGCCAGCAGTCTCTTTTAAACACACATATACACACACCTTTTTTTTAAATGTCAAATCAAAAGTTTGGAATCGTAGTAGGACTTGAGTTTGGCAGCCACCTCACATGCTAGCATCGAGCTGGTGTGAGCAGAGGCCAAGCGGTTTGTGGACTGTAAATCCCAGTGGAGGTTAACCTTCTCATTAGTGTCTCCCTCCGTGTAGACCTCAGAAATGGTAGAGTGGCTTACCACAATTGCGGGGTACAGGGTGTAGTGGGGTGGTTGCTGAGAATTGCATGACTTTATTTATGTCTGACAATATGAGCTGGAAAGGCAATTTATGTCTTCACATACGTTTCAAAGCACCAAGCCTTGAGCCCCTGATGCCATGCAGGGACGTCTTCCTGGCCACGGAGTACTGTCAACCAACTGGATAGCAGCTAAACACTTTGTAACTAACAACTACATGTTCAAGTCACTGATAAAATCCAACAGAATACATTTTAATAAAAGTAAATCTCATGAGCGTTCATGGGGGAAATCATCAGTCCCAGCTAGGAGGGTATCAGGTATTTCATTCTTTACAGTTATGACTGTGGTTAGAAACTTCAGTATCTCCTGGCGCAGTGGTAGTGCTACTGCTTGTGACACCAACGAGCCAGGTTTGGAAGTGAATTCAGGGAGTCAGAGGGCCGGCCGGGGGGGTGGGGGAGGATTGAGCATCCCATGGACTGCTCTTCTCCGGTGGGGAGGGTGGGGAAGCTGATGATGTTTGACTGACCCCTGGCAGAGGCTAGGGGTCCAACAGCTGGGGCTGGACTGACTTGGGAGATGTGTCAGATGTTCAGCATGTGCACCACTAAAATCACTGCACACCACGCCTCCCTGGGAAGAAAAACAAGAAAACCACGATCTGACTGCCATGTAATGGTGTCCGCCCCCACATCACAGACTCTGCGCCACTGACTGAGCACCCACTGTACCGCTCTAAGTCTTCATCAGAGAAGGGCCCCCTCTGTGGCCCCGCCCTGGGGATGGCAAGCCATAGTACTCGGGAGTTGAGGTAAGTCCCGTGGTGGATAATGGGGCTGAGCGCTGGAGATCGGATGGATGGGTCTGGCTGTAGCAAAAAGCATGCTATATATATAAAAAAAAAAATCTTCACTGTCTTACTCCAGGAGGTATGTTGTCAGGGCAGAGGCCCTCCAATTTGCATTGCACTTTCTTCTTGGGCTACAGACAACCCTGGGGCACTTAGAACTTTAACTGTTGCAGTGGGTTTCATACCCATATTACTTAAGAAGATCCAGCATGAGGTAAACCTAACTCAGACACCAGACTGAGGACTCAAAGCATCAGCAGTGAAATAAATCTGATTAAGGGGCATTCAACCGGGAGGCTACCCAGGGATTCTGTTCTTCTAACATCCCCTAGACTTGCTACCCACTTCATAGCTGACACGCAACAAAGGTTCACAGTAGCCAAATCTAGGTTCCTGTGTGTCTACCTCTCAGGAATTACACAGACAACATAGAAATATAGGCAATGATGGCAGAAAAAGACCACTGGTCCATTCAGTCTGCCCTCAAACCCTAACAAAGCCGGGACCTGTTGTCCATACAGGGCTCTAATCCACACTATCAATGCCCATGCTGCCCATCCTACTGTGGTCACCCTGAGCAACCACTAAGCCCTTCACTCTATCCCAGCTGTGTTTGAAATCAGCTGGCAGATAGTTCCGCGGCTCCACCACCCTTTCGGTATTAAAAAAAACTCTTGCTTCCCTCTTGAGTCTCTGCCCCATTTGTTTCTACTCTTGCCCTGTGTTCTTGATCCACTATTTATGCTAAATAGTTCCTTTCAATTTACTTTGTTCATTCCTTTCAGAAATTTGAAGTTTTCTGTCATATCTTCCCTCTCTTGTCTGGCCTTCAGTGAGCACTTGTTGAGTTCCTTGAACTGATCCTTGTATGAACTGCCCTGCTGGTCCTGAATCATTTTGGCCACCCTATGCTGCATTGTCTCCACCCTGTTCTTATCTTTCTTTAGATGAGGACCCCAGAACTGTGCAGAGTACTTTAGGTGGGGCCTCACCGGTGATCTGTAGAGAAGTAGTAATGCCTCCCTATACACCCCAGCATCCTTGCTTGCCTTACTGTAGGGCTTGTTACACTGGCTTGATTGTTTTAGGGAGTCACTTATGGTGACCCCTAGGTCTCTTTCCTCAAGGGTCATGCACAGCCGCCCCCCATCCAGTACTCAGTCTTTGGGTTCTGCTATGAGGCCCTGAAGCCTACGTAATCTTCACTTATTTCATGCTCCAGTCCCAGCTTATCCAAGACCCATGTGACTCACCACACAATTTAGAAAGGGTGAAAGAGGGGCACTTCTCACTGGGTGACTGCAGCTGCCACAAGTCCTGCCTCCTCACCCTCTAGTCAATGAAAAGTAAACACCTACACTCATCAAATAATTAAAAGGTATGCATACCATGCTGGCTTCATGGCACCGAGTGATAGGGGATCGCTCGGCATGCTGACGACCCGGGTTTGCACCCACATGTGGGATAACAGGAGCAGAGACCAGTGGGATGAGTTAGGAGTGTCCATCGGATGTTGTGCTCCTGGGGGGGAGGGAGCAAACTTGCATCACTTTATGAGTGGCTCCTGGTGGCCTGTAGTTGCAGCGCATTTTGTGGCATGGGTGACCACGTACCGCAAGTGCGTTTCCTCAGGCTGTCTACAGTATATAAGACCCTACCGGACCACTCTAACTACAACTAATTACCCAATAAATTAACCAATTAGTACATCTTCAACAAAATTAATACTGAACCTTGCACAATACAAAGAAGAAAAAACGGTTGGTACCAGCCTGCAAAAAAAGAATTGCCAGTATCTAAATGTGGACAGTCTCTCACCAAACAAGGAAACCCTCAATGAGCCACAAGGTGCTGTCTTCTACAATGCTTCATTCCAGCCCCCCACATTAGAGATGCCATGTCCACCGATGTAATCCACAACATGCTGCTGCTCACATGTGCTCCCCACCAACAGGCACTCCTATGAACGCCATGCTCAACTACCCAGTCCACACACCACCAGCAAACCACTGAACCCACTGCAGTACTGTACCACTCCTACAAAGAAGCCAGCAGAATAAGGCCATTTGGTGTATCTAGTCTGCTTGTAATGCACAATCCACACACCACCACCTAGGTAAAGGAAGGCGTGTCCCCAGGCATGCCCCCTTTTATAGGGAACCACTACACTACGGAAACCCAAACAGGACAAAACAAGAAGGCAAACCGAAATCCTGCTACACTACAGAAAACACCTGCCAGAAAAAAGGAGAAAGTGCTCTAAAGAGCAAAATGACCATAGTCGCCTACTGTTCTTAGACTGCTGGTAGTCAGTAGCCCACTGCTGGCACCAGTACCAGACCCCCACCCTCCCCCAAGTATATCCAGTGGTTGTGAGCCCATCTCAGTTGCAGGAACCCCCAGCCCCGCCACCAGTGTCCCACCCCATCCAAGACATTCTTGCCTACCTTCTAGCACCGATGTCACTGTGAATGTGCCCAGAATTACACATCCTTCATCATGATTCCTCAATGCCTTCTTTAGTGTCCCATGTCACGATTCCTCAGTGTTTCTCAACACATCCCACTTCCTGCAGGTAAGAAAACAAACAAGCATTTGTCAATGCCAAGAGTTCGCTGTTGATATTGCTCTTGTACATGCCTGTTTGTTGATATTTTTGCTCCAAATTTTCAACATGGGCTTTTTAGGACATCACTTCATGAACAGTGCCAGTATCATTTTGTTACTCAATCCCAAAAGGTGATTTCGCACAGTGTGTGTGCCAGTCGGCGCCGCAGGTGCAAAAACACATTTTGGGTAGGATGTGAAAAATGACAGCTGTACTGTTCATGATGAGGTGTGAAGAAATGGCAATGTTGAAAATCTGAAGTGAAAATGTAAAAAAAGTGGCAAAGTTACAAGTGTGTGTAGAAACTGCGCAATGCACGCTCGTAACGCAGTAGTTTTTTAGAATGTTTTCACCAAATTTTCAACATGGCCTTTGTGGGACCTCCCCTCATGAACAGTGTCCCTGGAATGTTGTTAATCTGTCCTGAAAGTTTATTTCGCACAGCAACCGTGCCATTCTGTGCCACAGGTGCAAAAACACATTTTGGGAAGCGTACAAAAAATGACAACTGTACATAAGGGGATGTGAAAAAATTGCAATGTTGGAACTATGAGGTGAAAATCTTAAACATTGATGACGTAACGAGCGTGCGTAGAAACTGCCCAATGGCCACTCGTGACACAGTAATTTTGAGGATTTTTTTCACCAAATTTGCAACAAAGGCATTTGTGATCCCACCTCATGAACACTGGCACTGTTATTTCATCAATTGGTCCCGAAAGGTGATTCCGTGCAGTGACCATGAAATCACCTTTCTTGACTGAGAAACGAAATGACAGTGAATGTGTTCATGAGGTGGGGGTCCCAAGAATGCCATGTTGAAAATTTGTGACCAAAACTCCCAAAAATGACTGAGATATCAACCTAAATTGAAAACCCTCCATTCACTGCCATTATATGACTTAGCGTCATTTCTTCAGTTTGTGGTTGGCTTTTGAAGAGTGCAGACATGTTCCTGGTCCACTGGAGATCGCTGCTCCCGACCTCCACAGGTAAGTATGGGTGAGAGGGGGATGCAGGGAGCTGGGATGTGCAGAGGGAGGGTGCAGGTTGGGGAAGGGGGCTGGCGGCAACCACGAGGAACTGTATTCTGTCTTTTCAGGTTTAAAAGAAAAATCAAAAGACTTTGTGGGTCTGTTTTCTTTTTTTACAGGGACACTATGGATGTTGGCACACTGGGGTGGGCTCCCAGTGTGCCAGAGTACTCGGAGATGCAAGGGGGACTAATACCGACCTGGGGAATGGGCACCCCGCAGTTGGAGTTTATGTGGGGGGGGCATATCCGACACCAGGAGTGGGCATCTCAGTGTTGGAAAACACCACAGCAGGGCTTTGGCATACTGGGGTGGGCTTCCAGTGTGCCACATTAAAGGATAAGGGGTTTTGGGCTGCAGGCCACATGGAGATTGAGCACCCCGATGTTGGCAGGCGGGGGGGAAGGGGGTCTGCCAGCGCAACAGGGCGTGGAGGAGGCAGGTGAGGAAAGTGCCTCCAACCAGCCTGCGCAATTGGATCACGCACACAGTACTCCTAACCCATACGGAGCTTAGGCTGTGGTCTGCTCCGTATGGCTGGGAGAATTCTTCGTCACCACGCAAACAGCTGTTTGCACTGTGGTGCCAGCTGGCTCCTGATTGGTGCAGCTTTTTCTTTTCATGTGCAGACCACTGAAGACAAAACAGCATCAGGACCAGCCTGACCGAGGATTGGTGTGATGCTGTCGAGCCCCATGCAGAGCACTCTGCATTGGACAGACAGTGTCACACCCCTCAAAGCCTACTCTCCTAAGGAGTTCAACGCGCATGCGCAAACTCAAAAAGGGCGAATCCAAGTCCAAGACGTTCTTTTTTCAAAAATGGACTTGGGGACATTTTGAAAAAATGCCAATTGGGTGCTGTGGGGGTAACAAGAAATGCATCCTTTAAATCTGGTATAAAGTGTATAACAAAACAGGTTATGGTGTTCACAAAATTACCTCACTCGAAAAACCAAAGTCCTATGAAATGCATACTGCAAACGTTACAAGGACTATCTGACTTAGTTTTATCTGGTCTTTTTTTGTCTAATACTTTTAGCTTTGTAACCCCGCCCTCCACAAATGGGGGTTCCCATAAAAGTCTTCCTTGAGCCTAAATACTCAGTGCCAAGCTGGTGTCCTGCATTTTAGCAGTTTAAATGTATTGCCAGAGAGTGCCTGTATAGCCTCTGTGTACTGTCTCTTTAAGAGCTGCCTGGATTGCAGTCATAATTAATCTGGGAGGGGGCTGAGTCTTTCTATGCTCGAGTCCCACCCGGGCTGCCAAATAATCACTCTGTTCTGCCATTGCTATTAGCGCAGAGGGAGCTCTGTTAGAAAATGTACTTGTTTGCTAATCATGTATTAGAATAGTAATAATATTGCAGTTTGTCTAACCTGCCTTCCTTGCAGCATGGACATTTCTGTTTATCTCCACCATCTTGGTCTTGGACTGCTGAAATAGGCCAATTAGTACCTTTGAGGACTCTAAAATAGAGCCTGTCCCCTAGGGCTTTGTGGGAGCAAAATTCTGTAGGAATTGTAGTTTTGGGCTTTTGGCACCTAAATGAACCTGGAGGGGGAGCTCTTGTTGTGACTGACAGAGGAATCAGCCAACCAAACATTTTGGATCCAGGGGAAAGTCCTAGACTGCTTGCAGTTTCAGTTCAGGTCTGAATTGGGAAGTAAAAGAGGTACAGGCTTGAGTGATTCAAGCAGCAGCCCCTGCGTAATTCGCGCGGGAGAACTGTGAAAAGGATGAGTTTTGGCCTGCCTGTCTGTCTACTGTCCCTGAGAGGGACAATAGAGTTTATTTGGACTGAAATCTGAATTGTGAGAACGATTTCAGCCACTGGACTGTGACCAGGCTTTAACCTGAAAAATCCGAAGATTTGCTGAATGTGATCGGCCTGTCAGGATTTCCAGCCACCTCTGAACTCCCGGTTTGTGAAAAGACTCTGTAATTCCGACTGGATAGCAATCTGCCTGGGATAGTGGAATTTCTTACATGTAAATGTGCTGGGTGCTGTTAGTGGGTCGTGATTTGGTTCTCTACTGTGTGAACTGTGTTCTGCTCGCTGGAGGCTGCATCCAGCTCCAACGGACTGAATTCGTATTCATCTCTCTTCTGCCTGGGCTTGCCACACTGGCCCAGCCAAAATACCCGCTGCACAGAGAAAGCCGTCGATGAGAGACCTGCCTGGGAATCAGCCCCCTGCTCAATACTTTGAACAGGAACGACGCCTTGGTGATTCGTGTGGGCCCTGCTTCTCCTGGCACTCCAGCTCAACAACCTGCAGTCTCGATTTTGTCCTGCCTGTGTCCTGCATCGGGTATCATGATCAGACATCAGGGTAGCTCCCTGCAACAACAGCTAAATCTAAAGTGTTGTCATCTGATTGCTTTGTTGTCTTTTCTGTCACGAACTGAGCCCTCTGGATTACAAAGTGTGTGTTGTGCATATTGCTTTTTTCCATCACAGGGCCCCAACCAGCTGCGACACCGACCTAGCCCGGGAAATGATTCTGGCTAGCCCACTTTCCTCCTACCTGGGTACTCGCTGTGTGTGACTGTGTAGGGACTCTGAAGTGCATGCATGACTGTTTGATTAATATAGCCTTTAAGCAAATCAACCTGATTACTCCCCTTCCTTGTTCAAGTCCCCTGAATAAATCAGATCTAACTATTTTTGCATTTAACCTGGCTGTGGTTCCAGTTTGTGCCAAAAGTACTGTACTGTTGCTATTTGCTGTGCATAACCTTGTTTTATAGGGGGTCTCCAGGGTTGAGCTAGAGGAACCAGCCCTGGTGGTAAGTGCAAACAGTGTGGGTAATTGCATAGTGATTAAGTCATTGTGAAAGTGATTATTGTATATTGTTCAGGCCACTAGAAGGGAAAGGGGGGGTTACAGTGTCCCAGAAGGCTGTGCTCAGGTTAGCTTGACTACTAACAACCCTGACCTCCAGGTGGAGGCACCCATTTCAGTACCCAGGCCCCTTAACCTGCAACTAGCCATGCAGGCAGGGGTAGTAACCCTTGGGATAGTGCCATCAAGGGGTTACACTTTTTTATTTTTTTAATTTTTTTAATCAAGTTTGAGATACGGAGTACATAGTATCCATCCTTACGAACACCCATTTGGCTAGTTTCACACTTGCTTGATGGATGTGCTGCTTTTCTTAGGGCCTGCAGAACCTTGAATAAAGCAAGCTACAGCTCTGGGACCATGTGTGACAGGTGTGCTGCTTCACGTAGGTCCCACGGGGCCTTATGTGATACAAGCTACAGGTCTGGGCTCCTACCTGACGGGACTTCTGCTTTGCATATGAACCCACAGAACCTAGCATGAAGCAAGCTACATGTCTGGTACAATGAGCTTTGTTATGCACCTGCTCAGTGGCTGGGACTTTTGGCAGTGAGTGGCAGCCTTTTATGGCCAGGAAGTTCTTGCTACCTGTGGCAGGAAATGGAGAATGTTCTCCTAGTATTACCCTTCCCTTACATCAGCACTGTCTTGTCACACACACTAAATGACACAGTACTGCTTGCATAGAAATTGCTGATATTTGGTTAAGACCAACCCTGCATCACATGAATATTCAAACCCCAAGAAATACCAAACCACAGAGTCGCTAAGGTTCCATGGAGACCTTTTTTTCTTCAGCATACATTTTTAACCCCTGCTTCTGCTGTCTAACCAGGCATATACCCTGTAAGTCAAGAATATACTGGCTGGGGGTGGCGCTGTGGAGCAGCAACATGGTGGCAGTATTCTGAAACTGCTCCACTCGTTGATAACTGCAAAACCATCGGGAATGATCCAACTTTCCACCAGTAATCCTCAGACTGATCTTAAAATTTGCCCAAACACATCTGGAGAGAGATGGGTCCAAAGAAAGATACTAAGCATACCTCCCAGAATCTTTATGTCTTTCTCTCAGCAGTGGGCACTTTGAAAAGCTCAGAGCCTACTGTTATGGCACCTGAATTACCATCAGCACAGATTTTAGCAATGTTAACAAAAATACAAGCCACAGGGGAGGAGACCAACACGAGGCTCGCCGCTGTTGAAGCGAAGTTAAGCAACACCAATCACAAGATACAAGAAAATTCAGTGGCAATTACAGAACTATCGACATTAAACACTAGGCAACTGGAGTGCAATGCAGTTTATGTGCGGCACCTTAATTTCCTTATGACTAAAATGGAATCCCTTGTGAATGCACAGAGACAGTCAAACATGCGGATTGTGTGCTTTCCACTTAGGTTCGCAGCAAAAATGGAAATCACGTCTGCTGTGCACAAGCTGATTTTCAAAGACTTACAGCTGCTACCCTCTGATTCAGCCGTGAATATTCTTAAAGTGTTTGCAATATACCTCGATGACCTCACTCCCATAGCGATTCAACACAGTGCCCACTTACAGCTATCGCAACCCTGTCATCATTGGAAGCTCGCACCTCCTTACTTCAGACTGCCTGAGCTAAGGGAGACATAGTGTGGGAGGGCAATCATCTGGCCTTTTTCCCAGACCTGGCAGCCAGAACACAAGCCAGGAAGAAGGAGCTACAAGCTACTAAAAAGGAACTTCTACAGAACGGGATCGAAGCTCAACTTGTATACCCTGCACGGCTGCAAATAAGACATAAATCTCAGACACGTGTAGTATCAAAAACAGAGTAAACGCACTCGGTTAGGGATGCTCAAGATATAAAGCACATACTACAAAAAGGAAAAATCCAGCACTCACCACCAAATATAACAAAGGATGCTGCTCTCTGAAGATATAATTTAAAGCCCAAATTTATTTAAAGTGCCACAATAACACAATGCCTTGACGCGTTTCGGATACAAATCCTTTATCAAAAGGCTAATGATCTTACAAGCAAGTCGCCTTATATATGCATCAATGAAGTGATGTAATAATAGTGCATCCATTTAAAATCCCATTACACAATTAAAATTTTTTTCTTTAATAAATACATCTCAATACACAGAAAAAATCCAGAAATTTAAATACACAAAACAATCACAGACTATTAAAATAGCAGTTTTAATTTCATCACTGTTTCGTTTCACTTCTGTATTAATCTCGATACAAACATACGATGGACAGATGCTGTAAAGACAAAACAACAATTTTAGAAAACCATTCACTTAATAATGATAATACTACCTGCAACCTTTAATTTAAATTCATCAAAAAAGTTTTTTATCATTCCGTTTTTTTATAACCATTAATTACTTATCATAGATGTCAACACGGATATTTATAACTTAATACTTCTATATTCCGGAGCAAGAATTCTATACAAGGTATTTTAAAGGATTATTTCACATACATATTTATAAATCACATCCAGTTATTAATACCCATTTATATATTTTATCTCAAATAAGGCATAACATCAAACACTCCAGTAAGACCAGGATATTTACATGCTTGTAGTGTGTAAATCCAATAACCTTCTCTTTTTTTAATTAAATTGTCAAAATTCCCACCTCTTGGATTAATACACACTTTATTAATAGCTTTAAGAGAAACAATGTGTTAGTGGGGTCGAAAAGTTATGCACATGAAAAGCCATTGCACATGTTAAATCTGCATTAGTAATTGCTCTGCGATTCTATTTTTAAACTTCCTTTTGGTTTTGCCAATATAGTAAACACCACAAGAGCATATTGCTGCATAAACCCCCCCCCATGCTATCACATGATAAGCTGACGAATGTCATATTCTCTATTATTATGCGGGTTAACAAAATTTTTACCCGCAGATCTATGCTTACAAAATGAGCATTTCTTACATGTAAAGCATCCTACACTTTTATTCGTTAGCCACGTATTTTTTGTCAAGTTAGATTTCTGAAAACTATGTACCAGGGTATCTTTTAGCGTGTTAGCCCTTCTATAGGTAATTCGTGGTACATTGCTGGATATATGTGTTAAACCTGGATCTCCTTTAAGTATATGCCATTTGTCCTTAAAAATCTTCTCAACATACGATGCATGGGCTGAAAAAGAAGTTACAATAGTAAACCTTTCGACTTTTTTATTTTCTACAGGATTCTTACTCTGTAGTAAATCCTCTCTATTCAGCTGACTAGCATTGCTACACGCACTTTCTATATTAACGCAATTATAGCCTCTTTCCAAAAATCTGTTTCATGTCCACAACTGCTTCTTGGAAACTCTGGTCACTACTACAGTTTCTACGTACTCTTAAAAACTGACCTTTAGGTATATTTCTTATGGTATGCCTCGGATGGCAACTAGATGCCTGCAAGATGGCATTTTTAGCATTCTCTTTTCTATATATGTCTTTACTTATATTACCTGTCATGTCTTTGTTGATTTTGATATCTAAAAAATTCACCGATGTTTGACCTGCTGTAAAAGAAAATTTTAGATGTGGATTAGTCAAATGTAAATATTCAATGAATTCATCCAATTCTATAAGATTTCCTCTCCAAATCATTAATACATCATCAATAAAACAACGCCATAATTCAATTTTATCATAGAATGGATTTACATCACAGTCTGTTACAAACTGCTGTTCCCACAAACCCACATATAAATTAGCAACACTAGGTGCAAATGTAGATCCCATTGCTACCTCCATCGTTTGGAGATAGATTTTATCTAAAAAGCAAAACACATTGAATTTCAAAATAAACTCAGACAGTTTCAACAGGGTTTCAGTATTTGGTTTAGCAGTACTTTCCCTTAGATTCAAAAAATGTACAATTGAATCCAAAGCTCCTTTTTGGGGCACATTCGTGTATAACGATTCAATGTCAAGTGTTACCAGATAATGTTCCTTGTTTCCTTTCAAATCATTCAGAACTGCCAAAATGTCAGCTGTATCTTTTATATACAATCTTAAATTATTCACAAAAGGTCTTAAATAATAATCCACATATTGACTTAATGGTTCTGTAAGTGAACCCATTCCACTAATAATAGGTCATCCAAGGGGACTGTTCATAGATTTATGAACTTTAGGTAAAGTATATAATGTTGCCTTCACAGGAAACTGGACCGTTAAAAATTCCTTTGTATTTTTATCAATGGAACCATCCAACATAGATTCTTCTAAAAATTTGTCTATTCTCCACTTAAAATCAGTAGTGGGATCCTTGTCAAGTTCTTCATAAAAACGAGTGTCTTTCAACTGTTTTTTTATACTCATAATATAGTCACTAGTATTCTGTACAACCACTGCACCACCTTTATTGGCAGGTTTAATTACTATACTAGAGTCATTTTGTAGTGACTGTAATGCTTCCTTTTCAAGTTTACTCAGGTTGTTAAACTTAAGCATAGGTAAATCTGAAAGCAGTTCTTTTAATTCTAGTTCACTTAGTTCTTTAAATGTAGAAATGGCTGGCGTTAATGAAGGATAGAATTTAGATTTACCTTTAAAGATTTGAGCATCAGGACACTCGCTTGTAAAAGCTGCAGCATTAGAAACAGAGTCCCCGCTTGCATATTCTTGATTCCCTTCTCTTATCTGTCTGTTAATCTCTTGTCTTTTATAGTAGGATTTGAAGCTCAAGTTCCGGCAAGCAATTTGTAAATCAATAAATGTTTGAAATCTATTAATTGGTACCGTTGGTGCGAAGGACAGACCTTTACTCAATAACAGGGTATCTGTCTCATTCAGTACTTTAGATGATAAATTAATCACTTTGTTATGTTGTATGTCATTAATTAGTAGTTGATCCCATGCCTCTGGTTCATTCACAATCAATGGGTCTAACTGAGTTAGTATTCTCTTTGATTCTGGTGTATAAGATCCTCATTGTAGTAATAGTGATTCCCTTGATTTCCTCGCACTTTCCTTCTTCCCCCCCTCCTCGTCTTCCTTCAACCCCACTAACACATTGTTTCTCTTTTAGAACTCTTGATAAAGTGGGTATTAATCCAAGAGGTTGGAATTTTGACAATTTAATTAAAAAAAGAGAAGGTTATTGGATTTACACACTACAAGCATGTAAATATCCTGGTCTTCATGGAGCGTTTGATGTTATGCCTTATTTGAGATAAAATATATAAATGGGTATTAATAACTGGATGTGATTTATAAATATGTATGTGAAATAATCCTTTAAAATGCCTTGTATAGAGTTCTTGCTCTGGAATATAGAAGTATTATGTTATTAACCACTGCCCTCCTCGAATTTACCTCCCATGTCCACACAGCCCTGGACCATGGCCATCTCACTGGTGCCATCTTCGTGGACCTATCTAAGGCCTTCGATACCGTTAACCATGCCCTCCTACTAAACACCCTAGCCTACACGGGGCTCTCCGATGATGCCCTAAACTGGTTCACCAGCTATCTCTCCGATAGAATGCAGTTAGTCAAGATAGGACCCATCCTGTCCCCCCGCCTCCCTATCCGCTCCGGTGTCCCCCAGGGCTCCATACTTGGCCCCCTCCTCTTCAGCCTATACCTCAACTCCCTCCCATCATCATGCACTGGAAATATGCTCCTATACGCAGATGATGCGGTCCTGTTCGCCTCTGACCCTACCCCCCTCAAACTTCACCAAACCCTCCAACACTCCTTCCGTGAGATTGAAGACTGGCTCACCGCCCAGCGTCTTACCATTAACTACAGTAAGACCAAAGTCATGATATTTGCCCACCCCCAGAACCCACTCAAGAACTTCTGCCACCAATTTATCACTACCAACCAGACCCCGCTAGAACTAGTTAGCCAGTTTAAATACCTAGGGATCACTTTAGACCCTGCCCTAAGCTTTCATCAACATATCCTACACCTCTCAACAGCCCTTAGCTCTAGGTTGGGTGTACTATACCGTTTCAAACACTGTCTTACACCTGAAGCCTTAAACTTACCATAAACTCCTCAATCCTCTCCCTACTAGACTATGGCATCCTAATCTATAGTGCTGCTCCACCCTCTACCCTAGACAGACTGCTCTCGTGCTTAACAAAGCCTGCCTCTTCCTTGGATATGATCATCTACCCACTCCTGCACCCTATACAGCAGCACAAACTGGCTAAACCTTGATAACTTGAATTAGGTAACCACACCTGCCTTATGACCAAAAGGCCTTACTTGGTCTTACCCTCCTACCCTTAACCAAATCATCCACTAAATACCTCCTGGCAAAACAACTCATAGCTCGAACAAACGGCTGCTATGGGTTCCCAACCCGGACCTCCCAATTCCAGCGTGCATTTCAGCTACAGAGCCCCCACCTGGTCAAATGCCCTCCCTAGTCACATAACAAATGAATCAAGGCTTGGTCCCTATAAATCCAAGCTGAGGACTCACCTTCAGGCCCCAACCAATGTGACTGCCCTTAACTCCAGAATGTCCTATCCTCCTTCCTAAAAAAAAAACCCTCTCCTATTCCCCCCTACCAACTAACCCCCATGAATCATCTATATGACTATCAGCCTTTACAGAGCCCTGTATCTTCTGGCTGTGATATTGAATACAAAGCAAAACTACTGTCAGTCAATCTATGTAACTACCTGTAACTCCTAATATGCTGTAATTTTTTTTGTATCCTGTATCGTCAAGTCCACTCCATGTGCCTGTATGTATGACGTGGAACCTTTGTAAACGAGTCCCTGACTCAAAGGTCTTTCTGAATATTACAATAAATAAATAAAAAATAAATAAATAAAATATATGTGTTGACATCTATGATAAGTAATTAATGGTTATAAATAACCGGAATGATAAAACTTTTTTGATGAATTTAAATTAAAAGTTGCAGGTAATATTATTATTATTAAGTGGTTTTCTAAAATTGTTGTTTTGTCTTTGCAGCAATTTTTGTCTTTGCAGCATCTGTCCATCATATGTTTGTATCGAGAGTACTACAGAAGTGAAACGAAACAGTGATGAAATGAAAACTGCTATTTTAATAGTCTGTGATTGTTTTGTGTATTTAAATTTCTGGATTTTTTCTGTGTATTGAGATGTATTTATTAAAGAAAAATGTTTTAATTGTATAATGAGATTTTAAATGGATGCACTATTATTACGTCACTTCATTGATGCATATATAAGGCGAATTGCTTGTAAGATCATTAGCCTTTTGTAAAGGATTTGTATCCAAAATGCATCAAGGCACTGTGTTATTGTGGCACTTTAAATAAATTTGGGCATTAAATTATATCTTCAGGGAGCAGCGTCCTTTGTTATATTTGGTGGTGAGTGCTGGATTTTTTCCTTTTGTACTAAGACACATGTCTTTATGATCCAGAGATGGCCACCGTGTTTGCAGTGAAGTTATTGGGGGACTTGAGCCCACCGGAGAACAACTTGGATGACGAAGGCTGTTAGACTCATTTCTTGCGGATATTTTTTATGTGGCTGTCTGGAAAGCTGAGACTGGTTAGCATCCTCAATGTTTTTTTATTTTTAGCCTCCTATTAGGGTTGATGCAGATCGTCTATAGATGATGCCTTAGCCCACAGCTGTGATCCCACTACAACTGGGATCAAATATAATCTGTGTTTTCTTAAGCCATGTTAGTGTTCTGTTTCAGTACTTAATTAGATTGTTCTTGCTAGTGAGATAGTTGACACCAAAGTGGGTGCCTACGTGCACCTTTCAGTCTGTGAATGTTGCAAATGTCCTGAATATTCTTGCTCACCCACAGGGCAGGTTGCCATGCCAAGCAACAAGATGTGGGTAGTTCAAAATAACTTAACAGGAACCAGAACATTGTGTTAGTGATCTGTTTCTTATCACTAGCACTTCAGCTCCCGCCCCCCCCCGACTCTAGTTCTGCGAAGGATCTGTTAGACTGGCTTTTTTTCTGAATATTGCTTTCCCTTTGCTTATAGATTTGTGGTGAGAGTGAAATAGGCCTACAGCCTAAACAGATCGGACTTTACTCCTATTTTTTTTAGTACTGGCAGCACCTTATTTTGAATGGACATATCAACCTGTTTATTACAATCCTCTGTATTAAATGAAACTCCTGTACATTCAAAAATGGAGGTCTGCATACCTCATTTCCTTTTGTTTTATGGAGTATGGTACCTACTGTAGATTTATAAACTCTACAAATAAAAAGTAAAAAAAAAATATATACTGGCTAAGCGTCATCCTATGGACGGTGGGATTTTTCTTTCCACTTTCACTCTCAGACTTTCTCCCTCCCTTTGCACTTAGCAAAATATCTATGCAGCAGGCATACAGCGTAACCCCTGTGGAAGGAGCAAGCTTCATAATCTACCCGCAGGGGTCACTACCATGCCAGAGCCCACCGCCAGCCCTCCCTGGGTGAGGTACACTGCCTACAGCCTGGCCTTCCCTCGATGCAGCAGTCTATCTAATCTATCTATCTATCTACTGTATCTATCTATCTATCTGTTTTTATCCTCTATAATCAGGGCCCCTAGTGGTCTACGACACTTGCCCTCATTGCTGCAGAGGGCTCCTGGGCTTCTGTGGCAACATTTTATGATTTCTGTGGCATGATTTATTCATTTCTGTGGTAGAATGTAGTCCTACAATTGGCTAAACTATGATGTGATGTCATTGATGACATCACATGCCAAGCATAGAAGAGGGGCTTCAGGATAAACAAGATGGGGAAGGAAGCCAGGCACTATGGAAAAAACATATATTTGAATGAAAATCCACCAAAAACAATGAATTATGTGGCAGTGTATATATTCTGCGGCATGATGTAAATTCTGCAGAAAATTCTGCAACCGCAGAATCACAGAATTTCAGGGGCCTTGTCCATAATCATCTACCCATCAGGCCACGGCTGGTGACCTCAGATCCCCAACAACCACTGCACAACTACAGTTGTGGTGCTGGGGACTGAGAGTGTTGACAGACATCATGCTGATGGCAACAGATCAGGGTTTTGTTTCTGTTTTTATGTCCCACTTTCGTAGTTCCCTAGTAATAATGCATAGAGTCTGCAGCAGCCCTTTGCCCACAAGACATGCTACAAGAACAGAACCAAGGTGTCTTCCTTCCCCGACCAGGAAATGTAGCTGTTGGCAACATCCCTGACCATGGGGCCATGTGGTAGTGAAAACCCAACAACCCTGACCATGGGGCCATGTGGTAGTGAAAACCCAACAACCCTGACCATGGGGCTGCATGATGGTGAAAACCCAACAGCCCTGACCATGGGGCCATGTGGTAGTGAAAACCCAACAGCCCTGACCATGGGGCCATGTGGTAGTGAAACCCAACAACCCTGACCATGGGGCCATGTGGTAGTGAAAACCCAACAACCCTGACCATGGGGCTGCATGATAGTGAAAACTGGGCTCATACCCAAACTCAAGTTATCTGTATGGTAACGACAATATACTACCACTAGCGAGTCAGGGTGGCCCTACCAGTTTTTGTTTTTTGTTATCAAGTTTTTTTTTCATCCTCTGACTCCTCTGACTGACCTGATGGCAACCCCAGTGCCATCACTGACATTCTTGTGGACTTACTAGATATCCACCATTTCTCAAGGGCCATGATAGTGGTGGTTGGCCTGCCATGTTTGTCATGCATGGGCCTGTGGGGGCTGCCAGCACAGTGATGAATCAACTCTTTTTCCTCCAGCTCCTGGTTTTCTCCCAGAGGGTGCTGGCATGCTACGACATGCAGGCATGCCTGTGACACATGCGTACTTGCTTGGTATCCTACGACTGCCTTTCTCCTATGTGCTGCTGCTTTTCTACCACCTGTCTTCCACCTGGTGGCAGTCAAGTAGTGGGATGCAGCCTTGGGATGCTCGATCCTCCCTCCCGTTTGCCCCTTCAGGGTCACCGGTGTAGCCAGCAGTAGGGTTGCAGCTGTGGTACCAGGCTGTCTGCCTCTGTTAGGTCCCTCAGAGGGCTGTCTGATGGTCCAGTGGGTAGAGCTCTGTGCTTCTGCCTCAGCAATCCAGATTTGGGAGCAGATGCAGGAGCTGGGATGGGCTGGCCAGAGGCCTGGAAAGGTGTTGGCATGTGGCAATGCTCTCAGTTGTGGGAGGGATAGTGTAGAGATGTGGAGGCTGTTCAGAGGAGGGCAACCAAAATGGTATAGGGTCTGCACCAGAAGACATACGAGGAGAGACTAAAGCAGCTTAATATGTATACCCTTGAGGAAAGGAGGGAGAGGGGGGACATGATAGAAACTTTCAAGTATCTCAAGGGAATTAACAAAGTTCAAGAGGGTAGTATCTTTCAGAAAAAGAGATGTGCAAGAATAAGGGGGCACAATTTGAAGATAGAGGGGGGACTGCTCAGAGGTAATGTTAGAAAGTATTGTTTCAAAGAGAGGGTTTTGGATGCATGGAACACCCTTCCTGAGGAGGTTGTGGAGTCAGGAACAGTGGGAGAATTCAAGAATACATGGGACAGATATAAGGCAATTCTAGTGGGGAGGTAGGAGGAAATAAGCTGTTGATTAACTAGAATCTGGAGCTTATCCATCAGGTAGGGAAATGGGAGGACTGGGTGGGCCAAGCGGTCCTTATCTGCCATCCAAAAAAAATAATTCTATGAGATTAGCTGCTGTGGTGACTCCTGCGGTGGACCATGGTGTCTGCTCCTCTGCAAAGGCATGTCAGCAGCATGTGAGATCAGCAGTGAGCCTGTACCTAATGTCAGGGAGGTGGGTGGGGCAGAAAAAGAAACTGGCGTATGAAGCCTTGTCCATTCCCTGGTCTATGCTGCCATGGCAAATCTAGATTTGTGCACCGGGTTAGGGGGAAGGACAAGCCTCCCCCTCCTGGCCCTGCCACAGGGGACAATCTGTGGGGTACTTATGCCAGTAAGTCCTGCAGAGGTATATGCTGACCAGGGGTGGCTGGGGCTGACAGCAGGCCTGTTCCAACTGTGAGAAAACTTTGTGGATAAACCAAAAACAAACAAAAAAAAAAACTGAGACAAGCCAGATCCAACCTTTCAAGTCGCACTGACTCTTCTTCAGGGAGCTCTATCAACTCCTCCCATCTAGATCCTCAGGGAATGATGTCAGAGCTGCAGTCCCTACTGGCTCATTTCAGTGAACTACCTCCCCCTACTGTAAGGAGACAGTTGCTATATATCCAAGACTGTGCTTTAAGTGCATGTAGTTGGGTAAGGACACTGACTGGTTGCACGGATATTGACACACAGCACGTGCATGTCTGTCTCAGCCAACATCCCTAGGGGAGGGAAGAAAAGAGAAAATACCCTTGGCCATCGCATCATGACAGCTCTCTGTGGCTCACAGACCCTGCACCCACTGAGCTGGGTGCAATCTTCTGGCAATGACCTGCCTGATACTGAAGGACCTGCCCCAGTTCGAAGGTCTCTATTGTGGTGAAGGGATGTTACAAGGAGCACCAGGAAAAAGTTAAGTCCCAGGAAAAGGTGGGGTGACAGGGTTAGAGCAGGACAGGGGCCTGAAAGCTGGCTAAGAGATCTGGACTGCAAAAATAGAAAATAAGAAAAAAAAAAAAACTAAAGGGTTTAGGTCTTGCTATCCACGAGGAAGAATTATTGTGTTCTCTTCTGTGGATGAGTCAGGTTTCTAGTGCTGCAGTGTTGTAATCGTGGAAATCATTGATGACTGTTCTTCCTTTTCAGAAGGAAGCAGGAGGAAGATTACTCTGTCTGGGGGGGGGGGGAGTATCCATTGCGTAATCATGGTTATGTTACTGGTTGTTCATGGCTTCAGGTTTGCTTTATTACAGTTTGTGCAGTCAGACCTCAGGTGATGACAGTAGAGGGGGTATCACACAATGTATTCTGTATTTTTGCACCTGACTCTCCTCCAGTTCTACCTGAGATCTCCAGTAGTAGACAGTTATTAGCAAGCTCCATATAGGGACTTGGAAAGTCCAAAGTTTCCTCCTCCCCGACTCAACACTAGAAACTTGTTAATTCACTTAAAACAGGTAATATTCAGTTTGCTCTCCTCTCCTGCAGGAAAGCCACCTAACACAGGAGGAACATCAGGAACCTGTCTATGAATGGGTTGAATAGTTTCACTCTGCTTTCTCTAATTTTCACAAAAGGGGAGTTGCAATCCCTTCCCCTGAATGCGAAGAGTAAATGGTGAATGATACCAAGGAGGGCAGATACGTTTTTATTCAAGGTACTATGTATGAAGGGCTGATCACCGTCAGCAACCTTTTTGCTCTGCAATGCACAACCCTCACTACTTTGCTGATATTCTGGCAATATTGCATAGAGAATACTCCATGAAATGGATTCTGGGTGGCAATTTCAGTCTGTGTACTTGAATAAAATTTGGACAGGCCTGGGAAGACAGAACAGGTTCCACCTGCCCTGTGGTCAGTGGAATGGAGAAAAGACCTCGACGAGCATAGTAGTAGTCTTTGCAAGGCAAGCTTATTTATAAGGCACCCTCCCTCAGAGGCTCAGAGCACTGTACAGGTATTGAGAGGTTAATAAAACCAACACACATACGAATAAATAATCAACATAAAATAAAAAATTAAATATGACATGGTCTTGTGCATACTTTTCAGCAGTTGCGTCCTGGTGCCTGGGAATGTACTTTTTTCCTAATCCTCATAAAACATTGTCCCTCATTGATTGTTTGTGGAGGAAAGCTGGCTTCCTCAGGTATAATACTAGGCTTACCTGGTTTCATACTAGGTGCTATGAGAAGCAAGAAAGCAAATTTGCACATGATTGCTTCTGTTCTAATAAATATAACGTAAGTTATATCCAGAAAGGATTAATTTGTCCAGTCATCTTTTAAATACTCCCTTTGACTCACTCACCACCACTTTGAGTGGTACGTTGTTCCATGAGTGAACAATTCTACATGTAAAGAAGTATTTTTGGTTTAAACGTTTAAAGTTCCTTCCCATAATTTGTAATGGATGGCCTCTGTTTATTCGTATATCATTTTTAAATTTGATACCTAGTTCGCTAAGTAAGTATGGATCATTGATCACCTCATAATAGATCCCCTCTGAGTCTTCTTATTTCCAAAGATAACAGGTTTAGAATATTCATCCTTTGCTCATAGGTTTTGTCTTTTAAATCAAGTATGTTTTTGGTGTATCTCCTCTGTACCTTCTCCAATGAATGACAGTCCTGCTTTTTATATGGGCACCACAACTGGGTGGCATACTCCAAATGAGGCCTCTCATACGTCCTATACAAGGGCATTAATACCTCCGATTTCTTAGAGTTATTGCTTTGCTTGATTGCCCATATTACTTTGTTAGTTTTTTCAATTGCAGAGTTAAGATGCCTTCAACACAGTGAACCATAATCTCCTGCTAGCCCAACTGCACGAGACCTCCGTGTCCACCACCTCCCTGAGTTGGTTCCGAAGCTACCTCACTGACCAGGTACAAGTCAAAATTGGCAATATACTCTGTGATAAACTTAATGTAAACACAGGTGTCCCCCAAGGGTCTATACTAGGCCCATTGCTCTTCAGCCTCTTTTTAAACAATCTCCCAAAAGTGTACCATGACAAAATCTTATTGTATGCGGATGATGCTGTTATTTTTTCCAGTGTCTCTGATCCCATCTCCCTTGAGCAAGGTCTTCAGTGCAATTTCAGCCTGGTCGAACACTGGTTCACCAATGCACGGTTACTACTCAATTATAAAAAAACCAAAACTATGCTTTTCTCCTCCCCCCCACAGCAAAGCTAAATCAGCCCACCTAACCATCCGAAACAATAAAAATGAAACCCTTGAAATGGTACACACTTTCAAATACTTAGGGATCATACGGGATAGCACCTTATCGTTCACACAGCATATTGACTATGTCACAAAGACGGTATGCAATATAATTAGACAATTATATAAACACAGACCTTGCCTCACTCCCGATGCACTTAAACTAGCAGTGGCCAGTTCAGTGCTCTCTGTAATAGATTATGGCCTCATAGTCTACAGCACTGCCTCAGATTCTACCCTGAAAAGAGTTGCTACTGCCTTAAATAAGTCCTGCTGACTAGTTCTGGGAGCCCCACTACTAACACACACGAGTGACCTATACTCGCATACAGGATGGTTGAACCTTGACAATCGTATCATATACCAAGCCGGTCTCCTGTCCAAGAAAGCCACACTTGGTATTACTCCACCAAGTGTCCACTCTATGCTGCATCAGATAGCCCCCTTCTAGACTGACCAGAGGGTCACTCAACACCCAATACAAAATCCCCTACCACCGTACGACCCAAGGGCAATGCTCTTTTATGTACCATGCGCCTAAGTGGCTAAACTCACTAACTGTTGACCTTCTATCCAAACCCACACTTGGACCATTGAAGAAAAACTCCATTCACACTTATCGAGCTGTATGATATGCTCTTGTCCCTAGAATTTTCTAGTCCCTGGCCTCTGGTACATAACCTTTATTACCTTCACCTTGGCTCTTCTTATTTTTGCATACCTCCCCCTACCCCTACCCTACCACTGGTTCCCTACCTTAACCTTTCCCCCTATGATAAAGGGCTGCCTGGCACACTGAGCTCCCGGCACAGAATCCCGCCCCTCCCCTTCCCTACTCCTCATGTTCTACCTAATCCTTTTGCCTGGTACTATGCCTCCTCTTATAATAACCTTCCCAAGAATGACCCACCACTGCTCTAACTGATACTTAACTACCCGTTTGACTGTATCTTATTAAAGGGCCCTAATTACCTGTCTATCAGATTGTTGATGTTATGAGTTATGATTTACCTACTGTATGTTGTTACCTACTGTATGTTGTTAACTACTTGCCTTCATAATCCTTAATCCAATTCTTAATGTATTTTCTCCCTCCTGACGTGGAACCTTTGTAAATGAGCTGTAGTTCAAAGGTTGTAATCTGAGATTTTAATAAAAAAAAATGTGTACAAGTGAAATCCTTGGATATATAGATGCCCAAGTCCTTTTCACTGTCTGTTGTGTTCAGTTCAGTTCAGTTCCATTCAACATATAACTATGTCTCGGATTAGATTTGCCCAAATGCATAACTCTGCATTTGTCTGGATTCAATTTCATCCCCCACTTAGTAACCCATATGGAGATGATAACCAGTGGATGCTGGTTCTGTCACTGTTACAGACCATGCTGTGGTGATGGTGGTACTATGTGCCCCCTCTGCTGACCAACAGGGGAGGCTGCAGATATTTCCCTCCTACCCAGTGATATTTTGGGGACAGTTGTGATCTTCATTTGGTGACCAAGGGCCCATCTGGATCTGCATCCTCAAAATGCACCTCCTGGGGTGTGAGTAAGGTGTTTTAAAAGTGGGATGGTCACATACTATATAGTTTTACATAGTCCTCAAAAGAGAGAAAGACAAGCTGAATTGGAAGGGAAGTTAATGGAGCTGGAATGGAAATCTTATGCTGATCCATCCACCAAACATTATGGAGAAATCACAGCAGCTGGGAATCCTACTGTCACAAAATAATGCATAAATGTCCATATTTTATACAGAACTGTGGTTTTATAAAGGGGACATTTATTTATTTATTTTTCTAATCAGATACAACACCTTTGAGTCAGAGTACAAAGGTTCCTCATCATTACAGAAATATTTCACAAAAGACAAAGTTCAAACATTACATCAAGAAACATGTTACCTATGTGGTATAGAGCAGCACACATAACATGGTATTGTCATGGCACAATTAGACAAAGGTAGAAATTGAGGGGAGAGAGGTTAAGGGTAAGGGGGAATAACAAGAAATAAACCCTGTGCTATCAAAGTCCACTGATGAAAGGTCACTGGAAATCAAATTTTATCTCCAGGATCAGAGGAGCTGAACTTTTCCAAAAAAGAAATGTTTTTAACTCACTGTGTCCCTCATCTTTAGTTACTGCTCTGTCAATGACTGCAAGTGTGGAACAGAAGAAACCAGATTTTAAGCAGTGCATTCGGTGCAGACAGAAACTGTACACCACAGATGGCCATGCTACATGCATATACTGTCAAGGAGCCCAGCACGATGTGGAGAATTTCTTCTCTGCCAGGCAGTGCATCTGTTGGCAGTGAAGCGCAAGGCATGCTTCCTCCAAGACATGCCTCTGGAATGGAAGGCCTCAGCAGCTGTGGGTTCAGTGGCCAAGCTTCAGGCAATGGAGGAAGAGGTGGTAGCTGGGGCCTCTTCAGCCCTGACCTTGATCCCGGTGGGACTGGCTATGGTATAGATATCATCCCAGGAGCACCTGGACTGTAGAGAGCTCTTTGTGTTTGATGCAAGCTTTCAGTTAGAGTCTGCCCTATCAAAAGAAGCATAAGAAATGTCATCAATCATGGGAGGAGGAATGTTCCCGTTCCTCTCGTGAAGTGTTCAACTTTGGTTGCACTTGTTCTATTCTGGGAACTGGTCATCACTCCAGCAGGGTACCACTGAAAGAGTTGTTGACCGAGTCTATGCCTGTTTATGATACAGTCGAGTGGACCCTGAGTCAGAGGGGGATGAGGTCTTGTCCCTCTCTTGGATGCAGTTGCCTTCTCTGGTGAAGGAGCCAGGTAAGACCATGCACTTGGTTGGGCTTGCACCTGTACAGCCTCCACCAGTGGTCCCCACACTGATACGGACTCCACTTCCACTCATAGTAGTGCATGAAACTGGTGAGGGGGAGTTTAAGAAGAATGTCAGGAAGGACTTTTTTTTTTTACAGAAAAGAGTGGTGGAGGACTGGAACAAGCTTTCAGAGGAAGTAGTCAAGGCTGAAACAGTGGGAGGCTTCAAAAGTGGATAAGAGAGGCACATGAGAATAAGCTCCTCCCCACTGAATGGACTTCAAGTATGCACTCTCAACTGGAGGGCTGTCTGGATTCTTGGAGCACCCATCTGTGGAGGGCTTTGTGGCCAACACAGTCTTCCATAATGTGAAGGTGAAGAGTGAAATAGAGAAGCTTCCAGACAAGGAGTCCAAGAAACATATTGGAGTCCTGCAGGACAATTATGTGGCCTTGATTGCCCAGTTTGGTTATGAGGTGTGTGTCAAGTTTCCTAACATGATCCCTCTGCTACCAGAAGACAGCCAACCCGATGCCTAGGTGTTTTGGGACCTGGGACTCTCCCAGTTTAAGCATCAGTAGTAGATGGCTCTGGACTTGGCTGACAGCCCACTCAGTGGTATTGGCAGTGTCCTTGCACAGGATGGCCTGTCTGTGTGTATCTCCAGAGTCCCAGCACAAACTGGTGGACTTGCTTTTTTGGGCACTGACCTCTTCAATTCAGGGTTGGTAGATCATCTCACCCGGATCAAGAAGACCAATGTTACCTTAGACTTAGTGGCATCTTCCCAGCAGGCTAAGCAGCTATCAAAGTCCAAGCAATGGAGCTTCTTTTGGAATGCTTTTCATGGCTCAGGCTGTCACCAATAGCGGCAGCAGCCTCAACGGCAGTAAAGGCAGCAGTTCCAACACTACCATCTATTGAAGTCTAACAAGTCCAGAGGTCAGAGTCAGAAAAAGAGGGAGACAGTGGTGTATCAGGTACCAGTCTTCTTGAGCTGGCTCCAAGGGTAAAAAGTGATGAGCTGTGAGGGAGCCATTCACCCACCTGCACTGGTCCTGCTGTAGATTCATAGTTTCATAGTTTTGGTATCAAGTTCAGAAGACCAAAGTCCATGAATGAACTTGCCACCTTACCATGGTGGATCATAAAAATTTTTTATCACCCATAAAGATGTCTACATTTTTTTAAACTGACATACTTCCACTCTCAACCACAGATCTTGGCAGTACATTCCAAGCATTTACCACTCTCTGAGTAAACCACTGACTCCTTTTTACTGTATTATTTGTTTCTCCTATGAGCCTAAAATTATGTGACCGTGTATTCTTATGATGATATGTATTTTTATTTAGGCCAATAAACTCAAATAATTCTGGATTAGTATATGCCTTAAAAATCAAGCATAACTCTCCTCTTAGATGCCTGTAATCCATAGAATATAGTTATAAAAACTGAAGTCTATTGTGCTATTGTAATCCTTTTACCTCCCATATTTGTTTAGTAGCTTTCGTTTGTACTCTTTCTAGTCTGTCTTTTCCTTTCAGGGAATATGGAGCACTAAAGGGGAAACAGTATTTTATATGTGGGCATACCAGAGCTGCATGCAGGGGAAGAATAACTGCAGAATCCCTTCTTTTTATTGATCTAAGGATACAGTGTACAATTTGATTACATCTCCTGACAATTTTGTCAGTGTGAAAATCAAATTTCAAGTTATCAAATACTAAAATACCCAAGTCCTTTTCATCAGTACATACCTCCAGGTTAACATTGTTAATACTGTATTGATACTTTAAATTCTGTATTCCGAGGTGCATAACTTTACATTTTTGTTCATTAAAAACTAATTTATGCTCATGTGCCCAACAAGTCAAGTGGTGCAGACTGTCCTGAAAGTTTTTTGCTGTTTCATCCCACAGTGGTTTGCTGTAACATCAGGCAGGTGGGTCCTGGAAGTTCTGGGGTCTGGACTGTCTCTGGAATGCGAGAATCTTCCAAGTTGATCCTGAGTGACGTTGGAGTCTGTGCTGTCTGGGGACACCCTCGCCGGCAGTACTGCAGAGCAAGGTCACTCAGCTCATAGAGTACAGTGTTATCGGGGTCATCATCCCAGTTGTACTTGCACTGCAGGGGTTCAGGTCTTGTGATTTCATCATATTAAAATGAACAGGGGAGCAGGCACCCCATTCTTGACTGGCACATCCTGAACAAGTCTGTGTACAGAAAAAAATTCTGTATGGTCCCTCTCAATCAGATAATACTGTCTCTGGAGTCCAGAGAGCGGTTTTATTTGCTGGACCTTCAGGGCATGTATTTTCACATCCCCATCCATCCTTCCCATTGGCATTTCCTCCTTTTTTAGGTGAATGGAGTGTGCTCCACATGTGATCCATAGAAACATAGATTTTGGCAGCAGAAAATGACCTTTTGGCCCATCCAGTCTGCCCCTTGTCCCTGCACAATCACAAAAATGAAGGGGGGGAGAAAGAGTTGTATGTAGATCTTGAGGTCCCCGTGGTTTGACGGGGAGCTTAAGGCAATGAAGGTTCTAGGTTGGAGGTTAGAGTGCTGCTGGTGGAAGACAGGCCTGGAAGCAGACAAGCTGGTCCTGTGCGCTCACTATGTTGAGTACCAGGGGGCAATCAACCATAAGAAAGCAGAGTTCCTGTTCAGGGAGATTGCCGCTGGGAAGAACCAACCAACTGTGCTCTTTCAGACTGTAGCCAGGCTGTCAAATCCAGCCTGTCTCCAGCTAAAAAAAGCCTTTTCGAATACTTTATGTGAACAGTTTGCCCGGTTCTTCTCAAACAGAGTGTCTTCCATCAGGCAAAGGGTTCCTCCAGTGAGCCGAGTTTCAGCCAACAGTGATCGCCTTTGATGCCCAGAGAGCACTCCACTGAATTGGGGTGAGTTTAGACCAGTGGTGGTGGTGGCAAAGGTCATTAGGGTGACCTCTAGACTGAGGCACACATACTGTGAACTGGATCCAGTGCCGACACGGTTCTTGATGGGATGTGTTAACACTGTTGGCCTGGTGTTTGCCTTGACTGTCCTGTGCTGTCTCTCTGAGGGGGTCCTTCCCAATGCATTGAAGGAGGCATTGGTGAGACCCCTTCTGAAGAAAACATCTCTGGACCCTGACATCAAGGCAAATTATCGTCCTATCTGCAACCTTCCATTTCTGGGGAAGGTTGTTGAGAAGATTGTGGCACTGCAGCTTGAGGAACACCACAGGGCCTTTGACTTATACGAGCCTCTCCAGTCGGAGTTTCATGCGAAGCACAACACAGAAACCACATTAGTTCGGGTGCACATTGACCTTCTCAGGGCAAGAGATTGAGCAGAGGGGATAGTTCTCGTTCTTCTCGATCTCTCCTTAGCATTTGACACAGTGGACCATTGTGTGTTACTTGACCGGTGCAGGGAATTATGTGAACTTGCTGGCACTGTCATCTGCTGGTTTGAGTCTTTCCTCACAAACAGGAGGCAAAGGGTAGTGATAGGGATTTTCTCTTCCTCCTTCTTCTTCCCAAGCCTTCTGCCTTGTGGAGTTCCTCAGGGTTCAGTCTTGTCACCAATGTTGTTCGCCATGTATATGCTTCTCCTGGGAGGGCTCATTAGAAATTATGGCTTGGGTTTTCACTGCTACGCAGATGACACTCAGCTGTATCTTTCTTTTGCACCTGGGACATCCAATGCAGTGGACTTGCTAAACAACTGTCTCGCTGAAATCAACGACTGGATGGCATCCAGCTGGTTGCAACTGAACCCCGACAAGACAAAGGTACTGGTGTTGGAGTCGAACAGAGGGCATGACAGGATGGCCTCAGGTGCAGACACAGGATTAGTCTTGGGTTCTGTGCCTTTGAAGGCCTCCTCCAGGATGCGTAACCTGGGCATTATTTTGGACAATGGTCTGACGTTTGAGGACCAGGTGTCGGCAACTGTCCATGTCAGTTTTTACCATCTGAGAAATATCGCCAGGATTAAGCCCCTGATTCCGCTCCTGGCCCTCCATACCTTAGTGCATACCTTCATGTCGTCCAGGCTATATTACTGTAATGAGATCTACCTCAGGGTCTCGGGAGGTATCCTCCGCAGACTTCAGCTGGTGCAGAAGACAGCTGCTAGGCTGCTGATGGGGTAAAGTAAGTATTGCCACATCACCCCAGTGCTGTGCAAACTGCACTGGCTGCCAGTCAGGTGGAGGATCCTCTTCAAGGTGGGCTTGCTCACCTTTAAGGCCCTGCACAGTCTGGGCCCTAGCTACCTGGTGGACCTTCTTGCCCCTGCTGCATCAGCCTGCTCCCTTCATTCCTACTCAAGGGGCCTCCTTGCAATTCCCAGGACGAGGTTAAAAACAGCCGGTGACAGAGCTTTCAGCATCGCTGGCCCCGTCCTGTGGAATTCACTTCCTCCATCAATAAGGGAGGCCCCTTCGGTGGAGGATTTTAAGGTGCACCTCTTGGCCTTCCTGTTTAAACTGGTCTTCCCAAACCTAGTATTGTAAATATTGTTTATAAACTGACCTGTTACATTATTTCTGTGTTTAACTCATTGCTTCCACAGGAGCTCTCTGAAGTTGCACCACTTGTCTCCTGTATACTGTTAATAGTAAATCCTGGGCCTTTCTAAGCAAAATCAAGCTATAGCCAGCATGCCACAAAAAAATCCTAATAGCTCAAGAACCGTAAGTGCTAGACAAAAAGTATGAGCGGCAAAGTTATTCAGCACAAAATTACCTTTCCAGTGGTGGTATGCAAAGAATAATATGTAATTTTGATTTTTTTCTATGCTGGTTGAAACAGCAAAAACATTTTTTTTCACTGAAACAGGCAACATAAGCCATACACACCGTACCATAAACAAATACGAATAATTCCTACAGTATACATGATATACACAGAATATCAGTGGCAAAGTTGTTCAGCACAGAATTACCTTTCCAACGGTGCTATGCAGTCAAATATATATTATATTCTGTTACATTATATATTAAAATATATAAGTGACTTCTCCAGACGTTGTCAGGGCACACAGGAAGTCAGTAGCTGACTTCTGTAGGTGTCCTCAGGACACACCAGTGTATTTTACTGATGCCTAGAGGTGTCGGCTAGAAGACAATGAGTTAACCATTTGTTCTATGTAATTATATTTTAATTTTAGGAGTATGTTATTTATTGATATCTTGATGGTTGGTTTTATGTACAGTACCCAGAGCCTCTGGGATTGGGCTTCTTTTTAAATAAAATTTGCCTTGCCTTGCCTGGATCAGGTACAATCTGTGGTACTAGTGTAGGTAGGTAGGGAGGAATGGGCAGACTGGATGGGCCAAGCGGTCCTTATCTGCCATCAAATTCTCTGTTTCTGTGCCTATTTTCCCTGCATGTTCCATCACTACTGACCCTAATTGGTCATAGGTGTTGCTCCCTCCCCCATTGCTCTACCTAATATGCCCCTGTGCCTATCCCATGCACGCTTGAAGCTCCCCTGTTTTTGCCCCCACTACCTTGTCTGGCAGACTGTTTTAGTCATCCATCACCCTTTCCATGGAGAAGCATTTCAGCACATCTCTCCTAAACTTTCCCCCTTACCATCATTGTATGCCCCCATGTTCTAGTGCTTTCCTTTTTCTGAACTAGACCCTCTACATGCACCTTGTTCTCTCCTATGACGTACTTGGAGATTTAAGTCATTTCCCCTCCTGCTCTTCTCTCTTCAAGGGAGTACATGTTAAGGCCCTGTAGCCTTTCCTCTTACTGTTTCTTGTGCAACTGCCTCACCATTTTTGTTGCCGTCTTCTGTACTGCCTCCACCTTTTCAATTTTGCGGAAGTACGGCCTCCAGAACTGGACACAGTGCTCCAGGTGGGGCCTCACCAGGGAGTGATACAGCGGTAGCACCACCTCCCTTCTCCTGCTAGAAATCCCTCTCCCAATGTGCCCCAGCATCCTGCTGTCCTTTCCCACTGCTTTTTCCCACTGCCCAGTTACCTTGAGGTCATCAGATATGATGACCCCTAGGTCTCCTTCCTGCTTGGTGACTGTAAGCTCTGCTCCCTTCATCTTATACACAGCCCCTAGGTTCCACAGCTCTAAGTTCATAATCTTGCACTTTTTGGCATTGAAACCCAGCTGCCACCCCCTAGTCCATTCCTCTAGCTTCCTCAGATCCCTTTGCATTCTCACCAGCCCTTCCTGAGTAACAACCCTGTTGCAGATTTTTGTTGTTTTTAACTTTCTGTTTATGTCCCCTGCTCTCCAGCCCTTCACTGTTCCCTAGGGACCTCCAGACACCTCCTGATCATTTCCTGCCTCCCCCAGTCAAGGGCATCTACCTCCATGGAGCCTTGGCTCTGCCCTCCCTGCAAGGTCGGGGTGGGAGGATTACTCTTGAACTTTCATGTTTTGTTAGGTGGTGTATATGTGCTGGGGGAGGCAGGGGCCCAGATATACCAGGGCTGTCATTGTTGTGGAGGTGCTGGGGCCATGGACTTTTCCCCCTGTTCTGTTTGACCCTCTAGGATGTCCCATGCTATGATGTGAAGGCATGCCTGGGCACACTATATGCTTGTCCACACACTGATGTCCACAACATCCCTCCCTCCCTCCACAGTCCTTGTCCAGCTGCACTGCCACCTGTGGTAACCCAGGGGCAGTATCACAGCGGAGCATGGAGTCCTTCCTTCCCAGAAGAGGCAAGCATCCCTCACTATCCCAAGCTCTTCCACAATGTCACTTATGAAAACACTGAAGTGGACTGGTCCCAGCACTGAACTCTGTGGCACGCCACTAGTCACTCTCCTATCACTTGAGTGGCTACCATTTACCTACACCCTTTGCCTCCTATCCCTTAACCAGTTTGATACCTAGCTTGTCACTTTCTCCCCCACCCTCAGGCTGCTTATTTTCTTAACTAGCCTTCTATGTGGCACAGTGCTGAAAGTCTTACTGAAATCTAGACAGCCTGTGTCCACTGCTCTCCCTTGATCAACCTCCCTGGTAAACCAGTCAAAGAAATCTATTAGATTCATTTGACATGACCTCCGCCCAAGAAACCATGCTGACAGTGGTCCTTCAGTCCTTTTGCCTCCAGAAACTACACAAGCCTTTCTGCAGTAGTGTCTCTAGTAACTTCTCCACTACTGATGCGAGACTGACTGGCCTGTAGATCCCTGGTATGCAGCCTGCAAGCATACCTGCTGGTAGTGCAAATGGTTGAGAGGACAACCAGCTGGCAGATGCTTGCAGTCTAGTAGAATAGATGTTGCATGAATGGTCCTAGTGCCAGGATGTGGTTACATAGCTGTTCACCCAGTGATACACATCTCTGGTAGACCTGTTTGCCTCATGGGAGAACAGAAAACTGAGGCTGTTCTGTGTCCTCTTCCCTTACATGTAAACACTGATAAATGATGCCTTCTCATGGCCCTGGAACCTGGGCCTTCTGTATGTCTTCCCTCTGTTCCCCTTGATCCATAAAGGGGTTCTGTAGGCATGCAGGGACATAACGAACCTTATTCTGATTGCTTCAGACTGACCAAAGCAGTTCTGGTACCAGGATCTCCTAGCCTCAGCAGCAAACCTACTGACAAGATTGGGGGACTGTTAGGCATACAGACCTGCAGTCCCTGTACCTATCTGCCAGTTTCCTGAGTGGCTAGAGTTCTAGACTCTGGGCCTTTTGGAAGACATATTGCATGATCTTGAGGCATCCCTGAAGGAGTCAACTCATAAAACACACCTGTTTAAGTGGACGAGAATTTTGCAACAGTACAGGGCGGGAGGTTGATTCCCTCGCTCATCCTGTAGCGTGCGTCCTCAACTACCTCTGGTTCCTGTCTCAGTCAGGGTTACAGGCCACGTCCTTCAAGTTGCACCTGACCACCATCTCAGCATACTGGGTGTGGGCTGTTGTGCCAAGAGTGGCTCAGGGAAAGTGGAAGAGTGCATTTTCAGAGGCCTGGATCATCTTTCCCCTTTGGTGCAAAAGCTTCCACCATCATGAGACCAGCATGCAAAGATGACAGGAAAATCATTTGAGTCCATGGGCAAGTGTGAGGTGTCACGCCTGTTATGGAAAGCCTCATTTTTGGTCTCCATCACCTTGGCCAGATGGGTGACTGAGCTCCAGATGTTTTGTTGGAATTCCTTATGTGGTTTTCTGCAAGGACAATGATGTCCTTCACACCATAAGAAGTTCCTGCTTAGGGGGATTTTGGAGTTTCATTTTAACCAGGTGATCTGTCTCTCCATCTTATTCCCAAAGCTGCATGCTTCAGATACTGAGCGTATGTTTTATATCCTGGACATACGCCTGGCACACCTATATTACAGGGACTGCATGGCAGAGATTTGCAGTTTACTTCCTGTACTGAAGGTGCTGCAGGCAGACAGGCAGCTAAACAAACAATTGATGGATGGATACCCTCCTGCATCAATCTGTGCTACAGGTTGGCTGGGAAGGAGATGTACAAGAGATTTCTAGCAGACATACTGCTGCCTATGTTGCTGCTGCCAGGTATATCCCGACTGAGGAGATCTGCAGGGCTGCTACCTCTTCCAGTGTGCATACATTCATACTCCACTATAGTGTCAATGTGCACAGTTGTTACAATGCTTTGTTTGAGGCCTTAGTTCTCCAGTTTGTTTTTGTCTAATTTGGGGTGCACACCTTCCCCTCCTCCCGGAGGATTGCTAGGAGTCTGCCTAAGTGTTGATAGTGAACTAAATTTAGGTAGTTAGAAAAGAAGTTACTCACCTGTAACTGTAGTTCTGTTACTAGAATTCTGTTCACATCCACACAACCTGCCCGACCTCCCGTATCAAGGTTTGGTGGAATTCCTGCTTCCAGCGTGCAGATCTGATGTTAAGAAAAAAAAAGACTATTCAGACTCCAAGACAGTATATAAGCTGGCCCAGTGGTGCTGAGGGATGAGGCGCTGATCACCGCACCTCACACCACGCCGGTGACTGGTGTTCGGGAATGAGCATGGGTCGCCGGAGATTGGCAGGGGAGGAGAAGGATTGAGCATCTGAAGGACTGCTGTCCTTCTCCAGAGAGCGGGGTTCACGGCAGTTGATGCTTGGGTGCCCCCTGCCGGAGGCTGGGGACAACATGCTCCGCTGCACACTATGGGGTGGAGCTGGGGGCAGACATCTGGAGGGACCATGTGCGGATGTGCGCGTGTTCCCCTCCGGTGACATCATTGCACGTCCTCGGCTCCGAGGTGAAAAGGGGTTGGCGCCTGCATTGAGTAGCTTGATGGCTGTCTGCGAGTTTCACCGAGGTTGCTCGGCACATAGCTGGATCCATGTTCTGTAGGGAGTTGGGGGCCCCCTGCAGCCCTGCTGTGGAGGGTAAAACCACAAGAATAAGGTACTGGGTGGATTAGGGTACAGGTGGATGGCGGCTGGATTCTCTGAAGGATGCGAGGTTAGGGGAGCAGACCAGGTGGCCAAGAAAAAGGAGGTAAAAAAAACAAAATTTTTTTAAAAAGACAGTATATAAGACACTACAGACAGGTTCTGTGCAAAGTGTGAATTTCTTGCCACAAGCTCAGCTCCCTTATCTGAGATCTGGTGTTAAGCAGGGCGGAGCCAGAGGACAATGCCATGGGTGGTTGGAGGAGTCAAGCTTGATTAGTGTTCTGGTGACCGATCTGTGGCCAGCATATTGCCTAAATGTGGATATGAACTGAATACTAGTAGCAGAACTATGGTTACAGGTGAGTGCCCTATATTTGCCCAGCTCTGACATTCTTACAAGGGAAATGGGACAGATTGTTGGTCTTCCTGTGGACTGTACATGAGTGGAGGGTGTGCTGGGCTAAGCTAACACCTATGAAGCCTGTAGAGACACAGGAAGTAAACCAATGTAGCTGAAAAACTCCATATACCTGTCATCCTGAATAAGATACCTAATTTTAAAGCCACCGGAGTACTCCAGTGGCTTTAAAATGCGGTATCTTACTCATTTGTGAAGACAAATGGGGGGAGGGAAATCTATGGTTGATGACTACATTGGTTCAGGCTAAGATGCCTTTTCCGAAGGTGGATGCTGGAGACTGTAACTGTATAAGAGTTGGTATCTCACATGTATCGGCTCATATGGGTACAAGAGGTCTAGCTATATCTTGGGGGTAAAGCCCACCAGGATTACAGAGTGTTGATGTTTGAAATATGGACAGCATCAGAGGTAGCTGGAGCAGGAATTAAAACCATGGGGGTCCCTCTCTACATGACCCTGACACATGGCAATAAACCGCACAGACTGTCAAGAGGGCATCTGTTTTGTTAACTGACCTGTCTTGCTTTTAGCATATATGTAACCCCTAGGTGGCGCATCCCAAGGGCTACTACCCCTGTCTGCTTGGCTAGTAGTAGGTTAAGGGGCCTGAGTTCTGAAACAGGTGCCTTCACCCGGAGGTCAGGGTTGGTAGTGGTCAAGCTAACCAGGGCACAGCCCTCCGGGACACTGTAACCCCCCCTCTTTCCCCTCTAGTGGCTTGAACACTGTACAATAATCACTTTCACAATACCCCTGGTACACCACACAAGTACCCACACTGTTTGCACTTACCACCAGGGCTGGTTCCTCTGGCTCGACCCTGGGGACCCCCTGTAAAACAAGGTTATGCACAGCAAATAGCAACAGTACAGTACTTTGAGCACAAACTGGAACCACAGTCAGATTACATGCAGAAAAAGTTAGATCTGATTTATTCAGGGGACTTGAACAAGGAAGAGGCAAAATCAGGTTAATTAGCTTAAAGGTTATATCAATCAAGCAGTTATGCATGCACTTTGAGTCCCCCCACACAGTCACACCTCTGGGTACCCAGGTGGAGAAGAGATGGGCTAGCCAGGACCATTGCCCGGGGTTGCAGCTGGTTGGGGCCCTGTGATGGAAAACACAACATGCACAGTACACAATATTTGTAATCCAGAGCCAGAGGGCTCAGTTCGTAAAGGAAATGAAACAACAAGACAACTAGATGACACACTCAAATTAAGCTGTTGTTGCAGGGAGCTACCCTAGTATTTACTCACGATACCCAAGACTGGACACAGGCTGGACGAAAATCGACACTGCAGGTGGTTGATCTGGAATGCCAGGAGAAGCAGGGCCCACATGAGTCGCAGAGGCGTCGTTCCTGTTCAAGCGTGGAGCAGGGGGCTGATCCCCAGGCAGGTCTCTCGTCGATGGCTTCTCTGTGCAGTAGGTAGTCTGGCTGGGCCAGTCTGGCAAGGCCCAGACCGCATGGAGACAAATTCAGATGCAGTCCATTTTGGCTGGATACAGCTTCCAGCAAGCAGAACACATTTCACACAGTGGGGAACTAACTCACAACCCACTAGCAGCTCATAGCACATTTACATGTACGGGAATTCTACTGTACCAGGCAAAGCGCTCCCCGGTCACAATCGCAAAGTCTCTGCACACACCTGGAGCTTAGGGGTAGCTGGAACTCCTGACAGGCCGATCACATTCAACAAAATCATTGGTCTTCTTCAGGTTGAGCCTGGCCCACTTCAGTAGCTTACTTTAGTCACACAAACTTGGATTTAGTCCAAAATAATTCTCTTCTCTCCCTCTCAGGAGCAGCTGGCAGACATGCAAGCCAAAAACTCGGCCTTTTCACAGTTCTCCCATGCGAATCCACTCAGGATTGCTGCTCAAAATTATTTCAGCTCGTTCTTGTTCAGCTTCCAGCTTAGATCTAACTGAAAACTGCAAGCAGCCCGGGACTTCCCCAAGATCCAAAAGGATTGGTTGGTGGATTTGGCTGTCAGTCAAAGCAAGAGCTCCCCCTTCAGTTGCAAAAAAGGCGCAAAACGTTCAAAACAACAATTCCTACAGATTTTTACTTCAGACAGCTCCTGTAGTCCGGCTACATTTTAGGTCCCACCAGAACTGATTGGTCCAATTTGCAGTCCAGGACCAAGATAGTAGAGACAAATAAAACAGTCCTTGCTACAAAGAAAGCAGGTTAGACAAACTACATTATCATTATCACTCTAAATGATTTTCAGCAAATAGTTACATCTTTCAACAGAGTTCCCTCTCAGATTACTTATGCTGCAATAGGCAGCTCTTAAAGAGACAGTGCACAGAGGCTATACAGGCTTTGGTAATCACATTTAAACTGCTAAAATGCAGGACACCAGCCTGGCAGTGAGCATTTAGGCAAGCTCAAGGAAGACTTTGTGGGAACCCCCATTTGTAGGGGGGTTACACATATTCTGGTTTATTTTTTATTATGTGGTTGATTTCTTGTTTTTGAAAGCTCCTGTCTGGCTCAGCAGCAAAACAAATGATCTACTCCACAGAGCCTAAACAAAAGGCAATGGGGCAGTGGGATTAAGAAGGGTATGTTGAGTGGAGGTCTGTGTCTGCAAGCCTCTGGCCAGGAATAATGTGTAACAGTATGGAGTGAGAGTTTCTGCTTTGGGTTATTAACAATATCTTTAATAAAAATCAATTATTTAAAACAATATACAAGTGCATAGCATGAGCAGGCCTGTTCTGGAGCAAGGCAAAGTGTTTTCTTTTTGTGGCTGAGGTGGCTTGAGATTTGAAAGCTGGTATTTACATAATCACAGGCCCCTTTTCCCACAGGGAGTAAAAATTGCTAGTCTGTTCCCTCAAGTGGTCTTTTTGGCGTTTTCTTAATTACAAGTTGGGGACATTCACCTTTTTTATGTTGGGAACTCCCCAATTCCCAGCACAACCCTACCATTTCAGGCATTTCCTTGCCAAATTGTAGATGAGGAAAATGGATGTGGGCCAGCAAAATGTTCAGGTTACTAGTGGATGGTGGCCAACAAGTAGTAGAATAACCAGTAATGAAAATGAGCAGGAACATGAAAGAACTCAGTTCCTGTACATTTTTTGCAACAGGGACAGAGTTCCTGTACTTCTTCCTACTGATATTTGAAATGAAATTCTTACAGCAATAACATAATGGCAATTTCTGGACCTATGACATGAAATCAGTGGGTTTCATCACACAATTTGACTTGCAGAACAATTTAATTTGTTTTAGAAATACTTTGACATCTCTGATTGGGTGTAGCAGTATCTATATGGATGTGTCTGGATTGAAAGAAATATAGAAACATAGATGTTGAGAGCAGAAGAAGGTCCAATGACCCCTCAATTCCCAAGAGTTTTCCTTCAGAGCGAGGATCTTAATTCTGATTTTCATTTGTGCCAATGTTTGAGTTCCTGTACTTCTTGTTCACCACTTACACCATTGAGAAAAACTGACGTCTCTAGCCAATGGCTGGGGAGATGGAGTTGGGTACTGGTTAATGGTGACAGTCCATGTCTTTAAGGTGAGAGGCTACTGAGTGTGTGTGGGAGAAGGGTGGAATAGGTGAGTGACATGACAGGGCTAGGAAACTGCATGTGATATTTTTCCAACAGTGAAGAGACAAGAGGAGTTGGATCACATAGAAGATTGATTAATAAGCTGGGTAGGCTTGGGGTGGGTCAGACGTTGGTCAACTGGGTGGCAAACTGGTTGACGGGCAGAAAACAGAGAGTGGTGGTAAATGGTATACAGTCAGAAGAGATGCAAGTCACAAGTGGATTACCTCAGGGATCAGTCCTGGGGCCAGTCCTCTTCAATATCTTCTTCAGTGACATTGCAGATGGACTGGAGGGTAAGGTTTGTCTGTTTGCAGATGACACCAAGATCTGCAACAGAGTAGATGATCCAGATGGGGTGAGCAGAATGGAAAGAGATCTGGATAAACTGGCAAAATGGTTGGAAGAGTGGCAACTTGGGTTTAATGCAAAGAAGTGCAAGATCATGCACAAAAGGAAGAGAAACCCTGAAGCCACCTATAGATTGAGAGGGGAGTTGCTGGCAGTCACAAGGGAAGAAAGCGACTTGGGTGTCATCATCACCGATGACCTGAAATCATCCAAGCAGACCACTAAAGCAGTAGGTAAGGCTAGAGGGATGTTGGGGTGTATTAGCAGGGGTATCACAAGTCGGAAGAGGGAGGTAATAATCCCTCTTTACAAGACACTGGTTAGGCCCCATCTGGAATACTGCGTGCAGTACTGGAGGCCACACCTTCACAAGGACATTAACCAAATTGACGCAGTCCAGAGAAGGGCAACCAAAATGGTGAAGGGACTGCATCAGAAAACATATGAGGACAGATTAACTGAACTCAATATGTATACCCTAGAGCAGGGGTTCTCAAATGGTGAGGCCAGCCTCCCTTGGGAGGCCCCAACCTGTTCCAGGGGAGGCTCAAGCAAGTCTTGAAAAAGTATTATATATCACTTTTTAACTTTATAGATTTTGTGTGAAGGGATAAGGCAAACTGAAAGTGGATAATAGTAGGTGAATTTATGTATTTATTTACAAGTCTGTGACCAGGAAGGTACTATACACTGAGCCATGTCTTATATCAGGTGTACCGGGAAGGATAGTGAGAGAATACAGTTCAGAATGTAACTGAAAACACTCAAGCAATACAAAACAAATAAAAGTGCAAACAAATTAACAATAAGCTAACAATGTAAGGAACAATGATTAATTAGACTGGCAACAGAACTGTCCAAATACAAGAGTTAACCATACAGGTACTAGGAATAAGAGCAGGAGGGAGCAAAATGATCCCTGAGAAGTTGTTTAAGAGCAGGGGAGAGGGGAGGCAGAGGTCATCAGGAAGGTTATTCCAGTTAGAGGGCAAAGAAGAAAGCAATCTGAACCATGAAGGTATGGCAGTAAGGGTAACAATGGTTTGAGAGTCAAAATATTGGAGCAAGTAGGTTGTCCTGTTGGGGGGGGTACAATAAGCTTAACATGAGAGCCAGCTACGCAAAGAGGTTTCAATTTATTGCTGATGTACCTGTGAAAAGTAGGCTATTTTTCTATGGGGAGGCTCAAAATTATTTCAGTATTTTGGGGGAGGCTCAAGATCTTTTCCATGGCTTAGGGGAGGCTCAGTATGACAAAGTTTGAGAACTGTTGCCCTAGAGCAAAGGAAGGAGCAAGGTGATATGGTTGAAACATTCAAACACCTTAAGGGCATTAACAAGGTGAAAGAGTCTAACACGTTTCAATACAAGAAAACTAGCAGGACAAGAGGACACAGCATGAGATTAGAGGGAGGCCGATTAAGGGTAATGTGAGGAAGTTCTTTTTCACAGAAAGGGTGGTGGATGCATGGAACGGCCTACCTCAGAAAGTGGTGGATATGAATACAGTGCAGGGCTTCAAACAGGCATGGGATAGGCATAAGGGAGCAATACAGATGAGTATGAATAGATAGAACATTGACAGAGCAAAGGCCGATGGCACATTTATAAGGTAGAAAAAGAAATGGGCAGACTGGATGGGCCTTGCAGTCCTTATCTGCCGTCAACTTCTAGATGGGGATGACTGAAACTAGGCTTGAAGAAAAGAAACCATATGTCAGACTTTAAGGCAGAGTGTCACACCAGAGAGCCTTGACTGGGATTTATATCAGGGGTGGGGTGAAGTTTGCTCATGGGGCCAGCAGCAAGTAGACATAGAATGGAAGTGACTCCTGGTAAGAATTCTACTTTCTAAAAATGAAGAGGTGGGGGTCATCTTTGATGGGAAGCTGTCACAGCAAAGTGCAACCACAGTGGATATGGCAAGTTGAAAGCTTGGCTGCATTAGAAGGGGCATAACTGCCAGCCCACTGGCACAGCGGTAGCACTCTGCCTGCGACACCGATGATCCGGGTTTGGGAACGAGCCCGGGGAGTCAGAGAGCCACCGAAGAAACTGAGATCCAGGGACTGCTCACCTTCTATGGGGGAGGCAGAGGCTTGGTGTGATTGACCCCAGGCAGAGGCCTGGGGCACAGCAAGCACCTAGCCACAGTGTAGAGGGGGGACGTGATGGACGTCGGCGGTTATGCCCTGGCATCGAGGTGCATGTCACGTTCAGGGAAAACAGGAAATACCCCACTTCGGCTCCCTGGAGATGGGCCCTGGTGACTGGGGATTGGAGGAGAAGCTCTGCAGCGTGTCTGCCACCATTGGACGTAGGATGGAGGGGTCTGGGTCTCCCCCTTCACCCTGCTTGGGGGGAAATCTGAGGGCTGAAGAAAGGAGGACACATGAAGGGAGTGGAAAGCCCACCAACCTCCAGCACAGCCTAGACAGATGCCTTGGAGTCCCTGAGGGAAAGGAGCAGGAGTGGAGAGAAGGGGCATAAATAGTAAGTAAAAAAAAAAAAAAAAGAAGGGGCATAACCTGGGGCTGCCTGATGGCTCAAGTGGTAGCGCTACATGATTCCACACCAGCAACTCAGGTTCAGAAGTGGTCCCAGGTCCACATGGGGCAGGCAGCCAGGCTGGGGAGTGCTCCTGCTGGGAGCATGAGCCAGCCAGGGAAGGAGATGACTAGACCTGGTGCAGTACTGGCCCCTCACAGTGAGGTGGGGAGCGTGCTCCCTCACAAGGGCCACCAGAGGCTATGCTTTACAGCTAGGGTGGAGGGTGGTACCATGGAAAAAACCCATGGACATGGACATGGCCCACAGATGCCAAGAATGATGGCCCCTGACGTTCTTGGTCCTGCACTGTGTGGATCCCTGCTGACTTGACAATGGAGGGGAATTGCAATGGTATCTGAGACTAGCAGGGGGGCTCCATGGTGAGGAGTAGATGGCGGTCAGGGCCAAAAACTATATGGGCGGGGGGGAGAAGGGACATAACCTACTGTGAAAGTAATAGGATTTTTAACCCTTTATAGGGCAGCAGTAATACTGCACTTGGAGTACTGTGTGCAATTCTGGTCACCATGGTATAGAAAGGATATTATAGCAACAGAGTTGGTGCAGCAGAGCAACTGAAGCAAGAAGTGGCTGGCATCCACATGGAGAGTGTGTGTGTGTGTGTGTGTGTGTGTGTGTGTGTGTGTGTGTGTGTGTGCTGTCAGTTTCCAGCCTCTACTGTCAGTCACAACAATGGACTGTGGAGGAGAGATGTCCTGATTTCTCCCTTCTGCTACAAAAAATGGGCTATACACTAATAAACACAGTAGCACACACACGCAGACACATCAATACACACACTGACATGCTCACACAGACACAGTAATCAGTGACACACAGACACATTAACACAGACATGCTAATAAACTCAGTGACATGCATAGACACATTAATACACACACACACACACACACACACACACGAACACTCACATGCACGCATGCACAATACAAGATGATACCAACTGCTAAATAGAAAGGGCTACTGTATGTGGGCAAACAGTGGAAGCCCAGAACTGTGAATCGACATATCATGTGGCCTCTCTGGGCCAGTCTTCAGTCACAAAAGCATGGAATTTGTTGCCAGAAAAGGATCGCTTGGCCCATCCAGTCTGCCCAGTTTGTCCTTGCATATCTTGTTCTAGCAGACCCTACTGGTCATTGGCGACCTTCCCCCCTTTTTTTATTGACTACTATTCCCTAATGTCTATCCCATGCATGTCTGAAACCCCCCACAGTTTTTGCCCCTATTACCTCTGCTGGCAGGCTGTTCCAGGCATCCACCACCCTTTCAGTAAAGTAATATTTCCTAACATCCCTCCTAAATGTCCCCCCTTCCAGCTTTTTTGCATGCCCTCTTGTTCTGTCACACTTTTTCATTTGAAACAGGCCTCTTACCTGTACCCTGTTCACTCTGATGAGGTACTTGTAGGTCTTTATCATGTTCCCTCTCTCCTGCTTCTCCAGGGTGTACGTATTGAGATCCTTCAGTCTCTCCTCGTACGGTTTCTCATACAACCCATGTACCATTTTAGTTGCCCTCCTCTGTACTGCCTCTATCTTGTCCATGTCTTTTCTGAGATGCGGCCTCCAGAACTGTACACAGTATTCTGGGTGTGGTCTCACCACTGATTTATATAGTGGTAATATCACCTCCCTCCTGTTTGTGATACCCTGCCCTATGCACCCCAGCATTCCACTGGCACTGCCCACTGCCCTGCGACTTTGAGGTCCTCAGATATTATAACCTCAAGGTCCCTTTCCTTCTTAATGACTGACAGTACTCCCCCACCACCACAGTATACACAGCCCCTGGGTTTCTCAGCCCTAGGTGCATGATTTTGCACTTTTTGGCACTAAACCCCATTAACCACACCCTTGACCAGTCCTTCCCAGCTGTACAAGTGAATAGAGGAAGAATGCCACTCAAAATAAGATATTGCTTCTCAAGCTGCTCTGCGTTAAATCAATTGACAAAAGAAATTGAAATAAACAACATATTGATCTGACCTGAAGGATCAGAGGGTGCATATCTTGCATAGTCAGCTGTGGTCTCCAAGCTCTTCCCTTCACCTATTGACAGCACGCAATTGCAGAAATAAATAAAATAAAAATACAGTTTCTAAATGTGTAAGATTTGATGTCATGTTCTCTAGTGTCAGAGCTATATACTGGAAGCACTGTGTGTCCTGCCATCCCTTTTTAAAAATTGACATATTCAGAGACTAAGAAAACAGAGTGCTGCGCCAGCATGTGTGCTGCAAATAAAACAAAAAGGTACTATTATACTCATGCAGAAAATAGAATCGACATTTCAACCATACGTTTCCTTCAGGAATTGTTTATAAAAAAAAACATAGGGAGAAAAAGCAGAGTTAGTCTTATTTGCACAAGCAAGAACGACTGGCATCAGTGTCAGCTGCAAAAAGTGTTATACTTTGTTGTGTAAACAGACTGCAAATACAGAATACTAAAACAAGGCACACTCACAGTAGTTGTAGCAGCTGCAGATCGGGACACTACGCAACAAAACCCCTGACCAATTTCACCTGAGAGCTTCGTCAGTTTGTTCACACAGTAAAGTATAGCATTTTTTGCAGCCAACAGTGGTGCCAGTTGTTCTTGCTTGCACTGATTTTTTTATGTTCACCATGCACGCATGCGCTGTGAACATTTTGTTAGGAGAGTGACTTTTGAGGGGTGTGACACTGTCAATCCAATGCAGAGTGGTTTGCAAGGGGCTTGTCAGTGTCACACCAATTATCAGCTAGGCTGATCATGACAGTATTCTGGTTTGCTGTGCAGAAACTTTGTATATTTCAAATGAAAGAGATGACCTAATAATTTGTCAGCTCTTTCCATTGATCTACGCCACCCAGCAAGCACAGCTGATCTGTCATGATCAGCCTGCTGAGGAATTACACCCTGTAACAAAAAATAAAAAAGTCCATCGATGTCTGTTGCTTCCCCACCCTTATTGTCCTCCCACTCAGCACCCATCCCCACAAACATAACACTGACACTGGGGGTGCTCAATCCCCCAGTGTCTCCACCTTTCCTCCCTCTGTGTGATATCCCACACCCACCCTCCATTCCCTGTCCTGGAATGTTGAAGAAAACCCTCCTGCTGTCTCTTTCTGTGTGCTGTCCCACCTTCACCCCCACCCTCTGTTCCCCATCCTAGTATAAAGAAAAAAAAATTGGGAGGACATATGTAACATCGGGGAAATGTAACACTGGCACTAGAGGTGCCCAATCCCTCAGTGTTGCCACCTGAAATAAAGAAAACCGTCCCTTGTAGTTTTTTTTTTTGTTAAATAAAGCCTGTAAAACAGAAAGCCATCCATCGATGTCCCCACCCAACCCTCCCACTCAGCACCCACCACCCCACACACCCCAAGTGCTTACTTGCCCACTGGAGGTCTAAAACTGTAATCCTCTCTGGACTGCAGACATGTCTTCACTCTTCTTCAGCACTGGACCGCAAAATGAGGAAATCAGGTATGCTGTTCAATGTATTTCAATGGAGTTTTGAACTTGGTGGCATAACTTGGTCATTTTTTAATATTTTTTACCCACATTTTCAGCATGCCTTTTTTTGGGACCCCACCTCATGAAAAAAGGAAGTGAAATTAGACATATCTGTCCCAAAAGGTGATTTCACTGTCACTGCGTGAAATCACCTTTTGGGCTGGAGCTGAACATTTTTTCCCCCTAGTTCATGAGGCAGTGTCATAAGAAGGCTTTGTTGAAAATTTGGGGTGAAAATATTAAAAAAAAAATAAAGTTATGAGCCTACATTGAAATTTGTGAATGCAGGCTCATAACTGTAGTAATTTTCAATCTTCTGACCCCAAATTTTTAGCATAGCCGTTTCTTCACAGCACTTCATGAACATGACAGCTGTCATGTTTCAAATCCAGGCCAAAATGTGTTTTCACACCTGTGGCATGTAATCCCCTTTTGGGCAGGATTTGAAAATGTTCTCTGCCCTTGTTCATGAGGTGTGCTCATAAGAAGGCCATGTGGGGTCATAAGAAGACCATGTTGAAAAGTTGGGGTAAAACATGAGAAAACAGTAAGGTTATGAGCCTACACTGCAATTTTTCAATGCATGTTCATAACTGTGGTAAGTTTCAATATTTTGACCCCAATTTTTTAATATAGCAATTTGTTCACATCACCTCATGAATGTGACAGCTGTCATTTCTCAAATCCTACCCAAAATGTGTTTTAACACTTGTGGCACAAAATTATGTTTCAGCCATTGTTTTATAAATGCCACCTGTCATGTTCAGAAGGAGTGGTCATAAAAAGTTTATGTTGAAAATTTGGGGTAAAAATGTGAAAAAACAACTAAGATATGAGGAAACGAATTGTTCCAACATTTACTCATAACTTTATTTTTTGCAGATTTTGGCCCTTAATGTTCAGCATATCCCTTGTGTTACCCCACCCCCTGAACATGGCAGGTATAATTTTTCAAATCCCCTTCGAAACTTGTTTCCAGTCTCACAGCGAAATCACCTTTTGGATGGGATTTAAAACAAAATTATCCTGGTCTGGATCATAATGTCAAGTCATAAAAATGACTGTTGGACATTTGGGGCCAAAATGTGGGAGCCCACTTCAAAATAGATATTGCCACTCATCTGTCCTATCCTGGGTAATTACAATATAACAATGTGTCAAAGCAGGACACCACTGAAAACGAGATACTGCATCTCATCTGCTCTATCCTGGATAAATATACAGTAAAAATGTTTGCAAGCAAGACCCGGTACAACAGCAATACCAGTGGTGAACACTCGGCATTGACAGATGCTTGTTTTTGACTGAGCATGATGTTTTACTGTGGAGTGGTTTTGTGTTAGTCTTATTTGCGTAGTCTGTGGCATCAGCTGGGGCTCAAATTAGGAAGAAAGTTGATGACAGGATAAGAACTTTTTTTTATAGCTTGCCATTTGTATGTAGCATGGAAAAAGAAAACTGTAACTTCTAAATGTAAACAAAAAGAGGCCATGGCAGCAAAGCTCTGACCATTAAATGTACTGCTAGTGTCTGTGCCTGGGCCTTACATTGTGGCACAGTCCTACATGATACTTCATTATCCCTGTTCTGACTTTGCCAACTAATTAACACAGTTGAAGGGTTTCTTTTGGTCATACTCCAAGTTTCCCAGGAGGCACTGGATGCTGAAACTCTGGAAACCGGAGAAGACGTATGGGATGGCTCTTCCTGTAACCTCACCTGGTGACTACCAAGTGCTGGCCATGGTTATCCATCATCTTCACCCCTTAGTGAGGACTTTCTCCAGTTCAGGTCAGCCAGATAGGTCATGAAGTTCTGCCTTCTGCCTTTTGGATCTGGAATAATCACATCACACAGGGCTGTCAGACGTGCCCTCTACAAAGCTATATCTCTGCAGCAGTTCAGTTTCTGGAGTGGTAGGCCTTGGCTGGGCTCCTCTGGACTGCAGGACTTGCAGTCTCCCTTGCTTCCTCTCTCTCTCTCTCTCTCTCTTCTCTGTCTCTCCCTCACTCTTCCCCACTCACTCTCTCTTTCTTTCTCTTCCCACACTCACTCTCCCTTTCTCTCCCCTCTATCGTTCTTTCTCTCATTCTGATGAGGAACTCCTCATCCTGGCTGCAGCTTCTGAAGTCACTCAGTGCTGTCGCTCTCCACTCTTCCCTGCTTCCCATTGTCCTAGTAGGGGAGGGCTCTAGGTTGAAGCATAGAGAGTGACTAAATGAGTGCTAACCATGTGATTTCTCAGTAGGCTTTGATGTCAGGACTGGCAGCCATTTTGAATTAGGGCAAGGAATTCCTATAGGCAACTTATGCCCCCCCCCAAAATAAAAATATCCCTGTGGAAATTCCAATTCATTGCCCTAACTGAAGATGACTGCTGTTAACACACAGAATTGTAGAGTTAGCACTCTAGTGTTTTATACGATCTCTATGGGTTGAAGATGCCTCTAGATTAGTGCTTCAGTTCATGGGCTTTTCCTGCTCTTACTCCCCAGAGTTCACTTATGGGCTTTGTTGTCCACACTTGCCCTGCTATGACTATAGAAGTCAGAGGGCTAGAACGGACGTCCTATATTCTTCATGACACAATGAGCATGTCATTCTCACAGTCATAGATGCCCGCTGTATGCAGGCAGATGCACATCCTTTCCTCCCACGCCGGTGCCTTTGTGCATTCCTATATGCACATGCACAGTATCTGGCTTTTGGGAGGAAACAAATATTTAAGCATGCCATCAGGTAGGGCTGCATATGTCCTGCAACAAGAGTAAAATTAACTGATTTATTACAGGCACACAGTGGGAGTAACTGTGTGTACCAGTATATCTTCATCTTCCAATGCTGAATTATGCTGCCATCTAAGACTTCCATCTGTCCTTTGATTTATATGGTTGTGAGTGACTGAGGTTCATGTGTTTGCTGCTGGCTGCACTTTGACCCCACACTGGCCCATTGTGGGTTAGGGGGCATATAGCTGGTGGTGCCCAGGCTTGGTTGTGCCCCAAAGTCCCTGGGACTTTGTTGGTGGCCACTGCCCACAAGTTTAAATTACCCTTCTGTGTGTTGCCTGGTCCCCTTTTCTGCCTTCTGTGAGGAAAGGGAAAGATGCCAGGCATCTCCTTTGTGAAGGTTTGTGATCATTGAGAAGTCCAGGGCACTCTCAGGTGTGGGAGAACACAAGCTGCCCTTTGCTGCAGTTCCTGCCCCTTCCAGTATCCTCAGAAACTAAGAGAATCACTGTGGGTGCAACCAGAGCTGCAAAATTCAAAGCCTCCCTGCTGGTTGCAAAGTAAGCCCCCACAGTGTTACGGGTGGAGGGGTTACATTTCCAACCTTAACTGGGCAAAAAGGATGCCACTGGCTGCAGTCACCAAGCTTTCTAGTGCATTGAACCCCACACCTGCATAGTGTGGGAAAGGGGTAGTGAGTGACTGGCCTTCATGGGTGAATGGAAATGGTTTGCATTTAATCTGCCTTTTCATGGAAACCCATACCAGGGGGCCCCCAATGTGTGACGCACAAGTAAACACTTTTTCATCTGTCTGAGGAAAGAAGGCTTGGAGGCTAAGAAGAGGGAGAGGTGTGGGACAGAAAAATGCTGTGAGAGGTTTACACAGGCCCAGTGCCAAGAGCTCTCTCTTAATCCCTACAATGGCAGCTTTGATAAATCTTGGGCCTCTTTGCAACATTCCCGTTGGGTTTGCTAAAATTAATATTGCAGAGAGGGGTAAGATTGCATTGGTTATTAATGACCCAGTCACACTATTTAAAGACATACCTTTCCACAGTTCATTTAACTCGTTTTTCATAGTAGTTAAAGGGACTGTGTTTTAAAGCAATCACTCATACTATGGCAGAATATTTTCTAACTTTACTTTTTTATTCCAGCTTAAGTTGTCCACAGTCTCCTGTCTTTTTTTTAATGTTTATTGCATTTCATAAAACAAGAAAATACAATAATAAAGATACAAGGATAAAGCCCAGTAGGCAAGTGAGCACATAAATTTCGGAACAGCGCTGTTTAAATGAAAACATTTCAACAGGATACATCAGCACCTGTCTATATTTGTTACTTCCATAGGGGCGCTTTACCTATAGTCCATAATAATATTTGCAGTGCAAAGAAACCTCTAGCTGTGCAATACTGTGGACACCCCTTTCTGCAAAATGTTTAGTTTAGTTTATTTGTTTTACCAGGATAAGGCTCCATTGAGCAAGCTCATTTTCAAGGAGGTCCTAGGAAGGACAGCATACAAGATAATTTACGAGACAGCAAATTACAAAATGGTAGATATACAGTAAATACAGATTGGTGGACAGCTTTTGGCACAGTAATAGATACTAAAAATACAGGTGAAATAATGCAGAATTTAGTAAAGAGAACAATTATGAACATGATTATAGGAAAAACTAAAGTACACAAGATAAGTGGGCAACATATGAAAGTACATTCAATGGGTATGAAGAAGAATTTATCGTCTAAGTTTCAAGATAACACCGAGTACAACAGTCAGAAGATCGATCACGTAATTGCGCCATTACACATACAGGGTTCTCTACGTAAATTATCAAGCAGCATTTTAAATACAAGTACAAACAAGTTCCAACCAGGCTTGCTGGTGTAGTGTCCAATGGATCCTCGGAAAGGTCAGTTTTTATTTCAACAAGAGCTACAGTGTGATAGAATATAAGGTATTTAAACCTACTGAGCAAATATGAAAACTTCCCTCGACAGGAGGGAGTTGGCAGCAACAACATCCATAAGGTAACATACCATTCGAATATATACTCACTTGAGAAATTATTTCGGTTTCAAGTTAAACAGTAAATATTCATGTTCCATAGAACAAAGCTGAGTTGTGCAGTGATGTAGGATGCGCAAACACTCAAACTGTTAGCAGACTGCACTTGTTCCATTGTCTAATCACACGCACTCAGGAAAACATTTAACAATAATGAAGAGTGATGCCTGCTACTGGAGAAGGCAGCCTGCATCCCACTCTGCGGGGGGGGGGGGGTAGAGAAGGGGCTTGTCTAGAGCCATTCTGTCATGATGCCTTGGCACCGTCCAGACCATGAGTTCTGGTACTGAAATCAGCTACTTATTTAACAGAATACAAATTCTATTTACCACATATATGGCCCCAATCCCTTCGTCCACGGAACCTGAACTGACCCACCCTAACTTAAGCAGGAAACACCCTGGGAGCACTTTACCACCTCATGGTCTGTTCCCTGATATACTTATTAAGCAATATTGCAAATTTTATAAGAAAAACGCAACTTGGGATATGAATACATAGTTAAATGATTTGAGTCTCTCAATATTTATGAATCCACCTTTCACCCCTCTTGCTCTCTGAGTCCTCAAGCTCCTGTCGAGGAGTAAATTGTGGTCGAAGTTTGTCCGATAATTTACCAGCATCCCTGGGTTGTAGAAATATACATCTTATCTCTGTGTTGGATCTTAAGGTGGGCTAGTAGTAGCACATAATGATGAATGTAATGCTCCCTGAGTAGGGAGTGCACCCTGTCGAATCCCTTCCTCTATCCTGGTGCTGTAGCTGAGGTCAGGGAAGATCCAAACCTTCGTGTCATTCCATTTCAGTCCTCTTTCCTGTTTCATGGTGATTTAGCAGATCATCCCTCTCCTCACTACACCCCGATACTGCTAGTACAGTTCTCATATAGTTCTCTTGGTCAGGCCTTCTCCTTGTATTTATTTGGTATGCACTCCTGACAGCAATGGAGTCCTGTAGTTGTAGTGCCTCTGGTAGCAAGTTGATCAAAAGGGTCTGAAGGTCCTGTTCCTCTGCTTGCTTCCAAGCCTAGGATCTGTATGTTCACTGATCATCTGAAACTTTCCAAGTGTTCTAGCCTGGCTCTGAGCACACTGTTTTCCTTTACAAGACCCGCCAAAGTAACCCATGCTTTTTCAGCAGTCTTATCTGCCTTCGTTGCTTCCTTCTGTGAAGTGTTGGCTTTTTTCTCCATAAGTGCTGTGTGATGGTTAAGTCCTCCATCTTTTGTTCAAGCTTTTGTATGGCTGCTATAGTGAACTGAGAGTCAGTTCTCCTGGAGCTGTGGAACTCGTAGGCTTTGCATCAGTCACCTGCATGGTCAGGCCGCTGGGTCCGTCAGCATGTTCTTGGTTTCTTTTCAGTTTTCCCATTGTGCTGTTACTCTGAAACACAGATATAGTCCAAAGTACTACTCCCAACTACTGGACAATCACAAAAGGATAGCAATTAAAGTTCAGTTTGTGGTAGTAAAAATCTATTTCAGATTTATCGAGTGCAGAGCTCTTCTGTGCTAATCCACTTGCATACTGTGTGAACCTAAGCAAGTCACTTAACTTCTCTGTGCTCCAAGGTTGCACCTGGAAACAAACTTTGGCTTAGTGTACCTTTCCTGGTTAAACAATTTCACCTTTGCCTTTTCGCTAATGCACATCTGATCCGCTAGGCAGCCATGCCCCCCCCCCCCATAGTTTTCTGTCTTGTAGTCTGCTCTCCTCCCTCTTTTTATTTTTTATACTTGTTCATTAAAATTTTTAAGAAATACATACTTCATCTTAATTTGTGTTCATAAAGTATGCAACTGATTAATCTTCATAACACCTTGGTACAGCAGGTACATACAACAACAAACATTAAAATTACAACTGAATTCTACTAACAATAGGGGAGGAAAAAAACAACCTATACACATTGCCATGCAGGGAAGGACAGAGAAGCTGTTAGAGGGCAAAATTCACATAGAAATCACTTTCCAAATCAATGAAATAATTCACATTCAGGGAGAAAAAACAGAAAACAATGGATATAAGTCTGGTTATGAAGTAGTTATACTATCATTATAAAGGACCCACCTATTCCATCTATTGTTAAATAATTCTTTTTTATGGTTTACAGCAAAGGTTATTCACTCCATATTATAAATTCGGGACAAAACCTCCAACCAGTCCTTCATAGATGGGGGGACACACTGGAACCATTTCTTAGTTACAGCTTTCATTGCTGCTATAACAAGAATTGCCCAAAGGTACTGACCCTCCTTACCCTTGATTGCAGAGGGGTGAAGGCCAAGTTCTGTGTGTTCAGAACCAATTTCTGCCGATAGGCCAAATAACTCCTCCAAGTGCCTCATTACTTGGTTCCAAAAGCCCCTTATTACTGAGCAGTGCTAAAATATGCGTGCCTGATCTGCCTCCCCCATATCACAATGTCTCTAGCAGGTCGCCCCAGTCCAGGAGCCCATTTTAGCTAATTTACCAAGTGTAAAGAAATAATGGATTCTAATCTTCCAGGTGAACTCCCGCCAACATGGTAAGAAAGTGGTTTTCCAGGAATTTCTAAAAACCTTGAGCCATGAGTTAGAACTCAAGGTCAGACCCAATTCTCTTTCCCACTTCTGGTGTATGGCTTGGATATTGTGGGTCTTGTCCTCAATTAAATTCCAATACAACATAGTGATGGCACCCTTCCCATGGGTGCCTTCCCATATTGTTTCAAAACCAAGGGGAAAGGCCTGCTATCCTGCCAACATAATGCATTCCGTAATTTACTGTGTATATGGTCCCTGATCTGGTAATAATAGAAGAAATCTCCTGAACCCCATGTGGCTTTAATTTTAGCTGTCTCAAATGATAGGACTGAGTTCCCTGCAAGTCACTGCCAGGGGGCACACATACCTTTCTCCATTTGTTTCTGATACCAATTAGATTATTTAGCTGGTAGGAAGTTACCGTCAAAGTACCACCATTTGTATTTCCACAGATTCTTGGCCGTGAAGCACCCCTCAACACCCTGGAACCAAGCTTTGAGCGTGGTTTGGACTGAGTAGAAAGGATATGTTGTCAAATCTTGTGCAGAGTGATCAAACAGGACCGCCTGCAAGGGTATAACACTCTCTCCAGTTACCTCCATTTTCTTCCAATGGGTGTTATATTTTGGGAGGGCCCATAGAAGAGCTACCTTCATCTGGGCCACCAGCCAATAGTCTTGGAGACTGGGGCAAGCCCTTCCACCATTCCGTTTTGATAGAAATAGGGTTTTCTTGGAAATTCTTGGTCTGGAGTTGGCCCATAAAAAAGCTATTACTTTATTTTGCCATGTTGCCATCTCTCTTGGGGGAACAGGGCAGGAGACCACCTGAAATAAATATAAAAACTGGTGCAACACGTTTGTTTTAAGTATTTGTAATCTAGAGTAGAAGGGAAGGGGCATTAATTCCCATCTCCGTAAATCAGACCAGATCTGGTTCAAGAGGGGGAATAATTATCCCTGAACAATCTTTATGGGGTCTTACCTAGCTTCACCCCAAGATATTTTATGACCTTGTAATTCCATTTCATTGGGTATCTTTCCATTAATTCCACTGGTACTTGGGGAGCCATGGCTAGGACCTCCGTCTTTGTCCAATTTAATTTATATCCTGATAGCCTGGAGAATATCTTTATTTGATTAAAGACTTCAGTCACTGATTTATCAGGGTCTGTCAAATATAATAACACATCATCAGCGTATAAAGCAATTTTATGATGTGTGTTACCCTGTGTCACCCCCTGTATTTTAGGATTCAACCGTATGCTCTGAGCAAGTGGCTCAATATAGAGTGCAAATAAGAGGGGCGACAAAGGGCAACCCTGCCTAGTTCCCCTAGCTAATTCAAAGGACTGTGAAATATATGCATTTGCTCTGACATATGCCACAGGACTGGCATACATCTGAGCTATAATCTGGCAAAAAATCTTAGGGAATCCAAAGCTGGCTAGGGTGCCCCAAAGAAACTTCCATGAAATCTGGTCAAACACCTTCTCTGCATCTAAACTGATTATATAGGCTGGTTGTGATGTGTTCTGCAAATGTTCTATGATGTTTACAGATCTAAAATTATCTAGGATTTGCCTGCCTGGGACAAAACCAACTTGATCAATGTGGATAAGCCCCGGGAGAATCCGTTCCAATCTTCTGGCCAGGATACTCGCCATGATCTTATAGTCTGTATTTAAAACCAATATTGGGCGATAAGATGAGCAGAGTGTAAGGTTCCTGGCTGGCTTTGGAATGACCGAGATAATCGCCCTGAGATCAGGAGGGCAGCATCCTGCCATTCTCTGATCGGACATAATTATAGGCCTGAGTTAATATCGGGGCAACTTCCTCCCTGAACTGTTTAAAAAACTCACTGGGTCAGCCCATCTGTTCCTGGGCATTTACCAGACTTTAGCCTTCGAATTTCCCCCTGAACCTCTGCAGATGTAAAAGAGGTGATTAATGAATCTTGCTGTTGCAAGGTGAGTACTGGTAAGTGCAAGGGGGTTAAAAATTATTTGATCTTATCCACAGTGGGAGTATCACCTTTGTTATATAACATTTCATAATATGATCTAAAAGTGCTAGCTATATCTTCCATTGTATATTTCCATCTGTGATTAGTGGGGTCCTTAATTTCAGGCCTTAACCCTATGTTGCCTTAGTCTACTAGTTAGTAGCTTAAGGGCTCTGGGTCCTCCCTCATAATACCACTGATGCAGGTAAAACAGTTGTTGTTCCACCTGATAGTCTATTAATGCTAATAAGTCAGTTTTTAATTTTGCTAATTGCTTCCCCCTCTGTTTATTTAACTTCTGCTGCTGCAACATTTCTAGTTCTTTAATCTGTTCTTGAAGAACCTTTCGGTTGGCTTCCCTTTGTTTCTTAAGCCTGGAGGAAATTTCAATAAAATGCCCTCGGACTAGTGCCTTTACAGTATCCCACAGAATCCCGGAATTAATGTCTGGGTGCTAGTTCTGTTGGAATGCTGCTCAATAGCGTCCTTAATTGTTTCTTGGACATCCTCCTTCTGCAGGAGAGAAACATTTAGTCTCCAGAAAGTCGATCTCTTTACTGTCCCCAGTGACAGCTTTAAATATATGGGGGAATGGTCTGATAGGGTCATGTTTCCCATGTAGGAAGTCCTACAGCTTTCCAAGGACTCCCTGGAGACAAAGAAATAGTCCAACCTAGAGTATGATTGATGTGGGTGTGAAAAAAATGTATATTGCCTTGTTCCCGTGTTCAACTGATGCCACACATCAATTAGACCTAATCCCCCAGTAGCTTAGCCACGTTCCTAGATACCCCATTTTGCTGCCTCAGTACTTGGGCAGAAGAGTCCAAGTAAGACGCAAAGTCAAATCCCCTCCAATAATTAGCTGTCCCTCTGCCCAATCTGCCATTTTAAGCAGGAAGTCTTGGAAAAAATCAAATTCTGCCCCGGGAGGGGCATAGAGAGAAATCAAAGTGATTGATGCTCCATTGAAGGTGCCTTTAACATCAGCGTATCTGCCCTCCTTATCTCAGATAGTATCCTTTAGGATAAAATGGGTCTTAGCAGGAATCAAGAGAGCAGCACCTCTCCTGCGCCCCTTTCCATAGGAGGAAGACACTGTCACAACCCCTCTCAGCAGGTCAGGCCCTCTGCTCCCACAGTGCCAACCTCCGAGCGCAGTATTGTGAACAGGAACAGAAACAGGGTAACCCTCCTGTCTGTTTTGTGGGTTCGAATCAAACTTTGGTCTCAAGTTCTGGAGGGAGTCAAACTGTGAACCTCTTGCTAGCGTACCCAATGTACAGGCTCAGATAATTCTGCTCTTGGGGGGGGCCTGATATCTTTTGCCTACGGGCACCTAATCAGGTGTACAAAATGAACCCTTAAAAACTCTATGAAAGACCTCAGCATAAACTCTTACCTTTTCCCAGTTTGGTAAACCAGTAAGCTTTTACACAGTGTCAACTTTAACCATATATGCTTCACCTGTCAAAGAAAGAATTTCAAAGGCACACCAAGTAGTCACTTTAAAATAGAGGTTTACTTAAAAATAGATAAAAAAATGTAAAATGTAAACACAGAACAATAGATCACAAAAACATACAATCACTTAAAAGAATCAGGTTTAAAAAGTGCAAATTCCTACCACCAGACAATTAGACATATATCTAATGTATCTCTTCTAATAGTGCTAGAGTAGAAGTTTCTTCTTCAGAATCCAAACCTTTATGTCACTTAAAGGTCAGTCACAGCATAATTAAAACACTGTTTGAACCTATCTTCTCCATTATGTCATCATTTAGCTCCTCCTTTTCAGGATTATATATATATATATATATATATATACAAAACAGGAAGTTCCATCAAGAGGTATTAAATTCTGTGATTTCAGCAAAACTCATTTTCCAAATGATGACACTCTTAATTAAGACTGTGGTTTTCCAGTGTCTTCTTTCATCCAGGAGCAGTTTCTTGCTTTCACAAAGACATCAAGGAGCTTTTACAACTCATCAGTTTTCTCGCCTAACTGTAACATAGTTTTTCCAGCTCCAGCTGAAATTAACTGCCCTTCCTGAATACGTCATAAAATGGATATTTTAGTTCTTAGCTTCAAACAACCCAGATCCTAAATAAGGCTATAAAATGTGAGTTTTTGCAAGTTAATCACCTTACAGAGATCTGCTGTTTAACATATATCCTGCCCTTTGAAGTGAAACCTGGGGGGTCATCCAGGAGCACAGCATTTCTCATGACAGACAATCACACTATATTTTTATTTTACAAAAAATCATAGAGTAATCAGAACCAGCTGTCCAAGCATCACAGACACCACCTCTCGAAAGCCAAATTTCAATAATTTTCTATGTTCCTCTGTACTCATTTGCATTTCCTGCAAGAGTACAAAGGCTGCCCCAGCTTTACGTAAGAAAGACATAAACCTACTTCTTTTAATGGGGTGGGCTAAACCATTAACATTGTAGGATAGAACTATAGCATCCAACCTATCCATTTACCTTTATAGTTACTTCCCCGAATACACAATCGCATTAATTTCTTGAAACTGAAAAAAACTCCCTAGCCCCAGGCATTCCCAATCCAGTGCATGGCATAACAAAATTATCCCCCCAAAATTGGTGAAAAAAATAAACAAAACACTGAAAAATCATTTTGAACATGTTAAATTCAGAACAACGGTATTGGACTTCCACACGTGGAGATCCCAACAAATATGTAGTAGATCCCTATACGACCGAGTCCCTCCCCAGACTCTGGGGGGGGTGTCAGACAGAGGAGATGGGGCCAAAGCCTCCTAGCAACTTAATAAGTCACTCTCCTCAAGAGCCTAGATTCATAACAGTAGTCTCTTAAGCCGCTGTGCAGCTTCTATGTGACGTCAGCAATCTCTCGAGGCCACCAGTCCTAACCCAAAAGTGGGTGTACTTGGTAGTGTCGGTGGCAAGCAGCAGAAACAGGAACCAAGTATTTCAACACTCCCTTACCCCCTACCCCTAAGAGCTCCATTAAATTTCAGAACCAAATAGCCTGGAACAGCTTGTTATAAGTATTATTATGCAGATAGTTTTAGTTACATTTTCATTAGTCCTGGCAACCTTTTTCTCCCTCCCCCCAAAAAAAGAGAAAAAGAAGAAGATAAACAAATGTTTACTACCCCTGCTCCAGGGTCAAAAGAGTCTCATACAGCAGCGTTGTACCAGGTCCCTTTGGCAAGTATGTAGTCTTTTAAGTCCAGCCTCATTTTAAGCCTCATTTATTGATACGGGGTCATGCAGTTATGAAACTGTATTGTAACAATTGGTACCTTATAAAGAAAAACAAAGTAAAAAAAAAAACTCTTGTATTCAAAAGAGCTACTCAGAGTTAGTAGAGATGGGTGCTACTTGAGCTGTTACTCCATATGACTCAAGGAATCCACTGTGAGGAGACGACTTATCCTCGGGAAAGCTGGCCGTGGGGTAAATCTTATTCAGTCAAACCCACAGTCCAGGAAAATAGTAAGAAGACATTAAGTATATCCACCTTTGCCAGTCCTGAGAGTCAGCGATCCTCAGCTTCTTGCCCTCTTGTAGTGTCTGCACGAGCGACCGTAGAGCTTGGAAGGGCGCCAGTGATGAAGCAAGCAATCCACGACCCTTTTTCCTTTTGCCCCAAGCAATAAGCAAATCAGAGAGCTCACCCAGGTCCTGCTGGGGATTTAAGTTTGGTGATGGGACTTCCGAAGCCTCTACGAGGCCCTTCTCCACCAAGTCCTTCCTTGCTTCTTCGGAAGAATCATAAATTTTTACCTATTCTGGCCAGAACACTCTCAGGCATACAGGATACGGTGTATGGAAATGAATCCCCTTGGTTTTCAGTATTTTCAGCAAATCCAGGTATTTCAGTCTTTGTTTCTGGACTTCAAGGGGATAATCATGGTCAAAAAAAAAACCCGGAGGAGAGGTATTTAATTTCTTTTTGTTGCCAGGCTTTTGAAAGAATCTCTTCCTTCACCTTGAAACTATTACATTTTATTATCGATTGCAGTTTAGCATTGGATGCAACGGGCCTTGATTGGGGTGCCCTGTGTATGCGCACGATTCCCAGTTGGTAGCCTGCTGCCAACTGAAGGACATCTGTGAGGATATCAGTAAATCAGTAATAAACTCTGCCATTCGACCCGTTTCAGAGCCCTCGGGTAGCCCATATATCCAAAGGTTTTCTCTCCTGGACCTCCCCTCCAAATATATGCACTTTTCCTGGAGCTTCTCAGTGTGGGTTATTAGGGCTAGTATGATGAGTCCTGTTCTCATAGCACTTTCTTCCACTGCCCCTACCCTTTCTTCGGCTTCTTCAACTCTTTTCTCTAAACCTCCAAGGGTCTGATTGAGTTGCCAAAATTCTGCTTTATTTTTGGCTCGCATTTCCTTTAGTTCTTTAAATAACTGCTCAAATCTGCTTCAGAAGAGATGTTTGTATTCTTCCTTGGTGTCAGGCATGCTCGCAGGGGATAGGCTTCTACTGCTGTCTCTTGTTCAGGTTGTTAATCCAGCCGCATCTCGTTCCCTCGGCGCTGATTTCATTTTAGCTCTACTTCGTCTATCATTTATTCGCTTCATAGTATTGTTATTTTAGGTTTTGATTACTGGACTACGTATATAAAAAAAGAACTTATTAGGATCTTAGGGTTGGGAGCTCTCTTCACTGCCCTGCTGCCAGCTCCGTGACATCACCAGAAGTCCCCTTCCTCTTTTTAAATCTGCTTTTGCATTTTTTTGTATTTATATTTTATTAATTTTCTTTAAAGCAATGCTGTAACAATTTGCTCTGTATGCCTGTTACTGTATTTTTTGTTATCAATATTTTTTTTTTATTTTATTCAATTTTTTTCTGCATGGGTGTCAGAATTTAGCAGCTGAAGGGGGGTGATGTCAAAATAACATACTGGATGACGTGTCGTGTGGCAGCTGGAGCGTCTTAAGGTCTGACAAAGCCTGAAAGAGACAGCCAGGTTTGGGACTATGAACACTTGACATCTAATGTTCGAGTCTGCCCTGATTCCCCAAGGGGTTTTATATGGTAAGCTACTCTATCCTGCTAAACAGAGAAGAAAGAGAGAGAGATACGTTTGTCTGTGTGTGACTTACTGTTTAAATATGTTCCTTTTAATCTCTGTAGAATTACTATTCCTCATAGCTTTTCTATAGTATCCTGTGTTATATGTGTAACCCTCCTCCATTCAGGGGTTACTATGTTGCCCAGCTGGCATCGGTGCCCAAAGTGATGCCAGGAACCATAGAATGGGTGGGCCCTGGCATCAGGTTTTAAAAGGGGTGTCACAGCAGGAAAAAGTTCAGTACAGTTCAGTTCAGTCCTTCTGTAGTCTTGAGGAGTCATTCGAGGCTGGTAGTGCCGAGCCAGGGAGTGGACGTTCAGTCAGAGCCCAGGGCACAGGGCTTGGGTGGGCTGATTGCCACTCCAGTCCCTCAGTTCAAGGAAAGTCCCCATCAGTCCATCAGGGGAGGGCAAGAAGTGCCACAATGTGCCATCCTCACCAGTGTGAGGAGAGTCAGGGAGCCCGGTTGGCTCTGAGAAAGAATGCTCAGTGAGGTTGGTGGCTGCCATGGTAGGCCCAGGACTGATAAGTGAGAGACTGGGTTCTGGAGGGCTCCAGGGTGGCAGCTTGGGCCCTTTGCTGTAAATCCATGTCCACCGATGAGGAAGCATTTAGTTATCCTATGTGGCTGCCCTGGGAAGAGTTGGCGCCCAGCTTCAGCCCCCGCCCCGGCAGAACTGTGAATGGGAGCACCGAGGAGGGGATTGAACCCAAAGTGCCTGGAGAGACATCGTGTGCCCAAATGTGCCATGGTGTGGAGAGTTTGAGTTCTGAACCAAGTGAGAGGGGGGGGGAACACTGTTCTGCCACCATAAATTGTTGGGAGCCTGCTTAGCTCCCTCCTCCTCACCCCCACGCCTCTGCCCACTCGCACTTCACCTCTAGCTCCGGCCCAGCAACCGGGCCCATCCCCCCTGCCTTTGGCACCCCCTGCTTGCACTTTACCTTTGTCACTGCTACTGTTTACGCACAGTGTTTTACCTTGTCCTAGAGCTAGCCTTGTAACGCCTGTTGTGCTAGGTTACCTTCTTGTCTCCTCAAACTGACTAATTGTGAACTCTACCAATCCGCGTTTTTTAGTTATTTCCTATGTTATTACCTGTATTCCTCCCGTGTATTTTTGCAACTACAGAGCCACCTTTGTTATGCCTGGCTCTCCTATGGACTTTTCCCTATTTCTGTAACTGTTAATTATATGATGTCTGACACCGGTAACTCTCCCGGGTCGCACCCATTTCTGTAACTGTTATTGTACAATGTATGACACCTGTAACTCTACCGGGTCGCACCTGAAAATAGGCACATGGCTGTCTAGTGTGCTTACCCGGTTAACAAAAGCAAATAAATAAATAAATAAATAAAAACAGTGAGAAGGCTCTAGGTTCGGGACACATGTTACCCTAAAAAATGTTACTTACGTCCCTGGCGTTGTTGAAGTAACTTGTCACAGTTTCCTGCAGCTCCAAGGGCTGAAAATGGTTAAATTATTTATTTATTAGCTTTTGGTAACCGGGTAAGTCGCTGAGCAACAGACCTGCCTATTTTTCAGGCCACGACCGGGAGAGCACAGGACATTGGTTACAATAATGCGAAATGCACAGACATAATATAGGTGTACAGGAGCAAAAACAAGATATACATTGGGTAGCACAGTAATAGTTACATAAGGTACATTTAGAGCATAGATCATAATAAGGATGTAAAATAAAGCAATTAGGGTAACCATAAGACAGCTGAGGACAGTAAAGACATCAAGGTTCATAGCCACCTAGACAAGCATATTGCATGGGAGAACATTAGTGTAGTACTCAGGGTCAGACCCGACAGCCTGCAGTGGGACAAAGCAAATTAAGTGCATTTGCATTGGCCAGAGGCTAGAAGGTTGGTGAACAGCGAGTTTTTGAATTCTCAATGGGAGGCTGAAGTTTTCACCATAAGGGGGAGTGAGTTCCAGAATTTGGGAGCAAAATGGGCAAATGCCTGTTCACCCATTTTTGACATGCAAGGTCTAGTGGAGAGCATGGGGACAGAGGAAGACCTGAGGGTACGGGTGTGTGAGGCAGAAGTCAGGAGGTTGGCAAGATAGACAGGGCAGGGAGGTCTAGACAGGGAGTCGATAAAGCAGCCCAGGGAGTAGGCTCGAATATCCTTAGGTGACAGCCAATTTAAGCCAGCGTAAAGGAGACAATGATGGGTAAGACGTGGGGCAGTTAAGGCGACTCTACAGATGTTGCTGTAGACAGTGTCCCATTTGTGGAGTGTAGCAGAGCTTGCAGCAAAGAGGAGGGGCAGAGCATATTGGAGCTGGGGTAAGAGAATACCTCTCGCAACAGAAAGTCTAGCGGAAGGAGTGAGGGAGTGGAGCACGCGATAAGCTCCGCCAATTTTAGCATGACGGCACAGCACGCCATATTGACATGTTGAGACAGGTCAAGTGTGGGATCAAGTGACCCCAAGGTACTTGAAGGACTCAGTGTTTAAGATGAGGGAGCCATCAAGGCATTGAACCCGGAGCCTGTTGCAGGGGCAGACAGTTTCTTAGAGGATCCGAATAGCATAGCACAGGTTTTTCTAGGTTCAGGACTTGGTGGTTGCTAGAGACAGGTCTGCAGGAATTGGAAGTCATTAGTGAGGTGGAGTTGATGGCAGCAACTGTTTTTGACCAGAATAGAGAACAAGGTCATCTCGTGCATAAGAGTGCAGCTATGCGGGACATGGTGGGAATATCATTTAGGAAGAGGGAGAAGAGTAGAGGTCCAAGAGTGGATCCTGGGGAACTCCACGGAGATGTTTAGGGGAGGAAAGGGCCTTGTGAAATGCTACTGCCTGAGTCCGATTGTCAAGATAGCTATGGAACCAGGAGAGGCTTGGTCAGATGCTCCAATGGATTGGAGTTTCTTTAGCATGAGAGGATGGTGTACCATGTGAAGGCTTTAGACAGGTCGATAAAGACGGCCCCAGTGAGTAGGGCCACGGTCCATATTATTTCTGATGTCATTTGTAAGTTGTGTAAGTGCAGAGGTGGTACTGTGGCCGGGCGGAAACCATGTTGTACGGGGTTTGAAGATTAAACATGTCAAGGTGAGCAGCAAGCTGGCGGTGGACTATTTTTCAAGCAGTTTACTGAGGTGGGCAGAAGAGATATGGGATGAGTTGGACACAGGTTACATTGCCCTTTTGTGTATAGGGATGGTTCTGGCAGTTTTCCAGGTGGATGGGACAGTAGGCGTATGAATCGAGAGGTTAAAAAGCCAGGTGATAGGTCTGGTCAGCCAAGGTGCATACTGCTTAAGTATGCAGGATGGATGCCCTCAGGCCCTTGACCCCAGCGTGCGGAAGGGAGTTAAGTAGCTTGCGAACTTCAAGGTATGTGGTTGGAGCCAGAACGAAAGGGAGGGGTGGAAGGGGCGAGGGAGGAGAAGAGGGACAGTCAGGTTGTGGGCTAGTTAGAGTATCAACTGGTGGAGAAGAAAAAAGGGCATTGAAGGCGTTGGCAATGGTGTCATGGGTGGTGCAGTGAACACCTTGAATGTTCATGTCAGCTGGATTCTGTTGCTATTCGTTGCTGAGAATGTCCTTAATTTGGACCAGTACCTGCATGATTTGTAGAGGATGTTATTAGTAGGTTCCTATAGTAGGTGCTTTGTCATCTGAATTTGTCTTTTGCAGTTGTTACGAATGCACGATAGTCTTCAAAGTCTGCACGGAGGTGGGAGATCTTCACCTGGACCAAAGTTTGTCCCTAGATTTGAGAAGTTGAAGCAGGGGGCGTGTTAGCCACTTGGTTACTTTCCCTGCCATCCTACGTGTGGTGACCAGGATGTGAAGGTTTTGAAGAGAGAGGAGGGCGGAGTTGAAATATTCTGTGGCTATGTTAATATCCTCTGTTTGGTAGAGAGGGGACCAGTCAACCTGGTTAAGGTCAGTTAAGAAGTCCTCATGACTTAGGCGGGAGAGATTAGGAAAGGTTACAGTTTTAGCAGGGAGGGGAGGAATGACAGTGTTCCAGACACAGTAGATGGGATAGTGGTCACTAATTGTGTCAGGTAGCACACCGGCTGAGGCAACATATTCCGTCCTGTTAGTAAGTATCCAGTCAAGGAGGGTGGCACAGTTGCCCCCACGTGAGACCCTTGTGGTTTCATGTATGAGCTGGGATAGATTTGCCTTGCTAGCTAAGGAGGATAGAGTTAGCTGAGTTTTTCGGACCAGTCAAGGTTAAAATCACCAAGGCAGATAATGTCATTCTTGCCTGTAACTGTGAGGCAGAAACCCTAGGAGTTCAGTGATGCCTTGTGTAGCATTTTTTGGGGGGATATAAGTACAAAAAATATGGAGTTTCTTTACACCCCCAAGAAGCAGTAGGGAGTGCAGGATTTCACAGTTTGGTAGGAGGGGGTCCTGCAGAAGGGTAATGTTTAGGTGAGTTTTGAAGTAGAGGGCAAGGCCACCTCCCCTTTTAGTGCCAGGACGGTCGATACGAAGCATGCTGTATCCAGGAAAGTGGCACTGAGAGTCAGGCACTGTGGGCTTAAGGCAGGTTTCTGTGATGGCGAGGACATCCGGGACGTTAGTATAGATCCAAGCCTGGAGGTCAGGGAGGTTGGCCATAAGGCTCCTAGCATTCAGGTGGGCGAAAGTTAGTCCATCGGTTTTAGGGAGAGTGGTGGCCGGGGGTGGGGCAAGGTTATGACAGGGCCGAGATGGACCAGGTTGATCTCAATGTCGCCAGATAGTATAAGAGATAGGGTTAGTAACCATAGTGGGGTGATGAGAGTCGCCTGATAGACATGCAGAGGGTGGCTTCAGATGAAGGTGAAGGTATCTGACTATTGGGCTATCAGGCTTGCTGATGAGAGCAGAGGGGGTAGAGGTAGTGGAGTGGCAGTAGCAAGCATGTTGGAGTAGTAGAGTCAAACTGGTATAAGTATTGGCAGAAGCTGTTGATGTGTTCAAGCAGTAAAGCTCAAAGAGGATAGGAAGGCAAAGTATTCCCATGAGGAGCGCTAGGAGGGGAGGAGGGGACATTTTTGACTAGAGAAAGGAGTGAGGTCGAGAGGAAAGAGACAGCAGAGGGCTCCTTTAATATAAATCACCAAGTGAAAACAGCTACTAGAGAGAGGGAGCAAGTTGCTCGAACTTAATCAGGCTCCCTCTAGTGGCAAAACAATATAAGGAGCTAAGGGAAGTTGGGTGTTTAAAAAAAAAAATTGACAATTGACAATGTTAGAAAAATCAATTCTGCCTGATTGCAATGGATTTTTCTGGCTTGACCATGATCTTTGTATCATGCCTATGAATTTGGTTGAACTGTATATGTGTTATCCTAACAAGTTTGCCCCCAGACAGAAACTGCTGCTGCCCTTCCAGCCATCGCATTGCCATCACACCCAAGATGGAGATCCTTCTGTTACCGATTGAATCCCTACACCAAGGTACTGCCCATTTATACAATTGTAAGAGACTGTGGAGCTGGGCTGTGTATAGTCCAGGGGCCCTCCCCCCTTCCCCGTGACTGTTACCATCATAAAACCCCTAGACATGGGAGGGGAGGAGAGGCGCCCTGGGGTTACCAGACAAAAGAGGAACAATGGTTACAACTTGCTAAAAGGGTTATAAGAGAGCCATAAGGGTGATACTATGGAACAAGTCTATACATTTAAATTCTTAGGTGTACACCTAGATGATACACTCAACCGTGAATATAAAACTGGGAGTACTCTATCACCACAGACACTCTATGACACCTGCAGCCGTGAAGCTTGCCACAAGTAGCTCTGTCTTAGCTACCATCAACTATGGCCTGCAACTCTATGGGGCTGGCTCAGACACTGCCCTTAAGGGTAAAAACACTCCTTAATAAGACCTGCTGCCTGACCCTAGGGGCTGGTCATTTGGCCCATACATGCACCCTGTACAACAAGACTGCGTGGCTCCCTTGTCACCTCAGGGCACAATACCAGACCTGCTTGCTGGTAAAAAAAATCTGTGTTAGGGCTTATGCCCGAGTCGATCTGCAGTCTCTTCAAAACTGCACAACCTACAAAACACACTAGAAGTGCAACTAATGAGGGGCTGCTGGTGCCTTTTAAGCATACAAAGCTGGCTCAGAAATCCCTGTCCTTCCAGGGACCCAGGTGGTTCAATGAGCTACCTACTGCCCTCATCGAGTGCACCAAGCTCAGCCAATACAAATCAGGGCTACGCTCCCACCTAGCGCGTGACATGTGGACGCTATACTTAACACATGGCCCAGAGTAATCTCACCCTTTTCTCTCCCCTACATCCTCTTCTCATCCCACAACCACCTAAACCTCCTCCTCCCCTACTCCACACTCTCTCTCCTTCTTTCCTAGCTCCTTCCCCCTCTCCTGCTTTCCCTCCTACCCGCTTTCTCCCTGTCCTTTTCTTCCTCCCTAAGCCCCACCCCACCACTTTCTGTCTCCTTGACATAGTCTACCCAAGCCACATCTCTCTGGTACTGTTTCCCCTGACATGGCCCACACTGGCTGCAACCCACCCCTCTGTTCTCCTGCCACTGACCCCACTACCCCTGACTGTTTTTAGCACCTCCCCAGCCTCAAATCGCACCCATGTAGCGCTTTTGCTTCCTGGTACCTCCTCCCCCCCAATACTTGTTTCCCTGCTGAACCCCAGACAAAGCCTCCTATGGCAGCAAATATTTGTACTAAAGCAACTCAGAATTTTGTTAGCCTGAAGTTGTATAACGAACCTGATTAAATACTGTGCCACACTTCTGAGTGCTGATGTTATTTCTCCACAACACTTATGAGACTATAATCTTCCGTGTATCCTTGTTTGTACTAAATGTCTTGTATCTCTGTAGCCATATGTAACCTGCATGTAACCTGATATGTATTTACTTCCTTATATGTAACAATTTTTGTAACATGGGGAAAAGAAAGGGTTGCGCAGGATTGGTCCAACAGCATCAGGTAACCGTTGATTAATTCTCAAGCAATCCATGGTTGCCTGAGAATTAATCAATGGTAAAGTGCACCCACATTCTGTTCCCCATGTTAGTTTCCTGTCCCAAAACAGTCTTAACCTACAATTCACAATCAACCAACAGATGGCTGTCAAACAAGAATAGATATGCTTAAGTGAAATTTCTGGTAGTTCTGTCATAAGTAGCACGAAAACATCTATATGAGTATGTAATGTGTTTTTTTTGTTTTGTTTTACTTGGTCTATTGGCTCAGAAACACATACCCTTTCAGTAACTACACTGTAATGTATGCTACAGATGATTTTCCAGACTGCCTGATTTTCCAGATTGCCTCCATGTCTTTTATTAAATATTTTAAAAAAAGTAGTCTAACAGTGGAACCTAAAAACCACAAATGCACACACCTTGGACCAAGGTCTATCAAACCAGAAAGTTTCAGGTTTCAAAGTCTCTTATTGGGTGCCAAAAAAGGCTTAACATTTAAAAAAACTGAGACTTTTGCATTTTTTTGCACCTCTGTAACTTTGCCTCCCCTGAACCGAGCAACATGGAATTTACAGGATCAAGAGTTCCTGACACAGAGGATGTGCTTTCTAAATGTCATATAAATCAGTTGAAAGGGGACAAAGTTATTAATGTGCAATGCTGGGTGTAAAATTCACAGATACAAAAAGATGTAAGCCTCAGTGTACTACCATCTGTAGGTCGGCAAGGGAATTGCAGCAACAACTACCAGATCTGTCGTGGGTTAATCCTTACATTATGCCTGAGTCCTGTGCCCTCTGAGGTGAGAATGAATCACTGACGGATGTGTGCACTGTCCACTAATAATACCTGGGTCCTGTGCCCTCTGAGGTGAGGATGAACCACTGATGGATGTGCGCACTGTCCACTAATAATGCCTGAGTCCTGTGCCCTCTGAGGTAAGGATGAATCACTGATGGATGCGTGCACTGTCCACTAATAATGCCTGAGTTCTGTACCCTCTGAGGTAAGGATGAATCACTGATGGATGTGTGCACTGTCCACTAATAATGCCTGAGTTCTGTACCCTCTGAGGTAAGAATGAATCACTGATGGATGTGTGCACTGTCCAGTAATAATGCCCAAGTTCTGTGCCCTGTGAGGTGAGGATGAACCATTGATGCATGTGTGCACAGTCCAGTAATAATGCCTGAATTCTGTGCCCTCTGAGGAGAGAATGAACCACTGATGGATGTGTGCACTGTCCACTAATAATGCCTGAGTTCTGTGCCCTCTGAGGTAAGGATGAATCACTGATGGATGCGTGCATGGTCCACTAATAATGCCTGAGTTCTGTACCCTCTGACGTAAGGATGAATCACTGATGGATGTGTGCACTGTCCACTAATAATGCCCGAGTTCTGTGCCCTCTGAGGTAAAAATTAATCACTGATGGATGTGTGCACTGTCCAGTAATAATGCCCAAGTTCTGTGCCCTCTGAGGTGAGAATGACTCACTGATGGATGTGTGCACTGTCCACTAATAATGCCCGAGTTCTGTGCCCTCTGAGGTAAAAATTAATCACTGATGGATGTGTGCACTGTCCACTAATAATGCCCGAGTTCTGTGCCCTCTGAGGTGAGAATGAATCCACAGCTCCACACAGGACTCCTCCGAGGGTCTCCGAAGGTCACGAGTGCCGCGCTGGAACTTCCCCCCCTGAAAATCACTGAAACTCCACATAGGACTCCGGCGAGGGGTCTCCAAGGGTCGTGAGGGGCTGCGGCTGGAACTGCCCTCCCCCCCCCTGAAAATCACTGAAGGTATGGCAATCTGCTGTGTTTACTCCATGAGGCTCCTTCTAATGCAGGAGTAGTTTGGCGCCTTTCGATTTCCAATTTAGGTCGTCACAGCAATACAGATAGTTTTTTTACCTGGACTTTTCTGAAGGAAACATTATTATTTTAAGACTTTTGGCAGGAGCCTTAAGAGGAAGCTGTGCTTTTAATTTGTTCTATTCTAATTTTATGTTAAGTCTGGTAGGGCCTTAAGCTAAAGCAGTGCTTTTAGTGTACTACCTCAGACAAACCGGCGCGTTAGCTGCATTAAATTCAAAACAAGCACAATCTACTTTTATTTCCCTTAAGATTCAGTGCCAGCCTAAGCTCTTCCTAAAATAAATTAAATGTAAAAAACTAAATGTTTTAAGCTAGTATTGATGCAAGTTTCACAGGTTAAACAGCTGTCATTTAAATCTGTTGCTCCGAATTCAGTCCTTAAAGACCTTATGCAAATGAGCCCCACCATTTTGCCTTGGGCTGTATAAACTCCTGCTTACCTTTCCCTTTTGTCTCCACAGCTCCACACAGGACTCCTCAGAGGGTCACAAGGGCCATGCTGGAACCGCCCTCCCCTCGAAAATCACTGAAGAGTCGGCAAGCTGCTCGATTTCTCCAAGGCTCCTTCTAATGCAGGGAGTAGGTTTCCCCACAGTCAGCTTTGTGACTGCTCCTCATCCGCCCCATGCCCTCCACCCTTAGCTGGTCTTGCATTTATAGCGAGTGTTCTCTAGATCTCGTGAGACGGGAAAAAAAAGCAATCTCCCTAGATCTCCATCTGCTCCTTATAGTAATTAACCACTAGAGGTCCTCTTGCCCTGACATCCAACTCGGTGCTGGCTGTTTTCTCATCTACTCCACTACTAAGACCTTTCATCTCTCTCTGTCTCTCTCTCTCTATTATTCCCCTCACCAGCCCTCCCAACTAACGGGTGAAACCGGATTCTACTACATTTACTACTCACAGCACGGGTATAGTCATGTCTCTACTGCTACATTCCCTGCCACTACTTGCTATGCTAATCTTCTGTCACCCACCACTCCTCTCTAAGATGCCACAGATTTGCCCTATACCTCAATCCCCCGGTTGCCTGACCCTATTTGGCCCCTTTTTTCCCTGAACTTTATCACCTCCACGCCCCATAACCACACGTGATCACACTCAAACATGCACCCCCCCTTCCTCTTCCCTCCCTCGAAAAACTGGTTCATTCTGAATCTAATTAGCTCTCATAGTACCTCCTACAGCCACCCGCGTCCTCTTACTAAACGGCGCTCCACCACTTGTAGGTGGCTAAAACTTATTGGTCACTACCTCTCCATTGCCCTTCTGCTCCTTTCAGCGGGGGACATTCATCCGAACCCAGGTCCCCTTATCACTCCTACCCTGCAAAATGCACCTGGTCCCTCTCAAAACTCGCCCACATACACCAGAAACTGCACCCCCCTTCCACGTGGACTACGTCTCCTACACCTAAACATACGTAGCCTAGCCCTCAAACTCAACTCCCTACAGGCTCTTGCATCCCACTATGCCCCTGACATCCTCATCCTGTCCAAAACTTGGCTAAACAAAAATATTGCTGTGCCCACAGTATCAGTACCTGGTTACTCTATGATCCACCAGGACAGGCCTAGCAGAGGCGGCGGTGTGGCTATCTACCTAAAGGCAGAACCACACTTCTTCATTGTTCTAACCAAGTCTGAACCTCAGGCCCACAAACTTCTACTGATACAATTGGATCTACCTTACTCACTCCCTATCTACATAGCTGGTGTATACTGCTGACCGGGCATGCCATCATCTTCAGTCACTGACTTACTCTCGCAACTCTCCTCCCTAACTCCAAAGGGGGAATTATATGTTATGGGGGACTTTAATCACAACTGGCTAGCTCAGTCTCTCAGCAGAACCTGTACCGCTATCTCGGCCCTAAACCTGACTCAAACTATCACCGAGCCCACCCGCTTAAACCTTAAATCTGGGAACCACTCTCTAATAGATTGGGCTCTCACCCACACCGGGTTATTCAATCTGGCCTGCTCCCCGACTCACTGAGTGACCACCATATAACTTACCTGATCAGGAAAATTCACTGCCCCACCTCGCCGCCTAGGTTTATAATACAATGTTCCTTTAAATCCCTCAACCTTGCAGCAGTGCTCAAAGATCTAGCCTTTGTTAGCTGGACCCCACCCGCTTCAGCCAGCTCCATTGACGATGCCTTCTTACACTTCCAAGACACGTTCCTGTCTGGAAATCACATGCTCCATTGTGTCGCTCTAGGGTACGCGGCAACCACCTACCATGGATCACACAAGAACTGATAGCCTGCCACAATGTCCGCGATAGCGCATGGCGTGCACATAAGGCTTCACACCTCCCTCAAGACTTCAATAAGTACCGTGCGCTGCGAAACAAGTGCACCAGAGTGACCAGACTCGCAAAAATTTAATATTTCAACTCCTCCCTCCAGTCCAATTTAAACAGCCCATCCAAGTTCTGGAATGTCATTCACTCCCTCTTCTCCCCCCCCCAGCTGCAAATCCAACTCCCCTCCTAAAAGTAAACAACTCACTCTTATCTGACCCAGGAGCTGTGGCAGTCGAGTTCAACGAGTACTTTACTTCATGTGCCTCAGCTCTCCTCTCCTCCCCTGCCCCCTGCCGTCTCATCCAGTCCTACCATAGGAGTCTCTAGCACGCTTGGCTCCTGCACCTTCTCCTTCCAACCCATCACACAATCTGCTGCCTTTGAGGTCTTAATGTCACTAAACCCGACTGAAGGAAATTCCCCAAATGGGCTGGACCCCAAACTCCTCTACCTCTCGGCACCGGTCATAGCTTCTCCCCTTGCAAATCTCCTAAACCTCTTCTTTTCCAATGCTGCGGTCCCTCAGGCCTGGAAACATGCCATTGTCATTCCACTACCAAAAGGGTCCCCCCCATTCTACCTCAAACTATCGCCCTATCTCCCTCCTCCCTGCACTTGCAAAGCTTCAAGAGCACCTGGTGCTCGCCCAACTTACCTCCTTTCTCTCCAACACTAATTTCTTCACGCCATTCCAGTCTGGCATCAGGAAGGACCACTCCACTGCATCCTCCTTACTAAGACTCACTGACTCCATCCTCTCCGGTATGGATAGAGAGATGATCTCTTCAGCTATATTTGTTGACCTCGCCAGAGCTTTCGACACTGTCTCCCACCCACTGTTGTTAACAAGCCTCTCGGAAGCAGGCCTCTCTATCTCAGCCTCAAATTGGTTCAGCACCTACCTCGCTGGAAGAACTCAATCTGTAAAAATTGCTGATGTCACATCCTCCCCCCTCTCTATGACTACTGGTGTCCCCCAAGGTTCGGTACTCGGCCCCATCTTGTTCTCTATTTTCCTCAACAACCTACCAAAAGTTTGCACAAATTCTTCTATACACATGTATGTGGATGACACCGTCCTATGCTCCTCCAGCTCCTCCCCCGAAGAAGTAGCTTCCAACCTCCAGTTGGACTTCAATAAGGTCCAACTCTGGTTCAGCTCACATCAGCTCTCTCTCAATGTGAAAAAAACTGTCACCATGTCTTTCGGCACAAGACAGTGGTTAGCCCGACTCCCCACCCTCCCCTCCTCCTGCATGCTGGATGGGACAACCCTGGGGGACATCTCCTTCTTCCGGTATCTATGGGTATAGTTCGACCATCATCTAAACGTCTCCGACCATATTGACACAATTATCAAAAAATTATTCCCCAAGCTTGGAGTCCTCTACCGGAACCGCACCAGCCTCCCCTCCTCGGCGAGATGGGAACTAGTACAGAAAATTATCCTCCCTTCCTTAGACTATTGCAACATCGTCTATAGTGCAGCACCTATATCCACCCTGTCTAAACTGGACCCTATTTTCAATGCATTCTGCCGATTTGCTCTAGATGTCACCCTCCGTTTCCACCACTGCGACCTTTACCGCTCCCTCGCCGTCCCCTCCCTAGAAAATTGACGCAAACAGCACTGCGCCAAGTTTATCTCAAAATTCTGGCTTGGTGCTCTCCCCTCCTACCTTTCCTTGCTACTGTTGATGGCACCCCCCCCCCCACATGCCCTCAGGTCCATTGACTCCCGCCTACCAAATACTCCAAGTCGTAAGACTTCCGCGGGACAAACTGCCTTCTCACACTGACTCCTGAAACTCTGGAATGCTCTCCCCCCATAAATTCGTTATTCTTCCTCTACCCGTTCCCTAGCAACTGCACTGTCAAACTACTTCATTGCTAACTGTGCCTGCGCATACAACTAATCTCCTCCATATTTCCCAATTTCCTTGCCCGCCCAGCGGCACTGCCCTATCCATGGCAGCGGACATATTCACCTACCCGCACATGCCGTGGTCTCTCTCTGGCCAGTCCAGCTTTAACTTAAAACATATCTACAACACCAATTACTGTGCTTCATGTATGTATAAGCGCATTGTATTTAATTTGTATAACTGTACAGGCTAGTTTTTTTTAGTGTGTTTTGTTCTTTAATCATCAAATACTCCAGCTGTGCAACTGCCAAAATTGTAATTTATAAAAATATGTGTTTTCATTATGTGTTTATGATAAGTAGATGTATATTAGCTATTATGTTATTTGATAACCTGCGTGTTATCCTCCCCTTGTTCCCTTCCCCTCAAGTCGCACCGGGAGACGAGCATCATTTTGCTCAGTGTGCCTTTCCTGGTGAATCAATTCAATACATAAATAAATAAATGTGTGCACTGACCACTAAAAATGCCCGAGTTCTGTACCCTCTGAGGTAAGGATGAATCACTGATGGATGTGTGCACTGTCCACTAATAATGCATGAGTTCTGTGCTCTCTGAGGTAAAGATGAATCACTGATGGATGTGTGCACTGTCCACTAATAATGCCTGAGTTCTGTGCCCTCTGAGGTAAGGATGAATCACTGATGGATGTGTGCACTGTCCACTAATAATGCCTGAGTTCTGTGCCCTCTGAGGTAAGAATGAATCACTGATGGATGTGTGTACTGTCCACTAATAATGCCCAAGTTCTGTGCTCTCTGAGGCAAGGATGAATCACTGATGGATGTGTGCACTGTCCACTAATAATACCGGAGTTCTGTGCTCTCTGAGGTAAGGATGAATCACTGATGGATGTGTGCACTGTCCACTAATAATGCCCGAGTTCTGTGCCCTCTGAGGTAAGGATGAATCACTGATGGATGTGTGCACTGTCCACTAATAATGCATGAGTTCTGTGTCCTCTGAGGTGAGAATGAACCACTGATGCATCCGTCTTTCAGATGAGACGTTAAACCGAGGTCCCATCTGCCTGTTCTGGTGGTAGTTCAGGTGGATGTTAAAGATCCCATGGCACTTCTTGAAAAGAATAGGGGATTTTCCACGGTGCCCTGGCTAAATTTCTCCCCCATTCACAAAAATACCACCAACAGCTTAATCTGGTTCAAGGTCAGTTGGCATTGATCTGTATCCCCCTTCCCCAGGTCGTGCCTGAAAATAGGCAGAATTTATCTAGTGCACTTACCTGGTCAACAAAAACTAACTAAATAAATAAATAAAAATGTGTGCACTGACCACTAATAATGCATGAGTTCTGTGTCCTCTGAAACTTTGCCTCCCCATAACCGATCTACATGGAATTTACAGGATCAAGAGTTCCCGACACAGAGGCTGAGCTTTCTAAATTTCATGTAAATCAGTTAAAAGGGGGCAAAGTTATTAATGTGCAATGCTGGGTGTCAAATTCACAGATAAAAAAGATGTGAGTCTCAGTGTGCTACCATCTGTTGGTCGGCAAGAGAATTGCAGCAACAACTACCAGATCTCAAATCTCCTCTGCATTAAATATATGTATTTCCCATAATGCACAGCAGCCAAATCCCAAACATCAAACACAGCAGAAAAACAGAGATGATTCCACAGTTTACAAAATCAAGTCAGTCAAAATGTGCACATATTCTGAAATGTTGATCACATCTGCATGTAATCAGTAATTGTTCACCGTTGCAGCTACAATATAAAAAAGTTAAAAATGTAGTTTCTCCAGTCAGGTGCAACCCTTTTTTCCTTCCCCATGGTAGGAACCTTAATATCCTCCTGGAACCTTTGTAATTTTGCACTTTAAAATTACTTTTACACAAATGTAACATGAGGAAGAGAAACATAAAAAAAAGAGCACTGAACCCTTTCTCTTCCCCATGTTACAAGAGAATTAACCCACTCCAGAGCATGGGTCTGTCAGAGATTGCTGTATGGCTGAGTGGTTGGAACCACTCAGCCTTTGGCCTCGTGGTCCAACCCCCCCAGCCATACATTAATCCCTGAGAGACTCACGCTCTGTCATGACTCGTGAGTTAATCCTTATGTAACCAATATACTGTCTTGTGCATCTTGACTTGGGACCTTTGTAAAGGAGTTTATCGGCTCAAAGGTATTAATCTGAATCTTGAAAAAAATAAATAATGTGACGAAAGAATGGAGGCAACAAGGTGTGTGCTACAACGTAGATCAGAGCAGCACAAAGGTTACATATGTGTAAATATCTTGAAGCATTCAAACATTATTTTTTATATACTTCGTGTTTCTGGGCTAAGTCCTTTGAGGTACAACTTATTTACAACTGACAAAAACTGTGTTTCTGCCACTAAAAAGAAGGCTACACTTACCATAATCTGTTTCTAAAGTAAGGTGTTCTCAGCTGTGACGGAAAGGGGTGAGTTGGTTGCCCATGAGCAAGGAGCACTGTACTGCTTGAGCAGTGGCTCTGGAGGGATTCAGATCTGGAGATACCCCAAGAGAGTGTCTATGCTGAGTGGTGGCAGCTACCAAGTACCCTTACAGGCATCTGAAGAGTTCGAGAAAGCTGGTAACACTGGCAGGCTGAGTCTGACAGCACTAGTTTGTCACAAACTTGAGGCAGCGGTTGAAATCTGAAACAGTTTTGTCAGTATAGAGGTTATCTGTCCAGTTACAGAACAGGATATACAGAAAGGGACTGTATATTCTACTAGTTTTGTTGTCTTAAGCAAGATAGATTGAAGACATTATGTTTGGGCCATATGAGAGGTGTACCCTGCTACACCTACAGAAGCTGTGCCAAAGGAAAGAACTGAGCCATGAGGAAGGCCAAACATGGGAAGAACTCATAGCCATACTCGCTAAAAGTGACCAGGAAAGCTGTGCTAAAGGGGTCACAGCTAGCCAAAGTTGTGAGACGGTGGCTAGTGGGCATGCAGATGAGCCAGAGCCTGCGACTGGGGCAGCCGCACAGGCAGACGGGGTACAAATGTTGGAGCTGGAGCTTGCCCAGGTTAAGGCGAAGGCAGAAACTGAGATGCAGAAGATGCAGCTGCAAACAGAGGAGTGAGAGAAGGAAAAGTGAAAGGCTGATGCGGAGAAGTGGCAAGCCGGGAGTGAGAGGAGGAGACGTGAAAGGCTGAGGAGCAAGGTATAAAGCACCAGCACGAGATCCAGATGAAGAAGCTTGAACATAGAAACATAGACTTTGATGGCAGATAAGGACTGCTTGGCCCACCTAATCTGCTCATTTCCCTACCTACAGGACAAGCTGCAGATCCTAGTTAAAACAGCCTATTTCTTCCTACCCCCCACAAGAATTGCCTTATGTCTGTCCCATGCATTCTTGAATTCTCCCACAGTTTTAGACTCCACAACCTCCTCAGGAAGGCTGTTCCATGTGTCCACCACCCTCTCTGTGAAAAAATACTTCCTCACATTGCCCCTGAGCCGTCCCCCCTCTATTTTCAAATTGTGTCCCCTTGTTCTTGCACATCTCTTTTTCTGAAAGATGCTACCCTCTTGGACTTTGTTGATTTCACTGAGGTACTTAAAAGTTTCTATCTTGTCCCCTCTCTCCCACCTTTCCTCAAGGTTATACAGTGGCGTGAAAAAGTATTTGCCCCCTTCCTGATTTTCTCTATTATTGCATATTTGTCACACTGGATGTTTTCAGGTCTTTAGACAAAATATAATATTAGATAAAGGGAACCTGAGTGGACAAATAACACTTTTTTTTTTTACTTATTTCATTTATTTAATGAAAAATGTTAACCAACACCAACTGGCACTGTGTGAAAAAGTAATTGCCCCCTAGTTAAATCAACCCAATTAAAGGGATAATTAGAGTCAGCTGATTGAACACAGCCAGGCTTGATTACAGCCAGCCCTGCTCAATATAAACCTCACTTATTTTGGCCCTTACCATCAGAGTCACATTGCCAGCTCAAAGATTCAACAAGCACATTATGCCATGATCAAAGGAAGTTCCTGAAAGATCAGAAAAACATTGTGTTGCCCTCTATCAGTCTGGAAAGGGTTACAAAGCTATTTCTAAGGCTCTGGGACTCCATCGAACCACAGTGAGAGCCCTAATCTCCAAATGGAGAACACTTGGAACAGTAGTGACCCTTCCCAGGAGTGGGCGGCCTGCCAAAATTACTCCAAGGCAGTGTAAAATCATCCAAGAAGTCTCAAAGGATCCTAAAACAACATCCAAAGAACTGCAGGCTTCTCTTGCCTCAGCTAAGGTCAGTGTTCATGACTCCACAATCAGAAAGAGACTGGGCAAAATGGGCTTCATGTGAGAGTAGCAAGGCGAAACCACTGCTAACCAAGAAGAACATAAATGCTCGTCTCTCATTTGCCAGGAAGCACCTGGATGATCCACAAGCCTTTTGGGAAAATGTTCTATGGACAGATGAGTCCAAAGTGGAACTTTTGGACAACATGGAACCCATAATGTCTCGTAAAGCAAACACAGCATTCCACAGTAAGAACACCATACCAACAGTCAAACATGGTGGTGGTAGTGTGATGGTGTGGGATGCTTTGCTGCTAAGGACCTGGATGACTTGCCATAATTAAAGGAACCATGAATTCTGCTCTGTACCAGAAAATTCTTAAGGAGAATGTCCAGTCATCCTTCCGTCAGCTGAAGCGTAGTTGGGTCATGCAGCAAGACAATGATCCAAAACACAAAAGCAAGTCCACATCAGAATGGCTAAAAAGAAGTAAAATTAATGTTTTAGAGTGGCCTAGTCAAAGTCCAGACTTAAACCCAATAGAGAAGCTGTGGCAGGACCTAAAACGAGCAGTTCATGCTCGAAAACCTACCAAATGTTACTGAATTAAAGCAGTTCTGCTTGGAAGAGTGGGTTAAAATTCCTCCACAGCGATGTGAAAGACTGATATTGAATTATAGGAAGTGTTTGGTTGCAGTCATTGCAGCTAAATGTGGCGTAACCAGTTATTAAGTGTAAGGGGGCAATTACTTTTTCACACAGTGCCAATTGGTGTTGGTTAACTTTTTCATTAAATAAGTGAAAAAAAAAAAAAACAAGTGTTATTTGTTCACTCAGGTTCCTTTATCTAATATTACATTTTGTCTAAAGACCTGAAAACATCCAGTGTGACAAATATGCAATAATAAAGAAAATCAGGAAGGGGGCAAATACTTTTTCACGCCACTGTACATATTAAGCTCCTTAAGTCTCTCCTTGTATGGCTTCTGTTGTAGACCCTGCACCATTTTAGTTGCCCTCCTCTGGACTGCCTCCATCCTGTCTATGTCGTTGCGGAGATGGGGTCTCCAGAACTGGACGTAGTACTCCAGATGGGGTCTCACTAACTGTCTGTACAGAGGGATAACAACTTCCATTTTCTGCTGGTGTTGCCTCTCCCTATACATCCCAGTATCCCCCAGCCCTCCCTACTGCCTTCTCACATTGCTTGCCAACTTTAAGGTCACCTGATATGATTAAACCCAGGTCCCTTTCCATTTTTGTTGTTGTTACTACCCCCCATTGTGTAATCTTCCCCTGGGTTTTTGTTTCCCAGGTACATTATTTTGCAATTCTTTGCACTGAATCCAAGCTGCAGTACTTCTGACCATTCCTCCAACCTTGCCAAGTCCCTTTTCATCCTTTCCACACCTCCTTGTATATCAACCCTATTACTTACTAGTGAGGTACTGCAGGGTTCAGTACTGGGGTTGGTCCTTTTTAATGTCTTTATAAGTGACATTGCAGAGGGACTCGAAGGGAAAGTATGTCTCTTTGCAGATGACACAAAGTTCTGCAACAGGGTTGATACACAATGTGGGGTGGAAAGGATGAAAAGGGACTTGGCACGGTTGGAGGAATGGTCAATGTATGGCAGCTTAGATTGTATGCAAAGAAGTGCAAAGTAATGCACCTGGGAAACAAAAACTTAGGGGAAGAGTACACAATGGGGGGGAGATACTTACAACAACAAAAATGGAAAGGGACCTGGGAGTAGTCATATTAGATGACCTAAAGGTGGGCCAGCAATGTGAGAAGGCAGTAAGAAGGGCTGGAGGGATACTGGAAAGCATAGGGAGAGGCATCACCAGTACAAAACAGGAACTTGTTAGCCCTCTGTACAGACAGTTGGTAAGACCACATCTGGAGTACTGTGTACAGTTCTGGAGACCCCATCTCTGCAAAGACATAGACAGGGTGGAGGCTGTCCAGAGGAAGGCAACCAAAATGGTGCAGGGTCTGCAACAGAAGACATATAAAGAAAGACTAAAGGAGCTTAAGATGTATAGCCTCAAGAAAAGGGGAGGGGGTACATGATAGAAACTTTCAAATATCTCAAGGGAATCAACAAAGTCCAAGAGGGTAGCATCTTTCAGAAAAAGAGATGTGCAAGAACAAGGGGGCACAATCTGAAGATAGAGGGGGGGACGGCTCAGAGGTAATGTGAGGAAGTATTTCTTCACAGAGAGGGTTGTGGATGCATGGAACAGCCTTTCCTGAGGAGGTCGTAGAGTCAAAAACAGTAGGGGAATTCAAGAATGCATGGGACAGACATAAGGCAATTCTAGTGTTGGGGTAGGAGGAAGTAGGCTGTTGGTTAACTAGGATCTGCAGCTTATCCGTTAAGTAGGCAAATTGGCAGACTAGGTGAGCCAAGCGTTCTTTATCTGCCATCAAATTCTATGTTTCTATGTAACTCTGTTGCAGATCTTTGTGTCATCTGCAAAGAGGCATACTTTTCCTTCGAGTCCCTCTGAAATGTCACTTATAAATACATTAAAAAGGACTGGACCCAGTACTGAACCCTGCGGTACCTCACTAGTAACCCCCCTTTCTTCAGAGTGGACTCCATTTACAATTACCTTCTGTGTCCTGTTGTCCAGCTGATGTTTTACCCAGGCTACCACCCTGGGGCTCACTCCCAGGCTGGTTAATTTGATTATTAATCTTTTGTGTGGGACTGTGTCAAATGCCTTGCTAAAGTCTAGGTAGGCCATGTCCATAGCCCCTCCCTGGTCTACTACTTTGGTCAACCAGTCAAAGAAATCAATTAGATTCATTTGACATGATGTTCCTGCTGTGAACCCATGCTACCTTGGGTCCTGTGCCCTACTGGCCTATAGGTACTTAACAATTCTTTCCTTCAGAAGTGATTCCATCACTTTCCGTACCACAGAGGTCAAACTGACAGGTCTGTAGTTTCCTGCCTGTGTCTTGCTCCCACTTTTGTGAAGGGGAATCACATCCACCTTCCTCCAGTCCTCAGGTACCACACCATCCTCCCATGATTTGTTAAAAAGGGTAGTCAGTGGTGTCACTCGATCTCCCCTTAATTCTTTTAGAATTCTGGGGTGAATTCCATCAGGCCCCATTGCTTTGTCCACCTTCAGTTTTAGGAGTTCTTTCAGCACCCTTTCTTCTGTGAAAGGACTGGGATCGACCCCCCCATCCAGAGTGCTTCTGTTAATTGGATTAGGCACCTCCCCCTCCTCATCCTTTTTTGTGAATACTGAGCAGAAGTATTCATTCAGTATCCCTGCTTTTTCACTGTCCCTCTCTGCCTACCCACCGTCCATTCTATTCAGTCTCACTATCCGTCCCTTTGTTTTTCTATGCTTTCTGATATACCTATAAAAGGTTTTATCCCCCTTCTTAACCGAATTGGCTATCTTTTCCTCAGTTTGGGACTTTGCTATTCTGACTTCCCTCCCTGCTTCCTCCTGCCTTAACTGGTACAGTTCTCTACCCTGCTCCTTCTGTGTTTCCTTATACTTTCTAAATGCTATCTTTTTTCTCCCTAACCTTCCCCTCCACCTCTTTTGAGAACCATAGTGGCTTTTTCTTTCATTTTGATTTGTTTGTTTGCTTCACACAAAGGCTTGTTGCCTCTGTGATGGCAGTTTTGATGTTTCCCCATTGTTGCTCCACCAATCCTTCTAGCCTGTTTGCTAGTGCTTTTCTAAGGCACTCTCCCATCTTGCCAAAGTTAGTCCTCCTGAAGTCCAGTACACTCACTTTTGTATGGCTTGACTCTGTAGCTGAGTTTATCATGAACTGCACTGTTTGGTGGTCACTTGTTCCTAGATGGCTACCCACTTCTAGATCTGAGATCCTCTTACTGTCTCCATTTGAGAGTATGAGGTCTAAGATTGCTCCCACATGAGAGGGTTCCAAAACTAGCTGTCTGAGGCATGCCACCTGTAGGGCATCAAGAATGGCCCTGCTCTTGGATGTAGCTGCAGCAAAGGTGCTCCAGTTAACATATGGAATATTCAGGTCCCCCATCAACAGTATCTCCCCTTTCTCTGCTATCCTAAGGATGCCTTCTATCATATCCTTGTCCATTCCCTCCCTCTGAGATGGGGGTCTGTATACAACCCCTGTGTGGATTGTGGTGCCATTTCCAGTCTCTAAGGTGACCCACAGTGCCTCATCTCCTCCCTGTTTACTCTTTTGTTCTGTTGCTTTTATCCCTTCCCTTACATAGAGAGCTACTCCTCCCCCTCTTCTCCCCTCCCTTCCCTGTCTCTCCTGTAGGTTGTGTACCCTGATATGTTAACATCCCAGCAATGGTTCTCTGTGTACCATGTTTCTGTGACTGCTACGATATCCAGGCATCCCTCTTCCATCAAGGCCACCAGTTCAGGGAGCTTGTTGCCCAGACTACGGGCATTGGTTCTCATTACCCTCCATTTCTTGATGGCCTTACCCCTTTTTGCCCCATCCCTGTTCTCATTGCCTTTGTCATTTTCTCCATTTACCCCTGCCCTTCTCCCTATCGACATCTCTATCTTGTTAGAACATGACAGTCAGGTAGAGATTCTGCACCAGAGGACATCACCACAAACAGTGAGTAATGACATGAGGGTTTGACCCAGAAAGCCACAATTAATTCTAAAATATTTCTCAGATATCAGGAGGGGATGACTGTGATTTGTTTTTGAGGTCTTTCGAGAGATTCTGTGGACCATTTGAATTGGGCAGGGCTTCTTGGACGACTCACCTATTGCCACTGCTTACAGGCAAGGCAAGGCATTAGAAGCTTTTGCCAGAATGAACAGTGAGGACTGCATGGATTATACTGAAGTGAAAAATGGCTTGCTAAAGCATTTTAAATTAACCTCCGAGGTTTATAGACAAAAATTTAAAGGGTTAAAAAGGCACCGGGGGACAGCTATGCTGAAATGTGTGTGCAGCTAAGTAAGTTGTTAGAATGCTGGTAGAGGGTGCAAAATCTAATTTTGTAGAGGAAATAAAATATTTATTTCTTCTGGAACACTTTCTAAAAACTGTACCTGAAGATCTAAGAATATGGCTGTTGGATAGAACTCTGAGCTCTGTGAGGGAGGCAGCCCAGAAGGCTGATCAGCTCGTATCAAGCTGACCATCCTCTCATCAGAAAAGTAATGGGGGAGGGACATCAGGTGGTTTTAGGGAAACCCGGAGGTGAGGGCATCCTAAGGGAAACCAGTTTCTGCCTGAACAAAAAGGTAAGCCACCTGGTCTCAAAAGCATGGAGATGGGTGAAGGCAGATGCTATGTCTGCCAGAAACTGGGGCATTTGTCTTAACGATTATTCAAAAAGTGTGAAAAAGGGGCTAGTGCAGTAGGAGGGGGTAGCTCAGAGAGTTCACAGCAGATAGCGCCTGTAGACTGAGTGCAGTACCCTCTAACTCCACTGCACATATGCAACCAGTGGTGGTGAAAGGATTGGTAACCCAGGGATTGAGGGACACCGTGGCCCCCATTTCTGTGGTGAAGCAGAATTTGATTGAAGATCCTGCTTGGACAGTTTTCTAGAATTAGAAGAGTGATGGGTCCTGTAATCTCTGAGCCAATGGCCTGGATCTTTCTAAGCTGGAAAATAACCAGGGTTTACAGGAGGTGGATGTTTTACCGGATCTGTCTGTGGCTGTAATCATGGAAAATGACTTTGATAGTAGCGCCAATATTGAGTGTGTCACCACCCATAGCAGGGTGAGGGAACTGGCTCCTGTGGACCATGAGGGGGCAGTGCATGAAGAGACAACCCCTACCTCAGTAGCAGGAGAAGTTGTAGCTGAAGAATGAGCTGGGAGCAGCAGTTCTGAGTCACAGCTACAGACTGAGGGTAGCCCGGCTGTGGGATGCTCTCCCACAGCAGAGTGTGTTTTGGGAAAGGTCAGGCACACAGAGCTAGGGAGAACTCAGCAAGCTGGCCCATCCCTGCAGAAATTAAGGGAGTTAGCCACAAGTGTGGAAGGTGACTTTCCGAGTTGTGGGAAAATAATGGCCTTCTGTGCTGTGAGTGGGTTTCTAAGGGAGGATGGGAGGAAGGGGTACTCTGGTAGATAGTGGTTCCTAGGGAGTATAGGAAGCAACTTCTGGTCTTAGCCCACAACATACCCTTTTCGGGACACCTAGGGGTCAGTCATACGAAAAGACAGCTAACATTCTTTACCGGCCCAGAAATTTTTTCCCATAGAGATGTTTGTGCTCCTGGGTAGAAACAGTTGGCTTATTCAGTCCTGTCCCCATGCACTGCTGGCTGGCCATTCACTGTCCTCTGCTGTGCCTCCTTGTCCCACTCTCTTACCAGAGTGGCAGGGCAGACCACGGTTCCTGGGACAGGCTTCACTAGCCCAGCTCTCCATCTGTTTTCCTCCTGATTTTTGCCCCAGAGCTATGGCAAACACAGAAGCACATGTGTGTGGAGGTGCGCATGCACTCCCGAACCACTGGCCCTGCTCCACCCGTACCGCCAATCCCCAAGCATCAGCATTACGACTGGACCTTCACCCAGTGGCAGACAAGAGCTAGAGATCTCCACCTCCCCAATCCGGGAGAGGAGAGCTGCCAGGCGGTCACTCAATCCTCTCCCAGCCCTCCCCCCGCCAACCCCTGGCAACCCAAGCTCATCACCAAACACGGATTACTGGTGTGGGAGAGGTAAGGTGCCAATGCACCTCAGCCCGCTACGCCACCAGTTAGGTCAGTATTTTTAATGACGTGGCAAACTACTGCCAGATTTGTCTGCAGTGCCAGAGGGAGGCAAAGGTTGGGGACAAGGCTAAGGCAGCTTTGATACGTCTACCTGTTGCTGAAGAGCCATTTTGGTGAATTGCCATCGACATTTTGGGGCCACTTGGCATCCAAAGTTGCACCAGCAAGTGGTACATTTTGGTGATTGTAGATTGTGCCACAAGGTACCAAGAGGCAGTGCCCTTGTCCTTCATTGAGGCTAAGAAGGTTGCCCACGAACTACTAGGGATATTTAATCATGTGGGTTCTCCCAGGAGATTCTGTCAGATCAGGGCATTAATTTCATGTCTGATCTGATGGTTAGTCTGTGGAAGAAGTGTGGGGTAAGGCAATTCAGGGCCTTGCCATATCACCCCAGAAATGGTCTGCTCGAGTGATACAATTAGTCTGTTAAGACCACATTAAGGGCATTCGCTGACCAGTATGTGTGAGAGTGGAACAAGTAACCACCCCATCTGTTACTTGCAAGTAGGAAAGTCTCCTAGGAGTCCACAGGGTTATCACCCTTCAAGCTCCTGTTTGGCTGTAGGGTAAAGAGCCCCTGTGATTTGGTAAGGGAGGGTGAGTTTGCTCCCCAAGGGAAATCTGTTGTGGATAATGTCATGAATTTCTGGTCACAACTCAGTAAAAGCAGAATTTTAGACAGGTAGTACAAAACAGTTCAGCAGATAATCTAGGGTGGCAAAAAATAAGACTATGGTTACAGTACTATATAGATAGTCCAAGCATATTCAGAGCAGTGGAGACAAGAAAAGTGGAGAAGCGTATAAGTGCTTTTGGTACAGCGACCTCCCTCAGGGGCTGGGTTATGAAAACAGAAGCGGGCTAGTTAAAGTAGTAGAGAAAGCAGAAGTGATGTAGGACATCTAGGGGATGAGAGAGGAAGGGAAACCTACAAAGGAGAGAGAGAGAGAGGAAGGTAGTAAGTGGGGTAGCGATCAGAAGCTACAGCAAGTGTCTAAGGTTTTTAGATACGAGAGCAGCTCTTATTTGAAAACGTGTGATTTAGACTTTAAGGTGATCGGGCAGGGAGTTCCAAGTTTTGGGGGTGAAGTGGGCAAACGCTTGGTCCGCATTTTGGTTGCATAATGAGGAACTACAAGGAGGGCCTGGGTAGAGGACCAAAGTAGGTGAGAATGTTCAACTGGGACAAACATAGAGGACAGCAAAATGGGTTGTGAGGACCTAGCAATATTGTCAATTAGGCATCCGCAGATGTGAAGTCACCGGGAAGAGGGAGATAACAATAATAATAATAATTATAACTTTATTTAATAGAGCACCTTTCATAATATCAAGGCGCTTCACAGATACATAAAAATTCAAGAAATTCAATAAATATCAATAAAATCACAGAAATTCAGGAAAAGCTTTGCCCCATAAGAAAGTCTTCAGTGCCTGCTTAAAGCTCCCCACTGTCCTGCACTCCCGTAGCTGTCAAGGCAGAGAATTCCAGAGGGTAGGGGCAACAAGCACAAAAGCATGAGACCCAGATGAATTTAAGCTAACCCTCGGAATCTCCAGCAACCCCTCGTCAGCCGAGCGGAGCTGTCACACAGGGGCGTAAGGAATCAGGAGCTCTTTCAAGTAGTCAGGGCCAAGTCTGTGTAGGGCTTTGTAGGTTAATAAACCTACCTTAAAGGTGATCCGCCACTGAACTGGCAGCCAGTGCAGATTGCGCAGCACTGGGGTAATGTGAGATCTCCTAGATACCCCAGTCAATAAACATGCAGCAGCGTTCTGCACTAGCTGCAAGCAGCAGATATCAACCTCAGGAAGCCCTAAGTAAAGGGAGTTACAGTAGTCAAGGTGCGAGGTCACAAAGGCGTGGACCAAAACAGGCGAGTCACTGGACGGAATGAGATGCTTGATCCTAGCAATGTTCCTAAGATGGTAAAAGGCTAACTTGACGACTGCCGACACTGGATGACGAAGGGTCAGCCCATCGTCAAGTATCACTCCCAGGTCACGCACCCGTTCAGAGGTAAGGATCTGAGCACCCCCCCCAAGACTAAACCAGAGGGCAGATCAGTCCTCAACCCCTCTGTTCTGCGACCCAGGTCCACCAACAAAACCTCAGTCTTTCCTGCATTCAACTTTAACCCGCTAGAGCTCATCCAGTCCTGGATTTCAACGAGGCAGCTGTTAAATACTGAGATAGCACTAACCTGGTCGGGGGCGAAAGACAGGTAGAGCTGGGTATCATCAGCATAGCAGTGAAATCTCAGCCCATACCATCTTACAATGTCTCCGAGGGGCAGCATGTACACTGCAAACAACATGGGAAACAGTACCGAGCCTGGGGGCACCGCACAAGGCAGAGAGAAAGACTCGGAAGAAAATATTCCCGAGACAACTCTCTGAGTTCTACCGGTGAGGAAAGATGAAAACCATCTGAGCACTGTACCAGACAGCCCACAGATGGACCTCAGGTGCTCAAGCAGGACCCATGGTCCACAGTGTCAAAAGCTGAGGATAGATCAAGGAGTACCAAGATGGAGCGGTTTCTCCAATCTCTCGCCATCAGGAGATAATTGAGCACCCGAACCAGAGCAGTCTCAGTACTATGCCTCTTATGAAAACCCGATTGGAGAGGTTCGTATAAATTATGGATGGTTAAATGGTTCTCCAGTTGAGTTGCCACAAATTTCTCGATAACCTTTCCCACAAAATGAAGGTTCGAGATGGGTCTGTAGTTCGATAGAGTCTCTGGGTCCAAAGAAGCTTTCTTCAGAAGAGGTGTCACCATCGCCTCCTTCAGGGAGCTTGGAAACTCACCCGATTCCAAGGAGCACTGGACAATGTGAGCTAGAACCGGGCCTATGGTATCACTACAACCCAAAATCAGGGAAGTAGGGCCCGGATCTAAACTACAGCATGTGGGGAGCATCCCCTGGAGAATCCTCATAATGTCAACAAACTCCAGCAGGTCAAAGGTACTCCAGGAAACACCAGACATAGTGACCGAGCACCGACCAGCAGCATCCCCCATAGAACGAGACTGACGTACCTCCTGTCTGATGTCGGCCACCTTATTCACAAAGAATCGAGCGATCTCATCACACTCCATTTGTGAAAAAACTCGACAGAGCTGCAGACAAGCTGGGTTGCACAACCTGTCCACAGATCGGAAGAGTTGAGCCGGTCGATTCCAAGCAACAGTGATTTCCCTGGACAGGAGTTCTGCCTTCTTATGGGAAATCGCTGATTGATAGAGTTTATAATGCTCTAACAAAATAAGGTGGTCGGCATCTGAGGCAGATTTCCACCAGCGACTCTCTAACCTATGCCCCAACCTCCGCAGCTCCCTCAGAGACCCATCAAACCATGGGGCTCGGGGGTGAAGGGGAAGGGGGCGAACACAGACAGGAGCAATCAGGTCACAAGAGCTAAAGAAATAGCCTTATTATAGGCCATGACTAACAGCTCTGGATCTGTGCTGGTCTCACCGAACACCGAGAGGTCAATCACCGCCGCCAGGTCTTTAGGGACCACATCCCGCAAAGGGCAGTAACTGACCATCTCCACAGGGGCTGACCTACCCAGGAGGGCAGAAAAATCGAACCTCACAGTGTAGTGATCGGACCAGCCAACAGGTTCCACCCCCAAATTGGAGGCCTCGATCCCCAGGAGGATGACCAAATCAAGAATAAATCAAATAAATGCACCTGGGCCACACGTTGGGCAAAAGCTGAATACTACCAGCATACCCTCTCCTCCTCCTGGGGAGATGGGAAAAAATTCTGGAGCAACATACAAGAAATCAGTGGCAAAACACGCTCCCCCACCCCTACCCAACTCAATTTGAACGGAGACATTACCCAAGATCCAGCTAAAATCACCGAAGCCCTCAACGACTCCTTCTCCGACCTCTCACATATCCTCCCACCAAATTTCTTCCACCCACCCAAAACCACCCCCCATGCCCCTTTCAGCGAGTATAGACCTCCCAACCCCTTTCCAGCTCCGAACCATTCCCTGCAACCTGGCCAAACGCTATATCTCCAAAGCTATCGCTAACACCCGCTACAGCAATGACTCCCTGGACCTAAAACTCATTAGGCTTACCCTCAATGTCACACTACCCCATCTCACAGAAATTCTTAACCTTTCACTCTGCCTCGGCCACTTCCCCTCTACCTGGAAAAAAGCCTTGATCACTCCTATCTTAAAGAACGGTGACCCCACCCACACCGGTAATTATAGGCCAATCTCAATACTCCCGTCTCTCTCCAAAGCGCTAGAAAATATAGTCTCAGACCAGCTAACAGAGCATCTAATGAGACACAACCTCCTAAGTAAGGAACAACATGGGTTCCGAGCTGGCCACAGCACCATCACGGCTCTCACTGAACTCATAGCGTTCATCCATGGGGCCCTAGACCAAGGGTCAGTGCAGGGGCCATCTATGTAGACTTAACAAAGGCATTTGACCACGGTCAATCACGATCTACTCCTCCAAGTCCTGCCACAACCAAATGGCCCTGAGATCTCGGCCTGGTTCAAGGACTACCTCTCGGGACGCTCACAGCAAGTAAGAATCAACTCCACCATCTCCAACCCCAAATCTGTTTGCTCTGGCGTTCCGCAGGGGTCAATTCTGGGCCCGCTGCTTTTCACACTCTTCCTTAACTCACTCCCCAAAGCTTGCAGTGGTCATCTCTTACTTTATGCTGATGATGCTGTTCTCTATTGGCAACACCGTCAGCCAAACACCCTCCAACTCACCCTCCAGGGTTTTTTCAGGGAGCTGGAGAACTGGTTCGCTGATCACCGCCTGATCATTAACTATTCCAAAATAAAGTCCATGACCTTTGCTCGAGTCATCACCAAAGCCCACACAGCCAGATGGCACTCCATATTTCAAACTTGGATGGTACCCATCTGGAATACGTTACTCATTTTAAATACCTGGGCGTCACCTTAGATACCTCCCTCTCCTACCACAGACACGTACGCCTCCTCACATCAGCGATCAACTCCAGAATTGGTACCCTCTACAGGATCAAAAACAGCCTGCCTGCCCAAGCCATGCAGATAGCTGTCACCTCCTCCATCCTCTCACTTATCTATTATGGGATTGTTGTCTACGGCACTGCTGACAACTCCACCCTAAGTAGTATAATCACAGCGCTTAATAAAGCCTGCCGCCTCGTTACTGGCTGTGACAGACTCACCCACACCTGTGATCTGTACACACTAACAGGTTGGCTTAATTTCCATCAAAGACTCAAATATCAAACCTGCATCCTAGCAAAAAAGATCCATCTCCAGCTTACTCCAGCCGGTCTACTCCCCATCATCAGCCCGGCCCCTCATAGGCGCATTACCTGACTCTCGACTACCTCATCCTTCACGGCCCCCCCATGTCGAATGTTCCTAGGGCAGAGATCCTTCCGCTACTGTGCCCCCAAATGGCTCAACACTCTTCCCCCTCCTCTCTCCCAGGCCCACAGCATCTCACTCTTCAAAACAGGCCTTCGAACCTACCTCTTGGAAAACGCTAAATGTGAATGCCAATAAGGCCTGCCCACACTCCTCCCTCACCCCCTCTACTGACTCAGGGACTTCCTAGACCCTATGAACTGCCCTCCACGTAAGCTCTGTCTTGGGCTCACATGTATGCCTTCTAATGCTATAAAAATAAGCCTCTCAACTACCATGTCAGTTCTGTAACCAGTAAATAATCTAAGTGTATATAAAAAAAATTTGCTTCTTTTGTTTTTTTATACTGTCTTGTGTCTCTCCACCCCCTGTAACCACCGTGGAGCCATTGTATAAATATTGTCTGAACTGAAACCTGTATATAATTGCTTGTTCCGTCTGTCATCCTTGTACTTTGTTCTCCCTCCACCCCCTGTAAACGATGTGGAGCCTTTGCAAAAGAGTCTATAACTCAAAGGATTGTAATTCCGATTATACAGTAAATAAATAAAAGAGAGTGACCACCATTGTGGGTAGCTAAGGAAACGACCTGTGTGAAGCCCAGTGATGTCATCAACTGGAGGAAGTGTTGTCCAAAAAGCGAGGAATCGTTGTCAACCCAGGCTTCGAAGTTGCCCAGAACCATCAGTCTGGGCGACTCTAATGCCATGTTGGCGGCAAAGTCTGCTACTTTCTGCAGGAACAGCTTCTCATTACCTGGTAGACGGTAAATGAGAGCTATCCTGCACCCCACACCAGTTACCATAGTGCACTCAAATGATACAGCCTCCCCAACCGGTACCCCAGTAAGGCCCAATTCGGTCTTGAAACAGACCGCTACCCCCCCTCCGCAATCCAATCTCGGGCAATGTAACACCGAGTACCCGGGAGGAATAGCTGCCTCCAAAATTGCGGCAGCATTTCCATCTAACCAGGTCTTGGTGATGCAAACCAGATCCACTGTTCCAACAAAATCTGCAATAAGTGCAGTTTTGTTCTTAATGAATCTGGCATTGTATAACAATGCCTGGGTCGGACGATGTTTGTGAGCCGCCCCGCTTGCCCACCCAAAAAGGGGGGTGCCCTTGGGTATGGGAACCAGACATGGATCACCACGTTCCAGATACCATTTTGCCCAGGGCGTCTTCTGATCCTAACAACTCCTATGGGAGAGAGCTGCTCATTCGAGCTCCAATGTCTGCGCCCCCCTGCACCCCCGCGAGCAATCCCCAGTGCCCGACATCGCTGATAGGTAAAGGCAGGCGCGGGGGGGGAAGAGAATGGGCGGAGGGCATGGAGAGAGGAGGCTGAATAGCACAGGACTGGGACAGCAAGCAGGCACATTCCAAAAAATGCCACAAAAACTGTGGCAAAACAACACAACAAATCCTAATTTCTTAACACAATCAAAGGCAAAGCTACAGTCTAAACTTAAAAAACTCTTAAAAGACCTAAAACACAACACCCCAAAAACCAAAAACCAACAAAACAAAAATAAAATATAAATAAACAAACTATGAAACAAAACAATGACAAGATGAAATAAAATCCCCGGGCACAAGACACTCCCACCAACTGGCGCCCAAAGAACAACCCTTATCTAAATATTAGTAAATAAAAGAAAACCAATAAACCAAAAACCAAATAAAATAAACCTCTGGACCACACAATATTCTCACCACAGTAGCCAGAGGAAACTGAATGGTACTCTCACTACCATATATAACATATAGAAATGATACAAAAATAGAAATAAAATAACAAAACCTAAAAAGTCAAAGTTAACCCAAAGTGTAAATTAATAAGAAAATAACAAAATAACATTTCACTCCCACCCTCCCAACCCTTACAATACCATTACTTGTACTACAATAATTTCACCCACAACCAGTAAATCCCAATGTACAGAGTACAGACAACGCATATATTGGCAAAGGAAGACAGTAATTTAAGCTGTAAACTGTGAAACCAGTCACCGAATGTTTCTCATACGAACGATTTAATTAGAGGAGCTCACACCTCCACAAAATGAATGTCCAAATAAGTTCTATCTACACTACCTCTCATGTAGGCAAGGTAGGACCACAAAATTATTGTGAGTGGAATAGTTAGCTAGGCACCCTCACTGCCTGAAAAGTTGCAATATGTCCAAATGAGTTCAATCTGTGCTACTTCTCACGTAGGCAAAGCAGAACCACAAAATTATTGTAAGAGAAGCAGATAGCCAGGCACTCTCACTGCCTGAGAAATTGCAATATGAACATCAAAACATAAAGAAAAGGAGGTCTGACCGTGTCCAGAATTGGGCCCGCACAAAGTTTCCAGAACAAACCTTCTTCCAGAATTCCAGGGTCCAGTGGCACCTAGAGAATGGCAGGGGGGCCCAAAAAACTCTGCCCCAAGAAACCACTGCCAGAAATATTCCACCACCGTAGCTTCAGCCCACAGCTAGTGTCGGCCCACCAGCTGACCCCTGAAGGCTTAGGAGCACCCAGAGCTCATCAGCCGGCTCTCCGGCTGACTCAGACCCCAGTCTCCCGCACAGCAGTGGATCCGGCAGCTTAGCTACCGGGACAAAGTTGGACCCCCCCTCCACACCAACAGCAGACCCCACAAATGGCCACTCCTGGAACAGTGGCACCTCCTGTTCCCCACAGAGGGAGCAACAACAAAAATTCAGCAGCAGTCCGGCCAACAAGGAATGGTCCTAAACAATCAACTCCAGGCACAGCACAGCACTAAGTCTTCAAGCAAGAAACTTTCTCCCATGAATCCCTCTCTGCGGCTCGCCAGTAGCGCCTCCTCTAATTCGTCTCACCACTCTCTCACTACTCCACAAGTCAGGCCAGGATCAAGCCAGGAAAACAGTATGTCCATGTATCGGTACAGAATACTCGTGATGTAAAAATATTGTAGTGATTAGGTCCAGTTCTCTTGTGTGCTCAGGCCCTACCCTGGGCAGTACTGGGGACTGCTGAACATCTCTGATGCACACTTCGGGGTGTTTTAGAATTTCCCGAAAACACTCAGCACATCTACTACCTCACTTTAACCTCCCTAGCTAACTATCCTATACTTCGGGAATGCCTCTTAAATAGCAAGTTACTAAAGCAAAACAAAGCCGCTAAACAAAATGCTGCTAAAACAGAATGCTGTTGAAAAGAAAATGCTGCTAAAACACGCAGTTGCAGCTCGCACAGCTTACAGCTCACCCAGCCTGGCGGCCATATTGTGATAATATCTCAGGATTTGGCCATTGTGGAGTAATGCATTGCACATTCATAAAATTCTACATTCCAATACATTATCCACATCCAGGACATTAATATTTGCACTTCAGACTGAGTACCTGCACATCAGACATCAGTTCTCAACTTCCCATTCTTATTATGTAAAGCCAGTTGCCTTCGGCCTGCTGTCACATTGCTAAGCATCCTACTTTTCATAGCTTGGTAGAGGGAAAGAAAATAAAGATATCAGTGCGTTATAGTTTATGGAGCACATTTCATACCTTGTGAATTTCTGGATGTTGATATTTTTATTCACCCCAACTTGTCGTTCCATTTATTAGTAGTGTAACTGAATTAAAAAGCTATAAAAGAACATCCGCTTTAACTTGGCAAACACGTATGACACGATAAAAAGGAACGACAATTAAACTCGGTTAAGTGTGCTGCTTTCTTGCTTTTCTCCATGTTCTTGCTTCATCTGCACTCGTTGTGACTATAAAGTTCAAAACTGCATTCTAATACCTTTCATTCTTTGTATGTCTCATGCATCATGAATGCTACCTTGATTTTCTTCTGCTGTTCTGGCACCTAATATGGTACGCATTTATAAGACCAGGCCTTCACCCTGCCCTTCCCATCCCTCCGTTTTGTCTAACCCTGGGAGGTAGGGTCCTTTGTGTGAAGTATTATTGTCCCTGTCACATATCTGTTTGTGTATGTGTTGGAGGCCCTCCTTGGCCTCTTCTTCCTTTCTTTCTATTCTCTCTAGTGGAGTACCTTTGGTCCAACCTCTCCATCTCTCCACAGTCTTACTTAGTTTTGCAGTCATTAGTTCCATATCCTGTGCTTTAACAGTCCTGCTATACCATTCCTCCATCGTGGTGAGTAAGTCTGTCTGCAGCCAGTGGGCCGTAATGCACTTCAGAGCTGTAGTCATTTTGTTTGTCTGCCCTCAGTTTCACCACTGTTGGAAATCCCAGGACCCATTCTGAGAGGTCCAGAGGCAGCTGTACCCCTGTAATCTGATGGGGGTTTGTCCTGCATCTGTTCCCAGAATTACTGTATTTTGCTACATTCCCAGAAAATATGCCAGTGGTTTCCCTCTTCCTCACACAGTTTCCAGCACTCTGCCTTAGTAGTCTGGTAGTGTTTTGTTACGGTTGGTGTTTTGAAAAATCTGATTAGCACTTTTGAAAATAGTTATCTTCATATTGGAGCTGATATTCTTTCCATCCTTTTTGTAGTCCCCCCCAGTCCTATTCCTGGAAGGTACCTGCTGCCTCTCTCCCCTTCCCCAGGCTTCCTTTACTTTGACCAGGGAGACCCCGTTGCTTGCTGCAGCAACTGATACATCCCAGAAATGTACCTCTGAGCCTCTGCTAGTGGCACCATCCAGTAAATGTATTCCTCACATGACATCAGTGGTCTAGATAGTTTGTCCTTGTTTCCTGGTAGATTACTAAAATACTTTTGTAACCCCCCTACAAATTGGGGTTTACTATAATGTCTTCCTGGGCTCCCTAATGCCCACTGTCAGGCTGGTGTCCCGTCTTTAGTAGTTCTATTTGTGTGACAGTGCCCTAGTGAGCCTCCACACCTGTCTCTTTAAGAAAATGGCTACTCTGTGTTTGGAACTTAGTCCTGGCTGGGTCTGAGTGATTTAGGGCTTGCGACCGGCCAGACAGTGAGTTATTCTACTCCATTCTGCAGTCACTGCTTGCACAGAGGGAGCTCTCTTAGGAACTGTGATTGTTTATTGCTAATTTGCCATTTTAGTACCGATAGAGAAGTTTGTCTAACCTGCTTTTATTGCAGCTCGAACATTTGGATGGGAGCCACCATGTTAGGTTCTGGACTTCCAGTATTTGGATTAATCGAACCACTGGGGACCTAAAATGGAGACTTTCCCCAGGGGTCTCGAGGGAAGGAATTTTGTATTTTTTGTAGTTTTAAGTGTTGGTGCCCAAATGGACCTGGAGGGGGAGCCCTTACTGTGATTGACAGTTCCCTCAGCCAACTGAACCTTTTGGATTACAGGTGAAATGCCCAGAACTGCCTGAAGCAGAGGATCAGTTAGAGTTGGAAGTGGAAGAGTAAACAGCTTGAGCTTTCGAGCAGCTGGTCCCAGAAGGAGCGTAGTGGAATCAGTGGGAAGCATCTCAGCTTGCCTTTCTGCCACATTCTCCTGCAAGTGAACTGCCTTTTGTAGAAGTTGGACCTGTTCTGATTTCCAGTTTTGGAACTGCAGCAGAGGAAAAGGAGAAGTGCCGTTGTGACTTGTGATCTGGACCGAAGACTTGCTCCAGAAGCGATCGGCCCAGCTTGTTAGAGAACTTTGCTCAGATTGGAAGGTTGGCACAGTGAAGCTGTCATTCACAACCAAATTGTATCCAAACTGTCATTTAGAGCAATTAAATGTGCTGAATGTATCTTGTGAGTCGTGATTTGGTTCCCCACGGTCAAATCTGTTACCCCAGCTGGAGGCTTCACCAGCAGAAGATCACGAACTTTTGCAGAACTGCTCATCCTGCCTGGGCCCTGCCATTTCAGCCTAGGCCACTACTCATGTTCCAGAGATCTTCTCACTGAAAGACCAGCCTGGGGATTTGGCCCCCCTGTTCAACACCATCGAGCAGGTAGCGACCATCTGGAGGTGAGCCGTGTCGGCCCTGCTTCCCCGATCATCACCATGAGGTCTACATCTCACCTGTCCAACAACCAGGTTCTGGTAGCATGAGTACAAACCAGGATAGCTCTCAGCAACAGAAGCCCAAATCTTCGTGGTACCATCTAATTGTTTCTTTTCACTGGCTTCTTACAATGAACTGAGCCATTTGGCTTGGATTACAAATAATTGGGTTGTGTGCATGTGTAACCCCTAGGTGGCACTATCCCAAGGGCTACTACCCCGCCTGCTTGGCTAGTAGCAGGTTAAGGGGCCTGAGTTCTGAAACGGGTGCCTTCATCCAGAGGTCAGGGTTGGTAGTGGTCAAGCTAACCTGGGCACAGTCCTCCGGGACACTGTAACCCCCCTCTTTCCTTACTAGTAGCCGGAACAATACACAATAATCACTTTCACAATACCCCTGATACACCACACAAGTACCCACACTGTTTGCACTTACCACAGGGCTTTCCTCTGGCCAGCCAGGGACCCCTGTAAAATAAGGTTATACACAGCAAATAACAGCAGTACAGTACTCTTGCACAAACTGGAACCACAGTCAGGATAAATGTAAAAAAGAATTAGATCTGATTTATTTAAGGGGCTTGAACAAGGGAGGGGCGTAATCAGGTTAATTTGCTAAAAGGCTCTATCAATCAAACAGTTATGTTTGCTCTTCAGGGTCCATAAACAGTGACACACTCTGGGTACCCAGATGGAGAATGGTGGGCAAGCCAGGAACTTGCAGGCTGGTTGTGGCCTCTGTGATGGAAGAAAACAACATGCACAACACACACTATTTGTAATCCAGAGCCGGAGGGCTCAGTTTGTGAAAAGAAAACAACAAGATAATCAGATGACACACTTTTAGATTAGGCTGTTGTTGCAGGGAGCTACCCTGATTATTATGATACCCAAGACTGGACACAGGCTGGACAAAAATCAAGACAGCAGGTGGTTAATCTGGAGTGCCAGGAGAAGCAGGGCCCACACGATTCGCCGAGGCCTCGTTCCTGTTCAAGCGTCGAGCAGGGGGCTGATTCCCAGGCAGTTCTCTCATCGGTGGCTTTCTCTGTGCAGTGGGGTAGTCTGGCATGGCCAGCGTGGCATGGACCAGGCCAAATGGAGATGAACATGGATTCAGTATGATTAGGCTGGATAAAGCTTCCAGCAAGCAGAACACAGTTCACACAGTGGGGAACCAAATCATGACCCACTTTCAATACACAGCACATTTACGTGTAAAGGTTTCTACAGTACCAGCATGCAGAACACAGTTCACACAATGGGGAACCAAATCACGACCCACTTTCAATACACAGCACATTTACATGTAAGGAAATTCTACTGTACCAGGCAAACTGCTCTCTGGTCACGATCGCAAAGTCTCTGCACAAACCGGGAATTCAAAAGCAGCTGGAAATCCTGACAGGCAGATTGCATTCAGCAAATCTTCAGTCTTCTTCAGGTTAAAGCCTGGTCACAGTCCAGTGGCTTAAATAGTCCTCACAACTTGGATTCAGTCCGAATAAACTCTATTTTCCTTCTCAAGGACAGCAGGCAGTTCCGGTGACGTCACCGTAATGGCGAGAGGTTGAAGAGCTGAGCTCTCTGGAGATCACCCCCTAAAATTGGCAAACTCCCCTAATCGAACAAAATCTAAAAGTACATAAATACATATGCAGCAAGCTCAGGATGGCAGGAAAACCCCCGAAAGCAAAGGGTTCCAGACAACTGCACTGAGGAGGCAAAATGAGGCAAACGTTGTTGAGCAGATCACAAGAAGGCCTCGAGGCCCTGCCAGCATGCAGACAATATGCTTCCGCTTCCTCGGTGGACTTAGAGCAGGATGAAATGGACTCCAATGATGGCACAAAACATACTTTACAAAAGATCTTGGCTGCAGTGAACAAAATTGATAGTGATCTGGCAGACTTAAGGCAAGATATGCGCCTCTTGGATAAAAAAGTCTCTAAAAATGATTCTCGCCTGGAAGAACTGGCTGAAACGCAGGAAAGCAATGATCACCTGCTATTATACTTAATGCAAAGAGACCGAGAAATGAGTGTGAAACTAGAAGACCTGGAAAACAGGTCTCGGCATAATAACTTTCGAATACATAGGCTGATAGAAAGAGCGGAGGAAGGGTTTGCTACAGCGGCTGATTTTATCCAGCAAGTACTGAGATCCACGTTGGAAATCCCTTCGGATCTTGACCTAACGATTGACAGGGCTCATCGATCACTTGTGCCCAAGCCAACAGATCCAACAGCGAGGCCGAGGTCATTCATGATAAGAATGCTGCATTTTCAAACTAAGGAATGGATATTAAGGGAAGCCTGGCGACACAGGGACTTCCAAGTACAAAGATATGGTAATTTACTTTGATCAAGACTTCTTGATGATGCTGCAGGTGGAAAGACAGAGAACCAGAGGAATAATTAGAGAACTAAGAGAGAAAAAGGGAATCGAAGCACAATTATTATACCGATCGAGACTGAAAATACTAGAGGAAAATGGTACAAGGATCTTTCCTACGTTGCTTGAAGCGGTCCCATATTTGAAGAACTTAGAGATTACAACACCTGACTTAGCATGTGAAATTATGGAAAAACAACTGAGAGCAAGCGTGTGGAGCGTCGTGACCAGAGGCAAGAACAAGAACAGAGGGACTCCTTTCTCTTATCCAAAATCCACAATGGGAGACATTGCAAAGTTACTGCAGAGAGCAGAAAAAAGAAGCAAACTGGCAGACTCGAGTAGGGAAGACATGTCGCCATCGAAGAACTGAGGACAGTAACGGTTTTAAACGTGGTATTTGTGGTTGGAATTTTTTCCATCGGAAGCACCAGAGAGAGGGAGGTGGCGAACTGTTTGAGAACTCTATATGACAATCTGAATAAAACAGCAATTTGAGATGGGGGAACTAATAAAAAAAAAAAGGGAAAGATTTCAGGTTGAGAGGAGGATGTGAGAGGGGGGAAAGGGTAGAGTCACATTAACTCTCGGGAAGGTGTAGGGGGAGCCGAGGTGGAGAGGCCTACAGGAAGGTTTAGGATTTAAGCCTTATAGAGCAAGCAAGTAAAAGGTTATGCAGGTGATTGCTAACTTTCAGATGTTTGTCCACCAATATACGGAGGGAAGGGGGGAGAGATGGAAAACAAGAGAAGAAGGGGATCTTCAGTTCCTAAGTCGATGGGGAGAAGGGACTGTCATTCCTGGGCTAAGTACACTGAGCTGGAATTTGAAGGATAAGCATGGGAGGAGGGGAACTAAAAGAACATGTACGATTAGAAAACAGTTGGGGGGGTCTCACGGAGGGAACATAGTTTTTTCTTTCTCTTTTTCTCGCCAAGGGGTGTCTACAAATAAGAGAGAGTTGTCAGCAAGCCATATCTCCAAGGATATTTTCTACAACACCCCACAAACATCGGAGGGGCATAATAAGTGGACACAGAGGTGACTAATAATTCCCTTGGAAGTCAAAGGTGGGGAATTTAGAGCTAGTTACGCAGTTAAAACAGTTTAGTAGGATATACAAATGTTGAGTTTAATGATGTATAAGTTATATTTGTTTTTTCGACGTGGTTTCTTTCTGCTTTACACAAAGAAGCAAAATCAGATCTCGAGGGTGGCAGAAGAGGGAGGGGGAGGGGGAGGTGCGTGGCAGCCTGTCCAAATCTCTGTAATCTGGATCCCTGGTAAAACCTAACACCTGAATATGGCTTCATTAAATATAATTTCATATAAGGTTAATGGTATCAACTCACCTGTAAACAGAACCAGATTACTGGTGGAATTGAAGAGATTGGACTGCAACATAGCTCTCCTGCAAGAGACTCATCTCTCGGATTCAGAGCACTTAAAACTCAGGAGAGCTTGGGTAGGGAGAGAGGAAGCTGCGGCATGTGGGGGGATTAAAAAAGCAGGAGTGGCTATCTTGGTGAAAAGGAATTGTCCCTTAAACATACAGGAAGTGGATAAGGCATTTGAGGGGAGATATATCAGGGTCACGGGAATGGTTCAGGATCAAGTGATATACATAGTTAATATATATGCACCTAATACAGGAACAGACAAGTTCCACTTGGAAGTCTTTCAGAAGATTGCGGACCTTTCCACGGGAATCTAGATATTGGGGGGAGATTTTAATGCCGTCCCATGCCCAACAATGGACCGATCAGGAGGGCAAGCGCTCCCAAAACCGTAGATAAAAATTCAAAAGCCAGGTTAGAGGAAGGTGGAATGGTGGATGTATGGAGATACCAGCATGCAGGAAAAGGACTACATATGTTTCTCCGCAGCTAATAAATCTTATTCATGAATAGACTTCATATTGACCCATAAGGTCAATATGCATTACTTTACATCATCTAAGATAGGGTTATTTACCTTATCAGACCACGCCCCGATCACGGTCAAAGTGGTGTGGGTGACAGATTCCAGACATACCAGCTGGAGACTAAATGTCTCACTACTTAATGACAAGTCAACAATAAAGCAAATTGAGCAGGCTATTGCTAATTTAGCCATTGATTCCCCAATCTCAGACAGCTCTCCCCTTCTCTGGTGGGATACTATGAAGGCGGTAGTAAGGGGGCAATTAATTAACTTGGCTTCTGCAAAAAAAAAACTTAGAGAAAAAAAGAGGAATGGGTTATTAAAAGCCATAAAAGAACTGGAAAAGGAACATAAAAACCATCCCAAAGGGAAAGGAGAAGGAACTTTAAAAGAATTACTCAAAAAAAGGGAGGAATTGCGGATGTTGGATAATGAAAAAGTGGAAGGTATTCTAAGATTTACAAATCAAAAGTATTATGAGGGAGGGCAATTAAGTTATTAGCCCTTCGGTTGAGAAACGAGCAAGCGAACAGATATATTCCATTTATCTTAGACAACACTAAAGATAACAGAAAATGGGTGAAACCAAATGATATAGCCACAGCATTTAAAGAATATTACAAATTATTGTATACAGAAAATAGAAACCCGAAGGAAGTTAAAAGGGATACAGTGGAATTTTTAAAGGCCATGGATTTTCCCAAATTGACCCCAGAAGTAAAGAAAGAGCTGTCAGCCCCCATTACAGAGAAGGAGGTTCGAGGGGTTATCATGAACCTTCCGACTGGTAAGTCACTGGGCCCAGATGGGCTGCCTGCCAAATTTTTCAAAAAACTAAAGAACTCCTTAATTTCAAAATTGACTGCTGTTATGAATGCGATCTTGAAGGAGAATAAAATTCCCTCTTCCTGGCAGGATGCAATCATCACAGTACTCCCTAAACCAGGCAAGCCCCTCGGATGCTGTGAGTCATTTCAACCCATATCCTTGCTGAATCAGGATTTTAAAAAATATGGACTAAGATCCTGGCCAATCGAATTCAGAAGCATGTTGGAAACCTAATTCACCCAGACCAAACGGGTTTTATTCCCCGTAGACACTTATCTGATAATATCAGAAGACTTCTCAATATAATTAGTAATGAGAGCAAATCAACAGCACCTCAAGTAGCGATTTTCTTGGACGCGGAAAAAGCCTTTGATCGGCTGAATTGGGTTTATTTACAGGAAGTACTTCTTTATATGGGTTTTGAAGGTTCGTTTATGCAGTGGATTATGGCGGCATATCAAAATCCAAAAGCTAGGGTCCGGGTTAATGTGACATTATCGGAGGGGTTCACAATTGAAAGGGGCACTAGGCAAGGCTGCCCACTATCCCCGCTATTGTTTGCCATTGTGATGGAACCTCTAGCCCAAGCAATTAGGACGAGAACAGATATTAAAGGAATCCAGATTGGGGGGACGGTGAATAAAATATCCCTGTATGCCGATGATACTTTGATTTATTTATCAGACCCAGATACATCGATTCCTGCAGTGCTGGACTTGCTTACATTTTTTGGTAAAATATCGGGTTTCAAAATAAACAAAGATAAATCTGAAATCATGTTAATAGGGGAAGCCCCATCTTCAACACTCCAGGGAGGGATCCCGTTTAAATGGGTGAAAGAGAAAATTAGGTATCTGGGAATACAAATTCCAACCAGGATCTCCAGATTATATCAGCTGAATTATGGGCTACTTCAAAGGAAGATCTTTGAAGATATAAACAGATGGCAAACACTTCCTTTGACTTTTACGAATAGGATTGACACAGTCAAGGTCAATGTATTACCCAGATATCTATTTTTATTCACAAATTTACCTATCCCGTTTCCACATAAAGATTGGAAGGAACTTCGACACAAACTTTCTAGACTTATTTGGGCAGGGAGAAGGCCGAGGAAGAGATGGGAGCTTCTCATGGTAGACAAGAGCCAAGGGGGGAGAGGGATACCTAACTTTTATAACTATTAGAGAGCAGCACAGGTTCTCCCAATTCTTAAAATACTAAACGCAGATCAAAGCGGGGTTTGGTACTTAATGGAAGCAGAGGCACACCCCACGGTACCTTTGAGATTTTTACCATGGATAGCCACTCAACCAGATGTTAAACTAGTCCAGAACAGATGGTCCAAACATACAATAAAGCTTTGGTTAGACACACGGCAATGGTGGGAGATTCCAAGTCCGGTCTGGGAGTATATCCCATTAAATCATCTCCCTGGATTCCCCGCCAATCAAGGGGACGGCTGTTTTTCCAGGTGGAGAAGGGCAGGGCTGAATAATCTTACCCAATTTATAGAGAGAGAAGAGGTCAAATCATTTGCTGACCTGCAGAGAGAATATAACCTCGCAAGAACAGATTTTTTTAAATACCTGCAATGTAGGCACTATATCTCTACTATGGTAGGGGTGGAAGCCCTAAAACCTGCCCTCCTCCTCCTTTAATAGCCACTCATCTAAAGTCATAGCTGACCAGAAGGTTACATTTCACTCATTTATAAGGCTCTACAAGAAGATGTAGGGAAAGTTCAAGTGGCTAAGATAGAGAATGAATGGCAAAAGGAACTGAACACTAGAATAACTGAAGTAGAATGGGGTAAAATCTGGGGGGGAATCTCCAAAACCACAAGCTCTCCTGGATGGAAAGAATATAAGTGGAAGGTCACCGCCAGGTTTATTACTCCGGTGATCTCTGCACATTATGCTACTTCCTCTACAGATTTATGTTGGAGGGGGTGTGGGAAAAGGGGGACATTTACACACATTTTCTGGGATTGCCCCCAGATTAGAGACTTTTGGCAGGAAATTATGCAGGCAGTACAAAACATTTTTCATCTTCAGGAAAATCTCTCAGTAGTTAATGTGATATTAACTTTGACCCCAATGGAAATTAGAACAAAGAACCAAAAATATTTATTTTACATACTGGTAACCGCAGCCCTTAAGGTTATCACTCAGCAATGGCTAAAAAAAAATTAATTGACCAAAGATATGTGGAAAAGTAACATTAAGAAAATTAAAATCATGGAGGCGGTCACCGCACAGTTAAATCTTAGAGTGGGTCAACATAATGCGAAGTGGTTACCATTCTATGACTATATAGAAGAGACTGAGGGAGTCTCAGTGTTAGAACAGCTTCTTCAGAACTAAAAGGCATAATCCGAGAGATGGGTCATTAAATGATAGTAAGGAGCTAGGAGTGGAGAAAATCAAAGGCAACATAAGACCTGAACAAGGAAGCCTTGGGGAAGAGAGAGATCAAGCGGTTAAGAATTAAATCCACGTCGAATAAAAAAGTTTGTGTAGTTGAAGGGCAGTAAGGTAGTTATCTACCTTTTGGAAATATGCTACATTGCTGTCATAGTTTGATGTATTGTAAATGAAAACAATAACTAAAGGCAGTACATTGGAAAGCAATTATTGTGAGGGAAGGGGAGGGGGACAAAAAATCTGTAATGTATATATAAGCTGATTAATTGCTACAATATGGCGATGTACTAAGAATGGAATTCTGCCTAAGATGTATCAGTATGACAGACTATAAATAAAAAAATATATAAGTTCAAAAAAAAAAAGACAGCAGGCAGACAGGCTGGCCAAAACTCAGCCCTTTCACAGTTCTCCCATGCAAAACTACACAGAACTGCTGCTCAAAAATCACTTGAACTGTTACTTCTTCACTTCTTGGCTCAAAACTGTAACTAGCTGCAGCAGCCTGGGAAATTCCCCAAGATCCAAAGGTTCGGTTGTCTGATCCTTCTGTCAGTCACAACAAAGGCTCCCCCTTCAGGTGCAAAAAGGCGCAAAAAGCCCAAAACTACAATTCCTACAGATTTTGACTCCAGATAGCTCCTGTACTGATTGGTCCAATTTGCAGTCCAGGACCAAGATAGTGGAGATAAAACAGTCCTTGCTGCAAAGAAGGCAGGTTAGACAAACTACATTATCATTATCACTCTAAATGATTTCCAGCAAATAGTTACATCTTTCAAAAGAGCTCCCTCTCAGATTACTTATGACTGTGTAACCCCCCTACAAATGGGGGTTCCCAAAAAGTCTTCCTTGAGCTTGCCTAAATGCTCACTGCCAGGCTGGTGTCCTGCGTTTTAACAGTTTAAATGTGATTACCAGAGCTCGTATAGCCTCTGTGTACTGTCTCTTTAAGAGCTGCCTAATTGCGGTATAAGTAATCTGAGAGGGATCTCTGTTAAATGATGTAACTATTTGCTGAAAATCATTTAGAGTGAGAATGATAATGTAGTTTGTCTAACCTGCTTTCTTTGTAGCAAGGGCTGTTTTGTTTGTCTCCACTATCTTGGTCCTGGACTGCAAATTGAACCAAACAGTACTGGTGGGACCTAAAATGTAGCCGGACTACAGGAGCTGTCTGAATTCAAAATCTGTAGGATCTGTAGTTTGGAGTTTTTTGCACCTTTTTTGAAACAGAAGGGGGGGCTCTTGCGTTGACTGACAGCCAAATCAGCCAACCAAATCTTTTGGATCTTGGGGAAGTCCCGGGCTGCTTGCAGTTTTCAGTTAGTTCTGAGCTGGGAAGTGAAATGAGAAGAGCTCAAGTGTATTTTTTGGGCAACAATCCTGAGTGGATTAGCATAGGAGAACTGTGAAAAGGCTGTTTTTGGCTTACATGTCTGCCTGCTGCTCCTGAGAGGGAGAGAAGAGAATTATTGTGGGCTAAATCCAAGTTTGTGTGACTAAAGTAAGCTACTGAAGTGGGCCAGGCTCAACCTGAAGAAGTCCAAAGATTTTGCTGAATACGATCGGCCTGTCAGGAGTTACAGCTACCCCTAAGCTCCTGGTGTGTGCAGAGACTTTGCGATTGTGACTGGGGAACGCTTTGCCTGGTACAGTAGAATTCCCTTACATGTAAATGTGTTATGAGCTGCTAGTGGGTCATGAGTTAGTTCCCCACTGTGTGAACTGTGTTCTGCTTGCTGGAAGCTATATCCAGCCCAAAACGGACTGCATCTGAATTTGTCTCCATGTGGTCTGGGCCTTGACAGACTGGCACTGCCAGACTACCTGCTGCACAGAGAAGCTATTGACAAGAGACCTGCCTGGGGATCAGTCCCCTGTTCCATGCTTGAACAGGAACGACGCCTCTGCGACTCGTGTGGGCCCTGCTTCTCCTGGCATTTCAGATCAACCACCTGCAGTCTCGATTTTCGTCCAGCCTGTGTCCAGTCTTGGGTATTGTGAGTAAATACCAGGGGTAGCTCCCTGCAACAACAGCTTAATCTGAGTGTGTCATCTGATTGTCTTGTTGTTTCGTTTCCTTTACTAACTGAGCCCTCTGGCTCCAGATTACAAATATTGTGTACTGTGCATGTTGTGTTTTCCATCACAGGGCCCCAACTAGCTGCAACCCCGGGCAACGGTCCTGGCTAGCCCATCCCTTCTCTACCTGGGTACCCAGAGGTGGACTGTGTTGGGGTACTCAAAGTGCATGCATAACTGCTTGACTGGTATAACCTTTAAGCTAATTAACCTGATTTTGCCCCTTCCTTGTTCAAGCCCCTTGAATAAATCAGATCTAACTTTTTCTACATGTAATCTGACTGTGGTTCCAGTTTGTGCTCAGAGTACTGTACTGTTGCTATTTGCTGTGCTTAACCTTGTTTTACAGGGGGTCCCCAGGGTCGAGCCAGAGGAACCAGCCCTGGTGGTAAGTTCAAACAGTGTGGGTACTTGTGTGGTGTACCAGGGGTATTGTGAAAGTGATTACTGTACAGCGTTCAGACCACTAGAGGGGAAAGAGGGGGGTTACAGTGTCCCGGAGGGCTGTGCCCAGGTTAGCTTGACCACTACCAACCCTGACCTCTCGGTGGAGGCACCCATTTCAGAACTAAGGCCCCTTAACCTGCTACTAGCCAAGCAGGCAGGGGTAGTAGCCCTTGGGATAGCACCACCTAGGGGTTACAACTGCAATCCAGGCAGCTCTTAATGAGACAGTACACAGAGCCTATACAGGCACTCTCTGGCAATCACATTTAAACTGCTAAAATGCAGGACACCAGCTTGGCAGTGAGCATTTAGGCAAGCTTGAGGAAGACCTTTTGGGAACCCCCATTTGTAGGGGAGTTACACATGTTTAACTGTTTTCCTTTCTTAAGGGCCCCAACAACAGCTGCAACGCCGGCCACCCCAGGCAATGCTTCAGGCTAGCCTGCAGACATACTGGGTACCCGGGGTTATTGAACTAATTGGGACTTAAAGTGTGTGCCAGACAATCCTGATTTGAATCAGATTGCTAATCATTCAGTTATGCCAACAAATCCAAAAATAGCATGCTCAAATCTTTTATGTTGCTTCACACACTTGAATTCACATTTCTACCAAGGGGTGCTGCTGGGTTGTGGCATATAACAAACAATCCAAAAATACCAGCGCACACCGACCCCCCCCCAACATAGCATATTTAAACTTTCCACTGCCAAAATTGGTTATATTTATTTTTAGCTCCATGAGAGGAGAGGGGTCCTCTTAGTTTCAGACTGGAATTCCAATGTGAGTAAGCTAAACCACCAACGTCACGGTGGGACCCCTGGTTTAGTCCCTATTCTGACTTTCCAACTTTCAAATGTCTCAAGGGCTAATGTGCCTAATTGGCTCCTTTTATATAGTGTGTTCCCATCAAGGAATTCACACAGGTGTTCAAAGGGAGCATGCTAAAAAGGAGCGCCACAGACTCCCAAAACTCAAACAAATCCAAAAATAGCATGCTCAGACCTTTTATGTTGCTTCACACACTAGAATTCACATTTCTACCAGGGGGTGCTGCTGGGTTGTGGCATATAACAAAATAATCCAAAAATACCAGCGCAAACCAACCCCCCCAACATAGCATATTTAAACTATTGGCTATATTTACTTTTGGCTCCATGTGAGGTCAAATCTGTTATGCCAGCTGGAGGCTTCACCAGCAGAAGATCACAAACTTTTGCAGAACTGTTCATCCTGCCTGGGCCCTGCCATTTTGGCCTAGCTAGGCCACTACTCATGTTCCAGAGATCTTCTCCGTGAAAGACCAGCCTGGGGATTCGGCCCTCTGTTCAACACCATCGAGCAACTGGAGGAGAGCCGTGTTGGCCCTGCTTCTCCTGGCTTCCCAGATCTTCACCAGGAGGTCTACATCTCACCTGTCCAGCATCCAGGTTCTGGTAGCGTGAGTACAAACCACGGTAGCTCCCTGCAACAAAAGCCAAAATCATTGTGGTACCATCTAATTGTTTCTTTTCACTGGGTTCTTACAACGAACTGAGCCATCCGGCTTGGATTACAAATAATTGGGCTGTGTGCATGTTCAATTGTTTTCCTTTCTTAAGGGCCCCAACAACAACTGCAATGCCGGTCCCCCCCTCCCCTGGCAACGCTTCAGGCTAGCCTGCATGACATACTGGGTACCCAGGGTTGTTGAACTGTCTAATTGGGACTTAAAGTGCATGCCAGACAATCCTGATTTGAATCAGATTGCTAATCATTCAGCTAGATTCATGCCCCTCCCTTGTTTACTGCCCCTAAATAAACCTGATTGTCTTTTTTCACATTTAGCCTAACGAGTGTGCACATTATCAGTTGGGTTACAGTGTTAATGCTGCATTGTTGCATTGCTGATCTTATTTTCCAGGGGATCTCTAGGGCAGTTGCAGCAGATCCAGCCCTTGTGGTAAGTGAAAAGGGTGTGAGCACATTATTACTACTGCCTATTGCTTGTGAATGTATAATTGTGTTATTACTTAGGCCACTAGAAGGGTTGGTGGGTGGTTATAGCATCCCAGAAGGCTATACCAGAGCAGTTAAGCTACCCCAATAACATTCTTCTGGGTGGAGGCACCCAGTTTCAGAACTCAGGCCCCTCAACCTGTTTATTGCCCTACAGGCAGGGGTAGTAGCCCTTAGAATAGCACCGCCTAGGGGTTACACTTTACTTGCATATTCCTGCAGAACTCTATGAGTTTCCCCATTCAAATTTTCCTTGGCTTTGCTGAATGTCATGCAGGCTCCCTGTTCTATAAACTGTGCAAATCTTGTTTCCTCTGACTGTTCCCAACCAGCGCACCCCTCATCCAATTGAGGTGGGAGAAAGTCCTGTTCATACCTGATCAGAGACATATATCTCAACTGAAGCCATACCAGTAATTTTCCATACCTTTCGTAAAAGCCCAAGACTACATTTTATCCATTTATTTTTAATAGGTGTTCTGTAGCCTGCTGATACTGAGACCAGCACCAATATGAATTGTGGTCGTCAGCCTGCCCCTGCATTTTCAATGTCAAACCAGCCTGACTCTCTTCTCTGTTTTGACCATGTACAAACTGCTACCATGTGGTTTGACATATAATACTTTTCAAGTCTGGCAGGGTTAACCCCCCCCACACACACACTAGAATCAGGATATGTCTGGCCACACGCGAGCATTTGTTTTCTCACACAAATTGCTGTATTCCTGTTATTACTCTGTTCCAAAAGGTGTTTGGAATGCTGACTCATAGTCTGGAACAGAAACAAGAATCTCAGCAGAAGATTCATTTTTATGGTGTCAGTTTTTGCCATCAAAGACATCAGTAGCAGCGTCTGCCTTTTCAGGTTAGCCTGTGCTGTGTTCCAAAGATTTTCATTGTTAAGTGTTAAGGTCTGTTGAGATATGTATCCCCAGTTATCTTATTTTACTTTTTGGGGGGGGGGGCATGCAAAGGGGAGTGTCTCTTCAAACTCTGTTGGGTATTTTCCACTTATTATGAGAGCTTCAGACGTTGAAAAGTTAAATTTGTAACCTGTTATACGGCCACATTTGTGTACCGTAGAAGATCTACTAATCTGGAGACCAACTCTGCTGGTCTGCTGAAAAAGAAAACAGAGTTGTCTGTGTAAAGTGAGATGTTTTGCTCCAGTCCCCCCCCCCAACCATTATCTCTGTTGTATTAAGGTCTTGACAGACACTGGCTGCCAGTGGCTACAAACAGATCGTGAACAACGGAAAGGACAGGGGGCATCCCTGGCGAGTGCCTCTGGTGAGTGGAAAGTATTGAGTTAATGCCATTCAACTTTAATAGTGCTTGCGATTGGGTATACAAAACTGTAATAGTCTGTATTAAATTGGGGTCAGATTTCATGCTCTCCATGTTGTTTTTTTTGAAGAAATTGCCAATTCACCCTATCAGATGCTTTTTCAGCATCCATGGAGATAGCCAGTTGGAAGACCCCTACCCCCTCTGCATCGAGATTATGTTTAGCAACCTTCTAATACTGTCTTGCAGGTGCCCCCATTAATAAACCCAGTCTGGTTTGTGTGGCGTGCATTGGTGATCACTTTCTGTACTCTTTCCACTAGGACCCAGGGCTGGCTTATCCTTTTGTGAGGCTGGCACCAAAATGTTTCGTGGACCCCCCCATATTTTTTTTATTCTCTGGTAACCAGGTAAGGTCCACTAGGCACAGGTGCTTATTTTCAGGGGCAACCCAGGAGCACTGGGGAGTTTAAGTGACTTGCTCAGAATCACACAGTATGCAAATGCAAGTGTAGTTTGTGGGAATCAAACCCAAGTCTGTCTGCTGGATGTAACAAGCTCAGTCACAGCTCATTATTCTAACCTCTAGGCTATATGGCCAGCCCACATTTCAAGAGTGAAATGTAATGAAAAGAAAAATGCATATATTGATTTCATGGGGGCAGAAATTAATTTATTTGTTTTTGATTACCGGGTAAGTGCACTAGACATCAAAAACACCTATTTCCAAGCATGAAATACATCTCAGAAACACATCATTATTACTAACAAGCATTTGTCAATGCCGAATGTTGTTTTGCTGGCATTGGCATTGGTAGTGCCGGAGTTAGAGATGCATAATAGGAATGGCAGTGAAGGAATGAAGTGACGCCAACCCCACCCCCGCCCTGTAGAGACTAAGAGGCATTGGGGTGTGCCTTCTGGTCGTCAGGTATAACGCTCATGCCATTGTACCTCACCCTACTCTGTAGACAAGTGTTGTGGTGTGCTTTGGGGTCTTTTGGCATTATTCCCATTCCATAAGGAAATACGCTGAGGTGGGTGCAGTATAGGAGAATGGGGTGAACTTTGTGGTCGAACAGTGCAAGGCACACCACGATGCCTGTTACTGGCTGCAGGGGTGTGGGTGGGGGTGGAATGGTGTGAGCATTACAGCTGATGATCCCAAGCCACACCCCTGATGCCCGTCAGTCTCTACAGGTAGGGGTCTTACAGTTGGAAACCCTAATACCGTAGGCATGTGTTGGTATTTTCACTCCAAATTTTCAACAAGGGCTGTTTGTGAGCCCACCTCATGAAAAGCGGCACTATCAGTTTGTTAGCTGAAAGGTGGTTTTGCACAGCGGCTATGCCATTTGGTGACACAGGGATAAAAACACATTTTGGGCAGGATGTGGAAAATGACATCTGTATTGTTCATGAGGAGGCGTAAAAAAATGGCAACATTGAAAATCTGGAGTGAAAATATGAAAAATTGGTGAATTCATGAGCATGCATAGAAACTGTGCAACACACGTCTGTAACCCAATTATTTTTGAGAGTTTTTTAGCCACATTTTCAACATAGGCATTTTGGGACCTCCCCTCATGAACAGTGACACTGTGATTTTGTTAATCAGTCCCAAATGTTGATTTCCCACAGCGACCACGCCATTGTGCGCCACAGGTATGGAAACACATTTTGGGCAGGCTGTGAAAAATTACAGCTGTACTGTTGATATGGAGGTATGAAAAAATGGCAGTGTTGAAAATCTGGCATGAAAATATTGCAAATTTGCGAAGTTACAAGAGTGCTTGGAAACTGCGCAACGCACGCTTGTAACACAGTCATTTCACAGACTTTCGGCACCAAATTTTCAACATAGGTATTTTAGGACCTCTGCTCATGAACAATGTCACTGTCATTTTCTCAAACTGTCCCAAAAACTGATTTTGCATAGCGACTGCGCAATTCTGCGACGGTCATGCGAAAACACATTTCGGCCAGGATATGTAAAATGACAGCTGTATTGTTCGTAAGGAGTTGTGCAAAAATGCCAATTTTGAAAATCTGGAGTGAAATTATTACAAATTCATGAAGTTACACGCGTGCATGGAAACAGCACAATGCATCATAGAAACAGCCATTTTGGATTTCTTTTCACTAAATTTGCAACACAGGCTTTGAGAGACCCTTCTGAATAGTGCTCCTGTCATTTTCGTTATCAGTCCTGAAAGGTGATTCCATGCAGTGACTGTAAAATCACCTTCGGACTGAATAACGCCATGACAGTGACTGAATTCATGAGGAGGGATCCCAATAACCCCATGTTGAAACTTTGGTGTAAAAATTTCAAAAAATGGCCGAGATATGCACCAAAGTTGAAAAAAAACTATTTATGCCATTATACAGCTTACCGGCATTTCTTTAGTTTGCGGTCGGCTTTGAAGAGTGCAGAAGTGTTCCCGGTCCACCAAAGATCGCCGCTACCGGGACTCCGGAGGCAAGGAGGTGAGGGGTAGGGTATGGGAGGCAGGGGAAGTAGAGGGCGGGTGCGGTTGTGGAGGGGCAGGAGACCTTGAGAGACTGCTTTTCTTTCCCAGGGTTAAAACAAAAACAAAAACATCGCAGGACGGTTTTTCTTTTTAGATTTGGCAGCTGGGGTGGGCTCCCAGCGTGCCACCTAAGTGTTTTAGAGGGATGCTGTAGCCGACGGGGATTGGGCATCACAGCACACAATGAAAGCGGGGGGCAAGAGTCGAGGGGATTGGGCACACCGGCACATAACAAATTGGGCATGCATGATGCCGACAAGGAGTGGGCTCCCCTGTCGGTACATACATTGGATTAGGGCATGCCGACAGGGGATTGGGTACCCCCGGAGTCGGAATTATGGCAGGCAGTGTGCCACCATGTTTAATTTATTTTTTCACCAGGGCAAGCACGTCGGGAGGTGCCGCTGCGTATGACGAGCTTTGCTCGCATTGCAGTGGCCCTTTCCTTAGATGTGCTCGCCACATTATGTATTCATGGTGTGGTGCTGGCACGCAGGCTTATTGAGGAATGAGGGATGCAACTACTGATGTGTGCCCTGCATTCGACCAACAGTGACCATGCCTCCAAATCTGCTACTACTGCAATATGTTGGCTGCACATGCACGAGCCAACATAAAAAGTATATGATGAAATATCTCTTCTGCTAACAAGCACTGCTGCTTTAAGCAAGGGCTTCAGCTACTGTAGTCCACATAAAATTGAATGTTGGTACGTCCAACAGTGCAGGGCTTGATTCCCACAACCTTCACTTGCATACTGGGTGACCCTAGTGAGGAAGTCAGTTATCCTCTCTAGTGCTCCAGAGTCACCCCATCTCTTTGATAGCTCTCGCTCACTCCAGTCATGCTGTTTGTAAACTAATTCAAAGTTTCAGGCTTACCCATCCTTGTGTTTTTTTTGGATGGAGAAAGAATCTTGTTACAGGCAGCCTGCAGTCAAAGTCTGACAGAGTGCCACTGTGGAAGAAGTGGCTTTACCGCCACGGCCTGTGAGGCTAGTCAAGCCAGAGTGGAACTGGACTTTCACTTTCATTTTTTTTTGTACTTTCTATTTATTCGCCACCCTACCCCCTGCGCTCTGCCTCATTGGGAGCACCTGGCATCTGCCTCGGTTCCTTCCTGCCTGGAGCCCCGCAGTGGTCCCCCTATGTAGCCTTGGATTCCCCCTAGGCGGGGATGAGGTGGGGCCCTTACACCCCAAACTAATGGCACTTTGTTGGGGCCACCGTGCAGGACAGGCAGGGGACCATTGAGGTCTGTGCTGGCGCTCCCATCTTCCCAGAGCGCAGGAGATGATTTTCCCCTTTCTTCTTGGCATATCATGTGCCCTGACGTCAAGGCGGAGATCCGCCAATGCCTGGCACGCCCAACCCCTCTCTTGCATGGCTGGATGCTTGTTGTACCCCAGACCTCCGCCTGGGGTCAGTTGAGCTCGGACCTCATCCTCCCTCCCTCCTCCCTCCCTCCTCCCTCCCAAAGAAGGCGAGTGGTCCACAGATGCTCAGCCTTCTCCCCTGGCCAGCCCTCCAGCTCCCCAGGCTCGTTCCCAAACCCGGGTCACCAGCGTTGCGAGTGGTAGCACTACCACTGCACCAGCAGACCAGCCTGGACTTTCACTTTCTTGGGAGTTTGTTCACATTGTCACCGATACCGACTGAGCTACTTCATTCTCCACCCACCCAGCAAGATTTTGCAAATCTTTTAACCTAAATGTAATAGGTCCATCTTGAAAACTACTTCAGACCCAATGATGTAAAACAACTCTACCTGTATAAAAATAAACTTTTACCTACCTACCAAGAGACCGTCGAGAGAGGGAGATTGGGTCTGAATAAAATTCCTTTTTTTTTATGCCAGTGTAAATTCGTAATCCACTGCGAGTGAGATGAGAGGCTGAGAACTCACTCAGTTAATTCACCATTGCCAACTGTGGCGGGAAAGTATGTGCATGACTTGCATGCTTCTGCACTTTCTCCTCCACATCACGTGACCTACAGTGAGTTAAATTATCCAAGCTGTCCTTCCCTAGCAGGGGGTGGGGCTTGTGTTGTATCGAGGGCATGGCGGACGGAGGACACTGTTGCATATTCATGAGGCTGCTCCAGACTGTCTCGTTAGTAGTAGGCCCAGCTCAGGTGGGCTCCCTCCCGAGTGTGGGCCCTGGCGCCATGGTGCCACAGTAAATCCGGTATTACTAGGACCCTGTGAGGATCTTAAGATCTGTGTCCAGCAATGATGCCGACAGTATGACTCAAATTCCATCAAATCTTTTCCCACTTTTGGCAAGATTGATATCTGTGCATAACGCCAGCAGTCTGGTATCTGCCCTCCCTCCATTACCTCTGTTCATAGCTTCTTAAGGAGCGGGTTTAATTGGGCTGCAGATGCCTTAAAAAAGTCTGCAGGGAGGATACCTAGATCTGGTGATTTCCCATTCTTTAGTTTTGTACTCCTATCCCTGATGGCCTGTTCTCCTATGCCCCTGTCAAGATCTGAAGCCTCTTGTTCTGTACGTTTTGGTATGGTAACTGCTGAGAAAAAGTCCCCATCCTCTCTGTAAACTCCATCCTGTTCCTGTGTGTAGTAGTCTGCAAGTATTTGTGTTATTCCCCTGGTTTCCCTGTCAGCTTTCCCCAGTCTTTGGATTTTTCTTTTTAAATTTACTTTGATTTTTTCCTGCTTCCAGCCATCGGGTCGCTGCCCTGATCACGGCGCACCTCGTACTTCCACCACCTGTATCGACCCACGCTCTCCCAGTCATTCCTAGGCTTACCCCCTAGGGGGCGGTGTCACAGCACCATATGGGCCACCAGTACCATGAAACTGGTAACTGGTTGGGAGAGCTGGCTTAGGTGGCTAATCGAAGCCTGGGGGCAGGGCTTCATGGAGACAGCTGGTTGCAGCGTTTTTTCCCTGTAGGCTGGGGCTGGGACATGCAATGACATCCTACATCTGTCCCACCCCAGAGTTGCTTCCTGCGTTGGTGCAAGGCGACAAACCTGGCCTCTGCCAGGTGTTGCTCCTGCACCGAACATACACCACCCTCCCCCCCCAGAGAAGGACAGCGGTCCTAGGGACGCTGGATCCTTCTCCCCTAGCCGGCCCTCCGATGACCTGGATCTGTTTCCGAACCCGGGTCACTGGTGTTGCAAGTGGAAATCCAACCACTGGCTGGCGGGCCGGCCCGTCTTTGGATTTTTCAATCTAAGTACCACCCTGCTCCCCTGTTGCACTTTAGGGTGAGCATCAGAAGTCTTCCTGCCTTATTCCCTTCTGCGTAATATTTCTGTTAGATTCTGTGGTAAGTCCCCTCCATCTGAGCTGTTAACAATTTTGTAAGCTCCTGTTTTCTTTTCTCTAGGTTATTTTTCACCTGTTCATTTAAGGCAGTTTTATGCTGAAATTCTAAGTTCCTAATTTAAAACTCCAACTCCTGCTGCTTGGCCAGTCTTTTTTTTTTCTTGTGCTCTGAGGAATAGGCAATTATAATCCCCTTGACCACAGCCTTCAAAGTATCCCATCACACTCTGTATGAGGTATCCTCCTCCTGGTAATTTGCTAAATAGTCTGCTATTGTGGCCTTTATCTTGGCTTTGAACTCCGGACTGTTCAGGAGTCCTACCTTCATCCGCCAATTTTAATTTCTTTTTTTTCCCTATACATTTTATACCCATTGGCCGGGACAGGCTGGGGCTTCCTTTAGCCCTGCCCTGCTGACCTACACTGTCTTATATCTCCCCAGGACTTACTTAGGTGGCCTGAATACCCCCTTGGATTCCCCCATGACAGGGTTGGGGGGAGGGCCTTCCTCTCCCCCGCCAAAGCACTAATCCAGTCTCAGCCTGTCATGTCCTGGTGATGTAGCGGGTGAGGAATTGGTGAGCAGGGCTTCATGCTTGTCTACCCACCACCATTGTCCTCTGTTTTTCTCCTGTTCCTCATGCTGGGTTACACTTGTCGATGTGAATGGAATACCGCAGCACTACCCACTTTCTGCCACTCCTGACTGGCACTGTCACCACACCTCTACCTGGTGGCAGTCATTCAGCAGAACAAGCAGTCTCCTTCCCTGGTAGAGGAAAGTAATTTCTCAGACACTTGATGCTCTCCCCCCACCCCACCCCCAGCTGAGCTCTGGCAACCCATGCTCATTTGCAAACAGGAGTTGCTGCAGTGGAGCGAGATGTGGCATCCAGTGCTTCAACCCATAGTGCCACCGAGCCAGCCAGATTTCTTAAGAAGGGGGCCACCCCCAAGGTCAGTTTAACAGGAGCATGATCTGAAGCTGTTCTTGTTAAAATGGTGCATTTCTCTACAGCATGTGTCCACTCAATGGAAGACTAGGAACATGTCAATTCTAGTGTAACATCTGTGCCTGTCTAAATAATGTGTAAAGTCTTGCAATGAGCCATTCAAAAACCTTCATATTTCCGTAATGCTCAGTTCTCTTGTGAGTCTTGAAAGCGGTTTACCTGGCTTGCTTTCCTTGGTTATCTTCCCTCCCCTCCTATCTACTTTCAGAGACATGATGGTATTGAAATCTCCCCCAATTATATACACCCTGCCCAGTTCCTTTACTATATCCTGTAGGACTGTTTTTAAGACAGACGTATTCTCTTTTTCCTCATGTGGGCATAAATATTTAAGAGAGTGCACCTAGTATCCTAGAAAATTTGATAATATATCTGTCTTCTGGGTCTGTGTCTGCTCCCTCCATTTGTGAAGAGCTGTCTTTACTGACAAAGAACCTCTGTGCACAAACACTGAGGCAAGGGTTACCCCAAAGGGCATTTGGCTGGGAAGCCAAGTTTCAAGAAAATACAAAATCACACATGCCCCCACAATGCAAAGCATCATGGGCTGCATATGCAAATCACCACAGAATGTCTTTACTGAATTGCCTGACTGAGTCACTGGTGGTCCTACCCACCCCTGTGAGGCTAGCTACTGCTTGTTGTTGTACCTTGCTTTTTCTCTGTGGTGGAGATCTGTTATGTAACTGCTACTTGTGCTTGCTTCTTATAAGTTATTTAAATGTATGTCTATTTTTGTCTGAACCCTGTTATTGACTACAATCTGTAACTGTTTTGTGTTAAGTCTCTGGTTTATGTACTGTACCCTCCCAGGTCGTACTCGAAAATAGGCAGGCCTCTTACCTAATGTACTTACCTGGTTAACAAAAGCAAATGAATAAATAAATAAAAAAAAAAAAAATATTGCTGTTCCCCTACGGTGTGGGTGTTCCTGCCAAGAGGCCGCATGCACCTCCCCCACCCAGTTCAGACACAATTACCCATGCTATGGGGGGGACAAGTGTGCTTTTGTAAAAAGGCCACTGTGGCTTCCTTTCTGTTAATTTTCTTTAGTATTCTGGCCCTCACAATTGGGCCACTGACGGTATACATCACTGTAGTTGGGTCTGCCGTTTGTCTAGTCCCATAGGTATCATGGGTAATTACTGAGCCCTGTAAAGATTTGCGTCCATTTAGCTCGCCTGCTACCGTATGCCTATACTTTAAAGATATTTCCTGTATCCCTAACAAATTTATCCAGTTCCCTGTTGAACATGTTTGTAAATCTACTGGTCACTACCTCTAGAGGCAACCTATTCTAGGTGTGCACTACTCTTTGGCTGAACCACATCTGACTTTTCTGTAACTTAGGTTTCCTGTCTTTTAGCTGCAATGGGTGGGCCCGTGTGTTGAACACCTGTTCCCTTGATTCCAGTCCCAGGTCTTCCCACAACTGATCATCTGACCAGACCTTGTGTACCAGGCACTAATCTCCTCTATTTCTCCTGTGTGCCAAGGGATATAACTCTAGCGTCTTAAGCCTGTTTTAATAATCCATTTATCTAGTTCGTTAGCATCTTTTCCATTCTGATAGGTGCACTCTTGTATATAGAAACATAGAAACTGATGGCAGATAAGGACTGCTAGGCCCATACCGTCTGGCCATTTTCCCTACCTACTGCAAAAGCCGCAGACCCTACTTGATCTCCCGCTTTACCTTCTCGTTCTTATCGCTAGAGTTCTCCTATGCCTGTCCCATGTATTTTTGAGTTCCCCCACTGTGTTTGCCCCCACCACCTCCACTGGGAGTCTATTCCAAGCATCAACTGCACTTTTCGTGAAGAAATACTTCCTCATGTTACCCTACCACCTTCCAGCCTCATGCCATGCCCCCTTGTTCCTGAACATCTCCTTTTCTGAAAGATATCTCCCCTCCGGTACCCTATTTATGCCCTTTAGATATATGTAGGTTTCTATCATATCTCCTGTCTGTCCTCTCCTCTCCTCCAAGGGGGTATCATATGAAAATAGCGAATAAATAATAATGAGTTCAAAATAACGATTTTAAAAAGGTGAAAACATTAATAGCGACAGTATATATATATATATATATATATATATATATATGTATATAGCATTCTCAACAAATAGCGAATGTTGTTAGTGTCAAAATAGCGACTCTAAACCCAGAATGGAAGCGAGTGTTGGCTGATACTGAACAGAAGTGATAGGCAAAAAAATAGCGACTAGCTGTGAGAACTGTAGAAATACAATAGCAAAATGTGGTAAATGGAGAACTGTAGAACCTGTGAGAAGAAGGCAACAGAGAAACAGCAGCCAAAACCTGAGAGAATTGTATGATATACAAATAGCAGGATGTAGGAGAATTTCTGATTATGGGAATTGGACAACGACTCACTAACATGAGTTACAGCCGTATTGCATTAAACGATTACTTGCATCTACTAATAGACAAGGTGTCAAAATAGCGAATTTTGAATTTAAAAAAAAACTGTCAGATGCCAGTAATCCTTTATTTCAGCTGCATCCTTTATTTCAATACAGCTGTATCCAGTTTCAATAATCAGGCTTCTGTTACTCTGGTTAATCTCTGGTTTCTTAAACTCATTTCACTTTTGAAACTGAAAGTTGTATGCAAGTCCTTGCAAATATTCATAGGTTGTCCGATTCCCAAAATCATTCACAATTTTTACAATTCCTTCATTCTGGTCTTTGTATTTTCATTTTGTTCCCACAGTACATGATCTGGCAATTAACTGTTTAAGCTTCATCTCAGTCAGATGCTGTTCTTCCCTCAGACACTCAGCCAGTCTCCATATGCTGGGATGACATGAGCGGAGCCTTGAGTTAAATCCTCGGTGCCATCCCTCCACAGCATTATTTCTTCTTGCTAAACCAATTGTTGTAGCTTCATGGCAGTTCCATTGAGGCACTGGAAAAATAGCATGCCTTCTGCCTGAGTGACCTTTAGGTCTTCCTAACCATGTGTCCTCACAGTAATCGGGGACAGGCTGTAGTATGTCCTCATTGTTAGCAAAGAAGTCAGTCTCTCGTAGCTCCTCAAAAGCACTTACTGTGTCATTGGGTGGCACAAATGTCAACGACAGCAACACACGTAAATGTAACACGAAGTCGGGATCGCTACAATATTGCTTTTCCACCCAGGGTATGTCTGTATCTTTCTCCATATTCCCTGAGCAAAGTGGAAAAAACATCCCCGGACTTGTGTGTTAGGGTAAACACTTATTAATCCCTTCCATGCTGCCCTCTCAAAGACCATGATTGCATTAGCAGGACTGACATCACCACACACTGCCTTAAGCTTTGAGAACACACGCTCATAGGATGAAGGTTTACAGGAGCACATCAAGATGTACACTGCAGTAAGCTCTTGTCCAGACCTCATTGCATGTATGCTATATAATTGACTGAATAGCGATGGACAAGATTTAAAAGTGCCATCAAGCATCCAGTAAGGACAGTCCTTCAAAAATCTTATGTTGGACTCTTTGCCAAAGATTAATATCCTGTCCTTTTCTCTCCCTCTGTCAAACATAAGGAACCTCTCACCAGAGCCCAGTACTGCAAATTCAGATGGTATTGTAAGATCCTCAACACACGATGGCATTACAGGCTCTCCACGCTCATGCTGGTGAATGCACTGAACAGTTCGCTTCATGAGACGTATTTCTGGTAGTCTGCCACTTACTGCTTCAGGTATTGAAGCAGTAGATGTTACCAGGACTTATGATGTACTTTCCACAGTACTCCTGGCATGGTCACAAGTTTCAGCCATTACTTTTCTGGCTCCAACGTCCCCAGAATCAGGAACATGATTATGGTGTTTTATTTGTGCTGACACCCTGTCTGCAATCGTGTGGAGTCTAGCCAGACACTTAAACCGGTGTGCCTCTGCACACCGCCAATAAACTTTAGATGGTGTTTCTTTATCTTTTCTGTACAAACAGCTCTCGTACAGAATAAATGGCTTACCCTTGTAGCTCATTATGAACTCTAACGCCATTACTGTGGTGCTGCTGCAGTTGAACAAGCATATATAGTCCACAGTCAACAGTAGGATCAGTAGGATGAGCAGGAATTCTTACAATCACCTGGTCATGAACACAGAACAACAGGTAAAAGTGAGCAGTAAATGCTTGCTTCTTATGTAGCGGTGTGAATACTATGGGATGGTTGCCAGGAAACTGGACGTTACTAGGAACGATGACAGGAACAGGAAGTGCAAAACACAAAACACAAAAAAAGATTGGAGATACTTAAAATGAGACAGTGAGTTAAATTGTTACATTTTTACATTACACTTCGCTATACATGACCAAATGCTGTTTTTTGTTTTGCTATTGTTTAGAATCGATATTGTTGTTTGAGCAGTTATATCCTTGCTATTTTGCAAATCATGATTTTATTTTCGCAATTTTAACACAGAACCCCTCCAGAGTATACATACTGAGGTCTCCCAGTCTCTCCTCATATGACTTTTGGTGCCGGCCCTGCACCATCTTTGTTGCTCTTCTTTGAACTGCCTCCACCCTGTCTATGTCCTTATGGAGATGTGGCCTCCAGAACTGGACACAGTGCTCCAAATGAGGCCTCACCAATGATCTGTACAGTGGCATCACCACCTCTTTTCTTCTCCTGGTGATGCCTCTCCCTATGCACCCCAGCATCCCACTGGCTCTCCCCACAGCCTTGGCACATTGTTTGGCCACCTTTAGGTCATCAGATATGATTACCCCAAATCCCTTTCCTGCTCAGTGACTGTCAGTACCTCCCCACCATCATGTAATCCTCCCCTGGGTTCTTGCACCCCAAATGCATGATTTTGTACTTTTTCGCATTGAATCTCAGCTACCACATTTTAGACCATTCCTCCAGTTTATCTAGGTCCCTCCTCATTTTTCCACCCCTCCCAGAGTGTCCACCCTGTTTCAGATCCTAGTGTCATCTGCAAAAGGAAACACCTTCCCTTTCAAACCCTCCACAATGTCACTTATGAAGATGTAACCCCCCTGCAAATGGGGGTTCCCAAAAGACTTCCAGGAGCTTGCTTGAATGCTCCAAGCCTGAATGGTGTTTGGCATTTAAGCCATTTATCAGTGAGTGTTTTTAGAGCCTCTGGTACTGTCTCTTTAAGAGCTGTCTGCTTGCAGACATAATTAGTTTGTATGGGGGGACTGTGTGCTTCTCTGAGTACCACTGAGCTGCTGCCAATTCACTTCATTTTTGCAGTCACTAGAGTGCAAAGGAACCTATCTGAAAGATGTAACTGTTTGCCAGAAATTATTTAGAGTAATAATGAAATTACAGTTTGTCTAACCTGCTTTCTTTGCAGTCAGAACTGTGTCTGCTAGTTCCCCATTCTAGTTTTGAACTGCTGAACTGGACCAATCAGTGTGGGGTAAGCTAGCTCTAAAATGGTGCCTTGACTAATCAGAACTTGGACTCATAATCTGAGCCAGCCACAAGAGGATTGTATGAGCAGTGACTCTGGGAGATGTAGTTTAGACTTCAGCACCTTTTTGGACCAACAGCAGCAGTCTATTGTGAGTGACAGCCAATCCAGTCAAGAACTGGGAGGAACTCAAAGGAAGTGCCAGTTTTGTCGGTTGGAGTTTCAGTTGAGCTTTGGCAGTGAAGAAGGAAGGAGCCTGTGCTTTTTCAGTGTGCAGTTTTAGTCAAAAAAGCGTGTAAGGCCCAGAGTTCCGGTCTGCAGCTTGTGTAACAGCTTGTTAGGACTGAATCAGTCCTGTGAAAAGAATCAAAGGATCTCTGAAGAGTAGAAACCAGGCTCACGCTGTAGAAGACTGGAGGAATTGCTGAAAATTGCACTCGGTCGGTCAGGAACTGAATCTGCTGTGTGTTCTCCGGTATTGTGCAGTAATTGCGATCGGATACAGATGCAGCCTGCCTGGTATAGTGCTTTCTTTTATATGGATGTGTGAAGAGGTTTGTGTACCTCAAGTGAGCCCTGCTGACATTGAAGGACCCTATCTTATTTGGAGGTCGTGAGTACTAATTCAGGGTCGCTCCCTGTTGAATTGCCACATTAAATCCAAATGGAATTACTGTACTGCTGACTGTTTAATTCTCCTTTTCTCTGTTTGAAAGGGCCCCTACCAGCTGCCACGGTTTGGACTAGCCACTAGGGCTTGGGTACCCAGGGACAGTAACTGATAGGGATAGGCCTGTGCACAGAGCCATAGGTAGATTATTAGAGTGATAAGCTAATTAACCTGATTTCCCCCTGTCCTTTTTATATCCCCCTAAATAAATCAGAGCTGCTTGTTTCAGCAAAGTTATACTGCCTGAGGTATTTGTCTATGTTAAAGTACTGTACTGTGATTGTTGCACTGTATCTCATTTCACAGGAGGTCCCAGTGCCGGAACCAGACCTGGGGGTAAGTGTATACTGTGAAGGTAATCTGATATATTGTGTGGGCCACTAGTGGGAAGAAAGGGGGTTGCAGTGTCCCAGAGGGCTGTGACCAAGTTAGTTTAACTATTGCAAACCCTGACCTCTGGGTGGAGGCACCCGCCATTGGATCCAGGCCCTCAACCTGTTAGTGGCAAATCAGGCAGGGGTAGTAGCCCTGGGATAGCGCCATCTAGGGGTTACATCTTGGAGGCTCACCGCTGGGATTGTGTGTCCTCTGGTGGCCATTTCGGAACCACTGTTAAGAAAAATGGGTACCCGACAGAAGTGGCTGTGCACGGCTGGTGGAGTGGTGTACTGGGAGGAGATCGACCCCCAAAATGCTATGCTTATCCTGGACATCCCCTGGGTATCAATCACGGACACTGTGCAGGGAGTACTTTCCAAGGTGGAAGGTTTACAAAACCCTGTGGTGGTGGGTCGGCATGCTAATCTGCTCACCCACACTTTCCTGGCCCTAGTAGAGTTTAAGGATCCCATAGATAGCTCCAAAGTGCCACAGACCATTACCCCAGAGGAGCCCTCACTGCTTGGAGAGTGATAACTAAGGACAGTAAAGACCGGGGGAATCAGCCCCACCACTATCTGAAACTTTTGAGGAGAAATTTGCTGAATGGTTGCTGGGAGAGGGAAAACTGTGGAGGACTTGAAGAAACTATTCTTGCCACCTGGGGTGTTCCTCCCCAACACCTCTCCTGCTCCAGTGCCCGTAATGGTGGCTGGAACCAATGCAGACTCCTATTTCTGCACCTGCCATTAGTCACGACTCTTACCGAAGGTTGAGGATCTTCTCTGGCACCCTCCCCACCCCCCAAGGGGAGGATGACTGGGAGACCTGGATAGACTATGTTGCCCCCCAAGTGCTAGAATGGCAATGCTCGGAAGGCAAAGCGTAAGAGGGTTAGTGAGAGCCTCCGAGGTCCTGCCCTGGCTACCATCCGTGCTAAATGGGCCAGTAACCCTGAGCGACTGCACAGGCCTATCTTGAGGCCTTGGAGAATGTGTATGGGAGCCCAGATTCTGATGAGGACCTATGGTGGAGAGTAAGAAATGCACAACAGTACCAAGGGAGTTGTTGTCTGTGTATGTCTCTCGGCTGGAAAAATTGTTGCAAGAATGCCTCAGAAAGGGTAGTTTGCCAGCGATTGAACTGGACCGAACCAGACTGGACAGAATCCTTAAGTCTGCCCCTTCTCAGAACTGCTGTTGCTTCAGTTACGCCTGGCAATCGACTGGAATCCCCACCCTCCTATGATGAGTTAATGAGAGAAATTCGAGGAGTTGAGAAAAGCGACCTGGGAGGTACCTGCACCAACAGCTGTGGCTACGACCGAGTGACTGAGGGTGACCCATCAAGGAAGTTCAGGGCAGAGGTTGACAGTCAATGAGTGCTCTGACAAGGAAAAGATATGCCACAATGGGGCGAACTGTTGAGAGAGATCCGGAATTCAAAAACAGTCCTTTATGAAGGCCGCCTGCAAATGCAGGGCCCTGACCTATATCCCACTGCATCTGCTATGGGGTGGGGTACCCACCCATGTATCTCCTGCTGATAACAGCTCCAAACTCGATTCCTTGACCATGGAAGTGGAGAAACTGCGAGATGTCTCCAAATGCTTATCACGCCGCAGACAGAGATGGCACCCAGGTTTCCAGTTAGTAATACCCCGCCCTGGCTCCCAGTGTGGCGCCTCGGCCAGCTCAAACTCCAGAAAGTATGTTTTGCTATAATTGTGGGAAAGATGGGCACATGAAAAGGGAATGCCAGTCCCCAAAAGACACTGACAAAGTTGCATATAGGCTACAAGGAGAGCTGGAGAACAAATCAGTGGTTAAGAGGTGACGACATGATCCCAGTGAGGGCACCAAAAATGCTAATTCACGTCCTTTGTGGCAAGGTCAGTTGCCCAGGCCCCCACTACCGCCTCTCCAGACTGGTCCAGAATAGTGGGTCCTCCATGGAGACCACTGTAAAGGTGAATGGAGTGTCTACAAGAGCTGTATTAGACAGTGGCTCCCAAGTGACAATTATGTTCCAGGATTGGTATCAGAAGCATTTGTCAGACGTACCCTTACAACCATTAGAAGGACTGCATGTATGGGGGTTAAGTGAGAAGGCCTACCCTATTCGGGTATATCCGAATTTGGCTGTCTTTCCCCACCTCCGTGGCTGGGTGGCCGAACAAGTAGAGACCCTAGCCTTAGTGTGTCCCCCACTGGACTGTATGATGGTGTCCCTTTGTTGATTGGAACAAATGCTCATATGTTCGGAAGGCTGGCACAGTTGTGTTATGAAAAACAGGGTCAAAGACTAGTAGAGCTTTAAGAGTTCCGGCTTTAATTAAGAAGGCCTATGAGGCACAGAGATGCTGAAAAAACAGAACCAGAGGAACCGGTCGGAATTGTATGGAAGAAGGATCCTGAGTCTCTGATCCTGGCGCCAAATGCCCAGTGTACCTTACAGGGAGAGGTCCGTATCAGAAAGGATGTTAAGAATAAAATATTAATGTTGGATGCACCAGGCGATGGAAAATTGCCAGAGGGACTGCTGGTCAAGCCTAGTATTTTGCCCGCTAGAGCCCATGCTTATGCCAGAAGGGTAATGGTCCAAGTTCATAATGTGTCTGAAAGAGACATTCAGTAAACAGAGGTTGCATCCTGGCTAATGTGCATTGTGCAGACACTGCAGTGCTACCCAGCAGCAAGAGTTCAAGGAAGAATGACAGAGTAACGCCTGACTTGTTTGATTTGGCGACTCCGCTGCCAGCTGAATGGAAAGTGAGGATCAGTGAGAAGCTTGCCCAGAGACCAGGTGTTTTCTTTAAAGGAATGGGATGTAGGATGCGTGCAAGGAGCTGAGCACAATATCCGCTGCATGACGAAAGACCATTTCGTGAGAGGTCTCACGCCTGGCACCTGCTGACATAGATGATGTGAACGGCATCTGCAAGAGATGTTAGCTGCTGGTGTAATACAAGAATCCAGAAGCCCTTATGCTTCCCCATTGTGGTAGTGAGGAAAAGAATGGAACAGTAAGGATGTGTGGATTATCGCACCTTAAACCGCGGACTATCCCTGATCAGTACACAATGCCCCGCATTCAGGATGCTTTGGACTGCCTAAACGGGAGCAAGTGGTTCTCTGTGCTGGATCTCCGAGTGGGTACTACCAGATCCCGATGGCCCCAGAGGACCGTGAGAAGACGGCCTTTATCTGTCCGCTGGCTTCTATGAATTCATGAGGATGCCTCAAGGGATTTCAGGTGCCCCAGCCACTTTTCAACGATTGATGGAGCGTGCAGTGGGGACATGAACTTACTAGAGTGCCTGGTATACCTAGATGATGTTATTGTGTTTGGCAGCTCACTGGAGGAACATGAGAGCAGATTATTTAAGGTATTGGACCGACTGGAGGACTTTGGCCTTAAACTGTCCATTGATAAGTGTCAATTCTTTCAAACATCAGTAAAGTATGTGGGACACATAGTATCCACCGAGGAATAGAGACCACCCAAGTAAAGTTGAGGCCTTGACCACCTGGCCACAGCCCAAAAATCTAAAAGAACTGCAAAGATTCCTGGGATTCTGTGGTTATTATCGGCGCTTCATCAAGGACTATTCAAGAGTGATCCGCCCTTTACTTAACCTTACTCAAAGGGTATCCCCAACCCACAAAAATACCAAAAGTCAGCGTCCTCAAGACTGAAAGAGTGTATTTTCATCAGAGTGAAGTATTTGGGTCCGCTGGACTCCTGATTGTGAGACTGCTTTTCATGAGATCATATATCAACTTACCCATGCTCCAGTGCTGGCCTATGCCGATCCAAGAAAACCTTCGTCCTGCACACTGATGCTAGCTTGCAAGGGTTGGGGGCTGTGTTGTACCAAGAGCACGAGAATGGCCTGAGACCAGTGGCCTTTGCCAGTAGAAGCCTGACCCCATCCGAAAAGAACTATCCTGTACATAAGTTAGAGTTCTAGCTTTGAAGTGGGCTATTGTTGACCAATTCCATGAGTACTTGTATGGGGCTAAAATACTAGTAAAACTGACAATAATCCTTTGACCTTGTGCAGACCTCAGCTAAGTTGGATGCCACTGGCCATAGGTGGCTTTCTGCATTATCTACATATGACTATGCTCTCGAATACCGAGCAGGTCTGAACCACATAGATGCTGATGCTCTCTGCCGGAGCCTGTTCCCCAGAATGATTGGGTCCGATTGGCAGAACCTGACATTCGGCACTCTGCCGGAAGTTTGACAGGGAGGAACAAATGTCCACGGACGCAGTGGACTGCATGGTGGATTGCTTGGGAGCCTCTGAGAATTGCATACCTGCTGCTTATTGCCACTTTTCTGCAATAGACATTGGTGCACTGCCTCAGCTGGACAATGACAGTATTCAACGGGCTCAACTCAGATCCCATGATCAAAGCAGCTTTAGAAGCCCTCTATGCAGGAAAGATGTGTCCAAATTACGTCCACTGATTTGAGAACTGCACTGTTATACAAAGAAGGTCCTAAGTTGAAACTGATCAATAAACTGTTATACAGAGAAACAGTAGACAGAGGGGACAAGTAGACAAACAACAACTAGTGCTGCCCACTGCCTTTCGAGACTCAGTACTGAGGTCCTTGCACAACCACATGGGGCACCTTGGTATAGACAGAACACTTGACTTGGTGAGATCCAGATTCTATTGGCCTAAGATGGGGCTGATGTGGAGCAACACATCTGAACTTGTAGTCGCTGCTTACAGAGGAAAGCTTTGCCCCAAAGGGCTGCCCCCCTTGTTAACATCACCACCAGTGCACCCATGGAGCTGGTCTGTATTGATTTTCTGAGTTTGGAGTCAGATCAAAGAAATATCAGTAATGTGCTGGTGGTCACTGACCATTTCACGAGATATGCCCAGGCTTTCCCACCAAAGACCAGAAAGCATCCACTGTGGCCAAAGTACTTGTAGAAAACTTTTTGTTCACTATGGGCTCCACAAAGAATCCATTCTGATCAAGGAGAGACTTTGAGAGTCGTCTGATCAAAGAGATGCTTTCTCTGTGGGAGTACGAAAGTCCAGAACCACTCCTTACCACCCCAGGGGACCCACAGCCTGAACGTTTCAACCGCACTTTGCTAGATATGCTAGGCACCCTGCACCCAAAGGACAAGCCTAGATGGAGCCAACAAATTAGCACCCTGGTACATGCTTATAACTGCACCAAAAGTGATGCCACTGGATTCTCCCCTACCGCCTGATGTTTGGAAGAGAAGCTCGACTACCAGTAGATGTGTGTTTGGGGTCTCTCTGATGGGGTTCAAGCTGACAACTATTTACAGTATGTGCAAAGTTAAAGGCCCAGCTAACTCATGCCTACCAACTGGCTCAAACCATGGCTGCCAAAAGAAATCTGGCCAACAAAGAAAGGTATGATAAAAGGTGAAAGCACAGGAACTCCAGGAGGAGATCGGGAGTGCTAAGAAATCTGGGACTGCATGGCAAGCACAAGATTGCTGACAGATGGCACCATCTCCTCACATTGTAGTGGGCAAACTAGATGATCTGCCAGTGTACAAAGTAAGGCCTGAGAATAATTCAAAGATGTAAAACAATGCATAGAAATCATTTACTGCCCATTGGACAAATCTTAATTGAGTCTGAGCCCTAGAAGATGCCCCTCTGGACCAGTGACTAGAGCTGCTGCTAAGAAAAGATCAAGAAAGTCTGCACCTACAGAAGCAAAGTTAAAGTGTTCCCTCCACAAGTCCCAGTTGAGCATGACTGTCAGTCCATATCGGAAGAAAGGTGAGTGACTTTGAATACTATCCTTCTTACGAACTGAGTCAATTGTTTCGGGGCAATCCCTAGTCAATACAGGAGATGAAGCTGGGCCTTCTGGACTGTCTAAGCCCCCAGCTTCATCCCGGAACCAATGCTCCCAGAAGTGAAGTGCAAAGCATCAGATCAGATGAAATGGAATCATTGTGCATGGTTGAACTGTTTGAGCTTTCAGGGAGGAAAATGATAGATTGGGCAGACTGGTGATACACCGAACAAGAAGAGTATTTTGAGTGCCCTGACAGTCCACTGCCAGTGTCCAAAAGCTCTCCATGCGAGCCAAATGTTGTGGACTCAGAAACTGTAACTCCTGGAGCTGAAAGTGCCCCAAGTTCTAGCTCTCTACCCCCATGGAGACTCTCCTGACAAGGGAGGACAATGCTGAAAATGAGGCTCAGAGTGCAGAGACTATAACAGTTCCCCCTAGAAAGACTGGTCGAGCTGTAAAGCCTGTGGTGCACCTCAGTTATGATTCACTTGGGAGGCCTGTGGACTTGCCTCTCAATGTTGTCCATAAAGGAGTGTATGTGTCCCCGAGCTCATTGCCCAAACTGAGCATCAGTGCTAACTCCAAGTTACTTGTGTTGCCCTCTAAGTATGGTGCCCTTGCCCATCCAGCCCCAAGGTAACTGATAGGAAGGCCCCTCTCTTCAGGTTTCATGTACAAGAGGTAATAACTTGAGTTATGGTACAATGTGTATGTAATACTGTGTAAAGTGACGTACTGCAATGTTTCAGAAATGTGTTCTTGGTAAAATGATATATTGACTGATGATTACATGTGCGAGCCTAATGCAAATGTATATGGTTGCAGTTGAAACTTAGGGTACTTGCTTGACGTGGACGTCAAGCTTTCCCAAACCAGGAAGGGTGTAACCCCCTGCAAATGGGGTTCCCAAAAGACTTCAGGAGCTTGCTTGAATGCTCCAAGCCTGAATGGTGTTTGGCATTTAAGCCATTTATCAGTGAGTGTTTTAGAGCCTCTGGTACTGTCTCTTTAAGAGCTGTCTGCTTGCAGACATAATTAGTTTGTATGGGGACTGTGTGCTTCTCTGAGTACCACTCGAGCTGCTGCCAATTCACTTCATTTTTGCAGTCACTAGGAGTGCAAAGGAACCTATCTGAAAGATGTAACTGTTTGCCAGAAATTATTTAGAGTAATAATGAAATTACAGTTTGTCTAACCTGCTTTCTTTGCAGTCAGAACTGTGTCTGCTAGTTCCCCATTCTAGTTTTGAACTGCTGAACTGGACCAATCAGTGTGGGGTAAGCTAGCTCTAAAATGGTGCCTTGGACGAATCAGAACTTGGACTCATAATCTGAGCCAGCCACAAGAGGATTGTATGAGCAGTGACTCTGGGAGATGTAGTTTAGACTTCAGCACCTTTTTGGACCAACAGCAGCAGTCTATTGTGAGTGACAGCCAATCCAGTCAAGAACTGGGAGGAACTCAAAGGAAGTGCCGGTTTTGTCGGGTTGGAGTTTCAGTTGAGCTTTGGCAGTGAAGAAGGAAGGAGCCCTGTGCTTTTCAGTGTGCAGTTTAGTCAAAAAGCGTGTGTAAGGCCCAGAGTTCGGTCTGCAGCTTGTGTAACAGCTTGTTAGGACTGAATCCGTCCTGTGAAAAGAATCAAAGGATCTCTGAAGAGTAGAAACCAGGCTCACGCTGTAGAAGACTGGAGGAATTGCTGAAAATTGCACTCGGTCGGTCAGGAACTGAATCTGCTGTGTGTTCTCCCGGGTATTGTGCAGTAATTGCGATCGGGATACAGATGCAGCCTGCCTGGTATAGTGCTTTCTTTTATATGGATGTGTGAAGAGGTTTGTGTACCTCAAGTGAGCCCTGCTGACATTGAAGGACCCTATCTTATTTGGAGGTCGTGAGTACTAATTCAGGGTCGCTCCCTGTTGAATTGCCACATTAAATCCAAATGGAATTACTGTACTGCTGACTGTTTAATTCTCCTTTCTCTGTTTGAAGGGCCCTACCAGCTGCCACGGTTTGGACTAGCCACTAGGGCTTGGGTACCCAGGGACAGTAACTGATAGGATAGGCCTGTGCACAGAGCCATAGGTAGATTATTAGAGTGATAAGCTAATTAACCTGATTTCCCCTGTCCTTTTATATCCCCTAAATAAATCAGAGCTGCTTGTTTCAGCAAAGTTATACTGCCTGAGGTATTTTGTCTATGTTAAAGTACTGTACTGTGATTGTTGCACTGTATCTCATTTCACAGGAGGTCCCAGTGCGGAACCAGACCTGGGGGTAAGTGTATACCTGAAGGTAATTCTGATATATTGTGTGGGCCACTAGTGGGAAGAAAGGGGGGTTGCAGTGTCCCAGAGGGCTGTGACCAAGTTAGTTTAACTATTGCAAACCCTGACCTCTGGGTGGAGGCACCCGCCATTGGATCCAGGCCCCTCAACCTGTTAGTGGCAAATCAGGCAGGGGTAGTAGCCCCTGGGATAGCGCCATCTAGGGGTTACAAAGACATTAAACAGAACTGGCTCCAGAACTGATCTCTATGGCACCCCACTAGTCACCCTCCTTTTCTCAGATTGAGCTCCATTTACCACCACCCTCTGTCTTCTAGCGCTCAGTCAGTTCCTAACCCAGCTTACCACCCTGTGACCCACTCCCAGGATGCTCAGGTTGTTCACAAGTCTTCTATGTGGAATGGTATCGAAGGCCTTACTGAAATCCAGGTAGGCCACATCCACCACTCCCCCCAATCCACAAGGCCTTACTGAAATCCAGGTAGGCCACATCCACTGCTCCCCCAATCCACGTTTTTTTTAAAGACTTTGGTAACCAGGTAAGGCCCACTAGGCACAAGTGCCTGTTTTCAGGGGCAATCTGGGAGCACTGGGGGGGTTAAGTGACTTGCTCAGAGTCACACAGTATGCAAGTGGAGGTTGAGGGAATCAAACTCAGGTCTGATGGATATACCAAGCTCATTCACAGCTCGTTACTCTAACCTCTAGGCTATACTGCCAGCCTCATCAAAGAAATCAATTAGATTTGTTTGACATGACCTTCCCGCTGTGAATACATGCTGTCTCAGATCCTGTGCTCCACTGGATTCAATCCACTTTCAGTTTTGTGAGTTCTTTTAGGACTCTCTCTTCTATAAATGTACTGGTGTCCACCTCCCTCCCATATTTGCTCATGTTGCCTAACTTTGGTCCCTCACCTTCTCCTTCTTCTGTGACTACAGAACAAAAATATTTGTTTAGCATTGGTGCTTTTTCCAGGTCCCCTTCCACACACTCCCCTTCTTCCCCTTTAAGCCTTACAATCCCACCCCTGGTTTTTCTCTTTTCACTAATGTACCTATAAAAAGTCTTGTCTCCTTTTTTTTTAACCTCCTGTGCTATTTTGTTCCTCCATTTGTGCTCCTGACTGCTTTCCATGCCTCCCTCTGTTTATCCAGGTACACTACCCTGTCCCCCTTCTTCTGTATTTCTTTGTAGTTCCTGAAAGCCATTTTTTTGCCCTTACCTTCCTGGTCACTTCCTCTGAGAACCGTAATGGTTTTCTCTTTCTCTTGCCCTTGTTACTTGCCTAATTCAAAGGTCTGTCACCTCCACTATGGCTCCTTTTAGATGGGCCACCTGCTCCTCAACTGCCCCCCCCCAATTCATCCCTCCCTGCCAGGGCATTCTTGAGACATATCCTATCTTAGTAAAGTCCACCCTCCTGTAATCCAGAATCCTCGCCTTTGTGTGGCTTGACTCTGCCACTTTTACTTATACTGAACCACACCAGGTGATGATCACTGGAACCAAGGTGTCCGTCCATTCTTTTTTTTTTTTTTTAATTACTTTTTGGGTGCCCCTGAGCCATCAGTGTCCGTCCTGGTCATGGATCCCCACACCTTTACCTCCACCTATTGCCTGCACTCCCCAGTCACCCCGGCTTGCCCCCCAGAGGGCGGGGATCTTGGTGCTGTGGCCCTTCAGCACCGAGACGCTAGTAACTAGTCAGGAAATCAGTGGTGGAGGCTAATCGAGGCCGGGGGGCAGGCCTTCATGGAGATGGCCAGGGACACGGTGTTGTGTTTTTCTTCCCCCTGTAGGCAGGAGCAGGGACGTGCAATGACGCCAGCATCCGCCCCGTCCCTGGTGGTCCTATTTGGCGTCGGTGAGTAGTGGAACACCCACCCTCCGCCGGGTGTCGCCACTGCACTGAACACTCAGTACTCCCTTCCCCGGAGAAGGAGAGCAGTCCAGGGATGCTCAATCCTTCTCCCCCAGCCGGCCCTCCAATGACCCGGATCTGTTTCCGAACCTGGGTCACCGGCATCGCAAACGGAATCCTCACTGCTGTGCTGATGGGCTGGCATGTGTCCACCCATTCTGACTTCCACAATTCTGTCCCCATTGGTGAGTACCAGGTCCAAAATTTCACCCTCCTGGGTGGGCTCTAGTGCTAGCTGCCTGAGGCCTGCCCCTTGCATGGCATACAGGATGTCCCTGCTCCTGGCTGAGGGAGTGCTGGGATGCTCCAATCCACATCTGGCAGATTGAAATCACCTACCAGCAGCACCTCCCTTTACCTGCCATCATGTAGATGGACTCCACAAGAACCCTGTCCACCTCCTCCCCCTGTGCTGGAGATCATATATCACACCCATGTGAATAACTGTGCCATTGCCCATCTCAAGGGTGACCCACAATACCTCTGACCCTCCTGCATTCCCTGTATCTCAGTAGCTCTAATACCCTCCCTCTCTTTTTACCCTCCCTGTCTCTCCTAAACAGAGTATAACCTGGTATTACTACATTCCAGTCATGGTTTCCAGCATACCATGTCTTGGTAATAGCTACAATGTCCAGGTCAGCCTCCGTCATCAAGGCCACCACATCATGTTTTGCCATTTCTCCTATTATCATCCCCCCTTTTGCCTTTTTGATGCCTCTGTTTGTCCTTCCTATTTATAACTCCCTTCCTCCTGTCCGCCGCTGTTCCCCCTTTATGAGTTTATGAGTTTAGTTACCTCTGGCGAGATCATAACTTTATGGTCCTCCATGTTGACTGCACTATCCTGTGAGGGTGGGCATTTTTATTCTCCCTGCTTCTGACCGCCATCCACCTGGATAGTTTAAATGCTTGAGAATGAAGCATTTAAACAGCTCACTGAGGACAGTGGTCACCTCCCTGGACAGAATGTAGGCCATTGCCCTTGTACAGGTCCACATTCCTCCAGGTGGGTCCCCAGACCCCAATGAAGCCAAAACGCTTCTCTCTGCACCAGTTCTTCAGCCAAGCATTGAAGTTCCTGGTGCGGAGATTCCTAGCCTCCCCCTTGCCATGGACAGGCAGTACCTCCGAGAAGGTCAGGGAGCTTGCTACCTACCCAAGGCCCCTTCCCAACTCCCTGAACTCCTCCTGCACCCTTTCTATCCCTGCCTCATCCCTAGCCAAGTCATTTGTCCCCAGATAGACAATGACATCAAGGTCCCCCCTCCTCGCTACTGTCATAGTGATTCTCTGGAACCTCTCCCCATCCTTCTGAGCTGTGCTTCCCAATAAACACTTTATCTCCCTTTCCTCCACTGTACCTGTCCTCAAATCTACTCCTTGGACTATGGAGTCCCCCACTAGGAGAAGCTTCCTCTTCCTTTGGGGTCTTCTACCACCCGCCTGTGGGACTCTGTTGTGGGGAACCCACATATCCCCCTTGGTCGCAACTTCGGGTGATGCTGTTGGATCCTCCCGCTCCTCCAAAACTGCGTAGGAGTTCTTCAGTTGCACCGGGTGGGGAATGCACTTTTGATCCACCCGCCTCACCCTCCCTGAGCCCACTGTAGTCCACCCACTCTCTTTGCTGGTCCACCCTTGAGGTAGCCGGTGTAGACTTGGTGGCTCCTGGTTGAGGGAGGAGAATCTCCACCCTCAGCCCAGACAGATGCCTGCAGATGAGGCAGCACCACAGTTCCCAGAAAGTCCTTCTGAAGACTGCTGCTCCACATCCATTGCTCTGCACCACTCCCAACATGATCCCTTTCTGCTTTGCTTCTGTCTGCCCTGATTGTTGTTAGGGAACCTCCCTTCTCCTTGGTACCGTAACCCTTTTTCCCAGTGACTATTTACCAGGAACTTCTAATGTACCATGCAAAAATAAAATTTTTCCACACTTGTCAAGCATATTAAACCCTTTAGAAGAATTTTTGCAAGTTATTACTCTGTTTATCAGTTCTGTAACCGTTAATAACAATGAACTATTAACAAAACAGTTAAAACCGTGCAAAAAACGTTTAATCTTGTATGCCTCTTCCTGGCCCACCCTCCTCCTCTCCTCCCATCCATGTCATCCTTCCCCCCATTGCCTGACTGACTGCAAGTGGAAACAGACAATGCAGCTTTAAACTGTTGCACCAATCCACCTGAGAGTGTAAATGCTCAGGAGGTGGATGTGTGTTTCACCGTATACTATCAAGCTGCAGCTCTATTCCTTCCAAGCCCATTACTGGTACAAATGCCCACTGGGCCCCTTCTGGTTCCCTGCATAGCTTATCTAGGTACCCTTTTCTATTTACAGGTACTGTCTCCAGCCAGTTCACCCATTAAGCAGTGTTGCCATGTATCAGCTCTTAGATCCACCACAGGCATCCCCGACAATCCTGGAGGTGCCCCCTTGTGATCTACCTTGTCTCGTAGTAAGTTCCAGTGGGAGTGGCAGCTCCTTTCTTCCACCCCCTCTCCTCCTATTGATTGGCAGTGGTGGGCACCCCCTTCCTTCCATTAAAGGGCCTGATAAAGCGTATGACTGCTTGGGTTTCTTTCCGCCGTGCTTCCCTTTTGGTGTACTGTTATGCTTCCACTGAACTGGCCTGTCACAGACCCGATCCCCCTACTACTTTTTGGGTACAGGGTGGATACCAAGGGAAAACGCCGTATTTCTAGTAGAGCTTGGGCTCTCCCCCAAATCGATTCTCCTTTAACTGCGGTTCTCCCCTGCTTTCCCCCCTGACCCTTCCAATCCCATAGTAAACAGCACCATGCTATGTAGAATAATATTAACATTTGTACATATTGAATGCCCCTTTTCTTTTTCTCTTTCTCCTCTCCCTCTTGCCATAAGTGCCCCACTGCTAAAGTCTACTTTCCTGCTGTCGGTGAGGTGAAGTGAAGAAAGAAAAAAAAAGTAAAAGAAAACTACCTGTTATAATGTCTGTGCAGCAGGATCAGGGGGAGAACCACTGGAGACTGTCTCTAGTTCTGTAAGTTTGGAAAGTCAGTCAGGTCCCCTTTATGCTGCATATTAAGTCTATCTTAGTGTTGCTCAGATAGTGCTTTTGTGGATCCTACCACTATCTGTCAGATAGTGCTGGTATCCTACCTAGGATCCCACCAGAAATCCTGCCAAAGGCAGATGTAGAATCCAGGGTCAGATAGTGATGGATCCTACTTAGGATCCAGGAACCCTAGGTCAGAACCAGAAATCCTAGGCCAAATAGTTAGGATCCAGGGTCAGATAGTGATGGATCATTTTTTTTATTTATAATAAAATAAATAATTGTTAGGATCCAGGGATCCTATGTCAGATCCAGGGATCCTAGGTCAGACAGGCTCCGGGGTCAGACAGCAATGGATCCTAGGTCAGATCCAGGGATCCTAGGTTAGATGGGTAGGATCTGAGCTGGATCTATTGCTAGGATCCACAGGATCCACAACATTTGTAGGATCCATGCACTGGACCCTAGAGGGTAGGATCCGTGGTCAGATAGTGATGGATCCTAGATCAGATCCAGGGATCCTAGGTCATATAGTTAGAGTCCAAGCTGGATCTGTTGCTAGGATCCACAGGATCCACAACATTTGTAAGATCCATGCACTGGACCCTAAAGGGTAGGATCCATGGTCAGATAGTGATGGATCCTAGATCAGATCCAGGGATCCTAGGTCAGATAGTTAGAGTCCAAGCTGGATCTGTTGCTAGGATCCTCAGGATCTACAACATTTGTAGGATCCATGCACTGGATCCTGGAGGGTAGGATCCATGGTCAGATAGCACTACTATCCTACCACAGTAACTATCTTCCCAAATGGGAGGTATCTGACGGTATCCTAGTTTCCAGGATACTATCTGAGCAACACTAGTCTATCTTCCTGGTCCCTTCTCCACTCTCTCGCATATGAGGGGAGAGTAACACAAAATAGACTAAGTGTTCCACAACCTTTGTCACTTCATGTTACTTGAAAGAGTGACCTGTTTCCAGTCCAGATGCTCTCCTCAGAGCTCTCAGTGGTTCTGGCTCGATTGTTTCGAGGTGCCCTACTCTCTGTCTTGTGCTGTGTCTTCCATCCTTTTTTTCTGTGGGGTCGAGGCCGAAGTGGGGTTTGGGTGCTTCTTGTATTTTGTTGCCATTTTCACCCACGGGTTCCCTCTGGATGCCATTCCTCTGGATCTTCTGCCACTTGATTTCACACCTTTTGGGGTCAGTCATTTTTTCTTCTCCAACTGTTTTAGCTTGTGGGCATTTAGTGTGTCCTCTGTGTTAGTCCCCAGTTTCATGAGATAGGTTTTAGTATTGACCCCATTGTCACAGATTTTCACCTGAGTCTGAAGCTGTACATAATTTTGAGGGATAATCTATTCTCGTCTTAAGTCTTTTTGGTCTGAACTTCTTCACAGTGGGAAACAGTTGTTTACAATTCTCCATTGTAAGAAGGGCAAAAGCACATTCAAAATATAACTTCTCTTCCCTGAAAACAACCTCTTTTCTCTCCCATACTTTTTTAAGAACAGTCTCTTTCACTCTGTAATCTAAAAAGGCAATGATAACTGACCGGGGGGGGGGGAGGCTTTAGGGACTGTTGAAGGCACTGTTAGTGTCCTGAGTGCTCTCAGAATGTGGAGCTGAAAGTCTGCATCTAGGTTTAGCACCTTGGATATAAAAATGTCCATAAATTGTGTCATATTGCCTGACTCTGTTGAGGCAGTATAGCACAGTGGTTTAGGGCTCTGAGCTGCAAACCTAGAGACCTGGGTTTGAATCCCTTAGTCCACACTTGCACACTGTGTGACCCTTAGCAAGTCACTTTACTTCCTTCTGCTCCCAGGTCACACTTGGAAGCAAGCTTCGGCTTAATGTGCCTTTCCTGGTTAAACAATTTCCTTTTTCCTTTTCCCTCCATCTTCTCTATTGTCCCATGTATTTGTATGTTCACCCTGCAAGACATGTTCTCCAGATCTTCTGTTTTCTGATGCAAGAGTGCCTCACGGTCATGGAGCTGCAATATTGCTCTGTTGTGTAGAGTTATCATTTCAGTCAACCCTGAGACCTGTTACTCTAGCGCTGCTATTTTTGTTCTTCTGCTTCTTAAGGCTCTTAGGGTTTTCTGCCACATCCTGCTGAATTCTGTCAAAAGTATTTCCCAGTTGTTTCAGTTCCCAATACAGCTTTCAGGATGTGATTGTGAATGATTCCTCATCTTCCTCCCCCTCGCTTCTAGACAGCCGGTCGGGAGACCCTACCTGCCTAGAGGAGGAGAAGGACTGGCTACAGCTGTGGGTTTGCTTCATGAGCACCAGTTTTTGCTGTTTTAAATGTTCCTTCCCAAAACGCATTCACCCTTTGTCTCATGGCCATCCTTATCTTCTTTTATCTGCATTTGGTGGACATACTGTATGTCTGGTGTTTGTAGTGTTGATTAAGTTAGATTGTCGGAGGGCTGGAGAGAGCTCAAGGTTCCTATGTCTCCATTACATGGCGATGTTACCGTAAATTCCAAGAGAGAGACTTCTCAGTGTGTTGTGCCTGGGTCATGCCCCCTATTATCCCACATACACCGTACACTGTATTCCTGGTCCTTTATACTGTGATACTGCTATTTTGCACAAACATGTAGATTTAGGCACTCATGATATAAGCATGAGTGCCAGGAACATGCTTTGCTGCTAATATATGCTAATGTTTACATCCTTTATAGGATTATATTATGCATGATTATTATACCTCACTATAATACATTATGTTTGCCTTTTACATATATTATATATATATTTATATATATATATATATATATATATAATCTACCGAATTACTGATATGATGACTCTGAGGGATCATCAGTGATTACTTTATACACTATATATATTCTCATATAATATGTAGTAATGGCCTGTCAGCACTTCTCTTTGTCTAAGCAAACTGGCAGAGAGAAAGTCTTTGTTATGTCTTGTACATAGGGTTACTGCCGTTGCCTCAGAGGTTGCCAAGAAAGAGGAGTGGTTGGACCACAGTGGGCTCAGAGAGGGTGAGGGTGGAGGAACAGAGGTGCATACCTCCAGCTGTACCGCTCCACAATTTCTATGCCATTCTGGAAAAGTGTCATTCCTCTATGGAGGCACCCACAGTGGAGACCAAGGAGGATGCTGGGAACCTCCACAAAGGAGACCCACAGGAGGGTGGCATGGGACCCCGCAGGGGAAGGAAACAACTTCTGGTGGGGGACTCCATTGTTAGGAAGGTAGAACTGAGGGAGAAAGGAGAGAGGGAGGTAGGGTGCCTGCCTGGTGCCATGGCTTGGAGGGACAGGGAGCGAATCCTCAGGATTGCAGGAGCAGCTGCACAGAGGAGGGAGCTGGATGTCATTGTCCACCTAGGAACAAATGACCTGGCTAAGAAAGGGATCAGAGCAGTGCAAGAAGCATTTGTGGAGATGGGGAGGGGCCTTAGACAAATAGCACACACGGTAACCTTCTCAGAGGTGCTGCCTGTCTATGGCATGGGTGAGGCTAGGGTGCTCCACACCATGGGATTCAATCAGTGGTTGAAAAACTGGTGCAGAGCTCAGGTATTTGGCTTCATTGGGGACTGGGGTCCACCTGGAGGGATGCAGGCCTATACTGGCATGATGGTCTGCATCTGTCCAGGAGGGAACCAGGATCCTAGTGATAGGTTTAAATACTTCATTGACAAGCATTTAAACTAGCCAGGGGGGGGAGGCACTGGAAAGGAGCAGGGAAATCCTAGCTCCCTCAAAATATCAGGGTACTAAGTGAGGTAGACACCAACATAAAGATGTCGATAGGGAGAAGCACAGGGGTAAATGGAGAAAGTGACAAATGCAATAAGGACAGGGATGGGGCAAAAAGGGGTAAGGCCATCAAGAAATGGAGGGTAATGAGTACTAATGCCCATAGTCTGGGCAACAAGCCCCTGAACTGGTGGCCTTGATGGAAGAGGGATGCCTGGATATTGTAGCAGTCACAGAAACATGGTACACAGAGAACCATGACTGGATGTTAACATACCAGGGTACACAACCCACAGGAGAGACAGGAGGGCAGAAGGGGGAGTAGCTCCTATGTAAGGAAAGGGATAAAAGCAACTGAACAAAAGAGTAAACAGGGAGGAGAGGAGGCACTGTGGATCACCTTAGAGACTGGAAATGGCACCACAGTCTGCACAGGGGTTGTATATAGACCCCCATGTCAGGGGGAGGGAATGGACAAGGATATGATAGAAGGCATACTTAGGATGGCAGAGAAAGGAGAGATACTGCTGATGGGGGACCTTAACATGCCAGATGTTAACTGGAGCACCTTTGCGGCAGCCACATCCAAAAGCAGGGCCATTCTTGATGCCCTTCAGGTGGCATGCCACAAACAGCTAGTTTTGGAACCTACTCGTGAGGGAGCAATCTTAGACCTCGTACTCTCAAATGGGAACAGTGAGAGGATCTCAGATCTAGAAGTGGGTAGCCATTTGGGAACAAGTGACCACCAAACAGTGTGGTTCACGATAAACTCAGCTACAGAGTCAAGCCATACAAAAGTGAGGGTTCTGGACTTCAGGAGGGCTGACTTTGGCAAGATGGGAGAGTGCCTTAGAAAAGCACTAGCAAACAGGCTAGAAGGAGGGGTGGAGCAACAATGGGGAAATATCACAACTACCATCACAGAGGGAACAAGCCTTTGTGTGAAGCACATAAACAAATCAAAGTGAAAGAAAAAGCCACTATGGCTCTCAAAAGAGGTGGCGGTGAAGGTCAGGGAGAAAAAGATAGCATTTAGGAAGTATAAGGAAATGCAGAAGGAGCAGGACAGAGAACTGTACCAGTTAAGGCAGAAGGAAGCAAGGAGGGTAGTCAGAATAGCAAAGGCACAAACTGAGGAACAGATAGCTAACTCGGTTAAGAAGGGGGATAAAACCTTTTATAGGTATATCACGGAGCGTAGAAAGACAAAGGGAGGGATGGTGAGGCTGAATAGAATGGATGGTGGGTGGGCAGAGAGTGACTGTGAAAAAGCAGGGATACTGAATGAATACTTCTGTTCAGTATTCACAAAAGAGGAAGTGGGGGAGGTGCCTAATCCAATTAACAGAAGCACTCTGGAGAGGGGGGTTGATCCCAGTCCTTTCGCAGAAGAAAGGGTTCTGAAAGAACTCCTAAAACTGAAGGTGGACAAAGCAATGGGGCCAGATGGAATTCACCCCAGAATTCTAAAAGAATTAAGCAGAGAACTAGTGACACCACTGACTACCCTTTTTAACAAATCATGGGAGGATGATGTGATACCTGAGGACTGGAAGAAGGCAAATGTGATTCCCTTTCACAAAAGTGGGACCAAGACAGAGGCAGGAAACTACAGACCTGTCAGTTTGACCTCTGTGGTAGGGAAAGTGATGGAATCACTTCTGAAGGAAAGAATTGTTGAGTACCTAGAGGCCAGTGGGGCACAGGACCCAAGGCAGCATGGATTCACAGCAGGAAGGTCATGTCAGATGAATCTAATTGATTTCTTTGACTGGGTGACCAAAGTAGTAGACCAGGGAGGGCTGTGGACATGGCCTACCTAGACTTTAGCAAGGCATTTGACACAGTCCCACACAAAAGATTAGTAGTGAGAAATTAACCAGCCTGGGAATGGGTCCCAGGGTGGTAGCCTGAAATAAAACATTGGCTGAACAACAGGACACAGAAGGTAATTGTAAATGAAGTCCACTCTGAAGAAAGAGGGGTTACTAGTGGGTACTGCAGGGTTCAGTACTGGGTCCAGTCCTTTTAATGTCTTTATAAGTGACATTGCAGAGGGACTGAAGGAAAAGTATGCCTCTTTGCAGATGACACAAAGATCTGCAACAGGGTTGATACACAAGGAGGCGTGGAAAGGATGAGAAGGGACTTGGCAAGGTTGGAGGAATGGTCAGAATTATGGCAGCTTGGATTCAATGCAAAGAAGTGCAAAGTAATGCACCTGGGAAACAAAAACCTAGGGGAAGATTACACAGTGGGGGGGTAGTAACAACAACAAAAATGGAAAGAGACCTGGGGGTAATCATATCAGATGACCTAAAGGTTGGCAAGCAATGTGAGAAGGCGGTAGGGAGGTCTGGGGGGATACTGGAAAGTATAGGGAGAGGTATCACCAGCAGAAAACAGGAAGTTGTTATCCCCCTGTACAGACAGTTGGTGAGACCCCGTCTGGAGTATTTCGTCCAGTTCTGGAGACCCCATCTCCGCAAGGACATAGACAGGATGGATGCAGTACAGAGGAGGGCAACTAAAATGGTGCAGGGTCTGCAAGAGAAGCCGTATGAGGAGAGACTAAAGGCGCTTAATATGTATACCCTTGAGGAAAGGAAGGAGAGGGGGGATATGATAGAAACGTTTAAGTAACTAAGTGGAGTCAACAAAGTCCAAGAGGGTAGCATCTTTCAGAAAAAGAGATGTGCAAGAACAAGGGGACACAATTTGATGGCTCAGGGGCAATGTGAGGAAGTATTTTTTCACAGAGAGGGTGGTGGATGCATGGAACAGCCTTCCTGAGGAGGTTGTGGGGTCTAAAACTGTGGGACAACTCAAGAATGTATGGGACAGACATAAGGCAATTTTTGTGGGGGGTAGGAAGAAATAGGCTGTTGGTTAAATAGGAGCTGCAGCTTATCCTCTAGGTAGGGAAATGGGCAGACTAGGTGGGTCAAGCGGTCCTTATCTGCCATCAAAGTCTATGTTTCTATGTTTCTAAGAAATGCCATGTGTAGTTTGAACCCGTCAACATTTGTTTTGTCCAAGCTTCATGCTAACAGAAGCATACTGTTTATCTCACATTATACTCATTAGTAATTCTGTCTCCTAAGTCATTATCCAATGGAGAATGTCTTATACAATCTTTTTTATAGTATTGAACCAACATGGCATGTTCTATATATCTACCGACTGATGTTATCTGTTGTATATAACTTTGTGTAACCTAGCTCCGCGAGGAGATCTTAGAAATTCTGGAGATTAGGTACATTCTTCAAGAGAGTGGTGAGAAACCCATCTCCCTTGTGATTTTCTCTGTCACATGCTTGGCATAAGTATTATAATAAACTATTATTATGTGTGGTTCATAGCTCAGTGCTTATGTAACATATAGTAGAATGATGTAGATGGTTGTTGGATACAGAGGCCAGCATAGAATGACTTGTGCTTAGGTACTTGGATGCTTGAATTGAATCATTTTATAATATTTGATGGTTTGGGCCTTTCTCTGTACCCCACCTGTGGGAAGGAAGGAGGCTTGGATTAGAATTATGGAGCCCCAAAAAGAATAAATATCAACGATTGTTCAGTAACTGAATGCTGAAAAAATCATGCATAACACCTTAATGATAAGAATAGACGATCACCTCCTCCAACTCCGTAGAGTGTGACCAGTAGCACTCAGGAGAGGAAAAAACCCCTTGGGGGGAAACCTCTGAGAACCCATGGCTACTGACCTGCCCGTCCTGGGCATACTAAAGGAGAGAGATCCTAATTAAACTAATTAATCAGCTAATCTAAATTCTAATAGTAGAATTTAATCCAGACAATTGGAGCTTGAGCAAGAACTGAATTGTAAATGTCCAGTGAAGTAATTTCCTCCTAATAAACTCCGAGTCAGAGTCCATGTACAATTGAATGATGGAGAGTGGATATCTTGAAGAACCATCTTCCGTACTTCAGTTGATAAAGGGCATAATCCATGAAATTGATAGTGGAGATGAAGTTGATGACTGATGAACTTAATACAGAATACCTGAAAGATAGTTGAATCCAAACTTTGACATCAACGAGGCAGGACGAATAGAAGTAATACGACTTCCAGTTGTCTAATAATAGAGGGCTTGTAAAGTACGAGGAGTGAGAGAAGGTTTGAAGCTAGGTTATCGAGTGACGAATCCAGTTCTGATAAGTACGTATGGTCTCTAGGAATTGATATGAAAACAACGACTGTAGAGCTGAGCTGGAATAATGGCAGGCTGTATAGTAATCGGAGGCACTGGTGCAAGGCTATGAGCATCCAAGTAGTATAACAGGGAGCCCAAAGTATGTAAGCCAGGTGAACCGCCAATCCGAAGGGAGAGGTATAAGGAGCAGAATCACATCGATGTAGGCAGAGAGAAGGAACCGGACGTGGCAACCAGCCCCTGAGGAAGGTGTAGCTGAATCGATAGCAGGTGAGGTAGGAGAGAGGTAGCTGATTCCAGGTAAGGGATGCGTAGTCAGACCCATGGAAGTCTGCAGGAGAATAGAACTTGACAGTTTGTCCCTCGACGAAAGCACAGGTTGGTCAGCATCTGGAGAGGTAAGTAGAGAGGCGAGGAGCTCCAGGTAACAGGAAACAGCAGCCAGATGATGGAAGGCAGCCAGCAGGAATAGTGCATCGTAGACATGCTCCAGAGACGTAGCTTGAGTCAGTCCAGAGCAGAGTAGTACTGCAGTTGTAAGGCAGACGTAAAGAACGGAATGGAGCTGAGGACTGACAGATCCATTAGATCAAGGATGGCAGGGATCGCCTTGAAGAGACCATGGCATAGAGATGGCAACTTAACGAGGAATAGCAGTTGAAACTGAAGGTAGGCAATGTTTGAGGCATCAATAACATGACGAGACCTGAATAGTCGAGCATAAGAGTCCTGGATGGAGACAACTGAAGAGGCTGAGTCAGTTGGAGTAACGATGTCACAGATCTAAAGATGGTAAAGCACAATCAGGAGAAGGTCTTCATGAGAGGTGCAACTAAGCGTCCTGGAAAGGGTGAAGCAGCAATTCCACATGGCTGAAGCAGCAGGGCAAAGCATCCAAAAATAGAGGAGGAATGAAGAAACGGCCAGGAGCGAATCCATAATAATGAGTGTCTGGCTGGCCGACGAAGCAGCAGACATGTGCAAAGTAGAATGAGCAAATCTTCTAGGCCCTGAGCTGGGCAAGGCAGGAGTAGAAAACCTCTTAGCCTGATGGGCGAAGGCAGGTCAGAGAAGCATACGAGCAGTAGGAAACCCCCCAGCCCAATGGCGAAGGCAGGTCAGAGAAGCAGGCGATTAGTATGGAATCCTCCCAGCCCGAAGGGCGAAGGCAGGTCATAAAGCAGGTGAGTAGCATGGAATCCTCCCAGCCCAATGGGCGAAGGCAGGTCGTAAAAGCAAGCGAGTAGTAGGCAAACCTCCCAGCCCGGCGGGCGAAGGCAGGTTGAAGAAGCAGGTGAGTACGGTGCAATAAAAACAGAGGTACTAAGGACCTCCTAACCCAGAGGGGCGCAGGCCTGACTAATGCAACGGCCAACCTCCGGCCTGCGGTGAAGCAGGGTGCAGAGCAGAGGTAGAGAATACAATGAAATGTCAAACTGCATGTAGTGCAGAGAAGCAGCGAAGTAACTAGGAGCAAGTGCAAATGGCAGGAAACTGGCATCCTGAATAAGTCCAATGTGGAGTAGAACCGTAGGCAGATGTAGGAACCAGGACAGCTGTAGACTGTCTCCTTGAAAGTCAAGGATGGCAGGGTTGCAATGGAGAGACCTAGGAGGAACTGGCATCTTGAGGAGAGGGAAGGAGCATCATGAACTGAAGTGAGTCAGGACAAGTGTCAACCAAATAGGCATGCAGTACGTCATGACAATGAAGTCCAAGGATTTGAGGCATTGAGGCAAAAAGCATCCCAGGAACTGGAGGCAAAACCGATGTAATCAGAAGTTAATCCATTGGAAGGCAGAAGCATCCTGAGAATAGTAGGAGAAGCGAGCAGCAAGATGAGCTGCGAGTCCAGGGTCTGAGCAAACAGAAGGGAGTGGAGAGGGGCGGCTAAGCCACGAAGGCTAGCACGACAACTGAACCAGATGAATGCCAGTCGGCATGAGCGAATGGAGTGAGCTAAGCCCCATAGGCTAGCAAGAGCAAAGGACTGCCGAGAAGGGCCACCAGATTGAGAAGCTCCAGGCAAATAAGGACAGGAACGGACTAGGAGAAGCACGTCAACTGTGGATGCAGGCAAGAAATTGAAGCAGCTGGAGGATTTAGCACTAGATTAATTAGCCGGAGAAGATGAATTTGCAAGCCTCCAGGTAAAGCAATCGGGAAAATCCCAAGGCATACGATTTTACATAGAGTCTTCTGTCAGAGCTGACAGCTAAATTCCGAAAGCTGCAAGCGTTACGAATGCTGCGAAGCAGCCGACAGTGCAAATGGGCAAAACAAGGCACAAATACAGAAATGGAGAAAAAGCAGCTCTGAAGTACAACGTAGTCGGGAGGTCTGAAATGGAAACAAAACAAGCAGGCAGGTGAGGCGTACTGACAGGAGACTTCGGTAAGTCCAGGACACTCCAGCCTTCCCCATGATGTCAGGATGAAACAACAAGCTCCGTTTCAGTGAGATGGAGTGCTATGCAGTGCTTGTACATGGAGGAAGCTGCCATGAATACGGGAGAGCTCAGCTACCGACCAGGTTTGCAGGAAATAGGAACCGAAGGCAGGCAGCAAGCAACAGAGGTCCTTGGAGAAGGCAGAGTCCGAGCAATGTAGGCTTGCAGCTGAGTAGACAGAGCTGTGACGAGGTAGTGTAGAAGAGGGGCGGCGATACACTGACGGAAGGAGGTGTCAGTAGCGAGGACTGCAAGCAAGCAGAATGGGGCGAGACAGAGGCGGCCGAAATGAACTGAGCGATGTTGCGGCAAAGGCCGGAAATCCCCCAGGAAAACACACACAAGGAATGGGCAGCAAACGATAGGAAAAAACAGAGAAGCGGGACCACATGAGGACGGGGTGGGGGGGAGTCAGACCAACCGGGAGGCACGGGGAAGAGACAGAAGGGAGAGGAGAAACCCAGCCCCAGCAAATGATGGAAGGAATGCGACTCACTCTAAGCAGAGTGGGAGACAGCTGCTCTGTTTAAATAGGCTGTGGGGGAGGAGCTCTTCCCCCACATAATTACAGGCAAGCCTATCAGTTACCAATCCTGCTTGTGTACAAATGTTTCTTGACCGACATCAAAGACATACAAGAATCTGTATTATTATTATTTACTCTAGAACTGGTATCTAGACAACAAAATGACGACTGCAAATGGTGTCTGGGTGTTAGCCCAAGCTACATTGTAATTTCCTCCGTAAATTAAAACACTGGGCAAGAAATCCCCAGTGACAAGCAGCTGAGAGCATCTTCTGTTTGATTCTTCGGTCTGTTGTGTGTTCCACAGTGCAGACAAAACAAACCTTGTGCCAGATATTCAAACTCTGTGTAATGAGATTGTTTTATTTATTTATTCCCCCCCCCTTCTTTCTCTGTGGGAACACACAGCTGTAAAGGGATCTGAACAGACAGATAGACTGCTTTCATTTGTGGTTTCAAATCCTAGTGGGTCTATACTCATCTAGGAGTCCACATATGCCAAATGCTGTTTGTGTCCTGTGACACCCATTTGGAGCAGCTGACACCAGCCCAAGCTGCCAAAATGTGTGGAGTGCTGCATACAATTGGTGAAATGCTCACAGGAAAACCAGAGTATACCACACTGGCAGAGTACCACATGGATACAGGGTCCCAAGCCTGCTGAGGCAGCCACCCTACAGAGTCCCAGAAGGTGTGTAAGACATGCCATAGAGGGAGAGAGCATGGAGATGCTGGCTCTCCAGGTGATCCAGGAGTCCAGTAGTCCCTGGGCCCCCCAATGGTACTTATCCCCCAAAAGGATGGGACTACGAGGCTCTGCATTGACTACTACAAGTTCAATAACTACAGAGTCAGACACTTACCCCATGCCCAGGACAGATGAGCTCCTAGAGAGGTTAGGGGGATCCCTTTACTTGTCCACCATAGACCTGACAAAGAGCTGTTAGCAGGTACCCCTGACACCTGAAGCTAGAGAGCGGTCATCCTGCATCACCCCATTTGGAATATTCGAGTTAAAGGTAATGCTATTTGGGATGAAAAAATGTTTTGGTCACCTTTCAGAGGCTTATGGACTGCATTCTGAATGGGGCAGGAGACTTTGCTCTGGTGTACATGGATGACATCACCATCTGTAGCCAGACCTGGGAGGATCAAGTCAGGGACATAACCAAGGTGTTCTGTGGACTGCAGGCCACTGGGCTGACAGTCAGGGCTGAGAACTGCCAGTTAGGAATGGCAGAAGTGTCTTATCTTGGGCATAGGGTGGGGAGTGGGTACATCCGACCTGAGTTAGTGAAAATTGAGGCCATCCAGGGATGGACCATGCCCACGATCAAGAGAAAAGTATGGGCCTTCCTAGGGATAGCAGAGTACTACTGTAAGTATGTGCTGAATTTCAGCGGCATGACCAAACCTATGTCCGATCTCACCAGAAAGAAAATGCTGGAAAAGGTTCCGTGGATGGAAGCCTGTGATACTACATTCTGCTAGCTGAAGGAGGCATTGTGTCAGCCGTGCTTGCCAGCTTGGACTATTCTCTTTTGTTGTTAAGTAAGGGAGACACTAGAAGACACTAATGAGGAGTTCACCCAGAGAGCGAACTGAGGGTATTGCAGTGGGACAATATCATTTAGTGCTCTAAAAGATTTGTTTTTTCTTTCTGAGGGGGAATGTAACAGTTTGCTATGTATACCTGTATTTTATTTTATTTTATTCAATTCTTTCTGCATGGGTATCAGTTAGAATTTAGCAGCTGAGGGGAGTGATGTCAGAGTGACATACTGGATGAGGTATCATGGGGGCAGCTGGAGGGTGCTAAGGTCTGACACAGCCTGAAAGAGACAGTCAGGTTTGAGAATACAGACAGCAAACATCTAAGGTTCAAGTCTGCCCTGATTCACCAAGGAGTCTTATGCGGTAAGTGTGAACTAGTGTTCAAATATTTTCCTTTTAATTTCTGTAGAATTACTGTTCCCCTTAATCTTTCTGCAGCATCCTGTATTATATGTGTGAATATCTTGAAGTATTAAAGCATTATTTTTTTTATATACTTCATGTTTTTGTGACTGAGTCCTTTGAGGGACAGTTGACCGATTTATAATTGACAAAAACTGTTTTTCCACCTCTAAAGAGAAGGTTACAGTTACCATAACCTGTTTCTAAAGTAAGGAGTTCTCCGCTACAACAGAAGGGGTGGGTTGGTTGCCCTTGAGCAAGGAGAACTGTACTGTGTGAGCACTGGCTCTGGAGGGAGTCAGACCTAGCGATACTCCAAGAGAGTGTCTATGCTGAGTGGAGGCAGTTACAAAGTACGCTTGCAGGCATCTGAAGGATTCAATAAAGCTTGTAACATTGGCTGACTGAGTCTGGGAAAGGCTAATTACCACAAATACATTGCAGAAATTCCCTCATAGGGATATAGAACATGCTGTACACAGACAAAAATATTATTGCAAGGTTACATCGTCCATACGCCCTAAAGGCACCAACAAGTGGGGCTATTCAATGATAAAAATAGCACAGAAAGTTTTCAGTAAAGAAAGGCTGCACTGAAACATGGGAACCATCCACAAACCATGTGGATGAACCTTTGTAAAAGAGCCATTGCCTCAAAGGTATTTATCCGAAATTCTAATAAATAAATAAACCATATGATATGTACAATATGCTCAAACAGCCAACAGGCTACTGTATTTCAGTTCAGAGTTGTTACTGTAGATAGATCCTGCAATAAGCAATATTTTAAGATATGAAATCAGATTGAAAACTGAATTTATAAACACTTATTTAACATGAAAGTCTTCAAAGTTAAACAGTTTAATATTGATAGATGACTTGTAATGGTATTCTGGTCAGATCGGGGGGTTGGGGTCGGCAGTACAGAAGTTTATACATGTTCCATGTGTGGTAAGTGAGTCCAAGTGCTACAATATGGCTGCACGCCATAGAACCACAAATGGCAGCTTTCAATGGCAGTTTTAACATAAAGCAAGGGCAAGGCAAGACAACTTAAGTTCTAAGGCGCCCAATCCCAGAGGCTTTAGGTGCTATACACAATAAAAACCGAATACAAAATACAGAAATAATATTTGTGCAGTAGCAGAATATTTAAAACAGCATTCTTAAAAGCATAAATATAAAATATATGATAGCTGGGGGTAGGGGGGAGATGGCTTAATCCCCAGAAGCCTGGAAGAAAAGATGGGTCTTAAGCCTCTGCTTAAAGACACTAATCAAGGGGCCTCCCAGACTGCAGCTGGAAGCATATTCCACAGGGTCGGCCCAGAGACACTAGATGCTCGGTCACCAGAAGTCTTGAGCTGGACCCTGAGAACATCCAGGAGGCCCCTCGAAGTGGAGCAGAGGGAGCGGGCAGAGGTCTCAGGTGACAGGAGTTCAGACAGGTAGCCAGGACCCAGCCCATATAGGGCCTTATAGGTGAGCAAGCCCACCTTGAAAAGGACCTGACTGGCAGCCAGTGCAGAGCATGCAGGACTGGAGTCACATGGCATAACCAAGATAGTCCCGCCAGTAACCGGGCTGCCACATTCTGTACCAGCTGCAGCCTGCAGAGGGTCCCTCCCATGACCCTGAAGTAAACAGCATTACAGTTGTCGATTCTGGAGGTCACAAAGGCATGTACTAGGGTCGGCAGATCTTCAGGTGGAACGAGGAGCTTGATCCTGGCGATGTTCCATAAGTGGTAAAAAACACTTCACAACAGATGACACCAGATTTTCAAAGGTCAGTCTGCTGTCCAGGATCACACCTAGATTTTGCACCCCTCGGACAAGCAACCAACACAGCAGACCCTAGGAAAAGATCAGTGTCTGCTCCAGGTAGCTACCCATCATGCCCGCGACCCAGCTTGACCACCAGCACCTCTGTCTTGTCCAGACTGAGTCACAGCCAACTGGAAGCCATCCAGTCATTGATTTTAGCCAGACAGATGATAAGCACATTAACTGCACCGGACGTCCTGGGGGCAAATGAAAAATATAGCTGGGTGTCATCTGCATAGCAATGAAACTCCATGCTGTACTGTTGAATGATCTCACACAGGGGCAGTATATACACCACGAACAGCATCGGCGACAAGATCGAGCCCTGTGAAATTCCACAAAACAGAGGCATTGGAGATGAGGAGAATTTCCCCATCACTACCCGCTGCACCCTGTCTGAGAGATAGGACTCAAACCATCTGATGACAACACTGGCAAATCCACAAATTTCATAGAGCCGATTGAGAAGCACAGTGTGGTTCACAGTGCTGAAAGCTGAAGAGAGACTGAGGAGCACAAGAAATGACCTGTCTCCTCTATCTCTATGTCTCAGTAAGTCATTATGCACCCTGACTAGCACGGTTTCTGTGCTGTGTCTAACCTGAAAACCCCACTGAAATGACTCATAGATGTCAAAGGATATAAGCTGATCCTCGAGCTGCTGTGCTACCAGTTTCTCAACAACCTTGCTCAAAAAAGGCAGGATGGAGATAGGACGGTAATTCGCTAGGACGTCTGGGTCGAGAGAAGGTTTCTTTAGGAGGGGTTCACCAGTGCCTCTTTCAGAGGAGCTGGGAACACCCCCTCCGCCATCGAGCATCTGGCAATCCCAGTGAACACTGGACCAACAGCCTCGGCACATCCCATCAAGAAACGTGTCGGGGCTGGGTCCAGTTCGTAAGATGTATGCGTCAGCTGTAAGATCACCCAAGTCACCTCAGACACCTCCACTGGCCTAAACTCTTCCCAAGCAGGCAGAGTTCCTCTGCTCCCAACAGACCAGCAACTGTGAGGCAAAAGCCTACCTGACGGAATCCCCAACTGGATAGCTGACACCCTGTCAGAGAAGAACAGAGCAGTAATTATGACACTCCCCAGGTTTAAGAAATATGCATTTTGGCCACCTGCAGCACAATAAAAATGATGTCTTCCTCACTCGTGCCTGTCAACTGTACCATCCCCCACAGTATTGCGAAACATTAACTTTATACTTTATCCACCAAAGATGTCCTCAATCCTCACCATCCTCTTATTTCAGTCGATGACCTTGGGCAAATTTCTCTCATGTTTTAAGGACTCACTTGCCTGCATCCTTCAAGCCCCTAAACAAGAATGTCTTTTTTTGCCAAATGTCAATGAAACTATGCTGGGAGCAACAGTGAGTAGGTGATGCCTACGTTTTGCAGTTTCTGAGATAGTTTGTGAATTTGCTTTCCTTTTGTTCATGTCGCAAAGCTGAGATCAGTGTAAAATTGCAATGCAGTATCCTCACAGATCAATGATTGCACTGCTGTTGCTACTTTTAGGATATAATCCTGGGATGCCACAGAATCCAAGACCGTGAGAATGAATCAGTCCTAGGGTGTTAGGTGCCAATTGAGAAGTCATACGACATGCCTGTCAGATAAATGATGAAGCATCAAGATTGCCAAGGATAAGTACCATAGGGAGCCACTGCAACAGGAAAGATTTTAGAGACCTAGAAAGGCAAGGATGGATAAAGACACAAAGCCCATCCAGTCTGTCCTGGGACCCTACCTCGAAACTACTGCTCATTTTATACAGTCCCCTTCTCTACTCTCATGAAGGTGAACATGTCTGAGATTCATGTCTTGTATAGAAATTTCCAAGGACTCCAGTCTATCTCTTAGGCTGGAATTCTCTTTGATCAGCAAAGTGGATACAATGAGGGCCTTGTGGCTTTCTCATACACCTCTGTTGCCGTCGTCTGAATGACTTCCAACTTTGTATTATGTGCTCCCAATCTCTCAGAAACCAATTCGACTTTAGAATCCATTGCACGTGTATATAGTGCCCATGAGCGTTTGCAAGTGGGGCAAGGGTCCAGAAGGATTAAGGTCTGTGCCAGACAGACCAAACATTTTTAAGAGCTGCTTTGAGTCATTCCTTTCGGGTGTCCCATGACACAAACTACATCTATCAGTACCTCAATAGAGTAGCAACTCTTATTTAACAAAATTGTTGGTTAGGGGTTAAATGTAAATAGATCTGCACTTTGCAAGATGTTATGCAGCAGCTCAACCAAACATATTTATTTCATTTATTTATTGAAAATAATCAGAATTACAATCCTTTGAGTCAAAGACTCTTTTGCAAAGGCTCCACTTCAGGAAATGTAAAGGAAAGCGTAAGACACAATACAGATACATTTACAGTAGCAGTTAAAGAAGCAGGTTAGAAATCTTGGCTTACATAAGTCGGTAGGATATTTCATCTGGGAGCTCGCCAGAGACCCCAAGTCAAAGTTAGGGCAGGAAACATTTTTGTAAGATCCTGAAGGACCCAGAGCCGTAGTACTTGCATTGGGGGGGGGGGTAGGGAAAGATGGATGCCTAGGCTGGGAGGCCAGCAGCAGTCTACCAAGGGATTATAGGAGGTTAACTAAGACAGAGGTGGTTCCTGAGTAAACTGAGTTCAAGTATGGGGTAAGGGGGAAGGGGAGGTTGGGAAGAGGGATAGGCAGGGGTTTAATTACAGTCAAAGGTTGTAGAGGCAAGGAGTAAGGTTTTGAGCCCTATCTTAAATTGGTTGAGACTGTGGGTCATTGAGATGGAGGACGGGAGGCTGTTCAGCCAGAGAGGGGTCCGGTAGTGGAAGGATCTTTGTCTGAGAGAAGTTCTACAGTGGGGAATGAGCAGATTGGAGTTCGCTACTTGCCGTTGTGACCGCCGATAGGGGGCTGCGCGTAAAATCGGGTGTAGACCGATTGGGGCTAGCTTTAGTTGTATCTTTTTGGCCATGAGACAGGTGAAGTATTTAAGTCTGCCTTGGAAGTTGAGCCAACCAGTATGCTCATAGAGCTCACAGGTGTGGGTTAACTTGTCGCAACCCGAGACTAGTCGTCAGGCTTTCTTGAGGGCGAGGTTAATGCTGCGTAGGGTAGTTTGATCTGCAGACCCATAGATGACTATCCCGTAGTCCACCAAGGATAGGATAGAGGAGTATACAGTGAGGTGCATAGCCTGGGGGGGCAGACAGTGCTTGTGTCTGTAAAGGATCCCCAATCTCATGTAGATTGAGGAGGCGACCTGTTGAATATAGGTGTGGAAGGAAAGGGAGGTGTCTAGGGTGACACCGAGATATTTAAAACAGGAGACCTGTTCCAGGGCAGAGCCATGGGTATTAGTTATGACTAGAGGCGCTTGACAGTGTGGGCTTTGGTGGTGGGCAAAGATCATAGACTTCGTTTTTTTCTAGTTTATAATAAGGTGGTGTTCAAAGAACCAAGTTTCTAGCTCTCTAAAGTGTCCTTGCAGGGCAAGTTGAAGAGAGTTGGGGTATGGGTGTTTCCAATAAATTACTGCATCATCCGCATAGAGCAGTAAGTGACCACTGCAGGCTGCAGGGAGTGAGTTAAGGAAGAGGGTAAAGAGTAGGTGGCCAAGTATTGACCCCTGCGGGACTCCAGCATGCACCGACTTGCGTGTGGAGATAGTAGTGTGAATTGTGACTTGTTGCGACTGACCTGAGAGGTAATCTCTGAACCAGGCAGTGACCTCAGGAGAAATGCTAAGGGAAGGGAGGGTACGAAGCAACAGCTCGTGACTGACAGTATCAAACGCTTTGGTTAAGTCAACATAAACAGCCCCTGCCACGGCTCCTTGTTCGAAGGCCTCGTGGATAAAGGTGGTGAATTCGATGAGGGCAGTGGAGGTGTAGTGCTGCTGTCTGGTGCCCTCTCACCACTTTTTTGCATCTTTAAAGATTAGAAATAGTTCATGGAGCACACAATTAAGTAAAGCTATTCCCAAGTTTTTAATCAGCATTCTTGGCTGTGTTTGAACACTCATAATGTACCATCATTCACCATGTGACAAAAATGAACTAACATGCAACAGATATTGCTTTCTGACATTATGGGATATCAGGGCTAACCCCAGACTACAAAATGTAAGTTCTAACATGGTGAACATCAAATGAAATGTACCCGGGATGTCATGGGTTTCATAGGTTTAGTAGGTCTGTACGAGCTAAGTAAGGCAGATGCCCATTAACAGCTAGCCCTTAACTCAAAGGGAATAACTGCTTATATTATTATTCTTACAGTAATAATCTAAACTGCTCTTAAACTCAGTCATATTTCTACTTCATACAACCTCTAGAGGAAGGCTGTTCCGCATGGCCACCACTGTTTGGTTACACCAGGCCGCCCTTTTAGTAGTGTGATTTATATCTTCCTTCAGCTGTAATATATGAAATCTCCTGTTGTGGCTATAGCCTTTAATTTCTAGTTCCAAACACTTTCATAAATCATTATTGACGAAGGCACTGTATACTAAACACAGATCCCCCTGTAACCGTCTATTTTCTAGTGAATACAAATCCAGTGTGTCCAATCTTTCCTTATAGCTTGCATTCTTTTTTAACTTGTAGTTTTTATTTATTTTTTCAGTGGTACGACATAGTATTACAGTCAAACAGCATATCATACATGAATAAACACACCTGGAAAAATGTCACCCTTGGTAGTGAGTCAGTAGACATATTGTGCAAAACAAAATGGTTATATTAAATGCACGCTGAAAATAGAAAATAGAGTTAAAAATCTACGTTTCGACCTTAGGTCTTCTTCAGGAAATATCTAAAAGAGAAAAAAAACAAGTTAGTGTAGAGGAGAGGTAAAATGAGAGAGATATATATGTGGAGAAAGAAGAAGGGGGAGGCTCAGGGAGAAGAAGTGATAAATGGTAAGAATAAGAGAGAATCTGTGAAACAAAAAGGTGATGATGGGAAAGATAAAGCATAATGGAAGAGAAAGAGCTGGGGAAGTTCCCAGGTGGAGACTAATTAACAGGGCCTAGTAAAGGCTGAAAGGTGACAAATGTGTGGGAAGGAGACAGAAATGGAGACATATGGTGAAAATGAAAAATAAGTGAGTACAAAAACAAATTGACTTTAGGGGAAAAAAAAAGGGATGGCTGAAAGATGTTAGTGGAAAATAAGTCTATCATTTAAACCAGAGGGCTGCTGGGAGCCAAGGCGGATGATCAGCTTGGCTTCCATGTTTTTTCTATGGTCAGGATCCCGGAAGCCCTGCTGAAGGACACAAACAGAAAGGCCATTGACATTGTGGTCCCTGGAGATAAAGTGGGATACGATATATTGTGTATACATAAATAGAGGAGGACAGGAGCACAGCATATCCTTGGGGACTCTCAGTTCAAGTATGGTGCTGATGCAGCTATCATATAAAGAAGGGACTGCCCAGTCCAGTGCTTACACCCTCACACAGGTCTTTCCCTATTTCATAGAGACCCCAAATTCCTATGGAATGATTCACTTCTCTGATAGCCATGCAGTCCATCTCTTTTGTAAAATAGGCAAAGTATTCTGTAGTAGTGCTGTCATTTTTTTCCCCATGTGATATATATGGTTTATGATATCCTCCCATTGCAATACCTGTGGTAGGGATTGTTGTAGCCACAGTTTAGTTATGGCTTTTTTTGTCACCACCAAAAGCACGCCTGTTAGATATAATAGGTGTTTATGTTTTAGCAGTGGAGGATAATGTAATAGAAGAGCTTTCTCTGGGGTCAAGGGGCCCAAATCAGGCATCATTTCTCTAAGGACTTTGTCAACATCACTCCACAAGGAAGTAAGAATTGGGCAAGACCAAAAATATGGGTGTGTGTGGCTACTTTGCAACCACACCTTCTCCAACAGGTGGAATCCTGTATGAGATGAAATTTAACCGTTATTTGGGGTGGGTGGGTCCTGAAATACCAACTAGTTACTTTCCAGCCAAATTCTCTCCAACTGTTAGAGCCCATAACTTTATGTTGTCTAAGCCAGATTTTCATCCACTGTTTCGGGGTCAGGAAGATGGATAATTCAGCCTCCTAGGTGAATTGTAAAGTGTCCAAGATAGTTGTAGACACATTTGGAAGTGTCTGATAACAGAGTGAAATAAAATGAGAGTGAATGACACTCTTAGTTGTGAGGTCGGAGGAAGAAGGGAAAAATAGGGGTTATTAAGTGCAATTCCACTTGTAAACCAGGTGATTGGCCTAAAAAGTGTTTAATTTGAAGGACTCTATGATAGTCTGTTTTAGATAGTTGAAATTCAGATTACAGTTGCTCATATGACTTAAAGGTCCCATCAGAGTAAAGGTGAGAGGCCTGAACTAAACCAAGTCTTAACCTAGGAATGCAATTCATAACCCATCTCGCTGGAACAAAGGAGGCATCTAAAGCTGGAATACTGACCCATTTTGCCCTGAGAGCATTCTATGGGTATGCCAGAAAGAGTTCCCAGTTACGTAAGATGTCAGCAGTAAAAGTCAAAGGTTCTGGTCTTGAATTAGGCTGAGTGGGTTGAAAGACAATGGTCTCATCCAGAAAGGGAGTGGCCAGTTCTCTTTCGATTTGTACCCACTGAGGAGTGACTGAGACAGGTATAGCTTAGATTCTTAACTGTTGCTACCATCTTGGTGGCCCTACACTGGACCCCCTCCAGAATTTTAATATCAGCTTTTGTGCTAAATGGTGATGAAAATTGCACACAGTACTCCAAATACAGCCTTACCAAGGAGGCACAAAAAGGAACCACCACCCTCCTATCCCCACTTCCCATATACCTTCTAGTGCATTCCAGTACTCCACCTGCCCTCTTAGCCATTTTTTTCCAGTAAAGATTTTATTGATTTTCCAAGTTCGTTACAATCATATATATTTGATACATTTTGCACTTTACACAATGATTTCTAAACTTCTAAATCCAAGTCTTGACATCTATTGAAAATGAACATATATTTAAACTCTAGCAGCCTATATCTGAGTGCTTTAGGTGCAGTATGTTTGGAATGCTCTTAATGCAATGTGCCCATCCAAACTAGTTCACTCTGCATTGACTCCAGAAATGGGTTCTCATCAATTAGGCTGCAGTTAGTGAAGACTATATATGAAGCCATTGTTATTACCATTTGGTTATTCTTCAGTCTTCTTCTAGTAGAGCTAAGACTGGAGATCAAGTGGCATTAAAAATGGATAGATTCCCAGACAGGGTGTGGGCAATACGTTCATTGTTAATGACATTCCCTAGCTTATTGTACCACTCTTGAAGGGCCGGAGCTGAATTTTGTTTCCAGTTAGATAACAATAGCCTTTTGAGGGCAAGGGCAGGAGCCTGTATTCTGGTTTTCTGGTGTTTACTAATAAGCGTAGCTCCTGAATCAATTCCCAGGACTAAGAACTTTGGGGTAAATGGTATTGTGATACTGTACGGAGTCTCACAAATCTTATGTATTTTCTTCCATAAAGAGAAGATGCATGGACAATCCCAGAGCATGTGTAACAGGTTAACATGCTTTTACTGACATTTCCAATAAGGCCCTTCTGGTAGGTAACCCATTGACTGCAGTCTCAAAGGGAAATAATAGTAATGATGTAGAATCTTTTTTTCCCCCTGTATATATTTTGTAGGCTTTTTTCCCAGTGTTACCCCCACCCCATCTCTCGCATGCATGCAAGTGTGGAGGCATGTGCACACCATGCATCAAGATGCACTCCCTTCATGCCACCCCCTCCGACGACACCAGACCTCCACCCGGTGGTGATGGTGGGACTATGGGGGGGGGTGACCACCTCTCCCAGGAGAGGAGAGCTGCTATGAGGCTGCTCAATCCTGCTCATCTCTCCCCCCAACCCGTGCCGGCTCCCTGATGACCCAAGGTCATTCCTGAACCCGGATCACCAGCATAGCGGAAGGGAAGGCGTACAGCACCTCAGCCCTCTGTGCTACTGGGCCAGCAATAATGTAGAATTTTATATTGTACAGTTCTCCCTGGGGTTTCCTTACTGGCAGGGCAGGCATTACTCCATGAGGAGGACCATTCTGACTCAGAAATATCCATTCCCATATCACATTCCGATTTTTGCTTAGCCGATAATGTTGACATTGGCAGAGCTGACGAATCCATAAGTTGCTCATACCCTAAGCTTACCCCTTTTTTGAAATTTGCCACTTTCAGATTTTGATTCCATTGTGTGTTTCTTGGGAGACATATTGTAGGTTGGGACCCAGAAGAGAGTCATTCAAAGCCTTCCTGAGTTGCAAATAGAGGGCAAAATTAAATCTATGGGGCTTTCTGTTTCAGCACTTCAAAAGACAATAAGGTGCTTCAATTATCCAGCAAGTCTCTGAGGTTTGTGATGCCTAATGACCTCCACCCCGGGTCCTCCAAGGAGCTGCCGTTGTAAAGTAAATTTGGGTTGTTCCAAATCGCTGTTAATTCTCATGGAGCCTCCTCAATATTTAATATGGTTTGAATCTTCTTGATGGTGGTGACAGAGTCGGAGATACAGCTGTTTTCCCCCATCTTCTAGGGTATTGTACTGAACACAAAATCAGAGAGCTTATAATGGTAAACTATCTGTTTCTCTACCCTGAGCCACAAGGGACAGGTGGTCTCATTATTGAAACTGAGGTAGAGGGCTGCTTGTTTAAATCTAAAAGCCCATATCTATTTTTCCCAGTAGGGCAATCCAACCCCCCTTCTGTTTTACTAGCTCTTAATTTACTTAAGGACAGCCTCGGGGGAGTGTCCCCACCACAAAAATTCCCTAACTTTTTGGAGAATTGCCTGCTCCTTTGGATTGGGATATTCTAGAAAAAAAAAAGAACAGTTTAAGAGCCGCCATCATTTCAGTGAAGTTAATTTTCCGCCATAAAGAGAGATTTAGTTTAATCCATTTCTTCAAGTCCTTATCTATTTCCATATGAAGAGGTGCTAGATTTAGGTCTAGGATCCTTTTAACATCCCTTAGAATCTTAATCCCTAAGTAAGTTGAAGATTTCATGCACCAGGTTTTCTCCCGCAGCTTACCTAGTGTTGGCTCCAGTTTCGAAATCTTATTTAGTGGCATGGCCTGAGTTTTCTTCCACTTTATCTCCAATCCTGCTATTTTAGCGAAGGCATCCAGTGTATCTTCTAGTGGTTCAATGGCTGGGTAGGGGTTAGAAATAGTGAGCAGGATATCATCCGAAAAAGCAAACACCTTGTTGGATATTGTTCCTGTTTTTACACCTTTTATACGTTTATTGGCTGAGAGTTTTTGTAATAAAGTCTCTAAGGCTAGTGTAAATAAATATGATGACAGAGGATAGTCCTGCCTTGCCCCCTGGTGGAGATAATAGGGTTAGATGTAAATCCATTTGTGATCACCCTTGCCACTGGGTTAGTGTAAAGGGTTTTGATGTCAGAAATGAATTCCTTATCTATACTGAAGTTTCCCATTGTTGTAAAGAGGTAGTCCCATTACAAGGAATCAAAGGCCTTGGAAAAGTCCAAGGCCAGAGCTATGGCAGGATCCTTTAATTTACTTGCTATGTACTGGCAGCTTAATAGCTTCCTAACATTTTCATACCCATTCCTATTTGGGCCAAACTGACCTGTTCCTCTCCCAAAAGTTTGGTTACAAGCCCTTTGAGCTTATTCACCAGGATCTTTGCTAAAATCTTGTAATCAACATTTAATAGTGAGAAAGGCCCATAGCTTTTATATTGTTGTAGTTCCATATCCGTCTCTGGGATGAGGGAAATGTAAGCCTGTTTCATAGATTCAGGTAGAGACCCAGTAGACAGTAAGGACTTAAGAGTTTGAAAAGGTAGCTCTGGATGTTGGGACATAAGGATTTATAACATTCCCCTGGCAGGCCATTGGGACCTGATGTTTTATTACAGGGCAACTCCTATATGACTCTATGGAATTCCTCCTTAGAACTGGGCCTATCTAGGTGTTCCTTGTCTGAGTCAAACAGTTTGGGTAGGCAGGCCGAAGACAAAAGGCATTAATTTCAACATGACCACCCTCTTGTCTGCTTTTGTAGAGCACCCTGTAAAATTCCTCAAATTCATTTGAAATCTTACTGTTGGACACTAATATGGTGCCCTGTGCATTTTTAATGCCTACAATGTTATTTTGCAAAGTCCTTTTTATAAGTCTATAAGCCAGCATCTTCCCCGTCTTTTCTCCTGACTCCCAGTACAACTGTCTGACTTTGAAAAGGGTGTATTCTGCCTTAGCCAAATGAATTTTTTTGATAACATACTTCAGTTTAGTGATTTGGTTCAGCAGATGCCAGTTCGCCTGTGGTCCACCTTTAAATTGCTGTTCAGGGTTAGCTAGTTTACTTTCCTTTTCCGAGATGTCCATTAGTGTTTTCCTTTTTTTAGCTACTGAAAAACTTACGATTCTTCCCCTCATATAAGCTTTAAAGGTGTCCCACAAACAATGAAAACCCACTTCCCCACTGTCATTGATATCAAAGACACCTGTAACCTCTTGGTTTATCCAGTCAATAAACTTTGGGTCCTGCAGGAGTGAGATTTTAAATCTCCATCTAGAGGCCTTACTCTTATCCCCACCCAAGGCTAGGACTGTTTTTGAAACAGCATGGTCTGATAGAACCAGGTCTCTAATTTGAACTGATAATAAATCCGGGATAAGCGACTTAGAGACTAAGATAATGTCCGGCCTGCTGTAGGAGCAAGTCTGTTGGAGTAAAATGTCTAGTCTCTTCCCTGTGCGTTCAGTAAGCGCCAGGTGTTCACCATGTCTAAATCCTCTAGTAAGGCTTTCTGTGAGCCAGTAGTTCTAATAACTGTTGGGGGTGTCACATCTGTCTACCACTGTATCCAAGGTTTCATTAAAGTCCCCCCCCCCGGATGATGTCCCTGTTCTTAATAGTACTTAATCTGAAGTTGATATCTTTAAAAAGTTGGCTTGTCCTGTGTTAGGGGCATACACGTGACAGACTGCCAGTTCCACCATCAATAACCCCAGTTAATATCTGAAATCTGCCCTCAGATCTGCACAGTGTGATGTTTTTGTGACATGTACTCCTTTCCTTATCAGTACTGCAGTTCCCCTTTTCTTAGAGTTAAAGACACTAAATTCTACATGTGTCACCCATGCCCTAGCTAACTTTTTGGCTTCCTTGCTTAACAAGTGGGTTTCCTGTATGAGGGCTATATCCATTTTTTGTCTGTGCAAATAACTTACATATTTTTTTCCCTCTTGATTGGGGTACCCAACCCCTTAACATTCCAGGTACCAGTTGTCAAGTTAGTTTTGTTCATTGTCACAGTGCTTCGAAAATGTTGTCGCTTAACTCAATAGATGCAATTATTTGAGAAAAAGGAAAAGAAAACAAAAAAGAAATGTTGCCAGCCAAGTAAGGGCTGGACAAGGATAACAAACAGGTAACAATAAATAGCCAATAGACTAACAACTGCCATGCACTGAAGTTATCAAAACTCCAAGGTGACCACAGGCTAAATTGATTCTAAAGACAAACTTGGCTAACTTCACTACTACTCCCAAGCTAAAAATATCAGAAGTGGAAGCAGTTCATTTTGTAAATTATAATTCAACAATCTAAGCATACTAACCTTAATAACTAGAAGCTAAACATTTCAGCATGAGAAGACATGACCTTCCGATTGAGGGGTCATAAATACAGGGGCCCAGACATGAGACATCAACTCCAGAGACTCAGAATGACAGATCCTTTCTACATATAGCCAGGCTTTCGAGAGGTAGTATTAGAATTAACAATAGCATAACTACCTGGGTTCCCCCATTAGTCTCCCCCCTCCCCCCGCTGTCTGTCTGTCATAAAAGAGGGATTTTGCTGTTCCTGAAGGGAGGGGAAAGCTGGTAAATCTATCTCATGTTTCAGGAACCTTTTTTTGGTAAAATTCTATTCACAGCAGGACAAACATGTAAAGGGAGCCTTCTGGTTAGTAAGGATCTGTCTCTTTGCCCAGACAATCCCGTGCCCCCAATCCCAGAAAGAAAACACATGACCATTCCATAGTTTTTTGGCAGAAAAGGACGAAAATTTATTTTTGACATGATTGTCATTAATAAAACATTCACATATGTAAATCAACATTGGTTACATAAACACAAGTTAAGAATATGACGAACATTTATCATGCAAAAAGTATGGTACAGTATTCCCCTGGGGCAGCAGATGACCATGGTCTATGAAAATAAACATCCATGAAATGAGCCAGCCCATGGCCAGAGAAGGCCCGGCTTCCCTGACAAGGCTGCTCCAAATGGACCTGTACTGCTAGGCCACAGTCGTGCCATTGTGCCCTCAACAGGCGTCAACAGCCCGACCATCGCCCCCCACAGTAGCAGGCTCCACCAAATGCTGTGCAATGTCTCTTCTGGAATGTGCCCTCACTAGGCCACCCTCAATCACATCTTCTTCTCAAATTGGTATAATTTTAGCCTCTAAATCGCTAGTCATCTACCACAAGATCCGCAAACTTATTTGCGAATTTCCCACCAAAGCCCCAGGAGGATACTATACCCATGACTCCGAAACCGTCTGAATACCCAGGTTGAAAATCGCTTGCCCTATATCTGACAAGTACACCCCGTCTGACGCAAAATAACTGTCCTCCCCTGGAGCGATGTCCCTTTGGTATAAGACCTGTATATCCCTTTGAAGGCAGAAACGTGACACCACCCTATTTACCTCCCTATGCACCTTCCATAGTGGCCGGGCCGCCTGCCCCTTCTTCCATTTTTGCCGGGGCACTATCCTGGACCACACCAATCGAGTGTCTGGCATCTGCCTCCTTATCCACCATAGACCCACCATTATGCCTCTCATCACATCTATTGATGACAGGCTCCCCAGGTCGTTCCCCAAATGTATTACCAGACCATGTGGCTGGTGCCTAACTAACCCCAACTTTTTTAATGCTGGTATAAGGTTAACCCACCTCATGCCGGTGACTCCACACCAGTGCACACTCACTTTATCTTCCAGGATGCCCAGTTGATCTCCTTGGCCCTGCTGGGATGCCCAATGACATGCTCTCTTAATAAAAGAGTGGCCAACCACATAAAATATTTTGGTCTCCAGAGGTACACCTGTAAGACAAATCAAGCAGTCATTGTAATTATTCCAACCTGGCGCACCGCATATAAATCCTCCGTGTTGGGCCTAATGTAACTTTTATAGGCCTTCGACTGCTAGTGACCAATGTTATGTATTTCCGTTTCCTGGCAACCCAACCTAGCTGCTTCAGTGGCAGCCCCAATCCTGAAGGAATGCATGCTAAAATACCTAGGGTCACGCCCCACAGTCCTTACCCCTTTCCTGAAAACCACCCCAAATTGGTACCTGGTTACTGGTCTGCCATCCACATGGGTGAATATGATGCCTTGACTGACCCCTCTGTGTGCCATATAATCTTTGACAAGGGCTCATGGGCAGAGTCTGCTCCCTTGGGCCCTATGGAAGGTGACTATCTTCTTGGGACCGATCTGTGCTGTTTTGGAGTAACGCAGCGACAGGTGCAGTGTATCCCTCATGAAATTTACATCCTACCACTGCAGGCAGTGTCCCGCTGGCATGGTAGGGTCCTCCACCAATCCTGACACCTGGAACCTGCCAAAAAAGGTGCAGGTGAATAGCCCTTTGAATACCCTCGCTTCATCCGCCGACGAGCTTATTCCCCCCAGTTTGTCCAGTATATCCTTTAACAACTGGCTATCCACTGGATGTCTGCCATCCGGTCTACTTCCCTTGATTCTATGCCACCCCTCTATCATTTTCTGGATGGTGAAGGACCCTGTCATGTCGTGGAAACCATGCATCTTTGCCTTGAAGGCAATGCCTGCTAAATGGCTGCGGATGTAAGCTGGGGCCCTTCCCTCTTCGATCAACTGGAGAACAAATTGTTGCATCAGGCTAGTCTGCTCCAACAACTGATAGTTTTGATGCTTGTCCCCACAGAAAGATTGCTGCTTGCCACAGGAACTCCGGCACTCTGACAGTGTTTCTCTGCTGCCAGAGCCATCTGCCGGAAGCGCTCAAACTGCAATTGAGACCGTGCATCTACAATTACATTTTCAACCCCCGGCACATGACTTGCCCTGAAGGATACGTTGAGTTGCAGGCACCGCAGGACAAAGACCCTCAGCAGCCGTATCACTTCCTTTGAGTTGGATGTTTGGGTGTTTAGGATGGAAACTAGCCCATATTATCTGATTGAAAGTGCACTTTTTTGTGTCTGAGCCTGTTCCCCCAAACGGAAACTGCTACCAGAATGGGGAAGAACTCCAACAGGGTCACATTCTTGGTGAGACCTGCCTCCACCCAACTGTTATCCCATGGGCCTGCAAACCAGGACCTCTGAAAATATGCTCCGAAGCCAATGCCCCAGCAGTGTCCGAGACCATTTGGCAATCTGGACTGAATTCTAAACCAGCCTGCCACACTGATATCCCATTAAAGTGCCTTAGAAACACATCCCAGACCCTCATCTGCCCTCATCTCTGATGACACCCTGACATGATGATGAGGTTGTAAAAGGCCCTTTGTGGCCCAGGACAAATGCCTCAAAAAGGGCCTACCCAGCAACACAGCCTTGCATGCAGAGTTCAGGTGTCCAATTAATGACTGTAGCTTCCTAAGGGTCACCTTGGTGGCTGACCGAACATCTGCCACTAACTCCCCCAGGAGATCCACCTTATCTTGCGGCACGCAGGACACCATGTGGACCATGTCCAGCTCTATGACTAGGTACGTGAGCCGGGTTACTGGCCCTTCGGTCTTTTCATGTGCCAGTGGCACCCCAAACCAGGCCATGAGCTGCGCAAATGAGGTCAGTGTGGCACTGCATTGTGTCATGCCCAGTGCCCCTATGAATAAGAAATCGTCTAAGTAGTGTGTGATCAATTGGTTGCCACTGTGTTGCTGGGTGGCCCATTCTAGGAAATGGCTGAATGTCTCAAAAACTGCATAGGATATGGAGCAACCCATTGGCATTGCCATGTCATAGTAAAATTCCCCACCCAATGCAAAACCTAATAAGTCAAAATCTCCTGGACCAACTGGTGGAAGCCAAAAAGCAGACTTAATGTCGCTCTTGGCCAGTTGTGCACCCTTGCCTACCTTCTGGATGAGCTTGACCGCTGTGTCGAAAGACATATAGCACACTGCACTGTCCTCTGCACTAATGAAATCATTCACCGAAGCCCCTTTTGGGCATGATAGGTGGTGTATCAACCTGAATTCGCCCAAGGTCTTCTTGGGAACTACTCACAATGGGGAGATCCTCAAGGGGCTCAGTGAAGGACTCTTCAAAGACCCCACCACCCTACCAGCTGCCACCTCCTTGTGGACCTTTACAGCCACCACCTTATGCAACATCCTAGCGGACTTGAGGTTGTTCACTGTGGTGGTCTCTCAGGGGCCCTGGTACGGGATGTGGAAGCCTGAAGAGAAACTGTTGAACAGGTACTGGGCATCTTTTCTGCAAGGGTAGCAGTCAAGCCATGCTATCATGTGATCAATTTTTATTTGGGACCTCGCCAGGCCTCTTTGTGTACCTGTCCCCCTGTTTGGTGTCTGCCTGCTGGCCATCACCCTTTTTATAGCTCCCTTCCCCTTGGCAGGTGCTAGCTTTGTGCTTACCTCCACAGCTGCTGCACTCATGCCAGAATTTACAAAAGTCCCAAAAACATTTTCCTGTATTGTACTGCCTGCAGGTACCAACCCCTTTTTGCCCTGACCAAGTTGCCTTGTTTACCATGTGCCCACTGGCCCTGTAGGTCACATTAGCGGGCTTGGCCCGTGCCATGTGCCTACACCGCAAGTCGAGATTGATCTCGTCCCAGCACATGTTGGGCGATCTAGGTACTCTCATATGGAATAGCTCATCGTAACTAAGCCAGGCAGTCCCCTCAAATGCCAAGTGGGCTGTTTCTATGTTATCCCTGTACTTGAGTAACTGCCCTATCTTCTACAGGAACTTGGCGCAGTATATGGAGACAAAGATATCGAAGGTCGCTGCCCAGTTCTCGAAAGTGCGTGGCACCGTCGGCCAATGTAACCTTTCCTGCTTGAGTCTGTTTTTGTCTCCTGTGTCTGGCAATTCCCTGTGCAGCAAGTCGAATATTTCTATGTATTCGTCCTTCCAAACATTTTCCCTCATGGTCGAGGTCAAGTAGGTGTCCATTAGGTCATCCATCCCCAGGTAGGCCCAGTGATCCAAGCCTGTGGCCGCGGGTGCCGACTCACTGGTCTCCTGTTGAATCACGGGTGTGGGAGCTGCCGCGGTCATGCACACTGGCAGTGGTTTGGTATTCCCCGATGGTCCTGCTGTAGCCGTCTCCAACCCCCAAACTTGCCTCACTGTGTTGTCCACTGTAACGCCCACCACTGCCGTGCCAGCCAGAGGTGGCTCATTACTTGCTGTGGAGGAGCTGCCCTTTTCCACCCCTTGTCCTGACGTTTGGGCTGCCACTACTGTGGGCATGGGGGGCATGACAACCTGGTTACCCACGTTACGATCTCCAAAGGATTTCTGGCCCCCCATGGGGCCCATGACCACCACTGGAGTACTGCCTGGGGTGTTGCGGGTGCTCCTGCCACCCCGCTGGTTGGCATAGCCTGTCCCGCTCCCTGTGTATAAGGGGGTGGTATGTATGATGGAAAACATGGAAATGCCCAGGTCCACCAACCCTGCTGCCCAGAGGCTGCCGGTCCCCAGGCTGCTGCCGATGGGTCCTGCACTGAGTTGCCCCCGGGCTGCTTGGCCCCCCTGGCTCCCCCTCGATGTGCCTCGCCATTACCCCTGATGTGCACTCTATCTAAAGCTTTCCCCAGCAAATGTTTTTCCACCATGGCCGTGGCTTCCTCCTTTTTCCTGCCTTTTGCCTGAGTAAAAAGAGACTTCCTAGTCCTATACTGCCCCGAGCTTTGCCTATCCCACTGGCATTGGCTGCTGCCCGCTCCTCACCTGATTCACCATTCGACAGGGCCTGCAGGGGCTCTGTGCCTGTTCTGTCGGTGTCCGCCGACTCGACTATGGTGATGTCCTGGTGACTCAGAGCCTCTTTGGCTGGCTCCCCCATGCTGTTCCTCTGCAGCTGTCGTCTTCTGGGTGGCTTTGGTTGCCAGGGCCTCCTGCATCTTCCTTGAGGGCTTCCTCATCCACTTGAGCGATCTTGCAGCATTGGGCACCCCGTGCTGTTGGGTAGGCGTGCTTTGCATGGCGATCTGGAGCCAATTTGGACTGCCTAATGCCATCAGCTGCTGCAGGACGTCAGTGAACTCTTGGGTGGGTGGGTACAGCGTGCCTGGTGACGCGGAGGCCTGGGTCTCCCTGCCCCTCTGCCTTGCTGCCTCGATCAAGGTAGTCATGACTTCTTGTTGTTGCTGGGTAAAAACCTGTGATGGAAACAAAGCTGGCCCATTAGTGGTGAAGTGCAGCAGACCTCCCACTGTGGTCCTGTGCCGCCCTCCCCCAGCCTAGGATACCTGTATAAAGGTACTATATAATTCCCCTTTCTTCTTTCTTTTTTTTTTTGATGCCTTTACTGGGAAGTGTTAATTTCCTGCCCCCCCTGAAAGTGGCTCTGTAACCAGTGCAGGGTGAGGCCCGGCGGGCCCACCAACATGAGTATCCCCACTGTGGGTAGCTATCATAAGACTCTGCCCCCTTGAGGCTGCTTAGGGCCGTATGCTGTCCCTGGGAACTACGCTCCCCCTGGGAGACACCCAGCACTGACATATCCCATCCCATGAAGGGGGTCCCCAACAGAATTCTGGTCCCCCGTATGCTCCTATTCCTCCCCCCCAACTGTGTGTGGGACTCACGCTTCCATCTGGGGGTTCCAGGTGGGAACCAACAGGAATTTTATTGCCATGTTACCTTTTTAAAATTAATATATTTAAATGTGCATTTCCATATGATTATTACTTGTCCTCTTATATTTTCTTTTTTTTTTCCTTTTTTGGAAGCCAGAAAGGCAGGCATGTCAACGCCCTCTGGGGGCGGTTGGGCAGCACGGGGACTGTCTGCCCTCAGAACGAGGCCCATAACTTGTCTATGCATGTGTGGCATGCACTTCCCTGCTGCGGGCCAATCGCACCCCAGTGGTGGTGCACCCAATTCAAATTTGGTTAGGGCTTGGGCCTGAGGCTGCCCCTAAGGGCAGCAGGGATTCATTCCTTGTCCTGAGGAATGTCCCACCTGCGAGGGTGGTGGTCGAGCTGCCAGGACCAACACCCCCCATGGAACTATCCCACAGAGAGGAAGCCCGACCTGGACCCGTGGCCAGATTGAGCTGGAAATCTGGGAAGAACCCCCCCGGACCACTGATGTGCTTATCTCCTGTGAAGCAGGGCTGTCTGCTCACCCTGCTGGTGGCACGGGTGAAAGGGGAAGCAGAGTACTCCCCCTTTGGGTCTCCTCCTGGCTGCGTGGTTCATGGATGGAAGGAGGGTGGATGAGGGTTGGCACGGAGCGATCCACAAGGGCTGGGAAACACCCTGTCCTGCCACCGTAAGGGGCCCAAAGCGGCGATAAGTGCATATCCTTTTTTTTTTTGCCATATCAGAGTCTGCAGTGCCTCTGGGAGTATGTCTGGTCCTGAGCCACTGACCTTTGCTTTGGGGGGTTGAGATGAAGGATGAGGGCTGGTGTAACCGTGAGGAGAGGTTTCCGGCGATGAGACGTTTCTCCTGCCCAGAGTAGCGGCACTTCCTGCAAACCCACCTTCCCAAAATGCTGCACTACCAAGCAAACAACTGCAGCTTACCCACTGCAGTGCCTCTATTTGCAAGGTTCTGGGCAATGCAGGGAACAGAGAGGTGCTGTGCACAAAAAACCAAGAAACAAAAAAAAATATATATGTATATATTTTTTTTTTGTATGTATGTGAAATAGGACTGTCGTTCAGAGGGGCTACTGAGCACCCCGCAGTCCTCCAAGCTAAGCCCCACCATTAATAACACCAGCTAGCCCCAAGGCATACCCATTGCCTCATGCTATGTGGTGGACTCTAGGGAAAACCGGCTGGGCATCCTGGCTAGACTGACCCCCTAGGCCTTAGGCCTCATGCTGCCTTACCTTGGGTAGTTTGTCACTTCTTCTGTGTTAAGTCTGCTGGTGTCTGGACGGAAAAGAGGAAGACATGCTGCCATCCAGACTCTATATCTTGATCTTGCCCCTCCCAGCTCCAGGCTATGCCTAGCCTTTCACTCTCGGGGCCGAGGCCATTGTTCACCTTCTTCCTGTTCCATGGACCTAGGAAGGAAGTGACCCAGGACTGGCTCATGGCCACTGGGCAATTACCCTCCCAGAAATTCCAGGAGGGACCCTTTCTTCAATGCCACTGCAATGAAGCTGCCTTGCTGCATTGCTCCATTTACTTAGAGCCACAAAGTCAATATCTGAGCCATCATAATGACCAGAATACTCTGTGTGCACAGTTAGAGAAGTTGAGATGAGTCTTGGAAAGATCTGTCAACCCCCCACCCGACTGTAACTTGCCCGCAAACATCACTAGAGGAATTACCAGGTTACAACAGGTTAAAAGGTCTTATGAAATAACAGAGGCACTACCATTCACAAATTGTGCATTATATGTACAAGTATGTATACACTTGCACATGCCATGCAGAACTGCACTACGTTATCTTCTGGCTTTCAGACCAGGTAACCTCAAAGTCAGCATTTGTAATGCTTTAGCACTTTGACGCTTCATGCATCAGCTGCTCCACATGTGACCCGCAACACTGCTTCAAGCAAACTCATAAAGCTAGCACAATGTTTGGATAGTACCTTCAGTTTGAATATGATAAAAATGGTCATAGTCTTACCCGGATCTGCTCCTTACTGTTCTGTGCAGCTCTAATCACATAAAGAATATGAAGATCCGTGAAGCCATCCGTGTTGACTCAATTTATGTTTGCCAGATCCTTTCCTGGAGGTTGTGAGGTCATAACCTCTTAAAACGGGTGCTCCTCCTCATCATCATCATCATCAAATCTTTGTTTATTCAGGCGAACATCATTGAGCAAGGCTCATTTACAAGATGGACCTGATAAGGTCAAGGTTCAACAGTTTATACACAACAGATACATCATACACTTATATAAAACAGTTATACATACAGGGGAAAAAAATGTTTATAAACACAGTGATGTACAGTAAATTCACATGATAAAAATTGGTTACAGGAAAGTTAAGCTAATATTTACAGTATATACATATCCCAGTGGGGGGGGGCATGGCAAACACACAATATAATGTAATACTAGGATGGTGAAGGTATTACTGGGTGCCATAAGGTGGGGTGTCTGTCTGGAAGGATTATGCCATATATGGTTAATTTTTGGGAGGGAGATTGTGGATGATAGAGCTAGCTCTAGCGGTAGCAACTGCATTTCTCTGTGAAGAGACTGTACAATGCTGTTTAAAGGATGCAAATGGAATGATATTGGACAGTTTTAGGGATTTTGTAGGGTGTTCCATGCTATAGCTAGAGAATAGCTGATTGCTGCCCTCCTAGCCTGGTGTTGAATTTGGGCAGTTTGAGCAGGATGATGTTGTTGCTTCTTAGGGCATAGGAGCTAGGAATGGTCTGGGTGAAGCAGTCCAGAATATAGTTTGGAAGTTTTTTTGATAACGCTCTGTAAATCCATAGTGCTGCATTTCTGTTCCTTCTGAGATGAAGGGAAACCCACCCAACTGCAGCATAAAGAGAGCAATGATGGGTAGATGGCAGATCTGTATTGAATCTTATTGCTCTATGATATAAGGTATCCAGCTTGTGAAGGTAGGAGATAAGGCAGTGACTATAAAGGAAGTCTGCATAGTCAACAACTGATAGAAAAATGGCCTGGACTAACCTCATCTTTGAGTCTCTGTTTAGGAAGGGTTTTAGTCTATAGAGAAGGCCAAGCCTTTGGCGAAGCTTTTTTAACAGTTCTTCTAAATGATGAGTGAAGTCGAGTCTGTTGTCAATCCACACCCTAGGTATTTGAAGTTTTCTACATACTCCAGATTTTCTCCAAGTATAGTGCATAGGTGGGGAGAATGATTGAGGAGGAGGTGCTGGTGGAGCTTTGGTTTGTGAACATCATTGCTTTAGTTTTCTTTGCATTTAACAGAAGCTTTTCTCAAGTAGCTGATATTGTAACAAGGAGAATTCTGTTTGTAGGATTTCACGAGCAGCTGCGAGTGAAGGGTTGCTGACATACAAAACAGTGTCATCAGCAAAGAGGTGTACAGAGGAATTGGTGAGGGTTGAATCAATATCATTTATATAAATGGCAAAAAGGATAGGACCCAGTATGGAACCTTGGGGGACTCCTCTTAACAGTGGTTTTAATGGGGATAGGTCACCTTCAGCTTTTACCTGCTGTGACCTACCGGTGAGATAACATCTGAACCACTTAAGGAGGGTGGATCTAGGCCAAGGGAGTGCAGGGATGATAGTAGAAGCTCGTGGTCCACAGTATCGAATGCTTTGCTCCGGTCCAGGAATACTGCACAGACATTATTCTTTTATCTAATTGGTTTGCCAGTCATTTGTGACCTTGGCTAGTGCAGTGATAGTGCTATGTTTTGGCCCTGAATCCAGATTGAGCTGGATTTAAGAGGTTAGCATTGTCAAGATACTCCCTTAACTGGTTACTCACTAATTTCTCCAGCATCTTGGATAGCACTGGTAGGATGGAAATGAGCCTGTAATTATTAAGTTCCATAGGCTCCTGATTTTAGAAGGGAACCACTGGGCTGTCTTCACAGTGTGGGAATAGAGCCAGAGTTTAGAGATAGGTTAAAGAGGTGTGTTAGGGGGACTGCAAGTACATGGCACGCAATCTTTGGAAAGTAGGGGTCCAGAGAGTCTGCCCCTGCGCTTTTTTTGGTATCCAGTTGCCATAATAGATCCTCTACTTGCTTCAACAGTATAGATTTGAAGCCGAAGGAAGAGTCAGCTCTCTGATCACCAGTGTAATGGGAGCTTAATTGTTCCCTCAGCAGGTTAGCTGGAGAGGTGTCAAAAGCAAGGCCAGCCGTTGTGAAGTGGTTATTGAAGGTGTCCAGAATTTCCATTTTGCCAGTGATAGGGCCATAACTGATAGGGACATAACTCCTATTCAGTAAATCAGACCAATCATAGAAAACCTTCTTGCATCTCCTGAACAGGGCAACATTTCCTCCTCCGGTTGACACGCAGTCTGTAACAGCGTCAGTGATTGGCTGTGGAAGGAGTAAGAGCTGGAGGATTCCCTTGTGTTCCTCTTGGCCATTGACTGACAGTTTCTTTCAAGCTTTAGGTCATTTGCTATTATTACTTCAAGGTCTTTTTCCTCGGTTACCTCTCTTAATATATGTCCATTAAATGTATATTTAGCCTTTGTGTGTGCTTTTCCAAGATGCATAACTGAGAATTTCTCTAAATTGAAATCTAATTTATATTTAATGGCCCATTTTTCCAGTTTAGTATGTGGCACTTTGTTAAAGACCTTACTGTAGTCCAGAAGGACCTCATCCACTGGGTACCCATCATCAATCCAGTGTCAGTGGCCCAGCAGGTTGCACACTTGCCTCTGAGGCCAGAAGATCAGAAGGCTGTGGGTTCTATCCCCACACCAGGCACTTGAGTTAAATCTCAGTATTGACACTGCAGTGCAGTATGGGTGGGGTGGGGTGCTGCACTCCTGAGGTGCCATCTTTGGGACGAGATGTAAACTGAGGTCCCGTCTGCCTGTTCTGGTGGTTGCTCAGGTGGACATTAAAGGTCCCATGGCACTTTCTTAAAAAGAGTAGAGAAACTTCCCTGGTGTCCTGGCCAGATTTCCCTCATTCACTTAAAATACCACCAACAGATTCATCTGGTTCAATGTCAGTTGGCATCCATCTGTATCCCCCTCCCCTGGGATGAGGCAGAAAATAGGCAGAATTGTCTAGTCCTCCTTCCCCGATCAACAAAAACAGAATACATAAAATAAATGCCTTACTACTGACCTGTTGAAGAACTCCATCAAATCCATTTGACAAGAGCTTCCTTTAGTAAAGCCGTGATGTGGTTTGTCTGCCAAATCTGCCTTCCTATGTCATAAGAATTTCTGCCGGGGGGGGGCACACAATTAAAACTGAATCAAGAGATGGCAAGACTTTGCACTTTCATGGCCTGCCTCTGCACAAAATGCAGCATGTGGATGGCAATTTGGCAGAGGGATGCACGTCCCCCCCGAGTCTATGGGTGTGATGCCTCTGAAATGTGCCATAGGGATTGGCAAACAAAAACTGAGCAGCAGTGATCAACACTGAGGTTGAAAAGGAGTGCAGAGGGAAGTCTGTTAATTTGTAACATGGACTATTGCTTTCAGTTCTGTCTCCCTCTCTTGCAATGAACAGTGACCCATTTGACAAGTTCTATTTTCCTCTGGGTACTCCCCCAACTTTGGTATCCAGAGACGGTATTAGGCACAAGCGAAACAAGTGGCCGCTTGGAGTGTTAGCACAGCAGGGGCACTTTGAAGTAGAACACAGAAACAGAGCTCAGCTTGAAATGCAAAAACGATATTCATCTAAAAACAAAATTGTGGTTGTCACCCTTGTTTTCAGCATATTCTTACAACTTGTTGGATGTGGGAGTAGAAGGGAGGAGAGAGGGCAGTGGGAAGTGTAAAGAGGGCACCACAAGTGTGCTGCTTGAGGCTGCATTATGTCCCAAGCCAACTCTGTTTGAATTCTCTGAGACTTGCCTCCTTTATAAAGGCAGTGTGTTTCAGAGGTCAGAGAACAGGATGGTGAACCACAAAATGCTAGGCACAAAGCTTTTTTTTTTTCTTTGAAAACCAAGTAAGGCCAGCTAGGCACAATGCCTGTTTTCAGGGGTGATCCAGGAGCACTGGGGAGGTTAAGTGACTTGCTCAGGGTCATAGAATATGTAAGTGGAGGTTGTGGGAGTCTAACCCAGGTCTGCTGGATGTACCAAGCTCATTCACAGCTCATTACTGTAACCTCTAGGCTTTACTGCCAGCCTCCAACTTTAGTCTGGATGTGCACACTCTGGTCTCCTGGAAGCCTCTGCATCACTGGGTCAGCTCTCCAGTATTAACCCCCAACCTGTTCCTTTACAGCTGACACCTACGGTATATCACTCCTTGTTTCACTGGTAGGGGGGGGCTTGAGCGCCAAATGGTCAGCCCTTTCCCTTCCTGGCAGCTGAGCATCTCACTTTCCTGACATGTTTAACCCTCAGCCTCCGGTGTGAGATTCTGGGATCTGGCATGTGATTCCCAGTCTCCAGGGGGACACAGCATGACATACTGCTCCACACCACTGGGTGAGTTCCAGTCTCAGATATTTACCTTCCAGTTCTGGTTAATTGCACTGTTCTCAAGGCAACATTCATCCGTCAAAAAAAAACATTTGTAGACTTAGAGATATGACACCTTAAGAAGGATAGGGATAGATTGGAGGTGGTGCAGCAAAGAGTAATCAAAATGATTGTAGGAGAACCAAGCAAGATGTAGAAGGAGAGACAGTGTAGCCTGAACAAGTATTCTCTGGAGAGCAGGATGGGGGGCATGATTGAAACCTTCACATTTATGAATGGCATCAACAAAGTTGACAGCTGGCATTTGTATAGGTTCTGCCACAAAAGGGCATGAATACAAACTCATGAAGAGGAATTTCAGAGGGGATGTGAGGAAGCATTTCTTCACAGAGAGGATGGGGTGTGAAACAGTTTGCCTGGGGGTGGGGTGGAGTGGAAAAATTGTGGAGGGCTTCAAGTGTGGGTGAGGCAAATATAGGGGGTTGATCAAGGTGAAACGTTATCATGAATGGGGGGGCAGCACTACCAATACGGGGTACTACAGTGCATGCTTAACAATAAGCTGGTGTTGTAGGGGTAGGTAGCAACAGATCAGGTCTTATACTACCGATGTCCATTTATATTCTTAAGTGTCTACTGAGTACACCATTAATCTAGCATGTCTCTGACTTTCACTCTTGACCTTTGACCTGTTGAAATTCTAGCTGTGCTCCACATACCACCAGCAAGAGCAGACCCTCTGGATCTGAAGTGTACATTTATTTTCAGCCAGTCCTATCCCTCCCCCAGGAATGTGGAATTTCATAAACTCCTGGAAACCGGATGTTCAGCACCCAGCTCTGTGTTTGTTGTTTGTTCTCTCAGTCTCAGACTTGTTTGAACCTTATTTCTATTTTTTTTAATCTTCTAAGCAAAGCAACCACATCGCAGAAAATACCTACTATATGGGGTCTCACTGTACTACTCACCTTATACAATGCTTTAATTGTCTCAAAGGTCGGGAACGGAGACATTTCCAGACCTCAACATCCAAAAGAACCCCTCTGCCTGCTAATTTGACCCGCAGCCTCAACAGACATTTGTTAGTGTGTGCTTGTGTGTTTGTATAAATTACAGAGTGGCGGGCAGAAAGTTAGCTGATGTTAGACTGAAAGAGCTTACCTAATCCTGAGGCAAAAGACAGCTTTATTTTGAAATACCTTGTCCAAACATGGAGCTCTGGAGTGTGCGAGTCCTCAGTCTGCCTTCAGGGTACCACAGATGACTTTTAAAGCAGCAGTGCATGTTACAGTGGAATTCTAGGCTTACATCTTTTTATTTGATTTTTAATTGCCTTTGCTCTTGTCTTGTAAGATGAGCCTTTTCTCCATTGAGTCTGCTTTAATTTTGTTTTCCTCCTGCATCCCCCCAGCCCACTCCCCAGCCCCAATACCCTGCAATCTCACAGGGCTTATCTTCCTGCTGGTGCTACTGTGGCTTGCCTCCCATGGTAGGACCTTCAGAGTGGCCACAAACCCCTCTGGACACTTCAGGCTCTAGTGCTGCAGGCTGCTTAAGTTGATGGGTGTGGAGAATGTGGGAGTGGCGCAGACCATCATCTTGCTTCAAGGTGAGGATTTGCCTCTTTTTTCTTCCCTTCTCCTGAGGATGTCAGGGTGACTTCAGCAGATGTGCCTTTGCACTTGTGCTGCTGGATGCTACTGTTGGCATCATCCTCCCCGACAGGCAACCTCAGCTGTACCTCCACCTGTGGCCACCCAGAGAGCAGTGCAGTAGCAAAGATTAGCACCCTCCATCCCTGTAAAGAAGAGCATCCAGTGGGATGCTCGACTTCCCTTCCCCGGCTGGAACTCTTATCTGAGAACTCATTCCCAAACTCGGGTTGCTGGGATCATGAGAAGTAGCTCTGCCACTGCTCCAACGAACCGGCCAGTATTTCTTTTAGATTTGAAAAATAAGCACTGTTCCAGTGGCACAGCAGTGGCATTGCTGCTCACGATGACAGGGACATGGATTCAGGAAGGAGTCTGAGTGGTTGGTGGGCTGGCAGGTTGGGGGGGGGAGGCTTCAGTGTCTCACAAGACGCTCGCCTCCTTCATGGTGGGCAGTTGTCCATTCCCACCTGGAATCCAAAAGGCAGAGTAGCATGACAGCACAGCTGAGGGAGGGAAGATGCTCAGCTCTGCTCCTCAAATGCCTCTTGTGTGCATCTGTGCAACACATTCACAGATGGCGTCTCAAGGGAGGGAGAACAGGGAACAGAACAGCAAATGGCAGGATGTTGCACTGTGTTCTGCCTGGGTTTGGACACTGGAGGGGACTATTCCACCTCAAAAGCCTTGCCATTGGGGTGGGGTAATCCACAGGGCATATTTTTGACCGAGGGAAAGCCCCAGAGATGGCAGGGGGCAGGGCTGGGAAGTTGTGCTGAAGGAGGGCAGGTCAGCTGAGTTGGGAGTTAAAAATAGTTACAAAACTAAAAGATTAAAAGAGAGCATCACTAAACATGTCTGCCCCTAGATATTCATTAGTAGTCACAGCTGTATTGGACCATCTGTTGTTTAACAATGCATCACTTTTCTTGTGGCCAAGATAAACTAGCATGCAAGACAGGTTGCACTATGGCCTCATGAGAGACTAAGGGCAACAGAACTAGTCTTTTAGTTATTTAAAATTGCTGTCTAGGTTAGGCACACTGAGTCCGAGCTCATTTCCAGGTACAGGCAAAAAGGGCCATATATTACACAATAGATGCAGTATTGTCTTAGGTTGGGGTGGGGTGGGGGGTGGACTGCATCACTCCTTATTTCATGTAAGTTGTATACAGTATGTTGCAGACTTTGGTTCACTATTACTGTTTATTGTATGCTGTTTATTCCTGCTTTGTTCTATAAAGAAATGTGTTAAACACACATAAAATGAGAGGGGCAAGGGATCTAAAATGAAATAAAAAGATGCATTGTTGTCACTGTGACCTGAATTGCTGCCTCAAAGAGTCCTATAAACCTCATAGAATGCTTCAATCTCACAAGCCAACTAGAGATCCATATCTTAATTATGAAGTACAGGTCAGTGGGAATAGAACATTCACTGCGTGCCTTACCAGTGCTTTGTTTTTGTTTTAAATCAACATGACTCCCACTTCAGTGATTTTATTTTGTATGCCATTTTCCCATTTTTGACCATTTTTAACTCCCTTCCCACAACTCCTTTCTATAATTCTCACCACTTGTTTCCTTTCCTGTCCTCCAGAAGGGTGTCCCACGAGCCCTGTGAGCCATTATTTGTGGTTGCCACAGGTTCTCTCCTTACTCAACCACAGTTCCACAAGGAAGGGGGCTGCGACACTGTCTGTGCAGGGCAGGTGCTCTGGTATAGTGGGGTTTACCTTCAAAGAAAATGAAAAAATAAATGCAGATTGTATTTGCAATCTGAATTTATTTTGTATTTTCTGTGCATGACTGTTATGTAATGAGAACAGTACTGTGAGCAGTTCTCGCTGTAGGGGGATTAATAAACTGACACCAGCAACTGTTCCAGTGTCTTCGTGAATGCTTTGCTAACTTTTGGAATCTCTCCCTCCTTACTCAGCAGCCTAAAATTGCCCATTCCTTTTAGGGCCACAGGCCCAAATTACTGTGTGTTGGTAAGATCTAATGCCCACTGGTGGGCAGTCCTAGGTGAACAACGTGATGACACCAAGGCATCAGAAGAATAAAGAGGGGTTCTTTGGCTGGCCCATTGGTGCAGTGGCGGGTGTTACGCTTGTGACACTGGTGGTGTGGATTCAGGAACAATCCTGGGTTGTGGGGCTGGCTGGGGGAGAGGATTGATCATGCCAGGGGATGCTCTCCTCTGGGGGAAAGGTCACTGCCTCTACTGCAGAGCTCCCACCTAGATGACCATGGGTGGCAGTGCAACCATAGGAAGGCAGTGAAGGGAGGCCATTGGGTGAGTGTGTGGATGACATGCCATAGTGCACATTTTACATCAGCACACAGAGGCTTTTATTACAGGCAATGCGCTCCTCTTTATTGTTGACCAGCAGCAAACACGATACAGTTGCAATGCCAAGTCACAGCCATCTGGCCCTACCTAACAGACACGTCTGCCTACAACTCCCAGAGTTCCCTACACCTCCCATAGTCCTTAGGGGCATCTATAAAAGTGAAAAGTGCCAAACCATCATCCTCTTCTTTGCTGCTGACAGCCTTCAGCACGGAAGCTGAAGACGGTTTGATGTATGACTGCCCTTGAGTTTGAGTGGTGATTTGTTTTTGTGTGGCCCAGTAATCAGATGGTGCACAATACCCCACTCCTTGCGGCAGCTGACAGAGGTCCAGCTATCGCCACCGAGCACTTTTCATCGATGAAGCAGTTCCCCCAGATGGCAAGAAAAATACGGCTAGAGCAACAACCCATATGTGGTGGATCATGAGATCCTGGCAGCACACAATTACGTGCGTTGCCCAGAGATGAGGCTTACTGTAAATCACCAGAAGTGTTTGTGTCCTGTGAGGGAAAATCACGATCTCTGCCTTCCCTCCAGGTTACAAATGCCTCCTCCCCTGATGAAGAGGAGACCCTAGAGGACCACAGGAGTGAGCAGTCCTTTCAGCGCTCTGCACAGTCAAACAGGTCTCTCTCGAAACAAAGGCCTGGGGATGCACATCATGGCAGGAGCCCACCCCCCCCCTCTCAGTTTGGGATATGAGATATGGTCTGAGTAAGGCTGTAGGTGTGCAAAAGAATTCTAGATCTACCAATAGTAGAAAGGGTGGTCCTCGCCCCGCACCCAGCGGGTATACCAATACTGGGCTCAGAACGCTGGAGGGGCAGCTGCAGTCATCCAACACCTCTCATGGCAAGAAAGCCACACAAAAGAGAAAACATGGGTCCCACCAAACCTGTCTTTCCTCATACTCTTACAGACTGTCCTCCTGATGCCAGACTATGGGATGGGTTCAGTCTGGATACCTCTGCCTCTGGCTCCTCCCCTCAGGAGTCAGACTCGGATGGAGATTCAAGCCAATCCCTTCCTAGATCCTGGTGCAATGAGGGCAATCCCTCAAAGTTCCCTAGGAAGTATTCTGCAGAGACTCCCAAGGAAGACCTCTTGAATAGCACAAAGCCCCCTTTGATCCCAGTGCACTGGGGGACTCTCCTTTTAAGTGGACCCTGCTGCCTGCAGTCACAGACTACTTGGTCAGCCATGTGCACAAGCCTTTGGACAGAAAGGCATATAGGAAGCTCCAGAAGGACTGTGCCACACCCTCCCTGCCTGTCATTGAGGCACAGGTCAGGAAGCACAGGAAAACCAGCAGCAATTACAAAATTCGCAAGTGTTTTATTATCATCAATAACAGTAAAATAAAAAATAAAAATTGTTCAGTATAATTATTTACAAAGGCAGTACAGACAGAGAAAACAAAGTCCTTCGTCTGAGGGTATCTCTAATACAAAGTTTCAGCTGCCCTAGCACAAATATTGCTGCTCTTTTTGTAATTAGTCTTTGCCAAACAATTAACTTCATACTGAGCTCGGTAAGGAGACATCCTGTTTCTCATAAAATGTACCAGAGTTCTTGTTAGTTTCTTTGTAGAGCAGGATTGCAAATAGAACAGTGTCCTGAGCTGGCCTCCTGCTGATAGCTCTGCAAAAGAGTTTTCAAGTCTGAGAGGAGTTCAAACTGCATCTCAGGTTAACCCCTAAATTCCAAATAGTTTTTTTTTTCAATCATTTCAACAGTATAACTATATACATTTTCAAACCAAGGGATCCCAGTACCACATAAAGATTCACATGTATTTTTATAACTGCAGAAATGCAAGGGGGAAGAAAAGACAGAAACAGCAAGGAAACAGTAAGTGAAGGCAGAGAGATCGCGAGAGGCGGAGAATCGCAAGACCGTCAGAGTGATTGGTTTTTATGTCCCACGAGAACATTTGGCTGTGCAGCCAGACAGACAAGAGACAGAAAAGGAGAGGTCAGAACAGATCCTTGTGTTTAACTCTTTGTGCATAACAAATGGGACAGGTCCTTATTCAACCCTGTCACACTGCCTTACAAGGTTGTGCAGGCTCCAGAATTTGACAGAAATTTCTCCATATACCTGGACAAGGGAGGCAAGGATCCTAAGAAGGGCCTGGATAAAAGCCTGAGAGCCTTCCAGGACAAACTGTTGGACCTGGTAGGGTCACTGGCACTGCTCAGTGGTGTGGCCCAGGAGGGAATGGAGATTAACAGCCCTGTTGACCTGGATTACCTGCAGGATATGGTCCAATGAGCTATTTATTTTCTGGGCAATGCAAATGCGAGTCTTTCTTCAGAATGGAGAAAGACTGCCCTTCTAAGTTTCATGTAGTGCACAAGGTTCCAGTATGGCCCAGCGCCTGAGGTTTTTTTTTTTCACATCTTTTTGTTAACGTATCTATTCTGTTGTTAAAACTGCTTTGGCTTTCCGGTGCAGTAAACACATTTCTACTACTTTTTATTTCTCCTAATATTCTTGCTGCTTCTTCTTCTGGTGTTGTATTTAGGGGTATTGATCTATTCTTATTACCGGATGTTATTGACCTCCTTCAGGGGGACTTGAAGTGGTAAATCATTTACACCGCCTGTTGGGAAGTCTTTCTGCTGAAATGATTATTATGGGAGACATAAATCTTGACTGGCTTTCCTCACATTCCTTTCCTTTAAAAGAGCTCTGTGACAAATATGGCCTCTCCCAGCTTATATCTGAATCAACCCACCCCAATGATAAAAACCCTGCCCATACTTCGCTCCTCGACCTTATTCTTGTAAATAAGCCCCATAACTTTTCCCACTCCACAGTGTTCTTTAAAGATCTAAGCAATCACTGCACCATAGCATGTGTACAACTCCCATATTACCCTCCAACTCTACTTATATTTACAAAAAGAATCAAAGGAAATTCAGTAGTGGCAACTACTTAGAGGACCTTTATTGCATAAGATGGCAAGACTTCTATCTCGTAAAAACTGTCAGCAGCCTTTGACATATTCCAGAAGCTTGTGCTTGAAGTAATAAACAAACATGCTCTTCTGCCCAAAATCAGAACCAGGAGTAGGTTATGCCCCGGTTCAATGACACACTTAAATCTGCCCTCTGACACAGGGACTTTCTGTGGAAGTGCGCCCGTAAGTCAAAGCTGCCCTCTGACTGGGCTGCCTTTAGGGCAGCCAGGAATCAGTATACTAAATTAGTTAAGGCTGAGAAATCTAATTTCTTCAAGTCCAAATTGGATATCTCATCCCACCCTGCCCTACTCTGGCGTACTCTTAGAGCTATTGGAGGGCATCGTCCTCCCTCTTCCCTCCCTGAGAAGATCACAGTCGACGATGTCGCCACCTCAGACAAATCCCAAATTTTGGACCTTCTCAACAATTATTTTGTGACAACTGGTCTGGCCTTTGATACCTCTCCAGCTAGCAATCTACACTCGCAATGCTATTCACCTGGTAAAAATAAGCAGACCTTTCCAGACTCAGCTGTTTATGAGAAGTTCAGCTTTACCTCTGTGTCCTACAAAGAAGTAGAGGATCTCCTGTTAAGCACTGATGCAAAAAAAAAGTGCTGGTGCAGACCTTCTTGACCCCTTCTTTCTGAAGCTGGGGTATCGGATATTCACTGCCCCCATTACCCATTTGTTTAACCTGTCTCTTTCACAAGGCACTCTCCCGGATCTATGCTCACATGTCCCACTTTACAAATCAGGGACCCCAGCAGACCTTAATAATTATAGATCCATCTCTATTCTGCCCTCTCTTTTCAAGCTCTTAGAAAAAATTGTCAATTCTCAATTGCAGAATTACCGTGAAGCCCACAATAAACTTAACCCTATACAGTCTGTCTTTCGACTGAATCATAGAACTGTAACTGCCTTAGCCGATGTCACCGAGTGGCACTGGGCGCTAGATGTTAAAAAACATGCGGGGGCTGTATTCCTGGACCTAAGCAAGGCCTTCAATACAGTCGACCACATGCTGCTCTTAACTGAGCTATGCAACACAGGACATAATAATGCAGCCTTGGATTAGTTTCAGTGTTGACTGGACATCAGCAGGTTAAGGCGCAAGGCGACCTTTCTCCACCCAAACTAATGTTATGGGGAGTTCCCCAAGGGTCTATTTTGGGCCCACTTCTTTTGCGATTTATATCAACAACCTCAACACCGGTATGTAGAATGCATCTGTACATTTATATGCAGATGATACTGTGATCTATGTCGCAAAGCCCACACTTGAGCAAATCTGTACTTCACTGCAACTTGAGTTTAATATCTTGCAGCACAACCTACTGAACTTGAAATTACTGCTTAATGCAAAAAAAAAAAAAATCCATGTTCCTCTCTCTGCAAGCTCATGCCGCCTCCTCCCCACTGAAAAGGTCCTTGCCGCCGATCACCACGATTTTGGGGGAAGTCTTGGAACCGGTAGACAGATTTAAATATTTAGGCATCTAGATAGATAGCAAACTTTCTTTCTCAGTGCATATTGAGGAATTATCAAAAAAACTTAAGCAGAGACTGGGCCTTCTTTTCCGAGTTAAGCATCTGCTCATGCAAGATGCCAGTGTCAAGCTGTTACAATCAACTTTCCTACCGTTTATAGACTATGCAGACATTATTTATAGTCATGGACCCAGCTCTGCATTGGCCAAACTGGACATCTTGTACCACAGGGGCATAAGGTTTATTACCGGCGCACCCTTCAACACACACCACTGCTCCCTTTATGCCATAATGGGTTGGCATTCACTTAAAATTAGACATCTAAAAATGCAGTCACTTGGACCTACAGATCTTTATTTAATAAACTTCCTGAGTATATTTGTAAGTTACTGACCATAGCTAGTGGGAGCTACTCGCTAAGAAAATACTCCCTCATCTGATTAGAAACTCCAAGAATCAGAACCTGTCATGGCTCCTATTCGATAAGCTATGCTCTGCCCACCATATGGAATAATCTACAAAACTCCCTTAAACTATATTCATTTGTCAGTCTTGCAAACTTCAAAACCCTTCTCAGACATTCTTTGCATGAGGATAGTACCTGTTACTCTTATACTCTCCCGTTGCTCTCTACATGTGTCTTTTTTCCCTATCATTACCTATAACTTCCTTCATTCTCTCTGTATCTGCTATGCCTAATCCCCCCCATTTCCTTCTTTCTCCCCCTTTCTTCCTCACCTATGGTCTTCACCTATTTGCCCCTTTCCTTCCTAACAGGGCTCCTCTTCTGTCAGTGCCATCCCCTGCAATCTCCTTCTGGTAACTTGACCATTGTTTTGATTTTGCACTTTTGTATGTATGCACTTTTGAAATTAATTGTAATGCCCATTGTTATAACGTTTACTTTCTGTATTTTCCCATCTATAGAGTATGTATCATGTATGGTCTTCCTGCTGTGCCAGGATTATCTGTGTATTGCATATTTGTGAACCGTTTCCAGGCCCAGCTTGTGAATACATTTTCCTCAAGGGTGTTCCACCTGGTTAAATACAGATTGATTGATTAATTCTCTACCTTGAAGCCTAATTCTGCAAAGAGGTTTGCACTTATATTTCTAATATTCAGGATACTAACCTTCATGATTTCTAGGGTCCAGTGTTTCTAAAAAAATGGTTTAAAAAAAAAAACTACTTTCTAGAATGTATTACTGAGAATTGTTCAAAAGAAATGTGGCTTATTTTTTTTTTTTTGGAGGAGGGAACAAACCTTCAGGAAGGGGGACAGTCAACAATGCAGCTCTCACTGAGGTTTAAAGAGTCCTAACCCACATCTATCAGGGTGAGTGCAGAAATTCAGGTGGCTGCTAGTTCCAGATGGGTTAGGTGCTTCTCTTCATCCTGTCTTATAAGCGGCCACATCAGAGAGGTAAGGATGAGGCCTGCTGGATGGGAATTCTCCAGATACTGATAGGCTCTTCTCAAGTTTCACTCAGATTCTTTGGAGTTGGCATCTGACTATGCATGCCCAAAGGCAGATGGCTTACTTCTTGAGGGCTCCTGCTGAAAGAACTTAAAAAGTTGAGCAAGGGCAGGGATACATGAGAAGCGAACATCTTTCAGGAAAAAATGGCAAAAATGGATGTACTACATGGCACAGCTCGACCCAGAATTTGTACCATAAGGGAGATGGGGGGCCCATGGCTATCCAGTGGGAGTGAAGCAAGGGAGAGGGGACTTGATTTTGTGTGCAGACAAAGACCTTCTGTGAATTTAATTTAATCCTGATGACTGAACCAATGTTTAGGGAACTTACTATCTACAGACAAGATCAACTGGCTTCTACCTTTACATGAAATCCATAACTAAACTAACAAGCATTTGTCAATGCCGAACGTTCGATTGCAGGTATTTGCAGTGGTGTTTGGCATGTATGGTGCCTTACCCTAATGCCCTGTGCGATTGCTGGTATTTGCACAATAAATTTTCAGCATGACCTTTTTGTTACCCCCATTGTGCGCTACATAGGTGGAAACACGTTTTGGGCAGGATGTGAAAAATGACAGCTGTACTGCTCATAAGGAAGTGTGGTAAAATGGCAATGTTGAAAATCTGGAGTGGAAATATTGAAAATTCGCAAACCTCTACAGTGTGCGTGGGAACTGTGCAACACATGCTCGTAAAACAGTTATTTTTAGGAATTTGTTCACCAAATTTTCAACATACCCATTTTAAGATCTCTGCTCATGAACAGTGACACTGTGATTTTCTTAATGTGTCCCATACACTGAGTTCGCACACCGACTGTGCCATTGTGCGCTACATGGGCAGAAACACGTTTTGGGCAAGATGTGAAAAATGACAGCTGCACTGCTCATAAGGAGGTGTGGTAAAATGGCAATGTTGAAAATCTGGAGTGAAAATATTGAAAATTCGCAAACTTACGGCGTGCATAGGAACTGCAATGAGCACTTCGTAAAACAGTCATTTTTAGGAATTTTTGTCACCAAATTTTCAACACAGCCATTTTAAGACCTCTGCTCATGAACAGTGTCACTGTGATTTTCTTAATGTGTCCCATACATTGAGTTCGCACAGCGACTGTGCCACTGTGCGCTACATGGGCGGAAACACGTCTTGGGCAGGATGTGAAAAATGACAGCTATACTGCTCATGAGGAGGTGTGGTAAAATGGCAATGTTGAAAATCCGGAATGAAAATATTGAAAATTCGCAAACTTACGAGCGTGCGTAGGAACTGCGCAACACACACTCGTAAAACAGTCATTTGTAGGAATTTTTTCACCAAATTTTCAACACAGCCATTTTAAGACCTCTGCTCATGATCAGTGTCACTGTGATTTTCTTAATGGGTCCCATACATTGATTTCACACACCGACCGCGCCACTGTGCACTACATGGGCGGAAACACGTTTGGGGCAGGATGTGAAAATGACAGCTGTACTGCTCATAAGGAGGTGTGGTAAAATGGCAATGTTGAAAATCTGGAGTGAAAATATTGAAATTTAAATTTTACTGACGCGCAAGGACCGTACAACGCACGCTCGTAAAACAGTTATTTGTAGGAATTTTTTCACCAAATTTTCAACATAGCCATTTTAAGGTCTCTGCTCATGAACAGTGACACTGTGATTTTCTTAATGTGTCCCATACACTGAGTTAGCACACCGACTGTGCCATTGTGCATTACATGGGTGGAAACACGTTTTGGGCAACATGTGAAAAATGACAGCTGCACTGCTCATAAGGAGGTGTGGTAAAATGGCAATGTTGAAAATCTGGAGTGAAAATATTGGAAATTCGCAAACTTACGAGAGTGCATAGGAGCTGTGCAATGAACACTCGTAAAACAGTCATTTTTAGGAATTTTGTCACCAAATTGTCAACACAGCCATTTTAAGACCTCTGCTCATGAACAGTGTCACTGTGATTTTCTTAATGTGTCCCATACATTGAGTTTGCACACCGACTACGCCATTGTGCGCTACATGGGCGGAAACATGTTTTGGGCAGGATGTGAAAAATGACAGCTGTACTGCTCATGAGGAGGTGTAGTAAAATGGCAATGTTGAAAATCCGGAGTGAAAATATTGAAAATATTGAAAATTTGCAAACTTGCGAGCGTGCGTAGGAACTGTGCAACGCAGACTGGTAAAACAGTCATTTTTAGGAATTTTTTCACCAAATTTTCAACATAGTTATTTTAAGACCTCTGCTAATGAATGGTGTCACTGTGATTTTCTTAATGCATCCCATACATTGATTTCGCACACTGACTGTGCCATTGTGCGCTACATGGGGGAAACACGTTTTGGGCAGGATGTGAAAAATGACAGCTGTACTGCTCATAAAGAGGTGTGGTAAAATAGCAATGTTGAAAATCTGGGTGAAAATATTTGAAATCGTGAACTTACGAGCCTGCTTAGGAACTGTAGCTGCGCTGTAAAACAGTCATTTTTGGAATTTTGCACCAAATTTTCAACATGGGGTTTTTGGGACCCCTTCTCATGAGTGATGTCACTGTCATGGCGTTATTCAGGCCGAAGGGTGATTTCGCACAGTGACTGCGTAGTGACTGCGAAATCACACTTCAGGCCCCAATAACGCCATGACAGTGACATCATTCATGAGAAGGGGTCCCAAAAACCCCATGTTGAAAATTTGGTGCAAAAATTCCAAAAATGCCTGAGATATGCAATAAAGTTGAAACCCCTATCTAGCCCATTATACAGCTTACGGCATTTCCTCAGTTAGTAGTCGGCTTTGGAGAGTGCAGGCGTGTTCCAGTCCACGAAGATCGTCGCGCCGAGCTCTGGAGGTAAGTATGGGGTGGGGTGTGTGGGGAGAGCTGGGTGCGCAGTGGGTGGGTGCGGGTTGTGGGAGGGGACTTGGAGACTCGTGGGACCGCTTTTTCTTTATAGGTTTAAAAAAAAAGGACTACGTGAGACATTTGCCACGCTAGTGGGCTCCCAGCATGGCAGAAGATGGCTGGGGGCAGAGGAGCTGACGGGATTGGGCACCCCGTCCAGCAAGTCAGCGGAGGGGACGAGGCCGATGGGATTGAGCACCCCTGTCGGCAAAAAAAATGGGATGTTTGCCAGCTGGGGTGGCCCCAGCATGGCAGATGGCTTGGGGGGCCGAATCCGTCGGGATTGAGCACCCCGCCGGCAAATAACGCTTAAGCACGCTGGGGTGGGCTCCAGCATGGCACCAAAGCCTTGAAGGCGCGTGACGCAATGGGGAAGCGCGACACGAGGGAGGGGCGGTGTGATGCGTACCGGTAAGGACAGCCGTGGTTTTTTGAAGCAGAGGACCACCGCTGTCATACAGCGCCCTGCACCCATTGGTGCAGGACCGCCACGCCTGCTCAATGGAGCACTGGATTGCAAGGCAGAGGCACACCTCCAAAGTGTGCTACTCTCCCAAATCGTTCCTTGCGCATGCACGCAAGTGAACGTAAAAATGCATATGTACTATGTCATATTACCATTGGATTGTACCTGATTGTATCATTCACTCATGATGCTTCTCTCAATAAAAATGAAATTAAAAAAAATGTCGGGCAAGGACTACACGGAGATCAAGGAGACCCAATCTTCTTTTAGAACTATAGGACGCTTCCTTTTTGGAAGGGTGGAAGAGGTAGGGTGTGCTCTTTCAGCCAGGGCTAGACCCAAGGGTTTTGGCAAGGCCTTACATTTGATAACAGTTATGGTTATAGATCTCAAGCAAGAGGAGACTGAGGATATCAAAGCAGAGGACACTTCTGAGGGAGTAGAGAAACTTCCATCCCCAACCCTTCCCCAAATCCGGTAGGTCACCATTTGAGGGAACCCCCAGTCACTCTCTGTCTCAAGCAGTTCCATTTTTGCTCCAGACTGCGTCCCTTTTCTCACAACCAGGAGCTCATCACCCAGGATGCATGGATATTGAACGCAGTGCTGGAATACAGGATTGAGTTAGCATCTTGCCCATTCCCCTACCCCTTTTCAGGTCATTTCCCTTCCTTCTCTGAGGAGGAAGAGATCCTAATCTTCAAGAAATTGGACTCCCTTTACTCCAAGGAAACTATTGTAAGAGCCCTGCTGGGGCACTAAGGCTGGACCAGTTACAGCTTCCTGGTTCCCAAGAAGGATAGAGATCCTTGTCTAGTCATCAACCTTCAAGACCTCAGTCATCAAGTGGTCTACAGACATTTCAAGATGGGGAGCATCCATCTTCTTTGAGACGCTCTCCTCAGAGGAGATTGTCTCGTTTGACCAGTCCTCAAGAATGCCTACCAAGCCGGCCCAGTGATGCAGAAGGCTGAAGCACTGTGCGCATTAACTTTCAACACACCGCAACCCAGGTTCAGGAATAAGCTCAGATCGCTGGGGGCTGAATGGGGGAGAATTGAGCATCCAATGCAGCTCTCCTCTCCCAGGGGAGGGAGGCTTGCCAAATCAGTCCTTGGCTGCCCCCGGGTGGAGGCCAGGAGGTAACACCGGCAGCTCAAGCAGAACGAAGGGAAGGGCCATGGTCCTGTAGCATGTATACGCCTCCATGTACACATGCATACGTGCCACCAAAGGAGGGGACGGCAGGAGAATACTGGAAAAATGGCTGTTGCAGGCTATGGGAAGCCTTGCCTGCCTGCCGCCACCCCATGCTGTCACTGGCTCACCAGCCTACAATCTGGATGAGAGTCACTGGGTGGGGGGAGGATGGCCCTCCCCTTCTTGGCCCCACCATGGGGGACAATCCATGGGGAATCTGGGGACTGGGGAAATGGGAAGTGGGTGGAGGGTTGGGGTGCAGGGACAGGGCTGAGCAGCCACCTGCGACAAGCCAGCAGGGGAAAAATATACCTTAAAAAAAAATGCTTACCTATCAGTTCCCATCCATGTGGAGGACCAGTGATGGCTCATATTCTTATGGGAAGGAGTAACCTGGCAGTTTACCAGTCTCCCTTTTGGCCTCTTTTCAGTCCCATGGTGCTTCACAAAGCTTCCGTGCCCAATGGTGGACTGGTTCAGGGCAGTGAGTGTCAGACTAATTATCTTCCTGGACGATATCTTGTTCATGGGCTCAAATGCTACAGCTCTGGTGATGCACCTACATCTAACCATCTCCCTGCTAGAAAACCTGGGATTCATCATCGGTCAGGAGATGTTGATCCTGTCCCTGTGCCAGACTATCACTCTTTTTGGGCTTGAGGTAAACTTAGTGGAGGCCTGCCTCAAACTGCCTTTGGCCAAGGTCAAGGGCATAAAGAAGGAATTATGCAAGCTCCTCAAGAGAAAGCTGGTCACAATGTGGGACCTATCTTGGGTTATCAGACTTCCCCCCTCATCAGTCCAGGCCATATTCCCTGTTTCCCCTTCCATTACTGCTCCCTCCAGCAGTGTGTGATCGAGGCCTTGAGGCACTCAGACTCCTTGGATTCCCCAGGTTATCTACCTCAAACATTCCTCAATGACATTCTCTGGTGGATCTGCCAGATGGACACATGGAATGGGAGGGCCATTTTTTGGAGTTTTCCAGAAGTCACAATAGAGTTGGATGTCAGTGGTGTATGGCACCCCAATGGGCAGCAGATGGTCAGAGGAGGAGTGCTCCCTCTATATCAATGTGTTCGAGCTCGTAGTGGAGCTGTCCATGATCAAGAGCTTTACCAAGGGCGGGAACAACCTGATGATGTTCCTGAAGATGGACAGTGTGGCAGCAGTTTGATGCATTGGGGGGACAAGGTCCCTTCAACTCAACGCTGTGGCCAAGAGGTTCTAAAATTGTTGCCTGAGACAGATTGCAATTCCAGGTGCAACACATCCTGGGCCTCTCTAGCATGGTGGCAAATTGACACTCCCGCTACCTTTTAGATTCCAGCGACTTCTGTCTCAGGAGGGATGTGTTCTTCAGTTGCACACATGGGGAGGACTGCTGGAGATGGACCTGTCCACCTTGTGCCTCTCCACATAGCTCCTGATCTTCTTCAGCTGGAGACTGGATCCAGAAGCCAGAGCCACAGATGCCTTTCTTCAGGGCTGGAGCAAGCTAAAGGGTTCACTTTTCCCCTATTCTTCATCATCAGCAGAGCAGCAGCTCAGATCAGGAGGCATCAAGCCACTACTTTGCTACACTACTGCTTCATTTCCTTTCCTCTGCAGGCTTATCTACCTCTGCCACTAACTGGGTCCAGGCCTACCTTGTAGGACGGACTCAGTCAGTTAGAATAGCAGATTCCATATCCCCCCCTCCCCGTCGACACTGGGGTCCTGCAGGGATCAGTATATCTAAGAAATTGAAGGTACAGGAATTAATGTCATTAGCACGTTTCAGGTCGTATTTAGCCAGCCTTTATAACAGGCATTGTAATTGTTATGAATAATAGGCATTGTAACTGTTATGAATAATAGGCATTGTAATTGTTATGGATAATAAGTATTGTAATTGTCATGGATGATAGGCATTGTAATTGTCATGGATAGTTTTTATATTTAATCTAGATTTATAATGCAATGATGACCTATGTAACTATTGTTAGTATGTATTATTGTCTATCTGTCTGATTTTAATTTTTAAGTGTTGGATGCAATTGAAAATGAGATACTGTGATCTCAATTTGTCATCCAATAAAAGTTGAAGTTGAAGTGTTGGGTCCCTTACTCTTCTCCATCTTCCTCAACGATTTTCCATCTGTCTGCATGACTTCCTCTATTCAAATGTATGCAGATGACACAGTCTTTTATACCTCGGGCAAATCTCCCACTAATGTAGCAAACTTCAGAACGACTTCAACAATGTTCAGTGCTGGTTTTGCTCACATCAACTGTTCCTCCATGCCAAGAAGACTATCTCTATGACCTTTGGCACCAGGAAGAGACTCTAGGCTCACCTCCCTACCCACTTTCCATACCCTTAACAGGACGGTCCATGAGGACTCCTCCTCATTCAGGTATCTGGGTGTTTGGCTTGACCAACACCTCACTTTCTCTGGTCATGTGGACACTATCCTAAACAAGCATTTGTCAATGCCGAATGTTGCTTGCTTATATGTGCTGTTTAGGTATTTGGAAGTGAAAGTACCATGCTTAAGAACGGTCATGTGCCCCTCCCCCCCAAGAGATCCACTGTGTCTTTCTGTTCAGTATTCACAGAAGAGGAGGAGGGGCCAGGGCCACAGCAGTACAGCAGTTGCAAAGGTGTGAAGAGGTGGACAATAGTCCATTCACAAGCAGAAGAATCCTGCAGAAGGTGACTAAATTGAAGGTGGAGAAAGCGATGGGACCAGATGGCATACACCCAAGGATATTAAAAGAACTGTGAAGGGAAATAGCAGTACCTCTGGCAGCCATGTTCACTGAGTCATTCAACACAGGAGTGGTACCAGAGAATTGGGGGAAGGCACATGTGGTCCCTCTATACAAATCCAGCAGTAGGGAGGAGGCGGGGAACTGAACCCACTATAGACTGGTTCTCAAGTTACCTTACTAACCGGTCCCAATTTGTCTCTTATTGCAAAACCCATTTGTCCCCTGCCCCATCTCAGTGGGTGTCCCTCAAGGATCTATCCTCAGGCCACTGCTATTTTCAATCTTCGTTAACGATATTCCTACCTCCATAACCCACTGTGGCTCTATTATGTACGCGGACGACCTCATACTTTTCTCTGCCTCTCGCTCAATTCCTGACCTCAATGATCATCTCACCTCTGGGTTTCAACACCTTCAGTCCTGGCTCTCCCTTAACTCTCTTATCCTTAACCTCCCCAAAACCCAAGCTATGCTATTCGGGTCTCCTAGAAAAGTACAGGCCTTGTCCCCTCTGTTTCGTGTGCTCTGCCAGGACGGTGCTGCTGTCATGACCACAAGCTCTTTCAAGTACCTTGGGGTGACGCTGGATCCGGATCTTGATTACTCTGCTCACATTAACGAAGTATGTCAATCCGTAAACATAAAAATTGGGGTGGCCTACCATGTGTGCCACTCATTAACCCCTGCAGCTAGGGTATCGGTGGCTAGAGGTGTCCTCCTTCCAAGGCTTCTTTACGCTCTTCCTATCCTTTCTCATGCTGCTGCTGCTAATCTCCAGAAGTGGGACACCACCTACAATAATATTTGCAGATTTGCTCTATCTGCCCCTCGCCTCACCCACCATTGTCTTCTCTACTCGGCCCTGCACTGGCTATCACCTGAATCGCGTCGCCTTTTTTCACTTTGTTGCTTCATTGACTCTATCACTAGAACTCCCTGCCCTTCAGCAATAGCTGCTATGTTTAACCCATTGCGACACTCCCGTCCGCTAAGGTTCTCCCATCTGCCTTTGCTCGCCGTCCCACGTTGCACAACAAAAATGGGTGAACAAGTATTCGCCCACTTTGCTCCCAAAACCTGGAATACTCTCCCCATTGCTTAAAGGACAACTTGTCCCACTCCTCCTTTAAAACAGCACTTCTCTCTCACCTCCTAGCACTTGATACTTGTGTCTGTCCACTTCCTGCCTTATCCAAGCTGACTTGATTACTGTTTTGCCTTACACTTGTATGTCTATGAATTGTGCCTGACCTCATATAACATCCCTGCATGGATGGTCCTGTTTATTGTAAAATTTTATGTCTATCCCTGCGAGGATATCTGATGCAATTGTTCTGTATGCCTGTATGTTCATGTGTATGTTTCCTATTCTGTATCTTGTAGTCTCCCAGGTCGTGTTTGAAAATAGGCAGGGATATTGCCTAATGCACTTACCCGGTCATCAAACGCTTATAAATAAATAGGCCGGTCAGCCTCACTTCAGTATTGGGGAAGATCATGGAGACATTGCTTAAGGAAAGGATAGTGGGGCATCTAGAAGCCATTGGAGCCCAGGACCATAGACAACATGGATTCACAGTGGGGAGGTCATGTCAGACAAATTTTGTTGATCTCTTTGACTGGGTGACAGAAGAAGTAAATCAGGGTGGGGCAGTGGACAATGCTTACCTTGATGTAAGCAAAGCCTTTGACACCGTCCCACATAGGAGGCTGATAAACTAGCTGAGTAGGCTGGGCATGGGGGAAAGGGTGGTAAACTGGGTTAGAAACTGGGTAACAGACAGGAGGCAGAGAGTGGTGGTAAATGGGGTGCAGTCTTGGGAAGGGGTGACCAGTGGGGTGCCATAGGGATTGGTCTTGGGGCCAGTCCTGTTCAATGTCTTCATTAGTGACATTGCAGAAGGGCTGAAGGGAAAGGTCTGCCTGTTTGCAAATGACACCAAGATCTGTAACACAGTGGATACCCCAGAGGGGGTGGAGAAAATGAGGAGGGACCTGGGGAAGCTTGAGAAATAGTCTGAGGACTAGTAACTGAAGTTTACTTCAAAAAAGTGCAAAATTATGCACCTGGGACACAGAAACCCTAGGGAAAGGTACAGGATGGGGGGGGGGAGTTGCTGACAGTCACAAAGAAGGAAAGGGACGTGGGGGTTCTTATTTCAGATGATCTGAAAATGTCAAAGTGGTAAGGCAGCTGGGAGGGCCAGTGACATGCTGGGGTGCATAGGCAGGGGTATCACCAGCATAAGGCGGGAGGTAGTGATGCCATTATATAAAACCATGGTCAGGCTTCACATGGAGTACTGTGTTCAGTTCTGGAGGTCGCACCTTCGTAAGCATATTAACAGACTGGAGATGGTCCAGAGAAGGGCGAATGAGATGGTACAGAGCTTGCAACACAAGTCTTGTGAGGAGAAATTAAGGGACCTCAATATGTACTCACTGGAAGAGAGGAGGGAAAGAGGGGATATGATAGAAACATTCGAATACCTCAAGGGTATAAATATAACTACTGAGAAGCAGGAGACAGCTGTTATAGGCACATGTGTCAGCTTCTGTGTGATATTGTTTTGTTCTTATAAATCTGTACTCTCCAGTATTTCAGTAATCACATGACCACACTGCCTTCTTTAGGTAATTTTATGGTGGTTGATGCCTGTGTCAGATGGCAGACAGAGGGCTCACCAGATTGTGTTGCCATTTGAAAAACTTCATAGAGTGCTCTTTTACTGGTAAGCATTTTGGAAAGCTGGTGGTCTCGCAATTTTTATTATGATTTTATCTTCTTATATCTGTCCCCTTTGGTCCTCCCATCCCCACACCCCAATAGTCATCAGTGGCCACAGCTGCAGCCTTCTTCTTGCCAAGATGGTGGGTGAGCAGCTGCCTTCACAGTCTGTGAAGTCTGACGACTTTCAGTGCCGCTAATTGGTCATCTTCCAACACAGGTGCGGCGCTGCCAGCCAAAAACTTACTCAGGACAAGCAGGTTTCAAAGTGGTGAAGAAATGCAGTGAGCAAGAATGAAGTACTCATTCAGATGCGGCGGCGATTTTAAGATCAGCATACTGGTGTGAACACTGCAAATAGAAAACATAGAAACATAGACTTTGACAGCAGATAAGGACCGCTTGGCCCACCTAATCTGCCCATTTCCCTACCTAGAGGATAAGCTGCAGATCCTATTTAACCAACAGCTTATTTCTTCCTTCCCCCCCACAAAAATTGCCTTATGTCTGTCCCATGCATTCTTGAATTCTCCCGTAGTTTTAGACCCCACAACCTCCTCAGGAAGGCTGTTCCATGCGTCCACCACCCTCTCTGTGAAAAAATATTTCCTCACATTGCCCCTGAGCCGTCCCCCTTCTAACTTCAAATTGTGTCCCCTTGTTCTTGCACATCTCTTTTTCTGAAAGATACTACCCTCTTGAACTTTGTTGATTCCACTGAGGTACTTGAAAGTTTCTATCATGTCCCCCCTCTCCCTCCTTTCCTCAAAGGTATACATATTAAGCTCCTTTAGTCTCTCCTCGTATGGCTTCTCTTGTAGACTCTGCACCATTTTAGTTGCCCTCCTCTGAACTGCCTCCATCCTGTCTATGTCCTTGCGGAGATGGGGTCTCCAGAACTGGACACAGTACTCCAGATGAGGTCTCACCAACTGTCTGTACAGGGGGATAACAACTTCCTGTTTTCTGCTGGTGATGCCTCTCCCTATACATCCCAGTATCCCCAGCCCTACCTACCGCTTCTTCTCACATTGCTTGCCAACCTTAAGGTCATCTGATATGATTACCCCAGGTCCCTTTCCATTTTTGTTGTTGTTACTACCTCCCCCATTGTGTAATCTTCCCTGGTTTTTGTTTCCCAGGTGCATTACTTGCACTTCTTTGCATTGAATCCAAGCTGCCATACTTCTGACCATTCCTCCAACCTTGCCAAGTCCCTTCTCATCCTTTCCACGCCTCCTTGTGTATCAACCCTGTTGCAGATCTTTGTGTCATCTGCAAAGAGGCATACTTTTCCTTCCAGTCCCTCTGCAATGTCACTTATAAAGACATTAAAAAGGACTGGACCCAGTACTGAACCCTGCGGTACCCCACTAGTAACCCCTCTTTCTACAGAGTGGACTCCATTTACAACTACCTTCTGTGTCCTGTTGTTCAGTCAATGTATTACCCAGGCTACCACCCTAGGACCCACTCCCAGGCTGGTTAATTTGACTACTAATCTTTTGTGTGGGACTATGTCAAATGCCTTGCTAAAGTCTAGGTAGGCCATGTCCACAGCCCCTCCCTGGTCTACTACTTTGGTCACCCAGTCAAAGAAATCGATTAGATTCGTCTGACGTGACCTTCCTGCTGTGAACCCATGCTGCCTTGGGTCCTGTGCCCCACTGGCCTCTAGGTACTCAACAATTGTTTCCTTCAGAAGTGATTCCATCACTTTCCCTACCACAGAGGTCAAACTGACAGGTCTGTAGTTTTCTGCCTCTGTCTTGGTCCCACATTTGTGAAGGGGAATCACATCCACCCTCCTCCAGTCCTCAGGTACCACACCATCCTCCCATGATTTGTTAAAAAGGGTAGTCAGTGGTGTCACTAGTTCTCTGCTTAATTCTTTTAGAATTCTGGGGTGAATTGCATCTGGCCCCATTGCTTTGTCTACCTTCAGTTTTAGGAGTTCTTTCAGAACCCTTTCTTCTATGAAAGGACTGGGATCGACCCCCCTCTCCAGAGTGCTTCTGTTAATTGGATTAGGCACCTCCCCCACTTCCTTGTTTGTGAATACTGAACAGAGGTATTCATTCAGTATCCCTGCTTTTTCACTGTCACTCTCTGCCACCCACCATCCATTCTATTCAGCCTCACCATCCCTCCCTTTGTCTTTCTACGCTCCCTGATATACCTATAAAAGGTATCCCCCTTCTTAACCGAGTTGGCTATCTTTTCCTCAGTTTGTGCCTTTGCTATTCTGACTACCCTCCCTGCTTCCTTCTGCCTTAACTGGTATAGTTCTCTGTCCTGCTCCTTCTATGTTTCCTTATACTTCCTAAATGCTATCTTTTTCACCCTAACCTTCACTGCCACTTCTTTTGAGAACCATAGTGGCTTTTTCTTTCATTTTGATTTGTTTATTTGCTTCACACAAAGGCTTGTTGCCTCTGTGATGGCAGTTTTGATATTTCCCCATTGTTGCTCCACCCCTTCTTCTAGCCTGTTTGCTAGTGCTTTTCTAAGGCACTCTCCAATCTTGCCAAAGTCAGTCCTCCTGAAGTCCAGAACCCTCACTTTTGTATGGCTTGACTCTGTAGCTGAGTTTATCGTGAACCACACTGTTTGGTGGTCACTTGTTCCCAAATGGCTACCCACTTCTAGATCTGAGATCCTCTCGCTGTCCCCATTTGAGAGTACAAGGTCTAAGATTGCTCCCTCATGAGTAGGTTCCAAAACTAGCTGTCTGATGCATGCCACCTGAAGGGCATCAAGAATGGCCCTGCTTTTGGATGTGGCTGCAGCAAAGGTGCTCCAGTTAACATCTGGCATATTAAGGTCCCCCATCAACAGTATGTCCTCTTTCTCTGCCATCCTAAGTTCCTAAGTATGCCTTCTATCATATCCTTGTCCATTCCCTCCTCCTGACATGGGGGTCTGTATACAACCCCTGTGTGGGTTGTGGTGTCATTTCCAGTCTCTAAGGTGACCCACAGTGCCTCCTCTCCTCCCTGTTTACTCTTTTGTTCAGTTGCTTTTATCCCTTCCCTTACATAGAGAGCTACTCCCCCCTTCTTCTGCCCTCCCTGTCTCTCCTGTAGGTTGTGTACCCTGGTATGTTAACATCCTAGTCATGGTTCTCTGTGTACCATGTTTCTATGACTGCTACAATATCCAGGCATCCTTCTTCCATTAAGGCCACCAGTTCAGGGAGTTTGTTGCCCAGACTATGGGCATTGGTACTCATTACCCTCCATTTCTTGATGGCCTTACCCCTTTTTGCCCTATCCCTGTCCTTACTGCATTTGTCACTTTCTCCATTTACCCCTGCGCTTCTCCCTATTGACATCTCTATGTTGGTGTCTACCTCACTTAGTACCCCAGCTCTTTAAGCAGCCTTATGAAGAGTAAAGGCTTCTCGAAGCACTGGGGTTCTGTTTATTGTACTGTAAGTGGGCTGCATCTAATTCGGTAATTTACTGTACCTTACATCTGGATGTATGGTAGGCCCAACTTTAAATAAACACTGCACCTGAATTAACACATGATGCCATAGAAACATAGAATTTGTCAGCAGAAAAGGACCGCTCAGCCCACCCAGTCTGCCCAAGTGTTCTCTACCTACTTGTAACTGCTGCCTGTATATGTTACTGCATGTCTTATTCTGCCTGCGTCCATCTGGACCTCCTTGTGAATGAGCTTCCTTAATGGATTTTTCCTGCAATGAACTTGAACCTACTCCACTCAGAGCCTCTATTGATCTCCAGTGACCCTCCTTCCCTTTTCTAATATACCCCTATGTTTATCCCATGCATGCTTCATGCCCCCTACCATTTTAGCTTCCACCACTTCTCCTGGCAGTCTGTTCAAGGCATCTACCACCCTTTCGGTAAATAAATATTTGTTCACATCTATCCTGAATGCCCCCTCCCAGCTTCATTGTATGTCCCTTGGTTTGGGTGCTCATCCTCATTTTAAGAAAACTTCCCAACTGTACCCTCTTTACCCCTGTGAGGTACTTTGTAGGTCTTGATCATGACACCTCTCGCCCTCCTCTCTTCCAGTGTACATGTTGAGATTCTTCAGCCTTTACTTGTAGGGATTCTGAACCATTTTAGTTGCCCTCCTCTGGAAAACCTCCACCTTAGGTCCTTTCTGAAGTGTGGACTGTAAAACTGGACACAGTACTCCAGCTAGGGGTATACCAGGGAGTGACACAATGGCAGCGGAACATCCCTCCACCTCCTGCTTGAGATGCCACTCCTTATGCACCCCAGAATCCAATATGCCCTGCCCATAGCCTTGTCACACTGTACTCCCATCTTGAGGTCCTCTGATATAACAACCTCAAGGACCTTTTCATGTCTAGTGAGTATCAGCACCTCCCACCATCCTATACCCAGCTACGGGGTTCCTATGCCCTAGGTACATGATTTTACACTTGTTGGCATTGAACCCCAAGTAAGTAAGAAAATGGAATTGATTTGAATGAATTGTAGGCTTTTAAGCAGCTGTTCGGGGAGTATGTATGTGTGTGTGTGGGGGCTCTGCTACTATAACTATTTGCTTTTGATTTGGTATAATGTGTGAACAGACTAACCCTGCTCCCCACTCCATGTGCTATATCAGAGATAAAGAGCCCAAATAGCATTGGGCCAAGCACTGAGCCCTGCGGCACCCCGCTTGTCAGTGATCTGGGTGCTGACAGCTACCCCACCACCAGCACCCTCTACACCCTTCCCTGTAACCAGTTCTCTATCCATTTAGTCAGACCACCTTCCACCCGTACCCCTCCTTCTCCTCACTCTTCTCCTCCTTGGCCTGTGTCCCTCCTCCCGGTAGTCCGCACCCTTTCTCCTCCTTATTCTTACCGGGTGGTGGTGCCTTCTGTATTACACTCAGACCACTGTGCCCGCCCCCTTCCAGGGTTACTACGCCTCCGCCTTTGATTATATCTAGGGCAGTGAGCTCAACAGGCTGCCCTGTCTGGACCTTTCTACCAACCTCAGTCTTTTGGCCACCCCCCACTTGTTTAAATCCATCTTAGTAGACATATGCCCCTGTAATCCTGCCTTTTTTATTTTTAACATATTTTCTCCCCGGGCTATGGTTGGCTTGGTCATACCAACCAACCCCCCTAGCCATGCACTTGACATCAGGCCGACCTGCTCATACTAACATACTAAAATGCCAACAGAATAGGCCTAACGGTCTTTCGTGTCTGCTCGTTTGGTCAGCCCCCACCCTGGGTGCTGACCTTGCTGTCCCCCTCGCCTTCTCTGGCTTCTCCCTTCCCAGTTCCAGATATTCTTGCTGCATTGGATTTTGCTTCCTGAACCCTTCCCCTGTACCTGTCCCACCCCCTCTTGAACCCCTCCACTGTCTCTGCCTCCACCTCTGCTCACCTCCATGGATTACCCCCCCCCCATGGCAGGGTGGTGAGGAGCTTCCCAGCTTGACACACTGGAGCAGGATCCGGTGTGGGAGGAGCCATTCGGGGTGAGCAGCGGGGGTCGGAAGCTCATGCTGCCCGACCGTAGCCCATTTTTCACTTTTCTCCCCTTTGCGAAGTACAGGCCTGCAATGATGCTTAGGCACAGCATGCCAACCTCCACCACATTCTGCCCCCTTTACTACACCACTGTAGTAGCACCCACGGTCATCACCAGGGGCCGCTACAGAGCAGTGGGTCCCTGGATCCCGCCCCGGAATAGGAGAGCAGTCCTCTGGATGCTCAATCCTATCCCTCCCCTGCCAACTCCTGGCGGCCCGGGCTTGCGTCCGAAGGCGGGTCACCAGCATGGCGCACAGTGTGGCGTCCAGCGCCTCAACCCTCTGCGCCAGTGGCCCGGCAGCAATGCTGCCTTTAATACTCCCCTCCCCCTCCTGCTCCAGTGTACCCTGTTCCCCGCGTACAAGTCACTGTTCCCCCCAGACCCTACCTCAGTTAGTCACTAACCCATAATGTTTAGTGTGGCACCAATCCCTCAGCCACTCGAATTCCTCAAGCCTACCCTTCCTCCCCATGCTTGCACATGATACCGGCAGTACCTTCAAGAATGCCACTAACTTTCCCACCCCCCTCACACAGCCTGCCCAACTACTCAAACCTCCCCATCACTACTTCCACAGTGTCCCCCGCCAAGTCGTTTGTACCCATATGCAACAGTAAATGAGGTTTCTTCTTCCCCCTTGGTGCACGTTTGAGCAGTGCCTGCCCTGCCCCTCCTGCAGTCAACCTGGGGTCAGCTTCAATCCAAATATGGCTGTGCCTTCCCCCTTTCCGCCGCATCTCACCCATTTCAGTATCGAATCCCCCAGGATGAGTACCCCCCGTCCCTTAACCCCTTTCCCTTCTGATGCCCCTTCTACCAGCCCAGTATTCATTCTTCCCTGTCCCTTACCCCCGCCAACTGCACCCTCTGTGACTTCTGTGTCTGTACCCTTTACTTCTGCCTCACCCCTTTTCTCTGCCTTATTCCTCCCATCCCCCTTGAACCCCTTCCCAGCCTGACTACTTCCTACTGGGCTTCCCATGTCGACCTCCCCATCTCCCCTACTGATTTCCAAACCCTCTCTTATCCCCGCTATTGTTGATTTAGAGCCCCCATTCCCTTCTACCCCGATAGTGATGCCCCTCCCATCCTTCCCCCTTCCCGTAGCCTCTCTCCTCCAGTCACCACCCTCCTTCCTTACTAGCCCCCTTCTACCCTTTCGTCCTCGCCATCTCTTCTCTTACCTGTTGCCATCCCTCTCATGCCCCGCTTGTTCTCCCAACCTTCAGTATGTTCCTGCTCCTCCCTCTGTCTCATAGCAGAGGTTCAAATCTATTCCTAGTCGATACCCCCACATCTCTTCCCCATCAGTTCCCCCTCCTACTTGTTCCCTCCATGCCACCCCTGGTCCCTCCCTACCTACAGCCATCTGCTCTCTCCCCTGGTACTCCTCATGATCTCTTCCTCCCCCAACAGGAGGCCCCCCCTCACCTCGGCCACTCCCTCCCCTCTCCTGTCTTTTCTATTAGTGCCTCTGATGTTCTCGGCTCTCATATAGTTTAACTTAGCCCAGTTATTAATCCTATTGCACTAAACAACTAAATCTGTATTATTACAGCAATCCTAAAAATATCCAATCATTGCTTTGTCTCCACTCCAGAGACCCTGCTGTAATATAGGACCACAGAGGACCCTGGGCGGGAAGGTGGGCAACTCTAAAGTCCCGGCAGAGCTCCATTGAGCTTGCTCACTCCCCCTCTCTCACTTGCTTGTTCTACTTCTCCAGATGCTGCAGGCTGCCCTTTTGTACTGGGCTCCTGCTTGCATTGGTGCCTTTTTCTGCCCACAAAGAAATCCGCAGCAGTCCCGACACAGCTCCATTGAGCTCGCTCACCCCCCCCCACTCGCTCGTTTTGTTTCTCCCGACGCTGCAGGCTGCCCTTTTGTACTGGGCTCCTGCCTGCATTGACACCTTTTTCTGACCACAAAGAAATCCGCAGCAGTCCCGACAGAGCTCCGTTAAGCTTGCTCACTCCCCCTCTCTCACTCACTCATTCTATTTCTACTGGAGCTTCAGGCTGCCCGTTTGTACTGGGCTCCTGCCTGTGTTGGCGCCTTTTTCTGCCCACAAACAAATCCGCAGCAGTCCTGATAGAGATCCGTTGAGCTCGCTCACTCCCCCTCTCTCACTCACTCATTCTATTTCTACTGGAGCTTCAGGCTGTCCTTTTGTACTGGACCCCTGCCTGCATTGACACCTTTTTCTGCCCACAAAGAAATCCGCAGCAGTCCCGACAGAGCTCCGTTGAGCTCGCTCACTCCCCCTCTCTCACTCACTCGTTCTGTTTCTCCCACCGCTGCAGGCTACCCTTTTGTACTGTGCCCCTGCCTGCATTGATGCCTTTTTCTGCCCACAAAGAAATCCGCAGCAGTCCCGACAGAGGTCAGTTGAGCTTGGTCCCTCCCCTCTCTCACTTGCTCGATCTTAGCCTGTCCAAACATTGATTTCCCAAAGCGACTGTGCTATTCTGCGCCGGAAGCGTGAAAACACATTTTGACCAGGATGTGAAAAATGACAGCTGTACTGTTCATAAAGAGGTATGAAGAAATGCCAGGGTTGAAAATCTGGCGTGAAAATATTACTAATTTGCAAAGTTACAAGGGTGCGTGGAAACTGCGCAACGCACGCTCATAACACAGTAATTTTATGGAATTTCATCACAAAAGTTTCAACTTAGGCATTTTAGGACCTCTACTCATGAACAGTGTCACTGTGGTTTTCTTAATGTGTCCCGAACACTGATTTCCCGCAGTGACCGCGCTGTTCTGCGCCAGAGGCGCGAAAACAGATTTTGGCCAGGATGTGAAAAATGACAGCTGTACTGTTCATAAGGAGGTGTGGAAAAATGCCAGTGTTGAAAATCTGGAGTGAAAATATTGCAAATTCGCGAAGTTACGATGCGTAAACTGCACACACGTCGTAAACAGTCATTTTTGGATTTTTCCATCAAATTTGAACATAGGCTTTTTGAGAGCCCACCTCATGAACACTGGCACTGTCATTTCATAATCAGTCCCGAAGGTGATTCTGCGCAGTGACTGCGAAATCACCTTTTGGGACCGAATAACGCCATGACAGCGGCTGAATTCATGAAGAGGGGTCCCAATAACCCCATGTTGAAAATTTGGTGCCAACCCCCTTTCCCTTCTAATGCCCCTTCCACCACCCCAGCATTCATTCTTCCCTGCCCCTTACCCCCGCCAACTGCACCCTCTGTGACTTCTGTGTCTGTACCCTTTACTTCCGCCTCACCCCTTTTTTCTGCCTTATTCCTCCCATCCCCCTTGAACCCCTTCCCAGCTTGACTGCTTCCTATGGGGTTTCCCATGTCAACCTCCCCTCCCCTCCTCCCCTGCTGATTTTCAGTCCCTCTCCTATCCCCGCTGTTGTCGATTTAGAGTCCCCATTCCCTTCTACCCCAATAGTGATGCCCCTTCCATCCTTACCCCTTTCCATAGCCTTCTCTCCTCTAGTCACACCCCCTCCTTCCTTACTAGCCCCCCTTCAACCCTTTCGTCCTTGCTATCTCTTCCCCTACCTGTTGCCATCCCTCTCATGCCCCGCTTGTCATCCCCCTTCAGTATGTTCCTGCTCCCCCTTTCTGTCCCATAGCAGAGGTTCGAATCTATTCCTAGTCGATACCCCTCCTACATCTCTTCCCCCTATTGGTTCCCCCCTCCTACTTGTTTCCCTCCGTGCCAACTCTGGTCCCTCCCTACCCGCAGCCATCTGCTCTCTCCCCTGGTACTCCTCGTGTCTCTTCCTCCTTCATCAGGAGGCCCCCCCCTCACCTCGGGCACCCCCTTCCCTCTCCTGTCTTTTCTATTAGTGCCTCTGATTTTCTCTGCTCTCATATAGTTTCACTTAGCCCAGTTAGAAATCCTATTGCACTCCAAGTATTACTCAGCTCAGTTAGAGAAATAAACAGAACAACTAAATCTGTATTATTACAGTAATCCTAAAAAGTATCCAATCATTGCTTTGTCTCCACTCCAGAGACCATGCTGTAATATAGGACCACAGAGGACACTGGGCGGGAGGGTAGGCAACTCTAAAGTCCTGGCAGAGCTCCATTGAGCTCGCTCACTCCTCCTCTCTCACTCGCTCATTCTATTTCTCCCGACGTTGCAGGCTGCCCTTTTGTACTGGGCTCCTGCCTGCATTGGCACCTTTTTCTGCCCACAAAGAAATCTGCAGCAGTCCTGACACAGCTCCGTTGAGCTCGCTCACTCCCCCTCTCTCACGCGCTCGTTCTGTTTCTCCTGGCGCTGCAGGCTTCTGTTTTGTACTGGGCTTCTGCCTGCATTGGTGCCTTTTTCTGTCCACAAAGAAGTTCACAGCTGCCCCGACAGAGCTCCGTTGAGGTCGCTCACTCCCCCTCTCTCACTCGCTCATTCTGTTTCTCCTGGTACTGCAGGCTGCCCTTTTGTACTGGGCTTCTGCCTTCATTGGTGCCTTTTTCTGCCCACAAAGAAATCTGCAGCAGTCCCGACAGAGCTCTTTTGAGCTCGCTCACTCTCCCCCCTCTCTCACTTGCTCGATCTTAATCTGTCCAAACACTGAGTTCCCAAAGCGACTGTGCTATTCTGTACCGGAAGCATGAAAACACATTTCGGCCAGGATGTGAAAAATAACAGCTGTACTGTTCATAAGAAGGTGTGAAAAAATGCCATTGTTGAAATTCTGGAGTGAAAATATTACTAATTTGAGAAGTTACAGGGGTCATGGAAACTGCGCAACGCACGCTCGTAATACAGTAATTTTATGGACTTTCATCACACAATTTTCAACATAGGCATTTTAGGACCTCTGCTCATGAACAGTGTCACTGTGTTTTTCTTAATTTGTCCCGAACACTGATTTCCCACAGCAACCGTGCTGTTCTGCGCCAGAAGCGCAAAAACACACTTCGGCCAGGATGTGAAAAATGACAGCTGTACTGTTCATAAGGAGGTGTGGAAAAATGCCAATGTTGAAAATCTGGAGTGAAAATATTGCAAATTCGCGAAGTTACGAGCGTGCGTAGCAACTGTGCAACGCATGCTCATAAAAAAGTAATTTTGGGATTTCTTCCACCAAATTTGCAACATAGGCTTTTTGAGAGCCCACCTCATGAATACAGGCACTGTCGTTGTTAATCGGTCCCAAAAGATGATTCCGCCGAGTGACTGCGAAATCACCTTCAGGACCGAATAATGCCATGACAGTGGTTGAATTCATGAGGAGGGTCCCAATAACCCCAAGTTGAAAATTTGGTGCCAAATTCCCCAAAATGCCTGAGGTATGAGCCAAAGTGAAAATACCCTATTTATTCCATTATACAGCTTACCGGCATTTCTTCAGTTTCGATCGGCTTTGAAGAGTGCAGGCGTGTTCCCGGTCCACCGAAGATCATCGCACTGGGCTCTGGAGGTAAGTATGGGGTGAAGGGATGTGGGGAGACAGGGTGCACAGAGGGTGGAGTGCAGGTTGGGCGGGCCATGGAGGTCAACGAGGGACCATTTTGTTGTTTACAGGGTTTTAAAAAAAAAAGAAAAACATAGTGGGGCGTTTTCTCTTTTTACAGGGACATTTGGCACGCTGGGGTGGGCTCCCAGTGTGCCACCTGAGTGGTTTGGAGGGGGGCTGTAGCTGGCAGGGGATTAGGCACCCTCGTCGGCACATGGGGGGAAGAGCTAAGGGGGATTGGGCATCCCCCTCGACACACAATTGATTGTGGGGGGGACATTATGCCAACGGGGAGTGGGCTCCCCCATTGGCAAATAGAACTGTGGGGGACTGAAGCCGACAGGGATTGGGTCCCCTGTCAGCAATGAAAGACTGTTGGGGGTAGTAGATGATGACAAGGGGGATTGGGCACCCCCTCAGCACACAACAAATGGGGGAGGGGTGACAGTATGCCGACGGGAACTGGGCTCCCTGTCGGCAAACAGGGTCGGGGGCATGCAAGGTACTGCCCTGCAATGATGGGTCACTCTCTCATTGCAGCGGAATGGCCGACACTGCAATGATGGGGCGGCCCCTGATTGCAGCAGCTAAAACATTTCAAGGTGGTGGCACGCTGGCTGAACTAGTGTCAGCAGCAGCGTGCCACCCCATTTGGGAAAGCGGGCCAAGCCTCAAAAAGGCAGTGGGGCCATTGGCCACAACAGTGCTACACTTCCACAACCTGCTTCTGCAGCAAGCTGCTGCAACATGTTTCTTGTGCATGCGCGCAATCAACATAAAAAAGCTGTGCCCCAAGCTTGGTGCCCTATATAGGAACCAGAACTACCTCCATCTTCCGGCTAGGCGTGACTTGTCCAGAAGATGATCCTCCCCATCTTCAACTACTGTGACATAGTCTACTGTGCCACGCCTAAGACCTCCCTAGCCAGATTGGACACTCTTTTTAACTCCTTCTGCCATTTTGCATTTGATGCTCCTCCCCTTATCCACCACTGTCAGCTCTACCATGCCTTGGATTTTCCATCTCTTGAGAACAGATGTCTCCACCAAAGCAGCATGGATTTACAGCGGGAAGGTCATGTCAGATGAATCTAATTGATTTCTTTGACTGGGTGACCAAAGTAATAGACCAGGGAGGGGCTGTGGATATGGCCTACCTAGACTTTAGCAAGGCATTCGACACAGTCCCGCACAAAAGACTAATAATCAAGTTAGCCAGCCTGGGAGTGGGTTCCAGGGTGGTAGCCTGGGTTGCAAACTGGCTGCACAACAGGACACAGAAGGTAATAGTGAATGGAACACATTCTGAAGAAAGGGGGGTTACTAGTGGAGTACCTCAAGGCTCAGTACTGGGTCCAGTCCTCTTTAACATCTTTATAGGTGACATTGCAGAGGGTCTGGAGGGAAAGGTATTCCTCTTTGCAGATGACACAAAGATCTGTAACAGAGTTGATACAAAAGGGGGGGGGTAGAAAGGATGAAAAGGGATAGAAAGGATGAAAAGGGACTTGGCAAGGTTGGAGGAATGGTTAGACATATGGCAACTTAGATTCAATGCAAAGAAATGCAAAGTAATGCACCTGGGAAACAAAAACCCAGGAGAAGAGTACACAATAGCAGGAGGTACTAACAACAACAAAAAGTGGAAGGGACCCGGCCCGGTGGCGCTGAGGGGTTGAGCGGCGGGATGCCACATCTCGCGCCACGCGGCGACCGGGTTCAGGAGCGGACTCGGGTCATCAGAATTCGGCAGGGAAGGAGGATCGGCGTCCAGCGGATGCTCTCCTCCTTCAGGGAGGGTACCAGGGTGTTTAATACACCCGACACCGGAGAGCCGGTGGAAGCACCGACTCGGAGCAACGGGCGGCTCCCTTGGGTTGGGGAGTCGGGGAGGAGGATGCCATTGGCACTTGGCAGGCATGCGAAGCACGGCTCCACCCAAGCTGGCGCCCTCAGCGGGTGGGAGGGGAGGACAGAAACCGGAAAACAACCCCTTGCGCCCGATGACGGGCCGGCCCAGCCACCCAGTCTGCAAAAAATGGGCAGACCCCCTGCAAGGTGCTCCGAGGAGTAAGGAGGCAGGTAGGAGACACCTGAGATGCACTCTAGGGGCAGACTCAATGGGGACTGGTGGGCATTGAGCAAGCCCGAAGGAGTGGAGACAAGGGCGTTCAGGAGGATAAAAGAAATTAAAAAAAAAATGGAAAGGACTTGGGGTAGTCATATCAGATGACCTAAAGGTGGGTAACCAATGTGAGAAGTCAGTAAGGAGAACCAGGGGGATACTGGGATGCATAGGAAGGGGCATCACAAGTAGAAAAAGGGAAGTGGTTATCCCTCTGTATAGACAGTTGGTGAGACCCCATCTGGAATATTGTGTGAAGTTTTGGAGACCCCATCTACGCAAGGACATAGACAGGATGGAAGCAGTCCAGAGGAGGGCAACTAAAATGGTGCAGGGTCTGCATCAGAAACCACATGAAGAGAAACTGAGAGAGCTTAATATGTATACCTTTGATGACAGGAGGGACAGGGGGGACATGATAGAAACTTTTAAGTACCTCAAGGGAATCAACAAAGTCCAGGAGGGTAGCATCTTTCAGAAAAAGAGATGTGTAAGAACAAGGGGGCACAATTTAAAGATACAGGAGGGACGGCTCAGGGGTAATGTGAGGAAATATTTTTCACGGAGAGAGTGGTGGATGCATGGAACCGCCTTCCTGGGGAGGTTTTTGGGTCTAAAACAGTGGGGGAATTCAAACATGCATGGGACAGACACAAGGCAACTGTAGTGAGGGGGTTGCAGGAAGTAGGCTGTTGGTTAACTAGAATCTGCAGCTTATCCAATAGGAAGGAAAATGGGCAGACTGGGTGGGCCAAGTGGTTCTTATCTGCCGTCAAAGTCTATGTTTCTGTGCTAAATTTGTCTCCAAATTTTGAATTGGCTCCCTTCCTTCTTATCTCAGTTCTACACTAACAATCCCCCCCCCCCACCTGCTCATACACTTAGGTCCTCAGTTCCCCGTACTTTAAGTGTCCCTCATTGTAATACTACTGCTGGCTAGGCAGCTTTCTCATGCCACTTCCCTAAACTGAGGAACTCCCTCCTCACCAGATTCACCTCTCTTCTTCCTTATCATCTATCTCCTCAGCCTTACACAACTACCTCTCTGTGAACTGTAACTGCTACTGACCATCCCCTGTTGTACCTTAAGTGCTGGAGTTATAGCTGTCCTTACGTTGCCCTGGTTGTCACTCTAAGACTGGGTTACTCCTTGATGTTCTGTTGAACATGAATTCAAATTGTTGTATATACTGTGCTGTTGTAAATACTTTCCTCCACCTTGTACCCACTTATATTGGCACCGTAAATAATACTCTCCTCACTGTATCCTTGTTGGCACTGTACATTGCTGATTGTTGCCTATACTGAAGTTGATGTCTATTATTATTGCATGTCCAATCCGCCTTTGTACTGTATACTGTAAATGGTCTGTACGATTGTATATGTCTCCCTTTCTCCCTCCCTCCAGGACGCACCATGAGACAAGCAACTTGTTCAGTGTGCCCTTCCTGGTGAAGCTCTTAAATAAATTAAAAAACAAAACAAAACATTGTTGATTGCTCCAATCTGGAAAGCTCAGCCTTGGTTCCTGTTCCTTCTGGAACTTTAGGTATAACTTCCCCAACTGCATCCCCAGGTGAAGGACCTTCCTCTGGATGTGAAACACAACCTGCATACCTTGATTCCGGGGGACAAACTCCAGTTAGCAGCCTGGTTACTCTCAGGGGTAGATGGGTAATCACAGGGCTATCAGCGGTGCTGTCAACCTACTCAGAGTTCTGAGCCAAAGGGACCAAAAAGGCTTAATCAGCAGCTTGGTTTCGATGGACTAGCTGGTGTGGTGGAAGGGACCTGGATCCCTTTTTAGCACCTGTGACCAAGATAGTAGAGTTTCTATTTCAACTGTATGTTTCAGATAAGGCATACAGGTTTATCAGTATTGAGAGACTGGCCATCTCAGCAGTGTATGAACTGATGGATGTTAAATTTGTAGGTCAACACTCATGAAGATGCAGATTTCTTAAGGCTATAAGATGCTCTAGACATCTGCAACCCAGGTACAGGTGCAGCTGGGATGTAGACAAGGTTTTGCATCTTTTTAAAAGTTGGCGCTCCAATAGGATCTAACTTTAAAACAACTGTCCATGAAGCTGACCTCTTTGCACTGTCTGACATTGATCAAGAAGGTGTTGGATGTGAGGGCCTTAGGCATTTCTAGACTGTCGCACCACCGGGAGACGGTTTACTTCACCTTTTCAAGAAGCACTAATTCAGCTTCTCAGGAGGTTTCATACCTATGCTTCAATCCAGAGCCTAAACTGTGTTTGATAACATGCCTCCTATCTGATCTTCATTGGACAGCACCCCTCCATGGTGATTTGGACCAAATCCTAATCTCCCTGACCAAACCTCAAACCAGTGGCAGCTACCACCATTATGAGGTGGGAGGTTGGTCCAATGGACCATGGCAGAGGTGGGAATAGACATGATCACGTTCAGGGCTCACTCCAATCCAGGGGTGATGGCCAGCAAGGCATTCGAGAGTGGTGTCTGTTTGGAGGATATCCTTTGGACTGCTAACTGGTCTAGGGAGCCAATCTTCAAAAACCTCTTTCATGAGCTTGTGACTGAAGGGGTGGCAAATGTAGTTCTCCCTAGAGCTTTGAACATACCTGTAATACAAGCCTCCATGCGTTGATGTAAAATTGTACTGCTATGACAGCATAGCTCAAAAGAAAGTTATGGTTTTAATAAACACACAGAGCTGCAGGATTACAGTCCCTCTTCATTCTTCCTATTTACTTTGTTGCCACTAATATCTAGAAGGACCATGCAAGACAGATGGTAGACTTAGTGGATGCCTGAATTCAGGGTGAAGCTGTTGTGAATGATCCCTGTTCAAGTTCTGGAGCTGCATGTTAACATAGCTACACAAAGAAGTGTATGACAGTTTGGTGCCTTTCCCTTTTATAAGCACCCCTAAAGAGTGTGTGAGGGGCAGGGAACTCTGGGAGTTTTAGACAGAAGTGTCTATTAGGAAGGGCCAGATGGCTGTGACTTGGCACTGTAACTATGTTATTTTTGCTGCTGGTCAACAGTAAACAGAGGTGCATTGCCTGTAATCCTGTGGTTCCATGTGTTTATTAAAACCATAACTTTCTTCCAAGCTACACTGTTGGAAAATTACAATTCCCACTTGCGGCCTTGTACACTAATGACCTGTTAGGAGAAAACCAAGAGTGAAATTTCCCTAGTGCCCAAGGTGAAGAACCTTGGTATAGCCAGGCTCCGTATGTCTGTCATGCGACTGTCACCTGACGTGACCCAGAATTTTGTGGGTTATATACCTTCCTGCCTCCAACTCCACTGGGAGGGGAGGCAGTGGTGGACATTGAGATACAGGTAATTCAACTGTGTACCTTGGAGTCTGGAGACAGTGAGTGCCAGAGCAAGAAGGGGGCATAAACTGTAAGTAAAAGGGGAGAGGGATTCTGTGAATGTGCCTGTTCCCATCTGTTTGGGCCACCAGGGGGCAATGCATACCCAGTTCATTGCTGTATGACCCTCTCTGAAGGGAGGTGAAACATGCGGACTACACCTCTACATCTCTGTCCCAGCTGAGACTCCAGCATCAAGAATTGATCCAGCACCTCCCACATAGTGAATGAGTGGGCACTGGACCACCATGTCATCTGCCTTTCTTGTGCTATTTTAATAAACTCTTGAGCTTTTAAATGGGAGTAAGGATGTTTACCTTTGGCCCCTGAAGGAGATGGAAAGCCTTGCAGCATTCCAATTTAGAACAAGCATTTGTCAATGCCGAATGTTTGCTTGCTGGCATTGAATTGGTAGTGTAGAAGTTACAGAGCTGCATAATAGGAATGGCAGTGAAGTATTGAACTGAAGCCAACCCCACCACCACCCTGTAGAGAGTGACAGGCATTGGGGTGTGCCTTTGGGTTGTCAGGCATAACGACCACGCCATTTCACTACACCCTACCCTGCAGACACTGACAAGTGTCACGATGTGCCTTGGGGTCTTTGGCCCTTATGCGCATCCCATTCCATCACGAAATACGGTGAAATGGGTGCGGTATAGGAGAATGGGGTGAACTTTGGGGCCGAAGAGTCCAAGGCATGCCTCGATGCCTGTCACAGGCTGCAGGGTGTGGAATGGTATGACCATTACAGGCAAGAATCCCAAGTCACATCCCTGATGCCTGTCATTCTCTACAGGGTTGGGCGTTATGGTTGGAAACCCTAATACCTCAGACATTCGTTGGTATTTTCACTGCAAATTTTCAACATAGTTTTTTTGTGACCCCACCTCATGAATAGTGGCAATATCAGTTTGTTAACCGAAAGCTGCTTATGCACAGCGACTATGGTATTTAGCACCAGAGGTGCAAAAATATTCCGAACAGGATGTAAAAAATGACAGCTGTACTGTTCATGGGGAGGTGTAAAAAATGGCAATGTTGCAAATGTGCAGTAAAAATATTTAAAAAAATGGTGAAATCACGAGCGTGCATAGAAACTTTGCAACGCACACCCGTAATGTAATTAGTTTGGGGATATTTTTTTTACAGCAGATTATCGACACAGTCATTTTGGGACCTCCGATCATGAACAGTGTCACTGTGATTTTCTTTATCTGTCCCGAACAACGATTTCCCACAGTGACCACGCATCTCTGCGCTGAAAGTGTGAAAACACATTTCGGCCATGTTGTGAAAAATGACAGCTGTACCGTTCATAAGGAAGGGTGGAAAAATGCCACTGGTGAAAATCTGGATTAAAACTATTACGAAGTCATGAATTTACGAGGGTGCGTGGAAACTGCGTAATGCACGCTCGTAAAACAATCATTTTTAGGAATTTTTTCACCAAATTTTCAACATAGCCATTTTAAGACCTCTGCTCATGAACAGTGTCACTGTGATTTTCTTAATCTGTTCCATACATTGATTTCGCACACCGACTGCGCCATTGTGCACTACATGGGCAGAAACATGTTGCTCATAAGGAAGTGTAATAAAATGGCAATGTTGAAAATCTGGAGTGAAAATATTGAAAATTTGCAAACTTATGAGCGTGCATAGGAACTGCGCAACGCACGCTCGTAAAACAGTAATTTTTAGGAATTTTTTCACCAGATTTTCAATATAGCCATTTTAATACCTTGGCTCATGAACAGTATCACTGGGATTTTCTTAATGTGTCCCGTACATTGATTTTGCACTCCAACTGCGCCATTGTGCGCTACATGGGCGGAAACATTTTTGGGAAAGATGTGACAAATGACAGCTGTACTGCTCATAAGGAGGTGTGGTAAAATGGCAATGTTGAAAATCTGGAGTGAAAATATTGAAAATTCGTGAACTTACGAGCGTGCGTAAGAACTGTGCAACGCGACTCAGAAACAGGAATTTTAGGAATTTTTCACCAAATTTTCAACATAGCCATTTTAAGACCTCTGCTCATGAACAGTGTCACTGTGATTTTCTTAATGTGTCCCACACATTGATTTCACACAGCGACTGCGCCATTGTGCGTTACATAGGCAGAAACACATTTTGGGCAAGATGTGAAAAATGACAGCTGTACAGCTCATAAGGAGGTGTGGTAAAATGGCAATGTTGAAACTCTGGATTGAAAATTCGCAAACTTACGAGCGTGCATAGGAACTGCGCAATGCACGCTCGTAAAACAGTCATTTTTAGAATTTTCACCAAATTTTCAACATAGCCATTTTAAGACCTCTACTCATGAACAGTGTCACTGTGATTTTCTTAATTTGTCCAGAATTGATTTCAAGACACCGACTGCGCCATTGTGTGCTACATGGGCGGAAACACATTTTGGGCAAGATGTGAAAAATGATAGCTATACAGCTCATAAGGAGGTGTGGTAAAATGGCAATGTTGAAAATCTGGATTGAAAATATTGAAAATTCGCAAACTTACGAGCCTGCATAGGAACTGCGCAACGCACGCTTGTAAAACAGTCATTTTTATGTTTGCTTGCACGCATGTGCAAGAAACATAGTGCCATCATCGGAGATTTCGGAGGTGTGTCACCTCCTCCTCCAATTCAGTCAGTGTGTTGTGGTATTCTGTAAGCTAATCGCATGCTGGAGCTGTCTATGACAAGCTCCAAATGCAGTGGCATAAGTTCAAAGGGGAGCTACACTTGAGTGAGCAGTGATAGGATATCACCTGCTCACGCGCAAGCTCCCCCACACACACACACACACCCATGCAGGCGTGCGCTTCACCCCGCACACACGCACACCTGTATAGCCGACGGGGTGCCTAACTTGGCTGTGCTGGTTCCTCCGCCTCCCTCCAAGCTTTCAAAATGCCACGCTGGGTGCCCACCCAACGTGGCAACTATAATATAGCCAATGGGGTGCCCAATCCCCGCTGGCTCCACTGTCCTCACCCCCGAGTAGGTGCCACGCTGGGAGCTCACCCCAGCGTGGCAAACGCCCACGTCATCCTTTTTTTTTTTTACCTGTAAAGCAAAACGGTCCCACCGTAGTCTCCCTGGCCCCTCTCCCACAACCCGCACCCACGCACTGCGCACTTGCCTCCCCACACACCCTCACTCCCATACTTACTCAGACCTCGGCGCGACGATCTTCGGTGGACCGGGAACACGTCTGCACTCTTCAAAGCCGACCGCGAACTGAGGAAATGCGGTAAGCTGTATAATGGGCTAGATAGGGGTTTTCAACTTTGTTGCATAGCTCAGGCATTTTTTGGAATTTTTGCACCAAATTTTCAACATGGGGTTTTTGGGACCCCTTCTCATGAATGATGTCACTGTCATGGCGTTATTCGGCCGAAGGGTGATTTCGCAGTCACTGTGTGAAATCACCCTTCAGGCCTGAATAACACCATGACAGTGACATCACTCATGAGAAGGGTCCCAAAATCCCATGTTGAAAATTTGGTACCAAAATTCCAAAAATGACTGTTTTACGAGCGTGCGTTGCGCAGTTCCTACGCAGGCTCGTAAGTTTGTAATTTTCAATATTTTCACTCCAGATTTTCAACATTGCCATTTTACCACACCTTCTTATGAGCAGTACAGCTGTCATTTTTCACATCTCACCCAAAATGTGTTTCCGCCCATGTAGCGCACAATGGCGCAGTTGGTGTGCTAAATCAATGTACGGAACAAATTAAGAAAATCACAGTGACACTGTTCATGAGTAAAGGTCTTAAAATGGCTATGTTGAAAATTTGGTGACAAAATTCCAAAAAATGACTGTTTTACGAGCGTCCGTTGTACAGTTCCTATGCATGCTTGTAAGTTCGTGAATTTTCAATATTTTCACTCCAGATTTCCAACATTGCCATTTTGCCACACCTTCTTATGAGCAGTACAGCTGCCATTTTTCACATCTCACCCAAAATGTGTTTCCGGCATCTAGCGCACAATGGCGCAGTCGGTGTGCGAAATCAATGTGCGGGATAAATTAAGAAAATCACAGTGACACTGTTCATGAGGTGAGGTGTTAAAATGGCTATGTTGAAAACTTGGTGAAAAAATTCCAAAAAAATGACTGTTTTACGAGCGTGCGTTGTACAGTTCCTACACACGCTCATAAGTTCGCGAATTTTCAATATTTTCACTCCAGATTTTCAACATTGCCATCTTACCACACCTTCTTATGAGTAGTACAGCTGTCATTCTTCACATCTCACCTAAAACATGTTTCCTTCTTTGAAGCGCATAATGGCGTAGTCGGTGTGCAAATCAATGTATGGGACAAATTAAGAAAATCACAGTGACGTGTTCATGAGCAGAGGTCTTAAAATGGCTATGTTGAAAATTTGGTGAAAAAATTCTAAAAATGATTTTACGAGCGTATGCTGTACAGTTCCTATGCATGCTCGTAAGTTTGTAATTTAAATTATTTTCTCCTAGATTTTCAACATTGCCATTTTATTACACTTCCTTATGAACAGTACAGCTGCAATTTTTCATTTGTTGCCCAAAATTTGTTTTCGCACATGTAGCGCACAATGGTGCTGTTGTTGTGCGAAAGCAATGTTTAGGACAGATTAAGAAAATCACAGTTACACTGTTCATGAGCCGAGGTCTTAAAATGGCTATGTTGAAAATTTGGTGACAAAAGTCCATAAAATGACTGTGTCACGAGTGAGCATTGTGCAGTTTCCACGCACCCTCGTTAGTTCATGACTTTGTAATATTTTCAGTCCAGATTTTCACCAGTGACATTTTTCCACGCTTCCTTATGAACAGTACAGCTGTCATTTTTCACAACATGGCTGAAGTGTGCTTTCACACTTTCAGCGCAGAGATGCGTGGTCGCTGTGGGAAATCATTGTTCGGCACAGATGAAGAAAATCACAGTGACACTGTTCATGATCGGAGGCACCAAAATGCCTGAGTTGACAATCTGCTGTAAAAAATCCCCAACCTAATTATATTACGGGTGTGCGTTGCACAGTTTCTATGTACGCTTGTGACTTCACCATTTTTTTAAATATTTTTACTACAGATTTGCACCATTGCCATTTTTTACACCTCCCCATGAACAGTACAGCTGTCATTTTTTACATCCTGTTCGGAATGTTTTTGCACCTGTGGTGCTAAATGCCGTAGTCACTGTGCATAAGCAGCTTTTGGCTAACAAACTGATATTCCCCCTGTTCATGAGGTGGGGTCACAAAACAAACATGTTGAAAATTTGGAGTGAAAATACCAACAAATGCCTGAGGTATTAGGGTTTCCAACTATAACGCCCAACCCTGTAGAGAATGACAGGCATCAGGGTGTGACTTGGGATTCTTGCCTGTGATGCTCATACCATTCCACACCCTGCAGTCAGTGAGAGGCATCGAGGTATGCCTTGGACTCTTCGGCCCCAAACTTCACCCCATTCTCCTATATCGCACCCATCTCACCATATTTCCTAATGAAATGGGGTGCGCATAAGGGCCAAAGACCCCAAGGAACACCGTGACACTTGTCAGTGTCTGCAGGGTGGGGTGTGCTGAAATGGCGTGGCCGTTATGCCTGATGACCCAAAGGCACACCCCAATGTCTGTCACTCTCTGCAGGGTGGTGGTGGGGTTGGCTTCAGTTCAATACTTCACTGCCATTCCTATTACGCAGCTCTGTAACTTCTACACTACCACTGCCAATGCCAGCAAGCAAACATTCGGCATTGACAAATGCTTGTTAAGGATTTTTTCACCAAATTTTCAACATAGCCATTTTAAGACCTCTGCTCATGAACAGTGTCACTGTGATTTTCTTAATGTGTCCCATACATTGATTTCGCACAGCCACTGCGCTATTGTGCGCTACGTGGGCGGAAACACATTTTAGGCAAGATGTGAAAAATGACAGTTGTACAGCTCATAAGGAGGTGTGGTAAAATGACAGTGTTGAAAATCTGGAGTGAAAATATTGAAAATTCGCGAACTTACGAGCGTGCGTAGGAACTGCGCAATGCATGCTCGTAAAACAGTCATTTTTAGGAATTTTTTCACCAAATCTTCAACATAGCCATTTTAAGACCTCTGCTCATGAACAGTGTCACTGTGATTTTCTTAATTTGTCCTGTACATTGATTTCGCACACCGACTGCGCCATTGTGCGCTACATGGGCAGAAACACATTTTGGGCAAGATGTGAAAAATGACAGCTATACATCTCATAAGGAGGTGTGGTAAAATGGCAATGTTGAAAATCTGGGTGAAAATATTGAAAATTCACGAACTTACGAGCATGTGTAAGAACTGCGCAACGCACGCTCGTAAAACAGTCATTTTTAGGAACTTTTTCACCAAATTTTCCACATAGCCATTTTAAGACCTCTACTCATGAACAGTGTCACTGTGATTTTCTTAATTTGTCCTGTACATTGATTTTGCACAGTGACTGCGCCATTGTGCGCTACATGAATGGAAACACGTTTTGGGTGAGATTTGAAAAATGACAGCTGTACTACTCATAAGAAAGTGTGGTAAAATGGCAATTTTGAAAATCTGGAGTGAAAATTTTGAAAATTCACGAACTTACGAGCCTCGTGAGGAACTGCGCAACGACTCAGTAAAACAGTAATTTTGGAATTTTCACCAATTTTCAAAATAGGCTTCTTGAGAGCCCACCTTATGAACACTGGCAGTGTCGTTTCATTAATCAGTTCAGAAAGGTGATTTTGGCAGTGACTGCAAAATCACCCTTTGGGCCCGTAATAACGCCATGACAGTGACAGCATTCATGAGAAGGGTCCCAAAACCCATGTTGAAAATTTGGTGCAAAATTCCAAAAATGCCTGAGATATGCAGCAAAGTTGAAAACCCTATTCATTACATTATACAGCTTACCGGCATTTCCTCAGTTCACGGTCGGCTTTGAAGAATGCAGATGTGTTCCCGGTCCACGGAAGATCGTCGCGACGGAGTCCGGAGGTAAGTATGGGGTGAGGGGGGGATGTGGGGAGATAAGGGTGCGCAGTGGGTGTGTGCGGGTGGGGGAAGAGACTGCGAGGGACCGTTTTTAAGTTACAGGTGTTTTATTTTGTTTAGGGGATGACGCGGGACGTTTGCCACGCTGGGGTGGGCTCCCAGCGTGGCACAAGGACGTGCTGGTGGGGGGCCTGGAGCCAATGGGGATTGGGCACCCTGTTGGCACAGCATTCGTTGCCATGCTGGGGTGGGCTCCCAGCGTGACACCCTGTCTGGGGAGAAACAGTGAAGCTGCGAGGATTGGGCACCCCGTCGACTATAATGTGCGGCCATGCTGGGGTGGGCACCCAGCGTGCCTGGTGTAACTGTGCTTGGGAGCGAGCACAGCCGACGAGGATTGGGCACCCCTGCCCACATATAAGTGTGGCCACTGGGTGGGCACCCAGCGCGGGCCTATGTAACTGTGCTGGGGGGGCAGCACGCAGTGTGCATGCGTGTGTGTGTGTGTGTGTGTGTGTAGGGGGGAGCGCACATGAGCAGGTGATATCTGATCACTGTTCACTGAAGCGTAGCTCTGTCTTTCAACTGTACGCCACTGCATTTTGGAGCTGTCATAGACAGCACCAGCAGGCATTGGAGAACTGCGGCCGCGCCTGCAAACACACTGACTGAATTGGAAGAGGGCTGACACACCTCCGAAAACTCCAATGATGGCACTATGTTTCTTGCACATGCGTGCAAGCAAACATAATTAGCTTGCCTCCTGTTCTCTTTCTGTGTATGTCCCTCTCTTTTGATTTTCTGTTTCTCTAATCTTTATAACCGGCTCTGAAGCCCTCCTGTTGCACAGTTACAGCTGCTTCACCTAGCAGTGACATCATCAAATGCAATCAGTCAGTGGCTCATGACATTGACACCACTTCTTGCTTTGCAGGCTACAATAAATTGATACCTGTTTTTATTGATCAGAGAGTTAGAAAACAAAAAGAAGTTACACACAGAAAGAGATCAGGGAGTCAGCTGATACGAATTGGGAATTCTGCAGTGTTTCCAATCCCCCATTTAACGTTAAGTATCGGAGGCAGGATTGCTGTGCTATTGGAGGGCCACCCTTTGGATGAGATGTTAAACTGAGTTCCTTTCCACCCAGATGGGAGTTAGTTTGATGATTTATCCCCCACTGCCTGTTTCCGGTCATGGCTCTCATCTTTGATTATGAGGAAAGTGTGAGGCTTTCTCTTCTAAGCATAAAGTCCTGCACTCGTGAGCCATGAAAGACTACACCCCTGATGAAGAGTTTCAACTCAAAGTGCCGGGCCTGTCTAGTGATGTGTGGTGACTGTCCATATCCACTCTTCACTTTACTGGCATTAAAGCACTTAAAATCTATTTTTGTGAAGTGTGGTCTTTCATGGCTCATGAGTGCAGGACTTTTTTCATTTTGAGCATTTTAGGCTAGCCGCCCTCCTTTCCTACACCGACCACCTATCTGGGGGTTCGCGGTCCTTCACTTTGGATTTGTTTATCTCTTTTAAGAACACAGGCCCACTTGTCACTCAGACATAGTGGGCTGTACAACTCAACCCTCCTTCCCCAGACAGCATGCGCTTGCTGATCTACAGTGAACCTGTGCTCCACTGGCCCAGTGAGTGAAAGTTGACCCAGAGCTCAGTCGTGAACCTGGCTCTTCCTGTTGTAGCCAGCTCACTTGGAAATTAAAAGATGCCATGGAACTGGCTCCATGGCACAGCAGCACCACTGCCACTTAATGATGTTGCCAACCTGTATTCAGAAACAAGGAAGGATTCATTGTAGAGGCAGCAGGAAAAGGATATAGTGTCCCACTGGAAGCTCTCACTCCTGGGGGAGGGTGGATCCCTTGCTCTGCTGCACTACCACAGCCTGCATGACCACATGTGGCACTGTAGCTGGAGCTTGCTAAAGCAGTAGCAGGAGGGGAGCATGCATGGACGTTGGCCTTTCACATTGTGACAATGCCTTGGATGCCACTGCCATGCATTCTCGGAGGTGTGATGAGAAAAAACTTGGGAAACCTACAGGCTGTCAGTCAGAGGATGAATCTTTGCCTGCCTCCATAGCCAGTTCAGGTCTTCAAGTCAATCCCTTCCTCAAGGCTGGTCCAGGGCTTCCAAGTCAATTTCAATAACTGGCCTGATAACAGAAGCTTAACACCCACTGAAGGAGATGGCAAATTATAGGGTCCTATCCAGGGGATGATCTGGGAAGGTTACAGGGCTGCAGCAAGCAGAGAACCGAGAAATGTCACTAGAGGGCACTCTGTAGCTAGGAGGAGACATCCTTGCAAAGGTAGAAGGAGGTTTGATAAGAAGTTTGGAAAAGGTGGAAAAACTGTTAGAAAAACTAAATAGATCCCACAGAATTATTCTGTTCTATTAAAATGTTTTGTCACTGATCTGCTCCTTGGCCCTGAACAGTGGGGCATCCACTTTATATGTTACCAGCTTTGTGCCTTGATCCCAGGCTAGCAGGAGCTGTGGCTAGTGGGGAGGGTGAAAGACCATCCATCAGGACCCTCTTCTTCCAAGCAGGATCTGGTGCAGCACTGCTTGAGAAGTTGCTCCTTTTAGCAGCTTGTTGAGGTATGCATGATATGGCCATGTATTGTGCAAACCCCAACTACAAGACACGATGGTATTTGTACCCATGGGAGGTAGGTGGAGGGAGAGGTGGAGAAGATGGAAAACAATGGCCAGCCCAGTATGTTGGAAGATGGTCCTGCTAGTCCCACCTACATCACTAGTCCGCTCTGTGCATCAACTTCTCTCCACCCTTCGGCATTCTCCCTTACATCCATGCATGTGCTCCCTCTCCTGGTGCACACAGATATGTGAGAACCAAGGAGGGAGCTCGACCAAGCACAGGGAGCCTGGATGTGAAATTTGGCTACTGTAGGTGGGACCAGTAGGTACCAAGAGCGATTGTGAGCCCAAAGAGGAGGGGCTCTGGGGGCCGTGGGAACAAATAAAGTAAATAAATTGCTGCTGTGTTATGGTGCACAGCAAATAGCCAGCAGGTCTAAGGAAGCCAACATTATCAGCCTTTCAGTTGTCCAGCTGTTATAATAACCTCATTTCCATTTGGCCCAACAAATGTCTGGAGGCAGAGGTTTCCAGATCTGTGGACTTGGCTTCACTTTGGTGTGAGATCACTGAGAGAGCGAGCCAACACAGTGTCACAAGCCAGCTGATTGATCAGCGAGGCACAGACTAAAATGAGAGCAGGAGAGGTCATTTATGGGCCTAAAGTAAAGCTGCTCCAGTCACCCAGCTCCCAGAATTTCTTGGGCACAGGAGGTAAGGTCTGTATATAGACCATAAACTGTTTATTCAGGTCAACAACAAATCGCTCTTTCGGATGAAGCTTGTTGAATCCATCGCGCCCATGTCCTGTGTTTTGCAGCCAGTTTTATGAGTGCAAGACTCTGAGGTGGTCAGCTCATGGATGCTCAACTCATGACTTTTACGAGCCAAGCTGCACCCCTTCCCCCGCAAACTCCCTTGCCATCTCAGTTTACAACTGCACTGTCCTCTTGTTGTAAGGGTATTCAGCTTTTCTTAATGACCAACGGGAGACACATTAGAAGAGTGAGTTTGCTTTTTTGAGGGGAGGGGGCTTGATCTGTTTTTCCACAGCACTGATGGAACTGCATTAAGGGACGTGAGATCATTTGAAACACTAGCATGAAGGATGAATACTTGATAAACAGTGAACTGCGATCACTCAGCTGGATTTGTTATCCTGTAGCTCTTGAAGCTGGCAGAAGGGGTGCAACTGATCTGTGCAAATACAGATGTTTGTCAAGTTGTCTCTACACAAGTGTCACCTTGTGCACCCTTTGAGAGTGAGAGCACTACATACCCAAAAGGAATAGTTCTGACTCCCAAAGGATGCATGAGGTGGCCAGCCCAGTAGAATGGAGGGCTAAGGCACTGAGCACCTTACCTCCTGTCACGCTGGTGACCCCCGTTCAGGAACCAGAATAGGTTGCTGGGGGTTGGCCTTGAGGGGGGCTGGGAAAGTATTAAGCACCCAGCTGGCTGCTGTCCTCTCCCAGATTGGGGCGGTTGGCTGTCATGACTCTTGGCTGCCATCAAGTAGAGGCCTGGTGGTAGCCCATGGGAGCTCCAAGTGGCAGACATCAGTCAGGGAACTGGTGAGGGAGCCGCAGTCCTGGGAAGCATGGGCGCCTCCACACACATATGCAAACCTGAGCATGCTGCTGCTGAGGGATGGAGAGGGAGAAACTCTGAAGGAAAAAGGATGACATGATGGGGAGGCATCAAGCCCACCCACTGCACCTTCACCTGCTACATCACCGGAACAAACAGTTGGCAGCACTGGATTGGGACATTGGGTGGGAGGAGGATGGCCCTCCCCTTCCCGACCCCGCCATGGGGGGGCACTGTGGGGGTGCCAGCCACTCAGGTAAGCCTGGGGAGATGACGGATGGTGTAGGGTGGTGAGTGTGAACAAATAGGGAGTCAAAGTCCTGCCGTGGCCTTAGGAACATAAATAGTGGATCAAAAAAAAAGGAAAAAAGGATGCATGAGATGATGGGTACAAAGATGCCTCGTGTCCTTATTAATGTTTTATAAATCATCCACTTTATAAAGTACTAATAAATGTAAACAAAATACATATTTTTTTTCAGAGAACATTTTCTACCCAGCCATATCTGTTGGGGATAATCCCTGTTCTGGCCCATTGATCCTGTCCTCCCCAAGTCCTGCTACCACCAACCACTCCCATGGTCTTCTACCCATAGCAGGAGCTCCCGGGGAGGGACGACCTCTCCCCAGTGCATTACACTGTGTGGATTAGGATCTAGCTGCAGTGGACATCAGGACCTAAGGAGAGCTCAGGGAGCCGAAGCCATCATATACAGTAGATGGATATCCCCGGTGTGGGCATAGCCGATCAAATGGCTTTGGATACATGTGGTGACATCCTGTGGAGGAAGCAAGCTCCCATGGTCCACTACAGGGGTTGCTGCATCAACAGAGCTCAGTGTCATCCACCCTGACTGCAGTGAACTTCCAAGTGGTAGCTGCTGCCATCTAGCCTATGGCATCCTGAGTTTGCTTGAGTCACCCACTTGGCAGCGTGTCCTGCTGCCACTGGGTCATGGAGGCAGCCCCTCTCTATTGAAAAAGTGGAACAATCCCCTTTATTGAAACTTGCGAGTGGGACTCTCTTGTGGTTTTAAGAGGTCCTCACACACAAGTCAGTCTTGGCTCTGATTGGTTGAATTAGCAACAACGGTTTTTGAGATCTTAAAGAACAGCTGTCAAATAGAAATCTTATAAGAAATTCCCATTCATTTCTCTAGCCAAAGATGGTGACGGGTAAGGCACAAAATTTGTAGAGTTAGCACTCTAGTTCTTATAAGAGCTCTATGGGCTGTCATCTCTTGAAAAACTATGATAACCATATTATTTAGATACGTATTATTTACAGTTCTCACCATTCTTGCTTATTTATTTAAAAGTTTTACCAGGAAAAGAATTACGTAGCTGGGACCAGCTCATTTCTAGACCTGGCTCTGGGGAATGGGGATAGGGAGCAATACATTTCAGTGATCACGATGACAGCTGGCCTGTAGGACTGCCAGTTGCTATACCGGCTACCTGGGTTATGGAATGGACTAGGGCTGCATGAGGACCAGCCAGGGGAGGGAGGATTGAGATTCTCATGGATGGCACTCCTTCCTCGGTGAGTGGGAACTCAGCCACCACTCTGTGACTACCACTGATTGGGAGCCGGGTGGCAGAATAGCAGGTGCTCGATATAGGGGGAGGGCCAGTCATTAGACACCGATATGCATGTGCATGCATGCGTGTGTGTCACTGCACATTAGCACACTCGGGAGAAAAGTATGGAGGAGAACCCCCCCCACCAAGTCCACCGGAGTGGTCTTGCTACCCCCTGCTGGCCCAGAAACAACCGATAGGGTAGGCCAGGCCACCCACCACACTGTGGTCCTGGGTAAGTGGCGGATAACTGGTAAGTCCTTGAGAAGGTCTTTGACAGAGCTGGGGCTGGGGGGGGGGTTGTCCGGTATAATGGCATACAAGGGGGCTGCAGGAAAAAAACAAGATTGAAAAAAATTATGGTATGCCCCCTGTATGTCAACACTATTACAGTGAAAATGTTGATGCCGACAACATCAACGTTTTTGCTGTAATAGTCCGCCTGAGACACTGGCACACTGTCTCCTGGTCCTGCACCCCCTCCCAGATCCAACTCCGACTTGGAGTTAGAATCCTAGAGATTGGAGGGTGTGGGAGGGAAAAGTCCCCTGCATGGGGGTTTGGGGGGTGAAGCCCACCGATGAAAAAACAGCTGGGGTCTCCAGTCAGATTTATGTCAACTGCAAGTTGCGGTTGACATAAATCCATCACTGTGATGGCGGTCAACAACTTAGTTATAGAACAGGCATTATTATGATGGCAATGGATATGGTGTAATGTAAATAGAGAATAATGCATATGTAGGTGTGTGATATGCAGTTTTTTTACACACCCAAGGTGTGTGTTAATATATAAACCTTGACAGTGAAGCTTGAGAGGTTTATACATTGTCACACACCATGTGTGTGTGTAAAAAAGCTGCTGCTAAGGGGTGGAAGAACAATGGGGAATAATAAAAACTGCCATCACAGAGGTAACGAGCCTTTGTGTGAAGCAAATAAACAAAACAAAACGATGTAAGAAACCACTATGGTTCTCAAAGGAAGTGGCAGTGAAGGTTCAAGAGAAAAAGAAAGCATTCAGGAAGTACAAGGAATCGCAGAAGGAGCAGGACAGAGAACTGTATCAGTTAAAGCAAAGGAGGCTGGGAAGGCAGTCAGAACAGCAAAGGCCCAAACCGAGGAAAAGATAGCCAACTCGGTTAAGAAGGGGATAAAACCTTTATAGGTACATCAGGAGCTAAGGAAGACCATGGGAGGGATAGTGAGGCTTAATAAAGGGAGGGAGGGTGGGCAGAGGGAGACTGTGAAAGGCAGAGATACTAAACAAATATTTTTGCTCAGTATTTACAAATGAAGAGGGGGAGGTACATAAAACAAACAGTAGAAACACTCTGGATACAGAAGTTGATACCAGCCCATTTACAGAAGGAAGGGTTCTGAATGAACTATTAAAACTGAAGGTGGACAAAGAACTAAGGGTAGAACTAGTGACACCACTGACTACCCTTTTTAACAAATCATGGGAGGATGGGGTGGTACCCGAGGACGGGAGGAGGGCAGATATGATTCCCCTTCACAAAAGTGGGAGCAAGGCAGAAGCAGGAAACTACAGACCTGTTAGTTTAACCTCAGTGATAGGGAAATGATGGAATCACTTGAAGGAAAGAATTGTCGAGTATCTAGAGGCCAGAGGGGCACAGGACCCTAGGCAGCATGGATTCACAGCGGAAGGTCATGTCAGACTAATCTGATAGATTTCTTTGACTGGGTGACCAAAGTAGTAGATCAGGAGGGGCTGTGGACATGGCCTACCTAGACTTTAGCAAGGCATTTGACACAGTCCCACACAAAGATTAATATACAAGTTAGCCAGCCTGGGAGTGGGTCCCAAGATGACAGCCTGGGTAAAGAATTGGCTGGAGAATAGGACACAGAGAGTAATAGTAAATGGAGTCCACTCAGAAGAAAGGAGGGTTACTAATGGGGTACCGTAGGTTCAGTATAGGACTGGTCCTCTCAATGTTTCTTTTATGTCGGCATTGCAGAAGGACTGAAGAAAGTATGTCTCTTTGCAGATGACACAAAGATCTGCAACAGAGTTGATGCACAGGGTGGGGTGGAAAGGATGAGAAGGACTTGGCAAGGTTAGAGGAATGGTCAAATGTACGGCAGCTTAGATTCAATGTAAGAAGTGCAAGTAATGCACCTGGAAAACAAAACCCAGGGGAAGAGTACACAATGGGGGTGAGATACTAACAACAACAAAATGGAAAGGGACCTGGGGTAGTCATATCAGATGACCTAAAGGTGGGCAAGCAATGTGAGAGGGCAGCAAGGAGGGCTGGGGAATACTGGGATGCATAGGGAGAGGCATCACCTGTAGAAAACAGGAAGTTATTATCCCTCTGTACAGACAGCTGGTGAGACCCCATCTGGAGTACTGTGTGCAGTTCTGGAGACCCAATCTCTGCAAAGACAGAGACAGGATGGAAGCTGTCCAGAGGAGGGCAACTAAAATGGTGCAGGGTCTGCACCGGAAGACATATGAAGAGAGACGAAAGGAGCTTAATATGTATAGCCTCGAGGAAAGGAGGGAGAGGGGGACATGATAGAAACGTTCAAGTACCTCAAGGGAATCAACAAAGTCCAAGAGGGTAGCATCTTTCAAAAAAAGAGGTGTGCAAGAACAAGAGGGCACAATTTGAAGATGGGGGGGCAGCTCAGAGGTAATTTAAGGAAGTATTTTTTCACAGAGAGGGTTGTGGATGCATGGAACGGCCTTCCGGAGGAGGTTGTGGAGTCAAAATCAGTGGTGGAATTCAAGCATGCATGGGACATTCATAAGGCAATTCTAGGGGGTGGGGGTAGGAAGAAGTAGTCTGCTGGTTAACTAGGATCTGCAGCTTATCCAGTAGGTAGGGAAATGGGCAGACTGGGTGGGCCAAGTGGTCCTTATCTGCCGTCACATTCTATGTTTCTATGTTATTTTTTACAGTGACTGGTGCTAAGTAAGTAAACAAAGCTCAGAGACTTAGTATTGCATGCTGACTGTGTTGCTGATTCGACCTCTTTATGGGCTCCATGGCATGCTGGTTGTTACGACGTCAAGGTGAAGGTTCAATGGCTTCTCCATTGTTTAAAGTTTAAAAAAAAAAACTGTCAACGGTTCAATTTTCCAAGACGGTAAGTACCTTGGTGTAGTACACACAACCCAGCGTGATACAGTAAAAGCAGTAACAACTCACAGGTTGATATGATTTTACCATATTAACTCGCGGGGTGATATGACTTTACCATATCAACTCACATGGTGATATGACTTTGCCATATCAACTTGCAGGTTAATATGACTTTTTACATGTCTCAAAAACGGGCTGATATCGGGGGTCACCAGTTATTATCACAGGATAGTAATAAACAGCTTACGTGCATGTGCATTATATGCTATGCATGTTAGACTAGCTTTCTTACTTTGTAGCTTTATTTAAAGTAGTTTCAGTACTGAGGATACGTCTTTGAAAAAAGGATCTTTGTCCTTTGTAGTTTTTTTTCATTTATTTATATAAAACTTTTTCCAGGAAATGCCTGTTGAGCTGAGAACAGTTTATTTTCAGAGGTGTCCTGGGGAAAGAGTACACAAAGGAAAATGCGGTTAATAATTCAGCATGGTACACCAAGGTGTACTTAGTAGGAATGACCAAACAGCAAAAAAGGGGTGGGGGTAGTGGGGAAGGGGTATTGCAGGAGCAGATATGGGAGGTATCAGCATGGGGTAGAGCAGAGGGGGGGTATAATGGGGGAGGTAGTTGCAGGAGTAGACATGGAAAGTGTAGGCATGCAGTAGGGCTTTCAGGGCAAAGGGGAGGAAAGTGGGGGAGGGGGGTTTTTGCAGGAGCAAACATGAAAGGTGTGGGCAGGGAGTGTGTAGTAAGGCTTTCAGGGCAGATGGGAGGATAGTGGGGAAGGGGTTATTTCAGGAGCAGACATGGAAAGTGTAGGCATGCAGTAAGGATTTCAGGGCAGAGGGGAGGATAGTGGGAGAGGGAGGTTATTGCAGGAGCAGACATGGAAGGTATGGGCATGGAGTATGGAGTAGCTTTCAGGGCAGAGAGGAGGATAGTGGGGGAGGAGGTTATTGCAGGAGCAGACATGGAAGGTATGGGCATGGAGTATGGAGTAGCTTTCAGGGCAGAGAGGAGGATAGTGGGGGAGGAGGTTATTGCAGGGGCAGACATGAGGTGTGTGGGCACGGAGTAGGGCTTTCAAGGCACAAGGGGAGGACAGTGGGGAAGGGATTATTGCGGGAGCACACATGGAAGGAGTAGGCATGGAGCAGGGCCTCTAGGGCAGAAGGGGAGCATACTGGGGGAAGGGTTGCAGGAGCAGGCATGAGGTGTGGGCATGGAGTAGGGCAGAGGGGGAGGATAGTGGGGGCAGAGATTATAGCAAGCAGAAGCAGACATAGGAGATGTGGGGCAGTGAGGGCAAAGGAGGATAGTGGGGGAAGGGATTATTGCAGGAGCAGACATGAGAGGTGTGGGCACATAGGGCAAAGGGGGAGAATAGTGGGGGAGGGGGTCATTGTGGGAGCACACATGGAAGGAGTAAGCATGGAGTAGGGCTTCTAGGGCAGAAGGGGAGGATACTGGGGGAAGGGTTGCAGGAGCAGACATGAGGTGTGGGCATGGAGTAAGGCAGAGGGACAGGATAGTGGGGGCGGAGGTTATAGCAAGCAGAAGCAGACATAGGAGATGTGGGCACAGCGTAGGGCAAAGGGGAGGATAGTGGGGGAGGGGATTATTGCAGGAGCAGACATGAGAGGTGTGGGCAACGAGGGCAAGGGGGAGAATAGGGGAGGAGGTCATTGTAGAAGCAGATGTGAGAGGTGTGGACATTGGAGTAGGGATTTGGACAGAGGGGAGGATAGTGGGGGGTTATTGCAGGAGCAGATATGAGAGGTATGAGCAAGGAGTAGGGCAGAGGGGGAGGATAGTGGGGCGGAGGTTATAGCAAGCAGGAGCAGACATGGGAGATGTGGGCACAGAGCAGGGCAGAGGGGAGGATAGTGGGGGAGGGGGGTTATTGCAGGAATAGACATGAGAGGTGTAGGCACGGAGTAGGTCAGAGGGGGAAATAGTGGGTGGGTAATTGTAGGAGCAGATGTGAGAGATTTGGGCATTGAGTAGGGATTTCAGGGTAGAGGGGGAGCATAGTGGGGTAGGGGAGTATTACAGAAAGGGCAGACATGAAAGGTGTGGGCAGTATATAGTTTTAATTGGGCAGTATACAGCCTTAATTGGGAGATTTACAACTTTAATTGGGAGGTATAAAGTGTTATTTTTTGGAGGTATACTACTTTAATTGGTGAGATATATGTAAGTGATAAGAGCAGATATGGTGTGCGGTGTTGGGGGATATTCGCATGCCCGGGCTGTAGTGAGGTTCATTGCCACAGGCGGAGGGCCTTACCACCTGGAACGGAGCCTCACACCAATGACCCAACCACACTTAAGCTGGTGGTGGCTAGTGGGTGATGGGGCTGGGTGGTCATCCTGCCCAGAGGATGATAGACATGCCCAGAGTGGGAGATAAAGTGTCTATGGAAAAAAAGAAAATATGTCTTACTGGAGTGTTGCAGTCAGATTGGGAGCAGAGAGCACCGTGTCTTTTCCATACATGTCAATTTAAGAGGATCCACAGGCCTATAAGGAGGTAATTCAAGAAAATCAACAAAATCAGACCAAGGACAACCTTGGGGAATGCATGACCTGAGGAGGGTGGCACCTGTTAGAGTGGTCTGGGCCCTGTCTGCCAAGTAGAAGTTGAACCATCTGACCACAAGGTCAGACAGTCCAGCCCCAAAAGCTTGTCCAGTGGGGGAGGGCATGTGCCAGTATCATAAGACTAGGACAGGTCAAAAAGATAGTAGAAGTAATGTGTCCAGATCTATCCCCTTTAGGGCATCAGTGCGTATGAGAAGGGATGATGTCACAGTGAAGTTCAGCAACTCAGGATGTATGTGACTGGAGTTGAAAACCTCCACTAAAACTACCCGAGCACATGAACACCAACTGAAGGGCCACTTATGTACATCCAACAGAAGGGGGCATTGGATTAACCAAAGGGTTGTGTCCCCCGGAACAGATTGCCACCAGAAATTGTAAACAAGTAAAACGATAACCTCATTCAAGAATAAATTAGATGAACTGTATAGGGATGAAGAGATATAGTATAGAGCCTAACGAGACTTCTTGGTGAAAGCTATTGTCTTGCATTCAACTTATGAAACTCCATTTGCTCTGCTTGTGACATCACAATCTGTTACCATGGAAATGGCCACAATAGTACAAGCAGGGCATTATTTACGGTGTCAGGTGGGGGATAAGCATCCGGAATGGAGTAGATCAACTCTAAAGGACAGAGATCATGTTTTTATAGCAATGTCTTCAATTAAAAAAAGATTGGGGTAGGGAGACAGTCAGGTGAAATGAAATGTCAGTCCCAGCACATTGTGCACTTAGTCCTAACTGCATGTAAGTGGCTGCATTCCATCCGGTGAGGTAAAAGCGGCTGCTTAGCACTCTGTTTTAACACTTTAATTTCATGGTACTTCCAAGGGAAGAAAGAGGCTTAAACAAATCCAGTTTGAAGTTGATGTTTTCAGAATGGTTTCTGCTTTTAAGACACAGTAGTCAGCAGTGCTCTGACCCCACCACCCTCCCTGTCTGACGATGTCTCCTTTGACAAGATGAATTGGCATTTTTGAGGTCTGTGGGAATCCTGGATGGAAGAAAATGGATCCTGCAGCTTTGATCTTAGGATTAGACTTGGGGAGAGACAGCAGGTGATGCACTGACAGGGTTTTTAGTTTCTGTGTTTTGTGTGTCCAGCACAGCTGCTAAAAGGTTAAGCAGTAATACAATAAGGTTAATCCACAGTGATATCTCTGGTGATCGGACTGAGCCGGTTGGAAGAGTCATCCAACCCCCCCTCCATCAGACCAGACACATCAGCCTAAGGAACATTAGATGGACATGTAAAAGGGGGGGGATGTCCCTCTGCAACTGAAATAGATGGTGTCCAGTTTCACGGTAGGGTGATAGAGCCAGGAGTGTCCTCTCCGCATTGAACTGCAGTGAGATTTTTAAGAAATTTTTTAACTGCTGTCGACAGTACTGAGGTAGACTACATGAGTGCATAGGTATCAAAAGAATTTCCAAGCCCCTTCCGGTTTTTCTCACTGTAGTGAGTGTTGATTTTTACTAAACTTACATTCTGTTGCTTTTGAATGAAACAGTGCACTACAGTAATCATCAGAAAAAGCACACAGGTAATCTTGATAACATAACATTTCAGCCCACAGTAACTATAGCCTGTACATCTTTGCATAAAAGATATTGTGTGTGTATGTGTGTGTTAACATTTTGTAAGCCAAGCCACTCTACAGCTTAAAAAGGAACAGTAAGCACTAACAGCCCCACCCAGTCCCAATTTTCATTTTGTGTGCAAAAATATTTATTCTTGTTGCTTTCTGTTTACTGCAGTGTAGTACATTGTGTCAGGCTGATTCTGTTGACTTCCAAGCTGACATTTGCTGTAACCGGAAGTCCCAGAATCTCCTGCAGCTGACATCAGAACAAGGCTGCAGCAATGGGAGATTCAGTAGCCTACACTGCATGACAGAGCAGAGCTTTTATAAGCTCAGATCAGAAGTTTGCAGATCTTGCTGTTCTCCCGGGGCTAAGAACAGCCCTCCGTCCTTGCCCAATACCTCATTTGAATGAGCTTTTTGTGGGCTTTCAAACTATATCAGCCACTATACATGAATGTTTCCCTTTATATTCTGCAAAGGCAGTTTTGGGAAGTTTCGCAAAATCCCTGGATGGAGCTGATGTGAAGCACACCTTGTCTCTTGAGTGGCTCTCTAGCACCCTGCCCTCAGTGAGTGCTGTTCAGAACAGAATTTTTACCATTACCCATTTGTTCCTCCTCTCACTTCAATGCCAACAATCATGGTTACCTTGGCTGCACCCCATCTCCTGACAGTAGGGCGAGTGAGCAGCTGTCTTGTTAGTTGACACCATTGCTATTCCTTGGTTGGTCAGCAGGGAATGCATGAATGTTGGATGGTCCTCACCTTCCTCCCCCAGAAGTCGAGCACCTCCCCTCTGTGACTCTTTTCTGTCGTTTGTTCCTCTGATGGCCCCAGTGTCGGATAATGGGACAAACACTCAAACTACTGACCTCCCAGGTGGCAGCATGATGAGACTTTCAGTTCATGTCACACCTTTCATATACACTGAATCTTAAAATGAATTACAACGCAGGGTTAGACACTGGGAGTTGAGGAGATGAATCTAGAAATTTTATAAGGGGGGATCTACAGATTGGTACAGTACAGGGTACCAGGAGAAGAGCTCACTAATTAGGGTAATCTGGAGTTACAAAGGTTGGGTTCTAACCTCTGCATCCTTCCTGCCCGCTAAGGTAGGGACCATAAAATGGAATAGAATTTGGGTTTATTTCATGCCTTTCTTATACACACAGTATCTCAAAGTGATTTAATAAGAACATACATATGGGATATACAATAGTGAGCTGTCAGATAATGATTTATCTAAAGTGCTGTTTGACCTCGGGTAACCTCACGAGTGGTGTAAGCCACAAGTGAGGTATCTGAGATCAAACAGCAGAAGTGTAGATAAATCATTTAACTGACAGCTCACCATTGTATATTACATTTATGCAATAGGGATGCTTTCTGTCAATGCAGGGACATTTGCTTTTGACTGTTTATGTTTTTTTTTTTTTAATTATAATTTCTGGGGCCTTTTTGTTAACTTTCCTAATGGAGGTCCGCCTAGCATAGTGGTTGCTATTAAATGAAGCACCACTCATTTTGTAGATATTTTTGTACTGAACAACTTACATGCTCACAGTACCATGCTATCAATTTTTGTTTTAAAGTTTTTACATTTGTTTATTGAAAAAGTGAAAAAAATTAATTTTCTGCAGTTTTTTTTGCTAATTATTAAAAAAAATCTATAAGGTATCTATAAATGAAACACTACTCATTTTGTAGATAATTTTGTGCTGAACCACTATCATGCTCACAGTACCATGCTATCATTTTTCATTTTTCTCTTTTTACCCTCGCCGCAACCCAGCACTGTCACCCAACTGACTACCTGCTGCCATCTGTTCCCATCGGTGGGTCCCCCCAAGGAGCCCTGGCTTACCCCCCAGGCAGGGATGCGGTGGGGGGACACCCCAAACCCCCTCCCCAGAGGAATCAAGTAGTTGTCGTGGATCCCCAGTGGTACTGCAGCTGCTGGCAGGTGAGGACCCACTATTGGGTCCTTGCGTCAGTGTCCTGCTGGGAGAAGCATTTTTCATGTACGCCTTCCCAGAGTGTGATGTGCCATGACGCCAAGGCTTACGCTGGCGTCCATCACACTCTCTTCCTCATGTGTGGGCGTCGGGGCTGCGATACCTTTGGCTGTCACCAGAGGTCAAGCCACCTCCGAACCAGTGTGCCCCCCTCCCCCTGAAGGAGCTGAGCGGTCCATCAGATGCTCAGATATCTTTCCCCCAGCTGGCCCTCTGGCTCCCAGGTCTTCTCCCGAACCCAAGTCACCAGCATTGTGAGCAGAAATCCAACTGCTGCGCTAATGGGCCGGCCTATCAGTTTTCATTTTAAAGTTATTTGAATATGGTTAGTACTGCTACTGAGGCCGAACATTCTAAATAAGTTTCGGAGTGATTGTGACATAGCTACTATATGTATAAATCATGATGACATAGCTAATATATGTATAAATTTCATTTATACATATAGTAGCTCAGATAAGATAATTCACGGTGAATTCATCACCACTCCTATTGCATAAATATTTTTGTTATTTAAACACAGTGATCTTCAAGGATATCTTCTCTATTAAACCCCACATATTGAACTATAAGCAGACGATGTCAGCACCACGAGGGTAACTTTTCCATAGCTGGGGCATCCCATATTGGCATCCTACTACACATCATTGGCACATTATCGGACACTTCGGTGTTGCCTATATACATGGACATCCCCCATATTCTTTGATTTTTTTTTTCCTGGCTGTTATATGCACATTGGACCTCTGGAGACTTTATTTCATTGCTGTTCATTCATTGAAGTCTTTTTTCATTATGCCAGTACAAAGGTTGTTACCATCTACTGTACCTTGCAATGACGCTGTCCTACACAATCACTGTCAACCTTTTTTTTGTGTGTGTTCTGTGCTGTCAAGTCTGCCATCACCGTTTAAGGCACCACTCTTTCAAGACTCATCACTGCACCAAAATCTGCTGTGAGGACAAGCACGGCCGGTGCGTTGTTTGTGTTGGTATTGACCACAACATCTGCCATTACCCATTTGCCAGGGGTTAAGTCACGCTATGCGGAGGTGCAGAGGCAGGTCTTTAGAGTCATTTCTCCAGAAACAAGGCAGTGTGGGAAAAAGACCATGCAGTTACTGGTAAAGCCCTGGCTGTTCCAGTTAACTTCTGTTAAGTCCCCACTGGACAAAACATCATCAACAAAACTGACATAATTGGCCGAGTTGCAGCACACCAGGCAGGATGACACAGGGTGATCTGCTTCCAGGATACAGTCATCATCTGCTGAGTAATGCAGTGATCCACCATGATGCCAGTAACTAACAGTAGATCTTCAAGAGAATATCCTCCATACAGTCACACAATGCCCTCCCACTGACTCCCAGTGAGGATGATAACTTAGATCTTCAAGAAAATATCCTCCATACAGCCACACAATGCCCTCCCGCTGACTCCCAGTGAGGAGGATAACTTAGATCTTCAAGAGAATATGCTCCATACAGCCACACAATGCCCTCCCTCTGTCCCCCAGTGAGGATGAAAACTTAGATCTTCAAGAGGATATCCTCCATATGGCCACACAATGCCCTCCTTCTGACCCCCAGTGAGGAGGATAACTTAGATCTTCAAGAGAATATCCTCCATACAGCCACACAATGCCCTCCCTCTGTCCCCCAGTGAGGAGGATAACTTAGATCTTCAAGAGAATATCCTCCATACAGCCACACAATGCCCTCCCTCTGTCCTCCAGTGCGGAGGATAACTTAGCTCTTCAAGAGAATATCCTCCATACAGCCACACAATGCCCTCCGTCTGTCCCCCAGTGAGTAGGATAACTATGTTTTTTTACAGTCCACTGTATGTCTGCCTTTTATTTTCCTGATTCTCTTAATGGGCAGACTTGAGAGTTCTGCTCTTCCAGCCCCCCTCTATGATTGGCTGGGTTGGATTCCTTGTTCCTGTTGGTCAGGAAATATTGAAACTCTGTTTCTTACCAGTGAGAACTGGGGTGTATGGGGGCTAGGGGTGTCATGTATCACAATATGATTATATATCATAATAAATCTCCCCGATGATAATTTGTTGTTGTAGAAATAAGATCACGATTATCGTGCACCATGATATACCCTGAGATACCATGATAAACCATCTTGTCTTTATCATACCTGCTGGCCTGACAGTCTGTGCCTCTTCAGTTGTGACTAAGATTCCTGATTTTCCACCTTCTCCCAATCAGAGTTGCTATTTTTCCAAAAATAGAAAATGCTGCAGATAATCCCGATAATCAATATATGATTTTGTTCACATAGAAACATAGAATTTGTCAGAGATAAGGGCCTTCGGCCCACCTCATCTGTTCTATTACCTCTAACAGCTGGTCTCTTTCATGTTCTGCTGGTATTAGGTTGTCCCCCTCCCTGACTACCAGTATCCCTCTATGCCTATCCCAAGCATTCTTAAAACCTATAATTGTTTCTGCCCCCACCACCTCTGCTGGCAGGCTGTTCCACTTGTCCACCATCCTCTCCATGAAGAAGTACTTCTTCATGTTCTCCCTGAACCTCCCTCCCTCCAATTTCATCTTGTGCCCCCTTTTCCTTGAGCATCTTTTTCTCTAAAAAATTAGTCTCCTGTACTTTATTCCTCCCTGTGAGGTACTTAAATGTTTCAATCATATCCCCCCCCTCCAGGCAGTGCATATTCAATTCCTTCAGCCTAGCATCGAAGGCTTGTCATGTAGTCACAACTATCACAATACTTAAAATTTGATATCGTGACATCTCTAATGGGGGCCACCTATGTTATATAGGTGCTGTTGAGATGTCTAACGACTTGCGTGAGGCTGTTGATGTTGGCAGCTCCAGCTATGGTAAACTTTCCCACAAGGTGTTTCTATGAGCAGCGTTAATAGCAAGAGAGCATTAATAAACACTCTGTATAAAATAAAAAGGGAGTATTAAGATGCAAACAATATAAAAAAGTATCAAAACTCAGAGCGGGTCAACGGAGCAGCAACGTGGCCATCTTGCTGCTCTCCCCCCCAAACAGGAGGTAGTTTCAGGAAGGACGTGAGGAAATGCTGTTTTACAGAAAGGGTGGAGGAGTCGATGAACAGGCGGCCAACTGGGGTGATGGGTGCAAAAATGGTTAGTGGTTTCAAGCATGGCTGGGACAGAATGAAGTGTATACTGGTTGCTCAGGGCATAAGAACTGGCGAGGAAAATGGAGGGAGGTGGGGAGGGCTAAGACCCTGGAGGAACAGTAGGCCCCAGGGCTAAATAGGGAACTTTGGTAGACTGGATGGACCGTTGGTCTTTTTCTGCTGTCATTGTCCATGTAAGATGTTGGCAGCTTACAGTCACAATGTGTGTGTGCCTTTATGGAGGACACACTCTCAAAAATCTACTGTTAAGGTAAGTAACGAATGTTTTGCAGAATAATGCCATATATTTTTCTTTAAAACTATAACTTGAATGCCTTTAGCTAAAAGAACTCTCCTGACCCTCTAACTTTTTTAGACTTAACATGGCACTATTAAGGAGACATTAATTGTGTCTGTGTTAGACATACCAAGGCTTGCTAGAACAGACACCAAATTGTAAGTACAGATTACAGCATTTTTACTTACAAAGTAAAGAAAGCCAATACTGAGAAACCATCACAGTGAAGGAAAGAAATGCAATTTATACTTCACAGGAAAAACGTATAAGCTAGTAATCCATATTCTACCAGTAGCTGTTCCATACTCCTTTTAAAGCATCTTTCTAGGGGCATTTCAACATACAGACATAGACACACAAGATGCATGCATTTATCTGTTACTACAGTTACAAAAATGATCTCAATTAAATGGTTGCAGAAGCCACCTCCCTTTTTAGGCAGCCTTAATTATAACCAAAATAAAGGAGGTGAGAGTTATGAGGCCCCATATTCAAAGGCAGCCATTAGCACTGCACAAACAATAGTGGTGCATGCAGCTGTCAGGGTACGTATTCATGTAGGCATGGCACCTTGTCTGGTGTGTGCTGCCTGAATGAATACGGTAACAAACACAAACAAGCATTTGTCAACGCTGAATGTTGTCTCACTGGCATTGGCATTGGTAGTGCCAGCGTTAGAGATGCATAATAGGAAAGGCAGTGAAGTATTGAAGTGACGCCAACCCCACCCCCACCCTGTAGAGACCGACAGGCATTGGGGTTTGCCTTTGGGTCATCAGCTATGACGCTCATGCCATTGTACCTCACCCTATCCTGTAGACACTGACAAGTGTCGGGTGTGCTTTGGGGTCTTTGGGCATTATACTTACCCCATTCCATAAGGAAATACGCTGACGTGGGTGCATATAGGAGAATAGGGTGAACTTTGAGGCCAAACAGTGCAAGGCACACCACATTGCCTGTCACTGGCTGCAGGGTGGAATGGCATGAGCATTACAGCCGATGATCCCAAGTCACACCCCTGACGCCTGTCAGTCTCTACAGGGTGGGGTGTTACAGTTGGAAACCATAACACCGTAGGCGTGTGTTGGTATTTTCACTCCAAATTTTCAACAAGGGCTGTTTGTGAGCCCACCTCATGAAAAGCGGCACTATCAGTTTGTTAGCTGAAAGGTGGTTTTGCACAGCAGCTATGCCATTTGGCGACACAGGGATGAAAACACATTGTGGGCAGGAAGTGGAAAATGACATCTGTATTGTTCATGAGGAGGCGTAAACAAATGGCAACGTTGAAAATCTGGAGTGAAAATATGAAAAATTGCTGAAGTCATGAGCATGCATAGAAACTGTGCAACACACGTCCGTAAGCCAATTATGTTTGGGAGTTGTTTAGCCACATTTTCAACATAGGCATTTTGGGACCTCCCCTCATGAACAGTGGCACTGTGAATTTGTTAATCAGTCCCAAAAGTTGATTTCCCACAGCAACCACGCCATTGTGCGCCACAGGTGCAGAAACACATTTTGGGCAGGCTATAAAAAATGACAGCTGTACTGTTGATATGGAGGTGTGAAAAAATGCCAGTGTTGAATATCTGGCATGAAAATATTGCAAATTTGCGTAGTTACAAGAGTGCGTGGAAACTGCACAATGCACGCTTATAACACAGTCATTTTATGGACTTTCGGCACCAAATTTTCAACACAGGCATTTTAGGACCTCTGCTCATGAACAGTGTCACCGTCATTTTCTCAAACTGCCCCGAAAACTGATTTCTCACAGCAACCACACTATTCTGTGTTGGACAAGTGAAAACACATTTTGGTCAGGATATGTAAAATGACAGCTGTACTGTTCATAAGGAGGTGTGGAAAAATGGCAATTTTGAAAATCTGGAGTGAAAATATTACAAATTCATGAAGTTACAAGCCTGCGTGGAAACAGCACAATGCATGCTTGTAAAACAGCCACTTTTTGGATTTTTTTCACCACATTTGCAACATAGGCTTTTGAGAGCCCCCCCCCGAACAGTGGCACTGTTGTTTCGTTATTAGTCCCGAAGGTGATTCCCCGCAGTGACCACGAAATCACCTTTCGGGATGGAATAATGCCATGACAGTGACTGAATTCATGAGGAGGGGACCCAATAACCCCATGTTGAAAATTTGGTGCAAAAATTCCAAAACATGGCCGAGATATGCACCAAAGTTGAAAAAACCCTATTTATGCCATTATACAGATTACTGGCATTTCTTCAGTTCGTGGTCAACTTTGAAGAGTGTAGACGTGTTCCCAGTCCACCAAAGATCGTTGAGCCAGACTCTGGGGGTAAGTAAGGGGTGAGGGGGGTGTGGGGATCAGGATGCATAGAGGGTGGGCACGGGTTGTGGGAGGTGGCAGGGAGACTGCGAGGGACCATTTTCTTCTTTCACAGGGGTAAAAAAAAAAACATTGCGGGATGGTTTTTCTTTTCAGATTTGTACGCTGGGGTGGGCTCCAGCATGCAACCTAAGTGTTTTTGGGAGATGCTGTAGCCCGACGGGATTAGGTACCCCGTCGCACACAACCATGCCGGGAGGGCAAGAGCTGAGGGGATTGGGCACCTCGCACACATAACAAAATGGGGTGATGATGCCAACGGGGAGTGAGCTCCCCCGTTGGTACATACATTGGGTCAGGGCATGCCGACAGGGGGATTGGGCACCCCCGAAGTCGGCATTATGGCAGGCAGTGTGCCGCCATGTTTTTACTTTTTCACCAGGGCAAGCACGTCGGGAGGTGCGGTTGCATATGATGAGCTTTGCTCGCATTGCAGTGGACCTTTCGATAGATGTGCTCGCCACATTATGTATTCATGGTGTGGCACCGGCATGCAGGCTTATTGGGGAATGAGGGACTCACCTACTGGTGTGTGCTCTGCATTCTCCCAACAGTGACCGCCCTCCAAATATACTACTACTGCTATATGTTGGCTGCGCATGCGTGAGCCAACATAAAAATTGACTCCAGGTAGTTGAAAACAAAGTAGGGTAAGTGGCGGCCAAATAAATGTATTACAGCAAAGGCTCACACATACTGTGCAAGATGGTAGCAAAAAAAAACAGCACTTCATGTCTTAGTGTGTAAGGCTTCATCAGGTGGGTACAAGAAGAGGTACCACTGGACTACCAAGGATTTTGTCAGGTTCTATGGGATCAGAGGGACCACTAGGCTAGTAGGGTTTTTGCCATTTACTCAGGGATTGCAGGGGCCACTAGACTACCAGGAACTGGAGGGAAGAATCGGTAGGGCCAGTAGAATACCAGGGTTTTTGACATTTACTCAGGGATTGGGGAAGGGGACGGGGACCACAAGACTACCAGGGTTTTTTGCCTTTTACTCAGGAAATGGTGGGGACTACTAGACTACCTGGGTTTTTATTTTAACTTTGTGTTTATAAAACTTTATCACAAACATAACAAAATTAATACCTGAGAGAGTACATGCAAAACACAGTGTTCTGATACAGTGCTAATTAATACATAAAAGAAGAGTATCCTCTAGTGAAACAACTTGTTGGGGCGGTGGGGGAGGGGGGAATTGCCTAACAAGAAACAAACCATTACAGTATATGTTAAACAAGAGCTATTGCAGTCAAAGCACAGTGGAAAATCCTCCTATCCATTCCATTTAGCAATCACGGATATATGTAACTGACCTCTCTAGGTCCTGTGTAATTATTTCCATTAGTACTTTAGAGCTGTTAAGTACATTCTCCTGGGCTTCCCTGAAACACCTTACCACTGCTCAGTCTTTCCATGTGGATCAGAATATACCCCATCAGTATTATAAACAGCCAGATGGCTAGCATTACAGACTGTACACTCATGTCAAGATATACTCTCCTCCATGAAGTTGTGTAGGAGTGGACTGCTCCATTCCATCATGCAACATAAGCCCCCTCCCCCGAGCTACCTCGTGGTCGGCTCCCCTCCTTCCCCCTGAAGAACTTGGTGGCACAAACCTCCTACTTCACCAGCTGGATATACCGGTCACAGCACCAGATTTACATTCTTCAGGCAGATTTTGTTGCTACACACATTAGTAAAGCAATGTTACATTACGGAATTCAAAGTGCACAGTTACCACCCTTAACCTGATCTGCAGAGACCATGCCCACCTGCAAAGAAGCAATGCAGTTAGGGAGTGCCATTCTGAAACTCTCTTGGCACAATTCAAGTTATGGAGAAAGTGAAAGTGTAAACTTGAATACATGTTTTGAGTATCGCACAGAGCAGGAAAAAGTTTTCAACTACATTAAGTTTTTCCTGCAACCTGAGCAGGGTTAATACACAAAGGAACTGGAGACTCTAGGGTGAACAACATGTGAAACTCGAATAGACTGATCAATATATCACATTAAAAAGTCTCAACCTTAATTGTCTAACACAAATAGTCCCTCAATAATACCCTTAACATCCAGTCTCAAAGATGGGGCATTCTGCTAGTAGTATAATCAGCGATTGACAGTATAGTCTCTGGTCTAAGGATGGTACCTTAAATGGAGATTAGTCTCCCTCCAAGGCATCCCCTTCCTTCTCTGCCTCCTGAAGGTAGTTCTCTAATCATTGCACTCATAGTCCTGCCTCTTTGGGGTTGGTAAATACATAGTTTTTAAGTTCCTGAAAGTGAGGTGGAGGTGTGCAGGGAAGAGAAGGGTATAGGGATCTCCAGGTCTTGTTACTTGTTCTTCACCCCATCGAATGCCTTCCATCATGCCTGTATGGCAAAGGCCAGATCTGGGAATAGCATCACGGTGTTCTCTTGGTGCTACATGGGGCTTTTTTATTTTATTTTTTATTTATTTATTTGAACATCAGTTTATAACCTTTGAGCCAGAGGCTCATTTCCAAAGGTACCTCGTCACATTGAGGACAAATACATTACATTACAGGCTCATTGTTACATCACATTGGGACAAATACATTACATTACAGGCTCATTGTAACATCACAGAGTTTCAAACTGTAAAAAAAAATGACAACCATGTATATTAACAATTATTTGTAGAAGCTAAGGAACCATTCTCGTTACAGTGGTACCATGCAAGCTTTGTCAGACTGTGGTGGACTAAGTCACAACTAGCTACAGGAAATTATGTGCATTAACTAGCTGGTTCCGCAGTGCAGTTTTGAAGGTGGAGATAGTAGTGGTGTCAGAGATGGCTGGTGGGAGCGCGTTAAACCAGGCTGGGGCTCTATAACAGAAAGATCTCTGTCCATGGCTTGTCCTGGTTCTAGGGATCAGAAGGGTGATCTTGCATGAGGTTCGGGTATTAACCAAGGGTTGGGCTTGGCGGATGGAATCTGTCAGCCCAGGGGGGGATAGCCCGAGAAGGGTTTTTTTTGTAATGAGGCTGGTTTGGTATTGAAGTCGTTCGTCCAGATTTAGCAGCCTTGCCAAGTCATATAGCTGACATGTGTGAGTGAACCTGGGGGCCTCTGCAATAAGCCTACACACCTTATTCAGGACAATGCGGATTTTATTGAGAGCGGTCGAGTCAGCTGCACCGTATACAGGTAGGCCGTAGTCCACCAGAGACAGTATCGAGGATGTAACTGCTAGTCAGAGGGCAACGGGGGGGAGACAGTGTTTATAGCAGTAGAGGATACCTAGCCGCACATTAGTAGCAGAGGCAAGTGCATCAATATGGGTGTGGAAGGAGAGTGCTGAGTTGAAGCTTATCCCAAGGTACTTGTACAAGCGGACTAGTTCAAGGGGTTGCTTGGAGCTGGGGAGGATGTGTAGTGGTAAGTTACTGGCTTTGTTTTGAGGGTGGCAAAGATATTGATTTTTTGAGATTAATGACAAGTCTGTGCTCTTTGAACCAGGTTTCTGCATCGTTAAATGCAAGTTGTAGGGTGTCTTGGAGGGTGTTGGGGTTACGGTGGGTGGCAAAGAGGATGGCATCATCTGCATACAGCAGAATTCTACCAGTGCATGCCCTGGGTAGAGTGTTTAGGTAGATTGAGAAGAGTAGCGGTCCCAGGATGGAGCCCTGGGGGACACCTGAGCAGATGGGACAGGTTGTGGAAAGTGTCCCGTTGATTTTGACACGTTGAAGGCGGTCAGATAGGTAGCTAGTGCACCATGAGATCATCCCAGTAGATAAGCTGGTATGGGAGAGGGCTTCCAGCAGGAGGGGATGGGAGACAGTGTCAAAAGCCTTTGAGAGATCTAAAAACACTGCACCGGCTAGGGCGCCGGCATCCAGGGAGGAGTGTATGAAGTTTGAAAACTCAATTAGAGCCGTTCCAGTACTGTGCCCTGCCCGGAAGCTATGCTGTTCTGGGCAGAGGATATTGTACTTGGTTAGGTACTCAGTGATTTGAGAGGCCACCAGCTTTTCAAGGGCTTTGGAGAGGGCTCTGTCTCCATACTGCTCAAAGTATTGTGTCCCACTTCTCCGAGGATGCTGTGGTGAAGAGCATAGTTCTGGGTCCCTCCAGGGGGTCCCTGGCCCAACAGAGGTTGCTGGATAGGTGTTTACCAAGTTGAAGTCTCTGAAGTCTGTCACCTCATGGATCCACTTCTTCAAGAAGCGCTTTGGATCTGTACCCTCTGACTCTACTGGTAACCCCAGAATTTGGACGTTTGTATACTGGACTTGATTTTCTAGTTGCTCTCTGCAGGATTTTACTGCTGACTGCTCCTTAATGACAGTTGCAGGGGTGGCAGGCACTTTCCCTGCAATGGTCATGTACATCTGGACTACACGAGCCATCGCTTCAACTTTGTGTTGCGCAGAAATTAAGTGCTCCACATTTATTTAATGCATTTAGTGAGTGCTATAGGGAGTCAAGCAAAGCTCCGGACTGAGTACTGGGTTGTTATGCAGGCTCCGAAGTCTCCTGCAGTATGGCTGAGCCACCTCTAGTTTGAAGATTTGTTTACTCCCTTTGGGATGCACCATTCTGCCCAGCAGTCCACCAGTCGAGAAAAAGGCACAAACTCCATATAATAAATTGGCTTCTGATGAAATTAGTTTGTAAAAAAATACTTTCATTATGAAGTAAAAGTAGCTCAGTACAGGAGTTCCAAGAAAATGCTGCTTCCTGCTGGTCTGCTGGCTCTGCCACCCCCACTGAGTTTTTGGTATTTACATGGGGATTGGGGCCAGTTTTTTTATACTCAATGTTTATTCAAATGTTTTAACTTCAACAGATAGACATAGACGCTGGGATAGTCAAAAAGGGGTTGCGCCATGTGCAACCCACTGATGCGCCCTGGCGCGATATTCAAAAGGGGATGTTGCTCTGTGCAAATCCCGATGCACCGGGGTGCACTGGTAATGTATGCAGCGCAAGTGCTGGGGGCGTGCCCATGCATATGCAGCACATCCCGATATTCAGCCCAGGATGTGTGGCGCAAATGCATGCACACACCTGCCTTGCGCGTGCACAGGGGGGTGCAAAGATGTGCCCAAAAAAAGAAGGAACATGTCGGGGGACACCCACGGGCCAGCCGCTGTATTGCTGGGTACAACACGGCAGCCGCTTGCTGTGTGTGGCCACCCGACCCCCTGAGACACAGGCCAGTCATTGGGTCCCCCCCATGCCCGATTGCAGGCTTTGTGAATGTAATATATCCCTGGTGGTCCAGTGGACCCTACCTCCTTGCCCAATCGCAGGCATAACTAAACAGATTCATTCCCTGGTGGCCCAGTGGACCTGTTTCCCAGCCCGATTGCAGGCTTTGTTAAATAATAATCCCTGGTGGTCCAGTAGACCTGCTGCCAAGCCCGAATGCGGGCTTTGTAAAAGAGAAAGTCCCTGGTGGTCCAGCGGCTGATCCCCCACACTGTCCACTGGCTGGATCCTCCCAGGCTCTTCCTTGCCTGGAGGTCTGGCTTCTGACCCAGAATTGCTGGCTTGGCTGACAAAATTCCTCTGGGTCCTTATCTTCCCCCTTAGATGACTCAACTTCAGCATCCCATCTAGTCACCAAATGGGCACAGCTAACTTGGGCCCCAACAGTTGATAGTGGGCTTAGTCCATAAAGTTCTCTACAGGCCTGGCAGTAAGGTATGGGCAGGACGTCTCTTCCATGAAAGTAGCACACCACACACATGTTTACTGGTCTTCCAGACAAGGGCACATTGTCTGGGGCCCCAGTTTGTCCACTTTCTTCCTCTAATTTCTTGAGTTCCTGTTCTTGCTGGCTAACCCAAAAATATATGTGTGGAGTGTAGCTAGTCTCTCTACTGCCGTCCATCTTCCTGGATGCTGTAAAACACACACAACAACTTTAACTGAGCATGTTGCACTTTAAGCTGACTTTCACAATAATGTGGCCAGATTGGAGGTGGGGGCGCAATGCATCTGGTCACCGCGGCCCACTGCCATTCTTTTACCACTTAACTCTAAACTGTAATTCATACTTTCGGTTCACAAGACTTAAAGGCTTCACAGTGACTTGCCCCATCAAACACTTTTGCTAGTGGTGCTTACTACGCATTGGAGTCTTGCATGCTGTACTTTAATTAAGATTGTGCCATGACTAGAACTCACAGTCTTGTCCCCGAGTCCCTGCCAGCTACTACCTGCCAAACAAAAATGTCTCCAATTTCTTTCTGGCTGTGATTGGGGAAACCTGTGTCTGCTGCAACCTGCATTTTTTTTTCCCTCAGGAATTCAGACTCCTCTTCATCCCCTGCCCTATGCCCAATTTGCATGCAAACATTTGCTACACTAGCAATTTACCACTTTTTACAATTTGTTAACTGTTTGTAGCATTTCTGAAGTGTGTTAGATTCAAAATACTCACAGCCCAGTTAATTTTCAACCTCTTTTCTTCTGTCCTGGCTGAACAGACCACATTGCTTGATGCCAAGCACACTTTACTTCTTGGGCAATCCCGACTGTGGCAATGGACTCCAGGATATGTTTCACCCATGCAGACAGACTGATGACTGCCCGTGCTTCGGGTTTGCCCATTGCCCACTCTGAATGAATTTTGAGCACAGTCCAAATCAGCAAATCTCCACTAAGCCTGAAGTGCTCATCTCTCTGCTGCTGCTGCCACAGAAACTCCAACTTCTCCATGACTCTCCACCTGTCCCTTTACACACATCACACAGTCCAAGGGGTGGGAGTTACCCACTTATCCAGTCACTCAGCGCCATGCAAATCAGGGCTGGGAACACTATTTCTCTTCTTAAAAGCGTGTACTGGCTCTCTGGGAAGGATTTAAAACTGCAGAAAACACATTTTTTTCTTTGCTGTTTGGACTGCAGTTTGAAAACCACTTGCAATTACAGCTGGCTCTTCCTTTGGCAGGTGTACTGCCACCAAATTCATTACCCTGGGCCACTCTCTAAAGCAACCTAGACCCCAAATCCTGGATTAGCCCCCATCTTGTGTAACCTCCCCTTCCCTTGTCCTGGAAAACACAGTTGGTAGTTGGCAGCAAACAGTCCACACTCCACTAAAAAGACAATCTTCCTGGCTTGGTCTTGGGATGAAGAGAGGACACAAAAAAAATTTGTATTTTTACCGGGTTTTGGGGTGGGCCATGGCATTCGGGGCTCCAAAAATTACACAGTCACTCACAAAACAAATCTCCACAAGCAAAATTGAGCCAAGTGGTAGGTTTTATTCTGACAAGAAGGACTGTCATGACATTTGCCCACAGGGGCTGCAGATGCAGTAACAGGTACAACAAAGTCCAAAATTCACAGTAGTGCTGTACTATAGTTCCATCCACTTGGATCCTCTGCCAGGATGATTGACAGGAGCTGCCAAGGGAGTCCCAGCAGGTTAAACCTGAGCTGCTCAGCACTTTTAATTAACAAACCCACTAAAATACCAGGGTTCTAGTAACCCTATGGGGAACCCGGTGGTTATACACAAATAACGTAAAAGACATTAATCTTACAAAGTTGTGTCCCTCGAGTGCCAACAAAGCCTATCTGACAACTTTTGAAAGGGTTGCCAGAGCCTGCTAATGGCCAAAATAGCAATGGGCAATTAGGCTGGTACCTTATCTGACAGGTAAAGCCCAACTTCTGTACAGCAATATGAATACTGTGCAGTCAGAGAACTGTAACCTAGTGAAAAGAGAAATCCTTAAAGTATTGACATCTCAGGAGAGACCTAGAGTCTGAGATTCCAGTTCTTGAAGTACCACTCAGTCCACAATCCTTGAGAAGCCCTTACCGAAGTCAGAGAACTCCTCATTAAATGGCTCCAACCAGAGGGCAAAACAGTCCCACAGATCATTGACATATTTGCATTGGAGAAATTCATCAACATCCTTTTCACAGCCATGCAGCTTTGGGTAAAAGAACACTGACCAGAAAGTGGGGAAAAGACCAATTATTTGGCCAAGGACTGTCAGATGGCCAGACAGACACTGCAGCAGTGAAGTAACAGCCAAGACCAGAAAGACTGTCCCAATTTAACTTCAGGTCAGATAAGATCTCTAGTGGGGATAACAAATCTACACCCAAAGACTTTATTTGCTGTAACTGTAATAAGCCAGGCCATATTTCAAGAAACTGCCATAAAATTAAAGAGGGTAACACTGGAGCAAATTGGGGCACATATTTAACAGATGTCAAGGTGAGGGATAAGACTGTGAAGGGACTTACAGACTTGGGAAGCTGACAGACCTAGGTGAATGTGGAAGTTCTGAGAAAAGACTGTGCAAAAGGACCAGGTACTGGGGTCATCTGCATCTTTGGGGACACTCAATACTGTTCCACCACCCAAGTGACTCTGAACATTAATGGAGTGTCACACCAAATGAAAGGGCGGGTAGTACCTAAGTTACCTGTACCTGTGATTATTGGAAATGACTTTCCAGTATTTGTGAAGTTAATCACAGAGGGAGTAAATCCTGCTGTGTCAGAAGCTGTGATAACAAGAGCACAGGCAAAGAGAATCTCAGATGTTGGGGACTCTTTTCCTTTTGGTACATTTGATTCAGACTTGTCTGAGCCTAGCTACAAGATCCAGAAGTCCAGGAAAGAAAGAAGATGCATGAAAAATGGTGGTAGCAAAAGACTGATGGACATAAGGAGTTGATATATGAAAAGGCTGAAATTAAACTGATAGCTGATTGTGATTTTGTTTCTGAACAAACTAAGGATGTTTCTATACAAAGCTATTTTAAGCAGCGTGAACCAATGTTTAAAAAATGTAATGGGCTACTGTACAGAGTTTGGGTTAATCCTTAGACACAGGAATAGACAGAACAATTAATCATACCAAAGAAATACAGAACTGAGTTGTTACAGATAGCACATGATAGTCCTATGACAGGTCACTCTGGGCAGGATCACGCCCTTGCTGATTACTGTACAGATTCTACTGGCTGGGGATTCATGAGGATGTTGCTACCCTTTGTCATTCTTGTACTGAATGTCAGACAATTGCACCAGTGACTAAAAAAGACAAGCTGCTCCTGGTGCCCCTACCCTTGATAGAAGTGCCTTTTGAGAGAATTGCAATGGATGTGGTTGGTTCCTTAGACAAAACTAAAAAGGGTACTCAATTAATTTTGGTAGTATGTGACTATACTACTTGATACTCAGATGCAATTCCAATGCATACTGTCACAGCCCCAAAAAGTAGCAGAAGAGCTTGTCAGAATTTTCAGCAGACTGTGCATACCTAAAGAGATTATTACTGATCAGGGTAGTAATGTTGGTGCTCCATTACTGAAGGAGCTGTGCCAATTACAAGGTATCACTGCCATAAGAACCTCCCCTTATCACCCTCAGACAGATGGTCTTGTTGAGCATTTTAATCAAATCCTGAAATGCATGTTGTGAAAGGGGAAGTTAAAGTTTGTGACCAATTCTTATCTTACCTGTTTTTTGCTTACAGAGAAGTACCACAAGCATCAACAGTTTTTTTTACCCGTTGAACTGTTGTATGGTAGACAACCTAGAGGGCCACTAGATGTACTGTAATAAAAGAAAAGTGGGAGGATAACCCTGCTCAGAAAAAATCTATTACATCTTATATGTGTGCCACGAGAAATAAATTGACAAAATGCATTGATATTGCGCACAGTAACCAGGAAGAAGCCCAAAAGCAGCAGAGGGTGTATTATGACCATGGGGTAAAATATAAGGTTTTTGAGCCAGGTGAAAAGGTTTTGTTACTGTTACCCACTACAGTAAACACACTGTTAATGAAGTGGCAAGGGCCTTATAAAGGGGTTAGATGTACTGGTACAGTTAACTATGAGGTTGAGACCCCTGATAGGAAAATAGGAAAATAGGAAAAACCCTATCAAGATATACCGTGCTAACCTCCTGAAGAAATGGGTAGAAAAAAAACACCAAAGGTTGCTTTGGTAGTCTTACCAGAAACTGCTAAAGAAGATATTGGTGTAGCTTATGACAAACTGCAACAGCTGATGCTGTAAAGGTGAATGTTTCCTTACCCACCGAACAAACTGCAGAACTTTTTAACTCTGTAAAGATATTTCAAAGTACTTTTACCACACTGCTAGGCCAAGCAAAAGGGATCTAGTACATAATAGTGACAGAGAAAGCTCACCCTATCAGACAAAAGATATATAGATTACTAGAGCAGTTAAGAGCAGACGTGGTTAAAGAAATACAAAAAATAGAGTTGGGTATCATTGAAGAATTGAGAAGTACTTGGTCATCACCAATGGTGATTGCAAATAAAAAAGAAACAGATTTAAGAGTCTGCCATAATTTTAGGAAACTTAATCAAGTGTCTGTATTTGACAGGTGTTCTATGCCCAGGATAGATGATTTGGTGGACAGACTGAGAAGTGCAAAGTATATTAGTAACCTTGAGCTCACCAAGGGTTACTGGTAAATTCCCTTAACTAAAGAATCCAGAGACAAAACTAATTGAGACACAGGTCAGGAAGCATAGGCAAACCAGGAGATGTCATAACCTTGAACCTGCCATAGCCTACTGTATGTTAATTATCCCTGTGTCTCCCTACTATTTTGGGCCTTTCGGGACCCCCATCACCAGTAGTACACAACCCTCCACAAGCACACTGCAGCCTGGACTGAGAGGCAATTATACCAGCCTTCCTGAGCCTGTTTGTCAAGGGGTGTTAGCCTGTCAATGCTTCACATTAACTGCCCCGCCCGCCCCAGCCACCCTCCCACCCAGGGGTGTCCCTTAATTTAAGGACCTCCCCTGATCACGTGACTTCCTGCCTCATTTTTTTCTAAGTCCCCACTTTCCCATCTGCAGGTTATATGCTCCCACCTCTTGGTGGCAGTATGGTGCACCACTCTCCCTCTCTGCATTTCTCCACCCACTCTCAATTTGACTTTCATTACTCCTCCAACTGCTCTCTGCTGCTGCACTCTCCTGTGTTTTCTCTGCCCACTGTCAGCTCTCTCTACTCCACCTCTGCTCTCCTCTCCCCACTCTCCAGTACTCCATTTGTACTACCCTTAGTGCCCCCTAGGAGTCTCTATTGGCACGTCCTCAACTCCTCCTTTCACCACGTGTTTCATGGGTCTTGCCACCTACAAACCCATTTTTCGTAGGTCTGAAACCAGGCCCCCCACTCCGGGTTTCGAAACCTGTACCCTCATCACCATAGTCCATGGCCCTGCCGCTGCACCAAAGGGACTGCTACATATCTGAAAGCAACCCTACTCCCCTATAAACTTCAAACCATGGCCATCAAGTATGCAGTCCAAGTGCCCACCCATCTGGCACTGCTCATTCTAATCCTTCTCCACACTGTCACCTCCCCTCCCTCCTCAGATACTACACCCTTGCCTACTCATCTGCACTCATACCCCACCCAACCACACCACTGCACCCCGACCAGCACCCCCCACCCATGCACCCCCTGCTCACTTTTCCCTTCCTTCCCATCCCCTGACTCTCCTTGATCCCCACTCTACCTGGCCATCCCAGCTCTTTGTTCTGTCCCCATCCCTATCCCCCCCAGGGACAGACCACCCATGTTACACTGCCCGCACACCACAGACAGCACTTGGCACTCTTCAGACTCATTTCCCTCCTCCTCCTCCTGCTGTCAGGCAATGTCCACCCCAACCCAGGTCCCACCACAGCCAACTCCAACCACCCTCCAACATCGACTGGCCTCCACCTGGCCTCAATGAACATATGCAGTCTCCTTAAGAAATTCATTGACTTTCAGGGATGGATTGCCTGGCAGTAGTTGAAACATGGCTGTCCAAGACCACTCCTGACTCCTTTATTGCCCTGCCGGTCTACACACTCTTCAGGGAAGACAGAGTAGTGAAACATGGAGGAGGCTGTGCCATATACCTCAGTGATACCCTGCAAGGGCTTGCCCCCCCAACTGGAGCATGGTGCCCAGGCTATCTCCCTTAAAATCACCCTTGGCACCTCCAGAGCACCACTAATAATCACTGCCACCTATATCCCCCCACACCACCAGAACCTTGCACTTCAGTCACTACTAGAGCACCTCTCCAACCTTCCCAGCAAAATGGAACAGATCACGATGGGAGACCTTAATGTCAACTGGCTTGCCAGCTCTGCCTCCCAAGCTAAAGATGCTATCGTAGCCCTCAACCTCACCCAGCTAGTTACTTCCCCTACCTGGTCCCACCCTACCAATGGTAGCGCCACGCTACTAGACATTGTCCTATCGAACCGACCCCAGAAAATCACTGACACCACTGTGCTGCACAATGCTCTGTGACCACTCACCCCTTCATCCTCATCCTCTCCTGGTCCTGTAAAATGAACAGGCCAGTACCAAAAGTTGTTCTCCGGCATCGCATATGACCTTGCAAACTCGCTCAACTCAGAGAACATCTTGCCCGCTGGGACTGGTCCCCAATTAAGCTAGCCCCTGATGTTGACACTGTCTTCAGCTACTTTGTCCACTCATTTAATGCCGCATGTGACATCTTCGCTCCCCTTACCAAACTGTTTATTAAGAAGCCTAACTTCCCGTGGATTACTCCTTCCCTTATCAATCAGTTGCAGAGCAGAGACAACCTCTCCTACTGTGCTGCACACAACAAGTGCACCTGGGCCATCCGTAACGCAAAATCGGACTACTACAGGTCCATCCTTGCCACCTCCCTTGGGGTCTGCCCATATGTTCTGGGACAATATAAATTAATTCAATGAGAAAACCATATCAGCCCCACTGGCCCAACTCAACGTCAGTGGCTCGTTCTCCAATGACCCACAAGCCATTGCTGATGGTCTCAACATCACCTTCACAGACCTCAGTGCTGTTCTCCCCACTAATTTCTTCAACCCTGCTCCTACTCACTCCTCCACCTCTCCTACCCCCCTTTCTACTTCTGGGCCCTCACTCCAAATGAAGCCAAATCCTACCTGCTCAAAGCTGTCAATGGCACCAGCCACAGTAATGACACCCTGGACCTCAAACTCCTACAACTGGTGCTGGATGTAGTACTCACACCCCTCACCAACCTTCTCAATCACTCCCTCTGCCTTGACCAATTCCCCCATGTCTGGAAGACCACCGTGATCACCCCTGTACACAAAGACGGGGACCATACCTATCCCAGTAACTACAGACCGATATCGATCCCCCCTCTCAAAAGCCTTAGAAAAGATTGTAGCAGACCAGCTAATTGACTACCTCACCAAACACAATCTCCTCTATGTGGAGCAGCATGGCTTCTGCAGGGGACATAGTACCTCCACCGCCCTCCTTGAATTCTCCAGCTATATACACACAGGCCTTGATAATGCGCTCCTCGCAGAAAGCCTTCGATACCATTATCCACCCACTTCGCATATCCACCCTATCTCAACTAGGTTTCTCGCAAGGCCCCCCTTGCCTGGTTCACCAACTACCTCACCTCCCACTCACAGTGTGTGAAAATCCATAGTACCCACTCCAGCAATCGGCAGATCCACTCGGGAGTCTCGCAGGGCTCGATCCTTGGCCCATTGCTTTTTAGTCTGTATTCAACACACTCCCCAATTCTTGCTCCAAAAAAATACTCCTTTACACAGATGATGCGGTCCTCTTCTCATCCCACCAGGTCCCAGCCCACTTCCAAAGCACCCTCCAAAACTCCTTTAACCAGGCTGAAGCCTTGTTCCTGGACCGAAGACTGGTAATCAATCTAAAAAAGACTAAGCTCATGATTTTCTCTCACAATCAGAACATGCACAAGGACGCCCCCTTTTGATCCTGTCTAGTAATCTCCTTCCCCTTGAATGAGTCAACACCTATAAATACTTTGGCATTACCTTTGACACTGCCCTCTCCTTTCATGACCATACACACACCCTTGCTTCTGCTATAAACTCACATGTAGGTCTGCTTTACTGCCTCAAGAACTGCCTCCCCCTGAAGCCCTGAGGCTGGCCATCACCTCCTCAGTCCTTTCCCTAGTAGACTATGGCCTTCTAGGATATGGTGCAGCAGACAAAACTGCACTAAACAGAATCAAAATGTCTCTCTTCAAGGCCTGTCGGCTATTTACTGGTGCCAGCAGACTCACCCACACCTGTACACTATATGCAGAGTCAGATATACTCAACTTTGAGGAGAGATTGCACTACCAAACTTATCTCTTCACCAAGAAAATTGTAGCTGGATTAATGCCTCCTAGCCTAACTACTATACTCAGCCCCTCCATCTCTACTGTCTCCACTCAGAGCTCCTAAATAAGGTCATTTCAAGTGCCCAGAGTCAGGACATCACTGGCCCAAAGGTAATTTCTTTACCAAGCCCCATCCTGGATCAACTTCCTTCCCTCTGATATTTCAATACAAAGGATTGGCCCTTTCAAAACTGGCCTTAGGCACCATCTGGTCATCATCCGCTGTTGTAACTGTGCATAACTAATATGGCCCTACCTCACCAGGCCCCTTCCCCAATGTCCCAGTGCCTTATTCTACCTATAACTGCTTATGTAAACTAAATGCATGCCATACGTTGTTACATGCATTGACGATTAGCTACCACATTGTATAGGATCTTATCTTACGCTTTATTTTGTACATACTTGTATAGAAAATGTTATATCTCCTTTACGTTATCACTGAGACTACTTTGTACCTGTGATTGTTACTTGTCTTTGTACCATGACGAAGAGCCTTTGTAAATGAGTCCTTGACTCAAAGGTTTGCAAATCTGATACCTTTAAATAAATAAATAACATTTGCAAGTAGTGTTTTGTTATTATCAATAACAATAATGATAAAAAAATAAAACTTGTGCAGGATAGCTCTTAAACAGGCAGTTTAAACAAAAGAAAGTCCTTCATCTGAGGGAATCAGTAAATCTAAATCTCAGCCTCTGTTTCTTTCTGCATAACAAATGGGACAGGGTCTTATGCAGCTCTGTCACAGTGTCCCGCCATCACAATAAGCAGGGTTTGGGAAGAGTCATTTTTCATTTTTCTGGGAGTGGTTCTATACGCTAACTTGATCACAGGAGCCCAATCAAATTTCAGAGTCTCTGTGAGGCAGGTAGACACAAAGCTGATGGGATTATCATAGAAACATAGAAATTGTTTGCAGATAAGGACCACTTGGCCCACCAAGTCTGCCCTAAATTCTCCACTTATAGTACCACCGGAGACCCTACTTGGACACCAGCTTACACCCCCCTTGCGTCTAAGATTCCCTTGTATGTATCCCATGCATTCTTTTTTCTTTAACTTTATATTTATTGATTATGTCAGAATAACATATACAATATGCAGTTCCTTGGCTCCAAGATATAAAAATTGAATGTCTGAAAGGTTATACAGAGGATTTAAAGACCTATCAACCTCTGACACATCATAGGAGGGCAACCTCAATAACATCAACAATTTTATATAGCATTTGTGTCCAGTAATGTCCCATGAAATCCATTTATGCCATGACCATGGACTATAATCTACATGCATTATCGATAACTTCCCTGACTGTAACACTCATAGAGTGGTCAAAAGGACCATTCAAAATTATATGTATTTGTTGATGTGTTCTGATAAATACATTTAAACATCCTCCCCTGCACTCTTCTTGCTGCAGTAAAGTACACTTTATACAATAACATATTACAGCTACTATAAGAGGAGTGAAATAAGTCCTGCTGTGGGATGAAAGTGAGTGCAATTATACAACAGGCCCAATGTAATGTATAATCAGTGTACTAATTCAAAGATGATTAATTGTCCTGTTAGTCAGACATTAGCAAGTTATAAAATCCCACTTAGCAAGGGATAGCATACACAGAACAAACTTCCAAAAAGCTTAATGAAAAACAGTGGCAAAAACATCCTGAATTTCACTTTCCTTCCTCCACACTGTCCCCTTGAGCAAAGGTGCTATTAAAGTCAGCTTTTATCTTGATGAGTCTCTTCCCTGCCTCCACTGGATCATTAAACATGTACACCTTACCAGCATAAGAAAGTCTCAGCTTTGAGGGGTACGGTAAGGCATGAGCAACCACGAGTTGTCGCAGTTCTGATCGTATAGCATTAAAATAATTCCTTCATCGGGTGGCATATAAAAGGTTAGGAAAGTACAAGCTTCGTGTGCCATCTGCGAGCTGTGCTTGGCTCTTAGTTTTTGCTGCCTGGAGGATTCACTCTGTAACTGTGGGAGCTGAGGTGATCACTAGAATAGCCCAGGGCAGTCCTTCTTGAGCAGGTCTTCTCCGGGGACTAACACGGTAGGCTTGTAGTAGTGCTCCTGTCTCTTGGAAGTCGATGGTAGTATGTAATAAAGTAGCCAGAAATTCCAGCAGGTCTTGCCTCTTACTCTCCTCCGGGACACCGAGGATGCAAATATTGGCTAGGTTGGCCCTGATTTCGAGATGTTTCAGCCTTGTGTGCAGCAAGCGGTTTTCTTGCACCAGACCCGCCGTGCTGGTGACCGCCTTCTCAGCCAAGGATTTGGATTGCCGTGACTCCATGGCCACCATGTCCAGTTTTGTCTCTACAGTGGAAACCCTCAATGTGAAACTATCCACTTTTTTTTATCTAATTTCTTCATGAAGGATTCCAAATCCTTGACAGCTTTCAGCATGGCTGTTTTGGAGGGTTCCCCTTCAGTGCCATGTGGCTGGCCTGGTTGTTGCACCATTTTAGGTCTCCCCATGTTACATGTTCTGCAAAATGTGATAAACTCCAAAAAGAGCAGCTTTTCTGGGGGAAATTGGAGATAGGAAAAATTATTCTGGAATCCATTTCAGTCACAGTATTTGTAAATAGCCCAAAAATAAGAAAATTCACTGCAGCAGTATAGCACTCCTGGAAGAGACGTCTAACTCTGTCGGCTGCTAGCCACACCCTCTATCCCATGCATTCTTAAATTCTGTGGACGTTATCTCCCTCTAAAGCCTCCGGGAGCCCCAGCACACATATATTAGGGGATCTGGTGAAGTTCTTCAGAGCCTTCAACTGATAGCAGAGCACCTGGTTTTCCTGCACTAGGCTCATGGCCGTGGTAGCAGCCCACAGTGCTGCTCCTGCTGCTTCCCTTTGATTGTGCAGTGGCTGCTGCTGTTTACTGTTCACAATTACATACATACATGCATGCATAGATGCCAGCAGAATAGCCCTAAAGGTCTATCAAGTCTATTCAGAAATCAGTACCAGGTCAGGATACCGTTGCTCCCCTCCCTGCCTCCTCCACAACTTCCCCCAGGCCCCTACCCCATCATAGTTACCCCTCCAGATCTGGTATCTCCCAGCTTTACCTTACCCTTGTACCCATCCCAGCTCCTCTAGAACCCCTTCACTGTGCCAACAGACACCAGCTCCGCAGGTAGTGCATTGCAGGGGTCCACTACCCTCTTGGAAAAGTAGCATCTCCTAGTGTCCCCCCCCCCCGAGCCTCCCACCAGCTAGCCTCATTGAATGCCCCCCGGTGGCCACTTTCTCCCTCAGCTTGGAACACCCTGTTTGGGCTGACCCTGTTGAATCCCTTCAGATATTTGAAGACTTTGATCATGTCCCCTCTGTCCCTCCTCTCCTCCAGGGAGTACAAGTTCAGCTCCTCAAGCCTCTCCTCATAGGATCTTTCCCCCAGGCCCTGTATCATCCTGGTTGCCCTCCTCTGGACCCATTCCAGAAGTGCAATGTTCTTTTTCAAGTATGGGTGCCAAAACCGCACACAGTACTCTAGGTGTGGTCTAACAAGGTAGTTATACAGAGGTCGAATCACCTCCTGCCTCCTCGAGGTTATCTCCCTGGCAATGCATCCAAGTGTTTGGTTTGCCTTGGCTGCTGCCCTCTTACTGCTCAGAGTTATTCATTCTGGTATCCACGACCACCCCTAGATCCCTCTCCCCACCCGAGACCTGCAATTTCTCCGTGCCAAAAAAGTACTAATGATTAGGATTTCTAAGCCCCAGGTGGAGAACCCTGCACTTCTTGGCATTAAACCTCAGTTTCCAAGTGCATGGCCACCTTTCCAGAGTCTCCAGGTCCTCCTGTGGGGCTGTTTTACCCTGCTCCCCATCCACCACCACTCCCAGCTTTGAGTCATCTGCAAAGAGGCTCATCTCTCTCGTGATAACTTCCCTGATGTCTGAGATGTAAACATTAAATAGGAGTGGGCCCAACACCGACCCCTGTGGGACCCCACTAATGACCCTCCTAGGGGATGATAACCCTCAACCACCACCCTCTGAAACCACCCAGTTAGCCAGTTCCCTATCCACCTCACTATCCCTTCCCAAACCCTCATTCCCCACAGCTTGTTCAGCAGCCCTGGGTGTGGCACAGAGTCAAACGCCTTGCTGAAGTCTAGAAAGAGGACATTCACTGGCCTTCCCTGGTCCAGCATCTTTGTCACCCAATCACAGAATTCCACAAGGTTAGTCTAACACAATCTGCCCTAAACTAAGCCATGTTGGTGGTCATCCAGGTGGCCCCATGTCCCCAGACACACCTCCAGCATCTCTTTTAAGATGACCTCCAACATCTTGCCCAACACCGACATTAGACTGGCAGGCCTGTAGTTACCGGGCTCCTCCCATGAGCCGCTTTTGTGGATAGACATGACATGAGCCATCCTCCAATCCTGGGGCACTCAACCCAACTGAAGGGAGGAGTTAAAGAGGTCCACCAGAGGTGCAGCAAGGACCTCTGCCAAATCCTTTAGCACCTTGAGATGAAGGCTATTTGGACCTGGTGCCTTATCCATTTTCAGGGACTTAAGGGCCTCCCACACCCTACCAACAGGGATTTCCACGGCAGAGAGCTCCATACCTTCCCCCATCCTAGCCCCCCGTATGGTGCTTCCCCACCATCATCTCTTGTGAATACTGAGACAAAAGATTCATTAAGTACCTCCGCCTGCTCTTTGGCCTCCTCAGCCCACCTGCTCCCTGACCTCAGTCTGCTAAACTGCACCTTCACTTTCCTCCTTTCCCTGATATACCTAAAGAACAACTTTTCCCCGTTTCTAATCCCTTGTGCCAACCTCTCCTCGATCCTCACCTTGGCTGGTCTCACCACTCTGGTCACCTCTTTGGAAATCCTATCATACTTGCCCTTGTCAATGTCCTTTTGCGAGCTCTTATATCTTCTACAAGCAGCTCTCTTTTACCTCACCTCCTGGACCTCCCTGATCCACCAGCTTGGTTTTCTGGCCCTACCAAACTTATGCTGGACTTTCGTGCAGGATTTGGTGACTTCTAGGAGCCTCCTTTTAATAATTTGCCACCTGCTCTCTGTGTCCATTTCTGGTGTGATCTTTTCCAAGTGCCCCTTGAGGATCCCCTCCATACCCCTAAAGTCCGCTCCCCTGAAATCAACCACCTCTGTTTTGGTGCGATATACCCCTACTCCCAGATCAAGGGAAAACCAAACCATGGCATGATCACTCCCCGCCAGAGGGTCCCCTACAGCTAGGTTCCTGACCAGATCACTATTGGAAAGGACCACATCCAGGATGCAGCCATCCTTCGTCAGGTCAGTCATGAGTTGTGCCAGGAATGCATCCTGGAAGACGTCCAGCAAACGCTGCTCCCTAGTTGATGAAGATACCATAATTACACCGTCCACCCCTGGCATGTTTAGGTCTCCCAAAACTACAGTTCAATTAATTGCTTGGGTCCGGAAGTCCACAGTTCTTTGCAGTTAATCTCTTTATTGAAAAATGTCATATATGCAACCAATAGTATGCAATGAAACATATACATTGAGAACTAGCTAGTAACATACAGTCTTAAGGAGGCACAAGAAACAGATAACACATGCATCTTATACTGGGATCAACATCCACTAGGAATCAGTAACAAGCTATGTTCATAAACTGTTAAAATATTGGGGGCAAAGGGGGCCCCTATCCCAGGATAACAGTGAGGTACACTAATTACCAAAAGAACCTATTTGTATCAGTAGCAGAAAATAAAAGGGTCTGGCTGTTTGGTTGTATCTTTACACATTTCAAGTGTAAGAAGCTATAGATTGGTGGAAAAAGGAAAAGTCAGCCGATCTACAGAGTAATGTACATCTTTGTAGGCTGTACTGTCCGAGATCGTTGGAAGTGTTGTGGCTAGGGCCAGGTTGTATGCTACTTAACAAATTCCTGCTCTGGGGAAAAACAATCCTGCTCTGAATGTGAGCACACATGCTAATCTAACAGTGTCAGTGATCCCTAGATGGTGCGGGAAGGGGGTCTGGACAGAGTAACACTCTGTCAATGTGTTGCTCCCCAGGTGCAAAAGGCTTTCATATTTGACTAGGACCGAGAGGCTGGTGAGGAGTTCAATAAGAGTGGCTGTCTCCATGGAATGTCACTTTCTCACCAACAGGTGCTTGGCTTCTAGTGACACCCCAAGACCCATTTTATTGATTGTGCACTAAGGTGTAGGGCCTTTTCAGGTGATCCTAGGATTAGCAACTCTGCAGACAAAGGTATATAAGGCACCAACAATGGGGTGAGGTACTACGTGACCTGTTGCCAGAAGGGTTGTATCTTTAGGGCATTGTCAGAGAACATGGTATAGGTCTCTGCCAGGGGACCCACATTTCCAACAGTTCGAGTGGGGGATGAGATGGACTGTGTGTAGCACTGCAGGCATCTGGTACCAGAGATATAGTATGTTATTTTGCATCAGCCTAGCTTTGGGGTCTCTTGTGACCATATGGGCTAACCTCCAGCAAGTTGTTCAATCTTTGTCAGTGCAGGATTTGCCTAGACTGTTGGCCCACTGTTCTTAGACATTGCATGTCTGGTTGGGGATATGATCCCAGATGTACTAATATATCAGATCCACCCTTCCTTTGCTTTTTTGAAGCTACTTTAACAGTGGGTGCTAGGGGACAGTTTTGTCCATTTGCTTCAGTTGCCGTAAATATGGGCCACTGGTATTTCTGATTTGCAGGAAATGCCAGAAGTTCTCTTTGTAAAGGTAGTATCTGTCTTGGAGCCCTTGAAAGGAATTCATGTTTATAGTCTCTGGGGTGAGCAGGTCCTCAACTGTGTGAATCCCTTTGCTCTTCCATGGGTTCCAGTTCACAGGGTTCTCCCCAGTCCTGATATTGGGGTTATCCCATAGAGGGGCAGCAGCTGGGTGTGCTAGGCTCAGACCCAGTTTAAGTTGTACTTGTGTCTAAATGGCCGTTGATGGTCCTATAGTGGGGAAGCAGTTACTAGGGGACTGTATTATAACAAGCATTTGTGAATGCCGAATGTTGGCTTGCTGGCATTGGCATTGGTAGTGCAGGAGTTAGAGAGATGCATAATAGGAATGGCAGTGAAGTACTGAACTAACGCCAACCCCCCAACTGCAGAGACAGAAAAGCATTGGGGTGGTGCCTTTGAGTTGTTAGCCATAATGCTTAAGCCATTCCACCTCACCACACCCTGCAGACAGCAACAGGTGTTGTGGTGTGCCTTGGGGTCTTCTGCCACTACGCTCACCCAATTCCATAAGGAAATAAGCTGAGATGGGTGCAGTATAGGACAATGGGGTGAACGTTAGGGCCGAAGACCCCAAGGCACACCTTGATGCCTGTCAGTGGCCGTAAGGTGGGGGTAGAATGCCATGAGCATTATGGCCAACGAACCCAAGTCACATCCCCGATGCCTGTCAGTCTCTACAGGGTGGGCGTTAAGGTTGGAAACCTTAACGCCCCAGGCATTTGTTGGTATTTTTGTTCCAAATGTTCCAAATGGGCCTTTTGGGACCCCACCTCATGAACAGCGGCGCTATCATTTTGTTACTCAATCCTGAAAGGTGATTTCACACAGCAAGTACGCCATTCGGCGCCACAGGTGCGGAAGCACATTTGGGGCAGGATGTGAAAAATTACAGCTGTACTGTTCATGAGGAGGTGTGAAAAAATGGCAATGTTGAAAATCTGGAGTGAAAACATGAACAATTTGCAACGTTATGAGCATGCGTAGAAACTGTGTAACGCTCGCCCATAACGTGGTCATTTTTTGGAATTTTTTCACCAAATTTTTAACATGGGCTTTTTGGAACCTCCCCTCATGAAAAGTAGCACTGTGATTTTGTTAATCCATCCCAAAAGTTGATTTTGCAGAGCGACCGCACCATTCTGTGCCACAGGTGTGAAAACACATTTTGGGCAGGATGTGAAAAATGACAGCTGTACTATTCATAAGGAAGTGTTAAAAAATGCCAATGTTGAAAATGTTGAGTGAAAATATTAAAACCTGACGAAGTTATGAGTGTGCATAGAAAATGCACAATTCATGTCTGTAACGAGGTCATTTTTTGGAATTTTTTCTCCAAATTTTCAACATGGGCTTTTTGGGAGCCCACCTCATGAACAGTGGTACTGTTGTTTTGTTAATCAGTCCCAAAAGGTCATTCTGTGCAGTGACAGCGAAGTCACCTTTCGGGACCGAGAAACGAAATGACAGTGATGTGTTCATGAGGTAGGGTCCCAAGAACCCCATGTTAAAAATATGGGGCAAAAATTCCTAAAAATGGCTGAGAGATCAGCCTAAGTTGAAACCCCCCATTGAGTCCCACTATACAGTGCTTACCCGATTCCTCAGTTCATAGTTCGGCTTTGAAGAGTACAGATGCGTCCCGGTCCACAGAAGGTTGCAGTGCCAGACCTCTGGAGGGTAAGTATGGGTGAGGGGTGTGTGGGAGGTAGGTGCCAGAGGGAGGTTGGTGGGGGACGGGGACAGGGGAGAAGACGCCGGCGGTTTTATTTTTACAGTTTAACAAACAAAAAGACACCTGGGGACCGTTTTCTTTATTTATAGGTTTAAAAAAAACAACTTTTGGGCACACTGGGGTGGGCTCCCAATGTGCCACATGAGTTTGGGTGGGGGAACTGATGCACATGGGGGTTGGGCACTCCGTCAGCAAGCTTAGAGGAGGGGAACATGATGTTAACGGGGAATTGGTCCCCCCGTTGGCAAAGAAATTGAGCTTGGGAGCTGGGCACCATCCGATACCAGTAGTGGGCATCCCAGTGTCAAGAAAATAAAAAAAATGTCTGGGCACACTGGGGTGGGCTCCCAGTGTGCCACAATGTGTGTGTGTGAAGGAATACATGCCAACAAGGGGATTGGGCACTCCCCATATCGGCTTTACAGGAGTGTGTGGCCGGCGGCAGGAACCGCCATTGTGGAAATCTGCACCGGCGGCTGTTTTATTTATTTATTGAAATGTTTCACTAGGAATGGCACACCAAGCAACTGCTCATAACTCCGACCATGCGCATTACTGTGCATTGTATTGCACATGGCTGGAGTCTTGTCATCTTCCACTGCAATGACGAAACTGCATCTGATTACAGTAGCAGCTTTCTTTCAACTGTTTGGCTCTCTTTGAAGTTTGCTTCCATCGCCAGCGTGCTCACTGATCAGTGGCTGAGGGACACACCCACTAAAGCATCCCCTGCATTGACTACAGCACTGACACACCTCTGAAATGTGCTACTGCCACAAGTTGTTGCTTGCACATGCACAAGCCAACATAAAAATTAAGTTAGTTGTGCTATATAAAATGCATGTAAATTGCTGTAAGTTGAACAAGTCTGACATTTCATGGTGATTTGCATATATTCCATGATGGAGGCAGTATAGCCAGTGGTTTAAGGCTCTAAGCTGCAAACCTGGAGACCTGGGTTTGAATCCCACAGCCCCCATGTGCTTACTGTGTGACCCTGAGCAAGTCACTTAACTTCCTTGTGCTCCCAGGTCATACCTGGAAACAAGCTTCAGCTTAGTGTGTCTCTCCTAGTTAAACAATTTCCCCTTTCCCTTTCCTTTGCATTATGAAAGTATGTGTGATGTTGTGTTTTTTTTAAACTTGGCTTATTGTCATTACCCTTTCGGGTAACCCTTGTTTCAGTGCTTCTGCACTAAGGTTCTTTGTTTTTAGCTTGTTTTATTTTTTAATTTGAGCCCACATCACCCAAGTAAACAAGGCCTACACAGGAGAGGCTGAATCTTAACTGAGCAGAGATCAGTGAGTAAATAGGTGCTGGCTAATTGCAGAGAAAGGACATGCATAGTCTGTTGCTGCAAACTGATGTAATGAAGAATGGATATGCCATTGCAGAAGGTTATCTCCTGTATTTTGAATAAACATCACACAGAGACTGTGTGTTGAACCTGAAGTTCGGTGTCTGGTCCATCTGTTATCTCACAATCCCTCCACACTGACTTTAAATTCTGCTTCCTTATACTTGAACTTTGCCTCCAGGTCTGCTAATTGGGTTTTTCTGTCTTTGCACCTGTGAGTAGTATAGCCGATTAGCCCCCTCATTGTGACTTTGAAGGCCTCCAATAAAGTGCTCACAGAGGTGTCTCCTTTGTACTGAAGTAAGCTTTGATTTCTTCCTGTGTCCAAGCTGTGAACTGCTTGTCATGTAGCACTAGTGGGTCCATTGTCCAAGATGGGGATTTACTCAAGGGGAGCCCACAGTAAAGTGGGGCAGAGTCAGAGATGGTCATGGGGTGGACATTAATCACAGTGACCATGTGAAGACAATTATCAGAAGCTAGTCAAAGGTCCAATCTGCTGTATGACTGATGTGCTGCTGAGCAGCAGATGTAATCCCTGATTCTAGGGTTGTACACCCACCATACATCTGATAAAGCCTTGTCAGACATCCATAGTTAGACGGCCGGTTGCACTTTGTGGTGGGGTTCTACGGTTCCATGGATTCGGTCCACTGTGTGGTCCATTACTAAGTTAAAATCCTCCCCCCGACAGCATGAGGGCACTACAGTCATTGAAGCTGAGGAGTCTGTTGGCCATCTGATGGAAGAAGGAGGAAGTGTGCTTATTTGGGGTATAAAGGACTAGTTGTCCTGATCCTGTATCACACATCTCACCTACCTTCTGGGTTGACCTCTTTTTTCCTAACCATCCAGTGTAATAACATGTGAAGAAGGATGGACACCCCCTTTTTCTTAAGCCAGGTACAACTATGCACTTCCATGTCCACCTCCACCCATTCCCGCCCTTAACAGCTTGGTCTCTTTGCAAGAGAGAGCCTTGACCATGTCGTCTCTGGAGATGGATTAGTATTTGCTTACATTGCACCGGAGAGTTCAACCCTCGCATATTCCAGTGAAGAAATCTGAAGTCTGCCATCCGAACATTTATTCTGGGAATACATGTTGGGGTGAATCTGTGGTGAACTGGAGACCAGAACAGCTAGTGACCAGAGATCATCAGAGATAAACATAGAGAGAGGCAGAGAATCCTGTAGGCAGTTCTGGGGGGGGGGGCCCTAGCGCTGCTAGTAAGGTAAGGGTGGTTACTTCCTTGGTGTAATGCAGACACTTGTTATACGCCAAAACATTAATTGTAACAGTCATCAACCAACATTTAAGGAGAATATATAAAAAAACAGTAATATAAAACTATAGACACTGACATCACAGCTGAGGCAGTAGGTACAGTGCTGGGCACTGTCCGATGACCCATGGCTTGCTGCCTGCTCTCATAGGCATCAGCCCATGTGGGTGAGTTAGAGTTCTGATAAAGAGGTGAAGTTACACAGCCCTGGAGGTTTATAGGTGGGTAAAGTGGTTTCCTGATTCTGAGGACGTTACATAGAAACATAGAAGTTGTCGGCAGATGGGGACCATACGATCCACCAAGTCTGCCCTTGTGCTTTTCTCTCACCATGGTTGCCACCTCCTTGGAAAACTATAATGGTTTTTTCCTCCTTTTGTTCTTACTAACTTGATGGGCACACTGTGATGTGACCGTGGTTATTGCATCCTTCAACTTTGTCCAGTATTCCTCAATGCTCCCTTCTGTCAAGTTACTAAAGTTGTCTCTTATGCAGGCCTTCATGTTTGCGAAGTCAGCCCTCCTGAAGTCAAGGACCTTCAGTTTGGAGTGAGTGGAATCTACAGTCCTTTTTAACCTGAACCATACCGTGTTATGATCACTGCTGCCCAGGTGGTTCCCTACTTTGACACTCATAATCCTATCACTATTTGTGAATATCAGATCTAGAACTGCGTTACCCCTTGTGGGTGATGTCACTAGTTAACTTAGGCCTGCTTCCTGTAGTGTGACTAGGAATTCCCTGCTCTTCTGTGATGCCACTGTGTGGGTATTCCAGTCTATGTCCGGCAGATTGAAATCCCTCACCAGCACCATATCCCCTTTGCCTGACATCTGGAGAATGGTTTCCAGAATTTTCTTATCCATGGTCCTCCTGATTTGGGGGTCTGTAGATTATTCCTTCCCAAATGGGTTTCCGGCTTCTGGAACCTACTGTGATCCATAGATCCTCTGTTTCCCCTAGTGCCTGCTGCATTTCTGTAGCATTGATGGTATCCTTAACATAAATAGCTACCCCCTTCCTTTTTCCCAGTCCTATCTCTCCTAAACAAGTTGTACCATGGGACAGTCACCTCTCAACCATAATTATTTGTGAACCATGTTTCAGTCACGACCACCCAATCTAGTCCTGCCTCAGCTATTGTGGCAGTGAGGTCAGTCATTTTGTTAGCCAGACTACGTGCACTGAGGCATAGTGCTGACCACACTTGCTGTGTTGCTTTGTTTGTCATGCCTCCCTTGATCTTATTGTTCGTCCCTTTATAGTTTTCCCTGTTTATGGTTCCTCCCTTTCCATTGTGATGGTCAACGCCAGAGCCGGAAAGGGCTTTATGTTCCTGGCTATCTGCTTTTGCTATCTTGGCATTCTTGGCGTGTGTAGATTTGGCGCTAGCTGGAGGGGGAGAGACAGCAGGCTCTATGTGTGCTTCTCCTAGTCCTACCATCATCTCCCCTCCCGCTAGTTTAAATGTCCTAAGGGGACATCAGATTTCTGGCCCAGTGCTCTGATTCCCTCTTTAGTCAGGTGAAGGCTGTCGAATTTGAAGAACTCCCTTTCCCAGAAGTTGCCCCAGTTTCTGATGAAGTAGTGTCCTTTTGTGTGTCACCTGTCCTTGAGCCATACATTGAGCTCACTTATCTCATTCTCTCTCATTTTCTGCCTGTTCTTCTCCTTTTCCCAAACAGGCAGAATCTCAGAGAATGCAATGCTGGATGAAAATGAAAACAATTTCTCGCCGAGCTGCGCAATGTGCTCCTTAACCTCCTTGACCGATCGGCTAGCAAGGTCATTGGTCCCTAGGTGGACTAGGATGTTTGAGCCCTCCTCTTCCTTTTTAACTATGTTGACTATTTAGTCAGTGTGCCTCCAAGTGGATGCTCCTGGAAGACATCTGATCTGCACATCTACACGTTTGTTTTGCCTCAGGTAGGGGTCCACACCACAAATCATGGAGTCCCCTATAGTTATGATTTTTTCCTGTTGAGGTTTTGTTTATGATGTTGTTTTGCTGTCCTGTTGCATTTGGCATTCCTTTGGTCCGAGACATCCTCCGTTGTTATGGATGGTATGGACACAAGAGGTGCATACCTGTTTGCTGTGTTTAGAGTGCTTTGTTGGTTTGGGAGAGTTGCCCGAGCTCTGCCCCCTTTTTCTGCAACCAGTTGCCATCCCCCAGGCCTGGTCATTCTCTGGGGGAGAGGTGTGCTGGTTTGGTGTCAGTGATGTGGAGGTGCACTCCTAAAAAAAATGTTTCCCTGTAGGTGGTTACGTAGAATGCTGATCTCACCCTATGCCTCCTGTAGCTGAGCCTTGAGGTGACATATCTCCGAGCATATGGGACAGTGGCCCTGTCTTCGGGTGACATGACCATCAAACAGTGTCCTGCAGTGTTGGCAACGAACGATATCCATGTGCGTGCCAGTGGATGGAAAGAAAGAGTACATAATTACTCAAATTTAGAGGAAGACAATCTATTCCAGGTGGACGAAAGAGAAACAGGCTTTTTTGTCTTCTAGTCAGGTCAGGCAGGAAGTGGGCAGTGATATGCAGAACCTGTATAGGAAGAGGACCGGGGTGGGTGGGATTGGGGGATAGGGTGGGAGGGCAGAACCTTTGTTACTCCTTCCTGCTGAGAAAAACAATCAGTTTGTTAAGGTCTGCCACTTATTAGCACAACTAGAGACTGGAGGAGAGAAGGTCTCTTTCCCAGTCGGTCAAGTTCAGTGAAGCTCAGCAGACAGTAAGGCTAGGGGCTTGACTTCACTTGGTGTATGCCTCCTAGGGTTGCCGTTTGTGTCTGAGCTGTTGTTATAGCACATTACTGCCCTGTCAGGGCTGGGGTGGGGTAGTGTTGGGAAGCTGCAGGATTCTGTCCCCAAGCATATGGGGGAGGGGATTATAGTTCTTTTATAGTAGGTGCTAATTAGTATCTTATGCAAATGGCACGAGACCATGGCCTCACATAGCTGACCTGTGGTGCCCAGCCAGGCATTCCATAGCTGTTCTGGTAGCCAGATTTGGAGGGGTGACATGGGTACCAGACACTAGTGCAGGAGCCTCGGGGGAGGGGATCACCCACTGTTAGCTTGGATGACAGTGATGATCAATGTTAGAGCTTCCACCTCCATCCGGGCTACCCAGGGCACAGTGGAGGAGGACTGTCTGGGCTGATAGGGTATTGCTTTTCATGGGGTGTCTTGTACTGCAAGAAGCAACATTTGAAAGAGCACAAAAAGCAATGGTGCAATTAAAAAAATATGTATGTTTTTATTTAAAGGATGTACCTCTTTCGAACACCTCGGGCTCTGGCTCGATCAGCACCTCAACTTTTCTGGACATGTGGATGCCAGCCACAAAAAACTGCATCTCAAACAAGGTGCTCTGTTCAGACATCTGGTTGCATCCCCATTCCGGCCTGCAGTTAAATTGTCCAGAAAGTGATCCTCCCAGTTTTTGACTATGGTGATGTAGTCTACAGTGCAGCTCCTAAGTCCACCCTAACCTGACTGGACACCCTGTTCCATTCTTTTTGTCAGTTTGCTCTTGACTGTCCACCCCATACACACTATTGTGACCTTTATACCTCCCCCCCTTGGGGCTAGACGCCTCGCCCACTGTTCCTCCCTAGTCAGGAAGTACTAGCTCAGCTCCCTTCCCACTTCACCACCCTCCTCTTCACCCCTTTCTCCTCTCACCTCCTCTCTCTGTATCTCTGGCTACTGGACCATTGCCCTCCCTGTCAGATCTTCCACTTCAGGCCAGGCTGCTTTCTTCTACCATTTCCCTAAAATTTGGAACCCCCTTCCCTTAGCTATCCATTCTGCTCCATCCACTCGTTTGTTATCCTCTCTTCTTCACAATTACATTTCTCCATCCCAAAACTGCACCTGGCCCACTTCCCACATAATCCCTTCCCACCTGTTTTCTCTTTCAAAACTGTGTCTAACTACTCCTTCCCATTCCCCACTCCTACCTTTCTCTAGGCAAGCCTGTAATCCACGACACTGACTGGGTGTGCATCGAGCAGTGACAGCCTTGTGGGGTTTGACTCCAGAGGGTCAAAGGTTCACCTCCCTCTTACTACTCTATCTATCTATCTATCTATCTATCTATCTATCTATCTATCTATCTATAACTTTGTCGACCAGGTAAAGTGCACTGATCCAAAGGACCATTTACAGGCATGACCCAGGCCTAAAAGGCACGAGCAGAATCCAAAATACAAAAGACAATGCATGATACAACACTTCCTAACAGCAATGTACAGATTCAATGGCATAGGCTGTCACAACCATGTATAAAGGTACAAATCAGTAGTGCAGGACCTGGATTGCACTAGCGGAACACAAATGCTAAAATGATCAACATATAATAGGAATAAAAAAGGCAAACAGGTAAAAAGCAAGGCAATATCAAATAAATATGGCAACAAAATGCGGTACAAAATAAGGATTCGGTAGAGGAACGCTAAATCACTTTCAAGCAAAATAGGAGAAACATGTACAAGTATAAACAACGATAGGTCAAGAAGTTGCTACATTAACCGTCCCCCAACAGGTCAGGTCATGGCTACCTAAAGACCACAGCAAGATCAGGGAAAGGAGGTTAGAGAAACAGGTCAGGGGAGAGCTAGGAAGATGGGCGTTACCTATGCACACAGTGCAGGTGTCCCTAGCAAGGAGCCAGGATTTAAAGTCACGTTTAAAAGCGTGTTGGTTATCAGTAGCTCTGAGGGGCACAGGTAGACCATTCCATAGGAGAGGGGCCACAGCTGAGAGGGCTTTACTACCCATAGTAGTGGTGGTTCTTGGAGTCTCCAGAGGAGGAACAAGGGAAGAATGGCGGTGCCTAGACATGGTGTGAGGCCTAAAGAAGGCAGATGGGGGATGGGATTAGGACCGCTATGGATGCAGGTATCAGTGAGGCAGCCGAGAGCGAAGTCAAAGTGGCCTTGAAAGGAGAGCCAGTTTAGGGAGTGGTAGAGGTCAAAGTGATGGGTAGAGTAAGGGGTGGACAGGGAAAATCGACAGATGCTATTGTAAGCGGCCATGAGTCTAGTCTGGAGGGTGGAGGAGATACATGTATAGACAGGGGAACATTAGTCCTGGATGGGGAGAAGGTTACCTCTAGTGATGGCCAGGTGAGCATCCGCGGTCAGGTAAGGCTTGATGCGGTATGCCGCACCTAGTTTTTGATTGATTCTGCATGCTACCAAATTAACATGGTCAGTAAAGGAGAGGGTGGGATCCAGCATGACCCCTAGGTATTTGAAGGAGTGGATGATGTCAAGGGCAGGGCCACTGGGTGGGCAGATCAGGAGAGAAGAATTGGATTTGAGTGATCCTGTAAGGAAAGGTTTCGATCCAAACAGCATTGCCTTGTTTTGTTTTTTTGCCATTAACCAGCATCAAGTTGTCGGTAAACCAATTGTGGGCGGTGCTGTAGTTCTGGGTGAGGACAGATGATAGGCAGGGAAAGGATTTGTCACTATAGTAGATGACCAAATCATCAGCATAGAGGAGGGATTCACAGGAGAGGCACTCCGAGGTGAGGGTTTTTACAAAAATGGTGAAGAGTAGGGGACCCAATATAGAGCCCTGGGGTACTCCGGTTGTGACAGGTAGGGTGGGGGAGACGGCTAGGCCAGTACAGACAAATTAAGACCGGTTGGTAAAGTAACTTTGGAACCAGTGTGTGGTTTCCATGGAGGAGTCAATCTTGTTCAGTTTGGAGAGGAGGAGGTAGTGGTTCACTAGGTCGAATGCCTTTGACAGATCCAGAAATACAGCACCGGTGGCACGCCCTTGATCCATATTGGTAAATATATGGTTGGTAAATAGGGCTAGGGCAGTAGTTGTGCTATGGAGCCTGCGGAAGCCATGTTGCTGGCTACATAATATATTATGCTTGGTGAGGTACTCGGATAACTGCTGATGAACTACTTTCTCAAGCGGTTTACTTAGGTGGGGGAGGATGGATATTGGCCGATAGTTGTCCAGTGAGAGGGGGTCACCAGTTTTGAAAATGGGAATTACCTTGGCAGTTTTCCAAATGAGAGGCATGGAGAAGGTTGTCAGGGCAAGATTAAAAGTAAAGGTGCGGGGTTTGACTATTGCTGTAGACACAAGTTTGAGGAATACAGGGGAGAGGCCATCGGATCCCGGGCTACATTGGTTGGGCAGGCTCCGGAGGAGCTTGAGAGTATCCTTTGGGGAGATTATCTTGAAGTAGAAAGGGGAGCATGGGGGTGCAGCAGTTGGTGGGGAGGAGGAGGATGCCGAGGAGGAAGCGGAAGGCCCTTGGTGAGAGGACTGACTGGTGGCGGGGTGGGCTGAGTGTCCAGTGGGGGGAGGGGGTGATGGGCGGAGGTGTCAGACCACTTGTTAGTGGGAATTTCTTTTGGGAGTTTGCTAAGGAGGGCAGGCAGGTCAGTGAATTTAAGGTTAAAGGTGTTGGCTATCACAGTGTGGTCAGTCAAGAGGCCAGATGGGCTTAAATGTACATTGGGGCTGTTAGTGTGGGGGATGAGTAGGGAGTTAACGGGGTCCCAGAATTTCCTGGGGTTACCAAAACTCTCCCTCTGCTGGTGGTAGTAGTAGTTCTGCTTGAGGGTTTGGGTCAAGTGCTTGCAGTGATTTTGTAGATACCGATATTCGTTCCACAGGTTGGGGAAGGGGTCAGCTTATGGGCAATCCACTTATGGTCCCCCTCTTTTATGAGGGAGAGGAGTTCCTTGGTGATCCAGTGAGTACACCCACCATGAACTCTCCTTGTGGTTACTGGGAAATGATGGTCCTGTAGGTCCAAGAGAATGACAGTGAAGTGGGTGACGGTAGTGGTGACATCCAAGAGTGCATAGACGCACTGCCAGTTTAGGTCCCTGGCATCGTTAAGAAGTGTAGAAGTGTCAGGGTGGTTGAAATTACAGAAAGAGAGAATTTGGGGAGGGGGGGCCTTAGAAGACCAAATGGCATATGTAGGGGAGTGGTCACTTAATGAGTCAGAGAAAGTACTGGTGTGGAGGATTTGGTCACCTCGATTGGTTAACACCCAGTCGATTAGGGAGTGTGTAGAGGTTTGATGGTTTAGTCAGATGGTGAGGGAGAGGATTTGTTCCAGGTTGAGTGGCTTAAGCTGGTTAACAAAGTCTGGTTCTTGGGGGCCCATCCAATTCAGGTTGAAATCCCCAAAGAATATAGTTTCCCTTGCAGGGGAGAGAGATCTTACGCCTGAGAGAAGGCTCTGGAGGCCAGCTGCGCTGCCGTTCAGAGGGCTGTAACAGCAACCCAGGTAAAGCTTCTTTGTGGAACCCAGAGTAATTTCCCCAATGAGCCAGTTGCTAGGCAAGTCACTGTCCACACAGAGGACTGTGGAGGCTGAGAGGGGGTCCCTGACAAGGATAGCAGCACCACCACCCTTTTTTTTGCCAGGTCAGTCTCTGCGTAGAAGGGTGTAACCAGCGGGTAGGTACATGGCATCAGTGTGTTGTGGCTTCAGCCAGGTTTCTGTAAGGCAGAGAATGTGGAGTCTGTGAAGGGAGATCCAGGCTTCTAGAGCAGGGAATTTGGCTGGGAGACTACAAATGTTCATATGTGCCCATTTTAGTCCTGGAGCATTGGCCCAGATGCAGGAGGTCACTGTAACCGGGGTGCTGACGGGACCAGGGTTTGTTTCAATAACACCACCCATTAGCAGCAAGGAAAAAAGTTGGTCTCTCTCCTTGCAGGCCTGAGAAACTAGTATTCGGTCCAGTCCAGCCCTTGTGTGGTGTGCATCCCAGAGGGTCGAAGGTTTGCCACCCTTTATCCTATCCCACTCCTTCTTGTCCATTCTCCAGTCAGCCTAGTAATATACTTTCTTTCCCGTCACCTGTTCTGTCTCTGATAAGGGACAGGTCTCCAAGCTCTAGTTTTGGATGTGCAATAATTATTTCTAATGTGTTGTCTTCTTCACACATTACAACTGTTCTTATTGGTAATTTTATTTTTATATCGATGTATGATGTGTTATTTTATTGTATCTTTGTTACGTACACACAATTGTACTTCTCATTTCCCCTTCCCCCAGGATGCATCTGGAAATGAGCTATTATAGCTCAGTATGCCTTTCCTGGAGAAACTTTTCAAATTAATTAATTAATGAAATACCCTGCTGACCTTTTCTGGTCGGGTAGGGGATGGGGTAGAAGGCTTCCCTCCTCACTTTGCCCGCTCTCCTATTTAACTAAACATGGCTTTATTTAGCACCTTTCTGACATGCTGCATGCCAAAGAGCTATACAAAGCAAGGAGTTAGATACTGCTAATGTAGGGACCATAGAGGGACCACAGAATGGAAAGGCCAGCCCATCAGCGCAGGACTACCTCTTGTGGCACCAGAGACCCCGGTTCTGGAACAAGCTGGGGTTATCAGAGGGCTGGCTAGGGGAGGAGGAATAAGCATCCTAGAGTGGTGATGCTGTCACTACAATGCCCTATCCAGGTGACCTCAGGCGGTAGTGCAGCATATGGCAGAGTGGGACAGAGGACCAGGTTGTCCAGCCTTAACATAGAAACATAGAAATTGATGGCAGATAAGAACCGCTAGGCCCACCCAGTCTGCCCATTTTACCTACGTGCTGCAAAAACCACAGACCCTACTTGATCTCTGGCTTTATTCTCTTTCCTGTTGCTAGGATCCCCCTATGCCTATCTCATGAATTTTTGAATTCCCCTACTGAGTCAGCCCCCACCACCTCTGCTGGGAGGCTGTTCAATGCATCCACCACCCTTTTGGTGAAGAAATACTTCCTCATATTACTCCTTAGTCTACCCCTTCCAGCCTCATGTCATGTCCCCTTGTTCTAGAATATCTCTTTTTCTGAAAGATGCTACCCTCCTGTATCTTATTTATGCCCTTGAGATATTTGAAGGTCTCTATCATATCCTCCCCTCTCTCTCTCTCCTCTCCTCCAGGGTATACATATTGAGGTCCTCCAGTCTCTCTTCATATGACTTCTGGTGTAGACCCTGCACCATTTTTGTTGCCCTTCTCTGAACTGCCTCTACCCTGTCTATGTCCTTACTGAGATGGGGCCTCCAGAACTGGACATAGTACTCCAGATGAGGTCTCACCAATGATTTGTACAATGGCATCACCACCTCCTTTCTCCTGCTGGTAATACCTCTCCCTGTGTACCCCAGTATCCAACTGGCTTTCCCCACAGCTTTGGCACATTGTTTGACCACCTTTAGTTCATCAGATATGATTACCCCCAGATCCCTTTCCTGTTTGATGTCCGTCAATATCCCCCCCCCCCATCATGTAAGCCTCCTCTGGGTTCCTGTGCCCCAAATGCATGATTTTGTACTTCTTTATACTGAATGTCTCTAGCATACCAATGTCCTATTGGGCTGGGAGGAAACAGGAAAATGGCCCCAGCATCTGTGACTAGGACCTTGGTATATCCAGGCCCCACCCCAGCACTTCCAGTTGAGACATAGAGACTAGGCGGTACATCCCATACCCCATTCCTGCTTGGGGGAAATCAAGGCTCAACGTAGGATTGTGGCCTCAGGTAGGGAGATGCAGGAGGTTGGGTGGGCTCCTGAGGGAACGAGATGCTGGAGATGGGAAATGCACATAGACAGAAAGTAAAAAACAAAAAATAGAATAGAACTTGGATTTATATAGTGTCTTTAATACACACTGTACACCATTGTGTTTTTCAAAGTAGACTGTTAGATTCTGGCAGTGCATGGACTACAGAATAGGACAGGGTTTGCTGTAGTGCCTTTCATTCACACTGTATCTTAAAATATTTTACAAAGCAATGAGTTAGATACTGGTAGTGCAGGAACAGTATAATGTAATAGAATTATTTTTGTATACCCCCTTTCATACACGCTCTATCCCTGCAATGAGTTAGATACCAGTAGTGCAGGGACTGTATAATATAATAGAATTATTTTTTTATACCCCCTTTCATACATGCTGTATCCCTGCAATGAGTTAGATACTAGTAGTACAGGGACTGTAGAATGGAATAGAATTTGCATTTATATAGCCCCTTTCATACACACACATACACTATATCCCAGAGTGACTGACAAAGCAAAGCTTTAGATACTGGTGGTATTGAGACTCAGCATTGTTCTCCACAACCCCTACTGTTTGGGAACTGTGACTTAGGATCTCCAGGACAACCATCAGAGACAGGCAGAAGTGGGCGGGCTGTGGGGCTAAAGTGCTTCACTGTCCTCTCTTGAGGGGGAGAGTAGGTTGATACTGACCACCTGACATTCGTGCACCCACTGCCAGCCAATAATGTGACAGCACTGTCATCAGCTGTTACGGTGGCTACTCGCACGCTCTCCCACCCATAGGAAGGGTGCAGCCATGGGGACTATGACTGTTGGGATGGGGGGAAGAGAAACAGGGGCAATGTGGTTCAAACTCACCTAGTTACAGAGCAGCTGTTTTTATGGAATAATATACCTGCATCAATTAGATCTTCATCTTCCTCTAGTGTTTTCGATGCTGCATTGAAAAAGCACTGTCACAATTTGTCTTTGTAGTTGCTTTGCTTAAAAACGGCTTTGTGTATTTTGTGTATGAGTTTCTGTTTATATTGGCTATTTTTACATATTTTATGGTATTGCATATGTTTTCAATTGCATGTAATCTGTCTGGTGTAATTATCTGTACTTTATTATTATACACCAGGTTGTGCCTGAAAAAGGTGTTTCAGCACCTGTGCACTCACCTGGATAACACAATATAACTCAACCAATCAGAATAGTGAGAAACAGAAAGAAAAGCAAGTGACTGACAGAGTGACTGACAATTAAATGTTTTGAAACAAATTGTAGACACACTCGCATTGGATGCACTTTCTTATTTTCTGTACCTTGTTACTTGTTATTGCGGACAGCTGCATGGAAACTGCATGTCGGTCCCTCGGAATTTAATTCACTTCCACTGCTTGTCTACACTTGAAGACCTAATCCTCTGTTTGTAACATCCCAGACAGTTCCATGGAAATGGATTGTGATGTCACGAGCAGAGGATTAGGGCACCAGGTGCAGATGGAGTGCAAAAGTGGTTGAACTCTGTGGCACAAAGATCGTTTTTTTTTTTTCGTGTTAAAGTCTTAAATGATAAGGCAAGGGGGATGAGTAGTATAGAAAATGTGTAAACTGGAAGCAGAACTGTGTTTGAAAAAATCTATATACAGTATATGTCTATCTTTCTACCTGCCTGCCTACCTATCTTATCTGTTTGTCTGTGTACTACAGTATATGTTTGTATGTCTGTCTATCTATCCATGTATCTGTCATCTGTCTGTCTTTTTATTTTTGCAGAGTTTCACCTGTTTAACTCATTCTGTCCTGAGCGGCTGTTTTTGTCTCAGGTATTTCCTGAATTATATTCTGCTAAAGACAGCACAGTGCCTGTCAACACAACATTTGCTAGTCATCAAAAATGTTCATCATATAGCTTGTTAGCAATTATGTATTCCTGGTAAAACATCAGTACCATTTTTCCTTTTAATTGTGTTTGATTTCTGAATTGAGATATGGGGTTTTGAAATATTTAAAATGTTCCCGCTTTCTTGCCATGACCACCAGAAACCAAACATCAGTTACTAGAAATGTTGGCAGATGTGTAGCTATTACTTAAATCATTTTAAATGTTTTTGATCTTATGCTGTTTTTTGCAGTTTCCTGGTTATTTGACCACAGTTCAAGATAGAGTTATACAAAGGTAAATGAATTAAAATAAACATATACTAGGCCAGTCTGATGGCCCAGCAGTAGGGAATTGTGCTGCTGCACATGCAACTCAGGTAGGGGGTGAACTTGGGGAGCCATGTTGGGAGGGAAAGGCTGTAGCAGCTGCTGTGCAGTAGCACATTCCATCTAGGGAGGGCTGGCGATGGATTCCAGCACCACAGTGACACCTGTGGGAGGGACAGTGAGCTTGCTGCCCCCAAGGTATGCTGTGGTTGCATGGTGCCAAAATGACTACTGCCCATGCGAGGGGGCAGATAGAGGGATTGGGAGAAAAGCTGGGAGCAAAATAATTAGCCCTATCAGAATTATGGCATTTGCCTGATACTGGGTATATCCCTGATCTAGGGTATATCCCTGTAAGACAGGTGTCAGGCAGCTAACCAGAGGAAAAACAGAGTAGCAAATGCACCCCAAAGAACACGTAAGCATACTATACAAAATACTGTATAGACAACCATACTCAATGAGACTGATGTTTCCGTCATGGGTGAGATGACATCATAGAGCCCTCTCGAGGACTTCAGTTCTACCTCCAAGCAATGGAAATGTGAATTAGATCGGCTGTCCCCTCAGGTTGAAATAATCCTTTGGAATCAGCCTTTAAAAACCTCAGGAAAACAGTTCTTAGCTACAAAGAGTAATGGCAAGACAAAATGCCTTGCAAATCAAAATCAAAGAGACACTCCTAGACCACCCGACAAAACCAAAGATGGCCAAAACACCAGGCACCAGGGCCCGCAGCAGAAGCCAATCTGCATCCATCGCCTCAAAGAGTCTGAACAAGGATGACAATGAAGAAAATTTCCCAATCACTTCCAAAAAGCTCTTTAAAGCCCTCGGCAAAATAGGATCTACCATGGAAAAACTGGAACAAGCCATTGAGGACAACGTGCACGGGAATTCGGAGGTGGTTCAGTGCACAGCAGACCTCAAGCAGGGGCTAACAGAAGGTATGGCAACTATCAGTAAACAGGACAATGTTTTAAAATATCTGCAGAAAAAGGAACAAAACCTTACGGATAAGATAGATGACATGGAGCTCCGTTCCTGAAGAGATAATATTAGGATCCACGGAGTACCAGAAGATACTGAATCAGGGCCAGTGGAAGAATTTCTGGACTCATTTATTTTAGAGCTTCTCGACCTTTTACCCTGGAACTTCTCAACATAGTTTGGGCCCATAGAACATTGAAAAAAAAATGATGGACCCAAAAGCTATACCTAGGTCAATTGTTCTTAAATTCTTGGACTACCAAACTAAAACTAAGGTTTTAAATACAGCCTGGAATAAAAATGAGGTAATGTTTGGTGATCGGAGACTGTACTTTGATCAAGACTACACCCCACTGACGTTACAAAAAGCAAAAACCTTACTGATAATAAAAAAAATTCTTGCAGAGAAAAATATTAAATGTACATGTACTGTCCTGGCACAATTTAAGATATTTACAGTGGGTAGCCTCCAGTTTTTTTGAACATTAGCCAAAGTGAAGCCACTACTTGAGAAGCTGGGGGTTCCTCTCAAACTGTTCTCGCCTACTGACCTTGTGGTAGAATGGGCTGATCGACTCTACGCCTTAGAAAACTGCAAGTGACTACAAGAAAAGAACTTCAAAGCAGCAACACAACCCATTCGAGAGAACATGGGCCAGAAAGCTCCACTTCCAGTAACTCAAATACCCACCCACAAACACAGAGACAGTGCCAATGACCCTCAAATCCTTACCAGAAGAGACTTGGTAGAAGTGGAATGGTCTTGATTTGGGCCCTCCATGCATCTAAACTGATGTGGATATAGAGCAGTGGAAGCTGTTGTTGGACGCAATATACGTACTCAGATTATGCGAATATTTTATAGCTGCCTTTTATAAGGCAGAAGAGTGCGTATTACATCAGAGGGGTTTCCAAATTGGGTTTTTTTTAGAAAGGGGGGGGTCCAGATCAGAGGCCATCAGACAAGTGTAAGATAGTCTGATCAGCCTCTTGAGGGAGGAATAATAGCTCCCCCCTTTTTTCTTTCTTGCTTATTTGATGTTGAAGTGATGGCGCCCTGACATTTGAGCAGGGTAACGGTTCAGTCTGGTTCCAAGGCACCTCTGTGGGACATGCATTCTGACTGGTGGTCTAAAACCACAGACTGGTCAGCCTTGCCTCAACTGTGGGGAAGCTAATGGAGATTATCCTTAAAGAGAGGTTGGTGATATTTTTGGAGGAGAATGGTCTCCAGGACGATAGGCACCATGAGTTTGTCTCGTGCAGATCCTGCCAGACAAACCTGGTTGACTTTTTTGACTGGGTGACAAGGGCACTCAGTAGGGGCCATGCGGTTGATGTCCTGTATCTGGTCTTCAGCAAGGCCTTCGGCTTGGTGCCTCATGGAAGGCTGACTAAATAATAATAATAAACTTTATTTCTTAAGCACAATTCAAAATATCAAAGCGCTTTACAAAATAACACAAATAAATAAATCCATAAATAATTAAAATGCAGATGGTAATACTAAAATACATTCTTATTAATTACTCATTGCAGAAGGCAAGACTGAATAGGTATGTTTTCAGTGTGGCTTTAAAGCTCTTCACCGTCAGGCATTCCCGAACCCGACGAGGTAGAGAATTCCACAGGGTAGAGGCTACATAAGCAAAAGCTCAAGCATCAGTTGACTTCAACTGAACCCTGGGAACCTCCAGCAATCCCTCGCTGGAGGAGCGGAGTGGTCAGGAGGGGCATTAGGGGCACAAAAGCTCTTGCAGTTAGTGCAGTCCCTGTCCATGTAGGGCTTTAAAGGTCAGAAAACTGACCTTGAAGGTGATCCTCCATTGCACTGGCAGCCAGTGCAGCTTGCGCAGCACAGGTGTAATATGGCTAGATCGAGAAAGCCTAGTCAGTAACCTGGCTGCCAAATTCTGCACTAGCTGCACCTGGTGGATATCGATCCTGGCAGCCCTAGGTAAAGGGAGTTGCAGTAATCCAAGCAGGAGGTCACAAAGGCATGGACCAATGTCGGCAAGTCATCGGGCAGAATCAGATGTTTAATTCGGGCGATATTCCTCAGGTGGTAAAATGAGGTCTTGACAATGGATGACACCTGAGCCTTCAGGGTCAGCCCCTTATCAAGGATACTATCCAGACTCTGCACCCACTCAGAAGTCCTCAGCTGGCAGTCCTTTAGTACAAGGCTAGTTGCCTAACCTGCTGAGGACCCTCAACTCACCGACTCAGATCCACAACTAAATACTAGTAAGCTGAGAAACCTGGGAGCAAGGGAGGAACTGGTTGGATGGGTTAGTAGCTGGCTTCAGGACAAACAGCAGAGGGTAGTTGTAGGGGGAGAACTCTCGACTCCCAGATCTGTAACCAGTGGGGTCCCACAAGGCTCGCTACTAGGACCAGTGCTATTTAATATCTTCATTGCCGACTTATCAGATGAGATTAGTAGTAAGATCAGCCTTTTTGCAGATGACACAAAGATCGGGGTGGAGGTGGATAGTGTGGAAGGGGGCAGGTACTCTAAGAGGATCTGGCAAGACTTGAGCACTGGTCAGACACATGGCAGCTGGAGTTCAACACTAAGAAGTGCAAAGCCATGCACTTGGGAGCTAGGAACCCTGGGAATTTCTACTGGCTGGGGGGGGTGTAGTTATCCACTTTATTGGAGAAGAATCGTGGAGTACTAGTCACATGGGACATGAATCAATCAGCACAGTGTAGGAAGGCAGCAGCCAACGCTAAGAAGATGCTGGGTTGCATTGCCAGGGGAATTACCTCTAGGAGGGATGAAGTATTTCTGCCGCTGTGCAGGTCGTTGGTAAGACTTCACTTGGAGTACTGCATGCAGTTTAGATGCCCCTATTGAAAGAAGGATGTCAAACCCCTGGAGGGGGTCCAGCACAGGGTAACAACGATGATCCTTGGGCTGAGGGACAAACCATATGAGGAAAGATTGGGGGAGCTCAACGTGTATTCCCTGGAGGATAGAAGGGAGAGAGGGGATATGATTGAGACCTTCAAATACTTAAAGGGCATAAATAGGGTTAGTACTGAGGGCACGTTTAAATTAAAGGGGGAAGGGACACAAGGGGACACATTCTGAAACTGGGGAGGTGGAAGATTCAGAAGGGAAATGAGGAGGCACTGCTTCACGGAAAGGGTGGTAGCAAGGTGGAATGCACTGCTAGAGGAGGTGATATCATTGAAATCTGTAGGCCGTTTTAAGAGGGGATGAGAAAGGGTCAAAGGTAAGGTCAAAACTGGGGGAAGCTTGGGAAGGAGGAGTTGGCAGAAGGGGTTGATAAACCAGATGGACGGGTAAGGGGTTGGGGAGGAAGCTGCAGTAGACTAGACTGGGAGCTGCGCATCTGAGCAGACTCGATAGAAGTTATGGCCTGTGTCAGCTGGCATTTTCGTATGTTCGTATTTAAAACAATGATGTATAATTAGGCCTGAATGAGATGTGCACAGCCCTGGGGAAAGGCCTTGAGAACCGCAGCACCAGTGAAGCACGCTGGAACAGCGGAGCTTTAGTTCCGCCAGGTGACCTATACAGCTAACTCTTGCAGCCAGAAAGCCGCCTGGAGCTGGAAGAGCCCCAGCAGGAGGTAAGCAACAAAAGCTCCATAGGATCATAGGTTGTTATGAGTTCAGGAGACCATAGGCCTTTTGGAACTCGCAAGCTGAATGTAATGGAAACAATGGAAGCTTTGATCTGGGTGGCAGAAATGATATGCAGGAGGGTTGCTTCAGTGGGGGGAAGGGGGGCTCTGTGAAAATAAAGGCTGGGGCTTCCAGGTTTTAAAATGGGAGGCAAGTATGAGATGAAATAAAGTGAGTATGGATACATCACAGCGGCACGGGGGGAGGGAATGAGTGGCAGCGGGGTCTGGGGATGCCTCAAGGGGTAGGATGATGTGACCCTCTTTCTAAATGGTAAGCTAGCCCTTTGATGTGAGTAGTCAAACCTGAGGCTGGGCCACGTGGCACTGCACTATTATGTTGAAGACTGGCTAATCAGTGTGAAGGACGGCTCCACACCTCGAGATGTGCAATTATCTTCCCGCTGAGTGAAGTGGCTGGTTTACTGCACTTTGAGCCGGTCTCTAAAGCGGAATAGTTTCTTGTAGACTTCACCTAGATGGTTTATGGCTGGATTGAGATATAAATGGTTTCTGTGGGCAGTTTTTAGAAGTAAGGGATTGTATGGCAGTTTTTAGTGGCAAACAGAGGTTTGCACTGACCCTCAGGGGCTGAGACAGTCCATGCTGCCAGTAGCCTCCTGGCAGCCACCAGCAGGTATTAAGAGCAAGGACTTTGTGCAGGAGGTTAATGCAATGGCTGTACGGGTGAAGCACTTGCATGGAGTGGGGAAGGCCTACAGGATCGGGCCCGAGGTGAAATCGGGGCTTCAGCTAGAAAAGCAGTTGACAACTTAATGCTCCATGGAGTAAAGTCTAACCAAAGCCTCAAAGGAAAAGTGAATTTAGCAAGTAGTAGCTGCACCACAAAGTCCGAGGCAGGCAGATGAAGTATAGAACAAAGCTTCTTGATGAATCATAGGGCATAAGGCCAGCCAGCGCACAAGGTGCAGAAAATCTATACCCTCAGATGCCTTGTACTTGGACAATGAGGGAACCAGAGGGGGGAAGGGTAATTGGGCTGCGTAGTAGGAGGAACACTGGCTTAAAATGTACTACCGACTTCCAGAGCACAGAAGGAAATGGCCTATACTGAAATAGCAATGCAGTCTGAGTTTGAACTCTTTGGGGGCACATAGGTTTCTATATTGAACAGACTAGGACATGAAGGGCCTAGATCTTCAGTCATGCGTGAGCTCGGGGGGCGGGGGGGGAGTTCTGCTTTGACTGTACTTATTGAGAAAATCTGTATGAGCTCTAATGAAGGATGGAGAGCTCAAAGATTTACAAAGAGGGAGGGGAAAGAGATTTAAAGGACAACTTCCAATGCACATGTTTAGCGCAAGGGTCCCTGCCAGGGAATCTCGTCCTTCTGGCCAAATTCCAACTGGCAGACCAGAAGGGCGTTCCTCTAACCTATTGAAATTCATTCATGGAGAGTTGTTTGCTTTGTGTTTTTACGGGTTATTGTTATACAATGCTATACAGAACGGAGGGAGAGAATACTCAACAGGGAGAGGGGGCAGAGGGGGTGCTCTGACAGTGGACACCACATAAGAACAGCTTTACAATAGGTACTTCTCTAAAATGGATCAAGGGAAGGTAGTGATATACAATGTTAAGGGTCTGAATAGCCCCACAAAGTGCTCTGGACTACTTAACAAACTTAAATAAATGGGTGTGGAACTGGCCTTCCTACAAGAAACCCACCTAACACAGACAGAGGGAGCCAAACTAAAGTGAGCATGGGTTGGAGAAGCATACCAAGGTGGGGCATGGCTATACTGGTGTATAAAAACTGCCCCTAGAGATTGAGGAGAGCATCCTGGACCCGGAGGGCAGATTTATTATCCTTAGGGGCAAACACAGGACAGTCCCCTGCACTAATTTGAACATATGTGCCACAAATGAAGAAAAAGAAAGGATGCCCCTTTTAAAAGAGGTCATAATGAAAGCAGCCCCTAATACAGGAGACATATTTCTTGTAAGAGGTGACTCTGACACAGTCCTCAACACCCACGTGGGCAGATCAGGAAGGGGCACAGTGGGTACTGATAGAGCATTAAGATGCCTTAAAGGGTTAACTAGAGAGTTGGGGATGGTTGAGATGTGGACGTATGTCAATCCAAAGGTCAGAGACTACACATGTTGGTCTGCCTCACATCCAGCGTACTCCAGAATAAACCTATTCTTTTTGTCTACTGAATGGCTGCTCGTAGTAGTGCAAAGTTATATCAGACCCCAAACCATCTCTGACCACTCAACAGTGGTTCTTAGCTGCTCCTTGGCCCCCAAGGTTAAATCCTCAACATGGAGACTGAATGTCTGACTCCTGACTATAAAGAAATGGTAGTGCAATGCCTAGATGAATACTCAGCTACAAACCCACCTGAGAAACTCCATCTCCGATGTAGTGGGTTGGATTTAAAGCAGTGGTTACAGGAAAAAACAATCAGTTTTTCTTCCTATTTAAAGAAAGAAAGACAAAAGGAACAATTAGAGTTAGAGGTTAAACTATTACATAGAAACATAGAATTTGACGGTAGATAAGGGCTTCTTGGCCCACCTAGTTTGCCCATTTTCCCTACCTACTGTAACATCGCAGACCCTACTTGATCTCTGGCTTTACCCCCCCCCTTACCACTGAGGTTCCCTTCCTTTATGTCTATCCCATGCATTCTTGAACCCCTTTACTGTTTTTGCCCCCACCTCTGCTGGGAGGCTGTTTTAGGCATCCACCACTCTTTCTATGAAGAAGTACTTCCTCACATCTCCCCTATCTCCCTCCCTCCAAATTCATAGCATGTCCCCCTGTTATTGAGCATCTTTTTTGGAAAAATGCTTCTTTCTTGAATCTAATTTATACCAGTGAGGTATTTGAAAGTCTCTATCATATCTTCCCTCTCCCTCCTTTCCTCCAGGGTGTACATATTAAGGTCCTTTAGTCTCTCCTCACAGGGCTTTTGATGCAGACCCTGCACCATTTTAGTTGCCCTCCTCTGGACTGCCCCTACTTTGTCTATATCCTTCCAGAGATGTGGTCTTAAGAACTGGACACAATGATCTAAGTGGGGTCTTACCAGCAATCTATACAGAGGCAACACCACCTCCCTCTTTCTGCTGGTGATAACCCTCCGTATGCACCCTAGCATCCCACTAGCTCTCCCCACTGCTTTGTCACACTGTCTGGCCACCTTTAGGTCATCAGATATGATTACCCCAGGTCTCTTTCTTGTTTGGTGGTCATTAATACTACACCACCCATTTTGTATTCTGTCCCTGGGTTTCTGTGCCCCAAGTGGATCATTTTGTACTTCTTCATATTGAAACTTAGCTGCCACACCTTGACCACTCCTCTAGCTTTCTTAGATCTCTAGTAATTTTCCCATCCCCTGGAGTTTATACCCTATTGCAGATTTTAGTGTCATCAGCAAAAAGGCATACCTTCCCTTCTAGACCCTTTTCAGTGTCCCTAATGAAGACATTAAAAAGACCGGTCCCAGTACTGATCCCTGTGGCACCCTGGTGGTCACCCTCCCTTCCTCGGAGTGAACTCCGTTTACCACCACTCTCTGTCTCCTGTCCCCTAACCAGTTCCTTACCCAGTTTGCCACCTTTGGACCCACTCCTAGGCTGCCCAGTTTGTTTACGAGTCTCCTATGTGGAAAGGTATCGAAGGCCTCTTTGAAATCTAGTTAGGTCACATCCACCGCTCCATGCTGATCTAATTCCCTGGTCACCTAGTCAAAGAAATCTATCACATTTGTTTGGCATGACCTCCCCCCAGTGAATCCATACTGCTTTGGATCTTGTAAGCTACTGCATTCAAGATATTCCTCAATCCTTTCCTTCAGTAATGATTCCATTAATTTCCCTACCACCGAAGTCAGGCTGACTGGCCTGTAATTGCTAGCCTCCTCCCTGGTACCACTTTTGTGACGTGGGACTACATCTGCCCTACTCCAGTATTCCAGAACTACTCCCATCTCCAGTGAGTAGTTAAACAGGGCTGCCAGAGGTGTAGCCAGCACCTCGCTGAGCTCCTTCAGTATCCTTGGATGCACCCCATCTGGCCCCATTACCTTGTCCAGTTTCAGATTTGTAAGTTCCTGTAGGACTCTCTCTCCTCTGTAAATGGACTAGTGTCCACCTCCCTTCCTTCAATGATCCTGGCACTTATCTGTGGTCCCTTGCCTTCCCCTTCCTTGGTGAACACGGAACAAAAGTATTTGTTCAGGATGTCTGCTTTTTCCTGGTCCCCCCTCCGCACAGTCCTCACCCTTCCCGCCTAAGCCTTACTATCCCTCCCCTGGTCTTTCTCTTTTCACTTAAATACCTGAAAGATATCTTGTCCCCTTTCTTTTTTTTTATATAGATTTTTATGGGTTTTTCTTCTGTCGGTAGCTTCCCCACCTGAGGCCCCGGTACATGGCCGTACATGCGTGTGGAGGCACGTATGCACACCATGACGCCAGCTCAACCCCTTCCACCCTCCCATCCTTGCTGCGCCCTCTGCCCGCACTATCCCACTTAGAACCTCCACCTGGTGAGAGCAGAACTACTACCCCCACCACCCCCAGGAGAGGAGAGCAGTTTGCCGGCTCCACTGAATCCTGCTCTCCCCCCCCCCATGCCGGCACCCTGATGACCTGAGGTCGTTCCTGAACCCGGGTTGCCAGCATAGCGTAAGGTAAGGCATCCAGCGCCTCAACCTTCAGGGCCACTGGGACGACTCTTGTCCCCTTTCTTTACTGCCTGGGCTGTTTTCTCCTTTGTTTGTGCCTTTTTGCTCCTAATTGCTTTCCCTGCCTCCCTCTGTTTTTCCTGATACACCTCCCCATTCTCCCCCCCGTGTCTCCTTATACCTCCTGAATGCTAACTTTTTTGCCCTTACCTTCCCAGCCACCTCTTTTGAGAACCATAGTGGTCTCTTTTTCATCTTGCTTTTGCTTACTTGCCTGACGCAGAGCTTTGTTACTTTCACTATCCCCTCTTTTTGTTTCACCCACTATCCCTCCACTCCACCCAAATCCTCTATCCCTGCCAGAGCAGCCCTGAGGTGTTCCCCCATCTTTTTATAATTGGCTCTCCTGAAGTCCAGGACCCTCACCTTTGTGTAGTTTGATTCTGCCACAGTGCTAATATAGAACCACACTGTATGGTGATCACTGGTCTCCAGGTGGCCACCCGCTGTGACGTCTGCAACACTGTCTGAATTGGTGAGGACAAGGTCCAGTCCCCCCCTCCGCAAGTGAGCTCTTTTACTAGTTGCCTGAGGAAAGCCCCCTGCAGGGAGTCCAGGATGTCCTTGCTCCTAGCTGAAGCTGCAGCTGGTATGCTCCAATCTACATCCGGCAGATTGAAGTCTTCTACCAGTAGCACCTCCGCCTTATTAACCATCTTTTGTTTGATTTGGACGTGGAACATAAAAGTGCACTTAACGTGGAGGTAAAAGAGAGACTGGCAGAATGTAAGGCTAAATTTAATAAACTAGATGATAAAATTGAAGGAGCCTTGAGATCTTCAAACCAGCAGTTCTATGAGACAGGCAACCAACCTGGCAAAATCCTTGCCAGGCAGCTATGTAAAAAGGCAGCCAGCAGGACGTGCCTATGTATCTGGAAAGGGGAAAGGCCTCAACACCTTGAGACCGACCCCAATAAAATTGTCTGAGAGTGTGCCAGTTTCTACAAGAAGCTATATACCCAAGGAAAGGTAACTACCGCGAAAAGTTAGACACATTTTTTTTTACCATGGTCAAGCTCAAAAAGCTTAATGAAGAGCAGAGAGTGGCCTTTAATGCTATATAACCATGGAGGAGATACAGGAGGCTTTTGGGAACTTAAAATCAGGGAAGGTTCTGGGCCCTGATGGCTAGCTACCAAGTTCTACAAAACATTCAAGGAAGAATTTCTTCTGCACTTGTGTAGGATTTTTAGGGCAGTGCAGGAGGGAGAGGGGGCACCCCTTCATGGAACTATGCACAGATCTTGGTGATACACAAGGCTGGAAAGGAGACAGTATCTTGTGCTTCCTTTAGGCCCATCTCCCTCTTTACTGTTGATATAAAAATATTCACCACCATTCTGGCCAAAAGATTACAGGCATGTGTAGGTTCTCTGGTCCACCCCGATCAAATAGACTTCATTAATGGTAGGCTGAGTCATGATAATATCAGACGCCTGCTCAACATTATTTCCTGGCAATGCTGGTTTCCAGAACCAGCTCTTAACAATCTTCATGGATGCTGAAAAGGCATTTAACCAGGTGGACTGGAGGTTTCTACACAGAACCTTGGAGGAGTTGAGCACGGGACAAACATTTTGTGAAAGCATCAGACTTTATGTGCTGCCCCACAAGCTACTATTAGAGTTAATTGGGTGATCATGAGCAGGTTTCACTTGTCGAGGGGCACAAGGCAAGGGTGCCTCCTCCCCCTCTTATTTGCTATATTCAATGAGCCCCTGACAATAGCAGTGAGGAAAAATAAAAATATCTTGGGAGTGATAGTGGGAGATGAGAGTCATAAAATATCTTTGTATGCAGATGATTCTCTGTTCTTTCTTACCACCCCAGAAACCTCAGTCCCCACCCTACTGGAAAAACTGCAGTGTTACGGGGAGGTTTCAGGACAAAAAATAAACCTAAATAAATCCAAAGGCATTAAAACTGGGGGTCCATTTTCCCAAAGCTTCCTGGAAGACTTCCCTTTTAAATGGGCTACAAACAATGAAGTTCGTTACTTAGGGATTCGCAGCTCACCAACTCTCTTTACTCTGTTAAGGATTAACTATGATGAATTATTAGTTGAGGTCAAGTCTGACATTAAAAGATGGGAGAATTTGCCTTTGTCTCTGGGAGGAAGAATAGCGACCCTGAAAATGGGGATTTCACCCCGTTTCATGTCCCTATTTCAAGCCCTGCCCATTGGCATTCCTGAATCATATTGGGGACAGATCAATAAGCTATTGTAGTCATGTATGTGGGTGGTAGCACATCAATTGAGCGAATTTGATTGAGTACATATGGGCGAATACAATTAGAGTGACTGTCACATTACAGCAAATGGACATTACGGTGCCCGCACAGATGTAGCTTAACCCAGGGTCCATGTGCGGCATGGTGTTGTAATCCTAGAGATGGGGGGGCTTGGGGGCACAGACCCCCATGGGAGGTTCGAGAGGCAGAGCCCCCTGTGTTACATGGAGAGACATGCATGAGCCATATTGCACCTGTGGGTGATGAGGAACAGCTGCATTAGTGCAATAAATGGTGTGGTTCCCAAGCTGAACATGGCTCAGGTTATGTCTGGGGTAGCAGTGGGCAGCAGCCGTAGGAGGTACCGCGACCTGATGGAGCGTGTTGTGCAGGTAGTTGCTGAATACCCAACTGGCATCCGTTAGCTTGCAACTGTCAGCTCCAGTTGTTATTTGATCACTGAAATGTGCAGCGCTGAGATTTGTCATTGCTCAAAATGCATTTGCTATGAAATACTCACTCAAACTGCAGATGCTGTAAAGTATTCGCTCAATTGACATGGAGCCATGTGGGCAAAGAGTAGACAAAGGAAGAGTACTAGATTGCTGACCCTTCCCAGGGTCACAGGCAGTCTAGCAATGCCAGCCCTCAAATTATATTATATGGTGGTACAGATGGTACCCATCGTTACATGACTGAAACAGCGCACAGACTCAGGATGGAGGGAGATGGAAGCACAACAGTACAGAGGAGTCCCTTTGTTTGTGTTGCCTCATGTTATGCTCTCCAGTCAAATCTGGAGAGACATAACTAATCTGTGGACAAGACATACATTTAAAATTCTGGTTAAAGCAAGAAAACTCACCAACATCCCCTACTGAAATAGGTCTCCTAGCAATTATTATTTGACCCAAATTTCTCCTTCCCTTGAACTGTTTGGGGCTACACACACTGGAACAGATCAAGGCTCACCAGACTCCAGGCCCTGATTAGTAACAACAGAATTTTATCCTTTGCTGAAATTAGAGAGAAATATGGTCTCCACCAAGGAGACTTTTTTAGATACTACAAGTGAGGCATTATATCCAGTCTCAAGATTTAGTGTCAAAATAGAGAATTCACGCCTCTAGAAAATTTTCTCTATTGGACTGCCAGGCTAGTAGGCAGAGGTGGGACTGTTTCAAGAGCATACAAAATGTTAATGAGGGATGAAAGTCTGTATTTTTTAAAATGTATAACATAATAGGAAAGAGACACTGAGATTTCCATATCTAAACAGACTTGGAAGAAGACATGGGAGAGGGGTTGGAAAGTGATGGCCTCACCTGGAGGCAGAGAATATACTGTAGATGGAAGTGGATGACTAGGTTCATTTACATCCCCCTCTGTAACTAAATATTTCCAAGCTGGAAACACAGATAAATGCTTGGGGGGGGTAAATAAGGATGCACTACCACATTTTTGTGGCTTGTCCAAAACTCACCCCTTTCTGGACCCACATTCATGTTATTCTGAATAGAATTTGGTCAAGCTGCATGGTATTCCCTTTAAATTTGAAAATTACATTTTGGGAGTCAAGGTTAAAGGTTTGGGCAACCATAGACAGCAGGGGTTGTTGAGAATTTTGTGCACTGCAGCACAAAAAGAAATCACAGTAAACTGGTTGACAGGCACCGTACCAGGGTATGAGTCCTGGGTTGGGAGAGCGGAAGACGTTAGGAGAATGGAAGAAGTAACTGCCAAATGGAGACTACCAATAAAGGAACACATAGATCTGTGGTCTGGGTGGGTTTTTGGAAGTGCAGTACCTCAAGGAGTCCAAATGGCTGTGTGAACCCAAGCAGAAGTTTGGAAAGTGCCGAGACAGTACTATTGACCCCCCCCCCCCAATGCAGTCCTCTCCCTCAAAGATTAAAATATCATCTTAACACATTTGTCCCTATAGATGCCATATGGTGTCGGAACCATCCTTTGCTAGATCCGACCCAAAATGGCCACTGGGAGCAAATTAGTTAATCAGATTTAGTATTAACAGATTTACACTCAACTACAGAATTCTGCAGAGTTGGGCTTCATCCTGGTGGGCTTCACTGTACTGTATTTATTAATTTATTTATTTATTTCCATCTAGGATTATAATATATTTGAGCACAAGACACTTTTTTACAAAGGTTCCACATCAGTAGGTGACAGTAACAAATAGACAAAGGAATACTAAACAGAGGTAGTCTAAAACAACAAAAGAACAGTTAAAATCCAGGAGAATTAACAGTGGTAGTCTAAATGACACAATAACAACTCAAATCAAGATAAAATAATAGGTAAACACAGTAATTATACCAGCAATTAAAGAGAGGTGCAGTAAAGAGCAGCTGGGGGGGTAGGAGTAGCAGCCCTGGGCCTTGTCAAGCTAAGCAATAGGCAAAGGGCGGGGGAGTGGAAAAGGTAGATCAAAGGGGGAGCTGAAACAAGGCACAGGAAAAGTTGGCAAGGGATGGGGGGGTTGAGGGTAGATGTGGAGGAAGAGGAACCAGAGGAAGAGGAAAAGAGGTTGAGGCAGGAAAGAAAAACAGAGAGGAGGGGAGGAAGGTGTGAGTCTAGAGGAGGCATTTGACAAAGGTAAGATTTTGACAATGGAGGCAGTGACATATGCATGATAAGGGGGAGTCACTGGAGGAAACCAGGTACTGTTTTAACAGGCACTTGAACTGGCCAAATTTAGGCAAAGAAGATCCATCAAAATGCAAGGAATTGAACCAAAGGGGAGCTCTGTAGGAGAAGGATCGCTGACCTTGGGTAGTCCAGCATCTGGGGATGTGGAGTAGTTGGTTGACAGATGAACGAGTACGTATGTAGTCAGTGATGACACTGTGTCATCTCTTTTTTCTTTGTTAGATACTATATATAGTTCAGAGTTAGCTGAGTAGTAACAGGTTTTAACCCTTAGGCTGCCAGAAGATTTTGAACGTATAGGCTTTTAAGATGAGTATACATGCCGGCTGCTCAGCAAGGGTTAAAAGTACAAAGGCAGACTTAATGGATCTTTGTTCTCCTTCTGCCGTCAACTTCTATATTATAGGACATTATGAATAAATAAGAAATTAAGTTAATAATTATGGCGGTGGAATGAAGATGGCATGTAAGAGCGAGGAATGCAAGGTGTATAATATAAGAGCCAGTAATCTTCCTAAATATATTGTTAAAAGCAAGTGAAGGATGAGTTAGATACACCTGAAGTATTGCTGTGCTTTATTAACTATGAACATCTAATGCTGTATTCTGCCGCTGAACATTCTGATATACCATTTTACCTCCTTCAATAAAGATGAGTTTTAAAAGAAAAGAGACCTCTCGAGCTTTGCTCTCAAGGTCGATAATGTCTTTGCACCCCTCAATGGAAACATCAGCCCTGTTGTACATGGTTGCCCATACATTATTATATATATTGCAAGTGTTTGTTTTTTACATAATTGTTTCTGCCTATATATATTTTTAACTTAAAATGTTTCATCAGGTAATGCTGTAAATGGGATAACCTTCCAGTGATCTGAAAAACGTCTGCTAGCACCATCCTAATACATCCACAATATGAATGAATTTAGTTTGTACAGTCAAAGGTTAAACTCAAGGGAAAAGATTTTTCAAAAATTGCTTGGGCAGCCATATTCATTGACCTTGGGTCACTGATTACAAAACATGTAATAAAAGTAGCTTTAGAATGAGCTAATATCCTTGGTAATATGATCCCTTATCATAAAAAGTAGAATAGATGCCTGTCTTATCTATGTAAAGCTGTTAGCCCTCCGTAATGAATGATTATAATAACGCAATTCAATAATTCTCAGGACAATAGCCTCAGTTAAATTCAGTATTTAGTAGGTTCATCATATTAATTATACCTCATACCTACTCAATAAAATTAAAGCCAGTCTTTCACCATACTGTAATGACTGCTCCCATCATATTTTAGTCTCGTGCCCTAGACTGGCTATGTTCCAAGAGCACACATTCAAAGCTATTAACACTATACTCATTATTAAAGAGCTGTGTGCTGCCTGGAATTTATAGTAACTTTCAGAAGTAGTCAGCTATTATTTCTTGTATCTGAAGTATTTTTTTTTTTAATTTATGTGTTGCTAATTATTAGATTTTTTTACCTGACATTGCTACATGTGATGTATGGAACAGCACTTTACCTGGAGGCTGACATAGTCTGTTCTGTTCCTCCCTATACATCATCAACATTGTGACCTCACTGACTTTGACATTACTAGTAAACAAAAAGAGAAAATCTCCTGCTGCTTGATTTATAGGTACATAGTGTCTTCGAGATGTCTTTTGACTAATCAAGGCTGTCATCTCAAGACATCCTTGCACTTGAAAACTGCGAAGCTGAGCAGTTCTGGAACGCAAGGATGTCTTGAGATGGAGACAGCCACGCTGCTGTTCCTCCGCTCCACAGTTCTGCTCTGAGTTTAACATAGCATAGTTTAGTATGCTTACCACTCTGGTCAGGATTCAGAAAGCTATTGAAAGACCCGCAGCTGTGGGTAAACTGCTGTGCAAATGGGTTGCCACTTGCAGAGCCGCAGGTTACCTGCTGCGGCCGGTATTCACAAAGGTGGAGCTGGATTATGACTGGCTCCATGGGTTATGGCCGCTTGCGGGTGGTGTCGCCAGGGTGATGGCTGCAGCCACGGGAATGGGCTACGGCTGGTGGAAGCAGCCATAACACCCTCCGCATCTGCAGTGGTTGTGAATCACAACTGCAGCAGCTGCAGGCAACTACAGTCCACAACAGCAGTTGTGGAGTGGGACTTTGAAATGGAACGCTTCGTGAATCCTGCCCTCTATTTTTATTCAGAGTGTCTGCTAACGCTCTCTTTATCATTGCTGTTTGATCCCTTTGTAAAAAGTGTTCTCAGTTCTTACTGGGGTGAGAACCTGGAGAGCTGAGTTTTATGAGCAGATCGGCAGGTTGGGAGTACAGAGTATGGAGGAAAGAGAGACGCTCAGGCTCCTTTAGCTGGAGCCCTCATTGAACAGCAGAGCCGATGTCCACTTTTGAGCAGATGGCTCACAGAGATTTAAACTGACTATACAAATATTGTTTTCCTTTTAAAAGTTTAAAATGACTGTTTTGATAGCCTGTTTTGGTAACATGATATTACATTCAGAAATAAATAAGAGGATGCAGCTATTTTTTATAGAGACACTCCGAAGGGGGAGAAGGATGCCAGTTTTGGCATGATGGAGTGTTTGGCCTGGTGGATATGAGGAAATCAGCAGAAAAGGATGTCCTGCAGATGCTGATATGTTCTCTGCGAATTTACTACAGATATGCCATCTGTGCCTTGAGCTGGGGTTTTATATTTGATGCTTTAACACAAATGCTACACTTAGCAGAGAATTTTTTCCTTTCTCCTCTCCTAGGTCGATATAAAGAGGGTGACATTATAACAAAGCAGAGAAGAACTAGATTTTGGCCTTGGAGCTGCATGAGGAAGATGGACCAGTGATGCATTCACAATTTGTTGATGCAATTGAAATCCATAAAGAATGGTGTCTATAGCCATCTTATTTCATAATAATGTGATTCTACATCTAGAGATACTGGGCTTGATTATCAAAGCCCCTGGTGCAGCGCAAAGGGTTTGCACCACAAAGAATGGCGCAAAGTGCCCCTTGCACCAAATGATGTGCTGGGAGTGATTCTCAATGGCAACCTGCATGAACCGCAGGCACCTGCCCCAAACAGGGCTTAAGCCACCCATGTGCCCAAACACAGGCTGCAACATGGCACTAGGGGGCATATGGCAGACACAAGCTGCCACATTCCTGAAAATGGAATTCTCAGAACTCTTCCAGAGGGAGAAATTCTAAGTAGCCTTAGACCAGCCAGGGCTAGTCTAAGGGTACTTAGGAAAGTTTCCCTCTGGAAGAATTGACTCATTTGTCCCCTTCCCAGCCATGATGTTGCCTGTAGTCATAATAATTAAAACAACCCTTCCTGGTGGTCTAGTGTCCCCCCAATCTCTGATGTTGCCCCAATTGTTATGTCATTAAATAACCCTTCCTGATGGTCTAGTGTCCCCCCTCCCCAATCCCTGATTCCACTCCCTAATATATGTATGCACAAACTCCTTCCCTGGCAGTCTAGTGGACCCCTACCCAAGCAGGTATTGTCCACCACCCTGCCCCCCCATCCTGAAATACATCCGGTGACCGGCACTGCCCACGTTTCACCTCCACAGCCAGCCGCTGACTGAATTGTCATGGAGCGCATACTGTATAGTGTACACTCTCATTGACTGACTGTCAATCAATGAGCACGTACACTATACAGTACGTGCCTTGTGACAGTTCAGTCTGCTTCCGGCCGTGGAGGTGAGAGGTGGGCTGTGCCAGTCATCGGCTGTGTTTCGGGATGGGGGAGTGGGGTGGTGGGCAATACCTGCTGGGGTTGGGGGTGGGGTCCACTAGACCACCAGAGAAGGAGTTTGTGCACCTGTATATTAGAGAGTGGAATTGGGGATCAGGGAGGGGAGCCACTAGACCACTAGGAAGGGTTATTTAACTACATATTAATTAGGGTGACATCAGGGATCAGGGAGTAGGGCCACTAAACCACTAGGAAAGGTTATTTAACTAAATATGAATTGGGCAATTTCGGGGAGGGGAGCCACAAGACCATCAGGAAAGGAGTATGAACATAGTTGTATTAGGAAGCAGAACTGGGGATCAGGGAGGGGGGACTGCTAGACCACCAGGTAAAGAATTTCATAAACAGATATGGGAACATCAGCTGGGGGGGGGGTGGCTGCTACAGCACCAGAGTCTAGAGTGGCACCTGGCTGCCCTGTGGCTTGTGGCAATCCCTCCCAGTGCACCCTCTGTTTGGGGCATGGCTACAGTTGCCACAAGATGCGGGACTTTGCTGCTGGGACCCTGCCCGATAGAGACTCCAGCACAGGGTCCCTGGCACACTGGACTTTGAGCTTGCGTCATTCTTAGGGCTCTTTGAGAATCAAGGCCACTGTTTGGCTTTTATTACAGACTTTTTCCTTAAAGGAATATGCTTGTGGCAAGTGCTAAATGAACACATTAAAAACTGATTATCTATGGGGCATGTCCCTGAGAAGGGTTAATATGAAATTAGCACAAACATGACAATGTATGTGGCAATTTCGTAGGCTTTTTAAAGGGGTTGGGTCAGAGAGAAGGTCAAAGAAGAAGGCAGAACATTTAACTCTGGTGAATTGTGAGCTCCTCATGACAAAATGACACTTATGGTGGCAAAATGAAAGTTTGAAGTACTAAATTTCCTGAGGGCCTCGTTTGGTTTTGTTTTCATGGCTGTCTAAGCCAGGTTGGGATGACCTGCAACCAGGCATGGCCTAAAACTAAAACTCTCTTAAAGAACCTTACCTGAAATGCAATTTGAACAATTTTAACATGCTGTGGAGTGAATATTTTGAAGAGAATTGAACTTTTACCACAGACGGAGATTTTTGCATTATTATTCCCTTTTTGATATTTATCTAGTGTATGTTTTATGTGTGAATAATGTGTTGAAATGTGTTTTGATATATACTGTATATACAGTATATAAACATATGAGTTAAGAGGATAACAAATTCAGTTTAAGTAGATATGCCATAGCCATTCGAGACGACCTGCAAAGATGGTTTCATTTGCCCCTTCCTTTTGTCCAAAGAATTGACACTATTTTGATGAATGCCCTCCCCAGATTTTTATATCAATTTCAAAATATTCTGATTATGCCAAAAAAAAATGGAATTTAGAAAATGGGACAAATTAATCTCCAGTTTTGTATGGCAAGGAAGAAAACCTAGAAAGGCATATAGGGCAGGATTCACAAAGGACTTGCTCTCGGTACATCTCAGATGCCCTGAAGCAAATGAGATGCACCGAGCACAAACCATGGTAGTCACAGAAGATATGCCGAGAGATGCTCCTGGCACATCCCCACTGTGATTACCACAGTTGCACCCAGCCCTGGATGTGCCAACACAACCCCTCGGTTGGGCTGGGTACACAATGGGGCAGCGCATCTCCCAATGTGCTGTGCCGAAAGCTGCCATTCACAGCCACAGACATGCAAATGGGGCCATTAGGCATGCAAGGCACAATGTGGCCATTTGCATGTCAGTGCCCAGCGGAATGCAACAGGCCCCCTGCAGTGGCTGTGTGCTGTACGATGCACCCACCCACAAATGCCATGGTAGGCAACTGGCACCCACCCCCCACCCGTGTCACTGTAAGACTGCCGCACCCCATGACAGTAGTTGCACCAGCACAAACCCCCAACCTGCCCATGTCCCTCGTTGGGTTATTATGCTGCACCCTGTGGCAGAAGTTACACCAGGAGAACCCCCAACCCACCCACATCCCCATTCTCAAGCCACCCTGCAGCGATATTGTTGTAATGTCAGAACCCACCTCCCCACCCTGACCACACTGGTGGCGGTATTCCATATGATCCCCCCTGGTAGCCCAGCAGACCTCCCACCCCCCAAACCCACTCAGGCACCCCTAACCCACTCCGCTCCACCCATTCCAGCATAGTCCCACCGTCAGCAGGCAGCTCAACCCACCCTCATACCACCCCAGCTGCCCACTGATAGAGCTGTCTGTGAATGATAACTACTGTACAATTATAAGTCCATTGGTCAACCATGCTGACCAATGGGCTTGCAATGTGTACTGTAAGCTATCATGCACAACATTGTGAATGACCTCAATCACATATCCTTGCCTCAGTGTTTGCGCACAGAGGTTCTTTGTCTTTCAAATAGTTTTTTATTTTAATGGGTTCACCACAACATAACCCAGACAGACCGTCTTAGGGTAGCTGGTTCATTCCACTGCGGTGTCAAACAGACGAGGCATACTGATGAGTCCTGGTAGGACGAAACACGTGTCTATGTCATCTGTTAGCACCCTTTGCAAACTGTGTGAGAGGCCTTTTGGCACCATGCAATTCTGCTTAAAGTTGAACCAGCATTACATTCTGTGGTGATTTGCATATGCAGCCCATGATGCTTTGCATTGTGTGGGCATGTGTGATATTGTGCATGACAGCTTAAAGTACACACTGCAAGCCCATTGGTTGACATGGACGGCCAATGGACTTACAGTCCTACCGTAGCTGTCATTCTCAGACAGTAGGACTATGCTGGGACAGGGGGAGCAGGGTGGTTTGGGGTGCCTGAGTGGCTGGGGGTGGGAGATCTGCTGGGCTACTGAGGGGAGATCATATGAAATGCCGATGCAGTAGGGTCGGGGTGGGGATGGTGGGTTCTGACATTACAACAATATCACCGCAGGGAGCAGCTTGCGAATGGGAGTGCGGGCAGGTTGGGGGGGGCTGTTCTGTGCTGGTACAACAACCGTTGCAGGGAGCTGCATAATAACAGGGATGTAGGCAAGGGGTGCACACTGGACTGCCAGGGTGGGCAGCCTGCCGTCCTGCTGTCTGCAGTATGGCAGCCTGCCTGTGGGTGGCATTTGACTTAAGTCTACTTGTTGTAGACTTATCTTTGGGTGGTGCATCTCTGGACTTGCCCCAGGGATGCGCCTCCATGTTGGACTGTGAATGGGGCTGCACACCATATGCACGGGCACGCCCCTTTCACAGCCTCTCTAGATGCACTGCATATCATTATGGGTGATATGTGGCGCAGCTGTGATACAATGGCGCATTGGGCCTGCAATCAAGCATCGGGTCTCCTTCCAGAATTGTGCCAGTAAAAGTTGGGATGCGCTGTGCATCCTTTGTGAATCCTGCCCATAATAGTGTATTACAGCTCTCAAAACAGAGAGGGGAATTAGCTTTACCTAATTTTATAAAATACTGCTAAGTGGTCCAGATTTCATATATGCTGCAGTGGTTTAATAGAAACTCAGATCAACACTGGAAAGATTTAGAAATTAAAGAAGAGGAGGGTCATATAGAGGCAATGCTGTCTGGCAAGCTCACAAGTAAACTGAGACCTGAAAAGGAGATGGAATCAGTATACATCTAGTATATTATAAGAAACTGGAGAAACCTTTTAAATTCCCCAGTAACTAAACAAATGGCTAAATATCTGGAAATTTTGACAAATGATCCAAGTTTCACCCTAGCTAAGCTTGACCATACCTTTAAAAAATGGTATAGACTCAGGCGAAAGCACACTTAGCAGTATTATAATAGTGGAGTCTTCCAATAGTTCCAGAACCTGAAACAGAAACACCAACTCAGGCAGCAGGATCATTTTAGATACCTAAAACTTAGACATTAGTGTGCAGAAAGGTTTGGTCTGACTTGGTTTATAACAGACGCTCACCCCTTAGTACAGATTATTAGAGACTATAGAGAGGACAACACCAGGACATACTATTTTTCGTGTCTACAAATCTATCCAATCTGAGACAGCACAGATGGCACAGAAAACACAACATAGATGGGAGGAGGAACTGGGCATAGTATTAACAGAAGAGGGCTGGAGGGGTATACACACAATACAACATAAAGTCACGGGTTTCCATTTATGGAAAGAATATGGATGGAAATGTGTCCTGAGATACTTTAGAGCACTACAAATTACAGGGAAATCTGACACTTTCCATGGAACAGGGTGCTGCCGGGACTGTGGGGAGGCATGCGCTACTCATAGGCACATTTTTTGGAGTTGCAGAGAACTAGCACCATTCTGGCAAGCGCTAGAGGGAGCTATTATAGAACTCTTTCCGGAGGTGGGGAATTTAACCCCCCTCCTGTGCCATTTTACTTCATTCCCAGATCAGGTACGAAACACTCATACTAGGAAAATGCTGGTCATTCTCGGAATGTCACAGAATGTCATGGAATGTTTTAGAGGGCTGAAAGGGCATATAGCCCATATGTAGCACCTCATTCGTCTTGATAATAACACATATCACCACCTTGTTTTCTGTATGTGTCCAGCCTATTTTTAAACGTATTTTTTGTCAAACTGCTTACCACCCCCTATGGCAGTCTGTGCCACAGATTAATTATTCTGTGGGTAAAAAAGTATTTCCTTTTAGTAGTCTTAAAGGTTGTCGATTGTAACTGAAGATGGTGTCCCCTAGTGACTGATTTTGTATTTCTGTATACAAAGTTAAGATTGTTTTTGAGTTTGTTATTCTGCAATGTATCGCATGGAATCATCAGATCCCCTCTTTTCCTTCTGATATCCAGTTGGTATAGTTGTAATTTGTCTATTCTCTCTTCATAGTCAAAGTGTTCTCCTATTAGCAACCAAGAAGGCAATTTCTCGTAAATGGCTACAGAGAGAAATAGCAACACAAGGGGAATGGGAGGATGTGGTTCAACAAATATACTAAACGACAGCAGGCATTAACTTGCAAACAAAACAGATTACTGGGTTTTGGAGTAAACGGTTGCTCTTGATAATGAGTCATAGATCTGACCTTAAAACTCTAGATGGGGGCTCACTGTAAATATATCTAACAGGGAAGTGTTGGGATCTCACCACCTAAAGTATATCTGGCAAAAGATGAACTCATTTGTGTTGTATCCGCACTTAAATAATGGAAAGATTATCATTTGAAGATACTGGTGATTGTTACCTACAGGAACTTGAATCTATCTCTGTACTGCTCTTGAAAAATTCAATAAAATTTAAATTACACAAAAAAAATAGATATACCATAAAGAACTAGCATAGTTCATACACATATTATCAGTATTTAAGTTCAAATTTGTTATTATCTGAGCTACCAAACTGGATCTATTTTAGTATATTTGCAACCGCAAAATCTTCATGATACCTTATAACTATAATTATGGCAAGTGAGTTAATGGAAGCTTTATAGGTAAATGTTTTAAGGTTAAAACAATTTATGTGTCTCAATTTACTGACACCACTGGTCATTTTGATGTCTTCCTTCAAACTGGTTTCTCCCTTCCTTGTTTGGGCTTTGTTCTCCTAGTTTAGAGTGTTTTTTTATAATTTTGCCCAGAATTAGGGTGAAATACTTTCCATGTAACACTGCTAGTTACATCCATAATACTTAGCATGGAAATTCTGGGGCTAAACTATGACTAGTGGTCCAGACACGTGTGGGGGAACAGGACCAATTGTTATCCTACACTTTGATGGCACCATGGCTCATTGGGATCCCTATTCCCAAGTTTGGTAGCTGCAGACCATAACTGGCCTAAATGTAATGCCAACCTAGGCTTTGTGGCAAGGGTAGACTACTACTCAGACCTTATTTGGTATAGCTGTACCCAGTGGTAAAGGGAAACCATAGTGATGTCACTTTTGCCATCACATAGCGGGATCTAAACAGTTGAAGTCCCGCTAATGTACAAAAGGGCTATATGACAGAGCAAACTCCAGATAGTAACTGAAAAGTCGTATGTGTTTTAAATAATAAGCAGTGGGTCTGATGGCGTTTCCCTCACCAGAATAATGGGCATTTCGTTGTAACATCCTCTTTGCTTTGATGGACTTCCCTTGCTGGATGGTGTGGATCATTCATTTAAGCAGTATTCTATTATATTATTGAATGTGGTATTAATGAGAATATGACATAAAGATTATGGTCATCTCAGAGATGGTGGCTCTAAAAGGTTAAATTAGAATTATATAGTAAAGGGAAAAATTGATTGGAATTAAAGTTATGCGATGTCGAACTGTTTCCTGTCTGACATTAACTCATTTGTCATGCCCTGATTAATTACAGCTGTATACTGTTTAACCGCTGTTTGATATCTACTGCTGTGCTTGGCGTTATGCATAGTTCATACTGCTATGCTATTTTTATTTAGTGACCTAAAGGTCGAACAATAAACTTGAAACTTGTTGTCTTGAGACGACACTCTAGATTTGCTAAGGGACTTCTCAACAACACCATTTGCACTTTATTCTGCATTTCTTTGTTTTTAAAAATCTTTAACATACAGCATCCCTACCTTGCCAGTTGCTGTCAAGTACTAGAGGGTCCAGGTTTTTTAAAGTTGGGATTGTACTGGGCATGCTAGTCCTTTCCCTCTCCCATGTATAAGAATGGTGATCGATAGAGAAAAGATAAATTAAAATAGAAAAAAACAAATAAAAAATGTTAAAGAATATATTCCTGGCCACCGGATAAACTTAATTCCTTAAAACAGACCACCATCATTCCAACAATGAGGCGTGCCACTACTGTTGACCGACATTGTTTAAAATCGAGCTGCTTTCACCTTACATAGAAACATAGAAACATAGAATTTGACGGCAGATAAAGACCGCTTGGCCCACCCAGTCTGCCCATTTCCCTACCTAATGGATAATCTGCAGATCCTAGTTAACCAGCAGCCTGCTTCTTCCTACCCCCACCCCCCTAGAATTGCCTTATGACTGTCCCATGCATGCTTGAATTCCACCACTGTTTTTGACTCCACAACCTCCTCCGGAAGGCTGTTCCATGCATCCACAACCTCTCTGTGAAAGAATACTTCTTAAATTACCTCTGAGCTGCCCCCCATCTTCAAATTGTGCCCCATTGTTCTTGCACACCTCTTTTTTTGAAAGATGCTACCCTCTTGGACTTTGTTGATTCCCTTGAGGTACTTGAAAGTTTCTACCATGTCCCCCTCCTTTCCTCGAGGCTATACATATTAAGCTCCTTAAGTCTCTCTTCATATGTCTTCCAGTGCAGACCCTGCACATTTTAGTTGCCCTCCTCTGGACAGCTTCCATCCTGTCTATGTCTTTGCAGAGACTGGGTCTCCAGAACTGCACACAGTACTCCAGATGGGGTCTCACCAGCTGTCTGTACAGAGGGATAATAACTTCCTGTTTTCTACTGGTGATGCCTTTCCCTATGCATCCCAGTATCCCCCCAGCCCTCCTTGCTGCCCTCTCACATTGCTTGCCCACCTTTAGGTCATCTGATATGACTATCCCCAGGTCCCTTTCCATTTTTGTTGTTGTTATTATCTCACCCACCATTGTGTACTCTTCCCCTGGGTTTTTGTTTCCCAGGTGCATTACCTTGCACTTCTTAGCATTGAATCTAAGCTTCCATACATTTGACCATTCCTCTAACCTTGCCAAGTCCCTTCTCATCCTTTCCACCCCACCTTGTGCATCAACTCTGTTGCAGATCTTTGTGTCATCTGCAAAGAGACATACTTTTCCTTCCAGTCCCTCTGCAATGTCGCTTATAAAGACATTGAAGAGGACCGGTCCTAATACTGAACCCTGAGGTACCCACTAGTAACCCCCTTTCTTCAGAGTGGACTCCATTTACTATTATTCTCTGTGTCCTATTCTCCAGCCAGTTCTTTACCCAGGCTGTCATCTTGGGACCCACTCCCAAGCTGGCTAACTTGTATATTAATCTTTTGTGTGGGACTGTGTCAAATGCCTTGCTAAAGTCTAGGTAGGCCATGTCCACAGCCCCTCCCTGATCTACTACTTTGGTCACCCAGTCAAAGAAATCTATCAGATTCATCTGGCATGACCTTCCTGCTGTGAATCCATGCTGCCTTGGGTCCTGTGCCCCCTGGCCTCTAGATACTCGACAATTCTTTCCTTCAGAAGTGATTCCATCATTTTCCCTACCACTGAGGTTAAACTAACAGGTCTGTAGTTTCCTGCTTCTGCCTTGCTCCCATTTTTGTGAAGGGGAATCACATCTGCCCTCCTCCAGTCCTCGGGTACCACCCCATCCTCCCATGATTTGTTAAAGAGGGTAGTCAGTGGTGTCACTAGTTCTACCTTAGTTCTTTTAGAATTCTGGGATGAATCCCATCAGGCCCCCATTGCTTTGTCCATCTTCAGTTTTAAGAGTTCTTTCAGAACCCTTTCTTCTGTAAAAGGGCTGGTATCAACTTCTGTATCCAGAGTGTTTCTGTTTGTTTTAGGTACCTCCCCTCTTCATTTGTAAATACTGGTCAAAATATTTGTTTAGTATCTCTGCCTTTTCACAGTCACCCTCTGCCCACCCTCCCTCCCTTTATTAAGCCTCACTATCCCTCCCTTGGCCTTCCTTCACTCCCTGATATACCTATAAAAGGTTTTATCCCCCTTCTTAACTGAGTTGGCTATCTTTTCCTCGGTTTGGGCCTTCGCTGTTCTGACTGCCTTCCCAGCTTCCTTTTGCTTTAACTGATACAGTTCTCTGTCCTGCTCCTTCTGTGATTCCTTGTACTTTCTGAATGCTTTCTTTTTCTCTTGAACCTTCACTGCCACTTCCTTTCTGAACCATAGTGGTTTCTTACATCGTTTTGTTTTGTTTATTTGCTTCACACAAAGGCTTGTTACCTCTGTGATGGCAGTTTTTATTATTCCCCATTGTTCTTCCACCCCTCCTTCCTGCCCATTTGCTAGTGCATTGCTTAGGCACTCACCCATTTTGGCAAAGTCAGCCCTCCTAAAGTCCAGTACTTTTGCCTTTGTATGGCTTGACTCTATTGCTGTGTTTATTGTGAACCATACTGTTGGATGGTCGCTAGTTCCCAGATGGCTACCCACTTCTACATCTGTGATCCAGGTCTAAGATTGCTCCCTCTCGAGTAGGCTCCAATACTAGTTGTCTAAGGCATGCCCCCTGTAGGGCATCTAGAATAACCCCACTCTTCGAAGTGGCTGCTGCAACTGCACTCCAGTTAACATCTGGCATATTCAGATCACCCATCAGCAATATCTCCCCTTTTTCTGCCATTCTAAGTATACTTTCTATCATTTCCTTGTCCATTTCCTCCCCCTGGGAAGGGGGTCTGTATACAACCCCTGTGCAGATTGTGGTGCCATTGCCTGTCTCCAAATTTACCCACAGTGCTTCTTCTCCTCCTCCCCCCTGTTTACCCTTTTGTTCTGTTGCTTTGATTCCTTCCCTTATGTAAAGAGCTACTCCTCCTCCTCTTTTACCCTCCCTGTCCCTCCTGTAGATAGTGTATCCTGGTATGTTAAGTCCCAGTCATGGTTTTGTGTGTACCATGTTTCTGTGACTACCACGATATCCAGATGTTCCTCCTCCATCAAGGCCACTAATTCAAGAAGCTTGTTACCCAGACTATGGGCATTGGTACTCATTGCTCTCCATTTTTTGATGGCTTTACCTTCTGTTGCAGCATCCCCCACTGACCTTTCTACCTCGGTCTTTTTCTCATTTAGTACCCTGTTTTGTAGGGAGAGGTTGGGATTTTCAGTGCCCCCCCCTTGACTAGTTTAAAAGCTTGCCAATGAAGCATTTAAACCGATTGCTCAAAAGACTTGTTCCCTTCCTGGACAGATGCAGACCATCCTGCCAGTATAGGCTGGTGTCCCTCCAGGTGGAACCCCAGTCCCCAGTGGAGCCAAACCCCTGTGCTCCACACCATTTCTTCAACCATTCATTAAACTGCATGGTGCAAAGTACCCTCACCTCACCCATGCCACTGCCAGGCAGCACCTCTGAGAAGGATACTGTGTGTGCTACTTGTCTTAGGCCCCTCCCCAATTCTACAAAGGCCTCCTGCACTGCTCTAATCTCATGATGAGCCAAGTCATTTGTCCCTAGGTGGACAATGACGTCCAGCTCAGACTCCCGTGCAGATGTTCTTGTGATCCTGAGGATGCGCTTCCTGTCCCTCCAAGCCATGGCACCAGGCAGGCACCTTACTTCAGTTTTCCCTGCTCCCTCCAGTTCTTTTCCCCTACTAATTGAGTCCCCCACCAGGAGCTGCTTCCTTTCCCTGTGGTGTCCTCTGCCTCCTTCCCATGGGCCTCCCTTGTGACAGTTGTCCTCAGCCTCCTTAGTCTCCTCTGTGGGTGCATCCATAGGGGAACTATGCTCCCCCAGAATGGTGTATGGATTGTGGAGTGGAACAACTGACTGGGTGTGCCTCTGTTCCACCATCCTCACCCTCCCTGAGCCCACTGTGGTCTAACTGCTTTGCTTTCTTCACAACCTCTGAGGTAGTGGTAGTGGCTCTGGTGCTCCCTGGATGGGGGAGGTGCCCTTCCTACTGTCCAGTGTGGCCTGGGGGAAGGTTCCCTTACTACTGTCCAGTGTGACCTGAAGACGGGAAGCTTCCTCCCTCAGGGCAGAGAGTTGTCTGCACATAGGACAGCATCTCAGCCTCCAGAAAGACTCCCGGAAGACTGCTGCCCCACAGCCATTACATTGCACTACTCCCCACATGTTTATCTACTTTTTTTTTTGTGTGTGTGTGTGATTGGTTTGTTATATAGAAATATATATATATTATACAATGTCTATGCTTATATTGTGAGTGCAGTGTACTAGAGAGGATATGACAGTGATATGTGTCTTGCACCTTCATTGGGTACATTTATGTTACTGCCATCAGCAGCAGTAGAATCAGTGACTTGGCATGGAGCATCTGCAGACAGTCTGGTGGGAATGGTTGTTGGTAACTGAGGGATGTAGAGCAAGCCACCAGATCTGAACCCTTCTTTTGGGCAGTACACTGTGATGAGGAAACACAGGGATCGTAGCTCTAATAGATGTGCAGTGCAGCAGTAGGAAATGCTGGTCAGGACTAAGGAACAAAACTTCAAAAAAAATGGTAAGCATTTAGAACTGGAATCAAAACTATGCAAAGATGAGTCTCATTTGCATAAAGACATCTGTGTGAGAGGCCTTTCGGCACCATGCATTTCTGCTTAAAGTTGAACCAGCATAATATTCTGTGGAGATTTGCATATGCAGCCCATGATGCTTTGCATTGTAGGGACATGTGTGATTTTGTATTTCTTTGAAACTTGGCTTCCCGGCCAAATGCCCTTTGGGGTAACCATTGCCTCAGTGCTTGCGCACAGAGGTTCTTTGTCTTTTAAATTGTTTTTTGTTTTAATTGGGTTCACCACAACATAGCCCAGATAGACCATCTTAGGGTAGCTGGTTCATTCCACTGGGGTGTCAAACAGACGAGGCATACTGATGAGTCCTGGTAGGATGAAACACGTGTCTATGTCTTCTGTTGGCACCCTTTGCAAACTGTGTGAGAGGCCTTTCGGTACCATGCCTTTCTGCTTAAAGTTGAACTAGCATAATATTCTGTGGTGATTTGCATATGCAGCCCACAATGCCTTGCATTGTAGGGGCATGTGTGATTTTGTATTTCTCTGAAACTTGGCTTCCCTTTCAAATGCCCTTTGGGGTAACCACTGCCTCAGTGCTTGTGCACAGAGGTTCTTTTATTCTATAAGATGTCTTCACGTGCATCACTGACTCCAATTCACTGCTAGGGCGAAAAAACAAAACAAAATGAAATGCTTTATAAGGTAGCTTGTGACATATGCTACCCATCAGTCTGCAGGGCTTGTGATGTAATATGAGCGAGGTCACATGCTGATGATGTAATAGGGGGAATAAAACTAGATATGTCTGCCTCCAGGTAAAGCAATGATTTTCACATCACGCCCAACACTGGCAAGTAGCAAAACATCTACTGAGCACACACAAAAAGAAAACACTTCAGAAATAAAAAGTGATATTAGACTATTTTTAAAATGACTAACATGTTCTGCCTGCTTTTTTTTGGTGCTACTAACTCTTTAACTTAAAATAGATATAGACTTGTACACTTTAGGCAATCCTGCAACTCAAAATATCCCTGTTGGACCAACTAGTAATTTGATTAATATTGCACTGAGTAACACTCAGAAGTGTATAGCTTGATTATGGAAGTCAGGTGACCCACTGGAGAAGCAAACTCCCAGGCAAACTATGAGGGGTGGTAGCAGTGCTGGTTGCTTGGCAGCACTATCTTGTGAAATCAGAGAATGAGCCTGTTACGTTCAGCCCTGTCAGTGGGTGGGCTCATCGGTGAGTTTCATTTTAGAATGTAGTAGAGAAAGCCTTCAACTGGAATCGAACTAAGAACCCTAAGCCCCAAAGAATGCAGCTGTATTTGTCCACTAAGTAGAAATCTCCATTAGAACAGTGCTGCAACCTTTCCTAGCAATTAAAGCCTGTCACCACAAGAGGGCATTTTAATGGCAGTATGTTACCACTAGAAGGTACTTTCCTTGCACACTGTTACCACCAGAAGACTTTTCCACTGCAGCCTCTCCATTCTTCCTCTTAGTACTATGGAGCTCTTCCATTGCAGCTTCTCACTAATAGAGAGCTCTTCTACTGCAGCCTTTCACCACTAGAGGGCTCTTCTGTTACAGCCTCTCCTTGCTATTAAGCTCTTCCATTGCCGCCTCTCACCACTAGAGGGTTCTTCCATGACAATCTTTTGCCATGAAAGTGTTTGTCCATTGCAGCCTCTCACCACTAGTCAGCTGTTCCATTGCAGCTTTTCACCACTAGAGGGCTCTTCCATTGCAGCTTCTCAACTCCAGAGCGCTCTTCCACTCTAGCGTCTCTGCACTAGGGGGCTGTTCTGTTGCAGCCTCTTCCCACTAGAGTGCTATTCTGTTGCAGCCTCTCACCACTAGCAGGCTCTTCAACTGCAGCCTCTCACCACTAGATGGCTTATCGCCCCCGATGAAGACCTTGGTGGGCGAAGCGCTAGTGTAGCCAGCTGACATTTTCTGCACAGCCCAATAAATTCTCAAGGGTTATTTGAGTGTATTTTTTTTACTTTCAGTCCTCCAATTGCACCAGTTTGTTTTTTCTACATATTGTGGCTAGCAACCTCAGAATGACACTGGCAATTCCCTCTCCAGACTGCGCTGAATCTTTTGTTTTTGTAACAGCTGTTCCACTGCATCCTCTCACCTCTTAGTAGGCTCTTCCAGTGCAGTCTGTTACCACTAGAGGACTATTCCATAGTGCAACAAAGCCAGGAAAACATGCACTGACAAGCAACCCTGTGCTTCCATTAACACACTTGTCAAGGTTTATCTCTAAAGTATTTTTCTTCTGCCATTTAGAAGGTTCTTCACCAGACAGTGTTATTGTAGGTGTGATATATAGAACAGTACTCTCCCCAGAGGCTATCATATATGGTGCTATTTACTAATCTTCATACCTCATAGGCATCGTAGGGAATCGTTTGTAGCTGTGTTGGTCCTTGTACAAAAAGATGAACAAAATGGGTGATTTAATGCATTTTATTTGTCTGACAAGAAATTTACAAAACACAAGCTTTCAGGCTACACAGAGCCCTTCATCAGGTAATTGCAGTTTCTTAAAAAAAAAAACTTAAATACATTGGGTACAACTGATAAACTTTTACACAGAGGGAGTGGCAGTTCTGTTGATAAGCAAGTAAATAACTGGATATGTGCAGAGACAAAAAAAGTCTTTATAATTGTAGGAAAAATTAGCTCACCACGTATGTGGGCAAGGGAATGGATTCTTTTCAAAATGGGGTTCTGCCATTTATAACTTATTTAGTTTACAACCTGCCAAGCCTTGATGCCTGTTGTTTAGGTCAGCATTATAAAAGACTGCCTCAATCTCTTGCCTTATTATCCACCACTCCAATCGACAGGTGCTATCTTAGATTTTACCTCTAGTCAGCCATCCTAGATGACACACTGCAGCCACTACTTTACCCTTTTTTAGGGCCTTTCTTCTTCCTACTTGTTCTCTTCATTGTATTTTTTGTGTACTTTCTTTATCATATTGGTGTATACACTGGTTTAGTTCTGTTTAACTTCAGATATAATATTTAATCGTTTCTTCTGTGATTTTGGTGAATAGTAGGTTAGGCACCTTATTTACTAGAGATTGTCTAACTCAAGCATTTTTAGGGTATATATAGTATAGGAATGCTTAGGATTTTTTATGTTATATTTAAGCTGAAAGTTTAAATGTATGTTATATTTGTTGTATTGTATTTAGTGTTATTTGTGGAAATTAGTACAGAATTTTATTGATAAAAAAAGATTAGAGATGCAGGCTCCTCTCAATTGATGGAATGGGACAACAGGAGGCCTCTAAATTATAACAGCCTCCCTAAAGACTGTGGGCTGGATTCACAAAGCTTTCTGAAGGTGCAAAACCTTCTCTAAGTCCCCAAAACTGCCATAGCTATGGAAACAAAGGGGAACTTGCACTGAGAGCTATTCACAAAACCCTCCGCAGTTGCAGAAAACAACACTAACGACTGTGGAAAAAGGTGCAGCTGCAGAAGTCCTTGAGGAAAAAAAGGCGTAAGAGAAACACAAAGCACTTCTTCTTGACCTGCAAGGACACTACTTCTTTATTCAGCTGTGAGCTGTGTGAGAAATTCTATATTGCACTTGATATCTGCAACAACGTGCACTTTTGCTCAACTCTGTGGGAGGTGAAACTAACTACCCTTGGTAATTGCTTTTTATTTACATATTTATTTAGTGTTTAACCAAGAAGGGGCTTGCAAACTCTGTTTATCTTGTGAGTAACTTCAGAAGGATTTAAATACTGCATTTGGGTAGACCCTTGGAGGTAGCTAGATTGTCTACTAGGATTTTCTGACAGTTAAACTATTTTTAAACTTAGAGATGACTGAGGAGTTGAAAAAGGAGCTTGCAAACTCTGCTTATCTTGGAAGTAACTTCACAAGTGTTTGAATACTGTATTTTGGTTGTCCCTTGGGGGTAGCTGGATTGACTACTAGGATTTTGGGACAGAAACTATTTTTAAATAATTTACTGGTGTGTAGGAGTTTGTGATAGTTAAACTATTTTTAAATAAGTTACTGTGGTTAAGAAGTTGTCATAGCAAAACCTGCAGTGTGAATTGAAACACAGACAGCCTCAGGTGCAGGAAATTGTTCGCCTCATTGTTTTCAGACCACAAAGTGTTGTATTGGAACAGGAAAGGTTGCATCACAACCATTGTCAACAAATTGCCCTGGCTGGAGATATCCAGACTAGATCAGATTACTATAAGTTACTGGTGGCTGCAATATTTAGAGACACAAAGCACATCTTCTTGATCTGGAAGGACACTACTTCTTTATTCAGCTGTGAGCTGTGTGAGAAATTCTATATTGCACTTGCTAATTCTATATTGTAATTTGTGCTCACAATAGAGGGAGGTGAACCTTACAATTGTCTTTGGTTTGTAGCAGATATTCTGCAGGTGGAGGCTACTTCTAATTGAAAGGTGAAATAAGGAACTTAGAATTATCAGGAAAAGACAGTCTTTCAAGCAACAGAGGGAGGTGGATCTAGCTTTACGTTTGTTATAATTCTTAAGATTTTCAGTGCAGGAAGAGTTTAAAGCACAGCTGACTTATTTTGAGACTGTGCTTTCAGAGCACAAACCACCAGGCTGTTTTGAGCTGGGGAGGTTTACCTGTGTCTGACTTGGATGTCTGGATTTTCTCTGTTTGATTAGCAGGGTATTTTCTCTGTCAAATTGTTGTGTAGGGCATCTTGCTGACAGGAAGGCACTCAAGCGCAGTGGTGGTCAAGCTTTAGCTGATTGTTTTGTGAGGGCACAGTTTAGGCCCAACCCTTCCCACCCCTCACACCCACCCACCCACCCCTGGAAATAGTTCCTTTATACCTGGGGTTCTGACATCATTTCCACAAGAGTGCAAGGTGCATATCACTGTCATATCCTCTCTAGCACACTGCACTGACAATATAAGCATACACATTGTACTATATATATATTTCTATATAACAAACCAATCACGCACACAAACACACAAAAAAAAAGTAGATAAACATGTGGGGAGTAGTGCAATGTAATGGCTGTGGGGCAGCAGTCTTCCGGGAGTCTTTCTGGAGGCTGAGATGCTGCCCTATTTGCAGACAACTCTTTGGCCTGAGGGAGGAAGTTGCCCGTCTTCAGGCCACACTGGACAGTAGTAAGGGAACCTTCCCCCAGGCCACACTGGATGGGAGGAAGGGAACCTCCCCCATCCGGGGAGCACCAGAGCCACCACCACTACCTCAGAGGTTGTGAAGAAAGCACAGCAGTTGGACCACAGTGGGCTCAGGGAGGGTGAGGATGGTGGAACAGAGGCACACCCAGTCAGTTGTTCCACTCCACAATCCATACACCATTCTGGGGGAGCATAGCTCCCCTATGGATGCACCCGCAGAGGAGACTGAGGAGGCTGAGGACAACTGTCACAAGGGAGGCCCACAGGAAGGAGGCAGAGGACACTACAAGGAAAGGAAGCAGCTCCTGGTGGGGGACTCAATTATTAGGGGGATAGAACTGGGGGGAGCAGGGAAAACTGAAGTAAGGTGCCTGCCTGGTGCCATGGCTTGGAGGGACAGGAAACGCATCCTCAGGATCATGAGAACAGCTGCACGGGAGTCTGAGCTGGACGTCATTGTCCACCTAGGTACAAATGACCTGGCTCATCATGAGATTAGAGCAGTGCAGAAGGACTTTGTAGAATTGGGGAGGGGCCTAAGACAAGTAGCACACACAGTATCCTTCTCTGAGGGGCTGCCTGTCAATGGCATGAGTGAGGCGAGGGTACTTTGCACCATGCAGTTTAATGAATGGTTGAAAAAATGGTGTGGAGCATAGGGGTTTGGCTTCACTGGGGACTGGGGTTCCACCTGGAGGGACACCAGCCTATACTGGCAGGATGGTCTGCATCTGTCCAGGAGGGGAACAAGTCTTTTGAGCAATCGGTTTAAATGCTTCATTGGCAAGCTTTTAAACTAGTCAAGGGGGGAGACACTGATAAGCAGCAGGAAAATCCCAGCCTCTCCCTTCAAAACAGGGTACTAAATGAGAAAGAGACCAAGGTAAAAAGATCAGTGGGGGATGCTGCAAAAGAAGGTAACGCCATCACAAAATGGAGAGCAATGAGTACCAATGCCCGTAGTCTGAGTAACAAGCTTCCTGAATTAGTGGCCTTGATGGAGGAGGAACATCTGGATATCATGGCAGTCACAGAAACATGGTACACACAAAACCATGGCTGGGACATAAACATACCAGGATACACTATCTACAGGAGGGACAGGGCGGGAAAAAGAGGAGGAGGAGTAGCTCTTTACATAAGGGAAGGAATCAAAGCAACAGAACAAAAGGGAAAACAGGGAGGAGAAGAAGCACTGTGGGTAAATTTGGAGACCGGCAATGGCACCACAATCCGCACAGGGTTGTATACAGACCCCTTCTCAGGGGGAGGAAATGGACAAGGAAATGATAGAAAGTATACTTAGAATGGCAGAAAAAGGGGAGATATTGCTGATGGATGATCTGAATATGCCAGATGTTAACTGGAGTGCAGTTGCAGCAGGAACTTCGAAGAGTGGAGTTATTCTAGATGCCCTACAGGGGGCATGCCTTAGACAACTAGTATTGGAGCCCACTGAGAAGGAGCAATCTTAGACCTGGTTCTCTCAAATGGAGATGAAGAGAGGATCAAATGTAGAAATGGGTAGCCATCGAGAACTAGCGACCATCGAACAGTATGGTTCACAATAAACACAGCAATAGAGTCAAGCCATACAAAGGCAAAAGTACTGGACTTTAGGAGGGCTGACTTTGCCAAAATGGGTGAGTGCCTAAGGAATGCACTAGCAAATGGGCAGGAAGGAGGGGTGGAGAACAATGGGGAATAATAAAAACTGCCATCACAGAGGTAACAAGCCTTTGTGTGAAGCAAATAAACAAAACAAAACGATGTAAGAAATCACTATGGTTCTCAAAGGAAGTGGCAGTGAAGGTTCAAGAGAAAAAGAAAGCATTCAGGAAGTACAAGGAATCACAGAAGGAGCAGGACAGAGAACTGTATCAGTTAAAGCAGAAGGAAGCTGGGAAGACAGTCAGAACAGCAAAGGCCCAAACCGAGGAAAAGATAGCCAACTCAGTTAAGAAGGGATAAAACCTTTATAGGTACATCAGGGCGAAGGACGACCAAGGGAAGGATAGTGAGGCTTAATAAAGGGAGGGAGGGTGGGCAGAGGGGTGACTGTGAAAAGGCAGAGATACTAAACAAATATTTTTGCTCAGTATTTACAAAGGAAGAGGGGGATGTACCTAAAACAAACAGTAGAAACACTCTGGATACAGAAGTTGATACCAGCCCATTTACAGAAGAAAGGGTTCTGAAAGAACTCTTAAAACTGAAGGTGGACAAAGCAATGGGGCCTGATCGGATTCATCCCAGGATTCTAAAAGAACTAAGGGTAGAACTAGTGACACCACTGACTACCCTCTTTAACAAATCATGGGAGGATGGGGTGGTACCCGAGCACTGGAGGAGGGCAGATGTGATTCCCCTTCACAAAAGTGGGAGCAAGGCAGAAGCAGGAAACTACAGACCTGTTAGTTTAACCTCAGTGGTAGGGAAAATGATGGAATCACTTCTGAAGGAAAGAATTGTCGAGTATCTAGAGGTCAGAGGGGCACAGGACCCAAGGCAGCATGGATTCACAGTGGGAAGGTCATGCCAGACAAATCTGATAGATTTCTTTGACTGGGTGACCAAAATAGTAGATCTGGGAGGGGCTGTGGACATGGCCTACCTAGACTTTAGCAAGGCATTTGACACAGTCCCACACAAAAGATTAATATACAAGTTAGCCAGCCTGGGAGTGGGTCCCAAGATGACAGCCTGGATAAAGAATTGGCTGGAGAATAGGACACAGAGAGTAATAGTAAATGGAGTCCACTCTGAAGAAAGGGGGGTTACTAGTGGGGTACCTCAGGGTTCAGTATTAGACTGTCCTCTTCAATGTCTTTATAGCTTACATTGCAGAGGGACTGGAAGGAAAGTATGTCTCTTTGCAGATGACACAAAGATCTGCAACAGAGTTGATGCACAAGGTGGGGTGGGAAGGATGAGAAGGGACTTGGCAAGGTTAGAGGAATGGTCAAATGTATGGAAGCTTAGATTCAATGCTAAGAAGTGCAAGGTAATGCACCTGGGAACCCAGGGGAAGAGTACACAATGGGGGGTGAGATACTAACAACAACAAAAATGGAAAAGGACCTGGGCGTAGTCATATCAAATGACCTAAAGGTGGGCAAGCAATGTGAGAGGGCAGCAAGGAGGGCTGGGGGGATACTGGGATGCATAGGAGTCATCATCAGTAGAAACAGGAAGTTATTATTCCTCTGTACAGACAGCTGGTCAGACCCCATCTGAGTACCCGCGTGCAGTTCTGGAGACCCAATCTCCGCAAAGACATAGACAGGATGGAAGCTGTCCAGAGGAGGGCAACTAAAATGGTGCAGGGTCTGCACCGGAAGACATATGAAGAGAGACTTAAGGAGCTTAATATGTATAGTCTCGAGGAAAGGAGGGAGAGGGGGACATGATAGAAACTTTCAAGTACCTCAAGGGAATCAACAAAGTCCAAGAGGGTAGCATCTTTCAAAAAAAGAGGTGTGCAAGAACAAGGGGGCACAATTTGAAGATGGGGTGCGCTCAGAGGTAATTTAAGGAAGTATTTTTTCACAGAGAGGGTTGTGGATGCATGGAACCATGCTCTGGAGGAGGTTGTGGAGTCAAAAACAGTGGTGGAATTCAAGCATGCATGGGACAGTCATAAGGCAATTCTAGGGGGTGGGGGTAGGAAGAAGTAGGCTGCTGGTTAACTAGGATCTGCAGCTTATCCATTAGGTAGGGAAATGGGCAGACTGGGTGGGCCAAGCGGTCCTTATCTGCTGTCAAATTCTATGTTTCTATGTTTCTATGTTAAGTAAGGCACAGCCACTGAAATGCTATTCACAACCATTTTTTTTCCACAGGTGGGGAAAAAATGTTACACACAGTGGAATGAGGTGTAACTCTCCCTCAGCAAACTGCAGTAGTGCCCCAGCAATTGGAATCAATTAAGGTGGAGGTGAGACACTGGTAATAGTATCCCAGATAGTACAACAGTGGCTGCTGTAACAGCAACAAAAGCACACATTGCCATGATATGGCAACAGGCAACAACCACCAGACACAGTGCAGCCCATGATGGAGCCCCACAGACAGTAGAGTCTGGCCAGCCTGCAGTGAGTGCTACCCCTGCAGGCAACAGGAACACCCCAGGGAGGGAGGGAGGACCAGCAGTGACAGCTGGCTACTGTGGTGCCATGGTATTGCTGGTACCTGTGGTGCTGCAGTGGTCCCAGTTGAGGGACTGGTTGTTGGTCTCTTTGTGGGTGCTTTCAGCTTCATTCTATGGCAGCCCTGTTAAAATCGGCTGTTCCAACTAATTAAGTTCACTGTTGCTGTGCACCCTAAGCTATTTTTGCAGCTGCAGATCCACAGTTGCGGATTTTCAGCATGTGCATAATTTCCGCAGCTGCGGGGATTTCACGAAATTCTGCACCTGCTCAAAATTTCTATATGAATATCATGCAACTCTGTTTCTGCAGTGCTGCAGGCCTTTTTCCTGAAGCTGCAGGATTTTTGGCTTTCTTTGTGAATTCTGCCGTGTGTGTGTGTGTGTGTGTTGTAACTTTACCAGTTATGACCTCACTGTTGATCAGTCTGACAGAGTTACTCTTCTTGGTCAAGTCATGATGTCATAATCGGTGAGGTCAAAATGCTGATGAGTATGAAGGGGAGAACAGTTAGGTATGTCAGCTTCCCAGCAGAGTATTGTTCAACACAACACACCTAGTATTGTCAGGCAGAAATGTTCGAATAGGTAAAAGGGAAAAAAAGGACTTCAGCACAAAAAGTGATGGATGACTACTTTTAATGTTAACAGTAATTTCAGGCAGTGTACTTGCTCTTTTATTTTATTTTTTTTACAGTTTTGGCTGGGAAAGGCACACTGAGCTGAAGCCCATTTCCAGGTGTGTCCTTGGAGCACAGGGAGGTTAAGTAATTTGCTGAAGGTCACACAGTATGCAAGCGGAGGTTGTATGAATCAAACCCAGGTCTGCCAGATGTGATGAGCTTGTCCACAGCTCACTGTTCTGAGCTATACTGCCAGCCCTCCTTTAAGTGTAGGGGTATGCCCTCTAGTCGTACCGGCCCTAAAAAAGCTGAAAAGTTTCCCTTGATCCATATTATTCAATCCCTATAAAATGTCACAAACCACAATCATATTTCCTCTGTCTTAGGTTTTTTCACTGAAGACATCGCCGTTATGACAGGAGAGCCCAATCAGAGAGGAGAATCGGCTAATAGAACAGGTATGAGCTCATACCAGCTTGCTGCTCCTCCTTCCCTCCGTTCTGCTACTGCAACAGTACGAGTCACAATATGAACATCTGCAATTGAAATAACTTGCAAATTCCTTCAGCAGGTGGAGAGGTCAAAATAAAATCTAATTTCTGTAACAGCTGACAGGAAAGCGAGAGAAACAGCTTCTGTAGCAGCAGGCCAAATAAATTGTGCATGCAGCTTAGAAGCTGGCAGTAATTTACATTTTAATTGTGATTACAGCAGAAAATATTCTGTCTGTATTTTTTTAACAATTTATTTCTACCAGAAGAACTCAACTTGGATTCATTTCATTTTCAATGAGGGGTCTGGCTTCTACCCCAATTTTTTTTCTTTTAATATTGATAACTATCTACCTGAAACCCCACCCATTGACCACCTCCTGAAATCCCCAACTAACTTATTGAAGATCACACCAGGGTCCCCATGGAATATCCATCCATTGAGTGGTTTATGCAAGCTGGACTGCAATGGAGGCTGGCTCCTTGGTGGCCCCCATGTTGAAAAATTGCAGTGAATCCTGGCCAAACCTTCAGCAGGTAACCATTTCTGCCCTGAATGTTTTTGGACCTGAAGTGTAAGAGTGTATGTGTGTGTGTGTGTGTGTGCGTGACGTGTGCATGTTGGGCGGCATTTCTTCAAGCCAACAACACAGTGGCTGAGACTTCAACAATGTTGCACTGAGGACATCATAATGCACTACACATGATGTCTGAGTGGGGCCAGATGTTGGCACCTGACCCCCCTCCTCCCCCCACCAATGAGACCCCTCTATTATTAACATTGGGATAATGGGGTGGAACAAAGGACCTTTCCTCATCGAATGGCTCCCCCTCCCTCTTGGGCCATTGGGGGGTAGCCATTCTGTAAGCATTGTAGGAAACATACCCTACAGAAGGAGACAGCATCCAAGGGACTGCTTCTCCACCTCTTGCCCGCTACTAGTTGGGACACTTGGTTCAGGAACTGAACCTGTGGTCCACCAGACAAACTGTTAGGCCACTGAAGCAACTTTTCTCACCAAACTGTACAACTGTGAGGGATGGCAGCACAGGGAGGTTAACAGACCTGTACAAGTTCAGTCAGTGGCTCTGGTGGGATAAGAACCTGGGTATCCCAGGACCTACTGGTTCCTAGTGCTGCATTCTAACCACGGGACCACTGTGCCTTCTTAAAACATTGCCCATCCTTTGTCAGCAGGGTTTAGGGTTCACTCTGATTCAACAGCTTATTTACATTTTCAGAAAACGAGAGAGCATCATTTGGCCAGACTGAGTTATGATATCACCCCTCCCCAGTTCTGTTTCAGTTGCCTACCAGCTCAACCACAGTATTAGGCTAGTTGGTGAGGTTAACATTCCCATGTGTCACATTTGTCTAACACTGCAGACCCTGCAGCTATGAGGAACACGTTAGAAGTGGGTTGCTGCTACAGTATGGTATTAGTGCTGGGGGTTATAGTGGAGGACTATGGACCACACGCACCACCATACAATTAGCACAGCGGAGCATAGCGTAGTGGTATGCTATGCTAGTCGCATTGCTTAGGGTTTGTTGATATGGTTGTGATGTTTTTTTGATCAGTTTCACCCTGTTTTAAATAAAAAAAAATTGGGTGGAACCCCCCCAACTCAAACAAATTGGTAACAAAATCACAACCATACCATAAGTAGCATAACTAGTGTAGTGTACTGGCTGCTCTAGTTATACTGGTCCATAGTCCTCCACCAGTGCTGTGCTCAGCACTAGAAACTCAAAGTAGCTAGCCCTTCGATGCAACAACAGCATTTCCACTTGTAATGCCAGCGATCCTGAGCTGGGAATGAGTCTGAACCATCAGAGGGTGAGGGTGTATTAAACAAACTGCTTGCTTGCCTGGGGGAGGAAGGCACATGGCATGTGCCCCCCTGCAAGCATGCTTGGGGCATTACACGCTTGTCCACAAGGGGAGAAACAGGAAGGAAAAACCCCAGTGCATGGCAGAATGATGCCAGGCACCCTTGAGTCCCACCAGAACCAACAGCCCACCTCTTCAATTAACTAGTCTTACGGCAGCGAAATGAAGAAATCCACTTTCAGATTTCTTGAATCTGAGGAAATATTCCTCGGCTCAGGATCAGGGCTAAGCACTGTGTCGCCCTTGAGAAGATATGAGTAATCTCTGATCGAGCACATGGTTTTACTAAAGCGGCAATATCTGTTTTAATCAGCAGAACATTTCATCAGATATCTTTTTACATGACTGCATTTCTGACACTCTAAATCATCATCACTGTATTATTAATTCAGTTTTAAAACCACTTTTATTACTAATTTTGTAACTAATGACTCAAGTCATTGAAGCTGGCCACCACTCACAATTTAAAAAAAATATCCCTTTCATTGAGGTTCCCTTTTGAATGAATACACTAGAATCATACTGTGGATGTATTAGGATGGCGCGGCCACATGCTCCCGATGGGCGAAAAGCACAGCACTACAACATTTACATTTTTCATGGTGGGTGTGGCAAGGGAGTTTGAATTTTTCAAAACTTAAAAATCCCCTATCTTAGTTGTTGAATGAATGAAAATGAAAAGACAAAAGGGTATTTAGATTTTTTTTTGCCAGCTCTTGAGAGCTTTGGGAAAGGGCTGAAGTCTTCCCAACTGCAACCCATTCATTGCACCTGCTGAGCCTGTTTGTCTCCATGCCCATGTCTGCACTTAACATATGACCATCACTCTAGGGCTAGCATGTTCTAGGAAGGTAGGCACTGAAGTACTCCTGATTTACACGATACCTCTGAGTGTAACCTTGAACGTATGCAACCAATGTCATTGACATAAATACCGCAAAGTGTCCCATCTTTGTTTTAAACATACAAAGTCTGTCTTATAATTCAATGTAATTAAATCCGGGTCACCCTGAAAGAGGAACACTAGTCTTGGTGGGCCCTACCTGGTCAACAAAATTCAATAAATAAAGTATTGCTGAAAAAAGAAAAAAACCTACATGGTGACTAACAAATTATTTCAGCCAGCAGGGGTGGCAGGGTGTGGTGAGAACTAGAACACACTCCCGATCTGCTCCAATATATCAGCTGCTGACTTAGTAAAAGGTATACATGCCTGCCTTTAGGCACAGCTAACGAAAAAAGAGCACAGTACAAGTGGTGCCTAATAAATCATTTACCTTATGTTTAGTATGTTAACTCTGGTTCGGTTTCGTCTGACTTTACTTACCAATGTCACCTGTAAGTACGTGGTTTGCTTTTAAGTTATTTATGTTTAGAACAATTTCTAGTTAATTTATTTATGGTTTATGGTGAGGGGTTTGACAAACTGATCCAAAGGAAGGTCGAATCAAGATGGTAGAGCGGAAGGTGGAGATGAAGTGGTAAGAAACCATGGAGAAAGAAGGGTGGCAGACCGGCACTGTGAGATAAGTATTGGCTTTCTTTTCTCTAGAATTTAATTAAGTCATAATGTGCTTACCTGCATGATGTGTTAAGCAAGTCTAGTATATAATTAGCTTCAGTGGCGTATCCAGAATTTTATGATAGGGAGGTGCGCATACATGCTATGCAATTTTATTTATGTTGTTTAATCCTTTATATTGTCTGCTATTATCCTTTTCATTAAATTTTTGACAGAAAATACAAATGTAGTCTATAGTTTTGAATATAAACTTTTGTACAATCAATGTATCAGACTTCAGCAAACTGCATATGCAGCAGCATCAAGCGAATGAGTTACAATCGGGGGTGCAGACCCCCTAGATCCGCCACTGATTAGCTTCACTGTTCATTGTTTTTTTTTTTAATTGAAAACTTCTAGTTAAGACAAGCATTTGTCAATACTGAATGTTTGCTTGTATGTAGTTGCTGTGTAGTTGTTGGGCATAGATAGCGTGGATGGTAAAATAACAAATGCATAACAGAAGTTATGTAGAAAAGTGTTTGCAGCTAGAGAGTCCTGCAATGTCTACAGTGCAGAGCTAACCAGAGCACTGAGATGGGACACAGACAGTGAGATAGACAGAGCCGAGACCGAGGGATCAAACCTGACTCAGAAACATTCATCCCAGGAACAACCATCCCCTGGCAGAGGTCAGCAGAGAATGGACTGAAACCATCCCATGTACTGATGATGGGCTTGTGGACATGGGGGATCAGCGGCCCTCCCAACCTGAGAAAATACACAGAGAGGTTCTCAGGTCTTGATAGTGTTTGGAACCAAGCTGTCCTGGCTGAGAAGATGCAAGCAATAATATCCAAAAGGTGGGTGGTATTGGGCCATACCAGACTGTCCAGGGTCATACTGATGCCTTACGCTGCAGGCAAAGGGCCTTATAGCTCCTGGAAGGTCTGGTATAGCCCAATACTGGCCACGCTGTCGGGTATTATTGCACTTAGAAAATGAGTTGTTGCCCACAGTTTTAGAAAAATCTTTAAAACATTTAAAAATGTGAAAATTAAACAAAAAAAAGAATACAAAAAAGCATTTTTGATAAAGTAATCCCTCCAGTGCAGGAACTGGTAGTAGAGAACACTGTTGTCTGTGTTAATATATATTTTTTTCTTTTAGGGACAGCTCAGTGAGGCACATGCATTCATAAACTTAATTTTAAAAAGCCAATTTTCTTCATTTCTACTTCAATTAGAGTTATAATCATAATAATGACCACGCAACCTGCCATTTTCTAAGGATTAATGACCAGCTGGAGGGGTTTGGCCCTTGGCTGGGCCTGGGGCCACCCTTTCTCCCAGCCGGTCATTAATCCCCAAGATAAATGACTGTTCGGTCATTATTGTTTAATTCTGTATTGTGTCCAAGCCACCCTTTTTGTGTTCCCACCATGCTGCGCTCCTCTGCGCAATTCTTATACCAGTACTCTGCAGTCCATGCTGCGTAGTAGTCATGTGACTTAAGCAGCATGAACTGCGAACTATCCCACATGTGTGATGTGGGGAAGGAGATTAATGGGAGCCGTGAAGCATCATCATCATCATCATCAGCTGATGAGTGTGAAAAAACATATCAACAGGAAATAATGTTAATCACACTTATTTCTATTCACAGTAAAGTGAACAACCCGCTCTTATGCTGTGTTCTCTCCCCTCTCCAGCTGCAGCTTTACCCAGCACCCAACCCATTGTTCGAATACATGCTAGTCTTAAAGTGCATTTTTTTTTTAAAGAATGTGCTCAGACTTTCAGTCATCCCTACTAAAGGCTGTATCTAGCCTAGCATATAGCCCTCTGGCCTAGCTTTAATAAAGTTTTACTGCTAATTCTACTGCCACCTCTTTTCCTTACTTTCTCTTCCAAGAGGCACTAAACATCAAGGGTCTAGGATTTCATGTTGCATAATGTCCCCCAAACAAAGCAACACTTGCACCAGTGATTCCATAAATACAATAAATACACTTTCCAAATGCTGAAATCTCGATATTTTAAAATAATGCAGCCTTTTTCACCTGGAGGGCAGTTCGCCAGTTTACCCACACAGCAGATGTTGGGTAAGATCTGCATTGTCCAAGTAAAAAAAACATGTCTCCTTGTGTTGGGCCCTTATTTTATCTTGCCCATATTTCCCTGCCTTGTTATTTTATTCTGAGTTACAGGAAACTGTTTGAATTTTCAATTCAGGCCATTTTTCTCCTGTCAGTGTACAATGGTTACCCAACAAGCACTTTGCATCATAGAGACCTCAGGAGGTCCCCAATGTCATCAGGACACTACGATGGAAACAGAACCGAGTTGTGCATTGCTGCTCATGTCTTTATTTTGTATAGTATATGGTTTTAAACATTAAAAATGCTGCTTTTTTTTCTTTGGTTTAATTTTTGTATTATTTTTTAAAAACAGAAACCCCCCCTCATCCAGCTGCTGAAAACTCATCCAAGTGAGTAGTGGGGTTTTGTTTTCTAAAATGATGACACAACAGAAGAATTTTTGTGAGGGAGGGAATGGGTCCTGTGTGCGTTTGAGAAAAAGAAAGTAAAACAGCATGTTGCGTGAGTTTCTATTCGAATTTAAAAAGCTATTGTACCCCAGAAGGGTACAACAGCAGTCTATGGCCTTTGAACAGTGGCACAGCAGTGTTTTAGTTAGTATGGAAATCCACAACATGGGGTAACCATGTACAATAATGGCTTATTTTTCCCCATATATTTTCCCCCTTCTAAAGCTTGTCCCCATTTTTTCTGGCTGGGAAACCACCCATCCCTGTCAATCACTAGCCCACCACCAGATAATGGACAGGGAAGGGTTCCATGGCTTGGGCCTGAGTGTATCCATAGCAGATCTATGTGATAACAGTGATCGCAAAATAGCAATCATCATTAGAGCGAATGTACATTGCCGAAAAACTATTTTGGTGATGTAGTCCCCAGCGCACAACAAAGGGTGCCGAGGGACTTTACATTTAAATATTAATGCAGAGGCTGTCCTACCCCCACTGAAGGATCAACTCCAGAGGGTGTATGTCGGGGGGGCAAAGCCCCCCAAAATGTTTTGGGCCGGGGCTCCACCCTGCGCTGCACAGACCTGTACCCACCCACCACACCGTGGAAGCAGCTCAGAAGCTTGCTGCAGCACCACCCCTCACAATCCCTCTTGCCCCTCACTGTGCATGCTCGCTTCCCCCCATGCATGCATATATGTAGCGTCAGGATGTCGCTATAGTTGCACACCCCCCCTACGGTCGCCCTCCCTCCCTACTTGTCACAATGCGAGGCACCACGATTGAGTCACCATTTTGGTAGGTGCCCAATAGTGGTCACCCAACTCATGGGATACCATCCAGAGCCATCACTATGACAGTTTCAGGGATTTTTCCCTGTTTTTGTTCCTGCCCACCCACTTGATGATGCTCCCAGTGCCACTGTTGGCCTAAGATGCTGCAACAGACCCCCCCCCCCCCAAGGAAGCAAGCTCTCTGGCCCACCACAGAGGTTGCTGAAGTGCTGAAAGCAGTGCCATCCCCTTCCCTTCTTAGTTGGGCAGGGCCACCATTTGCAGTCCTGTCTCCATGCCATGGAAGTCAACTTTCCCTAAGTCCATTCCTGAAACTAGAAACATAGAATTTGCCAACAGATAAGGACCACTTGGCCAACCTAGTCTGTCCATGTTTCCCTGCCTACAGTATCACCGCAGATCCTAATTGATCCCTGGTCCATTCACACCCCCTTCCCTTTTCCTAAGACTCCCTTACACCTGTCCCAAAGACTCCCATATGCCTATCCCATGCATTCTTTAATCTCACCACTGTTTTCACCCCATCACTTCTGTTGGGAAGATTGTTCCAGGAATCCACCACTCTTTCTGTGAAGTGCTTCCTCACATCTCTACTGAATCTACCCCTGTCCAGCTTCTTATTGTGCCCCCTTGTCCTCGAGCACCTTTATTTCTAGGCACCAGCATGGCAGTGTGTCAGCAGCTGAGTGCCCTGGCATACTTTCTTTATAAATGTGTTAAACAGAAAGCCTCAAAATATTTAACCAATCTCTTAAAGCAATTGGGTTCCAAATATAACCAAAGGGATGTGAAATTCAAAGGCCTAGATATTCCCTTGGTAAGGTCTCACTATGGGTACCTGATGTTTTCCTCTGCGGTTACCAGACCTTGGAACGGCCCCCTACTAAAACCCTCAGCACTGGAACTATGAATGGCTTTTTCAATGCTTTAGATGGACTCTTGACTTACTGCTGTCCTTGTTAGATTAATTCATATGAACTTTAATGCACACCTTTCTTTAAATGTCTGCTATACAGATTCTGTTATACAGCTTGCATATAATGCTATATTAATTGTATACTAATATTTCCATTGCTCTGTAACTTATCTCATATACACTTCTTATGGAACATTGTCAAATAAGTAGGCCATTTTCTGCATCCTTTTTTAGTTTAGTTTAGTTTATTAGTCTAGGAATTAATACCTTTGAGCCAGAGCTCTTTTACAAAGGTTCCACGTCAACTAAGAACATTTAACAAAGCACAATACACATTACAGGTAAAACCAGACGGAAAAGTTACATAATAAATTTGCTATTAACAGTTTAAGGCAGCAACGTTTTTTTAGAAGTTCCATAGTAAAACAAGCTATAACAGTGTCAAGGGGTAGACAATTTGGAGGAAAAAGAAACTTCCAGGAGAGAGGCGATCATTAGGAGCCAAGGGAGGCAAGAGAGGAGGGAAAGGTGGTGAGCAGGAGAGTAAGTGAGAGGGGACAGAAAAAAGGGGGGCATCCTGACTGGTCAAGAAGATTCTAAAGCTATGTAATTTAGAAAAGAAAACCCATGGATTTGCACTTCCTCCGACAGCAAGGATGCAGTGCGCTTGGATATCAATGCCAGTCAGAATTTTTTTAATTTTTTATTCCCGTAGTCAAGTTGATTAAGTAGAAAACGTAGCCCTGCTCTCATCATTTCTGAATCCTGACTCTCCTCTAAGGTACAGAATTCTACTGTAACTATCCCTGGCTACTCTGCCACCCTCCCTTTCTTATCCTTTTTTCCTTCCCTTTTTCTGTGGTTCCTTCCTCCATCCAGTTTCCTTACTTTTCCACTCATATTCCTCTTACTGGTTATTTTTATTTTATGAATCAGTCGGTCTCTGTGAAATGTAAGTGATCTGTATCCATGAATATTTCTGTTTATGTATGCCTTTGGCTACCTAGGATTTGTACATTGGATATTATGTATATATATTCAGAAATGTTTACTTTAGGTAATGATTATGTATTCTTGCATTTGATTAATTTGAGAGATTTGTGAAAGTATTTTCGGTTATTTAACTACATATATTGCTCTTGTTATTCCCACGTATTTTGAGTTGCTCTCATATTTTCTTTCCTCCTCTCCAAAAGTGCATTTTGGATGGCTGTTGATCACTGGAATCCAGAGGTGAGATCGTAGACTACAATATTTTCCTTTTTCTTAAATTATGAAATTTGACAGACTGTTTGCACTCATACACTGCAATCTCTTTAAATGCAATAGACATTGGTCTATAGCTTTAAATGTTTATTTTTCTCCAGCAGGGCTTTATTTATAAGTGGTATTTGTACCAGTAATAATTAAACATACGTTTTGAGCCCTTTGTGAAACAGAACTTTTCTCTATAGCTTTATATATATATATATATATATATATATATATATATATATATATATATATATATATATATACATGTGTGTGTGTATTTGGCACTGAGTACAGCTTTGCTCTAGACACTTTCATCACTTAATCACTTTCTGTTTTTATTCAGTTAGTCTAATTACTGGTGATATCAAATGACATCTGTCCTTCCCATTACCACACAGCCTGATGAAGGGTTGTTTGGACCCGAGGCACTGAGGCAAGGGGCAGTGGAGTCTGTGTACACACTCTCACTGCAGAATAGCTAATAAAGCTTTAAAAATCTACTTCTTTGAGAGTGTGTCTTTTGACTGACTGAATTTACTTTTGTGGAGTGCAGACTCTCTTGGATTGTTATTCTGTAGCCAGGCAAGGTCGCACAAAGAGGTGCGGTGGTGCTGCAGTTTATATATCCACCAGTATCCAGTTTCTGACTGTTCTTGCTGTCTCTTCCCCCTCTTGCAATGAGCTGCTCCTACTTAAACTCCCCCTTCCTTTTTGTGTCCCCATCTTTATTGCTGGGGTTTACTGTTGCCCTGGTATTTCCCCGGCTTTAGTTGCTGAGCTCTGTTCAACTATCTGTTCTAAGTGGTGAGCATTATATTCTTAGTGACTTTTATATAAACTGGCTACCCCCCAGTACAAATAAGATTGCTCAAGATGTAAAATCACTACAATTGACTCAATTGATTTCTGACCCCACCTGCCTATATTTTCAATCTTTAAATCACTCTGTTAGACTGGGGCCTTTCTTCTCATCCCCACCATGCTGTGGATGCAGGAATCCTTCCTGACACCCTCAGTGATCATCATATGGTTTACTGTGTGTGCAAGATACATCATCCTAAGGCCTAGGGGGAGAAGTTGATGTCACCTACCTTGATTTCAGCAAAGCTTTCGATACTGTTCCACATAGAAGATTAATAAGCTGGGTAGGCTCGGGTGGGTCAGAAGTTGGTCAACTTGGTGGCAAACTGGTTGACAGGCAGAAAACAGAGAGTGGTGGTAAATGGTATACAGTCAGAAGAGATGCAAGTCACAAGCGGAGTACCTCAGGGATCAGTTCTGGGGCCAGTCCTCTTCAATATCTTCATCAGTGACATTGCACATGAACTGGAGGGTAAGGTTTGTCTGTTTGCAGATGACACCAAGATCTGCAACAGAGTAGATGACCCAGATGGGGCAGGCAGAATGAGAAGAGATCTGAATATACTACAAAATGGTCAGAAGAGTGGCAACTGGGGTTTAATGCAAAGAAGTGCAAGATCATGTACATAGGGAAGAGAAACCCTGAAGCCACCTATAGGTTGGGAGGGGAGTTGCTGGCAGTCACAAGGGAAGAAAGAAGACTTGGACATCATCATTACAGATGGCCTGAAATCATCCAAGCAGACCACTAAAGCAGTAGGTAAGGCTAGGGGAATGTTGGGGTGTATTAGTAGGGGTATCACAAGTCGTAAGAGGGAAGTAATGATCCCTTTTTACAAGACACTGGTTAGGTCCCATCTGGAGTACTGCATGCAGTACTGGAGGCCACAGCTTCACAAGGACATTAACAAAATTGAGGCAGTCCAGAGAAGGGCAACCAAAATGTTGCAGGGACTGCATCAGAAAATATATGAGGATAGATTAACGGAGCTCAATGTGTATACCCTAGAGCAAAGAAGGGAGAGAAGTGATATGATCGAAACATTCAAACACCTTAAGGGCATTAACAAGGTGAAAGAGTCTAACGTTTCAATACAAGAAAAATAGCAGGACAAGAGGACACAGCATGAGATTAGAGGGAGGCCGATTAAGGGTTAATGTGAGGAAGTTCTTTTTCACAGAAAGGGTGGTGGATGCATGGAATGGCCTACCTCAAGAAGTGGTGGATATGAATACAGCGCAGGGCTTGAGACAGGCATGGGGTAGGCATAAGGGAGCAATACAGATGAGTATGAATAGATAGGTCATTGACAGAGCAAAGACAGATGGCACATTCATAAGGTAGAAAAAGAAATGGGCAGGTTGGATGGGCCTTATCTGCTGTCAACTTCTATGTTTCTATGTTCGCTCCCCCCCACCCCATAAACGTATCTATCTCAGGTCCTTTAGGTCATTGGACTTGTCCTCTCTTCTAGCTGATCCAATGGCTACTGATTAGTCCTCGATCTCAATGGCAAATAATACAGATTTTGCCCCACTATACTTTCACTCTGAATTTAAGGCTGTATTTTTCTTTTTTATTTAATAACATTCGGAATTACAGCAATATAGGATAGTCATGCTTCTCTGAGAAAAAACAGAGTATGTGGCTCTCATCTTCCCTGGATAACAGTTGAGTTTATGACTTGCTTCCATACTAGAGACCTTGCCTGGCATTCTTTTATGATTACTGGCTTCTCCATTGCTTTGACAAACTATCGTCACCTTCATAACATCTGCACCAAAGCAATAAGACTTGCAAAGTCTGCAGATTTTTCATCCACACTCCAGAACTACATCAATCACCCCTTCAAGTTCTGGAAAGTTATCCATTCCATTTTCTTCCCTCCAACCCAAGTCTCTCTCCCCTGTTCTCAGGGTTGATGCCTTCCTCATCTCTGACCCTTCTTCCTCTGCTACTGTTCCAGAAGCCTGGAAGCAGGCTATTGTCATTCCTATCCTTAAAGGTGGTGATCCCTCTTCTTCTGGTAAATACTATCCTATCTCTCCTTCCTACCCTAGATAACTTACAGGAACATCTTGTACTGTCATAATTCTTTATCTTCCTTGACTCTTCCTCCTTCTTCACCCCCTTTCAGTCTGTTTTTTGGAAATCCCACCTCACTTCCACATCCCTCCTTCAGCTCACTGACTTCGTCCTTTCAGGTATAGATCAGGGGCTGATCACAGCCGCCATTTTTGTTGATCTTGCTAAAGCTTTTGACACAGTGGCTCATCCCTTCTTTCTGAACCAGTTTAAAGCAGTGGGTCTTTCTGATTGCAGTCAGCTGGTTTTGTTCTTACCCTGAGGGAAGGGATAGGGAGTGGTAATGAATTGGAGCTTCCTATCTACGCGGGTGTCTCTCAAGGGTCTGTCCTGGGTCCTGTTTTCTTTTCCATATTCTTGAATGACCTGCCCTCTGTCTGTTCCTCTGTGGCCAATCATGTGTATGCTGATGACACAGTTATTTTTGCATCTGGATCCTCTTCCCATGGTCTTACCTCACAGTTTCAGATGGATTTCGACAATATTCAGCACCGGTTTCAATCTGACCCACTTCCCTCAATGCCAAAAAAAAAGCTTCCATGACTTTTGGCACCTGTCAGAGGCTTTCCAGACTTACCCCTCTCCCTCTATTTCACACCCTTGATGCTGCTCTTATTGAGAATTTATCCTCTTTTAAATACCTCAGCATCTGGCTGGGCCATCACTTTATTTCCCGGTTCATAATGATGCCATATACCTAAAATTGCACCCAAAGCTTAGTGCATTAGTCAGGGCCCCTGGTGTTCTGCGGCAGAATTTTCTGATTTCTGTGGCAGGGCTCCTTGACTTTTGTGGCAGCATTTTCTGATTTCTATGGCATGATTTATTCATTTCTCTGGCAGAATGCAGTCCTGTCATTGGATCAATATGATGTGATGCCATCGATGACATCATATGCTGAGCATAGAGGAGGGGCTTCAGGATAAACGAGGCGAGAAAGAAAGCCTGACACTATGGAAAAACAGTATATTTATATGAAAATTCACCAAAAACAATGAATTCTGCGGTACTATATATATTCTGCTGCATGATGCAAATTCTGCGGCAAATTCCGCAACCACAGAACCACAGAATTCCAGGGGCCTTAATTATACTGGAACAATGCAAGCATCCTGCTCCCTGTCTGCCGAGAGATAATTTTAAAGATGATTCTCCCTATTTTTGATTATGGTGACAGTCTATAGTGGAGCTTCCAAATCCTCCCTTGGCAGACTTGACCCCCTCTTCCACGCTTTTTATCGTTATGCTTTAGATTGTTCCCCTCGTACTTACCTTTGCTCTCTCTACTCTGCCGTTTCACTCCCCTCTCTTGATGCCAGGTGACTTTCTCATTGTGCCTCCTTTATATCTAAATTCTGATTTGGTTCCCTTCCCTCCTACCTTACTTCACCCTTATCCTCTCCATCAGCTACCTACTACCCTGTCCACAATAATGCTTCCTATTCCCTTTCTAGCCTTCTGGAAAATGTACTGTTGGTCAGTCTGTTTTCTCATACAGCTTTCCTAAATTCTGGTCCTCCCTTCGTTTGTCAGTTCACTCTGCCTCTTCTGCTTTCTCCTTAAGGAAACGGTCCATATTATTTAGTTAAAAGGCCTGTTTGAGGGACTGGAAATATGTCAGGTCCTCTCCTTTGTGGAGTTGCACTGGGTAGCACAGGCCTCAATGGGCCCATCTTCTGTAAGTAAGGTCTATTAAGGCTGGCTGGAATAATGGGTCCAAGCAAGACACTGAAATGGTCAAAGGTGGGGGACTAAGTTAAGCTTAAGCCATGTCCTATATCCCACCACTAGAGTAGAGTGGACTGCTAGGAGGTTAATGTCTGAATTTGCCCTTTTAAAACTAATGTCCCTTGCCCTGGCTCCCAAAGGCAGCCCTCCCTCTTCCCTCTATTTATCTGTTTCCATGTGGCCTATATGTTGGGACCATTCACAGGAGGAGGGATCACCCATTCACTGCTGAGGTAATTTTCTAAGTTTGGGACAGCCCTCCCACCTGCTTTCTTACCTGACTGTAACAGCTTATGTTTTATCCGGGGTTATCTGCCTGCCCACAAACATTTGGAAAAGAATGTCTGCAACTCTTGAAATTGTTTTTTTTGGAATGAAAATGGGTATACTTTGAAAAAGGTATAAGTAGCATGGCAAAATATTCATTGTTAAGGAGCTCATTCTAGAATACAGCAGGATGTTGATCAGGGCCCACCTGTTTATTTATTTTATTTTTATGTTTCATCAGGATGAGGCACTAGGCAAAGTCTATTTTCAGGGCCATCCTGTTTGCAAAGTTGCAATACATTTAGCACAACATCAAAACAAAACTAGTACATTACAAACCCATAATTAATATAAATATATAAACACACGTAATATAAAACGCATTAATAACAAGTGCACTTAAATAGGTAAGAATCCAGAAAAGCAGACTTGAATGTTTTATATATTGGTGATTTCACACAGTAGGGGAAGCGAATTGCATTTATTAGCTGCAATGTAATCAAATCTCTTTTTACCATACTTGGTCTTTGTGTGTGGGACCTTCAAAGTGCTCCCTCTACTCTCACGCAATGGATAACTTGTTGTATTCGGTGTCATTTTACCTATAAGATAGTCTGGAACAGAACCATTTACACATTTGTACAGGAAATTGCTCAAAATTCTATCCCTTATTTCCAACGGGACCCACTTCAGTTTTAAAGCACTTCGCAATGATGATGAGTAATATAAGGACCCTTGAGTCCCAGGACAAATCTAACTAATATAGATTGTAATCTTTTCAATTTTTGTACATTACTTTTGCTTGTAACTCCATAAATCATACACCCATAATCAGCTAACGGAAAAATAATTGATTTCACCAATATTTCTCTTGTTTCCTGTGTCATACATTCCCTGTGCCTTCTTAAAGCCCCTGATTTCTGTGAAACTTTTGTACAAATGTGTTCAATATGAAAATCAAAATCTAAGCCTGAATCTACCCGTAATCCTAAAGACGTGTATGATTCAACCCGGGTGAGTTCCAGGCAGTTTCCAGTTTTCATGGTTATATTTGTAGTCATATCACCAGCCCCCCTAACATTTTTTATTTTTAAACTCCATTGTATGTTTTTTCTTTATGTTCAGTACTAGTTTATTATCCATCGACCATTTCTCTAACTTGCAAAAATTCTTGCTGTAGAACAATTTCCACAGCAGCACAATCTTTTGCAGTACACAGCAAAACCGTATCATTCGCATACAACTTAACATTGTTATCTATACATATTCTAGGTTGTTCGTCTATAAATGTGATGAACAGAAGTGGCCCAGGATCAAGCCCTGGGGCACACCCCTGCTGACATCCTTAGATTATGATTTTATACCATGGGTACTGACTACTTGTCTGCGGCCATAAAGGTATGAATGAAACCACTTTATTGCCTCCTTACCAATACCCTTGCTCTCTAGTTTATTCAGCAGTAATGGATAATCCACTGTATCAAATGCCTATGATAGATCCATAAACACTGCTCCCATGCACAGTTTATTATCCAATGCATGGGAGACGGTGTCTTGTGAAATCAATCAAGGCCGTACTTGTAGAATGTAAGGGTCTGAAACCAGACTGCTGAGGAGCCAAAAGGTTGTTTAAATTTAGATAATTGTACACTTGTTTACGGACTTCTTCTTCAAATATCTTTGAGGCAATAGATACTAAGGCTATGGGCCTATAATTATCAACCAATTGTGGATCACCTCCTTTAAAAATTGGGGTTATTTTCACATCTTTCTACAAATCAGCAAATATTACAGAGCACAAGCTTCGATTAAATAATTTTGTTAGTGGTACAGCCGCCTCTTCTGCTCCTTCCCTCAGCAGTCTGGCCTCCAGCCCATCCAATCCCCCAGACTTAAATATATTTCACTTTTGTAAATGTTTTCTTATATCCTTTGGGTTCAGAATCCTGAGTCTAAACATAGGCTGTTTTATTTCCTGTACTTTCCTGGTCTGTTCATAGATTTTGTTTACTAAAGGCATAGCTTGATTCTGAGACTAAGTTGGTAAGTTAACAAAACATTGGTTCAAAATCCCTGTCATCTCCTTTGACCCTGTAATGACTTCTTCATTTACTTTTAGGGAAAAGGGGAGCTTTGATTCAACAGGGTTTATAGTCATCTTATAGTTTTCCAGAAATCCCTAGCATTTCCTGCTGTTTTGAATTTGTTTTTATAGTATTTTCCTTTTTCTTCCCTGATTAAGCTCTGATACTTGTTCCTAAAAATCCTATATTTGTCCCAGTCACTTTCCCAATTAGATTTTCTGGCTATTTTCCATAATCTGTTCTGTACCCTTACATGTTTCAGTGTTTTCCCATTTATCCATGGCAGACTATTTTGTTCTCTCTTTGACTGTATCCTAGGTGTATGCTTTTTCACAGTCTGCTGGGAATTCACTTACAAAAAACCCTACTGCATCCTCCAGGTCTGGAATTAAATCCATCCTATACTATTTTATGTTTTTCAAATCTCTAACAAATGCCAAGAGGTTGAATTTCTTTTAAGTTCTAGTAGTTGTAAACGTGTGTTCCTGGGACTATAATATTGATTCAGTCTAGCTGTACATTCAATCAAACAATGATCCCCTAATAATAAGGTCCTCCTGAAGTTTTCTTCTGAGGGGGACAAAATTAGTACTGAATAGTCTGGAGAGGTTTTTTTTTGTAATGTGGACTTCTGAATTCTTCATTTGCACTGCCTACCATTTCAATAGGAGCAGTTCCCTAATGCACCAGAGAGGTTGTATTTAAACTTACTGTAAGTACTTCTGTTTTCATTGTATTCAAAACATAGCCAGCATGGGTCCCTGAAAAGTTCCAAACCTTGTTAGACTTCCAATATGGAAGTTTCTGGATGGGCTAGGTACAGCAGCACATCATCTGCATATAACACTATCTTTTGAGCAGAACCCACCACCTCTATACCTGTGATGTTAGGGTTGTCCTTGATCCGTTTAGCCTGGGGCTTGACATACAAGGTGAGTAATAGGGGTGAGAGGGAGCAGCCCTGCTGCATGCCCTGATATAAGTTAAATCTAGAGGAGATGCCACCATTGGTGCATACGTATGCCTGGGGTGAGAAGTATAATGTTTTCATCCTAGCAACAATTTCAGGACTAGGGAACTCCAAACTACCTTGTCAAATGCTTTTTTGGCATCAAGACTCATTACATAAGCCAGTATTTTTGATGGGTTATTACATCTATGACATTGATTGTGTGCCAAAAGTTATCTGGTTCCTTTCTACCCATGATAAAGCTTGTCTGGCCTAAATCTATAATGTCTGGAAGCAGGGGATTAATGCGTTTCACCAGTATAGCTGTAAAAAATCCTTGAGTCCATGTTTAGCAGTGATATGGGATGGTACAAGCTACAGAAAATCAGATCCTTTCCCTTCTTTGGGATGACCGTTATGCTGGCATAATTCCAGGCAGGTGACAGGGCCCTCCTCAACTCATTAAAGACTCTTTTAGGTAGGGGAGATACTAATCCCAAAGGGTGGCCTTGTAAACTTCCCCGCTGTATCCTGTGCCTGAGTGGATGATGAAACCTCTCCTTTTGGGATGCAATTCCTCCAGACAGTGTCTTCTCTGGGCTTTGTATAAGTGGTTGCCTCTGGTACCCACCAGCATGGCCATACCTTAGATCTGGTCTTCTCAATGGTCTTGATTTCAGCAATATCAGGGTTGAGCTGGTCATTTGGTTAGATCATCATGTCATGCAGTTTCTTTGTGGGGTTCCCCATTTTATTGCCCCTGTGGAGATGGTCAGATACTGCTCATTTAGAAATTTGGAGCCTCAAAGCCTCCTGGTGGTACTAGCCATCTTAGGCATGAAGATGGCCCATGCAGTGGGAGCTGAGGCAGCTATGGAAGGTTATAACTTGGCCCTTGCAACTGCGTTTGATTCCCTAGCACCCCTCTGTATCCACTGCTTGATTTCCTGCTGCAGGTCACCATGGTATAATGTGGACCTAAGGAGAATGAAGACTAAGGGGTGGAGATTAGAGCACTGTTGGCCGAGTTCTGCTTAGAGGTGGGTAAATTGGCATGAGAATTCATTATAGTGAGTATCAGTGGGCTATCACTCTGAAAAAGTTAGGGTTCCTGTCATGAGTGATTGCTGCTGGAAGGAAGCAGCTGGCTCAACTCTTCAACACTGTGGACAGACTTCTAAATCCTCTCTGTCTCTGGTATTGCAGAGCCTTTTCATTGGATAAATGTAAAGAGTTCAACTGGTTCTTTCTACACAAGGTGTCCTCCATCTGGGCTGGGATATCTGCAATCAGTCCTTCAGTGATCAACAGTACGCAGACTTCGTTAGACAGAGGAATTCTGTCTCTATGGGATGAGTTTGAGCCAGTGCTGGCTGATGATGTTTCTCGGCTGGTTTCTGGCTTGCATCCCATGTTCTGCACATTGAACCCTGAGCTGACCCGGCTTCTGCTAGAATACTGGGATTCATTCAGTCTGATTGTGGTGGAGATCATGAGGTGTTCCCTTGGGGAGGGTTTTTTCCGCATCTGCCCATAGAAAGGCAGTGGTGAGACCCCTCTTCAAGAAACCATCCTTAGCCTGTCTTGAACCTTCCCTTTTTCGGGAAGTTGATCGAGAAGGTGGGGGTGGTGATGCAGCTGGAACAACATATGGAGAAATATGACATCTACAAGCCCTTCCAGTCTGGGTTTTGACCTAGTCATGGTACGGAGACCATACCAGTCATGGTGCACCACAATCTCCTTTTTGTGAGGGATAGCAGGTGATATTCCATGCTTGTCCTGCTTGACATCTCTTTGGCTTTTGAAATGGTAGCTCATGGGCTGTTGCTGGCCAGCCTGAGGCACTATGCAGGACTGTCAGGAATGGTGTTGCGTTGCTTTAAATCCTACCTGTTTGGCTGGGTGCAGCAGGTGACACTTGGCTCATATTATTTATTTATTTAGTGAAATGTTCCACCAGGAAAGTTACACTGAACAACAAGTTGCTCATCTCCCAGTGTGTCCGGGGGGGGGGGGGTGTCATAGGGAGAATAAACATACAAACTTACAATACATACATTGAGCAACATTAAAACAACTTGTACAATTCTGCAGTGATACATGACAGATTAAACAGTGCAAACATATATGTAACAAAGGATGTGTATTGAAGTGCTGTATTAAAGTGCAATTGTATCATTCACATCGAGCTATGCTGCACTCTTCTATGGGGTGCCCCAGGGACCAATTATGGCCCCCATGTTGTTTCGCTGTGTACATGTTGCCCTTGGGGGAGACCATTAGATTGTCGTGGACAATGACCACCATCACTGTGGTGACTGGCTAGCAGACTTTGCACTAGCCCAATAAATATCTTTAATTTTGAACTACTACAGCCTGAAGCATTTTTCTTGGAGTGCTTCCGTTCTGGAACTTCTGTATCTGTACTGAGACAAGCTGTCCCTTGGAAGTACCACCTAGTATCAGTGGAGTGCATTGACAACCATTTTGGAAATTCTCCAGGAACACCAGTTGGTGGTCTGAAAGGGCTGACAAACTGACCCACATTGATTCAAATCTCGTGGGGTCCTGCATGAATGTAAGGTAGGTATCTAGTCAGGAGTATATTTTAAAATGGGGTGAGTAACATGTGTAGTCTTTTGTTGTGGGATATTTGTGGTGGCAAACATCCCCCATCCCCGACTCTTGAATCAGGGCCTTTACCTTTTTAGCTGTTGAGCTGTTTAAAACCAGGATGTGGGACGTGGTGTTCAGTGCCCTGTCAAATATTAAAGTCCAGTACCCCCCCCCCATTATCAGCACACCCTTTGCTTTTCAGCAACCAGCCTGAACAGTATTGAGTAAAATGTAAATGGGGAACCTGGAGGAGTATAAACATCGACCAGGGTGACCGGCGTGTCTTGGATTTCCCCGTTACTATCGAGTACCAATCCTCCGGTTCAGCAATCACTTCTTCTTCTTCTTCCTCAAAAGGAAGGGTGTCTACAATCAATGTAAGCACCCCTCATTTCTCCCCCTGTCTAGAGAAGCCTGATACATCTCGGACAAGCCTCATTTATTTGAACTTTTGGGCTCCTCATGGGGTTAAGAGTGTCTCCTGGATATATGTGATTGCTCCCTGCTCCTCCTTTATAAGCTTCAGTAATTGCTTTCTTTTAAGTGGGTTGTTTACACCATTTATATTAAAGGTTAATACTTTTGTTAAGCACCCCACTCCTGCACTTAATGTGTATTTTACTTTTGTTGTAGGTTACTGACTACCTGACCTCCTAGATCCTCATGACTGCAAGACTGTGAATTTGTACACTCAACAACAAACAGTTTAAATAACAATAGTAATAAGAACAAAGAACAATAAATCTAAAACAGTTGTGTGGTGTGGATGTTGTAAGTAGGTCCTCCCTGGCCTAGCTTGTATATGGCGGTCTATAGGTATGGTAATTACATAACAATATATCCCCACATTTTCCTTAATCTGAAGGGCTTTAGCACCTACTGCCCCACCTCTGTGTCTTTCCAGGTCAAGAAGGGGAAATGCAGTGTTCCAAAGCAAGGTGTACCCCCTTTTGTGGCATGCCACACCTGTGGCACTTTCATTCTCAGTGGAATGAGGAGCAACCAGGATCAACAGACTCAACAAAGTGAATCTCCAACCTGCTGGTGTTCCAGATGTCAGCTTCAGTGGCAACTGAAGTCCAAAGTCCAGCCCCCCCAAATTGTAATGTATTCAGATTGACTATATGCCTTGGAATATGAGTTTTGCCCAGCCCTCCTGTCAGGATGAGTCTCTGTCTCTCTGGAGGCAAGTCCAGGTGTCTAGGCTAGTCTTGATTCTTTCAGATTGCTGTCTGTCCCTATCAGGGGCTCAGCATCTGGAGCCCACTCCCCCAGAGTGGGATTCTATTATGCTTAGGGAGGTGTTCTGCACCCCCAGAGAGGCAGCCCCCAGCCTGCTTGCTGAAGAATGTGCAAGCAGTCAGGCATGCTGCATCCTCACCGCTCTCTCATTCCACTTGATCTGTCTCCTGCCAAGGTGCCCTTGCAGCCAAATTCGGGATCACCATGGTGACAGTTTGATCTGACTGCGGTCTCACAGCAAATGGGCACTGATTGCCTACATCCTTGAGATACCCCAGAGTCAAAGAAGCCTTCGACTATCGGGACCCCCCACCAAGGTGGGGGCTTCCAGCAAGCCCTTGGCCCCCAGGACCTGAGATGCACACCAGTGGAACAGAGCTGTCTGTATGACCTCTTCAGCTTATAGATTCTCCAGTGGGGAACCACAGAGGGCACAGATCGGGAGCAGCACTCATAAATGGGCATGGGGTGAGTCCCCCCAGTAGCAGGCCAAAACCACTTATGAGTTTCATCCATTGTGTTCCGCTCCACCAAGAGAGTCCCCTGCAGCACCATGGCACCCACCCAATCCCCCTCCAGGGGCCCTAGATGACACTCTGCAGTTCCCTGTCCCCCTATTAATTTGCCCTGGGTAGGACTTTAAGTGAACATGAGTGACTGAGCCCACCAGTGTGCATCTCCATTCTGGTTCACTCATGTCTTCACTGGGCAAGTCCTATCCTTGTAGCAGGCAGGCCTTCTGCGTGACCAATGTAAGATGATGTCAGCCCTGTCCAGTATAAAAGACACTCCTCATCTCCCATCTACTAACCTTTCTTTGCAAATTGTTCCTGGGGCAATCAGTGAACATGCTCAGTCTATGAAGCTGGGCATAAGAAGTACCTCCAACAATTTTCCTTCTGAAGCCCTCTTCCCAGCTGCCCTCCCCATGCCTCTCTTATTTGACTACAGGGAAAAAGAAAAACAAATTAAACATCAATATAACCTTGAATAAGCAAATGTCACTGCATAACATTCAGTTTGATAAGTAGAAGGACAGCTCTTGAGTGTCCCATTTATGTCCGTAGCAGTCAAGCCCTTGGGAGTTCCCTCTCGGCTCATGGTGCAGATCTCTGCCACAAATTGGCCTATTCTCTTGCATCTAAAGGTGCTTTTACATGTGACATTAGCAGTTCATTGAGACAGTTTGTTCTACTGATCAGATTAGTGCATGGCATTCAAATGTATATATAATGGATATCAAACATCGGGTCATTGTTAAATCTGCATCAGTCCATTGTCTCTTACCGCCATCATGGCTCAGTAGCTGTCTCAGTGCTGGGAAGTGCTTGGTCTTCCACATCTCATGCCACCATGTCTCCCTTGGCCCCACTGGTGCTATTGCTTCTTGTCCTGCCATTGTCTGTGTTCACATAGGTGTAGAGAAGGGGTCTAATATCCACCGGGAGAGGGGGTGATCGCATCTGGTCCTGGGATTTGTTCTTTCCGTTGCCCCCTTGGGCCACCTCCCAAGCCGAGTGAAGTAGGTCACTCTCCAATCTGTCCTTCTCGGGGGTCAGAAACTGTACTCTGAGCTTCTCCAGGTAAGGTGCCGCTTCTAACAGGTCAGAAAATAGTTTGGTGCCATTTGGTGTTTTGAGATCAAATTTGTCTGGAAAAAGGAGCTGGGCTCACATAGTGCACCTTTTTTTTTTGCACCATTACTGTATAATCGTCAATAGAAATACAATGTGTCTTGTACCAGAGATCTTTATGCTGCCAGGCTCTTCTCAGAATCTCCTCTTTGCTGGCATACAATGTTAACTTGGTCACTACTGATCTGGGGTGAGCACCAAGGCTGGCAGGTTTAGGGCCGAGCACTTGGTACATCCTGTCCATGCTTAAGTCAGGGTCATCCAGGAGGCCTAGGGAGCTCTTCAACAGTGTTTGCAGGAAGGAAGTAATATTTTCGGCAGTCCTCTCAGCACCCTCTGGGACCCCACAGAAGTGGAGATTTTGTCTCCTTTTGTGCCCCTTCAAATCATCTAGTTTTAACATTAGCTCCCTCTCTGGGGCCACTAGATAGAGAATTAGTCTGCTGTGATCATCAGTGGTGATTCCGATTTCTGCCACCCATTCCTCCACAGCCTCAATCGACTATTGTATTTTGCTGATGTAGGACTTCAGCTGGGTGAGAGTTTTATCAGTTTTGGCCACTATTCTGGCTGTTCATTTGATGGCTACAGTCTCATCTGACTCATTAGCTTGCTCGTCCTCATCCGAGAAGGCCTCTGCTCCTATGTCAGTGGCATGGCGCTGAACTACTCGCTGCATCTCAGCTTGGATGAGGTCCTTTAGCTTTCGTGCCAGTGTCACCGATGACTTCAGTTTGGCTGCTATTTGCCTTGTACTTTTGACAAGTGAGTCTGTTGTTTAATAAGGCAGATTACTGCAGATATTGTCAGGGGGTAGTTGGAGCTGTGAGTCTATGCCACCTACCCTGGTGATGTCACTGGAAAGACCTCTAATGTTTTAATACAGTCCTGCTCTTTCATTCAGGAATGAACACTGTAGAACCTCCCACTTGCATGATCTCAATAATGCTCCCTCAAAAAGGAGCTGACAAGCCCACCGGACCCCCAGTTTCAATAATGTGATCCCACTGAATCGGATGGGAGCAGACAAACCAGTCAGACAAGTATTTTTTGCTAATACAATTTCGATCACATTCATGAGCCTGGACAAGCTCGTCTGACAATAATTTAAAATATTTAAAACTGGCTCCCTCAAAGAAAACCCAGCATACTCACCAGACACTTAAAAAAAAATACACACAAAAGAACAGCCAACCTAACATTAAAAAAAACAGACCTCCCTCATTTCAACAAAGGAGGCCACACTAGAAGCGAACATCTCGAAATGCGGTTTCATATTACAGTCGAGAGCTCATTTTACTTTGCTGGTGGGTGGGCAAGCAGCTAAGCCAGCTTGGCGGGAGGGGGATGGAGCTAACAACAAGCCCATCGGACCACCAGTTTCAACAACATAATCCTGCTGTATCGGATGGGAGCAGACAAACCAGCATTTATTACTCTTACGATTGTGATCACACTCGTAAGCCTGGATAAGCCCATCTGACAATAATTTAAAATATTTAAAACTCTCTCCCTTAAAGAGGACCCAACATACTCACCAGATGCTCTTAAAAAACACAAAAAGAACAGCCACCCTAACATTAAAACAACAAGTTCAATGAAGGAGGCCACAGCAGCAGTGGGCATCTTGAGCTGCGGTTTCATATTTCAGTCAGGAGGCCGCCTTGGTTGGTGGGTGGGCAAGCAGCTGAGCTGACTTGAGGGTGTTCTCTGCTTGCTGAGCAGCAATAGGAGTGATTTGCTCTTTTGAGCTATGAGAATTTCTGCTAGGCAAGCAGAGAACACTGTCAAGATCAGCTTGGCTGGTCATTGGTCTGTCCCTGGTGAGCCCACTGCAGCTTGTGCTGCACTGGACCCACCAGTGACACACCTCTGAAATTACCTTACTGTAACAAAGTGCTTGCTTTGTTCTGCACACAAGCAAACATAAACACATCTATTTTTATTTCAGCCACTAAGATGCAAATGTAACAACCCGCCCCTTCCACTAGGGGGAGGAGGTGGATTATTCAAATGCCAATGCTAGCCAGCCTGTCAGCACAGTGGTAGCATTACCTGGTGACCTGGGTTTAGAAGCGAGCCCAAGTTGTTTGGGGCTGGAAGGGGGAAGGGGGGGTCGAATATCCCAGAGGATGCTCTCCTCCAGGGAAGAAGGTCAGCCTCCTCCAGTGCTAGAATTGCCACCTTAGTGACCACAGGTGGCAGTGCATCCTGGAGCGGCTTGGTGGGTGGGGAGATACTTAGGGGCAGCATACAAAAAAAGGAGAAAAGCAATGATGGACCAACCCCTTGCAGGCCCTGCACTAATGATGTAGCAGCTTCCCCAAAGAACTGGATCCTAGTAAAGGCAGTTGGGGCTGCCACAGAGGGAAAGCCTTGGAGGAAGACAGGGGGAGGACAAGATAAGCTCACAAGATGTCAGGTGGGGGGGCTTGGGGGTCACTCTGGATAGGGGACACAGGCCTACCAGGAGGCCAAAAACAAAAAGAAAACCCAGAATGCCATTGCTGAGACTGGCACTTGGGCTGCAGTCTATCAAGGGTTAACATAGGGGGAGAAGCTTAGATAATGGGATTAGCTGTGTTAGAAGGGTGAGAAGGTGTGACAGACTGAGGCATGGGACTGGCTGTAAAATGTAGAAACAGAAACACAGAATTTGTCAGCGGATAAGGATTGCTTGGCCACCCTATCTGCCCATTCTTCCCTGCCTATACTGTCACAGCAGACCCTACTTGATCTCCAGCTACTTCCCCCCACTTCTCTTCCGAGATTCCTTTGTGACTGTTCGATGCATGCTTGAATCCTACCACTGTTTTTGCTCCCACCACCTCCACTGGAAGACTGTTCCAGGCATCCACCACTCTTTCAGTAAAGAAGTACTTACTTACTACTTGCAGCAGAAACAGGCCACATGGTCTATCAAGTCTGCTCAAGTGTGCAGCTAGCACCCCACTTTCTGCAGCTGCCCCTCCCCCTCCCAGTTACCACCCTTACAGATGAATGGCGACTGACTTTGAACCAGATTAAGCTGTTGGTGATATTTTCAGTGAATGGGGGAAATTTGGCCAGGACACCAGGGAAATTCCCCTACTTTGCCAGTAGTGGGATCTATGGCAGACTCCTGATTGCTGTCAGTCTGTTTGAGGTGCGACATGAGAGAGGACGTGCGGGAGGCTGGGGAACAGGTCTCCAACCCTGCCTCTATTCCCGAGGAGGCCAGTACGGTGGTGAAGAAAAATGAAGGAGGTCTGGAAAGTGAGCCACGTGAAGGCAAGAGAGGAAGAAATGTGCCAGCTGAAGATATGAAGTCAGACAGTAGAAATGCTGCGAAGCCTTCCGTGGAGATGGAAGAAGGAATGACACGCATTAAGTGCAAACTAGATAAAGTAAAACTGCTAACTGAATTAGAAGAGGTGGAAAAGAGAATTATGAGTGAAAAAACTGTATTACTGAAGGAAATGGAGCAACTCAGTGCTGAGAGCAGACAGGGAAATGGCCTGTCAGAGTCAGCTGAGAAATGCTGACACAGTTGTATCAAAGGGGGCCACACTCTGTAAAGCAGAAACACCACAAGAAACAATAGTGGAGGAAACAAAAGCCCTGAAAGGAATGGCCAGAGAGGGTCGGAATCAGCTCGGCCTAAGACGGGCAGGTGATATAAAGGAAAAAGCGCAAAGCAAAGATAAAGCAAAAGGGAAAAAAAGTGAAAAAAAAAAGGATTCAGAAAGTGAAAAAAGGGGTTCCCAAACAGTAAATAAAACAAATGATACAGATATGGAGGCTCCAGTAGAATTTAAAGACACACCTGACTGGGTAGCGGAGGCCTTAATAAAAGCTGGTTGGACAAGAATGGAGGATGGGACAGGTTGGGACCCAAACAGGCCAAGTACCTCAAAGCAGGAGACAAAAAAACAAATGGATGAGGTTTTGATTGAAGGAAAAAAAAGAGGAAAATGCTGTGGAAAGTAAAGCACATTCTAAGGGTGTAGAAGGTGCTGATGATACAAAAGAAATAGAAGGCCTAATGGAAGAGGAAAGTGGAGAAACTTCCATGGAAGTGGAACAAAAAATGGTACAAACAGATAAAGAACTAAGCGAGGGGTAGAATAAGCAAAAAGAAAAAGTACGGGGGGGAAATACAAGAGAAAAATTATTTCCAGAGGAACAAAAAATGCAGCAAGCAAAAATAAGAAACGCAGTTAGATTAAATTTCAAGGGGGTAGCTGCAGATGCCCCAGATAGACTGTTTATAAGGAGGCAGCTACTTAAAAACTGTATGAAGTTCTACCCTTATGAAATTTATGCATGCATTAATACATGTTCCAGGAAGTAAAGAATATGATATCAGTTTCAAACATCCAGGAGGCCTAGATAGGTTTTGGAAATTGTTTCATCAGATTAAACATACCCCACCAATGGAGAGAATTTATAGCAATACCTCTAACAAAACCAGCCTTCAAAATAGCTACAGTACTCTTTAGGAATGAGGGAGTAAATGTGTTGGATTTTACTTTTGCCTGAAACAAAGATGCATGTGTAGTGCATGGTCCTCCAGAACCTATTTTAGATGAAGAATTCCTGTGGACTGGGGTGGAAATACAAAATAACCTTAAAACAACTAAATGGGAAATTCAACATTTAACTAATTGCTTTTTTCTTGGAAGAGGCTGTGGAGTGGTGTTCTACTGAGGAAGAAATGTGCCAGCTGAAGATATAATTGTGGAGAAAGGGGGCACTTGAGCAATGCATGCAAAAAATAAAGTTTGGATTATGTGGGAACATCGGACATCATAGGGCAGACTGCAAAAACAAAGTAAAATGTAGCCTATGCGAAGAGGAAGGGCATTTTCCTTAAATTGCCCGTGGGCATAACACAACAGTCCGGACCCAGGGGAAAGAGCAGAACAAGATGTGTATCTGGCAGTGGCCCAAAAAGAAAAGGGAAAAGAGGATAAAATTGTAGCGGAAACTAGGAATAATGAAAGAGACATGCAGCTTAAGGAAAACAGAGAAAGAGAAACAGCTGCCCTTCAAATTCAAGAATTTCTCTCCCCCCCACACCAGCCAGGAGAAAAACAAAGGCAAGAACAGGACCAAGGGGCTAAGGACATTAAGAGGGAAAAAGAAGGACAGAAAGCAACAAGTACTGAAATAAAAGAAAATGGAGGGAAAAAAGTGGAAACGAAATTCACAATGGTAACCAGGTGAAAAAAGAAAAAACAACTCAGAACACAAAAAGGGATACCATTGGAGAGGGACAGAGAAGGAATATAGTTAGTAAACAGATACACTTTATTGCAAGACATGGAATGGGTCACGATGGATGAAGACTTAAATTTATCATGTGTAGAAATATCGGAACCTGGGGACTCAGCAGACTATGATACAACAGATACGCAAGTGTCCAAAAAAAGAAAGAAGGCTAAAGACACATGATGGAAAGGCTGTAAACAACCTAAAATAGTAAAATGGACCAATTGAACTGTATCACTAGTAATGTAAATAGCGTAAAATGTAGACAAAAGAGGTTAATAACCTTTAAAATACTGAGTTGAAATGTGATATAATAGCGTTGCAAGATACAAGACTACATACAATTGAAGAATTAAAACTTGTGCAAAAAGAGTGGAGACGGGGGCCATCATTATGGACAATTGGAGAAGAGAGGTGCTCTGGGGTAGGAGCAGCCTTTACAACAAATGAAGTGCAGGTTAAGAAAATTGTAGATCCAGTACCAGAGAGGGCTTTCATTGTAGATGTAGTTATTAAAAATACAGCAGGTAGAATTATCACTATTTATACTCCACAGACTAAAGCAGAAAGGAACAAAGTTATGGGATTAATTGAGCCATACTTAAATACTTCAAAATTAACACTATGGGGAGGACAAACAAATGGTGTAGTTGTCGTATTGGTCCTTTTAAGAACAGATCCAGAAACAAATGATTTGATACCTTTTATTGGACCAACATAGATGTTACACAAAAAAGAACAAAGTGCTCTAGCTTTTGAACCAACCAGTTCATAAAGCTTCTGAAGAAGGACCTGGTTGGTCCGAAAGCTAGAACACTTTGTTCTTTTTTCTGTAACATCTATGTTGGTCCAATAACAGGTTTCAAATCATTTGTTTCTGGATCCACTATGGGGAGGGGGATTTCAACTGTGGGTTGGCAAAGGGAGATTGGGGAAAGAAGACAGGTAAAATTTTCTGTGATACAAATCTTTTAAAGGGAATATTAGACAAGAGAGGGTTGGAAGATGCCTATGAAGTAAAAGGGAAAAAGTCAGAACATACCTTTTTTAAGTGAAAACTTTCAACAAGAATAGACTTCTGGATGGTGCCTAAAAGAACCAAGATCAAGGACATTTTTGTAGTTCCAATAGAAACATCAGACCACATGGGACTTAAATTAATAATAGATTTAGGACAAAACATGAAATTTGGGAAGGGGTTCTGGAGTATGAATACGGAAAGATTGCAAGAGAACAACTGTAATGAAAAAATATTAGAATTATTAGAAGCTAAAAAGATGGTAATAGACTTGTATGACTCACCCACGGAGTGGTGGGAGGATACAAAATGGGATATTAAACTGCTGGTGACTGAGGAGTCACAAAGAGAAGAGGCAACAAATTATGGGAAATATCTAAGTCTAAGGACTAAACTGTAAACTAATTACAAATCAGGAGAGAACTAAAATAGATGAGACAGAACAAAGAGAAGAGGTTAAAAAGCAGATGAGAAAGTATCAGTATAATAGGTCAAAATCACTAATTATGGAGCAAAAAAGTGGCACGCTGGGGACAAAATACCAAACCAACCCCTTTGATAGTAACAAAGATAGAATAGGAAGTAGAGTTATGTATGAGCTAAAAGATGGCAAAGAAAGTTTAAAGACAGATATTGGAAATGTGAAATGTATAGTACAAGATTATCCGAAGCAGAAATTTCAGAAACAAAGAGATGACAAAAAGGAAGATTTACTGAATAAGGCAAAACTACCCAAATTAGGAGAAGAGAAGGCAACATCGATAAGTGGTCAAATGAAGGAAATTGAAATGAAGGAAGCAATAAGATCTTTAACGGTTAATACAGCACCAGGAATAGATGGTATACCAAATGCTTTTTATAAAAAATATGAAGAACATCTGATAGGAATGTTAACACTGGTATACAATTAAATATATATATATTTTTTTTAGTTAATCCTTTTTACCTTGTCTGGCACCTCCGGTCTGCATCCATGTCCTGGCATCCGTCCTTTTTCTCCAGCCGCCATCTGGTTCTGCCACAGCCCCCCAAGGAAGCCCCCACTGCCCAATTACCCCCGCGGCTTGCCCCACGTGGCAGGGTGGCGGAGAGCCCCCCTCACTCCCCATTGAACCAGGATCCAGTACCGGCAGTGGTGCCCCCCACAAGGCCAGGCGTCCCTAAGACGGCCATCAAGCCATCGCGACCAAAGTGCCATGTTTCCCCTGTTTCTCCCTTGGCCAGCGTGACCAGGGCATGCAAGGATGCCAAGGAGGAGAGCGCGTATGCATCTGCACGCGCTCCCTCTGGCGTCATGCCCCATCACCCCGTACAGGGCAGTGCCAGTTCACTGCCCCCAGCTTCTGCCAGAGGTCGCAAGTGAGCCGACAGCTGGTATCCCCCCTCCTGCAGAGGGAGAGCAGTCCCGCGGATGCTCAATTCCTCTCCACCCCTGACAACCCCCGGTGACCCGAGTCCGTTCCCAAACCCAGGTCGCCGGTGTGGAGCGAGGTGTGGCCTCCAGTGCCTCAACCCTCAGCGCTACCGGGCCGGCCTACAATGAAATATTTAAGGGTGGCAATATGACAGAGAGTATGAGGCAAGGGATAACTGTATTTCAATACAAAAAAGGTGATAAGGCAAACAAAAAATTGGAGACCAATAAGCTTACTAATAACAGATTACAAAATATTGGCAAAAATAATAAACAAAAGAATGATGGCTTATGCAGTTCAACTAATATTACAGACCCAAACCTGTGCAGTTCTGGGAAGGGATATTAGACAAAATCAAATATATATAAGGGAAATCATGAATGAAGGACAGGAACAAAGACTGAAAGGGTATCTTTACACAACAGACTAAGAGACGGCTTTTGATGCTACCCAGCATAATTACATGTGGGAAACCTTGGAGAGGTATAATTTTCCAGTTAAATTGGTAGAGTTAATGAAAACACTATACATAGAGGTACAAATATGATAAATGGGCACATGGGGATCCCTATGTGTATATATATATAATGGGGTAAGCCAGGGATGTCCCTTAAGCCTGTTGTTGTATGCATTTTGTTTAGATCCATTATTAAGATATGAGAATGAAAAGGAAGAAAAAATTACTCACCTTAGTAATTATGTTTCTTCTAGTGGAGTTTTGCTGTATTCTGACTATTGCAGTTAGGTCCTGCCTTTCAACTGCCCTGGAGAACAAAGGGTTAACTTTTCTATGCCTTGCATAAAATGTTCATCACGCGCTCGGCTGAAGCCTCTGTCTGTTGTTGTTCAAACTGCAACCGTCAGAGCTTTACGAGCAAAAACTCACCAGGTGTTCTGTGTGGAAACTGTAAAATTTTTACTAGCCAACTGGCAAATATATAATGTTTTTGGTTCTCAAATGAAGACTCAAGTCAGGAAAAACAAAAACAAAAACACATCCAAAAAACAACATTCCACCCAAAGAAAAAAGAGGGTGTAAAATGGACACCCCTAGGGTGCCAACACTGCTCCTGCCCACCCACATCCCAAAAACTAGGTTCTGAGAGGGGAGGCAGGGGGGAAGTCAGAATACAGCAAGACTCCACTAGAAGAAACATAATTACTAAGGTGAGTAATTTTTCTTCAAACAACATGAAGTCTTGCTGTATTCTGATTATTGCAGACTACAAAGCAGTACCTCCATGGAGGAGGGACAGAACCTACTTTGGGAATAGGCTCTGAAGTACTGCTGTGCCAAACCGAGCATCACTCCTAGCCTGGATATCCAGAGAGTAATACTTGGTGAAAGTATGGACTGTTTTCCAGGTGGCTGCTTGACAAATTTCTAAGAGAGGAATATCTCTGGCAGCAGCCAGGGAAGCAGCTGTACCTCTTGTGGAATGAGCCCTCAGGCCTGAGGGTGGAGTTCTACCCAGTTTTTCATAGCAGAATTGTGTACAAGAAATAATCCACCTGGCAATAGATTTCTTAGTGGCAGGTTTGCCCTTACCAACTTCTCCATAAGTGAGGAACAACTGGAGGGATTCAAACCTGTGACCCTTAGTACGCTCTATGTAGTAGCTAAGGGCTCTTTTAACATCCAAACGGTGTAGCCTCCTCTCTCCTGAGGAGGAATGATCAGTGAAGAAAACAGGGAGAGATATAGACTGGTTGAGGTGGAAATCTGAAACCACTTTAGGCAAGAACTTTCCGTTAGTTCTAAGGACCACTTTATCTCTGTGAAAAGAGATGAAATCAGGTTCCACTGACAGGGCTTGCAATTCACTGATATGTCTAGCAGAAGTAATGGCTACCAAAAACACAGTTTTCCAAGTCAAGTACTTAAGCTCTGCTGAGGACAAAGGCTCAAAAGGGGGTTGCATAAGCTGAGCAATGTAAACATTAAGGTCCCAAACAGGAGCAGGATCCCTAAAGGGGGGATTGGTGTGAAGCAATCCCTTGAAAAACTTACAGAATACAGGATGGGATGACAGAGAGGAAGACTTGCCTGCAGACAAGTGTAACCCCTAGATGGCGCTATCCCAGGGGCTACTACCCCTGCCTGATTTGCCACTAACAGGTTGAGGGGCCTGGATCCAATGGCGGGTGCCTCCACCCAGAGGTCAGGGTTTGCAATAGTTAAACTAACTTGGTCACAGCCCTCTGGGACACTGCAACCCCCCTTTCTTCCCACTAGTGGCCCACACAATATATCAGAATTACCTTCACAGTATACACTTACCCCAGGTCTGGTTCCGCACTGGGACCTCCTGTGAAATGAGATACAGTGCAACAATCACAGTACAGTACTTTAACATAGACAAATACCTCAGGCAGTATAACTTTGCTGAAACAAGCAGCTCTGATTTATTTAGGGGGATATAACAAGGACAGGGGGAAATCAGGTTAATTAGCTTATCACTCTAATAATCTACCTATGGCTCTGTGCACAGGCCTATCCCTATCAGTTACTGTCCCTGGGTACCCAAGCCCTAGTGGCTAGTCCAAACCGTGGCAGCTGGTAGGGGCCCTTTCACACAGAGAAAAGGAGAATTAAACAGTCAGCAGTGCAGTAATTCCATTTGGATTTAATGTGGCAATTCAACAGGGAGCGACCCTGAATTAGTACTCACGACCTCCAAATAAGATAGGGTCCTTCAATGTCAGCCGGGCTCACTTGAGGTACACAAACCTCTTCACACATCCATATAAAAGAAAGCACTATACCAGGCAGGCTGCATCTGTATCCCAATCGCAATTACTGCACAATACCCGGGAGAACACACAGCAGATTCAGTTCCTGACAGACCGAATGCAATTTTCAGCAATTCCTCCAGTCTTCTACAGGGTGAGCCTGGTTTCTACTCTTCAGAGATCCTTTGATTCTTTTCACAGGACGGATTCAGTCCTAACAAGCTGTTACACAAGCTGCAGACCGGAACTCTGGGCCTTACACACGTTTTTTGACTAAAACTGCACACTGAAAAAGCACAGGGCTCCTTCCTTCTTCACTGCCAAAGCTCAACTGAAACTCCAACCGACAAAACCGGGCACTTCCTTTGAGTTCCTCCCAGTTCTTGACTGGATTGGCTGTCACTCACAATAGACTGCTGCTGTTGGTCCAAAAAGGCACTGAAGTCTAAACTACATCTCCCAGAGTCACTGCCCATACAATCTTCTTGTGGCTGGCTCAGATTATGAGTCCAAGTTCTGATTAGTCCAAGGCACCATTTTAGAGCTAGCTACCCACACTGATTGGTCCAGTTCAGCAGTTCAAAACTAGAATGGGAACTAGCAGACACAGTTCTGACTGCAAAGAAAGCAGGTTAGACAAACTGTAATTTCATTATTACTCTAAATAATTTCTGGCAAACAGTTACATCTTTCAGATAGGTTCCCTTTGCACTCTAGTGACTGCAAAATGAAGTGAATTGGCAGCAGCTCGAGTGGTACTCAGAGAAGCACACAGTCGCCCATACAAACTAATTATGTCTGCAAGCAGACAGCTCTTAAAGAGACAGTACCAGAGGTTCTAAAACACTCACTGATAAATGGCTTAAATGCCAAACACCATTCAGGCTTGGAGCATTCAAGCAAGCTCCTGGAAGTCTTTTGGGAACCCCCATTTGCAGGGTTACACCCTTCCTGGCCTGGAAAGCTTGGCGTCGCGTCAAGCAAGTACCATAAGTTTCAACTGCAACCATATACATTTGCATTAGGCTCAGACGTGTAATCATCAGTCAATATATCATTTACCAAGAACACATTTCTGAAACATTGCAGTACGTCCTCTTTACAAGTATTACATACATTGTACCATAACTCAAGTTATTACCTCTTGTACATGAAACCTGAGAGAGGGCCCTTCCTATCAGTTACCTTAGGGCTGGATGGGGCAAGGGCACCATACTAGAAGAGCAACACAAGTAACTTGGAGTTAGCACTGATGCTCAGTTTGGGCAATGAGCTCGGGGCACATACACTCCTTTATGGACAACATTGAGAGGCAAGTCCACAGGCCTCCCAAGTGAATCATAACTGAGGTGCACCACAGGCTTTACAGCTCGACCAGTCTTTCTAGGGGAACTGTTATAGTCTCTGCACTCTGAGCCTCATTTTCAGCATTGTCCTCACTTGTCAGGGAGTCTCCATGGGGGTAGAGAGGCTAGAACTTGGGGCACTTTCAGCTCCAGGAGTTACAGTTTCTGAGTCCACAACATTTGGCTCGCATGGAGAACTTTCGGACACTGGCAGTGGACTGTCAGGGCACTCAAAATACTCTTCTTGTTCGTGTATCACCAGTCTGCCCCAATCTATCATTTTCCTCCCTGAAAGCTCAAACAGTTCAACCATGCACAATGATTCCATTTCATCTGATCTGATGCTTTGCACTTCACTTTCTGGGAGCATTGGCTCAGGGATGAAGCTGGGGGCTTAGACAGTCCAGAAGGCCCAGCTTTGTCTCCAGTATTGACTAGGGATTGCCCAGAACAATTGACTCAGTTCGTAAGAAGGATAGTATTCAAAGTCACTCTCACTTTCTTCCGATATGGACTGACAGTCATGCTCAACTGGGACTTGTGGAGGGAACACTTTAACTTTGCTTCTGTAGGTGCAGACTTTCTTGATCTTTTCTTAGCAGCAGCTCTAGTCACTGGTCCAGAGGGGCATCTTCTAGGGCTCAGACTCAATTAAGATTTGTCCAATGGGCAGTAAATGATTTCTATGCATTGTTTTACATCTTTGAATTATTCTCAGGCCTTACTTTGTACACTGGCAGATCATCTAGTTTGCCCACTACAATGTGAGGGAGATGGTGCCATCTATCAGCAATCTTGTGCTTGCCATGCAGTCCCAGATTTCTTAGCAATACCCGATCTCCCTCCTGGAGTTCCTGTGCTTTCACCTTTTATCATACCTTTCTTTGTTGGCCAGATTTCTTTTGGCAGCCATGGTTTGAGCCAGTTAGTACGCATGAGTTAGCTGGGCCTTTAACTTTTGCACATACTGTAAATAGTTGTCAGCTTGAACCCCATCAGAGAGACCCCAAACACACATCTACTGGTAGTCGAGCTTCTCTTCCAAACATCAGGCGTAGGGAGAATCCAGTGGCATCACTTTTGGTGCAGTTATAAGCATGTACCAGGGTGCTAATTTGTTGGCTCCATCTAGGCTTGTCCTTTGGGTGCAGGTGCCTAGCATATCTAGCAAGTGCGGTTGAAACGTTCAGGCTGTGGGTCCCCTGGGGGTGGTAAGGAGTAGTTCTGGACTTTCGACTCCCCACAGAGAAAGCATCTCTTTGATCAGACGACTCTCAAAGTCTCTCCCTTGATCAGAATGGATTCTTTGGAGCCCCATAGTGAACAAAAAGTTTTCTACAAGTACTTTGGCCACAGTGGATGCTTTCTGGTCTTTGGTGGGGAAAGCTTGGGCATATCTCGTGAAATGGTCAGTGACCACCAGCACATTACTGATATTTCTTTGATCAGACTCCAAACTCAGAAAATCAATACAGACCAGCTCCATGGGTGCACTGGTGGTGATGTTAACAAGGGGCAGCCCTCTGGGGCAAAGCTTTCCTCTGTAAGCAGCGACTACAAGTTCGAATGTGTTGCTCCACATCAGCCCCCATCTTAGGCCAATAGAATCTGGATCTCACCAAGTCAAGTGTTCTGTCTATACCAAGGTGCCCCATGTGGTTGTGCAAGGACATCAGTACTGAGTCTCGAAGGCAGTGGGCAGCACTAGTTGTTGTTTGTCTACTTGTCCCCCTGTCTACTGTTTCTCTGTATAACAGTTTATTGATCAGTTTCAACTTAGGACCTTCTTTGTATAACAGTGCAGTTCTCAAATCAGTGGAGCGAATTTGGACACATCTTTTCCTGCATAGAGGGCTTCTAAAGCTGTTTTGATCATGGGATCGCGGGATTGAGCCGCCGAATACTGTCATTGTCCAGCTGAGGCAGTGCACCAATGTCTATTGCAGAAAAGTGGCAATAAGCAGCAGGTATGCAATTCTCAGAGGGTCCCAAGCAATCCACCATGCAGTCCACTCGTCCGTGGACATTTGTTCCTCCCTGTCAAACTTCGCAGAGTGCCGAATGTCAGGTTCTGCCAATCGGACCCAATCATTCTGGGGAACAGGCCTCCGGGAGAGCATCAGCATCTATGTGGTTCAGACCTGCTCGGTATTGAGAGCATAGTCATATGTAGATAATGCAGAAAGCCACCTATGGCCAGTGGCATCCAACTTAGCTGAGGTCTGCACATAGGTCAAAGGATTATTGTCAGTTTTTACTAGTATTTTAGCCCCATACAAGTACTCATGGAATTGGTCAACAATAGCCCACTTCAAAGCTAGGAACTCTAACTTATGTACAGGATAGTTCTTTTCGGATGGGGTCAGGCTTCTACTGGCAAAGGCCACTGGTCTCAGGCCATTCTCGTGCTCTTGGTACAACACAGCCCCCAACCCTTGCAAGCTAGCATCAGTGTGCAGGGCGTGAGTTTTCTTGGATCGGCATAGGCCAGCACTGGAGCATGGGTAAGTTGATATATGATCTCATGAAAAGCAGTCTCACAATCAGGAGTCCAGCGGGCCCCAAATACTTCACTCGGATGAAAATACACTCTTTCAGTCTTGAGGGACGCTGACTTTTGGTATTTTTTGTGGGTTGGGGGATACCCTTGAGTAAGGTTAAGTAAAGGGCGGATCACTCTTGAATAGTCCTTGATGAAACGCCGATAATAACCACAGAATCCCAGGAATCTTTGCAGTTCTTTTAGATTTTTGGGCTGTGGCCAGGTGGTCAAGGCCTCAACTTTACTTGGGTCGGTCTCTATTCCTCGGTGGATACTATGTGTCCCACATACTTTACTGATGTTTGAAAGAATTGACACTTATCAATGGACAGTTTAAGGCCAAAGTCCTCCAGTCGGTCCAATACCTTAAATAATCTGCTCTCATGTTCCTCCAGTGAGCTGCCAAACACAATAACATCATCTAGGTATACCAGGCACTCTAGTAAGTTCATGTCCCCACTGCACGCTCCATCAATCGTTGAAAAGTGGCTGGGGCACCTGAAATCCTTGAGGCATCCTCATGAATTCATAGAAGCCAAGCGGACAGATAAAGGCCGTCTTCTCCACGGTCCTCTGGGGCCGCTAGGGATCTGGTAGTACCCACTGCGGAGATCCAGCACAGAGAACCACTTGCTCCCGTTTAGGCAGTCCAAAGCATCCTGAATGCGGGCATTGTGTACTGATCAGGGATAGTCCGCCCGGTTTAAGGTCGATAATCCACACCATCCTTACTGTTCCATTCTTTTTCTCACTACCACAATGGGGAAGCATAAGGGCTTCTGGATTCTTGTATTACACCAGCAGCTAACATCTTTGCAGATGCCGTCTCACATCATCTATGTCAGCAGGTGCCAGGCGTCGAGACCTCTCTGAAATGGTCTTTCATCATGCAGCGGATATTGTGCTCAGCTCCTTACCTTTAAAGAAAACACCTGGTCTCTCTGGGCAAGCTTCTCACTGATCCTCACTTTCCATTCAGCTGGCAGCGGAGTCGCCAAATCAAACAAGTCAGGTGTTACTCTGTCATTCTTCCTTGAACTCTTGCTGCTGGGTAGCACTGCAGTGTCTGCACAATGCACATTAGCCAGGATGCAACCTCTGTTTACTCGAATGTCTCTTTCAGACACATTATGAACTTGGACCATTACCCTTCTGGCATAAGCATGGGCTCTAGCGGGCAAAATACTAGGCTTGACCAGCAGTCCCTCTGGCAATTTTCCATCGCCTGGTGCATCCAACATTAATATTTTATTCTTAACATCCTTTTCTGATCGGACCTCTCCCTGTAAGGTACACTGGGCATTTGGCGCCAGGATCAGAGACTCAGGATCCTTCTTCCATACAATTCCGACCGGTTCCTCTGGTTCTGTTTTTCAGCATCTCTCTGTGCCTCATAGGCCTTCTTAATTAAAGCGGAACTCTTAAAGCTCTACTAGTCTTTGACCCTGTTTTCATAACACAACTGTGCCAGCCTTCCGAACATATGAGCATTTGTTCCAATCAACAAAGGGACACCATCATACAGTCCAGTGGGGACACACTAAGGCTAGGGTCTCTACTTGTTCGGCCACTCCAGCCACGGAGGTGGGGAAAGACAGCCAAATTCGGATATACCGGAATAGGGGTAGGCCTTCTCACTTAACCCCATACATGCAGTCCTTCTAATGGTTGTAAGTGCGTCTGACAAATGCTTCTGATACCAATCCTGGAACATAATTGTCACTTGGGAGCCACTGTCTAATACAGCTCTTGTAGACACTCCATTCACCTTTACAGTGGTCTCCATGGAGGGACCCACTATTCTGGACCAGTCTGGAGGCGGTAGTGGGGGCCTGGGCAACTGACCTTGCCACAAAGGCGTGAATTAGCATTTTTGGTGCCCTCACTGGGATCATGTCGCACCTCTTAACCACTGATTTCTTCTCCGAAGCTCTCCTTGTAGCCTATATGCAACTTTGTCAGTGTCTTTTGGGGACTGGCATTCCTTTTCATGTGCCCATCTTTCCCACAATTATAGCAAAACATACTTTCTGGAGTTTGAGCTGGCCGAGGCCACACTGGGAGCCAGGGCGGGATATTACTAACTGGAAACCTGGGTGCCATCTCTGTCTGCGGCGTGATAAGCATTTGAAGACATCTCGTCAGTTTCTCCACTTCCATGGTCAAGGAATTGAGTTTGGAGCTGTTATCAGCAGGAGATACATGGTGGGTACCCCACCCCATAGCAGATGCAGTCGGATATAGGTCGGGCCCGTACTTGCAGGCGTGGCCTTCATAAAGGGACTGTTTTTGAATTCCCGGATCTCTCTCAACAGTTCGCCCCATTGTGGCATATCTTTTTCCTTGTCAGAGCACTCATTGACTGTCAACCTCTGCCCCTGAACTTCACTTGATGGGTCACCCTCTAAGAAGTTGGAGACGACCGCACGGGGCCGCATAACTAGTTAGCATGGCGGAGTCTCGTTCGTTATCGGAATTAACCAGACAAATCGCTCCACCAACTAAGAACGGCCATGCACCGGCTGGTGGAGTGGTGTACTGGGGAGGAGATCGACCCCCAAAATGCTATGCTTATCCTGGACATCCCCCTGGGTATCAATACGGACACTGTGCAGGGAGTACTTTCCAAGGTGGAAGGTTTACAAAACCCTGTGGTGGTGGATCGGCATGCTAATCTGCTCACCCACACTTTCCTGGCCCTAGTAGAGTTTAAGGATCCCAGCGGTGCCTCCAAGATGTAACCCCTAGATGGCGCTATCCCAGGGGCTACTACCCCTGCCTGATTTGCCACTAACAGGTTGAGGGGCCTGGATCCAATGGCGGGTGCCTCCACCCAGAGGTCAGGGTTTGCAATAGTTAAACTAACTTGGTCACAGCCCTCTGGGACACTGCAACCCCCCTTTCTTCCCACTAGTGGCCCACACAATATATCAAATTACCTTCACAGTATACACTTACCCCCAGGTCTGGTTCCGCACTGGGACCTCCTGTGAAATGAGATACAGTGCAACAATCACAGTACAGTACTTTAACATAGACAAATACCTCAGGCAGTATAACTTTGCTGAAACAAGCAGCTCTGATTTATTTAGGGGATATAACAAGGACAGGAAATCAGGTTAATTAGCTTATCACTCTAATAATCTACCTATGGCTCTGTGCACAGGCCTATCCCTATCAGTTACTGTCCCTGGGTACCCAAGCCCTAGTGGCTAGTCCAAACCGTGGCAGCTGGTAGGGGCCTTTCACAGAGAAAAGGAGAATTAAACAGTCAGCAGTGCAGTAATTCCATTTGGATTTAATGTGGCAATTCAACAGGGAGCGACCCTGAATTAGTACTCACGACCTCCAAATAAGATAGGGTCCTTCAATGTCAGCCGGGCTCACTTGGGTACACAAACCTCTTCACACATCCATATAAAAGAAAGCACTATACCAGGCAGGCTGCATCTGTATCCCAATCGCAATTACTGCACAATACCGGGAGAACACACAGCAGATTCAGTTCCTGACAGACCGAATGCACTTTTCAGCAATTCCTCCAGTCTTCTACAGGGTGAGCCTGGTTTCTACTCTTCAGAGATCCTTTGATTCTTTTCACAGGACGGATTCAGTCCTAACAAGCTGTTACACAAGCTGCAGACCGGAACTCTGGGCCTTACACACGTTTTTGACTAAAACTGCACACTGAAAGACAGGCTCCTTCCTTCTTCACTGCCAAAGCTCAACTGAAACTCCAACCGACAAACCGGCACTTCCTTTGAGTTCTCCCAGTTCTTGACTGGATTGGCTGTCACTCACAATAGACTGCTGCTGTTGGTCCAAAAGGCACTGAAGTCTAAACTACATCTCCCAGAGTCACTGCCCATACAATCTTCTTGTGGCTGGCCTCAGATTATGAGTCCAAGTTCTGATTCGTCCAAGGCACCATTTTAGAGCTAGCTTACCCCACACTGATTGGTCCAGTTCAGCAGTTCAAAACTAGAATGGGGAACTAGCAGACACAGTTCTGACTGCAAAGAAAGCAGGTTAGACAAACTGTAATTTCATTATTACTCTAAATAATTTCTGGCAAACAGTTACATCTTTCAGATAGGTTCCCTTTGCACTCCTAGTGACTGCAAAAATGAAGTGAATTGGCAGCAGCTCGAGTGGTACTCAGAGAAGCACACAGTCGCCCATACAAACTAATTATGTCTGCAAGCAGACAGCTCTTAAAGAGACAGTACCAGAGGTTCTAAAAACACTCACTGATAAATGGCTTAAATGCCAAACACCATTCAGGCTTGGAGCATTCAAGCAAGCTCCTGGAAGTCTTTTGGGAACCCCCATTTGCAGGGGGGTTACACAAGAAAGCAGAAACAGCTGCCTAGTGTACTTTGAGGGTAGATGGTCTGAGACCTAGGCCATTAAGATGGACCATACAATCCAGAACTGTAGGCAATTCAGCAGAGTCTGGAGAAATATTCTTCTTAGAACACCAAATGCTGAATCTTTTCCATTTGGAGTTGTAAGTCTTTCTGGTGGAAGGCTTTCGAGAAGCCTTAAGGATATCCAGAACCCCTTGGGAAAGATGCAGATCTGTAAACTCTAACTCTTCAAGAGCCAAGCCTTGAGATTGAGAGACTGAAGATTACCAAATCCTCCCCTGAGAGGATGTTAACAGGTTGTAATTCCTGGGAAGAGATGGGAAGATGGACTGTTAGGGACAGCAACAAGGGATACCATGGCTGCCTGGCCCAGTCTGGAGCAATCAGAATCACTTTGCATGGTTGTGACCTTACCTTGACTAACACTCTGAACAGGAGAGGGAAGGGGGGAAAAGCATACAGAAATTTCCCTTCCCAGTTCAGAATCAGAGCATCCAGGGGGACTGAGCCCAAGACTGGGGGTCTGCAACAAAAGAAAGGAAGTTGGTGATTGTCTGGGGCTGCAAAAAGATTTATCTCTGGAGTGCCCCATCTCGAGAAAATCACTTTCAACACCAGAGGATCTAGGGCCCATTAGTGAAGGCCCTGGGATATTCTGCTCAGTGCATCTGCTAGGACATTGTCCTTCCCTGGGAGGTGAACTGCTATCAGAGAGGTTTGCAGGGAATAGGCCAGGAACCACAACTTCATTGCTTCTGTGCACAAGGCCATAGACCGAGTGCCTCCTTGCTTGTTGATGTACCACATGGTGGTGGTGTTGTCTGTTCCAACCTGAACCACCTTTTTCTGTACAGATTTGGAAAAAGCTTGCAGTGCCAGAAACACTGCTCTGAGTTCCAAGAGATTGATGTGAAGCAGAGATTCCTGAGGTGACCACAGTCCCTGGGTGGTAAGGTCCCCCAAATGGGCACCCCAGCCCAGCAGAGAAGCATCTGTGGTGAGGATCACTGAATGAGACTGAGTGACAAATGGAACCCCTTGCCTCAAATTGTCTTGATCTTGCCACCATTGCAAGGCTTGGATCAGGGTTCGAGTCACTGGAATTAGTTTGGTAAGGGAATCCTTACTTTGGGACCAAAAAGCTCTTAAGTGGAACTGAATGTCCCTCCTTTGGAATCTTGCCCCCTGGACCACTGCTGTGGAAGCTGCCATGTGGCCCAGTAGCTGGAGGAAATGTCTTGCTGGTCGAGACACCCGAAGGCTGAATGAGAAGGCCAATTCCATAAGGGTCCTTGCCCTTTCCAGGGGAAGGAAGACTCTTGCCTTTACCATATCCAGTTCTGCACCTATGAAGGTGAGGAGCTGCACTGGTTTGAGAACTGACTTTGGTAGGTTGAGAAGGAATCCTAAAGAAGTGAGCACTTGTTGGGTCACTTGTAGATGTAACTTGACTTGGTCTGGAGACTGACCTACTATGAGCCAGTCGTCCAAGTATGGGAAAATGGAAATCTTTTGTCTTCTTAGGAAGGCAACAACTACTGCCAGGCACTTTGTGAAGACCCTTGGGGCTGATGTTAGGCCAAAGGGCATTGCTCTGAACTGATAGTGGCCTGAGGGCAACTCGAACCTGAGGTACTTTCTGTGGGAGCACCTGATGGGAATGTGAAAGTAGGCATCTTTGAGGTCCAGGGAGGCTATCCAGTCCCCTGGCCTTAGAGGGGGATGGATAATTCCCAGAGTTAGCATTTTGAACTTTGGCTTTAAAAGATGTTTGTTCAGATATCTTAGGTCCAGGATGGGTCGCCACTCTCCTGTCTTTTTGGGGGTTAGGAAGTACCTGGAGTACAATCCTTTGCCCCTGTGTAGGGTGAGAACTCTCTCTATAGCTCTGAGAGCTAGGAGAGAAGAAACCTCTGCCTCTAGGGCAAGGGTCTCTGACAGATTTGCAGGTGGAAAAGATCTGGTTCTCATCTTGGGAAATTTTTTGAAGCTGAGAACCAGACCCTGGCTTACTACTTCCAGGACCCACTTGTCTGATGTAAGAGACACCCAGTCCTGGACAAAGTAAGCCAGCCTGCCCCCTACTGGTATAGGAGAATCGACCCAGGCAGACCCATCAGGATGTCTGCTTGGCAGGGGCTTTAGGCTGAGGGGTGGATGCAGGCCTACTCATCCCCCTTCTGCCGCTCCCTCTAAAGAACCCCCTCTGCGAAAATGAAGAAGAAGAGGCCGGGGCTTGGTAAAAAGGCCTTTGGAAAGGCCTGCCCCTGCCCCTGGACTGCTGCCTTTGAGGAGTTGCTTGCCTTTCTTTGGCCTGAGCACTCCTGTAAGTGGTCCTGTATTTGTCCATTTTCTTCATGTAATTCTCTGTCTGCTCCCCAAACAGAGAATTACCAACCACAGGAAAATCCATTCCTTAGCCTGGGTATCCTCTGAGAGGCTAGTACATCTGAGCCAAGCCATTCTCTGAAGAGCCACAGATGTAGCCATGACTCTTGATGATACATCATTGGAGTCCACAGCAGCATGAAACTGTACTTTTGATGCCTCAATCCCATCTGCAGCCACCTGCTCCAGCTCCTTGGCAAGCTGGGCGGGAGTCTGTTTGGCCAGTGCCAGTACAATGTCCCACCTGGACTTCTGGTACCTGGCTGCATAGGCCATATAATTAGCCTGCCTGAGTCCCAAAGATGCTGCCATGTATTGTTTCTTTGTCATGGCATCAATCTTCCTGGAGTCCTTGTCTGGGGGTGTGTGATGCCAAGGGAATGTTTGCCTTATCACAGGCAGAAGCCTGTACAACCCCAGCATGGCACCATTACTGAAAAAGGAACTCCGTGTCTGAGCCTGAGAGAGTGTACCTCTTGTCCATTCTTCTGTCCACAGGAGGTATAGAATTAGGAGACTCAAGAATTTTTTGTGTCTGTTTCCCAAAAGATTTGTGGAGGGGAACAGACAGTCTCCTGGACTCTGGGATGTCCATCATCTCAACATAATCAGGCTCTTCCTGATCCTCTACTGCCTCCTCCATAGGAAGCTGGAGGGTATCAGCCACCTTTTTGTAGAACATGTAGTGAAGGGGACTCAGAAAGCCTAGGAGAGAGAACACCTGAAGGTCTGTCTGGGAGATGTCCGGGTCAATAGGCACATCCAGACTTTCACCATCACCATAATCATCCTCATACTCTCCCTCCTCCTCAAACTCTGGTTCATAAAATTCTTCCAAGGTATAATCTGGAACCGGGGGAACCGACCGAACCGAGCCTCTGCCAGATGGTGCCGGTTCGGTCGGAACCGATCGAAGCGATTCCATAATCCTAATCGCTTTGGCCATCTCATCGGCGGTTGGAGTATGAGATTCTGGGTTCGAACCGGTCGATTTGTCTTTTCTTTTCTTTTGTCGGAACTGATTCTCGGAATTGGCTCTCCTTTTGCCCGAAGAAGCATCGCCTGGTCAGAGGGTCTCCTCTGGTTCGGGTTGGAACCGAACCGGGCTGGCTATCCGTCAGCCGGACTTCTCAGCCTCCTTTACCTCAGTCTACCTAATCTCTTTTCCAGGGTAGATTTGGGAAAATTCTTGCAAATTTGGCAGTCTGAATCGAGGTGGTCAAACCCCAGACAATAAACACAGGTGGTGTGGGGATCAGCCTTAGCAAAGACCTCCCCACACACACTGCAGTGTTGAAACCCAGTGGGCCTGTTTTTTTTCTTGGGTTTCTCAGACATGGCCAACCTAACCAAAACTTACCCTTTTTTCGGCAATCCACCAGGCAAGACTCCTCTATTGGTTCCTGACCGTGTCACGGGCCTTGGAAAAAAACGTACTTAAAACCTGTTTTTTTTAGAACCGATATGGACTGGTAACCACACACTAAAGTAAAACACAAGTCTTTCCTCAAAATGATTGGTTCAGCCAAACCGATCCACAGTTTACAAGTTCCACACAGAAAACAGAACAAAAACCTATCTAGTACTCACGGTACCACAGACAGAGACTTGAACTGACTATGCGGAAACAACAATTTGGTAGAAACCGACCGAAAACCGACACTTCAACTGACTTTTGAACCGAGCAGCAGGAGAAATCTCCGGAGCGACTGTTCAGTGAGGCGGAGTAAAGAATCTGACGGTTGCAGTTTGAACAACAACAGACAGAGGCTTCAACCGAGCTCGAGATGAACATTCTATGCAAGGCATAGAAAAGTTAACCCGTTGTTCTCCAGGGCAGTTGAAAGGCAGGACCTAACTGCAATAGTCAGAATACAGCAAGACTTCATGTTGTTTGAAATAGAAGGTATAGAATGGGAAAATAGGATATTGCAGAAAACGTGCATATGCAGATGACTGTGTCATACTGGTTAAAAATTAAGTATCTGGGGAAAAAATGCTAGAGATAGTTAAAGCTAATAGCAAGTATACAGGAATTACGGTAAACACAGAAAAAAGGAAAATGTATTCCTTAGGGAAAGTCAGTAGTAAGAAAGTGGGTGAACTGGAGGTAGTACAAGGTAATATGAATATTTTAGGATTAACATTTGGGGGAAAAGATGCAGCTTGGGTGAACTGGGACGCAAAATGTAAAATAGCACAAGGAAAAGTAAACAAATGAAAGGAATGGAGTATGACAAGGGGAAAAAAATGTATTTACTAAGGACTTTTATTGTGCCAATATTTTTATATGTGGCCTAAATATTTCCAGTCCCGCAACAAATGCAAACAAAAATATTGTGGGTTTTCTTTCAGTTGCTATGGGGATCAAGTTTAAATCCAGTAAAAAGAGGTCACACATGTAGACGAATAGAAGAAGGAGGATTAAACATGGTACAGCCTATAGTGTTTTATTTAAACATCTTTTTTAGCTAATACAGTACCAATTCTACAAGGGGAGGAAAAAATATGGATGCAGTAAGTGCAGAGGCGGAGTCCAATCATGCTAGGTAATGCAGGGAAAAAAGGAAATGTAAAAGGGAAACAGGAGGTGCCAATATATATGGAGATATGTAGGAAATATTTAACACAGTGGGGTGTAACAACAGACTATTTATTAAGGAAAAACAGAAAACAGGCCTATAAAGGGATAGTGGAAAAAAATTATTATGAAACACCTGTATTTAAAGTAGGAAAGGAAATAAACACAAATAAGATCTTAGACATAACTTTAGAAAAGAGGATTCAAAAAAAAAATGAAAGAAACAGTCTGGATGTAGAGCCATGGGAAACTAAATGTGAAAGGTAATCAGAAACACAAAATAATAGAAGAAAGGAAATGTGCAGAAGTTAGCTGTGGAAATCAAGAAGAAAGCATGGAACATCTCTTTTTTGGATATAAGTTCATAAGGCCTTCTTGGGAGTCACTAGTACAATTCTGGGGAATGGAGTGTTTCAGAAATATGACATACAATATTCTAGTATATGGACAACTGATGAAAGAATGGGAGAAATGGAACAAACATACCATATGTGTTATATTTGCAATATTAACATGGGCAGTTTGGCTGGTGAGGTGTTAAAGAGGTTTCAACAGAATAAAGAACTGACTATACAAGATTTGTTATTTAAACAAAATGAAGTAGATTTCGGCCCGGTGGTGCTCAGGGTTGAGGCGCTTGACGCCACACCTCACATCATGCCGGTGGCCCAGGTTCAGGAACGAGCCCGGGCCTCTGGGGGTCAGCAGGGGAGGGAAGAGCTTGAGCATCCGGAGGGCTGCTCTCTCTTCCTGGGGAGGGTTTCAGGGGAGCGATTGCTCAAGACCAGCCTCTGGCAGCAGTCGGGGGCACACGACATAGCAACGCTGCATATGCAGGGGGTGGAGTTATGGCACAATGTTTCCTTGCATAGCTGAACTCCACAGGGGCAGGAAACTCAATAAGAAACAAAAATCCCCACTCCTGGGGATAGGTAGTGGCACCTCGGCCTCTGGGTCCACACTCCAAGCACCGGACTGACTTTCTCTCCAAGGGCCAACTCATGTAGACTGGCACTCTACACTATAAGATAGAGCGCCCTAGGCAGATAAGGAGGCCCTTCCTCTGGGGGTTCAGATCTGGGGGTTGTGCCGGTGGCATGAGGGAAGAGGAACTAGAGGTCTCGGGTGGGTGGTAGAGACCAGGAGACACCAAGGATGCCGGAGAGAGTTCCCCAGGTATGTGGAGCAGAAAAAAGAGTTCACAAAAAAAAAAATGAAGTAGATAAAGTATATAAAGGAGAATGTACTTGTTATGGGGAAGAAAGAGGGAGGGAATTATGGGCAGATATAAATGGTATTGGTTGAGAATGAACAAAGTGTGCGAATATAAATGATTGAATAAGTTGTATAAACAAGGCAAGCTGTAATGTTTGTTTTTGTTTTTAAATAAAAAAATGTCCCTACTCTTTTCGACAAGTGCCATGGGATCTTTAATATCCACCTGAACTACCACCAGAACAGACAGATGGGACCTCGGTTTAATGTCTCAGCCAAAAGATGGCACCTCAGAAGTGCAGCACCCACCCCCTATGCTGCACTACAGTGTCAGTTTTGGGATATTAACCCAGGTGCCAGGTATGGGAATTGAACCCACAGCCCTCTGGCAACCCAACTGTTAGGTGTGGGAACTGAACCCACAGCCCTCTGACAATCCTCTGATCTCCCAGCCTCAAAGGCAAGTGTGCTACTTGCTGAGCCACTGACACTGACAAGTACTTCCACATATCCCTCCTAAATTTCCTCTTTTCCAGCTTCATTGCATGCCCCCCAGTGCTCGTGCACCTTCTCCTCTGAAAAATACTCCCCTCCCATACCTTATTCACCCTCATGAGGTATTTATAGATCTCTATCATATCCCCCCCCCTTTCAGGGTGTACATACATGAGATCCCTCAGTCTCTCCTCATAAGGCTTCTGATGCAGCTCCTGCACCATTTTAGTTGCCCTCTTCTGGGTAGCCTCCACTCTGTCTATGTGGCTGTGGCTGAGTACTCATGATCTGGAGGCAGAAGCAAACTGAGAGAAGAGGAGAAAGGGAGACAAGAAGGGAGCAGCCACCTGGTGGGTGCTATAAATTATTCCTTGTATAATTATAGATAATGGACGCTATATATAAAGAAAGTGTGCAGCAATATCAAAGCTTTAAGGTGTGTGTGTGTGGCGGGGGCTGTATTAACCGAAGATGTAGCACCTGCATGCTAAAAGTTTCAGTATGTGTATCTGGCTCTCATGTCCATTAAGCCGTGCGGGAATGTTACAGAGATACTGCAGACCTCTGTGATCTGAATTCCCGGCATGGAAACAGAGATGGCCTGGGTGTCAGTGGTCGAGTGACACTATTGACAAGCATCTGAAGTGTTTGCACAGATGGCTTGGGATTATCATACATTTGAGCCCATGGGTCTCGATTTCTACAGGAAACTCCCTCAAAATACTGTTAGTGTGTATTCAGGCAAACAGAGCTGTTATTGTATTCCTTGCATATTGTGGGCAGAAGAGTTGAGCTGTTATATAGTCTCCCTCATATTTGTAGATGGAAGAGCTGAGTTGGTTTAAAGTCTATTTGGAACACTCAGAGTGAGCATTCTGGAGTGACAGCTTGCAGGAAAACCAGTATATGGGATACCATATAGGATGTATAATGCCCATTAGGAACATTCAGATTGAGCATACTGGAGTGGCAGCTTGCAGGAAACGAGTATATGGGATACATATAGGATGTATAATGCCCATTAGGAACACTCGGAGTGAGCATACTGGAGCAGCAACTTGCAGGAAACCAGTATATTGGGTATGTATAGGATGCTAGGAGAGAAGAAATTCCCAAACTGTTTAGTTTTTGTGCATCTCTCCAAACCGTACATATTCTCTCAAACCGCATTCCAAGAACAAGATATTTTTCCTGTCTCATTACTAGAGCTGTATATGGACTGGAATCTCATTCTCAGAGCTGTTATAGTCACCCACATGTAAAGCAGAACTGGCATGTCCCTATGGAGAATGGCAAGACCAAGTACTGAGTCTCTCACCTGGCTGTAATTATGAGATGAACTTGAAAAGTTTGCATAAAGTCAGATGTGTGCTGCACTATTGTCTTCAGTGTCTTTTATTTTGGGTCTCAAGATGGCAGCATACAACTCGACAATTTAAAGCTGGCATCCGAGAACTAAATATCAATGTTACCTGTAAAGGATTACTTCTCGTAGAGTGCAACCCTAGGACAGAGGGGATCCCAGGGCATCACCCAAGTACTAATGGGGGTGTCCATCTACCTATGAGTGCTCTCATCAGGGCAGCCCGTGACCGTGAGGTCGCAGATGAAGAAGTTACACAAACCGATCTCCAAATGAACGCTGATACCCACCCATAATACACCCACTTGCAATAAATGTTAGAAGGAGGCACACACATGCCCACTAAGGAGCATGCTTGTCTAGAAATGAGGCTGTTACTCACCTCACCTCACCCATAACCAGTATTATTGATTTACTGATTATGAGTTTTAACCACCATGTTATTCGCTGAGACTCAAGGTCTCCTTTCTACTGTGGTCTCAGACACACACAAAGGCAAAGCAAGTTTGTAAGTTGCAGAACTTACCTACAGTAAGTGATAATTTGCTGAAAAACGACACGGTAATGTCAAAGTGAATGCAAAGCACGAGATCCGTGGTAAGAGGTGCTCTCTAACCAAGAAATAAAGACAGCCAGTTACCCACTGCCTGAAATTAGGTTACAAAAAGGTCATGGGAGTCGTTTACCAAAATGTTCCCTTCTTCAGGTGAAAGAGCTTTAGAACGTCAGTCGTGTTTGGCTTTGGAACTTCAGCAGTGTTTGGTACATTTGTATCCTGATCAGGTGCTTGTTTGTGTGCAGCTAGGAAATAGCAGTCTCTGGGTCAGAGTGATTTGAGAAGCACAAGTACAAAATCTCTACATTGTTCTGTTGTTGACACATGAATACAATAAAATGATTGCCTTTTGGAAGAACGGAGTTCGGATTTTCTTCATACACAACATACACCTGTGCTGAAAGTTACTGCGTGAATGCACATGGGGCAAAGCGGGGTTTCAACCAGATGTGAGTATTGTCAGTGGAGTAGCTGCTGCTACTTATGCCATAAAAAGTGCTAGATTCGGTGTACTGATTGTGTAATAACTCTCTGGGAAGCTTGTCTGACAATTGTTAGTAATTTGCAGTCTCCCATGTGAATAAAGTTTAGTACTGGGGGGCATTATACAACAAAAAAGTCTGAAAAGAAATAAAAACATTTACAGAATCCCTGAAATCAACTGCAGAACGTTCGTTCGGAGGTTTCTGATGTGGTGTTAGGGACTTTTACTGTTTAGTGACTCCTCTGGGTGTAACTCTTAGGTGGCTCTATCCCAAGGGCTACTACCCTGCCTGTTTGGCTAGTAGCAGGTTAAGGGGCCTGGGTAATGAAACGGGTGCCTCCACCCGGAGGTCAGGGTTGTTAGTGGTCAAGTTAACCTGTGCACAGCTCTCCGGGACACTGTAACCCCTCTCTTTCCCTTCTAGTGGCCTGAACAATATACAATAATTACTTTCACAATGACCCTTATTCACCAGGCAATTACCCACACTGTTTGCACTTACCACCAGGGCTGGTTCCTCTAGCCTGACCCTGGGACCCCCTGTAAAACAAGGTTAAGCACAGCAAATAGCAACAGTACAATACTTTTGGCACAAACTGGAACCACAGTCAGGTTAAATGCAAACAAAGTTAAATCTGATTTATTCAGGGGACTTGAACAAGGGAGGGGCGTAATCGGGTTGATTTGCTTAAAAGCTATGTTAATCAGACAGTTATGCATGTAGCTCAGAGTCCCTACATAGTCACACATTCTGAGTACCCAGGTAGGAAAATGGTGGGTTAGCCAGGAACGTTGCAGCTGATTGGGGCCCTGTGATGGAAGAAAGCAACATGCACAACACACACTATTTGCAATCCAGAGCCGGAGGGCTCAGTTCGTGAAAGAAAAGGCAACAAGACAATCAGATGACAACATTTAGATTTAGCTGTTGTTGCAGGGTGTTGCCCTGATGTTTACTCATGATACCCAATACTGGACACAAATCGAGACTGCAGGCTGTTGAACTGGAGTGCCCGGAGAAGCAGGGCCCACACGAATACCGAGGTGTCGTTCCTGTTCAAGGCATTGAGCAGGGCTGATCTCATTGATGGCTTTCTCTACGTAGCAGGTATTCTGGCTGGGCCAGTGTAGCAGGGCCCAGGCAAATGGAAATGGATACAGATTCAGTCCATGGAGCTGGATACAGCCTGCAGCAAGCAAAACACAGTTCAGACACAGTGGGGAACCAAATCACGACCCACTATAAGCACACAGCACATTCACATGTAAGGAAATGCCACTGTACCGGGCAAATGGCTCTCCGGTCGCAATTACAGAGTCTCTGCACAATCCGGGAGTTCAGAGGTAGCTGGTAGTCCTGACAGGTCGATCACATTCAGCAACTCTTCGGTCTTCTTCAGGTTAAATCCTGGTCACAATTCAGTGGCTTAATTCGCTCTCCAAATTCGGATTCAGTCCAAAAATGGCACAAGTTCGCTCTCAGGAACAGCAGGCAGGCATGCAGGCCAAACTCAGGTCTTTCCACAGTTCTCTCATGCGAATCCACTATGGATTGCTGCTCAAACTACCTCAAGCTGTTACTTCTTCACTTCCCAACTCAGATCTAGCTGAAACTGCAAGCAGTTTGGGACTTTCCCCAAGATCCAAAAGGTTTGGTTGGCTGATCTGTCTGTCAGTCACAACAAGGGCTCCTTCTCCAGGTTATTTTAGGTGCCAAAAGCCCAAAACTATAATTCCTACAAGTTTTGGCCCCACCAAGCCACTGTAGGCAGGCTCCATTTTAGAGTCCCAAATGTACTGATTGGCCCATTCTGCAGTCCAGGACCAAGATGATGGAAATAAACAGAACTGTCCATGCTGCAAAGAAGGCAGGTTAGAACAAACAGCAATATTATTACTACTCTAAAAAATGATCAGCAAACAAGTACATCTTCTAACAGAGCTCCCTCTCAGATTAATTATGACTGCAATCCAGGCAGCTCTTAAAGAGACAGTACACAGAGGCTATACAGGCACTCTTTGGCAATACATTTAAACTGCTAAAACGCAGAACACCAGCCTGGCAGTGAGCACTTAGGCAAGCTCAAGGAAGACTTTTTGGGAACCCCCATTTGTAGGGGGGGGGGTTACATGGGGATCTGCTTGGCTGGGATTTACTACCCACACTAAGATAAACAAAGTGCTGATGCTGGGATTGTTGAAGGGAAAATGTGCACGTGGTTATTAGCAATGCCTGCAAGTTTTGGGTTGGTGAAAAAACAACGAATCACTGTGGTGTGCACACACAAACATGCAGTATTATTCATTCATTCATTCATTCTTTCTTTCATTTATTCTTTCGCAGTCACTTACTACATAATTATGTTCAGAAAGATATAGGCATGTAAACATGCATGGCATTTGTGCCTACACACAAACACACCTGTATGCAGGCCCACTTGTGATACCATACTAATGTAACCCCTAGGTGGCGCTATCCCAAGAGTTACTACCCCTGCTTGCTTGGCTAGTAGCAGGTAAAGGGGCTTGAGTTCTGAAACGGGTGCCTCCACCCGGAGGTCAGGGTTGGTAGTGGTCAAGCTAACCTGGGCACAGCCCTCCGGGACACTGTAACCCCCCTCTTTCCTTACTAGTGGCTGGAGCAATACACAATAATCACTTTCACAATGCCCCTGATACACGACACAAGTACCCACACTGTTTGGACTTACCACCAGGGCTTTCCTCTGGCCCGGCCCTGGGGACCCCCTGTAAAACAAGATTATACACAGCAAATAACAGCAGTACAGTACTGTTGCACAAACTGTAACCACAGTCAGGGTAAATGCAAAAAAGAGTTAGATCTTATTTATTTAAGGGGCTTGAACAAGGGAGGGGCATAATCAGGTTAATTTGCTTAAAGGCACTATCAATCAAGTAGTTATCCATGTACTTCAGGATCCATAAACAGTCACACACTCTGGGTACCCAGATGGAGAATGGTGGTTGGGGCCCTGTGATGGAAGAAAACAACATGCACAACACACACTATTTGTAATCCGGAGCCTGAGGGCTCAGTTCATTAAAAGAAAACAACAAGACAATCAGATGACACACTTATAGATTAGGCTGTTGTTGCAGGGAGCTACCCTAATGATTACTCGCGATACCCAAGACTGGACACAGGCTGTATGAAAATCGAGATAGCAGGTGGATAATCTGGAGTGCCAGGAGGAGCAGGGCCCACACAATTCGCCAGTGCGTCGTTACTGCTCTAGCGTGGAGTAGGGGACTGATCTGCAGGCAGTTCTCTTGTCGGTGGCTTTCTCTGTGCAGTGGGGTAGTCTGGCAGGGCCAGCATGGCATGGCCCAGGCCGAATGGAGATGAATGCGGATTCAGTCCGATTGAGCTGGATAAAGCTTCCAGCAAGCAGAACACAGTTCATACAGTGGGGAACCAAATCATGACCCACTTTCAATACACAGCACATTTACATGTAAAGGATTCTACAGTACCAGCAAGCAGAACACAGCTCACACAGTAGGGAGCAAAATCACGATCCACTTTCAATACACAGCACATTTACATGTAAGGAGATTCTACTGTACCAGGCAAACCGCTCTCCGATCACGATCGCAAAGTCTCTGCACAAACCGAGGATTCAAAAGCAGCTGGAAATCCTGACAGGCCGATCGCATTCAGCAAATCTTCGGTCTTCTTCAGGTTAAAGCCTGGTCACAGTCCAGTGGCTTAAATAGTCCTCACAACTCGGATTCAGTCCGAATAAACTCTATTTTCCCTCTCAGAGACAGCAGGCAGACAGGCAGGCCAAAACTCAGCCCTTTCACAGTTCTCCCATGCAAAACTACACAGAACTGCTGCTCAAAATCACTTGAGCTGTTACTTCTTCACTTCTCAGATCAAAACTGAAACTAGCTGCAGCAGCCTGGGAAATTCCCCAAGATCCAAAAGGTTCGGTTGGCTGATCCTCCTGTCAGTCACAACAAAAGCTCCCCCTTCAGGTGCAAAAAGCCCAAAACTACAATTCCTACAGATTTTGACTCCAGACAGTTCCTGCAGTTCGGCTCCATTTTAGGTCCCACCAGTACTGATTGGTCCAATTCACAGTCCAGGACCAAGACAGTGGAGATAAACAAAACAGTCCTTGCTGCAAAGAAGGCAGGTTAGATAAACTACATTATCATTATCACTCTAAATGATTTTCAGGAAATAGTTACATCTTTCAACAGGGGTCTCTCTCAGATTACTTATGACTGCAATCCAGGCAGCTCTTAAAGAGATAGTACACAGAGGCTATACAGGCACTCTCTGACAATCACATTTAAACTGCTAAAATGCAGGACACCAGCCTGGCAGTGAGCATTTAGGCAAGCTTGAGTAAGACTTTTCAGGAACCCTCATTTGCATGGGGGTTACACCCTTCCCAGCCTGGAGAACACTTGGCGTCCGCGTTAAGTCTATACCATCATGCGTCAGTTAACATAAACATATTACTTTACTATACATATTCACTACATTTCATGATACTATATCCATTCTCACAACACATTTTGCATATTTCACACAGGTAAACTGAACATTATTATACTGAATCAGGTAATAACTTCTTGTATCTTAAACAATGCAAGAGGAGGCCCTTCCCTATCAGCTAACATGGGGCTAGAGGGGCAGGGGCACTGTGGTGAGAGGGAAAGACAAGTAACCTGGAATTGGCTGTCAAGCTCAATTTGGGTAGTGAGCTTGGTGAGACATAAACACCTTTGTGCACCACATTGAGAGGCAAATCCACTGGCCTCCTGGGAGAATCATAACTGAGGTGTACTACTAGCTTGACAGCTCAGCCAGTCTTTCTGAGGGGGACAACTACAGTCTCTGTACTCTAAGCACTGATCTGGGGACTCTCATCACTTGTGAGGGGTGCCTCTGCCTGGGTGGGAACGTCCAAACTTGGGGCACTGTCTGCTCCTTGCTCTGCAGGCTCTGTTTCTACAACACTTGACGCATTTTGCAAAGGCTCAGGCACAATCAAGCTTTGAGGCACTGAAGGGGGGGGTGGTCAGCACTCGCATAGTGTTCTTCAAGTTCTGGTATGTCACCAGAAAGACTCAAACCCTCAGCCCCTTCTTCAGGCAAATCATAAAGTTCCACAATACACAGAGACTCAACTTCTTCAGACGTGATACTTTGCATTTCACTTTCTGGGAGCAGTGGCTCCAAGGACGAAGCTGGGGGGTTAGGCAGTCCAGAAGGGCCTGCTTCATCCCCACAATTTATCGAGGGGTTACCTCCGAAACAGCTGACTCAGTTCATAATAGGGGTAACAGGCATGGTCGTATTCACTTTCGTCAGAAGTGGACTGACAGTCAGTATCATTCTGGGCCTGCTGCGGAGGAAACCTTAAATCGGTGACCACTGAGGTAGGTTGACTCTATCTCTTTCTTGCAGCAGCATGAGTCACTGGCCCAGGGGGCTCAGTTTCTGGGGGTTCAGCCTCAGCCACGACTTGGCCGATAGGTAGCAAGTGGTTACGGTGCATGGTCTTGACAACTTTGGAGTTGTTCTCTGGGCACACCTTGTACACAGGTAAATCATCCAACTTTCCAAATACTACATGAGGAAGATGGTGCCACTGATCAGCAATTTTGTGTTTACCATGCAGTCCCAAATTACGTAACAACACATGGCCTCCAGGTCGAAGCTCTTGAGCCTTTACTTTTTTATCATGCTTCTCTTTGTTGGCTAGATTTCTCTTGGCGGCCATTGTCTGGGCCAGTTGATAGGAATGGTTCAATTGAGCTTTCAGTTTTTGTACATATTGCAAGTAGTTTTCAGCTCGGACCCCGTCTGGAGAGACCCCAAAACAGACATCATCTGGCAGCCAGGCCTCTCTCCCGAACATGAGACAGTAGAGAGAGAACCAAGTAGCATCATTTTTCATGCAATTGTATGTGTGTACCAAGGTGCTAATCTGCTGGCTCCATTTATGCTTGTCTTCTGGGTGGAGGGTGCCCAGCATGTCTAGAAGGGTGCGGTTAAAACGTTCTGGTTGAGGGTCTCCCTGCGGGTCATAGGAGGTGGTTCTTGACTTTCGCACCCCCCATAGACAGAGCATTTCTTTGATTAGCTGACTCTCAAAGTCTCTGCCTCGATCAGAATGAATCCACCGGGGGGCACCATAGTGGACGAAGAAATTTTCCACTAGCACCTTGGCCACGGTAGATGCCTTTTGATCTTTGATGGGAAAAGCTTGTGCATACTGTGTGAAATAATCCGTAACCACTAACACATTGCCAATGTTCCGCTAATCAGGTTCTGAACACAAGAAGTCTATGCAGACTAGTTCCATGGGAGCGCTGGTAGTAATATTAACAAGGGGGGGCAGCCCTCTGAGGCAGGGCTTTCCTTTGCAGGCAGTGACTACAAGTCTTTACATGGTGCTCAACATCGGCCCCCATTTTGGGCCAATAGACGCGAGATCGTACCAGGTCAAGGGTTCTGTCAATACCGAGGTGTCCCATGTGATTGTGGAGGGACCTCAGTACCAAATCTTTAAAGGCTGTGGGCAGGACCAATTGTTACTTGTCTACTTTGCCACTACGATCTACTGTCTCTCTATACAACAACTGATTGAGCAACCTCAATCTGGGGCCTTCTTTAAACAATAAAGCAGTTCGCAAGTCAGTGGAACGTAACTTAGACACATCTTTCCACGCACGCAGGGCATCAAGTGCTGGCTGAATCATAGGATCTTGGGATTGAGCCCACTGAATGCTGTCATTGTCAAATTGAGGTAGTGCACTAATATCTAGAGCAGAGAAGTGGCGATAAGCAGCTGGTATGCAGGTGTCAGAAGGGCCCAAGCAATCTACTAAATAGTCCACTGTGTCTGCAAACATCTGTTCATATCTATCAAACTTTTCGCACAGTGCTTGAATGTCAGGTTCAGAAAGCCTGACCCAATCGCTCTTGGAAGTGGGCCTTCGTGATAGGGCGTCAGCATCAATATGGTTCAGGCCTGGTCTGTATTCGACAACATAATCATAGGTTGATAATGTAGGAAGCTACCTGTGCCCAGTGGCGTCTAGCTTAGCTGAAGTCTGTACATAGGCCAATTGTTTATTGTCAGTTTTCACCAATGTCTTTGCCCCATAGAGATATTCATGAAACTGGTCAACGATGGCCCATTTTAGAGCAAGAAACTCCAGCTTATGCACAGGGTAGTTTCATTCAGACTGGGTCAAGCTCCTACTGGTGAAAGCTACTGGTCTCAAGCCATCCTCATGGTCTTGATACAGCACCACTCCTAGACCCTGCAGACTAGCGTCCGTATGCAGCACATAGGGTTTGGTGGGGTCAGCATAGGTGAGGATGGGGGCGTGGGTGAGCTGGTATATGATCTCGTGGAAGGCTGCTTCACAGTCAGGCATTAAAGACGTATTTAGGGAGCAGGGCTTATTGTGATTAGGAAGACTGATTTTAAATTGTATTTTATATTTATTATTGTGGTTGTAGCATTGTTTTAATTTGTACCACGCCTTGACATTTGAAAGGCGCATTAAAAATAAAGATTATTATTATTATCCAGCGAGGCCCAAAGACTTCACCTAGGCGGAAGTATACTTTTTCTGGTTCTTTAACGGCCCCTTTTTTGTCTTTACGATTGGAAGGAGGGTAACCCTGGGTAAGGTGCAAGAGTGGGTGAATCACCTTGGAATAGGCTTTTATGAACCTGCAGTAGTAGCCACAGAACCCCAGGAAACATTGCTTTTCTTTCAGATTATGGGGCTGGGGCCAAGTAGTCACTGCTTCAACCTTACTGGGATTAGTCTCTATCCCTTTTGTAGATACCATGTGCCCCACATACTTCATGGAGGTTTGGAAAAACTGGCACTTGTCAATGGACAGCTTGAGGCCGAAGTCTTCCAATCAGTCTAGGACTTTAAACAATCGGTTCTCATGCTCCTCTAAGGTGCTCCCAAACACAATGACATCGTCAAAGTACACCAGGCATTCCAGCAAATTCATATCTCCCACCGCACATTCCATCAGTTGCTGAAAGGTGGTCGGGGTGCCCGATATCCCCTGTGGCATCCTCAGAAACTCACAGAACACCAATGGACAGATGAAGGCTGTTTTCTCACGGTCTTCCAGGGCCATCGGGATCTGGTAGTATCCGCTGCGAAGATCCAACACTGAGAACCATTTGCTCCCATTCAAGCAGTCCAGGGTATCTTGTATACGAGGCATAGTGTATTGGTCTGGGATGGTCCGTCGGTTCAGGGTTTGATAATCAACACTTATCCTCACAGACCTATTCTTCTTACACACAACCACAATGGGACAGGCGTATGGGCTCCTGGATTCTTGGATCACTCCAGCAGTGAGCATTTCCTGCAGGTGTCTTCTCACATCATGTATGTCTGCTGGGGCTAGGTGGCAGGATCTCTCTCAAAATGGCTGTTCATCGTGCAGGCGTATGTGATGTTCCGCACCATGGACACATCCCACATCCCATTCCTTCAACGAAAACACTTGGTCTCTCTGGGCAAGTCTCTTGCAAATTCTAGCCTTCCATTCAGCTGGCAATGGGGAGTCACCAAAGTCAAACAAGTCTGGGGTCACTCTCTCCTTCTCACCAGGGTGCTTGTTGCTGGGCAATACTGCAGTGCTTGTGCAGTATACCATAGCTAGGGTGTACCCTCTGTTCACCCGGATCTCCTGATCTGACACATTGTGAATCTGGACCATCACTCATCGTGCATAGGCATGGGAATGAGCAGGCAAGATACTGGGCTTGACGAATAATCCCTCTAGCAATTTTCCATCGCCTGGCGCATCCAACATCAGTATTTTGTTCTTGACATCTTTCCGGAGGCGGACTCTCCCTTGAATGGTACACTGGGCGTTAGGGGCCAGTACCATTGAATCGGGATCCTTCTTCCACACAATCCTCACCGGTTCATCCTGGTCTACTTCCTTGGGTTTCTGTTGCAAATCATAGGCCCTCTTGATCAGAACCGGAATTCTCAGGGCCCTCCCAGTCAGTCACACTTGTTTCTCATGACAGAGTTGCGCCAGTCTCCCAAACATATAGGCGTTTTTCCCAATTAACAGAGGGACCCCATCATACAGTCTGGTGGGGGGACACACTAGGGCCAATGTCTCTACTCACTCCTCTACACCTGTTGCAGTTGCAGGAAAATACAACCAGAGGTGGACATACCCTAGGTAGGGATAAGACTTGTCGCTCAGGCCCCACACATGTAGGCCTTCCAGGGATTGCAAAGGCACACCAGATAAGTGTTTGTCATACCAGTCCTGGAATACAATGGTCACTTGTGACCCACTGTCAAGCACAGCCCGAGTATGAATACCATTCACAGTCACCGTAGTCTCCATTGAAGGGCCCACTATTTTGGACCAGTCTGGAGAGGCAGTAGCAGAGGCCTGGACAGACGATTTAGCCACAAAGAAATTTGAGTTAGGGTTTCTTGAATCCTTACTGCGGTCATTTTGGGCACCCCTTGGTCACTGATTTGCTTTTTGGCGCTCCCCTTGGAGTCTGTTTACTACTCTTTCTAAGTCCTTCTGAGACCAGCATTCTCTTTTCATATGGCCATCCTTTCCACAGTTGTGACAAATGATAGACTCCTGGGTCATCCTGGGAGAGAACATCCTATGAGGAACTGAAGCAGTAGTAAGAGATTGGGGTCTAGTATCCGCTTGCAGCGGTGAGAGTGGTGCAACGTATCTTAACAGTTCCTTTTAAGTGGCAGTCAATCCGGTGATCTCAGCCTTGGAGCCACCCTCGGTAGCGGATGCCTGAGGGTGCACCCCCACCCCCATCGCAGTCACATCCTGAAAGGGACCAGAATCTTGTTCCATTAGAGAAACCCTTGCAGAGGCACCCATCTTCAACTCTTGGACTTCCTTTAGTAGCTCATCTTTCCAATGCTGGGCCCAGGGTGGGAAGTCCTTTGCATTCTCAGAGTGCTCGTTAACTGCCGACCTTTGCCCCTGAGCCTCACTTGGCTGATTACTGTCGGTCACTTGTGCAGCAGCAGCAGCAGATATGTGTGTGCAGTTCCCCCATGGGGTTGCCTTTGCTCAACCCCCCCTCGAATTTCTTTCATATGCTCGGCATGGGGGGGGGGGCGATTCCAGTTGGTTGGCCATGCACAACTGAAGCAGTAACAATTCTGAAAACTGAGCAGTCTTAAGGGTCTGGTCCAGCCTAGTTCGATCTAATTCATTTGACAGCAAACTACCCTTTCTGAGGCACTCTTGTAGCAGCTTTTCAAGCCGAGGTACATACACAGACAATAGCTCCCCTGGGTACTGCTGAGCATTTCTTACTCTCCATCACAGATCCTCATCTGAATCCGGGCTCCCATACACATTTTACAATGCATCAAGATAGTCCTGTGCAGTTGCTTCAGGGTTATTGGCCCGCTTGGCATGGATGGTAGCCAGGGCAGGACCTCGGAGGCTCTCACCAACCTCTTTCGTTTTCTACTTCTGAGCATTGCCATTCAAGTACTAGAGGGGCAACATAGTCTATCCAGGTCCCCCAGTCATCCTCCCCTTGGGGGGTGGGGAAAGTACCCGAGAAGATTCTCAGTCTTCGGTAGGAGTCATGACTAATGGCAGGTACAGATATAAGGGCCAGCATTGGCACAGGCACAGAAGGTGGGGCAGTAACAGGTGCTGGAGTGGGAGGGGGTGTTGGGGAAGGAACACCCCTAGGTGGCAGGAATAGTTTCTTACAGTCTTCTACAGTTTTCCCTTCCTCCAGCAACAACTTAGCAAATTTCTCCTCAAAAGTGTCAGATAATGGTGGGAGCTCATCCTCCCTGGGGTCGATACTGTCTTTTGTTACTACTCTTCAGGCAGCTGAAATCCCTTCTGGGGCAATAGTCTGTGGCACTTTAGAGCTGTCCATGAGGTCACTACACTCCACCCAGGCTATGAAAGTTTGGGCGATCAAATCAGCCTGTCGATCCACCACCACAGGGTTTTTTAAACATTCAACTTTGGAGAGAGCTCCCTCTACAATGTCTATACTGGTAACCAGGGGAATATCCAGTATAAGTAGAGCATTTTGGGGGTCCATCTCCTGCCCAGTACATCACCCCACCAACTGGCATACAGCCATTTCTACTGGGGTAGCCATTAATCTTGAACAATAATTCATAATTTTTGCCCACTAGAAGGCACAAAATCCCAGCAGTGAGCCTCCAAAATGTAACCCCTAGGTGGCGCTATCCCAAGCGCTACTACCCCTGCCTGCTTGGCTAGTAGCAGGTTAAGGGGCCTGAGTTCTGAAACGGGTGCCTCCACCCGGAGGTCAGGGTTGGTAGTGGTCAAGCTAACCTGGGCACAGCCCTCCGGGACACTGTAACCCCCCTCTTTCCTTACTAGTGGCCGGAACAATACACAATAATCACATTCACAATACCCCGATACACCACACAAGTACCCACACTGTTTGCACTTACCACCAGGGCTTTCCTCTGGTCCAGCCCTGGGGAGCCCCTGTAAAACAAGGTTATACACAGCAAATAGCAGCACAGTACTCTTGCACAAACTGTAACCACAGTCAGGGTAAATGCAAAAAAGAGTTAGATCTGATTTATTTAAGGGGCTTGAACAAGGGAAGGGCGTAATCAGGTTAATTTGCTTAAAGCCTCTATCAATCAGGCAGTTGTGCATGCACTTCAGGGTCCATAAACAGTCACACACTCTGGGTACCCAGATGGAGAATGGTGGGCTAGCCAGGAACGTTGCGGCTGGTTGGGGCCGTGTGATGGAAGAAAACAACCTGCATAACACACACTATTTGTAATCCAGAGCCGGAGGGCTCAGTTCGTGAAAAGAAAACAACAAGACAATCAGATGACACACTTATAGATTAGGCTGTTGTTGCAGGGAGCTACCCTGATGATTACTCACAATACCCAAGACTGGACACAGGCTGTAAGAAAATCGAGACAGCAGGTGGTTAATCTGGAATGCCAGGAGAAGCAGGGCCCACACGATTCGCCAATGCGTCATTCCTGTTCAAGTGTGGAGCAGGGGGCTGATCCCCAGGCAGGTCTCTCATCAGTGACTTTCTCTGTGCAGTGGGGTAGTCTGGCAGGGCCAGAGTGGCATGGCCTAGGCAGAATGGAGATGAACGCGGATTCAGTCCGATTAGGCTGGATAAAGCTTCCAGCAAGCAGAACACAGTTCACACAGTGGGGAACCAAATCACGACCCACTTTCAATACACAGCACATTTACATGTAAAGGATTCTATGGTACCAGCAAGCAGAACACAGTTCACACAGTGGGGAACCAAATCACGACCCACTTTCAATACATAGCACATTTACACGTAAGGAAATTCTACTGTACCAGGCAAACCGCTCTCCGGTCATGATCACAAAGTCTCTGCACAGACCGAGGATTCAAAAGCAGCTGGAAATCCTGACAGGCCGATCGCATTCAGGAGGGTGTTGTCAGCTAGAATACTGAATAGGGGTCTCTCCGCTGGTGGCTGCTGTCTCACGGGGGTGTAGGGATCGGCAGTCAGGTAGCTGGCTGGGGAGCCCAAAGAATCCCTAGATTCCTGGATCTGGTTGTTTGTTTGATTGACCAGTTCCAGGGATTGTGGTGGCACAGTAGCATTATCAGCAGGGGGTCCTTAGGTTGCTGTACTCCCTCTTGGGCCCTATAAGGTTTGGCAGCGTTATTTCCTGTATCCTGGCTTCCTGATCCTTTTTGACTTTTGGATTTAAAGTTGACGTTTGGATTACTGCTGTGCTCCCTCTTAGGCCCTATTCGGTTTGGCTGCATTATTTTCTGGATTTTGGCTCCTTGACCCTTCTTGATTTTTGGATTTAAAGTTGATGTTTGAATTATTATAAGTTTTCGCTTGGATTTTCAAAGGGATTTCTTTATGACTTTATGACTTCTCCTACTATTGGACGACTTCCTTCCCCGAATTTTTTTTTGCTTTATGGTATCCTGGTGGTGAGAGGACCAGACTGTCCACATTTATTCTTATTTTACCTTAGTATTTTTTTTTTTATGTGTATTTTAATTTCAGTTGCTGTTTAACTATTTTGTGTTTTCTGGGCAGTGGGAGTGCCTAGAACTCTCCCTTTTCCCTCGGCTGTGAGAGGGCTGCGGGAGGGGGTGAATTCATACCTGTGTGTGCATTTAATATCCTGTGAGAGGGGATTTTATTATTAGTTTTGTTTTTCTGGGTTTGAATTCTATCCAATTGAGGGTGGAGGGTAGTTTTGTATGTTTTGTTGGGTTGGGATTATGGTTTTAGTTATTATTACTTCGGGGGTTTTAGGATTTTGTTTGTAGTTACATCTTGGAAGTTGGGGTTTTGTTTGCTTTCTCCATTGTTTGGTCATAATTATTGGTAGTATGTGCCTGCTTGCCCCCCCCCCCCATCCTGTGCTATTTGGCCTCTGCTCTCCGTGCTCTCCGCCCATTCTCTCCCCCCGCCTGCTTTTATCTACAACGCTGTCGAGCATTGGGGATTGCTCGCAGGGGTGGGTGTTGGGGTGGGTGGGTTGCGAACAGCAGAGCTCGAATGAGTGGTGTTCTCCCATGGGGGTGATCAGGCCAGAAGACGCCTGGGTTAAATATGGCTGGAACGTGGTGATCCTGTTTCGCCCTTCTATACCTAAGGGCACCTCCTTCTGGGAGGGCAGGTAGTTGGAATGGCTCGCCAACCTCGTCCAACTCGGGCGCTGTTATGCAATGCCAGATCTGTTTGCAACAAGACTGCTCTTATTGCAGATTTTGTGGGTACGGCAGATCTGGTTTGTATTACCGAGACCTGGTTAGATGGGAATGCTACCCCTATTTTGGAAGCAGCTATTCCCACTGGGTACTCAGTTATACATTGCCCGACATTGGACCATGGGGGGGGGGTGCGGTCTGTTTTAAGACTGAATTGGGCCTAACTGGTGTACCAGTTGAGAAGGCCAGGTCATTCGAGTGTACTGTGGCAGCTGGTGTGGGGGCAGGATAGCCCTCATCTACCATCCACCAGGTGATGAGAAGCTATTCTGTAGGAGGTAGCAGATTTCGCCGCCAACATGGCATTGGAGTTGCCCAGATTAATGGTTCTGGGTGACTTCAATGCATGGATCGATGACGAATATTCACTTTTTGGTCAACACTTCCTCCAGGTGATAACATCTCTGGGCTTCACACAGGTTGTTTCCTCAGCTACTCACATAGGCGGTCACTCCCATGACTGGTCTTCCTCCTGGGGATCGAGGCCTCCGACTTGGTGGTGGAACCGGTAGGTTGGTCCGACCACTTCACCGTTGGGTTCAATTTTTCAGCCCCCCGGGTAGGTCGACCCCTGTGGAGATGGTTAGTTATCACCCTTTGCGGGATGTGCTCCCTGAAGACCTGATGGTGGTGATGGACCTCTCGTTGTTGGATGAGGCCAGCACAGATTCTGAGCAGTTAGTCGCGGCCTATAATAGGACCATCTCTTCAGATCTCAATCTGATTGCTCCTGCCCGAGTTCGCCCCTCCTGCTTCGCCCTGGGGCCCCATGGTTTAATGGGGCTCCTAGGGAATTGCGGCGACAGGGGCATAGATTAGAGCATCATTGGTGGAGGACTGCCTTAGATGCCGACCACCTTATTTTGTTAGAGCATTATAAACTCTATCAAACATAAATTTCCTGTAAGAAGGCAGAATTTGTGTCCATGGAAATAGCTGTCGCACGGAACCAATTGGCTCAACTCTTCAGAACTGTTGACAGGCTATGCAACCCAGCCTGTCAGCAGTTCCATTGAGTTTTTTCACAAGAGAATTCTGATGAGATTGCTCATTTCTTTGCGAATAAGGTGGCTGACATCAGGCAGGAATACCGCCAACTTCACTCTATGGGGGATGCTGTTGGTAGGTGTTGTGTGGCAGAGCCCAGAGTTTCCTGGAGTACCTTTGATCTGCTGGAGAGCGTGGAGATTATGAGGATTACCCAGGGGATGTGTCCCACCAGCTGTAGGTTAGATCTGGGCCCTACTTCCCTGATTTTGGGTTGTAGTGACATCATAGGCCCGGTCTTAGCTCAGATTGTCTGATGCGCTCCGGACTCGGGTGAGTTTCCTAGCTCCCTGAAGAAGGGGGTGGTGACACCTCTCTGAAGAAAGCTTCTTTATACCCAGAGAACCTAGCAAACTACAGGCCTATCTCTAACCTTCCTTTTGTGGGGAAGGTTATTGAGAAAGTTGTGGCAGCTCAACCGGAGAACCATTTACCCATCCATAATTTCTACGAACCTCTCCAATCAGGTTTTCGTAAGAGGCATAGTACAGAGCCTGCTCTGGTTCATATGCTCAATGATCTCCTGATGGCGAGAGATTGGAGACACCATTCCATCTTGGTTCTCCTTGATTTATCATCAGCCTTTGACACTGTAGATCATGGGGTTCTGCTCGAGTGTTTGAGGTCCATCTGTGGGCTGTCGGGATCAGTTCTCAGATGGTTTACATCCTACCTCGCCGGTAGAATGCAGAGAGTTGTCTCGGGTGTTTTTTCCTCTGAGGCTTTCTCTCTGCCTTGCGGGGTACCTCAGGGCTTGGTGCTGTCCCCCATGTTATTTGCAGTGTATATGCTGCCCCTCGGAGACATTGTAAGATGGTATGGGCTGAGGTTTCACTGCTATGCTGATGATACCCAGCTCTACCTGTATTTTGCCCCCAACCAAATTAGTGTAATCTCAGTACTGAACAGCTGCCTCATTGAAATCCAAGACTGGATGAGTGCCAGCGGTTTGAAGTTGAACCCAGGAAAGACTGAGGTCTTGGTAATAGACCCAGGTCGTAGGTCTGAGGTGTTGAGTACTGGGCTCCCCTCCGGTTTAGTCCTGGGGGGAGCACAGATTCTCACCTCTGATCAGGTGTGTGACCTAGGAGTGATGCTTGACAATGGCCTGACCCTTCATCATCAGGTGTCGGCAGTCGTCGAGCTGGCCTTTTGCCATCTTATGAACATTGCTAGGATCAAGCACCTTGTTCTGTCCAGCGACCTACCTGTCTTGGTCCATGCATTTGTGACATCGTGCCTTGACTATTGCAACTCCTTTTACCTAGGGCTTCCTGGGGTTGATATCCGCTGCTTGCAGCTAGTGCAGAATGCTGCAGCACGTTTGTTGACTGGGGCTTCGAGAAGAACTCACATTACCCCTGTACTGCGCGATCTGCACTGGCTGCCTATTCAGTGGCAGATCACTTTTAAGGCAGGTCTATTGACCTACAAAACCCTCCACAGACAGGGTCCTGACTACTTGAAAGAGCTCCTGGTTCCTTACACCCCCCTGTGAGAGCTCTGCTCAGCTGATGAGGGGTTGCTGGAGATTCCAAGGGTAAGTTTAAAGTCATCGGGTGCGTGTGCCTTTCAGTTTATGGCACCTACCCTCTGGAATTCTCTGCCTCGTCAGCTACGGGAGTGCAGGACAGTGGGGTGCTTTAAGCAGGCACTGAAGATCTTTTTGTGGGGGAAAGCATACCTAGAATTCCGTTGAGTTTTATCTGTATTTATTGTTCATTGTTTTAGCTGATTGTGCAGCGCCTTGATGCGTGAAAGGCGCTATATCAAATAAAGTTATTATTATTATTATTATCATTATCACTCTAAATGATTTTCAGCAAATAGTTACATCTTTCAACAGAACTCCCTCTCAGATTACTTATGACTGCAATCCAGGCAGCTCTTTTTGAAAGAGACAGTACACACAGGCTATACAGGCACTCTCTGGCAATCACATTTAAACTGCTAAAACGCAGGACACCACCCTGACAGTGAGCATTTAGGCAAGTTCGAGGAAGACTTTTCAGGAACCCCCATTTGTAAGGGGGGGTTGCACTAATTTACTAGCTGAAATGTACCAGTACATGGAGACACACACACATGAAGGCACATACACAGAGATCATATGCACGGGTGTGCACAAATGCATGCACACCGACTAGTCTGCTGCATAATCATCCACACAGAAACACATACAACATGTACATAGAAATACTGTATGTTTACGAATCTCTGCCCAGTGACCTTAAAATATTGGGCATACTTGAATTATTCAAACAAGGGTTGAGAAGGCTGATCGGGAACATGATCCTATTATTTGGAATACTGTTAGGGATTGACAGGGTGGCACATACTCAAGAGATGTTTGAGCTGGTGTATACAAACAGAACAAGAGGGCGTGTGCCCAAACTGGGGGGATGGGGCAGCAGAATAAGGGTAAACATTAGAAAGCATTCGAACAGCAAGCTTGTGGACCAGCCTATCTGGTGAGATTGTGAAAGTCAACATTGTTTAGGCTTTTAAAGCAGGACTAGACTGGTTCCTAAGGGAGAATGATATTGAAGGTTATTGTAAAAAAACAAAGACAAGGCGCTGCGTCAGCATGTGGTCTAAAAGCAAAACAAAATGGTTATATTAAATGCATGCTGAAAATAGAAAATAGAGTTAAAAATCTACATTTCGACCTTAGGTCTTCTTCAGGAAATATCTAAAAGAGAAAAAAAAACAAGTTAGTGTAGAGGAGAGGTAAAATGAGAGAGATATATATGTGGAGAAAGAAGAAGGGAGGCAAAGGAGAAAGAGTGATAAATGATAAGATTAAGAGAATCTGTGAAACAAAAAGGTGATATGGGAAAGATAAAACATAATGGAGAGAAAGAGCTGGGAAGATCCCAGGTAGAGACTGATTAACAGGGCCTTGTAAGAAGGCTGAAAGGTGACAAATGTGAGAAGGAGACAGAAATGGAGACATATGGTGAAAATGAAAAATAAATCAGTACAAAAACAAATTGACTTTAGAAAAAAAAGGGGAGGCTGAAAGATGTTAGTGGAAAATAAGTCTATCATTTAAACCAGAGGGCTGCTGGGAGCCAAGGCGGATGATCAGCTTGGCTTCCATGTTTTTCTATGGTTAGGATCCCAGATTATCTGCTGAAGGATGCAAACAGAAAGGTCATTGACATTGTGGTCCCTGGAGATAAAGTGGGATACAATGGGTTTAGCAGTTTCACCATTCCTGACTGCTCTGTAATGTTCCCTGAAATAGTCAGCAAGGCACCACCAGTTTCTCCGATGTAAATAGCTGATACACCTCCTGCAAAAGAATACAGTACACTACATTAGTGGAGGTGCATGAGAACTCTTTGTGATGTGAAAAACACCTGTAGGCCCCTGAATTTCAGTCACACTGGAAATAAATTTGCAGGTGTAGCAGATCCTGTTGCAAGGTTTGGTACCTGGGAGGAGGAACTGTTAGGAGTAGGTAAGCTGCTTTTAACCAGGAGATTCGAAGGTTAGGTGGCCTGCAGTAGGAGGCAATAAGTGGTTCTGTAAAGGAAGCACCAATGTTAGAATCAGTTTGTAAAATGGGAAAGTTACTGGTGATTGATCCTGTGAAGAAAGTGTGCTCTGATGGAAAGGAAGCACTAGTGGAATTCTCCATTGTTCTTGTGTGACAGTATCCTCCCTGTGGGGTCAATGTTACGGGCATGTTACTGACCCGGGAGAGTGCTCTGTCCACTGTGCTTTTAGGGTATCCCTGTTGATAAAAAAACTATGCATTATTTGGGTCTGCTCAGCAAACCATCCTCTTCACTGCATAACCTACGAAGTCTAAGAAACTATGAATAAGACAGACCATTCTTGACATGTTTAGGATGGAAGGAGCATATCCAGCTGTCAGTACAGAACACTGGTCTGAAGACATCAGTTTATTATAAACCCACTGACTCCACAGTTTCCTCCCACAGCTCCTTTCATCCTAAACATGTCGAGAATGGCCTGCCTTATTCACAATTTCTTAGACTTCACAGGTTATGCAGTGAAGAGGATGATTTTGCTGAGCAGACCCAAATAATGCATAGTGCGGTGCGGGCGGCAGGCGGGTGGATGCTGTCGCCGCTAGCCGCGGGGAGCGGGGTGAGGGGCCGTGGTGGGTGGGGAGGGACACTAGACACCAGGGAGATGTTTGGGGGTTGTGCTGACATTCTGCCCGCGATCGGGTTTACGGTCCACTGGACCACCAGGGAGTTATTCGGGTTGGGGGAGGGTTACATCCTGCCCGCGATCGGGCACTGGGGGTTCATAGGTTCTGCCCGCGATCGGGCTGTGGGAGATGTGTGGGGGACATGTGTGTTCTGCCCGCGATCGGGCTGTGGGAGATGTGGGGGACATACGTGTTCTGCCCGCGATCGGGCTGTGGGAGATGTGTGGGGGGACATGTATTTGTTCTGCCCTAGATCGGGCTGTGGGAGATGTGGGGGGACATGTAACTGTGATGCCCAGCATCGGGCTGTGGAGATCGTGTGGGGGGACATGTACGTGTTCTGCCCGCGATCGGGCTGTGGGAGATGTGTAGGGGGGACATGTAACTGTGATGCCCGCGATCGGGCTGTGGGAGATGTGGGGGTGCCGTGTAACTGTGATGCCAGCGATCGGTTGCATTAGGCGTCGTCCCTCGACGGCTGCTGCCTGGCAGGGTGGCCAGGAGCAAGTCCTCGGGGATCGGCGCACCTACATGCAAATGGCATGCAAATGGGGCCATAAATAGATGCAAATGGCCCCCCCTTCGCCTTGCATAAATTATGGCCCCATTTGCATGTCACCTTTTGAATATCGGAAATTTGAGCATGGCGCAATGGTACTTGCGCCACCGCAAGTTTAATGCTCAACTCTGGCAACTTGCGGTGGCGCAAGTTCCACTGCGCCATGCGCAAGTGCTGTGGCTCGGGGGTGATATTCAAAGGAGTTGCTCAACAGCGCAACTCCTTTGAATATCACCCCGGGCACACCCCTGCGCAACTATTTTGAGCAGCGCAGGGGCTTGCGCCTCAGACTGGCGCAGTTTGAATATCTGGGCCATAATGTACCAGTAATTCCTTTCTACACAGCTTAATATTGAGGACCCCTAGTAGAGGTGCAGGAAAAAGAAAGCACTCCAGAGAGGTAGCTGAGTATCTCTGATATTGATATTGACTCTCAATCTTCGGAGCACTACCTCCTCTCCCTGGTCTGCTTCTGAGATTTTATACAGGTGCAGAGAGGGATCCAGCTGTACTGAGAGTAACGGATCCTAGCTATAACCTTGAAAACTGTCTGCTACTGATTAAACAATGCATAACTCAAAATATTTAAAGGGGACAGGATTTGTTTACAGTGTTCTTATTCTCAGAAATGATATGCATTCCCCTAAATTATCCATATTGAACTGTACCTGAATAAAAAGTAATACGACAGACTGGTATTTTGCATTGTTTTGAAGTTTTTACTATGTAACAGTTTGTGCACAGAATGCTAAGCATGAGCTGCTGGACTATCAGAACTACGCTTAGAGTTACATGCACAAACTGTGACATAGTTAAAACTCCAAATTACTGGTGCCATGAAGAGAACTGTAACAGAATGCTGCCCATAAAAACAAAACAATGCAAAATATAGAGAATACTATATGGGCAGCCATACACAACAAGCCTGTGTCTGCATCGAGAGTTTTCTATGGCAACCAGGAACCTTGAGAGCGAAGCTCGAGAGGTTCCCGGGTTGTCATAGAAGACTAGATATGAACATACAGGCGAGTCTGTGTATGGATGTCCATACATTATCTTTTATAGGTATGGGCATCCATGTTTATTTCAGACACTCCACTTCTTTTCAGTGAATTGGGGGGAGGCAGATGAGGGCTGGGGGCTGGCTCACATTACTGATTCAATGTACTGCAGCTTGTTCTGTTAGTTCAAGTTTAAAAAAAAAAAGGCTTCCAGCTTAATTTGATTGAGGAAAGCAGCTATGTGGCAGCATTCTAAGTTGTTGTGCTGCAGTAGTGACATCACTACTGCAGCACAACACACATATAATGTACGGGAAAGGCTGATTAAGGATGGAATTCAATGAATTCCTATCCTTGTTACGTTGGTTGCGCTTGTGCACCCAGTGTTTTGTGGCAATGGTAGGGGATTTCGGGGGTATGTCACTGCCGGGCCCATTGCGGTTCACAAAGGCAAGGGCTTGGCAGTCTGCACCAAAGACCACGGGCTGTGGTCTTGACATCACTCTCTGCTTGGTGGGCTGAAACTTTGTGTATGTCAAAGGACCAAAGCTGCTCCAATCAGAGAGGCCTTGGTCCTTTGATTTGCATGAAGCCGTCAGCAAACAGCTGAGTGGCTTTCCAAGGAGCCTAGCAGTCTAAAACACATCCATCAAGTCTGTTTCTGCCCCCCACCGACCTCCCTCTCAGCACCCACTGTCCCACGCAGCCCCCCAAGCATAATTCTGCCACTGGGGGTGCCCAATTCCCACAGCGTTGACACCTCTTAGTTTTTTTATTTCTTTTATTTATATATTACCTGCAATAAAGAAAACCGTCCCTCAATGTCTGTAGCTGGCACCCCTGCAACTGCTTACCCCATCAGACCCTCCATCTCAGCACCCCCATAAACATGACATTGACACCGGGGGTGCCCAATCCTCCAGTGTCATCACCTGCAATATAGAAAACCATCCCTCATCATTTTTTTTTTAACCCTGTAAAACAGAAAACCATCCATCATTGTCTGTTGCACTGTTAATCCCACCAACTCAACCCTCCCACTCAGCCCCCACCTCCCCATGCCCTTACTTACCTAGCAGGGGTCCAATGCCACAATCTTCTCCAGACCGCAGAGACATCTTCACTCTTCAATGCCAGACCGTGAACTGAGGAAATCAGGTATGCTGTTCAATGTATTTCAAGGGGGTTTTGAACTTAGTAGCGTAATTTGTGCATTTTTCAATATTTTTGCCCCAAATTTCTGACATATCTTTTTTTGGGACAGCACCTCATGAACAATCCAAGTGACATTAGGTAAACCTGCCCCATAAGGTGATTTTGTGGTCATTGCGTAAAATCACCTTTCGGGCAGAAGTCGAAAATTTTCTCCACCAATGTTCATGAGGTTGGGTCATAAGAAGGTTACGTTGAAACTTTGGAGTAAAAATATTAAAAAAACAACAAAGTTATGAGCCTACATTGAAGTTTGCGAACGCTTGCCTGAATTTGGTAATTTCAATATTTTGACCCAAAATTTCATCAACAACCATTTCTTCACAGCCCTCATGAATATGACAGCTGTCATTTTTCAAATCTTGGGCAATATGTGTTTTCGTACTCTGAAAGGGGATTTTGCAGTCACTGCGTGCCCTCCAAAGTAAGGAAGTTAGGAAGGGCTGGGAGTTTTGCAAGCTTTTGTCATGTTCTGAAGATCATGGATACTGTTTTTTTCCAATTCATTGTTAGTTGATTTCTCTTGAACCAGTGGAGTACGTTGAGAAAGCAGAGCTGGAAAAGGACTTCAACAGCTGTAGTCGTTGAAGTGGAAGTGTAGATGATGGCGTAGTCTGCATACATGTGTATGTTAGAGGAGACACAGGCTGAGGGAAGGGCATTAAGAAAAATTTGGAACCTGGCTCATGGAACCACAGCTGTGGATGCCACCATACTAACATACTAAAATGCCAGCAGACTAGGCCTAACGGTCTTACGCGTCTGCTCGTTTGGTCAGCCCCCACCCTGGGAGCTGACCTTGCTGCCCCCCTCACCTTCTCTGGCTTCTCCCGTCTCAGTTCCGGATATTCTCGCTGCATTGGATTTTGCTTCCAGAACCCTTCCCCTGTACCTGTCCCACCCCCTCTTGAACCCCTCCACCGTCTCTGCCTCCACCAGCCCCCTAGGCAGCGCATTCCATGGTTCCACCACCCTCTCAGTGAAGCAGCACCTCCTCCTTTCTCCCCTGAATCTTCCCCCCTCCAGCTTCCACCCATGCCCTCTAGTGGCCCCTTCCTCCTTCCTTCGAAGCACCCTGTCTGTTCCTCCCCTATTTACCCCCTTCATGTACCCGAAGACCTCTATCATATCCCACCAGTCCCTTCTCTCTTCCAATGTATACATATTTAGCTCTTCAAGCCTCTCCTCATGGGTCCTGTACCCCAAGCCCCAAATCATTTTGGTTGCCCTCCACTGGACCCCCTCCAGGAGTTTAATGTCCCTCTTTAAGTGTGGCCTCCAAAACTGCACGCAGTACTCAAGGTACGGCCTCACCAAGCAGTTATACAGAGGGAGTATCACTTCCCTCCTTCAGGAGGTGATCCCCTAGCGATGCATCCCAGCATCCTGTTGGCCTTGGCTGCTGCCCTCCTACAAGTCTCAGAGTTGTTCATCTTGACATCCACCACCACCCCAGGTCCCTCTCAGCCATTGAGACTTGTGCATTCCCCGAGTGTACACTTGGCCGGGTTTCTGGCCCCCAGGTGCAGTATGTGCATTTCCCTGCATTGAACCTCAGCTTCCACTTTCTAGACCATCTTTCCAGAGCCTCCAGGTCCCCTGTAGGCCACCTCCCCTCCTTCCCATCCACCACCGCCCCCAGTTTTGAGTCATCCACAAAGAGACTCATCTAACTCCTGATACCTGTCCTTATGTCAGAGACGTAGGTGTTGAACAGGAGGGGCCCAAGGACTGATCCCTGTGGGCCCCACTAATGACCCTCCTTGGGGATGAGACTATCCCGCCAACTACGACCCTCTGGGTCCGGTCCTGGAACCAATTGCCTATCCATCTGATCATCTGGTTCCCCAACCCCATTTCTCCCAGCTTATCCAACAGGCCCACTTGAGGAACAGAGTCAAATGCCTTGCTGAAGTCTAGAAAGAGGATGTCCACTGGTCTATCCAGGTCCAAGGCACTCGTCACCCAGTAATAGAACTCCACAAGGTTTGTCTGACATGATTTCCCCGGGACGAATCCATGCTGTCTATCGTCCAGGCACCCTGACTTTTCCAGGTCCCCCCCAGCTTCTCCTTGACAATGACCTCCATCATCTTGCCCACCACCGATGTCAGGCTAACAGGTCTGTAGTTCCCTGCCACCTCCCTTGATCCCCCCTTGTGGATAGGCACTATATGAGCCACCTTCCAGTCCTGGGGCACCCACCGAGTCCTCAGAGAGATGGTGAGAAGCTCCACCAGGGGTTTCGCCAGGACATCCGCAAGTTCCTTCAGCACTCTGGGATGTAATTTATCCAGCCCCGGTGCTTTCTCCGTCTTGGACCTGAGGGCTTCCCTCACTCTCTCTCTGCTGTGATTTCCACTTCCGCTACCTTTTCTCCCTGCTTAGCCTTCCCCCCTCCTGCCAGTGATGCCTCCCCTTCTCCCCAGACCTGCTGATCGGTAAGGGTCCCCCCTCCTCAGTATCACTGTCTCCTCCCATGTATGATGCAGCACCCCCATTTTCCTTGGTGAAAACTGAGGTGAAGTACTCATTTAGTACCTCAGCCTGCTCCCCCAGGTCTTGTGCTCATCTCTCCCCTGTTTTAATCCTGCTAATCTGCCCCTTCACCCTTTGTTTTTCCCCAATGTATCTAGAAACATAGAAACATAGACTTTGACGGCAAATAAGGACCGCTTGGCCCATCTAGTCTGCCCATTTCCCTACCTACAGGATGGGCCGCAGATCCTAGTTAACCAACAGCCTATTTCTTCCTACCAAACCCACAAGAATTGCCTTATGTCTCTCCCATGCATTCTTGAATTCTCCCACAGTTTTAGACCCCACAACCTCATCAGGAAGGCTGTTCCATGCATCAACTACCCTCTCTGTGAAATAATACTTCCTCACATTGCCCCTGAACCTCCCCCCCCCCCATCTTTAAATTGTGTCCCCTTGTTCTTGCATGTCTCTTTTTCTAAAAGATGCTACCCTCTTGGACTTTGTTGATTCCACTGAGGTACTTAAAAGTTTCTATCATGTCCCCCCTCTCCCTTCTTTCCTCAAGGGTATACATATTTAAGCTCCTTTAGTCTCTCCTCATACGGCTTCTCTTGCAGACCCTGCACCATTTTAGTTGCCCTCCTCTGGACTGCCTCTATCCTGTCTATGTCCTTGCGGAGATGGGGTCTCCAGAACTGACTCAGTACTCAGATGGGGTCTCACCAACTGTCTGTACAGAGGATAACAACTTCCTGTTTTCTGCTGATGATGCCTCTCCCATGCATCCCAGTATACCCCCAGCCCTCCCTACTGCCTTCTCACATTGCTTGCTAACCTTAAGCTCATCTGATATGATTGCCCCCAGGTCCCTTTCCTTTTTTGTTGTTGTTACTACCTCCCTTCCCATCATGTATTCTTCCCCTGGCTTCTTGTTTCCCAGGTGCATTATTTTGCACTTCTTTGCATTGAATCCTAGCTACCATACTTCTGACCATTCCTCCAACCTTGTCAAGTCCCTTCTCATCCTTTCCACACCCCCTTGTATATCAACCCTGTTGCAGATCTTTGTGTCATCTGCAAAGAGGCATACTTTTCCTTCTAGTCCCTCTGCAATGTCACTTAAGAAGACATTAAAAAGGACTGGACCCAATACTAAACCCTGCGGTACCCCACTAGTAACCCCTCTTTCTTCAGTGTGGACTCCATTTACAATAACCTTCTGTGTCCTGTTGTCCAGCCAATGTTTTACCCAGGCTACCACCCTGGGACCCACTCCCAGGCTGGTTAATTTGACTACTAATCTTTTGTGTGGGACTGTGTCAAATGTCTTGCTAAAGTCTGGTAGGCCATGTCCACAGCCCTCCCTGGTCTACTACTTTGGTCACCCAGTCAAAGAAATCTATTAGATTCATCTGACATAACCTTCCGCTGTGAACCCATGCTGCCTTGGGTCCTGTGCCCCACTGGCCTCTAGGTACTCAACTATTCTTTCCTTCAGAAGTGACTCCATCACTTTCGCTACCACAGAGGTCAAACTGACAGGTCTACAGTTTCCTGCCTCTGTCTTGGTCCCACTTTTGTGAAGGGGAATCACATCCGCCTTCCTCCAGTCCTCGGGTACCACACCATCCTCCCATGATTTATTAAAAACAGTAGCCAGTGGTTTCAGTGGTTTCAGCACTCTAAAGAACCCCTTGTTCCCGCTCCTAATTTCCCTGGCCAGGTTCTGCTCCTTCCTTGCCTTAGCCGCCCTCACCACCCTAGTGGCCCTTCTAGCCATCAGCTCGTACTCTCCTTGATCCCTTTCACTCCTTGAGCACTTGAATTGCCTATAGGCTGCCTTCTTTCTCCGCACCACCTTCTGGACCTCCCTGGTCCACCAGCAGGGTTTTCAGGCCCTACCGCATTTTTGTCTTACTCTTGCACAGGTGCTGGTAGCATCCTGCACCCCTCTCCTGATGATTTCCCATCTACTATTAGCGTCCATGTCTGACCCAATCCCATCCAAATGCGCCTTAAGAATCCTTCCCATTTTCTTAAAATCCGCCCCCCCGAAGTCAGTTACCTCTGTCTTTGTGCAGCCTTCTACCCCTCCTAGGTCCAGGCAGAACCAGACCATTGCATGGTCACTCCCCACCAACGGGTCCCTTACCTCCAGGCCCCCAATCTGGTCACTGTCTGCCAGGACCACATCCAGTACCCGTGCCTCCCTGGTTGGTTCCCCCACCTGTTGAGTTAGGAACGCGTCTTGAAAGACATCCATCAACCTCTGTTCCCTGGCCACCGAGGATGTCATCGTCTCCCAGTCTGTTCCTGGCATGTTTAAGTCCCCTAACACCACCACTCTTCCCCTGCCCAGTCTGCAGTGTCTCCCAGCATCTGCCACCAGACTCTCCTCCAGCTCCTCTGCCAGTGCAGGGGGTCCATACACCACTCATGTTTTTACTCTCTTGCCCACCCTTGTTATCAAGGTGACCCAAATCGCCTCCCCGGTTCCCTCTGCCTCCTCTACTCCCGCCATGCCAATGCAGTTTTTGACTATCATTGCTACCCCTCCTCCCCTTCCCTCCCCCCTGTCCTTCCTGAACATAGTGTAACCCTCCAGGTTCAGGTCCCAGTCGTGTCCTGCGGTGGCCCAGGTCTCAGTGACCGCTGCCACATCCACCGCTCTCCCTCAGTTAGCATCGCCTGGAACTCAGGCATTTTATTGCCCAAGCTCCTGGCATTTAGCAGGACTACCTTCCACCCTTTCCCTATACTTCCATTTCCCCTGCTCGTGTTCCCATGGGAATTGTTTTCCCCATGTCTTCACTTTACCAGTCGGCCTTTTCCTGCATTCCTCCAGCTCCCCAGGGGGGGTGGAGACAGAGTCCCTCCTTTATCAGCACCCCTCGACAGCCTTTTCTCCCATCCCTTCCCCTTCACAAGTTTAAACACCACTTTTCACCAGTGAACCCCTCTATTTTCAACTTAAGGATTCCCCTCCCCTCCAAATTGAGATGGAGCCTATCTCTAGCATACAGCTCCTTATCCTCCCAGGTCTCCCCCCAATCCCCCATCAACCCATACCCTCTGGCCTCACACCACTCCCTGAGCCACTGGTTTATCTCCCTGATCTTCCTTTTGTGTTCCCCACTAGCCCTTGGCATGGGCAGGATTTCTGAGAAGGACTCTGTGCATCCTATGTCATGACAGACCCTGGCAAGATCCCTGAATCTTGCCTGTATATCTGGCTTGCTATTTCCCTCAATGTCATTTGTACCCAGGTGGACCAGTATGTCTGGGGAACCCCCACAATCCTTTGCCAGTTGATATACCTCATGCTTGGCCCTGTGCACCATTAGTCCAAGGAAGCATTTTGTTCTAACTGGCCAGCTTCTCCCTCCTATCCCATTTGATACCCTGATCATAGAATCCCCAACAGGAGCACTCTGACGCTCCTTTCCTCAGTCCCCCTTCCATGTCCCTCATCCTTTCTACCGGCCCCTCCACCCAGCCGGCTCCTTGTTCCTCCCCTATCTGGGTGCCACTGCCCCCTCCTTATTTACCCTGGCCACCCCATCCCCTCCGATCCTATGCCTCTCCTCCTCCCAAGTATCCTTCTGTACCTCGCTAACTCCCCCCTCACTGCTTGCGACTGGTCCTTCTCCCCCATCCGCTAAACTAGCCTGGCTCGTCCTCCCTTCCTTCCTGTCTCCGTTTAGTCCCTCCTTGCTTGTCATGCTCCCCTGGCCTAAACCCTCAGCTCCCTTTACTGTATCCTCCTTGTAGTTCTGGTCCTTCTCCTTGCCTTTTCCTCCCAACTGGTCCTTCTCCTTGCGCTTTCCTCCCTCTTCCCCCTGCCCCTCCTGCTCTGATACACTGCTCCCCCCATTTTCTTGCATTCCAGGTTCCCCCCTCTTCCTCCTGCTATCTGGCCCCCGCCTCCTGCCCCCCACTCCCTTTCCATCTCTAACCACCTCTGTCATGGCTACATCACCCCCCTCATCCTCAAGCAGAAGAAGAGAATTGAAGCGGTTACTGAGCGTAAGGTCCGATCCACCTCCCCGTCTTGCTTCTTTCTGTCCAGCCCCGGCCATCTGCCTACTTCCCTGAGAATGTTGTCCCTCTGGCCCCCCTCTGTGATGGTCCCCAGTTACCTGCCTGCTTCCTTGGTAGTGTCCTCCTTTTGGGCCCTCTCTGCCAGGGTCCCTATGTGACCTCCGAGTATTCTCCTGCACTCCTTTCCCTATGCCCCCGCCCCTAGTGCTTGGTGCAACCCCATGGGAGATCCCCTGCCCCTTCCCCCAGCTACCTCCCCCCTTCCCCCAGCTGTCTCCTAATCCCCGCAACCTCCTCCCTAAGCTGTGCCAGCTGGTAGCACACTGGGCAACCACCGAACTTCCAAGCCCAATAATTACAGGAAGTCTCTTGCAGGTCTTGGATGACCTGCTTTGAAGGACTCTGCTGTTGCTTTCAAAACTGCAACTCTGGCCTGAGGGAGGAAGGTTTTCCGCTGCAAGGTTTTTAGTTCTGCTCCTGTAAAGTCCAGTACTTGAACAGGTTCAGCTTGGGACTTCTGCAGATTTATTAAGAATCCAAATCCCCCAAGGTGCTTTTTACAGTATAAGTGAGCACCTTGTCTCTTGTTCTGTTTTTCCTGAGGCTAGCCAGTCATCCAGGTAGGAGAAAGTCACCACACTTTGCCATCTCAGGTGTGCTGCCACCACTGCCAAGCACTTTGTGAATACCCTTGGTGCTGAGATGAGTCCAGAGGGAAGAGCTGTAAACTGGTACTGGCAGTTCCCTATCCTGAACCTGAGATAATTTCTGTGAGACTGTCTGACGGGGATATGAAAGTCAGCATCTTTCAGATCCAGAGATCCCAGCCAATGACATGACTGCAAAGATGATATCACTGTTCTCAGTCTGACCATCTCGAATTTCTCTTTTTTTATATGCTTGTTCAGATATCTGAGATCTAAAATGGGTCGCCACTCCCCATTTGTCTTCAGGGCCAAGAAGTACCGTGAGAACAGACCCTTGTCCCACTGAGAGGCAGGGGACAATTCTACTGCTTTTGATAGCAATTTCTTTACTTCCAGTTCCAGCAGACTTCTTTCTGTGGGAGAGTGAGCTGAAAAGCTATTGTGTTTCTGTAGGTCTGGAAATTTTTTGAACTGCAGAGACAAAGCCTGGTCCACTACCTCCAGAACTTACTTGTCTGTGGTGATGTTCACCCATTCCTGGAAGTAGCAGCCCAATGGAGGAGATTCTCTCGAAGATCTACTGTTACTGTGAGTAACTATTCTTTATTGTCAGTGCTTGCAATATGGTTCATCAATGCATTGTCTTGATCAGTTTTCTCTGTCTCTCTTATACATTTACTAATGTGCTTTTTGAAGGAGTGTATTTGTAACCCACCTGTTACCCGGGGTTACTAGAATCCCAGTAAGACCTAGTGGTAGGCAGGGAAGGCAGCTTGTGACACTCCAGTTAAATGGATTTCACACTGTCTCACTCTGTTCTCAGTCTCAGCTGAGACTGAGGGATGACATCATTTAGAACTGTCGCAGCTGCATAAGCCACACTGGAATGTTGCAGTTGGAGGTTAGAGTAGAACGCTGGGGAATTTGAAATCAGTCTGTAGAGTTCAGTAGAGTGTGTGCAGTCTAAAAGAGGTGCTCTACTGTAAGCAGGCCCTCAGAGCTCTAAGCTCTGACAAAGAGCTATTATTTAGGTATAGGTGTGTGCTCTCACCTTAAGAGGAACACAAGAAGAGCATATTGAAGTGGTGGAGACCGCTTTCAATGGTTCATGGCCCCATCCCTGCGGGGATGGGAGAATGAATCAGCCTGCTTCCAGGGTCAAACCCCCTTGGTCCAGCTAGGGAAAAGAAGCCGCCTTGTTTAAGTTAGTGCTGAGGCACCAGAAGCTCTGGAAGAGAGTTCCTTGAGGAGGAAACGCCTATGGGGCGCCTGCAACCGAAGGGTGAGTTCGCTCTGCTAAAGGGCCATGTGTTTTCACCTGCATCAAGATGAAACTAAAGGGACTGTTACTGTGGGGTCAGGAAAAGACAGCCAAGTACAGTTTGGAAGATGTGAGGATTGGACTGCGTAACTCTGTGGGGGTCTAGAGTAATGGACAAAGCCACTTATTAAGTATGTTCAAGTCCAGCACAAATGGGATGTAAAGACAGTAGATTGAATGTGAAATACATTTAAAAAGAATCTACACAGCAAAGTGTGTTAAAGGATGAGGTGTTACAGTCCAGAGAAATAGCCAGGTATGAATTATGGGAGCGAGAGGTGGGAGACCCCCCCATCAGTAGTAACCAAATTCACCTCTACAGATTTGCTCTGGAACACCTGTTGCTTTCTTTCAGGTACTTGGCCAGTGCCTGAGGAAAGTACCCAGATGTGGGATTGATAAGGAAGATTCCCTTATGGAGCAGAAGTGCTCATAAGGGGTTTAGGGAGCCACCAGTAAAAATTTCCATGCTATATGGAAAGTATCCAAGTGGCTGGCAAGGGAGCTGAGCCAGGGAAAACACCGAGTAGCGTACAAGTTTGGGCTGTGTGCCCAGTGTGTTTCAGAGCCTGAGGGCTAAAGGAATAAGGATGTGTTCTGGTCTCCTTAAATCTGCATTATCAGGAGTGTAGCCCCATGGGGGTCCATCTATGCTTTGTTTATTCTGTTGGATGTGAATAAAAGCCACACTTTAGAATCCCACTTCTGGTATTGGACATTACAGTTATTGCTTCCTTTGTCCGGAGTTACTTGGGTGCCCCTGTTGCATAGTAGCCAAACCTAGCCAATGTGCCGAGTGACATATTCCTCCCCGAACCCAGCCCATCAGGTAGAGCTGTCAGATAGAAACGGCATACCGGGGTAGGGGTTACAAAAATGGAGGCACCGTTGAGGATTTGGGTTTGGAATTTAGGGAGCAATGTAAGAAAGGTCGCTGGGACAATGGCTAGCATTTTGGTTATCTGGCAGTGGGTAGCCCAAAAAGTTCAAGCAATGTTAACTAATGTGCCGCTGTGTGCTGTTATCCATGTGCTGCTGTTAAAATACCAACTGTTTACCAAGGAGCAGTAAAGCCTGAGAGTGTATGCCCTTGTCCTGCATCAAATTACAGCGTTTGCCAGCTTTTAAAAGTGTTTGTGACAAAGAAAAGTGTGGAAAACTGTGGGTAGCAAAAGGAAAATTGTGCCCTAGATGTTGGAAATGCTTTCTGTGTGGACTGAGAGACTTGTTGTGCTTAATGGCCATGAAAAATGGTTAAAATGGGCACCCGACGTGGAGTCAGTTGAAAAAAAAAAAGTGTGGGTTTGCAGTTTAAATTTGCCTGTTCGGCGATCGCCGTGAGGAAAAGAGCATTCGAGAGGAAAGAGGCTCATTTGCATGGCATCGAGTGATTGGTGAGACTGCAATCAGTTCTGCCCCCAAGCCAGCTCTAAAGCAACTGCACAGCATTCAAGAGGGAGAGTGAGTGGAGTGTTCGAACTTGCTTACCAGGAGGAACGTTGTGGTGACTGAAAGCACTGTAAACAAGTTTAAAAACTGACTTTTCTGTTTGAATTCGGGCTCAACACGCATCTCGATCAACTGGACTGTGAGTGTGGTGTTCAGAGGGGCAATCGACAGGACTGCCAACCTGCTTCTTTCCAGAGGCCTCCAAGACTGGCTGCAGGCTATTTTCCATTGCAGCAAACAGCTACTGATAACAGTGAGTACCAACAGAAATAATTGCTCAAACTAAGTGATTTTGCCAAAAGCCAGCTGAATCTGTGTGCAGCAGTGTAATCGCTTTGCAAAGAAGGGCTGTGTTAAGTTTTACCAGCAAAAGCAAGCATTCTAAGCAATCGACTGTGAGCATAATTATAGGTTCAATGTCAGTATAATTTTCAAAGCCATGAGAGAGACTGTGAGTTGTATCAGATATGCAGCAAGAATTACAGGCAATCCTGTGCTATGAAATACTGAGGCTTTAAGGGACTGTAAGCTAGAGCAATGTCTTCAGCGAGTAAAAAGTCTGTGGTAAATCATATAAATGTGGTAGGAAAAAGAACTGTGCGAGTTTGTGCAGTTTGAGCAAAGTTATCAGTAGAGTGTGTACATAGATACATACATACATAGATAGTGTCGGCGGATGAGGGCCTGTGGCCCACCCAGTCTGCCCATCTGAGCTTGTAAGTTCAGTTTGTTTTCCTAGAAGTCTGTTGCCCCTTACCCCTGACCTCCAGAATTCCTTTATGTCTATCCCATGCATTCTTAAATCCCGTGATTGTTTCAGCCCCCACCACTTCCTCTGGCAGGGTGTTCCACTTGTCCACCACCCATTCTGTGAAGAAATTCTTTCTCATGTTTCCTCTGAATCGTCCTCCTCCAACTTCATCCCATGCCCTCTAGTCCTGGAACATATTTTTCGCTTAAAATAGTGTATTCCTGCACCCTGTTCCTCCCTGTAAGATACTTGTATGTCTCTATCATATCCTCTCTCCCTCCTCTCCTCCAGGAGTACATGTTCAGTTCCTTCAACCTGTCTTCATAGGACTTGTGATGCAATCCATGCACCATCTTTGTTGCCCTCCTCTGAACCTTCTCTATCCTGTCTATGTCCTTACGTGGGTATGGTCTCCAGAACTGTACACTGTACTCCAGGTGGGGCCTCACTAGTGTCTTGTATAGTGGAATTATGACCTCCTTTTCCTGCTGGTGATGCCCTGCCTATGCATCCCAGCATCCTATTTGCTTTACCTGCTGCCTTGTCACACTGTTTCCCTACCTTGAGGTCATCAGAGATGACAACCCCAAGATCCCTTCCTGCTTGGTGCATGCTATATCCTCACCCCAACTGATATATTGTGCCAGGGTTTTGTGCCCCATATGCATTATCTTGCACTTCTTTGCATTGAATTTCAACTGCCAAACCCCTGACCATTCTTCAAGTTTCTGCAGGTCGCTTCTCATTCTGTCTACACCCTCTGGTGTGTCTACTCTGTTACAGAGCTTTGTGTCATCAGCGAACAGTGAAATTCTGCCTTCTGGGTCCTGCGCAATGTCACTGATGAAGATGTTGAATAGGACCGATCCCAGCACTGATCCTGTGGTACCCCACTGGTCACTCTTCCCTCTGTGGGTGACAGCCATTACCACCACCCTCTGTGTCCTGCCACCCAGCCAGTTACCTACCCACCACTACTGTCCTGCCCACACCCATATTCCCAGTTTGTGTAATAGTCTTCTATGTGGCACAGTGTCAAAGGCCTTGCTGAAGTCCAGATAGGCCATGTCCACTGCCCTCCCTGATCCACCTCCCTAGTCACCCAGTCAAAATTCAACGAGGTTGGTCTGACATGACCTCCCCTGGTGAAACCATGCTGCCTTGGGTCCTGTAGTCCATTGACAACCAGATGTTCCACCAATCTCTCCTTCAGTAGTGCTTCCATGATCTTCCCCACTACCGAGGTGAGGCTGACTGGTCTGTAGTTCCCTGCTTCCTCTTTGTTCCCACTTTTGTATAAGGGGACTACATCTGCTGTCCTCCAGTCTTTGGGTACCTCCCCTGTTTCCAGTGATAGGCTAAACAGGATAGCCAGAGGTTCAGCCACCACCTCTCTTAGTTCTTTAAGGACCCTGGGGTGCACCCCATCTGGCCCCATTGCTTTATCAACTCTTATTACTTCCAGTTCCTTCAGGACCCTTTCTCGTGTAAAGGGACTTGTGTCCATTTCTGCACCATTCTCACCCCTTGTACTCCTTTCAGACCCATTACCCTCCTCCTCTTCAGTAAAGACTGAGCAGAAATACCTGCTCAATATGTCTGCTTTACTGTTGTCATCCTCCACGAGCCCCCATCCTCCCCTTCAGTCTCACTATCCTCCCTTTGTCTTTTCTTTTTCACTTATGTACCTGTAAAGGTTTTGTCCCTCTATCCACTGATTTTGCAATGTGTTCTTCTGTCTGAGCTTTGGCTTCCCTTACTGACCTCCCTGCCTTTGCTTCTCCTGGTACTTCTCCCTATCCCCTTCTGGCTCATGCTTTTGTATTGCCTGAATGCAATCCTTTTGGCTTTCACTTTCTTTGCTACCTCTTTGGAAACCATAATGGTCTCCTCTTCCTTTTCCTCTTGCTAACCTGCTTAATGCATAATTCTGTTGTTCTTGTAATCCCCATTTAAATACTGCCCACTGTTTCTCAACCCCTGATTCCTGTCCCATTCCCTTAATGCCTCTTTCAAGTATCTCCCATTTTCCCAAAGTCTGCCCCCCTAAAATCCAGGATACGTGTTTTTGTGTGGTTTGGTTCTGCTCTTTCTGTGATTTCAAACCACAATGACTCGTGGTCACTGTTTCCCAGGTGCTCCCCCACTGTTACCCCCATCACACTGTCCCTGTTTGTGAGCACAAGGTCCAGTATTGCCTTCTGCCGAGTTGGTTCCATGACCAGTTGCTTGAGGAAGGCACCCTGAATGGAGTCCAGGATAAATCTGCTCCTAGTAGATGCTGCTGGGATGCTCCAGTCCACATCTGGAATATTGAAGTCTCCAACCAGTACTACCTACTTGTCTGCCATCCTTTGGATGGCTAGCATCAACTCCTATCTGTTTCTTCCTCCTGGGCTGGTGGTCTATAGACCACACCTGTGCTGATGGCTGTCCCATTTTCCTTTCCAGCTTACCCACAGTATCTCTCCTCCATTTTGTTCCTCCTGGATCTCTGTGGCCCTTATGTCATTTTTCACATACAGTGCCACTCCTACTCCCTTCCTGCCTGCTCTGTCTCTTCTGAATATGTTGTAGCCAGGTATGGCCATCTCCCAGTCGTGGTTATCATTACACCAGGTTTCAGTGATGGCCACAATGTCCAGGTCTGACTGTACCATGACAGCCTCCAGATCTTCCATCTTGTTGCTAAGGCTCCTGGCATTTGCACACATGGCTTTCCATGATTTGACCTCCTAGACTGTTTCACTTTTCTACCCAGCCCCTTCCTTGGTTGTCATTTATCCCTGGTTCTCCTTGCTGTCTGCCCTCTGCTGAATTTTGCCCTTTCTGCTTATCCACCTCTTGGGCACTAATCTCCATCTTCTGCACACTGCTTTGCAGAGATAGCCCTCCTCTGGTTCACTGGTTCCACTGCTGCTGGGGGGAGGCAAGTAGGGTACCCTCCTTGCTGGCCTGCCACCCCTTTGCTAGTTTAAATGCTTGTCAATGTAGCATTTAAACTTATCATTGAGTGCTTGGATTCCTCCAGGATGGATGGTAGTCAGGCTTGAACAAGCCTCCATCCCTCCAGGTGGGTCCCCAGTCACCAATGAATCCAAACCCTTCCTCACAGCACCAGTTCTTCAACCATGAGTTAAAGTTCCTGGTGCATGCACTCTATGCTCTCCCTTGCCTCTCACAGGTAGTACTTCTGAGAAAGTGATAGAAGTAGCTACTTGCTTGAGACCCCTCCCAGTTTCCTAAACTCTTCCTGAACTTCCTTTGGCTCCCTATTTGCCAGGTCATTAGTACCTAGGTGGATAATGACATCCAGCTCACCCTCCCATCTTGCCTTCCCAGTGAGCCCCAGGATCTTCCTTCCATCTCTCCATGCCGTGGCACCTGGTAGGCACCTCACCTCCCTGTCCTCCCCCTCCTGTGTTCCTAGCTGGATCCCTCTCATGATGGAGTCCCCACCAGGATTCACTTCCTCCTCCTCCTCCTCTGGGGTCCACTGCTTTCCCCGCTGAGATCACCTCCTTGGCTAACCTCCACATCCTTTCCTTCCACTTCTTTGGGTACCTCTATTTGGTTGTCCTCATTTGCCAGTGTGGCATATGAGTTCTTGAGTGGAATAGGATCTGGGATGTGCCTCTGCCTGACTGCTCTAACCCTCCCTGAGCCCACTGTCATCCAAGTGCTCCTCGTTCTCGGCATCCTTTGAGGCAGTTGCATTGGACTGGGTGGCCCTGGATAGGGGTGATGGTACTCCTGACCCAGTTTACTTCCGCTCTGAGTCTGGCTACCTCATCCCGCAGTCTAGAGATGCATGCAGATAGGGCAGCACCTCAGTGTCCAGAAGGTCTGCCTGAATATGGCTGCCCCACAGCCACTGCATTGCACCACTCCCCACATTATACTGCAATTCCACTACTTGTCTGCTACTGAAGCTCTCCTAGTTCCCTTTTATTAATTTACTGTACTAAAAATCCTGCCACTGATCCTCAGATAATTTTTTTTTTTTTTTTTAGAAAGAAACCAATAAATAAATAAATGAGTCAAAACACTTGTCGTGCTGAGGGTGGGCTTCTTCCTCCTTATGCCCCTCCTACTTCACACCTTTACTATACCCTGTGTTTAGCTCCTGTCAATCAAATTTAACAGGGCATATAATTAAGAGTTGGGGAAGGGAGGAGGGGGCAAATTTACAGCAATTAAAGACAGCACAGAATTACACCACCACTATGTTTTAAATTCTCAACAGCCCAAAAACAATTATAAGTAAAGACAACAAAGAAAGTATAGTGCCACTAAAAGACCACAATCTAAGTTTAAAAGAAAAATAGCAATTACCAGTTACTCTAAAGCACTGAATTGAATATGTTTCCTTCCTTCCCTTTCTGGCTTCTTCTGAGAAAATAAAATCTGCTTGCTACTTAAACTCTGACTAAGCCCCACCTCCAGTTATCACGTAGCTGAGGTCAGAGGCCAGACAATTAACACCCTTCACCCAACTACAGGGCAGTCAGACAAGCCAAGATAAAATTTGCAGCAATTAAAGACAGCACAGAATTACACCACCACTATGTTTTAAATTCTCAACAGCCCAAAAACAATTATAAGTAAAGACAACAAAGAAAGTATAGTGTCACTAAAAGACCACAATCTAAGTTTAAAAGAAAAATAGCAATTACCAGTTACTCTAAAGCACTGAATTGAATATGTTTCCTTCCTTCCCCTTCTGGCTTCTTCTGAGAAAAAAAAATCGGATGCGCAGTGGCTTGACCCATTTACAGAATGTTGATGCATAGGAGTGCTGCCGCTGCCATTACAAGGTGGGGTAGCAATGTAAACACAGCAGCAGAGGAGCCATTTTGAAAGAGAAAGAAAGTTTTCAGTGATGTGGGACTTGAAATAACAGTGAGCGTTGTTTGTTTTTCTCTGCAGTCATGGCTTCAGGACCAGCCCGCTACCTGGATCATGCCCGGGTTGTGATAGCAGTAGAAGTTAACAAGTTAAGGGACATTGAGAGATGTTACTACAAAGGATGACTTCCTCCTCATGTGGCAATTCCTGGATATCCAGTGCAAGTATGTGTGATGTGCTTAAATGCTGGAAGGGACGTCTTCATGGTACCTCACTGTTCTAGGTGCCTAGAGGAATATGGTTTGTTTAAAGTGCCCAAGGTTTGTTTGGCTCCCACATGGACAAAAGTTCAAGAATCTGCAGTTGGCAGCACACAGCACCAGGTGGAGCCTGTTGGAGAAGGCCCCTCAGAGTGTGGCACAAAGCAAGAGGGTGCAGATTTACAGACAGAACAATGTGCTGATGTTTCAGAGTCCGAGTCGCAGAGAGACATTTCAGGAAGAGCTTCAGTAGACCCTTGGAGAGAGGGGCCTAGCCCAAGTCTCATAGGTGAAGATGAGATGAGGGAGGCCTTTGAATGGGAGGTTTCGACCTCCACGCCCAACGAAGAGTGGACAGTCTCAGGACTGAGGATGACTGCTCACTCCTGGGCACAGATTCTCAGTGAGAAAGAAGAAGAGGGGGAACCTATGTGGCCTTGTGAAAAAGAAAATGGTACACAGCCTCAAGCTCTTGCCTCAGAGGAATGCTTGGAAGACAGTGGTGATTCCACTGCCCTGGCTGTGCAAGAAGAAGCCAGGGATCTGTTTTTTGTGTCATTAACAATGCATAGCTGGCAGAACCAGGACTGGCTGCCCCCAAGCCAGGCCAGAGGTCTCAGGTTGACCAAAGCTAGTAAGGAGGAAAGACTGGTTCGTAGGAAGGCGAATTAAATCTTTGGGATGTCCTTTCCTACCTTTCCTCGGATAGTCTGGGAGGGGATTGAAAAAAGCAGGAAATCCTGGATTTGGGAAGAAGCAATGAAATGTGTGCATCCTGGTGCAAACAAGCATGTCAAGAACAGAATGTTTCACAAAAAATACAGCCAGTGGAAAAGAGGCAGGACACTGTTTATGGACACTGTTCGATTTCTGGATGGAGAAGGACATGAAACCTTTCACAGTGCAAATTATGAGCACCCACACAGGGTAATAATTCCAGCACCTGACCCGTTGTGCTATTGGCCACAATGCAAAGACCTTCCTGCGAATGTGCCCATGCCTACCAAATGGAAAGCAGAGCAGTGGTAGCCAGTGCTGCCACTCCAGCCGTTGACATACCTATGTTGTTCCACCAGTCTGGATGTCCAGGAACCAGGTGCCCCACATTCATCAGTTCTGCAGTGTACTGACTTTCCAGAATCCATCGACTGGCCCATCAGATGACTTCAGATTCAGAGAGGACACCAGCCCAGCTGTATCCTGATTCATCGCCTGGGTATCAGATGACTTCAAACCAGCTGTCTTCCTTTTTGTTCCTGTTCCAAGGTTCCATCTCCAGAGATGACATCAACCCAGCAGTTTCCAGATGTGCCCTCCTGTTGTTTCCTGGAAGATGTCCACCCAGCTGTATCGGAAGAATGCTGCCAGGGAGAGTCTTCGGCTGAGGACCAGGTGTGGTACCATTTTCTTTCTACAAGGGACTGGTAAGTCCAGACTTTTCTATTCTTATGACATTGCAGTACACACCCTACACTAGCAGACTCCAGATGTTTGAACTGTCCTCAAAGACTCTCCCCTTCGGGACTTTGACCTGCTAGAACTGTGCTTTACCAGGCTCCGGCCCAGGAGAGACTCTTTAATGGACTTGCCTTCGAGCACTGTGGTCACTAGATGGGACTTTTAAGGCACTCCATCCCCCAAATATGGTGAATTGTAAATAATGTCATTGTTTTCTACTGTTTATACTGTTTTTTATACTTTTCTAAAAAAATATTTTTGGGATTCTCCAGTGTTCTGATGGTAGGGGTTTAGATAGACTGTGTATGCAGATTAGGAGTGTGTGTTGTCTTTCTTTTTCTTGCAGGTGTTCCTGAAGAAGACAGAAGAGAAGACAAGAAGAGGAGGAGGAGGAGGAGGGACTCAGTGGAGTTCCTCAGTAGTATTTTAGAGTGTAGTGTTTAAAGTACTGTCGTTGTTGTTGTTACTGTGTGTAACTTTTTCTTCCACAGGTATGGTTGTGGGGGAGTGTGGGAGTAATGCATAGCGTATGGTATTTGCTCCTAGTGTGTGGTTGCAAGGTGTCCAGGGTCGGGGAGGTCCACTGTTTGTTTTGTTTTGGGAATTCTAAGTTAGAGGCAGACAGATTTTCCCTAGAGGGCTAGGGGGGACAGATAGGCTGTGGCCCTGACCTGCAGTAGGGGTTGCAGTACTGATCTATTAGGGCTATGCTCTGGACAATTCTACTAGAGCCACTAGGTACCCATAGTCAGCGGGTAGAGTAGAGGCTGATATGTCAGCCAACGGCCTCTTGGCCTTAGTGTTGTCTGCCTGTGCCTAGCACATGGTAAGAGGGGGCCTGATCACCCCTCTCCGTAGGTAACACATAGGGTAGGATGGCCTAGGTTGGGTAAATAATGACTGCGGACAGTCATTCTCCTGGCCCAGGGTGAGTGTAACCCCTCTGCTACCCGGAGTTACTAGAATCCCAGTAAGACCTAGTGGTAGGCAGGGAAGGCAGCTTGTGGAACTCCAGTTAAATGGATTTCACACTGTCTCACTCTGTTCTCAGTCTCAGCTGAGACTGAGGGATGACACCATTTAGAACTGTCGCAGCTGCATAAGCCACATTGGAATGTTGCAGCTGGAGGTTAGAGTAGAACGCTGGGGAATTTGAAGTCAGTCTGTAGAGTTCAGTAGAGTATGTGCAGTCTGAAAGAGGTGCTCTGCTGTAAGCAGGCCCTCAGAGCTCTAAGCTCTGACAAAGAGCTATTATTTAGGTATAGGTGTGTGCTCTCACCTTAAGAGGAACACAAGAAGAGCATATTGAAGTGGTGGAGACCACTTTCAATGGTTCAGGGCCCCATCCCTGCGGGGATGGGGGGAAGGAATCAGCCTGCTTCCAGGGGCAAACCCCCTTGGTCCGACTAGGGAAAAGAAGCTGCCTTGTTTAAGTTAGTGCTGAGGCACCAGAAGCTCTGGAAGAGAGTTCCTTGAGGAGGAAACACCTGTGGGGCACCTGCAACCGAAGGGTGAGTTCGCTCTGCTAAAGGGTCATGTGTTTTCACCTGCATCAAGATGAAACTAAAGGGACTGTTACTGTGGGGTCAGGAAAAGACAGCCAAGTACAGTTTGGAAGATGTGGGGATTGGACTGCTTAACTCTGTGGGGGGTCCTAGGGTAATGGACAAAGCCACTTATTAAGTATGTTCAAGTCCAGCACAAATGGGATGTAAAGACAGTAGACTGAACGTGAAATACTTTTAAAAAAGAATCTACACAGCAAAGTGTGTTAAAGGATCAGGTGTTACAGTCCAGAGAAATGGCTGGGTATGAATTATGAGAGCGAGAGGTGGGAGACCCCCCCATCAGTAGTAACCAAATTCACCTCTACGGATTTGCTCTGGAACACCTGTTGCTTCCCTTATGGAGCAGAAGTGCTCATAGGTGGTTTAGGGAGCCACAAGTAAATGTTTCCATGCTATATGGAAAGTGTCCAAGTGGCTGGCAAGGGAGCTGAGTCAGGGAAAACACTGAGCAGCGTACAAGTTCGGGCTGTGTGCCCAGTGTGTTTCAGAGCCTGAGGGCTTAAGGAATGAGGATGTGTTCTGGTCTCCTTAAATCTGCATTACCAGGAGTGTAGCCCCATGGGGGTCCATCTATGCTTTGTTTATTCTGTTGGATGTGAATAAAAGCCACACTTTAGAATCCCACTTCTGGTATTGGACATTACAGTTATTGCTTCCTTTGTCCGGAGTTACTTGGGTGCCCCTGTTGCAGAGTAGCCAAAACTAGCCAATGTGCTGAGTGACATATTCCTCCTTGAACCCAGCCCACCAGGTAGAGCTGTCAGATAGAAACGGCATACCTGGGTAGGGGTTACATATTGATTTCCCCACATAAGATCTTCCCCATGTGCACTGTGCCATATACACAACTGATTCAGTACCACATGTTAAGAAGTCCCATATCCTATATTGTACCCCAGTGGTAGGATTAAAAAATGTATTTCCTTTTTTTTTTGTCACTCTGCAGAAGGAACAACTTCCCACAAACATGGCAGCCTTGGGTCAGTTGGGATGCAGGAGGTGATTGGGCATAGTTATAATAGCTGTGCACAATGGCATCAGCAATGCTGTGTCCTCTCCTATAGACCATTCTCGGACAATGGTTTGTAAGTTCATGTAGTGACCCTTGTGCCCTTAGAACACGCCAGTTTCTGTCCAAAACAGATATAGTACAGTGGAATTGTGATGCAAAAGTACTAATAAAGTTCAGCCCTTGGTTATCCCCTGTATCAGAGCACCCATGTGTCCCCTCACTAGGCATTAAGAGTTCATCACTATGTCTCGTATCTGCAAACAGTTTGGCTTGTTCCAATACTCCATCGTGGTGACCATGGGACCGAAATCTTTGTGTTACTTCAGTCACTCCTTTTTGTAGTCCTCTCTGTTACTGCATTTCCTTTTGAAACGCAAAAACTGGCTTTTTGGAAAGTTCCTTATTGGGCGTCTTTGGTAGGTGCTATCAATCTGCAACAAGGAATTTGTATCCATTGCTTTCCTGAAAACATTTTTCCAGAGTCCCCGACTCTGTTTGCAAAGTTTGATATCCAAAAAAACTGATTTTATGTTTATCCTACACCAAAGAAAACTTGAGATTAGCATTGCTCTGCCTGAGGTGTTCAACAAATTCCAAGTTATTCTGGCGTGCCTTTCCATACTAAAAAGAGGTCATTTATGTACCCCTTATAAGTCAAGAGATGCACAATGAGTTTCTCTTGGGAGTCAACACATACTCTTTCTCCCACACTCCTAAGTAAGTATTAGCATAATTACGAGTGAATACTGCTCCATCGCTATCCCTTTGTACTGGCGATAGTATTTACCTATGAAGGTGAAAAACATTGAGGTTCAAGTACCAAGTCATTCAGCATGCATAAAAACTGAATAAATTCATCAGTGTATTTTTTATACTTTATTGGCAGCATCCAATAAGAACTGCCCCCAAAACATAAACATAGTGTGCATACTGATCAGATGCAATTACATTCAGATCCAGAGATATCAATATACAGTATCAGTTTGGACAAGTTTGTTTTTTTCAACATAACAACACAGTTTGACAAAACTATGGAGGATTTCAAATCGTAGTGCAGAAGTAATGCAGCATAAATGGGATGAATTGGTTTCAGGGCGCGCAAGGAAGTGAGTAACCCTATTAGGCTCCTTTCAGGGCTCTATGAGAATATGGCCTCTGTTTAGAGTGCCCCCTCCCTGTCTATTTTTAGAAGTCAGCTTCCCCATCTTGTGTAGCCCCACAATTTCCATCTCCCTTCCCAGATAATTCCCAACTTGCCCATCTGGAGATGTCAGCCTCCATTCTATTCCAGACCTGGAATGTCAGTCTCTCCATCTCTGCTATGTCTACCATCAGTGCTCCCAATTCAGTAATCTCCGGAGGGTCTGTCTGCAACCATTTTCTTGTTATGACTTTTGCGACTGCTGCTATCCCTATGTACCATAAGTGCACTGTTTCTTTTTCCTTTAAGTGATGACAGTTTGAGGCCTCATACGATCTATGCAATGGTGAGTGGCTCTGTTAGGGAGAAGATGGTTGTCATCCTCTGTTTGACAGCAGTCTAATAAACAAGTAGCTTAGTACAATACCAAAAGATGTGTATATGAGTGACCCCTGGTTCCCCACAACCCCTCCAACTGGCAGCAGATGTCGAATGGTCCTATTTAGGTTTCAAGATCAGGACAATGTTGGCAATCTTGTGGGCTGTCGCCTCTTAAAAAGTTTGCACAGTACACTGCTGAACTTTTCAGACAGTGGCTGGTAGTCTGGAAAAGTTTCCTGACCCCCAATTACCTATTTTTCCTTACAGCCATCACCCATGACTTTGTCTACCTGCCCCCCCCCCCAAATGGAACAGACACTGCCATGCAGGGTTGCAGCAGACTAGGCCTCTGGTTTATTTTTCAGACCCTAGATTCACATGATATTCACATGGTATACTTCCATTTGTCTCTTTGTAAATGGCTTTCCAGCTCCCGGGAACCGACCATTTTCTGTACCTGCAGCTTCGGTCCTATCTAGAAGACTGAGACAATGGATACCGCACACTCTCATACAAACTATCACAGCTCCCTAGAATACTTATGTCACAAATGAGAGGAGTGATGGTCCCACCTTGTAGGTAACCTATATAAAGCACTCCGGGAGACTGCACTGGATTCCAGAGACACAATTTTACAGTACTGGAATAAAGAGTTAGAGACAAACTACACTCTTGATATCTGGCACAAATATGGAATACCTGCCTGTAGAATGACATCTGCCATATATTGGCGTGAATTCTCCTGGAAGTGCAGGTATTGTTTCTTTTGTTCACCAGACATAGTGGAAAAATATGCTGGACCACATATAGGGGTTTGCTGGAGAGGCTGTGGACAAGCCCTAGCTACTCAGACCCACATTTTCTAGGACTGTCCTCGACTTTTCCCATTCTGGCAAGCGGTTATTCAGGAACTTGACGAGATGTTCAACTGCCCCCGTGTAGAAATAACCCCTCTCTCATTCTATTGGCCAGCCTAGCTGAAGGGAGCTCTCTTCAGGGTTCAACCTTCAAACTCTTGCTAATTCTGCTCCTTGGAGTGAAAAAATCCATTACCAGACTGTGACATACCCCACAGATCCCTACACTGAAGGGGTGGCATAAACTTTTATCAGAGATTTATACACTACAGAGGCTGACTTGTATACCATCCCTGATAAAAACATTCTTTTTGACACCAGGTGGAGTTGGTGGGTGCTATACCAACTGGACAGAGATCCAGATTTTGAACCATGAAGCCACCCCCTTCCTCCCCTTTCTCTTTTCCTCCTATCTTTATTTCCTCCCCACTGTCTCTTCTCTATACAGCAGTCATATTCTTTTGCTCCTCATACTCTCTGAATTACAACAGAGGAAGGCCATCAAGAAACACTATAATGGGGAGACTTCACTATTTAACACTGTTTTTGAAAGACTGTGTTCCTATGTACCAGCTCCCTTTCACCAGACCTCGAGAGGAGACTACTGCCCTCCTTACAAGGGGTAGATACTGCCCCAATCTTTATACACAGTCTCTGAACATGCATCCTAAATAGTCGGCTGACTGGCCACTGTTGAACTTTATAGCTATTTTATTTATAGGAAACAGACTGACACTATCAGTAGGTGGACACTCTCCAATTTTAATTTTGAAGAGGTAACACTTGCAGCGCCAGTGATCTGGGTTCGGGAGTGGACACGGATGGCTGGAGGGTTGGCCGGGGTAGATGGATTGAGCAGCAGACTGCATGCGCACCATCTCCGGGGGGGAGGTTGGGTGGATCTTGCCTCCTGATACAGTGCTCCTGGGTGACCACAGGGGCGCTAACCAGGGGGACCAGAGGTTGAGGTTAGGAGGTGTGAATCTCTACGCCTTGGCGTCATTACACGCCGTATCTCCTGGAACACTTCTGCCCTTAAAAATCCCCTCAGACAGGCAGCATGCCACCCCATTCTGGTGTAGCCCCACGTAGCTGGCCTGAGGTCGCGCCCTCCCAGACACCAAGCATGGTGTCTGATGGGGAAAGGACTCCGGAGGCCCCGCCGGGGGGTGGGGAGGGTAAGCCAGGGAGGAACACTGTGACGGAGTGTGGTCCCAAGTTGGTGATGGGGAGGCAGTAGGTATGTGGGCCAATGGGGAGCTGTCCGGAAAATAAAGCATACTATAGAGAAAAAAAAAATAATTCTGAAATGTATCATGACAGCTCTGCATCATATAATGTTACATGTAAAATCAGATATTTTCTTTTTGGCGATGCTGTACTATGTACTTATGCTCTGTCTTCTGTATGTATTGACAAAATATTTTTCTCTCCATAAAAAAGAAAAGACCAGGCTAATAAAATGTCTGAGTTTTGTTTTTCAGACAAACTCATGCATTCAGGGGAAGAGCATGTCTTGAAAGTCCCCCACCAGAACAATTCCCATTCTTTATCTGTCATTCAGATCTGGGTTACTTGTTCCCATTTCTTTCTTCCTTTAGCCGCTGCCCCCTCTTTAGTTTACGTCAGAAATTGATAAATAATGGAAACTGCTCCCTTCTGTTGAAGAGTGCCCATAAGGATGAAGCAAGTCCTGCTATCTGAAGTCTCGCCTTCTGTGTTTCTTTCCATTCTCAACGGATGGGATACAAAGTCCCGAAGTTGAAAGTATCGGAGCCTGTCCCTATTTTCGTAACTAAATTCTGCCTCATATGTCTCGTATGTTTAAATTATTGCCCCTGCAACATTTGAGCTGGCATAACAAATCCTTGTGTGTGTTGTTTTGTCACACAATCCCTCTCTCAGTTCCTGGACACCTCCCTCGTGGGGGATACTTGCTTAGGAAGAAGTTACGAGTAACCACTCATCCTCAATACATGGATCATTCAAAATGCATAAGCTAGCTGTTGTGTCCTTGACATGGGGAGAGACATGGCTACCTCTTTAATATGCACAACAATGTATTTAGTAGTAGGTTCGGTTAGTGAACTTATGCTTGCAACAATAGGTTGACCTGGAGGCTAGTGAGATTCTTGTGTATTTCAGGTAGGCAATACATTGTTGCTCCTACTGGGGAATCACCTGTGAGAAATTCCATGATGCCTTTAGAAATGGTACCATTAACAAGCACAGAATCTATCTGCTTTTCATAATCTGATGTGTGAACATACGAATATATGAATTTGCCAGCAGAAATAGGCCACCTGGTCTTATCAAGTTTGCTCGAGTGCACAGCTTGCACCCTCACCTTGCAGCTGCCCCGCCCCCTTCCCTTCCCAACTACCCCCCCACCATGTCCCATCCCCTTCTGAAACTACCCACTGCCTTACAGGCTACCACCTCCTCCGGTAGAGCATTCCATTCTGCCATGACCCTATTTGTGAAAAAGTGTCTCCTCATTTCCATCCTAAATCTTCCCCCCTTCAATCTAAGGCCATGCCCTCTCGTGTCCCTCTACCTCCCCAGCTTGAGTATCCTTTCAGTGCCTGCCTTGTTTATCCCCTTTAAGTACTTAAAGGTCTCAAACATATCCCCCCAGTCCCTTCTCTCCTCCAAGTGTGGTCTGTTTTTAACAACTAATAAAACATGCTATCATTCAAACTGCCTTTGCACCTCTTGTTCATGCTGTACCCTATCACGTATGACAACAGAACCCCCTCCCCATCCACTGGCTTTATTACTATTTGTTTGTTATTATCCAGTGACCTCAATGGAGGCAGTATAGAGCAGTGGGTTAAGGCTCTGAGCTGCAGATCTGGAGACCTGGGTTTGAATCCTACAGCCACCAAGGTGTATACTGTGTGATCCTGAGCAAGTCACTTAACTTCCTTGTGCTCCCAGGTCGCATCTGGAAACAAGCTTCGGCTTAGCGTGCTACTCCTGGTTAAACAATGTTCTCTTCCCTTCCCAATGCTTCTATTTCAAGGTCAAGGAGGAGGAATCCACGAGGTGTGGGTGAAGTTGATAGCGCCCTACTGTGGCATGGAGATGGCTTCATCTGCCTGGGGCTGCTGGGATATTTCTCCCCCCCATATCCTTCCTTCATCCACCCCCAGGGCAGGGTCCTGAGAAGTGACCCCCAAAAAATGCCTGTTAGGGCTGTCTAAAAGGTGGGTGAGCCAAGGCCTACCTTCGGAACTCCCCTGCTGGCCATTTTCCATGTGACCAGGCGCGTGCAAACATAAGGCCACTCCAGAGGGGCCACTTATCTCTTCTTACATGACATGCCCTCTCCTTGGGCCACCAGGGGGCAGTCATGCTGTGAAAGGATATGCCACCCCCCCCCAACCAAGGCAGGATACGTTCAAGATAGACAAGTCAATCTGAGAGCACTGTATACTGCTGTGCAAACAAAACCAATCTGTTGCCTGTGGATCGTTCATGCAACAAGTTGTGCAGGCTCATCCTCTCTAGTGGATGGTCCACCCATCATAGTCTGCTGTATGACCAGCTTAACTGGACAAGTCCCTAAGTATGACAACCCCCGGCTTTCTTTGTTGTACAACTGTGCACAGGGAAAAGCCCCTGATTATCTCTTAGTCCTCCTCACACAGTCTAGCAATGCCTATTCACTCTGTTCAACAGCAGCAATTACAGTACTTTCTCAATTTCCAGTGTAACCCCCTTGTTACCCGGAGTTACTAGAATCCCAGTAAGACCTAGTGATAGGCAGGGAAGGCAGCTTGTGAAACTCCAGTTAAATGGGTTTCATACTGTCTCACTCTGTTCTCAGTCTCAGCTGAGACTGAGGGATGACATCACCAATAGAACTATTGCAGCTGCATGAGCCACATTGGAATCTGCAGCAGAGGGAGTTGGTTAGAACGTTGGGAGGTTTTTGAAGTCAGTCTTCAGTCAGTCTTCAGTGAGTGTGTGTGAAGTTGGGAGCTTGCTGAGAAAGCAGCTCAGTGAAGGCTCTAGGAGCCTCAGCCCTGACAGAGGGCTACTTTTAAGTAAATAGGGTGTGTGTCTCCACCTTAAAGAGAGACACAAAAGATTACTGAAGTGGTGGAGACCACTGTTTTCAGATCTCAGTGCCCCCTCCCTTGGGGGGGGCAGGAAAGGTTTCCCTGCAGATTCCTGGGGCAACCCCCTAGTTCTGCTTGTGAAGGAAAAGCTGCCTATGTGTTCCAGTGTTTATTTGGGAGAACAAGAAGATTTGTGAGTCGCCTGTGGGGCACCTGCAACGTGAGGGTGAGTGTCTGCTCTGGCTAAAGGGCCTATGTTTTTCACCCTGGGACTTGTGTGACAATGTGGGATTGAACTACTAAATATTGGGAAGCCTAGAGTAATGGGCTAAGCAAATTAAAAGTAGGTTCAAGTCCAGAGCTTGTTGGGATGCAAATGATATGTAGAGGATGTGACAGACGTCTACCCAGAATCTACATTTGAAAGTTCAGTAAAGGAATTGTTCAGTTTCCAGAGAAATGGCCGGGTATGGGCTGTGGAGCTGGAGGTGGGTGGCCCCCATCTTTAGTGACCAGGTCCACCTCTATGGATTTCTTCTGTGGATTTCTACTTTGCCTCAGGCACTTGGCCAGTGATGAGGGAAGTACCCAGACGTGGGATTGTAGGGAAAATTCTCTCTAGGAGTCGAAGGCTCTAGTGTGGTTTGGGGAGCCACAACAGGATAATTGGTACATTCCTCAAATGGACCGCGGATCAAGTGGCCGGCGGGGGAGCCGGACCAGTGGGGAAAACCCAAGTAGTGTACAAGTCGGGTTGTGTACTCAAAGCTGCTTGCAAGTCCGGGCTGTGTGCCTGGTGGGTTTAGAGCCTGAGGGCTGGAAATAGTGATAAAGTGTTTTGTTGTCTCTAATCTGCATTACCAGGAATGTAGCCCCATGGGGGTCCATCTATGCTTTGTTTGTTCAGCTTGGATGTGAATAAAAGCCACACTGAAGAATCTCATTCCTAGTTTTGGACATTACAGTTATTGCTTCCTGTGTTCGGATTTACTTGGGTGCCCCTGTTCAGAGTAGCCAAACCTAGGTCCCCTGCGCCGAGTAACCTCATCCTCCCCGAACCCAGTCCCCACCAGGTACTGCTGTCAGCTTCAACAGCATGCCACCTGTCATTCTGGCAAAAAGGCAGGGGTGAGGGGTTACAAAAATGGAGGCACTGCTTTGGATTTTGTTCTGGGAAGGAAGGTGCTTGGGCAAGGGGGCTAGCGTTTTGGCTATTTGGCAGTGGGTAGCCCAGAAAAGCTGAAGCTATTTCCCTAGTGTGTGTTGCTGTGTGCTGTGGATCTTGTGCTGCTGTTTAAAATTGCCAACTGTTTACCAAGGAGCAGTAAAGCGAAAGAGTGTGCCCTCGTCCTGCATCAAATTGTTTACAGCGTTTTTGCCTGCTTTAAAAATGAACTGTGGTAAAGAAAAGTGTGGAAGACTAGGGGTAGCAACAGGAAAATTGTGCCCTGGATGTTTGAAATGCTTTTAAAATGAACTGTGGTAAAGAAAAGTGTGGGAGACTAGGGTAGCAACAGGAGAATTGTGCCCTGGATGTTGGAAATGCTTTTTGAATGAACTGAGAGACTTGCAGTGTAATGGCTATGTTAAATGAAATGGGCTCCCACCGTGGAGTCAGTTGGTAAAGAAAAAAAGTTGCATTCTGCAGTTTAAATTTGCCTGCTTGACGATCGCCGTGAGGAGAAGAGCCCTCGCGAGGAAGAAGAGGCTCATTTGCATGGCGTCGTGTGATTGGTCAGGCTGAGATCATTCCCGCCCCTCAGCCAGCTCTACAGTGACTGCCCCAGCATTCGAGAGGGAGTGTGAGTGGAGCGCGTGTACTGGCTAGTGGAGGAGCATCGCGGAGTGTTAAAATAGTTGTAAACATTTTAAAAATAGACTATCTTGTTTAAAATCGGGCTCAACCCGCTAATCGATCATTGAAATTGCAAGAGTGGTGATTGAAAAGACGATCAGTAGGACTGCCCGCCCGTTTCTGTTCTGAGGCCTCCAAGAACTGGCTGCAGGCTGTTTTTCCCCATCGCAGCAAACTGCTACTGATAACAGTAAGTAAACAACCTTAAAACTGCTCAAACAGTGATTTTCAGCCCTATGCCATATAAATGTGTGTGCAGCAGTGTAGTCGCTTTGCAAGTAACGACTGTGTCAAATCCTGCCTGCAAGTGAAAGTCTGTTAAGCCATTGACTGTGTGCATAGTAATGAATTCAGCCTCAGTTTAAAGTCTGAAGCCAGAGAGAGACTGTGGGTTGTAGCCAATGTGCAGCACTAGTAATACAGGCAATCCCGTGCTAAAAACCTGAAGCTTTAAGGTACTGTGAGTAAAATAAAAGTTACCAGCATGTAAAAAGTCCATGGAAAATCCTGTAAATGTGTTTAAAGCAAGAACAGAGCAAGTTGTGCAGTTTGAGCAAAAGTTATCAGTAGTTTGTGTAAATCGGGTGCGCAGTGGCTTGACCCAGATTCTGAATGTTGATGCACAGGAGTGCTGCTGCCACCATTACAGGGTGGGGTAGTAAAGTAAACACAGCAGCAGAGGAGCCATTTTACAACTAAAGAGTGTGTACAATAAAGTGGGACTTTCAGTTACAGTGAACTTTTGTTTGTTTTTCTGCAGTTATGGCCTCAGGACCAGCTCGTTACCCGGATCATGCCCAGGTTGCAGTAACAGCAGCAGTAAATAGACTGAGGGACATTGAAAAGTGGTGCTATGGAGGGCAGCTGCCTCCTCATGTGGCGGTTCCTGGATATCCAGTGCATGTATGTCAAATATGCTTGAGAGCTGGAAGGGACGTCTTCATGATTCCTCACTGTGCTGGATGCCCAGAAAATATGGCTTGTATAAAGCACCTCCAATTTGTTTGGCTCCCACATGGACAAAAATTCAGGAATCTGCAGTTGGTAGCACACAGCACCAGGTGGAGCCTGTGGAGGAAGGCCCCTCAGGGGAGTGTGGCACAAAGCTAGAGGGTGCAGAGTTAGAGACAGAACCCAAAGTTGAAGTTTTGGATGCTGGATCCCAAAAGGAAAGTTCGGATAAAGCATCAATAGACCCCTGGAGGGGGGCTAGCCCAAGTCTCTTAGGCGAAGATGAGATGCGGGAGGCCTTTGAGTGGGAGGTGTCGACCTCCGCGCCTAGTGATGAGTTGATAGTCTCGGGGTGAGAACGACTGCTCACTCCTGGGCTCAGATCCTCAGTGAAGAGGAAGATGACGGGGAACCTATGTGGCCTTGTGAAAAAGGAACGGGTACACAGCCTCAAGATCTTGCCTCGGAGGAATGTATGGAAGAAAGTGGTGATGCCACTGCCCTGGCTTCGCAAGAGAAAGAAGTCAGGGATCCATTTCTAATTTCTTTAAGGATGCGAAGCTGGCAGAACCAGGACTGGCCACCCCCAAGCCAGGCCAGCAGTCTCAGATTGACCAAAGCAAGTAAAGAAGAGAGACTGGTTCGTAGGAAGGCAAATGACATCTATGGTATGACCTTTCCTACCTTTCCTTGGAAAGTCTGGGAGGAGATTGAGAACTGCACGAAATTCTGGATCTGGGACGAAGCCATGAAAAGTGTGCATCCTGGGGCCAACAAACATGTGAAAAACAGACTGTTTCACGAGAAGTATACCCAGTGGAAGAGAGTCAGGACACTGTTTATAGACAGAGTGAGAATAGTGGACGGAGAGGCACGTGAAATCTCCCACTGTGTGAATTATGTGCACCCAGACGGGGTAATAATTCAAGCTCCTGACCCCCGGTGCTATTGGCCTCAGTGCAAGGACCTCCCAGCAAATGTGCCCGTGCCTACTAAATGGACAGCCGAGCAGTGGTAGTCAATACTGCCACACCAGACTGTGAAGTGCCTTTATTGATTTGCCAATACGGACATCCAGGACTCAGGTGCCCCACATTCATCAGTCTATAGTGTACTGGCCTTTCCAGAAACCATGGACTGGCCCACCAGATGACTTCAGATCCAGAGAGGACACCAGCCCAGCTGTATCCTGTTCATTGCCTGGTAATCGGATGACGTCGGACCAGCTGTTTTCTTTTTGATCCTGTTCTAAGGTTCCATCTCCAGAGATGACATCACCCCAGCAGTTCCCAGATGTGCCCTCCTGTGGTTCCCGGAAGATGTCCGCCCAGCTGTATTGTAAGAAATGCTGCCAGGAAGAGTCTTCGTCAGAGGTGCAGGTCGGTCCCAAAATTTCCATTCTACAAGTGGCTGGTAAGTCCGAACTTTTCTATCTTTATGACATTACAGTACACACCCTACACTAGCAGACTTCAAAATGTGTGAACTGTCCTCAAAGACCTCTCCCTCGGGACTTTGGCCTGTTAGAACTGTGCTTCACGGCTCCAGCCAGGAGAGACTCTTTATTGGACTAGCCGGGCATTGTGGTCACTAGTTGGGACTTTTAGGGCACTCCATCCCCCCAAATGTGTATTGTAAATAATGTTGTTGTTTTCTAATGTAAATACTCTTTTTCTACCTTTTTCTAAAAAAAAAAATCTTTTCGGGATTCTTTAGTGTTTTGATGGTAGGGGTCTAGGTAGACTGTGTATGCAGATTGTGTGTGTTGTCTTTCTTTTTCTTACAGGTGTTCCTGGGAGGACAGAAGAGAAGACAAGAAGAGGAGGAGGGGCTCATCGGAGTTCCTCATTAGTACTTTATTGTGTAGAAATTTAAAGTACTGTGGTGTTATTGTTGTTATTACTGTATTAATCCTTTCCTTCCACAGGTGTGGTTGTGGGGGTAGGGAGGAGACAGTAAAATGGTATAAAATGTGGTATTTCAATGGTGTGTGGTTGCAGGTTGCCCAAGGTCGGGGAGGTCCCCGGGTTGTTTTGTTTTGGGGGTATTAGGTTAAAGGCAGATAGGGTTTCCCTAGAGGGTTGGGGGGGATAGACAGGCTGTTGTCCTGAATGGCCATTGGGACTGCAGTGCTGATCTATCAGGGCTATGCTCTGGATAATTCTACCAGAGCCACTAGGCGTCCATAGTAAGTGGATAGTGTAGAGGCTGATATGTCAGCTAAAGGCCTCTAGGCCCTTAGTGTTGCCTGCCTGTGCTTGCACATGGTAGGAGGGGGCCTGATCACCCCCCTCCGCAGGTAGCACATAGGGTGGGATGGCCTAAGGCTGGGTAAATAATGACTGTGGACAGTCATTTTCCTGAATATAAGTGTAACCCTTGTTACCTGGGGTTACTAGATCCCAGTAAGACCTAGTGATAGGCAGGAAGGCAGCTTGTGAAACTCCAGTTAAATGGGTTTCACACTGTCTCACTCTGTTCTCAGTCTCAGCTGAGACTGAGGGATGACATCACCAATAGAACTATCGCAGCTGCATGAGCCACATTGGAATCTGCAGCAGACGGAGTTGGTTAGAACATTGGGAGGTTTTTGAAGTCAGTCTTCAGTGAGTGTGTGTGAAGTTGGGAGCTTGCTGAGAAAGTAGCTCAGTGAAGGCTCTAGGAGCCTCAGCCCTGACAGAGGGCTACGTTTATGTAAATAGGGTGTGTGTCTCCACCTTAAAGAGAGACACAAAAGACTACTGAAGAGGTAGAGACCACTGTTTTCAGATCTCAATGCCCCCTCCCCTTCGGGGGGGCAGGAAAGGTTTCCCTGCAGATTCCTGGGGCAACCCCCCTAGTTCTGCTTGTGAAGGAAAAGCTGCCTATGTGTTCCAGTGTTTATTTGGGAGAACAAGAAGATTTGTGAGTCGCCTGTGGGGCACCTACAACGTGAGGGTGAGTGTCTGCTCTGGCTAAAAGGGCCTATGTTTTTCACCCTGAGACTTGTGTGACAATGTGGGGATTGAACTACTAAATATTGGGAAGCCTAGAGTAATGGGCTAAGCAAATTAAAAGTAGGTTCAAGTCCAGAGCTTGTTGGGATGCAAATGATATGTAGAGGAGATGTGACAGACGTCTACCCAGAATCTACATTTGAAAGTTCAGTAAAGGAATTGTTCAGTTTCCAGAGAAATGGCCGGGTATGGGCTGTGGGAGCTGGAGGTGGGTGGCCCCCCATCTTTAGTGACCAGGTCCACCTCTACGGATTTCTTCTGTGGATTTCTACTTTGCCTCAGGCACTTGGCCAGTGATGAGGGAAGTACCCAGACGTGGGATTGTAAGGAAATTCTCTCTAGGGGTCAAGGCTCTAGTGTGGTTTGGGGAGCCACAACAGGATAATTGGTTCATTCCCTCAAATGGACCGCTGGATCAAGTGGTCGGGCGGGGAGCCGAGCCAGTGGGGAAACCCATGTGTACAGTCGGGCTGTGTACCCAAAGCTGGTGCAAGTCCGGCTGTGTGTCCTGTGGGTTTAGAGCCTGAGGGCTGGAAATAGTGATAAAGTGTTCTGTTGTCTCTAATCTGCATTACCAGGAATGTAGCCCCATGGGGGTCCGTCTATGCTTTGTTTGTTCAGCTTGGATGTGAATAAAAGCCACACTGAAGAATCCCATTCCTGGTTCTGGACATTACAGTTATTGCTTCCTTTGTTCGGATTTACTTGGGTGCCCCTGTTCAGAGTAGCCAAACCTAGGTCCCCTGTGCCGAGTAACCTCATCCTCCCCGAACCCAGTCCCCACCAGGTATTGCTGTCAGCTTCAACAGCATGCCACCTGTCGTTTTGGCAAAAAGGCAGGGGTGAGGGGTTACACCAGGATGAAGTGTGAATTTGGTAGAAAAGCCTTTGAATTTGCAGCACCAGACACATGCAGCAGACCCCGTTTTTCTAGCTGAGGAATGCTTCTAACTTGCAAGTGTTCAAATCCAGTCTTTCCAGCCACATTAAAACTCAATATATTTGTTTTGGTCTTGAATTCAAATCTATCTGACCACGACCATGCTGCAGAACGATGCTCATGTTCTTTGTTTGCTGTGACCCCACTTTGTTAGCTTGTTTTGATTACTGTTTGGAAGTTACTTACCTTTAGAGTTTTTCTTTCTGTTTATATTTTAGCCTGTATGTAACGATTCCTGCTGGACAATGTTAACCTGTTGACTGCTCTTATTCTCCCTGGGACCCCCATAAAACGAGATGCTGCATCTCATGGGGTCATCCCAGTTTGTGTCATCTCAAATAAATAAATAAATTCACAAGCGTGACAGTTTTCTGTCCATCCATTGGTTTGCATACCATGTGATGCTGATGACATCATATATTGAATATGGGAGGGGCTCTTATGCAACAATGAGGAAAAATCCTAGAATTGTGAAAAACTAGTACTGTTTATATAAAATAACCACAAATATGAACATACGATTGAGCCAGCAGGAAAAAGCCTTGTGGGCTATCACGTCTGCTCGAGTCTGTAGACCCCCTCACCCAATTAACCACTGCTCCTTCCCCATTGATATCCCACCCTCCCCCAAATGCAACTTTCCCCTTTACTCTGTCCCAACCTCTTTTGAAGCTGCCCGCAGTCGTCAGGGAGACAACTTCCTCTGGCAACTTATTCTACTCAGCCAAAACCCTCTCGGTGAAAAAGTACCTCCCCTTGAATCTCCCCCCCACCAGCTTCAGGCAGTGTTCTCTAGTGGTCCCGCTCCCACTAAGGTTGAAGAGACCCTGAGAGTACACACTGTTTTGATCATGTCACCCCTCTCCCTTCCATCCTCCGAGGAGTACGTGTTGAGGTCTTCGAGTCTCTCCTTGTATGATCTGCACAGCTGTCCCTGGAACATCTTGGTTGCCCTTCTCTGGACCTTTTCCAGCAGGTTGATATTGTACCTTTGGTAAAGGCACAAATACTGCACACCGAACTCAAGGTGAGGCCAAACTAGGGATCTGTACAGTAGCAGAATGACCTCTGCCTTCCTGCTGGTTATACCTCTGGCAATACAGCCCAGCCTCCAGTTCACTGTAGCTGCTGCTTCCTGCAGTGTGCTGAGTGCTTCAGGTCACTCGTGATAATTACACCCAAGGCTTTCTCCTCTTCTGACTTGCTGACTTACAAACCTCCCAGCCAGTATTTGGTCTCCGTGTTCTTCACCCTCATGTGCACTACCTTAACACTTTTTAGCACTGAATCCCAACTGCTAATTACCTGACCACTTCTCTAGTTTGGTCAGGTCTTCCCTTAGGTCTTGGCTCCCCTTTTCTGTGTCTACTCTCCCAAAGAGCTTTGTGCAATCCACAAACAGGCATAGTTTATTTATTTATTTTTTTTATTTTAGTCTTTGGTAACCAGGTAAGGCCCACTAGGCACAAGTGCCTGTTTTCAGAGGTAACCTGGGAGCACTGGGCGGTTAACTGACTTGCTCAGAGTCACACAGTATGCAAGTGGAGGTTGTGAGAATCAAACTCAGGTCTGGTCTGCTGGATGTATCAAGCTCGTTCACACCTCATTCCTCTAACCTCTAGGCTATACTGCCAGCTGCAATGTCACTGATAAATATGTTAAATAGCACCGAACCCTGTGGGACCCCCTAGTGACTGGCATAGTCTCCGAGAACTCCCTCCTGACCACCACCCTCTAACTTCTATCTGGCAGCCAGTTTCTAACCCACATAGCCAGTTTTACACCTACCCCCACATTCTTCGGCTTCCTGATTAATCTTCTGTAGGGAACAAAATCAAAGGCCATATACTACACCCTTCTGTGTTTGCCCTAGCTCCTGTGTCTCCCCATCACTCCATTCACTATAGAGTGTCCCAAGATCACTACTCTCCCTTTTCCGCCCACTTCCTGAGCACCCTCTCCCCCACTTTTCCAGCTGCTCCACCTGGTCTGTCCTCCCCCTTCCCTCCTGACTGTTCCAAGATTCCCTGATCCCTACCCTCTTCCTGCCTGATCCCTGTCCTGACTACCTGGCTGCATATCTCCCCCTACGTTCCCTGCTTGTCCGCCCCTTGCCCCTCTTTCTGCCTGCTCCCACTTCTTCCCAGCCCCGCCACCACTTTCCCTACTTCTACCTACTCACTTTCCCTCCCCTCTTTGGTCATCCCCTCTTGTACTCACATTCCCTTCCTGTTTTTGCCCTCTCTCCTCCCCATAGATCTTCTCTGATCAGTGGGAGGAATCTGTTGCACACTGGAACCTCTGGGGGTGCTCCCACTGGCCTCCCCTCCCTCCTTGCCCTCCCCCTCCTCGTACTAATGTCCACCCCTTCCCTAGGCCTCTTCTCCTGCTGGGAAAGAGGGATCCAGGGAGTCTGCCTTCTTCCCCTTCCCGCTGACCCCACTCCCAGCCTTGGCTCCACCAATGCTCCCTCCATCAATCCCCCTACCTTGCTCCTCCCTCACCCCATTCAGATACCCTCTCCCCACCAACATTCCTAACTCCCGTCTGAGCTGCCATACCTCTGCCCTCAGCTAACCTAGGCTCCTACAGACCGGACACCCCTATCTCCCAGAGAGTACACAAGAAAACTGCTGTCCCACACCCCTTACAGCACACTATTTTACACACACCCTCCTGCCCCCTCAGCAACACTCTTTCCGCATTCTGATGTTCCAGCCCCTCTGTACAGAGTACCTACACAGCCCTTACATCCCTGTGTAGCTGTACCCTATACAGGGTTTTGCTATAACCCTCTTGAAAACCTTTTATTAGAACCTTGTAGTTGAACCTAGGTGGGGATGGCTGTAAAGCTGCAGTCCCTTCTTCACCCCGACCACTGACCCCAGATAATAACCTACTAAGCTGACCCTATGTGGGGATGACTGTAAAGCTGCAACCCCTTGATTATACTGCTAGCTGACCATAGACAGGGACCAGCTACAATCTCCTAGAGCTTCTTGTCTGCTGTTTCACTACAAGCTGACCCCAGATAGGGTATAGCTGCTACCCCCACAGCTGAAGCCTAGATGGGGATGGCTGTTAAGCTGCAATCACTTAATTACACTACTTGCTAACCCTAGATATGAACCAGCTGCATTCCCTGTGAGTTAACCATCTGGCAATTCACTTGTATGCCGATTCAAGATAGGAATCAGCTGTTACTCCTCTGCAACACTTGACTGCTAACTCCATGCTCCCACCTTATCTTAGCTGTCCTCTGTTGGGCAGCGTGGCCTGCAATCTTCCCTCTGGATGTCCCCAGACACTGCCTAAAAAGACGCCACACTCCTGCTTCATGACACTCATGCTTTAGGGTTGCTCACATGAGGGGCTGCTTGGACCTCTGGGACTTTTATAGTGAACTACAGCCACGCTACAGGCTGGCTTTAATCACATGACCACTTGACCTGCCAATAGTGCCGACTGGCAGTCACCGATCTCCCACCCTCTAGCACTGTCTTCCCCTGGAGGCAGTATGGCGCAGTGGGTTAAGGCTCTGAGCTGCAAATCTGGAGACCTGGGTTTGAATCCCACAGCCCCCCACTTGCATACTGTGTGACCCTGAGCAAGTCACTTAACTTCCTTGTGCTCCCAGGTTGCACCTGTAAACAAGCTTTCAGCTTAGTGTGTCTCACCTGGTCAAGTAATTAGAAAAAAAAAAAAAAAAATGTCTCCCCTTCCTCCTGTTTCCCTTTCTCAGTCCCCACAGAAATCTCAGCACATTTGTTTGTTTAAAAAGCAGAAATTCTGTTGCCCATCCAGTTACCCACAAGGAAAATACCAAACACTTAGCTCAGTTCCTTCTGATGTCCTCTGCCCTCCTATTGCTTGGTGGCGGCTGTCACTGAGTAGGCAGCAGGTCATTCTACGGACTCTACTGGATTCTATGGTAACACATGAGCTGGGTGGCAAGACATTCTTATTTTGTGACGCGTCTCGTGCACTAACTGCACTGTTGTCATGGCATCTGTTCGAACCTCAGGGGTAAATGCTGACTAGAAAAAGACAAATAAAGTAAAAGTTAAAATGTTTATTTATTAAAAAACAAAATTATGACACCAACTCATAATATGTAAGTGCATCTCCCGCTAATGCTCCTATGGATAGAAGAGTGGTTTTACAGCTTTTCTTTGGGTGCCAGAGCCACTCTGCCTTGTGTTGTGATTCCTGCATATGCAAAACATATGCAAACCTACTCAAATCCACAGGAGTGCCATTGGGCATTGCAGTAACATATACAGAAGTTGCAGAATCTGGGCTGTCCCTGGGTACTCTGGACAGCCATTTTTCAGCCAAGGAAATGTTTTTTTTTTTTTTAGTTTGCACAAGCAGTTAAACTTCACATTTATAATAAATGATCTGACTGCCTGCCCTGTCTCCCACAGATTGTTTAAAAATGCGATTCCAGGTCCAACACTAATCACAGAAACCTCTCCATGCAATCTCTGGCTCTGTTCATGCCATTTTTGTTTCTTGATTCCATCAAGGTTTTTCTTCTCTTCTGTCAGATGCCCCAGAGGGGAGCTTTTCCGAGCTTCAGCAATCCCTGTTCATATACCTGCTCCTTCACTGGATTTCCCCCATGGTAGTGCTTTTTGAGGTGGCACCGCTGCTCCCTCATCTGCAGTAGGATTTGGTCAGTGTAGGGGAGGAGGGGCATGGGGCCGGAGAGTGCTGGAACGGTTGGTTGCACTGGCAGGGGCATTTTTCTGCCTATTTGCCCTTTATCTCCCTCCCTCCTTCCCTGGCACCATGTGTAGCCCTCTATTTGCCTCGCACACATGTAGTGATGCCTCTGTGAGGGAACAAGCTTCCTTGATCTGCCACTTGGGTTGCCGCAGGCAGCAGAGCAGGGACGTTCCCCCAACCCGAGCTGAGGCATGCTCTGAGTGCCAGCATTTCCTGAGCTCTAGCCATTAGACTTCAATGTTCCAGGTCTGGACTCAAACCAGGATAACTGGCACATAAGCACAATGGCTATTGGCAGCCTACAGGTCCCTTCTCCCCTTCTCTCCCCCAATAACATGAATGAAAGTTTTATCCACTGGTTCTCAACACTTGCTTAAAGGTATACATTGAAAACAGGGCACCTACTTTTAATGGAGACAAGAATGTTTTGAAATTCTCAGAATGAAGTGTTTGTCCCATTATGTTACAGGTCAAAAAGATTTCCAGTCCAAATGGAAAACCATTTATGACCCTTCTGTTAGTGGCCCCTCATATTAAAATATACAAGTTCTTACAGATGAAAATTTGCTTTGGCTACCTCTCCTAGGCTATAAATTACACCCATGATCTGGAAAAGATAAACACTTTCTTCCACACAGGATCTTCTTTCTCTACTTTACTTTCTCTTCTACCTCTATTGTGGTTTGCTGCTGTAACCCCCCTGCAAATGGGGGTTCCCAAAAGACTTCCAGGAGCTTGCTTGAATGCTCCAAGCCTGAATGGTGTTTGGCGGTTAAGCCATTTATCAGTGAGTGTTTTTAGAACCTCTGGTACTGTCTCTTTAAGAGCTGTCTGCTTGCAGACATAATTAGTTTGTATGGGGGACTGTGTGTTTCTTTGATTGAGTACCACTCAAGCTGCTGCCAATTCACTCCATTTTGCAGTCACTAGGGTGCAAAGGGAACCTATCTGAAAGATGTAACTGTTTGCCAGAAATCATTTACAGTAATTATGAAATTACAGTTTGTCTAACCTGCTTTCTTTTGCAGTCAGAACAGTGTCTGCCTAGTTCCCATTCTGGTTTTGAACTGCTGAACTGGACCAATCAGTGTGGGGTAAGCTAGCTCTAAAATGGTGCCTTGGCGAATCAGAACTTGCACTCATAATCTGAGCCAGCCACAAGAGGATTGTATGAGCAGTGACTCTGGGAGATGTAGTTTAGACTTCAGCACCTTTTGGACCAACAGCAGCAGTCTATTGTGAGTGACAGCCAATCCAGTCAAGAACTGGGAGGAACTCAAAGGAAGTGCCCGGTTTTGTCGGGTTGGAGTTTCAGTTGAGCTTTGGCAGTGAAGAAGGAAGGAGCCCTGTGCTTTTTCAGTGTGCAGTTTTAGTCAAAAGCGTGTGTAAGGCCCAGAGTTCCGGTCTGCAGCTTGTGTAACAGCTTGTTAGGACTGAATCCGTCCTGTGAAAAGAATCAAAGGATCTCTGAAGAGTAGAAACCAGGCTCACCCTTTAGAAGACTGGAGGAATTGCTGAAAATTGCACTCGGTCTGTCAGGAACTGAATCTGCTGTGTGTTCTCCGGTATTGTGCAGTAATTGCGATCGGGATACAGATGCAGCCTGCCTGGTATAGTGCTTTCTTTTATATGGATGTGTGAAGAGGTTTGTGTACCTCAAGTGAGCCCTGCTGACATTGAAGGACCCTATCTTATTTGGAGGTCGTGAGTACTAATTCAGGTCGCCCTGTTGAATTGCCACATTAAATCCAAATGGAATTACTGTACTGCTGACTGTTTAATTCTCCTTTCTCTGTGTGAAAGGGCCTACCAGCTGCCACGGTTTGGACTAGCCACTAGGGCTTGGGTACCCAGGGACAGTAACTGATAGGGATAGGCCTGTGCACAGAGCCATAGGTAGATTATTAGAGTGATAAGCTAATTAACCTGATTTCCCTGTCCTTGTTATATCCCACTAAATAAATCAGAGCTGCTTGTTTCAGCAAAGTTATACTACCTGAGGTATTTGTCTATGTTAAAGTACTGTACTGTGATTGTTGCACTGTATCTCATTTCACAGGAGGTCCCAGTGCCGAACCAGACCTGGGGTAAGTGTATACTGTGAAGGTAATTCTGATATATTGTGTGGGCCACTAATGGGAAGAAAGGGGTTGCAGTGTCCCAGAGGGCTGTGACCAAGTTAGTTTAACTATTGCAAACCCTGACCTCTGGGTGGAGGCACCCACCATTGGATCCAGGCCCTCAACCTGTTAGTGGCAAATCAGGCAGGGTAGTAGCCCCTGGGATAGCGCCATCTAGGGTTACATCTTGAGGCTCACCGCTGGGATTGTGTGTCCTCTAGTGGCCATATTACTAACCACTGTTAAGAAAAATGGTACCTCGACAGAAGTGGCTGTGCACCGGCTGGTGGAGTGGTGTACTGGGGAGGAGATCGACCCCCAAATGCTATGCTTATCCTGGACATCCCCTGGGTATCAATACGGACACTGTGCAGGAGTACTTTCCAAGGTGGAAGGTTTACAAAACCCTGTGGTGGTGGGTCGGCATGCTAATCTGCTCACCCACACTTTCCTGGCCCTAGTAGAGTTTAAGGATCCCATAGATAGCTCCAAAGTGCCACAGACCATTACCCCAGAGGAGCCCTCACTGCTTGGAGAGTGATAACTAAGGACAGTAAAGACCGGGGAATGAGCCCCACCACTATCTGAAACTTTGAGGAGAAATTTGCTGAATGGTTGCTGGGAGAGGGAAAACTGTGGAGGACTTGAAGAAACTATTCTTGCCACCTGGGGGTGTTCCTCCCCCAACACCCTCTCCTGCTCCAGTGCCCGTAATGGTGGCTGAACCAATGCAGACTCCTATTTCTGCACCTGCCATTAGTCACGACTCTTACCGAAGGTTGAGGATCTTCTCTGGCACCCTCCCCACTCCCCAAGGGGAGGATGACTGGGAGACCTGGATAGACTATGTTGCCCCCCAAGTGCTAGAATGGCAATGCTCGGAAGGTGAAAAGCGAAAGAGGGTTAGTGAGAGCCTCCGAGGTCCTGCCCTGGCTACCATCCGTGCTAAGCGGGCCCAGTAACCCTGAAGCGACTGCACAGGCCTATCTTGAGGCCTTGGAGAATGTATGGGAGCCCAGATTCTGATGAGGACCTATGGTGGAGAGTAAGAAATGCACAACAGTACCAAGGGGTTGTTGTCTGTGTATGTCTCTGCTGGAAAAATTGTTGCAAGAATGCCTCAGAAAGGGTAGTTTGCCAGCGATTGAACTGGACCGAACCAGACTGGACAGAATCCTTAAGTCTGCCCCTTCTCAGAACTGCTGTTGCTCAGTTACGCCTGGCAAATCGACTGGAATCCCCACCTCCTATGATGAGTTAATGAGAGAAATTGAGGAGTTGAGAAAGGCGACTCGGGAGGTACCTGCACCAACAGCTGTGGCTACGTACCTGAGTGACTGAGGGTGACCCATCAAGTGAAGTTCAGGGCAGAGGTTGACAGTCAATGAGTGCTCTGACAAGGAAAAGATATGCCACAATGGGCTAACTGTTGAGAGAGATCCAGGAATTCAAAACAGTCCCTTTATGAAGGCCACGCCTGCAAGTACGGGCCCTGACCCTATCCGACTGCATCTCTATGGGGGTGGGGTACCCACCATGTATCTCCTGCTGATAACAGCTCCAAACTCAATTCCTTGACCATGGAAGTGGAGAAACTGATGAGATGTCTCCAAATGCTTATCACGCCGCAGACAGAGATGGCACCAGGTTTCAGTTAGTAATACCCCGCCCTGGCTCCCAGTGTGGCGCCTCGGCCAGCTCAAACTCCAGAAAGTATGTTTGCTATAATTGTGGAAAGATGGCACATGAAAAGAATGCCAGTCCCCAAAAGACACTGACAAAGTTGCATATAGGCTACAAGGAGAGCTGGAGAACAAATCAGTGGTTAAGAGGTGCGACATGATCCCAGTGAGGGCACCAAAAATGCTAATTCACGTCCTTTTGTGGCAAGGTCAGTTGCCCAGGCCCCTACTACCGCCTCCAGACTGGTCCAGAATAGTCGTCCCTCCATGGAGACCACTGTAAAGGTGAATGGAGTGTCTACAAGAGCTGTATTAGACAGTGGCTCCCAAGTGACAATTATGTTCCAGGATTGGTATCAGAAGCATTTGTCAGACGTCCTAACAACCATTAGAAGGACTGCATGTATGGGGTTAAGTGAGAAGGCCTACCCCTATTCCGGGTATATCCGATTTGGCTGTTCCCACCTCCGTGGCTGGGTGGCGAACAAGTAGAGACCCTAGCCTTGGTGTGTCCCCCACTGGACTGTATGATGGTGTCCCTTTGTTGATTGGAACAAATGCTCATATGTTCGGAAGGCTGGCACAGTTGTGTTATGAAAACAGGGTCAAAGACTAGTAGAGCTTTAAGAGTTCCTGCTTTAATTAAGAAGGCCTATGAGGCACAGAGATGCTGAAAAACAGAACCAGAGGAACCGTCGGAATTGTATGGAAGAAGGATCCTGAGTCTCTGATCCTGGCGCCAAATGCCCAGTGTACCTTACAGGAGAGGTCCGTATCAGAAAGGATGTTAAGAATAAAATATTAATGTTGGATGCACCAGGCGATGGAAAATTGCCAGAGGGACTGCTGGTCAAGCCTCAGTATTTTGCCCGCTAGAGCCCAGGCTTATGCCAGAAGGGTAATGGTTCAAGTTCATAATGTGTCTGAAAGAGACATTTGAGTAAACAGAGGTTGCATCCTGGCTAATGTGCATTGTGCAGACACTGCAGTGCTACCCAGCAGCAAGAGTTCAAGGAAGAATGACAGAGTAACGCCTGACTTGTTTGATTTCGCGACTCCGCTGCCAGCTGAATGGAAAGTGAGGATCAGTGAGAAGCTTGCCCAGAGAGACCAGGTGTTTTCTTTAAAGGAATGGGATGTAGATGCGCAAGGAGCTGAGCACAATATCCGCTGCATGACGAAAGACCATTTCGGAGAGGTCTCGACGCCTGGCACCTGCTGACATAGATGATGTGAGACGGCATCTGCAAGAGATGTTAGCTGCTGGTGTAATACAAGAATCCAGAAGCCCTTATGCTTCCCCCATTGTGGTAGTGGAGGAAAAAGAATGGAACAGTAAGGATGTGTGTGGATTATCGCTTTTAAACCGGGGACTATCCTGATCAGTACACAATGCCCGCATTCAGGATGCTTTGGACTGCCTAGAAGAGAACAAGTGGTTCTCTGTGCTGGATCTCCTCGGTGGGTTTCTACCAGATCCCGATGGCCCCAGAGGGACCGTGAGAAGCCGGCCTTTATCTGTCCGGCTGGTTTCTATGAATTCATGAGGATGCCCAAGGGATTTCAGGTGCCCCAGCCACTTTCAACGACTGATGGAGCGTGCAGTGGGGACATGAACTTACTAGAGTGCCTGGTATACCTAGATGATGTTATTGTGTTTGGCAGCTCACTGGAGGAACATGAGAGCAGATTATTTAAGGTATTGGACCGACTGGAGGACTTTGGCCTTAAACTGTCCATTGATAAGTGTCAATTCTTTCAAACATCAGTAAAAGTATGTGGGACACATAGTATCCACGAGGAATAGAGGCCGACCCAAGTAAAGTTGAGGCTTGACCACCTGGCCACAGCCCAAAAATCTAAAAGAACTGCAAAGATTCCTGGGACTGTGTAGTTATTATCGGCGCTTCATCAAGGACTATTCAAGAGTGATCCGCCCTTTACTTAACCTTACTCAAGGGTATCCCCCAACCCACAAAAAATACCAAAAGTCAGCGTCCCTCAAGACTGAAAGAGTGTATTTTCATCCGAGTGAAGTATTTGGGGCCCGCTGGACTCCTGATTGTGAGACTGCTTTTCATGAGATCATATATCGACTTACCCATGCTCCAGTGCTGGCCTATGCCGATCCAAGAAAACCTTACGTCCTGCACACTGATGCTAGCTTGCAAGGGTTGGGGGCTGTGTTGTACCAAGAGCGAGAATGGCCTGAGACCAGTGGCCTTTGCCAGGAAGCCTGACCCCATCCGAAAAGAACTATCCTGTAATAAGTTAGAGTTCCTAGCTTTGAAGTGGGCTATTGTTGACCAATTCCATGAGTACTTGTATGGGGCTAAAATACTAGTAAAACTGACAATAATCCTTTGACCTATGTGCAGACCTCAGCTAAGTTGGATGCCACTGCCATAGGTGGCTTTCTGCATTATCTACATATGACTATGCTCTCGAATCCGAGCAGGTCTGAACCACATAGATGTTGATGCTCTCTCCGGAGGCCTGTTCCCCAGAATGATTGGGTCCGTGACAGAACTCACATTCGGGCACTCTGCCGGAAGTTTGACAGGGAGGAACAAATGTCCACGGACGAGTGGACTGCATGTGGATTGCTTGGGACCTCTTGAGAATTGCATACCTGCTGCTTATTGCCACTTTTCTGCAATAGACGTTGGTGCACTGCCTCAGCTGGACAATGACAGTATTCGGCGGCTCAATCCTCACATCCCATGATCAAAGCAGCTTTAGAAGCCCTCTATGCAGGAAAAGATGTGTCCAAATTACGCCCACTGATTTGAGAACTGCACTGTTATACAAAGAAGGTCCTAAGTTGAAACTGATCAATAAACTGTTATACAGAGAAACAGTAGACAGAGGGGACAAGTAGACAAACAACAACTAGTGCTGCCCACTGCCTTCGAGACTCAGTACTGAGGTCCTTGCACAACCACATGGGGCACCTTGGTATAGACAGAACACTTGACTCTGGTGAGATCCAGATTCTATTGGCCTAAGATGGGGCTGATGTGGAGCAACACATTCGAACTTGTAGTCGCTAGCTTAGAGAGAAAGCTTTCTCGAAGGGCTGCCCCTTGTTAACATCACCACCAGTGCACCCATGGAGCTGGTCTGTATTGATTTTCTGAGTTTGAGTCAGATCAAAGAAATATCAGTAATGTGCTGGTGGTCACTGACCATTTCACGAGATATGCCCAAGCTTTCCCCACCAAAGACCAGAAAGCATCCACTGTGGCTAAAGTACTTAGAAAACTTTTTTTCACTATGGAGCTCCACAAAGAATCTATTCTGATCAAGGGAGAGACTTTGAGAGTCGTCTGATCAAAGAGATGCTTTCTCTGTGGGGAGTCAAAGTCCAGAACCACTCCTTACCACCCAGGGGACCCACAGCCTGAACGTTTCAACCGCACTTTGCTAGATATGCTAGGCACCCTGCACCCAAAGGACAAGCCTAGATGGAGCCAACAAATTAGCACCCTGGTACATGCTTATAACTGCACCTAAAGTGATGCCACTGATTTCCTCCCTACCGCCTGATGTTTGGAAGAGAAGTCGACTACCAGTAGATGTGTGTTTGGGGTCTCTCCTGATGGGGTTCAAGCTGACAACTATTTACAGTATGTGCAAAAGTTAAAGGTCCAGCTTAACTCATGCGTACCAACTGGCTCAACCATGGCTGCCAAAAGAAATCTGGCCAACAAAGAAAGGTATGATAAAAGGTAAAAGCACAGGAACTCCAGGAGGGAGATCGGTCATGCTAAGAAATCTGGGACTGCATGGCAATCACAAGATTGCTGACAGATGGCACCATCTCCCTCACATTGTAGTGGGTAAACTAGATGATCTGCCAGTGTACAAAGTAAGGCCTGAGAATAATTCAAAGATGTAAAAACAATGCATAGAAATCATTTACTGCCCATTGGACAAATCTTAATTGAGTCTGAGCCCCGAAGATGCCCCTCTGGACCAGTGACTAGAGCTGTTGCTAAGAAAAGATCAAGAAAGTCTGCCTACAGAAGCAAGTTAAAGTGTTCCCCTCCACAAGTCCCAGTTGAGCATGACTGTCAGTCCATATCGGAAAGTGAGTGGACTTTGAATACTATCCTTCTTACGAACTGAGTCAATTGTTCGGGCAATCCCCTAGTCAATACTGGAGACAAAGCTGGGCCTTCTGACTGTCTAAGCCCCCAGCTTCATCCCTGGAGCCAAGCTCCCAGAAAGTGAAGTGCAAAGCATCAGATCAGATGAAATGGAATCATTGTGCATGGTTGAACTGTTTGAGCTTAGGGGAGGAAAATGATGGGTTGGGTCAGACTGGTGATACACCAGAACAAGAAAGAGTATTTTGGGTGCCCTGACAGTCACTGCCAGTGTCCGAAAGTCTCCCTCTGAGCCAAATGTTGTGGACTCAGAAACTGTAACTCCTGGGCTGAAAGTGCCCCAAGTTCTAGCCTCTCTCACCCCATGGAGACTCCCTGACAAGTGAGGACAATGCTGAAAATGGAGGCTCAGAGTGCAGAGACTATAACAGTTCCCCCTAGAAAGACTGGTCGAGCTGTAAAGCCTGTGGTGCCTCAGTTATGATTCCCTTGGGAGGCCTGTGGATTTGGCTCTCAATGTTGTCCATAAAGGAGTGTATGTGTCCCAGGCTCATTGCCCAAACTGAGCGTCAGTGCTAACTCAAGTTACTTGTGTTGCCCTCTAAGTATGGTGCCTTGCCCGTCCAGCCCCAAGGTAACTGATAGGGAAGGCCCCCTCTTCAGGTTTCATGTACAAGAGGTAATAACTTGAGTTATGGTACAATGTGTATGTAATACTGTGTAAAGAGTGACGACTACAATATTTCAGAAATGTGTTCTTGGTAAAATGATATATTGACTGATGATTACACGCGAGCCTAATGCAAATGTATATGGTTGCAGTTGAAACTTATGGGGTACTTGCTTGGCCTGACGCTAAGCTTTCCAGGCTAGGAAGGGTGTAACCTCCTGCAAATGGGGTTCCCAAAAGACTTCCAGGAGCTTGCTTGAATGCTCCAAGCCTGAATGGTGTTTGCAGTTAAGCCATTTATCAGTGAGTGTTTTAGAACCTCTGGTACTGTCTCTTTAAGAGCTGTCTGCTTGCAGACATAATTAGTTTGTATGGGGACTGTGTGTTTCTTTGATTGAGTACCACTCAAGCTGCTGCCAATTCACTCCATTTTGCAGTCACTAGAGTGAAGCGTAACCTATCTGAAAGATGTAACTGTTTGCCAGAAATCATTTACAGTAATTATGAAATTACAGTTTGTCTAACCTGCTTTCTTTGCAGTCAGAACAGTGTCTGCCTAGTTCCCCATTCTGGTTTTGAACTGCTGAACTGGACCAATCAGTGTGAGGTAAGCTAGCTCTAAAATGGTGCCTTGACGAATCAGAACTTGCACTCATAATCTGAGCCAGCCACAAGAGGATTGTATGAGCAGTGACTCTGGGAGATGTAGTTTAGACTTCAGCACCTTTTGGACCAACAGCAGCAGTCTATTGTGAGTGACAGCCAATCCAGTCAAGAACTGGGAGGAACTCAAAGGAAGTGCCCGGTTTTGTCGGTTGGAGTTTGAGTTGAGCTTTGGCAGTGAAGAAGGAAGGAGCCCTGTGCTTTTTCAGTGTGCAGTTTTAGTCAAAAAACGTGTGTAAGGCCCAGAGTTCCGGTCTGCAGCTTGTGTAACAGCTTGTTAGGACTGAATCCGTCCTGTGAAAAGAATCAAAGGATCTCTGAAGAGTAGAAACCAGGCTCACCCTGTAGAAGACTGGAGGAATTGCTGAAAATTGCACTGGGTCTGTCAGGAACTGAATCTGCTGTGTGTTTCTCCGGGTATTGTGCAGTAATGCGATCGGGATACAGATGCAGCCTGCCTGGTATAGTGCTTTCTTTTATATGGATGTGTGAAGAGGTTTGTGTACCTCAAGTGAGCCCTGCTGACATTGAAGGACCCTATCTTATTTGGAGGTCGTGAGTACTAATTCAGGGTCGCTCCTGTTGAATTGCCACATTAAATCCAAATGGAATTACTGTACTGCTGACTGTTTAATTCTCCTTTTCTCTGTGTGAAAGGCCCCTACCAGCTGCCACGGTTTGGACCAGCCACTAGGGCTTGGGTACCCAGGGACAGTAACTGATAGGGATAGGCCTGTGCACAGAGCCATAGGTAGATTATTAGAGTGATAAGCTAATTAACCTGATTTCCCCTGTCCTTGTTATATCCCCCTAAATAAATCAGAGCTGCTTGTTTCAGCAAAGTTATACTACCTGAGGTATTTGTCTATGTTAAAGTACTGTACTGTGATTGTTGCACTGTATCTCATTTCACAGGAGGTCCCAGTGCCGGAACCAGACCTGGGGGTAAGTGTATACTGTGAAGGTAATTCTGATATATTGTGTGGGCCACTAATGGGAAGAAAGGGGGGTTGCAGTGTCCCAGAGGGCTGTGACCAAGTTAGTTTAACTATTGCAAACCCTGACCTCTGGGTGGAGGCACCCGCCATTGGATCCAGGCCCCTCAACCTGTTAGTGGCAAATCAGGCAGGGGTAGTAGCCCCTGGGATAGCGCCATCTAGGGGTTACACTGCTACATCCTTGTTTCTTATCTATTCTTCTTCTATAACTGAAAAGGCAAAACTGAATAGTTTTTTAATGTATAAATATCTCAAATAGTAAACAATCATAAAAAGAAGTTAGTATATAGGTAATCACAAAATACTTCTTAAAAGAAATACTGGTATAGTAATTGTTGAGTCTGAATACTTGCACCACGGCTGTACGCTTCCTCTGGCCAGAAGGGCCTCAGCTGCCTTCACAGCCAATGACAATCTCACTCCATGCTTGTTCAGTGGGGAGGGGACTGTATGCAAATGCTGGGCAGCCACACCCTCCCTCCTTAAGAGCTGAGTGCCTCACCAGTGCCAATAATTCTAACGATGTGTCACAGACATTAGCAAGGCTTATATCATGGAAACTAACATTAACTGAGATATTGCTCCCCCCCCGGGAACTAAGATCTATAACAATACATAAATATGGTCACTACTGGTCACAATCATGAGTAGTGAGATAGTAGAATGTTTACCGATTCTAATTAGAACCCAAAGAGGTTCTGAGTGGTCGATGTTTTCCAACTTTTTACAAAAATCTATAAATTAATTTATATATCAGTGGAGATAAAACTGGCAAGATATCAAGTGATATCTTCATAGATTATGTACCTAACCTAAGATCATCATGACATTTTTTCTGGTAGGTAAGGCACAATTGATATCTTGAAGGTTAAAATAGTGAACCAATCAGAGAGCACCTTTCACAATGCTAATGACATAATAATATCCCTGTGCAGCACTGAAGTCCTCAGTTGAAATCAAAGAGAAATAGTACGTTCATCATACAGCTATAACTAGTAAACTGATATTATATAAACTGAATATGCAATAACTTGACTCAAAATGGGCAGTTTATCATCATGTGTGAGGGAGGCTGGACTTTCATACCTCACTTGTGGCTCTGCAATTTGTGAGTTACGGATCCCCCCCCCCCATACATACATCACACACACACATACACACACACACACACACACACACACACACACACACACACACACACACCTGAAGATCAGTTTATTTTAAGTCAAGTCTAGCATATCCACTATAGGGGCACTGAGATGTGCCTGTTATGGTATGTGTAATCTCAGGCCAGCCCATTGTTGTAGCAGCACGAGTACTGCTCATAATGTCGGAGAGTGACGCAGGTTCAGGAAGAAACAAGCATTTGTTGATGCTGGATGTTCACCACTGGTAAAGAAGCCTTGGGGTACTAGATGCGATGTGGTGCACTGTGTGAGTTATGTATTAGCAAAGTTAGGAGCCTGTGTTTATAAATTTCAATGCAGGCTCATAACTTAGTTATGTTGTAATATTTTTGCCCCAGATTGTCAATATACTCTTCTTAAGTCCCCACCTCATGAACAAGTGCAGAGAAAATTTTCAACTCCTGTCTGAAAGGTGATTTCACACAGGGACTGCAAAATCACCTTTCGGGACGCAAAACACATTTTGGCCAGGATTTGAAATACGACAGCTGTCACATTCATGAGGTGCTGTAAAGAAATGTCTATGTTGAAAATTTTGGGTACAAATATTGAAAATTAGCAAAGTTATGAACCTGTGTTCGTAAAATTCAATGTAGGCTCATAACTTTGTTGTTTTTTAATATTTTTACGCCAAATTTTCAATATAACCTTCTTATGACCCCACCTCATGAACAAGGGCACAGGAACATTTGAACTCCTGCCCAAAAGGTGATTTCACACAGGGACCACAAAATCACCTTATGGGATGCAAAAACACATTTTGGCCACAATTTGAAAAACAACAGCTGTCACATTCACGTGGTGCTGTACAGAAATGGCTATGTTGATAATTTGGGGTAACAATATTAAGAATTACCACAGTTACGAGCCTGTGTTCGCGAAATTCCACATAGGCTCACATCTTTGTTGTTTTTTAATATTTTTACGCCAGATTTTTAACATAATCTTCTTATGACCCCGCTTCAAGTACAAGGGAACAGAAAAGCGTGAACTCCTGCCTGAAAGGTGATTTTGTACAATGACTGCAAAATCACCTGTTAGGACAGGATTTGCCTAATTTCCCTAAAATAGTTCATGAAGTGGGATCCCAAAAAAGGCATGTTGAAAATTTGGGACAAAAATATGCAAAAATGGCCAAGTTATGCCACTAAATTTAAAACCCCATTGAAATACATTGAATCGCATACCTGTTTTCTTAGTTTGCGGTCCGGCTTTGAAGAGTGAAGATGTGTATGTGCAGTCCAGAGAAGATTACGGTGTTGGACCCCCGGTGCATAAGTAAGGGCTTGGGGTGTGTGGGTGGGTTGGTGGGTGCTGAGTGGGAGGGTCACGTGGGGGAACAATAATAGCCACAACAGACATTGATGAACAGTTTTCTTTTTACAGCATTTATTTAATTAAAAAACAAATGAAAAAAAGGAATGAGGGAAGATTTTCTTTATTTCAGATCGTGACACTGGGGGAATTGGGCACCCCCAGTGTCAGTGTTATGTTTGTGGGGTGGGGGGTACTGAGAGGGAGGGTCAGGTGGGCAGGACAGTTACGGGGCGGCAACAACAGAGAGCGACAATGACACTGGGGGATTGGGCACCCCCAGTGTCAGTGTTATGTTTGTGGGTGGTGGGGATGGGGTGGTGGGTGCTGAGAAGGAGGGTCAGGTGGGCGGGACAGTTACAGGGGTGGCAACAACAGATATCAATAGATGGCTGTGAATGAGCCTTCTGGCGCTTCAGTGCCATTTAGAGATGTGACCACGCACTGAGAGCAGCATGGTAGTGGACTGCGGGGGTTTTGCTTACGCGGTGGTGACACTGGGGGACTGGGCACCCCCAGTGTCATGTTTGTGGGGGGGGGCTGAGAGGGCGGGTTGAGTGTGGGGGATTGTTATGGGGTGCCAGTAACAGTCCTCGACGGACGGTTTTCTGTTACTGGCGTGAGCCCCTGCATGTTTGACATTCAAGGCATACCAGCCTGATCATGACGGATCAGCTCTGGTTGCTGGGCAGTGCAGATCAAAGGGAAAAGCCGACCCATGATTTGGTCAGCTTTTCTAGTCCACGAAGACTCCACCCAGCAAGCCAAAACTCTGTCATAATCAGCCCAGCTGATGATTGGTGTGCAACTGTCATGCTCCAAAACATTACTCTGCATTGGATGGACAGTGTCAAGCCTCTCAACAGCCAACTACCGTAGCAAAATGTTCGCTTCGTGCACATGCACATGGCAAACATAAAAATTGCTCACCATGGTAATGTTGTTTCTTCTTCTGTCAATAAGCTTTACAATGGCAGTCAGTCCACTGAACTGAGCTGCTCCAGAGATAGAACTTATGCTAATTTTGGAATCTCAGAATTAGAACAAAGTTCAAACTGTACACTGTGCTCATATTCCCACCAACAGCTGTTATTTCTGACATGGAACCTTTGTAAAAGAGCCTTGGCTCAAAGGTACTTGTAATCCTAGAATAAATAAATGAAATAAATAAAAATAAAAACAGTCAGATCTGTTTCTAAAGTTGGGGGACCTGTGACCACTAAAACTATCTAAATAGCTACCACAAATTTATAAAAAATTTTTTGCTCCCACCATGTCTCCTGGCACTCATTTCCTACAGGCCTCCACACTACCATCTCTTTCTCCCAACAGACTCACGCCTCGTCTTAGGTTATGTTCCTGTCCAGACCTCCAGAAGCCATCATGGGTTGGCTTGTCCCTGCTGGGGGCCACACTGCAACCTAGTGGAGGAGCATACATGCAGCATCCAGTGGGGCTGTGTCCATCGGGTGCATCGTCAAGGAGGGTTGTGATGTGGGGAGGGCCATAGGAGCTGTCATCTGGCATGCTGGCATGACATTTTCCCATTTTAGTGTCCCACCCAGCCTCCACCCCAATTGCTCATGCACACGCATGGCTGGCCGGGGGGGGTGCCTAACAGCGTGTGGTCACTCACGCCATCACTGGCACCTCAACCAGCCACCACCAGGAGCCGCTACAGAGTGGCACTGCAAGTTCCCTCCACCCTGGAAGGTCAGCATCCGAAGGACGCTATTTTATCATCCCTGCTGGGCTTCACTTCTGGCGTCCCAGAAGCAGGGCATGAATCTGGGTCGTCAGAATGCCAGAGCAATCCCCCATTGCTTGGCACCATGCAGCCAGTCATAAAACAATTAAAATTACATTTTGGAAAACAGTAACCAACTTAAGGCAGACAACAACATTTTTTGTAGAAAACTTTTGACTACCTATCAACAATTGTGAAGAAACGCTGGGCCGCTGGCGCAGGGGCAGAGTGCCAACGTGTGGCACCGATGATTCGGGTTTGGGAACAGATCCGGACGTTGGAAGGGTCAGTCAGGGGAGAAGGATTGAGCATCCCACGACTGCTCTCCTTCTCCAAGGGGGAGGGGGGGTTGAGTGTCCGGTGCACTACGGATACCCAGCGGAGGCTGGGTATACCGCAGTGCTGGTGCCAGTACGTTGGGGGCCTGGGCAGACACTGGTCACCATTGCACGTCCCCACCCCCGTATAGAGGGAAAAATTGCAGCTGGGCCCACCTCCATGAAGCCTCACCTCTGGCTAAAATCAGCCTCCTAGCTGGCTCTCCCAAGATATCCCAAGACAGTCACTAGGATCACAGCGCCTATGGGGAGAGGGTGCCGTGACCCCACCCCCTGTGGGGCAAGCCAGGGGTGCTGGGGAGAGTGCAGGTGATGTAGGAGGTGGGAGCCTGGAGGTCCGTGACTGAGGTGGATGCCAGCGGGTGGCTGCAGCAAAAAGAATAAAATTAAAAAAAAATAAAAAAAAAAACAATTGTGAAGAAACTGCAACTAGTAATGCTCAAGCAAATTGAAAACGGCACCGATTCTTTTATGAACCTGTTGTCAGGTTCTGGAAGAGGAGGCACCATAAGGGACTGTAAAGATCACCGATGGATCCTTTAAAGAGCTACTGACATCTCAAAGAAAACTTTAAAAAACATAATAATTAGGTACAATTCTGTTTGCATTCCATTTAAATTTTATATATTTCTCCTCTCCATAATTTACTACTAAGGAAATGTGTGTAACTATATGATTGTTGTCCCTTAGAGTTTATTTTGAGTTCATCTGCCTCTATAGCCTACTCCCTACTCCACATCATAATCCTCTGTTGTGACATCACAGTCTGTTGCCATGGCAGTAACTGTGAGGTCACAAGCAGTGCTCTATGACTTCAGGTAGGGAGAAAGCAGCAGGAATAGAAGAACTCTTCAGGAGCAGAAATCCTCTTTTCATACAAATGACCTCAGTAAAAAATAATGGGAAGGAGAAATACAGAACTAATTGGAAATACAAGCTGGACTGTGTCTAAATAATATGTTTTGTTACAGTTTACCTGAATGTGTCACCAGCTCTTTAATAACAAACAGCTTTACAATAGTGAATATTTTTTTCCTTCTAACCTCAGGAATCTATTGGTATAGGTTTACAGTAGCAGACTTCATAACGGTACCTTGGGAAGGTGGGTCCAGAAGCTATTTAGGAAAAAGGTTGCCCAAACTGTCATCTCTAATGGACTGTATGCCCAGTGCTCTAATGGAATGTATGCCCAGACAACAGTGTTTTGTGAAGGTTTGTTCTGTCTTCCAGGTAGCTGCTTTACAGATTTCTTGAAGGGGAATGCCCTTTGTTACTGCCACAGAGGCAAGCTAGCTCTGATTTGAACCTGGCGCCATTTCCTGAGCCGCCAGCAGGACGTAATTAACAACACTCTCTACTTGCTCCCCAGCTGGGCGCCGTGCTTTTAACTTTATTTAAGCCCCCTGGGAGCTGCTGCTTACTGGAGCTGCTTCTCCCTGGAGGGGGTATTTTGTAGGATTCGGCTTCTTTTTGTTATCTGATTAATTTAGACTGCTTGCTATTTTTGTGTAATTGTAAAGATTACCTCTGTTTAAATTATGCACTCTGAATGAATCTGATTAACTTTAGCTAGCCAGCTGTTTTCTCCTTTTAATTGCCTGTTTGTACACACTGAATTGATTCTAAAAGAACTGTAGCTAGTTATTTCTTTTTTCTTCTTTTAATTTTGCCTGAATTTCTCTGATCTGCATTTGCTTCTCCCCTTCCTCTTTTCTACTATTCAGCCTAATTCTCTTTTTATTTAGCACTCCTGTTAATCTTCCTTACCCACCACCTGTTCTGAGGTTGTTTTCCTGTACTGTCCCTCCCCTCCACAAGTCCACTGTTCTCTGCCCCTTCCCGGTAGTTGCTCTAATCTCCTCTCCCCTCTCGTCCTCCATTCTTAACCTGAAATGAATCCTGTCCTCTCTCTCTTTTTCTTCCAGGGACTGAAGGCATTTCGAGTCTGCAGCCCTCCCCAAACCCCCTCGCTGAGCCCATCGCCGAAGGAGTCTGCCAGCTGTAATGTATGGAGAGCTAGCTCCGATTTGAACTTGGCGCCATTTCCTGAGCCCCAGCAGGACATAATTAGCAATGCTCTCTACTTGCTCCCCAGCTGGGTGCCGTGCTTTTAACTTTATTTAAGCCCCCTAGGAGCTGCTGCTTACTGAAGCTACTTCTCCCTAGAGGGATATTTTGGCCACCTGCCCTCACTGACTAAATGTGCAATCATTGGATGATGCATGTAAGAGGTGGTTTTCTTTTTACTCCTAGTCTGATATAACTCATTAAGTGTGGGTACTCATTTGTCAACTCTCCACATTTTTTTTATACAATTCCTGCTCCATACTTAACTCATCGTGTTATCCTTCTGCTTAGCCAAGACCTTACTGACAAGCTGCTGCTTCCTACTATGCTTTCAGAATGCAATATCTGTTAATGAAGGGGCAAACACCTCTCCCAATTCCCTTTGTTTGCCCATGCAGTACCTCGTTCTACGCCCACCCTGTACCCCACTCGTTCTGAACTCTCCTCTTAAATTACTAAGTCTGACCCAGCACTACAAAACCATACTACTCATACTCAGGGTCAAGAATTTCCATAAGATTTCTTTCCTACCACCTCCCTCCATTCGTTCTCTTACTTGTCTTCTGGTCCAGTCTGGTGACATTGAACTGAATCCTGGACCCACCAAAGGGGCACTGACTCCCTCTCTAATGGTGAGTCCTACCTGGTCACACTTAAAAGGACTTAAACTAGCACACGTATATCTACAGAGTGTCAGAAATAAAATGGCTGAACTCGAAGCATGGGTCCTGCATTGTAAACCAAATGTCCTATGCGTCACTGAATCTTGGCTTAAACCCTCAATTCTGTCCCAGGAAATAGCCCTACCTGGATACTCCTCTTTCAGGAGAGGCTGACTCTCTAAAAGGGGAGGGGGGGGTACTGATCTACACTAAGGTAGAGTTGACAGCCAGTGCGCTACCTGGATTTGAATTTAGCTCTGCCATAGAACATCTGTGCCTCACAGTCACCCTTGGACAAGTTAAAGGGTTACTCATAGGTTGCGTTTACCTTCCTCCCAACATTGCCTCACCCTCTTACTCAGAGTTCTTCACAAAATTAGATACTCTCCCTCACAGGGATCATCTGCGGTGACTTCAGTATTAATTGGCTAGGAACAAACAGGAAGAAAAAATTACCATAGTAATCTTCTTTCTTCCCAGTGATGCTCAGATATTCATAACTTTATGCAGTAAGCCTGGAGGGTTGGACTGCCCGGAGAGATGGAACACATGCAAATGAGTAGAATTCTTTGCATGTGAGCATCTTTCAAATACTGCCTCTACCATCTGTAGTGTTCTAACCTCTTCAGATTTGTGAGAAACCTGGAGGTCAGGCATTAGGAGACTAATGTAACTTTAACATTTTATAAACAAAAGGAGGGCTTACCCTTAATTAAAGCACAAAATTTAACAGAAAAAACTCCAAAGGGAGAAGAATAATAACATTTGACCAAACCACATCAAAGAAAACTCCAAATGGAGAACACATTGAAAAAACCCTGTTTTAAAATTATTAAAAGCAGAGAATATGCAACAAAACAACATGGCTTGGTGGCACCAGCATGCAGAATGCAGAAGCTGAAGTTCTGGAAGGGGAGGAAGGTAGGGAAGTTATGAATATCTAAGCATCACTGGGAAGAAAGAAGAGTACTATGTTAATTAATTTTTTCTTCTAACCCCAGTAATGCTCAGGATACTCATAACTGTATGCAGACTACCAAGCAGTACCACTGGAGGTGGGCACAGAACTTATTTTGGAAACAGACTCTGCAGGACTGCTGTGCCAAACCTAGCATCACTTTTGGAGAGAATGTCTAAGTTGTAATGCTTTGTAAAGGTGTGTACTGTTTTCCAGGTAGCTGCTTTGCAAATGTCCACCAAGGGAACCTCCTGGGCAGCTGCGAGAGTGGCAGCAGTCCCTCTTGTACAATGTGCCCTCAACCCGGTTGGGGGCTCTTTACCTGCTTTAGTGTAGCAGGATTGAATGCACTGGATTATCCATCTAGAAATGGATCTTTTTGAGGCTGGTTTACCCTTTCCTAAAGCCCCATATGTAAGTAATAGTTGTTTTCTATCCTTTTTATGGTATTTAGTGGCTGTCATGTAATAGCTGCTGGCCCTTTTAACATCCAGACTATGGAGCCTTCTTTCACCAGAACTGGTATGGTCTGTGAAAAAGACAGGTAGAGTGATTGATTGGTTCAGATGAAAGTCTGAAACCACTTTAGGAAGAAACTGTTTGTTCTGAGGACTACTTTATCTCTGTGAAATGAGATATAGTCTTGATCAACGCAGACAGCCTGGAGCTCGCTAATTCTTCTTGCAGAAGTAATAGCTACTAGAAAAACTGTTTTCCAAGTAACATATTTCAGATGGGCAGTATCCATGTGCTCAAAAGGAGGGCCCATGAGCTTGGCTATACACACATTCAGATGCCAAGCAGGCACTGGTGCTCTGTGAGGTGGGTGCAAATGCATCAACCCCTTAAAAAATCTTTTAAAAATGTTGTCTGATGCCACTGACACCTTTGTCCATGCAGAACAGTAGGCAGATACTGTTGCTAGATGAACCTTTAGGGAACTGGTTTGCAAACCCTGTGAATGCAAATGAGTGCGATAGTCTAAGACAACCAAAACTGCAGCCTTATTTGGTGTAAGGTCCATACTTGAACACCAGAGAGAAAACCTCTTCCATCTGGAAGAATACATTTTCTTTGTAGGAGGTTTTCTATAACCTTTTAAAATATTTAAGACAGCTTCTGAAAGATTTAAATCTGCATACTCTAACTCAAGAGCCATACTTTGAGATGAAGGGACTTGAGATTCGAGTACAACAATGTTCCCTGATTAGAGATCAGAAGATTGTGCCTGAGAGGCAATTGTATTGGTTTGCTGACAGACATGGAGAGCAGAAGAGAGTACCATGGCTGCCCGGGCCAGTCTGGAGCTATCAAGATCAGAGATGCGGAAAGGGATCTTCACTTCAATAATACCCTGAAAACCAGAGGGAATGGGGGAAAGGCATACAGGTGCCTGCCTGATCAATCCAGAGCCAGGGCATCCAGAGGGACTGTGCCCTGTGCTGGAGGTATGCAGCAATACTGAGGTAGCTGATGGTTCTGGTGGGATGCGAACAAGTCTATCTCTGGAGTGCCTTACCTCTTGAAAATAACTTGTACCACCTGCTTGTTTAGAGTCCATTCGTGATGAACCTGGTTGATGCGACTTAGTGCATCTGCCAAGGTACTGTCCTTTCCTGGCAAATGGATTGCCTGTAAGGATACCTTCAAAGAATACACCAGAGTCCACATTTTTATGGCCTCTGTGAAAAGGAAGCCTGACCTGGTGCCTCCGTGCTTGTTTATGTAGTACATTGTGGTGGTATTGTCTGTTCTGATCTGTACCACCCTTCCCAATTCCAGTGAAGAGAAAGCCTTTAAGGCTAGGAGCACTGCTCTGAGCTCCAGAAAATTTACGTGCTGAAAGGACTCTGCTGCTGACCAAGAACCCTGAGTTGTGTGCTTCCCTAAGTGGGCGCCCCAGCCCAAAAGGGATGCATCTGTTGTGAGGACCAGAGAGGGATTCTCTCTCTGAAAAGGAAATCCTTGCCTTAGATTGGATTCCTCCTTCCACCACAAGAGAGTCCTTAATAGTGCCCTTGTCATGGGAATAAGCTTTGAAAAAGGGTCTCTCTTTTGACTCCAGGGAGTCCTGAGGTGAAACTGGATGTCCCTCATGTGAAACCTGGATCCCTGCACTGTGCCTGTGGATGCAGCCATATGACCTGGTAGTTGCACAAACTGCCTTGCAGTTTTTGACTTGTGTAGACTGAAGGAATTTGCTATTGACTGAAGACTTTGCACCCTGTCTAAGGGTAAAAAGGGTTTGCCCTGAAGTGTGTTGATTTCTGACCATATGAACTGCAAAATTTGAGCAGGAGTTAGAACAGATTTCTTTTGGTTTATTGTGAACCCCAGGGACTCCAAGAGGTGCTGGGTGATTCTTAGGGAATTCCTTACTTGGTCTAGTGGCTTGCCCACCAACCAGTCATCCAGGTATGGAAAGACAGTCAGTCCCTGTCTTCGAAGATATGCCACCACAGCTACTAGGCATTTTGTTAATACCCTTGTGCTGAGAGGAGGCTGAAGGGAAGAGTTGAAAACTGGTAATGACCCGAAGGGAGCCTGAATATGAGATATTTTCTGTAAGATTCCTTTATGGGGATGTGGAAATAGGCGTCTTTCAAATTCAGTGATGCCAGCCAGTCTCCTTTTTGGATTGCTGGCACAATCCGAGCCAGAGTTACCATTTTGAACTTTGTTTTTTTCAGATGCTTGTTCAAAGCTCTGTGATCCAATACTGGCTGCCACTCCCCACTTTTCCTTACTGTTAGGAAGTCTCTGGAGTAAAAATGGAGTAAAAACCTCTTCCTCTCAGGGTGGTAGGAACTGATTCCACTGCTCTGAGCTGTAACAATTTCTGAACCTCTGCTTCTAGTAGTGTTCTCTCTGCTAGAGGAGGTGAGCAGTAAATCCTGGTCTTTTGTGGAGGAAAAGATATGAAATCCAGAGACAGACCCTGACCCACTCTACCTCCAGAACCACTTGTCTGTGGTGGTGCTTAGCCAAGCCTGGAGGAAATGGGACAGTCAGCCTCCAACAGGGAGGGAGGAGGCAGCCTGAGCCTCAGAGATTTTGCTTTGATTGGGGCTGAGGTTGGGCCTGAGAGCCCCTCCTGGAGCCCCTTCTACCCCTACCCCAAGAGTATCCCTGCTGTGGATACTGCTGGTACTGGGGCAGAACTTCACTTACTTGGGGATTTCAATCTAAATTGGCTAGGCAAGGGAGCCTCCAAAGCTCGGCAACACATAATTGCCCTAAATTTGTCCCAGCAAATAGTGGAACCGACTCGCCTAAACCATAAATCCAACAAACATACTCTCCTGGATTGGGCGCTTACCACCCACCCCCATCGGATCATTCAAGCTGGCATACTCCCAGACTCCCTTAGTGACCACCATATGATATACAAGGTGCGAAAAATCTTCAGACCCTCTGCTCCCCAACCCCGGACACTTCTCAATAGAGTTTATAAGTCCCTTGATCTGCCAGCGCTCCTATACGACCTTACCAGCATCGACTGGTCTTTCATCACAAAAGGCCTCCTCCATTGATGATGCCTTGGAATTTTTCTCCTCAAATTTCCTCTCCATCTGGGACAGCCACGCTCCACTCAGGCGATCCCATGTAAGAGGAACCCATTTGCCCTGGATAACAACAAGCCTGATGCAACAACTACGAGCCAGAGACCGCGCCTGGAAATACTTCAAGGCCTCAGGTAGTCTTATGGCCCAGCACCACTACCGGTCTCTACGCAATGCCTACACTAGGCTCATAAGGCACGCCAAATCTAACTATTTCAAAAATGCTTTAAATAACAGTTCCGGTCACCCAACTCAACCTGGAAGTCCATAAAATCCTTCTTCCCCGCCAGCCCAACCCCTACCCTCATTTTAATGCTGCAGGGAAAACTATCTGATCCGAGCATGGTAGCCTCCAATTCAATTCTTACTTCCACTGCTGCATCATCCCTTCTCTCCTCCTTTCTGTTCCCTTCCCCACCCTCTACTCCCCTTACTGTACCCTCCTCTGCTTTTGTCCCTATGCCCTGTATCATCAGCTCAGGTGCTAAAACTACTGATGTCTCTCAACCCAGACAAAGGTAAATGTCCCTCTGGCCTCGACTCTAAAATGCTCCAGCTCTCTGCACCTGCCATAGCCTCCACCTTGCCATCCTGCTGCTCAATCTGTCATTTAAACCGTACAGTCCCCAAAAATTGGAAACAAGCCACAGTCATTCCACTGCCCAAGAGGACTCTCTCTCACCTTCCAACTACTCACCCTATATCCCTGCTCCCCATCCTGGCCAAACTTCAAGAACGCCTTGTCCTTTCCCAGCTCCACCACTATCTTGAGTCGATAAACTTTAACCCTTACCAGGCCGGTTCAGGAAAAACCACTCCACCACCACCTCTCTCCTCAGCTCACAGACACTATTCTCACTGGTATGGAGAAAGGGGATTTAACAGCTGCCATATTTATTGATCTGGCAAAAGCTTTTCACACCGTCTCCCACCCCTTGTTGCTGGCTAAACTTGCTCTAGCTGGGCTGTCGGCAAATGCAAATAACTGGTTCCACTCGTACCTGTCAAATAGGTCCCAATCTGTCCGCATTGGCTCGGCTTCATCCACCCTACTCCCAATCACCAGCAGAGTCCCAAGGGTCGGTTCTCGACCCCTACAGTTCTCTATATTTCTCAACGACCTGCCAGCCTGCCTGCCCAACACGCCATCCACATGCACGCCGGACGACACGGTGTTGTTCGCCTCTGGTCCATCCTCTAGAGCGGTGGCAGCCTGTCTACAAAAGGATTTTGACTCCGTCCAACGTTGGCTTACCTCAAACCAACTAGTCCTAAACTCAAAAAAAACTGTCTCCCTCACCTTTGGCTCCCGGCCCAAACTTGCACGGCTTACTGCGCCACCCAAGTTCTACACGTTGGACAGCTCCCCACTGGAGACATGCACCTTCTATCGTTATCTAGGTGTCTGGCTAGATCAACACCTAAACTTCTCTGCACACATTGATGCTATGCACAAAAAACTGAACCCTATGTTGGGTGCCCTCTACCGAAACAAACACTGCATACCCCTGCCAACCAGGCAAGAAATAGTCAAAAAAATGATCCTCCCTATATTTGACTATGGTGATATTATCTATGGTACGGCCCCTCAAACGTCCCTAGCAAGGCTAGACCCCCTTTTCAACTCTTTCTGCCGCTTTTCGCTGGATCGCCCCCCCAGCACTCACCACTGTGCCCTCTATCAATCTTTGAACATCACCTCATTACAGAACAGAAGATCATGCCACTGCGTTAGAACCTCGGCAAAGTTCTGGTCAAATTCACTCCCATCCTACCTGTCTGCCGCTTTAACAGCCTTAACCGCACCATCCTATGCGCTCTGTAACAGCGACGCCAGGATCCTCCATATCCCACATAGATCCACTCGGTCCGGACAGGCTGCTTTCAGCTATAGGCTACCCAAACTATGGAATTCCTTGGCAACCATTATTAGACACTCCTCAAGTACTCCCCAACTAAATGCCCTTCTCAATTGCACTTCGTCCACCTGCTCCTGTTACCCTCCTAACTCCCCCACTACACCCAGTGTATGAATCAAGTCTGGTCTCCACTGTTTTTGACCTGCTTCAATTGTAAAACATTGTATACTGTACAACATTCTGCCTTCCCTCAATCTGATCTGTTCGCATTATGTATGTTACCCACTGCTGTTATATTACTCCAAATGTATGATGTTTGCTGTCTTCCATTGTTCCACTGTATGTGTTAGATTGTATCATGTTCCCAATGTACCCAAAAACCCCAGGGCGCATCTGGAATCGAGCGGTACTCTGCTCAGCATGCCTTCCTGGTAAATCTCTTAAATAAATAAATAAATAAATAAAAAGGGTCTGCCCATAAAAGATCTTCCTCTGCCACCCCTTCCATAGGCCCTAGTGGACGAAGAAGCTCTCTCTTTAGAAGAGTTGCTTCTATAAGTGGCCTTATATTCATCCACTGTCTTCATGCAGGCAACAGTGGATTCTCCAAAAATGGAATTTCCCTCTAAAGGAAAGTCCAGGGCCTTGAACTGAGTATCCTGAGTAAGGTTCATTGCCCTGAGCCAAGCAAACCTTCTCTGTTCCACAGTGTTAGCCATCCATCTGGCTGCAATGTCATTAGAATCAGCAGCCATTTGGAACTGGTACTTAGCTACCTCCAGCCCAAACCTGGCAGTTTCAGCCAGGTCTTCAAACAAGGGTGAGGGGGCTTTCATGGACATGTCCAGTACCGACTGCCACAGGGATTTTTGATACTGGGCAGCACACGCTTGAAAGGTAGCCTGTCTCATGGCCAAAGAAGCTGACAAATAGCCTTTTTTTGCCATACTGTCTATTTTTCTGGAGTCCTTGTCTGGAGGGTGGGAGGACAGGGGGACTCTGGCTTTGTCACAGGCTGCCTGCTGTATAACCCCTTGATGGTCTGGATAGGAGAAAAGGAAAGCAGCTCCCGTCCTGTCCAACTATTTTTTTTATCTAGTCTCCTATCAATAGGAGGAACAGAATTAGGGATATGCAGAGTTTCAGGGTGTCCTTTTTAAAATAATTTATAAATTGGCAGAAGTGCTTTTGTGGGTGTTAAACCTATCATATTCTAGTATTAAATTTATTCCTCATCCTTAGTCTGCTCTGTGGTAGCAATGTCCAGTGCATCTGCCATTCTCCTCACAAATGTAAAATATGAGGAATAATCCTCGGACACCCTGGGAGGAGAAAAAAGTCCTGCTCAGGGGACACCTCTGGGGGAATTGGTTCATCCTCCTCAAGAGGATCATCCTCCTCCTCCTCAAAAATTGCTCCTCTGACAAGGAGGGCAACACATCACTGTAGGCTACTGAGGGATGATGTTTTGTAGTGCCTGGATAATTTTAGAAGCCTGGGCTATTTCTTGAGCTGAGGGCAAAGCAGGCACTGTGCAGAAGTCCCTGGTTTAGCAGGAGAGAGTTCTGCATGTTTCACTTTCTTCAGTTTCTTTGAGGGAACCGGTGAGTCAGCCAGTACTTTACCTCTTTTTGCCACTTTTTCCCCCGTATCAAGAGCAGGGGTAAGCAAACTTGTGGGTTCAGCCACAGCAGAGTGGGGTGTCAGCTGGTCAGAGCCTGAGGGACCCCTAGGAAATCTTTTATTGAGCCTTTCAAGGCATTTTTCCACGGTTTTATCTGGGAAAGTTTTACATATTTCACAATCCTGGTCCAGATGTTCGAATCCCAGACAAGCCACACATAAGGTGTGCTTGTCTGCCTTAGCAAACACATCTCCACATTTTAAACAATTCTTAAAACCGGGCTCTCTAGTTTTCTTTTAGGGTTTCTCTGAAATGGTAATGCTCAAAGAGAAAAAACACTAACCGCTAAATAAAAAAGAGCTAATGCGGTTAATTGTTTTTGTTTTTTTTTTACGGTCAGTTCCAGAACTGATAGGAACCGGAGGAACCGAACCAAAGAGATGATAAATGAACCAGTTCAGGGTTCTGTAACCAATAAAAGTGGTTACAAAAACAGTCAAATATACACAAAAAAACTAACTAGAAAATACACGAAATCAAAGGCTCTTTAATCAGAGAACCCCGATGAAAGTAAATAACTAACCCGGTTCCCTCACGGTTATACTGAACCAGGAGGAATCAGACAAATAACTAATTTATACAATAAGAACAGGTTACTCTCCTGTAACAGTAGTTCTAGGAGTGGTATATGTTGTTCATCCACATTCTCTGGCATTTCCCTTTCCCCTTTAAATTCACCGGAAAGTCTTCAAGCTGGCTCCTCCCACCCACCCGGGTGGTAAATATCTCGACTCCACCCCATGACGCCAGATCTTAGCCCACTGGAAGCAAGGTGGTGTGCCTAAAGCCAGGGAGGGCGGTGGGTGTGTGGATGAACAACATACCACTCCTAGAACTACTGTTACAGGTGAGTAACCTGTTCTAGGAGCGTGGATATGTTGTTCATCCACACTCTCTGGCAGACTCCAAGCAGTTCTCTGGGAGAAGGGAGGCAAGGCACACACCCCCTATTTAGGAAACAGAGATTGGAGAACTGAGGCCCCAAAACCAGCATCCCGGCGTGACTCAAGGTTGATGTGGTAGTGGGTAATGACGGTGTTTGCTGACTTCCAGGTAGCAGCCCAACAGATCTCCTGGATAGGGATGTCCCTGGAAGCAGCCACCGATGCAGCCGTATGGCAGGTAGAATGAGCTCTTAGCCCTCTGGGAGGCTCCTTGCCCGCCAACTCATAGCACAGACCTATGCATGATGTAATCCATCTAGCAATAGTCCTCGGAGCCAAAAATACGAGACCTCTATTCCTGTAAATGGCACCATATAAAAATGTGGTTTATACCACAGTGAACTCAGAAACAGGTTAGCTTTCTTTGAGGCTGGGAGTGGGGCATATTGTAATTGGGCACAAAAGGTGCTCTTCAATGCATATTTCTGAACATTAACACCACACCCAAACAGTGCAGCCACTCATGATGTATTGCATCCTCTCCTCCTATTGCATAATGAGTGGCTCGACTCTGATGGGGGTATTCCCACGTCCAGGAAAGATGCAGTGGGAGCGGATAAATGTAAAACATATTTTTGTGTGGTAACACCAGTATGTTGTGCAGTCTTTTTTTCACGTTTTAAAAGACAGAAGGCATCAGAATCAAACTCCCAGCTATATCAACAGTCTCTACAGAATGTGAACAATTATAACATGTTTTTAAACTAGAGACACTTTGAGGCCTAAGGGGGTTGAAAGTGTCCCTTTAAAGAACCTTTTGAAAACAAGTTGTGAGGCCAGAGACGTACTTTTGCCAGCTGATGTGTAAGCTGAAACTGCTGCCAAATGTACCTTCAGGGTCGAGGGCCTCAGGCCTATGGACTGTAGGTGCACTAGCTAACTCAAGCCTGTAGGCAGGATTGCCTGCACAGGGATTATCTTTCTGGTAGCATACCAGAATGAAAATCTTTTCCATTTTGAGGCACATGCTTTCCTTGTTTCTAGTTTTTTAGAAACCGTCAACACTCTCATCATTTCCTTTGATAAATTTAAGCTAGAGAATTCTACTCCTCAGGAACCATGCCCTCAAAGAAAAAATTACTCACCTTAGTAATGCTGTTTCTTCTAATAGAGTCTTGCTGTATTCTGACAGTAGCAGTGAGTCCCAACCTTCGAACTGCCCCGGAGATGAAAGAGTTAACTTTCCATGCCAAGCATGGAACGCTGAGCTCGAGCTCGGTTGAGACTCTGTCTGTTGCTGTTTAAACTCAAACCGTCAGATTTTTACGAGCAAACTCACTAAGGCCCTGTGTGGAAGCTGTAAACCTACACTAGCCAACTGGCTACTAACATAAAAAACATATTTTTTGGTCCAAAACAAAGACTCAAGTCAGGAGACCCAAAAAATGAAAAACACAACACCAAATCACCCAAGAAAAGGGGGTGAAACAACAAGGTGGGCATCTACTGAGTGCCAACACTGCCACTGCCCACCCACATCCCAAAACAGAGGTTCTGAGAGGGGCAGGCAGGGGGGGAGGTCAGAATACAGCAAGACTCCATTAGAAGAAGCAACATTACTAAGGTGAGTAATTTTTTCTTCAAACAACATGAAGTCTTGCTGTATTCTGACAGTAGCAGACTACCAAGCAGTACCTCCATGGAGGAGGGACAGAATCTACTAAGGAAATAGGCTCTGAAGCACAGCTGTGCCAAACCGAGCATCACTCCTAGCCTGAATATCCAAGGAGTAATGCTTGGTAAAAGTGTGAACTGTTTTCCAGGTAGCTGCTTGACATATCTCTAGGATAGGAATAAACCTGGCAGCAGCCAGGGGAAGCAGCTGTACCTCTAGTGGAGTGAGCCCTCAGGCCTGAGGGTGGAACCTTACCCAGTTTTCCATAACAAAATTGGATGCAAGAGACAATCCACCTAGCAATGGATCATTTAGTGGCAGGTTTCCCTTTGCCAACCTCACCATAAGTGAGGAACAGTTGGAGGGAGTCAAACCTGTGACCCTTGGGCACGTTCTATGTAGTAGCTAAGGGCTCTTTTCACATCTAAACTGTGGAGCCTCCTCTCGCCAGAGGAGGAATGGTCAGTGAAGTACACAGGAAGAGACACAGATTGATTAAGGTGGAAATCTGAAACCACCTTAGGCAAAAATTTCCTGTTAGTCCTGAGGACCACCTTATCTCTATGAAAGGAGATAAAATCAGGCTCCACTGACAAAGCTTGTAACTCACTTATGCGTCTGGCAGAGGTGATGGCTACCAGAAACACAGTTTTCCAAGTCAAGTACTTAAGCTCTGCTGAAGACAAAGGCTCAAAAGGGGGTTGCATAAGCTGAGCAATGCAAACATTAAGGTCCCAAGCAGGGGCAGGGTCCCTGAAAGGAGGGTTGGTGTGAAGCAATCCCTTGAAAAACTTGGAGAATACAGGGTGAGCTGAAAGAGAAGAGGGCTTACCTGCTGAGATAAAAGCAGAGACAGCTGCCAGATGCACCTTCAGTGTAGCTGGTCTGAGTCCTAAGCTATTTAAATGGACCATATAATCAAGGACTGTGGGCAGATCAGCAGACTCTGGGGAAGTATGCTTTCCAGAGCACCATATGGAAAATCTTTTCCACTTGGAATTATAAGTAGCCCTGGTGGAAGGTTTCCTAGAAGCCTTCAGAATGTCCATTACGCCTTGGGAGAGGTGTAAATCAGCAAACTCTAACTCTTCAAGAGCCAGGCCTTGAGATTGAGAGATTTGAGATTCGGGTACCAAACCCTCCCCTGAGCACAGGTTAACAGGTTGTGATTCCTGGGAAGACACAGGGGAAGATGGACTGCTAAGGACAGAAGGAGTGGATACCAAGGCTGTCTGGCCCAGTCTGGAGCAATCAGGATCATCTTGCAGGGTTGAGATCTGATTTTGACTAGCACTTTGAACAGGAGAGGGAAGGGGGAAAGGCATACAGGAACTTCCCTTCCCAACTGAGAACTAAGGCATCCAGGGGGAATGAGCCCAACACTGGGGGCCTGCAACAAAAAAGGGGAAGTTGGTGATTGTCTGGGGCTGCAAAAAGATCTATCTGTGGGGTGCCCCATCTGGAGAATATCACCTCCAAGACCAAGGGATCCAGTGACCATTCGTGATGGCCCTGAGATATCCTGCTGAGAGCATCTGCCAGGACATTGTCCTTGCCTGGGAGGTGTACTGCTGTGAGGGAGATGTTCAGGGAGTAAGCCAGGGACCACAACTTCATTGCTTCTGTGCACAAGGCCGTAGACCGAGTGCCTCCTTGCTTGTTGATGTACCACATTGTGGTAGTATTGTCTGTTCTGATCTGAATAACTTTGTTCTGAACAGACTTGGAAAAAACTTGAAGTGCTAGAAATACTGCTCTGAGTTCCAACAGATTGATGTGGAGCAGAGACTCCTGAGGGGACCATAACCCCTGGGTGGTCAGGTCGCCCAAGTGAGCCCCCCACCCCAAGAGGGAGGCATCTGTAGTAAGGATTAAGGAGTGGGACTGAGAGACAAAGGGGACTCCTTGTCTCAGATTGCTCTGATCCTGCCACCACTGTAGGGCCTGGACCAGGGTTCGAGTCACTGGTATCAGTTTGATCAGAGGGTCCTTCCTTTGAGACCAGAAGGCTCTCAAATGAAACTGAATGTCTCTCATCTGAAATCGTGCTCCCTGCGCCACTGCTGTGGAAGCAGCCATGTACCCCAGGAGCTGTAGAAAATGCCTTGCTGGTCGAGACACCTGCAGGGTGAAAGAGGAGGCCAGAGAGATAAGGGTCCTTGCCCTGTCCAGGGGAAGGAAAGCTCTGGCCTTCTCTGTGTCTAGCTCTGCGCCTATGAAGGTGAGGAGCTGGACAGGCTCTAGAACTGACTTTGAAAGGTTCAGGAGGAAACCTAACGAGGTGAGCAGTTGCTGAGTTATTTGTAAGCGTGACTTGACTTGGTCTGAGGACTGGCCTACTATAAGCCAGTCGTCCAGGTAAGGGAAGATGGCAATCCTTTGTCTTCTTAGAGAAGCAACTACTACTGCCAGGCATTTTGTGAACACCCTTGGAGCAGAAGTTAGTCTGAAGGGCATTGCTCTAAACTGGTAATGGCCTGAGGGCAGCTCGAACCTGATGTACTTTCGATGGGAGCTTCTGATGAGAATATGGAAGTAGGCATCCTTGAGGTCCAGGGATACTAGCCAGTCCCCTGGCCTTAGAGAGGGTAAAATTATTCCCAGAGTCACCATTTTGAATTTTGGTTTTAACAGGTGCTTGTTTAAGTATCTGAGATCCAGGATGGGCTGCCATTCTCCTGTCTTTTTTGGGGTAAGGAAGTACCTGGAGTACAACCCTTTGCCCTGGTGTAGGGGTGGAACCCTTTCCACAGCTCTGAGAGCTAGGAGGGAAGAGACCTCTGCCTCTAGGGCAAGTGTCTCCGAGGGGTTTGCAGGTGAAAAGGATCTGGTTCTCAGCTTTGGAAAGCTTTTGAAGCTAAGAACCAGTCCCTGGCTTACTAATTCCAGGACCCACTTATCTGATGTTATAGACTTCCAGTCCTGGACAAAGTAAGCCAGCCTGCCCCCTACAGGTGGTGGCGAATCGGCCCTGGCAAACCCATCAGGGTGCCTGCTTGGCAGGGGGTTTTGGCTGAGGGGTGGAAGCAGGTCTGCTGGTACCCCTTCTGCCTCACCCTCTAAAGAACCCCGTCTGAGCATATGCAGAAGAGGAGGCCTGGGCTTGGTAGAAAGGTCTGTGAAAAGGCCTGCCCCTGCCCCTGGGAAGCTGCCTCTGAGGAGTGGCCTGCCTTTCCTTGGCCTGGGCACTCCTGTAGGTGGTCCTATACTCGTCCATTTTCTTCATGTAATTCTCTGTTTGCTCCCCAAACAAAGAATTACCAACAACAGGAAAATCCATGACCTTAGTCAGGGTATCCTGTGACAGGCTAGTACATCTGAGCCAAGCCATTCTGCGAAGTGCCACAGATGTAGCCATGACTCTTGATGACACATCATTTGAGTCCACTGCAGCATGAAATTGCACCTTGGATGTCTCAATACCATCAGCAGCCACCTGCTCCAGCTCCTTTGCAAGCTGGCCAGGGACCTGTTTTGCTAAAGCCATGACAGTGTCCCATCTGGATTTCTGATATCTAGCAACATAAGCCATATAATTAGCCTGTCTGAGTCCCAAGGATGCTGCCATGTACTGTTTCTTTGCCATGGCATCAATCCTCCTGGAGTCCTTGTCTGGGGGTGTGAAGCCAAGGGAATATTTGCCTTGTCACAGGCTGCAGCCTGCACTACCCCAACATGGCTGCATTGTTGTGTAAGGAACTCCGTATCAGAGCCTGATCAATGGCTACCTCTTGTCCATTCTCTTATCCAGAGGTAAAGTGTTAGAGTCTTTAAAATTTTAAATGTCTGTTTCCCAAAAGATTTATGCAAGGGAATAGACAGTCTCCTAGACTCTGGGATATCCATCATTTCCACAAAGTCAGGCTCCTCTTGGTCATCCACGGCTTCTTCCATAGGAAGCTGGAGGGTTTCAGCCACTTTTTTATAAAACATGAAATGAGAAAGGGACTCAGAAAGCCTAGGAGGAGACACTCCTGAAGGTCTGTCTGGGGAGATGCCTGGGTCCAATGGGCATCAGACTTTCAAATCCCATTCACTTTCCTCATACTCCTCTTCCCCTCCTCCGGTTCATAATACTCCTCTAAATCATAATCTTGAACCAGTGGAACCCGACCGAACCAGTGCCTCCCTGATGGTGCGGTTGACCGAGAACCGAAGCGACTGGACAATTTGATAAGCTTGGCTATTTCTTCAGCGGTTGGAGAGGAAAGTTTTGGCTCCACACCAGCTGATTTTCTAGTCCTCTTTGCTGGAACCGACTCCTCAGAGTCGGATCTCCTTTTGGCCGAAGAAGTCTCGCCTGGTCAGAGGGCACTCCTTCTGGTTCGGTTTGAACCGAACCGGGCTGGCCATCCGGTTCAGCGGACTTTTTGGCCTCCCTTTCCCTGAGCCTACCAACTCTCTTTTCTAGGGTAGCTGCAGGAAAGTTTTTACAAATCTGGCAGTCTGCACTGAGGTGGTCAAACCCCAGACAATAAACACAGGTGGTGTGGGGGTCAGCCTTGGCAAAGACTTCCCCACACACACTACAGTGTTGAAACCCAGTGGGCCCGGTTTTTCTTTTGGGTTTCTCAGACACTGTGCCAGTCCTAACCAAACTTACCCTTTTAATGGCAATCCGCCAGGCAAGACCCTCTTATCGGTTCCTGACCGTATCACGGGTCGTGGAAAAAAACGTAATAAAATCCGTTTTTTTTTAGAATGGATAAGAACCGGTAACCACACTCTAAAACTACAATTTAGGATTTTTAAACAACTTGATCGGTTCAAACCGAACCGATAAACCGTTTACAAGTTCCACACAGAATAAGATGAAATATAAAACCTATCTAGTACTCACGAATACCACAGACAGAGACTGAACCGACAGGTTGCGGTTTAAATTTGGTCGAAAACAGAGAAAAACGGTACTTTAACCGACAAATTGAACCGAGCAGAAGGAGAAATCTCCGGAGCGACTGTTCAGTGAGGCGGAGTAAAGAATCTGACGGTTTGAGTTTAAACAGCAACAGAGAGTCTCAACCGAGCTCGAGCTCAGCGTTCCATGCCTGGCATGGAAAGTTAACTCTTTCATCTCCAGGGCAGTTCAAAGGTTGGGACTCACTGCTACTGTCAGAATACAGCAAGACTTCATGTTGTTTGAATACAGGGTTTCGAGGTCTGGAAACGTTATCCTGCCCTGGGACAGGGTCAGCAAGTTTTGCTTCAGTGACATGTTGACTGGAGCCCTGCTGGACAAATGACCCCATCTGCTGCTATCAAAATCATTGATGCTGACTCCCTCCTGAGCTTTATGAGCACTCTCTGCAAGTGTGGGAATGGAGTGAAGGTACAGAGGAACCTCCCTGTCCAGTTCAGGATCAGGGCATCCTCTGGGACTGTTCCTATTGCTGGCGGCCTGCAACAGAACTTTGGGAGCTGGTTGTTCTCCCAGGAAGCAAACAGGTCTATGTCTGGAGTACCCCGCCTTCTGAACATTGGTGCCAGCACCTGCTGGTTCAGGGCGCACTGGTGGTTGCCTTGGCTGTTTCTGCTTAGTGAATCTGTCAGGACATTGTCTTTTCCTAGTAGGTGTATTGCAGCTAGCTCTACATCTAGGGAATCGACTAGGTTCTAGATCTTCATGGCTTCTGTACATAGCCTGTAGGATCTTGTTCCTCCCTGCTTGTTTATGTAATACATTGTTGTGGTGTTTTCCTTTCAGATCTGAACAGACTGACCTTGGATTTGGGATGGAAAAGCTTGCATTGCTAGGAACAGTGCCCTGAGCTTCAGGAGGTGATATGTTCCTCAGTCTCCTATGTGCTCCAGGTGCCACTCACAGCAAGATCCCAAGAAGATCCTCCAGGTGGGCGCCCCACCCTATGAGTGATACATCTGTTGTAAGGATACTTGTTGGGGATTGCTGGAGGAAGGGAATACCCTCTCTGAGGTTATCCTCTTCATTCTACCACTCTAGTGCCCTTATCAATTTTTTTGTGACTGACACTAGTTTGGAGTGAAGGTCCCATTTCTGGGACGAGTGGTCCCTTAAGTGGTACTGAATGTCCCTCATTTGGAACCTGGCTCCTATTATCACTGCAGTGGGAGGGGCCATGTGTTCCAGGAGTTGCAGAAAATCCCTTGCAGGCCTTAGCTAATCTAATGTGAAGGCTTCTGCAGTGGTAATCAGACTTGATACCCTTGCCTGAGGAAGAAAAGCTTTCCCCTGCAGGTTATCCAGCTTTCCCCTGCAGGTTATCCAGCTCTGTACCCTTTAAAGTCCAACAGTTGGTACTGTCTATGACTTCTGTAGGTTTATCAGGAAGTCTAAGCCCTCTAAGGTGTTTTTTTACCACCTGTATGGAGCATCTTGCCTCCTACTGAGACTAGCCAGTTGTCCAGATAAATCCACCACACCTTGCTTTCTCAGATGTGCTGCCACCACAGTTAGGCACTTTGTGAAAACCCTTCGTGCTGAGTAAGCCCAAAGAAAAGGGCTGTGAACTGATACTGCCAGATCTTCTTCGGGGGTATCTCAGTCATCACCGTAGGAACTTCACTGTCAGTGAAGCAGGATCCACACTGAAGATTTTCAGCAGTACAACTGGGGCCGCCCATGCCAACATCATATGAGGATATCATTAACCCTATTACAGTGTGAGTGGCCCAGCTCCCTCTTCAGTTCTTTCCTGCCGTTGACTTGTTCGCATGGGTCTCCATAGAAGCTCCAACACAGTTTTGTGCCAATTTTCACCTATGACTTTTTCAACCTAATATTTTAGAATGTCTTTTTTAAAAGAGATTCCTTTATTTTATGTCAAGAGTTAATCCTTCAACCTCTCTCTTCCATCACTGCTGCTGCAGAAAAAAAGATTGCCTCCACAGACGAATACTCTCTCTGTGTCTGCTGTCTTGGGCCTGACCACGAAGTCTCCAACAGTGAGCTCTGCCAGAAGTTTAATCAAACAACCCTAAGGTGACACAAAAATCCTCTTAAAAATGTCCTTATGGATCAACAGGTAGCCAGTTCTGGGCAGGAGTCCTCCAGGGTCCCAGCCACCCGTAGGGTCATCGAGTTCCCAGGCTGCTAAGGTCCAAGACAAGTCCTCAGGGAAAAGTCACAAAAAAGACAAAGATCCTGGCCGCTGCCCCCCAGCAGCAGTCCCATTCCCTGATGGCCTCTCCTTCCTCGATCAGGGGGTTCTTCGTCGGCTGCGGCTGCACCGACGCATTAATCTGCTGTCCAGGTCTCTCTGCCTACCAGACCCATACCGATAGTGCCTCCGTCCAATATTCAGGCAGCCAGTCGTCGATCTCCGGGTCATTGGCCCCTTCATCGTTGACAGCCCTCCCATTGAGGCCTGATCCTTCCCCAGGCCCTCAGACTACAGGCTCTTCAGGTTCTCAAGGCTCATCTGGTGGGTCATCGCTCCCTGTGCCATCAATCCCCCCTCTGTCGATGCAGTCCTCAACTGCTGTTGACCTCAATGAAATTTTGACTAAATTCACCTTGGTGACTGTCCACCAGTTAGGCACATATAGGCCTACATTGCCTGTGCCACAGACCTTGATCTGGAAGAGGTTGTCATCGAGGAGGACTACCATCCTGACCTTATTCTTTCTGATGAGGAAAAGGAGGATTAAGAACTCCTCACCTCATATAGAGCCACAGCTTGCTCAGTCAGTGAGGACTCTGTCAAACACAATTCTTGGTCTCCTCCAGAGGACCCTACCTTCTTCAATATTATGAAGCAGTTATCCTCAGCCATGGGTTTCCATACTGAGGAGGAAGATGGCACCCAGAAAAACTCTGGTGTATGTCCTGGAGATCCTAGAGTCTCCTCCTAAGATAATTCCTCCCATTTTGCCTGCTCTGAGGAATCCTACTATTGCAGTCTGGCACAGGCCTGACATGGTGCCAGCTATGCCCCGCAGGGCATATAAACTTTGCAATGCCCCTCAGGGTTTTCCACATTATGCTGACCAACCTGAAACAGATTCAGTGGTTATAAAGGCAGCTCATGACAGGATTAAGGTGCCCAAGCACCTTAGTTCCCTCACCCCAGACAAAGAGTCATGCAGAATTGATCTTTGGGGCAGGAGGGTTAATGCCTCCTCCCACGCTGCAGTTGCTAATTGCCAGTTACCTGTCTCATTTGGTAAAGTACCAGAATACCAACTGGAAGACAGGCAAGGCTGCTACCCAGGCCTTTCCTGAAGGTACCCAGAAGCAAGAGGTTCTAAAATGCTTGCAGACTGCTGAGGATGTTAGCAAGCACCTCCTACAGACCCTCTATGCTATTTCAGATACTACTGCCAGGGCTGCTGCCACCAGTATCTGCCTCTGTAGGCACTATTGGCTGAGGGTCTCTAGCTTTGCTGTGGATGTCCACCAGAAGGTGCTTAATGCCCCCTTCAATGGCTCCAAGCTCTTTGGGCCAGATGTCCAGGATATCATTAATGATTTGCAGGCATCTGGTAGGGCTATCAAATCTGTCCACTCGCTCCATCACACACAACCTAAGACCAGATAGAGCCCCTTTTTTAGTCCATGGGCTAGATAGTGTCCCCAGTTGAGAATTTTCAAGACTATGATTTTTGAAAAGTTTGTATCATAGCAATTTGGAATTTACTTGTTTGCCATTTTCTGATGGTAGCTTCTGTTTGGTACGGGGTCATATGTGTCATCAATTTTCATAGGAACTGAAGGGCAATGACAAAGGAGTAGAATAGCTTTTCATATAGTAAATCTAAATATGTGACTACAAATAATGGCAAATTGGGTATCAATAAAAAGATTTTTCATTTTTCTATCATATGAATATAATCTAGAGGTTCATGAAGTCAACGGTAATGTAATCATAAAGTCACAGTTTTGACCAGACAGTTTTGAAAATCAAATAGACTGTAGATGGAGATATATAAAGATATTTTCTATGAAATTATTATTGTATCAATGAATACTGAAATGGTTGTTTTAGTAGAAAATAATTCTGGAAAAAACAAAATAAACAATTTTTATTTTTTTTCAGGACTTGAGACAGCATGGCTGGCGAGCATCCCGTAGCACTGAAAGCACCTAAGTCAAGGCAGACAAGTCGCCGTACTGTAGCGAACATACGCAGAATTCACAACAGCAAGAAAATGTCTGACATAGTAATAATAATACAACCTTTGACATCGACCTGTCAGTCCAAAATTGAAGGGGTTGCACGTAGGAGACAATTGTGTGATGACCTAAGTATCAGACTCAATGACATATGCAAGAAAATATCTGTTGAACTTGATGACATGTGTCGTGGGTATCACAGACGGTGCTACCAGTCATTTACAAATGTCAAATGCCTTAGGAAAAGGAAGTGTCAGGTTGATGATGACACATGGGACCAATAGCTTTCAGCCTCCCAAAAGAGCAGTGCTGAAACACCCTCTTAAGTGTTATTTCCTTCAAACCAGTTTATTATATGTGGAAAAAGAGATAGGTGGATCTCTGGAGGAAAAAAGACAAAAACTAGGGAAAAACTGACGTCATATGTAACAAAAACTGCAGAGACATTAAACAGAGAAGCAGCATAGGTGAAACAAGATGATAATCTACTAGGCAGCATTCGAGATGCTGATTTAATTGCAAGGGAGGCTCATTATTACAACTCTCGTCAAAGCGATTATACAAGGAAAGATGACAGAATGGCGGTAGCGGACCAAACCAGTGAAAATGTCAAGCAAATCAGAGCCCACGAAAAGGCATTAGAGTATATCACTGAATATGTTGAAAAAAATATCATCAGAGGATCACAGGTTGAACGAATGATAATGTTACGTGAGAGGTACTGTTTGTTTATGCAGGCTCATTACCCAGCATTCTATAATCCTAAATACAAAACAGACTAGCTGAAAAACAAGTTGATCACACACTTTGGTCAGAGGATAAGGTTCTGGCAGCCAAACTTTAGAAGTGAACTTGTTTACTCTGATGAGAGCCCAACTAGTCAAGCTGTGGAGACTGCATTTTAATCTGCTACATCAGATGACAGGAAACTTGAAGAGGCAGCTACTCTTTTGCGTCGTCTCATCATAGTTTCTTTCAGGGAATCACAGGCGCTTCCCTGGCCACCTTCTCCAGGTTTTCTGCTCTCCAACACCATCTCACCCCCAGATGTGCTTGTAAAATTCCTGGCCCACCTCATTTCTGGGTGATCTAATTCTATGAACACCTCAAGAAGAAGAAAGAAGTTGGTAAATTCAGTTGATCAAGATATTTGCTATGCAGTGAGTTGTGGTCAATGGAAAATACCAAAACATCTCCTCCTAGGAATGATTGTAAGACACATCACTGGTAGCACTGAAATTGTAGAGTATCCTCAACCGCTTTGGACACTGTGTATCCTAGTCAACCCTTTTGGAACTAGAAACTGCTATGTGTGATAGCGTTGTTGAAAGTGACAACACTCTACCTGTAACAATAAACACTGAAAGAAATATTGTGATACATTTTTGCTGGGACAATTTCGATCTTAATGAAGAAACCCCTTCTGGTGCTGGCATCACGCATTCAACTCATGGTACTGTAATGCAGGAAAAGGCAGAGGAATGCCTACCTACAGCTGTGGGATCTAGCCAGCCCAAAAACAAAGAGAGATCTGTTAAATACAAGCCTCAAGAGCCTGAACCGTGCTTTGTTAAGCAACGTGTTGAACCAAACCTGACTGTAGTTCAGACTGCCACCTCTGTTCCAGACATTATGAACCATGACTGTGTACCAGATTTCATGTGTTTTTTTTCTGCAGGTGCCAGTTGTATGATAGAACACAATCTGTTCCTGGGTGGACAGGCTGTGTATCTTCCACAGGGGGCCAGTCAGGATCAGTGCAAAGACAAACAAATGTTGACTACATGGTACCAATCAATTCTTCTGTTACAGAGAACTCCACTGTTCAACATGTACTGTAGGTATCACAAAATGCTACCAGAGAGGTTGGCCAACAGTACACGATTGTTACTTCTGATCTTGCTGTAGCAAAGAAGGCATATGCTATCATGTGGCAGAATGCAAGCCAGTTCAGTGATGTCATTGTGTGACACTTGGTGTTTTCCATACAATTTGCTCATACTTAGGAGCCCTTGGGAAATTGCTACATGGTACTGATTTTGTCGACATCCTCACTGAGTCAGAGATGTGTGCCAGTGGCTCTATTGAAAAAGTATTGAGTGGCAAACACTACAACAGGGCCATGCGGGTACATAAGCTTACCACTGAGACACTTGAACGCCTTCTTTTTCAATCGTTCCAAAACAGAGCTGATGTACAGACATTCACAGAAGAGGCCAAAGAAGAGGTGAAACAGCTAGTGGAAAGACCAGGGTCTGACACATTATGTGAGGCAGTTGCCAGAGACTCTTGTCACCAACTTTGCAAAAAGTACTTCAAATTTAAAGAGAAAGTGAGGCATGGCAAACTTGGGAAGACAGCACAGTTTTGGATTCAATACATGGACAGAATCTGGTTGGTGCTTAGGTTTCTGCATGCTACCAAGGAGAACAACTTTGACCTGCACCTAGCACATGTTGAACAACTTTGCCTCTGCTTTTTAGCCTGGATCACCAAAACCATGCAAGGTATCTATCTATTTTCTGACACCCCTGAACCTAGAGCATACTCATCCTGGAGCTGCTGTCTTGCTGCAGAATGGTGGGTACAGTGTGTGTAGATCTGTTGTACCAGTATCAAGAAATGCAGTTGATCTGACCATTGAACAGACAATCAATCGACATGCCAAGTCCAGTGGCTGTATTGTTGGATTCAGCAGGAATTATCCAGCCTGTTACCATTGATGTGTAACAAGGCATGCCCAAGCAAGCTATATGACTGTCACAATTGAAACTGATGGAATGGTAGACTCGGAGGAGTCCTTTCACAAAGATGCTAGGCCTGCAGAGATAGCATGCAGTGAGAAGGATGTACAGAAGCTGATCAATGCATTCAGACGCTTCATTAGTCCTTTTGAGACAGAAGTCAAAGAGACACTATTCTGTCTCTTATCAGGTGCACGAGCCCCAGGAGATGTTGAAAATGAATTGCTTAGTGCTGAAAAACAGGGAAAAGAAGCCTTTCAACAATTTGTGGAGAAAAGGCTTGTTGACAAAACAGTTCCCTTTCATGCACCCTTGAAAAAGCAGTCACTAAAGACATTTGCTTCCCTTCAGCAGTTGAAAAAAAACTCAGATCCTCACAAAAGGAGATTGTTCAGGTGACTGCACAAAGAAATCTCTTTGGGCAACTGCTAATGCTTTCAGAACAGAACAACCTTAGCATAGAGAAGGCTCTCTCATATCCATTCAGTCCACTGCCATGGTCGTTAACAACTTCAGATGGCCTACCAGTGAAGACAGAGAAATCCACCCTTCTTCACAAACCTGAAGATGAGACAGCACTCAGTAGAATGAATTGAGATGGAGACAAGTTTACATCTGTGATGGCATTGCACTTCTCCAGTCAATGACTGGTCTACCGCAGACATTTCGAGAGCTAGCTGAAAAGGTCTTCAGTACATTACCAAAGGCACAAAGGTTGGACTTTGTAACACACACCTACAAATATAATTCCATAAAATCAGCTGAACGCAGAAGACGAGGATCATCAGATTCTTACTTGGTGGAAGATCCATCAACAAAGGTGCCAAGAGATTGGAAATCCTTTCTCACAAACAATGACAACAAGACTGCTTCTTCTCAATGAGTGGCACAAGGAAACATATGTGCCAAAACTAATGGGTCATCAAATCTTTTTTGTCTGCTAGGAAAACTGTATCTCTTTGACAAGTCTTGACGGAATCACAACACAGAGCTGCCCTATACTAGAGCTTTCTTCATCTCAGGAGGAAGTGGATATGCAAATATTGCTTCACTACTTTCATGCAGGGGCATCAACATCCTCAACTGACATTATCATCAGATCACCAGATATAGATGCATTTCTGCTGCTACTGTACTATGGCAATCAAATACAGAAGAACACCTACTTTAACACAGGAGTGGCAAATAAATGTCGGGCTTTTGAACATCAAAACTCTAATCCAGATTTACGGTGCTGAGATGTGTAGTGCACTGATCGCACTGCATGCATTTTCAGGGTGCAACAGCACAAGTGTATTTGTTAAGAAAGGGAAAATCAAACCCTACAACATCATATGAAAACAAAAAGAGTACATGGCAACTTTCCAGGCACTTGGTGACACAGAACGTGTATCAGATGCCATCCATGCTGACCTTTGAAGATTTGTCTGCTTCTTATACAGGCAGCTGTCATCTACTGATATCAACAAACTTCGCTATGACATTGCAAGCCAGAAATTTCACACAGGAAGCAGCCAACTACTGTCAAAATATGATGGCATTGATCTGAGTTTACTGCCTCCATGTAGGTCAATATTGAGGATGCATGTACTGAGAGTGAACTACCAAGCCCTTGTCTGGAAAAATGCCCATGTGTCATACCCTAACATCACAAGTCCTGAAACACATGGGTGGAAGCTTGATGAAACAGGAATCCTGGAGTATGACTGGTGTGATGGTGACATTATATCACAGGAACTGGTGGACATTTTGTCCCAGGAGGAGACCCTGAATCAGTCAGATGAGAAAGATGGCAATGATGTTCTTTCTGCCAGCCTGGCAGATAAGATCTTTGATGCTGAGGATGAAAACAGTGGGGACGAAGATGACAACTAAATTATAATGGCGACTATATTACTGTTACAGTGTGTCAATTTAATCATGCACTTATATAACAAGTATTGTTATAACTCTATATTCTGATACCACCAAGTTCCATAGTTTCAGTGACATTGCAAAGTACTCATGTGTATGTCAATATGATGTCATTACTGATGTTACCATTGAGCTGAATCTTTTCTAATTATAATAAAGTTAGAGATGAGTATGTAACCTTTTTATTGATACCCATTTAGTCATTATTTGACTTACATATATAGATTTAATCAACAAAAATGTAAATTATGTACCTACCATAATTCTTGATCTTCTTGGACAAAGTTTCCACCACTCATTCACACTAGTGGGACTACGCTGGAGGTGCTAGGACCTGAGCAGGAGCCAAAAATCTTCTGGAGAGCTGGCGCTGGGGTAGGACCGTGCATGCATAGCACCACGAGACTGGCTTGCACCGAGTAGGATATCCTAGTGTCAACTCTCCAACCGCCTCAATACCTTTTTTACTGGGGAGGTGCAGTGTAAACTAACCTAGCAAAACTAACCTATGTTGGACATTAGATAGTCTGTATGGCCAGTGTAAGAAGGGTCACTACAACAGTGTCTTCACAGCCCAGTCAATGAGGGAATGAAGACCAAAAACAAGACAAGTGAGCTTGGGGATGGTGGGTGGGCGTGTGAATGAGTGGTGGAGACTTCGTCCAAGAAGAGCAAGCATTACGGTTGGTACATAATTTACATATCTTCCTGGACATAAAGTCTCTACCACTCATTCACACTAGTGGGAGAGTACCAAGCCAAAATAATCCCCCGAGAAGGGTGGCGGGGGAGAAAAGAACTCACTCTGGACAGAAATCCATTGAGGATTGTCCTGCCAGAGGACAAATGCTGTCTGGCATGGACATCCAAGGTGTAGTGCTTCACAAAGGTGTGCACAGAGCTCCAAGTAGCTGCATTGCAGATATCCGCAATGGGCACATTTTGTATTTTACCAGAGATGCCATGACTGCTCTGGTAGAGTGCGGTACACCCTGCCTTCCAGCTTGACTTGCACCATTAAATAGCAATGGTGGAGACATGCTACTAGCCATGCTGAAATACACCTGATGGCAACAGGCTGACCCAGCCGGGCCATGCTGAATGAGACAAAGAATTGTTTGGATTTGCAGATCTCTTTTGTTCTATTGATGTAGAACTGCAAAACTCATTTTACATCCAGAGAATGCAGGGAACGTTCCCCTTCATTCTGAAAGTTCACAAAGTAGGTCAGAAGGACCAAAGGCTGGTTCAAGTGGAATTCCGAGACTACTTTTGAAAGAAATTTAGGGTGGGTCCTGAGAACCACCTTATCCTTATGAAATACTGTATATGGAGGGTCCGTGACCAGGGCATGTACAGTATTTTGGATACTCTGCAAATGGAAGTAATGGCTACAAGGAAGGCAGCCTTCCATGTCAGGAACTTCAACTCACAGGTTGCTAGAGGCTCGAAAGGTTTACGAGTGAGCATGACTAGCACAAGGTTGATATCCCAAGTGGCTTCCAATCTCCTGACTGGTAACTTAGCGTGGAGGATACTCTTAAGGAACCTCTTAACCAAGGGCAGCTGAGCCACTGACAGATTGTGGATAGGCTTGTGGTAAGCCAAAATCACACAGAAGTGTACTTTCACCATTAAGTATTGTAGCCCTGCATTTGACAGGTATAGTAGATACTCTAAGATTTTGTTTGGTGGGCAACAGGGGTCCAGGGACACCAGATGGAGAATTGTTTCCACTTTGCAGTGTAAGTTTTCCTAGTGGCCAGTTTGCGGGCTGCTAGGAGAATGTCTGAGACTCTATGGGAGATGTTAAAATCTACCTACTTCTGTCTCCTCAGGCACCAGGTGTGGAGATCAAGGGACCTCAGGTTGGGATGGACCACTGGGCCCTGAGTCAGAAGATCCATTTGAAGTGGTAGTTGTCTCGGTGTAACTTCCAATAATCCGTTGCTTAATGGAAATTAAATCTGACGAAGCCAGTATGGGGTGATGAGAATCATTCACCCTTCCACATGCCTCCAGCTTGAGCAGCACCCTCTGAATTAAGGGAAGAGGAGGAAATGCGTACAGAAAGCATCTTGTCTACCACAGTTTGAATGCATCTTGACAGAAAATGCCAGGTTCTGGATTTCTGGAGCAGAATAGAGACAGTTTTGCGTTGAGTGGGGATGCAAAAAGGTCCGGGTCCGGAGTGCCCCACTCTTCGAACAGCGACTGCATGACGTTTGAGTTGAGAGACCACTCATGTGGATCCGCCTCCATTCTGCTGAGGTGATCCACTAGATTGTTTTGGACTTCTGGTAGGTAGACTGCTTGGATCAGGGCATCATGCTCTAAGCACCATTTCCACACTCTCATTGCTTCCCTGCATAGAGGGTAAGAGAGTGCTCCACCCTGCTTGCTGATGTAATACATCACTGCCTTGTTGTCCATCTGAAGGAGAATTACTTTGTGGCAGAGGCAATCCTTCAGGGCTCGGACAACATACAGGACAGCTCTCATTTCCAGGACATTTAAGTGAAGTTGAGACTTGTCATGACTGCACAGACCCTGGGTGTGGAGATCTTGACAGAGAGCTCCCCAGCCGATTAGAGATGCATCTTTGGTGATGGTGATCTGTGTCTCCAGTGGGGCAAAGGGAAAGCCTTGAAGAAGGTTGGAATCTTGTGTCTACCAGGTGAGTGACCTCCTTGGGGGTTCCGGCACCTTGATGTGAAAGGACTGTGAATATGTGGTCAGGGACCACTGAGTACTGAGCATCCACTGAGTGGTTCTCATGTGCAGGTGAGCCAGAGGCACCGTGAACAATGATGATGCCATGAGACCCAGAATCCGCTGCATTGAGAAACACAGAAACATAGAAGTTGACGGTAGACAAGGATCACAAGGCCCATCCAGTCTGCCCATTTTTTCCTACCTTAAGACAGCTGAAACGGAGTCATTCTCCTTGATGAAGTGAGCCATCCGTAGAATGTCGTTTCTCTTGTCTTCCGGAAGGAAGGCCCTTGCCCTGGAGGTATCCAGGAGAGCTCCTATGAAGAGGAGTTGTTGGGAGGGCTGTAGCTGCGATTTTTCCAGATTCAACAGAACTCCCATGGATGTGAGGAACTTGGAAGCCGTGGCCACCACTTCCTGTGTCCCTTGTCTGGAGGAACTTGCTAGGAGTCAGTCATCCAGATACGGGAATACTTGAATTCCAAGTTTCCTGAGACGCACTGCAAGTACTGTAAAGCACTTTGTAAAGACTTGAGGCACCGAGGACAGCCCAAAGGGCAGGACTCTGAATTGGTTGGTAGTGCTGGCTCAGAGCCACAAATTGGAGGTACTTGTGGTGGCTTGGGTGCACGGGAACATGTTGGTAGGCATTCTGTATGTCCAGGGAAGCCAGCCAATCGTTTTGATGAATCAGAGGTAGGAGCGCACCGAGCAATATTATCTTGAATTTCTCTTTGACGAGGAATTTGTTTAACTTCCTTAGGTCTAGAATAGGGCACATACCGCCTGTTTTCTTTGGAACTAGGAAGTAGTTGGAGTAGAAATCTGTGTCCCATTCTTCCTGCGGAACCACTTCTACTGCCCTGTTGTTCAAAAGGCCCTGAATCTCAGAAGCAAGGTGGTCTGAATGAGTGATAGACAGTTTGGGCTGTCATTTGGGTGGATGATTCAGAGGGGTATCCGAAACATTTAGAGAGTAATCCTCGCAAATTATAATGAGGATCCATTTGTCTGAGGTGACTGACTTCCACAGGTTGTAAAACTGAGTCAGACAGACCCCTACTGCCGAAGAAAAGTCCCCCTCGGGCAGCTGAGGTGGGACATGGGCCACGTCTTCAGAAGGTGGCACTAGGCACCTTCGGGCCCTGTGCCTTCTGCTGCATTTTCTTTTGTGGCTGGGGGCTTGGTTCCTGCTGAAGGCCCCTTAGCCTTTGCCATGAAAGGATTGACGGTTATGAAACTGCTGGTAATGTCTGCCCCACTGAGGAGCAGCAGGGGCCGGCCTGGCCATCTTGATAGCAGTCCTAGTTTTCTCTGTGGCCTCTAGTGCTTGCTCCACTTGTGGGCCAAAGAGATGAATTCCATTAAACAGAAAATTCATGACTCTCTGTTGAGCATCATTTGTGAACCCCGAAGTTCATAACCATGAGTGACACCGGGTATATATCCCAGCTGCTGCTGCTCTCGAAGCAGTTTCAAAGGCATCCATAGCAGCCTTAAGTTGCTAATTATTGGACTCAATACCTCTAGTAATAGTCTGGAGAAGCTCTGAACTAATGTCTGATTTCAGAAGAGCCTCCACAGTGGCTTTTAGTGAGTGCCAGAGGGTATACTCATATTGGGCCCTATGCACGAAGGTGCAGAGTGGATTCACGCTGCATAACATGGATGCATAGCCACCCCCCACCCACTGCACCCCCATGAGGCATGCACTAATGAGGCAGCGTGTGGACTCTATGCACACAATCCCCTCCATAGCTGTGGACCACACCACACCAGGGGTGTTCCGGGGGCGTGCCAGCACCACATGGCCTTCACAAAGCCACGTAGTGCTGGAGACAGAGGTGCAGAGGGGGACACCGGGTATGCCAGCCAGAACCAGGCATAACCCAGTGCATGCCCCCACAGATGCCTCCTGCCAAGCGCAGAGGCGCAGTTCCATGACTCCCCATAATGCCATGGCCCATGGAGCAGTACCAGGGGCAGAGCAGCCAGACAGGTGTATTCCTGGCAGCGACTGCCAGGTGTGGGAAGGGGAATGGAAGCATTGTGGGAGTGTGGTCCCCAGGACAGGGTCGGGGCATGCGGCTGGGGCCGTCTGTGTGCTGGGAGGGTGCTGGGTGGCAGAGTTGGGCCTGAGACCATTGGGGGGATGGGGTTATGCTGCATGGGTCCAGGTGCCTGCTGTAGGCATACTCCATCCTGTACCCACACCCTCCTACACGAGGGATCAACTGTGGGTCCCAGGAGGGGCATCCCATTGGATGCCCGCCCAAGACCTCGACTCCTCCCCAGTCGCCATGCGGAGTTCTGTGCACCATGGGGAGTGGAGCCATGGACAGGTGACTGGCATTAGTGAATGCCGGTACTGGCACACCTGTCCAGGTGCAGCTCTGTGGGCAGGGTACGCACATTTCACGCATACCTATGCCCTGATCGTGAATACGGGCCATTGAGAGAAATAGCCCTGGTAGCTAGCAATATGCACTCCTAGGGTAGCAGCGGTGAACACTCGCTTCCCTAAAGTGTCAGTCTTATGGGATTCTTTATTAATGGATGAGCTATAGACTCCTGAGGGAGAATGGCTTTGTCATTTTCTGCTAAGACTACTATGGCATCCACAAAGGCTTGAGAGGCCAGGATTGGTCTGTCCTTGGGGAGAGCATATTTCCTGTCTATGAACTTAGCCACAGAAGGAATGAGTGCTGGGTTGTCCCATACCATCTGTGAAAGAGTCTCGAAAGAGGGCTGTACTGGAGGTGTCAATTCCACAGGGATTTCCAGGACATGCACATATTGAAGGCGCAACAGCTTCCCAGGATCCACCTCAGAAGTCTAGAGAGAAAGGGTGGAATTCATATTCTTCAGGAGAGACTTAAAGGACAGGTCCTCGACCAAGGATTCTGCTGAAGTAAAGGGCTTACTTTCCACTCCAAAGGATGAATCTTAATCAAAATCGTTTCCTAATCGCAGGTCAGGATCAGGCTCAGCATTATCTCCTACTAGCCCAGAAGGGATAGTATAGAAAGGAAAAGGAGGAAGGAGAGCAGGAGGAGGTGCTCCTCCAATCAGAGTAAAAAATCCCAGCACCTGAGGTGGCACCGACATTGAAAAAGGTGCCGGCGCCGGTCGTGGTGCCACCAAGGCTGGAGCAGAGGTCGGTGCCACAACCAGTGTTGGGTGAGTGCCTGGAGACTCCAAACCCAACACTGGGGCACCCAAGGCTGAAGACCTGAAAACAAGAGTAGGAGAAGGTAGTACCTGTGCTGTCCCCTGCACCGCAGCCATGTGAGCAGGAAAAGTGACTAGGTTGACCCAACCGCCCCGCCTGCAGGTCCGAAGCCCCCAGGCCCCAGGGTCAGTTCCACTGCTCCATCTGAGCGGCCCAATCATGAAACTGCTTACTGGAGGACCCACCCCCCAGGGGGCGGGGAAGGACTCTGGAGTTGACGATCATGGCCACTGGGAACCAAAGCCGCAGGTGACCCTGACAGAGCCGGGATCGGCCTCCTGTCCTCTGCTACTGACGATCTCCATGCAGACAAACCAGAGGGTGAACTTGAGTGGTATCGCTTCTTCTTTGACCAGTGGGATGAGGAAGAACTCGAGACCAAGTGGTGCTGGGTCCCTGACGAAGATCGAGAACGGGCCCGCTTCTTTTTGTGCTTTTAGGAGGACCGCCCTTCCTCCCGAGCACTAGACTGCACGTAGTCAGATCCCCCCTCTGTAGACGGCGGCGGACCGGACCCAGCCCTGCTACTGAAACAGCTTTCAAGCGAAGTCTCCCTACCGTCACTGGCCCTGTTCATGGTCGACTCCGTTCTCGTTGAAAAAGTTTTTTTTTTTTTTTTTAAATAAACAAACAACTAAATAAAAACTAATCAAATACTGAACAATTATGCTGTTGTCGTATAGACGTGAAGATCTGACTCCCGGTGGGCAAGCGATGTCGTCACTGAAGCGCACTCAACGGTGGGAAAAAAGGAACTGAGGTGGCTGGAAGGTCGACAACGGGATAGCCTACAAGGCGTGAGCCAGTCTCGCAGCACCACGCTTGCATGGTCCTACCCCAGCGCTGGCCCTCCTGAAGATTTCTGGCTTCCCGCTTGGGTCCTAGTACCTCTGGCGTAGTCCCACTAGTGTGAATGAGTGGTGGAGACTTTATGTCCAGGAAGACCTGCCTCTACCCCATCTTTGTTGTTTTTTTCTTTTCTGATATATTGTGGTCACACATGTTAGCCTGTAGCAAACAAAAGTTACAACTGCCAGATGGCAAACAAGTAAATTCTAAACTATTACAATGTAAGCTTCTAAGGAAGCAATGTCTTGACAATTCCCTATGGGGGGTAGTGATAACCCACGGACTATTTTGTAAGGCTTCCAATAGGCCAGGAGCAGCCTCTCTTCCCCAAGGCAAATGCAGAACCTCCACACTTTGCCTGCCCACCACCGCAATGCTGGAGCTGTGGCCAAGCATCTCAGAGGTGATGGACCAGCCCCAGCAGCTGGATCTGCCTCCACTTGACTCCTTGCCAGACCCCCCTCTTTCGGTCCCCAATCAAGAAGTGGTGGCTGGAGGTCAGTTCTCCCTCCATCTCAATCAATGGAGAACCATAATATCGGATGCCCGGATTCTTCAAATCATAGAAAGGGGTCACACTCTGGACCTCACAGAGCAACCAACAGAGACTGCTCCACTGCCCTCCAACTACCCTCCAGCCCACCTGTCTGTTCTCCAGGAAGAGGTACAGTCCCTTCTGCACAAACAGGCCATCGAGATGGTACCCAGGCACCAGAAAAACAAGAGGTTTTATCCCAGGTATTTCCTGGTCCCCCAAAAGACCGGAGATCTGAGGCCCATCTTAGACCTAAAGGACCTCAGTCTGTATGCCCGGTATAAAAAGTTTTGAATGGTAACTTTGCCAGGTCTGATGCCCCTTCTCAAGAAAGGAAACTGACTGTATTCTCTGGATATGCAGGATGCTTACCTGCACATCTTGGTGTTTTCTTCTCTCAGGAGGTTCCTTCAGTTTCTTTTCCAGGGCGAGCATTACCAGTTCAAAGTGCTGCCCTTTGGCTTGTCCTCTGCACCATGGGTCTTTACCAAGTGCTTAGCAGTAGTGGCTGCAACCCTCAGAAGGGAGGGAATGTATGTTTTCCCTTGTGCAGATGACTGGCTCCTAAAAGCCCCATCCAGGGAACATGTCCTTGGGACTCTAGAGAGAACTCTTCAGTTGTTCCTCTTCCTGGGCGTTACTGTCAACCTGCCCATGCCAGTCCTGGTTCTGTCCCAAAGGCTGCAATACATAGGAGCGGTTCGGAACTGGCACAGGGGAAGGCTTTCCTGCCTCAAAACACGGTGCAGTGCCTTATTGGCCAGACTCAGGAGGTGGCCCAGAAGGTCATTTTACTCCTGCCAGGGTGTACCTGAGGCTGTTGGATCTGATGGCGGTTGCCATCCCACTGGTCCACTGGCCAGGCTCCAAATGCGCATCTTCCAGTGGGCTCTCAGAGTGCAGTGGGACCAGTACACGAACAAATTAGATCAGTTAGTACTGGTCTCCTTCCTAGTCCGTAAAGTGCTCCAATGGTGGATGGACCCCCTGAACCTGTTGCAAAGAGTTCCATTCCAGATTTCGTCTCCACAGCAAATCCTTACCACGGATGCCTCCAGTTTGGGCTGGGGGGCTCATCTTGGTCCCTTTCAAACCCATAGCTCTTGGTCCCAGGTTGAAACCTCCCTGCATATCAATGTCCTGAAGATGCAGGCAGTTCTGTATGCTAAGCACGCTTTTCAAAACCATCTTCTTCTGGGCCAGTTGCTGATTCAGTCAGATAACCTCAGTGTAGTGTACTACAACAACAAGCTGGGAGGAACGCATTTGTATCCCCTATGCAGTGAGGCCATGAGAGTGTGGTATTGGGCATTAGACCATGACCTGACCCTCTCAGTGGTCCACATCCCAGCAGTCCACGTCCCAGCAGTGCTAAACACTCTGGCAGAGAGCCTCAGCAGGACTCAATCCAGCATGCACAGTGGGAACTTCTCTCATCCATCGCAAAAGATCTATTTGACAGATGGAGTCACCCAGAGTTGGACCTTTTTGCGTTCCCACTCAATGAAAAAATGTCCAATTTTTACTTGCTCGATCCAGGACCTGGAGTTTTCTAGCAAGATGCTTTGTTCCTCTCCTGGAGTGGGAGGTTTCTTTACACCTTCCCTCTGTTTCCTCTGATTCAGAGGGTGCTCACCAAACTGCAGATGGAGGAGACAGCATGATCCTGGTAGCCCCCTTCTGGCCTCACCACATATGGTTTCCTCTACTACAGCAGCTAGCAGAGGAACCTCCGCCCCCCCCCCGCCGGAACCTGCTGACCCAGACTCAGGGGAGTCCAGTCCATTCCTACCTCAGGTCCCTCCATCTGCATGCTTGGCTTCAGAGGACGTAGCCATTGCCAGCTTTGGGGTTTCTAATAGAGTAGCAGACGTCCTAGTGGCCACCAGGAAGCCTTCTACTCAAGCCATTTATGCCATGAAATGGAAGAGGTTTACCATATGGGCTGACAAGTACAATCTGGACCCTTACACCTGTCTGGTGAGCCAGATCCTGGACTATCTGATCTCTCTGTCTGACTCAGATCTCCAGTACTCCTCCCTCAAGGTGCAGCTTTTGGCTATCTCAGCGTTTCATGAGCCTGTGAGTGACCATACCATAGCTCAGCTGGATGTTTCCCATACCTTTTTAAGGGGCATCTTGCATCTGAAACCCCCAGTCTGTTCTCCTGCCCCAACTTGGGATATGAATTTTGTTTTGGAGAAGTTGACCCTGTCTCCTTTCGAGCCAGATGCATCTTGCGAGCTATGCTTTCTTTCCTGGAAAGTGTTATTTTTAGTTGCTATTACTTCTGCTCAAAGAATTTCAGAGCTTCAGGCCCGCTGGGGCAAGGAGCCTTATCTGATTTTTCACAAAGACAGGGTGTCTTTGCGTATGAATCCTAAGTTTCTCCCTAAGGTGGTGTCTGAGTTTACACTGAACCAATCTATCCACCTTCCTGTTTATTTTTCTGAGCGTGTCAATCCAGGGGAAGCACAGCTCCATACGTCAGATGTGCGCAGAACTTTGAAGTATTACCTGCTTCGAACCAAGGAGTGCAGAAAGTCGAAGCAGTTGTTTGTTTCTTTTGCCCCAGGTAGAGAGGGCGTTCAGGTTTCTAAGCAATGTTTATCCAAATGGTTGGCTAATTGCATTGTGTTCTGCTACAACGAGTACAGCAAAGAGTTGCCTGGAGCAGTCAAAGCTCATTCCATAAGAGACATGTATCTCTGTGGCTTGTTTTCATGGGGGTCTCAGCCACTGACATTTGTGTGGCTGCCACCTGGAGTACCAGCCATACTTTTACTAAGCTCTACAGTCTGGACATTACTTCCAGAGCCTGTGCAGGATTTGGCAGGGCTGTGCTGCAGGGCCTCCTGTCCCAAGCTTAAGGTTGGCCCTCCTCCCAGACTGCCTGTTTGCACCTATGACTGCTTGGGACACGTTCCTATGGTGTGTCCTGGTGACTGAGATCCCCTTGAAGATCAACTGTTACAGTAAGTTCTTACGCAACTGTTCTTTACTTAGTCTTCTCTTGTGACCCAGGCTCGGCACTACCTATACAGTCGCTCTCTTGTGACATCACTTCCTGTCTATAGTTTTACTAAGTCCCCACTTTCCCATTTGCAGGTTATACCTGCCAGCCACTAGAGGGACCCTCTGACTATTCACCTCTGTTTCACTACCTGCATTTCCTCCTCCTCCTCCTACTTCCTGGAACCCCTCTACCCACATACACTACTTCTCTCCCTTACTCTCATTTCTGCTTCTGCCCACACCTCACTCTCATACCCAGCCTTCTAGCTAGCCCTACATACTGACCCCTTGCCCTTCCACCGGACCCTCGCCCAGCCTCCCACTAACCCTCAGTGACCACTAGGAGTCGCTATTTCCACCATGGATTTGGCCCAAACCCAGCCTACTCTGAATCCCCCAGAACCAGGATCCCTGTTCTCACCCAGGTCCTAGTTCACCCACCCTACCAGGGTCTCGACCCTTGTACCCTGTCCACCAGAGTCTGTGATCCTACCACTACTCTAAAGTGGCATCCACGCTTTCTGAGGGGCAGCCAATATACTTGAACCTTTCTGCCCTGCTGCTACTGTTAGGCATTATGTTTGTACACCTCCTCCTCAAATGTCTCCCCCTCATTTACATGCTATTTCCCACATCCCATCAGCCAGACATCTTCCCGGGCCCACTTGTACCAGCACCCCCAACTCTCCCTGACTTAGTCCGATCCCACCCTACAGTGACCATGTATCCTGGCCCACGGCACCCACCCCTAGCTGCCCCCACTGTCTACTCTGGCTCCCATGGTTGCTACTCATTCTCACCCTCCCGACCTTTGAACCCTGCCCATTCCTTGTTCCCCTATGGCCTCCTCCCCATCCCAGTGTACCCACTGGAAGTTGACATACTGCCACCCCCTGGTCAAAGCCTTGGTCTTCCTACTACCTCTATCTGGCAACATACATCTTAACCCAGGCCCTGCCCCCTCCAGCCCACCTGCCAGGTTCTCTGGTCTCCGAATAGCCTCCATGAACATATGCAGCCTACAGAAAAAATGTGATGCCCTCCAGTGCTGGGCCATGGTACATCAACCAGACATCATAGCCTAGGTTGAAACCTGGCTGTCCAAATCCACCCCTGACTCCTTTGTCTCCCTCCCAGGCTATACCCTATACCGGGAGGACCGAGTAGGCAAACGCAGAGGAGGCTGTGCAATCTATACCAGGGACACAATCATCGGACAAGCACTCCCTGTCCCCGTTCTTGTGAATGGGGCCCAGGTCCTTACCCTCAAACTCACTCCTGACCCCTCCAGAGGCCCTCTCTATCTCACCACTGCCTACGTTCCCCCAAAGAACCAGAACCCAGCACTGATATCTATAACTGAATATCTTGCCACCCTCCACCACAAGGCTGAACAAATCCTAGTGGGGGACCTTAATGTGAACTGGCTCAGCCCTCTTCTTCCACAATCCGAGATTCTTTCGCTGCCCAAGACCTGACATAAATCATCTCCCAGCCCACTAGAGTAAACCCAAAAAGAGGAATCAGTACCCTTCTGGATGTAATTATCACCAACCGCCCCCAAAAAATCCATAACATCCAGGTCCTCCCAGACTCCCTAAGTGACCACTCCCCTATCCTATTTCTTTGGGCTGCCCCCACTCCCAAACCCACAGCCCAGACCACCTGCAGGCACCTTCACCCTGGTGGGCTGATAAAACTCAAACAGTTTCTCGCCCAGATTAATTGGTCCCCCATTCATCATGCACCCGACATTGACACTGCCCTCGGCTTTTTCTCCCAAACCTTTATCAAGGCCTGTGACCTCTTTGCACCCCTCACCAAAATTCGATCCAAAAAACGTAATGCATCCTGGGTTACCCCTTCCCTACTACAAATGCTTAGAAATAGGGATAACCTCTGCCACCTTGCCACTGAAACAGGCCGGATGGCTGATAGAGAGGCCTACAATGCTGCTTGGAACAGGTGCTCATGGGCCGTCCGTAAAGCCAAGGTCGACCATTACCAGGCCACCCTCACCTCCTCCTGGGGGTCTTCCCAGACTTTCTGTGACAATATTAAACAGCTAAATTGGAAATCACACTCCCCTTCCCCATCCCAGCTCACTATTGATGGCACTACCTCCACCAACCCTGCCTGCATTGCTAACTGCCTTAACACCTCCTTTACTGACCTTAGCTCTGTCCTCTGCAGTAATTTCTTCGACCCTCCCCCAACCTACCTCCCCCTGTCCTCCAATGCCCCAGCTTCCCCCTATGCAAGGTATCTGCCCAGGAAGCCAGACCCCTCCTAATTAAAGCATTAAATAGCAATAGTCCCGGCAGCGACTCCCTGGACCCCAGTATTCCCAGGCTGGTGCTGGATGAAGTCCTTGCCCCACTCACCAGTCTACTTAACTGATCCCTCTGCCTGGGGCAATTTCCCACTGCATGGAAAACAACCATAGTCACACCCATTCATAAAGGGGGCGAAAGGTCCTCCGCCGGCAGCTACCGACCAATCTCCATCCTCCCCCCTCTCCAAAGCCCTAGAAAAAGTGGTGGCCATTCAAATCACTGAATATCTGACTAAGCATAACATCTTATGCCCAGAGCAGCATGGCTTCTGTGCTGGTCACAGTACTAGCACTGCACTAGTTGAGTTCTCCAGTTTCCTACACTCCTCTTTGGACGCCAGCTCCCTAGCTGGTGTAGTGTTTGTTACCTCTAAAAGGCCTTTGACACTGTCTCCCACCCTCTTCTGCTGGATGCCCTCTGCCGCACTGGTTTCTCCGCTGGCCCCCTCGCAAGGTGCATGAGCTATCTATCTGCTTACTCACAGTGTGAAAAAATCAATGGGACACTCTCTGAAACTCATCCCATCTGCTCAGGGGTACCCCAGAGCTCCATCCTGGGCCCCCTTCTCTTCTCACTCTATCTAAACATACTGCCCGGTGCATGCTCTGGCAAAATTCTTATGTATGCAGACGATGCTGTCATTTTTGCCACCCAACGCAATCCCATCTCCCTCCAGGACTCCCTACAACAATCCTATGATGATGCAGAAGCCTGGTTTAAGGAGCACAGACTCATCATTAATCTTAAAAAAGACAAAACAAAGCTCTTTGCCCACCCCCAAAACAAAGCCTGCAACTACCCACTCTCTATCCTCCCTAGTACCAAATAACCCGCTTGAACAAGTCAGCTCCTACAAATACCTTGGGGTTACCTTCGATTCAGCCCTCACCTTCCACATCCACATTGATGCCCTTGCATCAGCCACTAATACACGGCTTGGCATCCTCTACTGCTATAAAAACTGCCTCCCCCCTGATGCTCTCCGACTTGCTGTTACGTCTTCAGTACTGTCCCTTGTAGACTATGGCCTGCCAGTCTATGGTGCTGCTGACACGACTGCCCTCAGCAAAATTCGCCTCACCCTGAATAAGGCCTGCAGGTTGAATACTGGTGCCCCCAGGCTCACGCATACATGTCAACTCTATGACGAGGCTAAAATCCTTAACTTTGATGAACGGCTATGCTATCAAACCTGCCTCCTCACAAAAAAAAACCCTACTCGGGCTCTCCCCTCCTGGGGTGACAGCCTCCATCCACTATACCCCACCCACTATCGCAACCCGAACCTCCAACAAGACCACTCTACTGGTCCCCAGATCTAGGACCACCCATGGTCAGAGGTCTTTCTGCTACAGAGCCCCATCCTTTTTTAACTCTCTCCCTGCTCCCATCTCCAATGCCCCCACAATCTCCAACTTCAAAACTGCCCTTCGGAGCCAACTGTTCAACACTCGCAGCTGCTCCTATCTCTAAATGTGGCCTCAATCTCTCCACACTTGACAACGCCCACTGGGTGGCACTCCACCTCACCCCCCCACTTTCTCCCCCTATGCATCCCGCCTCTGTTAAAACCAGCGTGTGCTCAGCTGTATCAGTGTAATTGCTACTAAACTGTATAATGTATGAAATCAATCTGTGTAACTCTAATTCAGTGACTTGTTTTCTGTAACCTAAATTTGTTATGACTGTCCTCAATGTGACGAGGTACCTTTGGAAATGAGCCTCTGGCTCAAAGGTTGTAAACCAATTTACAAATAAATAAATAAATAAATAGTCTGAACCTGAGGTATTTTCTGTAGGTCTCTCTAACTGGAATATGAAAGTAGGTGTCTTTCGGATCCAGAGAGCCCAACCACATCCAGTCTCCTGACTGCAGGGATGGTATCACTGAGCCCAGTGTGACCATCTTGAATCTTTCCTTTTTTATGTGTTTATTCAGATATCTCAGGTCTTAAATGGATTGCCTTCCCCATTTTTCTTGTGGGTTAGGAAGCATCTGGAAAACAGTCCCTTGCCCCACTGTGAGGCAGGGACCTTATCCGCTGATCTTGCTAGTAGCAGTTTCTTTACCTCTAACTCCAGCAGTACTTTTTTTCTGTTGGAGGGTGAGAAGAGAACAGTTTTGGTTTCTGCAGTTTGGTGAATTTTGTGAACTGTAGGGCCAAACCTTGACTTACTTCTTCCAGGGCCTACTTGTCTGTGATGAGTTTTGTCCATTCCTGGGAGCAGTGAGCAAGTCTTTCCCCCACTAGCAATGGTTGGAAAACCTGGGCAGAACTGTCAGGGGGTTCATTTTGGCTGTTGCTTAGGAGTTAGTGCCCTCCTGCCTCTTAAGTAACCTCTTTGGGGTTGACACTCTTAGGGGGCATAAGGCTTTGGATAGTATCCCCTACTCCTGCCTCCAGTTCTGTCAGGCCTGTAGGAAGTGGAGGCCTTTTCCTTTCCTGTGTTATTTCTATAAGGGTTTTTTTTTTTAATCGTCCACTTTTTTCAAAGTCACAAAATCACAGAACTAGTGGCGCACATAAGGAGAACTGGAAGCAGTGCGGAGAAAGGTGGACAGCCTGCTAAATAGACACAAGAAAAGCTCTGCACTCATGGAGTCTGGCACAGATCAGGCACATTCAAAAAGATACAAGAATAGAATATTGCCAGCACTGGCTACTTAGAGTTCCTACGATTCAGTTCTTAGCAAAATGTATAACAACAGCCGTAAATGGAAGCAGGAGCAGGAAAACTTAAGATACAAAAGCAGTGCTATTTTTATTTTAAAGTGCACAATCACAGTACTCAAACAGCTTCCATGTAGCTTCTCCCCCTCTCTTACAAGGAGCTTCCTTACGTGTTTCATGCCCCCTGTGCTTAGTCATAGGATAGCAGTCTATTACACCAACCAACAATAAATACAAAAATCTTTAAAGTGACAGTGCTTCTAAAGGTGAAAACAATTATTCTACAAAAGATCTAAATAGTTTCATGGACATCACATTACCTCATATACCAGTCTAGAAAATATGATTGTACATAACTGATTCACTATTTCTTAATATTAAATCTATCATATATACTTATATACACATACTCATTAACACATCATAACTGCATTATTAACCATTTCTTTACATTTCTTATGTTTCATTATTGTCACCAGTTCTGGAATAAGCACAAATTTGTATCCTCCTCATTTTTTACACATGGTTTCCCCTTGAGGGTCCACAATCAGACAGAGTCAGGTTCCAGACAAAAAAAAAAACATCTAAAAGAAACAAAGGAAAGGAGGAAAAAAGTTATGCTAATGTTTACTTAGATGTAAATAAGTGCATTAAATCATTTCCCTTAATTTCAAGAATGTTAAAATCGGAATTCATCTTGACACATTAAAAATGCAACGTTTGAGCCAAAATATCGGGGGGGGGGGTGCCTTATTTCTTAAGGAAATGTTTTAGGTCAATTCTCTCATTCAACCCTGGTTTCTCAGGTGCTCCTATAGCAAAAATCCAGTATTGCTCCCTTTTTAAGACAACATTGTTATAGTCACCACCCCTTGGACTTTTTATTGGTTTTTTCTATGCCCATGAATGACCAACTATGTTCCTTTATGTTGGTAACTCTTTCCATGTGATTTGATAATGCATTTCTTGGATCTTTGTTATTTATGGCTCTTGAATGTTCCCCTATATGTTCTTTCAGTTTCCTTTTGGTTTTGCCAATATAGAAACTTCCACAGGAACAGGTGGCCATGCATACTACCCCTTCAGTGGCACAAGTAATAAAACCTCTTATTTTAGTCATCTTTTTTGTTTTTGGGTTATCATAATTTTTTGTCTGTTTTGATATTGGACAAAACTTGCAGTTTCCGCATCTGTAACACCCATCCTGTTTTTTAGGTAACCACATGTTACACTGTTCCTGTCTAGGTTGTACTGAGTGTACTAGAGTATCTTTTAGGCTTTTCCCTTTTCTACGTACCAAACGGGGTTTAGTATTTCTAAGATCCTTCAGGCCTGAATCCAGGCCCACCATGTGCCAGTGTTTCTGGACTATTGCCCCTACCTCCTTTGATTGTGCACTATATATGTGTTCACAAAGTTAATCCTTAGATCTCCTTTTTCTTTTTTCCCCTTGTTTTTTCTTCATGATCTTGGATCTTTCCAATAGGTCAACCTCTTCTCTTGCCCTAGCAATCACTTTCTCTGGATATTCTCTTTCTTGTAGCCTGTATTTTAGTTCCTCTGCTCTTTTCTCATAGGTTTCCCTATCGCTACAGTTTCTTTTAGTCCTAATAAATTTTCCTTTAGGAATACCAGCAATGGTGTGATGGGATGACTGCTTCTGGCCTGTAACAACGTATTCCTGTCTGTGGCCTTTCTATATAAGTCTGTTTTTATTCCCCCTAAACCATCCTTTCCTACTATTAGGTCCAAAAAACTGATTTGTTCTAGGCTAAAGGAGAGTGAGAAGCAGAGGTTCTTATTACTATTTTCTAAGAACCTAACAAAGTCAAATAGTTTTTCTTCTGTGCCTTTCCAGATGATAAAAATATCATCAATAAAGTGCCGGTATAAATCAATTTTGTCTAGGTAAGGGTTTGTTTCTGCATGTCTAATAACTTCCTCTTCCCTAGATACATATTAGCAAAGTTTGGAGCAAAAGTTGACACCATGGCAGTTCCTTTTCTTTGTACATATTGTGCATTTTCAAAAAAGAAGGTATTACACTTTAACACAAATTCTGCTAATTTTGTTAACATTTCTGTGGGTGGGTCATTCAATTCTCTTTTGTTCAGATAGTATTCCATAGCTTCCAACCCCCCTTCGTGTGGTATATTTGAATATAAGGATTCCACATCTAGTGTCACAAACATACTACTCTCCTCAATTTCAATTTCTTCCAATGTTAACAAAATATCCCCTGTATCTTTTATATATGTGGAATATCTTGTGCTAGTGATCCAATATGAAAGTCAACATATTGGGACATGGGTTCCATGAAGGAATTATTTCCTGACACTATGGGACGACCTGGAGGGTTCATAAGGTACTTATGTACCTTAGGTAGGTAGTAAAAACATGCTCTTACAGGGTTCTCAACTGCTAAAAAAGCAAAAATGTCTTTATTTAACCATCCCTTTTCCTTCGATTCTGACAAACAATTGTCTATTTTCATTTTATAAGTGGGTATTAAGTCAATGGGAACTTATTCATAGAATTCTTGATTACCTAACTGTCTGAGAACTTCAGCAGTATATTTCTCTGTGTCCATAATAACAATGGATCCCCCCTTATCAGCAGGTCTTATTGTAATGGCCTTATTTGACCCCAATTCATTTAAAACTGTTTTCTCTGCATTACTCAGATTGAGGGTATGTCTCACATTTACCAGTGTCATACAAATTTCGATCTAGGTCCAAAAAATCACGTTCACAACTTTTCAAAAAGGTCTGCAGTATTGGTGTGAGAGGAGGACAGAAAATAGATGGGGGTTTAAACTTCTGTGTAACTTCAGGATTATTATCATAATTTAACATGATGTCACTTAGCCCCACCGTATTCATATCTATTCCGTTTTTCTCCCTCTTATTGAAAAAAGAGTGCAGATTTAAATTTCTTGCAAGCTTATGACAGTCCACAATAGTCTCAAATAAATTGAACCTTTGCTTTGGGACAAAAGACAGTCCTTTATTCCGAAGTCCTTTCTCTACATCCGAGAGAGTGTATCTTGAGATGTTGATAATGTTGTTCACTGGTATCCTGTTCTCAAGTTCCCTCGTATATGCCATCCTCGTCTCCCTCTGCCTCAATTTCTGCCACCTCCGTCTCTTTCTGCCCCCCTTCTGGTCTGTTTTTTGGGGGCTGGTTGAAATTAATCCTCTGGCTTCATCACGGGCCTTCTGGTGTTTTATTAATACCAGGTGATTCAGGATATCCCTTCTCCCCTAAATATATTTTGTCAGTGCTGTTTAATTCTTGACCATGGATTCCATCCAGCTTTTCATTGGAATTTTGAAGAATAGATTTATTTGGAATAGATTCATGACTCACTGTGTCTGTATTAAATCGCACATTCCTACCCCAACTAAAAATGGTCCCATTACTGTAGTCGTTAGTGTCTTGTTCAAACTTAGTTTGTTTGATGTCCTGAATCTTTTTATCATATCTTATCAGATTAGATTTAAAATTTTCACATAGTTCCTCATGCAGGTGATGACTTATTAATGTGTGTGTAAAGTTGCCTCCCTTGTTTTTATTTCTTCATCAGTTTCCTTTTGTATTTCAGCATTTTCTTTGAGGATTAATTCCATGTACAATTTACTGGCTCCAGGGCTGATCTTCTGCCAATTCTCTAAAAAAATTTTTCTTTGTAGCCCAAAAGACAGTTTCTTTAAAACTCTAAGTCCCCTTGGAGCTCTTTCATTCCCTATCAACCGTATATTCTCTAGAATTTTTAACATATGACCAGTGTCCTTAACATGACTCCGTAGCTTCTCCGCTAGGAGGTTGATATAACTGTCCACAAATCTAGAGATAGGCTCAGTAATCCAGCCCATCCCTGACACTATTGGACGACCCGGTGGAGAAACACTGTCTTTGTGGATTTTATGTAGAGGTATAAAGCAGGTTTTTTGGGTTCTTGGACCAACATGAAAAACAGTTAATCTGTAGTTATGAGGGTATTCTCATGTAATTCTAACAATACACTCTCAATGTGTTTCTTAATGTTAGAAGTGGGATCAAAAGTAAGTAATTGATAAAAAGTAGCATTAGAAAGTTGTCTGTTAACTTCTGTTATACATTTCTCAGTATCCTGGATCACAATACTGCCCCCCTTATCTGCAGGTTTTATAGTGATGCTATGATCTGATGCTAAATTTGCCAAGGCTTCCCTTTCTGTTTTAGTTAAATTACATCTAGGCATCCTAGGTTTATTTTTATACAGTTCTTCCAGATCTTGCAAACAGCACTGGAGAAATGTCCCAACTGCAGGATGCAAGGGGGGACAAAAAGTAGAAGGTGGTTTGAAAATAGTTTTGATAGTTTTGTTCAAACCATCACTCTCTCAGGCAATGTTATTAATCCCTTCCTGAACTGAAATTGCATCACTTATACCATCTCTAGTGTCATGTTTATAAAAAAACACTTTAAGATTCAGTTTATGAGCAAATTTCTGTAAATCAACAAAAAAATCAAAGTTATTAACAGTGTACGTTGGTACAAAGGATAATCCCTTTGAAAGTACCTGTGTCTCTAGTTCAGTCAGTGTCCATGAGGATTGGTTTACCACATTTAGTATCTGTTTGCCACTGATGCTCGAGGCAGTCGACCCTGTCCTCGACCCCTTGATCTTCTCCCCCCCCCATCTTCCTGGGACGGATGTATCCATCTTGAATGTGAAGCACGTTCTTCTGTTGCTCCTCCTGAGTAAAATTTCCCCAGGAGGAGCTTGTTCAAAAAAAGAATCAGTTTCTGGTTCACTTTCATCTATATCTGTCGCGCTTTCCCCTGTGCTAATTTCAGCAGAAGTTGCGCCAGTAGACCGTTTCAGAATAGAGCGCGGAATCTCCGTGACGCCCAGTATAATTATTCCCGAGGTTGCATTGGGCGGTACAGTCCCAGGTGATTCAGTTCTACTCCATTTAAAGACACATCTCAGTAAATAATCCTTTGTGTCCCTTATAAACTTTTTTTGTTTCTGGGCTTTTAATTTATTGTCATATTGCCACATGTACTCTTTAAATTTATTTTGGCATATGACGAAATCCTTATGTGCAAGAAAGGTCTGAATATTCAATTCTTGAGTTTTTAGCTCAGTTAAAGTTAGTTGTAGTTGTTTGGTGCTGTCCTGAATAATTAGCTCGATCAGCTTTTATGTTGCCTCATGCAGGATCGTCTCCCATTTAAGAATAAAGTCTGCCCTGTCTTCCCCAAATGCAGGGCATTTAGTAATGCGCAGTCCACGTGGAGATCTCTTCACTGTGGTATATGCCTGCATCGTTATTTTTAGCCAGTGTAAACGCCTTGCCTTGGTGGCTATTTTTTCCATGCAATAAAATGAATCTCTAATGTTATCAGTACCTGTAGCATCCTCATTGGTGCCCGTGGAATTGCAATCCTTCTAGTAGTTTGTTCATTTTGTAGATGTGGATTCTCTGCGGTCTCTTCAGTGAATAGGAGGTCATAAATGCTGCCATCAGAAGTAGCTTCTGCACAGGTGTTAGCATTGCTATTTGCCATTGTCAATTCTAAGGTTCTGGCAGGCTGAATTTTGGTGGATTTTATTTAACCCGTGCTTCCACCAAAAATTACAGAGCTAAGGAGAAGGGTGGAGCACAAGGTAGCGATGCTGTTCAAAAAAAGCAGGATCTCTGACTCAAATAGAGAATGCACACACCATCCACACAAACAGTAGTTCCAAACTGTTATTCGTTCAAGTCATAAATAGTTTATTGACCAGCAGTCCAGCACCATAGACAAAGGCAGCAGCTAACGTTTCACCCTGTTTCCAGGGCTTCCTCAGAGCTGTTTGAACAACATGAGAACATGTCTTAAATACTAAACACAAATACGACTTGAACGAATAACAGTTTGGAACTACTGTTTGTGTGGATGGCGTGTGCATTCTCTATTTGAGTCAGAGATCCTGCTTTTTTTGAACAGCACTGCTACCTTGTGCTCCACCCTTCTCCTTAGCTTCCATGTAGCTTCCCTCCCTCCCTCTCTTACAAGGAGCTTCCTTACATGAAATGCATAAGAAAGCTCCTTGTAAGAGAGGGGGGAAAAGCTACATGGAAGCTGTTTGAGTGCTGTGATTGTACACGTTAAAATAAAAATAGCACTGCTTTTGCACCTTAAGTTTTCCTGCTCCTGCTTCTATTTATGGGCTGTTGATATACATTTTGCTAAGAACTGAATCGTAGGAACTGTAAGTAGCCAGTGCTGGCAATATTCTCTTCTCGTATCTACTTGCTGATTTAGCTGGGCACAGCAACCCAGGTGCAGGGACACCAACATTCCTCCAACACTCAAAAAGATTCTGGTGAAATATTTCATTCCAACACCATGAAAGAATCCTAGCTAGAGCCCTCTGCCCCATCCACTTTTTCCATATATGCCTCTGCCTTGTCACCAAACAAGGAGTTTCCCCTGAAAGGAGAAGTCCATGGCCTTAGTCTGTGTGTCTTGGGATAGGATGGTAGCCCTAAGCCAAGCAAACCTCCTGAGAGAAACTGCATGTGCCTGGATCCTTGAAGCAGAGTCGCTTGATGTCCACGGCCATATGCAATTGGTACTCCGCGGCATCCAGTGCTGATCTGGCTACGTCAGCCAAGTCCTGTGTTTTACTTTCTCGCTTAGTGCCAGGACTAAATTCCATAGTGTCTTCTGATACCGAGCTGTGTGTGCCATGTAAGCTGCCTGCCTGAGGTGCAAGGAAGCTAAGGTGTACACTTTTTTGGCAATGGTATCCCGTTTTCTGGATTCCTTCTCTGAAGGCTGCGCAGAGAAAGGCACCTTAGCCTTGTCACATGCATCAATCTAGACCACTACCTCAGGATCAAGGTGGGCATATAGGTATTCAACCCCCCCGTCTGTCCACCTCATTTGTTTACTTATTTGGATTTTGTTAACTAGGTTAGCTCACTGAGACTAAAAGTCCCTTTTTTTCAGGAGTGACCCAAGATTAATTACAAAAAGACAATCATAATTAAATACATGCAACAGTCATAATTACTGTGATATGGATAGCAAACATATTCAATACGTACAGATAGAAAATTAGAAGGCTACGTAGAGCCTTGCCAAAGACAGGGATGATCAGCTTCACAGACTTAAACATTACATAGAATATAGCAATACTGTGCTAAAAAAGATACTACAAGGTATCAGCGTAAAATAAGTATCTCTTGTAGGACAACAGGGAAGGCCAACAACCAAGATATTTCTATTCAATCTTCTTATCAATGGCAGCAGCTGAAGTGGGTGCTGACATGATTTTGACAGTAGCTTTTTGGAGAGATCTGTGGATGGGAAGTAGCAGCCTTTTTCTGGGAGTCGGACCCATCATGTCCATAAAATCAGCCTCCTCTTCATCCTCCTCCGCTTCACGGGATGGGATGTTGAGTGTGTTTACAATTTGCCTAACAAAGGAATAGTGGGATGTGTAATCCTCGTAAGGCCTGGAAGGAGAGCTAAATCCTTGCTCAGGTGAACCATCTGGTTCTGGGGTTCACCCTCCTCCTCATCTTCATAATACAGTACATCCTCCTACACAGTCAGCTGGTATGGAACTGAAGCCGGGGTGGGGGTGGAGGAGGCAGGCATTTTCATAAAATTTCCCATAGCCTGGAAAAATTGCCATGCTTTTGTGCCCACTGTCTGTTTGCTTCCTTTTTTCAGGAGGAGTGACAGAGACATGTCTTTGTTTTTGTTTTTTTTCTTTGCAGACACTGTTTCCAGTGCCTGCTCTGAGGTTCTTTTACTTTTGCCATCACTTGAATCAGGCTTCCTCCTTTCGGACGCCCTGTGTTCTGAACCATCTTTACCCTGCTTTTCTGATGGTTGTGCTTTATCTTTTCTCTCTGTTCCTTTTGACAGGGACTGCTGATGATTCTGAAAGGAAGGACCCTCGTCTAAGCCTTTACACTGTTTTGGTGACACTGAGTCAGACTGAGAAGCCATGAGTCTTCCCTTTTTTTTGGCCCTTTTCTTTTGTGTTTAGAGCAAACATTTTTAAAGAGTTCACAATTCATAAAACCGTGGTCTGGACCAAGGTACCGTAAACAAAGCTCGTGGCAGCCTGCCTTTGCCAAGAGCTGGAAACAATTGGTACAATTTTTTTAAGCCTGTAGGTCATGTTCTTCTCTTCTTCTTTGGCCTGTCAGTCATGCCAAATATTGATAGACCACAGTTATTTTATTGGTTCTCAAAAACAGTCACATAAATTGTAACAGAGCCCAAAAGATATTAAAAAGTCTCTGACAGGGAATTTGCTGGTCCTTTTTCCCAGAAAAACTGCAACTGCAGTAATTTTTATCTCAAACCCAGTAACTTTGATATGAAGTTTGAGGTTTTTTTGTTTGTTTTTTATCAATTTCAGAGTTTTGTTTGTAAGAGTGGTTTGGTTCCCTCTGAGCAGGAACTGCAACTTCAGTAGTGAAAACTGCTAGTAAATAAGCAGTTATAAATAAAATAATACTTTTTTTTACCACAAAAAGTGGTTCCCTAAAGGCAGGAACCATGTTTAACTTGTGGCCCTTTCCAGCTCTTCAGAATTGATCGAGAACCAGAGAAAACACAATTACAATTAATCAAACAAAAATAACCTAACACAACATTTCGTGGAACTAACTAAAATAATATTTTAGAAATAATTTGAAATGCTAAACCATTCTGGAGGCCCAAAGAGTGGAACTGTACTTCGGGTGATTGCTCTTCTCAAGCAGGGAAACTTAATCTGACTATTGGTGAGAGAGTGACCACAATGCAGAATCTGAATTTAGTTCTAATTCCAAGATTCCTAAATTAGCATAAATTCTATCTCTGGAGCAACTCAGTCCAGTGGTCTGATTGCTACTATACATATATATATAGAACAGTGGATGGGCAACTATACATAATTTGCTCTAGAGGTCATAGGGAATCAGAACCTCGAGGTGGCACGACACACTGGTTGGGTATAGAATTGTCCATCCACTATTTTTATAGTGTATGGTGCCCAAATACATGTGGTTTTAACACTTTTTTATTTTTAAAATACAAAAAAGAAAAGTTCATGGCTACGCTGTATTCTGTGAGAAAGGGCTGGTTGCCAAGGCATGATGTGTGGTTGCTAGGGAGCAGATGTCCCTACGATAGCAGCGCAGCCTTCTATTGGCTGTTAGTCTGGTGTGGAAGGGATTAAAAAAATGGTGACTGTATCTCTCATTTAGCGAGAGGACACGGGCTATGAGGAAGACTTCTGTAACATGAGTAATTTTAATTATCTGGTTGATCCTCCTTTTTTTAATGTATATATCTGGTTGATCCTGTGTTAATTTTTCTTACTGGTTGATTGTTGGCGAGTTGTGGGTTTAGGTGATGATGGTGTTTCTGCTGCTTGTATTTATCTGGTTGATCATGCCATTTTTGTGGCTTGTGCATTCTGCGTGGAACCTCCAGTTGTTTTCAAAATGCTGTTGTACCACAGTAGGGCACAATCGCATTCCATGACCTTTTGAATTGCAGTACAACAACACTTTGAAAACCTCTGATTTCCCTACAGAACAAGACCTCAACATACACTATATATAGACTAATACATGGGGTTGTGTGATTAACAAGAATTTTACACACACTGGAGGTGATGCATGCTACATAAACCCAGAGAGCGAAGATAAAGGGGTTTATTTAAGCATCCAACACCAAGGGTGTGTGTAAAATTTGAGTTTTACACATAACCCCATGTTTTATTTTATATAATTGCTGGGTATTGTTTTTTCACGGCAGTAATTATATAAAATAAAAGATGTTCCTGTGCGACCACGGACCTGTTTGGTTTCAGCATGGTCTGCGGTCTGAAGTGTGAAGTGCCAGCAACAAGAAAGTTAACCTTTTTTGTTTCCATTTTTTTTAAAGCAGAACATTTTATTAAGATATTAGCCCAGTGTTGTTGTTTGTTTTTTTTTTAGAACTCACCGCCAAGTCCGAGTAGCGGTGAAGTCTCTGTCTGCTGGCAGTCAGCCTTAAAGAAGGGAAAAGCCACAGCTGGCGAAAGCACAGCACTAAGGAAACCCAGCGCTTGTTCACTGTTATAACCCACAGGTTATAACAGCGAATTATAACTGGGTTTCTGTTACGGGAAAATGAGACCCAGTAATTATAAAGCTATACTGATGGATTCCTGGGGTTAGAATCAGCCTGAGATGTAAGACAGTCAGCCAAGGGGAGGAGGAATGAGTATGCTCTCCTATGGGAAGGAGGGCAGCAAGCTCTGCTACAACACTGCCATCTAGGTTACCACAGGTGGTGGTGCACCCGGAGAGAGTATCCTGTGAGAGGGGTGATTCGGCTGGCTCCAGTCACCGTTATGCATGGGTGTGCGCAAGTGCCTTGGAATCCATGCCACTGACATTATGGAGGGCAGTGGGAGAAACAACAGTAAAAAACGTAAATGAAAGCAAAATGAAACTCAGCACTAAAAGACTCCACCAGACTGACTGCCAAACACCCCAAGAAATACTAGCCTACACTGGGAGGTACACTGAGCCCCAAATGCTCCACTGTGGGCAGTATGAACCCATGAGGTTTGGTTTGGGTGGGTAAGTGAAAGAGAAGGTCGTGGCTGGGACTGAGAGGTGGCTGGCAGAAGAGGACAGTGCAAGTGAATGGGGTATATGGGGGAAAAGTGTCATCTCATGTCAGTTTGTGAATGAGGACCAAACTTGTGCGAGATGATGCTGGTATACCTTAAGACATAAATCTCAGTAGTGCTACCTATTAACTTATTCTAAATCACAGATAAATAAAAGAAAGACAAAAATGTTTTTACTTCAGAATTCATAGATTTTGTTTAAAAAATTTTTTTAACAATATTCAGATCTCCCTGTTCGGTGCTGGAGGTTGGCACAGTCCAACAAACTGCAGAAGAGCACAACTGAACACAAGATGAGATGGGGCGTGTCTCATATCCTGCACTCTGACTGGCTGGTGGGCATCCACTGACTTTTTAATGTAGCATTAAAACCCCTACCCTCCCCATATTCTGAAGGCTGCTGCTTTAGCAGCCCATAGGTCTACGTGGCTATCCTCCCACTTACCCCCTTCTTATCCACTCAACATTCCCCCCCTTCTGGGTGAGTAATTTTTCTCCACTGCTGCCATCTGATTTCTTGTACTGTGTTAGTAACTCACATTTATGCATCTTTTCAGAATCTGCAGCCCTTGAGTATCCTGCTGTACTACACAAGACATTAAGCAATTGTTGTACCCTAGTATCTCAAGAACTCCCATAAAAAAGAGATATGATGTCTCACTGGGGCCAACTTGCCATCTGTTTGATGCAAATTTCTAATAAACAAATTAATATATGGTACCTGCATATGCAAATTATATGCTAATAACCAATCTGCATCTCAATCACTTGCTTTCAAACCTTTTGTCACAGCTAGTCATTTGCAAACGCACCCATCTGAATATTATGCAAATTAAATGCTAAATGGCTCTGCATTTCAAACCACTCAGACTACTAATGGTACAGACAGTGAGGTTTCCTGTGATCATGGCTGTTAAGGCAAACAAAAGTCTGGCCTGGCTCTGAAACTACCACCTCACTCAAGCCAGATGTGAATGATATTGCAGAAAATATGATCACTGTTTCCTTTGTATCACAGTTCGGATGGTCTGCTAGAGCAGTCTAGACCTAAAGTAAGAGTAACCACCTGGCAACCAGTCCACTGGAGGATACAGTCTTCAGGACGACAAAACTTGTATTTATTTATTTAAAGTTTAGTAACCGGGAGAGGCAGACTGAGTCATGGCTCATTTCCAGGTGTGACCCAGAGGAGAGGGGAGAGAGGAGAACATGGTATACAAGGTTTATTTTTATTTATTTATTTAGCTTTTGTTGACCGGGTAAATGCACTAGACAAATCCTGCCTATTTTCAGGCACGACCCGGGGGAGGGGGATACAGATGAATGCCAACTGACCTTGAACCACATTAAGCTGTTGGTGGTATTTTTAGTGAATGAGGGTAATTTGGCCAGGACACCAGGGAAATTCCCCTACTCTTTTTCGATAAGTGCCATGAGATCTTTAACATCCACCTGAACTACCACCAATCCTGGCAGATGGGACCTCGGTTTAACATCTCATCCAAAAGACGGCACCTCAGAAGTGCAGCACCCCTCTCATGCTGCACTACAGTGTCAGTACTGGGATATTAACCCAAGTGCCAGATGTGGGAACTGAACCCACAGCCCTCTGATCTCCCGGCCTCAGAGGTGAGTGTGCTACCTACTGAGCCACTGACACTGTATGATGCGGTGCGTGTGATAACAGCATTAAAGCATAGTGCACAAAGTGCATGTGTTAACAGCGTAAACATGATTAGGAGCTGTGGAAAACTAAACAAGGAGTGAAATAGTTCTACTGAAATAGCAAAAAGTAGTAAGAGCAATACAGTTATTCATAGTACATTATCAAGCGATGGGAGGGTGGAGGTGGGTCAGGAGAGCAAGAAAAAAGATGATAGGGTGAGCAGTAGCATGGAAGGGGGTCGGGGAGGGGAGGGAGGAGGTGGGGGAGGCAGGAGTAGGGAAGTATGGGGGTGGGAGATGGGGAGAGGAAACGGGAGGTGAGGGGGAAGTGTGCAGCAAGAGAGATCAGGATGTTGGGGAACATGTGCAAGAGGTAGGAAGAGATTGGGAAAGGGCATGTTTTAGGGTGAGTAGGGAGGGAGAAACACACAGGGAGCTGGGAAGAGAGTTCCAAATGTAGGGGAGACGGTAGGAGAAAGCTGCCTGCCCGGAGTTAGAGTGAGGACCAGGAAGTGGAGAAGGTGCGATGGTCTCTGGAGTGAAGCTGGTAAGAGGAAGGGGAAGAGGGGGGAGATGAGAGGTAAGGGGGAGGTAAGAGCAGGAGATGCATAACAGAACAGCAATGAGTTGTGGGACTGGAGAATCATGACTGCTTTTGATAAGTCACAAAAAGTTCTGAGAACACTCTGAGCCTTATCAGAACAGTCAGAACCTTTTTGATTATTGTTGTTCTCTTAAAGCAGTGGTGCAAAGAAGATCTACTGGGCATGGGCTGTGACTTGGCCCAATTCTTTACCAGCAGCTGAAATGCGCTATTTCTGAACTTAAAACACAACTGTAATGAATTTACATTTAAGTTTGAAATGACCTTCTTTAATGCACGCGAACAGTAACGCTGACCATTGACTCCATGAAGCTCAGGCTGTTAGCTGACAGTTCGATCTCCTGTTACAACAAATCTCAGAATCCCCTGCAGATGCTATTGAGCAGTAGGCAGCAGTGGGAGATCTAACCACCTGCATTGCATGTCAGTTGATATAAGCTCTGATCTTGTCTGCTGGTCCCGCTGTCCTCCCTGGGCTAAATACAGTCACAGAAGACTGTTCTGGAGAAAAGCAGATCTGGAAAACATTTGATTTGAGATGATAAAACCTCTAATATGCACTGCAGGCTACTGAATCTCCCACTGCTGCCTACTGCTTCGATGGCAGCTGCAGGGGATTCTGGGATGTGTAGTAACAGATGATGTCGGCCTAGATTTAAGCAAAATTAGTCTGATACAATCTACTAAACTACAGTAAATAGTAAGTAAACCAAAGTGTTTTTGCACTCTAAGTGCACGTTGGGACCAGACCCAGACTTGGGCGTGGGCTCTTTGTACTGACTGTTCCCCTTTAAAGGTGACAGGAAACCATTTTTTTTTCACCTCTAGATGCCCTCTTGTGTTTCTTTAAGTGTCTATCCAAAATTCTGTTACATTTTGACTTTTTTTTGTTAAATTAATAATTTGTTTGCCTTTGTAACTACTCTAAAATCCTCTCTCCTCTACAGCTACTGCTCTCTCTTTTCACACTGACTGAACATTCTGTGACATCAATAACACCATTTCAGGCCGTTCAGATGAATAGCATGTACTGTTGTAACTAATGTCATGGAATGTCTTAGAAATATGAAAAGAAAGAGCAGTAGCTATGGAGGAGAGTGGAACTGTAGGAAACTGTGAGGCACCCCAAAGATAGATCATTAATTTATCAAAAATTGGTCACAGCATATCAGAATACACAACTGGCATGGAAAGGAAGATGAGAGGTCAGTTAACTATGTAAAAAATTATTTCTCATCACCAACCAACCAAACCAAAAAAAAAAGGTTCAGAGAAGGTTCTTTTTCATAAAAGGGTGCCAGTTCTGGAAGGTGCTAAATTGATCTAAAATGGTTCCCTCCTCTCTAGCTCTAAGTATGTGTATGTTGGTGCTATCTGCATTCTGAGATGGTTCGTTTCAGAGTCCACCTCTCCTGATAACATCGGAGCTTGTTGCACTCTCAGCACAGTCACTTTCTGCTGCCCTCTGTACTGCACAGGGCTAGGGATGTCAGAGAGTGAGGTCACAGTCACATTTCTGACTCAGCAGCCTGCCCTAGTGGTGCAGGTGGAAGCCTGCTGCACTACCATGTTGAGACCCAGGTTTGCACCCTGAGTCCGCCATTCAGTGCAGGGCCAGAGGGGTCTGGGGCACACTCAGACTCTAGGAGGAGGCTGCCATGCTCCTTACTTCTAGAGGGCATCCTTCAGAGGAAGGAGAGTCCCTGAAATAATTGATTAACATGCAGTATTGGCCCACTCCTCCCAAAGGTCCTGGCATATTGTGGGAGGTCAGTGGGTCTTAAAAGAGAAAAGGTTGGTGGGCCTTAAAGTGAAAATAAACAGGCCAGCTGAAAGCATGAATGCGCTCCCTTCGCATATCAATGGACTAAGCGTGGCCCTTGGGACTTCTCTGCCCTTCGTGGTATACAGGGAGGAAACTCGCTGTGGAGGCAAAGCTGCAGAGATGTTCAGGGGTTGCAGATTAAGAAGGCCTGGGGTTTAGTGGCAGTGTCAGAGTGGAAACAGGGGCTTGGAAGAGTGGAGGGTTAGCCCCCACAGCCCTTCATGAAAATTTGAATAAAACACATGATTCCAGTGTTTTACTAAATAAACCGAGGGGATTTTAAAGTAGAGGGAGAGCACACTTTGATGTGTCTGGGGTGTCCCTCCAAAACATTTACATCCCAGGAAAGACTGCATTAGAACTAAGGTAACAGGTTTTGCCAACATACTCATCATGCAGGTGTGGTGTAGAGGTTAAAACACGTGCTTGTGAAACAGGAGACATTCCTAATCATCACTGACTCGCTGTATGACCCAGAGCAAGTCATTTAACCTTCCCGGGCTTCCATCCACCCAGATACAGAAATAGGTAACAGCAAGACCCCCAACAAAAGTGAGATGTTTCACCTCTGCTAGGCTATCGTGGTTAAATATATTGTAAAATAAAAATAACACATGTCCTCGTTGACCCTGAGGCAGACAAACAAGTGCAGGTCAGCAGGTGGGCCATTACAGCAGGTTCCATTGCAGCTGCTGATTTTATTATTCCCAGATGGAGACTCAGCCAGCTGTAGCTGTGGATTTTATATTTGGATGGGAGGGGGGTTGCGACACGTCTGTCTGTCCCTGGACACCCCTCACTGTTCCCGGCCTAATCAGCAAGCAAGTACAGAAGCGAATTTTCTTTCACAATAATACATGCATCCATCAAGTTCTTCTTTCCACAAACGGGTCATCATCCTTCCAAATGAGGTACTGATCAGACCTGACCGAATCATCATTTCCTCAAATCTGCTCTGTTCAGTTCTATCACTCTTTTTTTGTTTTGTTTTTTTGTCTTCTTTAAGGCTCCCTTCTAATCAATTTGCTTTATTTAGAACCATTTGACCTCAGAGCTAAATGGGGTATACTAGTCATCAGGCTCGTTAACTGATCCGTGGGAATATAAGACTCAGGCTTGTATTCTGTGACCTCCAAGACAAGCTGGGGATGGGGGGGGTGGAGAAAAAGTAAGGTCCCCTTAAAAAAGTTAACACTATTGCTAACAGCAACATATCAGCACTAACTTAGGAACATATGGTTATTTGGGAAATGGTGTAGTCTCGTGGGTAAAGTATAGAATGTGAGCCAGAATATCACCAGTTTGAATCCCACCACAGCCACTGGCTCACTGTGTGACCCTGAGCAGGTCACCTGTAATGACCTCCCTATGCTTCAGTGTAATCCAACTTAAAAACTGGGATAGGAGCTGGATCCCCCCCCCAGCCACCAAAAATGGGATGTTTTTATTTCAGCTGGAGCTTTTTTAGTGTAGAGACACTGCAAGAAAATGCTGTCAAGCATTTATGGTAGAGAGGGCGAAGGAAATGAGAACATGGTATGGAAATAGCTCAGCTATGATAAGACTGCAGTGGGGGAGTGAGAAGGTCCAAGTAGGTCATGGTACATTTTCTGTGTCATACCTCCGGGTGATCCCTCCCTGTTGCTAGGAGACCATTCCCTAACGGGACGATACAACTTGGGCTAAAGAACACAGGATGTCCCAGAGGAGAAGGAGGAGGAGGATGTCTCAGCCAGGCTGTTTACTGGAAAACAAAGACAGACGTCCTTGTCCTTTTCTTGCACTGCTTGAAGCTGACAGTTGAAAATCACTTTTTCCAAGATGTTTAAATTTCTAGGGTCTGATTTGGGGCTGCAGTGGTGGATGGGGGGTTGCAAAATGGGTACTTTGTACCCTCAAATGTGTGCCAGCAACCTAACTGCAATACTAAATGTTGGGCTTAGGTTGCAGGGTGGGGGTCCCTCATGCAATGGCACAGTGTAAACTGTGTTGGTGCCAGTGGTGCCAGGTAAGGCATGGCACTGTGACATTTGCACCATGATGGCAACACAGGGAAACAAGCATCTTGTCTTGATATGTCCTCACCCTCGGGTTTACAGTTCCCTAGTGGTCCAATGGCTTTTCCTTTCCTAACCCCTCCCAATTAACTTCCCTAGTAGTCCTATGCACCTTCCTCCTACTAACTCAGTTTTGGATATCCCTAATGAGCTCATGCTTCCCCCTCCCTCCCAATACAGCCTGACTCTACAATCGTATTTTGACACAAGGTGCACCCACCTGCCGCACTGCTTCAACTTTACAACCTACACAGGAAAATGCAGCAGAGTTGCCATGCCAGTGCTCCCAGATTGATTTGCCATTTTCCCTGTAACTCCAGGGTGATTTTCCTGTGTTCTCCTGTAGATTACATTATTTCCTATGGAAGCCAAATGCATCTGTTTTCCTGTATTACCAATCCAAGTCTATGGGAAGATACCAGATACTGCCATATCCCTGCCTGGCTACACCCTGTACTGACAGGACCGGCACTCTAAAAGAGGTGGAGGATGTGTCATTTACACCAGAAATACACTCCAGGGATATGTCATACCCCCACCACCCAGCAATGACAATCTCCAGGTACTAGCCATCAAACTAATGCTAGGAGCACACAACAGAGTGCTCACCCTACTGTCCATATACATCCCACCTAAGCAGACCACACCTGGCATCAACAACCTACTGGACTACATCAGCACACTGAGCCTAAACACTGAAACAATGCTGTTGGGAGACTTCAATATCAACTGGGTCTCACCTGCTGCTAACACAATACCCTTGCCACAATCCACTTCTCCCAACTGGTGGATGCGCCGACTCGAACCAATTACAAGACAGGCACCAGCACACTTCTGGACTGGGTTCTCTTGAACCGCTCTTCCCACATCACAGGTCTCACTGTGCTCCCTGACTCAATGAGTGACCACTCCCCTGTCAGTTTCCTCTGGAACAACTACCACAAACCCCCTGCCAGAACTGTAAAAAAAATCCTACTCCTAAAGGGCCACCTGCTGCAGCTAAAGCAGCAGAACTGGTCGGACATGTATGGAACCACGGATGTGGACACGGCACTAGATCTCCTGATATCAAAATTCAATGCAGCCTGTGACAAACACGGTCCCGCCACAGAGAGAAAACCAGACGGCCAATAAATCCCTAGATTACTCTGGAACTACTGGCGCAACTGAACACAATAGAACAACTCTGGCAAACAGCGAGGGCACATGGCACACAAACTAGCATCCAAAGGTATAAAAAGGCCCACAATGAGCGCACAAAGGCAGTTCATGAGGCAAAAAGCAACTCCGACAAGGAAGTGCTCACTAACACCTGGAATAGCAGCAAATCATTCTGGGCAAATCTAAATGATATCACTGGGAAGGACCCTAAAATAGCCCCAGCCATGCTAAATGTTGAGCGTGTCCCTACCTTGGACCCTCTGCTCATCGCTGACTCTCTGAACCTTGCCTTCCCGGATCTCAGTAGTGTGCTCCGGATGAACTTCTTCAATACCCCCGCTCCAGGGGTCAGTGAGAAGACCCCAGCATGACCAAACCGGCCACTCTTCCATTTCAAAGTGGTCCCCGAAGCCGATGCTAGAAAATACCTTGAAAAAGCCCTTGGCAAATCAAGGCACAGTGGGGACTCTCTGGACCTAAAATTTGTTCGACTAACACTAGATGAAATACTTGGTCCACTGACAAAGAAAATTAATCCATCCCTTTGCCACTCCAAATTCCCCCAAATCTGGAAAGTTGCCACGGTCACCCCGGTATATAAAATTGGTGACCCATCTCTTCAAAATAACTACAGACTGATCTCTATACTCCCACCGCTCTCCAAGGCCCTTGAAAGGATTGTGGCTGACCAGCTAGTGGAGTACGTCAATCAATATCAGCTCCTATTCCCAGAACAGCATGGTTTCCGAACTGGCCATAGCACCATCACAGATCTCCTGGAATTTACTGGATTCATACACAGTGCTCTTGACAAAGGGCACATTGTAGGGGTGGCCTTTGTTGACCTATCAAAGGCATTTGACACGGTCCATCATGCCCTCCTCCTTGAACATCTCTTGGACATAGGGCTAGCCCTAGAAACCGTAGCAAGGTTTTCGTAGCAACCTTAGCCTGTGATCAAAGCAAGTGAAGGTTGGGAACATCCTATCAGAAAGTCGGCCGGTCAGATCAGGTGTACCACAAGGATCTATACTCGGTCGGTGCCTAAGTCCAAGTAATATGGAGAAGCTAACCTTTCTGAAGCTAAATCTGCATGATTTTAAGATAACGCTTTCACAAGAACTGGATCTTGTCTGTGACCCTGCAGAGACACCTTCGCAGCCACCTGATCCTGATGTTTGCTAGGATGAAGATTAAAAAAAGGTAAGGCAAGAGGGCATTCCAGTGACATGTTAATTAATTTGTCCCCGTCTCCATATTCGTGCTTGGGCTGTCAACCACATGTATCTGATGTTATGTTATGATGATGAGTCTGCCAGTTTGATATAGTCATTAGTGTCAAACAAATCCATAACATCACCTGTGGCTGTAACTGCTGTTTAATTATCACAGACCTGATCTTACATCAGTGTTGTACTACCTATCCTAACAAAACCGTCACATAGACAGATTCAGAAGTCACATGTTACTATGTGCTTTCATATACACTTAAATCTGCTGATCCCACTAGTAAGCCAGTGGTATACAGTTTAATGGCTGACCTTGGAAAATATTTATCTCATCATTGTGTGTGAGTCTGGGTCGGTATTTCTTGCATCACCATGTTCTTTCTGTTTTGCGCACTCTCTTTCATGGTTTGCATACGTGGGAGTGAGTGTTAGGATTTCTGTTGACAATCAGATGACTTCAAACAACCAGCTGTAAGTGACTGTCCAAAATATAACTACACTGATGGCAGGTATTTTTTCATTTCACTTTCTTAAGTGACTCTGGAATGTCTGCAGTGCACCATGCTGCCTAGTTTTCCACCAATATATGCATTGTTTTCTGTATATACAGTATATATATACTCATCGCAGAACACCAGGGGGAGGAGAGAGTGGCTGGGGCTGCTTGACTCCCTTCCTACACCAGAACTGCCAGTTTTCATCTCTCCGTGACCTACCACAGTGTTTCTCCTCAGGGTCGAGGCACCAGCAAGTGCACCGCGAACCGGTGGACCTCCCCCGATGTGCAGGACTCCCCTGGCAGTGTTTTCCTCGCTCCACCAACTACCGCAGGGACCAGAGGGATTTTCGCCAGGGACACTGACCTCCACAGACTTTCCTTTGCCCTCCAGACTCCAACGGCTACTGACCCGCGCCTTGCTAACTACAGGAGGTGGCGCACAGACTTTTTGAATATCAGCAACTTGCTGATTGGATCCAGAGCCAGTGACAACATTCTCCCAGCCTGGCCTTAAGGCTGAGAGCGTGACCGCTGGCTCCACGCTCATCGCAGGACACCGGGGGGGGGGAGGAGAGAGTGGTTGGGACTGCTTGACGCCCTTGCTACATCAGAACTGCCAGTTTTCATCTCTCCATGATCTACCGCAGTGTTTCTCCTCGGGATTGAGGCACCGGCAAGCGCACCATGAACCGGTGGAACTCTCCCGATGTGCAGGACTCCCCTGGTGGCATTTACTTCGCTCCACCAACTACCACAGGGACCAGAAGGGATTTTCGCCAGGAACTTTCACCTCCGCAGACTTTCCTTTGCCCCCCAGACTCCAACGGCTACCGACCCGCGCCTTGCTAACTACAGGAGGTGGCGTGCAGACTTTTTGAATATCAGCAACTTGATGATTGGATCCAGAGCCAATGACGACATTCTCCCAGCCTGGCCTTAAGGCTGAGAGCAAGACCGCCGGCTCCACGCTCATCGCAGGACACCAGGGGGAGGAGAGAGTGGCTGGGGCTGCTTGACTCCCTCCCTACACCAGAACTGCCAGTTTTCATCTCTCCATGACCTACCACAGTATTTCTCCTCGGGGTTGAGGCACCGGCAAGCACACCGCAAACCGGTGGACCTCCCCCGATATGCAGGACTCCCCTGGTGGTGTTTTCCTCGCTCCACCAACTACCGCAGGGACCAGAAGGGAATTTTTCAGCCCTCCCACCCACTCCGTTCCCTCGTCCCATTAAATACTCTGTTGCCCCGCCCACTGATGGAACTGTCATAAACTGGGCGGATACAACTCTCCTTCCGGGACGCCTCCCATACCCCCACTATATGGGGATAGCAGCTGTACTGAACTGATCCAACAGACCTCTCCCTATTAAAGTCTATCTTATACTTGCTCACTGCCTAAACAAATGCTTTGGATTACAATACCATCTTACTGAAATGTTCCCATGTTACCTTTACCCTCCAGTAAGCTAATAACCTCTCTGCAAACTTGCACTTCTAGATTTTACTCTACATTGTTATCTGATTAATTATGTCTAAGGGACTTTGAATAACTGAGCCTCTTAGATTTACCGATCTTAGACTGTATTTTTATGCTTGCCTGCCCCTCACTAGACAGCCCCCTTCCAATTGGGACTTTGCTTAAAAGTGTCCCAAATGGCCTATAAGTAAAAGCGGTACCCGATAAACGTTCTGCCACTTGACTGGATAGCAGGCTAATCATCTCCCCACCATAAATCCTCCCATAAGTAAGGGAAATTCGACCCAGCCTCGGTACCTCTTCTCACTAGACCATAGACTGACCCTGCCTGGAAGAGGCAGAATGAGCCCTCCCACGTCTGGTCACCCTGCTCCCAGCAGACCTAATAGAGGTCTCCTCCTGGCTGTCCTGTACATACTAACCCTCCTATGGACAGACACGATCATGATCATAGGTGAACAGGACCCCAGACCTCACCCTCCCTCGGGACCTCCCCCCACTCACTCCTGGGGGCACCATCCCCCCCTTCCCCTAGCAACCCGGAAGGACTCCTGTTTGCACATGAATTTTGCAAATGGGGAATCCTATACTCCACTCTACTCACCACCAAGCGGATACTCAGAGCTAAGACCCTACCCCTGGGAAGGATCCCCACCCTTGGCCTCCTCGCAATCCTTCTGCTCATGGCCGGTGACATCCAGCCCAACCCAGGACCCCCCCTCACATAACCTCTTGGTCTCCTCCCCGCTTGACCCCCACTGGGCATCCTCCAAGGATCTACGTATAGTGCATATGAACATATGCAGCCTTAGGCCAAAGGTTCATGAACTACAATCTTGGCTAGATCGGTACAACCCGGATATCCTGGCGGTATCCGAAACCTGGCTCAAACCTCACATTCTACCACATGAGGTAGCCGCCACAGGATATACTTCTCATAGAAGGGATAGGCAGGGCAAAGGGGGGAGGTGCTAATCTATGAAAGACTCCTTAGCCGTACAGATAAACCCGAAACAAGCCTCCTGTATGGAAGGCGAATTAACCTTTGAGCGCATCACCCTTGGCCCTTGTAAGCACCTTAACATAGGATGCGTATACAATCACCCGATGAATGCATGGACCTCCCTGGAAGCAGTCCTAAAGGATATATCCAAGGAAGTTTCCACGGAACTACTCATACTGGGGGACTTCAATCTAAATTGGGCCCCCCAAGGCAACCACTCCTTAACAGGACTGGTCCAGGATGCCAACCTAGAACAGATTATCGCTGGGCCCACCCGAATGAACTACAAGATGGGTAACCATACCACTCTCGATTGGATTCTCACAAGTAATCCCTCCCATGTACAGGGGGGTGGCACTAGCGGATGCTCTAGCGACCACTCCCTATCTTCTGCATTTGGAAAAACCACATTCCAGAGTCGCCACGAATCCTGGCGTCAGGATTTTCTCATCTACTGCCAGAAAATCTGTTAGGTTGTAACAGTATAGACTGGAGTCCCATCAAACTTCTTCCCTCACTGGACGAGGCTGTTGCCTTCTTCCAAGGAGAAATCACCACGGTGGTTGACCGGCTGGCCCCCATGAAGAGATTCCACACCAAGGGGAGCTGCTATAAGTGGATCACCCCCAATGTGAAATATCTCATGAAACACCGTGACTCAGCCTGGAAGAAATATAAACTGTCCTCATCACCAGCTGATCTCACAATCTATAAGGCGCTCCGAAACAGATGCAAACTGGCTATAAAAGTGGCAAAACGAGAGTAGTCACTAACCTACAAAAGAAGAACCTAGGCAACCCCAGACTCTTCTGAGCCCACATAAACGGGCTACTAAAGGGCAGTGGGAAGACTGTGAATGGCCACATAGAGGTGAACGGCCATTCAACGAATGATGACTCAGTCATCGCTATGGCATTCAACCGACAGTTCACCAATCTGGAACAGATTAAAGCAGGTCTGCCCACCCACCCCCCAGGCCCCCAGGCCCTCGACCCCACCATAAGAGACTATCCTCCTTCCACCTCAGGCTAGTTAGACCTAAGGAAGTCCTCCCTCTACTAAAAACCCTCAAAGCATCGGGATCTGCTGGACCCGACGGTATACCCCCCGAATTCTCAAGGAAGGGGTCTCAGCACTTGCTAGGCCCCTAACCTGGCTCCTCAACCGTTCCATCCTTGAAGGGGTCATCCCAGGTACTTGGAAAATGGCCCACATATTCCCTGTCCACAAGGGTGGAACGAGGGAATCACCCAACAACTATAGGCCAATCTCCATACTCTGTAGCCTCGGTTGATCCAAGAGAGATTGATATACAATCAACTCTGAGACTATCTAGAGATCCACCAACTACTAGCCCCCTCACAGCATGGCTTCAGAACCAACTATGGGACTGACACTGCTCTCATCAATTTCACTACTGATGTACTCAGAGAACTGGACAAGGGGACCCCTACTGGAGCAGTCTTTATAGACCTATCCAAAGCATTCAACCTCGTCAACCACAACCTGCTGCTCTCTAAATTGAGGGAGGTTGGAGTAGACAGTCACTCCCTGTCGTGGTTCTCCAGCTACCTAACTGGAAGGTCACAGAAGGTAAAATGGAATGACTCCCTGTCCAAGCCCCTTCCTCTCACTGAGGGGGGTGCCTCAAGGGTCTATACTCGGACCCCTTCTCTTGTCACTCTTCACCAATGACCTCTGCAACCACTGTGGCGGGAGTTCAATGGTACAGTATGCGGATGACGCAGTCCTCTACCGGCCCTCCAACAACATGGGAAAACTATGTTCAGGGCTCCAAGATGACTTGGAATCCCTTGAGGAATGGCTAATCACCAATAGAATGGTCATCAATCCGAGCAAGACCAAGGCCATGCTGTTCGGCCCCAGATCCCTCAATCGGGATAGAGGCCCACTCCTCCAACTTATGACCACATCAGGCAAGAGGCTCGAGGTGGTCCCTTCTATAAAATACCTTGGTCTCACCTTGGATCAGGGCTTCACCCTCAAGGAGCACGTAGACCAAGTAACCAAGAATATCCACTCCAAACTCGGGACCCTTTACAGGCTGAAAGACCAGTTGATACCAGTGGCCCGGATCTCCATCGCCACGAGTGTTCTGCTCCCCACCATCATCTACGCTGCCCCTGTCATCCAGGGAGCAGCTAGGCAAGAGCTAAACAAGCTACAGGTTCTCTACCATAAGGTGGCCCGCTTCGCCACATTAAAGGGCCCGATGACTCACCACTGTGATACGCTGTCTTTATTAAACTGGCCTGCCTGGGAAGGTAGACTTCATTACCCCTCGCTCTGCCTCACCCACAAATTACTCCACTCCTCCCCCCCACCCAGCCTCCGGGCTCATCTCCATCAAGAGCAACCCATAACTCCAGACGGACCGACAGGACTTCCTCTCGGTGCCCAGGGTGAGAACTAAGGCGGGTGGGAAGTCATTCGCTTTTACCGCCCCCACCCTATGGAACTTCCTGCCACAAGGTATTCAGGAAACCTCCTCCTACTACAACTTCTGCACTAGGCTTAAGGCGCACCTGACTACCACCACATATTGCAACTGCTAAGTCAAGGGACTCCCAAGCGTTAGCCAATACTCTGTGGTCCAACTCTTGTACCATTGTAACTTGTTATATTCCTACCACGTTTACCCTGTAATGTACTGTATCTATGTGTCACATGTTATGTATTTTGTTGCATTCAAACCTATGTAATAATCTATGTAATCCTCGGGTCGCCCCTGAAAAAGGGACTCTCGGGGCCCAGTGGGCTCACCCGATTATCAAAATTTAATGAATAGATATATATTAGTTGTACAGCTATAGTGACCCCTGCCTTTTCCCTTCAGTGTTCACAACCCCCTAATGTCCTTACAGAACCTAGTAGTGTGATTGAATGATTTCTTGTGTCACTGTATTTGTGGCCCCCCCCCAAAGAAAAGTGAACCTTGCCCTTTCCCTTCAGTGTTCACAACCCCCTAATGTCCTTACAGAATCAAGTAGTGTGATTGAATGATTTCTTGTGTCACTGTGTTTGTGGCCCCTGCGCCCCCCCCCAAAGAAAAGATTTTATAGGATAGAGTATGTGTGCCTGTGTGTGTGTGTGTGATCACTAACTTCCCTCCCCACAAAGGTATATAAAGAAATAAAAAAAATGTCATGTATCTGTCTTGGTTTCCCTGTGTGTGTTATGTGATCAACCCTGTTGACCCACCCATGGAAAAAAACAATTTGTCATTTCACAGAGTGGTAGTATCCCAACCCAGAAAATAAGAATGATTATATAGAACAGGACATAGAGCAATGTGTGTGACTGTGTGTGTGTGTGTGTGTGTGTTCCCGTCCCCGCAAAAATATATATATAAAAGAATTTGTTATGTATCTATCTTGGTGTTCCAGTGTGTGTTTTGTGACCAACCCTGTTGACACACCCTTGGAAAAAAACATCTCATGTCACAGAGTGGTAGACTATCCCCAGAAAATAACAATGATTATATGGAATAGGACATCGAGCAATGGGCATGACCAGGGCCTTAAAACAATTTGTGAACTGCTTGTCATTGCAACCAATGTGCTGTTGAATTTTTTATACTCTGTGGCCCAGAAATTCAAACTGCGCCAGGCTCTGGCGCAAGCTTGGGCGCAGCTCAACTTAGCTGCGCAGGGGTGTGGACCAGGCGATATTCAATGGAGCTGCGCCATGGCTCAGCAGCATTGAATATTGCACCCTGGCCACCCGCAGTGTGCATGGCGCAGTGGCACTGCGCCAGCGCAAGTGGCCAGAGTGGAGCATGGGGATGCGATAGCGCAAGTTCCATTGCGTCATGCACAGCAACCGTGATATTCAAAAGTTAACATGCAAATGGTGCCATAATGTATGCAAGGCACAAATGGGACCATTTGCATGTCATTATGACCCCATTTGCATGCAGGTGCGCCGATCCCTGACGACTTGCGCCTGGCGCCCTGCCAGGCAGCAGCCGTCAGGGACTGACGCCCCCTGCAGCCGGCAATGTGCTCCACAGTCCGAGCGTGGGCATTTGTATAAATAAAAGAATGTGTCTAATATCTCTGGTGATCCAGTGGACTGCTATCTGCCCGATTGCGGGCATTTGTAAATAAAAAAACATGTCCAATATCCCTGGTGGTCCAGTGGACCGCTACCTGCCCGATTGTGGGAATTTGTAAATAAAAAAACATGTCCAATATCCCTGGTGGTCCAGTAGACCGCTATCTGCCTGATCGTGGGCATCTGTGAATAAAAAAATATGTCCAATATCCCTGGTGGTCCAGTGGACCGCTATCTGCCCGATCGTGGGCATTTGTAAATAAAAAAAATGTCCTATATCCCTGGTGGTCCAGTGGATCACTATCTGCCTGATCGCAGGCATTTGGAAATAAAAAAAAAAATGTCCTATATCCCTGGTGGTCTAGTGGTACCCCCCTCCCCACTGAGCCCCACCGCCCCTCCCGGTCAGCGGGCGGCAGCACCACCCACCTGCCTGATGATCCCATTCACATATCTGGAATGTGTAGTACGGTATGGGCTGAACACCCATCGGCTCATGCTGTGGACCAATTGGCGTACAGCCCTACCGACAGTGTCAGTCGGTGGGTGGCAGGGCGGCAGGCGGGTGGGTGCTGCCACCGCCGGCTGACTGAGGGAGCGGCGGTGGGGCTCAGTGGGAGGGTGGGGAGGGAGGGTACCACTAAACCATCAGGGATATTGGACATGTTTTTTTATTTACAAATGCCTGCGATCGGGCAGATAGCAGTCCACTGGACCACCAGGGATATAGGACATGTTTTTTTATTTACAAATGCCCGCGATCGGGCAGACAGCGGTCCATTGGATCACCAGGGATATTGGGGAATTCATTGTTTTTTTTTATTAAAAATGCTCACGATTGGGCATGGGGAGGGCGCCAGCAGGTGCAGCTGGAACTCGGGTGGTCACCCACAGGTGGCAGCTGCCATGTTGCGCCCTGCAATGTGGCAGCTCACCTGTGGGTGGCCATCAGTTGTTCCTTTTTTTTTTGGATCAACTTTGTGCTGGCACAGGTAGGGGTTGTGCATGCATGTCTCTGCACATCCCAGGCTGAATATCGGGCTGTGCAGGGTATGCATGGGCAGTACCCCCACCTGCACCTGCATACATTACTGATGCGCTCCGGTGCATCGAGATTTGTGCCTCGCACTTTTCCCTTTTGAATATCGCGCCGGGGTGCATCAGTGGGTTGCGCATGGCTTAACACTGTTGCATCATGTGCAATCCTTTTGAATATCTGGGCCCCAATGTACAATTTACTGTAACTATACTGTATCTTCTTGTGTTACTGTATCTGATGTGGCACCTCTCAACGAGCATCCGCTCACAGGTGTCACCCAAAACTTCAATAAATAAAAATAAATGAAAGTTTTCCTGTAAATGGCTATATTTTCCCAGGAAAAACAGGAATCCATGTAGATCTGGGAGCCCTGCCATGCTGTTGAGAACTGCTCTATGAACTATTTGTATCCCCTGCCCCATTTGTTAAAATGCCTGCAATGACCCTTCTGGGCCTATGAGAAGGGGCTGTGACCACTACTGAATATTCTTATTATGGCTACAGTGCAGAACTGGTACAGTGGTCTTTGTGACCACTTAGTGCTGCATGGAATGGCTTAGAATTGGGCCCTTATTGCAAATAACTACTTTCATCTGACAAAATGTTAAAGTTAAGGAAGACGGGAAACAGTGTGTTGATTTGCAGCTGCCTGTCACATTCCTTTCTTTCAGAAAAGTTACTCATTGATAGTCCTGTGGATCTTCTTTCACTCCCCCTGTTGTTGATATCCCTGTGATCTGGTGGTTATCTCCCCTCAAATACAGCCCAACCCAGGGATCATCTAATTATGTAGTCAGTTTTGTTCTATTCTCCTGCTGTCTTTTTATGTTGACTGCACGCATGCGCAAGAAACATATTGCAGCAGCTTTCTCCAGAAACAGGTTGTGGAGGCACGGCACTATTGTGGCCAGTGCTCCTACAGCCTTTAAAGGCTTGGCCTGCTTCCCCCAATGACGTGGCATGCTGCTGCTGACACTAGTTCAGCCAGCATGCCACCAACTTGTAAAAATTTAGCTGCTGCAATCAGGGGCCATCTCATCATTGCAGCGTCAGACATTCGCTGCAATGAGGGAGTGACCCGTCATTGCAGGGTGGAACCTTGAAACACTGATATTGTTTGTGAACATGGCTGTGTCTTGCCGCCGTGTTCACAAACAATATTAGCCTCCCCCCTGCCGAAAGGGTGCCCAATCCCCCTCGGCAGCATGTGCCCCCCCACCATGTTTGTTTGCCGACGGGGGCCCCAATCTCTGTCAGCTTCAGTGGCCCAAGGTGATGTTGCCGATGGGGAAGCCCACTCCCTGTCGGCATTGTATAACCCCCCCGCTTTTTCTGTCTGCCGACAGGGTACCCTATCCCGTCAGTATAATTCACCCCCCTTTGTTGTCTGCCGACAAGTGCCAAATCCCCATCGGCATAATGTCACCCCCCTTTGTTGTGTGCTGACGGGGTGCCCAATCCCCATCGCTACAGCTGCCCCCAAAACATTTCGCTGGCATGCTGGGAGCCCACCCCAGCATGCCACATGCCCTGTAAAATCAAAAATGGTACCGCTGATGTAATTTTTTTTTTTACTTGTAAAAAGGAAACGGTCTCTCTGCAGTCTCCCTGTCCCTCCCACAACCCACGCCCACCCACTGCACACCCTACTTCCCAACACCCCCCTCACCCCATACTTGCCTCCAGAGTCCTGCACGATGATCTTCAGTGGACTGGGAACACGTCTGCACTCTTCAAAGCCGACCGCGAACTGAGGAAATACCGGTAAGCTGTATAATGGAATAAATAGGGTTTTTTCAACTTTGATGCATAGCTCAGGCATTTTTTGGAATTTTGGCACCACATTTTCAACATGGGGTTTTTGGGACCCCACCTCATGAAGACTGGCACTGTCACGGCATTATTCGGCCCCGGAAGGTGATTTCGTGGTCACTACATGGAATCCCCTTTCAGGACTGATTAACAAAATGACAGTGCCAGTATTCATGAGGTGGGCTCTCAAAAAATCTATTCTGCAAATTTGGTGGGAAAAATCTCAAAAATGACTGTTTTACGAGCGTGTGTTGTACAGTTGCTATGCATGCTCGTAACTTTGCGAATCTGCAATATTTTCACACCAGATTTTCAACACTGGCATTTTTTTCAGACCTCCTTATGAACAGTACAGCTGTCATTTTCACCATCCTGGCTGAAATGTGTTTTCGCACTTCCGGCGCAGAATAGAGCGGTCGGTGTAGGAAATCAGTGTTCAGGACAGATTAAGAAAATGACAGTGACATGTTCATGAGCAGAGGTCCTAAAATGCCTATTTTGAAAATTTGGTGACGATACTCAATAAAATGACTGCGTTACGAGCGTGCGTTGCGCAGTTTGCACGTTCACTCGTAACTTCACGAATTAATAATATTTTCACTCCAGATTTTCAATATTGCCATTCTTCTGCATCTCCTTATAAACAGTACAGCTGTCATTTTTCACATCCCGGCCAAAATTTGTTTTCACAGTTCCGGCACAGAATAGCGTGGTCATTGTGGGAAATCCATGTTTGTGATACATTATGAAAATGACAGTAACACTGTTCATTAGCAGAGGTCCTAAAATGCCTATGTTGAAAATTTGGTGATGAAAGTCCATAAAATGAGTGTGTTACGATTGTGCATTGTGCAGTTTCCACACATGCTTGTACCTTCGCAACTTTACAATATTTTCACTCTAGATTTTCAGCATTGTCATTTTGCCACACCTCCTTATGAACAGTGCAGCTGTCATTTTTCACATCCTGTCCAAAATGTGTTTTCACTCTTCCGGCGCACAATAGCGCGGTCGCTGTGGGAAATCTGTGTTCGGGGCATAGTAAGAAAATCACACTGACACTGTTCATGAGCAGAGGTCCTAAAATGACTATGTTGAAAATTTTGTGATGAAACTTCATAAAATGACTGTGTTACGAGTGTGTGCTGTGCAGGTTCTATGCGCCCTTGTAAGTTTGCATATTAGTAATATTTTCACGCCAGAGTTTCAACGCTGGCATTTGGTCGCACCTCCTTATGAACAGTACAGCTGTCATTTTTCACATCCTGGCCGAAATGCGTTTCCACATTCCGGCGCAGAATGATGTAGCTGCTGTCGGAAATCAGTGTTTGGGACAGATTAGGATCGAGCGACTGGGAGGGGGGAGTGATCGAGCTCAACTGAGCTCTGTCGGGACTGCTGCGGATTTCTTTGTGGGCAGGAAAAGGCGCCAATGCAGGCAGGAGCCCAGTACAAAAGGGCAGCCTGCAGCGCTGGGAGACACAGAACAAATGAGTGAGGGAGGGGGAGTGAGTGAGCTCAACGGAGCTCTGTTGGGACTGCTGCGGATTTCTTTGTGGGCAGAAAAAGGCAGCAGTGCATGCAGGGGCTGAGTACAAAAGGGCAACCTGCAGTGGTGGAAGAAATAGAATGAGCGAGTGAGGGGGGAGTGAGCGAGCTCAACAGAGCTGTATCATGACTGCTGCGGATTTCTTTGTGGGCAGAAAAGGGTGACAATGCAGGCAGGAGCCAGTACAGAAGGGCAGCCTGCAGCGCTGGCAGAAACAGAACGAGCGAGTGAGACAGGGGGAATGACTGAGGCCAACAAAGCTCTGTCAGGACTGCTGCAGATTTCTTTGCGGGTACAAAAAATGCCGACAGAGGCAGTAACCCAGTACAAAAGGGCAGCCTGCAGTGCCAGGAGAAACAGAATGAGCGAGTGAGACAGGGGGAGTGAGCTCAATGGAGCTCTATCGGGACAGCTGCAGATTTCTTTGTGGGCAGGAAAAGGTGTCAATGCATGCAGGATCCCAGTACAAAAGGGCAGCCAGCAGCACCGGGAGAAACAGAATGAGCGAGTGAGGGAGGGGGAGTGAGCAAGCTCAATGGAGGTGTATCGTGACTGCTGCGGATTTTTTGTGGGCAGGAAAAGGTGTCAAAGCAGGCAGGAGCCCAGAACAAAAGGGCAGCCAGCAGCGCCAGCAGAAACGGAACGAGCGAGTGAGAGAGGGGGAGTGAGCGAGCTCAACGGAGCTGTGTTAGGACTGCTGCAGATGTCTTTGTGGGCAGAACAATCCGCCAACACAGGCAGGAATCCAGTACAAAAGGGCAGCCTGCAGCAGCAGGAGACACAGAATGAGTGAGTAAAGGAAGGGGAGTGAGTGAGTTCAACGTAGCTCTGTTGGGACTGCTGCAGATTTCTTTGTGGGCAGAAAAAGGCAACAATGCACGCAGGGGCCCAGTACAAAAGGGCAGCCTGCAGCAGCGGGAGAAACAGAATGAACGAGTGAGAGAGACGAGTGAGTGAGCAAGCTCAATGGAGCTCTATTGTGACTGTTGCAGATTTCTTTGTGGGCAGAAAAGGGCGGCAAGGCAGGCAGAAGCCCAGTACAAAAGGGCAGAAATGGAATGAGCGAGTGAGACAGGGAGTGAGTGAGTCCAACGGCGCTCAATCGGGACTGCTGCAGATTTCTTTGTGGGCAGAAAAAATGCCAACAGAGGCAGAAGCCCAGTACAAAAGGGCAGCCTGCAGCACCAGGAGAAACAGAATGAGCAAGTGAGACAGGGGGAGTGAGCGACCTCAATGGAGCTCTGTCAGGACAGCTGCGGATTTCTTTGTGGGCAGGAAAAGATGCCAATGCAGGCAGGAGCCCAGTACAAAAGGCCAGCCTGCAGCGCCGAGAGAAACACGAGCGAATGAGAGAGGGGGAGTGTGCTAGCTCAACGGAGCTCTATCGTGACTGCTGTGGATTTCTTTGTGGGCTGAAAAAGGCAGCAACGCAGGCAGGAGCCCAGTACAAAAGGCCAGCCTACAGCACCGGCAGAAACGGAATGAGTGAGTGAGAGAGGGGGAGTGAGCTACCTCAACAGACCTGTGTCAAGACTGCTGCAGATTTCTTTGTGGGCAGAAAAAACCACCAACAGAGGCAGGAGCCCAGTACAAAAGGGCAGCCTGCAGTGCCAGCAGAAACAGAATATGTCGGGACAGCTGCAGATTTCTTTGTGGGCAGCAAAACATGCCAACGCAGGCAGAAGCCCAGTACAAAACGGCAGCCTGCAGCACCAGGAGAAACAGAATGAGCAAGTGAGACAGGCGGAGAGAGCGCCTCAATGGAGCTCTTTCGGGACAGCTGCAGATTTCTTTGTGGGCAGAAAAAGGTGCCAATGCAGGCAGAAGCCCAGTACAAAAGGGCAGCCAGCAGCGCCGGGAGAAACACAATGAGCGAGTGGGGGCAGGGTGAGTGAGAGAGCTCAACAGACCTCTTTCGTGACTGCTGCGGATTGCTTTGTGGGCAGAAAAAGGCAGCAACACAGGCAGAAGCCCAGTACAAAAGGCCAGCCTGCAGCACTGGCAGAAACGGAATGAGCGAGAGAGGGGAGTGAGCTAGCTCAACGGACCTGTGTCAGGACTGCTGCAGATTTCTTTGTGAGCAGAAAAAGCCACCAACAGAGGCAGCAGCCCAGTACAGAAGGGCAGCCTGCAGCACCAGCAGAAACAGAATGAGCGAGTGAGAGAGGGGGAGTGACCCACCTCAACAGAGCTCTATCGGGACAGCTGCAGATTTCTTTGTGGGCAGAAAAACATGCCAACGCAGGCAGGAGCCCAGTACAAAAGAGCAGCCTGCAGCATCGGGAGAAACAGAACGAGCGAGTGACACTAGGACAGTGAGCGAGCTCAACGGAGCAACGCAATCAACATTCAGCATTGACAAATGCTTGTTTTCTTTCTTCTCTCTGTGTTATCCCTTCCTCAACCTTTACACCTTCTTCCTCATGCTCCCTCTGCTCCTGTCTTTACTATACTCCCTCCCCAAGCTCGTAATTTGATTTTGTATAACCCCTAGGTGGCACTATCCCAAGGGCTACTACGCCTGCCTGGTTGGCTAGTATAAGGTTAAGGGGCCTGAGTTCTGAAACGGGTGCCTCCACTCAGAGGTCAGGGTTGGTAGTGGTAAAGTAACCTGGGCACAGCCCTTCGGGACACTGTAACCCCCCTCTTTCCCCTCTAGTGGCCTGAACACTGTACAATAAATAATCACTTTCACAATACTCCTGGTACACCACGCAAGTACCCACACTGTCTGCACTTACCACCAGGGTTGGTTCCTCTGGCTCAACCCTAGGGACCCTCTGTAAAACAAGGTTATGCACAGTAAATAGCAACAGTACAGTACTCTGAGCACAAACTGGAACCACACTCAGATTACATGCAGAAAAAGTTAGATCTGATTTATTAGAAACATAGAAACATAGAAGTTGATGGCAGATAAGGACCGCAAGGCCCATCCAGTCTGCCCATTTCTTTTTCTACCTTATAAATGTGCCATCGGCCTTTGCTCTGTCAGTGACCTATCTATTCATAGTCATTTGTATTGCTCCCTTATGCCTATCCCATGCCTGTTTGAAGCCCTGCACTGTATTCTAGCCACCACTTCTTGTGGTAAGCCATTCCATGCATCTACCACCCTTTCTGTGAAAAAGAATTTCTCACATTCCCCTTAATCGGCCTCCCTCTAATCTCATGCTGTGTCCTCTTGTCCTGCTATTTTCTTATATTTAAACATGTTAGACTCTTTCACCTTGTTTATGCCCTTAAGGTGTTTAAATGTCTCGATCATATCACCTCTCTCCTCTTTGCTCAAGGGTATACATATTGAGCTCCATTAATCTGTCCTCATATGTCTTCTGATGCAGTCCCTGCACCATTTTGGTTGCCCTTCTCTGGACTGCCTCAATTTGGTTAATGTCCTTGTGAAGGTGTGGCCTCCAATACTGCACGCAGTACTCCAGATGGGGCCTAACCAATGTCTTGTACAGAGGGATTATTACCTCTCTCTTACGACTTGTGATACCCCTACTAATACACCCTAACACCCCCCTAGCCTTACCTACTGCTTTAGAGGTCTGCTTGGATGATTTTAGGTCATCAGTGATGATGATGCCCAAGTCTCTTTCTTCCTTTGTGACTGCTAGCAACTCCTCCCAGCCTATAAGTGGCTTCAGGGTTTCTCTTCCTATGTGCATGATTTTGCTTCTTTGCATTAAATCCCAGTTGCCACTCTTCTGACCATTCTGCTAGTTTATCCAGATCTCTTCTCATTCTGCCCACCCCATCTGGATCATCTACTCTGTTGCAGATCTTGGTGTCATCTGCAAACAGACAAGCCTTACCCTCTAGTCCATCTGCGAGGTCACTAATGAAGATGTTGAATAGGACTGGCCCCAGGACTGATCCCTGAGGTACCCCACTTGTGACTTGCATCTCTTCTGACTGTATACCATTTACCACCACTCTCTGTTTTCTGCCAGTCAACCAGTTTGCCACCCAGTTGACCAACTTCTGACCCACCCCGAGCCTACCTAGCTTATTTATCAATCTTCTATGTGGAACAGTGTCAAAAGCTTTGCTGAAGTCAAGGTAGGCGACATCAACTGCTCCCCTTGGTCCACCACTCTGGTTACCCAGTCAAAGAAATCTATGAGATTAGTTTGACAGGACCTTCCTTTGTAAACCCATGCTGTCTTGGATCCTGTGCCCCTATGGATTCCAGGTGTTGCACTATCCTTTCCTTAAGAGTGCCTCCATAATCTTGCCCACTACTGAGGTAAGACTGACCGGTCTGTAGTTCCCGCCTCCTCCCTGCTACCACTCTTGTGGAGTGGGATCACATGAGCCCTTCTCCAGTCTTCTGGGACCTCTCCTGTGCTCAGAGACTCACTAAACAATTCTGCTAAAGGCTCTGCTAGTTCCTCCTTTAGCTCCTTAAGTACCCTGGGATGTATGCCATCAGGTCCCATTGCCTATTCAGGGAACTTGAACAAGGGAAGGGCAAAATCAGGTTAATTAGCTTAAAGGTTATATCAATCAAGCAGTTATGCATGCGCTTTGAGTCCCCCCCACACAGTCACACCTCTGGGTACCCAGGTGGAGAAGAGATGGGCTAGCCAGGACTGTTGCCCGGGGTTGGCCGGCATCGCAGCTAGTTGGGGCCCTGTGATCGAAAACACAACACGCACAGTACACAATATTTTTAATCTGGAGCCAGAGGGCTCAGTTCATAAAGGAAACGAAACAACAAGACAACCAGATGACACACTCAGATTAAACTGTTGTTGCAGGGAGCTACCCTGGTATTTACTCACGATACCCAAGACTGAACACAGGCTGGACAAAAATTGAGACTGCAGGTGGTTGATCTGGAATGCCAGGAGAAGCAGGGCCCACACGAGTTGCAGAGGCATCGTTCCTGTTCAAGCGTGGAGCAGGGGGCTGATCCCCAGGCAGGTCTCTCATCGATGACTTCTCTGTGCAGTGGGTAGTCTGGCTTGGCCAGTCTGGCAAGGCCCAGACCGCATGGAGACAAATTCGGATGCGGTCCGTTTTGGGCTAGATACAGCTTACAGCAAGCAGAACACAGTTCACACTGTGGGGAACTAACTCACGACCCACTAGCAGCTCATAGCACATTTACATGTAAGAGAATTCTACTGTACCAGGCAAAGTGCTCCCTGGTCACAATCGCAAAGTCTCTGCACATACTTAGGGGTAGCTAGAACTCCTGACAGGCCAATCGCATTCAGCAAAATCTTCAGACTTATTCAGGTTGAGCCTGGCCCACTTCAGTAGCTTACTTTAGTCACACAAACTTGGATTTAGTCCAAAATAATTCTTTTCTCTCCCTCTCAGGAGCAGCAGGCAGACATGCAAGCCAAAAACTCAGCCTTTTCACAGTTCTCCCATGTGAATCCACTCAGGATTGCTGTCCAAAATACACTTGAGCTCTTCTCATTTCACTTCCCAGCTCAGAACTGCCCTAAACAGTAGGCAGCTTGGGGAATTCCCTCAGATCCAAGAGGTTTGGTTGGCTGATTTGGCTGTCAGTCAAAGCAAGAGCTCCCCCTTCAGTTGCAAAAAAGGCGCAAAAAGTTCAAAACTACAATTACTACAGATTTTGACTTCAAACAGCTCCTGTAGTCCGGCTCCATTTTAGGTCCCACCAGAACTGATTGGTCCAATTTGCAGTCCAGGACCAAGATAGTGGAGACAAACAAAACAGTCCTTGCTGCAAAGAAAGCATGTTAGACAAACTATATTACCATTATCACTCTAAATGATTTTCAGCAAATAGTTACATCTTTTAACAGAGCTCCCTATCAGATTACTTATACTGCAATCAGGCAGCTCTTAAAGAGACAGTACACAGAAGCTATACAGGCTCTGATAATCACATTTAAACTGCTAAAACGCAGGACACCAGCCTGGCAGTGAGCATTTAGGCAAGTTCAAGGAAGACTTTTTGGGAATCCCCATTTGTAGGGGGTTACATTTGCATAAAAGTTTTTGTTCCTCCCTTTTGGCCCCCTCTAACAACTGCAATACGGGCCTATGCCACATCTTACTGGTCTATCCTGCTGGATGATATTGTTAATTTTGTCTATATTCTCATACTCACTAACTGAATAATGAATAAGTAATTCAGTCACTGACTCAGCCACTCAGCACCCACCACCCCTATCCCCCATCTGGCACCCAAGCCAAAGAATACAAAAGAAAACTTGGCAAAGGGAAGGACAGCGACTGGCTGGCACAGACTTTCCTCTCACTACTTTAGCCAGTCACCAGCTGAATGAATGGAAGCATGCGCTTAAAGCACAGCACTGGCTTTCATTCATTCAGATGACAGAGAGCCGGGGGTGATGGGGGAAAGGTCTGTGTCAGTTGTCAACTTGCCGTCCTTTACTCCACCAAGTTTTATTTTTAGTATTCTTTGGGTTGTGTGCCAGACAGGGTATAGAGGGTGGTGGGTGCTGAGTGGGTGGGCCAGCAAAGGTGTTACTTATTCATCAAGTCAATTAGTGAAGTGAAAAGACAGACAAGTGCTCTAATCTTTTCGTAGGGTGTGTGGGTGTTTACTGCTGAGAGGGTGGGGAAAGGGATATGATAATACTTAATGTGAAGGTTGGGTCTGGGTGGGGGAAGGACAGTGGACTTTTGTGTTTTACAGAAGGTAGGGGTTTGGGAAAATACATAATTGATTTAAATTTTTGGACATTTTTATTACTTCACCCTGTGAACTGCTGGCGAAGTGCCAACTTTGGCACCGTCTACACTTAAAGTGAAGTTTAGCACTTTGCCAACAATTCACCAGTGAAATAAAACTTTACGTTCATATTCACATGCCAGATCTGTTCCTGGGTGCTTACCTGGCAGTGTAACAGAGATGAACTCTGCCACACCGAGTGGCTGTTCTGGGCCCAGGGGACAGAAGTAGCAGAGGCACGTTGTTGGTACTGTCCCCGACCTTGGCAGTAGAAGTGGATCCACCTGCTCTAACAGGATGTTCCAGGCATAAGGACAGAAGCAGCAGAGCTGCACTGTTGTTACTGCCCACAAGCGGAACTCACACTGTCTCCATAACATGGAGTACGAGTGGTTTGCTTGGCAGCCAGTGCCACTGGAACTTGTTCTGTAGAGTGTGAGTGTGTGTATGATGTGTGTGTGTGTGTATGATGTGTGTGTATGTGTGTGTGTGTGATGGGTTAGACGTATTTGTGTTTGTTGGGGGGGTGCTGAGGAGACTGGGGAAAGGGGTTTGTCATGTCTCATGTGTGTGTGGGGTATTTGGGAGACCTTTTGAAGGGTTCTGCCACAGGGAAGATGTGTGAGTGTGTTTGACAAGATCTGGGGAAGGGGGTCTGTCATGGATGAGCCTGAGGTGTGTAAAGTGCATGGATGTGTGTGTGTGTTGGGGGGATTTGGGAGATCAGTAGACGGGGGCTGTCATGGGTGAGGTGTGTGCATCTGAGGGGAATTTAGGGGAAACCAGGGCACAGAGTCTATCAGTGATCAGTCTGAGTGGTATGTGTTGTGGTGGTGGTGGGGGGGAGTATGTCACAGTGGAGACAGTGTGTGTGTGTGTGTGTGTGTGTGTGTATGTGTGTGTATTTGAAGAGACTTGGGGAAGGGAACTGTGACGGATGAGCTAAGATGTGCAAGTGCATGTGAGTATGTGTTGAGGAGGTGGGGAATTTGGCGAGATCGAGGTGGGGAAGGGGGTCTGTCATGGGTAAGGTGTTTGGGAGGAATTTGGGGAGACTGGGACACAGAGTCTATCACGGATGAGTCTGAGTGGTATGTGTGTTGGGGGGTGGTTGGGGGAAGGAATATGTCACAGGGGAATGTGTGTGTGTGTGTGTTTTCACAGCATCCAAGACCGCTGGACTTCTGGATTCTGCCAGGAACAACAAAATCTGCTTCAACATTACTTAATGTGTAAAGTTGAACTGTATTACAGCAACAAACATATGCAATACAACCATACAACATTAAGGGAAAGGGAAAGGGGAATTGTTTAACCAGAAGAGTCACACTAAGCCAAAGCTTGTTTCCAGGTGTGACCTAGGAGCACAAGGAAGTTAAGTGACTTGCTCAGGGTCACACAGTATGCAAGTGGGGGCTGTGGGATTCAAACCCAGGTCTCCAGATTTGCAGCTCAGAGCCTTAAATCACTGCACTATACTGCCTCCCAATTAAACTAATGCCAAGCTAAAGCAATCATTGTTGGCTATTGCCATCACTTGTTTAGGGTTTGTTTGCTGTAGGCAGTAGTATAGGGGAACTGGGAAGGCAAGAAACATTAAAAATAGTCCCTGCGTGATGCAACTCATGCCAGGTAGTTGCACACTGTGTGAATGTCATTCAATAAGAATATAATTAAGCAATAAAGCATGACAAGGGACGTGTTATGGTGGGATAACGGCCCACCTCGGGGTGGGTTGAAGCACGAGGCACAGTCGAGGGCTTCCATCACCCAAGAAGGCCCGTTAGCCCACCTAACACACCCCCTTGAGTGCCTTATTTTATGCATTTTTAAACATAATACTTTCAGCTGGGCCGTTGTGCTGGGATAATGGCCCAGCTGAAAGCAGTTCTCGGTCAATCAGAATTCAGCATTCTTTCTACTCATTTCATAATAATACATATATATACTGTGTATATATATATATATATATATATATATATATATATATGAATATACTTTCATGTCTGTACAATTTTTTGGGTTACACATATTACACTAGCATCATGTAAGTAGGTAGTGTGATGCAACTAGGAAGGTGTAGTTATTTATACTGCAGTTTAACTGGTTGTGGGGAGGGCAGGTGACTGACAGCTTGCCCTCCCCTGCCCAGCCAATCACAATGTGTGGAGCAGTGGGCTGGATTTCCTGTCAGCTTGCTGATGGTCCCAGCATGGTGCACAGCAGCCAAGAGGATAGAAAACTGCATTAAATACGATGAGCGTTATTTACTTCATATGGTGTCTAGCCAAAGAGGTGAGTAGATTGTCATATTTCTCAACTATTTATTTATTAGTATTCCTCAGGCCCCCTGTGCCCCACAACTTTGGGCTCCCAGCTGTCCCCTTTTTGACCACTGGTCTCATGTCCCACTATCAACTGGCACCTTTAAGTGCTCCATGGTGGTCCTTCCTAAATTCTCGGTTCCAGAGTATCTCTGCTGGAGGTCCCCCCCCCCAATTGCTGGTCTCAGGGAGACAGAAGTGGAATTACCTTCATCGGAAGAGGATGGCGCTAAAACGTCAAGTGGCTACTGTTGCTCAGATAGTATCCTAGAAACTAGGATACCAACAGATACCACCCATTTGGCCAGATAGTTGCTGTGGTCAGATAGCAGTGCTATCTGACCATGGATCAGACCCTTTCAGAGTTAGTGCACGAATATGACAAACATCGTGGAACCTATGGATTTATCCGGCAGATCCAGTATGCATCCTAGCTATCCAAGGCTGGCTCTACAGCTTTAACTGTGTGCAGACAGACAGGAAGTGGCTGTCTGCACTTCCTGCTTGCTCTGGCAGGTGTCACCACAATTAGTAAAGGTTGGCACATTGTGCAGGCTCAGATCTAGCTGCTCTCTGGATTATTTCCAGCGTTTTTTTGTGGGGTTTGGCTCTTTTTGGTGTTTTGGAACAAGCGAGTCACTTATCGCATTCTGTTCCTGCTCTTCTGACTTTGGTGAGTCAAAAAATGTAATTATTTATATAGCTGGTTTGCTTGAAGTATACTGGATTAGGAGCTATTAGTGTCACAGTCAGTGAGGGGGTTGGGGTCGGTGAGGGTTTCTCTCAGGGAAAACCTGATATCTTTATCTCTGTTGTTTTCATCCCTTTATTTTGTTTTCTAATTACCACTTTTCTCAGTCCTTCAGGTCAGGCTATGTAACTCCCACTGTAATCATCAGTGGGCAGGCCAGGCACTAGTACTGCTGAATTAGTGAATTGATTTTGTCGTGCTGCTGCTGCGTTCATGCTGTTTTCTCAGTGTGCCCCAGTAGGAAGAAGTAGGCTGTTGGTTAACTAGGATCTTCAGCATATCCGTTAGGTAGGGAAATGGGCAGACTGGGAGAGCCAAGCGGTCCTTCTCTGCCATCAAATTCTATGTTTCTATGTGTCCTGTCTGAGACTTATCTAACTCCAAGTTCGCAGTCCTCTCCCTTAGTGTGATTGTGTGTCTCTGAGACCAAGTCAGTAAAGGTGTGGCTGGCCAGGTGCTGTTTACTGTACAGTCCTGTTGTACTGTTTGGTTTTTGGTGGACCATCACCAGCTGCAAGAGCTACGTGTCTGCTATTCCTGTCTGTGTATCAGACACTGTCAGGCAGCGGTGGTGTGTGAGGGGAACAAAGTTGGTGCATTTGCCATTGTATCTGTGTGTGTGATGTCTTTACACTACTTAAGATAAACACACGTTGCAGCCAAGTCACAAACACTTGCATTGTTTTTGGATCTTATGTTGTGTGTGGACTGACTACACTTAGGTTTTTCACAAGTGACTTGCTTAGAAATTAGAATAACAATATGTCTGGCAGTGGTGATGCAGAGGTTAGGGAGGTTGAGGAGGCAATTTTCTAGGGCCTGGGGGTATACACACAGGGCAGTCATCTGGTGACACAGGAGAAAGAGACAGTGCAGCTGCTGCTAGTGCTAAAAAAAGTCAGCTGCTGGAAAAAGAATGAAGCAAACTCAGCTGAGGCCTATTAATTGTGCAACTTCTTTACTTGCTTTGTATAATGTATCCCATTCTCCCCTCCCCCCAGGACGCTTCTGGAAATGAGCTCTTTGAAGCTCATGATGTCTTTCCTAGTGAAACTTTTCTAATAAATAAACTTCTTCTCCGAGTCAGTCTGGTGGTACTGATGTTGAACGTGGTGCAGCCCGTTTCTCTGCAAGTGTTGAGGAAAGAGGTGGTGGAGGTATGGTAATTGTGGAGGAGAAACACCCTGCCATTACGGCCCGTAGTGAATAGTAAACATATGGGGTACATGCAACAGTACGTTCTGTGTCTGCTCAGGTGGAGGAGGCTGAGCAGTCAGATGACAATGACACGGATGTGGATTATATTCCCCCACGGGAAATGTTGCATGAGGAGTGTTGTGAAATTATAATGAGGAGGGCGATGATGAAGAAACTGTGCTGCAGTCATAGCGTGGTTATCCTGCTGCAAACTCTTGAGGTGGCAAGGTCAGTGCCAGCAAAAAGAAGAAGTCAATGTCACCTGGGTGTTCCAGTACAGGTGGTTCCTGTAATGTGCAAGAACAAGAGAAGGAGGAGGAGGAAGAGGGTGATTCTGGATCTGGCCATAATAAGTCTGCCCCAGAAGGAGTGGAGGCCATGGCACATCAGATGTGTGGCTTTTTTTTTCGCGAAGAGCTTGAAGGAAGTGACGCATGCCATTTGCACACTATGTGGTGATAGTTTGAGCCATGGCAAACTCACAATGGCCTTAGGTACATCCAGAATGCTGAACCATCTTCATTCCAAAGATTCGCAAGAGTGGTTTGGCATTGGCTCTGCCCAAAAACAGCAATGAAGTACAACCCCAACAATACATTTAGAGGAGGAGGAGGATAGATCCTTCATCTGGAACCGGTGATGCTAGAGGTTCACAGCAGCCTAGGACAGTGAGTCATTTGGGTAGTCGAACTGCACGTCCCTCAAGGAAGGGCCTATTGAAAGAAAGTCAAACTCCCACAGCACCACGGTGCCAGATGACGTTACAACAAATTGTTGAGAGGAGCAAACAATTTGCCCCATCTCACACCCAAGCCAAGGAGATAAATGCAGCACTGACCAAGCTAATAATCAGTAATCTGCTCCCATTACCATCTGCCTCCAGCTCTGGATTCAGGCAGTTCATGTCTAGTGTGGAACCCCGTTATCACAGCCCTTCCCGCCATTTCTTCACATATGTAGCACTTCCCAAATTATACAACAGCATGTGTGAGGAGATACTTTGGTGCTTGAAGAGGTCATCCTACAAGAATGTTCATATAGCCACTGGTATGTGAACAGGAGGACATGGGCAGGTTGTTGATTATACGGCAGTTACTGCACACTGGACCTTCTTTGAAGCTGAGCATCCAGCCTCATCAACATCAAAGAATCCTGGTTCAGTGACGCCTGTGTATGGGAGGAAGGCAGCACTAAGCATGAGTGGATTTCCATCTGATCATACATCTCCAAATCTGTTGGCTGAGCTGAAAGATGTCTTCCGCCAAAAGTTAATTAGCAATGGTCTTGAACCCAGACTGATCGTGACTGACAATGCCAGAAACATTGTCAAGGCCACTGAGGATGGACGCTTCACCCACATGCCCTGCCTTGCCCACTGCATGAACCTGGTGGTCAGTGACTTTATTTCCACAAACCATATGTTAAGGGACCTGATAGGAACTGTAAAAACAATCTGCGGTCACATTTCCCACTCTTTGAAGGCCCGTAAGGAGCTGCACAGAATTCAAAATGAGAAGCACCTGCCTAAGCATGCCTTGAAACAGGATGTTGCAACTCATTAGAACTCAACGCATGATATACTACAGAGATTACAAGAACAGATGCTGGCGGTGCATGACTATCTGCTCCATCACAAAATCAGTGGTGCAGATATATTATCAAGCTGTGACTGGATGACAGTCCATATGTTGGTCCAAATTCTGGAGCCAATTGAGGCACTCACAAGCGAGGTCAGCAGTGAGTCTTTCTGTCTTAGCATAGAACTGCCAGGGCTAAGACACCTGCATGTCTTTTTAAGGCAAGTATTCAGTCACAGTGTGTATCACAGGAAACATGCTGATGGCTTAAACATCACTCAGTCCTTGCTACACAACCTATCTGAGGATCTGAGGACAAGCAGATTAGCAAGATGTTCCAGGAGGAGTATGTCCTGTCATGCATGCTGGATCCCACTTTAAAACCCAAATGCAGAACATCTTGCCAGAGGATGCAAACCTGAAGGAATGGAAGGATGCATTATGTGCCAAGGTAGAGTATGACTCCATGAGCAGAAGTGGGGGAGGAGGAGGCTGAAGATGAGGAACCATCAATGACAACCAAAGGAACATATTCTAGTAGTGGAAAAGAAGACAGAGCAAATAAAACATTTGTCAGGGAACAGACAGATGTCTTTGAGGAGGAGGATGATTTCTCCACCATGAGACTGTGTGCTTCCTTACTCCATCGCCTCTCATCTGCCCAGTTGAGGTCTGCAATCACAGAACCCGGAGTCAAGCATCGTTGCCTTATAATCTATGAGCAGATCGAAGGATACTTTGGCGAAACAACAGGTGTCAATAGGGAGGAAAATCCATTGAACTACTGGCATAGCAAGAAAACCACATGGCCTGGCCTGTATACTGTGGCAGTATACTACCTCTCCTGCCCATGTTCAAGCATATATTCAGAGCGGGTGTTTGGCTACTGGTGCGATCGTGACTGACCGGAGAACGTGCCTGAGTCCAAGAAATATGGAGAAGTTAACCTTCCTGAAGCTAAATCTGCATGATTTTAAGATAACACTCTCAAGAGCTGCATCTTGTCTGTGACCCTGCAGAGACACCTGCACAGCCACCTGATCCTGATGTTCGCTGGGATGAAGACTAAAAAAGCAAGGGCAAGGCAGGGCAAGAAGGCATTCCGGTGACATGTTAATTAATTTGTCCCCTGTCTCCACATGCATGCTTGGGCTGTCAACCATATGTATCTGATGTTATGTTATGATGATGTTTCTATCAGTTTGATATAGTCATCAGTGCCAAACCGGAACAAATCTATAACATCACCTGTGGCTATAACTGCTGTTTAATTATCACAGACCTGATCTTATATCAGTGTTGTACTACCTATCCAAACAAAACCATCACATAGACAGATTCAGAAGTCACATGTTGTTATGTGCTTTCAAATACATTTAGATCTGCTGATCCCACTAGTAAGCCAGTGGCATACAATTTAATGGCTGACCTTGGAAAATATTTATCTCATCATTGCATGTGAGTCTGGGTTGGTACTGTCACACCTGGACAGCTGGTTCTGATCCCTATATAATATTTTGTTGTGAATATAAGAAGTTAATGTAGGATGGACTGTGGCAGAGGGAGGTGCTGGCTGCTGAAGCTGACACTTCAACCCCCCCCCCAGGGATAAGTTCAAAGGACAGGACATTGTTAAACTGCAGATATGTGGGGTGCAGTTATCTTATCAATTTGCTTTGATCCCAGGAAGTGAAATTAGCCATCCATGGCATCCTCAGGGAAATCCTTTGATTTTGCTCTAGGTGTCATAATGGAAAGAGCATGCATGTGTTTTGGTATCAGCCCAGGAAACCAGCTAATTTCATCAAAGAGACCTTTGATGTGTAGATACCAAGGCCAGATGGAATTAAGGAGTCAAATACACTTTTGCTTTGAATACAGTGACTTATATCAAAGAGACTTTTGATATGTGTGTGAAGCAAAGCACAAACCGGTTTAGACCAGTAAACATGAGAAGAGGAGATTTATTATGTCATCTCTTATTTTTTTAAATACCTTAGTAGGCCATCTTGGTGTTATAAAAAAATATAGATTTTGTTACACCAAGGCGGAGTTTGGTAACCTCAGCAAGAAGGCCGGCTCATGGACTGTTTTTAACATACTGAGAAGACCTTGACAGACACACTTTCATGTTATCTGACTGAGAGAGGAAGAAACATCACAGCACTGAAAGAAAGTAAGCATATATTAGATTAGACCAGTCTGAATGTATGTATTGTAGAAACTTGCACTTTAAACCTGTTTGTTTTAAGGCTGTATGTGTTGGGATATTTTGTTCTGTAATATTTTCTGTTTTCCTATTTTAAAGTAAAGATATATATTTTAAAACAGAAACTGCCTGGAGTGCCTTGACATTTCTTTTTATTAAAGTGAAGCTTTTAAAGGTTACAGTTACCACTGTGTATGGGTTTACTGATATACCAAACTGGGAAACAGATAGAGTTCTCTAAAGTCTTGCATAGAGTGCTAAGGGTTAATTTTGTAGACCTGGTTAGGTGCCCATAGGCAAGATATCTGGCCCCACAAAGACAGAATTATCTGAGCCTGATAATTGGGTACGCTAACAAGAGGTTATCAGTTTGAATCCCTCCAGAACTTGAGAATAAGGTGACTCAAACCCACAAAACAGACAAGAGGGTTACCTTGTACTGTTCACTGTCCACAAATCATACGTTCAGAGGCTGATACTTTGGGAGTAGAGGCTGACGGTTGAGCAAATTTGTGACAGGTATTTCTTGCATCACCATGTTCTTTCTGTTTGCACACCCTCTTTAATGCTTTGCATACAAGGAAAGGGAGTGTTAGAATTTCTATTGACTATCAGATGACTTCAACCAACCAGCTGTAAGTGACTGTCCAAATGTAACTACACTGCCGGCAGGTATTTTTCATTTCACTTTCTTAAGTGACTCTGCAGTGCACCATGCTGCCTAGTTTTCCACCAATATATACACTGTTTTCTGTATGTACAGTATATACATATTAGTTGTACAGCTATAGTGAACCTTGCCTTTTCCCTTCAGTGTTCACAACCCCCTAATGTCCTTACAGAACCTAGTAGTGTGATTGAATGATTTCTTGTGTCACTGTGTTTGTGGCCCCTGCCCCCCACCAAAGAAAAGATTTTATAGGATAGGGTATGTGTGCCTGTGTGTGTGTGTGTGTGTGTGTGTGTGTATGTGTGATCTCTAACTTTCCTCCCCACAAAAATATATAAAGAAATAAAAAAAAAATGTTATGTATCTGTCTTGGTGTCCCTGTGTGTGTTATGTGATCAACCCTGTTGACCCACCCTTGGAAAAAAGTTTTTCGTCATGTCGCAGAGTGGTAGTACCCTATCCCAGAAAATAAGAATGATTCTACAGAATAGGACTTAGAGCAATGTGTGTGACTGTGAGTGTGTGTGTGTGTGTGTGTGTATGTGTGTTCCCACCCTCGCAAAAAAAAAACTATATATATAGATATGTATATAAAACAAAATTGTTATGTATCTGTCTTGGTGTTCCTGTGTGTGTTATGTGACCAACTCTGTTGACACACCCTTGAAGAAGAACAAAAAAGGAAAAAAAAAATGTCCATGTCACAGAGTGGTAGACCACCCCCAGAAAATAAGAATGATTATATAGAATATGACATCGAGCAATGTGCGTGACCAGGGCCGGTATTAGACTTGATGGCACCCCACGCGAACAAACTTGTGGCGCCCCCTTCACCCTCACACTCTCTTGCTCACCTTCCCGCTGTCCTGCCCCCCCCAATTCATCCTTGTCCTGTTCACATCCACTCTTGCCAGGCACGCAGGACAGTCTTAAATTATCGGCATGGGGTGGTCAGAGGAAGCTTGTGGCTTATGAAAAAGCACCCCAGAGCAGCGTCGAAGCATATTTATTAGCAAACACACTAGCTAATCGACTGCCGGCACTACCAATAACCACTACATTTTAACCTTTCGGCAGTGGGTCAGATGGAGTTGTTTGCTGCAGTAGCCCCACCAAAATATCCAGACCGATCAGGTTATAGTTCACAAACATTACAAAATCATCAAACCACACAAACAAGCTCTTGTTGTAGCTAAACCTGCTCTAAGCATGAAACACAATGTGTGGAAGGGTGAAGGCTTAAAATAATAAAAGTAAGTCCCAAGGCCACATGAAGCCACCAACTACTCACCCGCAAATAAAAAACAAAAGCTGATTTTTGGTGGCAAACACAAATCAAAACCATTCTTATTTAATAGGCAGACTGAGGTCAACTGTCAAATGCACCCGTTTTCCACAATAGTATGAGCTACAGTGTGGATCAGACTGTTATGGAGAATGGCTGGGTTTGACAATTTAGCCTGGGATCTGGCACTTTGATTACCTACAAGGCCACAAAGGAAAAAAAAAACATAAATTAGCCTGCAAAAGCTAATCGGAACCACTGCGAATTAATAGGCAGCAGCAGCAGTACAGATCATACTGTTGTGGAAAAATGGCAGGATTCAACAATTTACCTCAGTCACTCAGGATTTGGGACTTTGATTACCCGCAAATAAATAAAAATATTAGGCAGCAAATGTAAATCGGAACCACACCACTCTTAATTAATAGGCAGCAGAACATGTCATACTTTGTTGTGAAAAGGTGGGATTTGACCATGAATTTATAACCTCAGACACTCAGCATCTGACATTTCTATCACATGCCAGTCAGCTCAGTTTGACTACCAGTATACTGTGTTCCCACTCTAAAATAAATAAATAATAAAAATAAAATAAATGCTGCATATTGTACTGATATTTCATTGGCTTGGATATATAATTCCTTTATTGGTTCCCCAGTATTACTGTGATGAATGAATTCTATATTCAAAGTTGCATAGTAACTTGACAGGCAGATAATTTGTTCATTACTGTTGAATACCTTATATTTGTACTCCTTATGAGGGCAAAGTAATTGCCTAGCTGTTCCAATAAGATTTGGAGTGATCCGGTGCTATGAGCCGCACCTCTCACTTCCAAATAAGGAAGATGCCAAGGGACGTCCAGGAGTGACGAGCACAGCAAAACCACCAACCGATATCAGAAGGTAACGAAAACTAAACTGCTTATAAAAACTATCAATAGTATTATCAGACAAGGGGTGAGTGTCCCAGCAAGCTAATGTCTTTCTACATGCACTCACCCAAAATGACATTACAGTGTCTCCAGAACGGCCCGGAATAAGTTGATTCTGGCATTTTATACCCTTTTCCATTTTTCACTAGGACCTGATTTCAGGCTTGAATAATTTTAGTTTTGTACAGCTGAGCAAACATACATATAAAAAGAAATAACTGTTTTAAGCAATTAAAAAGCTGTACATACAGGGTCAGATATTCAAAACTTTGCCCCAGGGCTAAATTAGCACTACCGGCAGGCAAACTTAGCCGAACACAAGCAAGCCATATTCAAAGAATAGGCCAGGGCAGACAGCTTCTGAATGTAGCATTGGAATGAGGCTGGGCAAACTGGGCTGGGAGCGCAGGGCAAACTTAGTACTGGAATAAGACAGCTCTGAATATGGCAACCAGGAAGTGCAAACCACAACAGCAACACAGAGCACAGCGATGTGAAGGTAGGTAGAGGTAACCTATGTGGCCAATGTGTGTGGCAGCAAATGCGTGGACCCAGTACATCTGTAGGCAGCAGCATATGTGAAAGTACAGAGTGCAAAACTGTAAAATATTCCCCGAACTGTCTGAGCAGCGCTAACATGTTTGCGCAGGTTTAGCGTAGGGCTAAACCATTAGATTGTGCAAACACGTTTGCCCGGCACTAAACTTTGCCATATTCAAAAGTGACAAGCAAATGAGCCTACTTAGGTAATCTCTGGGCAAACATCCAAATTAGCATCTCATTATGCCCTGATTTGCATGTAGTTTTGCACGGGCTAACGGTTTAGCCTGCACTAAGCCCACACAAAGCGTGTTAGCAGGCGCAAACAGTTTGGGAATAGTATACAGTTCTGAACACTGTACTTTCACATGCGCTTGCTGCCTGCAGCTGTACTGGGACAACACAGCATAGGCACAGATGGTGGTAGTGCTGCATGCAACTGTCACACTGTAGGGCATGCTACAGTGCACAGCAGCAACTACAGTAGCAAGGGGGGCCAGTAGTGTGTGGACACAGCAAAGCCTATTGTGTGTAGGGCAGTGATGATGACTGCACTATACACAGTGAGAGGCCCAACCTGAGGATGTTTACTGACACTGGACATTACTGTTACGCTGTTGTGTGACCCACAGATGCTGCACCTGTGGCATGGATGCTCACAGTGACATGTATATTCCTGGCTTTGTGTGCTATGGCAGTTGTACAGCTGTGAGGTATGTGGCCGGGGGGGGGGCATATATTTTCAGAAAGGTACACTGGTGTTGGGGTATTCCCAATACTGGCCCATGTGCACTATATGATGTGTCCCAGCCTTGTGGCCACAGCTGGTCTGTGGCACAGCCTCGCCACCCATACACTCTCCCCTCAACATCCTCCATGCCCACAGTGCTGCATGTGTGTGCTGGCATCTGTTGGTGTCCACTGAAGAGGGGTCCACAGGTGTGTGCTGTATGGCCACATTGCCATGCTTTCCACTGGCGGCAGGGTCACCACTTACTGCCTGGCATGGCTGGGAGTGTTGGCAGATGTTGATGGCATCATTGTGATGCCATCAGTTAGCAGCATGTTTCCTCTATGTTTGGCCTTGTCTATGTGTCATATTTATTTGTTAGGGTCGCGCAAAGCAGCGCAAACACCATGCAAAGCTGACTGCTCAGGGTTAAGACAAGCTTTTCCTGGTGGTAATGTGCACTCACGCTATGTTCCACTGCGCATAAAACCACTTAGTGCAGCTAGTCGCTGAATATAGCATTGTACCTGTATTCATGTCAGTATGCCGCTTGCATACATTATGATTTTGCCTGGTGCTAATGCAGTTTGCCTGCACTATTTGGCCTTTTGAATATAGCAGACCTGCGCTAATCCCACTCAAACGGTTTTTGCCCAGCGCAAAGTTTTGAATATCTGGCCCACAGTATATAACATGTATCAGGGATATTTCAAACTGCAGCAACAAGTCACATATTCCCCATTTCAATAGGGCTAAAAATTATAGGAGGAGGATAAAACAGGGCTTATACACATAGAGAAAATGGACTTAAAAATTAAAATGATATTAGACACCATAGGGAGTAACAGCCCTCGTCACTCTAACAGGAACACTCAACTGGACAAAATCTTATTTTCACTCTTTTGGCTTTATCAACTGGTCATAGTAAAGCATGTCATAGCTGGCATACCTGAAGTACATTAAAACAGTGCATATCTTTGTGTCATTGTCCTGCCTAATGATCACTGCCGGTGAAAAGCTTAGCACATAGCCAAATGATGCAAATAGCAGTCTCTCCTCAGTTCATCTCACCAACTCAAACCACAGTGGCAGTATTAAGATAACAGCTTCCTGCAAGGCTGAGAGATGTACTGATGAAGGAATCAAGTGTGGACCAGTTCTAACTCCAGGGGCAGAGGTGCACTACACTAGGAGATGAGCTTTTAAACAGTCGCCAGTCCAGTCCCCCCTCCCCATTTAGCCACCCTTGAATAGCTGCCTTGTACATGATTTGCTGCAAAAACACCATAGACTGCACCCATCATGGGTTAGAATAAATTAAGAGCAAAATTACTCAAAATGAAGCCATTCAGTGAATTAAAGAGAACCACAGCTGGCATGGACACGTTTAGCTTTGCGCCTGAAAGAGGAAGAAGCATCCCATTTCAGACGCGAAGCACCGAGGTGTTTTTGCCAGCTGTGGCTCTCTTTAATAAATTCACTGAATGGCTTCATTTTGAGTAAGTTTGCTCTTGATTGATTCTAACCCATAATGGGTGCAATCTCTGATGTTTTTGCTTTGTGGTACATTTTCTGGCTGCACCCAGTCCTGAAGTACTATGAGCACGGTCTATTTGTGTGTACCTACAAGTTTTGCTGGGCTGTTGCTGTCACCCACCTGTCAGGGCTGTTTGGTTCTGCTGTCACTCTTGGGACTTGGATTCGGTCGGTAAGCCCTTAGCCCAGCCAGCTCCACTAGCCACATCTCTGGATCTTGCAGTCTCTCCTTCTCTGCACACACCGCTAGTCAGCAACACAGCCACAGCTGCGTGGTTCACGGGTGCCAAATGCCAGTCCTGTGTGTGACTCTGTGCGTGCATGCGTGTGCATGTGTGTGTATGTTCCCTCCCCACAAAAATATATTTAAAAGAAATGTATCTGTCTTCGTGCTCATGCATGAGAAGTTATGTGACCACCCATGGCATTGACCCATCCTTTAAAAACGAAAAAAAGAAAAACAATTGGCATGCCATACAGTGATAGACTAGTATGTTTTGGTCCTTTTGCTTGACTGCACCACTACAACAAATGAAAATGAAACCCAGACAAATGCTCCCTAAAACAAGCAGGTGATATAGTCTTGATAACATGCATCCCATGAATCTGGACAGCAGCTGGTGGCTAGTGTGCTGTTCTACAAACATATGAAAAGCCAGCACAAGAAGGCCATTTGGTCTATCAAGTCTGCTTGGTCAATGATACAGGGTCCATGGCTTACCCACTGTCCCTACTGCTCCCTCCTGTGTCTCCTCCCTCCCTTCCCTGCTACCCCTCCACAGTCCCATGGGTACCCTTTGTGTTTGTCCCAAGCCCTCTTGAAGGTCCCCACCCTCTTTACTGAGACCAACTCCACTGGCACCGCATTCCATGTGGTCACCACCTTCTGTAAAAAAATGCTTCCTAACATCCTCCCCCCCATCAGCTTTAAGCTGTGCCCCTCGTGCTTCTGTTGTCATCAATTTAAAGAGACCTTCTCTTTCCACTCTGTTAATCCTCTTCAAATATTTGAAGGTCTGTATCATATCCCCCTACTCTCTCTCTCTCTCTCTCTCTCTCTCTCTCTCTCTCTCTCTCTCTCTCTCTCTCTCTCTCTCTCTCTCTCTCTCTCTCTCTCTCTCCCTCTCTCTCTCCTCCCTCCCTCCCTCCCTCCTCCCTCCCTCCCTCCTCCTCTCTCTCTCTCTCTCTCTCTCTCTCTCTCTCTCTCCCTCCAGGAGTACATCCTTAGAGCTCCTAGCCTTTCTTCATAGGACCTATTCTGCTGACCCAAGATCATCTTGGTTGCTCTCCTTTGGACCCTCTCCAGCAAGCTGATGTCTCCTCTTGTGGTATGGATGCCATCTACCCGACTGCCTGAGTGAAACTACAAGTTACCTATACCTCTGACTATAGATTTTTTGTATTTTATATATGTTTAAGTTGTGTTTTTTGTTTTTATCACCTTTTAATGCAGTTATTTGTATAGTTTTATTGTTAGGCACCCAGAGCCTCCGGGATTGGGTGCCATAGAAATAAAATTTGCCTTGCCTTATCTTGCAATATTCTAGATGTGGTCTTACCATTGACCTGTATAAGGGCAAAATGACATTGCTTCGCTTACTACTGAATCCCCTGGCTATACATCCTAATATCCTGTTCACCTTTGCAGCTTTCTTGCATTGTGTGGAGTGTTTCAGGTCTCTAGTAGTCACCACACCCAGATCCTTTTCTTCCTCTGAAGCCGCTACCCAGACCCTTCCCAGTTAATACTCCGTCCTAGGATTCCTGGCCCCAATGTGCATCACTTTGCATTTTTGGCACTGAAGCCAAGTTGCCAGATTACCGACCAGGATAATGGAAGCATCTTCTACTTTCTCCTGCTTGCTCACTGCAGCCATCCTATTAATGATGGCATCGAGAGAAGACACTGGTGGGCCCCTCCATGCCATCCCCACCAAACACATCAAGCTCCCACAAGAACATCACCAGCATGGCATGACCATCCCAGGTGTATCATACAGCACTGACCAACCACTGACCAGGTAGGGTACAGTCACCTTACCCAACAAGTTTTATCGACACCCCTCTATACCAATCCCTTGGCCTGATATCATTAGCCAAAAGACAAAGATAATAAGAGTCAACAACAGACTCTGTGGGTCTCAACTAAGACAACTAAAGCACCAACTCATGAGAACCACCTTGCTGTTATTGCTAATATCAGGTAATATACACTCCAACCAGGCCCGGCCAATATAATATGGGAAATATTAGGAGACAAGGCACCCTTACGGTGGCCTCACTTAACATCTGTAGACTTCTGTCTAAACTGGACTTACTCCAGGTATGGGACACACAGCATCAGCCGGATGTCCTATCCACTGTAGAAACATGACTCACACCCAAAATTCCTGATAGTGGCATATCACCGGATGGATACACTGTTTTCAGCAGGACAGGATTAGCAAGCGTGGGTGTGGGTATGGGTGTGCTATCTACATTAGGGATAATCTACAAGGACATGCCCTCACCATTTTAGGCACAGGCTATAACATCCAAACACTTGAGTCAAACTACTACTTGAGACAGCAAGGGACTCATTATAGACACTGTCTACCCCCCAAAGAACAGGTCAGTGGTTTTCAAGCTAGCATGGACTACTTAAAATCTGCACCCTAGCTCCGAAGGATAATGGTCAGAGATGTCAGTATCAACTGGTGGTCCCCAGATGCAGCCCTTACAAGAAGGCTGTCCTCCATCAACCTAGTGCAGATGGTTGACTCCCGACCAGGGTAAACTACGAAACAGGAACCAGTACGCTCCTGGACTGGCTGATCACTAACCATCCAAAAAGACTCTCAAGCATCATAGTCCTCCCAGACAGCATTAATGACCATTCTCCACTTATGTGTGCATGGTCAAACAAGGCCCCTAAACCCCTGCCAAAACCACCACCGGGCGAGTCCCAAATACGGGCCAGCTCGAACACCTGAAATGACACCTGTCGCAGCAAGACTGATCTGTTATAGACAACATGGACGATTTTTTAACTCTGCCCTTGATCACTTCACTGGTAAATCTAATGCCGCCTGTGACATTTTTGCCCCTCTTAAAACAAGAAAACTCACGGGCACTAATAACCCTTGGCTCTTGCCCTCCCAAATTAACCAAATGAGAGAAAGGGACAACCTCTGGCACCGGGCCTGTGTGATGGGCAATCCAACGGACATGCAGAGATACAAACATTCCAGAAATGCCTGCACAAAGGCAATCCAGTCTGCAAAATGATGCCATTTCAGGAAGAACTCACAAATTGCTGGGAAGGCGGTAAAGGTTCTGGATAATCTGAAGGCCCTGACCAGTAAAGAAAACAAAACTACTCCGACCATGCTACAATTAAATGGAGTAACCACCCAGGACCCCAAAACTATTGCTGACACCTTTAATACTGCTTTCATTGACCTTGGTAGTATACTTCCCTCCTGACTATCGCGACAAGATAGTTAGCTCTAACAGTGGCAACAAGAAGAGTCCACCCCCAGGTCCCCCTCCTTTCTACCTCTCAATTAATACCAGAAAGGAGGCAAAAAAGTATACATAATGCATCCAGGGGCATAGCTATAAGGGTGCAAGGGGTGCAGTGGCACCTGGGCCAATGAGGTTTAAAGGGCACAAATCATAATTTTGATATTTATTCAAAATTGGGGAGGGGCCCTGTAACATCGCCTTGCATGCAGGCCCTCTGGGAATTTGCTATGCTACTGAATGCAGCATAGGTAATTCGAAACTCAGTGGTAACACATGTGACCTCAAATTAATTGTCCTCACCCTGAATGTCCTAATCACCCCCCTAATGAAAATACTCAACCTATCCTTAAGAACGTCTAATTTCCCTCAGATATGAAAAGCCACCATAGTCACATCGATCATTAAAAGTGGTGACAGAACCTCACACTCTAATTACTGCCCCATATCTATTCTCCCCCAACTCTCCAAAGCCCTGGAAAGGATTGTATCAGACCAACTAATGGAATATCTCAACAAATATCAAATACAGTGTCCCCAACAACACGGCTTTCACAAATCACATAGCACTACCACTGCGCTGGTTGAATTCACAAGCTATATACACAACGCCATGGATCATGGTCTGCTGATGGGGGAAGCATTCGACCTCATGAAAGCAATCGACTCAGTAAATTATAACCTACTTCTCGAACAGCTGTCTATCACAGGACTCTCACCTGAGGCTGTGAACTGGTTCAGCAGCTACATCAGTGACCGGTCCCAACAAGTGAAAATAGAAGGGGTACTTTCAGATAGCTTGAAAGTAAGGACTGGGGTCCCACAGGGCCTAGGACCCCTGCTTTTCAGCCTCTTTCTCAATCGCCTTCCCCATGTCTGCAAAGAAAATATCCTACTTTATGCAGATGATTCTGTGCTGTTCACCAGCAGCTCTGACCCAGCCCTACTAGAGAAGCAATTACTGATGGCTTTTACCCTGGTCAAGTCTTGGTTCCAGCAGCATAAGCTACTCCTAAACTACAAAACCCCAAAGATTATGACTTTTGCAACCCCACAAAATAAAAAGCAAGTATCACCAGCTCACCATCTGCAACAACCTAAACACCGCCTTAGAAACCGTGGCGTTTTCATATACCTAGGGATCACGCTTGATGATACGTTATCATTTGCAACCCACATGACTATGTTGCCAAGGTGATCAGTGCCAAAATCAGGTTACTGCATAAGCACAAACACTATGTGACACCAGAGGCACTCAGACTAACAATAAACAGCTCAGTCCTATCCACGATCGATTATGGCCTTGTAATATATGGAGCTGCCTCTGACACCTGTTAAAAAGTCTCCATAGCCTTAAACAAAGCCTGTCGACTACTCACTGGGGCTCCCGGCTAATGCACACTTGTGACTTACATGTCTGTGCCTGTTGGTTAAACCTGAATGGTAGACTAAAAGTACCAGACCTGCCTATTCGCTAAAAGACAGCCCTAGGTCTGACCCCACCCCCCAATTATTCAGAACCTTCTGAGCATCGCTAAGAACCCCGTTATACCAGAGATGCAACATGTCAGCTCTATAAGGTCCCATTCTACTGGCCATCTCAAGGACAAAGATCCTTTAAGTACCGTGCCCCCCGCTGGCTCAACTCGCTTAGTAGCGACCTCCAGGCAGAAACAAAGCTTGGCCTCTTCAAACAGAGGCTTACGCAGCACCTCACTGGACAATGTAAATGTGACTGCCCCCTTTTAGGCCTTAGCTATAATAATGTATTGGGACTGAGGCCCTCTTGCCTTACCCTTCCACCCTCTTATTACACACCTTTGACAAAGCCTAGCCTGGCCGCCTTTTTTTCAGCACTTATCCTGGTATCGTTGCGTGGTTTGTATCTCATACGCAACTTTTTGTTTAATGCTCACTCCCTGCAGCTAGTTCTAAAATTTGTTGTAATTTATTATTCTCATACTAACAGCCACTCTTCTGTACCATGTTATCAATTTTGTTATGTCTTATCGCCACTAGAATTCCCTGTATTTTTGCATTCCTTGTACTGTATGTTGCTGTACCATATCTTGTTGTACATTCTCTTTCCTTGATGTGGAATCTTTGTAAATGAGCTTTTAGCTCAAAGGTACTTTGTAATTCTGAAATGTAATAAATAAATAAATCTCTCGAGTTTACCGAGGTCCTCCCGCAGGTCCTGTATCGCTTCCTTTATGTCACCCTCCCACAGAGTTTGGTGTCATCACAAGCAGACATCAGTACTTTAATCGCCTTCCCAGTGTCGCCATGAAGACATTGAACAACACTAGCCCAGGCACTGATTCTTGCAGGACCCTGCTGGTGACCTCCTTGGTGCTGGATAACTCTCCCTCCACCACCACTCTCTGGGTTCTGACTCTCAATCAACTGTCCACCCACCTTACAATTTTCTCTTTCACCCCTAGATCCACTAGCTTCCTGATCAACATCCTATATGGTACAGAATTGAATGCCTTGCTGAAGTCCAGGTATATGATATCGACTGTCTGGCCTCCATCCACCACTCCGGTTACCCAGTCAAAGAATTCAATCAGGTTCACTTGACACGATCTGCCTGCCACAAACCCATGCTGCCTCTTGTCTTGAAGACCATTCTCTTCTATGTACTACATCAGCCTTTCCTTAAGTATGGTCTCCATGAGTTTACATACTATTGAGGTCAGACTGACCGGCCTATAGTTCCCCAGGTCATGCTTGGGTCCGCTCTTGTGGAGAGGCACCACATATTCCATGCTCCAGTCCAGTGGCATCACACCCAACTCCAGGGATCCATTGAAGAGATCCGTTAGCAGCCCTGCGAACTCCTCTGCTAGCTCTTTTAGCACTCTAGGGTATATACTGTCTGGCCCTGGGGGATCTGTCCACCTTCAGTGCCAGCAGCCCCTCCTCACTCTTTCAACCTCTATTACGCATCTGTTCCCCCTTCCTCCCATCTTCTACCCCTGGGTGTAATGGCCCATCCTTTCCTTGTAAAGATGGGCAAGTATTCATTCAATACTTCCACTTTGCTCACATCTTTCTCTATGCATCCATCCCCCTTCCTTAGCTAACTATACCATCCTTCTTGTCACTCTTTTCCTTATGTGGCGAAGAAGGTTTTCTCCCTTCTTGATCCTTCAGCTATCTGAAGCTCTTTCTGTGTCTTAGCATGCTGCACCTCCTTTCCTGCCACTTTAGCCAACCCTAGGTACTCTTCCTTATCTTCTTCTTTGTGGTTCTCCTGAATTTAGTTGTAGGCTGCCCTTTTCTCCCTCACCACTCTGGCTACCCCGTAGTTAAGCCAGATGGATGATTTAGCACCCAAAGTCTTCTCTCTAAGCCTGATAGAATCTGCTGTGGCTGCTAGAATCACCTCTCTGATGATGGTCCCTGTTTGGTCCATCCCCATGTCCTCTTTAATGCCTAGTAGGTGTGACTTTAGCACCTCTCCCATCATCCTGAAATTAGCTCTTCTGAAATCCAGTGTTCTAGTCTTCATGAGAAGGTTATCCCTGCCCATGTCCAAACTGAATCACACCGTACTCTGGTCACTACCACCCACAGGTTCCTTGACCGCTATCTCCTGTATGTGCTCCCCATTGGTGAGCACTAGGTCAAGGATTGTTCCCTCTCTGCTGGGTTCAGTAACACCCTGGATCATGAACCCTCCCTCTATTGCATTTAGTATGTCCTGACTTCTGGTACAGAACATGGCCGGTATAGCTCAGTCGACCTTGGGCAGATTAAAGCCCCCACCACCACCACCTTCCCTTTCCCTGCCGCTTCTAGCATCTGCGAACACAGTTCTCTGTCTCTTTCTTCAGCCTGGTTGGGTGGTCTGTAGACCACTCCCAGTCTGATCTTTCACCCCCTGTTAGTCTGTAGTTCAATACATACTGTTTCTACTTTCCCTTGTTGATTCTCTTCCCTCATGCATGTTATCCCCCGATGTAAACTGCTACCCCTCCCTTTGAGTTACTCTCTGTCTCTTCTATAGAGTTTATATCCTGGGATCGTGAGGTCCCATTCCTGGTGTGCTGTAGCCAGGTCTCAGTAAGTGTCGTTATGTTTACCTTCTTTTCCGCTAAGAGGGCCTGCATGTACACCATCTTGTTACCAAGACTGTGAGCATTAAGTGACACCACCCTCCACCTCGACTCTGTACCTCCTCGCCTCTTTTTTGTATTTTCTTTGTCATGGCCATCCCCCATACTCTCTTCTCCCCCTTTCTTTGGTTGCCCCCCCTTTTTCCCCTCCCCAGCCACCAGACTGCCACTGCCTTTGTGGGGAGGGTCCACTGACCTCCTCATCGCCATGTTTTTAGGCCTCTGGCCCACTCTCTCCCCTCAGCAGTTTAAACCCAGCTCTTTTCTATATATTTCTCAGCTTATCCCGAAGTATTTTTGCTCCCTCCCAACTAAGGTGCAGTCTGTCTGGGGGACTATAGCTACTTGTCTGCCCATGTATCTCCCCATTTTCCAGTATAGTTGTACCCTTCCACCAGTTCCTCAGACAATCATTACATTCTGTTATTCTCCTTTTTCTGACTGTGCTGGCCCTGGGGACTGGAATCATCTCTGAAATCGCCAACGAGCTCACAGATTCCTTGCATGATCTTGATAACTCTCTGAAACTGTTTTGCACTACCTTCACCACCTCCCCTGCCAGACTGTTTGTTCCCAGGTGGATGACCAAGTTAGGCTTTCCACCCTTCTCCTTTACAACATCCTTGATTCTTGGTCCTGCTCTCCCTGCCTCCATTCCCAGCATACAAGCTATCACCCTTCTATTCTTTATTAGGGAAGACTGGGAGAAGTACCAGGTTAGGCAGAAGAAGGCGGGCAGAGTGGTCAGATAAGCAAAGGCAAGGACAGAGGAGAGCATCACCAAGGCAGTTAAGAAAAGGGACAAGACCTTCTTTAGGTATATGGGAGAAAGGAGGAAAACAGAGAAAGGGATTCTCAGCCTGAGAAACGGGGCAAGGGAGAGCGTGGTGGGGAACCAGGATAAGGCTACACTGTTAAATACTTTGGTTCGGTTTTCACAAAGGAGGCTGAATGGGAAGGGGGCAGCTCAAGGGTAGCAGGGACTACAGGGAAGGGAGTGGATGTGAGCCCGTTTCAGGAAGAGGTACTATGGGAGCTTGGGGTCCCTTGATAAATCTGTTTGAACAGCTCCTTAAGATCAGGGGAAGTACCAAAGAACTGGAAGTGTTTGGATGTAATCCCCCTACACAAGGGAGGGGGGGAAGGAGGAGATGGGCAACTGCAGGTCAGTGAGCTTGACTTCTGTGTTTGGGAAGCTCATGGAGAGATTGCTCAGGAACAGAATTAAAAGCTACCTAGAGGCAAACAGTCTTCAGGACACAGGGCAGCATGGATTCTCAGAGGGCAGACTGTGTCAAATAAATTTGACAGTATTTTTTGAATGGGTCACTAGGGTGGTGGATCGGGGGGCTCGGTGGATGTGGCCTACCTTGATTTTAGAAAGGTGTTTGATTCGGTGCCGCACAAGAGACTACTTTATAAAATGGCCTGCTTGGGACTGGGGGAGGTGGTAACAAAGTGGGTTGGTAACTGGTGGGAGGGAAGAACACGGAGTGTAGTGGTAAATGGGGCAGTCTCGAGAGAGTCAAAGGTCATAAGTGGGGTTCCCCAGGGGTCGGTACTAGGGCCTCTTCTGTTTAATATCTTTATAGGGAATATAGTGGTGGGTCTGGAAGGGAGGATGAGTCTCTCTGCGGATGACACAAAGGCTGGGAATAGACTGGATTCACAAGAAGGTGTGAACATGACATGTAGGGACATGGAGAAGCTGCAGGATTGGTCCAAAGAGTTGACACTATTGTTCAATACACATAAGTGTAAGATTATGCATTTCAGCAAAAAGAATGGGAGAGCAGAGTATGCACTGGGGAGCAGACTCCTACAGGCAACAGAAGAAGAAAAGGACTTAGGCATCATCATATCACAAGACCTGAAGATGGGAAGCAGTGTGCAGGGGCAGTGGCAAGAGCAAGCAGAACATTAGGTTGCATAAGGAGAGGGAACACCAGTACGAGGAAAGCAGTCATAGTACCCCTGTGCACGCAACTGGTTAGGCCTCACCTGGAGTATGGGGTACAGTTCTGGATGCTCTGCCTCAAGAAGGATATAGAGAGTGTGCCATGAGTTCAGAGGAGGGCAACAAAGATGGTGAGGGGGCTGGAGTACTTGCTATATGAGGGGAGGCTGAAGGACCTGGGCATGTACTCGCTGGAACAGAGGAGGGAGAGGAGAGATATGATAGAGGCTTTTAAATACTTCAAGGGTATCAATAAGGTGCCAGTGAAGAACCTTTTCCAGTTGAAAGAGAGGCCGAGGACCAGGGGTCATGATTTTCAGATTGAAGGAGGGAAGTTTAGAGTAACTTCAGAAAGTTTTTCTTCACTAAGAGGGTGGTGGACAACTGGAATGGGCTGCCTAAGGTAGTGGTGGTGGAGAAGAGAGTGGGGGGTTCAAAAGGACTTGGGATAAATATAAGGGGTTACTGGATCAAGGGGGATCACATCAGAAGCCTAGTTGATTCTAGGCACACTGGGCAGACTGGGTGGGTCTGGTGGTCCTTTTCTGCCGTTATGGTGTTTATTTTAATGGGTTTACCACAATATAACCCAGACAGACCGTCTTAGGATAGCTGGTTCATTCCACTGGGGTGTCAAACAGACGAGGCACACTGATGACTCCTGGTAGGACGAAACATGTGTCTATGTCATCTGTTAGCACCCTTTGAGAGGCCTTTCGGCAGCATGCAATTCTGCTTAAAGTTGAACCAGCATAACATTCTGTGGTGATTTGCATATGCAGCCCATGATGCTTTGCACTGTGTGGGCATGTGTGATTTTGTATTTTCTTGAAACTTGGCTTCCCGGCCAAATGCCCTTTGGGGTAACCATTGCCTCAGTGTTTGCGCACAGAGGTTCGTTGTCTTTTAAATAGTTTTTTATTTTAATGGGTTTACTCACAATATAACCCAGACAGACCGTCTTAGGGTAGCTGGTTCATTCCACTAGGGTGTCAAACAGACGAGGTAGACTGATGACTCCTGGTAGGACAAAACATGTGTCTATGTCATCTGTTAGCACCGTTTGCAAATTGTGTGAGAGGCCTTTCGGCAGCATGCAATTCTGCTTAAAGCTGACCCAGCATAACATTCTGTGGTGATCTGCGTATGCAGCCCATGATGCTTTGCATTGTGTGGGCATGTGTAATTTTGTATTTTCTTGAAACTTGGCTTCCCAGCCAAATGCCCTTTGGGGTAACCCTTGCCTCAGTGTTTGTGCACAGAGGTTCTTTGTCACCATACACTAGCCTACTGCAGTAAAATTAAGCATCCAGCCACACATACTTAGACTGCCATCCATTTATTCCCCGACACATGCTACCAACAAGCAAATGTAAGACACACTATTCAGGTATACCACTGACTCTTGAAAGTTAAAAATTTTACTAATTCAAAACAGTCATCTAACCACTCGCACTCAGGCTTACATTCATTCACACACCGACTCACCCAGACTGCAGAAAAATATGTTTATGTGGCGTATACTTTGAAAGTGCAATACTGAAACCATTTAGTGCACACTAAATTAATAGAGCATAAACAGTGATTCCACCACACACTTATTTTTTTTTTCTCAACAGGGCCATGACAATGAGCTAACCATTCACCGGCAGAATCACACTCAACCACACAATGTTTGACTAACTATGCTCACTCCACTCGTACCACCTGTACATACCTTCCTTTCTACATTAAGGCAGCATTACAAAATTAACCAATTAAATACGCACTAAATCATCAATGCATAAACAATTATTCAAATACACATTTTTTTTTTTTCAAACAGCATTTTCCCACAAAAGCCCATTTTCCACAAACAGTTTATAAGTCTCTGCAGGGGCTACAATTAGGTTCAAGACTAAGGAGCACTGAAAATTCGTAGCAGATCACCCCCACACTAGGGCCCTAGATGAACAAAGGGGCATCTTCCACAATACAATCTCTAATCACAAAGTCCATTCGTGCACCAGTCTCCGCTGCAGTCAGAAACAAGGCACATGCAGCTCTCACAGAAAAGGCTTGAAATGTCCCAGTCCCAGGCACCATTTTGCTTACGCAATCCAATAGTCCAGTAAAGGAGGACTTCCACAGCTTGTCCAGCACCTAATTTCAAGTCCACCATGGCCAGGGCACCCCAAAATCAACATCCCAGATGAGCCCCCTCATTGTAAGCCCCCCTTCCCATCTAGGGGTATCCAGATAATTAAAAAGTTGAGAGGGGGGTACTTCTCAGCACAAGTAACACAGTCCAGAAATAATAACAGAAAAAACAGTACCTGAGTCCCACGGGTGGTGCTGCTGAAGGATTTTCTCCATCGTGGGGTGCTCCCTGACTGTCAAAGATGAAGGGATGGTGCACTGGGATGATGCAGATCTTCACCTGCCCGGCCTTGCCAGCTTTGCCTTGGTGGCCTTTGTAGACGGTCTTCACCAGGCAGGCCCCTCACTTCCTTCTTGATGGTGCGCAGGTTCTTTGAGATGAACCCTGGAACACACTAGTGGGTGGCTGTGGAGACACGCCTCGTTTAGCAGCGACAGTTCCTTCAGTAAATGAGGCAAACACTAGAACTTCAAAAAAGCAGGGGATCCCATTTAATGAACAGTTAATGAACAGGAACAGTTACTCCATGGAACAGTGGATATAGGATACGGTGGGTTTCTTTCACAGACACAGCTATAAAATCTTCTGTAACAGTCTATTAGGCTAACACACTAATAATTTCATCCAGTTTCCCTTAAGCCGTGCAGGCTAAATTCTTGGTAGCACTTTTAGGGCCGAAATAGGCCTCCACTTGAGGTAGCTTGGTGTTGAACACGCTCTACTAACTCAAATCCCATTCCTTGCTGTCCCTCTCCAGCAGTCACATTTCTTTCCCTTAAGACTCTCTTTTCTGGCAGCTCCATTCCTATACTTTTACTCTGGGCTTATGACAGCACGAGACGTTTCTACTGTCCCAAACCCTTTTACTCTTTCCAGATAATTTCCATCTGCCTGGTCTCACACTTTCTCCACTCGGGGGCTATTACTTATGGAGCATACACTTCTTCTACTTCAAGGTCTTAATTTCTGTACTTATCATTTGATGTTCTTAGCAAGAACCGAACCATCAGAACCCTTTCAGACATCCAATCGCTGATGCCTCGGCCAGCGGCTGGGCCTTATTCCAGCGGTTTTGGGGTCTCTGGAACTGATTCTAGTCCCCCCCACACTCTGCTCATGCAGCGATTCCAACCTCTGAAGTGACTCATCAGGGGGACCTCTGCCAGTGCCACACCAGATCACCCAACAGACTGCAACCACGCTGGGGTCCCAAACATCACTCCCCAAGTGGACTTTCCCTGCTGAGTGCTATCATTCCTGTGGGCCTTAGTTTGCTCTATGTAATAGCTTAGAGCCCTCTTTAACATCCAGACTGTGCAGTATTATCTGCCCTGAAGAAGAATGGCCAGAGAAAAAGACAGGCAGAGACACAGACTGGTTCACATGAAAATCTGAAACCACTTTAGGTAGAAACTTTCTGTTTGTCCTGAGGACCACCTTATCCCTGTGAAAGGAGATGAAGTCAGATTAAACTGACAAGGCCTGTAATTCACTGATTCTCCTGGCTGAAGTAATGGCTACCAGGAACACAGTATTCCAAGTCAAGTACTTAAGCTCAGCAGAGAATAAAGGTTCATGGGGGTTGCATAAGCTGTATAATGCAAATATTCAAGTCCCTAGCTGGAGTGGGTTCCCTGAAGGGCAGGTTAATGTGAACCAGACCTTTGAAAAATTTGGTGAAGACAGGATGAGATGCCAGGGAAGATCCCTTCCCTGCAGAAAGAAAGGCAGAAACAGCTGCTAAGTGAACTTTAAGGGTAGCAGGCCTAAGGCCTAGCCCATTAAGATGAACCAGATAGTCCAGGGCTGTGGCAATGCCTGCAGAATCTGGTTGTATGTCTTTCTGAGAACACCAAATGCTGAACCTTTTCCATTTGGAATTGTACGTTTTCCTGGTGGAAGGTTTCCTAGAAACCTTAAGGATATCCATTATCCCCTGGGAGAGATTCAAACCTGCATATTCTAATTCTTCAAGAGCCAAGCCTTGAGTCTGAGAGACTGAAGATTGGGAAACCAAATCCTCCCAAGATGAGGTCAGGAGGTCATGCCTCCTGGGCAGAAACAAGGGAATTGACACCGCTAGAGACAGCAACAAACCAAGGTTGTCTGGCCCAATCTGGAGCCATCAGAATCACTGTGCAGGGTTGAGACCTGATCTTGATCAGTACTCTGAATATCAGAGGAAAGGGAGGAATGGCATAGAGAAACCTGTTCGTCCAGTCTAACAGGAGAGCATCCAGAGGGACAATCCCCAGGACTGGGGGTCTGCAGCAGAAGAGGGAAGTTGATGATTGTCGGGGGTTGCGAAGAGATCTATCTCTAGAGTGCCCCATCTCTTGAAAATCACCTGAAGGACATGAGGGTTCGGGGACCATTCATGGTGACCCTGAGAAATCCTGCTTAAGGCACCTACCAGCACATTGTCCTTCCCTGGAAGATGAACTGCTATCAGAGAAGTCTGAAGAGAGCGAGCTAGAGACCATGGCTTCATGTCCTCCATGCACAAGGCCATGGACCAAGTGCCCCTTGCTTGTTTATGTACCACACTACAGTGGTGTTGTCTGTGCTGACTTACACCACTTTGCCTTTGCCTCTGACTGATTCCGAGAAGGCCTAGGAACACTGCCATGAGCTCCAGAAGATTGATATGAAGGAGAGATTCCTGTCATGACCAAATACCCTGTGCAGAGAGGGCTCCTAAATGGGCTCCCCACACCAGGAGAGAGGCATCCATGGTCAGGACCACTGAGGGTGCTTGACTGAGGAATGGGACACCCTGCCTGAGATTGTCCTGATCCAACCACCACTGGAGAGCCTGGACAAGAGTCTGAGTCACTGGAATCAGTTTTGTGACAGAATCTTTTTTCTAAGACCAAAAGGACCTTAAGAGGAACTGAATGTCCTGCATCTGGAACCTGGCTCCTTGAACCACTGCAGTGGAGGCTGCCATGTGGCCTAGGAGTTGCAGAAAATGTCTGGCTGGGCGAGACACCAGAGGTCGAAAAGAAGCCAGATCTGTTAGGACCCTTACCCTTGAGCATGGGAGGAAGGCCTTTGCCTGAATAGTATCCAGGTCTATCCCTATGAAGGTAAGGAGCTGTACTGGTTCAAGAACTGACTTGGAGAGATTTAGGAGGAACCCTAGAGAACTGAGAAGATTCTGGGTAACCTCTAAAGCTGACTTGACCTGGTCTGAAGACTGGCCAACAATCAGCCAGTCATCTAAATAAGGGAAGACAGAGATGCTCTGCCTTCTGAGGAAGGCTCCACTACTGCAAGACATTTTGTGAACACCCTTGGGGCCAAAGTCAGGCCGAAGGGCATGGCTCTGCATTGGTAATGACCTGAAGGCAACTTGAACCTGAGGTATTTTCTGTGGGAGCACCTAACAGGTATATGGAAATAGGCATCCTTGAGGTCCAGGGAAGCTAGCCAGTCTCCTGGCCTCAGAAAGGGAAGAATTATTCCCAGAGTCACCATTCTGAATTTTGGCTTTGTAATATGTTTGTGCAGATATCTCAGGTCTGGGATAGGTCGCCACTCCCCTGTCTTTTTTGGGGTAAGGAAGTATCTGGAATACAGTCCTTTGCACCTGTGTTGTGGAGGAACCCTCTCTACAGCTTTGAGGGTTAGTAGGGAGGATACTTCTGCCTCTAGGGCAACTGTTTCTGAAGTTGCTGCAGGTGTAAAAGATCTAGCTCTCACTCTGGGGAATCTTTTGGAGCTGAGAGCCAGTCCCTGGCTTATTTCTTCCAGGACCCAACTGTCTGAAGTGACAGACTTTAAGGCCTGGAAGTAGTAAGTCAGCCTGCCCCCTACTGGGACAGAGGAGGCAACCCAGTCTGACACATCAGGGTGTCTGTTTGGTAGGGGCTTTAGACTGAGAAGAGGATGCAGCCCTGCTCATCCCTCTTCTGTCTCTCCCTCTGAAGAACCCACTGCTGGAAAGAAGAGGAAGCCTGGGCTTGGTAGAAAGGCCTGCCCTAGACTGCTGCTTCTGAGGAGTAGCTTGTCTTTCCTTGGCCACTGCACTCCTGTAGGTGGTCCTGTATTCATCCATCTTTTTCATGCAAGACTCTGCCTGCTCCCCAAACAGAGAATTATCAGACACGGGGAAATCCATAGCCTTAGCCTGGGCATCCTGCGAGAGGCTAGTACACCTAAGCCAAGCAAATCTCCTAAGAGATATAGATGTTGCCATGACTCTTAATGCCACATCACAGGAGTCCACAGCACCATGGAATTATACCTTGGATACCTCAATTCCATCAGCAGCCACCTCCTGCAGCTTTTTGGCCAGCTGGGGGAAAGCCTTCTTAGCCAGCTCCAGAACCGTATCCCACCTGGACTTCTGGCACCTGGCCATATAGGCCATATAATTAGCCCGTCTGAGCCCCAAAGAGGATGCCAAGTACTGTTTCTTGGCCATGGCATCCACCTTCCTAGAATCCTTATCTGGGGGGGGGTAATGCCAAAGGAATATTTGCCCTATCACAGGCTGCAGCCTGCACTACCCCAACATGGCTGCAATGGTTATACAGAAACTCTATATCTGAACCTGATAACATATGCCTCCTGTCCATCTTTTTATCCACGGAGGTATAGAAGTAGGCATTTGTAGTAATTTTTGAGTCTGTTTCCCTAAATATTTGTGGAGTGGGATATACAGCCTCTTGGACGTCCATCATCTCTACATAATCAGGTTCCTCTGCCTCCTCATTAGCTTCCACAACTGAGAGCTGGATATTTTCAGCCACTTTATTGTAAAACAAAAAGTGGGAGGGGGACTCAGAAAGTCTAGGAGGGGAGACATTGGTAGGCCTGTCTGGGGAAATGTCAGGCTCTATAGGCTTATCTAGGCCTCCAAACACATCATTATCCTCATCATCATCTGGGAACTCTTCGTCTCCCTCCCACTCCTCATAGTATACATCCAGATCATAATCTGATGGAGTTGGAACCATCCGAACTGATCACTTACCAAAAGGTGTCGGTTTGGATGGAACCGGGCGAAGTGATTGAATAATGCTGATCGCTTTCGCAATTTCTTCAGCGGCTGGAACCTGCGATGTGGGATCTGAACCGTGTGACTTCTTTCTTTTTTTAGATGGAACCGATCCCTCAGAATCGGATCTCCTTTTGCCTGAGGAGGTATCACCCGGTTCAGCAGGCACCTCCTCTGGTTCGGTCAGAACCGAACCGGGCTGGCCATCCGGATCAGCAGACTTCTCGGCTTATTTTCCTTTGGCCTACTTAATCTTTTTTCTAAAGTGGCTTAGGGAAAATTCTTATAAATTTGGCAGTCTGTTTTGAGGTGGTCAAACCCCAGACAATACACACATATGAGGTGGGGATCAGCTTTAGCAAAAATCTCTTACACTCAGTACAGTGTTGAAACGCAGTGGGACTGTTTTTTTTTTCTTGGGTTTCTCAGACATAGCCATCTCTTGAAAAGTTACACTTTATAGCCTTCAAGCCAGGTAACACTGTCCAATCAGTTACCAACCATGCCACAGGTTGTGGAAAGAACCAAGCAAAATCTTGATTTTTTGAAACTGATCTGTACCGGGACCCACAAGAGAAACTAGAGATAAAAAGAGAAACAAATTTGTGTCGGTTCCCAACCGGACCAACCGATGCGAAACCGAAGATAGAACAATTTCTTCACCAAAATAATCACTATCTACCAACTTACACTGCCTGTACCAAAAACAGAGATTCAATACTGAAAAAATAATGAAACAGTTGTTAAAACCGACCGATTTTTACTATTACCGAACCAAAGCAAAGAAGAAATCTCCGAAGCAACTTCACAGTTAGGCAGAGTAAAGAATCTGATGGTTACACTGAGATGTACCAGTGAGAGAGAGGTTTGAAAACCAAGCTCGAGCTCAACAGTCTATGCTGCTGCATAGTGTTAACCCTTTCCTCTCCGGAGCAGTTCAAGTGCTGGGATTAACTGCATATAGTCAGAATACAGCAAGACTTGATGTTGTTTGAAGGACCACCAGGCCCATCTAGACTGCTTGTAAACCCCATACTTGGTTTCAGCCTCTGACCCCAGATCCGAGGTCAGATATAGACTTACTTCTCCTGCTGAAGGACTTGTGGTAGTTTAACCCAGGAAGGACCATTTTTTTCACAGTTCAACAAACTTCAAGGCAACAGGCCCCTCATCATTGCAATTCATCCCAATAAGGAGCAAAAGAACAATGGCATATGGACACCATATATCTGCATACTGGTAACAGTGACTGAGAATGACTACTGTGTAACATCATCACCACCATGACAGACCACAGTGCCCAAAAACAACTGCTGCTGTATTATCACCATCACCACTACTAACCACCTCACCCCCGCCATCAAGGTTTTCAATGAAGAGATAGAGAAGTATTTATAATTATTCTCCATCATTCAGTAAACACCTTAACGGCAATATGGCCATGTAAGTGATGCAAATGGAAATATTCAATTAACTTAAGGTAAATGACACTGTTGATACAAGGTAAGTGTATTATTTTTTCTAAACATGAATGTTACATGATGCCATCACAGGGTATATCTTTATCTTGATGGGAGCATATCACAGACTGTTGTTATCAATGTTTGAGATGTTAATGCTTAAAAAGGGTTTTAATGTATACAACGTTCACATCGAAGGTCAGATACAAATGCCCTATATCAGATCCCTGGATCCGACAATGGATTCATTGCTATCCGACCACGGATCTGACATCTGACTTTGAGCGGATTTATAGTTGGATCCTAGGTCAGATACCAGCAGTATCCAACAGAGGGGAGTCGGAGCCACAAAAGCACCATCCGAGCAGCACTATTGGTGGCGTGCAAGGAACCAAAGGGGCTGTAATCTGTTATCAAAATGTTCAAAAACATTTTTTCTCCAGTTCAGAGCTCCAGCACAAGAGACATGACATGAAAGCAATGCTACATTCAAATACAATGTAAACAGCATCAACTGGTTAAACTCTTAAAAGGCTAACTATTACTGTATAGTAACAGCAACAGCTAAGCTATAGTGAAGTATCTCTAGGGTAGCTAATTGCTCCAACAGATAAGTTAGGGCATCCTCAGAGGATTCCAAACTCATGAAAAAAACCAAAACAGAATGGGGAGAAAAGGAGCCCCAGACATTACTTTCTGTTGGAGACCATTTTGAGAGACAGATGGAGACCACTTTGAGAGAGAATACGAAGGTCATGATTCACACAAAAACATCACTTTTTTATTACCAGAAATATAATGAAATAACCCACAGTAACTTTCATTCATATAGAACCAGTATGTATAGTCAGCACCCCCCTCCAAACCAAATGTCATTCTTTATCAGGGTATATCAGTAAACCCAGATTCAATGAGGTTTGAGTGAGAATTAGGCTGCCTGGAACTTTGGGTGTCCACATCATCGGTATGCCCCTCCACAGCCAGCTGGAATTCCTTGGATTTGCGGGACACCCAGCAAGCCACATCTCACAGGTCAGAAAACTGGAATGCTCTTCCTCCATAGGACATTCGTAGTGGCATGCCGGTGCCACATGGCATCAAATTCCTTAGCCTGCTCTGGTCACAAAGGCCAAGTGTGGCTGGAGATGGACATCATTGTTTTCCCATTGGAGTCCCTGCAGCCTTGTCCCCATTCTCAACTCCACTCTGGCTGTGACTTCCAAGACAATGCTGGGTTGCAATGAGTTAAGAGCAGTCACCTGGGAAATAATACGATAAACTCTTTTAATGTGTAGAGCAGGATCCGACTCAAACAGAAGGCTTCTGGTAGTGAGATGGCTGCAAAAGCAAGCACGGGTTTTCTCTCTCTCTGTCCTCTTAGGGAGTCCCAAAACGCTTTAGATGAGTGACCAAACTGCATTCTCTGAGACCTCCATTCACTAGCATAGTTATTTATTTTCCAGCAAGTGTAACAGCTACTATTTATGCTCTAGAGGCAGGTTCAGCAGTGGCCTTGGCAGTATCTAGGCAGCGAATGATCACCAGTCTCACAGAGGACCATGAGAAGGCCAGGTCTGGGTTGGGGCTGGGTGCCTCTGTGCTCTGCTGGTCCCACTGGATCAAAGTTTGTCAGGCCATCATGAGCACTGTTTGCTGATCCTGGAGGTACATACTAAAAAGGAAGCTGGGAAGCACAGCCTATTGGAATTAAAGGCTGGCCTGAAACTCTGACTGGACTACAGAAGGAACTCTGAACAACTTTGGGAACAAACTGATGTCTGAGGACAGCACTGTTCTGGGAGAAACAGGGAATCCCTTGTACTGCTGGTGTCCCTTAACACTGGGAAGGAGGTTTACTTGAATCATTACCACTTTGGAAGCATGGACTTTAGCCCCAACCAGGTCGGGTGACTGCTGTATGGACATGTTCTTGCTAATAGGCATTAAGAACACTGAAGGTGTCAGTGTGGCTCATCATTCATCATTATCAGTTCATTGGCTCATCGTTCATCATCATCATCAGTTTATTGACATCCCCCAGGACCAGGTGGTTGGTCCTGGGGGATTTCAATGCCTGGGTCGATGATGAACTCTTGCTTTTTGGTCAGAACATTCTCCAACTGATGATTTTGTTGGGCTTCACACAGGAAGTTACCGCTGCAACCCATTATCAGGGTCACTCCCTGGATCTGGTGTTCCTCTTGGGGATGGAGGTCTCTTACCTGGTGGTGGAACCGGTCAGATGATCCAGCCATCACTCTATAAGCTTCAGTTTTGCAGCTCCCCCCAACGGACCTGCCTCTTCGGAGATGGTCCAGTAACATCCTTTAAGGGGTGTAACCTCCAAGGGTCTAATGGTGGTGCTGAACCTGTCGAGTAGGCCGTTGGAATGCTTGGATCCAAGGGACTTGGTATTGTGCTATAATTGTGTGGTATCGGGTGCCCTGGATTCTATAGCTCCTGTCTGGGTTCACCCACTCACTGTCTGTCCTCAGTCCCCTTGGTTTGATGGGACCTTGAAGGAGTTGAGGCGAGTGAGGTGAAGGTTGGAATGTTGTTTGCAGAAACCTGGCTTGGAAGATGACAGACTTAGACTGATGGCCCATTATTCGGACTATCAGTAAACAATCCCCCATAAGAAGGCAGAGTTCCTGTCCAGTGAGACTGCTGCAACAGGGAATCAACCGGCTCAGCTCTTCCGGACTGTCAACAGGCTGTGCAATCCAAACTGTCTTCAGCATCGGAGAGCTTTTTCACAATCTAAGTGTGACGAGTTTGCTCAATTCTTTGCAGATAAGGTTGCCACCATCGGGTCAGAGATCCGCCTGACCCATTCAAATGAGTGTCATTGAGGTCGGTGGGAGATCGCAGGCACCCAGTCTGTCTGGATGAACTTCAACCAGCCAGCGATCATGGATATTATGAAGATTGTTCAGGGCTTGTGACCGACTTGCTGTAGTTTGGACCCTGGTCCAATCCGCCTCCTGGTGGGGTGTGTGAAGGTCATGGGGCCAGTCCTAGTAGAGACAGTCTGGTGCTCGTTGGAAAAGGGTGTGTTTCTGAGCCCCTTGAAGGAGGCAGTGGTGACACTCCTTTTGAAGAACTCTTCCCTCAACCCAGACTGTCTTGCAAACTACAGACCAGTCTCTAACCTGCCCTTTGTGGGCAAGGTTATTGAGAAGGTAGTCGTGTTGCAGCTTGAGGGCTTTCTTACCACCCATGAGGTCTATGATCCTCTCCAGCTGGGTTTCAGGAAGAGGCATAGTACCGAGACCGCTCTGGTTCAGGTACTTAATGATCTCCTGATAGCGAAAGATCGGGGGAGCCGTTCGATCGTGGTTCTTCTTGATCTCTTTGCAGCATTTGACACCGTCGACCACGGGGTATTGCTGAAACACCTGCAGCTATTCTGTGGACTGACGGAGACAGTTCTCAGGTGGTTCCACTCTTTCCTCACAGGCAGGACGCAGAGGGTGGTGTCGGGCATTTTTTCCTCAGCCCATCTCTTCCTGCCTTGTAGGGTGCTGCAGGGTTCTGTGCTGTATCTCATGCTGTTCATGGTGTACATGCTGCCATTGGGAGACATTATAAGGCGGTGTGGGCTGAGTTTTCACTGCTATGCAGATAATACTCAGCTGTACATGTCCTTTGTACCGGAACAGAATGGTGCTATCTCGGTCTTTAACAACTGCCTTGCTGAGATTCAGGACTGGATGAGTGCTAGCTGGTCAAGGTTAAATCCAGAGTTTTTATTTTTATTTATTTATTTGAGTCTCGGATTGCAACCTTTGAGCTGGAAGCTCATTTACAAAGGTTCCATGTCAATTTAGGTATACAGAGACAAGAAGAACAAACATATTGCAAGAGAGTACATAAAATGAGGTAGTGTTAGCTGCATACATTAAGAACATTTTTTACAGTTGATAATTTTTTTTTTTCCAATTGTTTAACCAGGTGAGACACACTAAGCTGAAAGCTTGTTTACAGGTGCAACCTGGGAGCACAGAGAAGTTAAGTGACTTGCTCAGGGTTACACAGTAAGCAAGCAGGGTCTGTGGGATTCAAACCCAGGTCTCCAGATTTGTAGTTCAGAGCCTTAAACCACTGCACTATACTGTACTGCCTCCCTAAATGGTAATACTAAATAACTGAACACATTAAGAACATTTTTGATATTTGGTGGTAGGATCATTTACAATGGCTCTGCGCCAATAGCAATAAAAAACACAACAAGCAGGTAAGGCAATTTATAGTGGCAACAGCATTTTGATTGTTGATTCAAAAAACAGGATACCCAGTAGATTTGCTTACGAGGTAGGGACATGGAGGGTCAGATAGGGGAAGGGTGTTAACTATACTTTAGGTGAGTGAGGTCAAGAGGGAAAAAGAGACTGAAAAGATTAAATAGCCGAACTGAGACTCCACAAGTTCCTTTTGTCTGGGGTGAAAAGATGAGGGAAGGAGGAGGGGTTCAAGAGAATTTGTAGTCAGAAGAAAGGAGGCTGGGGGGTGGGTTGAGGAGGAGATGCAGTAGGGAAGGGGATGTTGAGCAATAGGAGGTGGGTGAGGTAGGGAGGGTGGGGAAAAGGCGAAAAGAAGGAGGGATGGGGTGAAAGGTTGTTGTTGAGTTGGGAAGCAGAGGGGAGTCAGGGAAGAGGTGAGTGAGCCTGAGGCAGCAGATTCATTAGGTCAGTGGTGTGAAAAACAGTGGCATTCCATTTGTCTAGCCAGGTAGGGGTAAAGTTTGAGTTTGAAGAGGGCTAGTTTGGTCTCAGTTAAGAAGTCAGGTGGAAGTGCGTTTAGCTACTTAGGGGAGAGATAGCCAAAGGAGCACTGCCCAATGGTCATTCAACAGAAAGGGATCTTACATGGGGTTGTTTATGGTCCCTCTGTTCAGTCTAGAGGGGGCAGTTTGGGTAAGCTTAGATTGGATACCGAGAGGGGCTAGGCCAAGTGAGGCCTTTTTTGCTAAAAGACAGGTTTGATACCTTACCTGGTACTCCAGGCTAAGGCAGCCTGAGAGAGTATACAGATCACAAGTGTGAATCAATTTTGGTGCCCCAGGAGGAGTCTACAGGACTTGTTTAGAGTTAGGGCGATGCGTTTCATGGTGGAGGTGGAGGCAGCGTAAATAGACCGCAAGCCCGTAGTCGATCCCAGAGAAGACTGAGCTAGTTACGGCAAGTTTTAAGGCATCCGTTATGAGGCAGAGCCTATGTCGGTAAAGCATACCAATTTTCTTGTTCGAGGATCGGGAGATATTGTCTATGTGACGTGAGCAGGTCAAGAAACTATCCAAGGTGATACCGAGATATTTGAAATGTTGCACCATGTCAAGGATTTCATTTTTTTGGTTGTAGATGTTTAGAGCGGCAGACCTGTGTTTACTGTGTTTGGAGGTAAAAAGCATGGTTTTAGTTTTTTTATAGTTGAGGAGCAATCGGGCATTACAGAACCAGTTTTCGAGTAGTTCAAAATTATGCTGGAGACTTTGTTCCAGGGCAACAGGGTCAAGATGGCTTGTATAGAGGACCGCGTCGTCCATGTATAGTAGTATATTGGTACTGCATGCCTTGAGGAGATTGTTTAGGAAGAGACTAAAGAGACTGCAAATGTTGATGGAGGCAATGGAGCGATTGCATCTTTTTTGGGGGGGGGTTGCACTCCCAACTTGAGGGCCAGGGTTTGGGTGAATGTTCCCTGATAGGAGTAAAAGTAGCCAGATCATGCGAGTAGCATGCAGTCTAAGTTGTTTTAAGGATAAGGAGTGGTGTCTGGATGACTTATTTCCTTTGGTGTTGTTTTTGGTAATTTGGAAAAAAAATTATGTGTTCGGAAAGGAGGGAATGTCACCCCGATGTACTTGAAGGGGGTCATATTTCCAAAGATAGTTTTCAACGTTTGGGAATGACTGGGAGGACGTAGCTTTTTGGCTACTCACAGTAAAACTGGATAACAGACTTAGGTATATGGGGGGTTGAGGAATAATGGGGTCAGCCACAGGGACATCAAGATAAACAGTATAGTTGGTGCATCTGGGGCTTCATGCTAAACTCAGCAGGACAAAGTGGAGGCAACCTGTTATGATTCTCATGTGTTTATGGCCTGAAGTTGAGAGAAAGCTCCTAAGGGAAGGGTTGGGCCTAAAGAGATTAGTCAGCAAGAGAGGCAGCTTGTGGCTGCTTAGATTAGATTACCTTTGTTGAAGTGGGGGTATATCCCTTTAAGGGGAAGGCTTGGAATGCAGTGACTATGTGTGGAGGAGAAGGAGACGGAGTAGGGTGGGGGAGGTGTTGTATTTAATAGAGGCTGGGGTCAGGGCGGGCGAGGTGGGACAAAATACACAGTACACTTATTTTTGAAAAGTGATATATGCCATCTCTTGGTTCTGTCTAGCAGAGAAATTAAAAAAATGTCGAGAGTGACAGGCCAATTAGGGAACCATGGAGTTCACAGCAGCCAATTGTAGGCAAGTTCCAAGGCTGGGAGACCAATCAAATTAGAGGCATACAAGTCTGCAGCTTCCCGGGATGAACCGTATCTGGATGGCTTGGGCAGGCAGGTGGAAGTCATAGGAGTGGCCACCGTAGTTCCAGGCTGGTACCGAGCCCTTTGGGCTCCTTCTGGATGAGAGGAGAGAGTCAGCAGGAGTTATTAGCCAGGATTCCACGTACCACTAAATCGGTAGGTGGGCCAATTTGGAGCTTGTGGACAAAGAACTAGGGGCAGGAGTGTGAAATAGGGCATGGGTGAGGAGAAGCAGGGGCTCAGAATTGGGGGGAGGGTGTATGAGCCTAGTGTCTTAGGTGTGGACGAGAGACAAAGACAAGTGTCAGGGAAAAGTTAAGTGTTTGGGATTATAGGCCAGAGTGTGGGGGTGGGGAGAAAATGGTGCAGTAAGCAGACAAGGAGAGACAGTAAAACACAATGGGGCTGGAGTTTCAGGGACAGCTGCAGTAGACCTCCTTCTAATGGAGAGAAGCAGCACTACACTAAAGAACTAGGGGAACAAACAGGAGAGGGGAGTCAGATTGGGTAGCGAGGGGATAGCGGGGACAGTCAAAGCCAGAGCAGGGGTCAGGAATGAAATAAAAGCAGAGTCAAATTAGAGTGCAGTAGTGGTGCACTTTAAACTAACAAAAATATAATCGTATTTAGGCTAAAAGTGTTTTACAGATAGTTTAGTCACACAATGGAAAATAAACAACCTTCCAAAATATACAGTACACTTACTTTTGAAAAGCAATATGTGCCGCCTCTCGACTCTGTCTAGCAGAGAAATAAAAAAAACACAGAGAGTGGCAGGCCAATTAGGGAACCACGGAATTCATGGCAGCCAATGGTAGGCAAGTTCCTAAGGCCGGGAGACCAATCAAATTACAGGCATAAAAGTCCGTGGCTTCCCGGGGGATGAATCGTACCTGGATGGCTTGGGCGGGCGAGTGAAAGTCCGGGGAGTGGGCGACGTAGTTCCGGGCCAGTGCCGCAGCCTCTTTGGGCTCCTTCTGGATGGCTTGGATGGGCAGGTGGAAGTCCAAGGAGTAGCCAGCGTAGTTCCAGGCTAGCGCCGCAGCCCTTTCGGGCTCCTTCTGGATGGCTTGGGCAGGTGGGTGGGAGTCCGAGGAGTGGCCAGCGTAGCTCTGGGCTGGTGCCACAGCCCCTTCAGGCTCCTTCTGGATGGCTTGGCCGGGCAGGTGTAAGTCCGCGGAGTGGCCGGCATAGTTCCGGGCTGGCGTCGCAGCCCCTTCGGGCTCCTTCTGGATGACGTGGGTTGGTGGAAGTCTGAGGAATGGTAGCCATAGTTCTGGGCCGGCACCACAGCCCCAGATAAGACTGAGGTGTTGGTGGTGGACCTAGGTCTTCGCGTAGAGGGGTTATCTCCTGGTCAGCTGTCTGGCCTTATGCTGGCAGGCAACCAGTGGAGATCCTCTGAACAGGTACGGAATCTGAGTGCTGTGCTTGACGGCAAGCTGACTCTTAAATATCAGGTGTCAGCAGTCATCAAGTCCTCTTTCTACTATCTGAGGAACATTGCCCAGATAAAGCACCTGGTTCCACCTGAGGACCTTCCAACATTGGTCCACGCCTTTGTGACCTTGCGCCTTGACTACTGCAACACTCTATATCTAGGGCTACTGGGTGTGGACATCTGTCGCCTGCAGCTAGTGCAGAATGCAGCAGCCAGGTTGTTGATGGGTTTGTCGCAATCTAGCCATGTCTCACCTGTGCTTCGTGAACTGCACTGGCTGCCTGTACAATGGAGGATCACCTTAAAGGTCACTTTGGTGACCTACATGGCCCTACACGGACAGGACCCGCATTACTTGCAAGATCTCTTTCGGCCCTACTGCCCCCTCCACTCACTCCACTCCTCCGACGAGGGAGTGCTAGAGATTCCCAGGGTCTGTCTTCAGACCTCAGGGGCCAGGGCTTTTTCTTTAATGGCCCCGACCTTGTGGGAATTCTCTACCTCATCGGATTAGAGAGTGCCTGTCCACTGAGACTTTTAAGTCCTCACTGAAAACATGTTTATTTGATGTAGCTTTTGGGGACAAGGTTTAGTGGATACTTATTGTGCTGCCTATTTTTAATTTGTTTATTTTATCTGCAAATATTTATGTTTTTATAGAGTACAAGCACTTTGGTATTGGAAAAGCGCTTTTTAAAAATAAAGCCTGACTTGACTTGGATAACAAATTGAGAGAAAAACTCTCATTTACAATTGCCTCCAAGTACAATAAAAACAATACAATATACAAAAAGTAGAGTTACGTAAGCACTTACTGTAACAGTAGATCTTTAAGAGAAGCTCTTGCAGCAAGTAACACAGGACTGTAGCCGGCAGGCAACAGGACCCCACAGCAAACTTCTAGCTAGCGGTCCATGGCGGGACTGCCCCCCGACATCGGCCCACCCCTGACGTCACGCATTGTATAAAGGATGAGTGGTCCCCAACATACCCCAGTTCTTCCACCGGAGACCCAGCAGCCAGATGTAATGTGATCTGAAACAAGGAACCGAGGTCAATACCTCACAGAGCACTACATGCATTAGTCAACATAGGTCATATGCAGCAGAAAACTTCTTAGGTGGAAGAAGGCTGGGAAATATACCTGCTGCAAGAGCTTCTCTTGAAGATTTACTGTTACAGTAAGTGCTTACATAACTGTACTATCTTACTTTGAGGGTCAGCTCTTGCAGCAGGTAACACAGGACTGATTCCTAAGCAGTACACAAACCTACTAAACCCAGGAGGTAGGTAAGAGAAGAGTGGAAGGGAAGGTTCTCTTACGACAGGAGACCCTGCAAAACTGCGAGGCCGAAGCCTGGTCTACGTCGAGAGGTGATGTCCAGACTGCAGTGTCTTATGAAATGTGTGCCACATAGTGGCTGCACAAATGTCAGATGCAGATACGTTTTTAAGTGCAGCAAATGAGGCCACTACAGCCCTCGTGGAGTGGCTCCTCATCAAGCCCGGCAAGGGCTTGTTGTGCTTCTAATAGCAAAGAGAAATACAGTGGACTAACCACTTTGACAGGGTCTGTTTGGTTACAGAGGCCCCTTGAGTCCTGGGGGCAAAAGAAACAAACAACTGGTCAGAATGTCTACTGTCCTTGGTTCTGGACAAGTAGAAATGCAAAATGCGGTGAACATCTAAAGTATGGAGAAGAGCCTCTCCCCTATTTGAATGATCAGGGTAGTATACCAGAAGCTGGATGTCCTGATTTAAAGTCATCTCGGACACCACTTTGAATAGGAACTTAGGACTGGTTCTCAAGGCCACCCAGTCCTTGTGGAATACCAAATAAGGCTCCTTGCACATCAGGACCTGAAGCTCGGAAATCCTTCGAGCAGAAGTAACACCAACTAAAAAATAACGCTTTCCAAGAGAGGAAGCAAAGCTCGCAATCCATGGCTGGTTGAAAAGGGGGTAAGGTCAGCTTCTCCAGAACAAATAACAAGTCTCAAGGAGGGACAGGGTCCCTTATTGGGGGTGGGGTTATGTGAAGAATACCTTGAAGAAAGATACGTGCGACCTCCATCTGTGCCACAGTTCTGCCCTGGACAAGAATATGGTAGGCAGAAATGGCTCTTACGTGCACTTTGATGGAGGAGTAGCCTAAGCCCGCATCCGAAAGAGACAACAGGTATTCGAGGAGAGTGTTCACCAAACAGGCCAAAGGGTTTAGGTGACAAGCCATGCCCCAGAGACAAAAGCATTTCCACTTCATGGCATAGGTCGCTCTGGTGGAAGGTTTCCTGGCAGCCACCAGGATGTCAGCTACCTTGTCTGAGACTCCGAAGCGGAGTTTGGCCAAGTCCTCAGGAGCCATGCATGTAGATGTAGTGACCAAAGGTTTGGGTGACCCAGAGTCCCGTTGTCCTAGGACAGCAGTAAGTGCTCACCGGCAAGGTAATCAGAGGTTCCACAGCCAGCTGCTGCAGCAGTGGGAACCAGATCTGTCGAGGCCATAATGGCACCACCAGGATCACTGTTGCCCCCTCCACTTGTACCTTGAGAAGAACCTTCTGCAGGAGCAGAAACGGGGGAAAGGCATAGAAAAATCTCCCCTTCCTGGAAAGGGACAATGCATCTTACCAGAAAACATCAGGCCCTGGATCTAGCGAGCAAAAACTGGATGGTTTTGCATTGGTATGGGAGGCAAAGAGATACAGTTCTGGTTTTCCCCATCTGTCGAAGAGTTTGTCAATGACAGACTGGAGAAGAGTCCATTCATGAGCTCTTGACCGAGTTTGGCTGAGAGCGTCGGCCAGAGTATTCTGGATCCCAGGGACATGGACAGCTGAGATCAAATCAAATCCAATCAAATTTTATTTATAGTGCGCTTTTCTAAAACCAAAGTGCATACACAATACCATGCTAAATCAAGCATATGCAATATAATATAAAACCAAATATACAATCTAAAAAGATATAAAGATAAAAAGGCAGCAGCAGTAAAACTAAATTTAGTCCCCAAAAGCTAAGTTAAATAAATACGTTTTTAATAATACTTAAAGGTCTCGTCGGACAGGCACTCTCTAGATCACTAGATGATAGGATATGGCCCAATTCCACACCCTTATTGCTTCCTTGCAGAGGGGGTAGGAGAGTGTACCTCTTTGTTTGTTGAGATAAAACACCACTGATATGTTGCCTGTTTGCACAAGGAGGTGTCCTGGGCGGAGCACAGTGCCCAAGGCCTGCAAGGCATACAGAATGACTCTCATCTCTAAGATATTTATGTGGAGAGATTCCTCATTCATGGATCAGGAGCCTCAAGTCCTGTGAATGCCTAGATGTGCTCCCCATCCTGAGCCTGAGGCGTCGGACATTAAGACCTGGTCTGGCACTTCCATTTGAAATGGCATCCCTTCGTGCAGTGAAGGGGATGACATCCACCACTGGAGTTCCTGATGGACCGGCTTCATGATGGAAACTGGTTAATCCATGTTGTCTCATCTTTGGTCCCACTGGACATGGAGGGTCCACTGTACTGTCCTCATGTGGAGTCTCGCAAGGGAGACTGTAATGATGGATGCTGCAATGTGACCTGACAACCATAACCGAGTTCTGGCTGGTACTTCAGAGGCAGAAAAGACGTGGTGAGCTATGGCCTGAAGCCGAGCAGCTCTGTCTTGAGGCAGATAGGCCCTCCCTCGAGCAGTATTGAGGTGTGCCCCGATGAAGTTCAAGTTCTGGGAAAGAATTAGGAAGGATTTCGGGATGTTAATCATCATACCTAGTTCCTCGAAGAGAGAACAGGTGTCTTGAATGGTTTGTTGCAATTGTTCTTTGGATGATGCTTTTAGTAGCCAGTTATCCAAGTATGGGAGTATGTAATGACCCATTCTTCGAAGTACCGATGCTACCACCACAAGGCACTTTGTGAAGACACTCGGTGCCGATGAAAGACCGAAGGGTAGCGCCCAGAATTGAAAATGCCTGCCCTGGAAGGCGAAGCTGAGGAACCTCCTTTGAGGCTTTGCCACTAGGATGTGTAGGTAAGCATCCTGCATGTCCAGTGATGCCACCCAGTCTCCGTGATGGATCATGGGGAGAAGGCCCTGAAGGGTGACCATCCAAAACCTCTTGTACTCTACGAATTGGCTGAGTTCGCTGAGGTCCAGAATGGGTCTCAGGTCACCTGTCTTTTCTGGAACAAGGAAGAAGTGTGAGTAGAATCCTGTTCCTCTCTGGGCTCGGGGAAGAGGTTCTATGGCCTTCTTGGATAGCAGGACTTGAATCTCTGTGTGAATCAGACCTGCGTGTTCCATTGAGTAACAGGATGGAGGGGGGCCTGTTCGGTGGGATCTGGACAAACTCTGTGGAATGTTCACTGTCTATGAGTTGGTGGACCCACTGATCGGAGGTCAACTTCCACCAGGTTTCTGCTAAAGTGAAAAGTGACCTCTAACCACCTTCCCTGTTGGCGTCATGGGAGGATGTGGGTCCGTCTGGGAGTTAGGCAGTAGCTGGAGGGGGGAAGTGGCTTGGGTTGGTTTGGCAGAGTGAGACGCAGGTCCTGCAAAGCCTCTATGGGCACCTCTCTGGCTGTAACCTCCCAGCTGTGGCTGTTGGGGTTGAAAGTGGGGTTGCAGTGGCTGTTGTCCACCTTGGCCATGAAAATGAGACCTTCGAAACTGTCTCTGCTTCGGGCGATACATGGACTGTACAGTCTGAATTGCCTTGCCAGAATCTTGTAACTTTGTAATAATTTTCTTTGTGTCCTTGCCAAAGAGGGCTGAACCCTGGATGGGTACGTACAGGAGGTTAGATTGTATGTCCTGCACAAACTCTGAAACCCGGAGCCAAGAGTGATGGTGTAGGCATACTACTGTCACTGCCATTCTTGCTGCCATATCTACAGACTCATAGGCTGAGTGGAGAACATAGGTGCCAACATCTGATCCGGTCTGCAGAAGCTTGAGGAGTTCGCCTTCTGCGGACAGTCTGGGATTTCTTGGACAATGTCCATCCCCTGTTCCCAAAGGGCATTCTGGAACCGAACCATGTGTGTTAAAAAGTTCAAGCTCCTGATACTGCAAATGGTGGAGGAATATACTTTGCATCCCTTGGAATCCAGTTGCTTGGACTCTTTTTCCAGGGGCTATGTGCTGAGGTGTTTAGGCCTCTGAGACTGATCATGGGCTGCCGAAATCACCACAGAATCAGCTAATGGGTGCTCCGCCAAAACAAGTTGCTCTTTGGATGCCCAATAGAGGCGATCTGCCTTCTTTGGGACTGTGGTGGAGGTATGTGGGTGCTCCCACGATACCTGTGTGACATCCACGAAGGTGTCCACCAGGGGTGAGATAACCACCGGCTTCAGATCTTTCTGGTGGAGATAGTTCACCAAGCGCATTCTCTCCAGGTCTAGGTCCTCAGTGTCCAATCCCAAATTAGGCTAGATGTGCCTCATGATCTCCATGAAAGAGGGGTCATCAGGAGGGGATTTGGGAGTTTCTTCTGGGCCTGAAGGAGAAAGATCCACAATGGACGAGCCAGAGTTGGAAGAGTCTGAGGACTGCTATGAGTCAGAGGAGGAGGAAGAGGAGTGGGATCCGTGTCACCTCTTCCTACATCCATGTCAGTCAGGAGAGCTTGAGGGGCTCAGGCTCTTTGACCACGACCTAGACCTGTGATGTCTTTTGAGGGTAGCCTTCCCTTTGGGTTTGTCATAGGGATAAGGCTCTTTGCCATGGCCCTTATCTGGAAGGGGTGTAAGCGCCTTGTTTATGTCCGGTGCAGGGGCCCCATTATCCGGAGCTTTAGTCATGTCTGGTGCTTGGGATACATCTGGTTGTGGCCTTGGAGGGAGGATGGCTGAACAGATCATCTCCCACCAATGGCTGAAGAGGTCTTTGACCTGTGAAAGGTTCAATTTTGGGCCTGAACCTGATGGTGGGTCTGATATCGGTCTGACTCTGGTGTCCTGACCGGTGCCGGTGCCGGCATCTGGCACTGTATGTTGGTCCAGCATCAGTGGATATACATTACTGGGTGCGACGGCGTGGTGGCATTAGCCATACTGTCGTCAGTGATCTGTCTGTCTTGGGGGACTGATGCCTATTCATGGTCCATAGGGTTGTCATCAACCAGTGGCAGGGGGGAAACAGAGATGACGGAGCTCCTGCTGGTGGTGCCGGCATGTGGGTAACCTTAGGAGCATCATCGGAGGTCCAATGTCAATGGTCTGACGAATGCTTAGAGGGTGGGCATTTGTCCGACGGATGTTTATCCGACGGTAGTTTGGAGAGTTTCTCTGCCTGTTTCTTAGAGTGCCTGGATGAGAGAGAGAATGATCTCCCAAAAGAGTGACCTGAGCCCTTTTTTTTTTTTAATATTTGCTATGCTTTTTCCCCCACAGCTAGCCACTGATCATCCACCCGGTCATGGACCTCCTCGCTTCCACCTCCATTTTTGCCTGCACTCTTCCCTGAAACCCTTGGCTCCCCCGGTAACTAACTGGGAGAGCTGGCCAGGGAGCTAATTGAAGCTGGAGGCAGGCTTCACAGAGGCAGCCAGCTGCGTAGATGTTTTCCCCTGTGTATGGGGGCAGGAACGTGCAGTGACGACCAGCATCTGCCTCGCCCCCCGACATGCCAGCATTGGTACTGTGGTACACCCGGCTCTCTGCCAGGTATCCATAGTGCACCAAACACACTACCCACCTTTCCCTCTGGAGAAGGAGAGCAGTCGTGGAATGCTCGATCCTTCTCCCCCGGCCGACCCTCCGGCAACCGGGTCTGTTCCCAAAGACCTGAGGCCTTCTGCCTGTCCCAGGAGTTGGCACTGCATACAGAGGCCGACTGGGAAATAACTGACTGGTGCCCCTTACCTGCAGGCTGGAGAGAGGCCAGAAGACCCAGATCCTCTGTCCTTGTTGCTGGTTGCCCAGATTATGGCCGAGGGCTTGACCACAGTGAGCCTGGACTCATGGGAAGCAGAGTCTGAACTGCCCCTGGAGGCAGAGTGAGAGCCAGAGGATTTTGATCATGAAGGGGACCTCTACTTCTCTCTCCTCTTGTGTTTTCCCAAAGACTTTTTGTGGGAATGGTGGGAAGATTCTCTCTCTCTCTCAGAAGAAGATTCCAGCTGCATGGAGGCCAACCACTGCTCCATCAGATAGGCCTGTAGGGTCTTCTGGCGATGGATGCATGTCCAGCAGCTGTTGAATTTTAGACAGTGCTGATAGTTCTGGGTGTCGTGGTCTGGGCCCAGACACAACAGACAGGCTGAGTGGCCATTTTTAGCTAGGATCTGCTTCCCACAGGCACACTTGTTAGTGTGCCTAGAAAAGGGCATCGGGGAAGACATCATACAGAAAAAATAAATGGTACAAGTGAGTACTTTTGATGTAAATAAAAGACTACAAGTTTTGAGAAAATGGCGGTCAGACTAGCGAGAGGCAAACCATGGAGCTGATGAACACGAGTCGATGGCAGGAAAAGAACTGGGGCACATCAGAGACCTGCCATAGACTGCTGGCTAGAAGTTTGCCGTGGGGTCCTGTTGCCTGCCAGCCACAGTCTTAACTGTGTTAACTGCTGCAAGAGCTGACTTTCAAAGTAAGATCAACAATTTAAGCATAAGTAAAACATCCACCACTGGGCCAGAAGGTCATAGATTCTAGTTCCACACTGAGATTGGGCTCATACCATACACGCTGGGACCTGAGTGCAGTACTAAGGGGATGCCATACTGTCAGGGTGTAGCATTCATCAGATGAGATGATGAACTGAGGTCCTGGCTACCTGTTCTGGTGGTTGTTGAGGTGGATATTAAAGATCCCATGGCATTTCTCAAAAGGAGTGAGGGGAGCCGGCCCGGTGGCGCTGGATACCACACCTCACGCCATGCCGGTGACCTGGGTTCAGGAATGGACTCAGGGCCGCCAGTTGTCAGAGGAAAGGAGGAGGATCAAGCATCCCAACGGATGCTCTCCTCCTCCTTGGGTGGGTTCCTGGGGTGCTTTGAGCACCCGTTGCACCTATGCCTGTGGAAGCACGGGCATCAGGGCACAGGTGGCTCTCCAGAGTTGATGAGGGGAGGACATTGTGGGCATTTGACAATGACGTGCATCAGCACGCCATCTGTCTGGACGTCAGTCCTGAGTGCCGACACCCTCAGGGGAAGGAGGGACCAAGGGAAGAAAAGCGGAAAAAAACCCTCCCGGTCCAAGATGACGACTGATCCTAGCCCTGCTCACCTACCCACAAGCAGACCCCATTGTGCAGGCGCTCCGATGAGAGGAGTAAGGTGGGGGGATAATGGAATAAACCTGGCACTGTGGGGGAAGACACCATGGAAGGGATCTACTGGGATTGATCAGGTCTGAAGGAGTGGACTAAAAGGGCAGTAAGGCAGGATATTGAAAAAAAAAAAGGAGTAAGAAAATTTTCCTGGTGTCTTGTCCAAATGTCCCCCATTTAGTGGAATGTCACCAATGGTTTAACTTGGTTCAATTTCAGTTGGTTTGTATCTGTATGCCCCCCCCACCCCCACCCTAGGAAGAGTCTAGAAGTAGGCATTATTGTCTAGCCCTCTTTTCCCGGACCAGTCACAAACATTAAATAAATAAATTCAGGACTTAGCTTTGGTGGGATGAACTGTGGGGTTTATGGGCTGTGTTGCCACCATCTATTTAGGAAATTGTCTTCCTGTATCTTGCAGTACACCTTTAACTGTGTAAGAAACCAAACACATAAATGCAAATAAGTACAGTACTTCTGTATTTTGTTAATATGGTGTTGTTTTTACTTGCTGTTGCCATTGCTTTTTTTTGTTGCTCTTATTGTTCCTTTGAATTTTCCGTCCCCAGGACACATCTGCAAATTAGGTTCTTTTTCTCCCTATAAGCTTCTCCTGCATTAAATACTTCAATAAATAAATGAAAGAATAATCAGTTTGATGACTGTTGCTGATACTTATTGTGCTTCACTGTGACTGTGTCCTTCTCCAGGACATAAGTGGGTTCAGAAGACTTCCATTCCTGTATAGTACTTCCCATCCCAATATGGGTGACAAGCACACAAGTGAGAGTCCATCATCATTTACCCATTGTGCAAGGGGAAAACATTAAGCACGGCACTGTACTGTATTTCACTATGTTCATTTTGAGGGCAGTTTCCTATGTATATATTAAATCCCTGGACTAAGAAAGGGAGCAAGAGACCTTCTATCCATTATTCAGTAATCCTAGAAGGGGATTCGGTAATCTCCCAAAAAGTGTGCAATTTATCTTCTGCCATCTTGTACATCTGTTCTGTTTTAACAATGTCCAACAACAAATTCATCCACTGAATGTATGTTGGTGCTTCCCCACTCTTCCAACGAAGCAAAATACATTTTTTTAGCATGCAGCTGTATTATATCAATGAAATATGCCTTAGTTAATGTTAAAAACTCAAAATTTCTATAAGTGGTGTAACCCCCCTGCAAATGGGGGTTCCCAAAAGACTTCCAGGAGCTTGCTTGAATGCTCCAAGCCTGAATGGTGTTTGGCATTTAAGCCATTTATCAGTGAGTGTTTTTAGAGCCTCTGGTACTGTCTCTTTAAGAGCTGTCTGCTTGCAGACATAATTAGTTTATGGGGACTGTGTGCTTCTCTGAGTACCACTCGAGCTGCTGCCAATTCACTTCATTTTGCAGTCACTAGGAGTGCAAAGGAACCTATCTGAAAGATGTAACTGTTTGCCAGAAATTATTTAGAGTAATAATGAAATTACAGTTTGTCTAACCTGCTTTCTTTGCAGTCAGAACTGTGTCTGCTAGTTCCCCATTCTAGTTTTGAACTGCTGAACTGGACCAATCAGTGTGGGGTAAGCTAGCTCTAAAATGGTGCCTTGGACGAATCAGAACTTGGACTCATAATCTGAGCCAGCCACAAGAGGATTGTATGGGCAGTGACTCTGGGAGATGTAGTTTAGACTTCAGTGCCTTTTGGACCAACAGCAGCAGTCTATTGTGAGTGACAGCCAATCCAGTCAAGAACTGGGAGGAACTCAAAGGAAGTGCCGGTTTTGTCGGGTTGAAAGTTCAGTTGAGCTTTGGCAGTGAAGAAGGAAGGAGCCCTGTGCTTTTCAGTGTGCAGTTTTAGTCAAAAAACATGTGTAAGGCCAGAGTTCGGTCTGCAGCTTGTGTAACAGCTTGTTGGGACTGAATCAGTCCTGTGAAAAGAATCAAAGGATCTCTGAAGAGTAGAAACCAGGCTCACCCTGTAAGACTGGAGGAATTGCTGAAAATTGCATTCGGTCTGTCAGGAACTGAATCTGCTGTGTGTTCTCCCGGTATTGTACAGTAATTGCGATCGGGATACAGATGCAGCCTGCCTGGTATAGTGCTTTCTTTATATGGATGTGTGAAGAGGTTTGTGTACCTCAAGTGAGCCCTGCTGACATTGAAGGACCCTATCTTATTTGGAGGTCGTGAGTACTAATTCAGGGTCACTCCCTGTTGAATTGCCACATTAAATCCAAATGGAATTACTGTACTGCTGACTGTTTAATTCTCCTTTTCTCTTGTGAAAGGGCCCCTACCAGCTGCCACGGTTTGGACTAGCCACTAGGGCTTGGGTACCCAGGACAGTAACTGATAGGGATAGGCCTGTGCACAGAGCCATAGGTAGATTATTAGAGTGATAAGCAATTAACCTGATTTCCCCCTGTCCTTGTTATATCCCCCTAAATAAATCAGAGCTGCTTGTTTCAGCAAAGTTATACTGCCTGAGGTATTTGTCTATGTTAAAGTACTGTACTGTGATTGTTGCACTGTATCTCATTTCACAGGAGGTCCCAGTGCCAGAACCAGACCTGGGGGTAAGTGTATACTGTGAAGGTAATTCTGATATATTGTGTGGGCCACTAGTGGGAAGAAAGGGGGGTTGCAGTGTCCCAGAGGGCTGTGACCAAGTTAGTTTAACTATTGCAAACCCTGACCTCTGGGTGGAGGCATCCGCCATTGGATCCAGGCCCCTCAACCTGTTAGTGGCAAATCAGGCAGGGGTAGTAGCCCCTGGGATAGCGCCATCTAGGGGTTACAGTGGTTCCTAGTTATATAACACCAGGATCAAAGTGAATGTGTAAGTCAGTATTTTAAGCAGAAATTGTTCTATCTTATTCCAAACTGTTTGCAAACATATGCTTTATCGTACCCTTTTCTTGTTTATATCTAGTACAAATCTCTGACTGAAGTGAATTAAATGTAACCCCCCCACCGCCTTCCCTTGTTTAACTAGCAGGGCTGCTCCTCTCACCACATAGCATCTAGGGGCAACTGAGAGGGATGGGGGTTTACAGAACAGTAACACATTTCTGTTTCTGAGCTTGCTAGTACAGACAGGCAACCAAGTGTGGTTACTGACTGGCACACACCTGGTGCTGGGACCATTTACCACGGCCAGCAACTTGGGTCCCTGGGAGAAAACGGCTGCTCATAATTATGCTAGATTTGCACTTCTGGTCAGGAGCACCCAAGTAAATCCAAACAAAAAGGAAGCAATAACATCACTGTCCAAACCAGGTTGGGATTTTAGAGTGTGGCTTTTATTCACGTGACAAAGTAGGAATAATCTCAAAGTGAAGATGGACTCCCACAGGGTTACTCATACTGGTAATGCAGATTACTGAGGTACAGAAATTCCTGAAATCCCATTTAGCATAGGCATAATGAACACAAACAGCGAATTCTCAGGTTCTGAAATGCAGGTTGTAACACACAGCCAGTTACTGGTACATTTCCCCTAGACTAGGCACACATGGCCAGTACTAGGACACTTTCCAATATTTCATGAGGAATACTAGTGGCACACACGACCACAAAAGAGCACATAGAGGCTCAAAATCTTCCAGCACCCACTATACTGAGGCGAACTGAGAACAGAGAATCCAAAACCTACGTCTGGGTAACTATTTTCATCAGGCTCTGGCCAAATGCACTGACTGAAAACTGTACTGTGCCCAAACTGAACCCGGAGAGGTAAACTGGTTACTCCAGATGTGGGGGTCTCCCACCTTTTGCTTCCAAGTTTATACTCAGCCATTCATCTGGTTAATAACTCCCTCACAGAAAACTTGTAGATGCTATCTTGAAATGTAAATCCCATTTAACATACTGCTGGTTAAAAGTTCTGTACTTGGACAGTCTCTCACTAGACTCCCAACGTAGGCAGACACTTTTAAAACACACAGAATCTGGGTGACAGCGTCCCTTTGACAGAGAGAAATTCACCACAAGGAATGCAAATGCCCCAGGGCTATTCCAAAACAACAAAGGTACTCACAGAGCAGTTGACTCACAGGCAGCTTCAGAGGGAAAGTCCAGGCTGGACCAGGGGATTGCCCCTGAATCCTGGAGTACACCCCATCCCTCCTGGGATGGAGCACTGTGAAAACCACTTGACTAGGTTTCCACCACTTCACCACTAGGTTGTACAGACTCACTCTAGTGTGAGAAACAAACAAAACCTGTTGGGTAACTCTTTTACAGAGCTGAAGAGAAGAGCTGCACTACCTGCAGCCTCCTCCACTGACTCCTACTGCAGACTGACTACACTGTAACTCAACATTCTAAAGCTATCTCCCCAGAGCTGGACAAGAGCGTGGCTCATGTCGCTGTGAGAATTCTAAGATTGCATCATCCTCCAGCTCAGCTGAAACTGAACACATGACAGTGTAAAACCCATTTACCTGGTATTTCACAAGCTGCCTTCCCTGCCTGCCACTGATTCAAATGGGATTCTTGTAACCCCAAGGGAATGAGGGGGTTACAATATCTGGTACAAATCTCTGACGGAAGTGAATTAAATGTATTTAATTTAGTGGGCATACTGCTAAATATGTTTGTATTTAACATAGTTTAACATTCTTGGAAGTTGAAAGTGTTGTCAGTAGTATATGTTTTTTTATAAATTTTTTTATTTATTAGTGGCATCGGAATTACACACCTCTGAGTCATAGACTCATTTACAAAGGCTCCACATCAGAGTAGGTGACAAGATAATAAGATACTGCTATGGCATAGACATACAGCAATTAAAATTTCATATATAGGCAAGTAGCAATGGAAGGCAATAACAGTAATCAACATAGTTACAACTAGTGAAGGTAGACGTTAAATTCCAATTTAACAGAGGAATTATATATAGTCCAAGGGTCAAAGGAGAACCATGCAGGGCAGAATAGGCAGGACAAATGTCCCTTGGCAGGTGGTGGGCCACTGTCAGTAACAAACTAGTGACCTAAAGACAGGAGAGGTAGGCAGCAGCTAGGGGCATTTACAGCTGCAGGAGGTGAGGAGATGGTGCCAGAGAGTAGTCTTGAAAGGTCCAAACCTGCACTTAGAGGTGATGGCCACAGGGAAGGAGTTATATCAAGACAGGGCTCGGTAGTGAAAGGATCTTTGGGCCAAGACGGTCCTGACTCTGTGTATGTGGAGAGGGGATTTGGAAGAGCTGTGGGCAGAGACAGTAGTGAGCGGAGGTTGGATAAGTGAGGACAAGCGGGGAGCAGACCTGCTATAATTTTCATAGTGAAGAGGCAGGACTGGTACTGTAACCTCTCCCCAGAATTAAGCATGTTTGCCAGTGAATAGAGTGTGCAGGCATGGGTAAGTTTGTTACTACCTGTGAGCAGGCAGCAGGCTTTGTTCAGGGACATTTTGACTCTGTGGAGGGCAGTGTTGTCAGCAGTCCCATAGACCAGGAGCCCATAGTCGACAAGGGATGGGAAGGGATGGATGCAGACAGGGCTTGGGGGAGGCAGTCCCTATGGCGGTAGAGTAGGCCCATATGAGAATTGACAGCGGAGCAAAGGGTCTGGATGTGGCCGTGGAAGGAGAGGGCTGGGTCAAAGGTGATGCCAAGATACTTGAAGGAGTGTACTTGTTCGAGACGGAGGACTGTGTGGGTCAGGATTAGTAGAGGGGAGTCTTTATATCTGCTTTGGTTGTGAGAGAAGAGCATAATCTCCATCTTTTTGTGATTGAGCACCAGCTTGTGGTCGATTAACCATTTTTCAGCCCAGCAAAAGGAGTTCTGGAGGGCATTTTGAAGGGAGTTAAGGTCAGGGTGGGCAGAGAAAAGGACCACGTTGTCTACATAAAGAAGAACTCTTTTTGAGCAGCTATCGGGGAGAGTGTTCAGGTATAGGCTAAAGAGCAATGGCCACAATATAGAGCCCTGGGGGACACCAGACAGGACCTGGTGGCATCCAGAGAGGGTGCCATTAATTTTAATGCACTGTGAGCAGGATGAGAGGTAGTTGGCAAACCAGGAATTGACAGCCTGGGAGAGATCAAGTTGGGCGAGGGTAGACAGAAGGAGGGGATGGTTGATGGTGTCGAAAGCTTTTGACAGGTCCAGGTAAACTGTACCAGCTAGGAGCCTTTTGTCTACAGCAGTGTGTAAGAAGCTGGAGAATTCAAGTAGGGCAGTAGTGGCACTGTGGCCTCTGCGGAAACCATGCTGTTCCCTATAGAGGAGGTTGTGAGAAGTGAGGTAGTCAGTGAGCTGGTCCACGACTATTTTTTTCTAATGCTTTTGGGGGGGTGATGGAAATAGGTATATAATTTCCAGGGGAGGTGCAGTCACCACTCTTGTGAATGGGGGTTATGATCGCAGTTTTCCAGACAGTGGGGAACTGGCCAAGGCAGAGGGAGTGGTTCAGAAGGTTTGTAACAGGGGAGAGTACTACACCAAGGACCAGACGAAGCAGTCTGAGGTCCAAAGAATCGTTACTCTGACTGGTGCCAGTTAGGGCTTTGAGGAGGTAGGGCTTGGCATCTAGCACTGAGAGGCGAGGAAGTAGAAACGTGGGTAAGGGAAGAAGGGGGTGGGGGTGAGGACAGGGTCAAAAAAGTCAGCAGGGAGTACTGAGCTGAGATCCTAGAAGGTGAAGTTGAGGGTATCTGCAACGCTTTGAGATGGAGCCATTGATGTTGAGCTGAGACGAGGGGGAATGGGTTTTCCATTGAGTTTCTAGATATCGTCCCAAAACTTGCAGGCAGAGCCCCAGGAGAAGGCAAGGGAGGACTTGTAGTGGTCAGCTTTGACCTTATGGATGGCCCATGTGCATCTGTTTCAAGCAGCACAATAGGCCTGCCTATCAAGAGGGTTTGCCCGAGTCAAGGACTCTATGTCAGCAGTTGTCTCTGTGGTGCATTTGATTGAGTAAGGACTGGGTAACCCAGGGGGTGTCCTGGACTTTGATAACTTGGTTGGAGAGGGGAGCAAAGATGTCACAGGCTGGATTGAAAGAGCAGATAAAATAACTGAGGGCAGTATCGAAGTCAGGGGCTAGGTTAATTGGCGTCCAGTCCCAGCAAGCAAGGTGGTCTTTTAGTCAACCCAACTTGCTAGGTTTGAGGCGACATCAGAAAACAATTCTGGAGGGGGGGGTCTGTATCATATAGGACCAGTAGAAGATTACGGGGGAGTGGTCACTTAGTGCATTAGGTAGCACTGTGATGTCAGAGATTTTGTGGGGGTCAGTTAGATGGGATAATATCCAAAAGGGTGGCAGAGCCATTAGTGGGATTGATTCATGTAGGGTGGGTGACCATTTGGGTGAGATCAAGGGCAGCAGTTGCATCTTTGGCCTGGGTGGCAGAGCTAGAGAGCCAGTTAATGTTGAGATCACCCAGCAGTATTTGCTCAGTTTTATGCGCAAGGTCGGAGAGGTGATCGAGTAAGGATTGGAAGGCAAGTATCTGGTGATGTGGTGGAATGCAGGCAGCGGTAATAATCAATGGTGCCCTGGATATGCCAGGAGTGATTTTAAGTGAGAGGGCCTGTGCATCAAGCTCCAGTTGGGGGCAGGGTGTGCCCCTGGAGAGATTCGCGGAGGTAAAATGCACAGCCACCTCCATGCTACCCAATTCTGTCTTCACTGAAGAGGGTGTATCTGGGAAGAGCAATGAAGGAATCCGGGTGGTCTTAGAAAGCCACGACTCAATGACTGCCAGAACATCTAGTTGATGCTGGGCAGACCAGCCTTGGAGCCCTGTAAACTTCTTTAGCAGGCTACAGATGTTCATGGTTGCAATATGTAGTCCAGCAGCTGGTGGGGAGTGGCGGGGGTTGGCAGTGGGGGGTCCTGGGTTGGGATGGATGTTCCCAGATAACAGAAGGAGGAGGAGGGATATCAGTCTGAGGAGTGCCAGGTATAGCCTACGACAAGAGGAAACAGAGGCGCTTTGTGCATGTCTGTTCAGGTAGGGAAACCGGGATGGGAAGGGAACGGAGGATGGGAATGACCACGAAGAGGGGGGCCAGGAATCCAGGCAGGGGGCAACTGGGAGTGGGGGGCACACTGGGGGGTGCAGGGGTGGGGAAGTGGTAACAGTGGGGGTGCGGTGCAAGTACAGGGAAGGGCTAGAGATGAGGTGTACAGTGTGGGATGGCGTCTAGAAAAAGGCACCATGGTGGGGTGGGGGGGCACAAAGGATATGGAAAAGATGTACAAGAGGAGCCAGGGAGGCAATGGAGCAGGAGGCGTGGTGGGAGGACATGGCATGGGGTGCAGAGGTGGGAGCAGAGGGGTACAAAGGGGAGAGAGAGAGGCTTCCAGTGAGGAAGTAGTCCAGTTAGTGAAGCGGTAGAGGCACAGACTATGGCGGTAAAGGTGCAAGGTTTGAATCCTGGTAAGGGAGGATTATACTGGGCCTGAAAGTGGGTGGAGAGAGGAGAGATGTTCTAAAATTAAGGTAGAGGACCTGGGCAAGATGGTAGAAAGGGGAAGATGAGGAGGGGGACAATAGTGACTTCTAGTGATCAAGGGGTGAAAGGAATAAGGTGTGCAAGACGGGGAGCAGTAGAGCCTAGGGTAGGAGATGAGAGGCAGTAAGCAGGTTAAAGCGAGGTTAAGTGTAGAGCAGGTACTACCAATAGCGGTGGACTGATATAACCTGCAAAGGAAGATTTGGACACGGCTCAGCAAGGGAGGCTTAGTTGTTTCCTTTAGGGCACCTCTGGGCCTCGCTTGTCCCCTGCTGTGTGGGTCTGTGTGTTGGGATGGGGAAGGGGTCCCAGGGCCTATGTAGAGAAAAGAACAAAGGCAGTTGTTAATATTCATTGGGAAGGGAGATTCAGGGCTATGTCCCGACTCTGGAAGTCAGTGCGCATGCATGCCTGGGAAGGCAAGAGAAACCTGAGAAGGCTGGAAGTGCAGTGAAACAATGGAGCCCAGAGAGACTGCCTAAGGATGCCACACCAAGTATGTTAAGTAATTTTTGTTTTAAAGCATGAAATTATATTATGTTTCCAAGTCTCCTCATTAATATTCATATCTAATTCCTTATTCCAAGCATTTCATCATTTTGTCCAGTTGTTTTCTTTATTTTTCATACTCAAAGAAATATATCCTACTAGCTTTTTTAATTTGTGATTCTTGTGAACTCCATAATATTTCTACTGAGGATGCTTCTGGTTAGTTTTCAGAACCTCTTCTTTTAAGCAGATAACTTCTGATTTGCAAGTATGCAAGTAATGTCCAATTCGTATATCAAATGTTTGTTTTAAAGCATGAAATGACATTAAGTTTATTTTCAAATAGTTGTCCAAGAAATAGTATCCCCTTCTGGGTCCAATATCTCTCATACACATTTTGTTTTAGAACAAGAAATTCATAATGTTCCCACAATGTTGTGTGGCAAGACATAGTATTTGAATAGCCCACAATCTAATGCAAATCCTTACATATTTCAACAGCACAATCTGTTGAAGGGAGCGTATTATCTGTTCTTTTTCCTGAATTCATGTATAAGGTAGAGCAGCAGTATTTGTTAGTAACCATACATATTTTTCAGTAATAAGGTTCGTCTGGCAAAAGTAGCAAGATACACACATTTTTCTTTTTGTTTGTTTCATTCCTGAACCAAGATATGGGGTCTTGAAGTTTATAAAAGTTCCCCTGCCCATGTCACACCCATGCCACGCCCATGCCACACCTTCCATGAAAAAATTGAAATAATTTATGCTGTTTACTATTAGAAACATGTGGAAGAACTATCATACTATAACTACAGCATGACTCTAGCATGTACCTTCAACAAGTAATACCGGGGGAAGAGATGTTTAAACATGGTGGCCATCTTTAATGACGTGAGTCATTAATTACAAAATCAGCTGTACAAAAAGTCTTAACATCTGAGAAATCAAAAAATATACGAGCATGAATCTTAGATTGTCAGAAATACATTTTTGCTAAAAAAAACTATATGATTAGTTTTTTCACCTACTAACAAATACTGCTGCTTTACGGGCCACTTATTACATTAGGATTGTTCTATATTAACCCATTGTGGCATGATAGTAATTTGTTTGAACCAAAACATGGTGGGCTCTATTTGTGCAGCAATATAATACCAACATAAGTTTGGTACTTGGAGACCGGCATACTTTTGGGATGCATAAAAGGTTTTCCATATTTATTCTAGCATGTTTCCCCTTCCATAAAAAGTTTCTCAATATCCTCTCCCATTCTTTAAAAAAAAGTGAATGGGACTCTGATAGGGAGGGCCTGGAATAAGAGTAAAAATTTAGGCAAAACAAACATTTTTATAAAATTGGCCCTCCCTATCAGAATCAAGGGAAGAAAAGACCATGGCCGGGATATTCAAAGCTTTGCACCAAGTGCAAACAGTTTGCACCGGGTAAGCGCCGGACCACAATATTCAAAACTGGAAACAGCACTGGCGCAACATGTTTGCGCCAGCGCAAAAAGATAATGTATGCATGGGGCAAAGTGAGAGGTGGGACCATGCATACAGACACAGCACGATATTCAAATGTTTAGCATAGAGCAAGGCACATTAGCGCAACACTGAGTGTGGTGCTAGCTACAGCCTATGAAAAGGTAGTCTTATGTCTGGGCAAATCCAGGAAGGGGGGGGGAGCATGGACACAGCAGCACAAGGTCGCGTAATGTCACCATTGCACAGTGCTAACCAACAGTACATAGCACAGAAGAAACATGGGAAAGCCTGGTAACACAGATGCTATGCACACCCTTGGTGTGTGGTGCTCAGAGAGAAACCCATCGGGTATAGCCCTCAGGGTTTCTGAGGCATTATACACCTCAGATCTGCATAACGCCTGGGTTAACCACACATCCCCATGCATTATTCGTTCTGTAATGTGATGTACCATACTGTATTGTGATGTGTACCTAATGTGACATTTGTGTATTGTGTGCCGTTGTATGCTGCATGTCTGTATCGGACACTGTTGCATTGCAGCCACACAGTTGGTATCTCTGGGTCATTCCCGACACTGGGCTGTGGCCCAGTGTGCCCAACCGGTGAACATGGTGAGACAGAACAATGTACAGAAAACATACATGGCTGAGACATGCTGCACACAGATGACACCAGCCATGTCGCCAGCATCTGGCACCAGTCCTAACCCTGCCAGGCATTAGTGGTTGCCCCAGCACCCAGTGGACACCATGGCAGTGCAGTCATGCAGCACATACCTCCATGTCCCTCACTGGTGTACACCAACACGATCCAGTGGACACATGCTGCACTGGGGGAATGGAGAGTGTACAGGTGGCCAAGCCACACCACAAGAGAGGGTACTGCCACACAGCAGTGGCCATCCACACAGTGCAAACAGTCACTGACAGTAATGCCCCTGACAGCAGTGTGCCAGTATGTTGGTATGTGTGCCCCCCTGGGCACATACCCTACACCTGTCCAGGCTCCCCACACACACAGGCACCCATGTGTATGGCAGTGTGGGAATCCCATGCCACTGGTGCAGCACATGAGTGTCGCAGGACAGTATGACTGTGGTGTCCACTGTTGGACCACACTGTCCACCTGTGCATGTTACTGTGTGGCTAGCACCAGTCACTGTTCCCTGGTACACTGTAGGCATTGAAGTGTACTGCACAGTATCACCTACTATGATACTGTACCATCTGATACACACAGTGACAGGAACAACGATGTGCCACTGGCATGCAGCATGTGGCACGACCATCCATTCCTGTAGTGCTACTCCCCTGGGTCACATTAGTCTTTGCATCTGTGTCCAAACCAAGTCAGCAGCTATTGTTCTGTGAGCACACATGGACTGTGGCTACCGGCCCGTAATCCCAGTCAGACCTACAGGTGGAATTGTGAGTACAGCCAGGAAAGTGTATACCACCCTGTAATTCCAGTCGGACCTACAGGTGGAGCTGTGAGCACAGCCAGGAAAGTGCCTACCATCCTGTAATTCCAGTCGGACCTACAGGGGGAGCTGTGTACACCATGTTATAGTGCCAGGCAATTCACATGCTAGGCAGGCTATAATGAGATGCTAATGAGGCAGTTTGTCCTCAGATTGCCCGGGTAGGTTAATTTGCATAGACATTTTTGAATATGGCAAACTTTAGCGCAGAGCAAATGGGATTGCGCCGTGCAACTGTGCAGTGCCGCGCAAACACATTAGCGCCATGCACGACTGTACTGTTCAGTTACATGGTTCTGCAGTGTTTGGCCTGCACTGTGGCTGTGCACCACTTCGTTGCATGCACACATGTTACCCACGTTGTTCGTCATTCACTTACTCCACCGCTGTGTGCACTGGGCCACTGCTGCAATCTGCACTGCTCTCGGTTGCTATATTCAGTGCTGTCTTACTTCCTGGGCTGTATAGCACTGCACCTGTGGACCAGTTTGCCCAGCTTCATTAGCAACGCTATATTCAGCAGGTTTTGCACCTGGGCTATCCCTTTTGAATATAGTGGGCTATTGATTCTGGGCTAATTCTCAGATTTCTGCCTGTTTTTGAATTTTGCTATGACTGTATTTGCTCTGAATTACTGTATTATTTGTTCCATATGTACCCTGCATCTGTATTGTTTGCTTGTTAGCTTGTGCTGCATTACCAATGTGTTACAGTGAATGCATTGCTCTCAACGCTAGGCATGGTCAATGTACTGCACTTCCCGGGTCGCCCCTGAAAAAGGGACTGTCTTGTCTCAGTAGACCCACCTGGTTACCAAACTTCTGTAACCCCCCTGCAAATGGGGGTTCCCAAAAGACTTCCAGGAGCTTGCTTGAATGCTCCAAGCCTGAATGGTGTTTGGCATTTAAGCCATTTATCAGTGAGTGTTTTTAGAGCCTCTGGTACTGTCTCTTTAAGAGCTGTCTGCTTGCAGACATAATTAGTTTGTATGGGGGACTGTGTGCTTCTCTGAGTACCACTCGAGCTGCTGCCAATTCACTTCATTTTGCAGTCACTAGAGTGCAAAGGGAACCTATCTGAAAGATGTAACTGTTTGCCAGAAATTATTTAGAGTAATAATGAAATTACAGTTTGTCTAACCTGCTTTCTTTGCAGTCAGAACTGTGTCTGCTAGTTCCCCATTCTAGTTTTGAACTGCTGAACTGGACCAATCAGTGTAGGGTCTAGCTCTAAAATGGTGCCTTGGACGAATCAGAACTTGGACTCATAATCTGAGCCAGCCACAAGAGGATTGTATGGGCAGTGACTCTGGGAGATGTAGTTTAGACTTCAGTGCCTTTTTGGACCAACAGCAGCAGTCTATTGTGAGTGACAGCCAATCCAGTCAAGAACTGGGAGGAACTCAAAGGAAGTGCCCGGTTTTGTCGGTTGGAGTTTCAGTTGAGCTTTGGCAGTGAAGAAGGAAGGAGCCCTGTGCTTTTTCAGTGTGCAGTTTTAGTCAAAAAACGTGTGTAAGGCCCAGAGTTCCGGTCTGCAACTTGTGTAACAGCTTGTTAGGACTGAATCCGTCCTGTGAAAAGAATCAAAGGATCTCTGAAGAGTAGAAACCAGGCTCACCCTGTAGAAGACTGGAGGAATTGCTGAAAATTGCACTCGGTCTGTCAGGAACTGAATCTGCTGTGTGTTCTCGGGTATTGTGCAGTAATTGCGATCGGGATACAGATGCAGCCTGCCTGGTATAGTGCTTTCTTTTATATGGATGTGTGAAGAGGTTTGTGTACCTCAAGTGAGCCCTGCTGACATTGAAGGACCCTATCTTATTTGGAGGTCGTGAGTACTAATTCAGGGTCGCTCCCTGTTGAATTGCCACATTAAATCCAAATGGAATTACTGTACTGCTGACTGTTTAATTCTCCTTTTCTCTGTGTGAAAGGGCACCTACCAGCTGCCACGGTTTGGACTAGCCACTAGGGCTTGGGTACCCAGGGACAGTAACTGATAGGGATAGGCCTGTGCACAGAGCCATAGGTAGATTATTAGAGTGATAAGCTAATTAACCTGATTTCCCCCTGTCCTTGTTATATCCCCCTAAATAAATCAGAGCTGCTTGTTTCAGCAAAGTTATACTGCCTGAGGTATTTGTCTATGTTAAAGTACTGTACTGTGATTGTTGCACTGTATCTCATTTCACAGGAGGTCCCAGTGCCGGAACCAGACCTGGGGTAAGTGTATACTGTGAAGGTAATTCTGATATATTGTGTGGGCCACTAGTGGGAAGAAAGGAGGGTTGCAGTGTCCCAGAGGGCTGTGACCAAGTTAGTTTAACTATTGCAAACCCTGACCTCTGGGTGGAGGCACCCGCCATTGGATCCAGGCCCCTCAACCTGTTAGTGGCAAATCAGGCAGGGGTAGTAGCCCCTGGGATAGCGCCATCTAGGGGTTACATCTTGGAGGCTCACCGCTGGGATTGTGTGTCCTCTAGTGGCCATATTTACGAACCACTGTTAAGAAAAAAATGGGTACCCCGACAGAAGTGGCTGTGCACCGGCTGGTGGAGTGGTGTACTGGGGAGGAGATCGACCCCCAAAATGCTATGCTTATCCTGGACATCCCCCTGGGTATCAATACGGACACTGTGCAGGGAGTACTTTCCAAGGTGGAAGGTTTACAAAACCCTGTGGTGGTGGGTCGGCATGCTAATCTGCTCACCCACACTTTCCTGGCCCTAGTAGAGTTTAAGGATCCATAGATAGCTCCAAAGTGCCACAGACCATTACCCCAGAGGGCCCTCACTGCTTGGAGAGTGATAACTAAGGACAGTAAAGACCGGGGAATCAGCCCCACCACTATCTGAAACCTTTGAGGAGAAATTTGCTGAATGGTTGCTGGGAGAGGGGAAAACTGTGGAGGACTTGAAGAAACTATTCTTGCCACCTGGGGTTGTTCCTCCCCAACACCCTCTCCTGCTCCAGTGCCCGTAATGGTGGCTGAACCAATGCAGACTCCTATTTCTGCACCTGCCATTAGTCACGACTCTTACGAAGGTTGAGGATCTTCTCTGGCACCTCCCCACCCCCAAGGGAGGATGACTGGGAGACCTGGATGAACTATGTTGCCCCAAGTGCTAGAATGGCAATGCTCATAAGCGGCGAAGAGGGTTAGTGAGGCCTCCGAGGTCCTGCCCTGGCTACCATCCGTGCTAAACGGGCCAGTAACCCTGAAGCGACTGCACAGGCCTATCTTGAGGCCTTGGAGAATGTGTATGGGAGCCCAGATTCTGATGAGGACCTATGGTGGAGTAAGAAATGCACAACAGTACCAAGGGAGTTGTTGTCTGTGTATGTCTCTCAGCTGGAAAAATTGTTGCAAGAATGCCTCAGAAAGGGTAGTTTGCCAGCGATTGAACTGGACCGAACCAGACTGGACAGAATCCTTAAGTCTGCCCCTTCTCAGAACTGCTGTTGCTTCAGTTACGCCTGGCAAATCGACTGGAATCCCCACCCTCTATGATGAGTTAATGAGAGAAATTCGAGGAGTTGAGAAAAAGCGACCTCGGGAGGTACCTGCACCAACAGCTGTGGCTCGACCCAGGTAACTGAGGGTGACCCATCAAGTGAAGTTCAGGGGCAGAGGTTGACAGTCAATGAGTGCTCTGACAAGGAAAAGATATGCCACAATGGGGCGAACTGTTGAGAGAGATCGGAATTCAAAAACAGTCCCTTTATGAAGGCCACGCCTGCAAGTACGGCCCTGACCTATATCCGACTGCATCTGCTATGGGGTGGGGTACCACCCATGTATCTCCTACTGATAACGGCTCCAAACTCAATTCCTTGACCACGGAAGTGGAGAAACTGACGAGATGTCTCCAAATGCTTATCACGCCGCAGACAGAGATGGCACCAGGTTTCCAGTTAGTAATACCCCGCCCTGGCTCCCAGTGTGGCGCCTCGCCAGCTCAAACTCCAGAAAGTATGTTTTGCTATAATTGTGGGAAAGATGGGCACATGAAAGGGAATGCCAGTCCCAAAAGACACTGACAAAGTTGCATATAGGCTACAAGGAGAGCTTCGGAGAAGAAATCAGTGGTTAAGAGGTGCAGACATGATCCCAGTGAGGGCACCAAAATGCTAATTCACGCCCTTTTGTGGCAAGGTCAGTTGCCCAGGCCCCCACTACCGCCTCTCCAGACTGGTCCAGAATAGTGGGTCCCTCCATGGAGACCACTGTAAAGGTGAATGGAGTGTCTACAAGAGCTGTATTAGACAGTGGCTCCCAAGTGACAATTATGTTCCAGGATTGGTATCAGAAGCATTTGTCAGATGTACCCTTACAACCATTAGAAGGACTGCATGTATGGGGGTTAAGTGAGAAGGCCTACCCCTATTCCGGGTATATCCGAATTTGGCTGTCTTTCCCCACCTCCGTGGCTGGAGTGGCGAACAAGTAGAGACCCTAGCCTTAGTGTGTCCCCCACTGGACTGTATGATGGTGTCCCTTTGTTGATTGGAACAAATGCTCATATGTTCGGAAGGCTGGCACAGTTGTGTTATGAAAACAGGGTCAAAGACTAGTAGAGCTTTAAGAGTTCCGGCTTTAATTAAGAAGGCCTATGAGGCACGAGAGATGCTGAAAAACAGAACCAGAGGAACCGGTCGGAATTGTATGGAAGAAGGATCCTGAGTCTCTGATCCTGGCGCCAAATGCCCAGTGTACCTTACAGGGAGAGGTCCGTATCAGAAAGGATGTTAAGAATAAAATATTAATGTTGGATGCACCAGGCGATGGAAAATTGCCAGAGGGACTGCTGGTCAAGCCTAGTATTTTGCCCGCTAGAGCCCATGCTTATGCCAGAAAGGTAATGGTCCAAGTTCATAATGTGTCTGAAAGAGACATTCGAGTAAACAGAGGTTGCATCCTGGCTAATGTGCATTGTGCAGACACTGCAGTGCTACCCAGCAGCAAGAGTTCAAGGAAGAATGACAGAGTAACGCCTGACTTATTTGATTTCGCGACTCGCTGCCAGCTGAATGGAAAGTGAGGATCAGTGAGAAGCTTGCCCAGAGAGACCAGGTGTTTCTTTAAAGGAATGGGATGTAGGATGCGTGCAAGGAGCTGAGCACAATATCCGCTGCATGACGAAGACCATTTCGTGAGAGGTCTCGGCGCCTGGCACCTGCTGACATAGATGATGTGAGGCGGCATCTGCAAGAGATGTTAGCTGCTGGTGTAATACAAGAATCCAGAAGCCCTTATGCTTCCCCATTGTGGTAGTGAGGAAAAGAATGGAACAGTAAGGATGTGTGTGGATTATCGCACCTTAAACCGCGGACTATCCCTGATCAGTACACAATGCCCTGCATTCAGGATGCTTTGGACTGCCTAAGCGGAGCAAGTGGTTCTCTGTGCTGGATCTCCCGAGTGGGTACTACCAGATCCCGATGGCCCCAGAGGACCGTGAGAAGACGGCCTTTATCTGTCCGCTTGCTTCTATGAATTCATGAGGATGCCTCAAGGGATTTCAGGTGCCCCAGCCACTTTTCAATGATTGATGGAGGTGCAGTGGGGACATGAACTTACTAGAGTGCCTGGTATACCTAGATGATGTTATTGTGTTTGGCAGCTCACTGGAGGAACATGAGAGCAGATTATTTAAGGTATTGGACCGACTGGAGGACTTTGGCCTTAAACTGTCCATTGATAAGTGTCAATTCTTTCAAACATCAGTAAGTATGTGGGACACATAGTATCCACCGAGGAATAGAGACTGACCCAAGTAAAGTTGAGGCCTTGACCACCTGGCCACAGCCAAAAATCTAAAAGAACTGCAAAAGATTCCTGGGATTCTGTGGTTATTATCGAAGCTTCATCAAGGACTATTCAAGAGTGATCCGCCCTTTACTTAACCTTACTCAAGGGTATCCCCAACCCACAAAAATACCAAAGTCAGCGTCCCTCAAGACTGAAAGAGTGTATTTTCATCCGGTGAAGTATTTGGGGCCGCTGGACTCCTGATTGTGAGACTGCTTTTCAGAGATCATATATCAACTTACCCATGCTCCAGTGCTGGCCTATGCCGATCCAAGAAAACCTTCGTCCTGCACACTGATGCTAGCTTGCAAGGGTTGGGGCTGTGTTGTACCAAGAGCACGAGAATGGCCTGAGACCAGTGGCCTTTGCCAGTAGAAGCCTGACCCCATCCGAAAAGAACTATCCTGTACATAAGTTAGAGTTCCTAGCTTTGAAGTGGGCTTTGTTGACCAATTCCATGAGTACTTGTATGGGGCTAAAATACTAGTAAAACTGACAATAATCCTTTGACCTATGTGCAGACCTCAGCTAAGTTGGATGCCACTGGCCATAGGTGGCTTTCTGCATTATCTACATATGACTATGCTCTCGAATACCGAGCAGGTCTGAACCACATAGATGCTGATGCTCTCTCCGGAGCCTGTTCCCCAGAATGATTGGGTCCGATTGGCAGAACCTGACATTCGGGCACTCTGCAGAGTTTGACAGGGAGGAACAAATGTCCACGGACGCAGTGGACTGCATGGTGGATTGCTTGGGAGCCTCTGAGAATTGCATACCTGCTGCTTATTGCCACTTTTCTGCAATAGACATTGGTGCACTGCCTCAGCTGGACAATGACAGTATTCGGCGCTCAATCCAGATCCCATGATCAAAGCAGCTTTAGAAGCCCTCTATGCAGGAAAAGATGTGTCCAAATTACGCTCCACTGATTTGAGAACTGCACTGTTATACAAAGAAGGTCCTAAGTTGAAACTGATCAATAAACTGTTATACAGAGAAACAGTAGACAGAGGGGGACAAGTAGACAGACAACAACTAGTGCTGCCCACTGCCTTTCGAGACTCAGTACTGAGGTAGGTCCTTGCACAACCACATGGGGCACCTTGGTATAGACAGAACACTTGACTTGGTGAGATCCAGATTCTATTGGCCTAAGATGGGGGGCGATGTGGAGCAACACATTCGAACTTGTAGTCGCTGCTTACAGAGGAAAGCTTTGCCCCAGAGGGCTGCCCCCCTTGTTAACATCACCACCAGTGCACCCATGGAGCTGGTCTGTATTGATTTTCTGAGTTTGGAGTCAGATCAAAGAAATATCAGTAATGTGTTGGTGGTCACTGACCATTTCACGAGATATGCCCAAGCTTTCCCCACCAAAGACCAGAAAGCATCCACTGTGGCCAAAGTACTTGTAGAAAACTTTTTGTTCACTATGGGGCTCCACAAAGAATCCATTCTGATCAAGGAGAGACTTTGAGAGTCGTCTGATCAAAGAGATGCTTTCTCTGTGGGGAGTGCAAGTCCAGAACCACTCCTTACCACCCCAGGGGACCCACAGCCTGAACGTTTGAACGCACTTTGCTAGATATGCTAGGCACCCTGCACCCAAAGGACAAGCCTAGATGGAGCCAACAAATTAGCACCCTGGTACATGCTTATAACTGCACCAAAAGTGATGCCACTGGATTCTCCCCTACCGCCTGATGTTTGGAAGAGAGCTCGACTACCAGTAGATGTGTGTTTTGGGGTCTCCTGATGGGGTTCAAGCTGACAACTATTTACAGTATGTGCAAAGTTAAGGCCCAGCTAACTCATGCTCACCAACTGGCTCAAACCATGGCTGCCAAAAGAAATCTGGCCAACAAAGAAAGGTATGATAAAAGGTGAAAGCACAGGAACTCCAGGAGGGAGATCGGGTATTGCTAAGAAATCTGGGACTGCATGGCAAGCACAAGATTGCTGACAGATGGCACCATCTCCTCACATTGTAGTGGGCAAACTAGATGATCTGCCAGTGTACAAAGTAAGGCCTGAGAATAATTCAAAAGATGTAAAACAATGCATAGAAATCATTTATGCCCATTGGACAAATCTTAATTGAGTCTGAGCCCTAGAAGATGCCCTCTGGACCAGTGACTAGAGCTGCTGCTAAGAAAAGATCAAGAAAGTCTGCACCTACAGAAGCAAAGTTAAAGTGTTCCCTCCACAAGTCCCAGTTGAGCATGACTGTCAGTCCATATCGGAAGAAAGTGAGAGTGACTTTGAATACTATCCTTCTTACGAACTGAGTCAATTGTTTCGGGGCAATCCCTAGTCAATACTGGAGATGAGCTGGGCCTTCTGGACTGTCTAAGCCCCAGCTTCATCCCTGGAACAATGCTCCCAGAAAGTGAAGTGCAAAGCATCAGATCAGATGAAATGGAATCATTGTGCATGGTTGAACTGTTTGAGCTTTCAGGGAGGAAAATGATAGATTGGGGCAGACTGGTGATACACCGAACAAGAAGAGTATTTGAGTGCCCTGACAGTCCACTGCCAGTGTCCGAAAGCTCTCCATGCGAGCCAAATGTTGTGGACCCAGAAACTGTAACTCCTGGAGCTGAAAGTGCCCCAAGTTCTAGCCTCTCTACCCCATGGAGACTCCCTGACAAGTGAGGACAATGCTGAAAATGAGGCTCAGAGTGCAGAGACTATAACAGTTCCCCTAGAAAGACTGGTCGAGCTGTAAAGCCTGTGGTGCACCTCAGTTATGATTCGCTTGGGAGGCCTGTGGACTTGCCTCTCAGTGTTGTCCATAAAGGAGTGTATGTGCCCGAGCTCATTGCCCAAACTGAGCATCAGTGCTAACTCCAAGTTACTTGTGTTGCCCTCTAGTATGGTGCCCTTGCCCCATCCAGCCCCAAGGTAACTGATAGGGAAGGGCCCCCTCTCTTCAGGTTTCATGTACAAGAGGTAATAACTTGAGTTATGGTACAATGTGTATGTAATACTGTGTAAAGAATGACATACTGCAATGTTTCAGAAATGTGTTCTTGGTAAAATGATATATTGACTGATGATTACATGTGCGAGCCTAATGCAAATGTATATGGTTGCAGTTGAAACTTATGGGGGTACTTGCTTGACGCGGACGTCAAGCTTTCCCAGGCCAGGAAGGGTGTAACCCCCCTGCAAATGGGGGTTCCCAAAAGACTTCCAGGAGCTACTTGAATGCTCCAAGCCTGAATGGTGTTTGGCATTTAAGCCATTTATCAGTGAGTGTTTTTAGAGCCTCTGGTACTGTCTCTTTAAGAGCTGTCTGCTTGCAGACATAATTAGTTGTATGGGGGACTGTGTGCTTCTCTGAGTACCACTGAGCTGCTGCCAATTCACTTCATTTTGCAGTCACTAGGAGTGCAAAGGGAACCTATCTGAAAGATGTAACTGTTTGCCAGAAATTATTTAGAGTAATAATGAAATTACAGTTTGTCTAACCTGCTTTCTTTGCAGTCAGAACTGTGTCTGCTAGTTCCCCATTCTAGTTTTGAACTGCTGAACTGGACCAATCAGTGTGGGTAGCTAGCTCTAAAATGGTGCCTTGGACGAATCAGAACTTGGACTCATAATCTGAGCCAGCCACAAGAGGATTGTATGGGCAGTGACTCTGGAGATGTAGTTTAGACTTCAGTGCCTTTTGGACCAACAGCAGCAGTCTATTGTGAGTGACAGCCAATCCAGTCAAGAACTGGGAGGAACTCAAGGAAGTGCCGGTTTTGTCGGTTGGAGTTTCAGTTGAGCTTTGGCAGTGAAGAAGGAAGGAGCCCTGTGCTTTTTCAGTGTGCAGTTTTAGTCAAAAACATGTGTAAGGCCCAGAGTTCCGGTCTGCAGCTTGTGTAACAGCTTGTTAGGACTGAATCCGTCCTGTGAAAAGAATCAAAGGATCTCTGAAGAGTAAAAACCAGGCTCACCCTGTAGAAGACTGGAGGATTACTGAAAATTGCACTCGGTCTGTCAGAACTGAATCTGCTGTGTGTTCTCCGGGTGTGTGCAGTAATTGCGATCGGGATACAGATGCAGCCTGCCTGGTATAGTGCTTTCTTTTATATGGATGTGAAGAGGTTTGTGTACCTCAAGTGAGCCCTGCTGACATTGAAGGACCCTATCTTATTTGGAGGTCGTGAGTACTAATTCAGGGTCGCTCCCTGTTGAATTGCCACATTAAATCCAAATGGAATTACTGTACTGCTGACTTTAATTCTCCTTTTCTCTGTGTGAAAGGGCCCCTACCAGCTGCCACGGTTTGGACTAGCCACTAGGGCTTGGGTACCCAGGGACAGTAACTGATAGGGATAGGCCTGTGCACAGAGCCATAGGTAGATTATTAGAGTGATAAGCTAATTAACCTGATTCCCCTGTCCTTGTTATATCCCCTAAATAAATCAGAGCTGCTTGTTTCAGCAAAGTTATACTGCCTGAGGTATTTGTCTATGTTAAAGTACTGTACTGTGATTGTTGCACTGTATCTCATTTCTAGGAGGTCCCAGTGCGGAACCAGACCTGGGGGTAAGTGTATACTGTGAAGGTAATTCTGATATATTGTGTGGGCCACTAGTGGGAAGAAAGGGGGGTTGCAGTGTCCCAGAGGGCTGTGACCAAGTTAGTTTAACTATTGCAAACCCTGACCTCTGGGTGGAGGCACCCGCCATTGGATCCAGGCCCCTCAACCTGTTAGTGGCAAATCAGGCAGGGGTAGTAGCCCCTGGGATAGCGCCATCTAGGGGTTACACTTCAATAAACAAATAAATGAAATTTAGCACGCCGGGCAGTGCTGTTTTAGCCCCAAGGCAAAGTTCGAATATCTGGCCCCATCTCTTTAAATCTTCCTTAACTTTTGTGAGTAATGGAAATAGATTTAATTCCAGTAAATCAGTGATCAGTGTATTTCAAGGAAATATTAACCCCTAAGTATTTAAGGTAACTCTTATATTCACCTATTTGAGGTGAGTGTGGGGGGGTAAGTGGGGTCTCTGTTTAGTGTCACTGCTTCTGATTTACTTAAATTTATCTTATATCCTGCTAACTAATGGAATGCTTCTAAGATCTCCATCAGTGGTTGGAACCCTCTGAAATATTATTTAGAAAAATAAGGGTATCATCTACATATTGCAGTATAATATATTATTTCCCTACCACAATTTCTCTAATTCTTTCAGAACTTCTTACAGTTTGAACTAAAAGCTCCATACATATTGCAGCTGCTGCCCTCCCTAGCTCTGCAGTCAGACCCCCTGTACTACTGAACGCCCACGTACAGCACAGGCAGCAAACAAAGGACATAGGTACTGTTTTGGCGCCAAATGGAACTGGGACTCAGCACCTCTGTTCCCAACCTGTTCTCAAACACACTTTCCAGCATCGCCAACATTGTTTTTCTGTACTACTGCAGCATATATTCATTTAAATCCCACTTCCAGCTATTGAATTTGTTACAGTTTCTGGGAAGGGCTGTTTTTGTTTAGTTTAGTTTAGTTAGCTCTGTTATATTTAAGATAGCACCCTGCATGTCCATTTTATCTCATTCTTAGCCTATCATCTACATAGCATATTTTGTCCTATTATTAGTACTACTTCTATAGAATCCTTAGAATCGTTTATTTTGCAATTGCCTAAGTTTAACCTTCACTTGCAGAGGTGTTCTTCAGTTACCCAACGGGGCAGATTTTCAAGCGGTCTGGGTGTTACTGAGCTGTTACAGCTCCTTTTCTATCCTGCCTACTGACTTTTAACATTTCTCCCCAGCCCCCAGTGCCCAGCAGAGAGCCGTTCCACCACCTGAACAAGAGGGTCACAAGAGCTGCTACCCCACCAGCTCTGCAGTTGGACCCCTCCCCCACACACTTTATCAGACGCCCACATTCAGCACAAGCAGCAAACAAGGGACATAGTTACTGTTTTGGTGCCAAATAGAACCGCCCCTCTATTTACTCCCCACCATAGGCGCCGTCTTTTATTTTTCCTGGGGGGGCTCAACTAATGGACGGGGGTCTGGGAGGCCTTGGCAGCCCCCAGAAGCTTTGGGGTTTGTGGTGCTCTGTGGTGCATTTGGTGGTTATACCAAAGAGATAGTGCAGAATAAACAAAACACCATTGAAATCATAGAACAGTACCCAGATTTGCCTGTAGGCCAAAAAGCAGGGCAAATACAGTCACGTCACCTTCGGAAGATCCCTAGGCTACCGCCCAAACAGGTCCTGAAATGGCTTGTTGGCCACTTGTAGCCTACGATTGGCCAACAAGCCAGGTCGGGACTTGGGTGAGGAGTAGCCTAGGGATCCTCCAAGGCTCACAACTTGACTGTAGCATACCATGATCGCACTGAATTCCTTCCTGTAGGGAAGGGGGCATGTCAGGTCACAGCCACAAACTCCAGATTCTCTCTGGGCCTGCCTTCTGCCAACAACAAATAACATGTTAAAATAAACAGGCATCTTTTTTCCTTTTTTTTGAGAGCATAGTGGCCTACTCTCTTGGGCTGCTGTTTGTATCTACATCAACCTGACACCAACGTTTGGAGACTCCCCAGGCTCAGCTCACTTTCAGTTCTAATCACAGCCAACAGCACCACTACTGGCACTGTAAATGCACAGTCAGTATGATGAAAATCAGTGCTAAAACACTTTTTTTTTTTGACACCGAACACCCTTCTTCAAACAGCTCAGAGCACTGAGGGTGTATACAATATACATGTGCTTTTTTATTTAAACCCATTTCATTTTTATCTCACTTCAACTCAAACCTGGAAATACTATGCACAATAAATCAATAAGTTATCCTAAATCTATTTATTCTCACTGTATCTGGATGATTTGTGGACAGTACAATGGAAATGAAGCCCACTTCTTCTCCTATCAGGCCAGAACTGCATAATGCCACGTGGCTTAATCCCTGCACTTACAGCACTGTAACCATGAGATCGTCCTTTCGCAAATTGCACATGTTCTGTATTCACCCAGGGGACTCGATTAATGAAACATGAACTATGCTAAACCATTTTGTTCTGTCCTCACCCATCTCACTTCTCCATTCTAACTCCTCTCCTCCCCTGTTGCTACTTCCCCAGCACCTTGGTCCCTGGTTCAAAACTACCTCCTTTCTCAGTGCTCTCTTAAAAGCCACAAACAGGATAGGCTGAACTCCTGCCCCCTCTGACTTCTCTTACTGCTGACCAAATCAGCCTCTGCCTCCTTTCCAGTACTGTATCTGGGCCTGGAAGCTGCAAAGATTTTTCCCCACCACAAATTGGGGGTGGGGGGCATATCAGCTGCTTGAAAATGTTGTCCACGGCATTATTAAAAGCCTCTAATTTCAACAAATATTACCAATGAGCTCCTTATGGGAACTCCAACCTAGAATCGAAAGAAATAGTTACCACATTGAGGGGAATCAGTATTTGTATAAAAATGGCAGCAGGTGATAGTAACATCATGACTGATCTGATCTACCAGCTACTAGCAGTGCAGCACAACTTTTTTGTGCATTTATTTTTTAAATTACATAAGTTGAAGTCGTTTATCTCTGCCAGATTCTGAAGAGTGGGGCTGGGGACATTAACAATGCTGCTACTTTGTGATACAGGATACCCCAACACCTCCCAGGGTTTAAACAGTGAATAAAGAGCACTCGTACCACTCCTTTGGTGTCTCGGTGGCATCCAATCCAACTGCTGCTAATAATAACAACCACTTCTGATCACACATTTTCAGCGACTGGTGATGACTACCTTCCCCGAGCTGCGAGCTCGCCTGTAAAATTATTACAGTTCCAGAAATCTCTCAATTTGTATGCAGCGTTACAATCACCGGGACGTGACAAGGGAACTGCAGCAGTCGCTCTCCCAGTCCTCCTCCCGCCAGGACTCAAAGTCTCGAATATACCCAGCCATGACTTGAACATAGTACCATTCTGCTGGTCATGGATGGCAGTTGGCGGCTTGGCGCCAAAACTGGTACTGCTCACTGGGTGCAGCGCATGCGTGCGTGCTTAAACTCGGCTCGGACTGCAGTGTGACTGTCACTTTTCAACCCACCCCCTGCACTCCAGCCTCCAGAATTAAAAAAAATTCTGTTTTGCTGCCCAGTGCACTGCAGTGTGCTTGAGTTGTCAGAGTTGCCCCCCCCCCCAAAATACAAACACACACAATTCTGGCTGCAGTGTCCGGGGGGGGACAGAGCCCCCACTTTAACTTCCCGGGGGGGGCTTCAGCCCCTCAGCCCCCCCCGTAGTTGGTGCCTATGCTCCCCACCCTGCCACCCATGGTTGGCATCTCCTTTATACACGCCTTACCCTTGCATTTAGAGGTCCCGTAACTGCCTGCACTTGCACCTGACCTGCAAGGCAATCACTGCACTATCTCATGTTTGACTAATGTGGCACTCCTGCAATTTGCAATTTGCTTTCCACACTCTAATACCTATAGTGGGAACAGTTTAGCCTACTCTGCTCTACATTCGTGAACCTGCTTCTTTCCAGAGTACCCATCCCATCACCAGGTGCTATTGTCTTTCACTGTCCCTCCTGCTGTAGGACACCATTGCAGGAAACATGGTGGGCTCTGTTTCATCCACTTAAATGCCAAGAGTCTTCTCCCCAAGCTTGATGCTCTTAAGCTCTGGATAGCCCAGCATTCTCCTGATGTCTTACGTATCACCAAACCCCGGTTGTCCTCCAGGATCCCAGATTCCCTCTCCCTCCTTGAATTCCACCTCTACCGACAATACCATGGCAAACAAGGTGGTGGTGTTGCCCTGTATTTCAGCCAGTTCCCTTTCCTGCTCTACTTTCCTATGTGAATCATCCCCTTCCTTTCACAAACTTACTATAGCTAATCTATTCCTCCCCTCCTCTCTTCCAATCTTATGTGGGTGTACTGTATGCCTGTCCTAAGCTTACGCCTACATTCCTGGTCTCTTGCATCACCTCAATTTCTTCTCATGCTACCTCCGGTGAACTCATCCTCCTAGGTGACTTCAATCTAGACTGGCTCTCTTCCTCCTCCTCTAAGCCTTCTGTTAAAATAATTGAGTTTCTAAATCTTACTCGACTAATAACTGAATCAACCTGCTATAACCCACATTCTCCTAACCATTCCCTTCCAGACTGGGTGCTCTCCTCCCATCCCCACTGCATCATCGCTTCAGGTGTCCTGCCAGACACCCTCAGTAATCACTGCCTGACCTACTATGTCAGAAAGGTACATCATCCCCATCTGGCCCCGAAATGTATTTGGTTCTGTCTTCTCAGTACCTTCAGTACCAATTCCCATTTTTTACAACCTCGGTGGTGCTGACTGGTGACGGTCTCCAGTGCTCTCTGCCCCAGATATTGACTCTTACCTTGGCCTCTTCACTAGAATCTTGTCACAGATCTGGGACCTCCATGTCCCCATTATAAAAGATAGGGTTAAATGAATGCATCACCTTTGGATCACAATGGACCTCATTGCCATGTGCATGGCCCAGGATACAGCCTGGGCAAATTTCAAATCCACCTACTCCCAGGTAGTCCTGCAAAGGTACAGATCTCACCAAAATGCTTGTACGAAAGCAGTCTGTATGACTAAGGCTGAATACTTTAAGACCCACCTTCATGCAAATTGCAACTCACCCTCAAAAGTTTGGCATGTGATCCACTCCCTTCTTGACCCTTCATTCCAATCCACATCCCCATCCTTACAGTGGATGGTTCACCTGTCTCTGACCCCTCCTCTGTCTCTGAGATCTTCAACAAATTGTTTACCACTTGTGCTCTTCCGGATCATACCTTGTGCCTCCTCTGACCTTCCCTGCCCTTCATCTGGAGGTTACAGATCCCCCATTTCCCCTCAGGAGGTTTACCAAGCACCAATATCCCTAAATCCCTCCAAAGCTAGCCCTGATGGACTCCACCCCAAGCTTCTCTGTATCTCTGCCCCAGCAATCATCACTCCTCTTGCACACCTCTTAAACCTCTCCTTCCACTCCTGCAGCATCCCAGTGGCTTGGAAGGTAGCTAAGGTGCTTCCCCTTCACAAAGGTGGCAACCCATCTCTCCCTGGCAACTACTGAACTGCCGGTCCTTCCCTCACCAACCTTCAAGAATCCATTGTCTACTCTAGGCTTGTCAAGTTCCTGTTCAATACTAATACTCTCCCTTCCAAGCTGGTTTCAGGAAGCATCCCTCTACCATCTCCTCCCTACTGAGGGTCACAGATTCCATCCTCTCAGGGATGGACCAGGGTCATATCACCACAGCCATCTTTATTGACTTGCTTAAGGCGTTGGATTCGGTGTCCTATTCTCTCCCCCAAACAAACTACTCTCTGTTGGTTTGTCAGTTTCTACAGTAAACTGGTTCCATTCCTACTTCTCTGGCCGGCATCAGTCAGTCCAGGTGGGAAATGTTCTTTCATCCCCCCCCAATCCTTGCTGGGGTTCCCCAAGGGTCTATACCTGGCCCCATCCTATTTTCCCTTTTCGTTAATGATCTCCCCTCAGTCTGCATAACATTTCATATCCAAATATATGCAGATGATACTGTAATCTACACATCAGGACCATCCCCCGCTGATGTTCAAGCCCCTCTCCAGCTTGACTTCAACAATGTTCTAAGTTGGTTTCAAGCCAACCAACTCAGAGTTAACACTAAAAAAACTGTCTCAATGGTTCTCAGTGCCAGGCAAAAGCTGGCTAAGCTTCAGATCCCCCCAGGTGTTCACCACCCCCAATGCCTCCCCACTTGAGGCAGTACCTGCCTTTTTTTTTTAGTACTTTTTACCTGTGTGGCCTCATCGGTCTGCATTTCATGTCCTGGCATCCGTCCATTTCCGTCCGCCATTGGGTTCTGCCCCGGCCCCTAGTGAAGCCCCTATCGCCATCTACTCCTGCGGCTTGCCCCCTGCAGCAGGGCGGCTGGGAGTCCCCCTTACTCCCCACTGACACAGGATCTAGTATTAGGCAGTGGTGCCCCCCAAGGCCAGGCAGTCCCCATCGGATGGCCATCAAGCCACCGCAACCGAGCGCCATGCTTTTTCCATGTTCAGCTTGATGTAGGCTGGGACATGCAATGACACCAATGGAAGGAGCGGGCACGTGTCTGCACATGCACCCCCCCATCATGCCCCAAGCTCACCCCTACCCTGCAGTGCCAGCTCATTGCCCCCAGCCTCCGCCTGAGGTCACTAGTGCACCAACAACTGGGAGCCCCCCGGCCCCGGAGAGGGAGAGCAGTCTACAGACACTCAATCCCTCTCTACCTCTGCCGACTCCTGGAGACCCGAGTCCGTTCCCGAACCCGGGTCACCAGTGTGGAGTAAGGTGTGGTGTCCAGCATCTCTACCGTCAGTACCATCAGGCCAGCCACAGTACCTGCTTTTAAATATCTAGTAGTCTGGCTGGACAGTCACCTCAACTTCTCCACCCACATCGATGCTATCTACTCCACATTCCACCTCATGCTCGGGATCCTATATTGGAACAGAGACAGCCTGTCTCTCTCTCCCCCTGTACACCATGAGTTAGTCCCTAAAATTATACTTCCTGTATTTGACTACGCCGATGTAGTTTGTAGCACTTCCCCTGCTCTGTCCCCAGCAAAGCTTGACACGCTCCTAAACTCCTTTTGTCACTTTTCTACTAACTCCCCTTTTCACACTCTCCACTGCTCTTTCTACTCCTCTTTCTGTATCACTCCTCTTCCCCACCGGCGTCTGACCCACTATGTGGCCATTACTGCCAAATACTGGTTTGGGACCCTTCCTTCCTTCCTTCCTATCGCTCCTATTATCCCCTGCTAGGGGACTCCTGCTCTTTCTCCCTTCTGCATCCCCACACAACTTTTGGACAATCAGCTTTTTCCTACTGCCTCCCTCTCCACTGGGATCAGCTCTCCTCTGACAGAGTAGACACACCAGAAGGTGTAGACAGAATGAGAAGGGACCTGCAGAAACTTGAAGAATGGTCAGGGGTTTGGCAGTTGAAATTCAATGCAAGGAAGTGCAAGATAATGCATATGGGGCACAAAAACCCTGGCACAATATATCAGTTGGGGGGTGAGGATATAGCATGCACCAAGCAGGAAAGGGATCTTGGAGTTATCATCTCTGATGACCTCAAGGCAGAAACAGTGTGACAAGGCAGCAGGTAAAGCAAATAGGATGCTGGGATGCATAGGCAGGGCATCACCAGCAGGAAAGGGAGGTCATAATTCCACTATACAAGACACTAGTGAGGCCGCACCTGGAGTACACTGTGCAGTTCTGGAGACCTTACCTACGTAAGGACATAGACAGGGTAGAGAAGGTTCAGAGGAGGCAACAAAGATGGTGCATGGATTGCATCACAAGTCCCTATGAGGACAGGTTGAAGGCACTGAACATGTACTCCCTGGAGGAGAGGAGGGAGAGGATATGATAGAGACATACAAGTATCTTACAGGGAGGAACAGGGTGCAGGAATGCACTATTTTAAGCGAAAAAGATGTTCCAGGACTAGAGGGCATGGGATGAAGTTGGAGGGAGGGCGATTCAGAGGAAGCGTGAGGAAGAATTTCTTCACAGAGCGGGTGGTGGACAAGTGGAACACCCTGCCAGAGGAAGTGGTGGGGGTTGAAACAATCACGGGATTTAAGAATGCATGGGATAGACATAAAGGAATTCTGGAGATCAGGGGTAAGGGGCAACAGACTTTCTGGAAAACATAAACTGAACTTACAAACTTAAATGGGCAGACTGGGTGGGCCATAGGCCCTTATCTGCCGACACTGTCTATGTATCTATGTATCTATGTATTTGTCTATCCCAGTCACTCTCTGCCTTCAAGCACCTGCTACGACTCACTCCTGTTCCTCTTGCTCTCGCCTTTCTTCCTCCCTGGTCCCCCCTCCCCCACTTTGACCTACCTAAGCCCATTGTGGTCCTCTGGACATCCTTCTAACTCATACAAATTTTGGGGCATTATTTGCTCACTATTGGTATCATGCACTGTTTTTATGGGCTTTAGCACTCTGCCTCTTGTTATAGTTGTTAAGATTTTTGCTACCTTGTGCTTATTATTTGTGACCTTGCATTTCTGCCTTTTGTTACTTAGTCTGAGTTTTGTCTCTGCCCATTGTTATGTACTGTAATTTCTCTCCTCCCACCATCACACCTGGAAACGAGCCCTGGCTCAGTGTGCCTTTCCCAGTTACCAACTTTTAAATAAATATAACATAGGGGACAGCGGGCATCCCTGTCTTGTACCACATGTCAGTTTAACAGTATCTGAAAGAGTGAATTAGTCTTTATTTGTGCAGTAAGAGAGCTGTAAATCATACCCACCAAATTTTTTATACATTGGATCTATGCTGGCCCTTGACATGGTCTCCATCAAAACATTCCAAGAGACCTTGTCAAAGGCTCTTTCTGCATCCAACATTAGTAAAACTGCACCTCTCTTATCTGCAACCAAAATCAAGTCTATTGCTTTCCTAATATTGTGATGTAGCCTGCTTCCCTCAATGAGCCCATCTGTTCCTCTCCCACCAGACCCTTTATTACCTTAGATAATCTATTAACCAAAAACATTTTCAAATATTTTATAATTGATATTCAATAATAAAATTGGTTGATACGATTTATATTCCTCTGGGTTTTTGCCAGGTTTCAAAGTAGGAGAAATCCAGGCCCCATCAAAGGAGATGGGCATCCAACCATTTTTATAAAATTGGTTAAATAACTGCATCACAACAGGTGTTAAATCTGTGCAGAACTCTTTATACAGCTCTCCTATTATCCCATCTGTTCCTGGGCATTTAAGATTTCTTAATGTCTTCATCACTTTTGAGACCTCATACTCCGCAACCTCTCTATCTCAGTTCTTTGTGCCTCTGAGATTTTTTGGAGTGCTAGCCAATCCAAAAAATGCTCTAATTTCTTTTTCATAGGATTAATATTTGGAGTATATAAGTCTGCATAGAATATTCAAAGATTTTACTACTCTGTCTATGCTCCGTAAATATTTCCCCATCTTCATCCTTAATCTGATTTATAGCATCCCTAGATTTTTCTGCCCTAAGTTGCAATGCTAATAATTTATCTGGCTTCTCTCCTGCACAACAATATTTGGATCCTGATCTTAATAACGCTGATTTAGGCCTGTTTGGCAGTGATTTCATTATATTCATTTTGTAGTTTTGTCATGGTGTACAGCTCAATCTCATTTCCTAAATGAATAAAATCAGCCTATGCCAGCTCAAGTTCTTTTATCTTGAGATCGTTACAGTTTCCTTTTAACACCATTAGAATATGTTTCAGTTACTCCCCTAATTGCTGCCTTGAAAGCATCCTCAAAAATATTAAAGCTAGTGTCTTCTGGTTTATTGTTATGTATATATTCTTTAATTGTTCTTTTAATTAGTGCCCGATATTCACTGTCCCTGAATATAGACCCCCTCCATCCTCCAGATTTTCTCTTTTACATCCATTTTCCCTTTCTCCACCGACTACACAAAAGGTGCATGATTTGAAACATGAAATTTCCCATACTCCAACACTGAGATTGTATGCACTATAGGCTTAGGAACAAAATATGTATCAATTCTAGAGAAGGAGTTATGCACCACTGAGGAACATTCTGTATTTAAAAATATTGTTCTATTTGAAATACAGTTAAATTAATATCTCCTGCCAGAAAGTATGATGAGGAAAATGTGGCTATGTTTAAAAATAGAGTAGTAAAAAATACAGGGTCATCATAGTTAGAGGAATAAACACATATCAAAGTATAAAACTGGGATTTTTCCTTTATTTTTGCCCCCTGTATCAGTATATTTTTCTACTATTTTCCCTACATAGTTCTTTTTAAATATTATAGGTGCCCCCCTTCCACCAACTAAATTTGAAATATATGTATAATCCTCTTCAAAGTGTGTTTCTTGTAGAATCAGACAAACCACCTGATGTCTTTTAATATAATTTACTATTTTTCCCATCTTCACCCTGCCCCTTGCTCCTTTCACATCCCAGGTCTTATATCTAGTACAACTAGACACACCAAGAAAAAGAAAGTAGAAACAAACTGAGACGTTCAAGGTGTATAAAATGATGCTCATGCCACTGCCCTCCTCTGCCCCTTGGCCTTCCCACCCTCATCATATAATATCTTGGCACATAAGTCAACCCAGGTTAGCACTACAGTGTATAGGACCAAATAATAAACCTTCCAAACCCAATACTTTTTTACTACAACCCAATCGTTGCTTCCTCCCATCCACCCTACCCTCTCCCCATCATCCTCCAAAAGATTATTTCCCTGTCCCTCCTTCCCCCACCACCATCTTATCCCCTTCCGATTAATCATACCCATTATGTATTGAAGCATTATTATATCATAAAGCCAAGCCCCCCAAACCATTATAACCAACCCACTTTCAAAATACAAGATGTACTAGAGGACAACATTTGTCTGCATATGCCAGGTCTACAGCTAGCGGATTCTTCCCTGCTATGGGACTTACAGAAAAGATATTCTTACCACACTCTCCGTTTTTCTAAAATAATACATTAGATATTGTTTATGTACTTCATTTTTCCTCCTTCCACCTCCTCCCCCCCCCACCGCCACTGTCCATGCCAGCCTGTTCCTCTCCTCCATTCTCCATCCTTCTACAGTACAGTGCTCTCCTCCAAGACTGTCAGTCTCATTCTTACTCTCATTCTGCACACTCTGCTGTCTTTCTTTATGACCAAATTTATTTTCAGAAAGATTAAACCCTATTTAATAGCTTCTTTTATCTCATATTCTGCCTCTTGAGTGGATGTAAAAATCCTCATCCGTCCTAGTAATTTTACTCTTAGCTTTGCTGGAGGAATCACTGAGAAGCAAATGAGGTCTTTCACTTTCTGAAATGATTTCTTTTTTAGCCATTACAGGTAGGGACCTTAATATGCATGCCTTCATATACAAGACCTTTATCTAATCTTGCCTTCCTAAGAATGGCTAGTTGGTCAGAGAAGTGGGGAGGTTTTATTAAAACAAATCAAGGTAATTTTCCTTTATAATTTGGATGAAATGGGCCTCAATAAACTCCATCTAGTTCCACCTTATTTACAGGGTATTTTCTGCCTAAGATTTCAGTAACTAATTGTTCAATATATATTACTGGGTCTGAACCCTCTACACCTTCTGTGAACCCAGCAAGCTTAAGACTGTCCCTTCTTGCTCTCACTTCTAGTTCCTCAGTTTTATTTTGTAAGATCTCTAACTCATTTTGTAATGCCTTAACGGCACCTCCCCCAAAGACCTCATTTTATCCTCTAAGATTGATATCCTGTCTCATTTCATTATTTGAGGCTGTTAGGGCACTAGATTTGGCTGCAAGATCATTAAATTTATCATGCATGTTTTCAAATGGGATCCAAGATGGCGGACGGCATGGTGACAGGGTAAGAGCACTCTCTCCTGGTGGGACTAATGGACGGTGTTCTCGCCATGATTTTTGTTTGTGGGAAAGGTCTAGTAAGTTAGTTATTATAGGATGGCCCAGTGGTACAGCGGTAGTGCTACCACCTGCAGCGCTGGTGACCTATGTTCAGAAGCCAGCATAGCATGTCAGAGGGTCGGCCGGGGGGGGGTTAGACGAGGGTCCTAAGGACAGCTCTCCACCTCTGGGGGGGAAGGTTGTAGTTTCCTGGCATGCTACTGACACCGACAGCAGCCGGGACCACCTGGCCCTGTGGAGACTTCGGTGGAGTCTGTGGGATGAGTGCTAGAGTGCACCCATCCCACACTGATACCACTGCATGTCTGCATCTCCTGGGGAACCAAGCAAGAAAAAAACCCTGGTCACAGAGCTCTGTGATGCCCTTGGACCGCCTCCCAAATAACGCCCCAGGCGTAAGCTTTAGCTGGGGCCTCTGGTCAAGTTCAGTCTCTTCACCCACCCCTGGAAACCCCACTAGCAGAAGGACCTCAGACCACCCAGGCAGGTGGCTGTGGGGATGCTGAGATGGTGATCCAGGCACTGAACAAGGGGGTACATCCCCTGCCTGCAGTCTGGGAGAAAACGAGTTGAAAAAAAAGTTAGTTATTATCAAATACACTGGAAGGCCTGGTTGTGTAAAGGAGTGACTCAGCTGCGTGAGCATTGTTTCTCTTTTTCGAGTGGGGGAGGTCTACTTTACCAGTGGGAGATGCTTTGTGAGATATTCGGGCTTCATTTAATTGATCTGTCAGTTTTTGGCTCTCTGGACCTTTCTGGAGTCACTTATGTTGAATCGGAGTCATGGAGCTGAAGGGTGACCATGTTATTGTGGGGGTAACAGGAACTCAGAGTAATTAAGTGGCCAGTCCGAAGCTGGTGCTTGTTTTTAACTTGCGTTTTTTTAACAGGGTCCAAAAAACTGTCGACACTGTCGCCAACTTATAGCCTGGTTTATGTGGTTAGAAAACCCCCGACCCTGACTCTTACAGCCTAGTTAATTTGGTCAGTACTCCCCTGACCAAGTTATACTCCATGTGTAATGGATATTGAATCATAAAGGTGTCTTCTGAAATTATCTGGACTACCCGTGAAAGAAGTTACAAAGAGCAGCTGTCTAAACTGCAGCTGAATATGAGAAAAGAGAAGCACTGGGGAGGCAAGATATAAAAGATGAAATGAAACAGAGTGATATTGCATTTTTCATCTCCCAATGTTATGCTATTTTTTTAACTTGTTCTGTTTTTCCTCTCACCTCCCCTTCCCACCTTATTTCTGAGCAGATACTATGAGCCACAGTGTGCCAATAACCTGGAATCTGTTTGATAATGAATCCCACAAGCAAAAAACATGGCTGATTAAAAAAAAAGAAAGAAAGAAAGAAAAGGAAGTTTATAGCAAACAAGAAGAGCCTGAAGGGGTAAGTTTGCTCATTCTTCATTAAGAAAGTGGAAATGTTGGGGTAATTACTACCTGATGTTTTAATAGTTTAGATCCAAGCAGGATTTAAGAGACACTCTATGCTCTGATAACAGAAGATCAAGGGTGAGTCAAGCATCTATAAAAATAGACCTAACTGCTTCTGGCCTTAGTATCCATCCTTTTTCCAACTTTAGTAGACAGGAACAACATTGAGCTCAGAAGAAAATAGTAACATGGTGAGCACTAAAGGCAGGAAGGCAGAATCAAAATTAGATGTAAAATTGGAGGAGCAGCAAGAAACCTTATTAAAGGAAATGATGCAGGGCTTTGCCACCACCGTTCCAGGTCTGATTTGTGAGTGCCATTTGGCACAGAATAACCGTGCAGTGCAACTGATTCTGCATCCCACACTGTGTGCAGAGTTTTCCTTCTTGCTGGCAATGTTGGCCCAGGCAGTGGAGTGGAGGAGAGTGAGAACTGTTATGCACCTCACATGCCACTACTGACCATGGAGTGGTAAGGAACATTAAAAGTTATGGTTTGAGGCCCAGTGGCTCTGAGGGTTGGGCGCTGGACACCACACCTCACACCACACTGGCGACCCGGGTTCGGGAATGGGCCTGGGTCATCTGGGGTCGGCTGGGGGGGGAGGAGAAGAGTGGGATTGAGCAGCCATGAGGCAGCTCTCCCCTCTCGGGGAGGGACGCTGTTGCCCCCACCATATGACTGCTACCGGGTGGAGGCCCAGCGGCAGTGTCAGATGGAGGGCAGTAGGAAGGGTGGGTGTTGCGGGAATGCAGCATGCATGAACCAGCAAAAGGGGAAGGGAGAAAACAGAGCTGGCAGGCTCCATAACAGACCCAGCTGTGATCCTGGTGACTGGGACGCAGACCAGGCCGAATGCAACCCCCCCCCAGGAGGGGGTGCCAGAGCCTTGCCTATCAGCTCCCAAAAATCGGGGATAAAAAGCTATATGGAAAAAAGTTATGGCTGCATCAGAAAGTTCCCCGATACCTAAGTTTTTTCACCCAGGAAGACTTCTGAAGGCTACAAACAGCCCCACCATTGAAGGGGCTACAAAAGAAAAAAGACAGGCCCTCCAGTTCAATACCTAACCTGAACACACCACTGGGTCTGTGCACAGTAAGGCCCTTCCCTTCTAACATCCCAGACCATCCCTGGCAAATGTAGCATTCTCTTCTTTCTCTTCTACGAAGGCCCACACAGGGAGGGGAAGGAGGCCCGTAAGGGACTTACATAGAGCAAGGGAGGGTGCAGACCTTTCAGAGACTTGGCAGGATAGCCCAGGATGCAGATGCCTCCTGGTGAATGTCAGGAATTGACAGGGCCTGAAGGAGTGACGGGAGCCATGTAAGAGCAAACCGTCTTCTGCACTGTTTACGGTTTTATGTTTATATAGTATGTATTGAATATTGTGTTGTATATCACAATGATGTCTAGTTAAACAATAATGCAAGCCAGGGGGTGTGTTGCTCTGGGATAACATCACACCTCAGGTGCATTGTAAGGCAGGAGGCCACAGGCCAAATGCCATTAGTCCTTAGAGAAGTAACATTATTCCAGAGACACATGACCTGAAGTGCCTTACTGGGATGATAAAATGGATCCATTTATGTGTTCACAGTCATAATTAGGCTGTTTTCTGGGCACCAGTTTCACCTGTAAGGTTGTGCTGGGATAACATCACAAGTAAAACTGGCTCTCCAACCATCCGCATTCAGCATTTGTTTCCTGTCCATTTCATAATATGTTGTATACTGTATTTTATTGTGTAACCAGTCCCCAGGATGATGGGTGCTATAGGCCCTCCACACTGAAGGGGCACAGGCCAGGGTTTTTAAAGGTCTCCGGGCATGGGATGGCAGATTTAGAGGTTCCCCAAATCACGCTTTAAAGAGCGTTTCCAATAACTTTAACAGATCTATTGTCCACACCCAGCTTTAAAGTCAAGGAGAACAGGAACTTTATTAACACTAGTGTCTCCCTACAGAGACAATTTAACAGACAGACACAAGGATCTTTGCTTCCAGGCATGTACTTAGGGTCCTTTGACAAGGCACTCACTTTATTTCCTTCTTCAAAGCACAACATAATAGGAGCATTACAGAACAAACAGAAGAGCAGTGCATTGTGCTATACTGTTACAGATAGCCACCCTCTGGAAGCACAGAAACACAGACGATGAAAGCAGAAAAAGACCGATGGTCCATCTAGTCTGCCCATATTACCCTATCATACTCTAGGATCTATCGTCTCAGTGGGGTCTTCGCTTACACTACTCCCCTTTTGTTATCTGTGTTTCCGCTCCCTACTTCCCACCGAGTAGCTAATAGCCAGGGCCCCGTGTTTACTGCGACAAAGTGGACCTACATTCTGCGGCGGGACCTCATACTTTCTGAGGCAGAACGACTGCTGATTCTGCGGCCATTCTGTGGCATATAAGTTGTGGTTAAACAGCATACTTTCAATGGGATTAAGTCTTAGTTATCCCTTTGACTGCCTTCATGCAACCACTCTGCTACACTGAAAGTGGAACAGCAGGCCATTTAACGGTATGTAGTCTTCTTATCACAAATATTAAACTGCAGTAACCCAAACCTGGTGTAGCCATGGGCATCAGTGTTCTCTTTTAATGAATTTTCTCTCCCACTCTGAATCTGAAGGCTCATCTGTTCTTCTGGAAATTGGTGGCCTTTGCTGTTCTACTAGGTTATAATCAGAGGTGGACATACACACTTAACTAAAACTATACAGAAGCCGAAATCTGCTTGGATTTCTTCTGGTATATATTTGCAGTTAGTAGATATAAAGAGAGACTCCAACTTGAAAGCCATTTTTTTCTGATTTTGATCAATGTTCTTTTAGATTATGTTTTTAGACTAGGAATACCCCAACTGCCTTGCAATAAACATGTTGAGTTCAGTGTGCAAATATGTGTGTTGAGGCGGGGGGGGGGATTGTCTTCCTATAACAGTGAAGGAGGGTGTAACTTGCACTGTCTGTAGAATTTGTTGAATCCAGATTTTTCTTTTGGGGGACACACTAAAAAAATGCAAGCACATCATTCTTATTAAGCTGCAGTAACCTTGGTTAGCATGTTCTCATCTCCCCACAGCTCAGGGGGTTGTGGTGTTCTTCAGTCAGTGACACTCATTTCACTTGTGTATAGCAGCAATCAAACTCTCCATTCCAATTTACTTCCATACCTGCTTGCTCCAGTTCTAGTATACCCTGGTCCCCAACTCTGCTGCAGCTGGGAAACTTGACCCTCCTTAAGAATTGAGCTTGATGCCACCACTTGGGCTGCAGGTTCAAATCTGCCAAGAAATTACTCTCACACTTGCAGGTAAAGATCTACAGCCTACAAATCAAAACTGTGATCAATGTCCACTGGTAGGGACCGAGTCTTCTGCTCAGTCTGCTGCCAGCCTTATGTTTCTGTAATCAGCTCCTCCTCCAATACTTGTCACCACACCAAGATCGATTCCACTTCTGAATCTTCTCACTTCTTGACTACTGCTCACCTTCCAGTTCTCCCTTCCAGAATCATGTTCCAAGGATTCAGCGTGCCCCGTGAGCAGCCTCACAATGAAAAATTAACACGGCTGAGCTAGCCACACCTACACCTACACAGCAGCAAATCATAACTGCCATGGACCTAATCAAGCTCTGCTACTCTTGTTTCAATACCCCCACACACAATACTGGATGGATGGAGTTATGTAACAAGAGTCAGTACAAGTCAAGATGCCATGTGGCCACTAGCTTTTCGGTTTTGTAGTGGACAGCATCAGTTTGCTGCCCCTTCTAATGAGCATGAATGCCATCGCATACATAACATATCAGTAGCTATGCCCTTGCCTTGTGTGATTGCATAGCATAGTTAGCATTTCTGCGACTGTATGGCTGGTTTTCCTGATTTCTGCGGCAAGTAATTGATTTCATGTCACCTGAATTCTGCAGCCACTGCTGCAACTGCAGAATTGCAGAAAAAGTGGGGCCCTGCTAATAGCCCCATGACTCTGTCTCAGCCATGTTTGAAGCCATTTATGGTTTTGGTACCCACCACCTCTGCCGGCAGACCATGCCATGGCTCAACCACTATTTCTGTAAAATAAACTTCCTCATGTCCTTTTTTTTTTTTAATCGTGTTTTTATTCAGGTAAATACATAAGCTTACATGGAAATAAAACAATTGCATACAAAGAAGACAGTTCATTCCCCATAACAGCAATTAAAATGAAATACATAGTTTAATCCAGCTAGACAGAATTCATCAGCCATATTACAATTAAAGACCTTTTAAAGGTGATGTGCAAAGAAACCATGTACCCTGCTCCTGTTCCCACATACCTTGTAATGCTGCTGTAGGAGTCCAGGGCTGCCACAATCTTAATTTTTAAAGGCATGGGTGTATTTTAATATAAAACCGAAAGTTACGGCCGAACGCGGAAGACCACGCAGGGCCAGAATGAGAGGGTGCAAGTGCTCATGGGTATTATACCCTTTTAGTGACGTCGCTAACACCATTAGTCTTATTGCTGCAGCAGTGGTGTTAGAATATTATACTTACTCTTGGTATTACTCTCGGTTAATAAAAGTGAAAGTAGGCCCTAGGCCCATCGAGACCACTTTCCCCACAATAACGGGGGGTATCTAGGTAGAACTTCCCAAAAATAATCTATCTAACTCAATTTTAAACTGTCTACATGATGTCTGATCCACTATATATTGTGGTAAAGAATTCCAAAGCCCCACAACTCTTAGAATAAAATAACACTTTCGTTTATTTGTAAATGCCCTTGGCATTTGAATTTGCCTGTTACTACATCTTAGACCATACATTTTGTCCAGATATTTTAAACCACATGTGTTCATAAGATTTTCATCATTTAAAATATTAAATAACAACAGTAAGTCACCTCTATCCCACCTTGTCTGTAAATGATATAGTCCTAATGATTTTACACTTTCTTGATATGTAAGATGCCTTATTTCTTGTATTAATTTTGTCATTCTTCTTTGTAAGCTCTCCAGCATTTTTTTTGTCTTTTTCCAAATATGGTGCCCAGAAGGAAGCTGCATAATCAGTATAAGGTCTAATATATGACTTACATAATTTTGTAATGCATTCTTTATTTCGTGTTATAAACGATTTTCTAATGGCAGTAATGATACGATTACCTGTTTGGATTACTTTATTACACTGATTACTCCAACTAAATTTGTTATTCACCATGACTCCTAGATCTTGTTCATAACACCCTGTCTTAACATCAGTCCGACACAAGATATAATCAGTGCTGGGATTTATTTTCCCCAAATGCATGATTGAACATTTTTCTGTATTAAAAAACATGTTATTTTTTTTGCCCATTTTTCAATACTCAAAAGATCTTTCTTTAATATGTTTATTTTTATTTCTGTGTCTACTTCTGCCGAGATTTTAGTGTCAACTGCAGATTTACTTATCTGATTTGAAACACCTAAGTGTAAGTCCCCAATAAATATACCAAAAAGGGTAGGACCCAGGACAGAGCCCCGAGGCACTCCACTGGTAACTAAAATGGTACCCGAGATTATGTCACCTATCCTAACTTTCTGTGATCTGTTCTTTAACCAATCCTCAACCCATCTTACGGTATAACTATTAAATTCTAACTTTATCAACTTCTTAAGTAATAGATCATGTGATACCTTATTGAATGCTTTTTTAAAGTCCAAGAATATAATGTCCGCTGGAATATTTCTGTCTAGACTAGCACTAATGTTCTCATAAAAGGATACTAAATTTGTAGTACATGATCTACCACTTCTAAAGCCATGTTGTGTATCATCAACTATTCCCTTTGTTATTATTTCTTAGTCCATTTTTGTTTTAGTATTCTTTCCATAGTTTTACAAAGCAGATGTTAAACTAATAGGTCTATAGTTATCAAATTTATTTTTATTACCTTTTTATGTATGGAATCACAGTGGCGATCTCAATCCTCTGGTACCTCCTGACCATTCCTGTATGATTTATTAAAATAATATACAAAGGGCATATAAGTGCATCAAGGTATGCTTTATGAAAATGTATTTATTTTGTCGGGCCCTGGTGAAAAGTTATCTTTTAAGGACTTAACTGCATCTTTTATTCCCCCAATAGTTATCTCCTCATATTCACTTGTGTATGTATAGACCATGTTATTTGTAACATCTTTTCTTGAAAACACAGAACCAAAGTAATTATTAAATGTATTTCCTATATCAGACCCATTATTACTTTCTATCCCCTCATTTACTATAGTAGTAATAGGAGAGTTTGAATTTCTATTGTTATTAACGTATGCATAAAAGGTTTTAGTATTGCATTATGTGGAAGATAATTTATATTCAATTTGTTTTCTCTCCATTTTAATTATAGTTTTAGTGATTTTAAATTCTATTTTATACTTAATTATGTTTTCTTCAGTTGGATCATGTTTTAATTTTTTATATGTTTTTTCCTTTATTTTTACTTGTTTTTGTATATTAGGGGTTAACCAAACAGGAATTTTACCTCTGTGATTATTAATTTTATTTTTAGGAATACATAGTTGTTCCAATTCATATATTGTATCCTTAAGTATTTGCCAACAGACATTAGTGCACTTATCTTTGAATAGAAAATTCCAATTCTTTGCATAAAGTGCTTCCCTAATTTTATTATAGTTCCCCTGATAATAATTATAACAATATATATTTTGTTTACTATTATTATTGTTTAGTTTTATAGAAAATATTACTGCATTATGATCACTAGACCCCAATGGTTCAACTATTTCAATCTTACTAATTATATCTGGGGTATTTGTTAAAATAAGGTCCAAAATATTTCTCTCACGCATTGGTTCTATAACCATCTGGTCTAAACCCGACTTTATGAATGTTTCTAAAACATTTTTTTCTGTCTTGGTAGATGCCATAAGGTTTTGCCAATCTATTCCCGGCAAGTTCAAATCACCCATAATTATTACATCTGATGTTTCAGAATGGTCTAATATTAGTTGGATCATAGATGAGTCATAAGCAATATCTGCATTAGGTGGTCGATAGATGTTTATTAATGTCAACTTTTTATTTACATACTGTAGCTGTACACAGCATCTTTCTATTTCCAGCTCCTCATCTGATTGAATAGAGATTTCTTTAGATGTAATTGTGTTTTTTGTATAAATACATACCCTGCCACCATTTCTATTAATCCAATTTTTGTAGAACAAATTATACCCTGGGATGGCATTTGACCACATAGAGGCCTCATTCCACCAAGTCTCAGGTATTGCTATTATATCTAGATTTCCCTGATCCATTCTCCCGGCTAGTTCAGTTAGTTTGATAGTATTTAGGCTCCTAGCATTACACATAAAAATGTAAGTTCATTTTTTGGAGGATAAGGGTTCCATAATAACACTCTCTTTTTGGCCCCTGGTATTTAGTTTAAACGTTGTTCAATAACTGACAAGATCTGTTTTCCAAGATAATGACTCCCCTTTTTACTAAGATGTAAGCCGTCCCAACTGAAAAGACTGTAATCATTATTAAACCTTTCCCAATGAGTGATGCAAGTTATATTGTTATTCAATGCCCATTTCCTTAGCCATTCATTTACTTCCTTAATTTTTGCTTCTATTTTCACAGATGCTCAGGGTACAGGCAATATTTCAGACAGACATATTTCCGATTTAGATACCTTTAATGTATTGACTAGGGATATGTAACTATTTTTAATATCATCAATAGTAAATTTGTTTATATCATTAGTTCCAGCATGAACCACTACCAGAGGATTAATGCCCGCATCTTTTATAATGTTTGTTTGGGGATAAGGGTTCCATAATAACACTCCCTTTTTGCCCCCTGGTATTTAGTTTAAACATTGTTCTTTGGGGGATAAGGGTTCCATAATAACACTCCCTTTTTGCCCCCTGGTATTTAGTTTAAACATTGTTCTTGTTATTTTAATGCTCCCATGGGGGTCTCAATACTTGAAATATTACTTACAGCAACAGCCTGTCCATGGGTGGCAAAAGACCAGGCAAAGGGGGTAACTCGGGTAGAGACCCCAATGAAAGGCCCAAGAATGATCCTGAAGGCAAGGACAAGGCAGGATCGGGTGGTGTCCTACCAGCACACTCGTGCCAACATCGGGGTCCACACGGGAGCATGACGGGTGAGACAGAGAGTCCAGGCAGACAACAGAGGATCTGTCATCTGACTTATCGGACCTGACCAGGCTGGCAGTAGCCAAGGGGCCACCACTAGGCTTAACGGTGGTGTCCGTGCACCCATCGACAGGGTCAGAGGGTGACTTATTGGTAGTGCCTGGTGGAGGAGAAGCAATAGACACCTCGAGAGAGGTTACCCCTGGCTGCCCGCTCACCTCAGCAGGAGGGAGAGAAGGTGTCCGGCCCAAAGAAGCAGACAGGGTACCTGAAGAAGTACTCACAGTTCTTGAGGAAGAAGGCCTTCCACGTGGCAACAGACTCCTCTCCTGGCGCTTCTCCTTATCTTTCTTCTTTTTTCTCAGGGCCGGCAACAATGATCTTTCCCTTAGCTCCTGAAGCTCCTTTTCCATCAATGCCAGCCGTTGGATAAGAAGGTGGGCCCCGAGGGTCTGCTTTTGTCTGTTCTGTGTGGCTTGATTAAAGCCCTGACAGATGGCACACTCATCCGAGTTTTGCTTGGGGCCTAGACACAGAAGGCAGCAGGAATGGTCGTCCCCATGTGGGATTTGAGCTCCGCACTTACAGCACTTCTTTTTTAGGTGAGCCGACATACACTCGGTCAGTGGATGTTGAAACAGATTTTGAAGCGAAAAAACTTCAAATAATACGCAGGCGTTAGATTGCTGTTCTTACACGAGAGCCAAACGAACCGAGGCGATGGCAGGAAAGAACTGGAGGGCCGGGGCAGGACCACCCCCTTTTATAGTCAGCCTGACGTCGCATCACCCGACATCGGGGGCAGTCCCTGCTGATGATTGCTAGCTACAAGTTTGCCGTTGGAACCTGACGCCATGGGACGCAGTCCGATATGTGAAGACCTACTGCAGGGAAACCTCTTGAAGTAAGGTCTGCTAATTACATGAACTAGGGGAAAGAAAAAAAATGTTACGTGACACAGTCACATCTGCAGAGGGCACAGAGGTGGGATCGAAGTTTGGATTTAAATGGGCCTAACTTCATAGCACCAAGGATTTCCGCAGGGAGGGAGTTTAGCCAATGCAGGGCACAATATTCAAAAGATCTTGGCCTTTTGATTTGTGACAGAAAGGTACTGTAAAGGGCTGATTGCAGGATCCTCTGGTTAGTCTAGTGTTAGCTGTGGGGATAATAGGTTCCGAACACCTAGGGGGTGAGATGCAGGATTGCTCTTTTAACTAGTAGACAGGTTTGATATTGCAACCTGCCTTTCAGATGGAGCCAGCCTAAAGCTCACAGGTGAGAGTGTATTTATGTGCACCTGTAACCAGCCTACATGCCTTATTAAGAGCAACTGACAGACTATGGAGGGATGAGTCTGTGGCAGCTCCATAAATGGGAAATCCATAATCAATGATAGATAGCACAGAGCTATTTACTGCCAGTCTTACAGAATCCAGGGTCATACAGTGTTTGTGCCTGAACACAAGGCCAATATTTCTGGTTGATATTCTTTGCCACTTGATCAATGTGATCCGAGAAAGTAAGGGTGCTGTCTAATGTAATCTCCAAGTATTTGAACGAGGGAACCAAGTCAAGAGAAACATTATTGTTGTTATGGATAGCTAGTTTGTACTCCTTTAGCTTACTGTGTAAGGAGGCAAAGAGCATGTTTTTAATTTTTCATAATTTAGTACCATTTTTTGGCTAATGAACCAGTTTTCTGGAGTATTGAAGTTAAGCTGAAGATTCTTTTCCAAAGGTTTGGAGTTGTGGGCACTGGAGAAGAGTAAAACATCATCCACATATAATAGGGCTGGGTCTTGGCAGGCTTGGGGTAAGCGGTTTAGGAACAGACTGGAAAGTAGTGGGCCAAGTATAGATCCTTGTGGTACACCTGTACTAATTGATCAACTGTTGGATAAGACCCCATTAATTTTTACCTGTCAGTGCTAACAGATAAATAGCTCCTAAACCTCCTAGTAGCTTCAGTGGAAAGCCCGGTGCTGGATAGCTGTTCAAGGAGTAGAGACTGAGAGTGGTTGACAGTATCAAACACCTTGGTGAGGTCAATAAAAATTGCCCCCATCAATTTTCCACTATCCATGGCCTTATGAATGTAGCTAGTAAATTCTAGTAGAGCAGTGGTGGTACTATGCCCTTTTCTGAAACCATGTTGTTGCAGGCACTGAATTTGATATTTGTTGAGGTAGTCAACCAGCTGGTCAGATACAATCCACTCCAGCACCTTAGAGAGAGGGGGTAAGATGGAGGTAGGACAAGAGTTGGCTTGTTTAGTCCTATCCCCACTTTTTAGCACTGGTGTAACCATAGCCGCCTTCTATAATTGTGGGAATTTTGCATTGCAAAGCAATAGGTTCAGAATTGTTGTTAAGGGCTTGATTATTTCATCGAGCATAAGGAGGACTAGTTTGAGGTCCTAGGTATCAGAGCTGAACCTAGTTTTACCTAGCACCTGTTCAGTGTATTTTTTCACATCCTTTGTTGATAGAATTTTAAAGTAGAAAGGAGGGAGGGGGGGTCCAGCCCCTGAGTTATGCTGGACATGCTTTTATTTGTTAATGTCATGATCAGGAGGGTCTTGAGAGAGCACTTCACTGAGGTCTGTGAAGGTGTTATAAAGGTATTTGCTATTACTTTGGTATCTTGGGTAATTTCACCATTGATGTCCAGCATAGTCGGAGAGTTTTTTGGGGTTTTGCCGGTTAGATCTTTCAGATTTTCCCAGAACTTCTGCCTGTCCCCCCATGAGTTTGTTAGTGCTTCTTTAAAATACTGACTCTTAGCTTTGTGGATAGCTCTGGTACAGTCATTTTGTGCCCTTATATAGTTTTGAAGGTCAGCCAGCCTACCCGAGCTACAAGCAAGATGCCAGAGATTATCACGTGATTTCATCAGTTCAATTAGTACGGGAGATATCCAAGAGTTATTTGTCCCCTTCACCTTGTGTGTCACGAATGGGGCATGAATGTCACAGGCAGCACTGAAAGTGTTTATAAAATAGGCAAGGACTAGATCAACATCATCAGTGGTATCTAACAAGGACCAGTCTTGGTTTTTTAGACTTGTTTTAGTGGGTCCAGGTGTCCCTTTTTTAGTAATCTTGTCGTGATGGTTTTGGGTGGGAGTTTTTTGTTTTGTTGGACCAGGTGAATAAGACAGGGGAGTGGTCACTGATCATGTCAAGGAGGACTGTTACCGTTGTTATCCTATTAGGGTGGCTAGTGATCAGCCAGTCTAGAAGCATACTGGACCCGGTACAGTAGTTGGTTCTCATGGGGGTACAGATGATTTGAAAGAGGTTGCGTGAGTGCAGGGCATCCTTATATTATGCAGCTTCCGGTGCTAACCAATTTATGTTAAGGGACACTAATCATTATGACCTCAGAGGTGTGGTGAAGGCTATTCAGTTAGTTCATTACAGTAGCAAAACCTTTTGTCTGTTCTCTAGGTGGTACATAGGCTGCGACTACTGTAATATCTTTGTTTTGGAAGTCTTGTAGTAGTCTTACTGATGGCATCTGGACATTTTTCCCAGTATCTATCATAAGGTAATACATTTCCCTGGAGAGTATCTTTAATGTAAATTGGGCAGCCTCCTCCAAGCTTACTAACTATATCGCACCTGAAAAGAGTATAGCCCACTATGGGTGAGCCAGGTCTCCACAACTGTTAGCATATCAGGTTTGTGCTGCGAGACCCAGACCTGAAGAGAGTCGAACTTGGAGAGCATGCTACAAATATTTACAGAAGCAAGTGTGATAGATGCCTGTTCTCTTTGTGAGCCTACATCAGATTGCTTAGGGCCAGGATTGGGGTGTATATTTCCTGACAGGAGAAGTAGCAGGAATGTAACTCGTAAAGCTTGGATCTTAAGTTGTTTTAAAATTGCTGTGTGATGGCGCCTCCTCCCATTACCTCATTTTGTGAGGCAGTTCACTATTGTTAGGTTGGGGAGAGGAGGGGTAGGGGCAAGACGGATAAGGATCCTACATATTGAAATGATGCCAGTTTATTTCCCTAGCGTTGGTTGTTAGGTTCAGGGTATGTGGGAAATACGAAGCTGCAAGCACTAAATTTGACCTCAGTTAGGTTCTTGTATCTGAGCACCTTGCACCCATCAATTTGGAAATTGGGCAGAGAGATTATTAGAGCAGGAAGGAGTAGACATCTGGTTGGACACATATCACTGATAACAGATGTGATACTTAAGGACTAGTGCCTATCAGTAGCTGGCATCACTTAATGGGGGGATAGAGTATAAGGTATTAAGCTAGTCAAAAATGCAGATAAGGGTTAAGGACAGGGAAACTGCTCCAACACCTCTACTGCCAAGTTAGCATAGTGGTTAGCGAGACAGCCCCTGAGGCAGAAGGTCAAAAGTTCGAATCCTATTAGAGCCTAGTGGGAAAATCAATGGGAAAAATAACTAGCATTGGAGGATGTACTGGAGGGCAGTATAGGGATTAGACCTAAGGAGATCATAAAGGAGGGTGGAAGGAGTGATACCACAGTGGCTCCTAGTGGTCAGAGAGTATAGAAAGCTAATGTGAGGACTTCTGGTGATGTCACCGCCGATATGACAGCCTGATCTAGTGGCTCCGTCACACCCAACCTATTTTAATCAATTTTGTAGCCAGTAAAGTTTAAAATATTAAGTTGAGATGCCCCCTAAGCGTTTGGAGGATGGCAAAATGTCAAAATTTTGGGCAGAGACAGCTCCAGATTGACAAGACAACCCCCGATTACACCCTGGCCTCCACAATGAAAGCGGTGGGTCATCACCATGCAGTGAAAGGGCCTCAGAGATAGACACTGAAGGAAACTCTCGCACAATCTCGATTTGAGTCACTGATGACCAAAATTAAACAATTCTGACAGGAAAACCAAACAGAATTCCGCAGTTTGAGCAGTAAATGCACCGCTGTGGAGAGCCAGGTGCTGGAGGTAGAACAGTGGCTATCTCAATCAGAAGACACGACACTGCGACTTCAACGGGCAGTAGATTTCCTCCTCGAACAGCAGGAAGCTTTACAATACAAATGCCTAGATCTAGAATCTAGATCATGAAGAGATAACCTACGCATATATGGACTGCCGGAGGGATCTGAGACCGGCCAGATGGTTGATTTTGTCAGCAACCTAATCAAACATGTGGCACCCCTATCAGAATCATTCCAATTCCACCTTGAGAGGGCCCACCGCGCGCTGGCACCTCATTCAACCTATCCCACGGCTAGACCCAGATCCATAGTTATTAAATTTTCTAGTTATAGAGACAAAGAGGTGGTACTTCAAGCAGCCTAGGCAGCAAAAAAGGTCGATTATAACAGAGCTCGTCTGCTGTTCGATCATGATTACCCAACAGATATTTTAAAACGTAGAATGGAATATGCAGGAATATTAAGAAGTCTGAGATCTTGGCAAATATGCTTTGCGACTCCATATCCTGCATGACTGAAGGTTCATTGGAACTCTGGCACAGAAACTTATGAAACCGCACAAGAAGCCAAACAAGCCCTGTTACGGCATGGGATCACAGATACTGTGGACTGGGACTCTGCACAACGTAGTTTGCCTCCTAGAAGAAAAGACCAAGCAATTGAAAAGCATCAGCTGGAATTAGTCAAGAGACGTGGGGCCAGATCAACATTTGCAGACATTAAGAAGCTGCTACAGGGCCTGGAAACAACGAAGAACGCAAGTCAGTCCCTTGCAAACTGAGATTACGCTGGAAAGGAGGCTTGACCTTCTTCAGTGCCGCACGGTAACCTCAATTAAATTAGACATTCTGGGACAGCAACGGTAATGCTCTGAACTTGAAGTTGTGATGCCCACTCTTAAAAAAAAAAAAAAAAGATAATGACATGACTCCCCAACTGACGTTTTTCTGTTGATGTTAAAGGAGAGCATGGGAAAAATAATTATGAATTACTATTATTTTTGTTTCTTTATTCCCTAGCCCTCCTTCTTCCCCAAATCCATTGAAAGGGGGACATACTAGCATCAAATGAGAAAATGTATTGCACGAGGAATGGCCGTGGTGGGATGAGGGTAGCAGTAACAGGGGCGGAAGGTGGAGCTTTGGCACCTTAATACACTGTACACCACCCTACTGCTGCTGTGGGCTGTGATGTCTATAGCCCTCCAGGGCTTCCTGTAGATTCTTATCCACGGAAAGGGGAACCTAATAGCAATTGCTGTTACCTTACCCCCTGATCGCTATAACCTCTACTCAAGAGGTATGCGGTCCAATAAGGGACACATTATTTGGTCCCTCTGGTTTGGGGCCATACAAGTTCTATTGTTACGTGTTATAGTTCTGTTATGTTTAATCTGTTATTTATACTAGTTGTAAATTTATAGCCGAGTGAAATCTTGTTGCCACAAAGATGGGGGACATGCATACTTTGGTCCACGAAGAGTGGACCTGAGGGGTTGTTGGGAAGACTAGGTATAGTTATCCCTCAAAAGGGGGACCTGTTGAATCCAGATGCCCTGGCAGAAGAGAAGAGACCCCTGATGTCTATAAGGGTCAGAAGCCCTCCTATAAAGGAACCTACGGATAGAACACAGCATTTACCCCCAAAGGGAAAATCCAGAATAGTTTATATCACTAAAATGGCTCCTATTGCAAAGATTTTAATTACATCCCAAAATATTAATGGGCTCAACAACCCCATTAAGAGATATAAGGTACTCTCTCTGCTCAAGAGGCAAAAACCTACATATTGCTACAGGAGACGCATCTTAATCAGGCAGAGCACCAAAAACTCACGAAATTTGGCTTTAGCCAGGTGATCGCCTCCCCTTACAAACAGGGTAAGAGAAGGGGAGCGGCAATTCTGATACCCTGCTCTACTCCCTTCCGGACAACCCGCACATAGCGGGATTCCAATGGGTGCCTGGCTATTGTGGTAGGAACATTAAAAGGGAAGCAACTTACCTTAGTTAGCCTATACTTATCCCCAAGATCTGAAACAACACTAATTTGTAAATTATTACAGAAAATTACTGAATACCAACAAGGAGTCTTGTTAATGGGGGGTGATTATAATATGATCTTTGACAATAAAGATACAATGAATCCCACTCCACCAGAATGAACCCCTGCTCAAAAGATGGCCTCAACATACATGAAGGAAATGGGCTGGCAAGATGCTTGGCGCCTTTTACACCCCTCGGGCCGAGCATATACCCATTTCTCTGCTCCCCATAGGGTGTACACCCACATAGACCTTTGCCATGTATCCCGGGAGCATAATTTTTTAATACACAAATGCCAGATACTCCCATTTATACCGTCAGATCACTCTCAGATATTATTGATGGTGGACTGGGCGTCCCCCCAGAGACGTACCATGTGGAGACTGAATAACTTTTTCTTAAACATTAAAGACTTCCAGGACATGGTGACAGATAGAATTCCCCAAATTTAAGGAGAGAACAGATCTCCCCACATAAGCCCCTCTATCCTGTGGGACGCATTGAATGTGGTCATGAGGGGAGATTTCCTGAGCTATGCAGCCAATTACAAGAGGCAACAAACAGAACAACTGGATAAACTCCAAAAACAGCTAATAGAGCTGCAACGACAACATGCAGCTGGGGATCAGGCAATTCGCCCATTGCTCAAAGCCTCTAAACAGCAAATCCAACATATAATGGATGTCAAAACAGAACAAGCCTTGCAACACTTAAAACAGAAATATTATGAGCGGGGACCTAGGGCCACAAGGCTCCTAGCATACAGACTCAGGCAGAAAATACAGCAAAATGTAGTCACCCATATTTATTCTCCAGGCATGCAGAAATTATGTAATAAACCCTCAGAGATCCTAGACTCCTTTAAAACTTTTTATTTAAAACTGTACACACCGGATCAATCCTTTAATCCTCAGGCAACAGTACTTTTTCTGAATAACCTCAGGCTCCCAAAATTAACACAGGGTCACATAGATCTCATGGCGGCACCCATCTCTGGGCTGGAATTGGAAGCTGCACTACAGAAACATAGTTCAGGAAAGTCAGCAGGACCTGATGGCCTCCCTGGAGAGTTCTATAAGGCCTTTAAGGATCTCCTGCTACCCACTCTGTGGGAAGTTTGTAGAGGGGTTATGCGGGGGGGAGCAGATGCCCCCTCGTGGCGATATGCCATGATAACTAGCATACTCAAAACAGGTAAAGATGCCACCCAGTGTGGATCATACTGACCGATATCAGTACTGAATACTGACTACAAGTTGTATGCGGCGGTTCTAGCAAAAAGACTAGAGCAGATAATGCCATCCTTAATAGATTTGGATCAATGCGGATTTATAACATCCCGCCAGACACAAGATAATAGAAAACGTACACTACATTTGCTCTACCACGCTTCTTGGTCAGGGGCCCCTTTCTTACTACTTAGTCTAGATGTGGAGAAGGCCTTTGACCAGGTGGCGTGGCCTTTTTTATCGGCGGTATTGGGGGCCTATGGCTTCCCCCCTGCACTCAGACAGATCATCATGGGCCTCTAGGACAGCCCCATGGCCTATGTTAAAATTAACGGGAGTGTTTCTACGCCCTTCCCCCTCCAATGAGGAACTAGGCAGGGATGCCCCGTCCCCCCTTTTATTTTCCCTCTACTTAGAGCCTTTAGCTCAAGCTATTAGACAGGCAACGGAAATAACAGGGTTACAGAGAGGAGGGGAGCAACATAAGCTATGCTTATATGCAGATGATCTCCTCGTATACTTATCATCCCCAGAGCAGACCCTGTCACACCTTTGGGCCCTCCTAGATAATTTTAAGGAGATAGCTGGATACAAATTAAACTTATCAAAAACAGAAGTATTTCAGATTAACTACTTCCCCTTCCGGACAATTAGACAGAGATTTCCCTTCCGCTGGGACTTGAAACAGTTAAAATCTCTAGGGGTTCAGATAACCACAGATCTAGACCAACTTTACCACTCAAACTATCTACCCCGATACAACAATTCAACTTGGACCTGACGAGGTGGTGTTCTATTCTGCTCTCCATGATACAGAGGGTGGAGTCCGTGCGAATGAACCTCTTACCCAGATTTTTATACCTGATGCAGTCCCTTCCTGTTGTCCTACCGCAAACCTTCTTCAGGGAACTTAATAAGATGGTCTTCCGGTATATATGGGACAATAAACAGCCTAGGATAAGACTCTCTATACTTCAGTTGTCTTCCCGCTATGGAAGCTTAGCTGTCCCACGTTTTTATAATTATTACTTAGCTTCCCAGCTCCGGGGCATCTTTCTCTGGCTTCATAAGACATATATGGCAAAATGGAGTGAGCTAGAAAAAAAAGAAGAGGATTTATTTAATTTCCCCCAGATCTTATTGGCCCAATCCCCCACCCTGGTGGACCAGATAACACAAAATCCCTTCACCAAAGCCACACTACTAGGATGGAGAAACTGGTGGAACTCTAAACAGGTACTCCCACATAGACATCTGTTATACTCTCTCCCATACTTGGGTCCTTTCACCCCGGCGAAGCTGGATCACGGGTTTCGGAACTGGACAAGGCTGGGAATAGTGGTTTTACTAAATTTTTATAAAAAGGGCATTCTGAAGTCTTTTGAGGAAATGAAACAACAATATGGTCTTAACACCAGGAGATAGATTCAGATATATGCATGTAGTACATTAACTTAGGTCCCTCCCGACTTCTCTCCCATTGGGAGAGAACCATCCCTCCATTTTAGATTTGTATGAACAAGCTATACGGGGCTGTGCGCCCCTGGAGCATACGATCTCCCACATCTATGAGGCATTAAGCCATTTAAATATAGAACAAATGGAAGGGGTTCGTCTTGGCTGGGGCAGGGTCATAGGGACCGAAACTGATATCCAGGGATAGGGGACTTCTCTGCATTCCCTACACTTAGGAACATTATCCCTCAGTTGGAGGGAATTTGCCAGGAAGGTAGTGATGCGATACTTCAGAACACCAGCAATATTAGCCAAAATTGACCCGGGGAGAGGGGCTCTCTGTAGGAGGGGATGTGGCCACTCTCCAGCCACGATGTTTCACATATTTTGGGACTGTCTGGTGATCAGACCCTTCCTGGAAGGTCTTCAGACAGCTATGGGTGAATTAATGGGGACCCCAGTACTCGTGAACACGAAACTGTTTTTTTTGTCCATTTTAGTAAGAGATATGAGACACAATTCCACCAGGAAACTTATGCAGGTGAGTCTGTTAGCTGCAAAAAAATCAATCACCAGGCAATGGCTTTCCCCAACTCCCCCTATGATCAAGGAGTGGCAGGACTTTATGATCCAAATATATGGAATGGAGAGACTTACAGCCCTAATCAACCATCAGAGAGACAAATTCGAAATCCAATGGAGAAAATGGGTGATGTATATAATGCAGCATAGACCAGAATTTGTCCCTTAAATAGTGATACCCCCCAAGGGAGGTGAGTCACTTTGAGAACCAACCCCTGTGAGGGAAACAGGAGGAGGAGGGGAGGACTAAGAAATAGGGAGAGGATATGGAGAAAAATAAGAGAGAGATGAGACTGACAGGGGAAAAGGAAAAAAAAAACTAAATTATGCTTAAAAGATGGAGCAGATCCGATGTACCTGGTAACCCTGACACTAAACATTTTGGATGTCACATGAAATGATATTACAATTGATTTGCAATGCTGTCTGCTAAAAGATGAATATGAAGATGAGTTGGACCGGTTATATCTTTATTTATCACATACTAGATCATTGTATAAATCAGATCATCATATGAATTATTAGAAGTAACTCGGCTGCTTATTGTATATAGTTTAGTACTATAAGTTAAATGCTGTATGTTCTGTTTGTGGATGTTGGATATTGGAAATATTAAAAATTCAAGAAAGAAAGAGTTTTAAAAAAGAAAGCTAATGGGAAAGTGGGGACTTAGCAATTTCACACTGCAGTCATGTGACAGGTCACGTGACTAGGAAGAGCAAATAAAGCAAGGGACAACCAAGGGTGGGTGTGGAGGGGGAGGGTGGGGTAGTTGCCGCATAGTGGCAATGGGCCAGCCCAGTCACCAAACGCTAGAGCTGAAGTAGTACCTTGGTCATGGCTCCATCGAAACAGCTTTCTGGGTCTCCCGCTTGAAGGGAGAGGGGGCGATGTGCACAGCGCCTTGGGAGGAAAGAATGAGAGAGTAAAGGGTAGGTAGAGGCACTTAGTAGGACAGTTGCAAAACTTGGGACAAGGGCGGGAAGTGAGACAAAGGACTGGAAGGGGGGACGGGGCACACTGCGCATGCGTAAGTGAACACAGCCCCTGCAGGAACACCACTGAGACAAACGGAGCAAGCAATCAGCTTAGGATTCAATTTGGAGTAATATAAGGTAAAAGCAGCCATCCAACATTAAATCATTTCTAGCAATGGACTGTAAACCAGGTAACAGAAAACAAAAAGAAAATAGAGTTGGACAGTCCAGCAGTCCCGCTCAAACCACAGGCCCTTAAAGTAACAGATGAAAACAGGGGCTCAAGCAGTAGCTTGGTAAATACTGTACACATGAGAGTAACTAGCAGTAAACAGTGCTTCCCAGCAGAAAATTAAGTATAGAAAAAACAATCAGCTTCAGTTGGCCAACTCTTCCAGCAGCCCAGTCACCAAATGCTAGAGCTGAAGCCGTATCTTGGTCGTGGCTCCGGTGAAACAGCTTTTCGGTCTCCCACTTGAAGGAGCGGGCGATGCACACAGAGCCTGGGGAGGAAAGAATGAGAGAGTAAAGGGTAGGTAAAGGCACTTAGTAGGGCAGTTGCAAGACTTGGGACAAGGGCAGGAAGTGAGACAAAGGACTGGAAGGGGATGGGGGCACACTGCGCATGTGCGAGTGAACACAGCCCCTGCAGGAACGCCACTGAGACAAACGGAGCAGGCAATCAGCTTAGGATTCAGTTCAGAGTAATACAAGGTAAAAGCAGAAACTATGCACTCCAAAATTAAATCCCTTCTAGCGACGGACTGTAAACCAGGTAGCAGAAAAAAAGAAAATAGAGTCGGGCAGTCCAGCAGACCCGCTCAAACTACAGGCCCTTAAAGAGCCCCTGACAGCAGTAGGAAAACTTTTAAAAAAGATTTATATTCAACTTCATCCCATTTTATTACTTCACATATTTCCAGGAATTATTTCCCCATTGTCTTTATTAATGAAAACAGTTGCATGAAAACAAGATTCCTGTCTCCAAGACTATATCTGCTCTGGCTGCTTCTCTACACATGACATCACAGTCCCCTGTTTATGACATCATAATTATCCCCACAGCAACATATTCTGATGTCATAAACTGAATTATGATGTCAGGTGTAGAGGCAGCCAGAACTAAAAGGGCAGAGATACTGCATTCATGTCAATACCTTTAGTAATAAGGAAATTAGTTGAGAATTACAGAATAAAAGGCGAAATATAAGCTACAATTATGCCTGAATATTACATTTTTTCAAGGTTGTCTCAACTGTGTCAGGAGCTCTTTAAAGTAACAGATGAAAACAGGGGCTCAAGCAGTAGCTCGGTAAACATGCATTAAAGTAACTAGCAGTAAACAGTGCTTCCCAGCAGAAAATTAAGTACAGAAAAAACAATCAGCTTCAGTCGTCCGACTCTTCCGGCAGCCCAGTCACCAAACACTAGAGCTGAAGCAGTACTTTTGTCGTGGCTCTGGTGAAACAGCTTTTTGGTCTCCCATTTGAAGGGAGGGTGGCGATGCGCACAGAGCCTTGGTCATGGATCCAGTGAAACAGCTTTTCGGTCTCCCGCTTGAAGACAGATGGGGCAATATGCACAGAGCCTTGGTCATGGCTCAGGTGAAACAGCTTTTCAGTCTCCTGCTTGAAGGGAGAGGGGGGCGATGCACGCAGAGCCTTGGTCGTGGCTCCAGTGAAACTGCTTTTCGGTCTCCTGCTTGAAAGGAGAGGGGATGATGCACAATTAGACGGGAACCCATGGAAAACCACAAAACCTGTGGTAGTGGCCTCTGCCTCCTTCATCCCTGGGGGCCTCCATCCACCCGTGTCACCACTCAGTTCCAGTTCTCAGGGAACAAAATCAGGATAGTGCGCCACCTGACGCATCACCCATCTGAGCCAATGGAAATCAAAGGCCTCTACTTGGTCCCTTAATCTAGCCGTAAGGCATTCTAATGTATAAATTTCTCTGGCCAAAGTATTCCAGGTCTCTTTAGTGGGAAGGGTTTTCGTATGCCAGAACCTGGTGATAGCTTTTTTAGCCGCAAGAACCAATAGAGTAACTTGTCTGTACGTAGCCCTAGCCACTCTTACCCTCTCTGGGGGAATGGCTGTCAAAATATACGTTGGGGTGAGGAGTTCCGAGCAATCATAAACAGAGATAAGCTCTTGAGTCACTTCCTGCCAGTAAGGAGTCAGGAATCGGCACTCCCATAAAATATGATCTTGATCAGCAGGGTCACAGCCGCAATCCCTCCAACATCCCCCCAGGGTTTTTTGTTAGTAACGGTAGTCACTGGGAGGGTGGTGTGTTTTCCCACAATTGATATGTGTTGAAGAATCTCATTTTTCTAAACAAAGCAGAGCAATAAACAGGCATCTTACGTTTCGCCTGACCCTTCGGGCTTCATAAGAGATAGTGAATTAATTCCAAATAAAATTTATATACAAAAACATCATGACATCATAATTTATGGGCCAATTACATTGCATCATGTAAACTGGTCCACCATTTAAAAAGATTCACCACCAAATTCAAATATATCAACATAGTGCCAGATTGATTTAAGGTTAACAGCACCTCAAAACAGTTTTATCTTTATTTCTTTTTCTTATTCATGTTTTAACACTATTATTCCATTTCTCCTCTATCTCAGATCTCTTCCAGGACAAATATGATATTTTACATATTTCGTGCTATATCTCAAACATCTCTAAGGGGGTTATATGTTCACCTCATTCAGCTACTCAAGTTAGGATAAACACAGCTCTTGCAACATATGGCATATTGGAGGGAGGGGGGGGAAGGAAAGAAAAGACAGTTCGGAGCAACTAAAGGACAGGGACTTAATGATAAATTTGAACTGAAACCTTTTCTAAAAAAACAAAGGAAATAGGATAGGTTTTTGTCATGAATTGCAATTCCCCTTCACTGTCTCTTCTTTCCTTTACTTCTCCCCCTTCCCACTCCTTCTCCCCTCCCCCTTCCCCTCCCATATGCCATATGTTGCAAGAGCTGTGTTTATCCTAACTTGAGTAGCTGAATGAGGTGAACATCTAACCCCCTTAGAGATGTTTGAGATATAGTATGAAATATGCAAAATATCATATTTGTCCTGGAAGAGATCTGACATAAAGGTGAAATGGAATAATTATTTTTGTTCTTAAAATCCTTTATGTCTTTTTTACAGTTTCCCTGGAAAGAGATGACTTAGTGACTTTACTGGAAGCCTGAAGTACTAAATCATGAATAAGAAAAAGAAATAAAGATAAAACTGTTTTGAGGTGCTGTTAACCTTAAATCAATCTGGCACTATGTTGATACATTTGAATGTGGTGGTGGATCTTTTTAAATGGTGGACCAATTTACTGTACATGATGCAATATAACTGGTCCATAAATTATGATGTCATGATGTTTTTTGTACATAAATTGTCATTTGGAATTAATTCACTATCTCTGATGAAGCCCGAAGGGTCGGGCGAAATGTAAGATGCCTGTTTATTGCTCTGCTGTGTTTGGAAAAATGAGAGTAAATAAGTTATGAACAACACATTTGTGTTTTTTGTGCTTTATTAAGTAACAGCCTGCAGGAGTGTGTGCTCTCCTTTTCTTCAACAAATATCAATTGTGGGAGAACGCACCACCTTCCCAGTAACTGTCATTGCTAACAAAAAACAGTAAATCGTTCACGGTAGAGCACGGGTTTGAATTAAAAACATGCGAACAAGATGTCTACTTACTCTCACGGCAAGATGGCAAACCAAACAGATAACAGCTCAGCACAGGATGATTTGGCAGAGGTGAATTTCTTCTCGTCTTTGTTCCCAGAAGAAACTGAGGTTAACACGTTCCTATGTGGAGCTAGTGAACCTATGGGACACTGTACCAAGAAAGATAATGGAACTATTGAAAACACTGAAGGGAATTCTATTAGAGAAGCATATTTTCTTTTAGAAAAACTGGCGACTCGGTCATGAAGGATGTATTGGTAGAAACAAGCAATGATGGCATATTTGGAGGTACAAAGAGCACCGAGGGGACTTAGGATCCTACAGCGACCTGCTACAAGTGAGGAGAGACCGAACTTATTAAAAAAGTGGGAAAATATAATGCATGGTGCGTCACAAGAATTAATTAAACTTATCATAGAAGACGGGGATGAAATTTTGGCTGAACTTAAAGAGGGCATTGAAGCCCAGGAGCGAGTGGTAGCCTTACTTAAACAGCACCTAGATTTTGCGAACTGCCAGAAAACATTTTGTGAATATATGATTTTCTACGATAAAAAAATACAAATGCAAACACAGAAAAAATGTATTTCAGCAGTCCCCACTGAAATTGAGAGCGCCTCCTCCCCAAGTACAAGTTCAGGGAGAGCAGGAACTTCAACACCGTGCTCCATTTTAAAATTAACGGAACATGTATCTATGGATTTTAGCACTGGGAAAAGTGCATCGGAACCAGATAGTGACAATGAACAGGGGTCTTTTTCAGGGGCTGGTCCTCCTGAGGACACTCAACCCAGGAGGAGCACACGGAGAACCAGATTTCAGTTCCAGGATCCACAAGAAAAGCAGGGAAGAGGAAAACGAGGAGGAGTCAGAGGAAGGGCAAGGGGCAGAGCAAGAGGTCGAGGACCCCACAACAGACACTGACTGTAATCAATCTCTCGGACTTGAACCTTACAGAGACTAAGACTCAGGTACTGAGTAAAAGTTTAACATTCATCCTTACTCACTCTGTTTCTGAATTTGAAACATTTATTGACATGAATAAGTTTGCAAGGAAACTGAATTTAAAAACGTTTTTTCACAATTCAGAGAATATTGATAATATGGATAGTGGGGAAGGGGTAATAAACAGAAAGGGGAAATAGAAAATGTACTGAATGGTAATTCATCCACATAATCTGTGCACTCCCATTGTTTTAAGCCATCCTCTGCTTTCTGCCCATCTCTACATCTGAGGATCTCTTCCTTTTTAGAATGTTGCATAAGACTTCAAAGACACATTTACAACAGTTTCAAGATTCCCATATTGTAACATGACAAATGAGGAAAGAGTAACACTCACAGCATTGATGAACAATAAATCTATTATTATCAAGCCAGCTGACAAAGGGGGTAGTATTGTTGTTCAGAATACCTCTGATTATGTGGCAGAGATTAATAGACAGCTAGGGGACAAGGATTTTTATAAACCTTTATTTTTTGAACCCACGCAGCAGATCAAGAAGAATATATAATTGTACCTACTGGAGATTTTCCAGAATGGACTTATTACAATGGAAAAACTTTATTATTTATCTGTGCAATCCCCTAAAAAGCCAGCTTTTTATGCTCTCCCCAAAATTCACAAAAGCCTCTCACAACCACCAGGTGGGCCCATCATGACAGGTATAGGATGGATAACAGAACCCATCTCAAAATATGTGGACAGTTTCTTATGTCCAATTGTACCCCTGACAAGGAGTTATATTAGAGATACCACCAGTATACTGACATTACTTGGAGTCATCCAAGTAGAACAAGAATGGTGGCTAGTCACTCTGGACATCGATGCATTATACACCAACATTCCACATGAGGGGAGACTCGCTGCCATAGAACATAGTTTATTATTACACAACCTTACCCCAGGAAAAGATTAATATGTTGGTCTACTTAACAGAGCTGGTGTTAAAGAATAATATCTTTATGTTTCAGGATAGGATATTCCAGCAAATAAAGGGCGCAGCAATGGGGGCAACTTTAGCCCTGAGTTTTGCAAACCTCTATCTGGCTAGATGGGAGGATGAATACGTGTATAACTCTGAAGTAAACCCTTTCTTTGAGAAACTTGACTGTTACCAATGTTTTATTGATGATATTTTTCTGATCTGGAAGGGAACAAGGACAGATTTGGATTTGTTTGTTAAATATTTAGAAGCATCCAATCCAAATCTCAGGTTTAAAGTTAGTGCAGATCTGTGGTAAGTACACGTTTTAGATCTTTTTATTTAAAAAAAAAGGGAGGGCACACTCCTCACCAATCTATACAAAAAGCCTACGGATCGAAACAGCTTACTCCTGGCGGAAAGTTGCCACCCGGGGCATGTCATAAAAAAAATACCCCGGGGCAATTTATGAGAATGAAGAGGAACTGTATACTACTAGAGCAGACGAGCTGACAGTTAAGTTGAGAGAGAGGAATTTTAAGGAGAGAGATATACAAAACGCAAGAGAAAGTGATGACAAGTTGCCTCGGGACACCCTGTTATGTAATAAGAAATGGTCACCTGATCAGGAAATGGATTTAACATTTGTAACTACTTTTGGGGGAGGATCGAGAGAAGTGATAGATATTGTAAAAAACAACCTACCAATGCTCAGAGGTCTCACTCCACTTAATTCCCTGTTTGAAAAATCTCTCAGGATATCATACAGGAGAGGCTCCAATCTGGGAGAGAGATTGGTGAATAGCTATCAGGGAAAACCTATGGATATGGTAGTGTCTATGCAAAAGGCTTGAAACCATGTGGTTTTTGTGGGACCTGTTCCTTCATGGAGAAAAGAGACTCCTTTGTAAATCCAAAAAATGGCAAGATTGAGAAAGTAAGGGGTAGTATTATTTGTAACACCAAGTGCGTTATTTATAAGCTTACTTGCTCTTGTGGCAAGTTTTATGTAGGGCGCACGGAGAGGAAGTTATGCCTCAGAATAAATGAACACATTCTGGCCATTAAAAAACAAAATACAGAATGTGCCATGGCATTACATATTAAGAACAGCAGAAATAATCTGAAACATAAAGTAACTGCCATGGGTATAGAAACTATACATAAGAACGTTAGGGGTGGGGACATAGAATCCATTTTAAATGAAAAAGAACAATTTTGGATTTACAAACTTGCAGCAACTAAAGGACAAGGACTCAGTGATAAATAGGATAGGTTTTTGTCCTGAATTGCAATTCCCCTTCACTGTCTCTTCTTTCCTTCCCCCTTCCCCCTCCTTCTCCCTCCTCCAATATGCCATATGTTGTAAGAGCTGTATTTATCCTAACTTGAGTAGCTCAATGAGGCGAACATATAACCCTCTTAGAGATGTTTGAGATATAGTACGAAATATGTAAAATATCATATTTGTCCTGGAAGAGACCTGACATAGAGGCGAAATGGAATAATTATTTTTGTTCTTAAAATCCTTTATCTCTTTCTTACAGTTTCCCTGGAAAGAGATGAATTTGTGACTTTATTGGAAACCTGAAGTGTTAAAACATGAATAAGAAAAATAAATAAAGATAAAACAGTTTTGAGGTGCTGTTAACTTTAAATCAATCTGGCACTATGTTGATACATTTAAATTTGGTGGTGGATCTTTTGAAATGGTGGACCAATTTACATGATGCAATGTAACTGGTCCATAAATTATGATGTCATGATTATTTTTGTACTTAAATTGTCATTTGGAATTAATTCACTATCTCTGATGAAGCCCGAAGGGTTGGGAGAAACATAAGATGCCTGTTTATTGTTCTGCTATGTTTGGAAAAATGAAAGTAAATAAGTTCTGAACAACACATTTGTGTTGTTTGTGCTTTACTAAGTAGCCTGCAGGGGTGTGTGCTTTCCTTTTCTTCAACACATCCCCCAGGGATGCAGTGGAAAACTTTGTGACTATGGCTGGGATACGAAAAAATCTAGTTCAGGGTTTCCACGCATACTCTTTCTAGTATGGAAAGCCTGAGGCCCTGAGGGCCAGTAGAGATGAAATGTTCCATTTTAATAGTGAATATCTACCAACAACTCCTTAGACCATGTGATCCTGATTGAATCAGTCAAATCCCCTGGTCTCTCATTAACAGCTTTACATATGTTACTAATCAAGTGCTCAGTGGAAGCCCCACTCATTTGAGACTGGATTAATAATAATAAATAATAATAACTTTATTTATTAAGCGCCTTGACAAACAGAACAAATAAAACAGCTGTATAAAACAGATATTCAACAAAATCCAATATTCAGTATTAATAACTAGGATAGGCTTATTGCCAAAAGTAAGTTTTAATATCTGTTTAAGAAGTCCCCCACAGTTCTCCTGAAATCTGGCCAGGTGAGAGAGTCAAAGGCACAGGGCTATGTTACATAAATGCATCGCCCCTGAAGATTTTAAAAATACCCATGGAATCTCTAGCAACCCCTCATCAGCTGAGCGGAGCAATCGCTCGGGACAGTAAGGGGACAGAAGCTCTTTCAGGTAGTCCGGCCAAGTCCATGTAGGGCTTTATAAGTCAGTAGTCCGACTTTGAAGGTGAGCTGCCACTGAATCGGCAGCCAGTGCAGTTCGCGCAGCACCAGTGTGATGTGACATGTCCAGGGAGTTCCCATCAACAACTGGGCTGCTGTGTTCTGCACCAGCTGCAGGTAGCGGATATCAATCCCCGGTAGCCCTAAGTAAAGGGAGTTGCAATAATCAAGGCGCAAGGTCACAAAGGCGTGGATCATTGTGGGAAGGTCACTGGATGGAACAAGGTACTTGATCCTAGCGATGTTCCTCAGGTGGTAAAAGGATGACTTGATGACTGCCGATACCTGAGATCGCAGTGTCAGCCCATCATCAAGCATCACCCCTAGGTCCCGCACCAGTTCAGAGATAAGAAGCTGGGAGGCCCCCAGGAAAAGCCCCATAGGCTGACCAGCCCCCGACTTCCCTATCCAGCGACCTGAATCCACAACCATCACCTCAGTCTTTCCCGAGTTCAACTTCAGCCAGCTGGAATTCATCCAATCCTGGATTTCAGTGAGGCAGTTATTAAATACCGAGCGTGCACTATCCTGGCAGGGTATGAAAGACAGGTAGAGCTGGGTATCATCAGCATAGCAGTGAAACCTCAGCCCATACCATCTTACAATGTCTCCGAGGGGCAGCATATACACTGTGAACAACATGGGGGACAGCACTGAGCCCTGAGGGACCCCACATGACAGGGAGAGAGGGTCGGAGGAATAAATCCCTGACACCATCCTCTGAGTTCAGCCAGTGAGGAAGGACTTAAAGATTATAAGCAAGGGTTTCTCCGCAACAGCAGAGAGAGCCTCTTATGAGGGCTGAAAATATGATTTAAGCTGTAAATATTTATAAAAGAAATTCTGCGGTAGCTGGAAAGTGGATTGTAGGCTTACAAATGGGTGGAGACCAGTAGGGCCAACCAGTTAGGATACATATTATAAACTAAGGCATCACCAGTGTTCTAGGGATTTATCAAGTTTGTTGGGGGGGATGAGGTATTGTCAGTTAATGCCCTAAGAAAGAATGCTCCTGGTGGAGTCTAATATTTATGAAGCAACGTTAGCCAGTGACGGAAAGGCTCAGCTTTGTGTTGGGGAAATGTGGAAAGTGGTAGGCAGTGGGGAGGGTGGCCAATGAGGCACCCTGTAAGGTCAAACAAATCACTAGAGTTAAGCTCAGATTGTTTCCAATTGTGCATCACATGTGGGGTTTAAACAACAAAATACAATACGTAAGTAGGACGCCATAGCATGTCTCTGTAGGTTGGGTAGGTTTACGCCTCCCTGCTCCTGAGGGAGTTGAAACAAGGAGTAACGAATCCTGGGGGTGGCCTTTCCAAATGAAATGAGAGATTAACCGGTCCCATGCTTGAAAGTAAGTTTTACAGGGCATCATGAGGAGCATCTGTAGAAAGAATAATGTGTGAGAAGATATTTTGTTGAACTGTTTTCATCCTTGCCAAAAAACATAATGGGATCTGTGACCACTTAGCTATGTCCTCTGAAAGTTGTTGGGTTAGAGGCTCTTAATTAACCAACTCGGCATGAATCGGGTTCTTCGTTAATTTAATCCCCAAGTAGCGCATAGCCAGCCTATGCCATTTAAATGGAAATGCTGATTTCAAAGATGATGGGAGGATATAGTTATATAAAAGAATCTCCATTATTCACCCTGTACCCCACCAATGACACAAAATGATTAAGCTGGTCCCATACCATCAGAATGGATTTTTCTGGGGAGGTCAGGGTAAGCAGAATATCATCTGCAAACATAGAAATGTTATATGGTCTGTCTCCCCATGAGGATGTCTCTATATCTGGGTGGTTTTGTATTGCTTGGGCCAGAGGTTCAAGATACAGGGCGAAGAGTGGAGGGACATGGGGCAGCCCTGACAAGTCCCCCGCTGAAGCGAAAAGGGGTCAGACAGGGAGTCATCTAGTTTTAAGTAGGCTTGGAGAGCACTGTATATATTTTGAAACTGTTTTATGATTTCTTCCAGAAATCTAAAATGTGACAGGGTCGCTCAGAGGAACGGCCAGGCGGCCCTGCCAAAAGCCTTTTCTGCATCAAGTCCTAAAAGGACAAGAGGTATTTTTCTTTGGGTGGCATAATCTACCAACAGATAAGTTTGCCTGACCGCAACATGCCCTTGTCGATGTTTAATAAACCCAACCTGGTCGGAATCTACCAGAGATGGGAGTAAATTTTCAAATCTACAGGCTAAAGTTGTCATGAATATTTTATAATCAGTATTTAACCTTGGAACCAGTCGGTATGACATGGGGTGTTTAATATCCTTATTGAGTTTGGATATAGCTGTTATCATCATGTATCTCCAAGAGAGAGGTGGAAACTCATCCTCCTGCACTTCATGGTATGCTGATAGTAGAGGGGGGAAAAGGAGTTCTTTGAATTCTTTATAGAATACAAATGGGTGCCTGTCAGGGCCAGGCGCCTTCAGTGTTTTAACCATTTTAAATAACATGTCCAATTCTTCCCGGGATATCAGGGCCAGCAGGGAATCAGCTTGAGCTGGGGTCAATTTGGGTAAAGGTAATTTCTGTAAGTAGCTGTTTCTTTGATTGAAAGGAGGAGAGGAGTGTGCCGTATACAAAGCATGGTAAAATCTGGCCTGTTTAATCTTCTGACGGTGTTTTAGCAACTGGCCCACGTCTGGGTCGATAAGGCTAGTCACACAGACCCTTGCTTTTTGCATTCTAGGTCTGTGCACCAGGTTTCTGGCTCCTCTGGGCACCCCTCATGATGTGTAGGTTTTAGATAGAACAAGTGCTGTTCTAGCTTTTGATTCACAAGTTTTTTGAGTTTCTGCTTTACCAATTGTATCTAGGACTTCACTGTCCGGTCCCCCGGGCACAAAAGGATTGTAAAGTCCTTAACTCCTCCTGAAGTTCTTTAAAATAGGCATTTCCTTCCTTTCATTTTCTAGTGGAGTAAGCTATAATTTCCCCATGGATGACAGTCTTTAGGGTGTCCCAAAGCATCGCAGACTTAACTTCCAACCAGGAGTTCTCAGTGAGGACCCTCAGAACCGAGTTCTGAATCATCTGACGAAATCTGGAGGTCCCTCAAATGAATTAGGTTCAGTCGCCAAAAAGTAGCACCCCCCCCCGGTTACCCCCCAACATGAGTTTGGCATAAACCGGAGCATGATCTGACAAAAAAGTCACGCCATGCTAGACATCTTGGAGAGTTTCCAGATGTTCAGTCATGGGGAACAAATAATCCAATCTTGACATCACTGCAGAACAGGGGATGACATGAGTATATCTCCTGGTAGTGAGTAAACAGTGGCTCCATGTGTTGATGATGCCCAGGGGAGTGGACAGTCTGCCGCAGATATTTCTGAAGAGGATTAACTTGATGGACCATGAATTCCGAAGCATCGAGTACTGGGTCAAGGGGGGCGTTGAGGTCCCCCCCCATAAGCACCCATCCATGCAAAACATCTAGTAGTTTAGAGAAGAATTTTTGTGCCAGTATTTGAGAGGACCCTGGGGGGAAGGAAAAACATTGATGCCAAACTGACAGGACATGCATATAACCTACCTGTCGCAATGGCATATCGATCCTCAGGGTCCAAAATTTGATCTTGAAGCTCAAAAGGGAGAAATCCAAGGGATGAGAATAGCTGTCCTCGTCTCCTGCCCAAGGCATGTGAAGAGATGACCACAGCTAAAAACCAAAGGTTTTTGATTTATTATGCTCTTCAAGGGACATGTGGGTCTCCTGTAGGAAGACAACATCCGGTTTATCCCGCTGGATAAACTGTATCAACCTTGAGCGCTTAATGAGGTTATGGATCCCACTGATGTTAAGAAACATGATTAATGATGGCCTATCCATAATAAAACCTATAAGTTACTCTTATATTGGCAGCAACCTCTCTTCTCCGACGAAAAAAAAAAAGGAAAATCTATATTAATTACATAAAACTGTATGCAATGCAGTTTAAATGCCCAGGAATAGACAAATTCTGTGTCCTCTAGCTTTGGGGTAGACATATACCCAAAAGTAAATTCAAACCCTGATTCCTCAGAATATTTTCTGTCCACATTATGTTTGATTTGCTTCGCTTGAGTTAACTTATTAGCGTCAGCAGCCTGATTATCATTGAGCATCAAGTAAAAAACTAGGCAAACACGAGCAGGAAAGGGCCTGGTATCTACTCTAGGATATACAGTACTGTAAGTGCCTACTGTAGAAAAAAACATGCATACAAACGGCTAAATATAACTTTATACAACTGTTGCCAACAGCAAACCAGAACCATAATAACAGTGATAAAACAGTTGCACAATTACATGTAATTTAACATATCTGGATCCTCTGATCAAGAGTCTAGTTCTAAAGTATGACTTCCGAGGTTGGAGAGGATGTAATATCTCTCCTAGCTGGGAGTAGGTCTTCGCTTCCAAAGGGGGACATTCACAGCTAAGCCGTGGGCCCCCTGCACCACTGCGTATTATGTCACAGCAGTGTGTGGGTCTAGTCCAGGTTGAAGGAGCATAGCCACCGACAGAGTGGTTAAAAGAACCTGCCCTGCCATCCCCAGGACTGGTACCCATAGTCATCACACCTAAGGGGACTGCAGCTATTCGCAATGTATGTAGACGACAACTGCCAAGATAATGATCTCCCAGCCCCTATGGCGCCTCGGGTCCGAAAATGTAACTGGGTCTCTTGCTGTGGGTAAGGTGTTTATCTATTAATTAATAACAGGAGGGAGTAAACACGAACAGGTCCGGGGACAGGGTGATCAAACCAAGGTCTCCTCCCGAGTCCCCACAATTAATACTAAAATGTGAAGGTTCAGGCATAAAGACCAAGATCAGCAGGAGAGGAATTCTCAAGTTGTTTCGTCTTGATCTATTTTCCAAGTCCTCATATTTGTCAGCGAGGGCCTCCTATTCATCTAGTAAGTGTACTATCAAGTGTTCCAGCCAGTCTGTTCAAGTGTCCAGGGCCGCGTGGTGAGTCTCCAGGTCGGTGACTTTTTAATTTACTTCAGCCAGTTCTGCTGTGAGCTCAGTGTGAAACGACCTGACTTCACCATGGAAGATTTATAATTCTGACATGATAGCAGCATTGCTTGGTTGTTCGGGTTGGTGTTTGAGGCCTGCTACATTTGTTTGCTCCAGTCGATCCTGCTACATTTTGGTAGGCAATCCAGAGGCATCCAATGAATTTTCAAGTTGCTCCCCAAACAACCACCCATTCACTATAAAGGCTCCTTTTAACTAATATACTACCATTTGAGTTGTTTAGAGATGAATTCTGGAATAATTTAGGGGCAAGGAGCTGGAGCTCTCATTTCAATGCTGCATGTCCCTTGGTCACATCACCGAAAGTCCCTCATATCCTTTTTAAACCTTCCTTTAATTAACCTCCACTCATGATCCCTTGTTCTATCATCTCTGTTCCTAATCAATCAATCAATCAATCAACCAATCAATCAAAATCTTTATTTATCCAGGCAGGCACCATTGAGCAAGGCTCATTTGCAAGGTGGACCTGGTCATGAATACATCAAAGTACAGTACAGAAGCAGGTATACAAAAAGCAATAGTATACAAGTAAGAAAAAGTATATACAGTGTATACAGTACAGTACAAGGTTGAAATAAATAAACAGCATTATTTTACAATTGAAGAAGTCAGCAGATGTATAATCAACCATAGGCATACCGGGGTTATAAGCAGAGATCTTTTGAGTGAGGCAGCCGGCAACTACACATATAGGGGAAAGAGGCCGTGTATGGGGTGGCAGGTTAGAGAGGTAAAGAAGTGGAGGGATATATTACCGACGACTGGGGGGAAAATTGTGCTAAAACCACAGAAAGTGACAATGGCTGTCATGTACTTGTTTATTATGATAATGACGGAGGAAGGGTAGATAATTGGGACACTGCTATGGATGGGGTGGGACTTTAGCCAGGCTGGAGCAGACAGGGAAGGGTGGGTGCAGCAGGAAGAGTTAATAGGGAAAGAGTGAGGGGTAGAAACATGGCGAGCGTCAGGATGGAAAGGGGGAGTTGTGGAATTAGTGGGCTAACAGTGAGGAAAACATTTGCAAGGTGCTTTCATGTAGCAATCGTGGAGCGCCTTGAAGATATTCAGGCTAACAGGGCAGCTTAGCTTCAGGTTCCTTTGTAAACCATTCCACAATGTGGGTAAAGAGAAGCTTAGAGCAGCTTTGCCCGAAACGAGTGTTGACCCTTGGAACTTGGAGGGCAATTAGGGAATAGCTCCTTAGAGTGTAGGTGCCTAACACACTCCAGGGAATACAATCTGAGACATATGAGGGGAGCTTGTTGGTCACCGCTCTGAAGGCCCATAGGGCAGCGTTTCTATTCCTCCTATAGTGAAGGGAAGTCCAGCCTAACGATGAGTACAGGGAGCAGTGGTGTGTGTGGAAAGTGGAAGGCCAGTAATGAACCTGATAGCTCTGTGGTAGAGGGGTGTCCAACTTAGCCAGTGCAGAGGCAGTGCAGTAATCTATTAAATATAGGAAGGTAGCTTGAACCAGTTGAATCGTGGCCTCCTTTGTGAGCAGGTGGTTAATTCTGTAGAATAATCCTAATCTTTGCCTTAGTTTCTTCTGTAGCTCCTCACAGTCCACCTTGTTAATTGCTTTCAGAAACTTGAAGGTCTATCATATTCCCTCTTTCTCTTCTGATTTTGAGTGAATACATTCAGTGCTTTTAGTCAGTCCTCAAAGGATCTGCCTTCATGGCCCAGAATCATCCTGATCATCCTTCGTTATACCTTCTCTAGACTGTCCCTGTCCTTTTTCAGATGGGGACTCCAGAACTCGGCACAGTACTCCAGGTATGGCCTCACCAATGACCTATACGGTGGTTGCATACCTCCTGCCTCCTACTATCTAACTCTCTCCTGATGGACCCCAGCATCATGTTAGCTTTGCTGAAAGCCTTGTTACATTGACTGGTTTATTTAAGGGAGTCACTAATGATGACTCCTAGGTCCCCAGGTTTCCAACTAGCGGATTCCCTATTCACATTACTGTGGAGGCTGATGTTATATACAGTATCTAGACCAGGTTCCCTCTGTATCCTGCCCACAGTCCCAGCTCCCAGTATGGCAGACCTTCTTGAACATGCGTGGGCAACAACATACCTGGCCATCAGAGCTTGGCACACATGTGTAACCTCCCCTTGGAGCACATGGCATTGACAGTTGTGGGCAGGATTTATCCACCTTAACTTCTTGGTCTTATGCTCTGTAGAACACCCCTCCTCCACCTTGAAACCTGGGGTAGACTTGCATTGGCCATGGGCAGCTCCCCTGAGGAGAACCCCCCACAACTCCACTCTTTTCTCCCTCAGCTGCTGTGTGGGACCATAAGGGCCCCTTCTGCCTATCTTTCATCTCTACTTTCTCTCTTGCCTCTTTTCTCTCTGTTTCCTTCTCCAGCCTACTCCCCATTCTCCAAGGTTTTGAGGAATGTCACTTGAAATGTAAGAAGCAAAAAATGCAGAGGCCCAAGTCAGCTCCCTTTATAAAAAACTATAGTAACTCATATTTCCCACATTTGCTATGTATGTGTCTAATTTTATTTTGAAAATGTCTTTACTTTCACTTATAATAATGGATTCAGGTAATTTATTCCATAAATCTGCTGTTCTTTGTGTGTAAAAGTATTTCCTTTATTTGGTTGTGTACTAATCGATTTTATCGATTTAAATTCAATACTCAAGTCTGATAAGTGTATTTTCCAGTCATTGTCCATGGCTGTGTCAGTTAGCGTTTCAACAGCAGAAGCATTCTTACTTTCACTTCTAGTCTCTTCCTCGACTACATGCACGTTTGTACCTTGCTTTGCAGTACACACGCTTGCAAAATGATTCTGTCTATTGCATGTTCAACATCTCTGCCCATATGCAGGGCATCTGTTTGGCCCATGCTCTCTCCCACATTTTATACATCTATGCAATCTGGGCTCTCTGGCTGGCGCAGTCCCTCTCACTTTTTGTATAGTCTCTCTCTCACTCCTTTGTTTGAAAACAGTTATATTCACAGCAGTTTCTTCAACAGGGGTCTCACTCATGGTTTTAATTTGCTACTCATTGAATTCAGAAGCTCTGCATATGTCAATGGTTTTGGCTAGAGTCAAATCCATATCATGGAGCAGTCAGCACTGGACACAGTCATCCAAAATATCACAAACAATTCTGTTTCTGATTAATGACTTCCAAACATGCAAGACTTAGTGTTCAAACATAATTCTGTAATATAAGCATCAAAGGTATCACCTCATTGTTGGTTTCAAGTGTTGAACCAATATCTCTCATAGGTGAGGTTCTTCCATGGGTTGCAGTATCTCTCAAACTGCTCCATGATCTGTGACACATTTATTTTGTCTTCCTCCTTTGGCCAATTGAACATATTATAGACCACCAGAGTCATGGGGCCCGCCTCATGCAGGAACGTCACGACTCAAATCTTCTGGGACTTCTCTGAGACTTCTAAGGCCACCAAAAAAATCTCCAATAGTTGTTTAAAGTGAAGTCAGTCTTCTGCAAGGTTGCCCATGAGGTCCAGTGCAGGAGGTGGCGACAGCTGCTCCATCTTCTGACACCATGTAATAAAACGTGGAGGCAAAATGCTGTAGTCTGCAAAGCTTGACTAACAACCAGTACAACATTACATTAAGACAGACTGTTGCAAATATGGCAGTTTATAGCCCACCAATCACTATATATACTAAGGTTCAGATCTAGTGATGTCAGGTGGAGTGTACGTCATTAATATTCATTAACATATATATCATCACAGCCTGACAATCAAGTGACTCAGCATGCTAAATGTAAACATACTGCAGCCATAAGCCTTTCAGATTTGAAATGTTTTGCAGCACGGAGACCCAGTAGGGTCAGTGGGTGGAATCAGACCCCTCAGGAAGAGAGTCTGAAAGTGCTTTTTCTCAGTCTAGCTCTTAGCAGCTAGGCCAATTTTTGCAGCAGAGGAGGGTTTTCTGTAAAATGGTTGATTTGGGTTTTCCTGAGGCGAAGATTAAGCAGACTCTACAGTAAATGTATTTGCTGTAATAGAGAAGCAGGTGCAGACAGCTGTGTCCCAATCCACCATGTTAGTGGTAGGAAAAATTTAAGATGTCCTTATAGCGAGACTGGATGCTCTTAAGAGGGAACTCACAGAGGGAAGTGTGCAGCAGCTTCAGGAGATTAGGAAGATAACAGCCGAAGAGATGCTTCAGTTTAAAAAGAAGGGAAATGCAGAGTAATTTAAACACAATAAAAAGCGTTAGTTTAAAATCTGCCACTTCGGCCTTGGAAGTAGGGTCTCTGGAGAAGGCCGTGGAGTCAGTCAGTGCAGGTGTGGACTTTGTAAACGCTAGACAAAGGTTGGTCTTGCTGGCACATAAATTGGAACATGAATGAGCTACAGTGCAAGAATATCATAAGCATGAGTCAGCCAGTGATAGTGAGGACAAGAAGAGAAATTTGAAGTCAGAAGCCAGGGCAGCAAGGAAGACAGATGAGGCTCATCAGAAGAGGGACAGATTCAGGCAATTTAGAGCAACACTAGGGAGACAGGAAGTGTTTCATAGCACCATGGGTCCAAGTCACAGCCAGTAGGGAATGGTGTTTTGCTTTGGTTGTGGCAAGGAGGGGTCACTGGACTATGGAGTGTGTAGTGTATAAGGCACCAACAGGCAGAAGTGGTGTGCCTCCTGGAATCTCGACCATGCTGGCTGAGTCATCAGTAAAGATAAGTATGAAGTTTGAAGTTGAAGTCTATTTATATTTAGACAGGATAAGGCACTAGGTAGAGCCTGTTTTCAGGACCACCCTATGACTACTCAGATTACAAAAGTTGCAATACAAAAACTTAAATACAAGATAAATACAGTATAACACATTCAAAATTAAAAACAATGACAAGAAAAAGTATTCCATTCAGAAACAGCTGCCTTAAAGCTGTGGGATGAAGCTGTGTTTTGCAATTTTGGTGGAAGAGAGTTCCAGGCAGTAGCAGCAATATGGTCAAATGTAATTTGTTCAAGTCCGGGAAATTTTTAAGCCTCTTCCTGTGATGCCCCATAAGGAATAAGTAGAATATACAGGAGTTAATTTGTCTAAAAGGTAACATGGAGCAAGGCCCTTCATAAATTTAAAATAAAATTACAAAGGAGTTTCTCCTTCTTATATTTCTAAGGATGTCCAATCCAATTGAAGTAATAATGAACAATGATGAAACACTGAAAGTGGGCCTACCAAACCCAGAACAAATCTAGCTAAATGGTACTGCAATCTGTCTAGTTTCAACAAACTATTTTTATATGAGCAGAGACAGACCATACTTCCATAATCTATGACAAGGAATAAGACTAAGGTAACGATCTTTGCTCTTGTATCCCTAGCCATACAATGTTTATGTCTATGAAGAGCTCTAAGTTTTTGAGAAAATTTGTACAACTTTTCTCTATGTGGGTATCAAATTTCAGTTCTGGGTTAACCCAGACCCCTAAATATTTGTAGAACTTAATCTGTTCATTCGTAGATCCCTTAACTTGAATGTATCACAAGGTCATCTGATAAGGTGCTGCTCCTCCCTGTCCCAGACCTAAACAGCATGGAGTTAGTTTTTCTCTCATTAAGGACAAGCTTATTTGCCATCAGCCAGTGTTCCAAATTATTAAAGTCTTGCTGCAAATTTAGTTCCACACTGTGTTGGACTTCAGCGGGGAAGAGCAGAACCATGTAGTCAGCATATAATTTCACTGTGCACTTCATGCATGCTTTTGCAATATCGTTAATGAATATGACAAATAGGAGCGGTCCCAAAATGGATGCAGGGAGCTTGGACAGCAGCTGGGCAAGGTAATACTAATGCACTACATGGTTCCTCAAACCTTACTGAGGAGGATGGGGGGAGTATGGTTTCTAAGTCTCAGTCCCCTTTTACAGTATCCACTACCAGGGAATTCTCAATGGTAGGGAGTTTGCACAGGAGTTTAGCATTCTGGGTACAAGTAGGTGCTAATAGTCAGGATATTGCTATTTTACAGTTCAGGTATTGGTTACCCCTCCTGCCACTTCCAGAGCCTGCAGCAATGACTAATAATTGTCCTGCCTTGGTAAATGTTAAAAGTTTGTTTCAGAAGAAATCCACTGGCTCTTTGAGAGAGGCTATGTGGTTTAGGTGGCCAGCCCACCACATGCTGTTAATCTCTTGACTGTATTGGAGGAATGGTAAGTTGAAACTCATTTTGTATTTCAGATACAGTCAATTCCGGATGTGTGCACAAGGTCGGGACCAGCTGAGTTTGTGCATACATCCGAAAATACACACAACCGAAAATACATCGTGGGACAGTGTGTGCTTAACTCCGGTACAGCGTAGGTTAAAAGAAACTATCAATGACAGTCTGGCAAGGGAAAATATGGTACTAAATATAAATAAGTTGCTTTTTGTTTAGGTAGTTTAAACTTGCTTATTAATACAGTACTACAATTAAAATACTTTATTCGGCAAGTTTAAAAAGATTAAAATGTTTGAAACACGGTTCCCGACAAACATTATGGCATTTGACTGCTAGAGGATCATTCTGATAAAATCTGTAATGCTCCGCTCGCCTGACAGTCCTTGTAGATAGCATTTCCAGTTTCTTTTCGAAAGCATAAATGTCAGCTTCAGTGAGTTCTCCACTAACTAGCTTCTCAGAATCCCCTCCTCGAAGGTGACAGCTATTATTCCGGGGGGTGGGGGGACAGACTGATACTGGATGACTGAAACACAGACCTCAAACATTAAATTACAGCCATCAGGTCTCAACAAGCTACTGATTATGCCTCTGATCAAGCTAACAATTAAACAGAGCGGGCTAACAATGGGACCGATGATTAACACCTACTTACTGTCTAGCTAGTTGTCAGTTGTGCAAACAGATCAATTAACACATCATCCTCTCCACAGTCTCAATGAAAAACTAAGCAAACAGCATGTTCTGAAGCCTAAAATGTGTGCACACAACCGAAAATCAGTGTGCACACATCTGAACGATTTAATACACAGAGCATAGGAAAAGAATCGGGACCGGACGTTTTTGTGCACACACATCCGAATGGCACACAAACGGAATTGACTGTACATTAACTTGTTTCATTTTAAGGAAAGACTCAGGCTGGAGGCTGCAATGGCAGTCACAGAGATTTTTCACCCAGGGGACTGGTTATTCATTTTTGATATTCATTCCACCTATCATCACGTTGAAATTTTCTCAGAACACGGGCAGTATATGGGGTTTCCATGGGTTTTTGGGGACAGTTTGTCTTACTTGGTTTTTAAAGTGTTACCATTCGGGCTTTCCACAGGTCCCTTCATCTTCATGAAAGTAGCAAGAGTGAAGGTAGAAAAAATGGAGAGGAGATGATAAGAAGGTTGCACTATATCTGGGTGATGGCATAGGTGGGGGATCTTCCCGGGAAGAGGCTGTCAGACACAGCCGAGAGATTCTTTCAGACTTAGTGGCATTTGTTTTTCTCCCTAGCTTGCGGGAATGTCGCTGGGATTCTGAACAAGTTCAGACTTGGCTGGGAGTCACTTTCAGTACAGTCACTGGTTGGATTTATGTAGCAGAAGCCAGGATGGGGAGTCTGTGAGATTCAGCTAATGGCTAATGGCTGCTTCAGGAAAGCCAGTTCAGGGGTCCATTGGATGCCTGTGAGACCATAGCTAGACTTGTTGACAAGGCTGCTTTCATGCATATTGTCTTCAGGGCACTGGTACAGCTTAGGACAAGGTTTATGTATTGCTGCTGCATATAATCTAGAAAAAATTGGTTTTCCAACACTGGCGTGTCTAATGAGGCAATTGAGGAGATACAATTTTGGTCAGAAAATGCAGCAAGCTTGAATAATAGGGTCTGGACCAACAATCACAATTCAAGAGCATTGTTTACACCAATGCCTTAGGAATGGGCTATGCCAGTTTCATAGGTAGTGTAGCAGGTTCAGTGTCACAAGGGATGTGGTCCCAGACAGAAGCGGGTAAAACTTCAACCTGGAGGGAGTTTAAAGCTATCAGACAGAGGCAGGTAAAAGTTCAACCTGGAGGGATGTTAAAGCTATCGAGAATACACTGAAGGGACTCCCTCATGAGTTGTCTGGCAAGTGAGTAAAATGGTTATGGACAATAGGAATGTGGTTTCCGTGGTAAAGAATGGTAGGATGGTATTGCAGCTGTGTGGCATAGTGCTCAGTACTGAGCAATTTTGCCCGGAGAACAGTATTCATATTTTTCAGAGTGGTACGGGAGAGATGAATGTACATGCAGGTTCACTTAGCATATTCAAGACAGTGAGGACTGGTCCTTGAGTCATAAGATTTTTTTTTTTTTTTTGGGGGCTGGATTCCATCTGGGGGCTGTGGACAGATATGCAAGCTTCTATAACATGCAATTTCCTCGCTTTATTTTGGCAGCCCAAGTCTGAGGCAATAGATGCATTTACACAAAACTGGGGGGTGGGGGGGGAGGACAATAACTTGAGTTGTGCCACCAGTGAACAAAGGTATCAAAGTTTTACAACATATCATAGAGTGCGGTGCAGAGGCTGCATTGGCTGTTCCTTTATGGACAACAGTGAGGTTTTGGCTTGTGCTTTGTCCAGATGGAGTCCATCTGATTTTGAATATTGCTGACTGGAGAGTTCTGCCAGGTGGCAGGGGCCAATCATAAAAGGTAAGGGCCACAGCAAGGTCTTCAATGGCAGAGAGCTTCCTTCCAGATTACTAGCTTTGAAAGTCAGTGGCAGAACAGTGCAACCCTTTGGTGAGCCAGTGCTCTGTACTCTGTTCAGTGGATGCTGTTCCCACTGCTCTGGTGACCAGTAAGCAACAGACCAGTGAGCATCAGAGTACGATGCAAGTTAGCAGAGGACTGTACCTGCCAGCCCATGATTAAGTGTTATATACACAACTGGTCTGGAGAAGAACTGCTGTGGATTAGTGAAAGCTGTGCCCACAATCTGTCAAAGTCTGACAATACATCATGGACATGCTGTTCATTAACACTGTGGCATGTTAGCCAAAGACTGACTGGGCTTGTTTTGAGATATGTTTTTAATTTTTTTATTAGTCTTTGGTAACTGGGTAAGGCCCACTAGGCACACGTGCCTGTTTTCAGGGGCGACCTGGGAGCATCAGGCGGTTAAGTGACTTGCTCAGAGTCACATAGTATGCAAGCGGAGGTTGTGAGAATCAAAGCAAGGTATGGTCTGCTGGATGTTCCAAGCTTGTTCACAGCTTGTTACTCTAACCTCTAGGCTACACTGCCAGCCCACGAGCATAGCTTGTAAACTGCCTGCTTACTGATGCTAATAATCTCATTTTACCGTTAGGATTGAGCAACGATGGCGATGAAGCATCAGTATGGTCAGACATCATGTGTTGAACAGAAGGGGATACTCAGTGCCTTGCAACGCAGGTTCCGGACATTCTATTTCAGTGCCTTGCAGCTCAAGTTCTGGACATTCTATTCAGTTCCAGGGCTCCCTCTATGGTTTGGAAATAGGAACCTGCTTTCAATGGCTGGAAGAGATTTGCAGAACAGAAGAACTTGAGCTCTGGCTCCCAGTAAGCATTGACCATGACTCCCAGCAAGCACTGACCATGGCGTTAGGAGATGGAAGAGACTAGGACTACACGTGGTTGCATACTTCATTAGAGAGGGAAAGTTAAAATCCTTTTTGGAATTGCAGCAACAGCACTCATTGCACCCTCAGGACAGATTCCGCTACCTAAAGGTGGCGGACTTCATTAAAAAACTACTGCTCTCCACCCATGACAGGACAGACATCCCTCAAATACTAACAGTATTCCAATCAGCAATGGAGGGAGCTGCTCCTCTCCCATAAATGATCTCTCACATATGTATGACACTACAACAGTTAAGGGTAGATTCAGTAAAAACAATCAGACAGGCTTATGAGGGAGATACTGTACACATGGCCTATGAGGGAGATACTGTACACATGGCTTATGAGGGAGATACTGTACACATGGCTTATGGGGGAGATTCTGTTCACATGGCTTATGAAGGAAATACTGTACACATGGCTTATGAGGGAGATACTGTACACATGGCCCATGAGGGAGATACTGTACACATGGCCTGTGAGGGAGATACTGTATACATGGCCTTATGAGGGAGATACTACACATGGCTTATGAAGGAGATACTGTACACATGGCCTGTGAGGGAGATACTGTATACATGGCCTTATGAGGGAGATACTACACATGGCTTATGAAGGAGATACTGTACACACAGCCTATGAGGGAGATACTGTACACATGGCTTATGAGAGAGATATTGTACACATGGCCTATGAGTGCGATACTGTACACATGGCCTGTGAGGGAGATACCGTATACATGGCCTTATTGATGTACAGGAGTGGAAACGGCATTACAGTCTCTTAAGGGTGGAAGGAATTTTTGCAGAAAGTAACTGATATTTTCAGGTCCCTGCAGTACAATACAAATACTGTATGTCCTTGGCAGGGGAGAGGCGTGCTGCAGGAACTGCAGTCATTCCCCAGCCACACGTGAGTACATGTTTTGGGACTGCCAGCTACTTTGGCTCTTTATTGTAAATTTAAACAAAGTACTCTGAATTCTTTTGAATACAGATTCAGTTAACTGTATGCATATTCCTGTTCTCCTGTTTTGGAGGTCTCCTGCATTCTACCCCTACTAACAACTAATAAATATCTGCATTTTGGCAGCAGAAAAAGCCATTACAAAAAATTGGCTCACTCCCACCACTCCCACAACAGTCTCCCTCTGGCAGGACCTGGTAGTAGACATCTATAAAATGGAGAAAGACATTTATAAAATGGAGAAGTTCACATTGACATTTTATGGAGACGAGTGCTATATATTATGAACCATCAGAGGGATTTTGTTCCCTGAGAGGATTTGGGCTTTAGAAGTAAATGGGGGGGCTCCAAGGGCACTGTTAAAGGTACAGTACATAAACTAAGGCTTTGATAAATCACTTTGGTATCTGGTAAGAGTTGATTATTACCAGTCAGTGACTACATACCAAATTTGGGATGGCCGTGAAAGAGTCAAGGCAGCTAGCCTAACTGTTTCCAGCACACAATGTAATATTTTAGTATTTGCCCTGTTTAAAATATGAACTTGTAATATGGGGAAACTATCACTGGTTATATTGCACGCAGCTATTATTACTGTCTCTGTAACAATGCATGCTGTGTTGTATTGTGTGTGTTTTCTAAACTTTAAATAAAGTAAAAAAAAAAAAGAAAGAACTTGAGCTCCTTACCTGTGAGGCCTGCTGATATCGCCCTCTACTTGGTCGACTTAGTTAAGACTGTTACTAGCTCCAGTGTTGTAGAGACTGGTTTCTATGCTGTTTGTTGGTTTCATACAATTTCAAAGCTGCATGATCCTACAGCTAATTCCCAGTGATCAGCATTCTTGAAAGTGCTAGGAGGCAACTGGCCAGGCCAGTCAGTAGGTGCACCCTGATGTCAGCAGATGTACTGACACACCTCTGTTCAGAATAATACAGAGAATAAAGTATGGGTCTGGGTGTGTAACGAGAATTTACACACACCCAAGGGGTTTATGCATAGCATCTAACCCCGAGGATGTGTGTAAATTGAAGTTACACTACACCAGAACTCATACTTATTTTATATAATTGCCGGGATGTCCTTTTTCCCTACAGCAAGTATATAAAATAAAAAAAGACGTTCTTGTGCAACCACGGCAGTCTGCTTCGCTGTGAGCGCGTGCTCTACGTTTGTCAGTTGCTCGCTTTTTATTTATTTTTTTAATTTCATTTTGAGGGTATTTCCCTCATTTTGATTCATTTCTGCCTGCCAGCACTTACTGCAGTTAAGAGTAGCGGTCCAGAGGGAGAAAGATGAGGTGGACAGTGGCTGAGAGGAAGAGTGTCAGAGGTGAGGGCGCCTGCGCAGTGCGAGGGAAACCGGGCATGTGTTCGCCATTATAAACGCTCCTTTATAACGGCGAATTATGCCACGTTTTGCCAATGGGAAAAAGGACATGCTGGTTATTATATAAAGGTAGTTCGCATTTGGTTGCAGTTAGGGATGTTTGTTTGCTTTTTCTGGTTGTTTGAGGTTCAGCGAATTGATCAACATTAAATTGCAGGACCTCACTTTTAGAAGTTAGTTCTTAACAATAAAAATTCCTCACAGCAAAACTGACCGGCTTAGACAAGGAAATGAGGTTTTTATAGCTAAAGTGGGCAAGGGCTCCTGTCCTGTTGAGCACCTCACAAAGTATTTCGCTCTGAGAGGCCCTTAATTTGTAGACCCAACTTGTCACGCAACTTCCTACCAAAATTTTTCTAAATCCCCATTCTCTCATCTGCAGCTAATATACTCACTGGTCACTAGGGGTCAGTACTGTGCTGATACTTCGCTCCTCTAACTAACTCCTCCTCTTACTCTCCTGCTCTGTTAGCCCAGGTTACCCATCCCCCCCACCATCGTCGTCCTTTTTACCACTCCTGACTGCCTTGTAACACACCTTATTAACTTTGCCTTAGCTGGGTCTTGAACCTCTGATCCTTTGCTCCAAAGGCAGACACTCTTCCCCTGCACCACTTACTAAAGTCACCTGCTTCCTGCATTTCTATTTCCTTATCCTGTCTCACCCACATGTCCCGCCAGCCCCCCTCACTCTCTCCTTTCCTCGCTTGTTGCTCCTATGCATCTTTATCTCTCCCCTTTCTACTTTGACTACCCCTTTATCCCACTCAAACTTTCCACAGCCTCTTGGACTAAATGGGTGAACTGCCAGCTGTGCAAATCTTGGCCACCTACCTCTGTGTTAGCCAGAATCCTAATCCTCCTCCTACTGCTTGACTGGTGTCATCCACCCCAACCCCAACCCTGGCCCCCCTTCCCCTCCCCTCTCTCAACCCAGCCTGCCACAAAAATGGTATTTCTATCATACACCTTAATATACAAAGCCTCACCACTAAGTCTGATGCGTTTCAGGCTTGGGTCGCCGATAATAATTTTGACATCATTGCACTCTCCGAAACATGGCTCGCTGACTCAATTTCTACCGGAGAGACTGACCTCCTAGGCTACACCGCTGTCCATAAGGACAGACCGGGAAACAAAAGGAGAGGCGGTGCCTGTTTTATGTCTCAGATAGGTTCTCCTTTACTGAATACTCCTCAGAAGTGGCTTTTGAAAGATTGGAAGTTCTCTCCATCAACCTTCTCCTAGGTAAAAGCAAAATACTTTCCCTCACCACTACTTACCTTCCCCCGGCACCCCTTCATGGACCTTGAGTCTCTTTTAACCTCAAACAACTCCCTCCGCCTAAACAGGGAATGGATACTTCTCAGGGATTTTAATCATAACTGGGCTTCAAGTAAATCTGACGCAGTTAAGGCATGCATCTCAGGCCTCGGCCTCCATCAAGTAATTACCATCCCCATGAGGACAAACTACAAGACCGGTACACAAGCCCTGATCAACTGGATTGTCACAAACTTGGCCCATGTCTCTCAGGTTGGCACTCTGCCTGACTGCCTCTCAGCGACCACTGTACCATCTCTTGCTTCTAGCCTTCCAAATCCCCTAAATCTCCCCCTAATTTCATCTATTCCAGGCGTCTGACTGATGACGTTATTGAAAGGCTAACAAGTGCCTTCTATCAGGTCGACTGGGCCTTTACAAATGGTCCATACGACCGTGACACCATTTACACCTGTAACCCCCCTGTTACTCGGGGTTACTAGAATCCCAGTAAGACCTAGTGGTAGGCAGGGAAGGCAGCTTGTGAAACTCCAGTTAAATGGATTTCACACCGTCTCATTCTGTCCTCAGTCTCAGCTGAGACTGAGGGATGACATCATTTAGAACTGTCACAGCTGCATAAGCCACACTGGAATGTAGCAGTTGGAGGTTAGAGTAGAACGCTGGGGAATTTGAAGTCAGTTCTGTTGCAGTCTGTAGTAGAAGAGGTGCTCTGCTGTAAGCAGGCCGTCAGAGCTCTAAGCTCTGTCAAAGAGCTATTTTTTTGTTGTATAGGTGTGTGTTCTCACCTGAAGAGGAACACAAGAAGAGCACATTGAAGTGGTGTAGACCGCTTTCAGTGGTTCAGGGCCCCATCTCTGCGGGGATGGAAGGAAGGAATCAGCCTGCTTCCAGGGGCAACCCCCCTGGTCCAGCTAGGGAAAAGAAGCTGCCTGATTTAAGTTCGTGCTGAGGCACCAGAAGCTCTGGACGAGAGTTCTTTGAGGAGAAAATGCCTGTGGGGCACCTGCAACCAAGGGGTGAAGTCGCTCTGCTAAAGGGCCATGTGTTTTCACCTGCATCAAGATGAAACTAAAGGGACTGTTACTGTGGGGTCAGGAAAAGACAGCCAAGTACAGTTTGGAAGATGTGAGGATTGGACTGCTTAACTCTGTGGGGGGTCTAGAGTAATGGACACAGCCACTTATTAAGTATGTTTAAGTTCAGCACAAATGGGATGTAAAGACAGTAGATTGAATGTGAATACATTTAAAAAGAATCTACACAGCAAAGTGTTTTAAAGGATGAGGTGTTAACAGTCCAGAGAAATGGCCAGGTATGAATTACGGGAGGCGAGGTGAGAGAACCCCCATCAGTAGTAACCAAATTCACCTCTACGGTTTGCTCTGGGACACCTGTTGCTTTCTCTCAGGTACTTGGCCAGTGCCTGAGGAAAGTACCCAGATGTGGGATTGATGAGGAAGATTCCCTTATGGAGCAGAAGTGCTCATAGGTGGTTTAGGGAGCTACCAGTAAAGGTTTCCATGCTATATGGAAAATGTCCAAGTGGCTGGCAAGGGAGCAGAGCCAGGGAAAACCCAGAGCAGCATACAAGTTCGGGCTGTGTGCCCAGTGTGTTTCAGAGCCTGAGGGCTAAAGTGATGAGGATGTGTTCTGGTTTCCTTAAATCTGCATTACCAGGAGTGTAGCCCCGTGGGGTCCATCTATGTTTTGTTTATTCTGTTGGATGTGAATAAAAGCCAATCTTTAGAACCCCACTTCTGGTATTGAACATTACAGTTATTGCTTCCTTTGTCTGCAGTTACTTGGGTGCCCCTGTGCAGAGTAGCCAAACCTAGCCAATGTGCCGAGTGACATATTCCTCCCCAAACCCAGCCCACCAGGTAGAGCTGTCAAGATAGAAATGGCATACCTGGGTGGGGGTTACAAAAATGGAGGCACCGCTGAGGATTTGGGTTTGGAATTTAGGGAGGAATGTAAGAAAGGTCGCTCAGACAATGGCTAGCATTTTGGTTATCTGGCAGTGGGTAGCCCAAAAAGGCGAAGCAACATTTAACTAATGTGCCGCTGTGTGCTGTTATCCATGTGCTGCTATTAAAATGCCAACTATTTACCAAGGAGCAGTAAAGCCTGAGAGTGTATGCCCTTGTCCTGCATCAAATTACAGCATTTGCCAGCTTTTAAAAGTGTTTGTGACAAAGAAAAGTGTGGAAAACTGTGGGTAGCAAAAGGAAACTTGTGCCCTAGATGTTGGAAATGCTTTCTGTGTGAACTGAGAGACTTGTTGTGCTTAATGGCCATGAAAAATGGTTGAAATGGGCTCCCGCCGTGGAGTCAGTTCAAAAAAAAAAAAAAAAAAGTGTGGTTCTGCAGTTTAAATTTGCCTGCTCGACAATCGCCGTGAGGAGAAGAGCACAAGAGGAAAGAGGCTCATTTGCATGGCGTCGAGTAACTGGTGAGACTGCAATCAGTCCCGGCCCCAAGCTAGCTCTAGAGCAACTGCATAGCATTCGAGAGGGAGAATGAGTGGAGTGTGCAAACTGACTTACCAGGAGGAGCGTCGCGGTTACTGAAAGCACTGTAAAAAACTGACTTTCCTGTTTAAATTCGGGCTCAACCCGCATCTCGATCGACTGGACTGTGACTGTGGTGTTCAGAGGGACAATCGGCAGGACTGCCAACCCGCTTCTTTCCAGAGTCCTCCAAGACTGGCTGCAGGCCGTTTTTCCATCGCAGCAAACAGCTACTGATAACAGTGAGTATTGACAGAAATAATTGCTCAAACTAAGTGATTTTGCCAAAAGCCAGCTGAATCTATGTGTAGCAGTGTAATCACTTTGCAAAGAAGGACTGTGTTAAGTTTTACCAGCAAAAGCAAGAATTCTAAGCAATCGACTGTGAGCATAATTATAGGTTCAGTGTCAGTATAATTTTCAAAGCCATGAGAGAGACTGTGAGTTGTATAAGATATGCAGCAAGAAATACAGGCAATCCTGTGCTATGAAATACTGAGGCTTTAAGGGACTGTAAGCTAGAGCAATGTCTTCAGCGAGTAAAAAGTATGTGGTAAATGATATAAATGTGCTAGGAAAAAGAACAGTGCAAGTTTGTGCAGTTTGAGCAAAGTTATCAGTAGAGTGTGTAAATCAGATGTGCAGTGGCTTGACCCAATTACAGAATGTTGATGCGTAGGAGTGCTGCCGCCACCATTACAGGGTGGGGTAGTAATGTAAACACAGCAGCAGAGGAGCCATTTTGAAAGAGAAAGAAAGTTTTCAGTGATGTGGGACTTGAAATAACAGTGAGCATTGTTTGTTTTTCTCTGCAGTCATGGCTTCAGGACCAGCCCGCTACCTGGATCATGCCTGGGCTGTGATAGCAGAAGAAGTTAACAAGTTAAGGGACATTGAGAGATGTTACTACGGGGGATGATTGTCTCCTCATGTGGTGATTCCTGGATATCCAGTGCGAGTATGTGTGATGTGCTTAAATGCTGGAAGGGACATCTTCATGGTACCTCACTGTTCTGGGTGCCTAGAGAAATATGGTTTGGTTAAAGCGCCCAAGATTCATATGGTTCCCACATGGACAAAAGCTCAAGAATCTGCAGTTGGCAGCACACAGCACCAGACGAAGCCTGGTGGAGAAGGCCCCTCAGAATGTGGCACAAAGCAAGAGGGTGCAGATTTACATACAGAACATAGTGCTGATGTTTCAGAGTCTGAGTCACAGACAGACATTTTGGGAAGAGCATCAGTAGACCCTTGGAGAAAGGGGCCTAGCCCAAGTCTCATAGGTGAAGACGAGATGAGGGAGGCCTCTGAATGGGAGGTTTTGACCTCCGCGCCCAGCAAAGAGTGGACAGTCTCAGGAGTGAGGACGACTGTTCACTCCTGGGGACAGATTCCCAGTGAGGAAGAAGAAGAGGGGGAACCTATGTGGCTTTGTGAAAATGAAACTGGTACACAGCCTCAAGCTCTTGCCTCAGAGGAACGCATGGAAGAGAGTGGTGATTCCACTGCCCTGGCTGTGCAAGAAGAAGCCAAGGGTGCATTTTTTGTGTCATTAAGAATGCGTAGGCGGCAGAACCAGGACTGGCCACTCCCAAGCCAGGCCAGAGGTCTCAGGTTGACCAAAGCTAGTAAAGAGGAAAGACTGGTTCATAGGAAATCGAATGAAATCTATGAGATGTCCTTTCCTACCTTTCCTCAAAGAGTCTGGAAGGAGATTGAAAAAAGCAGGAAATCCTGGATTTGGGAAGAAGCAATGAAATGTGTGCATCCTGGTGCAAACAAGCATGTCAAGAACAGAATGTTTCAAGAAAAATACAGCCAGTGGAAAAGAGGTAGGACACTGTTCAAATTGTGGATGGAGAGGGACATGAAACCTTTCACAGTGTGAATTATGAGCGCCCAGATGGGGTAATAATTCAAGCGCCTGACCCGTTGTGCTATTGGCCACAATGCAAAGACCTTCCTGCGAATGTGCCCATGCCTACCAAATGGAAAGCAGAGCAGTGGTAGCCAGTGCTGCCACTCCAGCTGTTGCCGTACCTATGTTGTTCCGCCAGTCTGGATGTCCAGGAACCAGGTGTCCCACATTCATCAATTCTACAGTGTACTGGCTTTCCAGAATCCATCGACTGACCCACCAGATGACTTCAGCTCCAGAGAGGACACCAGCCCAGCTGTATCCTGATTCATCGCCTGGGTATCGGATGACTTCAGACCAGCTGTTTTCCTTTTTGTTCCTGTTCCAAGGTTCCATCTCCAGAGATGACATCAACCCAGCAATTTCAGATGTGCCTCCTGTTGTTTCCAGAAGATGTCCGCTACAGCTGTATCAGAAGAATGCTGCCAGGGAGAGTCTTCGGCTGAGGACCAGGTGTGGTACCATTTTCATTCTACAAGGGACTGGTAAGTCCAGACTTTTCTATTCTTATGACATTGCAGTACACACCCTACACTAGCAGACTCCAGATGTTTGAACTGTCCTCAAAGACTCTCCCCTTCAGGACTTTGGCCTGCTAGAACTGTGCTTCACCGGGCTCCGGCCCAGAAGAGACTCTTTAATGAACTTGCCTTTGGGCACTATGGTCACTAGATGGGACTTTTAGGGCACTCCATCCCTCAAATATTGTGTACTGTAAACAATGTCATTGTTTTCTACTGTTTTCTAATGTTTATACTGTTTTTTTCTACTTTTCTAAAAAAAATCTTTTTGGGGATTCTCCAGTGTTTAGATGGTAGGGGGTTAGATAGACTGTGTATGCAGCTTAGGAGTGTGTGTTGTCTTTCTTTTTCTTGCAGGTGTTCTAGAAGAAGAAGAAGAAGACAGAAGAGGAGGAGGGACTCAGAGGGTTCCTCAGTAGTACTTTAGAGTGTAGTGTTTAAAGTACTGTTGTTATTGTTACTATGTAACTTTTTCCTTCCACAAATGCGGTTGTGGGGAGTCACAGAGAGTAATGCATAGTGTATGGTATTAGCTCTTGGTGTGTGGTTGCATGGTGTCCAGGGTCGGGAGGTCCCTATTTGTTTTGTTTTGGGAATTCTAAGTTAGAGGCAGACAGATTTTCCCTAGAGGGCTAGAGGGGATAGACAGGCTGTGGACCTGACCTGCAGTAAGGGTTGCAGTACTGATCTATTAGGGCTACGCTCTGGACAATTCTACCGGAGCCACTAGGTACCCATAGTCAGCAGGTAGAGTAGAGGCTGATGCGCCAGCTGAAGGCCTCTAGGCCCTTAGTGTTGCCTGCCTGTGCTGGCACATGGCAGGGGAGAAGGTAACACTACCTCCCCATAGTCAACACATGGGGTGAGATGGCCTAAGCCGGGTGACTAATGACTGCGGACAGTCATTCTCCTGGCCCAGGGTGAGTGTAACCCCCCTGTTACTCGGGGCTACTAGAACCCCAGTAAGACCTAGTGGTAGGCAGGGAAGGCAGCTTGTGAAACTCCAGTTAAATGGATTTCACACTGTCTCACTCTGTTCTCAGTCTCAGCTGAGACTGAGGGATGACATCATTTAGAACTGTCACAGCTGCATAAGCCACACTGGAATGTAGCAGTTGGAGGTTAGAGTAAAACGTTCAGGAATTTGAAGTCAGTTCTGTTGCAGTCTGTAGTAGAAGAGGTGCTCTGTTGTAAGCAGGCACTCAGAGCTCTAAGCTCTGTCAAAGAGCTATTTTTTTTGTTGTATAGGTGTGTGTTCTCACCTGAAGAGGAACACAAGAAGAGCACATTGAAATGGTGGAGACCACTTTCAGTGGTTCAGGGCCTCATTCCTGCAGGGATGGGGGGGGGGAATCAGCCTGCTTCCAGGGGCAACCCCCCTGGTCTGGCTAGGGAAAAGAAGCTGCCTGATTTAAGTTTGTGCTGAGGCACCAGAAGCTCTGGATGAGAGTTCTTTGTGGAGAAAACGCCTGTGGGGCACCTGCAACCAAGGGGGTGAGTTCGCTCTGCTAAAGGGCCATGTGTTTTCACCTGAATCAAGATGAAACTAAAGTGACTGTTACTGTGGGGTGAGGAAAAGACAGCCAAGTACAGTTTGGAAGATGTGGGGATTGGACTGCTTAACTCTGTGGGGGGTCTAGAGTAATGGACACAGCCACTTATTAAAGTATGTTCAAGTTCAGCACAAATGGGATGTAAAGATAGTAGACTGAATGTGAATACATTTAAAAAGAATCTACACAGCAAAGTGTTTTAAAGGATGAGGTGTTACAGTCCAGAGAAATGGCGGGTATGAATTATGGGAGGCGAAGGTGGAGACCCACCCCATCAGTAGTAACAAATTCACCTCTCGGTTGCTCTGGGACACCTGTTGCTTTCTCTCAGGTACTTGGCAAGTGCCTGAGGAAAGTACCCAGACGTGGGATTGATGAGGAAGATTCCCTTATGGAGCAGAAGTCCTCATAGGTGGTGTAGGGAGCCACCAGTAAAGGTTTCCATGCTATATAGAAAGTGTCCAAGTGGCTGGCAAGGGAGCCGAGCCAGGGAAAACCCATAGCAGTGTACAAGTTTGGGCTGTGTGCCCAGTGTGTTTCAGAGCCTGAGGACTAATGTGATGAGGATGTGTTCTGGTCTCCTTAAACCTGCATTACCAGGAGTGTAGCCCCGTGGGGGTCCATCTATGCTTTGTTTATTCTGTTGGATGTCAACGAAAGTCACACTTTAGAATCCCACTTCTGGTATTGGACATTACAGTTATTGCTTCCTTTGTCTGGAGTTACTTGGGTGCCCCTGTGCAGAGTAGCCAAACCTAGCCAATGTGCCGAGTGACATATTCCTCCCCAAACCCAGCCCACCAGGTAGAGGTGTCAAGATAGAAACGGCATACCTGGGTGGGGGTTACACACCACTTTCACAAACATCTTTCTTGATATCTGTGACAAAATTGCCCCCTTAAAGAAAATCAGCGTCAGAGGACACAGAAATGATTGGGTCTCTTCTGACATCATTAAACTCATAAGTGCCTGGGACAAAGCTTGGTCACGCTACAACAAAACCCGTGACTTTCCCTCCTTGTTACTTACAAAGAACTAAGAAACAAGTGCAAATCTGCTATCAAAAAGGCTAAAATTGACCATTTCCATAACAAACAACTTGGCGAATCTAACAACCACAGAAATCTCTGGGGGAAATTAAACACTCTTCTAGGAAAAACAAAGACTTTGGAACCCATTACCCTGCTTCAAAGGGATAGGCTCACAAATGACACCAGCAAAGTGGCCAACATGTTTAATTCTTTCTTTGGTGACCTCATTAAGTTCAAACCCTCCTGTCTCTCAACTCCCCCACCTGCCAATAACCATCCCTGCAGTGACCCCAAAAACTGCCCTAAATTCTACTTCCGCACCCCAAAGCCATCAAATACTATCCGCCTCATCAGAAGCAACAACCCTATGCCCTGCATCAGTGATGATGGCATTGATTATAAAATTCTGAAGCTCTGTATTTTGCCGCTGGCCAAACCCCTGACAAACATCCTCAACTGCTCCCTCTGTTCTAGCACCTTCCCTAGCATCTGGAAAACAGCTATGATCAAACCCCTATACAAATCGGGGTCCAGGAGTGATGTAGGGAACTATCGCCCTATTTCACTTCTGGCACCTCTTTCCAAGATCATCAAGAAGGTTGTTCACTCACAACTAACCTCTTTTCTTCAAGAACATAATCTGCTCACTGAAGCACAGCACAGAAACGGCTTTAGTCAAATTCACCAGTGAAATTACTAAAGCAAGCGACAATGGTCAGTACTCAGGGTCGGTATTCATTGATCTGACCCAAACTTTCGATTTGGTGGACCATAGCCTCCTCCTAGACTCTCTCTCATGCCTCCATATTTCCCAGGATGCAGTTTGCTGGGTAGCTAGCTACCTCTCAAATAGATCTCACAGGACAACCATAAAAGGGGTATTCTCAAACGTCTGGCAAATTAATTGTGCCATCCCACAGGGTTCTATTTTAGGCCACCCCTGCTTTTCTCTCTCTCTCTTCATTAATAATCTCCCAAAACTTTGTCAAAACACCAAAATAGTTCTCTATGCAGATGATGCAGCTCTAAACTGCAGTGATAAAAACCCTGACACCATGTTCTCTAACCTACAAACTGACTTCCTAAGGCTCCACTCTTGGTTCCTTCACAGAAACCTAGTGTAACCCCTAGGTGGCACTATCCTAAGGGCTACTACCCCTGCCTGCTGGGCTAGTAGCAGGTTAAGGGGCCTGAGTTCTGAAACGGGTGTCTCCACCCGGAGGTCGGGTTGGTAGTGGTCAAGTTAACCTGGGCACAGCCCTCCAAGACACTGTAACCCCCCTCTTTCCCCTCTAGTGGCCTGAACACTGTACAATAATCACTTTCACAATACCCCTGGTACACCACACAAGTACCCACACTGTTTGCACTTACCACCAGGGCTGGTTCCTCTGGCTTGACCCTGGGGACCCCCTGTAAAACAAGGTTAAGCACAGCAAATAGCAACAGTACAGTACTTTGAGCACAAACTGGAACCACAGTCAGATTACAGGCAGAAAAAGTTAGATCTGATTTATTCAGGGGACTTGAACAAGGGAGGGGCAAAATCAGGTTAATTAGCTTAAAAGTTATATCAATCAAGCAGTTATGCATGCGCTTTGAGTCCCCCACACAGTCCACCTCTGGGTACCTAGGTAGAGAAGAGATGGGCTAGCCAGGACAGTTGCCCAGGGTTGTAGCTGGTTGGGGGCCTGTGATGGAAAACACAACATGCGCAGTACACAATATTTGTAATCTGGAGCCAGAGGGCTCAGTTCGTAGAGGAAACGAAACAAGACAATCAGATGACACACTCAGATTAAGCTGTTGTTGTAGGGAGTAACCCAGGTATTTGCTCACGATACCCAAGACTGGACACAGGCTGGACGAAAATCGAGACTGCAGGTGGTTGATCTGGAATGCCAGGAGAAGCAGGGCCCACACAAGTCGCAGAGGCATCATTCCTGTTCAAGCGTGGAACAAGGGGCTGATCCCCAGGCAGATCTCTCGTCGATGGCTTCGCTGTGCACTGGGTAGTCTGGCTGGGCCAGTCTGGCAAAGCCCAGACCGCATGGAGACAAGTTCAGAAGCAGTCCGTTTTGGGCTGGATACAGCTTCCAGCAAGCAGAACACAGTTCACACAGTGGGGAACTAACTCACAACCCACTAGAGCTCATAGCACATTTACATGTATGGGAATTCTACTGTACCAGGCAAAGCACTCCTTTGGCACAATCGCAAAGTCTCTGCACACACCGGGAGCTTAGGGGTAGCTGGAACTCTTGACAGGCCGATCGCATTCAGCAAAAATATTCGGTCTTCTTCAGGTTGAGCCCGGCCCACTTCAGTATCTTACTTTAGTCACACAAACTTGGATTTAGTCCAAAATAATTCTCTTCTCTCCCTCTCAGGAGCAGCACACCGGCATGCAGGCCAAAAACTTAGCCTTTTCAGAGTTCTCCCATGCGAATCCACTCAGGATTGCTGCTCAGAAACACTTCAGCTCCTTCTTGCTCACCTACCAGCTCAGTTCTAACTGAAAAGTGCAAGCAGCCCGGGACTTCCCCAAGATCCAAAAGATCTGGTTGGCTGATTTGGCTGTCAGTCAAAGCAAGAGCTCCCCCTTCAGTTGCAAAAAAGGTGCAAAAAAAAAAAGCTCCAAACTAAAGTTCCTACAGATTTTTAATCCAGACAGCTTCTGTAGTCTGGATACATTTTAGGTCCCACCAGTACTGTTTGGTCCAATTTGCAGTTCAGGACCAAGATAGTGGAGACAAACAAAACAGTCCTTGCTACAAAGAAAGCAGGTTAGACAAACTACATTATCATTATCACTCTAAATGATTTTCAGGAAATAGTTACATCTTTCAACAGAGCTCCCTCTCAGATTACTTAAGCTGCAATTAGGCAGCTCTTAAAGAGGCAGTACACAGAGGCTATACAAGCTCTGGTAATCACATTTAAACTGCTAAAACGCAGGACACCAGCCTGGTAGTGAGCATTTAGGCAAGCTCAAGGAAGACTTTTTGGGAACCCCCATTTGTAGGGGGGTTACACTAGTTCTTAACTCTAAAAAACTAAGTACATGCTCTTTGCAGGCTCTAGAAAAAATGTAGAATTAAACCTCACTCTTTCTGACCATCATGGGAACAGTATCGATAAAGTCAAAGATTTTAAATATCTGGGCTTGGTTCTTGACCCACACCTCACTTTCCAAGTACACATTATGACGTAGACAGCCAGTTCTGAGTGCTGTATCATTTCTTTTTAATAAAAAATGCATTACTGAATGTCTCCTGCTGAAAATCAAATGCTCTAGGAGTGACCTAACTCATCCCCAGATTTCAGCTGAGAGATGGAAGCCATGAGGAAATGCTGGCAGCATGTGAGTTCACACACACTCAGTTTTTAGAGACAATGTGTTACATGGAAGACTTTAATCAAGGATCCTGTTTCTCTGCATTAATTACAGACTTGTTTAAGTTAATTTTGTTAAGAGAGAAATCATAAAGAAGGTTTATGACATTGGAGAGGAACCTAGGTTGTTACACAGGGGTGCAAGGTTGTAAATGTCCCTGTGAAGCCTGTGTGAGGGAGGATACAGCATGAGACCAAACAAAGTGTCATTTGAGGACATGAATTATGCTGAAGTTGCAGAATGTAATACTTTTGTATAAGATATATATTTTCATATATCCTGACAGGGAGGAGCTAGGTGACCTCCTGAAAAGAGGTGGGGTAAAAGCCAGCATTTAATTTAGTCTGTTTTACTTCACAGAGATGCATTTTTTTACCTAGACTCTGACCATGAAACATCTTGGGAGCACCTTTAAGCAAGTATTTATAGACTAAGTACTGTAGTAGGAACTGCACTGTTTAAAACCTTGTTCTTTTAATAGATTTGTATGTCTTGTGATATAACAGTTCTGTACTGTTGTGTTTTACATAGTCTTATCTATTATAGTAAAATTATTTTTAGAACTTACTTGGTCTGTCTTTGACTTCTTTTTTTTATTTGTAAGAAAAGTACAAGGTTACAGCAGACAATAGACATAAGCTTGAATGGTGATACCAAACTGGAAAGAGAAGCGTTTTAAATCTGAGGTCTTTATTAAAATTTTAAAGGGCTCATCTCTGTATTACCTGGTTAGGTGCTCGTAAGCAAAGATATCTGGCCCCCCCTAAGACAGATATATCTGAGTCTGTGCATTGGGTATGCTAACAAGAGGTTAACAGTTTGAATCCCTCCAGAACTTGAGACCAAAGGTTGATCCGAACTCACAAAACAGACAAGAGGGTTACCTTGTCTGTTACACTGTTCACAAGACTGTGCTCAGAGGTTGGCACTTTGGGAGCAGAGGGCCTGACCTGCTGAGTGGGTTTGTAACACACATTGCTAATTTTATCAAGAAAATAAACATAGCCGGCCCAATGGCGCAGAGGAATGAGGCGCTGGCGCCTTACCTCGACCCACACCGGCGACCTGGGTTCAGGAACACACTCGGGTTGCCAAGGGTTGGCAGAGGCAGGAGAGGATTGAGCATACAGAGGATGGCTCTCCTCTCCTGGGGGTGGGGGAGTGGGAAGCATTGCTCTGCAGTGGTCCCTAGTGGAGACTGGGAGCGCAGCTGTAGTGACGTGATGTGGGGAAGCAGAAAAACTGGAAAATCCACCTGGTGTCCGCTGGATGACGGCTCTCCAACTCTGACACCTCTGAGACCTCCAGGGAGCCTCCTTGTCCTCAGAAGCATCTCTGGGCCCTAATACAGAGTGTGCTGGGATGGTCCCTCCCCGGTGCCTTCCCCCTCGGAGGAGGGGGACTCACCTGGTGAATGGTTATGTCCAGGATAGCCCAAGGGACCAGCTGCAATGTGAGATCTGAAGGAGAACCTCGAGTGAGGTTCTCGGGGGTAAGTTGGGGTCTTGCGGAGCCTGAAGGAGTGGGGGTCACCAGTGCCTGTGGGAGACCAAAAAAGAAATAATGTAAAAAAAAAGGAAAATAAACATGAGGTTAGTACTGCTATCAGAAAATTCCTTCTTCCAGCCTTGAGATCTTGCCTTGCCTGCTCCTTGCTCCTTCCCCTTCTTGACTGTGGCTCTACAGTCTACTCCCCCACCCCCCCATCTGTTCTTTTCTCCAAACTGAGAACCTCTTACAACAACATTGCACTTTTCATTACTGGCCTCCCCTGGTCCACCCATCACTGTTCCTGCTACCCTCCTCAATCGTGGCTACCCCTGGAAGGAAGGTTTCAACTTTAAAAAACTTATTTTTCTACACAAGGTTAATCTTAACTTATTTCTACCAAGTATTGTGAACCTTTTCCCAGGGGTTCAGTTAATTTATTTTCTGTGGAAGTCAAATACTTCCATCAGTCAAAATCTGGAAGTCATTCCAATTTTTTTGAAGTGGAAACATTTCCCAGATCCCACAATTTGAAAGCCAGTATTCTAAGAAGGATCAATTTATGGATGTCAATACTAATATTAGGGGTAAAATATAATTTCTTTTAGAAAAATACGTACTTTCTTAGCTTCTGTGCCTTCAGTTTTGGAAGTCATCCAATTTTGTTCTTTACATTTGGAAGTCTGTGACTTCCTCCACCTTTATTTTAGAAGTTTTTGCCTTATTTTCGGGAGTCAAATACTCCCAAAATGGACTTAACTGAAGCCTTGGCTTTTCCCCAAATCTGCCCCCAAGCGTGGCATCAGAGGAAGCACCAGTCAAATTTTTGAGGTTCCTTTCCTTCATACCACACACGCTCAAAACTCCATCTGCTATAAGGGTGTGAAACTTTACAGCAACCTACCTCCTGGCACCCAGTCCTGCAGTTCCATCCCCTTATTTATTGCCTCCTCAAAAAAACTGCTCCTGGAGTTACTCTTGTAAGTGAGCCCTGCAGTAAGTTTCATATAGCAGTTATGAGGCTCTGCTCCTCTCCCTTACGCTGCCTCCTGTTTTTCCATCCACAACCCCCAGCTTCTCCTCCCCAGCTCTGTGTTTACTGTCTCATCTTTACCACCCCGCCCACTGTCTACCTCCCTCATCCTCACCGATATTTGTGACTGTCTTAATTTTTATTTAAATTTGTTGTAAATATGGTCATTTATGCTCTTGTATTTTTCTTTTGCTGTATATGTTGTGATACTCTGTAACCTGGACGACTGTGAAAATGGGCATGTTTGCTCACACTCTTTCCAGTATAAAATAAACTTGATCGATTGACTTCAAGTTCCTGAAAGGAATGGACAAAGTAAACTGCGAGGAACTATTTAGCATAAGTAGCAGATCAAGAGCACTAGGGCATGAGTAGAGACTGAAGGGGGGGGGTGCAGATTCAAAAGGGAAGTGAGAAAGTTTTATTTTAGAGAAAGGGTGGTGTAGCCATGGAACAATCTGCCAGCTGATGTGGTGGGTGCCAAAACCATCAATGGTTTCGAACAAGACTGGGCCAGAGTGATGGGCTTAGTGGTTACCCAGGGTGATAGCGGTAGGGCAGGAAGCATGGGAGTGGATTGTGTAGGTTAGAACCCTATATGGACAATAGGTCTTGGGTTTGTTAGGGTTTATGGGCACACTGGATGGACCAGTGGTCTTTTCCTGCCATCACTGTCTGTGTTTCTGTATAGTTAGTTATCACTGTGTTCTGTTACAGTACTATGTTGTCAGCCAGTCTGTGCGTGAAGTGCTCTGCTGCATGTTGATACAGATGGTACTGTTGTACACATGACACAATTCTTTGCTATGGCTATGCAATAAATGTGCTGTGTAACCTGTTACTTCTCTGGGTTTTTGTGTAGGAGTGGAGCAAAACATTGTTTTTTTGACCCATGCAGTTAGGCAGAAATAAAAATTTCTCACTTAAAACTGGGTTAACTATTTAGTAACCCAGTTCAAACAACAAGGGGTGAGAGGCTGGTTCTATTGTGTTCCATATTATTAAAACTGAGTTAACTATTTAGTAACCAGATACGAACAGCAAGGGATGAGAGGCTGATTCTATTGTGTTGCATACTGTTGAGTGTTATTTTTTTTAATTATTGTGTTAGTGTTATTTTTTTGAATTATTGTGTTGTGTGTTTTTTATTATTGTACTCAGACTGTTCATGTAGTTAGCTTCTATTTTTTCAGGATAACTATGTACAGCAGCATGACAGTAGGACAACTGTCCCTTCCCCTAAACTCCATCTGCCAGTCTACTCAATATCGCAACCCTCTGCTTATGACATCACAGTCTCCTGATGTGGAAGTAACTGTGATGTCATAAACAGGATTATGATGTAAGTTGTAGGCAAGAAGCCTGAGCAGATGGTCAAGTGAACAGTGATCCTGTTTTCATGTTAACTTATTTATTTAGTTTTTATGCAACAGGCCACCACACTTGACAGATGCATAAGTATTTTGAGGTGCGACCCGGGAGATTACAAATAGAAGAAATGGAGGATAAGACACCACCACATTTTTACAAGCATACAGAAGTATAAGGGGCAGCTACATTATTGTAAAGCCAAAAAGGCAGATATTACAATGAGTAATAAATAAACATATGGCTAACAGAAAAATTACAGATACCAATGCACAATATTTAAATGATCACAAACAAGATTGTGCACAATTATAAAGAAACACTGGAAATGAAATCCAGCAGCAATAATGAATTATAAGCTCAAATGTGTCTAAACATTATGGTTTTTTTTAAATAATTTTCTACTAGACATTAGGACCTCTTTAAAAACAGATAAGAGCAGGCACTGCAGATGATTCAAATAGTAAGTGACCTCATCAGGAAAGATTGAGGTGTTTCGGGGGGGGGGGGATGCAGAAAAAGGGAGTGAGTAATCGGAGGTAAAAAGAGAAAGTATAAAAACAAGTGCCTCAGTGTTTTGGCATAGGAAAGCAAATCAGAACTGTCCCAAGAAGTTCCCCCCCACCACGTAAGGGTCATGATCTCTGTAAATAATCCACGCTGGAGGAGATTGCCTGTCTCACTACTTTCACTGATAATTATAAATGAACCTTCTCTGAACTGAGTCAGGCATAAGGCACGGGGTGAAAAACTTTGGAGTTAATGAAAGTCCCAGACACTGTGTCAGGCGTACAGCTGGCCAATCAGATAGAAACAGAATAAAATGATGAGGAACCATTTCTTTTCATCCCTTTTAAAGAACAGAAGCACCCTCATCTGACTTAGACAGTTGGTCAGAAGTGGTGCGTCATAACCTTATCTAACAAAAACACATTTTTTATATGTCTATTCATGGAAAACATCAGAGATTACCTTTGAGCACAAGTGTTCATTTACAAAGGTTCCACATCAAACACATAGTCACAAATAAACATCACTAGCACAATAAGCAGTTCCTGAGGAAAAGCAGTCGAGTCTGGCTCAAAGCACATGAGACAGAACAATTACATACAGTTTTGGAAAAATCACTACAGATTGTTGTATAAAAAGTTACAGGATGCGTACAGAGAGAAACCAAAACAGTCCAATGGTTATAACTGCACTGGACTGCAAGGGCAGACCATAAAGCTATCTTAAACTGATTAATCTTGGGGAGATTCAACAGTGTATCAGGCAGTTAATTTAACTGGTTAGTAGCCCTGACAGCAAATGACTACTTGCCCAGCTGAGCACACCAGAAAGGAGGCTGACGCTTAAGGGCATTCCTGGCCATTTTCCTGGTGTTATACTGGTTGGAAATGGTGCGGAAGCAATTTATTAAAGCAGGGGTGTTGGACCCAGGAGTACCTTCTGACTAGCAAACAGGCCTGAGCTTTGTAAAGCCACAAAAGCAGCTCTTGAGTGTAGGTGGTGCTTGCCCAAGTAAAATGTCAATGTAGCAGCTCAGAACTGAGCACATACCAACTCCAAAATGCTATCCACAGATACTAAAATCTTGACACTTTAATAGAGAAACGTTGAAAAAATCAGCTTAGTGACAGCACATGAACCTGTTCCACATAAGTCAACAGTTTTACGCTGCAAGAGCTTTTTCAAGACTGGATCACACTAGCACTAGACAACCTTATATGTGCAAATCAATTAAATAATTAAAAGTGCTAATCAAAAAGGCGCTTATCGAACAAGTTGTGTGCGTGATTATAACACGAAGAGCAGCACATCTAATAACAGTACTATGAAAGGAAGGGGAGAGGAGGAAAGACAGAGAACCCGAGCTACAGCAGGTAATTAGCTTGCTAAATGTATACAGAAATGAAAGCGCCCTTACTCATAGAACAAAATGGTATACAACAGATGAACATGCATGACTAACCCTGCAAATCACTCTGAAAATAGGACACATACCACAACAGAGGGCATGAAAAAGAATAGGACATGGGAAGGAGAACGAAAGCAGGGAAGGGGGTCAAGAAAGACAAGGAAGGGAAAACCACATAATGACGTAGCAAAATAATAGCTTACTCAGCATCTGTAAATATTGCCTCTAAATGTCCTAAAATAACTCTTATTAAACATCAATTGCATTCGTATACATAAATTCAATATGTTAATTTTATTAAAAAAAGAGTACATCGGCTCTGCACAGATGAAACAGGGAAAGGTCAGTGGGGTAGGTGTAGGCTTAGAAAAAGAAACGGGAAGAAAAAGAACACACAACTCTAAACATGCAAAAGCTGCTGCGGGTTCTTAATGCTTTTCTACCAGAGCCACCTTAGTTACATATGAAAGCCCCTGTAAGATACGACCTCTTGAAAAATCGCAAAAGCCACGTACAGTTAATAATTAAACTATAATGTACAGGACATTTTAATGGTGGCAAGAAGCTTATTCATCAATTGCAGTCATATACATATATTCAAAACGTGAAATATAATTTTATAAAAGGCATAGGCACTGCACACATAAAGGTAGGGAAGGGGGGTTTAAAGGGAAAGCGCGGGAAGACAGGAAGGCACAACCCTAATACTGCATAAGCTACTGAAAAGTCAAAGTATTTTTCTGCAGGAGCCACTATAGTTGCAAATATAAGCCTTTGTTAGATACAATCACTTATAGGATGGCAAAAGATGTATAAAGCTAATAATTTAAACTATAACAAACAGGGCAAGAAAACAGGTGGCAAAAGGCTTATGCATAAGATAACAAAAATAGTGAACTGTGAACAATAGCACATACAGGAATGTGTAAAAATACAGAAATCGTGCAGTCATTATAGTTAATCTTCCAGGAAAGGAGGCCGCTGGAAATAGTCATTCAAACCCAGGCCCTGTAAGGAACCTAATGTACACTGCCAGAAGCATTCCCGCCTAAGGAGTTTCCTGTCCAAATCTCTTCTACGAGGACCCAATGTCAATTGCTCCGAAACTTGATAAACAAATACATGGCAACTGTCAGTCTTCATGACATGTTGAGCAATTGCATATGTGTCATCTCTGCGTTCGACTGCCCTTACATGTTCCCAGATTCCATTATAAAAAATTCAAACAGTCTTTCTGATATAAAACACTCCGCAATGACATGCTGCCAGGTAAACGACTGACTCTGTCCCACAAGCAGCAAAGTCCCTTATCTCAAACACTCTTGTTGTATTGTTACTTTAACATTTTCTTCTAATTACTTTGCAGCAAGAGCAATTACCACAAGGTTGTGTTCCATTGAGATTCTTCTGTTCCTCCCTGCGAGTGTTGTAGGAACCCAAATAGCTAGAGGTTACTATATACACCGTCATCTCCACCACTTCGCAGGTGCACCTCAATCCCCATCAAACTTATCCTACTCCTACTGCTCCTTAGAGCAGGTGACATTGAGCCAAACCCTGGTTCTTCTCACGCCATTCCCACTTTGCAGGCACACCTCAATCCCCGCCAAACGTATCCTACTCCTGCTGCTCCTCAGAGCAGATGACATTGAGCCAAACTCTGGTTCTTCTCACGCCATTCCTGCTGACCTTCCCAAAGGTCTTCACATGGCTCATATTAATATACATAGTCTCTTGCCCAAAATGTATATCCTGCAACCTATCGTGGTCTCTCTCCTCCCTGATGTACTTATAGTTTCGGAATCTTGGCTCTCCGCCAAAATTCCTGACTCTGCCATCACCATCCCTAGCTACTCCTTCTCATGTCAGGATCATGCCATGAAGGATGGTGGCATCGCTATCTGTTTACCTCCATTCAGTCAACCCCAGTTCTCTCTATTTCCTCCCCTGTTGCTTATGAGCTCCTCATTTTTAAACTTTCCTTTCCTTTCTTTCTTCCCATCTTTGTGGCAGGTGTCTACTGCCACCCAGGGCTTTCTCCTGCATCTGTTACTGATCTGTTAACCTCTATTTTTACCCATACCTCCTCTGGCAAGCTATTCATCCTAGGGGATTTCAACATTAATCGGCTTTCACACACTAACTCTAAACTTTGTCAAAACATTAAGTCTCTGCAGCTTACACAACTCATTTCTGTCCCTACCTGCCATAATCCTCATTCCCAAAACCATTCTCTACTAGACTGGGTACTCACTACTCACCCACACTGCATCACTGATGCTGGTACCCTCCCTGATACACTCAGTAACCATCATATGGTTTACTGCACGTGCAAAATTCACTGCACCAAAGTTCCTTCAAAAATTATCCAAATCAGGTCCTTCCAGTCGCTTGACCTCTCCTTGCTTCACGCTGATCTGCTCTCCACTGACTGATCCCCTATCTCTGTGGCCTGCGATATCAATCAAGCCCTATGTTATTTCCAATATAAATTTCTATTAGTCTGGGACCAGCACGCCCCCCCCCCTCCAGAAAATCAGGGTCAGAGGCTCTCACCTTCCCTGGATCTCTGCTTAACTTCTTGCTTGCCTTTGTGCTCGTGACATGGCTTGGAAGTCTTATAAGTGCTCTGGGATCCCAGCTGACCTTAACAAATGCCATGCTCTGAGGAATACTTGTACTCGTGCTACCAGGTTAGGTAGGGCAGAGTTCTTTTCCTCCACATTTCATAATAATCTTAACCACCCCTCCAAGTTTTGGAAAGTCATACATGCACTCTTCTCCCCCACTACTCAGTCCCCCTCCTCTGTCCTCAAGGTGGGTGACTCCACCACGTCTGACCCTCCTTCTGTTGCTTCAGCTTTCAACTCTTACTTCACTGTATGTGCTTCTTCTCTACTATCTGCACTCCCCAACACTCCCCCCCCATCGTCCCGTTACCTCCTTTCTTCTTCTCATCAGTTACCCCAGTCTCCTCACTCAATGTCCTCCTAGCTCTCAACCCTCAGAAAGGTGGGTACCCTGACAGACTTGACCCCAAGCTCCTGCACCTCTCTTCACTTGCTATTGCTCTTCTCAACCTCTCAATTTCTCTTTCCTCTGTTCCCAATATCTGAAAGCATGCAACAGTCATTTCCCTCCCTAAAGGTGGTGACCTTTCCTCTCCTGGCAATTTTTGCCCCATCTCTCTTCTTCCTACCATATCCAAACTCCAGGAACACATTGCTCTATCTCAGCTTTCTCTTTTCTTTGAATCATCTTCCTTTTTCACCCCTTTCCAGTCTGGCTTTCACAAACATCACTCCACCACTTCCTCACTCCTAAGGCTCACTAATTTCATCCATACTAGTATGAACCAAGGCCTCCTAACTGCCATCATCTTTGTTGATCCAGCGAAAGCTTTCGACACTGTCTCCCACTCTCTTCTTCTGGTTAAGCTAAAATCAGTTGGTCTATCCTACTCTTCAATCAACCGGTTTGGTGCCTACCTTGTTGGAAGATCTCAATCAGTGAGAATCGGAGAATCCCCCCTTCCCACCCATACGTACCAGTGTTTTACAAGGATCTGTCATTGGCCACTGCTTCCCCATATTCCTCAATGTTCTCCCCTCTGCCTGCTCCTCTGCACACATACACATGTATGCAGGTGACATGGTCCTATTTGCATCTGGCCCTTCTCCAACAGAGTTAACCTCAAGGGTTCAACTTGATTTTGACAACATCCAAATTAGTTCAGGTGTAATCAATTGTCCCTAAATGCCAAGAAAATGGTCTCCATGTGTTTCAGCACTAGACAGAGGTTTTCTAGACTCCTTTCCCTTCCCTCCTTCCTCATCCGAGATGGAGGTAAAATAGATGACGTGCCCTCCTTTAAGTACCTGGGTGTCTGGCTTGACTAGCACCTTAGTTTTTAGCAGCACATAGATGCCATTCATAAAAAAACTCTGCCCTAAGCTAGGTGCCCTCTATAGGAACAAAGGCTGCATCTCTATAACTGCCCGCTGAGATATCATCACCAAGATGATCCTCCCCATCTTTGATTATGGTGACACTGTCTATGGTGCAGCACCTAAGTTCACCCTGGCCAGACTAGATCCATTTTTCCACTCCTTCTGTCATTTTGCCTTGGCATGCCCCCCACCCCGTACCCATAACTGTTTTTTATACTCAGATCTCTCCCTCACTTCTTTAGAAGACTGTCGCCTACCCCACTGTGCCTCCTTCACTTCTAAATTCTGGCTGGCCTTGCTCCCTTCCTATCTAAGGTCCCTCCTCTCCCCTTTGCCCCCCTCTCCTTATACTCTCCATAACTCAGGCTATCGATCCCTCTCGCAAATCCCTAGCTGGTCAATCTGCTTTCTCCTTCCGTCTTCTTACTCTCTGGAATTCCCTTCCCCTAACAGTTCACTCTGCTCCCTCCAAACGCAACCTTTTCTCACTCCTACAAGGCCATACTACTCCCTCTTGTAAATGCCCTTAGCCCACTGCCTCCTTCTGCTTTCCTATCCTCTCCAAGCTGTCATATTTACTCCTCATCATCTCAACCCCCTTTCCTTTCTCTAACTCATACTCTCCCCCTCATTTCACTCCTCAACTAGCTCTCCTCACCCAATTATCCTATTGTATCTTCCATCCAATCTCCATGTATCCCATCCTTTTCTCCCTTTTTTCCCCTCACCTTCTCATCTAGCTCAACCCACTCTCTGCCATCCTTTCATCTCACCAATACATTCTATACTGGCTACTCCTAATGGCCCACTTCTGTTATGTTCAGTTGTGCTCCTGAAGAAGAGTTGTAAGTGTCTGGTACTCACACTACTGATACTTATCCTGTGTGATTGTTTACTTGCTTTGTACTGTATATTTTATACCCTGTGGTGTATGTCTGTACCATTTGCAGTTTAATTTTATTCTTGTATTATCCCCTTAACCCCTTCCCCCAGGACTCATCTGGAAACGAGCCATATGGCTCAATATGTCTTTCCTAGTAAATCTTTAATAAATAAATATCCCGCATATTGCTACTTCTTCTGTGCACCAGGTCTGGAGCTTTATTCTGCTGGGTAAAGGTAGCCAGTTAGTGAGTGCACAAAGGGTACAACTATGGCCCTGTCCACACTACACCACTGAAAGCTGAAACGGTTTCAAACCGTTACAGCCCTGTAACGTTACAGTGTGTCCACACTACAAGTGGACAGTGCTAAAAATGTTCCAAAAACGTTACAGCCTGTTCACACTGAAGAATGAATCTGGGAGTGGAGTAACCCCTTGGAAGCAGTGACTATCCCAAGATGCAGGAGGTGCTGATTACAGCAATCCCAGAATGCTAAGGGTTGCCATGCACACAGAACACAGTAGGGTGGGTGAAACATGGCAGCTTTTCTAAAACAATGTGTTCCTCAGCCTGTATAATGCACTATTATGCAGTGAACCAGAAGATTGCCAGGTGTAGAAGACAGAGGAGGGCTGCACAACATCATGCCTCATGCAGGCTTGCTAGCATTTGCCAAGGTGCGCTTGACGCAGTGTCTGTATTACAGTACATATTGGTGTGTGTCCTTGAAAGTGGCACTGTACCCAGATCTTTGTGGGCCCACAGAAAAAGCACTGTGTGGTGGGATGACATTGTACAATAGTCCTGGATGGTTGATCAGTGGCTATCCAGTTTTCAGATGTGCAGGCAGACCTTCAACTGTCTCTGGGGTGAGTTGGCTCCATACATCTCCCGGAGGGATACACACCTATGTCCAGCAATACCAGTGGACAAAATAGTTGCGATAGCACTGTGGCGGCTGTCAACGAATGTAGAGTACAGAATAGTGTCCCGTTTGTTTGATGTTGGTCGTTCCACCGTGGGGGAAATAGTTATAGAGGTGTGCCATGCCATAGTGCAAGTACTGCTGCCAAAGGTTGTACGGGTACAGAATGTGCATGACGTAGTGCTTGGATTTGAGAAGGACTGGGGATTCCCAAGCTGTGGTGGTGCAGTGGATAGCACCCATTTCCCAATCATATGCCCCCCTTGAAATGCCACAGAGTACTTCAATAGGAAATCATACTACTCCATTGTCATGCAGGCTCTTGTGGACCACAGGTACTGTTTCATGAACATTAATGTGGGATGGCCAGGCAAAGTCCATGATGCAAGGGTGTTCCGAAACAGCAAGCTGTTTACCCTCGGACAAAATGGTACACTATTCATGGAACCACCAAGACACATAACTGGAATTACGGTACCTGTTGTTGTGTTGGGGGACCCAGCCTATCCCCTACTACCCTGGCTCATGAAGCCGTATAACGACTACGGTGACCCCAAGAAGAGCAACTTTAATTACAAACTCAGTAGGGCACGCATGGTGGTAGAATGCGCCTTTGGGCACCTCAAAGGCAGGTGGCGGTGCCTGTTGAAGAGAAGCGATTTCAGCATAAACAACGTTCCCTATGTCATAGGTGCATGGTGTGCACTGCACAGTCTGTGCGAAAAAAGGGCAGAGGTATTCATGGACAGCTGGGCTCTTGCCAGTGCAATAGACATATACCCACATCCTACAGAGCACGACAGTGTACCCACTGAGGAAATGACTGTCACAGCCCAGAGTCGATATGCAGCTGTGAACAGGGATACCCTAGCTGACTGCCTCATGGACTCATATGTTTGGTAAGTAGTGTGCCTGAATATGAGCACATTGCAGCAACTATTAAATGGTGTCACAGGTTTGTACTTGTTACTTGCATTGCTGCCTGTGTAACAACCTAGCCACCCACTGTTCCACACACCCACAGATACCTCACCAAATACCATAAACCAGCTCACAGCATCCCAACCCACTATTGACCCATATACTGTCCGTCCCAACATGCATATATGTATGCTACATAACGAATGATACGCAAGTCATTCTCAGTTCAGTAGTGCTGTGTTTATTTATGTACGGTAACTACGTCGTTAGACGTCCTGTGGCACAACAAACCATGTACATCATTACATCATAGCCACACATTAAAGGTGGATGTATTGTTATACGTCAGCAACACGTAATGTAATGTCTCGAGGTGTCGTGACATACACACTGTACTCCATGTATAGAGTATTACACTGACAACATACCTATAATGCAGATGTCCACAACCTGGAAACAGTAATAAACAACAATAAGGCACAACATAACACCAATATATGTGCCAGTGCAACATGTGGAAAAGTGCCTGAGTAGTACGCCTGTTAAGTGCACAGACATCAGTACATGTAAACAAATGAACATCAGTATTGTGAGTTATATATTCACTCATTTGTAGTGGCATGTATGTAACAGCTAACAGAACTTTGACCCCTATGGACTCATACATCATTGCATAGTTGACCATGCACCCCTGATATGTGTTTCTTTCCACCGCCAGGTATACAGAAGCTGGGAATGGATGGTACTGTCGCAAGGTCGCATGGCAGACACCAAATGGCAGCAACAGTAGATGAAGCACACGGACACAGCTGTGCAACAGAAAATGCTGCAACTTTATAATGTCGCCAATACAGTGTGCCATCTGCTAACTGTAGCAAATGATTATTGTTATCACTTTTCATTCAGTGCTTCCCATGCTTGCAATTGTACAGTAAAGGCATGTGATGATAGCCTATATCTGCTGTGCTCTCTGACAAACATTATGGACAGTTGTAAAGCAACCACCAGTAGTGTGCTTTGAGATCCACTGATTCACAACAAACCACTTGTCGTACAGTGTAGCTTATCGTCTGGACTGGGTTCCCTGAGTAACAATGTGGGGGGGGGCATAACACTTGGTAACAACAAGCGTACCAATCAAACTATGGCCACCACAGAACAAGTGGCATTAAGCATTATGGGGAGAACAACCCTTTTGCTCACAGTGTTGTCCACTGGAAATCTTCACTGTAAAGATCCTGTGTGAAGCTTGGAACAGCCAATGTGGGGTCAGAATCCCGATGGGCATCATTCCTTGCACCATATGTGTGAGTACTGGTAGCAGAGGGCAAACTGTACGAGGCACTTGAGGGGATGCTGCCTTGCTGAGGGTTGGAATTAACATGTACCTGACACGAGACAGTAGGTGGAAGTCCTGTACCACCACCTCTTGCCCTCATTCTTATCCTAGGGTTGCCAAGCATGTATGTATGGTACATGGTATGGGAGGACAGAGAGGCACATGGGACATCATTGGCATGCTGGGTGTTGCCATGACTGACTGTGAGATAAGCATTGTGAGGCATGCCAGGGGAACAAGCAGTGGCCATAGTGCCATGAGTACTGCTGACCTGAGTGGGACATTGTATTGTTGCAGTACTGGCAATGCCTGCATACATACTTGCTGCAATACCAGCATCTGCATCTCCAGGCGGCACACTACCCTGTGCCTGGACCATGACATTTGTGGCTGCCTGTTGGAACTGCATAGTTAAGAGTTTGAACATGTTAATAAAGAATTGTGCATTTTGTTCTGCCTCCTGCTTACTTAATCTCTCCTCCATCTCCCTCTCCTCCCTAGCCCTCTCCCATTCCAATTCAAGCAGCTCTCGATGCTGCTGCTGCAGCATCTGTCGTGTGGGCTCAAGCACTGTCCCAATCAAGTCAGCCAGTCTGGAGTCTTTCTTCTTCTTCTTTCTCAGGTTGAAAAGTGGTTGACATTCAAATGAACGCTTAGCAGCTCTTCCCCTGCTGCCACCTGATGTTTTGCTTGATGTTCCAGGGCGTTCATCAGGCACAGCACATGTTGCAGCAGATGACACAGATGATGCCTCCAGCAGGTCATTCTCCATGGAAGTCTGATCATCATTCTCATCATCTGCGAAACAACAAATGTTGTGTATGAGCATGCCACACATGGTTAATCACAGACTGCAACAGGCAAGTGGCACAGTACTTATAGGTGACATCTGATGAATGACAGCACTGCAACCCACCACTCCCATCAAACAGCCTGACCACACACATTGTACAACAGCACTGCACTGACCTGTCTTGGCAGCATGCCCCACTCAATCCCACCAAGCACCCTCCCAACACCACCAAGCACCCCACCCACACCCATCCAACATTTGTTATCATAACCAGTACCCATGCAGTCAGCATTATACCTCTGCACTGCAGAACGCTGGACGTGGCAGAATGGCCCCTCCCACCCCAACTACACTACTGTAGTCATGCAGGCATTGGCATGGGTTGCCGTACTGCACTCGATATACCTCTAAGGTGCATCATGCCACCCATTCTATGTCCCACTCACCTCTCCCCCGCCCTCCACAGGGTGATGGACATTGGCATACCTGACTCTCCACCTGCCTCAACTTCAGCATCGACTCTGCTGGGCTGGCATGACTCCTCAGTCCCCGCACCATCACCATCATCTTTGGATTCCACAGCAGAGCTCTCCAGGACAAAGTGCGGTTTGGTAGTTGGCCTTGTTCCCAGTATTTTGTCCAATTCGTCGTAGAAGGGACACACCACACACCCACTACCCGAGTGCCTGTTGCTGTCACGAGTCTTGTGATAGCACACTTTGAGTTGCTTTATTTTGTCTCGACATTGTTTGGCACTCCTTTAAATGTCATGTGCGAAAAGGTATTCTGACATTTTCTGATACACTTTGGTGTTGCGACGTGCAGTAGCAAGTTCAGACTGCACCCATTCGTGTCCAGAAGTCGACCAGTAATTTCGTGACCTCATCAGGCTATGCGGCACCACGGTCAGACATGGTTACACCTCCACCAACTACAGTGCTGCCTATTGCCTTTTGCCTGCACAGGTTTTTGGGACACAGGTAACTAAAGTCTAACCACGCTCAGACCAACCACTCTGCTACAAATGTGGGCAGCAAAATATCATGTGTGGTATCTGGTCGAGGTCTCAGCCTATAGCTTGTTGAACAGACTGACCACCAAGCTCCGCTGCTCAGTAGATTGCACAGCACTGCTGCCTTGTATGCTGCTACACTAACACTGCTGTGGTCGTTCATTCGGCATACTGGTAGCATTCACTGGCATTCCCAGGCATGCCAGTACAGGTTCACTACACTCGCGATCAGCGCAGTGTTGCTTCCTGGTTCTTCCCCTTGTTTACCTCCCAGACTGCATCGGTGCACTGCCGCAATGCATTGAGGTATACTAGGGGACTGGAGGGTACACAGTCACGCATCTACACTGCAGATCATAATGTTACAGACCTGGAACCGTTACCAAAACTGTTGTAGAAATCACATACAGTACAAACAGGTTTCTTTTACGGTTTTGAAAATGCCTTCTGTAACGTTACAGGTGTAAATGCAAACCGTTACAGTAATGGTTTGAACACTCTGTAACGTTACAGAGGCATAGTGTGGACAGGGCCTATGAGTGCAGTTATCTGCAAAAAGTATAAAGTGGCTGGCATGCCTTATTACAGATCAGCTTTACTTTGTTTAGTACTGTGTCACAGGAAGCTGCATAGTTAGGGAGGCCATAATCTATAAGCAACAGAACGGAGCTGGCCACAATGGGGGGGGGTTGTTCCTTTTATGGTACAGGGCACCCACTCTTATGTTAACTATGGCCACCAGACTGTCAACGGGGGAAAAGATAAGGCATCATCCAGAGTTACTCCAAGGTATTTGAAGGTCTCTATCTGTTTAAGGTTTTTTCCCCTGGCAGTTTCGGATGACAAAGGGTGGAATGTTCCTCTTCTGTGGGAGGCTACAGAAGAGCATGATCTTTTTTTTGTAAGAGGACCAGTTTGTTTTTGGAGAACCAGCCTTCTAGTGACCTGAAGTTACTCTGGAAAGTGGGTGATGGGGCTGTCAAGGTCTGGGTTTATGGGATAGATGATCGCATCATCAGCATAGAGGAGCACTGTTGTTTAACCATTATTGTTTATTTATAGTATCTGGTTAGGGCTTATCGTGTATGGAAATCAGTGGCTACTCAAAAACTGTTGTGCAGGTTCTAAAATTTGTTCTGCATGTTCTAAATGTTGTTGCGCATGTTCTGTCATCAGTGCACCTGTGTACCTGCTCACACTGACTTCAGTCTGGCACCCGCTTTCATTTTCACTTATCGGGACTTCGCAACCGCACAATCAGTTCATGATGCTTGCCCTCAAGATGCGTGATGGGATTCCCTGCAGACTGCAGTAGCACTTACTAGGCATAGACGCTGCTCGACTCGCTCACTCTCTCTCTCTGTACCAGCCCTTCACTCACTCTCTCTGTACTAGATTTTACATTTTTTGATATATAGGAAGCACTTACTCAGCAGAGCACAGCTCACTCTTTCCCCCTCCCTCTCTGTACTGATGCTCGGCGCTGCTCGCTAGCTCCCTCTGCAGAACCATATACTATAAAAAATAATATAAGGGTGACTATAAACAACTCACTTTGTATTTCCATCTAAAGGCTGATATAACAGCATGAACCTCCTGAGCTTCGCTCTCGAGATCCATATGCTGTTATCTCAACCCTTCGATGGAAACATGGGTTTGTTGTGTATAGTCACCCATACACTATTACTTATATAATGCATATATTTAACTACCTCCAACTTTCCTCCTGGGATGGAACAGCAACTGACCCATCTGTAGTCCATAACAGCAACACATTCTCAGTTTACCTGGCTTTAGTACGGTAAGATATATTTATTTATATGGCGCCCAATCCCAGAGGCTCTGAGAGCCTTACATAATCAAAAAACTGGGTACGAAAAAATAAACAAAAACAAACACAAATCATAAGGTACACTTAAAGTATCAGCTTATAAATTAATAAATACAGTATTAAAAATTACAAAACAATTTAGGTTCGTTTGGGAAGGCCTGCTTAAAAAAGTGAGTCTTTAGACCCCTCTTAAAAGCCTCCACCGTTAGGGCCTCCCTGATGGAGCTGGGAAGCAAGTTCCAGAGGGCTCGACCGGTGACCTCAAATGCTTGGTCACTGGGGGTTTTAAGTCTGGCCCTCAGAGCCGTTAGGAGGCCCCTGGTGGAGGAGCGAACTGAAGTGGCAGGTGTAAGAAGATCAGTCAGGTAGCCAGAACCCGATCCATCTAGGGCTTGTATCAATCAATCAATCAACTTTTATTTATAAAGCGCTTTTCAAAAACCAAAGTGCATATACATTGTAAGAAAAAACAGACAAACATTCAGTCAATAAAACATATAAAAAGGCAGCAATAGTGAAACTAAACATTACCCCAAAAGCCAAGCTGAATAAATATGTTTTTAGTGAGGATTTAAAAGTCTCAGGGGGCAAGCACTCTCTAATCCAACGAGGTAGAGAGTTTCACAGGGTCGGGGCTACAAAAGAAAAAGCCCTAGCACCTGATGTCTGAAGATAGACCCTGGGAACCTCTAGCAATCCCTCATCAGTGGAGTGGAGTGGACAGAAGGGGCAGTAGGGCCGAAGGAGGTCTTGCAAGTAACCCGGTCCCTGTCCATGTAGGGTCTTATAGGTCAGCAACGCGACCTTGAAGGTGATCCTCCAATGCACCAGCTGCTAGTGCAGTTCATGTAGCACAGACGAGACATGGCAAGTTCTTGACAACCCTGTCAACAACCTGGCCACAGCGTTTTGCACCAGCTGCAGCCGGCATCCACAGATCCCAAAGTACAGAGCATTGCAGTAGTCAAGTCTGGATGTCACAAAGGCATGAACTAGAGCTGGCAGGCCCTTGGGCGGAACTAGTGACTTAATCCAGGTGACATTCCTTAAGTGGTAAAAAAACACTTTGGATAACAGATGACACCTGGACATCCAGTGTCAACCTGTCATCCAGGAAGATGTCCAGCTTTTTCACCCTAGAAGAAGTTATCAATGGGGTGGATCCCAGGACCAAGCCTGTTACCACCCCGGAGGCAATTCTATCACACCTGCGACCAGACTCGACCACCAGGACCTCTGTCTTGTCGGGATTCAGTTTTAGACAGCTGGAGGACATCCAGTCCTGGATCTCAGCCAGGCAGTTGTTTAGTGCTTCCACTGTGCCACTGTTTCCAGGGGAAAAGGACATACACAGTTGGGTATCATCTGCATAGCAGTGAAAACCCAAACTGTAACACCTGATGAGCTCACCCCAGAGTAGCATGTACACCATGAATAACACTGGTGATAGGATCTAACCATAAGGAACTCCACAACAGTAGGAGCTTCGGGGAGGAGGAGAAATTCCTCATCACCACCCATTGCTTTCTGCCTGACAGATAGGACTCAAACAACTTGATGATGGTACCAGTGAGTCCACAATACTCGCTAAGGCAATCCAACAACCCAATGGGCGCCATGATGTCAAATGCTGAGGAGAGATCGAGAAGAATGAGAATTGACAAGTCCCCTCTATCTCTTGCCTTGAGTAGGTAATTCTGCACCCTGACCAACGCCATTTCAGTGCTATTCCTTGCCCTGAAACCAAACTGGAATGGCTTGTAGATGTCAAAGGCTATGAGGTGTGCTTCGAGTTGCAGCTTTTCTCAAAAACCTTCCCTAAAAATGGGAGGTTGGAGACAGGTCGATAATTTGCCAGGACATCAGGGTCAAGAGATGGTTTCTTCAAAAGGGGTCTCACCAATGCCTCCTTCAAGGTATCAGGGAAGATTCCCTCTGACAGCAAGCACTGGATTATTCTGACAAACACCAGACCAACAGTCCCAACATATCTCACCAGGAAATGGGTCAGGGCCAGGACCAATTCACAAAAAGTAGGCCGCAGCTTTGAGATCACCTCATTGACCTCAGCCACCTTCACTGGCCTAAACTCCTCCCAGACAACAGAAGTGCCCATGTTCCTATCAAACTGACCACTGTGCGGTAATGCTTGCCCCGCTGGGGAGATCCCCAACCAAATGGAAGACACCCTGTCAGAGAAGAACTGAGCAAACTCCTTGAACACAGCGACAGATACATAGACACTGTCAGCAGATAAGGGCCTATAGCCCACCGAGTCTGCCCATTTGAGCTTGTAAGTTCCCTTTACATTTTTCTAGAGGTCTGTTGTCCCTTACCCCGAACTCCAGAATTCCCTTATGTCTATCCCATGCATTCTTAAATCCCGTGATTGTTTCAGACCCCATCACTTCCTCTAGCAGGGTGTTCCACTTGTCCACCGCCCTTTCGTTTTTTTTTTAAATTCAATCTTTTATTTAATATATGAGTTCAACAACTCTTCAGGCAGCATTACATCACAAAATAATACCAGTTAATTGCTTCACAATACATTATATATAGGCTTTGGCAGATAACATAGGAGAAAATAAATTAACAGCTTATTACATCAGTTTCCAAGAAATCATTATTACTTCACTTAGTGCTCTGCCTCTGGGCTTTGTAAACAAAACCTGGCATGGCATGGTGGGTCCCACCCCCCCACCATGTTTTAATCATATTGGGGAACAAAGGACTCCTCTGGGTGAAGCCTAAGTGACACTTCTGGACAAATGAAGAAAAGACTACAGGATCAATGAACAGCTTAAGGAACAAAGTCAGCATAATGATCTAATTGGTAAGTTATCCATTTCTGCCATTGAACATCAAATTTCTGTACTTTATCCATCATTTTGGCGGAGAATCGCTCAAGGGCATATATCTCCCCGGATAGGTTTAGCCAGGCTTCTTTGGTGGGGATTTTATTTGTGAACCACAGTCTAGTAATACTTTTGTGGGCTACTATTATAAATTCTGAGATTTGTTTTAATGATTTCTTGGCAATTCGCAGACCTTCTGGTTTAATAAAGGTCAATACATAAGTGGGGGGGGATAAGTCAGCAATATCATAGATTGCCCTCAGCTCCTCGAGGATCTCCATCCAAAACTCAGATAACTTTGGACATGACCAAAGGATATGACTCTGGTTTGCTTTATCATCCTCGCAATCCCTCCAACACCTGCCCTCCCCCAATTCTCCCATACTAGCCAACATGGCTGGAGTACGAAAGAAACAAGTCTGAAGTTTCCACGTGTATTCCCGCCAGTATGGAGAAGAAAAAGGGTTTAAGGCTGGCAGTGCTGAATCATTCCAAGTCTGTTCTGATATCAGGACCTGCAGTTCCTGTTCCCATCTAAGTCTGATTGAGTTAGTCGAATCTCCCTGCTTCTCATTTTGGGTCTTATATATTTTACTAATTAGGTGCTCTAAGGTGGTTCCTCTGATATATGCTTGCAGAAGCTGTATTATTTGGGGAGGGTTCTCAATCAACGCCACAAGTGTCCGTTCATAGGGCTGCAGGTGTGATTTAAGATGTAGATAAAAAATAAAATATTTATGGGGCAACTGGTATTCCCTCTGTAGAGAAACAAAGGGGAGAAGTCCTGTCTTACCCACTAGCTGAAAAATGAAAGACATTCCATATCTCTGCCATTGGGCTAAATATGGGCCTGAAGGGCCTGCTGTAATGTCTGCACTGTATCTCAACACCCCCAGGAGGATTTTTTCTGGGAATGTTAAATAATCACTGCAGATCTTAAGCCATGTTTCTAATGGTTCCCTGGTGAATTCTGAGACGTTTGTTACTCTCTGGCACATGGAGGGAGTCTCAAAAAGAAGCTCCTGAACGTTATATAGATCTCTTCATGTTAATTCTAGCTGTTTCCAGTGGGCATCATATTGTTTGTTTATCCAATTTAAAACCACTTTTAACTGTGCGCCATCGAATATTTTCTGAGATCAGGGAGATTAAGCCCACCACTTTCTCTAGCCAGCTGCAGAACAGAGTATCTAATTCTGGGAGGTTTTCCACTCCACACAAAGCGAGATATCATTCTATCCCATGCCTGAAAATAAGTTTCAGTCGGGGTAAAGGGCAGTGTCTGAAGAAAAAAGTATGCGGGGGAACACATTCTGCTTGATTGTGTCTATTTTACTTAAAAACTTAAGAGGAGATGTGACCAGCGAGACAGGTCTTCCGCCAGTTTCAGGGTCAGGGGTTCCAAATGTAATAGTTCTACATGGATGGGGTTTCTTATAAGCTTTATTCCCAGGTATCTCATCTCCTGTCTATGCCATTTAAAGGGAAAGTCTTTTTTGAAATGGGAAGGTGGGGAATAATTGTATGTTCAAACCTCGGTTTTTGTTTTATTTATTTTATACCCTGCTAAATTACCACATTTTTGTAATTGTTTCCAGACCTCTGGGATAAACTGTTCAGGTTCTGTGAGTGCTAGTAGGATGCCGTCCGCAAAGAGTGATATCTTCTGCCGACGACCCCCTAAAGGAAGGTCCTCTATTCCCTCTGAGGATCTGATGGCAATAGCCAGGGGTTCAAGACATAAAGTGAATAACATTGGAGACATTGGACATCCCTGGTGGGTTCTCCCAGAGAGTTGGAAGACATCTGGCAGGGCCCCATCAACCTTAACATTTGCTTTGGGGGAAGTATGAATATTTTGTAATTATTTTATGAATTGTTCAAGAAATCCAAAGTGCCCCAAAGTCTGCCATAGAAATGGCCAGCTGATCCGGTCGAGCGCCTTTTCAGCGTCTAGTCCCAGTAGCACTAAAGGGATTTGTCTTTCTATGGTATAGTCTACTAAGACATGTGCACGTCGAATAGCATCATGGGCCTGTCTGCCCTTAATGAAGCCCACTTGGTCTGGGTCAATAATAGCTGGGAGCAAATGATCTATTCTAGAAGCCATAGCCGACATGAACATTTTGTAGTCCTGTTTAACATTGAGATGGGACGACATGAGGAGGAGTATTTAAGGTCTTTCTGGGGCTTAGGTATGGCCGATACGGTTGCATATTGCCATGTGGGGGGGGGGGGAGTGCTCAATCCTGGACAGCATGTAGGACTGGGAGCAGTATGGGGAGAAGAAGTTTCTTGAATTTATTATAACATTCAGAGGGATACCCATCTGGGCCTGGTGCCTTGAGGGTCTGGGCTTTTTTGAGTACTTGAAATAATTCCTCCTCTCTAATTGGTGCCAGCAAGGCCTCAGCCTGTTGTGGGCTGATACATGGTATTGGTAGACTCTGTAAATACGTTTTATTATACAATGGCAAGAAAAAATCTTGGACTGTGATTGGTCAGTTTGGGGCTGGACCCATGGCGTTATCCCAGCATAACGCCACAGGTCTAGTCTCAGCACCGTGAACCAATTGATAATTATTTGGATGAGCAGCATATGGACCTCTTTTTTTGCATCTCCTCTTAAGAAACAAACATTTTTTTCCACACTAATAAAAACATTCTTCAAAATTATTTTTTTATTTGATATATAACAACAAGCCATTGGATTATAGGAATAATGCACTCCAGGGCGTGTGTCATGCTGGGACAACTCCACGCCTGGGGCACTGGATGCACTCGGCCTGCAGCCTCATGCTTAACCCCCCAAGCATGGCGTTATCCCAGCACAACACACACTCTGTCATGCATTATTCCTTTAATAGTATCCGGCAGGATTTCCTTTTCTATAGTGTACAACTCGTGGTAAAACTGCTGTAGAATAAGTCTAATTTCCTGGGGTCTCTTTGCTAATCTCCCTGTTTTAGGGTCTACCATACTTGTTATGTTCGCTCTGGATCGCTGCTCTCTCAGTTTTCTTGCTAAATTTCTTGAAGCCTTGGGCCCTCCTTAATGATATCTTAACTTTGAATAAAACAATTTTTGTTCAATGGACTGATCTATTATTTTTTGCAGTTTTTGTTTTACAATTCTTAAGCATTGTTGTATTATACTGTCATTCTGATCTGGCCAATGCTGTAAGTGTACTAGTTCCTCCTGTAGGTCCTTGTATGTTTTTTCTCTTTGTCATTTTTTTTTTAGTTGAAAATCGTATAATCTCCCCCTTTAAAACTACTTTTAAAGTGTCCCACAAGATTGTGGAGGCAACATCTTGTTGTGTGTTGTCCTGTTTGATTCTGGGTACAGCCTCCTGAATCAGCTCAAGGAACTCTGGATCCCTAAGGTGGGCTAGGTTCAGGCACCAATTGGTTTGCTTATATTGTGCCCCAAGTACATCTTAAGATATAGGGGTGCATGGTCCGAGAGGAAGGTGGCACCATGCCACACATCACAGACGGCGTCTAAATGCTCTACCATTGTAATAAAATAATCCAGTTGAGCCCCGCTCCCTGCATGTGGGGCCTGGTGGGTATACTCTCTTGTCTTAGGAAAAAAATGCCTCCAGGTATCCACTAGACACAAAGAAATGATGGTTTGTTTTGTATATTTTTTGGAGTGCATTTGTTCTGTGGGCCAGAGGAGTGGCTGCATCCAAAGAAGGATTCAAAGTAATATTCAAGTCACCACCAGGTAACAGCTGTCCCTCCATTAGGGACAATAAGTCTGCAAAGAATTTTACTGCCAGCGGCTTTCTTGAACCGGTCGGGAGGGGGGATGGACTGATGCCAGAGTAACAGTTCTTGAGTACAGAATGCCCGCCACTGTCTCCTTTTGTTTTTCAAAAGGCACTTCCTGGGAGAGCAATATCATCACCCCCCTCCTTTTCCCACCCCTGTAGGCTGACTCTGCTGCTACAGAGTACCCATAGCGCTGACATTTTTTATGTTCATCTGAAGACATGTATGTTTCCTGCAATAAAATGATCCCCGGTCTTTCTTTTTTGGAAAGCTGAAATAGGCAGGAGCGCTTTATCAGGTTACCAATCCTATTTATATTTAAAGATAAAATCAGAGATAACCTAGCCATATTTGCTAATGGCCAAACCTTGGATGAAAATTCCCTGTTTATAAATGGTGCAGTACATCCCCTCCCCACCGTGCTCATGCCATGTCTCCCCTGTATTCAATATTATTATATTTTTAACTGCCTTGTGTGCAATCTCTAACTTAGACAATTTATAATGGCTGCCTGTTTTGCTATATAAAAACCACGAACCAGTCCGAGTGCCTATAACTGCACAAGCATCTAACATATTCGGCACTAGGCCAAAAACATTCAACCATTTGCAGGTGTGTTGCAAGTTAACTCTATTCATGTCTCCTAGGACTTCTAGGCCTGCTACAATAACCAGATGCCAACAGAGCAGCAACAGTTTTATATCAGAAAAGTGTACCTGATATAACTTATCTCTGAACCTGTGAAAACATTTAAACAGCTCCAAAGGTAGGGAAAGGAAATATACCTCTCCTATAAAGGGGCAGATGAATTTGCCCTGTGGGGAAGTCTTAAGGTAACACCAAGGGCCCCCAGCACCACTATTTCCTTAGAACCTAGTGGTGCAGTAGGCCACGCTGGAAATTAAAATGAGGAACAGAGACCCCCAGGAAATGGTCCCCAAATGCCTCATTTCCAGTGGGGCCTTGTGGTTACATCAACCGCATAGGGATGAAGTACTGACCTAGCTATGGTCAAGTGGGCATGCGGCGCTTTCAAATTTTGCATGAATTCATGCCTCCTTTCCTGGGCTATATTTTAATAAAACAGTAACAGTGGGAGGACTACCTACAAGATTCAGGGGTTGGGGGGGAGAGATGATATATGGGAAACTTTTAAGCATATCTCTCCAGGTTTCAGACTTTCTTCCCATCTATAAACCTGGGAATATGCAAAGAATCTCTATTTCCCGCTTACCCCCCCCTTGTGCAGGCTTCCCCGTATAACCCTGCGTACTCCCAGTACGCAGTCACCTCAGCATCAAACTACCATTTTTTAAAGTCTCTGCAGGGTTCCTCTCACCGATACCTCCAGTGCAGGTCGTTGAAATCTTTGTAAAAGTTTTTTTGACATCTTCTAGGGTTGCTTGGCTCTGTCTCTTTCTGGAATTAGAGCCACAGGCAGTGTCCCAAACAGCATCGCAAGGGTCTTGCTGAGTTTTCTTGAGTGAGGAGTCCTCCTGGGTAGGTTGGGGAAGTCCCTTGATTTGGAGTACTTTTGTGGCTTCTTCTGGTGACTCGAAGGTTTGGGAGCCTTCTAGAAGCATGATAATTAGTCAAGCTGGATATGGGGTAGTAAATCTGAGTTGCTGTTGCTTTAAGAGGTGAAGTATTGGAGTGTAGGCCCTGCGTTTAGCTGAGACAGATGAAGAAGAGTCATTATAAAAATAAATGCGCTTCTCTTTGTATTTGGCATCCCACATTCTCCAGGCTCTGGTAAGGATTGTTTGCTTTGTGGCAAAGTTTAAGAACTTCATAATGATGGAGCGGGGCCATCTGTCTATCTGGGCTGGTTTTGGCGAAAGGGCTCTGTGTACTCGCTCTATGTTGAATTTAAAAGCTGGATCCAATTGAAGCGAATCACGGAGGAGCTACTCCACAATTTTTAATAGAGCTCTCTCCTCTTCATCCTCAGGGACCCCATGTATCCTCAAGTTATTCCAGCACGATCTGTTTTCCAGGTCCTCACATTTCTCTCTTAAGGTATGCTGTTCGTCTAGCAAATGTACGACCATGCGTTCAAGCCTATCAGTCCAATCATCGATTTCTGTGTGCTGCACTTCAACTTCTGTGACTCAGGCCGAGAGTTCACTTATTTCTGTAGTTAATTCCGTCCAGAAGTACGAACCTCGGTCCTGAAGTCTTGCAACTCTGATAAAATAGTGCCATTACTGGGTTGCTGAGATGAGGCCCCATTTGAAGCCGCCATGTCTGGTAGGATTGCTGCAGGGCTTGCTGGAAGGCGAGAGAATCCTGCTGAATCCTTGGTTCTGAGGGTACGAGCAATCCGTTTTTTGCCTCCCATTCAATATTGTGACTCTCCCTGCTGTTCTTTTTTAGTTATTTTAACATTTTGGTTGTGGGAGAGTCTGCTTTTAGCCCAGGGTCTGTGGAGCTTGATTTTACCCTCGCATCCCAGTTGGTGATGTCACCGGAAGTCTGTCCACCACCATTTTTGTGAAGAAGTTCTTCTTCACATTTCCTCTGAATCGTCCTCCTTCCAACTTCATCCCATGCCCTCTACTCCTGAAACATATTTTTTCACTAGAAAATAGTGGATTCCTGCACCCTGTTCCTCCCTGTAAGGTACTTGTATGTCTCTGTCACATCCCCTCTCTACCTCCTCTCCTCCAGGGAGTACATATTAAAGTCCTGCAGCCTGTCCTTAAGATAGAAAATGCTTTTTTCAGCTGCAGACAGACCGGATGGAGTAATCTGTCCACAGTCTGAAAAAGCTGGGCTGGTCTGTTCTTCCCTGCAGCAATCTCCTTGAACAGGAACTCTGCCTTCTTTTGGTTGACTGCTCCTTGGTACTCACGAGAGTGAACGCGCAAAGTCAGATTGTCCTCCCCAGAATGGGTACTCTGCCAACAACGTTCCAACTTCTGACCCATAATCTTCATCGCCTTGAGATCCCCATCAAACCATGGGGGTCTCAAGCAAAAAGATCTGGGTCGTATACTGACCGGTGCAATGGCATCAAGCGCTTCAGAGACATCCTTATTAAAGGCAGCCACTGCCTCACCTGTGCCAATTGCACATGCAGCACTCACACCAGATAAATCAACTATCACCAAAAGTCCCTCTGGGGACAATCCCCTTAAAGGGCAATAGCTGACCATCTCAACAGGGGACGGACTCTCGGGGGGGGGCCCCAAAAGAGAACTCAACCATGCAATGATTGGACCAAATGACCCGATCAGTCTAGAGGTTCGTGACCTCAAGCCCCAGAGAGAAAATTAGATCTAATGTGTGGCCGTGGTGATGGGTCGCAGAAGCAACTGCTTGTGTAAGGCCCATTGATGACATCATCTGGAGGAGGTTGTGACCAAACTGCGAGGATTCATCTTCAACCCAAGCGTTAAAATCCCCCAGAATTACCCATCTGGGGGACTCCAATACCCTGTTGATGACGAAGTCTGCGATCTCCTGCAGGAAATCTTCCCTCCCAGCCCTGGAGGGCACTAACCGAGGAGAATCCTACAACCTACACCTGGACCCCATGCACAGCCACACATTCAAAGAATAAGGCAGAACCCACTGGGTGCACGGTGAAATTCAAGCTGGATCTAAAACAGATAACCACACCTTTACTCCTGCATTCCCTCCTCGGGCAGTGCATTACAGAGTACGCAGCGGGGGTGGCCACCTGCAAAACTAGCCCGGCATCGTTTCCCAGCCAGGTCTCCGTTATGCAAGCCAGAGAGCTGAGAACAACACTGAAGGAGATGCAAAGCAGCGTGCAGAATGCTCTGGGAAGACTGACAGGATTTTAAGGCTGATTTTAAAACTGGAGCAACTCCTCAGACCCACCAAGGCTAGTGTGCAAGGGGAGGCTCAATTCCTGGAGCACAGGAAGTGCAGGACGAGGAATCTAGGAAATACAGTAATTGTGGCTTTTGTTTAATTTACCTGCCTATTTTCCATTTTGTATATCCTTTTAAGGGCAGCTCAAAGTGTTGGCTGAAGTTTAACACCACTTCTGAGCATTTGATTGTAGCAATTGGAACCGGAACATAGCTAGACCTACTTCCGGTTCCACGCTACAAAATGAGCGGAACGCCATGCTGAATTCCTGAGAACAACACTGAAGGAGCTGCACAGCAGTGTGCAGAACACCCTGGAGAGCCTGACAGGATTTTAAGGCTGATTTTAAAACTTGAGCAACTCCTCGGTCCCACCGAGGCTAGTGTGCAAGGGGGGGGGCTCTATACCTGGAGCACAGGAAGGACTCATTACCAGATATTGAGCATAGCTCTATCACTATTTCAAACCCTATATTACGTAGTTATGGCGAGTGCCAGCGAGCACAGCAAAGGCGACACAGCTAAGGCAAACAGCTTAGCTGTGTCTGTCATGTCAGCCAGGGAAGAGGGGATGGGGCAGAATCCCTACTTCATATACAAGAGGTTGCAAGTAAGCAAGATGATGTAGAAGCAGTGCAATACAAATTGACATGTTCAGTATGTAAAATGAGAGGCACAGATGACCAAATGGGGCCCTTAATGTGTAAAAAGTGTATATATGTGGCGGAATTAGAAGTGAGAGTTAACAGTTTAATGGAACAGCAGAGTATTCAGGCAGGTATAAAGGACATAGAGGCGTTTGCAAAATCTACCAGACAGCTTTTAGAAACAGGGCAGAAACAAGCCCATAGGAACAAGATAAATAAGGGAGCAGTGCAAAAAGAAAAGATCGAACGGACGATAGTTTGCATGACATTACCACAGAGGACAAGTGGTGTCTTGTCCAGAAAAGTTCCAAAAAACTGAGGAGGAACACCCTTACAGACATACCATTAGAAAACTGATACGATGTCCCTGATCCAGATAGGGAACATGGGGAAATAATGCAACACCAAAATGAGATCGTTAAACAAAGTATACCTGGCCAGACCCCCAAAGATCTAAATAATAGTAATGCTAGCAATCAGGGGATCATTCATGGGCTACGAAATCCATTAGCTTTTAATACCCAGCCGAATGATCCCAAGGGTATACCCACTGACCTTGGTGATCCAAATACAAATATCCAAAATATAGGAGCACCAAAACTAGTCCCTGGAACTGCAAATGGCGTGCACAGTGGTTATAAATGGGCCAACTCAGTACACGACTCCATGCTGCGCTCCACAGATAGAATAATCTGTAATGGTAGGAAAGAGACCATAACATTGTCACGCTTACCGGGTGCAGGAACAGGGGATGCAGAAAAACTGTTACCTGGATTTTTAGAAAACACATCTGAACCTGTAGTACTACTTCATTTAGGCACAAATGATGTAGGTAAGAGGGATATTACCCAAATACAAAGGGAATTTCAATCAGCTGGAAAAAGGTTTACAACTAAGAAATGTTCCCTAATTATTTCTGAAATATTACCGATGCCTCGAGCTAGCAGGTGTCGAGTTAGTGAAATTAAACGTCTAAATGGGTGGTTGAAAAGATGGTGTGACAGAGAAGAAAAAATTACTCACCTTAGTAATGTTGTTTCTTCTAATGGAGTCTTGCTATATTATGACATATGCAGTATAACCCCAGGTTAGAACTGCTCCGGAGGTGAAAGAGTTAACTTCCATGCAGGGCATGGAATCTTGAGCGCGAGCTCGGTTAAACACTCTGTCTGTTGAAGCTCAAACTTAAACTGTCAGATCTTTACGAGCAAAAACTCACTAAGGTTCTGTGTGGAAGCCGTAAACCTACACTAGCCACTGGCTACTAACTTACAAAAACACCTTTTTGATCTTGATTCCAAAACAAAGACTCAAGTCGGGGGATTCAAGAAAAACTTAAGCAAAACACCTAAGCACCCTAGAAGGGTGAAAGGAAGTGGGCACCAAAGAAGTGCCAACATTGCACTGCCCACCCACATCCCAAAAACAGAGGTTCTGAGAGGGGCAGGCTGGGGGGGAGGTCATAATATAGCAAGACTCCATTAGAAGAAACAACATTACTAAGGTGAGTAATTTTTTCTTCAAACAACATGAAGTCTTGCTATATTATGACATATGCAGACTACACAGCAGTACCTCCATGGAGGAGGGACAGAACCTACTTGGGAAATAGGCTTTCAAGCACGGTTGTGTTAAAATCGAGCATCACTCCTAGCCTGGATATCCAGGGAGTAATGCTTAGTAAAAGTGTGAACTGTTTTCCAGGTAGCTGCTTGACGATCTCTAGGATAGAATGTCCCTGGCAGCAGCCAGAGATGCAGCTGTACCCTAGTAGAGTGAGCCCTCAGGCCTGAGGGAGGAACCTTACCCAGTTTTTCGAACAGAATTGATACAAGAGACAATCCACCTGGCAATGGATCTTTAGTGGCAGGTTTCTTACCAACCTCACCATAGGTGAGGAACAATTGAGGATTCGAACCTGTGACCCTTGGTACGCTCTATAGTAACTAAGGGCTCTTTGACATCTAACTGTGCAATCTCCTCTCACCAGAGGAGGAATGGTCAGTGAAGTACACAGGAGAGACATGGATTGATTAAGGTGAAAGTCTGAAAGCACCTTGGGCAAAAACTTCCTGTTAGTCCTGAGGACTACCTTATCTCTATGAAAGGAGATGAAATCAGGCTCCACTGACAAAGCTTGTAGCTCACTTATGCGCCTGGCAGAGGTGATGGCTACCAGAAACACAGTTTTCCAAGTCAAGTACTTCAGCTCTGCAGAAGACAATGGCTCAAAAGGGAGTTGCATAAGCTGAGAAATGCAAATATTAAGATCCCAAGCAGGGGCAGGATCCCTGAACGGGGGGCTGGTGTGAAGCAACCCTTTAAAAAACTTGGAGAACACAGGGTGAGCTGATAAAGAAGAGGGCTTACCTGCTGACAAAAAGACAGACACAGCTGCCAGGTGCACTTTTAGGGTAGCTGGTCTGAGCCCCAAGGAATTCAAATGCACCAAATAATCCAGGATCGTGGGCACACCAGCAGATTCTGGGGGAATATGTTTACCAGCACACCATATGGAAAATCTTTTCCATTTTGAATTATAGGTAGCCCTGGTGGAAGGCTTCCTAGAGGCCTTCAAGATATCCAATACACCCTGAGAAAGGTGTAGGTCAGCAAACTCTAACTCTTCAAGAGCCAAGCCTTGAGATTGAGAGATTTGAGGTTCGGATACCAAACTCTCCCCTGGGCACAGGTTAACAGGTTGTGATTCCTGGGAAGGCATAGGCGAGGGTGGACTGCTAAGGACATGAGGAGTGGGTACCAGGGCTGCCTGGCCCAATCTGGAGCAATCAGGATCATCTTGCAGGACTGAGACCTGATTCTGACTAGCACTTTGAAAAGAAGAGGGAAGGGGGGAAAAGAATAGAGAAACTTCCCTTCCCAACTGAGGAGGAAGGCATCCAGAGGACTGAGCCCAACACTGGGGCCTGCAGCAAAGGAAGTTGGTGATTGTCTGGGGCTGCAAAGAGATCTATTTATGGAGTGCCCCATCTGGCAAATATTATCTCCAGTACTAGGGGATCCAGTGCCCATTCGTGATGGCCCTGGGAAATCCTGCTGAGAGCATCCGCTAGGACATTGTCCTTGCCTGGGAGGTGAACTGCCATAAGGGAGGTGTTCAGAGAGTAAGCCAGAGACCACAACTTCATTGCTTCTGTGCACAAGGCCACAGACCGAGTGCCCCCTTGCTTGTTGATGTACCACATTGTAGTGGTATTGTCTGTCCTGACCTGAACTACCTTGTTCTGGACAGATGTGGAGAAAACTTGAAGTGCTAGAAAAACTGCCCTGAGCTCCAGCAAATTGATGTGGAGCAGGGATTCCTGAGGAGACCACAGCCCTTGGGTGGAAAGGTCGCCCATGTGAGCTCCCCAACCCAGGAGGGATGCATCTGTAGTAAGGGTCAAGGAATGAGACTGGGGAATGAAGGGAACCCCCTGTCTCAGATTGTTCTGATCCTGCCACCACTGAAGGGCCTGGATCAGGGTTCGAGTCACTGGAATCAATTTGGTTAGAGGATCCGTCCTTTGAGACCAAAAGGCTCTCAAATGGAACTGAATGTCCCTCATCTGAAATCTCGCTCCCTGCACTACTGCTGTAGAAGCAGCCATGTGCCCCAGGAGCTGTAGGAAATGCCTTGCTGATCGAGAGACCTGCAGGGTGAAAGAGGAGGCCAGAGACACCAGGGTCCTTGCTCTCTCCAGAGGAAGGCTCTGGCTTCTTTTGTGTTCAGTTCTGCACCTATGAAGGTGAGAAGCTGGACAGGCTCCAGAACTGACTTTGGAAGACTGAGAAGGAAACCTAGAGATGTAAGCAGTTGCTGGGTTACTTGCAAATGAAGTTTGACTCTGTTCTGAGACTGGCCTCACAATGAGCCAGTCGTCCAGATAAGGGAAGATGGCAATCTTTGCCTTCTTAAATGAGCAACTGCTACTGCTAGGCATTTTGTGAACACCCTTGAGCCGAGGAGAGGTCAAGGGCATTGCTCTGAACTGGTAATGGCCTGAGGGCAGTTCGAATCTGAGGTACTTTCGATGGGAGCTTCTGATGAGAACATGGAAATAGGCATCCTTGAGGTCCAGGGAGGCTAGCCAGTCCCCTGGCCTTAGAGAGGGTAAAATAATCCCCAGGTCACCATTTTGAACTTTGGTTTTAAGAGGTGCTTGTTTAGATACCTGAGATCCAGAATGGGCGCCATTCTCCTGTCTTTTTTGGAGTAAGGAAGTACTTGGAGTACAACCCTTTGGCCCCTGGTGTATGGGTAGAACCCTTTCCATGGCTCTGAGAGCCAGGAGGGTAGAAACTTCTGCTTCCAGGGCAAATGCCTCTGATGGATTTGCAGGTGGAAAAGATCTGGCTCTTATCTTCGGAAATTTTTTGAAGCTAAGAACCAGTCCCTGGCTTACTACCTCCAGGACCCACTTGTCTGATGTTAAAGACTTCCAGTCCTGGACAAAGTAAGCCAGCCTGCCCCCTACTGGTAGTGGAGAATCGGCCCTGGCTACCCCATCAGGGAGTGAAACAACCAAACAACTGAGGAGCTCAAATTCACTAAATGTGAATATATTTGATCTGGTGCAAAACGGAATCAGAGAAAATTCATTCGAAACCACTAGCTTTTGAAACCAAAAGCAGCCTGACTGCACAAACACCCGTCAGTTAACCAAATGACTCAAACGAGGCACGGCTTACCGTATCTTCATATTTTATTCTGGTCACACACTGTTTCACAACACAGCATACATAAGAGTGGCGTGACAACTCGATAAATAATTAAAAACTTTCACCATCTATGCAAACATATTCCTGACCGGTCAGCGAGCAGAGACCAGCCCACATGCGTGATGACGCACGGGAATCAGCTGACGTTTCGTCTAACACCTTCCTCAGAGCTGATAGGTCAGACAACACATCAATCATTTATAGTGAAAAAATACATATGCAAATACCCCTGAACCAATTAAAAACATACACAGCTCATGAATATTTATATTTGCCCCAAAGCAAATCATAAATAGCAATGTAACAATAATTCTTCATTCAGACCCTTTGGTTGCAAAGTTTCAAGTTTAAAAATCCAAAAACATTCCCTTTGGTCCAATTTCTTTGCTAAATTCCCACCACGAGGTCCAACATGCACTTTTTCAATACCAATAAATTTAAGATTTGCTGGTGAACCATGTCCTGCAGATGAAAATGACATGCCATTGCATTAGTTAGTACATTATTTCTGATGGCTGATTTATGTTCACTTATTCTTTCCCTTAGTTGACGCTTTGTTTGCCCCACATAATTCAATCCACATGGACAAGTGAGCATATATATTACCCAGTGCTTCTACAATTAATAAACTCATTTATCTCAAATTTCTGATTTGTATGTGGATGCAAAAATATTTACTATGTATTGTTGCATTGCACATAATCCCACATTTATAATTTCCCTTGGAAATGCTGGAATCCAAGTTGTTCTCAATTTTTCAGGACTCTGTACACTATGCACCAGCAAACTTAAGATTACTACCCTCTTATAGGTAATTCTAGGTTTCTTGTACATCTCCTTCCTAAAAACAGGATCACCCTGTAAAACATTCCAATGCCTCTTCACTACATTTGCAATCCTCAGCCTGATTTGAAAATTCAGTCACAAAATGAATAAAACCCTGAGAATCTTCATTAGAGGTTTTGTTGTAATAATTCATTTCTACTAGTATTAGCAGCCCTTTCCATCCCCTTATATATACATTTAGTACCATATCCACGCGCTTGAAAACGTCTTGCAGTTTCCTGTGCATTTGTTTTAAAATGTTCATCATCACTACACACTCGTTTCAAGCGCAACATCTGTCCACTAGGAATATTCTGCTTCAGACTTTCAGGATGACTACTGTAATGTAGCAGTGTATTCCTACCATAGGCTTTCTATATAGTGTTGTTTTTAGTCTGCCTGCATCCTTATAAATAAGCATGTCTAGAAAAGGCACCTCAATAATATTCGCTTGCATAGTGAATTTTAAATTCATATCAAACGATTGATCAAATTGACAAAATCATTTAAACTTTTCAGATCTGCTGTCCAGATGAAGAAGCAATCATCAATGTAACGCTTCCAAATCGCATAAATTTCCCAAAATTTCATTTTGTATAAATATGTCATTTCCCACTGTCCAACATATAAACATGCAATACTGGAGCAAACGTAGTACCCATTGCTGTACCTTTATGCTGTTTGTAAAATGATCTTATAAACAAAATAATTTGATGTCAAACCATATTCGCCATACTAACAATAAATCCTACATCAGAAATAACATCAGGCTGAACTTGTGCAAAAATTCAATAGCTTTTATCCCTCCATCATGTGGCACATTTGAATACAAACTTTCTATGTCCAAAGTCACTAACCAATCATCAGAGTTAACAGCTATATTCTCAATATGTCTTATCATATCGCCACTATCTGAGATAAAGGAAGGCAATTTTTTTACTAATGGTTTAAGATAACAATCCACCATTTGCGAAAAAGGTTCCATAGATGAGCCAATACTTGAAACAATCGGACGTCCTGGTGGACTTTGAGCATTTTTATGTATCTTAGGTAGTAAATAGATTGCTGGTCTTGTTGGTACCACCACCTTCAAAAAATCGATCTCTTGTTTATTCAGATGCCCGTTCATCTCATTAACTCTAATGAATTCATCTGCTCGAGATTTAATCTCATTTGTTGGATCACTCATTAGTTTCTGATAATACGTTACATTAGTTAGCTGTCGAGCCATTTCATTTTCATAGTCTTTCACTTCCCACAAAACAATCGCACCCTCTTTATCAGCTGGCTTTATAATTATGTTTGTATCCTCCTTTAATGTTTTAAGCGCCAAGTGTTCCTGATACGATAAATTAAACTTTTTTTCTTCTGCTCAGCTGACCCGGTCAGGAATATGTTTGCACTTAGATGGTGAAAGTTTTTTAATTATTTATCGAGTTAGTCGCCGCCGCACTCTTATGTATGCTGTGTTGTGAAACAGTGTGTGACCAGAATAAAATATGAAGATACGGTAAGCCGTGCCTCGTTTGAGTCATTTGGTTAACTGACGGGTGTTTGTGCAGTCGGGCTGCTTTTGGTTTCGGATACCCCATCAGGGAGCCTGTTTTGCAGGGGCTTTGGGTTGAGGGGCAGAAGCAGGCTTACTAGAACCCCTTCTGCCCCTTCCTCTAAAGAACCCCCTCTGGGCAAAAGCAGAAGAGGAGGCCTGGGCTTGGTAAAATGGCCTATGAAAAGGCCTGCCCCTGCCCCTGACATGCTGCCTTTGAGGAGTGACTTGCCTTTCTTTGGCCTGTGCACTCCTATAGGTAGTCCTATACTCAGCCATTTTCTTCATATAATTCTCTGTCTGCTCCCCAAACAGAGAATTTCCCACAACAGGAAAATCCACAGCCTTAGACTGGGTATCCTGAGACAGGGCAGTACATCTGAGCCAGGCCATTCTGCAAGAGACACAGATGTAGCCATAACTCTAGATGAAACATCATTAGAGTCTACAGCAGCATGAAATTGCACCTGGATGCCTCAATACCATCCGCAGCCACCTGCTCCAGCTCCTGGCAAGCTGTTCAGGGGCCTGTTTAGCCAGGACAGTATCCCACCTGGATTTCTGGTACCTAGTTGCGTAAGCCATATAATTTGCCTGTCTGAGTCCCAAAGATGCTGCCATGTACTGCTTTTTTGCCATGGCATCCATCCTCCTGGAATCCTTTTCAGGAGGGTGAGAGGCTAGAGGAATATTAGCCTTGTCACAGGCTGCAGCCTGCACTACCCCCACATGGCTGCACTGCTGAGATAGAAACTCCATATCAGAGCCTGATAAAGCATACCTCTTGTCCATCCTTTTATCCACAGGGAGGATAGAATGAGGAGTTTTCAGAATTTTAACTGTCTGTTTCCTAAAAGATTTATGCAAGGAAGAGACAGTCTCCTAGACTCTGGAATATCCATCATTTCCACAAAATCAGGCTCTTCTTGATCATCCACAGCTTCCTCAACAGGGAGCTGCAGAGTGTCAGCAACTTTCTTGTAAAACAAAAAATGAGAAGGGGACTCAGATAGCCTGGGAGGGGATACTCCTGAAGGTCTGTCTGGAGAGATGTCCGGTTCAAAGGGCACATCCAGACTGTCAAAATCACACTCACTCTCCTTGTACCCCTCCTCCCCTTCCCCTGGTTCATAAAAATCTTCAAAATCATAATCTTGAACCGAAGGACCCGACCGAACCAGGCGCTTACCCAATGGTGCCAGTTCGGACGGAACTGGGGAAAGAGACTGGACAATCTGAATAGCTTTGGCTATTTCCTCAGCGGTTGGAGAAAGAACTTTGGCCCCAAACTAGCTGACCTTCTAGCCCTTTTAGTTGGAACTGGCTCCTCAGAGCTGGTTTTCGTTTGCCCGAGGAAGCATCGCCTGGTCAGAGGGCACTTCCCTCAGGTTCGTTGGAACCGAACCGGCTGGCCATCCGGTCAGCGGACTTTTGGCCTCCCTTCCTGAGCCTACCAACTTTTTTCCACGGTGGCAGCAGGAAAATTTTTACAAATCTGGCAGTCTGCATTGAGGTGGTCAAACCCCAGACAATATATACATATGGTGTGTGGGTCAGCCTTGGCAAAGGTTTCCCCACAGAGGCCACAGTGCTGAAACCCAGTGGGTCCATTTTTTCTTTTGGGTTTCTCAGACATAGTGCCAGCCTAATCAAAACTTGCCCGTTAACGGCAATCCACCAAGTAAGACTCTCTTATCGGTTCCCAACCGTGTCACGGGTCGTGGAAAAAACCGTAATTAAATCCGGTTTTTTTAGAACCGATAAGAACCGGGAACCGCACTCTAAAGGGCTAGAAAGTGATTTTTAAACCCCTCTGATCGGTTCAAACCGAACCGAAAAAGATGTTTACAAGTTCCATACAGAAGAAAATAAAAAAAGTAAGCCTATCTATTACTTGCAATACCACAGACAGAGCTTGAACCGACAATTGCGGTTACATTTTGGCAAATAAACCGAGAAATTACACTTTAAAACCGACAAACAAACCGAGCAGCAGAAGGAATCTCCGGAGCGACTGTTCAGTGAGGCGGAGTAAAGAATCTGACAGTTTAAGTTTGAGCTTCAACAGACAGAGTGTTTAACCAAGCTCGCGCTCAAGACTCCATGCCCTGCATGGAAGTTAACTCTTTCACCTCCGGAGCAGTTCTAACCTGGGGTTATACTGCATATGTCATAATATAGCAAGACTTCATGTTGTTTGAACACTATGAATTTCTGCTACCCTGGTAACAATTTGAAAAAGAATCTGGTTTGTATGCTAGAGACGGACTACACCTAAACACCCATGGTAGCAAAGTCCTGGCCAATAGAATTAACAATAAAATTGCACAGTTTTTAAACTGAATGCTAGAGGACAGGGAAGGAAAACAAAAATATACAATACCGCTGGTAACAAAAAAAAAAGAAGAAGGGTATCCATGGTTGGAAAGCATTACTGTTAAATGCTAGGAGTTTAAGAAGTAAAATGGAGGAATTGGAGATAATTCTAAAAACAGGAGATATAGCTTTATGTTCTGTAACAGAGACACGGTGGAAAAAGAATACATGAGGAGTGCGAACTGAGGGCTACCAGCTATTTAGGAGGGATAGAGAAGACAGGAATGGAGGGGGAGTGGCACTGTTTGTTAGGAATGACATTAAGGCCCATGAAATACAAACCGTGCTTGAACCCGACATTGAACAGTTATGGGCCCAAATAACCCCACCACATGGGAAATAGCTTACTCTAGCAGCGTGTTATAGACCCCCATCCCTAACAGGCTCTAAGACAATGGAGTTTATTAAGATAAGTAGAAACCAGTATACAGGGAAAAACCTACTCATTTAAGGGGACTTTAATTTCCCACGGATTTACTGGGAAGAATGGACTGCATCTTCACTAATTGAAAATTAATTTTTTGGAAAAACTGGATAGTATTAGTGTCATGAACTATGTCCATGGGAATACTAGAGATAACAACTCCCTTGATTTAATCATAAGTAATTTAGGGGACATGCTTGAGGACTGTCATGTCAGGGAACCATTGTTGGGGAGTGATCACAGCATGGTGGAGTTTTGCATTAGAACAAATACTGAAACTCAAAATGGGACAAGTAAAACAAGGAGATATGACCTAGCAGATTTTAATAAGCTAAGAACTCTGGTAACAAAATGGGATTGGGAAGAACAATTCCGGGGACTAGATGTAAAGCAAATGTGGAATGTCCTAAAAGTATTTCTCCAGGAACTGGTAGACCAAAATGTACCAATAAAAAATAAGTATAATTATAAGGGGAGGATCCCAACATGGTTTAGCCCCAAAATATCTAAATTAATAAACAGTAAAAATAGAGCAACAAAAGAGACAAAAGGGAGGGGACTGTTAAATACAAAGACTTGTTTAAGGCAAAACTAGAAAAGTTGAAAGGTGAAATTAAAACAGCTAAAACAGAAATGGAGTTGAAGTTAGTTGAGAAGGTGGGCAATCATAAAAAGGCATTTTTTAACTACGTTGGGAGCCTTAGGAATAATAGCAATCATATAGGCCCTCTAAAACAAGGCGACACTATTATAACTGACTGCCAAGCTAAGGCTGAGCAGTTTAACAATTACTTTGCCATTGTGTATCAGGAAGAAGATATCCAGGATTATGATAAACATAGAAACATAGACTTTGACGGCAGATAAGGACCACTTGGCCCACCTAGTCTGCCCATTTCTCTACCTAGTGGATAAGCTGCAGACCCTAGTTAACCAACAGGAAAATGGATAGCAACATACTTATTACCCCCACCATGGTTAGAGATAGACTAGAGAAACTTAACCCCACTAAGTCAGCTGGACTGGATGACTTGCACCCAAAGCTACTTAAAGAGCTTACACTGGTCTTATGTGATCCCACTCATGCATTATCTGTTGGATCCCTACAATAAGGGAGTAAGACCAGATGACTGGCTCACTGCCAACATTGTTCCAATCCATAAAAAGGGACCAAAGTTCCCTTCGTTATAACTACCGTCCAATAAGCCTGACTAGCATAATTGGCAAGATACTAGAAGGCTTCATAAAGGAAGCTACTGACAATCATATTATAAGCAATGGTCATCTTGATGTTAATCAACTTGGGTTTAGAAAGGAAAGATAAATGCCCAACTAACTTGCTTCATTTCTTTGGGCCTGTCAGTGACGCACTGGACAGAGACATACCAGTAGATGTACCTCGACTTTGAAAAGGCCTTTGATAGTGTTTCCCACTTTGAATTGATTAAGTCGCTTGTGGAACTCAACCTCAATGAAGGTATTATTAGATGGGTCTCCGCATGGTTGGCAAAGAGGAAACAGTATGTGATTATTAGGGGATATACCTGTAGCAGTGCCCCGGTTACTAGCGGAGTACCGCAGGAACTAGTGTTGGGACCTACCCTTTTTAACATTTTGGTGACGTCGATAGTCTGTAACAAAAAAGCATGGATAGCAAAATTTGAAGACAATATCAAAATGGGGGCATTCGTCTCAAACTAACAGGATGCCAAACTGTTCCAGGAGAAAACTAACATAATCATAGATACAGCAGTTAAAAAGAAACTCAGATTTAAGTTTAGTAAATGTAGGGTTATGCATCTGGGTAGGAAGAATGGTAGGCATCAATACCATATAGAAGGAACTACACTGACACCCACTGACCAAGGGAAAGATTTGGGAATACAAATCAGTAGTGACCTTGGTTTTTCTAGACTGCTCAGAGGTAACAAGGAAGGGATATGGAATATCAGCATCTATTAGGAAAAATATTAAGAGTAGGGCCAGTCAGAAGGTGTTGCCGCTGTATGTGTCATTGGTGCGCCTCATGTAGAGTACTGTGACCAGTTTTGGGCACCACACTTGAAATGTGATGTGAGAAGAGAGAAGGGAGTGCAAAGATGAGCAATGAAGATGGTGGAGGAGACGCAGGGTATGACCTATCAGGAAAGATTGCCATCATTGGGGCTGTATTCCTTATAGTACAAAAGGTATAGAGGGGACTTGTGCCTCACATACAAGGCAGTGAGCAATAGGGAGCTGTGGTAATGTGTGGGATTAAGTAGTAGACCGGATGTGATAAAGAACAGGGGTCATAGATATAAATTAAGGGGAGGACATTTTATCAAAAATAAGAGAAGGAATTGGTTTTCACAGCTAGTAGTCACGGAGTGGAATGCCCTTCCAAACTCTATAGTATCTAGTGACAGTATTAGCCAGTTTAAGCATGCAGTGGATGAATGCTGTAAGACACACTGTTTTGAATTTAATATATAAATGGTGCAGCTGAAGAATGGCTAATGCTAATGACCTGTTTACGTCCTATGAATCCTATGAGATCAACCAACAAATCAAGTCTGCCATAATACCGGTCTTGTTCCTCATCGATCTGGCATCACATAGCACAGCCCCAAGGGGACTGGTTGAGGCTACAAGCCCCTTGGTTGCCTGCCCACTCAGTCTGGTGGGAACCCTGGGAATGGACACCAAACATGTTAGGCCTCTCTCTCTTGGTTCCATTTGGTCCCAGGGCGCCTCCTGCTCCTAACCACCCCGATACCGCTCACCACAGCTATGCCCACTGCTCCCCACTGCCAGCCCGCATGCTCCCTAGTAATTCCCACCTCCCTACAGTGCATCGCTGCTGTTGCTAAGATAAGGAGGTCAGTGAAGGGGAAGAGGTTACACAGCAGAGATGCAGGATAGGCAACCCAGAGGGGGCCATGGCTCCAACACATTCCCAGAACTAACCACTACCCTATTATGCTATGTACTTATAAACACTAAAAACTTTACTTCCACTCAATAACATTTAATAAAACAACTCAAAATACATTTTAAAAGCTAGCCCTAAACATACACACCTAATGCAAAACTTTCCTAAACACACACAAACCACACCCAATACTAACTTAAATACTCAGACCCCAACCAACCCAAAGTAAATTAAAACAAACAAGGAAATTAACAAATCAATAGAGAGTCCTCAATAGCTCGTATCCAGAGGGCAAATAATCCAGAAACGCAGTAATAAGTAAGTGGGAATTCAGTCCAGAATTTAACAGAGTCTCCGGCTCAAAAGGTATGCAGCACCAAAGAAAATGGCATCCCGTGATATGGGCGAAGCAAACTGAGCGACTCAATTTGTGCACCCAAAGGAACAGCGACCATGAAATAATAGCGAGGCGGAAGGAACAGCGAGTGTGGAGGGAGAAAATAGTGAGGGCTAGTGCATAGCGGGGGTGGAGTTCCTGAATAGTTAGGCTAAATGGATTCATTCAGCAAGTTCCTACCGAGCTTGCCGCCTGGCGTGGTGGTTATGGTCACTGCTTGTAACTCACATGGACCTGGGTTCGTGACTGACTGTAGTTGATTTTTTTGGATGTGTTCTAGCTGCTGTAATATTTTTTTGTTCTTATGGCCTCCTGTTCCCCCGAATTTGCTCCCCCCACCCGCGGGTTGTCCCTCAGTCAACCGTCACTCCCTGTATACTGGTGTCCCCATGGGGTAGCCATCTCCCATGTTTTCCTCTATCCCCCAGTGTCTGCCCCCCCAAATTTATTATATTTATATGGGAGTGCAGGGGGCTGGCCCCCATATAAATAGTAAGTGTATATAACTTCTGTATGGAAAGTGTGGTGTCCTTGCTGTTTTTACTTTTCGGTGCAGTGCTGATCGCCAATTATGTGTTCAGCAATTTACACTAGCTGTTTTGTCATTTGCAAATTAATCTTCACAGTTATCACATAGAATTGAAGAAAAGTGCTCTCACCACTTTTTATAGATGAAAAGGACACCAGCAGTGAATTCCAGCCCAAAACAAAAAAGCACCATGAAAATGGCAATGTTCTTACAATGCTTATAAAGCTGCAGCAGGGTTATGGGGAGCACTCTCACTGCTCTCCGAAACAGCTGTAATGGCAGCATACTTCACAAAATAGACTTGGGGGGGAAGACAGGAAACTAGATGAGTGCTCTCACCACTCAAATCTAGGTGACGATACAGTACTCACTTAGACACTCCAAGAAATGTCTGTCACCAACGTGTGGCACATTCGTCCTGCAACCTACCGACTAGTAGGAAAGCCGATGCTGAATCAGATCTTATTCCACAGACCACCGCTCCACTCCAGAACAGTGCAGACCAGAAGCCGCCACCAAACTTGTTCTTTCAGTGGCAGCCATACCTCTCAACTGTCCCTGATTTTGACTCAAAATTTTCCTCTGTCCCTCGTAAAATTTGTGTTTTTGTGACAGAACAGTGGGTATTGAAAGTACAAAATAATGCCAAACATTAAAGTTACAGACTTGTTCTTCTTCAGAAAATGCATCTTACACTAATCCACATATTCTATCAGCTTTCTGAGTGAATAGTATAAATTTTTAAGATGTGTCCCTGGTTTTGGGTCTTTGCCCTGATTTTTTTAAGCTTTGTCCCTGATTTACAAGTAAAGAGGTTGAGAGGTATGGTGGCAGCTCTTCTTGCTTCCCGGCTAACATTCAGATGACTGGTACTGAACTCACACTCTCCCTCTGTCTTCACTCCCCAGGCAAGGTAAACATGCACTCCACTACCAAGGTAAGAGGAAATGCCGTCCCAGATCTTTTGCCAAATGTCTCCTTCTTGCTGGTATTCCCTAGCTCCTACATCCCCCCAAGAGCTTCTCCCATTTGGAGCACAGGTCTCTCTTTCCATCAGGGGACTCCTATAGTTAGTAGATAGGAGATTTTAGTACACCTCTCTCTACCTTAGTAAGAGTATGACAAGGCTTGAGTCTGACTCTAGTGCCTTGGTAAAAGTACCCAGAGTGTGTGTCTGACACTGCTGCTTCAGTAAGAGAGCTACAAACTGTGTGTCTGACTCTACTGTGTCGGTAAGAGTATCACAAGCTCAGTAACGCTGGCTCCAGTGTCTCAGTAAGAATATTACTCTCAGTAAGAATATTACATGTTCAGTATGTCTAACTCTAGTGCCTCAGTAAGCACAAGTTCAGTGTGCCTGACTCTGCTGCCTCAGTAAGAGTAACACAAGGTGTGTATCTGACTCTGATTCCCCAGTAAAGAATAACAAAGGATGTGCATCTAATGCTAGTGCCTCAGTAAGAGTATCCCATCCTCACTGTGTCTGACTCTTATTATCTCGGTAAGAATAGCACAAGGTCAGTGTATCAGACTGTAGTTCTCAGTAAGAGTAACACAGGGTTTGTGTCTGACTCTAGCACCTCAGTAAGAGTAACAGAAGCTGCATGTTTGACTCTAGTGCATCTGTAAGAGAAACACAAGGTGTGTGTCTGATTTTGTGTGTCAATAAGAGTGACACAACATGTGTGTTTGACATTTGTGTTTCAGTAGGAGCAGCACACGGTGTGTGTTTATTTATTATTATTTATTTATTGAATTTTGTTGACCAGGTAGGCCCACTGGGCCCCGGAGGTCCCTTTTTCAGGGGCGACCCGGGGGTTAAAATTACATACAGGTAAACAGATTTGCCTCAGTAACAGTAATATAAGGTGTGTATCTGACTCAAGTGCCTCACAGTATAAATGTCAGTGGCTCAGCAAGTTGCACAGTCATCTCTGAGGCTGGAAGACCAGAAGGTTGTGGGTTCAAACCACCAACACCAAGCAGTTGGGATAAAAATCTCAATACTGACACTGTGGTTCATCATGAAGGAGACACTGCACTCCTGAGGTGCCATCTTTCAGATGAGGTGTTAAACCAAGGTCCTATTTGCCTGTTCAGGTGGATATTAAAGATCCCATAGCATTTCTCGAAAAGAGTAGAGAAATTCCCGTATCCTTGCCAAATTTCCCCCATTCACTAAAATACCACCAACAGCTTAATCTGATTCAATTTCAGCTGGCTACCATCTATATCTCTGCCAACCCCTCCCCGAACAAGGCACAAAAGAGGCAGAATTGCCTAGCTATCCTTTACCATTCAACAAAAACTAATTACATAAATAAGAGCAACACAAGGGAAGTGTGTCTGACTTTAGTACCTCCGTAAGAGTACTATAAGGGGGGGGGGTGTCTGACTTCCGTGTCTCAGTAAGAGTAACAAAAGGTGTTTTGTCTAAGTCTAGTGCCTCAGTAAGAGCAACACAAGGTGTGTGTCTGACTAGTGCCTCAATAAGCATAGCACAAGGTTAGTGTGTCTGACTTCAGTGTCTCAGTAAGAGTAACACAAGGTATGTGTCTGACTAGTGCCTCAGTAAGAGTAATACAAGGTTAGTGTGTCTGACTTTAGTGTCTCAGTAAGAGTGACACAAGGTGTGTGTCTGGCTGCCATGCCTCAGCAAGAGTAACACAAGGTGTGTGTGTCTGACTAGTGCCTCAGTAAGAGTAATACAAAGTGTGTGTATGACTACTGCCTCAGTAAGAGTAACACAAGGTGTGTGTGTGAGAAGTCCCTCACTAAAAGTAACAAAAGGTGTGTGTCTGACTAGCACCTCAATAAGAGTAACACAACACCAGTGTGTCTCACTTTAGCGTCTCAGTAAGAGTAACACAAGGTGTGTGTCTGACTAGTGATTCAGTAAGAGTAATACAAAGTGCGAGTCTGACTACTGCCTCAGTAACAGTAATACAAAGTGAGTGCCTGACTTCCATGCTTCAGTAAGAGTAACACAAGGTGTGTGATTGACTACTTCCTCACTAATAGTGAAACAAATTCTGTCTGACTTCCATACCTCAGTAAGAGAACACTAGGTGTGTGTCTGACTAGTGCCTCAATAAGATAAATACAAAGTGTGTGTCTGACTACTGCTTCAGTAAGAGCAATACAAAGTGTGCGCCCAACTTCCATGCCTCAGTAAGAGTAACATAGCATGTGTGCCTGACTGGTGCCTCAGTAAGAGTGATACAAATTATGTGTCTGACTTCCATGCCTCAGTAAGAGTAGCACATGATGTGTGTCTGACTACTGCCTCAGTAAGAGTAAAACAAGGTCACTGTGTTTGACTTTAGTGTCTCACTAAAAGTAACACAAGGTGTTTGTCTGACTAGTGCCTCAGTAAGACTAACACAAAGTGTGCGTTGGACTAGTGCCTCAGAAAGAGTAATACAAAGTGTGTGACTGACTTCCATGCCTCAGTAAGAGTAACACAAGGTCTGTGTCTGATCTAACTAGTGTCTCAGTAAGAGTAACATAAGGTGTGTGTGTCTGACTAGTGCCTCAGTAATAAGAGAAATACAAAGTGTGTGTTTGACTTCCATGCCTCAGTAAGTGTAACACAAGGTGGGTGTCTGACTAGTGCCTCAGTAAGAGTAACACAAGGTGTGTGTCTGACCAGTGCCTCAGTAAGAGTAACACAAGGTGTGTGTCTGACCAGTGCCTCAGTAAGAGTAACACAGGGTCAGTGTGTCTGACTTTAGTGTCTCAGTAGGAGTAACACAAGGTGAGTCTCTGACTAGTGCCTCAGTAAGAGTGATATAAATTCTGTGTCCGACATTTATGCCTCAGTAAGAGGAACACAAGCTCAGTGTGCCTGACTTAAGTGTCTCAGTAAAAGTAACACAAGGTGTGTCTGACTAGTGCCTCAGTAAGAGGAACACAAGCTCAGTGTGCCTGACTTAAGTGTCTCAGTAAAAGTAACACAAGGTGTGTCTGACTAGTGCCTCAGTAAGAGTAACACAAGGTGTGTCTCCGACTAGTGCTTCAGTAAGAGTGATACAAATTCTATGTCCAACTTTTATGCCTCAGTAAGAGTAAAACATGATGTGTGTCTGACTAGTGTCTCAGTAAGTAACACAAGGTCAGTGTGTCTGACTTTAGTGTATCAGTAGGAGTAACACTAGGTGTGTGTCTGACTAGTGCCTAACTAAGAGTAACAAAGGTGTGTGTCTCACTAGTGCCTCAATAAGAGTATCACAAGATGTGTGTCTGACTACTGCCTCGGTAACAGTAATACAAAGTGTGAGCCTGACTAGTGCCTCAGGGAAAGAGTAATACAAACTGTGTGTCTGACTTCGATGCCTCACTAAGAGCAACACAAGGTGTGTCTGACTAAAGCCTCAGGAAGAGTAACACAAGGTGTGTGTCTCACTAGTGCCTCAGTAAGAGTGATACAAATTCTGAGTCTGACTTCCATGCCTCAGTAAGAGTAACACATGATGTGTGTTTAACTAGTGTCTCAGTAAGAGTAACACAAGATGTGTGTCTGACTAGTGCCTCAGTAAGAGTAATACAAAGTGTGGGTCTGATTGGTGCCTCAGTAAGAGTAACACAAAGTGTGTGTCTGATTTTCATGCCTCAGTCAGAGTAACCCATGGTGTGTGTCTGATTAGTGCCTCGGTAAGAGCAATACAAAGAGTGAGTCTGACTAGAGCCTCAGAAAGAGTAATACAAAGTGTGTATCTGACTTCGATGCCTCAGTAGGAGTAACACAAGGTGTGTCTCTGACTAGCGCCTCAGTAAGAGTGATACAAATTCTATGTCCAACTTTTATGCCTCAGTAAGAGTAACACAGGATGTGAGTCTGACTAGTGCCTCAGTAAGGGTAACACAAGGTGCATGTATATGTGTGTGTGTGTGTGTGTGTGTGTGTGTGACTAGTGCCTCAGTAAGAGTAACACAAGGTGTGTGTCTGACTAGCGTCTCAGTAAGAGTAACACAAGGTCAGTGTGTCTGACATCCATGCCTCAGTAAGAGTAACACAAGGTGTGTGTGACTTGTCCCTCAGTAAGAGAAACACAAGGTATGAGTCTGACTAGAGCCTCAGTAAGAGTAATACAAATTCTGTGTCTGACTTCCATGCCTCAGTAAGAGTAACACATGATATGTGTCTGACCAGCGCCTCAGTAAGAGTAACAAAAGGTGTCTGTCTGGCTAGTGCCTCAGTAAGAGTAACACAAGGTGTGTGTCTGATTAGCGTCTCAATAAGAATAACACAATGTCAATGTGTCTGACTTTAGTGTGTCAGTAAAAGTAACATCAGCTGTGTGTCTGACTACTGCCTCAGTAAGAGTAACACAAGGTATGTGTCTGACTACTGCCTCAGTAACAGTAACACAAGGTATGGGTCTGACTAGTGCCTCAGTAAGAGTACTACAAATTCTGTGTTCGACTTCCATACCTCAGTAAGAGTAACACAAGGTGTGTGTCTGTCTAGTGCCTCGGTAAGAGTAAGACAAAGTCAGTGTGTCTGACTTGAGTGTCTCAGTAAGAGTAACACAAGGTGTGTGCCTGACTTTTGTGCCTCAGTAACAGTAACACAAGGTGTGTGTCTGACTAGTGGCTCAGTAAGAGTAATACAAAATGTGAGTCTGACTGGTTCCTGAGTAAGAGTAATATAAATTGTGTGTCTGATTTCCATGCCACAGTAAGAGTAACACAACGTGTGTCTTACTAGTGCCTCAGTAAGAGTAACACAAGGTGTGTGCCTGACTGGTGTCTCAGTAAGAGTGATACAAATTCTGTGTCTGACTTCCATGCCTCAGTAAGCATAACAGATGATGTGTGTCTGACTACTGTCTCAGTAAGAGTAACACAAGGTGTGTGTCTGACTTGTGCCTCAGTAAAAGTAACACAAGGTGTGTGTCTGACAAATACCTCAGTAAAAGTAACACAAGCTGCCTGTAGGATTAGTACCTCAGTAAGAGTAATACAAAGTGCGTGTCTGAATTCCATGCTTCAGTAAGAGTAACACAAGGTGTGTGTCTGAGTAGTTCCTCAGTAAGAGTAATACAAAGTGTGTGCCTGAATTCCATGCCTCTGTAAGAGGAAGACAAGGTCAGTGTTTCTGACTTTAGTGTCTCAGTAAGAGTAACACAAGGTGTGTGTCTGACTAGTGCCTTAGTAAGAGTAACACAAGGTGTGTGTCTGACAAGTGCCTCAGTAACAGTAACACAAGGTGTGTGTCTGACTAGTGCTTCAGTAAGAGTAATAGAAAGTGTGAGTCTGACTAGTACCTCAGTAAGATTTGTACAAAGTGTGTGTCTAACTTCCATGCCTGAGTAAGGGTAAGACAAGCTGTGTGTCTGACTGGTGCCTTAGTAAGAGTAAAGTACAGTTACATAGGAACTTACCGTAACAGTAGATCTTCGAGAGAGGTTCCTTCAGTAGGTCATCGCATATAGGACCGGTGCCACCTGGCATCGGGCCACACGGCAGACTTTTCTAGCAATACCTGACGGGGGACCGCCCACCCGACATGACTGACATCAGCATGACTGTATATAGTGGGCGGTCCCCACGCCCGCACTCCAGTTCTCACGGTGGAGCCAGGAAGAGGCCTGACAGCAGAAGCAAACGGGATTTGGAGTCCCTGTAAAACACAAAATGAGGTGAAGGAGGGAGGGAAAAATATGACCTACTGAAGGAACCTCTCTCGAAAATCTACTGTTACTGTAAGTTCCTATGTAACTGTACTATCTTACTTCGAGAGGGTTCCTTGAGTAGGTCATTACATATAGGACAGAGTCCCAAGCAGTCCCTCCAAGGAGAGACTGAGAAAAACTAGGGAGGAGGAGAACAAACTCCAACAGAAAAAACTGGAATCCAGAATGGATGCAGCCTAGGACAGAACGCCCTGCAAGACAGCTAGGCCGAAACCGGCCCTCCGCCTACAAGCAATGTCCAGACTGTAATGTTTGGTAAAGGTATGGACAGAACTCCAAGTAGCAGTGGTGCAAATGTGAGCCGCAGAAACGTTACACAAGAAGGCCAAGGAGGCAGCCATGCCCCTAGCAGAATGACCTCTAATGGGACTCAGCAGAGGTTTTTCGTACTTCTGGTAAGAGAACCTAATGCAGTTGCCTAACTATTTGGACTGGCCCTGCTTAGAAACCAGTTTGCCCTTCGATCTAGGGGAAAAGGAAACAAACAGCTGGTCGCAGGTACAGAGTTCTTTGGTCCGGTGAGTGTAACACTGGAGAATCTGATGAACAGCCATTGTATGAAGGAGTGCCTCACCTCTGTTAGAGGGGGATGGGTAATAGACAGGAAGCTCTACTGAGTGATTCAGCGTGGCTTCTGACACCACCTTGGGAAGAAACTTCGGATGCGTTCTGAGGACCACCTGGTCCCTATGAAAAATCAGATAGGGCTCCTTGCAGACTAGAGCGTGAAGCTCCGAAATCCTTGAGGCTGATGTGATGGCCACGAGAAGCAGCGCCTTCCAGGAAAGGAAGCGCAAATCACAGCTCATAGCCGGCTCGAAAGGAGGAAGGGTGAGCTTTTCCATAACGAAGTTCAAGTCCCAAGGAGGGGTTGGGCTGCGGATGGGGGGTTTCAGATGGAGAATCCTTTTCAGAAAAGTTTTTGAGACCTCCAACTGAGCCACGGGTTTAGCATCCACAAGCTCGTGGTATGCTGAGATAGCTGAAATGTGGACCTTCACAGAAGAGTACGATAGACCGGAGTCTGACAAGTGAAGGAGGTATTAAATGACTTGAGGGGCAGAACAAGAGAAGGGGTTCCAACCCTTAGTGGTCGCCCAGATGGAAAACTGTTTCCACTTCATGGCATAAGCGGAATGAGTAGAGGGTTTTCTGGCATGAATGAGGATTTGAGCAACCCGGGAGGAGACCCCAAAGTGAGAGATCGCTATGTCTGCAGGAGCCATGTATGAAGATGCAGGGTCCTGAGCCCCGGATGTAACAATTGACCTTGATCCTGAGTCAGGAAGTCGTGAGTCACTGGAAGTGGACCAGGTAGTTCCCTGGAAAGCTGTTGCAGCAGCGGGAACCAGATCTGTCTCTGCAAAAGAGCAGCAATGAGGATCATCTTTGCTCTCTCCTCCTGAAGCTTGAGAAGGACCCTCTGTAGAATGGGAAATGGAGGGAAGGCATACAAAAATTTCCCTGTCCAAGAGAGAGACAATGCGTTGTTCTAAAAAGCACTGTGCCCTGGAACGAGCAAACAAAAGCTGGGCAGTTTTGCGCTGGATTTGGAGGCGAAGAGGTCGATTTTCGGATGCCCCCAATGTAGCAAGATGGATTCTGCAACTTCCTGATGCAGTTCCCACTCATGAGCTAGGGTCCAAGACCTGCTGAGACTGTCCGCCAGGACGTTTAAAATGCCCGGAACGTGCATGGCCACTAGGACCAGATGGTGCTGGACTGCCCCATTCCACACCCGCGTCGCTTCCCGGCACAGGGGGTACGACTGGGTTCCCCCTTGTTTGTTGATATACCAAACCACCGACATGTTGTCCATTTGGATTAGCAGTGATCCCTTGGGAAGGAGGGACTGGAAGGCCTGTAGAGCGTACAGGACCATCCTCATCTCCAGAACATTGATATGCAAAGAAGTCTCCAAGCTGGACCACAGTCCCTGGGCTTTGTGCTCCCCTAGATGTGCTCCCCACCCAATATTTGAGGCATCTGTGGTGAGGGAAGCCAAGGGTGCCGGGCTCTGGAAGGGAAGCCCCAAGGAAAGATTGCGAGAATCCATCCACCAATGCAACTCTTTCGGAACCGCTGAGGAGACCAGTACCGAATGGTCCAGGCCATCCAGGAGCTGATCCAACTGCACCCGCAAGGACCACTGAATGACCCTCATGTGAAGCCTTGCCAGGGGAACGGTCGTGATGGAGGCCACCATCAGGCCCAGAAGGTGCAGGACCCCCGAGACAGGATGGCCCTGAGAGAAGGCACTTTGGAGGCCTGACAGAGAAGGGTCTCCACCATGTCTGGAGGAAGAAAGGCTCTGCAGTGGACCGTATCCAGGACTGCCTCAATAAACTGTAGTCTCTGGGCAGGGATGAGGGAGGACTTGGGAACACTGACTGTGATCCCTAGTCAGTTGAAGAGGTCCAGGGTGAAGGCAAGAGCCTCTAGCAAAGAATCCCTGGATGGGACTGAAATCAGCCAGTTGTCCAAGTAAGGGAAAACCGCAATACCACTGCAGTGCAAAAAGCCCGCGACCACTGCCAGGCACTTGTTAAAGACCCATGGTGCCGAAGACAGACCAAAAGGGAGTGCTTGAAACTGAAAGTGCTCCCCCTGGAAGCGAAAGCGCAGGAACTGGCGGTGGCTGGGGAAGACGGGGATGTGCAGATAGGCATCCTGCATATCCAGAGCACAGAGCCAGCGGTCCTCCATAAGGAGTGGAAGGAGGCTCTGGAGTGTCACCATCCAAAATCTTTGTACTCGACAAACTGATTTAACAGGCTTAAGTTGAGTATGGGTCTGAAGTCCCCCGACTTTTTTGGAACCAGAAAAAAATGAGAATACAACCCCATTCTCTTTTGCCTAAGGGAAACATGCTCTATTGCTTCCTTGAGCAAGAGCGAGTTTAATTCTTTGTGAACGAGGAGGGCCTGGTCCCACGAGTAAGAGGACTTCTTTGGTGGAATTTCCGGGGAACTTCCATAAATTTTATGGTGTGTTCGATGGACACTAGTTTTAGGACCTATTCGTTGGAGGTGATCGCCCTCCACTCCTGCGCGTGGTGGGTGAACCTCCCCTCCACCTGCTCCCCATTGACAGACTGAGGAGGCAGTGGGGATGAGGAGTAAAGAAGTGGCAGGGCATTCAGGGGGAGGACCCCCTGAACGTCTCTGGTTTTTGGAGGCAGGAGGAGTGGCTGTACCCGTGGCCTTATGCTTCCCCTGGTGGCGTGCCCGGGCGTTCTTTCTATGCCTCCAGGTTGTTTTCCGAAAGGGCTGCTGGGATCCTGATTGGTACACTGACTGCACAGACCTAAGGGCAAGACCCCTGTCCTGTAGGTCTGTGATAACGTCCTTGGTGTCTCCACCAAGAGTACCGAGCCCCTAAAGGGGGCATCCTGAATCGCCGACTGGACCTCACTGGCAAGTCCAAAGAGGGGAAGCCAGGAGTGCCGTCTAAGTGCAATGGCAGTTGCCGAGGTATGTGCCACTGAGTCGACGGAGTCGTAGGTGGCGCATAAGGCATGCTTACACTAGACTTTGGAGAGGCGAAGATCCTTGGCAAGCTCCTCCTTTAAAGGTGAGGGGTCCATGGACTGGACTCGTACTTCTAACCTGGCCAAGATGGCCTTTTGGTGGGACACCATGTGGGCCACATAGTTAAGGGACCAGAGGGTGCTTGTGGCCAACAAATAAATCTTTCTTCCGAACTGGTCCATCTGCCTCGACTCTTTGTCCGGAGGAGAGGTGCTCATGTGCTTTGGCACTGAGGAGCGATCATGAGCCGCAGAAATGACCACAGAGTCAGCCTTGGGATGTGCCTTCAGGAATGGGGCATCCTTCGCCACCTGGTAAAGTCTGTCCGCACGACTGGGGACAGCTGGGAGAGAATGAGGCATCTGCCAGATGGTAGTGGTGAGGTCTTGGTGAGGTGCCATCCAAGGAGGAATGGGGACCAGGGCAGAGACTCTAGGTCGAGATGTTCCGCGAGCTTCTGTCTCATAGGGTCCTGATCCTCAGACTCCCAGTCGAAGTAATCCTTCATGGATCTCAGAAGGTCCAAAAAGACAGGGTCCTCTGGTGGAGATTTCAGGGAAACCTTGCCTTTCAGGCCTTCAGGCTCCTCCAGGACCTCCTCTAAAGAATCGTCAGCCCCCTCTGAGCTATCATCATCGTTCGCCTTCTCGACAGGACAGTGTCGGGTATCGGGAAGGGAAACCTCCTGTCGAGTCTTCCCCAAGACATGGACAGTATCAATGGAGGAACTGCTCAGGGAAGGGGACCTGGGAGTCTGTGGGAGTGGGAGTCCAGTCTCCAGGTCCGAGACCAACTCTGACTGTGACCCCTGCCACCAAGACTGAATTAGAGCTTTGAAATCTGGAGCAACCAGAGGAGGGGGCTGGAGTAGGCAGAGGCTGGGGGGGAGAAGGAGGAACAACTGGTGGAGGGTAATAACCATGGAATCTCTATAAGTAGAGTAGGGATTAAACCCAGGGTAGAACTGTCCGAAATGACTCCAGTCCGGAGGGAGACCCGTCGGGTAGTGGTCCCCAGGAAATCCCTGTGGGTAATGCGGGACAGTTCGGGGTCTAGAGTAAATCCCTGTTGTCAGATCTGGCAGCGGGGGTACCCACGTTGGATCTGCCGTAGTATATATCGGTTGGGGGTCTGGCATCGGGACAGCCCACGTCAGGGGAACGGACGTCGGGACTGACAGCACCCGATCCGGCGCCGGAAGGGATCTGGCGTCTGAGGGCGGACAAAGTGGCCTGGCGTGGGACCTGATCCGCTAAGGGCCAAAGGCTGAGGCCGGTCGAATGGTCCGGTGGCTGGGACTGTCATTGGGACATCCGCGCCGGAGGGCTGGACCCGGCTGCCAAGGCAGAGGAGGGGCTCTTCTGGTCCCCAGAGGGGAACATGAAGCAGATCCGTAGTGTCAACGGGTTCACTGCTATCTTCACCAGAAGTACCAGCCGGAGAAGGGAGGGGATGGGTGAAGAAAGAGGAGGAAGGGCTTTCTCCTTAGGTTCCGCCTGACGACTGGTGAGCGCCGCTAGGCCCTGACAGGGGAACCACACCCATACGACCATCAGGGACGGCCGTCTTAGCGGATGGAGTCAGGCGGGCAGGGGAGCAGCCCCCGACTGGCTTATTGACCGGTGCCGAGGCGAGTACCCTCAGCCTGGGTAGTCGACTTACCAGCTGCCGCATGATCCCCAGAGGAGCCGGGGTCCAACTTATTGGCTGAGGCGGTGCGGTTGTCGGAAGAGCCGACGACTGACTGACCCACTACAGTCTTACCAGACTTACCGTCCAATTTTCTGGGAGGTGGCTGGGCCTTGCTCGTCGAGGACCGCGTGTTATGCGCAGAGCGCTCCCGCTCCCTGGATTTCTCCTTATGCTTCTTGGAAGGAGAAGATTTTTCAGCCAAGGACTCTCTCAACTGGTCCATCTTCTTTTCAAGGGAAGCCAGGTGGGCTTTTAAAAGATGGGCCTCCAAAGCCTGCTGTCCCCTTTTCTTTGTGGACTGATTGAAGGTCTGACACTCTGGGCAGGAGGCATCAGGATGGTCCGGTCCTAAACAGAGGACGCACTTAAGGTGACAATCTTTGAGCGGGATCTGCGTGACACAAGACAGCACTTCTTCTTGGGTGAAGACATCAAGAAATAAGGTCAAAAGAGCAAGGAAAAAAATGAGCAAAAACTTTCACACCAATCGCCAATGGAAGTCTGCAATGTTACTGACACGAGGCGATGGCGGGAAAGAACTGGAGGGCGGCCATGGGGACCACCCACTATATACAGTCATGCTAACGTCGGTCACTTGACGTCGGGTGGGCAGTCCCCCGTCAGGTATTGCTAGAAAAGTCTGCCATGCGGCCCGATGCCAAGCGGCACCAGTCCTGTATGTGATGACCTACTGAAGGAACCCTCTCAAAGTAAGATCACAAGGTATGGGTCTGACTAGTGCCCAGTAGGATTAATATGAATTCTGTGTCTGACTTCCATGCCTCAGTAAGAGTAACACATGATGTGTGTCTGGCTAGTGCCTCAGTAAAAATAACACAAGGTCAGTGTGTCTGACTTTAAGTGTCTCAGTAAGAGTAACACAAGGTGTGTGTCTGACTAGTGCCTCAGTAAGAGAAGGTGTGTGTCTGACTAGCGCCTCGGTAAGAGTAACACAAAGTCAGAGTGTCTGACTTCAGTGTCTCAGTAAGAGTAACACAAGGTGTGTGTCTGACTTTAGTGCCTCAGTAACAGTAACACAAGGTGTGTGTCTGACTAGTGGCTCAGTAAGAGTAATACAAAGTGTGAGTCTGACTAGTTCCTGAGGAAGAGTAATACAAAGAGTGTGACTGACTTCTATGCCTCAGTAAGAGTAACACAAGGTGTGTCTGACTAGTACCTCAGTAAGAGTAATACAAAGTGTGTGCCTGACTTCCATGCCTCAGTAAGAGTAAGACAAGGTCAGTGTGTCCGACTTTAGTGTCTCAGTAAGAGTAATACAAGGTGTATGTCTGACTAGTTCCTCAGTGAGAGTAACACAAGGTGTGTATCTGACTAGTGCCTCAGTAAGAGTAACACAAGGTGTGTGTCTGACGACTGCTCAGTAAGAGTAACACAAGGTGTGTGCCTGAATAGTGCCTCAGTAAAAATAATACAAGGTCAGTGTGTCTGACTTAAGTTTCTCAGTAAGAGTAACACAAGGTCTGTGTCTGACTGGTGCCTCAGTAAGAGTAACACAAGGTGTGTCTGAGTAGTGCCTCAGTAAAAGTAACACAAGTCGTGTCTGGCTAGCGCCTCAGTAAGAGTAAGGCAAGGTGTGTGTGTGTGTGTGTGTAACTAGACTAATACTAAGTGTGTCTGACTTCCATGCCTCAGTAAGAGTAACACTTGATGTGTGTCTGACTCTAGTGCCTTAGTAGGAGTATCACAAGATATTTATCTGAGTAATATAAAGTGTGTGTCTGACTTCCATGCCTCAGTAAAAGTAACACAAGGTGTGTGTATGACTAGTGCCTCAGTAAGAGTAAGACAAGGTCAGTGTGTCTGACTTTAATGACCCAGTAAGAGTAGTAGTAGTAGTAAAAAGTTTATTTCTGATATCAGAAACAGGATAAAACCCAATTTAGCATCAGCTAATTTACAATGGGGTCCTACTGTACAAAAAAATATCAGTTTCATTTTTAAATACATACAGATGCAAACACTATACATACATAAAACATAATACATATACAACCAGGAAAAAAAGAGAAAAAGAAAAAAAAAACAAAATAATAATTACAACAATAAACCATATGTATAAACATCTCAAGTACAACAAATCTTTAAAGACATTGCTTCCTTTACAAGCCATGATTTTATTTCATTCCAAGATATTTTATTTGTATTTGACCTCAGATAACCTGGTAATAAATTCCACAATTTTGGACCTTCCTATAAATAACAATGTTGGCCCTTCACTGTTCTCATAAGGGGTACCCTAAATTTTACTTCCTCTTCAGATCTCAAACCTACCTTAGCATTCCATTCCTCCAGAAACTCCACTAGATATCCTGGAACTTTTTTACAATAACAGCGATAGGTTAACCATTGCACATGTATATTTCGCCGTTCTGTCAGGGATATCCAATTTAAGTTCCTGTAAAGAATGCAATGATGTGTTTTCCGAGGTGCATCCAAGACAAAGCACGCATATCTATTATATATGACATCAAGCTTTTCTAAATTACTCCTAACTGCCCCTCTATATATGATATCACCATAATCGATATGCGGAATTATCATTAAATTAACTGTCCTTAGCCTAGCATCAAATGAAAGACAACTTCTATGCTTGTACAATGCCCCCAATTTTTTAGACAATTTTTGTGTCAAGTTATCAATATGAGGATCCCAGCTACAATGAGAGTCCAACCATACTCCCAAGTATTTATAACGATCCACAGAGGCCAGGCTACACCCATCCAGTGTCTTAATATCCAACTCCACAGGTACTTTTTTATTTGAAAACAACATTACCTGTGACTTCTGTGGAATTAAGACCAAACCGTGTTCTGAAAATATATTTGTAATGTATTAAAACATTTCTGCAATTTGTCCTGTATATATCCCACAGATTTCCCTTCAAGGTACAAAATTGTATCATCTGCATACAAGTGCTGCCGGACATCGTTCATCAGATGTCCGACACTATTTGTATATATATTAAATAGGATGGGTCCTAGCACTGACCCCTGAGGAACACCAGAATTAACATCTAGATAACCGGACACGAAATTACTACCTAACCTAACCCTTTGTTGTCTACCATCCAGGTAGCCATGGAACCAATTTTGGGCTTCCTGGCTGAGGCCTACAGATCTCAATTCTTCCATCAATACCTGATGTCCCAAGGTATCGAAAGCCTTTGACAAATCAATGTAAATTGCTCCAACCAGAAAGCCCCTATCCATGGCCACCTGGATGTCTGTCGCAACCTTAACAAGTGCAGTAGTGGTACTGTGTTGTGCCCTAAACACAACACAAGTAACACAAGGTGTGTGCCTGACTAGTACCTCGGTAAGAGTAACACAAAGTCAGTGTGTTTGACTTCAGTTTCTCAGTAGCAGTAACACAAGGAGTGTGTCTGACTAGTGCCCCAGTAAGAGTAACACAAGGTGTGTGTGTCTAACTAGTGCCACAGTACCAGTAATACAAGGTGTGTGCCTGACTAGTGCCTCAGTAAGAGTAGCACAAGGCGTGTCTGGCTAGTGCCAGACTAGTGCCTCAGTAAGAGTAAGACAAGGTGTGTGTGTGTGTGTGTGTGTGTGTGTAACTAGAGTAATACAAAGTGTGTGTCTGACTTTCATGCCTCAGTAAGGGTAACACATTATGTGTGTCTGACTCTAGTGCCTTAGTAGGAGTATCACAAGGTGTTTATCTGACACTAGTGCCTTGGTAAAAGTAACACAAGGTCAGTGTGTCTGGCTTTGTGGCTCAGTAAGAGTAGTGTCTGACTCCAGTGCCTCATTAGGAATCATACAAAGTGTGTGTTACACATGGTGCGTGTCTGACTCTAGTGCCTCTGTAAGAGTAACATAAGGTGTGTGTCTGACTCTAGTGACTCAAATAAGAGTAACAACAAGGTCAATACGTCTGACTCTACTGCCTCAGTAAAAGTAACACAAGGTGTGTGTCTGACGCCAATGCCTCAATAAGGGTATCCCATGCTTATTGTGTCTGACTCTTGTGCCTCAGTAAGAGTAAAACAAGGTCTGTGTCTGACTTTAGTGCCTCAGTGACAGTAGCACAAGGTGTGTGTCTGACTAGTGTCTCAGTAAGAGTAATACAAAGTGTGTGTCTGACGTCCATGCTTCAGTAAGAGTAACACATGGTGTGTGTCTGACTTGTGCCTCAGTAAAAATAACACAAGGTATGGGTCTGACTAGTGCCTCAGTAAGAGTACTACAAATTATGTGTCTGACTTCTATGCCTCAGTAAGAGTAACACATGACGTGTGTCTGACTACTGCCTCAGTAAGAGAAACACAAGGTGTGTGTCTGACTTGTGCCTCAGTAAGAGTAACAAAATGTGTGTGTCTGACTTGTGCCTCAGTAAGAGTAACACAAGGTACGGGTCTGGCTAGTGCCTCAGTAAGAGTAATACAAATTATGTGTCTGACTTCTATGCCTCAGTAAGAGTAACGCATTTTATTTATTTATTTATTTGTTCATCAGTTTACAAACCTTTGAGCCAGGGGCTCATTTTCAAAGGTACCTCGTCACAAAGAGGACAAATAAAGTACAAAAAGTATGTTACAACAATGTGGTTTACAACAAATTAGTAAAACAAGCTGTCATCTATTAGTTAAGGAATTTTTAAGGTTTCAGGATCAGTAGAGAAAGATAGGTACAGATGTTTAGTACTTCATAGGCAAACAATGGTATGAGCATACAAGCAGAGGGGTTCAGATAAGTGGAGGCGATGACTGAAGAAGCAACGGGAGGTGGTTGGTAGTAGGTTGGGTGCAGCCACTGAGGGAGCTTTGTCATAGCATTTGAGCAAGCCCAATTTAGTAACAGTCACAGCTACGTGTATTAAGTAGGTGATTTCGAAGGGAGGTTTTGAAACTGGAGATCGTGGAGGCATCAGAGATAGAGGGGGGAAGCGTGTTGAACCAGGATGGGGCTCTGTAGCAAAAGGCCCTTTGACCGTGCGTGGTCTTAGCCCTGGGGATTGACAGAGTGGTTTTGCAGGAGGTTCGAGTTTGTACTAGGGATTTTGTATGGTGGATGGAGGCTGTCAAGCCTGGTGGGGATAGACCAAGGAGTTTTTTTTGAGTTATGAGACAGGTTTGATATCTGAGACATTCGTCTAGGTCAAGCAGCATAGCCTTTGCATATGTGGCAGGTGTGTGTTAACCTGGGGGCCCCTGTAATTAGCCTACAGGCCTTGTTTAGTGTAATGTGAATTTTGTTGAGCGCGGTCTGGTCTGCAGCACCATAAACTGGTAGTCCATAATCCACAAGGGACAGTATAGAAGATGTGACCGCGAGTCGGAGGGCGTCAGGGGGGAGACAATTTTTGTACCGGTATAGGATACCCAGCCGAATACTGGAAGCTGAGGCTAGGGCAGTGATGTGATCATGGAATGAGAGAGCAGGGTCAAAGGAGATCCCAAGGTACTTATACGAGTAGACTTGCTCGAGTGGAAACTTGGTGCTAGAGAGAACACGGAGTTGGAAATTGCTGGCTTTGTTTTGTGGGTTGGCGAAGATCATGGTTTTTGTCTTTTTAAGATTTATTACAAGTCTTTGCTCCTTGAACCAGGCTTCAGCATCATTATATGATCTTTGCAAAGAGTCCTGGAGGGCAATAGGGTTTCGGTCAGAAGCAAAGATGATGGCGTCATCTGCATACAGCAAAATTTTTCCAGTACATGCACCTGGCAGGGTATTGAGGTATAGTGAAAAGAGCAAGGGCCTAAGGATGGAGCCCTGGGGAACTCCAGAGCAGACGGGACAGGTGTTGGAGAGAGTCCCGTTAATTTTAACACGTTGGGAGCGGGCAGACAGATAGCTGGCGCACCAGGAGACAGACCCAGTGGCAAAGCCAGTGTGGCTGAGGGCATTCAGTAGGAGGGGATGGGAGACAGTGTAGAAGGCTTTTGATAGATCTACAAACACTGCCCCAGCCAGAGAGCCCGAGTCCAGTGAAGAGTGAAGAAAATTTGAGAACTCTAGGAGGGCAGTGCTGGTACTGTGACCTGCACGGAAACCATGCTGTTCAGGGCAGAGGATGTTGTATTTGGTTAGGTAATCCGTAATTTGAGTGGCCACCACTTTTTCTAAGGCTTTGGAGAGGGGTGAGAGAATGGAGATAGGCCGGTAATCTCCGGCTAGGGACCTGTCTCCACCTTTGTGAATGGGTGTGACTGTGGCAATTTTCCAAGCTGAAGGAAACTGCCCCAGACAGAGGGATTTGTTAAGGAGAGTAGTGATTGGGGTGAGGACCAGATCCAGTACCCGGCGAAGGATACAGGGATCCAAGGAGTCACTGCCAGTACTATTGCTCTTTAGGGCATTGATTAGGTGAGGTCTGACTTCTTGGGCAGAGACCCGGCATAGATGGAAGCAAGGGCGTGTGAAGACAGGGGCAGATGGGGGGGGAGGGTCAAAAAAGTCACTGGGCTAAGATCCGCGAAAGAAGTATTGAGGCAGTTGGATATAAGGGCTGGGTCAGTGGAGATAGTGCCATTGATACTGATCTGGGAGGCAGATCTACTGAGTACCTCACTAGTCAGACACACATGATGTGTGTCTGACTAGTGCCTCAGTAAGAGAAACACAAGGTGTGTGTCTGACTAGTGCTTCCGTAAGGGTAACACAAGGTGTGTGTCTGACTAGTGCCTCAGTAAGAGTAACACAAAGTCAGTGTGTCTGACTTCAGTGTCTCAGTAAGAGTAACACAAGGCGTATGTCTGACTTTAGTGCCTCAGTGACAGTAGCACAAGGTTTTTGACTCTAGTGCCTCAGTAAGAATAACTCTGGCGTATCACTTGCTCAGTTTAGAGGACTCTTGTAACTGAGTAAGCATAACAGAAGCTTAGTTTAGCTGACTCTAGTGCCTCACTAAGGGTAACACAAACTCCATTTCACTGACTCTCATTATCTCAGTAGGAGTATCGCATGCTCAATGTATCTGACTCTAGTACCTCAGTTGGAGTACTGCATATTCAGGGTATCTGACTCTTGTTCCTCAGTAGGAGGATCACATTCTCAGGGTATCTGACTCTAGTACCTCAGCAGGAGTACTGCATGTCCAGGGTATCTGACTCTTGTTCCTCAGTAGGAGGATCACATTCTCAAGATATCTGACTCTAGTACCTCAGCAGGAGTACTGCATGTCCAGGGTATCTGTCTCTTGTTCCTCAGTGGGAGGATCACATTCTCAGGGTATCTGACTCTAGTACCTCAGTTGGAGTACTGAATGTTCAGGGTATCTGACTCTTGTTCCTCAGTAGGAGGATCACATTCTCAGGGTATCTGACTCTAGTACCTCAGTAGGAGTACTGCATGTCCAGGGTATCTGTCTCTTGTTCCTCAGTAGGAGGATCGCACTTTCATGGTATCTTGACTCTAGAACCTTAGGAGTACTGCATGCTCAGGGTATCTGACTCTAGTACCTCAGTAGGAATACTGCATGTTCAGGGTATCTGACTTTTGTTCCTCAGTAGGAGGATCGCATTCTCAGAGTATCCGACTCTAGTACCTTAGTAGAAGTACTGCATGCTCAGGGTATCTGACTACTACCTCAGTAGGAGTACTGCATGTTCAGGGTGTCTCTCGTATCTCATTAGGAGTATCGCATGCTCAGTATATCTGACTCTAGTATCACAGTGGCAGTATTGCAGGTGCAGGGTATGTGACTCTAGTACCTCAGTAGGAGTACTGCATGTTCAGGTTATCTGACTCTTATTCCTCAGTAGGAGTATCACATGCTCAGTGTATCTGACTCTAGTATCACAGTGGCAGTATTGCAGGTGCAGGGTATGTGACTCTACTACCTCAGTAGGAGTACTGCTTGTTCGGGGCATCTGACTCTTATTCCTCAGTAGGAGTATCACATGCTCAGTATATCTGACTCTAGTATCACAGTGGCAGTATTGCAGGTGCAGGGTATGTGACTCTAGTACCTCAGTAGGAGTACTGTATGTTCAGGTTATTTGACTCTTATTCCTCAGTAGGAGTATCACATGCTCAGTGTAATCTGACTCTATAACCTCAGTAGCAGCATCACATGCTTAGAGTATTTGACTCTTGTACCTCAGCATGAGTACTGCATGCTCAGTATATCTGACCCTAGTACAGCAGGAGAAGAACTGCATGTTCAAGGTATCTGACTCTCGTATCTCAGTAGGAGTATTGCCTGCTCAGTGTATCTGACTCTAGTAGCTCAGTAGGAGCACTTCATGTTCAGGGTATTCGATGCTTGTTCTTCAGTAGGAGGAGCGTATTCTCAAGGTATCTGACTCTCGTACCTTAGTAGGAGGATCACGTGTGCAGGGTATCTGATTCTAGTACCTTAGTAGGAGTACTGAGTGCTCAGTGTAATCTGACTCTAGTACCTCAGAAGCAGCATCGCATGCTTAAGAGTATTTGACTCTTGTACCTCAGCAGGAATACTGCATGCTCAGTGTATCTGACTCTAGCACCGCAGTAGGAGTACTGTATGCTCAGGGTATCTGACTCTAGCACCATAGTAGGAGTACTGTATGCTCAGGGTATCTGACTCTAGCACCGCAGTAGGAGTACTGTATGCTCAGGGTATCTGACTCTAGCACCGCAGTAGGAGTACTGTATGCTCAGGGTATCTGATTCTAGCACTGCAGTAGGAGTACTGTATGCTCAGGGTATCTGACTCTTGTTCCTCAGTAGGAGGATCACATGATCAGTATATCTGACTCCAGGAAGCCAGCAAGAATGTTTTATTTGATACAGTGCTTCATCCTGAGGGCTCAAAGCACTGCATCTAAACTTTCTAAAATTTTATCTAAACCAATTAAAATGTTTAAAACATTTATAAAATCCAGTTGGTGAAGTTGCCAGTTGGGGAATAACTTCCTGACCCATTCAGCAAGGAATAGGAAACTGAGTTACAGGGACTTATGGAAAAGCATTAAAATATTTTTTTTTTTTTTTTTTTACTAAGAAACAAGAACTTGTCACTCCTTTATTAATTTATTTAAATGAAAATTGATATTCGGGAAAGGAACATTGAGCTGAACCTTGTTTCCAGGCATGACCCAAGGGAAGGGAAATACAGGAAATACATGTCACAGGTAGTTGAGATAACACATAGGAAGAAGATGAAAAGGGGTATCAGAAAAAGCAGGCATGACAGAATTATGATCAGAGGGAATTTTGGCATGACAACAATAGAACTTATTCAGCTATAAGAAGAATTCTGTTTTTGAGGCATGCCAGTGAAACTCACTAGTTGATGATCACTGTTCGGTTCAAACCACCAGAACGGTGGTGCAGAAAAAAATTACTTACCATAGTAATGTTGTCTCTTCCAGAGGATTCCTCAGTATACTTAACTAATTTACTTATTTAATTTATGCATTTATTGTCTTGGATAACAACCTTTGAGCTGGGAGCTCTTTTACAAAGGTTCCACTTTGGTTACAGAACTTTGAACAAGTACACAACAACACAGTCTATATACAGAAGGAATATAAGTGGCTAAACAGTATAAATATGAGACAGTTGAACAGCATTTACCAACAAGTTTATTTCTATTGACTGTGATTTACATATATACATAACATTACAAAAGTTAAAGTAAGTATGGGTTTAGTTACAGGGCAGTATTACTAGCAGGTAGCACTGACCATGTCTTGAGGTAAACAAGGAGAAGAGAAGGGGAACATCAAAAGAAAACGGGGGGGGGGGTGCTTAGGCAAGTGAGGGAATGCAGCCAGAGTACAGCAGTTGTCGAGGAGGTGTATTGTAGGGATAACGTGCAGTGAGGGAGCAGGAGCGGTGGGGATAACGCACAGCGAGAGGTGGAAGAGAAGGGTGAAGGTGAGCACAAGGATAGAAGCAAACGGGGGATGGAAAAGAAGATTTCTCCAAGCAATCATACTTGCTTTGTGTGGTCAGGTAGTGTTAGTTCTCTTTTGAATGGGCCTAGCTTAGACATGTTTGCAACCGCTGGGGGCAATTCGTTGAGCCACAGTGGGGCCATGTAGGAGAAGTACCATTGAGCCAGTGCTGTGTGGCTAAGGGGAATGCGGAGTGCCTTCCTAGCCTTGCCTCTGGTCAGGTGCTGGTTAGGGGCTGGTTTGAGGAGCACCTGGATGGAGTTTGGGGTTAAGCCTAGCAGTGTGTTTTTTGTTTTTTTTGTTTTTTTTTTGGCAAATAGGCAGACTTGGTTATTTTATCCTCCCCTGGAGGTTTAACTCTTTGGTCTGTGCATAAAGGTTACAAGTATGAGTACGGCTGCCTGCACCTAGAACCAGCCTACAGGTCCTGTTTAGGCCAGTTTTTACCCTATTCAGAGCAGTTTCAGTGGTCGTGCTGTATACAGCTAGACTGTAGTCAATGATGGAGAGTATAGACCTGCTAACAGCAAGGGACAGGGCTTCAGCTGTTAAGCAGTGACAGTGTCTGCACAGCAGGCCAGTTCTAGTGTTGACAGTTCTGACTACATGGTCTATGCGGTAGGAAAAAGAGAGGGAGCTGTCAAGGGTGATGCCAAGGTACTTGAATGTGGATGCCTGTTCAATGGGTTCAAATTTGCTGTTAACTGTTGTGTGTTTGCAGAATTTGTTCTTGTTGCGGCGGTTGGAAATAACATTACTTTAGTCTTATTATAATTTAGAAGTAGTTTGTTTTGGCCAAACCAATCCTCTATTTTGATGAAGCTATGCTGCGGCTCATTAACTAATGCGGTCAGCCTCCTGTGTTGAACTGCCCCAGAGAGATTGGAACACCTGTAAATGATGGAATGTACCATTGGCTCATGCAGCAGTTCAAACAGCTGCCCCAGGTGCTGCTGTGTTCTAAACCACTCAGATTCATTACAAAGCCTAATGAGGTGAAGACTCCCTAATTATGCTATCCTAACAAAAAAAATCCCCAAGGGGATTGATAAAAATATGGATAGTATTAGTATCAAAGAGAGCAATGATAGATGGTATTGATCCCAGATTCTTGAAATCAGGTTTTGACATAATTGCCCCAATAATTACATATCTCTATAATTGGAGTATACAATCTTCCTGCGTACTTGAACAGTGGAAACGGGAGAAACTGTTCCCATATATAAGGGTGGAGATCACACTGCTCCCTGTAACTAAAGACCAATTACCTTGCTCCCGATTCTATCAAAGATTTTGGAAAAGCTGATAAAATTATCAGCTTGGTCATTATCTTGACCAAGAAGGGATATTAGCTAAGTACCAATACAGGTTCAGAGAGGGTAGGTCCACAAACACCACCCTACTTGATTTTGGTGATTTGGTGGCAACATCACTAAATCAAGGTAAATACACTGGGGCGGTGTTTGTGGACCTAAGTAAAGCCTTCAATTTGGTACATCATGAAACCCTTTTGTATAGATTGTTGGATATTGGAGTGCAACAGGAGTCTCTGCAATGGTTTAGATCTTATTTATCTAATCGTAGGCAAAGGGTGGTCTGCGGTGCTGCTGTCTCAGGTCTCCTGGACCTATATCGAAATGTACCTCATGGCTCTATTTTGGGCCCTGTGTTATTTAACATCTATATAAATAGCCTTGTAACTCAAATAACTAGTATTGATATCAAACTTTATGCAGATGATATTGTATTAGTCGCATCTGCAGATGATACCGAAGACCTGAGACAGCAGCTCCAAACAGATTTCTTTAATATTGAGACTTGGATGAGAGACTCAGGTCTCTTAATGAGTATTGGAAAGATGTAGAGTATGATCTTTTCTGTGGGATCATATGTAAAAAAGGATTTCACAGATTTACAGATTAAGTTTCTAGATGGGACCAAGGTTCAGATGGTATCTAGTTATAAATACCTGGGGGTTCTTGTTGATTACCACTTTTCTTTCTCTGCACACATTTTACTACAGACAAAAAAGGTGAATCAAAGATTGGGAGCCTTAAGAAGGATGTCAGGATGCCTGACTAGGGAAATTAAAACTAGACTAGTACAACAACTATTGTTGCCTGTACTCGATTATGGATTTCCATTATATATGCACTCTTACCACAAGTTTCTGGATAAAACAGATCAGATTTACTCTAGAATGGGGAATTACATATTACAGAATAAATACCGGGCTCATCGATGTTTGGTTTATCAAGAACTTGATTGGCTGCACCCGATAGCACGAAGAAAGTATTTATGGTCAGTGGTATGGCATGGTTTAATTTATTCTAAGAACAAAAAAACACATCAATTAAGTCACCTATTATGTTTGAACTTAAATTTGACATACTCAGATAGGTTAAGGAAAACATCTAGGAAATTGCATATGATCCGAATTATTAATCGGATGGGGGATAGAATTCTCCAGAATAGTCTAGCAAAGACTTGGAATGAATTACCATTTCAAATTACTGAGATTTCTGATTTGCACATATTTAAACTTAAATCGTATGATTACCTGAATGTTTGCTGTAATTGTTTTTAGACTGTATGTAATTTTTGCTCTGTATGTATCTATTTATTATTTTGTTTTTGTTACTGTAATTATGTGCCACAGGAATTTGTTGCAAATGGGGATTTAATTCTCCAACAAATGAACCTGTATAAAAATAAACTTTTAAACAAACAAACAAAATAAATACTAGTTTTATCAAAAAAGCACAAAACAGACTGGTTTGCAAAGTTAAACTTCAACATACATAACAACAGGACAAGAAGTGACCAGCAGGGATGCAGAAACCTACTTCTGGTTCTAGAAGGGGAGGCAGGGTGGGAGGTTAATCATACTGAGGGATCTCTTGGGAGAAACAACATTACTATGATAATTAATTTTTCTTCAAACCCCAGGAATCCCTCAGTATGCTTAACTAATGCAAACTACCAAGCAGTACCTTGGGAGGTTGGTGACAGAACCTACTTAGGGAAAAGATTCTGCAGAACTGCAGTGCCAAGCCTGGCATCACTTTTGGACTGTATGTCCATGCAGTAGTGCTTTGTGAAAGTGTGTATACTTTTCCAGGTAGCTGCTTCACAGATCTCCAATAGGGGGATGTCCCTTGCAGCTGCCACCAATGCAGCTATGCCACGAGTAGAGTCTGCCCTGAGGTGGCTGTTTGCCAGCCTTGCTGTAACAGAACTGTATGCAGGCGACTATCCAGTGTGCAATAGATCTCTTGGAAGCTGGCCTAACTTTGCCCACTTCTCCATAGGTCAGAAGCAATTGTGTGTGTTCTGGCCTAAAAACCTTGGTGAGGTCAAGACAGTGGTTAAGTGCCCTCTTGACATCCAAGCTGTGTAACTTTTGCTCACCTGAGCTGGAGTTAGGTGTATAAAAGACAGGCAGGGAGACTGACTGGTTCAGGTGGAACTCAGAGACCACTTTAGGAAGGAACTTCCTATTGGTCCTAAGCACTACTTTGTCCCTGTGGAAGGCAATATAGTTGAGTTCTGTGCACAGGGCTTGCAGCTCACTGACTTGCTGGGCAGAAGTGACGGCTACCAGAAAGACAGTCTTCCAGGTAATATACTTCAAGTCTGTAGTTGCCAATGGCTCAAATGGTGGCTCTGTGAGTTTGGCTATACAGATGTTAGGTCCCAAGGAGGGACTAGTTCCCTAAAAGGAGGATGGATGTGAAGGAGCCCCTTAAAAAACTTCCTGAAGATGGAGTGAGAGGCTACTGACCTCTCTTTGCCAGCTGAGATATATGTTGCAATGACAGCAAGATGGATCTTTAGAGTGGAGGGCCTGAGGCCCAGTGAGTACAAGGAAACTTGATGGTGGAGTTCCTGGAGGTAAATGGTTTTCAGGATGATGACCAACATGGGTTTGTCTGGGGGAAATCATGTCAAACTAACCTGGACAAATTTTTCGATTGGGTGACAAGATCCTTGGATGAAGTAATGCCGGTTGATGTCCTGTACCTGGACTTCAGCAAGACTTTCAATTTGGTCCCATACGGAAGGCTAATTTGGAAATTGAGGGAACTGGGAGTGGGAGATAAATTGGTGGGGTGGGTAGCTAATTGGCTTAGGAATAGACAGCAGAGGGTGGTGGTAGGGAGTGAAGTTTCAGTACCCAGAGAGATCATCAGCGGGGTTCCACAAGGTTCAGTTTTGGGCCCTATCCTGTTTAATGTATTTATTGCAGACATCGGGGAGGGGGTTGGTAATAAAATTATTTTGTTCGCAGATGATTCTAAATTGGGAGTGGTGGCAGACAGAGAGGAGACAGGAGGACACTACAGGATGACCTTGGGAAGCTGAAAACTGGGCCCACACACGGCAGGGTTTAACACACACAAATGTAGCATTCTGCACCTGGGTATTAAGAACCCTGGGTATAACTACCACTTGGGGGGGGGGATACAGCTGACTGTCGTGACAATGGAGAAGGATCTGGGGGTGATGACTGATGCTAAAGGGAACCACTCGGAACAGTGCAGAAGAGCAGTGGCTAAGGCAAACAAAATGCTTGGGTGTATAGCCAGGGGGATAACGTCCAGGAGAAGGTAGGTTATACTTTCCCTGTACACCTCACTGGTGAGTCCGCATCTGGAGTACTGTGTGCAGTTCTGGTGCCCCACCTAGAAAAGGACATCACTTTGCTGGAGAGAGTCCAAAGAAGGGCGGCGAGGATGATTAGTGGTCTGGGGGGGGTTGTCATATGAGGACAGACTTAAGAGAGCTGAACATGTACTCTCTGGAGGACAGAAGGGATGGGGGGATATGACAGAGACCTTCAAATACTTGAGGGGGTTCAACAAAGGGAACAAGGAGGGTCTGTTCAAGTTAAGGGAGGAGGGGACTACGAGAGGCCATAGTCTAAAGTTGGCTGGGTGGTGGTACAGAAGAGAGGCGAGGGGGCATTATTTCAAGGAGAGGGTGGTGGCACCCTGAAATGCACTGCCGGATGACCTGGTAAAAATGGTAGCTGTGGGAGGTTTCAAGAAGGGTTGGCACAGGCACAGGGGCCAGGTACAGGGTGGGGGGTTGGTGAACAACTGAGGTATACAGTACAGGGAGGGGAAGGGGAGAGAGGGGGGAAATGAGGTGGGGAGGTAGAGCAGCTACTATGCACTACCAGTGAACTGAGTTGGGCAGACAAGATACACCATTATGCCTAATCTACTGGCAGCTATGTATGCATGTATGTGCTGTATGTAAGTAGTCTAGTGGAACAGGCAGCCCAGTCCGAGAGGGGTTTACCTTCTTCTGCCTGCACCACAAGGAGAATCTATTCCACTAAGAAGCACAGGTTTTCCTGATGGAGGGTTTCTGGAAGCCCTGAGAACATTTAGAACTTCCTTAGAGAGCTGTGGAGTACAAAACTCAAGATCTGCAAGAGCCAAGCCTTGAGGCAAATAGACCTGAGGTAGGAGTACAGGATTCTGCCCTGGAATGTGGTCAGGATATTGTGCCTCTGAGGAAGAGGGATGGGCTGTGACATAGACAGGGCTAACAGGAGGGAGTACCATGACTGTCTCGCTCAGTCCAGAGCCACCAGGATCACAGTTGCTGGTTGGTCCCTGAGCTTTATGAGGACTCTGAGCAACAAGGGAAAAGGAGGGGAGGTATAGAGAAACCTCCCTGACCAATCCAGTGTCACGGCATCCACTGACATTGTCCCCCGAGCTGGAGACTTGCAACAGAACTGGAGCAACTGACGATTTTCTATGGAAGTGAAGAGCTCTATCTCTGGGGTGCCGCACCTTCTGAACACTGAGTTTAACACTTGCCTGTTTAAGGACCACTCGTGGTGGTTCTGGCCAATTCTGCTGATGGAATCTGCCAAGACACTGTCCTTTCCTGGCAGGTGGCTCACAGAGATATCTGCAAGGAGTAAGCATGGTTCCATACCTTTATGGCCTCTGTGCACAGCAGGGTTGACCTGGTGCCCCCTTGTGTGTTGATATGCTACATGGCAGTGGTGTTCTCTGTTCTCTCCAGTACTGCCTTGCCCTGGATCTGTGGGGAAAAGACTGCAGTGCTAGGAGAACTACCCTGAGCTCTAGCAAACTGATATGCAAGACTGACTCCTGGGGAGACCAGGTGCCACTTATTTCCAAGTCATCCAGATGTGGCCCCAACCCAAGAGGAAGGCATCTGTGGTCAGAATGATCAAAGGAGCCTGCTGTTGGAAGGGCAGTCCTTCCCTGAGGTTGTCTCTGTCATGCCACCATTCTAGGACCTGCAGAAGAGACTTTGTGATAGGTACTAGTTTGGACAAAGGATCCCTTCTCTGTGACCAAAAGGACCTTAGGTGAAACTGAATGTCCCTCATTTGGAACCTGGCTCCTGGCACCACGGCTTTGGCAGCAGTCATGTAGCCCAAGAGCTGCAAGAGTTGCTGTGTTGGCCTGGGCCAGTTGAGCTTGGAGGAGCCTGCCAGAGCCAGTGTGCTATCCACCCTGTCCTGTGGGAGGAAAGCTTTCCTTTGAAGGGTGTTCAGTTCCGATCCTATAAATTCTAGGACCTGGACAGGTTCCACTTGGGACTTCTGAGTATTTATGAGCAATCCCAGTGACTCCAAGGTGTCCTGAATTAGGGAGAGGGAATCCCTGGTGTGCTGGGGAGACTTTCCTATGACCAGACAGTCATCCAGATAAGGGAACACTGTGACTCCCATTCACCTTAGATGTGCCATGACCACAGCCAGGAACTTGGTAAATACTCTTGGAGCAGAAGTGAGGCCAAAGAGGAGTGCTGAAAACTGATAATGACCTGAGGACAGCCTGAACCTCAGGTACTTCATGTGGTTGGGTCTGATGGGTATGTGGAAATAAGCATCCTTGAGGTCCAGAGAGGCCAGCCAATGTCCCTGCTGCAGGGTGGGAATGATCATGGCCAGAATGACCATCCTGAATTCTGACTTTGTCAGACACTTGTTCAAAAGTCAGACATCCAGGACAGGTCGCCATTCTCCATTTTTCTTCTAGGTTAGGAAGTATCTGGAGCAGAAGCCCTTTCCCATCTATGATGCAGGGACAGGTTCTACTGCATACATCTGCAGTAGCTTGGTGACTTTCAGCTCCTGCAGGGCCTTTTCTGCTGAGATTGCAGGCCTGAAATGCTTGCCCTGCAATCTGGGAAATGTTTTGAAACTTAGGGACAGGCCTTGGCTCACTACCTCCAAGACCCACCTGTCTGTGGTGATGGCTTGCCATGCTTCGGGAAGTGAGCCAAACTTCCTCCCACTGGGGGTGGGATGGCGACCTGTGTGGACACCTCAGGGGTTCTGTCAGGGCTGGGTCTTGGCAGCTGGTGCTGGCTCGGCTCGGCTTGTGGACTTCCTGCCCCTACTCCTGAAGTAACCTCTGGGTTGCTGGTAGTCCAAAGCTGCTTGGGCTTGAAAGAAGGGTCTAGGGTAGGGACCTCTACCCCTGTCTCCCCTACCTTGAGTCCTGTAGGATGTGGAAGGCTCCTCCCGAACGGAGTTGCTTCTGTAGGTGGACTTATACTCCTCCACCTTCTTCATATAGGCCTCAGTTTTATCCCCAAAAAGAGATTTATTCTCACAAGGGAAATCCATGGCCTTGGACTGAGTATCCTGGGGCAGGTTGGCAGCCCTGAGCCAACCAAATCTCCTCATGGAGATGACTAGGGCCATGAGCCTGGAAGCTGTATCATTGGCATCTACTGCCATGTGAAACTGATACTTAGTGGCATCCAGAGCTGTCCCAGGCTCTCTCAGCCAGGGCAACAGCCACATCCCCAGTAACCTTGTCATTCATTGCCAGCACTGATGACCAGAAAGCCTTCTGGTACTGAGCTGTACAGGCCATGTAGGTAGTTTGTCTGAGGAGGAGGGAAGCTGCCAGGCACCCCTTCTTCCCCATGCTGTCCAGTTTCCTGAAGTCTTTGTCAGTGGGATGAGAGGACAAAGGGCACTGCCTGGACAACACACTCATGGTCAGGATGAAAAAAGATAAAGTCAGTGTTTGCTCTATCGAGATGGTATTTCTTGTCTATTTTCCTATCTACCCCCAGTATGGATGTGGAGGTCTGCAGAATCTTGAGGGAAGCCTTTTCAGAGACTTGTGAATAGGCAGCAATAGCCTTTTAGTGGGGACTAGTCCCTTCATATCCAGGAACTCAGCCTCATCCTCATCTTCCACTGTCTCCTGAGTGGCAAGATCAAGGGTATCCACGATCTGTCTCACAAAGGCATAGTAAGACGAATAACCTTCGTGTCCCTATGGTAGGAAACCGAAGTCCTGCTCGGACAGACCTCGGGCTCAGTGGGGTCTCCTTCCTCCTCCTCATCCTCCAGTTCCTCGTAAAGAAACTCCAGTTCCTGGCTAGGTGGAGTGAACGCTGAACTGGTGGAACTGGGGTGGATGGGGTGGGAGATGAGGGAACTGAAAGACTGAAAAGCCTGCAACACCTGCAAGGCCTTGGCTATGTCCTCCACAGGGGGCATGGCTAGTTTGTCTGCCAAGTGCTCCTTTGCTTTTTCAGCAAGAGGTGCATCTTTGTGCTTCCTCTTGGCAGGGACTGGTTCCGAAGGCCTCTTTGACTCTGAGGCATCACCTCTGTCTGTGGGCTTGGGCTCCACAGACTCCTTAGGCCTGTCCTTCTTGGAGTGAGAAGACAAGGCCTCCTCAGATGGCTTCTGGAAGGAAGAGGCGGGAGAAGCTACTTCAAGTTTTTTAGCCCTTTTCTTTATGGTCTCAGGGCAAAATGTGCTACAAACCTCACATTTAGCAAAAATGTGAACAGGACCGAGACACACAGACAGAGATTGTGCCTATCAGCTTTGGTGATGATCTGCTCACACTTAACATAATTTTTGAAACCAGACAGTCCTGTTTTCTTTTTGGATCTCTCTGACATGCCCAACTGTCAGAAAACCAAAGAAATGGTGCCAAACAGGAAAAACAAATGAATGGAGTCGGTTCCCAAAGCAACTGCAAATAAGTGTATCGAAACAGAAAATCTGAATGCAGCGCTTGGTTCCCTAAAACAGGGAGGAACCGAAAAAGAAGTACAAAACTTGAGAAAAAGACGCTATGATGCCTTAGAAAAGGAACCAGAGCGTATAAGCTGAAAAGGATAAAACAGTGTAAAACAGCATGACAAAACCCACTGAGAAGATGGTTCCCCTTGCTTCCCTGGAACCACTGAGGAACCTAGAAAAAATGTTAAAATTCTAAGCTGACTAACCTGTCAAAACGATACTAGGGGCAGTGTTCAAAAGTCTGAGATCCTAGTACCGAGAAATACCGAAAATGCTTGTTTTCACATGAAAAATAAGAAACACAGACAGATGCTGAGGAAAGCTCTCAAAGTAAGTGTATGATTTAAAAAAAAATAACATTTTGGACTTCATAGCCAGTTACCCTGGGGTGGCAACAGCCCCTCTGTAAAAATTATAATTTTTTACTTACTGTTTAAAGTTTGTGAAGGGTTCGTAATTTTGGCCGAACTGCGAGCCAGTCAATCCCTTCCCACTTCCTAGTCTGCCTGTTCCACCCCTGTGCTCCCCCGTTTTGTGATGGGGTACATGGGAGAGTGTGGGGACATGCCCCGTACAAGTCTACGGGACTCTATTAGTGGAGTGGTGGCTTTCACGTTTATCAAAAGGCACATTAAAGAGCTGAAAAAACATTTTAAAAATAAGCCCCATAGACTTGTATGAAGCTCAACATATTATCTCACACAATCTCTTTAACTAGGCAGGCGGATAAATGAACCTGAGGGCTTAGAATGCAGCAGCACCTAGGGGCAGCCGTCTGAATTGCTGCATGAGCCAATGGTGCATTCCATCATTTACATACGTTCTAATCTCTCCAGGGCAGTTCAGCACAGGTGGCTGACTGCATTAGTTAAGCATACTGAGGGATTCCTGGGGTTTGAAGTTGGGATCTGTAAAGCGTTCAAGTACATCTGATAATCTGCACCAATTCGAATACAAATCTCTGAGCATTCAAATGCCATGAGCCCAATACTTGTGTGGGATTAGAAGCCATTACCTTCTGTCATATCTGCATTTGGCAAACATGCAAATCACCACCACCCACAACTGACACATTTACCAGAAAGCTTTTATTTGCAAGAAGGTAAAACAGTGCACATAAACTCATACTACAGCCTCATATAAAATACGAACATACGAACATACGAAATTTGCCAGCAGATAAAGGCCTAGAGGTCTATCAAGTCTGCTCGAATGTGCAGCTAGCACCCCTTATTCTGCAGCTGCCCCTCCCTTCCACCCTTCCCCTTCATTAACCCTCCCCCTTGTCCTGTCCCATCCTCGTTTGAAGCAGTCCACTGTTCTACTGCATACCACTTCTGCAGGTAACGATTCCACCCAGCCACCACCCTCTGTAAAAAGTGTCTCTCATCTCCTCCTGAACCTTCCTCGCTCCAGTCTCATATCATGGCCCCTGGTGGCCCTCCTCCTTACTTTGAACAGCCCCTCTGTACCTGTCTTGTTTATTCCTTTCATGTATTTAAAGGTTTCAATCATGTCCCCTGTCTCTCCCTCTCCTAGTGAGTACATGTTCAACTCCTTCAACCTCCCTCTATGATAAGTCCCCAGACCCTTGATCATCTTTGTCGCCCTGCGCTGCACTCCTCCAGTAACTTAATGTCCCTTTCAGATACGGACGCCAGAACTGCACGCAGTACTCCAGGTGTGGTCTAACTAATGACCTATACAGTGGCAGAATCACCTCCTCCTCCTTGAGGATATACCCTTGCAATACAACCCAGCATTTTGTTGGCCTTGCAGCTGCCTTCCTACACTGTGCCGAGTTGTTCATTGACCCTGTGATGAGCACACCCAGATCCTTCTCCTCCTCTGTCTGGGCTAGCTGCACCCCCCTAGCTGGTAAGTCCTCCTTGGGTTCTTCATCCCAAAATGCATCACCTTGCACTTTTTGGCATTAAAGCCCAGTTGCCAGGTGTCTGACCAGGTTTCAAGCTTTGCCAGATCATCCTTCAACCCTGCCATCCCCTAGGTCATCCACCACCGCGCCAACCTTGGTATCATCAGCAAACAGACTGATCTTGCTCTTGATGTCCCATGATATGTCTGCAATGAATATCCCAAACAACACTGGTCCCAACACCGAGCCTGTGGACACCACTCGTCACTGCCCTTGGATGTGAGAGCTCCCACCCACCACCACCCTCTTGTTGCCTTCCCTGCAGCCAGTTTCCTACCCATCTCACCAGCATTGCACCTGCCCCTGTGCCTACTAACTTCCTTCCCAGCCTTCCATGTGGCACTGAGTCGAATGCCTTACTGAAGTCCAGATACAGGACATCCACTGCATGTCCCCGTCCAGTTGCCTAGTTACCCAGTCATAGAACCCGACCAGGTTGGTTTGGCAGGATCGGCCATGTATGAAGCCATGCTGTCTGCTGTCCTGTAGTCCTTGGCCTCTAAGAGGGCCACCAGCCTCCTTCAGGATAGTCTCCATTAGCTTACCCACGATGGATGTGAGGCTCACTGGTCTGTAGTTTCCTGGTTCATCCTTGGGCCACTCTTGTGGAGGGCACCACATGAGCCATCCTCCAGTCCTGAGGTACACACCCTGAATGTAGTGAGGCATTAAATAGGTCTGCCAAAGGTCCTGCAAGGACCTCTGCCAGCTCCTTCAGTACCCTGGGGTGGATGCCATCTGGGCCTGGTGCCTCTGTCCACCTCAGTGCCTTCAAACCCTCTCGAACTCTGTCCTCCATGATTTCCCATCTGTCACCACTTCCCCCTGCCTGCCATTTCACCCATCTTGGGTGTCACCTCCTCTTTAGTAAATACTGAGCAGAAGTACTCATTTAGTGCTTCCGCCTTATCATACCCTGCTTCCACCCAACCCCTCCTTCCTAATCCTTACTATGTGGTCCTTACAGCCCTTTCTCCTGATGTACTTAAAGAAGTCCTTCTCCCCTTCTTAATGCCTTGTGCCAGCCTGAGTTCTGTAGATGCTTTGGCCCTTACTGCCCTTGTCACCTCCTTCGATTCTGTCAAGTACTCCTCTCTGTCCTCCCCCTCCCTGTTTTCTTGTATTTCCTAAAGGCAGCTCTTTTCTTCCTTACCTTTCCATGACCTCCTTGCTCAACCAGCTCGGTTTCTTAGCTCTAGCCTTCTTGCTCTGGGCTTTGCAGCAGGTTTGGTTGCCTCCACTATCCCCAACTTTATGAGCTCCCATCTCTGGTTAGTATCCATACTAGATTGAATTCTGGCCAGGTACCCTTTGCCACTTCCCCCATCCTCCCAAAGTCAGCCCTCCTGAAGTCCAGCACCTTGTGCCAGATTCCACCTTCCTTGCCCATATCCAATGTGAGCCATACTGAGTGGTGGTCACTCCTGACAGCGGTTCCTCCACTGTAAGTTCTCTCACAAAGTCCCCATTTGCCAGCACAAGGTCAAGGGTATTCCCTAACCTGGTTGGTTCACTGACCATTTGCAGCAGGAAGCTGTCCTGAAGGCATCCAGCAGTACCTGCTCCTTCTGTTCCTGGTGTTGGGGTGCTCCAGTCCACTCTGGCATGTTGAAGTCCCCACAATCACCACACTACCCTTCTCGAGGTCCTCCTGATCTGTCCCGCTAGTTCCCTGTCTAACTCCTCCATCTGAGATGGTGGCCTGTACACCACTCCCATTCTAAGACTCCTATTCTTGAATCCTGGATTTGCACCAAAGTGACTCTGTACTGCCCTCCTCCCTTCCTCCCTTACACACTTCAGTCCTTCCTTCACATATAGTGCCACCCCTCCTTTCCCAGTCACCCTGTCCCTCACGAAATAACCTGTACCCTGGTACAGACAGGTCCCAGTCATTATATTGGGTGGCCCATGTTTCGTGATGGCTGCAATGTCCACCTCTCCTCTGCCATAAGAACCTGCAACTCTGCAGTTTTCTCCCAAGGCTCCTAGCATTAAGGGTAACCACCTTCCACCCTTTCCCTCCTCCCATCCTGCCCTCCTTTCCTAGCATCACCAATAGTACTTGCCATTTGTCCTTTGATACTGTTATGGGGGGTAAGCTCATATGATTTCCCAACCTGTGGTCCCTGCATATCTCTTCCCCAACTGCCACCCCCACTCCTAGTTTAAACTCCAAACTTCCTCTATATATTCTTCCATCCTCTGCTTCAACACTTTCTTTCCTTCCTCACTCAAGTGTAGTCTGTCCTTGGCATAGAGACTACTGTCCTCCCAGGTCCCTCCCACCCCAACAGCCCATACTCTTTAGCACAACACCAGGTTCTTAGCCATCTGTTAAATTCTCTATTCTCAGCTTTCTTGTTGTGCTTGCCTTTGGCACCGGAAGTATCTCGAAAAAGTTACTGATCTTCCTGCCCCTCACATAATTGTGCTAGTTCCTCAAACCTCCTCTGGACTATATCCACTGTCTTGTCAGCCAGGTCGTTTGTCCCAAGATGTATAATTAAATGAGGCTTGTCCCACCCCTTCTAGCATATTTCAGAACAGACTGTCCCACCCTTTCCATCATGTCTCTGGCAAGGCCTCCACCCAAATGCGACTCATGCTCTCCGCTTGCTACCCCACCTAACTCCTCTTAGTATTGAGTCCCCAGCACAAGATTCCACCCTCTTACTCCCTGCTTGCTTCCTTTCATCTCCTCCTCATTTCCAGCTCCTCTTCTTCCTCCTGCACATTATTATGCCCTTTTCCCTGTTGCAGTTCTCCCAGCAGAACTTCCCCGCTCCAGTTTGGTCCAGGCATTTATCAATTACTCCTCTAATTTCATCACTTCCTCCTCCACCTTCTTCCTCTCTAGCAGTGCAAAACTATTTTCTGAAGATCCTTCACAAATGCCGCTGCCTCTCTCTGCATAGTAACCTGTTCTTCCTTTCCACTCCATGACTTTGCCACTTCTTTGCCTCCCTCACAAGTCCCTATTGCCTCCTTCCATTTGACTTTGTCTCCTGACCTGGTTTCCGGCAATCGTTCTTCCTGTCCTGGGCCCTTTGTCTCTGCTTCCTCTTCTGAGCCTCTCTCACCACTGTTGGCTTAAATTGCCCTCCCTCATCTCCCCTTCCTCCTCCCTCCAGTATTGGGCTAAACCCACCCCCAATCTGCCTTGCCTGTCTTAGTTCCTCCTGCAGACCCTCAATCTCCTTTCTAAGTTTTTCTATGTGGTTGCACACTAAACATCCTCCCACTCTCCAGGCAATGTTTAGAAAGATTGGTGCACCGCAGTTGTTGCAGCCTACCACCCTACCCATTGCTGTCGTTGCCCACCAGCGACCCCCCACCCTTCCAGATGCAGGATACCAAACACTCCCCCAAGTCCCCACCTCTCTATCAGTGCAAAACATTCTTTATGTCCCTTACCTCCTTTGTTGCACACGTTTAGATATGTTGAGCAACTGCTTTGTATATTCCTATCCACACTCAAAAATACTTTAAGTAGCCATTGCACACCTTCTTCAACTCCTACTCCCCCTTTACCCAATGCAATAACTATGTGAAGTAGTAATAATGAAAGCGCCTAGATTTGCATTTACTTCCCTTCCACTGAGAGAGCCGTCACCTCTTCACTTGCTGCAGTTCTCTTCACTTGCTGCAGCTGCAAAATGATGTGGAGACATCAGCACCCAAGCTTAAGGTGCTCCATCCAGTTTTGTGCACAAGCACATCATTGGGGGGGGGGGTAGGCAATAGGCAGAACACCATTCTTTTTATGTGCTTACCAATTAAAGTGACAGTGCATGTGTTTTGTGCAAGACAGAAAAAAACAGTAACAAACTCTTATTTTTTAAATATTATTTCTAACTTCACTTAGGATATATACCATGCTTTATTTGGTAGACAGATCACTTATACTATATACACATTCACTGATGATAAGCATTGGTTTTTTTATAGTCTTTCCCCTTTACGCAAGTTTCTTCACAAGGGGGTTTTTCCAGTTACCTTGTGGATTTTTAACCATACACTGTATCTAAGGCGGCCATATTCTGCCATGAGCAGGGATTACCAAAATCATTAGAAAAACAGCACTGTGCATGAATTGGAATAACAGGATAAAATATCCCAGTTACCGATAACGACGCTGAATTATATTTCACAGCTTTGAACTCTACTGGATAAACATTCAACTGTAACAAAAGTATTACATATCTAGAATATTCTCCAAAAGTAGGATACCTATGTACTCTATCTCTGTTCACAACTAATTATTAGTTATGGTAGAAAGGACAAAAAAAAAAAGGCAGGAAACAATTTCTAAAATGTTAGAAAGTCACAGCGACAATCAGCTTTCTACCATGGCTACAGACCATCTATAGAGCAACAATTGATACAATCCGCTTAATGCATCAATAAAAAAAAATGCAGCGTGTCCATAAACTTGAAAAAAAATACAAAGGAGACCAATTTGACTTATATTATGTTTCCATGTAAGAACCATGGTTCTCTGATTGAACCTCACGGTGGTCGGCAATGGGGTACTGTTCCATAGCTGCCACTGCGTCTGCACTTTATTACTACCTCTCCCATGGTACCAAACACTTCTCAAGGGGAAGGAGGAGGGTCTGCTACTTGATGTCTCCAGGGCACCATGAGGTACCACCATTTTCCTCTGCCTGGAGACAACAGTGGTATTCCCAGGAAAAAGTCAGATAGTTGCCCACCTAGTCCAAAATCTGCATACTAAAACCACCTTTACACCTCTAAGCAAAGTTTAATAGTCAAGTGAGGTATATCCCGCAACTAGTAAGACAGTTCCTACCTCCTGTTAAATGTCCATTTCCCACATGTTGCCTCAAATCAGCTGTTCTCTGTCTCCGCCTCCGATTCATGGTCTCGTGCCCTGAACTCCCTTCCCACCTTCTCCATTGGTTTGGTGGCATCTATAAGGTCCGAGAACTGGTACAACTTGTCTCCATACAAAATCTTTAAGCTGGCCAGCTTCAATAAAATGTGGTGTACTCCCAACTGCTGTCATCTTGCCTGAACTCCAACAAAGCTTTTTCTGTGCTGGCAGGTTTCATTACTTACTTATCTGCCGTCAAAGTCTATGTAGGAATGTAGGAGGAAGAAATGGATTTTACTATCTCTCCACTCCACAGGTCCCTTCTGTTTCACCTTGAGTAGAATGTTCTCTTTCTGATACTGATCATAAAATGATTAGAGTTGTTCTTGGTTGGGTTTCTTTCATGGGAAGGTGAGCGCGTCCACTTCTCAGAGAAATCCTGTGTGCTTTCGGGATATTGTAGGCGGATACTGTTCTGAGATTCACTGCAAGAAAAACTGTTTCAGGTTGTCACCCTTTTACTCCATCCAGAGAACCCAGAACTTGCAGTTGGGTCACCCAGAAAGTAGTCTCCAAATTAACAAGTCTTTTATGGAGCAGGCAGTTCTATTTTGTGAGGCCAGTAGATACTGAAAAGAGACTCTTGGCCGTGTGACTTGCTGTCTGTGCCTTTGTGGTGAGTCTCCCAATTCTGCTGTCTATATTTTTTAGTTGCGTCTGAAAATCTCCCATCTTTTTATGTAATGCTTATATAGCTTTCAGTAATGTGGCATTGGTGGGTTGGTAGGGATCAATCTCCATCGGGGGCTGCTGTGGATCTTTGCTAATTCCTAGGTGCTGCTCCTTCAGCTGGGCTCCCTCTCCATCTCCACCTGTCTACTAACTGGGTCTCATCATCGCACTTTCCCGCTGTCTTTTGGGCCCAGAAAGGTATCTTCCGGATCCTTTTCTGATGCTCTTGTACAGTCTGTTGAACTTGAACTGAAATTTAATGTTTAACTTGAAACATTTTTTAAAATAGACTCCTCGGTGAAATGGAGCGTTGCTAAGCTGCTGCACCATGCTTGGTGGTTGGCCACACTCCCAACTCAATACTTATTTAAAGCAAGATATTAGAACTTTATAGCAGCACTAGTATTACACAGCAACATGTTATATTTGTTTCAGAGCACCTTGTAACAGAGTCGCAGTACTTAATGGCGATCATCAAAAAATGATGGGAATCTCTATTTTTACCACACCATCAACAATTTACATATGTAAAATAGCTTCAAGAACCCACTGAGCTAATTAATTGCAAAGAAATGAGGAGGTCAAAAAATGTAAAGAATTAAAGTAAATGGTATGAGGTGTTTGGTAATTTTTTTAATGTAATGTAATATGCTTACAACATGACAGCATATATGCCAAGGCAACAATGTAGGCATTATAAAAAACTAAACAGGCTTTAAGTTGCCATAAATCTATCAATGATCCATCAAGTTAAAAGAGAACACCATCAATATTTTCTCACTATATTTTGGCATCAAAGAAGCATGGCACTATTGGCAGGCCCGGTGGTGCAGAAGGCTGAGGCACTGGATGCCTTACCTCTCACCGTGCAGGTGACCCATGTTCGGGAATGAGCATGGGCCATTGGTGGTCAGTCCATGGAGCACTCCTCTCTGGGGAGGGTTTCAGGCTTCCTTCGGCTCTTGGCTGCCTCGCGGTGGAGGCCAGGGAGCAGCACAAGCCAAGGGAGCCAGGCACTAGGCCAATATAGTGGGGAGAAAGGGGCCATCACCGGAGCAAGAGGGTGCATGCACGCCTCCACGCACATGCACCTCTCTGTCTGGGGCCCCGGGCTAATGGGAGAAAATGTGGAAAATGATGGGGGTCGAGATGAAGGATGAAGTCTCCAGGCCAGCTCCGGGGGGACCACCAGGACATCCATAGCATCCTAAATTCCGGAACGATCCCAGAGTCTGGTAGGCTGGCAGACAAAGCAGCTGCAACCCAACGGAGGAAGAAACACCTTATGGAAAAAAAAAAAAGGGCGTGTCACCAACTACTAGATAGGAGAATACAGCAACATGGCAGTGCCTGAAAATACAGACAGCATTAAGAGACCCAATAGAAGCCTATATTCAATAATACATATGCTGCTGTGTGACACCAATGCTGCTATAAAGTTTTAGCACCTTGATTTAAATAAGCATGGAGTATATCACTGCTTTAACTATCTTGCACTAAATACATGCACTGCCTCTTTAATTGGTACGCAGATAAAAAGAATGATATACTGTCTACTGCCTAACTCCCAGGTGATGCACATGTGGACCAGAAAATTATTTCTCACTGGCAGCTGTTTTAAAGTTCCTATTTCAAGGAATGAAACTCGTACCCATAAATGATCCATATTTAACTGTGAATAAAAAGTGATACAAAAACTGTATTTTTTTTTTTTTTTTTTTTTTACTTTCTTTTTGTCCCTCTCCTTATCTGCCCTCTTTGTTCCACTCCTTCAGGACGTTCATGTCCCCATGCCACGAAGACAGGGTCTGCCCCTAGAGTGCTCCGGCAACTCCTACCTTCTCTCCTCTTCCTCTGTGGAGCGCCTGCACAGTGGGGTCTGCCTGTAGATCCGTGGCTGGATGATGTGGAGCAGTCATCATCTAGGAGCGCAGAGGGTTGTTTTCCGTTCTTCTGTTGTGGTCCCCATTTATCTCCCTGAGGACGCCGGCTCGGGCAGGTTACGTGCTTACACACTACGCCTGCCAAGTGCCTAACAGCGCCCCCCCATGGCTCCAGCACTATTGCCCCAAGAGTCGGTACTCCTACCGGCTCTCAGGGGCGTCAGATGCGTAGAGCACCCCTGGTATCCCACCCCTGAAGGAGGAGAGCATCCATTGGGATGCTTAATCCTCCTTTCTCCTGCCGACCCCCCGCGACCCGAGCTCGTACTCAAATCTGGGGTCGCCGGCATGGTGCAAGGTGTGGCATCCAGCACCTCAACCCTTAGCGCCATCAGGCCGGCCCAAAAACTGCATTTTGAATTGCTTTTTTTTTTTTTAATGGACAGCATTTTATTACAGTTTCCTCCATGGAACCTGTAATTTGGAGTTTTAACTATGTCACAGTTTGTGTGCAGAACTCTAAGCAGGGTTCTGATAGCTCAACAGCTCATGCTTAGCATTCTGTACACAAATTGTGACTTAGTAAAAACTCCAAATTACAGGATCTATAAAGAGAATTGTGCAGAATGTTGTGTAAGTAATAAAACACAACAGGGTGTGAGTAGTTATGTGATAAACACACCCCCAGGTGCATTGTGAGGTACAAAGAATTTACGCCGAGTTCCTTCACCACCTGGAAGTGCAGTTATCACATAACTGCCCACACCGTGATGTGTCTTATTGTGCTTATAAAATATGGAAACGGAGACATCTTAAAACAAAAATAGCAATTATTTTCTTTAAAAACAAGTTTTTGCTTTTGTTAAAAGTGACTAGTAAAAATTATAAAATGGGGAGAAAAAATCCTGCTTTCTGACTGGTTGTTACCTGTGCATCAAATGTGTTCGATGCACAGGTAATAACAAGTACCCAAAAACAGGACCGTATTCCAAACAAAGAAAATCAGCGAGCCATTAGAATGCTAATTTTTTAAATGCCACCATTTTTTTTACTTCACTAAGGTGGTTTATCCTGGACTTGCTGTCGATCAGTGCTGTGTCACCATTGTTTCTCCCTACTTACAGTCGTTGAGTTCTGGGACCCAAGAACCACCCAAGGCTCTCCTCACCCCCTATGTTTTCACACTCACCTCGCAGCAGTAGATAGCCGCAAAACACATTTCTTTCTTTGATTTTTTTTTTTTTTTGAAAGTTTTATATGGCAGCCAGGGCTCTTGAACTTTAGAGTGAAATGCAAGTACTGCCAGTTGCTGAAGATCGGTTGGTCTGCCACAAGGGGGGAGGCAAACCGCTTAGTCCTCTAGGGGCACTAAGTGTAACACGTTAAACCACTTGATCCTGTTGCGGTGGGGGATGAGTACACATGGGACTCCTGCTATGGCTGCTCCGCTGGCTGTGTGTGTGTGTGTGTATGTGTGTGTGTGTGTGTGTGTGTATACCCGCTCACTCCCAGTTTAAGTGCCCGTCTGCTCCTGCTGTGCTGAAATACAGGCATTGGTCATGGTTTAAAAAAACAAACAAAAAAAAACACCACCATTCTCTCTCTCTCTCTCCTGTCAGATGGGGCTCATTCTCATTCAAAGAAAAAAAAAAACAACAACAACAAACTCCACAACAGTAGTACAAGCTGTAGCGTGGTGGGGGGCGGAAGAGTGCTTCTGCATCACTACTGGCAACAAAATTACACCACTAGTACTGATGCCAACAACGGACAAACTTTATCCACAACATACACATTGGCGTCATTTTGTAGTGGGCGGAAGGACTATTTTATTATAAATTCACACACGTAAATCTTTTTTTTACCTACATGTAAACATGCTTTTTCTAATTATAAAAAGTTTTTAAAAAGGAGCCCATTTTATAAGCGCAATAAGACACTCCGGGGTGTGCATCGAACAGATTTTACCACATGGCTGGGGCTGAAGGCCTATGTCTCTCTACGCCCATGGCCATGCAGTAAAATCTGTTCAATCCACACCCCATTGTATGTTACTGCTGATGTAGTCCACCCCATCTGTCTATGATCTGCTTTTCCACATATTCAGTAGATGGAATGTTTATCATGGAATGCAGGAATTCTAACTCCTGCAGAAGTCTACTGGCAGAATGGTCACTTCTCCCCATATAAACACTTACAACTGAAGACTTCAATAACGCCAGGGATTCAATTTTATCTAGGCAGGGTTAAGCAGCAATGATTTCCTTGGTAGGCAGCTAAGGATAGGAAGGGGGTTTTTGATGGTCAAGAAAGAAGCTCAAAAAGGTGTAACTGTGTAGTACTTTACTTTTAATTTTTAATTGGTGTATGTGTGTAAAATGGGATTATAAAAGGACAGAACATTTCATCATTTTTTGGGCCTAGCTGACATTTTTAGTAAGAGTAAATATTTTACAAAATGCTTTGATTCATTGATGTGCTGTGTCCTAATTACCAGCACTTTTTTTAACCAGTGGTAGTACTCTGACACTGCACAGCTGCTGACCTATCAGGACGCAGTAACTTCCCTACCCATTTTATAACCACAAAAAAGAAAACGATTCACAACATTGTTTTTCACATCTATCTTTTATCTATGTTTACGTAACCCACCCACCCCCAGTGCTGGGAGTCCTCCACCTTGGGGTAGGGGTGGGTCCAGGGTTTTTCCTAAGATATCTTTCATGGTTTTAGGACCACAGCTGGGGGGCTGGAGGGGCACCTTTTGACACAGTAAACAGAAAATAATCAGATTGTCCATTCCAATGATAGAGTCAAGCAGTAGTCACATTTATTTCATCGCAACTTTCACAGACAGACATCTATCTTCCAAGCAGAGACATTTTGTCCTAAACATTTGGAGTTCTTCAGCTCTGGTAGTTGTAATCATAATCCAATATATACAGTTCTTTCTTTTCATCTCGTGGTCACTACCTCCCATCCGGACGAGCTAGTTGGAGATTGAGATACGGAAACTCTGAAGGACCATTTAATCCCACTGGGGTCACCAGATCAGAGATTCTTCTGTCAATCTTTTTAGAGGTGGGCACCTTGTGGCACTGATGAGTCCCTGACAGGCTTTTTTTTCCTGAGAAAGTAACCACTTGTGAGGAAATTGGAGCTCCACTTTCAAACATGGGCTTCAAATGAACAGAACCGTGTACCTTTTAGCACATAGCATTTTCTCCATCTCATTGAAAGACATGAAAGACATATCTGAACTATTTACAATATGTCTGAATGTTACTCACAGTATCTTTACAGTTCTCCCTTCACTTCTTATAATTCCCCGAGGGGGGCATCCAATTCAAAGCCTCCCACCACTTCACTCTGGGCTGAAACTGTCCCTGTTCAGCAGGAAAAAATGTGTGACAGGACCAAGAGAAGCCACTAACCTCCTCCCACAGAGAGCATCTCCAACAACTGACTGTCTGGAATGCTCAAAAAGGCAACATTCCAAAGAGGCTTATGCTGCAGAGAGTTCTAACATTATAAATCACTGGTGTTTGTAGCCCACACCAGCAAGGAAAAGACCGCAGATTTAACTGTTTGATGCCCTGTGGCTTCCCGCACACTAACAGCAACCCTAAGTGTGGATTATGGGTGTCACATACAGCTAAATATGGATCATCTGGAGGTATGATTTTAATTTTTATATCTAGGAGCATTACGAATTGCTGCCAATTAGCACAAGTTTTCTGTCCCCTTTGAGCTCTGGTGTTGGTGACTCCGTGTCACTTTGTATGGGGCTGTAACATGTGAGTTTTCTTGTGATGCATCACTTTATTGCAAATGGAAACTTTCTGATAGCTGGCCCATCATTGCAACAGTATGAGCTACCGCTTGCAACGCTGGTGACCTGGGTTTGAGAACGAGCCTAGGTCATCAGGGCTCGGCTGGGGAGGAGGAGGCCTGAGTGTCTCAGAGGATGCTGTCCTCCAGGGAGGGAGACCTGCTCGTCCCACAGACTCCCTGTATAAGATTAACCCAAACTGTTTCTGAGTCTGTCATCACCTGCGTAATGTTTCTGGAGAGAAAAATGTTGTAAAAGAAAGATATTGGGTGTGGCATATCTACCCCACCATCAGAAACCAGTCTACAGGTAATTTCTCTTTTAATGGGATTTAGCCTGCTTCCCCTCAAACCCTGAAAAAAACAAGTGGCATTATTTTTGTCTCATATGCCAAAGGGGTCTGAAAAACCTGGCTAAGGTGTAGCAACTGGGGCAGTAACAATGAGTAAACTCTTCTTTTTTTGAGATCGTTATTTTTCCAAACTCAGTAAGTGTGCAAATGTTGTATTTATACGTGTTTCCCAGTTTTCTGTGGCAACACTGCCTGGACCAATGTCCATACCAAATATTGTTACAGACTCCATGGCAGGAATACCATCCATTTCTGAGACAGGATGGTCAGTTGTCTGAGATCCAATGCAAACTGCCTTACTCTTAGTAAAGTTTATGCTTGCCCCTGCCAGCTCAGAATAAATATTAAAAGAGTGTTTTGTATGGCTGAGCCCAAAGTGAAGGTGTCTGTTATGATAAACAGGTCATCAGAAAAAGCCAATGTTTTGAGAGGGGGGATCACTATGCAGTGTAATACACCGTATATTTACTTGGGCTTACAGCATACAGAGTAAAGGATCAAGCGCAAAGAAAACCACTGGCTACCTGTATTTTCTTCCCTAAATAACCATTCTTTTTTTGAAACATTACTGCTTATAAAAAGTGCTGATCCATGAAACAAGGGTACCAGGAATACTACAATATCTAAGCACAAAAAATAAACAATGATGTTTCACCCTATCAAATTCTACCAATTCCCTTATAGTAAGTAGATTATCCAGGATATAGAGAATAATGCCTGTGCAGGGGTGTGTGTTATGATGATTTTTCACACACTCGAGGTGTGTGATAATAAGTAAACGTTTGAGGGGTTTATGAGATTATTACATACCGAGGATGTGTGATAAATCATCATAGCACACACCTGGCACAGGGTGGTACAAGGGAGTGATGGATCACTCAAGGGGTACGAACAGCAGGATCAACTAGACAGATGTTTTAGCTTATTAAGGCAGGCTCAACCAGATAAATAATGTAAAACTTTGAAAATGTACATACATAACATGAAAAGGCAAAGGATCAGTGCTGTTCATCTGTTCCAGGGAAAAGGAGCCGGCATGTTTCTTCTGCTGTTCGGCCTGCCCGTTCACACAGCGACTGCCAATGAGGTGGCATGCTAAAGAAGAGTGACACAAACACGGGTTATTACGGCATTTGAAACATGGCTCTAGTCTGTGTATTAAAAGGGGTCACCAGTAATTATAGATCTGCTCAGAATAGCACACGTTTGTGGTGTGGCAATTACTACTACTGCTGCCATAGCTAAATACGTCTCAGGATTTTCACATCATTATTAAGGCGGCACACTGGTCTCCAGCTCAGAATGTTACGTCTATCCACTTCTGTAAACAAATAAATGAGGAGTGCCTCATTCATGGAGGTAGGTACAGACCCCAAAGGCAGGGCATGATTAAATATATTTACCAATATCGGTAATAGGTGTTCTGAAAATAATTTAAAAAATTCTGAGGGTAATCCATCTTTACCTAGCATTGTCTTGGAAGTTAGTGCTTTTATAGCTTCCTGCATTTCTAGCAAAGAAACAGGCCTTACCTTGGATTCAGATACAGCATCTGGGAGGTGGGAAACTTCTATGTTTGGAAACCAAGAGGGGCTCTACCCCATTTCAGAAGACTTCCCAAATGCATTTTCAGCAGCTTTCTGAACTATTCCCGTGATGGCCTGTTGCCAGTATGTGGATCATTATCGGGGTGGAACTTAGGGCAATCATTATTCTTTGTGAAACCCTGTCTTGGCAGCGCTTAAATACATCCAGGTGCTGTTGGAGTTCCTGGGTGCCAAACTGCATCTCATGTTTCAGAGATATTGCACTTATCATACTGATAAGTATGCACAGTCTGTTTCATAGCCTTGATCTGATCTTTCAGGTTGATTTTATGCTCTGCAGAGAGAAATTAGCCTGTGTACATGCACTCGAGAGGTGTTGTATTCAAAGTAAACATATTGTACGCTTCCTCTATCTTTAGATTGAAAATATTTTTTTTAAATCTGTTTTTGAATCATTCCACCACTCAAGGAAATTATTATTTTTTTAAACTTATTGTTTATCCCCCAGTGCTTCCTCCAGCGGCCCCCTTCTGACCAACCCCCAGGCCCCATCACCTGGCTCCCCTGTGATTTACCTTCACCGTGGTCCTCTGTCACAGGACCCATGGTTGTGCCTGGCCACCGGTGCGGCGCCTGCAAAGGGTCGGTCTGCCATCCTGTCCCTCAGAGGGGTTTTTCCCTCCAGTTTTCTCCCCGGGCCCACAGACGTGCAATGGGCGCAACGTCCAAGCTCTGTCTCCGTAGAGACGGCTCCAGCGCCCTGTACGTAGGATCCCCCTGAGTTGCGGGGTGCAAGTGCTACCACCCACCCACCACTGGGCAGCAAGTATGCAGAGCACCGCAGCATCCCCCCCTCCTTGAGGAAGGAGAGCTTTCCTGGAATGCTCCATCCTTCCTCTCCCCGCTGGCCCCCAAGCAACCAGAGTCCGTTCCTAACAACGGGTCACCAGCGTAGCGCAATGTGTGGCGTCCAGCGCCTCAACCCTCAGCGACACACTCTAGGACATTTTCATATACACACCGTATGGACAGACAAGCCTGGAGAAGCAGCACCACCCTTGGCAAACCTTATGGTCATCCAGGAAAGTGAGATTCAATTTTGGGGGGAGCTTTTTTTTTTGATGCTGTTTCCTATGTTACAGTTACTAGACAATGCCATGTGATCAGATGGCTCTAGAGCTGTTGTCTGAGCCTTTCACACATAGAGCTGGGAAGACAGAAACATGTAGTCAATACAGGTAGACAAATTATCTCTGTGATAGGTTTTCCCACCATCTGATTTTACAGCCTTTTAACAATCTTGTAGCCCCACTGTTACTACCATTTTGTTCAGGAAGTTTGTATCACTATGCACATTTTCCATATTACCATCCTTGTCAGCTTTAGTCAGGCTGCAATTAAAATCCCCAGCCAATACAAACAATCTATACATAGATATGGCTGTATTTGAATAAAGATACCTTTGTGGCCGGTGTGGAGCACAGATGTTTATAAGCCTTAAATTATATGACAGAAACATGACATCTAATAACAGTGCTCCTCCAGGCACAATATCAACCACTTTCTGAATTATAAACCCTATGCCATGCAGTAAAATTCCAACCCCATTACACAATTTTTACAGCTGCAGTGGGCGGAGCCTGCAGCCATCATACGGTAGCTCTAAAAACAAGCTACTGGACTGACACCGTGGAACATTTCCATTTTGGAGTTGCAGTGTGATCATTCCGCAACTCCAAAACAGTCAGCTTACTCCCCCTCCCCCCCCCGCAAGCACACTATTTCTGCTGCCAGTTGCCTGCCATGTGCAAGATGGCCACCGATGTTTAGTGCACATGCGCAACTGCACCGCGGCCATCTTGGGCATGGCGAACTGTTTCACCGTGAGCTCGGCAAGCACAGCTGCAACCATGTGGGCTCTGGCCAGAGTTTGTTCACCCTGTGACCAATATGAACACCCTTGAGTCCACTGTTTCCTTGCTTGTAAATAGAACAGTTATGTAAGAACTTACCCTAACAGTAGATCTTCGGGGGATCTCAGACATCAGGTCATACCGTAGGAACTTCACCGCTGGTGAAGCAGGATTCACATGGAAGATTTTCATCAGTACAACTGGGGCCGCACACGCCGATGTCATCTGTCGATGTCACCAACCTTATATAGACGTGAGTGGCCCCGCTCCCTCCTTAGTTCTTTCCCCCGGAGACTAAGGGAGCACACCTGTGCCATGTGGAGCTGAGGAGACAGAGAGGTGCCCAGGCCAAAGTGAAAGGCTGGATACACCATATAACCAATTCTTAGAGTAGAACCCCATAAAAAGGGGGATGGAGGGAAGGAGGGAAAGCAGACCTGATGACTGTGATCCCCTAAAAGTTCTACTGTTACGGTAAGTTCTTACGTAACTGTTCTCTCTGCTTTGGGGGGTATCTCAGTCATCAGGTCACACCATAGGAATGAGTCCCAAGCAATTACTAGTGCAAGGAAACAGTCTGGGGGGGAAGGCCATCTGAAACTCAGTTTTAATAGGTCCTGCGACATGGTCCTGAAGAAACGGTATAGGCCTTAGAGTGAATGTCCAAACTGTAGTGCTTGAGAAAGAATGGACTGCACTCCAGATGACAGCAGTGCAAATGTCAATGGCTGATGCCCCCATAAAACCGGCCACAAATACAGCCATGCCCCTAATGGAAAGAGCCGACACCGACCCCGGCAACTCTTTGCCATGCTTGTTGAAGCAAAATAATATCGGCATTTGGACAAATCTTGCTGAAATCTGAGCACCCTTCCTACCTGTGGTGAACAGAACGAAAAGCTGCTTTGGCTTTCTGTGCTTTTGAGTCCAAAGCAGATAATACTTCAGAAATCTGAGCATGCCTAGAGTATTGAGCAGTGCTTGCCCAGAATTGCCATGCACGGGAATAGACTGTCTGGCAGATGGGTTGAGTCAGATTAAGTCAAACACCATTGTAGGAAGAGACTTGGGGCTAGTGTGCAAAGGCCTTCGTGGGGAATCAAAGAGGACTCTTCACACCAAAGAGCCGAAGCTCAGAGAATCTCAGAGTAGCGGTAATAGCCTCTAAAAAGAGCGCTTTCCAAGAAAGAAAGCATAGTCCGTAAGTTGGGGCTGTCTTGGACAGAAACAAGGTCAGTTTTGACCCAAAGCAAGACTCAGAACAAAAGCCAGAAGGGGTAACAGATTGGGACTTCAAATGCAGGATGTCCATGAGAAGAGTAAGGGACACCTCCAATCAAGCTGAAAAAGTGTGGTCACCCAGTGGCTCATGAAAGGCTGAGATCTAAGAGGTCCCCCATGATGGGGGAGTACTAAAGACCAGAAGGGCCACTAGGCAGTCCAGAACCCAGTTCACTGGGCAGGAAAAGGGATTCATTTGATGCTTGGCCACCCAGAGGGCAAACCTGTACCACTGCATTCAAAACTTGTTCTAGTGAAGGGCTTCGAGCTGCAACGAGAAGGACTGCTGCCTGCAGTGACATGCCCAGCCTGGGCGAGTCTAAGACTTCAGGAGCCAAGCATGCAGACGCAGGGCTTGAAATTGGGATAGACAAGGGTTCCCAGATCTTGAGGTAACAGGTCCCTGCAGAGAAATGAAGGGACCAGAGAATCCCGTGCCCACTGTTGCAGTGGCAGAAACCCATATCTGCCATGGCCATGATAAGGGTATCAGGCCGAGTTGGTCCCCTCCATGTGGACCTTAATCAGCACCCACTGAAATGGAGGTGAGGCATAAAGGAACCTCCCATTCCTGGAGAGGGATGACGCTTCTTGGTAAAGACCTCCAGGCCCCAGCTTTAGCAAGCTGAGACTGGGCAAGTTGCATTGTGTAGGGACACAGAGAAGAGGTCCAGCTCTGGACCACCCCATACATTGCGAGGAGGGGAGCGATGGATGATAGGAGCTCCCACTTGGGCATGCTGGACTAAGTCCTGCAGAAGCTGATGGCTAGAGTGCACTGCAGACCAGGGACGCGGTCCGCTGGTGGGATGAGACTGAGTACTATGGTCCCATACCATACTCCCATGAATGCCCTGCATAGGGAGATAAGAGTGAGTTCCTCTATGCTGGCAGGTATAATAGACAACACTGGGGTGGATCACCTGGACTGTCAGCTACCCCTGGAGGAGATGGGTCCAAAGGGCCTACGTGGCGCATGGAACAGTCCACATCTCCAGGATGTTGCTATAAAGAAAGGGTTCCATCAGGTATAAGAACATGGAGTCTGGGTGGAACCCAGATGTGCCTCCCAGCCTGAGCCTGAGGCATCTGCTGCAAGGACATGCTGAGGAGAGAAGATCCAAAAGAGGACCTCTGTGAAAAGAACGAGAGAGTCCATCCACCTAAGTAGTACCTAATGGGCTGGGGAGGAAACCAGCACCAGACTCTCCATATTGTCAGAGTTCATGCCCCATGGACTGAAAAGAGAGAACGTATAGTCTCTCTCTGCTAAGAGCCACAGCGACTGCTGCTATGCACTATGCAAAGACACCGGCATGTTGCTTGTTGTACCAGATGTATCCATTGAGATCTTTGAGACCCAGAGGGGTCTGCAGAACCCCATCAGGGGGCAAGTGGAGAGTTCTGAGGGGAAGGTCTCTGGGGGTGTCTTGACAAGCTCTAGAATATGACTCCTTTCTATAAACTAACATTTGAAGAGATGGGTCTCCAGAAGTTACAGACTGAGGGAGAACCGACCTGCAACCACCACTTCCTGGTCAAGGACCAGAATAGGGATAGTCCCGCCAGGAACTAAGCAGAGGCTGGACCAACTGCAAGGGCTGTGGAGGAGGCTCTTGGAGTGCCCTGAGGCCTGCAGGCACTATTGGACATCAGCCCGGAAGCCGGAGACTGCGACCAGGGGTACCTCTGCTGGCAAAGGCCTGAGGCAGCCACCCTAGCACTTGTATCAGAGACACAGCAAAGGGCCCTGAGGGGTATGCATTACAATGCTCTGCTTTTCGCAAGCACCAAAGAACCCCTTTGCCTTGAGGGCAAACAGGAAGGGCTTGGGCAATCGTCTCGCCCTTCTAACAAACAGTCCTTTGATACACCACCCAGTGGGAGAGATAATAGGTAATTCTTAGCCCAAAGGCAGAAGAAGCAGAAACCCTCTTGCCCCCAAGGTCACACCTGCTGGATGCCTCATTGGGGTGGGGGAAAACTAAGGTGCCCGGGCACCAGAGACCACTCATGGGCCACCTAAATGGCCACAGCTACGGGAACTGACTGGGTGGCCTAGAAAAGAAGGCAAATTCCTCAGGAGGGGACCTGGGAGAATGCTCAATGGAGTCCTCTCTCAATGAGGATGCAGTGGACCTGGCAGAAGAGGGGGTTGCCATCTCATTGTTTGCTGCTGGCACCAAGAGGACCGGAAGGTAGTCCACTGCAGCAGCACCATGCTTGTAACATCCAAGTGTAAGGCACTGATGGCGGCTCACTGGGAATAGACCGTCAACGGTGTGAGTGAACCAAGATGCAATGTGGCAGGCTACTGGCCAGGGTCGTGGAAAACTTAACCAGGGGTACCCACAAAGTCGATGAAGTGAAAACATCAATGATGGTGGAGGGGTGCAGTAGACGATCCCCATCGACAGGATTTAAGAATTCAAAAAAGACCAAAGTCTGGGACCTGGGAAAAGCATCAGGCCACAGCAGGAGAACTGACATTGATGAGCACATTGTTGACGAGGCAGGAACCAGAAGGTAGCCGACAGTAGAGGGCATGACGACCAGTCAACGGGTCCTGACAGCACAGAAAAACCCAAAGCCCAGGGCCTAGAGAAACATTAGGCTGCAATGGGAAGGCCGTTGTTGATGAGCCAGTCATTGATGAAATAGGTACCCTTAAGGTTGGAGATGACAGAAAGCATCGTCGACGGCTGCAGGGTCGGCGGCTAAGGCACGAGGAACCTGTCGATGGGCCTAGAAAAGCCTGAAGCCCTAGGCCTGTAGAAACAACAAGCCACAATGGAAGGGTCACTGCCAACAAGCCAATCGTCAATGGAGCAGGAACCCAAAGCATCGACGATGGCAGGAGGATCAATGGCACAGAGCACAATGATCTTGTCGATGGGCTGGAGAGCCCAAACAGCCAAATCTGGGGCCTGGAAAGGCATCAGGCCAGAATGGAAAGGCATCCACCAATGAGCCAGCTGTCAACGGGGCAGGGGTCACCAACCTGAAAGGCTGTGACCTGTCGCCCAGCGCAGCGGGGGACAACGCCATTGATATGGGTCTGGTAAGAGCAGAGACCTGGACAGCAACCCTCAACATGGCCAGAGCCATCAATGAGGAACCCCTAAAGAAGAAGAAGCCACAGGGTTCGGGAACGCCGGGGGGAGTAGATCTGACAGACTGCAACCTGACGCCTGGCGAAGTGCGCAACAGCACTGTTGGTATGGGTCTGAATAAGGGCAAAGACCTGGACAGAAATCCTCAATGAGGCCAAAGCCATCAATGAGGAACCCCCTGAAGAAAAAGCCCTTGGAGGTAGAGGCTGGGAACACTGGGGGAAGTAATCCTGATTACAGTCAGCCAGGAGACCGATCCCAGAGGGCTGGTCGCGGGCCTTGCGATCTGTGAGCTCAAAGAACCCGCTGGCAGTGGGAAGGGAAGGGAAGAGCTCCGATGGGTCCCTGCCCAACAACTGCACCATGCAAGGAAGCTGAAGAGCTTTCTTCTGTGCTGGAAGGCAAGGAGAATAAACGTCTGCTGAGGCTCGCAGTCCCAGATGATGAGGCCCGGCCCAAGACAGCAGATAGAAAAAGGGGATGAAAATACCCCTGGAGAGGCAAAATTCTGCTGTCGTGGCAGCGATGGGGAAGACAGAAAAAGAAAAAAACTCCCAGAAGAGGAATCTCTTAAGAGAAGAGAGAGTGAAACTAAGAAAATAAAAATCGTAGACAAAAAAGGCACGAAACTGCGTCAGAGCTTCCGTGGATACCCATGCAGACCAAGTTGACAGTGGGAAAGAACTGAGGAGGGAGCAGGGCCACTCACGCCTATATAGGGTTGGTGACGTCGACAGATCAGATGACATCGGTGTGGGCGGCTCCAGTTGTACTGCTGAAAATCTTTTGTGTGGATCCTGCTTCACCAGCTGTGAAGTTCCTACAGTGTGACCTGATGACTGAGGTACTCCCAAAGAAGATGTTCATATACTGTTTTAAGCCGACTATGCTATACATTAAAAAATATTACCTGGCAGTGACTGTAGACCTGAAACTGTTGTAAGACATTTCCTAAAGTACTTGATACTGTTGATATTATGGGTCACAGAGTGAAGAGTTGTCCCTAAGCACATAAAAGGTTATGTGAGTGTGGGTGCAAGGGGTCAAGTTAGCCATAAACAATTTCTCCTTCTACTCATGTGTCTCTTTGCCACAGATTCTTCTGATAGGGTGTCATCTAGGTCTGAAGAGGCATGTATAATAGAGGAGGTGATCAAGGGCCCTTCAGATTCTACCTCCTCCTCTTCTTCAGTATCACCCCAGTTCTTCGGGAGAGCAGGAATCCTATTTCTGATGGTTACCACAGGTGCAAAAACATGTTTTGGCATCTGTTTAGGGTTTTTTGACATTGCCCGCATGTGCTACTTTGGATTGCAGGTACAATTTCTGGGAGCTTCATATCCTAATTATTTTCATTCCTGCTAGAATCACTACCCATCTGTACAGGATGTGCTGGCGGATGTACTTTAGCGGAGGAACTAGAAGGATTTACTGGAGAGGTACTCTTAGCCTGTTGCTGCTCTGTAGCAAATGTGTCTTTCAGGGGTTGTGGGGAAGGAGGGGGGAAGCGGTAATTGGGCTCACTTGTGATGGCTCTGCATCGAAAGTTTGGTCTTCGGGGAACCAAGTTTATGGTGGGTTCTCAGGTGTAGGGGTGGCCCCAGGTGTGGCACAGACAGGCAGGGCCTGTCCTGTGATAATGAGGCCTTCCTAATACAAGCCATCTGACCTGTTATGGGTTGCCCATGGGCACTGCCGATAGGAATGACCATCGTCCTCACAGAGGTTACACTTCAGAGGATTAGGACACTGCAGGTTAACGTGGCCATATCAAAGCACAGGTTACATATGGAACTGTCACAAACTGACCTCAGGTGTGTACCAGAACCACATCTGTGACTGACTCTAGGTTGTCCCAGTTAGAAGCATAGGCCCACATCCTTTCCGATATAGAAGCTCCTAGGGAGGTTACTTATTCCGGTGTTAGTTTGGTGAAGCTTCAACCTGATTTTTCATCTAGCTGTCCATATCAGCTCAGTATCAATAATGAGGAACAGACAGTGCAATACTTTGCAGTGCTAATGAAGCCAGTACAGGACATCTGATATGTTTGCCACTCGTTGTGGAAAAGGACAATAATCGTTTTAATACTGTTTGGTATTGGGAATTGTTAAAAAGGGGGACCAAAGTGAGATATTTTTCAAGGATGTGTATTCCTCCCAAATGTATCCAACGCCATGACCGTTTTGAAACTTACATCAAATACTGATTCACCTGCTATGTGAATCAAAACACAGAAATTAGCAGGAACAAAACCCACAGCATTTTTTAACAATGTATTGATCACATACATCCCATAAGGCGTAACATCCAGTCTCCTTTATACTTCAGACGCGCCACATTCCAACACTGAGCAGAACCCCCATGTGAAGCAAACAAGAGTGCCACATGAGGCCTAAGGCCTTGTCCTGATTCTCTCTAGGATCTCTGAATGTCAGAGCTGACCCTATCCCATAAGTCTTCTAAATTCACAGGCGGTCTAGACTTCATCCTGGACAGCACTGAAGGACGTGCACCTTCGTTTGGTAAAGTATTTTTTGTAGTGGATTGTTAAGCATGGTCTGGTAAAGTAGTCTCTTACCTTGAACCATCAGTCAGCCCTCCTACATTGCCGTTTTCATGCCCCTTTTGTGTACCTGCATTATTTATGGGCTAGGGCAAATCTACTGCTGTAGAAACCGAGTGCTGATTTACTTTATCAGTGAGCCGTTTGACAGTAGCAGCATTTAAAGGCATATCCAGTGTCACTTGTACTCCATCTGGTTGTTGCTGCCTATAGGGAACCTTGGAAAGAGCAGAAGAGGCATTAACATGCAGAGATTTAGAAGGAGCAAAGCCCCTGTACAGCCGAATCTGGCTGTAGTAAAGAAACAGGAGCCGAGTTGTTACAAAATGGGTGCACAGTACTGGCAGCAGGGTTTAGAGAGTCTTTATTGTCCATACCTTTTGCAAACTTGCTGAACACTGAGCAAGGACAGGCCACCAGCATGGTGCTTACCAGTTCTACCCTGCTTGTGTCCTACTGCCGTTTTGTGGGCTATGCCACAGTCTCAGGTAATTCTCCTGTTGTTGGCTGAAAGCATTTCGGAGTAGAGAGCATCTCTGAAATTAGCCATCAGGAGATTTCTCCCAGCTAGCTGTAGCCAGAGCCGTTTCAGCCGACCAGGTAGACAAAGTAGCTGGAGGGACAGACGTGGGGTGCCCCTTCTGCAGCCCCAGCTGAACAGCTGTAGAAACACTTTGATATTTTGTTGATGTCAGGTTTCTTGCTGACAGCATCAGGGAGGGAACAGCAGGCCCGGTTTTCAGGCGTGCACCACATCTTGCTTGTCTGGCTTGAGCAATCTTCTCATCCTCCTCTGCAACAGCTCTAACAGACGGGTTTTCCTGGAAAAGTCATACCTGCAATTAAGAGTTTCAGTGTCCTGGGCTACAGGTTCACTGTCTGTGCCCATATCAGACTCTTCAACACTAGGTACGACTCCAGGCACAGGTACCACAGACCTTTCAGCCACAGGTGAGGCATCCATTCCCATACTTTCTTCTGAAACATTTGTTTGGCTGTGAACCAGGCGCAGCACAGGTTCAGCAGCATTCGGAAAAGCAGTAGCTACAGCAGCAGGTCCCTTCTCCTTCCTCACCACCAGCAGGGTCTGCCATCCTCCTGGCTAGCAAGACTACCAGCAGTGCCCCTACCCGAAAAGTAGGGGTGTTTTTATTAATAAAAAAAGAATAAACAGTTACTAACAATTATCCATCAACACAGTGCATGATAATGAGAAAAGAAAACTTACAAGAGAAGTAAAGAAAACAAAACTAAATCTCAGCCTCAGCCTATCCTTAATGGCATTACAGTATACAAGATGGTTACCATCATCCTGAGACACCTCTCAAGTCAAAATGATCAAAAAAGGAAAATGCAAGAAACAATCCGGTCAACAAAAAAAAAAAAAAAACACAACAGAGAAACAAGAAAGAAAATTAAAAAGTTACATCATAGCTATAACAAAGTAACATTCTTCCACAAAGTATTCCACTGACTTCTAAGTAATATGGCACGCTCCTCAGTATAACCGGCTCGTATTTCATTATTTTAATGTTCTCTAACAGTATATGTAAAGGCAGAGTTTTATCCTGGAATATATATGAACACCTTGCTTGCCAAATCCACCACTTAATGCATACCATAATAACACACAATGTGCTACAGTCCCAATGGGACCAATCTTTCGAAAAAGAACAGTAAATTAAATTTTCGTATGTAGTAGTGGAAAAAATATTCTCCTTCCAGTGAGTTCTCAAGTTCTTAATTAGGGACACAGAAAGAACAAATGTTTCAACTGACTCAATATCATGGCCACAGGTGTCCCGGAGATAGAGCCTCTTTCCAGCACGCTTATACAGATCATTCCCCCTTACCTGTAATTTTCCTTGTGAGCATGTCCAAATGAGATCCATCAATCTGGGAGGAATTCTACAATCAGTGAGCTGTCTAGTGATAACAGAAGGTGTGCCTTCCCCTACTGCAACAAAGATTTGTTCCGTAAAAAAAGCTGAGATAATATGGTCATATAGCTGAACACGAGACAGAGACACAATCTGCAAAAAAAGCAAGGTTCCACTGTTTAGGCTTGCCAAGACAGGAACCAATAAAATTCAGGAGCTGTTTAAATGTGAACGCACTCAGTTTAGCCCCACTCCGTTACCAGGTATCCAAAAGCAAGGGATACCAGGCCTGCCCAAAAAGGGACCCAAAAATTATGAGCTTTTGTATGACTGGTTTAAAAAAATGGAAAATTAAACATACAGTGGAAAAATACCATTGGATTGACCATTCCAAGCCCTCCTTCTTTCAGTGGTTTATAAGACAGCTACTCCATAGAAGCTGAAAAAATATACTACATATAATCTGACGTGTACATTTTGGGGAGGGAGGAAGCAAAGCTCAAATACAGAGAAATAGGAATTAAGAATGTCTTAGCCATAGAAACACCGATTTTTTTAAATTCCTTTTTATTATAAGTTTTGAATAAGAACAAACATAGGACAGTACCTGCATAACCATACACTAATTAATACAGCCATGCAAATTATCTCTTACTGTGGCATGATAAAGACAAGTCGAAGCATAGCTGCACAAGCATTTATAAGTGGCTGATACTTTAAACTAACACCACAAACACACATAACAAGACACGCAAAAGATCATCTTATAGCACTCAAAGTACAGCATTTATGAACAGGGTGGGTGTAATGACTGTGGCAGGGTGATAACCTGGATGGCGTCACACCCGAGGAAGTAGTAGCAAATATAGCATTCCTAACACCCAGGCATGACAGGATCAGACTGTCTAATACAAGTCCCTAAGCGGCTTAAACAACAGTGCTAGCCCAATCTTATCGTGGTCTGCTTGGGCTGGAGAGAGTGAATCAAGATATATCCCCCATTGCCTCTCAAATCTCTCCATCCAGCCCGAGATCATATGTTAAGAATTCAAGCTGTGCAGCCAGCCCACTGGCACAGGGGCAGGGTGCCGACCTGTGACGCCGGCGACCCAGGTTCGGGAACGGACCCGGGACATCGGAGTGCCGGCCAGGGGTAGAAGGATTAAGCGTCCAACGACTGCTCTCCTTCTCCAGGGGAGAGGGTGGTAGCGTGTTCGGTGTTATATGGACACCTAGCGGAGGCTGGGTGTACCACATATGCCAACGCCAATACATTCGGGAGGCAGGGCGGACGCTGGCCATCGTTGCACATCCCCGCCCCCATACATCAGGGAGAAAACGTCTGCCGGCACCTTAATGAAGCCCACCCTCTGCTTCGATCAGCTCCCAGGCCGGCTCCCTGACCTATCCCGTTCCTTGTGGCACTATGGGTAGGTGCTGCAACCCCACCCTGGGGGGTAAGCCAGGGGGGTATCAGGGAGCCGTGGCTAATGTGGCAGTGGGACCAGAAGGGTCCATGACCGGGCTGAGGACCAACGGCAAGGCAGCAACAAAAAGCAAACTAAATATATGAAAAAAAAGAGCAGGTCCCTAGAAACATAGAATTTAACGGCAGATAAGCACCGCTTGGCCCATCGAGTCTGCACATTTCTTTCTATCTACACTATTACCGCAAACCGAACCCGATCTACAGCTCTTTCTCCCTCCTCCCTTCGTTTCCTCTATGATTCTCTTGTGCTTATCCCATGCATTTCACCACTGTTTTCACCCCCACCATCTCCACTGGAAGGCTGTTCCAGGAATCTACCACCCTTTCTGTGAAGTACTTCTTTAAGTCTCTCCTGAATCTACCCCCCTCCAGCTTCATAGCATGTTCCTTTGTTCTTGAGCACCATTTCTTCGCAAAAATACTTCCCTCCTGTACCTTATTTACCCCTTTGAGGTATTTAAAGGTCTCTATCATATTCCTCCTCCAATCTGTTTCAGGGTGTACATATTGAGGTCCTTTAGTCTTGCCTCATGGGGCTTTTGATGCAGACCCCGCACCATACTAGCTGCTCTTCTCTGGACCACCTCCCCTCTGTCCTATGTCCTTCCAAAGATGTGGTCTCCAGAGCTGGACACAGTATTCCAGGTGGGGTCTTACCAGCGATCTATACAAAGGTAACACCACCTCCCTCTTTCTGCTAGTGATACCCCTCCCTATGCACCCCAGCATCCCACTAGCCCTCCTGACTGCCTTGTCTCACTGCCTGGCCACCTTTAGGTCATCTGATATGACTGCCCCAGGTCTCTTTCCTGTTTGGTGGTTGTCAACACCACTCTAGCCATTTTGTACTCTGCCCCTGGGTTTCTGTGCACTATGTACACTATTTTATACTTTTTTACACAAACCCAGCTGTCATAACCTTAACCACTCGTCGAGTTTTCTCAGTCCCTGCTCATCCTTTCTATCCCCCCCCCCCAAGCGCCTGCCTTACTGCAGATTTTGGTGTCATCCGAAAAGAGGCAGACCTTCCTTTTCAGCTCCTCTGCAATGTCACTTATAAAAATATTAAAGAGGACCAGTCCCAGCACTGATCCCTGAGGCACCCCCTAGTCACCCTTACCACCACCACCCTCTGTTGCATATCCCCTAACCAGTTTCTTATCCAGATTACCACCTTTGGACCCACTCCTAAGTTACCCAGCTTGTTTAATAGTCTCCTTAGTGGAATGGTGTCAAAAGCCTTACTGAAACCTAGGTAGCCCACATCCACTACTCCACCTTGATCTAAATCCTTTGTCGCCCAGTCAAAGACATCTATCAGATTCATTTTATGTGCCCCCCCCCACCGCGAAACCATGCTGCCTCAGGTCTTGTAATGCACTGAATTCAAGATATTCCCCAATCTCTTCTTCAGCAGTGATTCCATTAACTTTTCCACCACTGATGTCAGGCTGACTGGCCTATAACTGACAGCCTCCTCCCTGCTACCACTTTTGTGTAGTGGGGTTTCATCCGCCCTCCTCCAGTTCTCTGGAAACACTCCTGTTTCCAGTGAGCTGTTAAAACAGAACTGCCAGAGGTGCAGCCAGTATTTCCCTGAGCCCCTTCAATACCACAAATCCAAAAAAGTAAGCTGAGACAGGGAAAGGTGGAACGGTGCTCACCGCAAACGGGTAACCAACCTGTGAAAGGCTCAAACAGCAAATCCAAAGAGCAGTGTCACTCGGCTCCCTCGCAATGAAGTACGCTGCTATTTTTTCATTCAAAGTGAAATTTATTGTAGAAGTAGGAAGGATCAACAACGAAAGGAACTCCCTCCTGACCACCCAGTGCTTCGACTCCTCGCGAGTCCTCAGCTCTTTGGATTTGCTGCTCCTTCAATACCCTTAAATGCACCCCATCTGGCCCCATTGCTTTGTCCACCTTCAGATTACCAAGTCCCTTTAGGGTTCTCGCCTCTAAAGAAAGGACTAGTGTCCACTTTCCTCCCTCCGAAGCTTCTGTTACTTTTTTGTGACCCCTCCCCTTCTCCTTCCTCTGTGAACACTGAACAAAAGTATTTGTTTAGGATGTCTGCCTTTTCCTGGTCCCTTTCTGCATAGTCCCTTGCATACCTTTTTAACCTTACAATCTCACCCCTGGTCTTCCTCTTTTCGCTTACATACCTATAAAATGTCTTGTCACCTTTTGATACCTCCTAGACTATTCTCTCTTCAGTTTGCATCTTTGCGCTCCTTACTGCTTTCCCTGCTTCCCCGATACACTTCTTTATCCTCCTCCCTGTGCGTCTCCTTATCCCTTCTGAATGCTACCCTTTACCTTTTCAGCCACCTCTTTCAAGAACCATAGTGGTCTCTTTTTCCTCTTGCTTCTGCTCACTTGTTTGACAAAGAGGTTTGTCGCCTTTAGTGTGTTCCCTTTTAGCTTTGCCCACTGTTCCTCCACCCCACCCAGGCCATTCTGTCCAGACAGGTCATCCCTGAGGCACTCACCCATTTTTATAAAATCTGCCCTCATGAAGTCCAGGACCCTTGCCCTTGTGTGGTTCGATTCTGCAGCTGTCCTTATAATGAACCACAAAGTACAGTGATCACTGGTCCTCAGGTGGCTTCCCACCTTGATAACTGCAATACTGTCCCTGTTAGTGAGTACCAGGTTCAGTACATTGCCCCATCACAAGTGGGTTCCCTGACTAGTTGCCTAATGAATGCCCCCTTCAGACAGTTCAAGATGTCCCTGCTTCTAGATGAAGCTGCTGCTGGGAGGCTCCAACTTACATCTGGCAAGTTGGAGTCTCCCACTAACTGTGCCTCCCGCTTTTCTGTCATCTTGCCCATGGCTTCAACCAGTACCTTATCTAACTCCTTCCCCATGCTGGAGGTCTGTAGGTCACTCCAGTGTGAACAGTAGCTCCATTCCCCATCTCCAGGGTGACCCACAGTACCTCTGCCTCCCCCAGTATTCCCTGTTAACTCTTTTGGCCTTTGTCAGTGGCTACTTACTCCACTCACTCACTTTACGTCCCGCAAATACTAGTTTAGTTTCCTAATTTAATATCGCCATGTCACTCTGACCAAATTGTATCCCTAACACACTAAGTGGTCCATTTTGCACAAGTATCCCAGATACTGTATTTGAACAATAATCCTTCATAGTATCTAGGGTCATGCCTTTACTTTTTAGCAGATTAATTCTGGCTCCTGCTATTTCAGAGAAATCATCAAAGATGCCAAAAATCCCTGTATCTGATGGTTGTTACCAGAGTACGAGTTACTGGGGCAGCTGGGGAATGAGCCCTAGATAAAGCTTCGAGCAGGGAAGCAAAATGTCGTTGGGCTTTTTTTGTGGGGGTGGCACTGTTTTTAACTTTTTATAAAAGTGTGTTGATAAAGAAAGTGAATACATTTGTAACTTTTCATGCACACTTTTGTTTTGTTTGCACTCTGTTTGAACCCAGTATATAGGTGGGCTGCAAGGGTTTTCTGTTTGCAATCTAGCCTTTGGCCAGTCATTTCCTTCAAATCCAGCCCCCTTCCGGTCTTGATGCTCCACTTGCCTTCATCCAATGTCTTGCGTATCTTGTACGGGAGTGCAGACTACAACTACCAGTACATTTCCCCAGTTGTCCCATAAATCCTTGCTGCAGTACTATACCATGATGGCATTATGCATACACAGTGGAACATGGTGGAGGAAGCAAGATCCTAGCCTACCACAGCAGCTGCACTGGGGGTGGAAAATGGCACCACCTTCCTCAGGTTGGGATGATCTCTGGCCACCTATCACCTGGGATCCGGGTCCACTCCTGAACCTTAGCTGCCAGCACAATAGTGAGACTCACTACTGCTGAGTCATTAGGCGGCTCAGGAGGTGTAGTTTTCGAAGAATCTGTCATTTATTCTTCCACTCCAGCCCCCCCACACCTGACTCCCTCAGGAACTCATGGCACACCTCAACCCCCGCACCTCTCTGAGCGCACTCACCTGCCTTCATCTAGCCACAGAATGTCCCCAGACAGTGTTGGTGTAAGGGGATGTAACCCTGATAGCATCCATTTGTGAGGCAGTGGTGCGAGGCTCGAATATACCAGAGTTCATTATTCCCAGGTGTCTGGGCCAGTTTTTGCTAGCTTTCTGGCCTCCCCATGAGATGCTGCCTTCTAAGAAGCCATGCATGAGCATGCATCCAGGGCATACATCAATGTGGCATCAGCCAGCTTCTCCACAACCAAGACTTGCCGACTGGCACCACCACCACCTATGGCCACCGAGGTAGCGTCGCTACGGAGGTGTCCCACAGTCTCCCTTCCTGAAGAGGGAGAGTATCCCCTTGGGTGCTCGATCCCTCTCCACGTAGTCGGCTGCTGGTGTCCCAGGCTCATTCCCAGAACCTGGTTGCCGGCGTCGCAAGCAGTAGCCCTACCACTGTGCACAAGTGCTGGCCCTTAGCAGGTGTTGTTCTTAATGAAAAGATGAGCAGTTGGGAGGGGGAGGAGTCAGAAGTGAATACAAAATTCTTGCAGCTCGTTGCTGCTGAGTCAGGACTACGTTATCTCAATAGGCACTGGTTGGCTGAATAAGGTCTCAAGCATTCTCAGCAGGAGTCACTATAGATAGAAGCGGTCTGAACTGCTTACAAAGGGATATACAAGGGAGAAAATCCTCTTCAATCATTATCAATCAAGTACCAGCTGGCAGTCAGACACAAAGAACTAGGCCTTTTGTTCAGAGTGGCTGCCCGACCTTCATCTGGGACCAGTTGCAAAACTGTAGTTATTTGGCACTTTGCTCCTTCCACCCGTACTTTTGGGTTGTCAGGTGGCATTAGACATTTAAGAAACTCCTGGAGATAACTCTGACCATCTAAGATTTTTGTGTGGGGGGATACTTAGATAAAAACTGGTCTAGCACATCGGCACCTACTCCTGCCTCAACTCTGTGACCTGTTGGGGAAGGCTGTGTGTTCTGATCCAGTGCTTTGACCCAAGTACATGTGCTGATTTTTCAGTCTGTGATACAGGCTGGATGGTGAGGTATGCACAGCATATTGATGGGGGAGAATGATGAAAGGGTAAAAAAGGGTAATTCAAACGTGATGACAAGTGAGTGAATGGGAGAAGAATGGAGAAGGAAAAGGATTTTTTTTCCAACATATTTTTACCTCCAACAGGCCTGCTAAATAATTCTCCTTCTACCTGAACCTTTGTCCTTTACCCAAAGATGGGGTCCCTTCACGCTGTCTGCCACCAGGTCCTGGGGACCACAGCCGTGTCATCCAACCAAATAACTCCTTGGAGTGGCACCCTGCCCGTCAGTGCCTTTGACATACATAACACAACACTGCGCATGCAACACCTGAGTAAAAAGACAAGACTCCCAAACAGGTGTAAGTAAAATAGCTTTATTTACTTACAACATCCAAAAATGCTGAAGAAGTGCTGGGTATATCCCCAAAGTGCTATAGCCCCAGAGCCTGCAGTGAAATATCCAACAGCATTTTGTGCTGGAAAGGCACTTTTTCAAGCTTGACTAGCTTTTGGATAGTGTAAGTAAACAATGCTATTTTACTTTCACCTATTTGGAAGTATTATCTTTTTACTCAGTTTAGTGTTTTTTTTTTTAATCGTAAGATTTTACTGAAATTTCAAAAAAAAAATTACTGCATAAAATTACTACATACTCATTATGTATCTAAATCATACAATAATACATCAGCTATGCACAAGCCTACACAAAAACAAGTATCTACGTGAAATAGTTTATAAAGCAGTATCTAATAGCCATTACAGCGATCTATTTGTTCCATATTTGTTTCTTACAGGAAAGATAAACATTTGTTATCAATGTTGTTCATTTTCCCTTTTTAGATAAGAGAGTCAGCTAAGAGGGGAAGAGAAGAAGTAAAATAGCAGGAATATATGTGCAAGGTTTGTACCTTCAGTTACATCTAGAGTTTCACCCTATGCACAAACTTGCCCGAGAGCAGCCCCTTCCCTGCATAATATAATACAACACTCCTGGCCACATACTGTGAGTACCTGAGGAGCCAGATCAGAGAGACAGTGGAAAGGGGCCTGTGTTAGGCATGGTTTTCATCATAGCTTCACCGGTCGACCAGCTGCCATGTTTTCCTCCTCTTTCTTCTCTATCCCAAGTGCGGCTGCACACAAGACACTGTCAGATGATGTTGCATAGGACACACTGGCTTCGGCGCATGGTCCTGCCCAAGTGTGCCTAGTCTCTTATCTGCACCACCACTTCAGGTCCTTCATGTGGTTGTACTGATGTGGGAGGCACTCCATCCCCAGAGGGGAAGTGTTCTCTCCTCCTGTCCCCACCACCCATCATGACCGGTTCATTTCCAAAACCTGTGCTGCAGGCGTGACAAGTGGCAATGTTTGCGCTGCGCCAACAGGCTGGACACGGGGGATTTGTTCAACATAAAGGGGAACACAAGCAACAGAGGTAACACCATGAAGTTGGAGGGGTTGGGGCAAATTCAAGAAGGTTCAGGAAACATGTTCTTATAGAGAGGGTAGTGGATGGGACCAAAGGTGCAAACAGAGAAAAGAATAGCTCAGACAGTAAAAGAAGGAGACACAACCTTTTTCCAGTATGTTAGCAAAAAGAAAAGACCAGGGGAGGGATTGTGAGGCTGAATAAAGTAGGAGGGGAGTATATGGAGGGGGACCTATAAAAAGCAGAAATCCTGAATGAATACTTCTGTTCAGTATTCACAAAAGAAGGGGAAGGGGAGGACCACAGTTAGGCAGTAGAAACACACATGGAAGAGAGGTGGACACCAGTCCATTCACGGAGGAGAGAGTCCTAAAGGAACTCGCAAAACTGAAAGTGGACAAGGCAATGGGGCTGGATGGGATACATCCCAGAATATTAAAAGAACTCAGAGAGGTGCTAGTAGCAGCACTAACAGCCCTAGTCAACAAATCGCTGAAGGACAGAGTGGTACCTGAGGACCAGAGGAGGGTGAATGTGATACCCCTCCACAAACGTGGGAGCAAGGTGGAGGCTGGAAATTACAGGCTGGTCAGTTTGATCCCAGTGGTTGGGAAAGTAATGGAATCAATGTTAAAGGGAAGGACTGCGGTATATCTTGAGTTCAGTGGGGCACAAGACCCGAGGCAACATGGATTCATGGCAGGAAGGTCTTGTCAAACAGTACTCTTCCTGGAAGCTGACATAGCTAGGTCTGTTCCTCCTCATACGTCATCAGCCCAATGACCTCAATGTCTATGCCATCACAATTGACCAAGAACCGTAAATCACCTATTGCACGATCGGTCACTTGTTGCACTAAGTAAGGCCACAATGCTCATGAGGTTATGAAGAGGAACAGAACTAGATACAGTGCTCCCTTGCTATAACGAACAAGTTGGAAGCCACTTCGGGCGTTTGTTATAGTAACTTGTTTGTTATAACGAGGGACGCTGTTATGTGATGTGTGCTTTTGTTATGGTTGATGTTTAAAGGCCGTTTAGTTGTGCCTATGCTCTTATGGGTTTTTGGGGCATTTATATTGGCAGTCTTCTGGATGTATACTTTATTTTTCTAAGTGTTAATAAAAGAAAATGCTTCTGTGCTTGTGTTTCTACGGGTAGGTACAGTACTTTGTGTGCTCATCTTGGGACTCTGAGGGAAGGGATCCAAAGAAGTGCACTGTTAAAAATAAAACTATTTGCTGTTGCAGCTTTTTTCTGTGCTTGTGTTTTTATGGGTGGGTACAGTACAGTTCTTGCGTACTCATCTTGTGACGCTGAGGGAAGGGATCCAAAGAAGCGTACTGTTAAAAATAAAACTTTATTTACTGTTGCAGCTTTTTTTCTTCTGGCGATGGAGATGCTGAGGGAGGGTATCCACAGAAGTGCACACTGTTAAAAAAAACTTTATCTGTGCTCCATTTTCTTCGGGTGGGTTCATCTTCCTTGGTACTGTACTTCTTCGGTACTTCAGCTGGTTTTACACTTGCTCGTCTGGTGAGGCTGATGCTGAGGGAGTGGATGCAAACAAGTCAGTCATTTTCGATTGTCTTTTGACTTTTGCATTCAAAACATCTTTTGTGGAGGAAATCAGCTGTTTCACCTGAATGACACGCAGTGGGTCAGTGTCCTGGCATTGTAGCCAGGACAGACCAAGCTCAAGCCCCCTTACAGCCTCTGTTTTTGTTGGCACTGGCTCCTCTTCTTCTTCTTTGTCCTTGCTGGCGTCCGATTCTTTGGTTTCCTTGTTACTGTCAGCTTGGGTAACCCTCAGTAAGGCATCAACAATTTCAGCATTGGACTGCTTCTCATGTGTCTGAATGTTGTCATCTTCAGTGAGCCAGTTCTCAATGGTGTTCTCTGCCTGGGAATAATCTGGCACAAGATTGAGGCTGGCTGCCATCGCTACAATCTCAGCAGTGTCATCCATGTCTGGGTCATCCTGGTCAATGTCTGGAGGTGTCTCTAAGGCCGGACTGACTGTTGCCATCCAGCAGTGCACAATGGTGCACTGTGTTACATTAGCCCATGCCTCGCCTGTTAAATGTGCCATGTCAAAGAGGTTTGGTTTCTTCAAAAAGTCTGTAACAGCTGGCCCAGTGGTGCTGAGGGTTGAGGCGCTGGATGCCACACCTTGCTCCACGCTGGCAACTCGGGTTCAGGAGCAGACTTGGGTTGCTGGTGGGTCAGCCGGGGGAGATAGGCTGGAGCGTCCCACAACAGCTCACCTACTCCGGAGAGGGTTGAGGCCACAGCCTGCACACTTGCCTGACTCTGAGCGGAGGCTCGGAGTACTGCAAGCCCCTAATGGTAGGGGATGGGCGGCCGCTATACAGTGTGACATCGGTGCCTTGCGTCTTGACGTCAGGGGTCTCGTGCTGTAGGGGAGGGAGAAAGAGGAAAATAGCCTGCCATTGCCGGGAAGATGGAGCTCCAGAGATGTGCCCTCAATGTGCCTTCACCCGACCGATGGCCCCAAACCGTGGAAACATAAGGTAAGGGGTAAAGGGGCTTTGCCCCATCCCCACTCAGGGGGGTAAGCCGTAGCTCCATGAGGTTCTAGGGGGGTGTTCGGGTAGGGTGGATGGCAGAGGGATGTCTGCCTAGGGACTCCCGATGGGTTGGGGATGGCAGGCTGGGACAGTGGAATAAACAGATTTAAAAAAAAAAAACATGTCTGTAACGGATGTTACTGAATCTGAAGCGACAAGGTCTCCCAGAAGTCTTTTTTCTATAAAGTTTTTTAAAAATTGTGATTATGCCCCCCATCTAAAGGCTGAATCCTCGAGGTTGTATTTTAGGGTTTGAACAGTGTATGGATTTTTCCACCTCAAGATTGCAGCTCTGCTTCAGGTGGATGTGCTAGGCACTGATCCATGATGGGTAAAGCTTTGGGGGGGGGGGTAACTTTAGATGTCTGAGATGTGCGTGGACTGCTGGCACAAATCTTTGCCAAAACCAGGCACGAAAAATGTCTGAGGTCACCCAAGCATTTCTGCTACTGGAGTGCTGCACAGGCAGACCTTGCATGCTGCAGTAGTGGAAACAACGTGGGTTGATATATTTTCCAATAAAAAGTGGTTTCACCTTGTGACTGCCACTCGCGTTACAGCACATCAGCAGTGTTACCTGGTCCTTGCTTACTTTGAAACCTTTACTGGCATTGGTCTTGGACTGGCTTGCCAGTGTAACATCAGGGAGGCACCTCCAGAATAGACCAGTTTTATCCGTCTTGTATATCTGTTCTGGCAGGTACCCTGTCATGCAAGATATGTTGTAGCTTGGGCAGAAACTCCTGGGCAGCTACATCTTCACAAGACCGCTGTTCCCCTGTAACACAAACCCTTCTAATCCCATGATGCTTTTGAAAGCACCACAACCACCCAGATTTAAATTTATGCCGCTTCCCACAGATCCCCTTAGCAAACTGTTCTGCTTTCTCTCGGACTATGGAGCCCGAGACAGGTACCCCGATTGAGCACTGCTGCTCAAACCATAGCTGAGTTGCCTTATCGCCCTCATCCTCATCAGCACCTCTTAGTTTCTCACATTTAAGCACATTACCCTCAGAGCACTCAAGAACAAACTCACAGAGAGATCGCTCCTGTTTCTTCCAAGTGCTGATTGTCGACTTGGGATACCCAGTTTCCTGGCTGACCCTTGACAAGCTCTCACCATATTCCAGTCTATCCAAAACCGCCAGCTTCATATACACTGTTACAAGAGCACTTCATGTTGACAGCTGGCAGCTCTGTTTGCAGGTGCGGTTTTTATCCCATCATAGAACCAGCTGCTCGGGTAAGTAACAAATCAACGGGAGCCACAACCACCATTCGTAATATCCGATTGTTTGCTGCAACAAGGTTCATTATAGCGAGGGAGCACTGTATGTCACCATCCAGGTAAAGTACTGCTCTTTACAGCCCATGTAATACTATCAGGTAAAAAAATGCTTCTGATCAAATGGGAAAAAAATACTTCAGAAATAAAAAGTTTAACAGCTGACTACTTTTAAAAATCAATAACACTATCTGCCTGTGTGGCACTACTAACTCTTTAAAGATCTCCTGGGGCCACATAATTCTATGATGGAGCCAGCTCGGGCTTGGAGCCTCATTTACGTATTTATTTATACATAGTTTACCAGGTAAGCAAACAGATCCCAGGAGGCTTGTTTCCAGTTGCAACCTGGGGGGTTGGGGACAGAAGGGGTAGGAGGGTTATAGGAATAATACATTTACCTGCAAGGCCTTAAGTAGCATAAGCACAGAGACAAAAACGACACAGATCTTAGAGTACATTTTTCCACACAGTGCCTTGTAAAAAAACATCAGTAGTTCACAATGTAGTAGACAGCACAGATGCATACAATGTATACATTTGGAGGCACAGTTGAAGTCGGTATAAAAGAAACTCTCTTGTCTATGGAGCCTGTTATCAAATGAAGCTTACAATAAGCTATAGGCCAAGTAGGCTTAGGTAGCATAGGGGAGGTTGGACCCACAGTCCTGCTAAGTAGTATCAGACATCTTACGGTTGTTACTGGAGGATTGGTTAGTGGTGCACCTGGGACATGAGGTCTGGGAGGCGTGATGGGCTTTAATTTGTCTCTTACATGGGGGAAAAGTTGTGGCTCTTGTAATTGTGGCAGGCAAGTTGTTCCACGTGGAGGGAAGCCTGTAGGTGACTAAGGCTTGCCCTAGGTTTCTCCTGTAATGTGGTATTTAGAAATGGCAGCCGTTCTCAGACCTGAGCGAGTATAAGCAATCTGTGGCCACTATGAAGAGACTTAGAAGGTAGCAGGGGAGTTGTCCTGCACAGTACCTAGCCCCCACTACAGCAGTGTGCGGAGATTGCCTCTTCATGGGGGGGGGCCACCAAAGTTCTGTATATATTATACAGCGGTGCATTTTTGAGGGACAAGCCAGGACGAACCCGCATAAGGCATTGAAACGAACCCACATATGGCACTCACAAGTGTTGATAGTTTGGATAAGACAATGTCATTGGCACTGACGTAAATAGTGTCTCCGTAGTCCAGCAGGGGGGATATGGAGCGCTCGACCTCTAGTTTCTTAATACACTGCTGAAGGCAGCGTTTCATTCTGTACAGGGCACCAAGTTTAACGTAAGACTTGGCTGCTACTTGGGCTATGTGTCTAGGGTAATCAAGATGTTGGTCCAAGAGGATGCCAAAACATTTGTAAGAGGACACTGAGTGGAGGTGTTCCCCTTGTGTGGTATGTAGGTTGAGTGAGTCAGGAGCAGTGCTTAACCAGCAGCTAGACTTTTGGGGGGTGGGGGGAGCTGGGAGAGAGTGCTGGCTTCCAGAAAGGCTGTTACAAAATGTTAGGAGTGGGGTAGGGTTGGGAGGGTGACCAGGCTTGAGGAAGTTTGAGCAATGTTTGTCAATCTGTGCTATGCATTTGGGCTTGGGGGATGACACCAAAAGGCATCAATCCAGGTGCTATAAGACTGGTGCTCCCCACCAGTAGTATGGTCTTTGGGGACACTCTCCTTTGCCTCCTGTAGGCACACCTAATATGGCAATCTTCCCTGGGGACAGCCGGGGGCCCCTGTGCATCTGGAGGTCGTCCTCTCAGATTTTCCTCCTCAGGCCTCTCCCTGCTTGGATTCTGGGTTTGGGTCCTGACCCCCCGAGCCATCCCTTTAGACAACAGATTCTAAATTAAGCTCCAAAATTTCTTAATTTTAAAGAGATTCGCCAAGATACAATAAGTAGCCCCTGCACCATATCTATCGGTGCCTTACCGCCATAGGATCCCAATAATGTTCCAATTTCCATAAAGCTTGCATGTATTCAAAAATTACATCCCTCGTAGAATTTGTATTCAAGCCGGGTCCCAAGGACTTCCCATTTTTGCAGCCACTCAAGCTCCGCCCCCGCGCTCACTAGCGTGAGGGCAAGATGACAGTGAGACCGCGGGAGCGTGCTCCATTATAAGCAATGGGCGGTGACTTTCTTTTCTCAAAACCAGCACATATAAGTGTTTAAAAATGAATGCTAAAACCCGCCCCATTACAGTCTATGAGGCGCACCCCTGCGCTATTCTAGGACTGATATCACATAATGTGTGAGTGTGGGGGCGTGTCTACTAATCAGGAAATACAGGCGTTTTGGCTTTGGGTCTCCATGCTGTTTTTTATGAGTGATAATACTAGAAATGTATTAAACAAATAAATGCTGCACATACAAGGATCTTTAAACCGGAGGGTAAGCCACAGAATCGGGGAAGGGGAGAGGAATTTTTAGTGAAAACCTGCTCTTTAACAAAGTGATAATAAATAAATAAACCCTGAACATAATGCTACATTGGGTGGGAGAGACAGAGAAGGGGAGGGGAGGTACCCGAGGCTTTCTCGCACTAGACACGGAGTAGGCATTCGACCGCGTCGAATGGTCCTTCATGTTCGCAGTCTTGGAAAAATTCCAGTATGGGCCCCACTTTTGGTCTTGGATCTCGGCTCTTTACCATGCTCCCAAGGTCCAGGTCCTAACAAATGACACCATCTCCTTACCTATTTACCTTACCTGTGGGACAAGGCAGGGGTGTCCCCTCTGCCCGCTCCTTTACGCACTCACCATGGAGGCCTTGGTAGCTGCTATTCGCAGTCACCCTTGCATAAAGGGTTTTCACTTTAAGGGGACTAAACATGTCATCTCGCTCTTTGTGGATGATGTGTTGCTATTTATCTCTAACCCAGATGAGGCATTTCTTGCCCTTTCTTCCCTTTTTAATACCTACAGCCCATTGTCGGGACATAAAATAAACTGGTCAAAATGTGAATGGTTGCTTTTGTCAGGGGGGTCGAATCCCATTCAGACTGCAGGTACTACAATATCTCCGGCTATGGAAATTAAGTATCTCGGCTTACACCTGCCCTGTAAGCTTTCCAAGCTGACAGACCTCAATTATAAGCCTCTCCCTAGTAAAATCTGGGACAACTGTGCACAGTGGGGTTCTTTACCCTTCACACTCCTGGGGAGGGTCAACTTAATCAAGATGTGCGTTCTCCCTCAGAGTTTATATTTATTTCAGACCATGCCTGTTCACGTGCCTCATAACGTTTTTAGATCATTAGATGGTTTGCCACCACCCTTCTCTGGCAAAATCAAAGACCTACAATTAGAAGGGAGATTTTACGGAGGCCTGTAGGGAAGGGGGATCTGGGGCTGCAGAACTTCTACCTGTATTATCTGGCTGCTCAACTTGCTTCTCTTATTGATGTGGTACAAGGTATCCAGAACTAAAAGGCCTGGGTGAACCTTGAGGAGGATAACGACGGGACAGCCTCTTTATACCACTCCTTATTTGCAGCTGCCTTGGCAAGGCGTGCAGTTAAGTGAGTTAAAAATCCAGTTACGAGAGGAAAAAATTACTTACCATAGTAATTCTTCCAAGGGAATCTTACTATATTCTGACTTATGCAGTATGGTCTCACCATAAGACTGCTCCGGAGCCAAAATGGCTAACAGAACCTATGCTAATCATGGAATGTTAGGCTCGAGCTCGGTTTTCAAATCACTGTCCCTGGTAAACATTCCACAACTGTCAGATTCTTATGGAGCAAAGCTAACAACAAGCTATCTAAACTATACTAATAATTAACTTAATAATCTAACAACACCCAGCACCAACTATTCCCCTTTTATTTTGAAAAAATGTGGGCCACACCAAGACTCAAGTCACTAAGCCCGAAAAAAGAAACACCCATAGGATTTGAACAACATGTACAGCTGTGTTGCAGTACCTATAGGTTCTAGCAGGGGAGGAAGGATGGGAGCTCAGAATACAGTAAGATTCCCTTGGAAGAAACAAGATTACTATGGCAAGTATTTTTTTTTCAAACTCCAGGAAATCTTACAGTATTCTGACTTATGCAGACTACCCAAGCCGTACATTTGGAGAAGGGTAGAGAACCTATTTAGGAAACAGGCTCTGTAGTACTGCTGTGCAAAACCTGGTATCACTTCTGGCCTGGGTATCCAGGCTGTAGTGTTTGGTAAAGGTGTGAACTGTTTTCCATGGAGCTGCTTTGCAGATTTCTAACAAAGGGATATCTCTCGCAGCTGCTATAGAAGCAGCTGTACCCCCTGCAAAGAGAGCCCGGAGGCCTACAGGAAGCTCTTTACCCACCTTGCTGTAGTAAAATCGGATACAGGTAACAATCTAGCGAGCAATGGTCCTCTTTGAGGTGGGTTTGCCCGTCCCCACTTCTCCATAGGTCAGGGAGAACTGTGTTCTGTCCTGCTTGTGTCCCTTCATGTGATCCAAGTAGTAGCTTATAGCTCTTTTGACATCAAGACTATGCAGTCTACGTTCCCCTGAACTGGTGTGATCAGTGAAGAAAACTGGCAAAGTCATGGACTGAATAACGTGGAAGTCTGAAACCACCTTAGGGAGGAACTTCCTGTTAGTCCTAAGGACCCCCTTGTGCCTATGGATTGCTATGTAGTCTGGCTGTGTGGACAAAGCCTGGAGCTCACTGATCCTCCTAGCTGAGGTGATGGCAACCAGGAACACTATTTTCCATATCTCATACTGGAGTGGCAACTAGAACAACCGTAAGCCCTTCCCTATTTTCCCGCCAGTGTTGTGCGCTGGCTCCCCACCCTCCCCCCACCCTGGTTGACCCTTTACTTTTATAGCCACCTCCAGTCATATGACTAAGTGTCTGCTTTTCCGTTGGCTCCTTACACGGAGCAGCCACTAGGAGAAGAACCAACTATCTGCTCCAATCAAGGGCATACATATCCCCAGCATCTTTCTGAATACATTTCTGACTCGCTACCTGAGGGCTTACACAGATTTCCTTCACTCTTATTTCCTCCGTTTCTGCCCAGTCTGTTTCTGCCCCGTATCATAATTCTTTTCAGGCTACCTCACCTTTCTGTGAATCCCTCTGTGTGGGTATATGACTCCCTTGCATAAACATGGCTTTTCATTTCATGTTAGAACTGCTCTCTGCACTCCTACTCTTACTCTGTTTTATCTGGGTTAATATAACTTTCCCAGGTCCCCATCACTATAGCTCCACAAACTCCCGACCTGCTGACTTTAGTTTCTCTAACCTAGTTGTCGCATCGCAACCTATGCTTGACTTCAAGCTCCTGCTATTTCCTAAGGGTTACACATTCTATGCAGTGGCAACACTCAAAAAGTGCCTACTGAGTCATGCGGTTCATTCACGATTTTGCCACCGTAAACTGTGGTTCCTCGCCATCTTAGCAATCCTTCTTGCAGGAGATGTCGAACTGAACTGGGGTCCACCTGCCCATTTCTCCCCGGCTGGCATCTCCACAATCTCTAGCAAAGGGCTCTTTTGTTGCCCATCTGAACATCATAAGCCTATCCCGTAATTTCACTGAGCTTGAGGCATGGGTTGGTGTCTACAAGCCTGATATACTCTATCTGAAACTTGGCTTAAGCCGATTATCCCAGACTCTGTATGCTACCTGGCTAACTATTCCCTTATTCATAGGGATAGGTGCTCCTCAAAGCATGGAGGAGGGGTTGCCATGTACTACAAAGAACATCTCAATATCATGGCCATCCCAGCCACTGCCTCCTCTGCCTGTGACTCCCTCCATGCAACTCTCACCCTGGGAGCCAAGAAACTCCACATTGTTTGTACTTACAACCCCCCCTAATGGGGGCATTTCAGGACTACAGGATCTACTTGATCAAGCCTCCTCTCATGCCAAACAGAACAAGGTCAATCTGTTGTGTGGTCTTAACCAGAATTGGCTGGGGAATGCCCAAAGCTCACTGCTCTTGCTGACACAAAGTTATACCCTTCACCAGCTACCATCTAAGCCCACCAGAGTCACTCCATCACTAAAATCCTCTACCCTCATTGACTGGGTACCAGTAAACCGCCTAGATCATGTATACTTGGCAGGTACCTTGGCTGATGCGCTTACGGATCACTCCCCTATCTTCTGTATTTGGAGCCCTAAGAATGCTCCATCCCCCCAGCTGCACTATGTCACCTTTACCAATTTCACCAACCTAGATACTGAGGCTTTCCAGCATGATGTCTTGAAAATAAACTGGGCTGGAATATATCATTCATGTGATGTTGAATCTGCACTGAGTATTTTTCTCGATAAATTCCTGACCGTCCAGTACAAGCATGCCCCAAGATAACCCGGAGGGTTAGGGGTAAACAAACATGATGGCTTCACAAAGATCAGCTGAAAAATCTGCGTACTAGGGACAAAAGTTGGAAAAAGTACAAAGAATCAGGACTATAAGCTGACTTTGCTAACTACTGAACCTTACATAACTCCTGTAAAAAAACAGGTCAGAATGGCTAAGAGTGCCTATTGTAAAGATCCACTGTTAAGCTCTGCTGGGGACCCTATGAAATTCTAGGGCCACGTCAAGTCTTTCCTTGGAGCTACTCCGACATCTACCCCTAGTGACATGATATTAAATGGTGTACATTGCAACGACTCCAACACCATAGCTAATTCCTTCAATCGAATGTTCTCAGATCTATCTCAGTTTACCTCTGCCTTCCCGTCACCTCAAGCAGCTGCTCTGCCATTCCCCCCGCCTCAGTCCACTACCCCGGCCCTCCTTCTCGACTACAGTCTAATAATCCCCTGTTCCACTTTAGGGCAATCTCAAGGACTGAGGTCCTAAAACTACTACTGACTATCTCTGACAACATTAGCTCTGGATCTAATACATTCGAGCCTCGGCTCCTGAAACTAGCAGCACCCTACATAGCCTTGTAGAGTTTTTACACTCTGGATAGATTCAGCTTGGACAGTGGCCGAGGGCCCAGAAAGGTAACTCAGACTACACTTAGTTGTTATGAATTAAATATTTTTATTGTAGCAAAATAAAAAGATCCCTAATATAGTAAAACTAGACAGATGACAGCACACCACTGTCATAGCTATAAGCATGCAGAGAATCAAAGCAGATAATACCCTGTCTGTCCTCTGAAGTGTTTTCAGGGTCCAAATGCTGTATGGCCTTCTGCCTCCTTCCGAAAACACTGGTGAGGCTCACATTCTAGCCTGTATTTATACAGAGCTTATTCACAGCTAAAATCATTGCTTTGCCAAACAAAACAGGCTTCTTTGAATAGCAGCAAGAAAGGAACAGTGAAGGCCTTTATCAAATAAGGCTTTCTTTACAATAATAGAGCCTCTTCTGATAAGTAATGTTATTCCGCTGTCTGCAATGCCAGTTTGAGCTGACCTTTGGACTGGACAGTAGTCCTATTTTTACACAAAAGCAGTTTGCTATCCTAGTAAGTGATGTCACACAGCTGTTTGCAGGGTCAGCTTGAACTGCCCTTTGAGCTGGGCTATGATAAGCTTACCATTCAAGCCCTTGGTGGCTATTCTCAGAAAAGATCTTAAGACAGAATTAACCCGATATGACAGGCAGTACTGTCCTTCTTAACAGTGTTTCATTTAAACAGTGTTTTAGCAAACCTTATTTCCTTCTTTGCACATACCATCTGATTTCTACATATTTAATTCCTTCTCAGTCTCCTTCAGTCTAACATAGTATAACCCTTTCTCTCATTTCTCAGCTCCTTTTTATTATTTACTGTGATTTCTCAGTTCTTTTTCTTTCAACACTTTACCAGTTCCTTTATTTCAACACTTTACCAGTTCCTTTAATATTTTGCCCTAATTCCACAGCCCTCCCCTAGCAAAAATGCTCATGTTGTCCCTCTCCACTACTCAAGTTCCCAACTTCTGGAAGATGGCCCGTGTAATGACCGTTTTCAAAAAAGGTGATCCCAAGGAGATTACGAACTACAGACCTATAGCTTATCCTGTCGGTCCTACGTAAAATCTTAGAAAAAACTGTTGCAAATCAAACCGACTATCCAACAAAGTACAGCCTGCTCTCTGACATGCAGCATGGCTTCCAGAAAGGTCATAGTACCTCCACAGCTCTCCTCATATTCACTTCTGATGTGCTTACCAACATGGGTACTGGTCTGCTGACAGGGGCAGTATTTATACACCTTACTAAGGCCTTTGATCTCGTTGATCACCCTCTACTCCTCTCCACTCTTCGCAATCTGTGCTTCTCCCCCTCAATTGTTACCTGGTATGGAAGCTATCAAACAGAAACTCGAAATGTGAAATTCAACTCCGACTTATTTGAGGGTGCAATTATAAATATTGGGGTCCCCCAGGGCTCCATTCTGGGACACCTTCTTTTCTCACTCTTTATCAATAATGTAGCTGAGGTCTTTCATTCATGCTCATCTATACTCTATGCAGACAATCTTGTACTCTATTCAGCTCTGACAATATCACCAGCATTAATGCATCCCTCTCCTCAGATTTCGCGAATGTCCAATGTTGGCTGTCTGCCCATAAGCTTGTACTCAATGCTAAGAAAACCCAAGCCATGTTATTTGGATCAGCCCCTAAACTTAGGACATGTCAAACTTCACTGCTTTTGAAAGACCTCTCTGGTGCACAAACAGAGTGTGTAACATCAGTTAAGTACCTGGGAGTTCTCCTGGACCAATCCCTGGATTTCAACCAGCATATATAATCCACTTGCTAAGCAGTTAACAGCAAACTGGGGATTGCTTATAAGACCAGCTTCATGCTAACTCCCTCTGCAAAACTTGCTATTGCCAGAGGCATATTACTCCCTGCCCTCACTTATGATGCACCCACCTTTGCTGCTGCACGTAAAACCACCCTTCATAAGTGGGATGTCACCTACAATAATATCTGTAGGTATGCCTCCTCGTCACCTCAGCTTAAGCACCATTGTCAACTGTATAGAGACCTAGGCTGGTTATCCCCCTCTGCCTGCTGGCAAAACTCTCTTTGCTCCCTGACGAACTCAGTACTTAGAAACCAAACCCCTTCGTCGCTTGCAGTATTGCTGGTACCTCAAACCTCTACCTATGGGCTATGCTCAGTTGATAAGTCCTTACTGAATGTACCTAGATGTAAAACATCAAAAGGCTCTGGTGCCTTCTATCACTCGGCTCCTAAGGTTTGGAACTCCCTCCCCCAAGTACTCAGACTATCAGGATCCCAAGACAGCTTATGAACATATGAACATACGAAATTTGCCAGCAGATAAAGGCCTAAAGGTCTATCAAGTCTGCTCAAATGTGCAGCTAGCACCCCTTATTCTGCAGCTGCCCCTCCCTTCCACCCTTCCCTTCATATGGGAGCTGCACCTTTACCTATTTCTTGCTGATCCCTGCACATGCTTTAATCCTCCCTAATCCCCTCTATCCTCCAGCTGCTCATTGTTCACCTTCCACCCCCAACCCCCAGTGCTACTCACCCCTTGCTCTTGCCTTAACTGCCTCATGAATTTTCAATGTTATTGATCAATCTAACCAATATTTTCTTAGTTGCTGAATTAAATTATCTCATATTTTTTTATTTCCTCCTGAACTGTGCAGGTAATTTTACCTTGATCCTACATGCAATCTGTTAGAGTATTATGTTTCTTGGCTCTATGTATTTCTAGTACTGACTGCTTTGAATGTACTGACCAATACTATATGTAATCCTCCTGTACTAATGTTATTGTACTTGTCTTTGATTGTTGTACTCTCCCAGGTCGTGTCTGAAAATAGTCATTTCATGGCAAGTGCACCTACCCAGTTAACAAAAACTAAATAAATAAATAAAAATACTTTAGCTCTGCTGAGGACATTGGTTCAAATGGTGATTGCATTAGCTGACTAATGCATATATTAAGTTCCCATGCAGGAGTGTGTTCCCTGTGGGGGGATGCAAGTGCAGCAGACCCTTGAAAAACTTCCTGAATACCTGGTTGGCAGCCAAGGATGCCCCTTTTCCAGCAGAGAGGTAAGCAGAGACAGCTGCTAAATGCACCTTAAGAGTGGAGGGCCGAAGGCCTAGGGAATGCAAGTGTGCTAGATAGTCCAAGACTACTGGTAAGCCAGCCTGGCGGTAGTTTATGTCTCTGTCCACCTCTTCCATTTAGACAAATAGGTCTTTCTGGTGGAAGATTTTCTATAACCTGAGGACCACTAGCACTCCCGTCGAGAGGTGTAGGTCAGTATATTCTAAGTCCTCAAGAGCCAAGCTCTGAGTCTGAGGGATTGGAGATTGGGAGGAGGTCAGTAGGTTGTGCCTTCTGGGCAGGGAGATTGGTCTGGAGATTGACAGGGTCAGTGGCATTGAGTACCAAGGCTGTCTGGCCCAGTCTGGAGCAATGAGGATCACTGCTGCTGGCTGAACCATGAGCTTGTTCAGTACTCTGAACAGCAGGGAAATGGAGGGAAAGCATACAGAAACTTCCCTGTCCAATCCAACAGAAGTGCATCTAGAGGCACTGTGCCCAGTGCAGGAGGCCTGCAACAGAACAGTGGCAATCAGTGATTGTCTGGGGCTGCAAAGAGGTCCACATCTGGGGTGCCCCACCTTCCAAACACCACTTGCAGGATCTGCCTGTTTAGTGACCACTCGTGGTGATTCTGGTTGATCCTGCTGAGAGCATCTGCTAGGATGTTGACCTTCCCAGGAAGATGGACTGTTGACAGGGAGATGACCAGGAAGTAAGCCAGATTCCATACTTTCATGGCCTCTGTGCACAGAGGGGATGACTTGTGCCACCTTGCCTGTTTGTTTATTTAGTTTTTGTTGATCGGGTAAGTGCACTACACAAATTCTGCCTATTTTCAGGCACAACCCGGGGGAAGGGGATACAGATAAATGCCAACTGACCTTGCACCAGATTAAGCTGTTGGTGGTATTTTTAGTGAATGGGGGAAATTTGGCCAGGACACCGGGGATATTTTCCTACTCGCCTCTAGGGGGATTGCTGGCCGTCTCCCAAGATGGCCACTTTGAGTGCTGACTCAGAGAGGAAGGCTGTGTCGGAGGTGGGGGAGCAGGCCTCCTCCCCTACCTTGTCTCCTCTGCAGGAGGCCATCAATACGGACATCAACATGGAGGAAAGAAAAAGAGAAACCAAGGAATTAGAAATACCTGTGGAGGAGATGGACATTTCCAGCCCTAGCTCTTCGGATCCTGTGGAAAATTCTAAAGAACAAAACCCTGAGGTAACTCCCCTGTTGCAAACGGGGGAACACTTTGCTACAACTAGAAGAAGAGGAATTATTATTACAAAAAACCAGAAAGACTTACAAGCTAAAATAGCAGCTTTAAAAGCAACAGATTCTCCTGTCAGAATTCCCCCCCCTGTCTGTCTGCAAAGATCAGCTGCTCAGTGACGCAGCAGCATCAAAGGGGCCAGTAGCCACACCTGAAATAGTCACTCCAGATTCTGCAGTTGAACTAAGTAAAAATAAACAGAAAGACATTGCGACTGGCAGTTCTGGCGCAAGGAATAGCATGTGCCTAAAGTCGAAAAAAAGAGATGATAAAAAGGAACATGGAGAACTCAGGGAAAAATACTACCAGGAGACTTGGTTTACTGAAAAGACCAAGCAGTGACCAGGAGGCCCAGTACAGAGTTCATTCAGATATAATGGGCTCTTCCAGGGAAAGGGCTGGGGAAACGGAGAACGCTACATGGATGATACAAACTTTAACAGATGGTGCAGCACGAATGGAAGGAGTAAAACAGATGAATTCTCCACAAGCAGCAGTAGATGTACAGCCGAGTCCTGCCAGCTCAGGTACGGAGAACTTATATTTCTTCACATAATGAAACTGAGATGGAAATTCTGTCAAATGAGGCACAGGGAAATGGGAAAGCTCTGAAAACAAGGACAGCAGAGACAGATACAAATATACTGTGTAATACTGCCCCAGGTGAAATGAATGGGGAAGGGGGGCCTGCAGCAGATCAGAGCAATAGTATTTCTGTAGATGATACAGAGACTCCTCCCACATATCCCAACTATGACAACAACCGGTCAGTTTCAGGTTTCGCTACAACAGAAGCTCTGCAGGGGGCAGGATGGATAAAAAATAAAGAAAATGTCTGGACTTCTCCAGTTCATACAACCCCTGAACCTGATGAAAACATAATACATATGGAGGATCCCTTGGAGATCCCTTCCCCTCTAAACTTTACTCAGAATCCACTTTTGCCTCTTCCTGCGCTACATAAGGAAGGGGTTCCCAACCCAGAGGACAAGATTTTCACTCAAGGGACCAAGGAATACCCCTACAAGAGAGAAGACAAAGAGGGCAGCAGGAAAATGAAACCCCCTTCCCCAGGAATGAACAAGGCCCCCCCTCCACCCAGGGACAATTCCTTCATAGACCCAGATCATGAAGAAGGCCCGAGAGAGGAATAGAGGCTCGGCGAATGCAAGAACTTATGCTGGTCTATTCCACTCCCAAAGAACAGGCTAAAAGAAGAAATGCAGTATGCATTGGGTACAGACGAGGTTTAGAGATTTTCCCTGACAGGGTGTATGTGGGGAAACACCTGGTAAAAGAGAGTTTACAATTCTTGCCAACTGAAGTATACACTTTAATACACACATCAGGAGACCTCAACTTTGATCTTACTATAAAAACAGCTGACGGTCTGGAAACATTCTGGCATCGTTACCAGCAAGTGAAGTACACCCCTACATGGTCTCCCTTCCTGGCCATCTCTCTTACAAAACCAGCAGTGAGAACAATTAGGGTTTTATTTAAAAATGAAGGGGTGGTGGTAACTGATATTCTGTGATGGCTAAACGCAAAATGCAAAATTCTAGGCTCTCCAGAACCCATCATAGAGTCTGAAAAGCTATGGACAGGGGGTGGAGAATTCAAGTAAGGTTGCCACAAATGAACATCACCATCCAGCACCTACCAAGCTGCTTCTATATTGGAAGAGACCGGGGTTTTATATTTTATGCAGGGCAACCAAAATCCTGCTTTAGATGTGGAGCCCAAACACACCTCAGTAGCGCATGTGATAGACTCAAGTTCCCTTTGTGCAGGCATTGGCCACGCAAGTATAAACTGCCAGAAACCAACGTATTGCAATTTGTGTGATGATCTCACTCACTCATTCAATAATTGCCCTTGGGCATCCCATAATAATCCAGCAAACACACAAGAAGAACAAGAAGCAACTGTATCTAGGGCACAACAACAGGCAGGCAATAGACAACCTACCAGACCAAGTCTAGAGAGCCTCAGCAGTCTGATAAACAGTTCCACAACCCCGGCATCAGAAAGTGAGACTGTCCGGCCACAAATTCAAACCCCTGAAGAAGACCATCCCATTACAAAGGACTCAGTCTCGACAATTAGATCCTCTACAGTTTCTAAACTGTCCGAGGAAGTAGGGGGGGCGGCAACCCCCTCATTACTACCCATGACACCTTCGAAGGAACTAGATCCTGGTTGTACCAAACAAATGCCTCCCCCAGAAGAAACCCCTTGGTCACAAATAGGACAGAGGAGAATAACTAGGAGTAGAGTGTCTAGAGAGGTTACTGCTAAGTCCCTGCCTGAGGAGGTCCTACCAACAAGAAACAGATATGCGCCTCTTGCAAAAAGGAAACAGTGGGCATACATAGAGGATGACTCAGACGCCTCCTCTGTAGCCTCATCTCAGCATGAATTTATGACGGACATGGAACAAATGTCCAGTGACTCAAGGACGTCTAGTAAAAAAAAGTGCAAAGAGAAATCTCCAGGAAAAATGGGGAGGTTCTTTACATAAAAACTGAAAATGCCCTACAACCTTGCATACGGATCACTGAACGTGAACAGCATCAAAAACCTCAAGAAAAGACGCATCACATTCTCTGTTTTAAAGGACTGTAAATTGCAGATTCTTTTTTTACAGGACACCCGAATACATTCCATTAGGGAAGCTAATCTAGCTACACGAGAATGGCGAGGGGGGTGGATATCCTACTGGTCCTTAGGGGAAGAAGCATGTTCAGGCATAGGAATACTTTTTAATATGCAAGGGGTGACAGTCACTAGGTTTATAGACCTAATTCAGGGCAGAGTACTTCTCCTGAACGTCACCATTCAGAATTAGGACTGGAGACTGATCAATATTTATAATCCCCAAATTAAAACAAAGCATATTGAGGTACTGAAGGCTATTCAACCATATCTTCACTCTACAAAATCAGTAGTCCTTGGGGGTGACTTTAATTGCATTTTGTCACTATCTGATAAAACGGGTGCAACCCAAAAATTATACGGTGACTCCAATTTCCTTAAAACAATGCATACTACTGCTAAATTCGTGGATGGGTCTTCTTTTGGGCCACAACCTCCCAAAGACACACACCATAAAGGAAGATTATCCTCCCGGATAGATTATTTCTTTTTTTTTTTTTCAAAATGGATCCCGTGTAACATATGTAAGGTGGTCCCCATAGAAACATCAGACCACAGCTGATTAATAATTCATCTGGGTCTCCAAAAAAATAAACCAGGATCTCATAATCACTGGAAAATGAACATTTTCACAATATTGGAGGTAAATAATGGGTTGGGGGGGGACTACAGGAGGTCATAAAAGATAAATTATCGGTGTTCCACCTTTCTGATAATTCCCCCGTATGGTGGCAAGAAACCAAAATAGAAATCAGACAACATTGTAAACATGTGGCAAAAAAGAAAAATAAGGATAAATACATCCAATATTAAGAAAAACGTAGCCAGCTCCAAAGACTAACATTTCTAAAAGCAGAATTTGGCTTAGACTATTCTTCGCAGATAAGAGCACATTAAAAAAAATGTACACTTTCCAAAATGAAAGAGCAACCTCCCTCTTCCTAGAACAGAAATATGGCACAAAAGGAAAGCCACAAGAAGTCAACCCATACGACAGCTGTAAACAACGGGTAGAGACAAAATACATGCCTTTTCTTAAAAATAGGGAGGGCATGCTAATAGAAGGCAATAGTGCCATTTTGAATGAAGTCACCCAACACACAAAAGCCTTATTTGGGCAACAAGCTCCTCCCTCTAAAAATGTAAGAGATTTTTTACATCAGCTAAATATTCCACAACTAACTACCGACGAAAAGTCTGAAATATTAAAACCATTCACAGCAGGTGCCGGAGTACAATTTGTGGTAGAAAAATTAAAGAGTGGAGTATCCCCTGGCCCTGATGGGATTCCAAATGAATCTTACAAAAAGGATATAGACCTATTAAAAGAACACTTGGCCATTATATTTAATGACCTCTGAGGCCAGGAGATCAGAGGGCTGTAGGTTCAGTTCCCACATCTGGCACTTGGGTTAATATCTCAATACTGACACTGCAGTGCGGCATGTGGGGTGCTGCACTTCTGAAGTGCCGTCTTTCGGATGAGACGTTAAACCGAGGTCCCATCTGCCTGGATTGGTGGTAGTTCAGGTGGATGTTAAAGATCCCATGCAATGATCAAAAGAGTAGTGAAATTTCCCGTGTCCTGGCCAAATTTCCCTCATTCACTAAAAATACCACCAACAGCTTAATCTGGTTCAAGGTCAGTTGGCATTCACCTGTATCCCCCTCCCCCGGGTCGTGCCTGAAAATAGGCAGAATCTGTCTAGTGCACTTACCCGGTCAACAAAAACTAAATAAATAAATAAACATTATTCAAGGGCAAAGCCCATTACCTCCGGTCTTAGCTGACAGTATTCTAATTTACCTACATAAAAAGAATGAGAAGGATGACCTACAAAACTGGAGACCAATTAGCTTGATGAATTCAGATTGGAAAATTCTATGTAAACTAATCTGTAATAAGCGTACAAAGATAACTAGTATTCTAATACATCCTACACAAATGTGCGCAGTTCCACAGAGGACTATGTTGGATAACCTAAGATTAATCAGAAAAATTTTTGATAGTCCTACGGCTGGGGTACATGCTCAACTTACATCAAACAAAGGCATTTGATTTGGTACCCCATGCTTACCCATTTGAAGTAAGTATACGGAGTACCACAAGAATGTATTCAATGGATACAGGTATTATATAAGAATGTGTCACTAACCCCGTCAGTAAATGGGCTTATGGACCCTCATATACCAATAAAAAGAGGTGTTCAGCAGGGTTGTCCACTGAGCCCTTTATTATATGTTTTTGCCATAGATCCATTACTTAGGAGACTGAACTCAGAACAAAGTATCAGACATATGCACAGCCCGGCCAACACAATAATACCCAGTGCAATTGCATATGCTGATGACATATGTCTCGTAGTAGCAGACCACCAATCCGGCATTCAGGCATTGAAAGTCATTCAAGACTTCTCACAGGTATCAGGTTCCACAATAAACAAGCAGAAAAGCATAGGTACTGCAGTAGTATCTCACCCACATTTAATGGTTTCAGAAATTGAAGGCATAAAAATCCAGTCAGAAAATTTACAACTACTAGGGGTATCCTTTGGAGGGCCAGAGGCCGCATTAAAAAACTGGGCAGGAAAATTAAATGAAGCAGAGGAAAAGGTAAACAAATGGAAGGCATACCCAATGACAAGAACAAAAAGAACCTATATGCTAAAGACTTTCATAATTCCTACATTTTTGACAATATGCTATGTTTTTCCTCTCTCACTTAGACTGGAGGCTAGATTATACAATATCTGCTTTCAGCTCCTATGGGGTAGTAGACTGAATCCAGTTAAAAGATCTGTCACATATTGGCCTATAAAACAGGGAGGGTTAAATATGGTAAACCTGGTCTTGTTTTTCTTCACGATTTTCATACATTCTAATATAATTCCTATAGTAACAGGGAATCAACAGACGTGGGCAATGCGTTTTAAAGCAAGATCCCGGTATTTCTGTAATAAATGGAAAGCCACAAAATGGGGTGCATTTAGACAAATTCCACAAGGGACATCTATATATTTAATAGAAACCTTTAAGAAAATTAAACAATGGGGGTTAACTGTTAACGTATGCCTAACACAAAACAGGAAAACTCTACTCCCTCATTCTGAACTCAAAATTTTTAATTGAGCCTTGCTTTAGCTGTCCTCAGAATATAGAGGCAAAGTGCCTGACAGATCAGCTCACTGAGTCTAGAATCCTAAAGAAAATGTGGGACACAAAGTGGATGTGCTGCTACGGTAAATTAAATGTCAAGGGCAACCATGCTCATGAAGCAATGGAGGAAAGAACCTGCTTAAGGGACTCTTGCATCCTTAAAGTAGAGACCATGCAACACTTATTTTTTGACTGTCCATACATATCTCAATTTTGGACAAAGTTAGCGTTACACTGGGCAGTACCTATCCTCACTAATATGTCTTATACAGAATTAGTATATGAGAAATTTAATCTAGAATGGCACAATTTTTATCCAGGTACACTAAGACTTCTACTCGCAGTCCTAAAATGGTGTATTTGGCAAGTAAGGTGCCAATTTGTTTTGCAACAAAAATATGTAACAATGGCTGGGTTTATAGAAAGTCAGCAGAGAGGTAACACTAATATACCTATAAGAAAAATCTACATTACTGCCCCCACAGTGGTTGCAAACTGGTGGAGAGCCTTACCGATATTACTTTCTGAAGGTGTAACATAAAGGCATCTAAGGCCCTGGACACACTACAGAACTGTTTTTGAAAACCATTTTTAAAACCAGTTTAGCTAAACCATTTCGGTGCAGCCACACTACTCAGTAACCATTTTTGAAGATGGGTTAGTGTGGCCACACTGCTATTGTTAAACCTGTTCTCCTTGTAACTATTTTGTGCGATGTCCAACACACAGAACTGTGCTTGCCTGGACACACTGCAGCTAGAACTGTTTTAGTTAAACCATTACAGCTTAAAACACTTTTACTCCTGGACAGACCTGTAAGTAAAACCATGCTAGCTCTAAAACGTTTTTAAAAACAGTTTTAAGACTAGGTATCTAGCTGGGTTTAAAAACACTTTTGTTAAAATGTTTTAAGGGGCTTGTAGTCTGTCTGCAAACAGTGCTAGGGGGATTTAAACTGTTTTAAGGCACTTAAACTGTTTTAAGCTCCCCAGTGTGTCCAGGGCCTAAAAGTCCAGAAGAAGAAATAGGTATATTCAGGCTTTTTGGCTGTATGCATATTTTTGAGTTGAAGTAAGTTTCCATAAATCTGATATTACTGTTTAAGGGTTCTATATATGGGAAAAGGGAGAAGGGAAAAGGAATCAAAAATAGGGTTTATATAATGACATTTTTTTAGGCCCAGAAGAGGGTAAAGACGGGGAGTAACACCCGTGTGCAATACTACAAGAATGTCACTGCATATGTCCAAGAGCTTGTTGCTTCTTGTTTTAAAACTACTGTAATCATACTTTAGATTTTAGTAAAAAGTTAATATGCTCCAGCAGTTAAAATGCTTTAAAGGGAGGGTACTAGATCCTCTGTTTTCTTCAATTTTGAATAAATACAAAAGTGTGAAACACAGACCACCTTTAGATGTTTACAGACAAGTTGTGCAAGTACAGTATATGTTCAATAATAGAGTTTCATGGAGATGAATGATAGTGTATTTCTGATGTATAATTTCATGTGTTCCTTTTGTTATATTTTTTTTCTCAATAAAAAATTCCCCTACTCTTCCAGTAGGGGGACCTCTTGGCTGTCTTTCCAAGATGGCCACTCTGGAGGAGCCAGTGGAGAGAATAGATGTAGTTGTGGCAGGGGAGCAGGCCTCACCCCACCCCCCCCAGTCCTTTCAACGCAAGAGGCCGTCAAATTGGCTTTAATGGCTGCAGATTTTTCTGAAGAGGACACGATTACTGAGGGGGATTTCCCCATGGAGAATGCTAAAGGGTAGGTATTGAAATCTCAGTCTGTCGATAGACTTCCTGACAAGTACGCTGTTGTAATGGGCGAGGTCCCATTGGAGACACAGGCCAACAGCTTGCAGTTCCTACAAGCGGAAAAAGGAAAACTCTTACAAAAAGCCCAGGAACTTGATGCCGCCCTTCTGGTTTTATCACAGCACTCGGCTGTCAGCTCCGGAGATCCAGCTGTCAAACAGGTGAGGAGACATTCAGCAGTGGCAGAACGAGCTTCTCAGATTACTGCACTGGAGGTGGAGCCCCTCCCTAAAGCGATTGCTCCGATAACTGAGCTGGGCAATGAAGTACCAGTGGCTGGCAGTGAAAACGGCATGAAAGCCGTGTGCCAACAGCTACCACGCCCACCGCACTCTTCCTCTTCTTCTACTACGGCTGCTCTTTCAACTCCAAAACTGGCCACACAATGTCTCGGACCTGGAAGACAGGTTCGATTGGCCCCTCATGCATCGGCTACTAATTCTACAGGACTTGAGCCTGACGGAGACCCCAAAATTGTTTTTTCTGTCAAGGACAGACACACTGTTACAAGATTGGCACAACCAAGTCCCAGAACACCCCCACCCCAATACTCAAACAACTGGTATGCGGGAACAGGTAATAATTCTGGTGATTGGTCCCCCATCCATGCCTTGGAAGATGCAGGTTGGATCCAGAGACAGACTGGTCAATGGACCCCAGATCATTCAGATCCCTCCTATCAGAGACTGCATGTTCCTCCTGCAACAGTAGTGGCCACCAATGCCAGATCCAACATGAGCTCCACCACATCCCGGGGTAATAATTCTCTTTCTCATGATAATGTTGTTACTAATGTTATTATTTCACCTGATAGTAATGTGGGACATGCAGGTACTGGAGAGACTCCCTCGTTCTGTCCCCTCCCCCAGGATAGTACAGGCAGACAAGGAGCCTATTCAGTTGGCCCCAGTACAGAATTATTGCAAAATCAACAGGACAGGCCTACCCCCGACCCCATGTTTAAATTATCTGATTTATTTTCTAATAAAGATGAGCCGGCTCCCAGGCGCAATGTAGCGAGGTTCAAACAACATGAAGTCTTGCTGTATTCTCACATAATGCAGTTAGCCCCAGCATTTGAACTGCCCCAGAGAGGAAAGAGTTAACTCTATGCAGAAGCACAGAACGTTGAGCTCGAGCTCGGTTTTCAAACCTCTGTCTGTGGAACTTCCCAGTGTAACTGTCAGATTCTTTACTCCGCCTAACAGTGAAGTCGCTCCGGAGGTTCCTCTGCTCGGTTCGGTAAAGTTTAAAAAGCATTCGGTTTAAACCGTTATATTTGTTATATTTTTGGATTTCCAGCCTCTGTCGACGGTACAGGTAGTGTACTAGGTAGGTAGTGACTGTGTCTGTTGTGGTAAAAGTGTGGAAATTGTTCTTTTCTTCGGTTTCTGATCAGTCAGTCTGGTTAGGAACCGACCCTACTGCAACTTTGTTTAAAATTTGAATTTTTTCTGGGATTAGAGTGGTGTTCCGGTACTGATCGGTTTCAAAAGAACCGGGCCTTTTCTGGTTCTTTTTCAAAACCCGTGACATGGTTTGTAACCGATCAGTTATTTGTTACCTGGCTTGAAAGCTGCTGTAGGGTAATTTAGTAGGTTGGCCATGTCTGGCAAACCCAAGAAGAAAACCAGTCCCACAGGGTTTCAACACTGTACTGAGTGTGGGGAGGCCTTTGCCAAGGCCAACCACCACCTCATCTGTTTTTATTGTCTGGGGTTTGACCACCTTAAGTCAGACTGCCAAATTTGCAAAAACTTTCCCAAAATCACGCTAGAAAAAAGATTGAGTAGGCTGAAGGAAAGGGAGGCTGAGAAGTCCGTAGATCCGGATGGCCAGTCCGGTCCGGTTGCAGCTGAACCTGAGGAGGTGCCTACTGACCTAGGCGATACCTCCTCGGGTAAAAGGAGAGCCGACTCTGAGGGGTCAGTTCCGTCAAAAAAGAAATTAAAGTCTGCCGGTTCGGATCTAGTACCACATACTCCAACCACGGACGAGATAGCCAAAGCAATTAGCATTGTTCAATCGCTTCGCCCGGTTGCGTCCGAACCGGTACCGCTGGTTAGGTAGTCGGTTCGGTCAGATCCGTCTCCTTCGGATTATGATCCAGATGCTTTTTATGAGGAGTGGGAGGGAGACGAAGACTATCCCGATGATGATGACGACCTGGGGGGTCTGGATGTGCCCATTGGATCGGACATCTCCCCAGACAGGCCCTCTAATGTCTCTCCTCCCAGGCTTACTGAGTCCCCTTCACACTTCTTGTTCTACAAGAAGGTGGCCGAAACCCTCCAGCTCCCTATGGTTGAAGCTGCTGAGGAGGAAGAAGAGCCTGATTTTGTGGAAATGATGGACATCCCAGAGTCCAAACGATTGCCTATCCCTCTTCATAAATCCTTGGGGAAACAGACACAGAAGATTTTACAAACTCCTAACTCATTACCTCCTGTGGATAAAAGAATGGATAGGAGGTATATGTTATCAGGCTCGGGTACGAGTTCCTTTATACTCATAGCAGCCATGTTGGGGAATTGCAGGTTGCAGCCTGTGACAGGGCTAACATTCCTTTGGCTTCACACCCCCTGGACAAGGACTCCAGGAAAGTTGATGCCATGGCCAAAAAACAATATTTGGCATCCTCTTTGGGACTCAGGCAGGCAAACTATATAGCCTACACAGCCAGGTACCAGAAGTCCAGGTGGGATACTGTTCTGGAACTGGCTAAACAGGCCTCCCCCCAGCTAGCCAAGGAGCTGGAGAAGGTGGCTGTTGATGGAGCTGAGGCATCTAAAGTGCAATTTCATGCTGCTGTGGACTCCAATGATGTGACATCAAGAGTCATGGCTACCTCTGTGTCTCTCAAGAGACATGTTTGGCTCAGATGTACCAGCCTATCACAGGATACCCAGACTAAGGCTATGGATTTTCCTGTAGTTGGTAACTCTCTGTTTGGGGAGCAGACAGAGGCTTACATGAAGAAAATGGATGAATACAGGACCACTTACAGGAGTGCACAGGCCAAGGAAAGGCAAGCCACTCCACAAAAGCAGCAGTCCAGGGGCAGGGGCAGGCCCTTTCACAGGCCTTTTTACCAAGCCCAGGCCTCCTCTCCTTTCCCACGGAGGGTTTTTTCCGAGGGAGGGGCAGGAGGGGGATGAGCAGGGCTGCTTCCTCCTCCCAGTCTAAGGCTCCTGCCAAGCAGACACCCTGAGGTGTCAGCTCGGGTCGACTCCCCAGTCCCAGTAGGAGGCAGGCTGGCTTACTACTTTCAGGCCTGGAAGTCTGTGACCTCAGCCAACTGGGTCCTGGAAGTAGTAAGCCCGGGATTGGCCCTCAGCTTCAAAAGGTTCCCAAAAAGGAGGGCCAGGTCTTTTCCACCTGCATCAATCTCAGAAACCCTTGCCCTAGAGGCAGAGGTTTCCTCTCTCCTGGCTCTCAGAGCCATAGAGAAGGTTCCTACTCAACACAAGGGAAAAGGCCTGTACTCCAGGTACTTCCTTACCCCAAAGAAAACAGAGGAGTGGCGACCCATCCTGGACCTAAGGTATTTGAACAAACACATTTCAAACCCCAAATTCAAAATGGTAACTCTGGGAATAATCCTTCCCTCTTTAAGGCCAGGGAACTGGCTAGCATCCCTGGACCTCAAGGATGCCTACTTCCGTATCCCTATCAGGTGCTCCCACAGAAAATACCTCAGGTTCGAGTTGCCTTCAGGCCATTATCAGTTCAGAGTCATGCCATTTGGCCTAACATCAGCTCCAAGGGTGTTCACAAAGTGCCTTGCAGTAGTGGTGACTTACCTCAGAAGACAGGGTATCACCATTTTTCCATATCTGGACAACTGGCTAATCGGATGTCAGTCATCAGACCAGGTCTGGTCAGCTCTGCAAACCACCCAGGACTTGCTCAGTTCTTTGGGGTTTCTTCTCAGTCTTCCAAAATCTGTCCTCGAACCAGTGCAACTTCTCACCTTCATAGGGATAGAACTGGATACTATCCAAGCAAAAGCTTTCCTTCCTTTGGCAAGGGTGAAGGCCCTAGGAGATCTTGCTTCCTCTTTTCGACCCCAGGTTTCTCATCCAGCGAGACAGTTCCTCCAACTCCTGGGCCACACGGGAGCCTCCACTGCAGTGGTACAGGGAGCCAGGTTTCAGATGAGGGACATTCGGTTCCACCTAAGGTCCTTTTGGCCACAGAGAAAGGACTCTCTCACCAAACTGATTCCAATGACTCAGACCCTGGTCCAAGCTCTCCAGTGGTGGCTGGACCAGGACAACCTCAGACAAGGGGTTCCATTTCTCCCTCAAGTCCCATCAGTAGTTCTAACTATGGATGCTTCTCTCCTAGGTTGGAGAGCCCACCTGGGAGCCCTGACAGCTCAAGGGGTCTGGTCTCCACAGGAGTCTCTCCTTCATATCAATCTCCTGAAACTCAGGGCAGTTTTCCTGAGCCCTTTAGAGCTTCTCAGATTCAGTCAAGGGCAAGGTGGTCCGAGTCAGAACAGACAACACCACCACAATCTGGTACATCAACAAGCAGGGAGGCACTCGGTCCACGGCCTTGTGCACAGAAGCCACAAAGCTGTGGTCTCTGGCCTATTCTCTTCAGACTTCCTTGGTAGCAGTTCACCTTCCAGGAAAGGACAATGTACTAGCAGATGCCCAGAGCAGAATTTCACAGGGACATCACGAATGGTCCCTGGATCCTCACATCCTGAAGGTCATCTTCTCCAGGTGGGGCACTCCAGAGATAGATCTCTTTGCAGCACTGGACAATCATCAACTTCCTCTGTTTTGCTGCAGACCTCCAGTCATGGGGACGGTACCCCCTGGATGCTCTCATTTTGGACTGGCAGGGCAGGTTTCCCTATGCCTTCCCTCCCTTCCCTCTGCTGTTCAGAGTTCTGATCAAGATCAGAACTCAACCCTGCACAGTGATACTAGTGGCTCCAGACTGGGCCAGACAGCCTTGGTATCCTCTACTGCTGTCCTTGACAGTGTCACGTTCCCTGTCTCTTCCCAAGAAATACAATCTCCTGTCTTCCTCCCAGGGGTGGATCTGGTACCCCCAATTTTCAGTCTCTCAGCCTCAAGGCCTAGCTCTTGAAGAGTTAGAATATGCAGCACTACATCTCTCTCAGGGAGTTCTGGAGATTCTGAAGGTCTCCAGAAAACCTTCCACTAGAAAAACTTACAATTCCAAATGGAAGAGGTTCAGTATTTGGTGTTCTCAGAAAGGCATTGTGCCTGATTCTGCAAACATTTCCATAGCCTTAGATTATCTAGTTCATCTGAATAGTCTAGGCCTTAGGCCTGCCACTTTGAAGGTTCATCTAGCAGCTGTCTCTGCATTCCTTTCAGCAGGTAAGGGCTCTTCCCTGGCATCTCATCCTGTTTTCAGGAAGTTTTTCAAAGGTCTGGTTCACATTAACCCTCCCTTTAGAGAGCCTACGCCACCTTGGGATCTTAATGTCTGCATTGCTCAGCTTATGCAGCCACCCTTTGTGCCTCTGGCTTCCGCTGAGTTGAAGTACTTGACCTGGAAAACTGTGTTCCTGATAGCTATTACTTCTGCCAGGCAGATTAGTAAATTACAGGCCCTGTCAGTTGAACCTGACTTCATATCCTTCCATAAGGATAAAGTGGTCCTAAGAACCAATAGGAGGTTCTTGCCCAAAGTGGTATTGGATTTTCATCTGAACCAGTCTATATCTCTCCCTGTGTTTTTCACTGACCATCCTTCTTCAGGAGAAAGAAGATTATACAGTTTGGATGTTAAAAGGGCTCTTAACTACTACATAGAGCATACTAAGGCACACAGAAATGACTGTCTTCAATTGTTCCTCACTTATGGTGAAGTGGGGAAAGGTAAGCCTGCCACTAAAAGAACTATTGCCAGGTGGATTGTTTCTTGTATACAGTTCTGCTATGACAAATTGGGTAGAACACCCCCTTCAGGCCTGAGGGCTCACTCGACTAGGGGTACAGCTGTTACTCTAGCTGCAGCCACAGATATACCCTTGTTAGAGTTCACCAAGCATTACTCCCTGGACATCCAGGCTAGGAGTGATGCTAGGTTTGGCACAGCAGTACTGCAGAGCTTGTTCCCAAAGTAGGTTCTGCATTCCCTCCTCCATAGGGAACTGTTTGGTAGTCTGCATTATGTCAGAATACAGCAAGACTTCATGTTGTTTGACGAAAAAATTACTCACCATAGTAACGTTGTTTCTTCTACTGGAGTCTTACTGTATTCTGACCGCCCCCACCGCCTCCCCTCTCAGAACCTAGTTTTTTGGGAAGTGGGCTGGCAGGTACAGTGTTGCACCTCAGGGGTGTACCTTGTGCCCTCCCTCTCGGGTGGGGTAGCTGTTATTGTTACTTTTCTTGTGTTTTCATAGTTAAATATTGTCACTGCCTTTCCTTCTTGGGTTCTCAACTTGAGTCTTTTGGACCCAAACATCTCTATATGTTTTGAACAATTTCCATACTATAGTATTTAGTTAGTTAGTTTGCTTGTAAGACTCTGACGGTTACACTGGGAAGTACCACACACAGAAGTTTGAAAACCGAGCTCTAGCTCAAAGTTCTATGCTTCTGCATAGAGTTAACTCTTTCCTCTCCAGGGCAGTTCAAGTGCTGCGGCTACCTGCATTATGTCAGAATACAGCAAGACTCCATTAGAAGAAACAACATTACTATGGTGAGTAATTTTTTCTTGTTGTACAAGGGAGGCCTGGAAAAAAACCTTGACAGGATTCACATAGCTAGGATTCTGTTAAAAGGTTCCCTAATTTTTTTTCCTCTGAGATATCTGCCCTCATTAGCCTGGGGAATGGCAACTATGATGTCAGCTTTAAGAATGTTTCCAGCTTAGATTGGTTCTGGGCTCAGTACCAGACCTTAAAGAACAATCCTGTTTGGATTCCATTTCATGCTATCCCCTTGACAAAGCCCCTAGTGAAGCACATCATGGTCATGCTTAAAAATGTGTGGCTAAATACTGAAGATATTCTCTTTTGGCTCAGACAGCATTGTGAAATTCTGGGGAAACCTACTCCCACCCTGGACAGTGAACAAATCTGGGATGGAGGCTGGAAAGTCAGGGTAAAGCTATTTTTGACTAACACTGGCCCAGTTCATCTCCCTAGTTCCTTCTACTTGGGGAAAGATTGTGGTTCCATATTTTACAGTGGGCAACCTAGGTCATGTTTTAGATGTGGCTCTAGAGCACACCTGAACTCCGCCTGCGACACCTCTCATTGTAGCCACTGTCTTGATTATGGTCATATGGCTTCTGCCTGTTTGAATCTCTTCAAATGCTACCTTTGTGAACGCACTGGACACGCATATGGGCAGTGCCCATGGGCATCCCATAACAGGGAAGATTGTCCCTCTCATGAAAGTCTGATTAATATGGCACAACATACCCAGGCTAAATGAGCTGCTGAACAAAATGCTAGTTTGACCAATAGTAATTCAGGACATCCTGAAACTCCACCTATACAAGTTTCCCCTGAACATGGACATTTTGCCCTCCCCCCCAGCCTACAGACACTTCCCCTCCTAGCCAGGTTCGTGACACAGAAGGAGTGGACATTGTGGCCCTTGTGCAGACTGGGGCAGCTTGTGCCTCCAATACGGATATGACTCCTCCTCCAGGTGGGAAGGACTTGCCTTTCAAAACTGTAGCTCCGAAAAAGAGAACCCGGTAGCGGAAGGCAGTTTCCCAAAAAGCTAAATCCATAGGGCCTAGCCAAGAATCCAGCCCTGCCAATTGGAAAGTGGGTAATAAATATGCAATGTTGCCTTCAGAAGGTATAGAAGGTGACTCTGATAAAGAGGGGACAGACACCGCTTCTGTTACATCCAATATAGACACAGAGGGTAGGAGTGAGGATTCAATCGCTAAAAGGACCAGGCAACGTCGCACCTCTAAGACCCCGTGACCTTGCCCCCCCCCTACATTGACCAGTTCTCCATACCACTACACTCTCTTCCCACATGCATAGCCTAACAATAACTACACTTAATGTCAATAGTATCAAGAGTGGGAGGAAACGTCTGGGTACATTATTTTCTCTACACAGATTTCATAGCGACATTATTTGTATACAGGACACACGTTTAAAAACACATCTCGAACTGCAGCAAACCTCTAGAGCATGGACTTTGGGGCCGTCCTTTTGGTCCACTGGAGAAGACACTTGTGATGGGGTGGGTATGCTTTTTTTCCAGTCCCCGTCTCCAAGTCTCGAGACTAGTAGACATTCACCCAGGAAGGGCCTTGCTTTTGGACGTTTCTTATCTCACTGAACGTTTTCGTTTAATAGCAACCTATGCCCCTCAAACAAAGGCTCAGAGAGTTGCCCTGTTTAAAGAAATTCAACCTTTCTGCACACTTCTCAGCTTGTGGTTTGGTTGGGGGACTTTAATTCTGGTTTGCAGCAATCTGATAGAGGTCTTCAAACTTCTAAATTGTTCTGTGATTCTGCTGCTTTATAGCACATACTACACACAACAAGATTACTTGATGCCTATAGGACAGTGCACCCATCGGGGGTTACACATATTTTAGAGCACAACTGCACACCCGCATAGACTTTATATCTATCTCCTGATATTGGATATTTTAGGCATCTCCACACATCCAAGTGAGTTCTCTATGTCGACATTAAGATGCAGGTTTCTTGGGATACATTTCCTCGCTGCAAAAAAAATAAATGGCGGCTTAATGAATCCTTGTTGAAGAATCCTAAAATACAAAAAATGTGGAAGCAAGACTGGGCAGCAAGGCTTTCGGTTGTAAAATGTTATGGTGATATGTTGGAGTGGTGGGAAGATACTAAACAAACCTGGAAAAACCTCTTCCAGCAGAGGGCACATTATGTAGCTAATAAAGATTATTTACAATGTTTACAGCTATGTCACCAATTACAGCATCTTATTTCCCGGTCAAAATAACTAAGCATGATTATAGTTCCCAAATTAATGTCATGAAAAAACAAATGTCTGATATACAGTAGAACTGTGCAAAATCCCTCAGCCAGGAACTCAGGTTTGGAACTCGGGTACAAAAATGGTTGTTAGACCCTTACAAAGAATGCAAAACTAGGGTGAACAACAGAATTATAATGGAACTTATTTCCCCAACAGGTCAGATCGCACACACCCCACAGAAGATTATAGATGTAGTAGAGAAACACACAGACGGATTATTTGGTGACCCCCCACCCCACCCCAAGAATTTATGTCTCAGGGTTTCTTGCTTCTTTAGGTCTACTCCAGGTTTCTGGTCAGGATGCACAGAATTTGACTCAGGACATTTCCCTAGCAGAGGTAGGGATTGCTATTTCACAGCTGGCCAATCATTCAGCCCCAGGCTCTGACGGTCTGGGGTTAGGATTATATAAAACTTCTAGTGTAGAATTGACCCCTGTATTAGTTGTCCTGTTTAATCACATTCTGAAGTCTGCTAAGTATGCTATATCTATGCAGAAAGCCATTTTGGTTTTGTTACATAAAAAATGTCCAAGAAGTGACATTGGTAACTGGCGCCCTCTTAGTTTGCTCAATACTGATTTAAACATTTTGAGCAAAATCCTGCTAGCATGCTTAACCAAGATTGCTCAGTATTTCATTAGTCCCCCTCTGTTCTGTGCCATCCCAGGCAGGAAGCAATATGATAACGTAATACTATTAAGGGAGCTTTTTTTTTTAGAGGGGAAAGGGAAGATCTACAGGGCTCTGTTATAGGACTAGACCAGGAGAAAGCCTTTGACAGGCCATCACACAAATTTCTGTTTTCTACCTTTTCAGCCTTTGGGATCCCTGATACATTTGTGGCATGGATTCAATGTATGTATAGTGAGGCTTTCATTACCCCAAATATCAATGGCTGGTATGGCAGGAAAATTAAAGTTCATAGGGGAGTAAGACAAGGATGCCCACTTAGTCCCCTACTGTACGCCTTCGGGGTTGACATTCTAGTGCGCATGCTACTCTCTAATAGGGAGACAGAGGGGCTAGTAGCTATACCAAATACTCCACCAGTAAAAGTGTTGGCATACGCTGATGACTTAGTTTTGACACTAGCACCTAATTTTTCAATTACTGCATTATCAAATTTACTTCTCAATTTTTCAGTTATTTCTGGCTCTAAAATTAATATAGAGAAAAGTAAAGGGGTGATAATGGGGACTACCCTTTTACCACCCTCTGGGCAGCTTGCTGGCATTGAGGTGTCGAAAAAACCCATATATGTCCTAGGAATAGATTTTGGACCTAGCGATAGCTCTATGTACAATTGGGAGAAAAGGATGATCTGGGTCAACAGACTGGTTGGTAGCAAGAAGGGGTAGCAACTCTCGAAAAAGAGAAGAGTAGTCTTGATTAAATCTTTACTAGTCCCCATTTTTCTGTACCTAAGTTACGTTTACCCTCCCCCACAAGGAACTGTCACAAGACTATACAGTACATTTTTTCAGGCCTTTTGGGGCGCAAGGTTGAATCCTGTAAAAAGGAAATTTACTTATCGTCCCATCCCAAAGGGGGAAGTAGGTATGATACACCCTGTGGCCTTTTATTTTAATATATTTCTCAGCTACAACATTAGCCTCATACTGAAACCTAGGTCAATAGGATGGAGACAGTTGGTTGAGGCATGGCTCAGGCCCTGCCTTCCCACACGGGAAGTGAATAAACCTAGAATGTTGAGCAAGACTATGGTGATTCCCAAGTATGGTCTGGGCAGTATTAAAAATGCAATAAAATGGTGACTTTCCCCCACTCAGCTCATGACTTTAGATAGGAAAGCCATATATAATGTGATCCTGGAGCTTGAATGTCAAGCTGAAATTGATTTTCCTTGTTGTCAGAGAACACAGATACAAAGAGTTCTTACACAGCTTGCCAATCCAAGAATTCCCCCCTTTGCATGGGACTGTACTTGGTTGGGTAATTATGGGAGGTTGAGCATCAAAGGAAATAACAAGCACAAACAGATCTCAGAAAGGCACTGCCCCAGGGACGCCTGTGGGCAGACCTTGGAAACGCAGCAGCAACTGTTTCTGAATTGTACTTCTATAAAACCATTTTAGCCTGTCCTTGCTACGACTTGGAGGGCACCTCTTTTTTTGAATTTGTCTTACCAAACTATTCTTTATGGTCCTGTGAGTGGGGTTTTTGATAATACCATACTGACACAGTATATACTCTCCTGGTTATAATCAAATATTTGATTTGGCAAGCTTGTTGCATGTGGGTTCTGCAACACAAAAAAAAATATTTAGAACTGCTCTCCAATATTCAGAAGACCATACGGAAAACAATGGAGTTTGATATGGTGCATTTTCCTGCTGAAAAAGTTAAACATTTATGGAATAATTGTGATGCTTGGTTAGGAAGAAATGCCCCTTATTTTATTGTTTAAGTTTGAAGTCTTTTGTTACTGTATTTACTTTCTTTTGTCTTGTATTGTATTACTGAGATATGCATACCTTTTGTTTTCTGTATTAATTGCTTTTTGATTGTAATGAAGTCCAATTCTCACTAAAATTCCCCTACTCTTTTCAAGAAGTGCCATGGGATCTTTAACATCCGCCTGAACTACCACCAAAAGAGACAGATGGGACCTCAGTTTAAAGCAGCAGTACTATGAAATCAGGAAGTGAGCTATCAAAATTCTGTTCTTTGGCTGTAAGCATGCGGCCAAAGTTCCAGTTTCCAGATCTGTAAATGTTTTTTTTTTTTCAGTCATCTTTAGTTTTTTAGATATTTGCAATTTATTTGCATTGTTGTAGTGCTACAACAAATATGGTGGCTGACTAATTTTCAGCTGCGCTTTTTCTACAGGTCACATCAGGTCTTTTGACAACAGCAGAAGGACCCTCTGCTGACCATTCCCGATGTCCCTGCAAGTCATACACATGTGCAGTTGATAGCAGAGGGGCTTCCAGTGCGACATGCTTAGTGACAGAAATGTAAACAAAAGCAGAGAATGACTGAGCAAATTATTCTGCGATAGTACAATGCCGGAGAGAAAGGGCACCAGGTATATAATTAGCAGGGCACAGGGAATAAACTGTCAAAAAAGCGCAATTTTTTTTTCGTAGTACTGCTGCTTTAACGTCTCATCCGAAAGACGGCACCTCAGGAGTGCAGCACCCCTCATTAATCAACCAATAATTTTAATCGGGGACTTACATTGTGACTGACCTAATCAGAGGGGTAGACTATCGAAAGAAGTTGTGACTCCATTAGGGCTAAAACAACATATAAAATATCCTACTCGTTACACAGGGACTACAACTAATGGGTCAGTTCTTGATCCGATTTTTCTGACTACATAGATTAAGGTAGAAACTTCAGGGTTTTACCACCATATTTGAGTGATCCTGGCCCAGTCTGCGTTCATAGCACAATTCCAGTTTCCACTGGAATTTTCTTCCCTTAGCCAAAATTGCATCAGGGATTTTCATAAATTTTCTGATGCTGGATTTTTGCACAGTATCTCTCTGGAGAACTGGAACAGGTGCCATTTGATTCCAGACATTGATACAACATTGATTATTTTACTAAAACCGTTAGTAAAATATGTGATAAACATGCTCCTGTAGTAAAACAAAAAATCAGATGGATTAAAGTGCCTTGGATAAATGATAAATTATTGAAGCATATTTAAATAAAAAATAGAATATGGAAGAAAGCAACTAAATCTAAATCTGCAGATGACTTTTATTTAAATAAATGAGGAACATAAGTAAAAAACTGATTGAGGAAGCAAAGGCTAAGTCTTACAGACATAAAATAGATTGTAATTCGGACCCAAAAAAATGTTGTGTTATGATAAACCAACTAATGAATCCAAGAGGTAAATCATCCCAGCCCAACTTACAACTTAGTAAGGGAACCATTTTAATAAATGATTTAGGGGAAAATGTTAATTTATTGAATGATTTCTTTGTAGACTTGCCCAACTATTCCTCCCACTTTAGTGCTGAAAATTTGGAGTTCTCCAAAAGTGCTTCCTTTCAACATCCCCCATTCAGATTTAAATATTTAACAACTTCGGAAGTAAAAAGGTCACTTTGGAATATAAATATTAATAAAGCTGCAGGTGTGGATGGATTAGAAGGTAGATTTTTAAAATTGGCTGCCCCATTTATTGCTCCTACGGTATCATACATATTAAATTGAGGCCTTCAGCTGGGTCACTTCTCTTCTTCTTCTTGGAAGGTTGGTAAGATCAGACCTATTTTTAAGAGGGGCGACCGATCCGAGGTAAACAATTATAGATCTGTAGCTTTGCTCCCAATTTTATCAAAATGCATGGAAAAACTGGTGTATGTGCAAATGTTTGATTATTTAAATAAATATAACCTGATAAATTCTCATCAGTCCAGTTTCTGAAAGGGTTATTCAACCTCTACTGCCTTATTGGAGTTCAGTGACTTATTAAATGGGTCACTGGGCTCACGTATGGAGACAGCTGTAGCCTATGCGGATCTTTCTAAGGCCTTTGACCTGGTGGACCACTCCCTGTTGGTGACCAGACTGCAGAGTTTGGGATTCACTAAGGGCACTTTAGATTGGTTACGATCATATTTTGAGGGGCGTTCTCAGATTGTTGAAATTGCTGAAATTACCTCTAGGTTACAGAAAGTGAACAGAGTTGTTCCTTAGGAGTCCATTCTTGGACTCCTACTAGTTCTCATGTTTAACAACAATTTACCAAATGTAGTGACTCATACAGCCATTAGGCTATACACAGATGACACTGCTATAGTGGCCTCAGGCAGAAATATGGAGGAACTTCAACTAAATTTACAGTCTGATTTTTCCAATATCGAGGGGTGGTTCACCAGGTCAAGGTTGCTTATGAACATAAAAAAGACCAAAGTGATGTATTTTTCCCCTAATAAAGATGTTGAGGATAAAAGAGCAGCTCAACTTCAGATTCAAACTCAAAATTTAACTACATTGGAATTGGTAGACATTTACTGTTATTTAGGGGTTATATTCACTTCTGAGATAACTTTTGCAAATCATATAATAAATACAGTAGGGAGGGTAAACAAGAAAATAGGAGTTCTGAAAAGAATTACAAGTTTCTTGGGTCTTGCTGACAGAAAGAGGAGAGTAGAACAAATTGTTCTGCCAACCTTAACTTATGGTCATTTGATTTATAGGGTAGCAAACAAATCATTGTTAGGGCGTCCTGACAGGACTCACTATAGGCTCACTAGATATGTTCTAAAATGTAGTTTTTACACACATCACTGTTTACTACTGAGCAGACTCAATTGGCAGTCATTAGAGGTAGGAACCAATAGAAACTGGTTCTTATTACTGCATAGACATAGAAACATAGAAACATAGAATTTGACGGCAGATAAGGACCGCTTGGCCCACCCAGTCTGCCCATTTCCCTACCTACTGGATAAGCTGCAGATCCTAGTTAACCAGCAGCCTACTTCTTTCTACCCCCAACCCCCAGAATTGCCTTATGACTATCCCATGCATGCTTGAATTCCACCACTGATTTTGACTCCACAACCTCCTCCGGAAGGCCATTCCATGCATCCACAACCCTCTCTGTGAAAAAATACTTCCTTAAATTACCTCTGGCCCCCCTCTACCTTCAAATTGTGCCTCTTGTTCTTGCACACCTCTTTTTGAAAGATGCTACCCTCTTGGACTTTGTTGATTCCTTGAGGTGCTTGAAAGTTTCTATCATGTCCCCTCTCCTCCTTTCCTCGAGGCTATACATATTAAGCTCCTTAAGTCTCTCTTCATATGTCCTCCGGTGCAGACCCTGCACCATTTTAGCTGCCCTCCTCTGGACAGCTTCCATCCTGTCTATGTCTTTGCGGAGATTGGGTCTCAGAACTGCACACAGTACTCCAGATGGGGTCTCACCAGCTGTCTGTACAGAGGGATAATAACTTCCTGTTTTCTACTGGTGATGCCTCTCCCTGCATCCCAGTATCCCCCCAGCCCTCCTTGCTGCCTTCACACATTGCTTGCCCACCTTTAGGTCATCTGATATGACTACCCCAGGTCCCTTTCCATTTTGTTGTTGTTAGTATCTCACCCCCATTGTGTACTCTTCCCTGGGTTTTGTTTCCCAGGTGCATTATGCACTTCTTAGGCATTGAATCTAAGCTGCCATACATTTGACCATTCCTCTGACCTTGCCAAGTCCTTCTCATCCTTTCCACCCCACCCTGTGCATCAACTCTGTTGCAGATCTTAGTGTCATCTGCAAAGAGACATACTTCCTTCCAGTCCTTCTGCAATGTAAACATAAAGACTTGAAGAGGACCTGGTCCTAATATGAACCCTGCGGTACCCCGCTAGTAACCCTCCTTTCTTCTGAGTGGACTCCATTTACTATTACTCTCTGTGTCCTATTCTCCAGCCAATTCTTTACCCAGGCTGTCATCTTGGGACCACTCCCAGGCTGGCTAACTTATATATTAATCTTTGTGTGGGACTGTGTCAAATGCCTTGCTAAAGTCTAGGTAGGCCATGTCCACAGCCCCTCCCTGATCTACTACTTTGGTCACCCAGTCAAAGAAATCTATCAGATTCGTCTGGCATGACCTTCCGCTGTGAATCCATGCTGCCTGGGGTCTTGTGCCCTCTGGCCTCTAGATACTCGACAATTCTTTCCTTTAGAAGTGATTCCATCATTTCCCTATCACTGAGGTTAAACTAACAGGTCTATAGTTTCCTGCTTCTGCCTTGCTCCCACTTTTGTGAAGGGAATCACATCTGCCCTCCTCCAGTCCTCGGGTACCACCCCATCCTCCCATGATTTGTTAAAGAGGGTAGTCAGTGGTGTCACTAGTTCTACCCTTAGTTCTTTTGAATTCTGGGATGAATCCCATCAGGCCCATTGTTTTGTCCACCTTCAGTTTTAAGAGTTCTTTCAGAACCCTTTCTTCTGTAAATGGGCTGGTATCAACTTCTGTATCCAGAGTGTTACTACTGTTTGTTTTATGTACCTCCCCCTCTTCCTTTGTAAATACTGAGCAAAAATATTTGTTTAGTATCTCTGCCTTTTCACATTCTCCCTCTGCCCACCCTTCCTCCCCTTTATTAAGCCTCACTATCCCTCCCTTGGTCTTCCTTTGCTCCCTGATGTACCTATAAAAGGTTTTATTCCCTTCTTAACTGGTTGGCTATCTTTTCCTCAGTTTGGGCCTTTGCTGTTCTAACTGCCTTCCCAGCCTCCTTGCTTTAACTGATACAGTTCTCTGTCCTGCTCCTGCTGCGATTCCTTGTACTTCCTGAATGCTTTCTTTTTCTCTTGAACCTTCACTGCCACTTCCTTTGAGAACCATAGTGGTTTCTTACATCGTCTTGTTTTATTTGTTTCACACAAAGGCTCGTTACCTCTGTGATGGCAGTTTTTATTATTCCCATTGTTCTTCCACCCCTCCTTCCTGCCCATTTGCTAATGCATTCCTTAGGCACTCACCCATTTTGGCAAAGTCAGCCCTCCTAAAGTCCAGTACTTTTGTCTTTGTATGGCTTGACTCTATTGCTGTGTTTATTGTGAACCATACTGTTCGATGGTCGCTAGTTCCCAGATGGCTACCCACTTCTACATCTGTGATCCTCTCTCCATCTCCATTCGCGAGTATCAAGTCTAATATTGCTCCCTCTCGAGTGCATAAGTTATCTTCTGATCATCCAATATCTCAAATTTTACTTCTTAGTGGGAGACCAGATAGGAAAACTTTAAATAGATCAGTTCATTTGAATAAAATTTTGCCAAGTAAATGCTTAAACAGATTTGGGGATAGGACAATTTCAATTAGGGCAGCAGCCGTACGGAATCTACTTCCTTCATCAGTGCTAGCGATCTCAGGACACTCTAATTTTTCTCAAGTTATTAAGAAAACTGTTGTACATACTTGTAAATGCTTCAATTGATCTACTGTTATTACTGTGCTATGTTTACTAGTGCTAATTTGTATAAGTCTATATGTCATGTTGTATAAATGTTATTTTATTATTTGTATGTTTACAACTGAGGTATCCTCACAGAACTGTCTTGTAAACAGGATATACATCCTAATGACATGATTCCTGTTTAAAAATAACATTCTACTACTACTACTCATGCTGCACTAGTGTCAGTATTGGGATTCAACCCAAGTGCCTGGTGTGGGGATAGAACCCATAGCCTTCTAATCTCCCAGCCTCAGAGGCGAGTGTGCTACCTGCTGAGCCACTGACATTATGTAGTACATTGTGGTTCTACTGTCTGTTCTGACTTGAACCACCTTGCCTTGAAGCATTGAAGCAAAGGACTGAATGCCCAGATAAACTGCCCTGAGTTCCAACAGGTTTATGTGAAGCAGAGACGCCTGCTGGAGCCAGGTACCGTGTGCAGTGTTTTCCCCTAGGTGTGCACCCCACCCTTGGGGGGAGGCATCGATTGTTAAGACTGCTGCTGGTGGCAGCTGGAGGAAAGGCACTCATTCCCCAAGGTTGTCCTTTTCCTGCCACCATTGCAAAGCCTACAGTAGGGATCCTGTGACTGGAATCATCTTTGATAGGGAATCTTTTTTCTGGGACCAGTGAGACCTGAGGTGAAACTGAATTCCTCATCTGGAATCTTGAACCTGACACTGTTGCTGTTGATGCAGCCATGATGCAGCCATTTGTCCTAACAGCTGTAGAAAATGTCTTGCTGGTCTGGGGGTATGCAGCCGGAAGGAGCTTGCCAGCTGCACCAAGCTGTCTACCCTTCCCTGTGGGAGGAAGGCTCTTCCTCTCAGAGTGTCCAGTTCTGCCCCTATGAACTCCTGTTGCTGAACTGGTGTCAATACTGACTTCTTCTGATTTGCCAGGAAGTCCAGCGTATACACAGTATCCTGAATGGTGGTAAGTGCATCCCTTACCTGCAGAACAGACTGGCCTACCCCTGGCCAGTCATCCAGGTATGGGAAGACTGTAGCTCCTTGTCTCCTTAGGTGTGCTACCACTACTGCTAGGCACTTGGCAAATACCCTTGGAGCAGAGGTAAGACCGAAAGGCATAGCCCTGAACTGGTAGTGGCCTGATGGCAATCTGAACTGGAGGTACTTTCTGTGGAACTGCCTGATAGGAATGTGGAAGTAAGCATCTTTTTAGTCCAGAGATGCTAGCCAATCCCCCTTCCTGAGTGTAGGGAGAATGGTAGCCAGAATGACCATTTTGAACTTCGGCTTTGTTAAATGGGTGTTTAAATGTCTGACATCCAGTATGGGTCACCACTCCCGTTTTCTTCAGAGTGACGAATTATCTTGAGTAGTGGCCCCTTCCCTTCTGGACCAAGGAAACAGGCTCTACTGCTTTGTCTTGAATTTGTTTTGTCACTTCCTTTTCCAGCTGAGATGCTTCTGACAGACTGGCAGATCTGAAAAACCTTGCTCCCAGTTTGGGCAGGACGTTGAAACTGACGGCAAGCCCCTGGCCCATTACCTCTATGACCCACTTGTCTGTGGTGATGGATTCCCAAGCCTGGAGGTAGTGGGCTAGCCTGCCTCCTACTGGGAGTGGGGAGGTGGCCCGGGCAGACCCCTCAGGGGATCTGCTTAGTCTGTGCACCTGACTGAGTACTGGGGCCAGCATGGCTGCTGCCCCTTCTGCCTCTGCCTCTGAAGTACCCTCTCTGAGGTTAGGCTGAGCGTGCTGCTACTTACAGAGTCATGATCTGCAGTGTGTTTAAAACTTTTTCTTACTTCGTTTTTGTTAGTATCTGCGTTTTGTGTTTATTTTGCTCTGCATTTTCGTTCGCTTTTCCTTGCTGGGTGATGGCATTTCACTATTCGTGGATTTAGAAGAGGAGTGTGTTTTCAGTTCAGCGTTCTGAGCCAGTGTCCCACTGTCCGAGTCAGATTGAGAGGCGTGGAGTGGAGTGTGGAGTCTCGCGCCCCGCTGGTTGGGCCATTTGAGCTAGGTTTTTCCTGGATTCCATTGGGACGAGGAGAGTGGATGCTCTAGACTGGTGTTTTGCGGCTGAGATCTGCATGGAAGCGGGTGCAGAATGGACTAAGGGCTCATTATCTTGTGAGACACTGCAGGACGCCATTTTTCTCTTGATCTGAGGTACTTTGACTTAGTGCTGGATTTGGGCCGGGGAGCAAATTGGACTGTTTGTTTTTCACTCTTGTGGGCTGCGATTATATTTGGAGGCTGGTCGCTCTAATGAAAAGAGTATAGGATAACCTGTGATTTGTGATTTTTGGAAACGAGCAAGGGGATTTTCTAATTTCATCTTGGATCCCTGATGTGAAAGTTAACTTTCTCTTCAAGACTGGCTTGAGGTGCGATCTCCCACTGGACCTCACTTGATTTGTAGTCCGAAGTGGGTATTTGGGATCCCTCGGTCAAAGAGTTGGCTTGGAGTCTCTGCCCCCTAGACTCTCATGTTGGGCCACTATTGTGACCTGATTCCGGGCGTTTTACTGGTCCACTTTATTTCATGTGTGTTTGTCCAAGCTGGGAGTGAGGAGCCTTATCCTAACTGTGGATGGACTTATCTGATTTGCTGGATTTGAATTTTGGATGCCCCCTGGACTTATGCAGAAACGATCTGCTTGTGTTTTGTTGACTCTAAACCTGTGGATAATCTCGATTTTGTGCCTGGCAACTTGAAGACTTTTTATTTACTTGGACAATCGAGGTGGTGAGAGGACCTTGTGCCCATTAATTTAAGTTGAATTTTACCGTTATCCCCGGGTTGTGAGAGGACTGGGGGTAAAGGGACACATTATTTGCTTTGTTTGAAGTTTAAATTGTTTTATGATTTGTTATAACTTTTATACTTTGCAGTGAGAGTGCTAAAGTATTTTTCCTCTCTTCTAGCTGTGAGAGAGCTGGGGGGGTAAATAATTTTGTTTTATTTATTTCTTTTGTTAAGTTGGGGTGGTGAGAGAACCCTGATGTTTATATTTGTATATTTTATTTATATTTATACTTACTTTATTTTATTTTAGAGTCCTCTCGCCTAGTCCAGACTTGACTTTCTGTGGGGTGGGGTCATTTTTATTTTATTTATATTGGTTAAGTTGAGATTATTTGGTTACTTTTAATTTATGTTATTACTTTGCTAAGTTTGATTATTTTGGTGAGTTGGTGGGTTTATTGTTTTATTTTAACCAGTCTAGTAGCGACATGTGTCGGCCTTCAGTCCCCACGGTGGTGCGCTATTCATCCTCCTCTCTTCGCGCCCTCTGCCCTTTTTACTCTCCTCCCCTCCAATATGATACATACCAGCACTGTAGAGCATTGGGAATTGTTCATAGGAGAGTGAGGAGGGTGGGGGTGCGTGAATGGGGAGGATGAACGAGGGGGGCCACCGTACTGGGGTCGTTAGGTCCAGAAGGCGCCCTGGGGTGAAATGGAATCCAGATCGTGGTTTACCATGTCTGGTGCCCATACCCAAGGACACTACTGAATCCAGTAGGCAGACAGGCCTGACAGCCTCCGAGGTTCATCCAACTCGGGCAGTGTTATGCAACACCAGGTCCGTCAGGAATAAGACCGGCATTATTACTGATCTTGTTGGCTCGGTGGATTTGGCTTGCATCACCGAGACCTGGCTGGATGAAAATCCAGGCCCCATATTGGAGGCCATGACTCCAGGTGGGTACTCAGTGATACACTGCCTGAGATTGGACCGCAGGCGTGGGGGGGTTGCAGTCTGTTTTAAGACTGAACTGGGCCTCACAAGTGTGGTAGTGGAAGAGACTGAGTCCTTTGAGTGCACAGTAGTAACGGGTGTAGGCGTTCGAATTGTACTCATCTACCGGGCACCCGGAGATGGGAAACGCTTCTTACAGGAAGTAGCAGAATTCATCGTCGACATGTCGTTTGAGTCGCCCAGATTGATGGTTCTGGGTGACTTCAACGCCTGGGACGATGATGAACTTTCGCAATTTGGTAATCACTTCCTCCAACTGATGTCTTCTTTGGGCCTCACACAGGTAGTTTCCACTGCTACTCATAAATTTGATCACTCTCTGGACTTAGTCTTTCTCCTGGGGATTGATGCATCCAACCTGGGGGTGGAACCAGTTGCCTGGATAGATCACTACACCGTGAGGTTCAGTTTTTGCACCCCCCTGAGAAGGCCTTCCCCTGTGGAGATGGTCAGGTACCGCCCTTTACGGGATATTACTTCCCAAGGCCTTGCGGTGGTCCTAGACCGCTTGTCCCCCATGTTGACGAGCAGTAATCCAGAGACTTTGGTGTCGGCCTATAATACGGCTGTTGCAACGGCTCTGGATTTTATTGCTCCTGTTTGTGTGCACCCCCATCCCTTCACCCCAAGTCCCCTTGGTTTGATGGGACATTGAGGGAGATGTGGAGACAGGGGCGAAGGTTAGAGCGGTGTTGGCGCAAGTCCACCCTTGAAGCCGACCACCTAAGACTGATGGAACATTATTCTGTCTATCAATCTGCAATCACCTGTAAGAAGGCAAGAATTCCTGTTCAGGGAGATTGCAGTTGCTTAGAACCGACCGGCTCAGCTGTTTCGAACTGTAGACAGACTGTGCAACCCAGCCTGTCTGCAAGTTCAAAAAGCCTTTTCGCAATTAGAGTGCAAGGAGCTTGCTCATTACTTTGCAACTAAGCTGGCCGACATCAGGGCCGATTTGCGTCCAGCAATCTCTAAGGGTGATGCTTTTGAACAGTGCGAGTTCACAGTACCTCAATTCTCTTGGAGTTCCTTCAGTCGACCTGATTTCGTGGATGTTACGAGGATCATCCATAGTGTGCGTCCCACAAGCTGTAGTTTGGATCCTGGACTGACCCCCCCTAATTTTGGTCTGTAGTGATATCATCGGTCCAGTCCTGGTGCAAATAGTCTGGTGCTCCCTGGAGTCGGGTGAGTTCCCTAGCTCCCTGAAAGAGGCGGTGGTGACACCTCTCTTGAAGAAAGCTACCTTGGACCCAGACTGTTTCACAAACTACAGACCTATCTCTAACCTTCCTTTTATTGGGAAGGTTATTGAGAATGTAGTGGCCGCCCAATTGGAAGACCATTTAACCATCCATAACATCTACAAATCCTTCCAATCCGGTTTTCGTAAAAGACATAGCACCGAGACTGTGCTGGTTCGGGTGCTTAATGATCTTCTGAGGGTGAGAGATCAGAAGAGACATTCCATTCTGGTTCTCCTTGTTCTCTCGTCAGCTTTTGACACTGTGGATCACTTGGTGTTGACAGCACGCCTAAGGCAGATTTGTGGAATTTCGGGAATCGTTCTACAATGGTTCACCTCATTCCTCACTGGGAGATCACAGAGTTATGTCGGGTTTTTTTCCTCTGGCCCAACTCCTTTGTTGTGTGGGGTGCCTCAGGGTTCTGTGCTATCTTCCATGTTATTCGCAGTGTATATGCTGCCCCTCGGAGACATTATAAGACGGTATGGGCTGAGGTTTCACTGCTATGCAGATGATACCCAGCTATACCTGTCTTTTGCACCTGACCAGGATGGAGCTCTCTCGGTGTTTAACAACTGTCTGGAAGAAATCCAGGATTGGATGGATTCTAGTTGGTTGAAGTTGAACTCAGAGAAGACAGAGGTTTTGGTTGTGGATCCAGGTTGTCAGATAGAGAGGTCGTGTGTTGGCACGCCCTCTGGAATTTTCCTTGGTGGTGTTTCACTTCCGACCTCTGAACGGGTGTGTAAGCTTGGGCTTGTCTTAGACGACAGACTGACACTACAGCCTCAAGTGTCAGCTGTTGTCAAGACCTCCTTTTACCATCTTAGGAATATCGCCAGGGTTAAGCACCTTGTTTCGTCTGACACCCTGCCAATATTGGTCCACGCCTTTGTGTCCTCGCGCTTGGACTACTGCAACTCCCTGTACTTTGGGCTTTCTGGGGTTGAAATCTGTCGCCTACAGCTAGTGCAGAACGCAGCAGCCCGGGTTTTGACTGGGACAAATAGGTCCTGTCATATTACCCCGGTGCAGCGCAAACTGCACTGGCTCCCTATACAGTGGCGGATCGCCTTTAAAGTCAGTTTACTGACTTTCAAAGCCCTTCATGATCAGGGTCCGGCCTACCTGAAAGAACTTCTGGTGCCTTACTGCCCCAGCCGATCACTCTGCTCGGCCGATGAGGGGTTGCTAGAGATTCCAAGAGTGAGTCTTAAATCTTCCGACTATAGAGCATTCTCTTATGCTGCACCCACTCTTTGGAATTCTCTACCGCGCCGGTTACGGGAGTGCACCTCTGTGGAGGAGTTTAAGAGTAATTTGAAAATTAATCTTTGGAGAATGGCCTTCTTGGATGGTTAATTATGTTGTAATTTGTTGATTGTGCTGTGGTTTTATCCTTACCTATTGTGATTTTAATGTCTGATGTTAATGTGTTATGATTTTATTTATGGCTATTATTGGATTTTATATTTGATACTGTTTTAAATGTGTTCAGCACCTTGGAATAATGAAAGGTGCTTTATAAATAAATTTATTATTATTATTATTATAAGCAGGCGATGCCTGAGCCTGGAGAAAGGGTCTGTAATGGGTTCTACCCTTGCTCCCTTTGCTTTGGTACTTCTGGGGTGTTGCTGCCTTATCCTTTGCAGCAGCACTGTTATAAGCCACCTTGTACTCATCCATCTTTTTCATGTAAGCCTCTGTTTGCTCACCAAAGAGGAATTTGGGCTCACAAGGAAAGTCCAGTGCCTTTGTCTGGGTGTCCTGGGACAAATTATTTGCCCTCAGCTAGGCAAATCTCCTCAGAGACACTGAGGTAGCCATTTGCCTGGCTGCAATATCACTGGCATCCACTGCCATTCTGAACTGGCATTTAGAAGCCTCTATGCTCCTTCTTGCCACTTCAGCCAAATCTGATGCCATAGGCCCATGGCATGCTTTAGCAATCTCCGAAACTGTATTCCAGAGACTATTTTGTTACCTGGAGACATATGGTCAAAGAGGCACCCAAACAGGATTTCCTGGCCATAGAATCCATTTTTCTGTAGTCTTTATCCGGTGGGTGTGATGCCAGGGGAATCCCTGCTTTATCACAAGCCGCAGCCTGCACCACCCCTTCATGGCTGGGATGTCCAAAAAGGAACTCAGACCCAGACTTGGCCACCCAATACTTTCTGCCCATCTTCTTGTCCACTGGGGGAATGGAATTGGGGTTTTATAAAATTCTGGAAGCCTGTCTCTTAAGAGACTTGAGGATAGGCAGCAACAGTCTTTTTGTTGGTGGCACATTCATCATCTTCATATAGTCTGGTTCCTCTTCCTCCTCTGTGGACTCGTGGGTGGAGAGGTCCAGTGTCTGTGCTACCTGCTTCATAAAGGCAAAGTGGGAGGAAAAATCCTCAGCTCTCTTCTCAGGACAGTCAGGACATTGAGTGTCAGGAGATACATCAGGTTCAACCAGTTCTCCAAAATCCTCATCATCTTCATCCTCATCCTCATCCTCCCCTTCCACATTAACCTCAGCAAAGTGCTCAAGTGAACTGGGAACCGAGGAGGAACCCAGGTCCTGAACTGAGGTCTCTGGTACCAGTTTGCAGCGACTATAAAATACTTACAGCACTTGCTATGTCATCTATGGTTGGAAACAACGTCTTGTTCGGTTGCGATTCCTGAACCAAGTGTTTTTCCTTCCTCTTTTTCTTTGCAGAACTTTCCAGTTCAGTGTCCGTGTCTGCGGTTCTTTTCTTAACTGGGGAACCATCATCCTGGTCAGAGAGTTGTTCAACCAGTTCCTTTGGGTTCTCTTTATGAGAGGAAGAAGAGTTGTCCGCAGCTGGGTTAGCAGCCTTCTCGGACATTTTTTCTTTCAGTCAGTTCAAACGCCTATCAAGCGTCAACTGAGGAAAATTTTTTTTTACAGATTTCACAATCTGCCTTCAGGTGGTCAAACCCTAGGCAAAAACCACAAATTAAGTGAGGATCTGCTTTAGCAAATGGTTCCCCACACTCTGCACAATGCTGAAAACCCGTTGGGCTGGTTCTTTTCTTGGGCAGTGACATAACCAGTAGAAAACCCCAAGAAATGGGTCTCTGAGAGTCACAAACCCACACAAATAATTAAATAAGGCCTAAATCTTTATTTATTTCTTTTTTTCTACATTGCGGTCGGTTCAGCAACTGCTAAGAGAACCGAGAGCTACCCCGGTTTCCCTCTAAAATAAACCAAATTAAGCAACCAGCCCAGTAAAGAATAAAATACAGTAATTTACCTTTTAATATGTAAATAAAAGTTTGGTTCCCTCCCAGTTAAATGAACCAAGAAGAAACGAGAAACTTACCGGAATAACACTAAATCTAGACTAATTTACCTGTAAACTCAAGGACAGTGCTTTAAAAACGAACAGAAATAAAATTTACTTCACAAAAACGAGAAAATAAAATCTTCAAGAAAGGTGAAGGAGGGCTCTCCGAGGCGTCTGTACTAGGTAAGCAGAGTAAAGAATCTGACAGTTGTAGAATGTTTACCAGTGACAGTGGTTTGAAAACCGAGCTCGAGCCTAACATTCCATGATTAGCATAGGTTCTATTAACCATTTCGGCTCTGGGGCAGTCTTATGGTGAGACCATACTGCATAAGTCAGAATACAGTAAGATTTCCTTGAGTTTGAACCTCGCTGTGGGCTTGGTTGACTATCCACAAGATCATGTCCTACCCAGTTACTCTGTCCCCAAGGCCTCAATAGAGCAGGCCCTGTGGGAGGATACTAAGTTATCAGACTCTGTCTGACACGTTCTGTCTGCGTGGTGGGAAAAGGGCATATACACGCTGTCCCCCTTACATAAGGAGGGAATTGTTCATGTTCTTTCAACAGCTTTTGAAACAATACGACCTACAACTGGCCTTTTTTTTTTTTTTTTTTTTTTTACTTACCTCCAGATTAGATCCAGGATAACTTCCTTGGGGGAGGTCCACGACACTCTGCCTTCCCTATCCCACTCCTCATTGGAAGAAATTCTTATGGGGGCTCGGATGGGTCAGACAGTGAAACCATTAACCAGATGTTATAGAGCATTGTTGGGAGCACTGCCTGACCCTCTTGCTAGATTCAGGGGCAGTTGGGAGGTGGACTTAATACCCTCTTTTCTTACCTTGGGAGATTGGGAAAACATTTTTAAGAAAGGGTTACAGTGCTCTGTGAATAACCGGTTGAGGGTGGAGCACTACAATGTACTAAACAGGATGTATTTTATGCCTGTACTAGCACATAAAATAGACCCCTTTCAAGTCTGACCCATGTCCCAAGTGCCAGGTCCAAACGGGAAAGTACAGTTACGTAAGAACTTACCGTAACAGTAGATCTTCGAGAGAGGCTCTTGCAGTAGGTGATTACATATAGGACTGACGTCGGCAGGCGGCAGGACCCCATGGAAAAATTTCTAGCTAGCAGTCCCTGGCGGGGACCGCCCCCACGTCAGGTGACCGGCGTCAGACGATGTCGGTATAAAGGGGCGGTCCCGGACGCCCGCTTCTTCCAGTTCTTCCGCCACAGGCCCGGAAGGCCCGGACGAGAGAAGCAGATATTTCTTCAATGGAAAAGGAGCTGAAAAAGCCTAGGGGATGGAGGGTAGAGAGATTATTTACTGCAAGAGCCTCTCGAAGATCTACTGTTACGGTAAGTTCTTACGTAACTGTACTATCTTACTTCGAGAGGGCTCTTGCAGTAGGTAATTACATATAGGACAGAATCCCAAGCAGTCTGGAACAAATGAAAGGCACCGGGAGGAGGAACTACTCCAAGAAGTAGCAAACAATCTTGCAAACCTCAGGATAGGAGGCCTTGCAAGACAGCTAACCCGAAGCCTGCTCTACGGCAAGAGGTAATGTCCAAACTGTAATGTTTCGTAAAGGTATGGATGGAAGTCCAAGTGGCGGCAGCACAGATATCTGCCGCAGACACATTCTTGAAACAAGCTGCAGAGGCTGCTACTCCACGAGTGGAGTGGCCTCTGACTTGACCCAGTAGGGTCTTGTTGTACTTGTCATAACAGATAGTGATGCAATGAGCCAACCACTTCGATAGGCATTGCTTGGAGACAGCATTGCCTTCCCTTTTGTGAGCAAAAGAGATGAACAACTGATCAGTCTTTCTGAGATCCTTCGTCCTATCGGTGTAGTATCTCAGAATCCTGTGGACATCCATGGTATAGAGCAAGTATTCTCCTTGGTTGGAGTACTGCATGAAAAAGGCAGGTAATTCAATAGACTGATTTAAGGTAGACTCCGCTACCACTTTCGGGAGAAACTTAGGATTCGTGCGAAGAGCTACTCGTTCTTTGTGAAAAATCAGAGAAGGGATTTTGCACATAAGGGCCTGGAGCTCGGAAATTCTACGAGTGGAAGTAATGGCCACCAAGAAGAGCGTCTTCCACTATAAGAACTTCAGGTCTGCGGAAGCCGCAGGCTCAAAAGGAAGAAGGGTAAGTTTCTCGAGGACAAAGTTCAAGTCCCAAGGGGGAGCCAGAGTCCGAACAGGGGGCCTGAGATGAAGGACCCCTCTGAGAAAGGTGTTGGATACCTCCAATTGGGCAAATGCTTTATCAGCGAAGGGAACATGGTAGGCTGAAATAGCAGCCATGTGAACCTTCAAAGTGGAGTGACTGAGACCCAGGTCGAAAAGATGACGCAAATAATCAAGCAGAACGGCCACAGGACAGGAGAAAGGTTCCACATTCCTGGAGGCAGCCCAAATGGAAAATCTCTTCCATTTCATAGTGTAGGTGGACCTAGTGGAGGGTTTTCTAGCCTCCACCAGAATTTCGGCCACCTTAGGAGAGACGCCAAAATGAGATTGGGCTGGGTCTGCAGGAGGCTTGCATGAAGTTGAAGAGACTTGAGTCCCGGATGGACCAGGATTCCCTGATCCTGGGTCAGCAATCCTTGAGATAAAGGAAGAGGAAGAGGAGGAACCTCTGAGTATTGTTGTAGAAGAGAGAACCAGATTTGCCTGGGCCAGAAAGCAGCGATCAGAATCATTCTCGCTCCTTCCAATGCCAGTTTCTGCAGCACACGAGGGACCAGAGGAATTGGGGGAAAAGCACAGACGAATCTGTCCTTCCAGCTTAGAGCTAGAGCGTCCCTCCAGAAAGTGCCTGGCTCTGGAGCGAGCCAGCAAAATGTTGGAAGCTTTGCGTTTTGGGAAGAGGCAAACAGGTCTATCTGTGGAGTCCCCCAAATCTGGAAGATGCTTTTTAGAACTTTTTGGTCTAGTTACCACTCGTGTGGCAGAGCCGAAGAACGACTTAGCTTGTCTGCCAGGACATTGTCGACTCCCGGAACATGGATCACCGTGAGGTGAAGGTTATGGAGCGTTGCCCATTCCCAAACCCTCATCACTTCCCTGCACAGCGGGTAGGACCGAGTCCCTCCCTGCTTGTTGATGTACCACACCACGCACATGTTGTCTGTTTGGACAGCTAGGTGACTGGGAAGGATGTATTGGTGAAGGGCCTGGAGCGCATACAGCACTGCTCGTAGCTCGAGCACATTGATGTGGAGAGCTAACTCCAATCTGGACCATAACCCCTGGGTTCGGTGAGGACCCAGATGGGCTCCCCAACCTTCGCCTGATGCGTCTGTGGTCAGAGTCTGGGCGGGGGGAGGATGAAAGAAGGGGACCCCCCGGAACAGGTTCTCTCGAACCATTCACCATTGCAAGTCTCTTGTCATCGGCGAGAGATCAGCACCAGATGATCTAGGTCCTACAAGTTGATCCCACTGAGAGCGGAGGGTCCACTGAGAGATCCTCATGTGGAGGCGCGCACGCGGAACCGTCGGGATGGCAGCCGCCATAAGCCCCAGAAGACGGAGCACCGACCTCGCCAGAACCTTCCTGCGTTCTGAAAGAAGGGAAATCTGGGACTGGAGGGAGGCCCCCCATCCGAAGGCAGGAAGGCCCTGCACACTGTTGTATCGAGGATTGCCCCGATGAACTGGAGTCTCTGGGAAGGGTCCAGGTGAGACTTGGAATGGTTTATGATGATACCCAGACCAGTAAAAACTTGCTGGGTGAGGGAGAGAAAATGCAGGAGTTCCTCCCTGGACGAGGCCACCAGGAGCCAGTCGTCCAGGTAGGGAAAAACCTGAACTCCCAAAGTATGCAAGTGGGCTGCTACCACCGCCAGGCATTTGGTTAAAACTCGGGGAGCCGAAGAAAGACCAAAAGGGAGCACCTGGAATTGGTATTGGTCCCCCTGGAACGCAAACCTGAGGTACTTTCGGTGCGAGGGGCGAATGGGGATGTGCAGGTATGCATCCTGCATATCCAGTGCACAAAGCCATTGGCCCGGCCGGAGAAGGGGCAAAAGGGTTTGAAAGGAGAGCATCCTGAACCTCTTGTATTCCACATAGAAGTTCAGGGAGCTGAGATCGACAATGGGTCTGAGATCTCCCGTCTTCTTCAGTACAAGGAAGAAATGGGAATAGTAACCCGTCCCGTGAAGGTGAAGGGGGACGGGTTCTATGGCCTGCTTCGCGAGGAGAGCAGATATTTCTTCCCTGACCAAAAGAAGATGGTCCCTTGAGTAAGAGGAGTTCAGAGGGGGGTGGCGTGGAGGTTTCTGCAGAAACTCTTTAGAGTGCCCCTCTGCTATGATCTGAAGCACCCATGAATCCGATGTTATCCTCTCCCAACCCGAAAGGTGGAGGATGAATCTCCCTCCTGCTGGTTCCTCCGGGGAGTCCGGAGGCGGTGGGAGAGGGAAGGAGTCAGGTGGTGTGAGGCAGCGCCGCAGCTGGGGCACCTGCTGCTTTTTTGGGTGGCGGGGGCCTGGCAGCTGTGGGGGCCTGACGTTTAGTGGCCCGCCTTCCCTGGGGTTTCGCTTGAGGCCAGTTGCGTCTGCGAAGGGACGCACTGCGGGGGATGGGGGACGTACATGGAACCACAGATTTGAGGGCCGCCCCTCTCCTGCAAGTCAGTGATGATGTCCTTGACATCACCACCAAAAAGCACCGAACCTCTGAAAGGTGCTTCTTGAATTGCTGACTGCACCTCCAGGACCAGAGCTGACACACGGAGCCATGCGTGACGCCGAAGACTTACGGCGAACGCAGAGCTCCGTCCTGCAGTGTCCACTGCATCGTAGATCGTCCTCATAATGTGACGACTGGCCGAACGAGCAGAACGGACAAGGTCAGCTAACTCCTGCTTGACTTGGGAATCAGGCAAGGAGTCAATCTTAGATTCCGCCTGGGTAAGGACAGCCTTCTGGTAATCCCCCATATGTGCTACATAATTTAGGGTCCTGATCCCCAGTGTGGAAGAAGCATAGATCTTCCTTCCATACTGATCCAGAAGGCGAGATTCCTTATCCGGGGGAGACGAGCTCAAATGTTTCGGATGTGCTGACCGGCTGTGAGCGGCGCTAATCACAACCGAGTTCGTACGGGGTGAGAGTCTAGAAAGTCTACACCCTCTGGAGCCTGGTATAGCCTGTTGGACTTCTGAGGAAGTGCGGCTAAAGCCGACGGTTGTTTCCAAATGGTGGAAACAAGGTGGGCATGAGGCTCGATCCAGGGTGGCACTAGTGTGGGGGCTGTCAGGGCAAGTCCAGATGTTTGGCGAGTTTAACCCGCTGAGGATCTGGCTCTAAGGAATGCCACTGATGGACTTCCTGGATCTTCCTGAGCAACTCCATGAAGGAAGGATCCTCCAGAGGAGACTTCGGAGGAGTCCTCGGCTGGGACTTGGATGGAGAGCGAGGCTCGTCGTCTTTCTCGGAACAACCGTCGGGGGAATCCGAGGAGTCCGAGAGAGAAGAAGAAGAAGAGTTTGAAGCAGAATGAGACTCCCTAGCTCGTCTAGGGGGAGGAACGGGTTCCTTAGGGGGATCCCTGGACGCATGTCCTACCCCTCTCTGGATGCCGAGGGGAGAGCTCGGGAATCCGGAGGCGGAGAGGGAGTGCCGCCTGGGGCGCACGGAGCCGGGGTGGCACTGTCGCCGTAAGTTGCTCTGACTTCCTTGGTGAGCTGAGCTTTGCCTTGCGCCCACTCCAGGAAGCCAGAGCTCTGAAGATCCACTGGCGGCCTGGGGTGGTGGAGGAGGAGATGGGGATAGTTGTACGGATGATATCCGTAAGGTGAGTATCTGTAACCCGCTGCGGGAATACCGGAGATGGGTATTGTGGCGCCGTGGAGCCGGGCGGGGTACTGCGCTAGGATACTGTGGACCTGCAAACCGGGCCAGATAAGACGCGCGGATACCCAGGTACCAGAGGAGCTGCCGGAGCAGATGGCCCAGTAGGGAACTCCCACTGGTGGATCAACCGTGATAGGGCCCATGGGGTGGAGGGCCTGGCGGGAGAGAATATCCTCGGGCTGGCGCCGGAACGCCGTGGGGGCCGGTGTCGGGCCGCGCTAGGGCTTGTGTCCGGGGCCCAAGGCCAGATCTAGTTCTGCAGGAGGAGGATCTCAGCGAAAAGCATCCCAGCGCCACCTGGGGATGGAGAGAAGTCCCCGGGTCAGTAGGGGGGACCAGACTCTCGGACGGCAGCGTAAGGCTGCGGGAACCTGGAACGACAGACGGTGAAGGTCTGTCGTAGGCTCCGATGCCCGGCGCACGTCGGAGGAGCCGACGTGCGACTTAGGGACCGAATCCCGGCAGACGTCAGAGGAGCCGGCGTCCGACTTAGGGGGTTCCTTGTCGGAGGCGGGCCGAGGGTGGGAAGCGGTCCGGTCCGAGGGGGACACTGCCGTGCCCCGCCCCCGAGAGTCGGGCGTCTTAGCAGCCTTCTCCCAGCGGACGTCGGAGGAGCCGACGTCTGGCTTGAGGGAGGCGCCCGCACCAGTAGGCCACGAGCCTGCGGCAGTACTGGGGGCAGAACCCTCCTTTTGCCCGGAGGTACCCAACGGGCTCGAACGCGAACCAGACGGGCGGGCCGATGCCTCCTCCAAAGCCTTGGAGGCTGCCGTCAGGCAATCCCCCGGGGGAGGGGCGTTACCTTAACCACGGCTCCAGCCGGAGTCGAAGAAGAGGAGGCCTTCTCCCAGTGCCTTTCTTTGTCCCGCTTCTTCTGGGGAGGTCAACGCCTGCCTAAGCTTCTTCAACTCCTTTTCCATTGCAGACATCTTCTTTTTAAGGAGATGGGTTTCCAAAGACTGCTGGCGCCGTCTCGCGGGTGGCTGCGTTGAAATGCAGGCACGCGGCAACTTGTCCACCATATGGTCGGGCCTAAACAAAAGGTAAAGGGAGGACTATTTCGTAGGTGTGCTGTTTCTATCGAGTTTTGACTTATTTTGAAGGGGACGACATAAACCGACGCTCACCTGACGAATTAAATGCAAATACTGAAACTTTCGTAAAACCGATGAAGCAACAGGGCTGAGCACAAACTTCACTCGGTAGCTGTACAAGCTGACGGCGGAAAGAACTGGAAGGCAGGCGCCTGACCGCCTTTATACTGGCCGCCATCTGACGCCGTCACCTGATGTGGGGCGTCCTCGCCAGAGACTGCTAGCTAAAAGTTTTTCCGTGGGGTCCTGCCGCCTGCCGACGTCAGTCCTATATGTAATTACCTACTGCAAGAGCCCTCTCGAAGTAAGATATTTTTTTCATATGATTTGGGCCTGTCCCAAAATCCTTTCATTCTGGCAAGAAGTTACCAATATACTATCAAGGGTCTTGGGCCTGTGCAAACCTTTGGATTGAGTGGACATTCTCTTGGGCTTGCCCACAGGCCTTCAGGCAGGGATCAGGGCTGACCATCCACTGTGGTGGTTGGGTATAGTGGTAGGGAAATAGCTTTGGGTCTGTCACTGGTAGATGGAATCCATTACAACCGTGGCGCAGTGGTTGGCCTCTCTTTTCTCACGTGTGAAGCTGGAGCACACGCAATATGTGACAAGGGACCAACTTCAAAAATACCACCAGCTTTGGGACCCCTTGGAGACAGCACTTAGTGACCCTTGGTTTCCTTCTTTCTAGGCCGGAAAGGGCATAGTTTGGAAGAGGTTACGCTGGCATTCTACAAAGAGAAATCTATAAATGTTTGTTCGCACTGACCACAGTGATTGTGTATCATAGAAATACCATTTTTAAGTTCGTCAAGCGCGCAAGTGAGAGCGAACTTGTTGATATGAGAACTGCTAAACCGGGGTGTGAGTGGTGCCAGCTCTATGACCAGCGGTGCTGCAGGGGCCGGTCTGTGGCCGGCAAATCAGCAGGCAGTGTCCTGATGACACTGGTTTGCTGAGGGAGCTGGTCTCAGCAAACATTTCAAAGAACCTTTGAAATGCGAGCCCTTCAGCTGCAGCTCAGTGTGTCTTTCCTGGTTAAACAACTTCCCCGTTCACTGCAGCTCAGTACGTCTTTCCTGGTTAAACAATTTCCCCAGTCCCTGCAGCTAAGTGCGTCTTTCCTGGTTAAACAATTTCCCCGTTCGCTGTAGCTCAGTGCATCTTTCCTGTTTAAACAATTTCCCCATTTCCTGCAGCCCCTTAGTGTGTCTCTCCTGGTTAAACAATTTCCCCGTTCCCTGCAGCCCCTTTCCTGGTTAAACAATTTTCCTGTTCCCAGCAGCTCAGTGCGTCTTTTCTGGTTAAACAATTTCTCTGTTCCCTGCAGCCCCTTAGTGTGTCTTTCCTGGTTAAACAATTTCCCCATTTCCTGCAGCCCCTTAGTGTGCCTTTCCTGATTAAATAATTTCCCCTTTCCAACATCGGGATGCCCACTCCTGATGTTGGCAATGGCATGCGCCCCCCCCCCCAAAACACACACACACTCTATTGTGGCACACTGGGAGCCCCAGTGTGCCTAAATATTTAAAAAACCCTGTAAAATAGAAAATCATCCACCGAAGTCTTTATATTTTACCTGTAAAAGAAAACCTTCCAGCGTGCGTCTCCCAGTCCCCCTCCCCACCCCAACCCTCCCTCTGCCCTTACCTCCCTGCACCCATACTTACCCTCCAGAGGTTAGGAGCCGCAATCTTCACTGGCCTGGGATATGTCTGCACTCTTCAAAGCTGAACTAGGAACTGAGGAATCGGATAAGCCTGTATAATGGGACTCAATGGGGGTTTCAACTTAGGTTGCTCTCTCAGCCATTTTTAGGAATTTTGGCCCCAAATTTTCAACATGGGGTTCTTGGGAACCCACCTCGTGAACATGTCAGTGTCATTTTGTTTCTCGGTCCCGAAAGGTGATTTCGCAGTCACTGCACGGAATCACCTTTAGGACCGACACGAAACAACAGTGCCACTGTTCATGAGGTGGGGTCCCAAAAAGGCCATGTTGCAAATTTGGTGGACAAATTCCAAAATATGCCTGCATTACCAGTATGCGTTGTGCAGTTTCTACGCATGTTCGTAACTTCGTTATTTTTTTTATATTTTCACTTCAGAGTTTCGACATTGCCATTTTTTCACATCTCCTTATAAACAGTACAGCTGTCATTTTTCACATCCTGCCCAAAATGTGTTTTCACACCTGTGGCCCAGAACGGAGCAGTCGGTGTGCAATATCAATTTTCAGGATGGATTAACAAAACCACAGTGCTACTGTTCATGAGGGGAGGTCCCAAAAAGGCCATGTTTAAAATCTGGTGAAAAAATTCCACAAAATGCCTGTGTTATGAGTGTGCGTTGTGCAGTTTCTATGCACGCTCGTATCTTTGCCAATTTTTAATATTTTCACCATTGCCATTTTTTCACATTTCCTTATGAACAGCACAGCTGTAATTTTTTTGCATCCTGCCTGAAATGTTTTGGTACTTGTGGCGCAGAAAAAAAAAATTACTTACCATAGTAATTTTGTTTCTTTCCAGTGTTACTCAGGTAGATATTCATAACTTTCTCCAGTAAGCCTTCTACGTAGGACTGCCCGGAAAGAATAGAAGACATGCAAATGATGGAACTCTGCACATGACAACTTTTCAAATGCTGCCCTAAACTAACTGCCAGTGTTCTAAACTCCTCAGATTTCCTAGAAGCCTGGAAAGGTAGGCCCTTGGAACCACAATACTAGAGGTATTAATGATCAGTATAATTTAAGATAATAATGAATTTAACACCCATAAACCCTTTAATAAAAAAAAAAACTCCAACTGGAGGAAGAAACACAACAAGGACCCCCAAAATGTCAGAATCATCTGAAAAAGAGGGGAAAACACATGTGAACCTTGTTTGCCAGAACTGTACTCAAAGTGGTATAATTATATATGGTAGCACAGCACGAGGAGTGCAGAGGCTAAAGGTTCTGGAAGGAAGGGGCAGGGTAGGAAGTTATGAATACCAAGTATCACTGGGAAGAAACAAGGTTACTATGGTAAGTAATTTTTTCTTCTAACCCCACTAATACTCAGGTATTCATAACTTTCTGCAGACTACAAAGCACTACCGCTGAAGGTGGGCACAGAACTTTATTTTGGAAACAGACTTTGCAGGACTGCTATGCCAAACCTAGCATCACCCCTGGATTGAATATCCAGGTTGTAGTGCTTCGTAAAGGTGTGTACTGTTTTTCAGGTAGCTGCTTTACAGATATCAACCAGTGGGACATCTCTGGCAGCTGCTAAGGTACCAGCTGTCCCTCTTGTGGAGTGGGCCCTCAATCCTGTTGGGGGCTCCCTACCAGCTTTAGTGAAACAGAATTGGATACACTGGACTATCCATCAAGAAATTGACCTTTTTTGATGCTGGGTTACCCTTTCCCACATCCCCATAAGTCAGGAACAGCTGTTTTCTGTCCTGCCTATGGTCCTTAATGGCTGTCCCGTAGTAGCTGAGAGCTCTCCTGATATCCAGACTGTGAAGTCTTCTTTCACCAGAAGTGGAGTGCTCAGTGAAAAAGACAGGTAGGGTAATGGATTGGTTAAGTTGGAAATCAGAAAACACCTTAGTGAGGAATTTTCTGTTTGTCCTCAGGACTACCTTATCCCTGTGAAATGAAATGTAGTCCTGTTCAATGCAGAGAGCCTGAAACTCACCGATTCTTCTTGAAGAAGTCATTGCCACTAGGAAAACTGTTTTCCATGTGACATATTTTAGGTGAGCTGAAGACATGGGCTCAAAAGGAGGTCCAATGAGCTTAACTATGCACATATTGAGGTCCCATGCTGGCACCAGGTCCCTGTGAGGGGGGTGCAAATGAACCAGACCCTTAAAGAACCTCCTAAAGATAGGTTCTAAGGCCATTGTTACCTTTGCTCCAGCAGAAATGTAAGCAAATACTGTGGCCAGGTGAACCTTCAAGGTGCTGGGCTGCAGTCCCAGGGAATGTAAATAAGAGAGGTAGTCGAGAACTGCAGACACCCCAGCCTGTACTGGCACCAATTCTCTAGTCGAACACCAGATAGAAAACCTTTTCCATTTGAAGAATAGGTTTTCTTAGTGGAGGATTTCCTGTACCCTCTCAGAATGTCTACCACTGCTTCACAGAGGTGTAAATTTGCATATTCTAGGTCTTCAAAAACCAAGCTTTGAGGTTGACAGACCTAAGGTTCGGGTACAGCAGGGTCCCATGGTTGGAGGTTAACAGGTTGTGCCTCCAAGGGAGGTGTCCTGGTTTGGCTACAGACATGGAGAGCACAAGAGAGTACCATGGCTGCCTGGGCCAGTCTGGAGCTATCAAGATTAGAGATGCTGAATGGGACCTGAGCTTGAGCAGTACCCTGAATACCAGGGGAAAGGGAGGAAATGCATACAAGTACTTCCCTGACCAATCCAGAGCCAGGGCATCCAGAGGCAGTGTACGCCGATCTGGCGGCATGCAGCAGTACTGTGGCAGATAGTGGTTCTGGTGGGATGCGAACAAGTCTATCTCTGGAGTGCCCCACCTCCTGAAGATCATTTGCACCACTTGCCTGTTCAGAGCCCATTCGTGATGGGCCTGGTTGATTCGACTCAAGGCATTTGCCAGGGTATTGTATTTTCCTGGTAGATGGATTGCCTGCAGGGATACTCCCAAAGAGTAAGCCAAGGTCCAGATGTTCATGGCTTCTATACAGAGAGGACTTGACCTGGTGCCTCCCTGCTTGTTTATGTACTACATTGTGGTGGTGTTGTCTGTTCCGACTTGCACCACCTTCCCTTGCATCAATGCTGTAAAAGCTTTTAGTGCCAGAAACACAGCTCTGAGTTCCAGCAAGTTTATGTGATGGAGGGACTCTGCAGCTGACCAGATACCCTGGGTTGTGTGATCCCCTAAATGAGCAACCTAGCCCAGGAGAGATGCAGCTGTTGTGAGAACAACCGATGGAGACTCTCGCTGAAAGGGAATCCCCCTCTCTTAGGTTGGGTTCCTCCTTCCACCACTGAAGTGCTTGTAACAAAGTCCTTGTTACTGGGATGGGCTTTGAAAGAGGGTCTCTTCTCTGGCTCCAGTGTGCCCTGAGGTGGAACTGGATGTCCTTCATTTGGAACCTGGAGCCCAAGACTGTGCCTGTGGCTGCAGCCATATGGCCCAGTAGCTGTAGAAACTGTCTTGTAGTTTTGTGTTTGTGCAAGCTGAACGAGTTTGCAATCAGCTGGAGATTTCTGACCCTGTCCACAGGCAGATAGGCCCTGCCTTGCAGGGTACTGATCTCTGCCCCTATGAACTGCAGGACTTGTGCAGGAATAAGGACTGATTTTTTGTGATTGATCAAGAACCCCAAAGACTCCAGGAGCCCTTGGGTGGTCTTTAGATATTGTCTGACTTGGTCTGGTGATTTTCCTACCACCAGCCAGTCATCTAAGTACGGGAACACTGTGACCCCCTGCCTTCGAAGGTGTGCCACAACTGCTGACAAGCACTTTGTGAACACCCCTGGGGCCGAAGAAAAGCTAAAAGGCAGGGTTGAAAACTGGTACTGGCCTGATGGGAGTCTGAACCGGAGATATTTTCTGTAGAACTTCCTTATGAGGATGTGGAAATATGTGTTTTTTAAGTCCAGTGATGCCAACCAATCCCCTTTTTGGAGTGTTGGCAGTATCAATGCCAAAGTTACCATTCTGAACTTTCTTTTTTCAGATGTTTGTTTAGAGCTCTGAGGTCCAATATAGGCTGCCACTCCCCATTTTACTTTGTAGTGAGAAAGTACCTGGAGTAAAAACCCCTTCCTGTAAGGTGGGTTGGGACAGGTTCTACTGCCCTAAGCAGCACCAGGTTTTGAACCTCTGTCTCTACCAGTTTCTTTTCTGCTAAGGAGGGTGAACCAAAAACCCTGTTTTTTTGAGGAGGAAGGGGTCTGAAGTTCAGAAACAGACCCTGACTCACTACCTCCAGGACCCACTTGTCTGTGGTGATGCTTAGCCAAGTCTGGAGGAAGTGAGATAGTCTGCCTCTGACAGGGAGGGAGGAGGCGGCCTGTGCAGGCATGTCAGGGTGTTTGTTTTGCTTGGGGCTGAGGTTGGGCTTGTGACCCTCACCTAGAGCCCCTTCTACCCCTGACCCTGAAGTACCCTTGTTGTGGGTACTGCTGGTACTGGGGTGTGGCTACTGGCTGGAAAAAGTACCTGGTGTGGAAGGACCAGCCCTGGCCCCCCCAATAAGGCTTGGTGAATGGTGAAGCCTTCTCTTTATTAGAGCTGCTTCCATATGTGGCCTTGTACTCATCTACCTTTTTCATATAGGCCACTGCTGACTCCTCGAATAGTGCACTTCCTTCCAGAGGGAAATCAAGAGCCTTTGACTGGGTGTCTTGAGTGAGATTTGTGGCCCTTAGCCAGGCAAATCTCCTCTAGGTTACCATGTTGCCATCCATCTGGCTGCAGTGTCATTTGCATCAGCAGCCTTTTGGAACTGGTATTTAGCTGCCTCTAGCCCAAATCTAGCAGTTTCTGCTAGGTCGTCAGACAGGGGTGAGGGGGCTTTCTGACCCCCCAGCCAAAACCAACTGCCACAAGGACTTCTGGTACTGGGCAGTGTAGGCTTGAAAATTTGCCTTTCGTATGGTGAAAGAAGCTGACAAATATCCTTTCTTTGCCATGCTGTCCTATTTTCCTAGAGTCCTTGTTTGGTGGATGTGAAGCCAAAGGGACCCTAGCCTTATCACAGGCAGCTGCCTGTATAACCTCTTGATGGTCTGGATGGGAAAAGAGGAACTCTGTCCCTTCCCTCTCCATCTAATATTTTTTTATCTATCCTCTTGTCAAGAGGGGGGATGGAATTAGGGGTCTGAAGTAGTTTCAGAGCATCTTTTTTGGAAAACTTATTGACAGGAAGGAGAAGAGCTCTGGTGGGGGTTAGCCCCATCATTTCTAGGTACTCCACCTCCTCTTCATCCTCAATCTCCTCCCTTGTGGTGATGTCCATTGCATCAGCCATCTTCCTCACAAAGGTAAAGTGTGAGAAGTAACCTTCGGATGTTCTGACAGGACAGCCAAATTCCTGCTCAGGGAATACCTCAGGTTCAATGGGTTCCCCTGCCTCCTCCTCACATTCACTATAGTCTTCCTCTTCTGTGAAGAAAGATCGGCCTGTGCTGCCAGCCTGCCCCACAGGGGTCTGGAAAGGTGGCTGCTGATCAGTAGGCACTAGGCCTTGTAATGCTTGAATCACCCTGAAAGCCTGGGCAATTTATTGGGGAGAAGGCGTAGTGAAGGCAGGCAGAGAAATTCCCTTTTTTGTAGAATGGGGGTTCTGTATGTTTTAACTTTTTTGTTTTCTTAGAGGGAACCGGGGAGTTAGCCAGTTCAGTAGCCCTCTTGGTGCCCTTGTCATCCGTCTCAGGGGTAGAGGCAACAGCAAAAGTGGTTTCACCCACATCAGCAAGGGGTATCGGCTGGTCAGAGCCAGAGGGACCCCAAGGTGGAGGAAGTTTCTTTTTCAGTTGTTCCGGGCGTTTTTCAACATTTTTTTCAGGGAATGTTTTCCAAATATCATATTACTCCTTAACATGCTCATACCCAAGGCAGGCCACACACAAATTGTGTTTATCTGCTTTGGCAAAGACTTCCCCACACTGTGAACGTATTTTTAAAAAGGGTTCACCGGTTTTCTTCTTCGTTTTTTTTGACATTTTTTATCGGTACCGATAAAAAAGGTAAACCGCTAAGACAGTTATGAAATTTAAATAAAACAGCGGTTGTGGTCAGTTCAGGAACCGATAAGGAACCAATGGAACCAAACAGATAGAACAAAAAGAACTGGGATTAACAGTTCAGTAACCAAGAAAAGCGATTGCAAAAAACAAAGTTTTAAAAATAAAATTTTTAAAACTAACGGGTTTTTTAGTTAGAAACCTCCGACAAAAGTAAAAACTAACCCAGTTTCCTCACGGTTATACTGAACCAAGAGGAACCAGGAAAAACTAACGAACGCTAAAACCAAGTTAAATATACAACAAACAATAAGTATAAGGTAGCAAATAAAATAAAAAATTATTTCTAGTATTTTATAAGTTTCTTCACGTCAGAAAGGAAAGCAGAAGAGCGACCAGACTTTTCAGGCGGAGAGTGAAATCTGAGGAGTTCAGAACACTGGCAGTTAGTTTAGTGCAGCATTTGAAAAGTTGTCACATGCAGAGTTCCATCATTTGCATGTGTTCTATTCTCTCTGGGCAGTCCTACCTAGAAGGCTTACTGCAGAAAGTTATGAATACCTGAGTATTACTGGGGTTAGAATGGCGTGACTGCTCTGTGAAATCACCTTTCAGCACGACTGAACAAAATGACAGTGGCACTCTTCATGAGGTGGGATACCAAAAAGGCCACGTTGAAAATGTGGTAATACAACTCAAACAAATTACACTCGGTCGTTCACAATTTTCTATACACTCGCGTAACTTTGGTCATTTTCAATATTTTCACTCCAATTTTTAAATATAGCCTTTTTATCACACCACCTCATGAACAGTACAGTTGTCATACAACTTTCTATTGCTCATTATCAATAACATTCTTCCTGCACTACTACACTGTCACACACTTCCTTATCTCTATGCACGACGAACTTTCGGCATTGACAAATGCTTGTTAACCACTGTTATAACAAATGTCACTTTCCCTTTCTAATATGATGCTGATGTTAATGTCTAGTACTAAGTATTGCCTGGCACTGCTGTACCTTATCTTCTTTATATAAATAAAGTTTACAAAAAAAAAAAACAGCAGCTAGACCCAAACAGCATGGATACTGTTTTTCTCTGATTCATTGCTAGATGGTCTTCCTGAAACCAGTTTTGGACAGCGAAAAAATCCTTTTGCAAGTGTACTTCAATGGAGGGGACATCTGTGCAGGATGCATACACAACTGTATCATCCACATACATACAGTATGTATGTCGCAGGAGGAGAGGGCAAGGCGAAGGTCATTGATGAAGATCACTAACAAGGGTCCAAGAACAGAGCCTTCCGGGACCCCGAGGGTGACAGGTAGTGGGTGGGGAGGAAACGAGGAACAGGATAGTCTGACTGACTGTACTTAGCTGGTTAGGTAAGACTGAAACCAGGCTAGAGAAGGAGGAGAGATACCGGGGGCTGCCAATTTTTCCAGCAGTATATTGTGATCTACAGTGTTGAATGCTTTGGCAAGGTCAATGAAGATGGCCCCCATGCCCATGCCCTTGTCCATATTACAATGGATGAGATCAGTGACTCAGAGGAGGGAGGGAGGTGGAGGTAGAATGGTTAGGGTGGAAGCCAGACTGGTACAGAGTCAGGAAGCTGGAGCTAGAATAGACACTGATGAGTTGCCTTCTCATCAACCTCTCGAAGACCTTGGAGAGAACTGGTAGCAGGGAGATGGGTCGGTAGTTGGAGGGAGCATTTGCAAAGCCACCTTTGTGGTTGGGGATGACTAGCGTGTCCTTCCAGTTACTGGGTAGGAGCCAGTTGCAAGGGACCAGTTAAAGATGGATATAGAGGTGAGGATGTGTTAAGTGTCCCATGCTGGGAGAGAGGGCGCAAGCCGCCTAGCTTCTGTGCACTTCCTGCAGAATGATCACCTAATGGTATGACATCAGCTGTGAAGACAACCACTAGCCCATCTTCATGGCTGGAGGAGTGGTGCAGCCTAGTGTTCCCAGACATCAGGTTGAGGAATGTGGCAACCAGTGAAAATAACGGGGGGATAAAATAATAACAAAAGATCCCATGGGGTTCACATCCCAATCCCTGTTAACAGAGAGGTGCTAAGATGTAGTGGACATGCTCCTGCTCTGTGGAGGGATGCCAGTGGTTCCTGCTATAATACCGTCACCTGGGTTACCATGAGTGGCAGAACAGCTGGGGTAGTGCTTGTGGGAGGGCAGGACTGTAAGTAGAAGCACTGGGCCCTTCAATGTGAGGACACATCTCTAATTCATGGTGAGAAAATGGGCAAAGGGACAGATTAGCTGGCAGATTATGCCCCACTCCTTCTTGTACCTTGCCTTTCCTGTTGGGGCAGCACAAAATCCATTGCCTCCACAGCCCCCCCTTCTTCCATCCCCACTGAATTCTGAAGCGACAGTTGTTTGAGGCACTAGAAAGAGGTCCTCCACCAGAGAGAGAGACAAGCTCAGTAGGTATGGATGGTGGGGAGCTGAACGTTAAGTGTACTGTCAGGGTTAAAGGACGACCCTCCTGTGGGTGCAGACAGACAAGGAAAAACTGATGTTACATTACAAGCAAAGAAGCAAAAGGAGAGTTAAAACAAGATCCCAAGACAATGTAAGTTAAGGTCCTCGAAATACCAATCTGCTGTGTTTCTCCTTGATCTGGTTCCATGCACTCCATAGGCCAACTCGATAGGTCCAACACCGCCATCAGACTTTCCATCAATCAGAAATCTCCAGTAAGAAGGCAGAGTTCCTGTCCAGGGAGATAGCTGCATCAAGAAATAGAACCAGATGCCTTAGTAGTGCATTATAATAATATGGTGCTGAGGGCACTGGATTCCATAGCACCTGTCCGAGTTCGCCCCCTCTCCCTTCACCCTTGGTCCCCTTGGTTTGATGGGATACTGAGGGAGTCGAGGAGAGTGGGGCGAAGAGTGGAACGCTGTTGGTGGAAATCCAGCCTGGAAGGTGACAGACTTAGACTGATGGCCCATTATGTGGACTATCAATCAGTAATCTCCCGCAAGAAGGCAGAGTTCCTGTCCAGGGAGATAGCTGCATCAAGACCAGCTCAGCTTTTCCGAACTGTGGACACACTGTGCAATCCAGCCTGTCTGTGGGGTCGGAGAGCTTTTTCACAAATACAGTGTGATGAGTTCGCTCAGTTCTTTGTGGATAAGGTGTCATTGATCAGGTTGGAGATCCGCAGTACGCTTTCTAATGAGCGTGGCATTGGTTGATGTGGGGTTACAGGCCCTCGGTCCACCTGGACAGATTTTGACCAGCCAGCAATCATGGATATCATGAAGATTGTCCAGGGCTTGCGACCGACTTGCTGTAGTTTGGATCCTGGTCCCATACGCCTCCTTGTGGGGTGCATGGATGTGATCGGACCAGTCCTTGCTGTTTGGACCAAGGGGTGTTTCTGGAGTCCTTAAAAGAGGCTGTTGTGACACCCCTTTTGAAGAAATCTTCCCTTGACCCAGACTGTCTCGCTAACTACAGACCAATCTCTAACCTGCCCTTTTTGGGCAAGGTTATTGAGAAAGTAGTCACGTTGCAGCTTGATGACTTTCTTATCACCCATGAGGTCTATGATCCTCTCCAGTCCGGTTTCAGGAAGAGGCACAGTACCAAGACGGCGTTGGTCTGGGTACTTAATGATCTCCTAATAGCGAGAGATCAGAGGAGCTGTTCGATCTTGGTCCTCCTTGATCTCTCTCTGCAGCGTTTGATACCATGGACCATGGGATGTTGCTAGATCACCTGCGGCTATTCTATGGACTGTCGGGGACAGTCCTCAGATGGTTCCACTCTTTCCTCACAGGCAGAAGTTAGAGGGTAGTTTCAGGAATTTTTTCCTCTGCTCCCTTTGCTCTGTCCTGTGGGGTGCCGCAGGGCTCTGTGCTTTCCCCCATGTTGTTCACGGTGTATATGCTGCCGTTGGGAGACATTATAAGGCGTTATGGGCTGAGTTTTCACTGTTATGCAGATGATACTCAGCTCTATATGTCCTTTGTACCCGAACAGAATGACACATTATCGGTCTTTAATAACTGCCTCGCTGAGATCCAGGACTGGATGAGTGCTAACTGGTTGAAACTGAATCCGGATAAGACTGAGGTGTTGGTTGTGGACCCGGGTCATCGTGCAGAGAAGTTGACTCCTGGGTTTCCCTCTGGCCTTGTACTAGGGGGTAACCAGTTGAGACCTTCTGAACAGGTGCTGAATATGGGCATAATTCTTGACAGCGAGCTGACACTGAAGGCACAGGTATCGGCCGCTGTCAAGTCTTCCTTTTACATTCTGAGGAATATCACTCGGATAAAACACCTTGTTCCACACGATGACCTTCCTGTGTTGGTTCATGCCTTTGTTTCCTCGCGTCTTCATTACTGTAATGCTCTATATCTAGGGTTGCCGGGGGTGGATCTCCATCACCACAGCTGGTGCAGAACGCTGCAGCCAGGTTGTTGACTGGGCTACCAAGAACTTGCCATATCACACCTGTGCTGTGCGAACTGCACTGGCTGCCAGTGTGGTGGAGAATCACTTTCAAGGTCGCGTTGCTGACCTATAAGACTCTACATGGTCAGGGACCGGGCTACTTGCAAGATCTCCTTCGACCTTACCGCCCTCTCTGCCTACTCCACTCCACTGACGAGGGATTGCTAGAGATTCCCAGGGTTTGTCTTCAGTCATCTGGGGCCAGAGCTTTTTCTTTTATGGCCCCAACCCTGTGGAATTCTCTACCTCGTCAGATCGGAGAGTTCCTGTCCACGGAATCATTTAAGGCGTCTCTGAAAAGTTATCTGTTTAAATTAGCGACTGAATAGGTCTATTGCTGCTTTTATTGTTTTTATGTTGTTATTTATTATGTTTGATGTTATTTTGATATGTATTTGCGTTTTGATATGCAGAAAGCATATGAAGACATTATAAATAAATTTTAATTTGATTTGATTTGATCTGTTAAAAACCTCCCTCATTACAGGAAAACGGAAGCACAGTGCCAGGGCGACACCACAAGCCCAACACCTGGACAGCGACAGCCAGAATCCCAACCGTCGCAAAAGCAACCCGACACAGCAGCTGACATGCCCCCCACAGTGGCAGCACCACTGTGGCCACTGTGCACCTGCCCACCTGTGGTGCTCCACATGAACTGTATGGGCGCCCTGTGTCTGCTGCCCTCGGGTGTCCCTAGTCCTGGCATTGCTGTCATGCCGCAAACCCGCTGCCCCTATGGTGCCTACCGGTGTCCCCGCCCATGACCTGCAGTGTCGCTCTGCTGTCCGTTGGGTCTGTTGTGGCTCGGGGGGGGGCCCTGACTGGTCCAGTGCTGTAGCACCAGTGTCGTGGGCTGTCTGTGCTGGTTCGTCCTGTCTGCTGTGCACTCGCAGTCCGACGGTGTGTCTGCTGCACTGCCGTGTCGGGTGTGTCAGGTTCAGCTGCAGCGGTATCCGGATGTTGCTGTCAGGGCTGTCGGCATTATCGCCTTTACCATACAGTGGTGCTTCCCAGGAAAACACTATTAAAAACATAATATTCAGACTGAATAAACTAATCATTCAGCAATTTCCTGCATTTACCTTCTCTTCATTACTAATGTAATGACATTTACATTAAAGCAGGATTTTCTGTCACTTGGTCTTCACCTATGCAGGCTGCTTGTTTACAAGTGACATCATAACTGTCTGCATGTGACATCATAATCATTACTACAGCAAACAGCTGTCGAGACAGGTTCCGTAATTATGATGTCACTTGTAGACAAGCAGTAAGAGAAGATGGGGCCATCCAATGGCCCAGCAGTTAGAACTACTCCATGTCTAGTAGTAGGTAGGTCTAATAATAAATCCCTATGCAGCCCTTTTTATAATGTTCCCAATTTGCCCTATATTTGAAATGCAATGTATTTACTGACACTCAGCTTGTTCATTACAACATCATGCACAAGTTAAGCATCTGAATCTATTAGATTTCACCTACACGGTGAATCACAAACATGGTGAAAAGGGCTCCATAGAGACTTACTGTTAGACAAGGAACTGTCTCACTCTGATTATATCCTTACATATGACATCAGTGCCATTTTAGGGTCGTCCCAGGACATTTAAGACATTGTTTACTTCTGGAGTACAGTTTATACCTAACAACAATATTTTTTTTTTTTTTTTTTGTTATACTATTTTAACTCCTCCTCTGCGGCTGGGGGGTGTTACCGATGGTTCCCCCCAGTCCAGGCCGACCTTCAGCCCCAGCTCTGCCCCTACAATCCCCAAGCTCTACTCCTTACCTCCACCTGCACAACGATCAGCCATGGTGGGCACGCAACCACCGCCAAGGGATCCGGGGGGGTTTCGGCAAGGAGGAGCATCCAGGGACCTGACGCCGGCGGTGCTGCCTGTCGGTCCTTCATGTAGCCCGCAAGGTATTTTCCACATTTTCTCCCATGCTACTGAGGCGTGCTATGACGCCAAGGGATCAGAGCGCTGCGACGCTACCATACGCCGCCCATCCCAGGCCCGCCTCCAGAACGCCCCTCTATTTTTTTGCCATGGCCTGTCAAGCCCCAGCCACCGCTAGAGCCGCCAAGCCACCGAGGCAACTCACCCCCCTTCCCGGAGAAGGAGAGCAGTCTTACAGACGCTCGATCCTTCTCCTCCCCTGCCGACCCCCGAGGACCCAGGCTCGCTCCCGAACCCGCGTCGCCGGTGTAGCACGAGGTGTGGCGTCCAGCGCCTCAACCCTCAGCGCCACCGGGCCGGCCCTAACAACAATATTAGATCAAAAAAATTAAACGCGAACTAGACTTACACCGCTACAGTCCCCTTTAGGGTATAAGTGTATGGGAGGATTAGTTAAAAGGTACCAAAGCAAAAATGTTGATTAGGTACCCTTTAAAGCAGCAGTATTTGTTAGTCAGAGACAATTTTTACCCTTCAGATTTCTTTTTTGCAAAAATGTTTATTTCATTTTTTTTATTATACATTTTCCTTGTACAGACAGTAAACACTACAAACATACAACGAGAACAATCCGCAGCATAGATTGCAATGTTCATCAGGTTTCAATATTATTAATGTCCACGTGGAAGACTAAATCCACGAGCTTGCATTAGTTTCACCTTAAGGTCCAGAGTCCAAGGGCCAGATATTCAAACTGCGCTATTTTGTGGCGCAAGCCCTTGCGCTGCACAAAATAGTTGCGCTGGGGTGTGTCCAGAGCGATATTCAAAGGAGTTGCACCCTTGAGCAACTCCTTTGAATATCACCCCTCGGCCACAGCCACTGTGCATGGCGCAGTGGAACTTGCGCCACCGCAAGTTGTCAGAGTGGAGCATTCAACTTGCGGTGGCGCAAGTACCATTGCGCCATGCGCAAAATCCCGATATTCAAAAGGTGACATGCAAATGGGGCCATAATTCATGCAAGGTGCAGGGGGAGCCATTTGCATCTGATTATGGCCCCATTTGCATGCCATTAGCATGCAGGTGCGCCGATCCCAGAGGACTTGCGCCTGGCGCCCTCCTCAGGCAACGCCGTCCGGGACCGACGCCCCTGCAACCCGATGGGGCAAAAGCATGTAGAATCACCACCACCCCCTCTGGGCCGATTGCGGGCATGGTTAACCCCACCAGCCCGATCCAGGGCAGCAATAGTCTCCCCTCCCTGGTGGTCCAGTGGACCGTAAATCCGATCGGGATGGAAGTAATAAACCCCAACACATCCCTGGTGGTCAGTGGACCGTGGAGTCGATCGCGGGATGGAAGTAAAAACACCCCCGAACACATCCCTGGTGCCTAGTGTCCCCACCCACCCACCCGCGAAGCCTCACCCCCGCTCCCTCCCCGGCAGAGCAGAGCCAATGGGCGTACAGCCCATACCATACAAATGTATTGAGTCCAGTTGTATGTATTCATTCACAAAACTGGACTGTCTTGTACAGTATGGCTGCACGCCCATTGGCTCTTGCTCTGCACCAATGGGCGTGCAACCCTACTGGCAGTCAGTGTCGGGCGGGCGGGGCGGGTGGGATGCTGCCGGCTGCCGGGGGAGCGGGTGGTGAGGCTTCATGGGTGGGTGGGTGGGACACCTAGGCACCAGGGATGTGTTCGGGGGTTTCTTACTTCCATCCCGCGATTGGATCTACGGTCCACTGGACCACCAGGGATGTGTGGGGGAGACACATTGCTGCCCACGATCGGGCTGGTGGGGAGGGTTAAACTATGCCCGCGATTGGGCCAGTGAGGGGTGGTGGGGGGGATTCTACACTGTTTTGCCCGCGATCGGGCTGCAGGGTGGGCATACCTCTCAACCTCTCGTCTCATAAATCAGGGATAAGACTTTAAAATATCAGGGACACAGACCCCAAATCAGGGACACATCTTAAAATTTGGTAGTATTCACTCAGAAAGCTGATAGAATTAGGGGATTTATGTAAGATGCATTTTCTGAATAGGAAGAAATCTGTAACTTTAATATTTAACATTATTTTATGCTTACAATCCCCAGTGTTCTGTCACAAAAATACATATTTTATGAGGGACAGAGACAAATTCTGAGGCAAAATCAGGGATGTCCCTGAAAATCAGTGACAGTTGAGAGGTATGAGGGGGCACAGGGAGTGGGTTGGGGGCCAGCCACAGGTGGCAGCTGCTGTGTTGCGCCCTGCAATGCAGCAGCTCACCTGTGGGTGGCCCTCGACTTAAGCCTTTTTTGGCTCAAAGTTGTGCAGGCGCAGGTTGGGGGTTGCGCCTGCACAACTCTGCACAGCCCAGCTGAATATCGGCCTGTGCAGTTTATGCATGGTTCCTCCCCCTCCAGTTCAGCATTTGCACTGCGCTGTTGCTCAGCCTGTTTTCAGTGGCACAACTGCCTCCTGCTGAATATCGCAGAATGGAGCAAGTTCGGACCTGCGCAGGCGCAATCCTATTGCGCATGGCGCAACCCTTTTGAATATCTGGCCCCAAGATTGTAAAGTCCAGACCATTGATTTTTCTGTGTTCTCCCCTTAATTATCTGCCAGCATGTCTCAAAGTCATACAAGTGATAATGAATGGTACTGAACCTGTATAGTGTCCATCCGTGATATTTAAGAATCAAAACCTGGAATAAAATTCATCTGTAACAGTCAGCAGTTATTAAAGGAATAATACCTGACAGGGTGGGTGTTATGCTGGGATAATAATAATAATAATCATAATAATAATAACCTTTATTTGTATGGCGCCTTTCAAAAATCAAGGCACCTTAACAATGTTAAAATCACAGTGTCAACAAACAAACACCTCAGCAGCAAACAATATAGTCAAACTGATATAATCCATTAATTAATCACCAAAAGCCTGGTACCACAAGAAACAATTACTCACCAAAGTAACATTACTTCTTCCAGGGTATTCTTTAGCATTATTGACAGATGCAGTATGCCAGCTGGGTTCAGCTGCCCTGGACAGGAGGTGTCAATGCAAATGAGGTAGGCACTGGCCAATCAGGATACAGTTAGAGTACAGTGCTGCCTGCAGTCAGCCTGAGGGACCTCAGAATGCATTTCGGAGCCAAAAAAGAGCAAAAACTGTGCCCGCTAGGGGCAAAAAAACTGTTAGCAATAACCTACCATATACTGTAGAACTATAAATATATGCATGAAGTTTAAATCGCAGACTGCCGTTGTCATCAGTCATCGCGTAAAACTTACATCGCGCTGTCCCACTGGTCAGTTTTTTTTCATGAATGCTGTACGCTTCTATGAGAGCAAGTACAAGAGCAAGATTAATAAGAGTACAGTACACACATTTAAGACGGAATACCTGGAGAAACTGAAGCATACCCCTGATCCAGTTGCCATGCCAAAGTCTCTGCCTATTAAGAACCAAGGCCGACCACCACTACTAATGGTGGATACAGAAAATGAGCTAAGGTCAACTGTTAAATCACTATGGGCAGAAGGGGCTGTAGTGAATGGGACAGTGATAGCAGCAGTGGCGACTGGTATTGTAAAGAGCAAACACCCTGAAATGCTTGCCAAAAATGGTGGAAACCTGAGTTTCTCTCGCCAATGGTCCTGGCTATTCTTGAACGGTATGGGTTTTTGCAAAAGAAAGGGGACCAAGGCAGCTAGAAAAACTCCTGTGGACTTTGAAGCGCTTAAGCGCAAGTTCTTAAAGCGTATTTCTATTGCCACAAGCCAAGAACTTATACCCGCTGACCTCGTGTTTAACTTAGACTAGACGGGTGAATCTACTACCTTGCTCCCAGTGGACGATGGAGACAGTGGGTAAGAAACAAGTTGAGGTCTCCGGACTTGGCGATAAGTGCCAAGTCACTGTAGTGTTGTCTTGCACCCTATCTGGCCTGTATTTACCCCCCCAGGTAATCTACCAGGGGAAAACAGTACAGTGCTATCCAAGCTACACCTTCCCGCAAACATGGGACATTACCCACACTGAGAACCACTGGGCAAATTCAGATACCACAATACAGTACACAAACTCAGTTCTGGTACCCCACATAAATCGTATAAAGCTTGAGAAAAACCTGCCCGATTGTCAACAAAGTATACTTATTCTAGACCTATTTCGTGGCCATACCACAGAAGATGTGGTCAGTAACTTTGAAAAAAATCACACAATTCCAATTTTTGTTCCTGCTTCGTGTACTGATCTCCTTCAGCCTCTGGATATCTCTGTAAACAAGGTTTTCAAAGATGAGCTCAAACAGCAGTTTTATGATTGGTATGCCACTCAAATCTCAGAAAAACTGAAGGAAGGAAGGAAGGCAGCACCAGCGCAGAGATCTCTGTGGACCTACAAACTACTACTTTGAAGAACAGACATGCACAGTGGCTAGTGAGCAGCTTTACTCATTTGTGTGCCCGCACAGAGGATTGCATGAGAGGCTTTGAGCAAGCCAGTATTATGCGAGCACACACCGAGTGTCTCAATGGTAAGCAAACAATCCTTTTGTATCAAGTACTGTATCATTCTTTGCTACTGGCTGCTAACTTACGTGCCCTTTTTTAGATGATGCTGCTGATTACTAGGATGAGCAGACAGGTTAGCCTGCATCTCACAGTCACCGCATCAGTGATCGAGTACGACCTAGCTTTTTTGTTGTTGTTTTAGTTCATTTTTTTTTCACAAATTCTAAAATAAACAGTACAGTCACAAGCAGTACTAAATCGTTAGAGACACTTTCTTCGAATGCAACACCTCTTACAAATGTCACAGTATCACTGGAAAAAACCCACATCACCACCGCGTGGTGCTCTCCTCATAGAAATGCCGCTGTAAAATGAATATTGTGCTTTACATTTAGTACGCGGTTATAGCGGATATTATTTTACAGCGGCACATTCTAGTTCTACAGTATTCTAACCTACTATAAAGAAAAAAAATGATCTATTTATTTATTTTTTAATCACAGGAAGGAATGACAGTCATCAAATTTGGCTAAATCCCCTAACAGAGCCTTTAGACAAGGTTTCCAGGGGAGGAAGGGTGGGAGTGTCAATAATGCTAAAGAATACCCTGGAAAAAGTAATATTACTTCGGTGAGTAATTGTTTCTTCTCACCCCAGGAATTCTTTAGCATCTATTGAGAGATGCAGATTTCAAAGCACTGTAGTTGGGAGGAGGGCACAGAAACCTGTTTTAAGAAGAGGCTCTGAAGTACCATCCTGTCAAACTTGGCATCCTATAAGACTACACATCCAAGAGAAGATCTTATTGAATGTGAGAAGCAGATTCCAAACAAGTGATCTGCACACTTCTATTAAGGACAAAGCCTCGAACACTGCCGAGAAGGCAGCTGTTCTCCAGGAAGTAGGCCCTAAACACGAAAAGGGCTGAATGTCAGCCTTGCTGTACCAGACCCGAAATATGGCAAAACAGTCCCATGGGAAAATACTCTTGGTCACTGGCTTCTCCTTTTCTGCGAAACGCAAGAAAGGAAGGGATGATAATGACAGAACCTGGACTGCTAGGACCACTGACACAGACCAGCAGGACTAATTCACGCCCCATCTGAGCAACTTGAGATAGCCTAGACAGGACTCGCCTGAGCAGTACAGGCAGGAAAAAAAGGGTTGATGAAGGTGGAAATGGTTGACACTTGAGAAAAGGATTTCCTATCCATCCAGAGGACTAAATATTTCTTAAAGCCACTGAGAGGATAAGGCCTAAAAGAAAAACCTGAAACTTTGAAAATGTATCTGACAGAGGAAAAGACAAGCAGAAAGGTTGTCTTCGATGTTAACTCGCTTCAGGACAGAACTGTCACAGGTTCAAAGGGACACCCCATGAACTTGAATATACAGAGATTTGTGTTCCATGTGAAACAACTTCGGTCCCTAGAAGGGTCTGGAAGTGAAATGGCCCCTTGTGGAGTTCTTTGAAAGGGTCTGAGAAATGACAGATTTCTCTTGCCTGACAGAAAAGGAATCTGAGTAACCGCTAGGTGTACTCCCAAAAAAGCCCTACTGACCTACTGTAGATAAGAAAATAAAACTTTTATATATTTACAGGAAACAAGTCACAAAGACCAAACTAGTTCCGTGTACGAGACAGTAGTGCCCGGATACGAACTAAATAATCCAGTCATGAGAGGAAAGAGGGTCGAAAAACTCTAAGCTCTTGTCCTTGTACTCAAGGGAAAAAACATTTCCACTAGGAAACTGAGGTTTTTCGTGGACTAAAAGTTTTCTTGTCTTTTTTTTTTACGTTCCAGGCCTTATTTGGCTACAGGGACTCTAGGAGAGCTAGCCTCTCAAGAACCAGGCCTTGAGGAGAAAAGACTGGGAGCTGAGAAAACACTACTCCTGTGCAAGAAAGGAAGTAGCTTGTAGAATGAAAGCAGCCAGAAGGCTGTTTAACTGAAACATTTTTTTTTTTTTTAATCAGAAAGTACCAAGGTTGTCCAGAGCCATCAGGATCGTGGTGACTGATTCCTTAACTAGAAGGGTACTTAGAAAACAAGGGCTATATGGGAGGGAGGAGAGAGAGAGAGAGAGAGAGAGAACACTTCTCCAACCAGTCTTGAGATAAGAAAGTCCACTGGAAGGAACCCCGAGCTGGGGCTTGCAACCGGAAAAAGGAAAAAAATGGTGGCTTGGTCTGGAGGCGAAAATTCGGATCTGGACCCGACATTACCCCTTGAATGATGTGGCTGGGACTTGTGTGCTGAGGGCTCACTTGTGGTGGCCCTGACTAATGCAGCTAAGAGGATCTGCCAAAGAGCCCACTTGCGGTGGCCCTGACTATGCCAACATGTTGTCCTTGCCCAACAGATGGATGAGTGACTAAGACACCTCCAGCTAGAGATCAAAACTTGTAGCTACTGAGGAGAGATTGGAAGCCTTGTGTCCTAAATGCTTGTTGGTGTGATACAGGGCAGGAATATCATCTGGTCCTCTCTGAACTAAATGACCTCTTGACTGAAATAAAGCAAGCCTGATAGAGATGCTCTGAGATTCCAGGGACTGATGAACGAAGGACTCATTCAGAAACCAAGACCCAATGATGGAACCTCCCCGAAGGGAAGCACCCACTGGAAAGAAGCCTCTGTATCGAAGATTTGAAGGGAAGAGGTGTGAAGTTCACTGTTTCCTTACACCAGTCCTGCTTGTAACAGGGTTCAGGCTTCACGAATAAATTCTGTTACTTGGAATCTGACCTAGAGGTCTAGCCCCTGGGACTCTAGTGACACAGTCATGCACCATATACAGGGAACGAACTTCCCCTGACAAGAGATGAGCATTGCCCCTTAAGAGTTGCCGAGATTTAGATGGTTAGAGAACTTTTTTCTAGTAGGTATAAAAAAAAAAAAAAAAAAACAAGACTGTAGGAAATAACATGTCAGACTTAGGGCCTGAAAACCAAAGTCAAGGAGAACTGGCTAAGGACAGCCAAGCCTCTGAGAAGGGAAACCAGGGATTCCCTGCCTTCAGGTGAGAATCGCCAACCTACCCAGATACCTGGAGAATAGCCTGAATTTTTACTCCGTATCTGAGAACACTCTGGAGGCATGGAAGAAAACTGGTAGCCGCCTAAGAAAAAAAACCCAGGCTAGGGAACTGAGAACACAGAATGTACCAAGGGAAACACCTGCGTTTGCAAAAGAAAGACACGAGTCAAGGAAGCATCATGACCCCAGGTTGAGGAAGCTGATAACGATTTGCTGTTCCCTAATTTCCTTTAAAATTCAGGTAACAGCCCGGAAAAAGGTCCAACTCCCAAGGAGAAGGGAATCCTTTCACAACTTTGGACCTCACAAAGTCCTAGTGCTGTAGTTCCCACTGCTGACATGCTACTGGAGAAAAACAGAGGATGCAGCACTTTGAGGTAAACTTTAGTTATTTATTTACTTATCGTGTGTATATATATATATATATATATATATATATGTCAATATCTGCACACATTTATCTCCTTTTATTTATTTTTACACCAACTAAAGAAGGGGTTAAAACTTGAACCAAGAAGAAAAGTAATGAAGAAAAAGGGATTACCAGGAATGAAAAGAGCATTCCTGCCTAAACCCCTGGAAAACTTCACATTTGGAAATTTCCTAATGTGCTGGCATAGGGGGAAAAAAGGGTTAAAGGGAGAATAATTCCTACCCGAAGTCCCCCATATCCTGAGACTTCTGGGGAAGGAACGCTTATCTTTAACTGAGTACTAGTAGAGTTAAACTCATCTGTACGTGCCAGTCATCTTTAGTCTGCCATAAAGACATACCAAAATTTGCACCAAAGCATAACCCAAAAGGCCGGAACTTTTCAGACAAGCAAGCCTGAGGGAAATGACCTACGCCAAGACTCCAGAAGCTGTAACATTATGACTTAAGGCTATGAAAGCACAGCGCTATCATATGCCACTTGGGTATTTCAACAAATCTCCTTGTGAATAGTGCTCCAGAGCTGTCGCACTATGGCAAGGATAGGAAACATCAAAAAAACTCTTAATATATGATAGCGTATGCTACAAAGGTAGGAGGCATTACGTAAAATTTCTTACACATGGTATATGATTACCTAAAGTCTATCTCTGGAGGGAAAGCAGACAGTGGCACAAGGCTGAGAAGCAGGCCGCTGTTTGCACAAACTCTCTCTTTAATCTGAAAGTGTACAGATAAAAACAGCAGAACACTTACCGAGCTGGTATTTCCTCTGAATGCTTCTGTCAACCCCAAAAAAGAAGGAGGGGTTTCCAGAACCTACCTGTAGGAGTCTTTAGAGAGTTGTCAACTTCTTTGGAGGAGAGCAACCACCAGAGCTACGAAGTTGTAGTCCTCCACCTCTTTATCTGTGTCATCCTGGAGAGAAATGTCCAGGGAGTCCACTGGCTGAACATAAATGCCTCATTATACCATAACCTGAATCAGCCTCAGGGTGACTGACTGGGATTAGTGGGCCCTGAGAGGAGTTCATGAAGGAAAATCCTCTCCTAAATTACTAATAGTAATAATAAAAATAATATCCTTGGGTGTAAGGATTAACATGGAGAGGAATACTCGGACCCACAGGAGCCGAGAACACGCCCAGAAATATAAAGTCTGCAATAACTGCCAAGCTCACAAAAATTCAGTTGCAGAGGGGATAATTCTGTCAACCCCTGATGACTCCCTAAGTCCTTCAGGAGGGGGATCAGAGGAGATTAATCTCTATCTATGTGCAGGGAAGAGGGTACACTGCCTATTTTAAAGTTACAGGCTTGGACAGAGAAACAACTACTACAGAACCAGACTTGTAATAATAGAAGTCCCAAGGTTACTTGTCATTTCTTTTGTGTTAACTTGAGGTACCCTCCTCAGTGCTTTTAGAGGAGGGGGAGGTAGACTGAAAGCTCAGATAATAATAGTTAGGCCAAAGCTTAAACAAATCAAAATCAACTTTAAGAGATTTTATTGTATTTTTTATTTTATTTTTTCACAAAGAGGAAAAAACAGAACCACCTCCACACCTCTTGTCAACAAAGCCCACTGCACAGCAAACAAGACAGCCTCACTACAAAAGAGAGGGGATTACCCTTCAAATATCAATCATTTTGAATTTAACTAGAGAAAAAAGGCTTCAAAAAATTTGCGCTGATGCACAATGGGAAAAAATGCGCACACGCGCGAAAAAACAAATCACTAATTATAGTGCAAAAGTGTTAAAAACCACCAATAAACACTAAAAACTAATGAATTAAATAAAAAAGACGCAATTTATCGTGCACACGGGCGAATTTTACTTCATACAAAATGCCGAAGAGGGAAAAACGCGGAAAAATCCCACAACTGCGCAGAACCCAGCGCGGATATGGTAAAAATAGATAAAATCAAGAAATATACAAAATACCTTAAAAGCAGCACTCAAAAAGAAATAAAATGGCACAGGAAGATCTAGGAAGAGGAGAGCTCTGGGGCAGTGTTGCCAGTTCAGCGGAGAAAAAGTTCTGAGGTCCCTCAGGCTGGCTGCAGGCAGCACTCTACTCTAACTGTATCCTGATTGGCCAATGCCTCCCTCATTTGCATTGACTCCTCCCCTCTGGGGCAGCTGAACCCAGCTGGCATACTGCATCTGTCAATAGATGCTAAAAAATTCCTGGGTGAGAAAAAAGTTTTTAATGCCTGCTTAAACCCTTACACGGTCATGCACTCGCATAACCGACGAGGTAGAAAATTCCAACGGGTAGAGGCGGTGTGCATAAATGCTCTCGCCCCAGAAGATTTCAAGCACACCCTTGGAATCCTTAGCAACCCCTCATCGGCTGAACGGAGCAATCGCCCAGGGCAGTAAGGGACCAGAAGCTCTTTCAGATAGTCCAGGCCCAGTTCGTTCAGGGCTTTAAAAGTCAGAAGACTAAATTTAAAGGTGATCTGCCACTGAACTGGCAGCCAGTGCAGTCCACACAGCACCGGCAAACTATGACAGGACTGAGAAGATCCCGTCAAAAGCTGGGCTGCCGCGTTCTGCACTAGCTGCAGGCAATGGATTTCCACCTCTGTTAACCCTAGGTACAGGGAGTTGCAATAGTCCTAGCGTGAGGTCACAAAGGCATGGATCAGAGTAGGAAGGTCGCCAGCGGCCGGATGGAACAAGGTGCTTAATCCTGAAGATATTCCTCAGATGGTAGAACGAGGATTTGACGACAGCCGACACCTACGAATGCAGGGCAGCCCTTCGTCAAAAACTACCCCCAGGTTTCACACCCATTCAGAGGTCAGGAGTGGCACGCCCCCGAGAAAAAGTCCAGAGGGTGAACCCACACCCAACCACCCTGTCCGGTGACCCAGATCCACAACCAATACCTCAGTCTTATCAGAGTTCAACTTCCACCAACTGGCATCCATCCACTCCTGGATTTCAGTGAGGCAGCTATTAAAGACCAAGATAGCTTCATCCTGGTCGGGTGCAAAAGAAAGGTAGAGCTGGGTATCATCAGCATAGCAGTTAAACCTCAACCCATACCTTCTTACAATGTCTCCAAGGGGCAGCATTTACACTGCGAACAACATGGGGGACAGCACTGAACCCTAAGGGACCCCACACGATAGAGAAACTGGGTCAAAGGAATAAACCCCGGACACCACTCTCTGAGATCTTCCAGTGAGGAACGATGTAAACCACCCGTGGACTGTACCTGACAGTCCGCAGATGAATTTCAGATGATCAAGCAGAACCCCATGGTCCACTGTGTCGAATGCTGATGAGAGATCTAAGAGGACCAGAATGGAATGGCTCGTCCTATCTCTAGCCATCAGGAGATCATTGAGCACCCAAACCAGCACTGTCTCAGTACCATGCTTCTTTCAAAATTGGACTTAAGAGGTTCATAGATGTCATGGATGGTCAAATGGTCCTCCAGCTGAGTGGCCACTACTTTCTCAATCACCTTCTCTAAAAAGGGAAGGTTAGAGATTGGTCTGTAGTTTGCAAGGCAATCTGGGTCCAAAGAAGCTTTCTTCAAGAGTGGTGTCACCATCACCTCTTTCAGTGAGCTTGGAAACTCATCTGTCTCCAAGGAGCACCAGACTATCCAAGCTAGGACCAGACCGATAGAATCAGTACAACCCAAAATCAGGGAAGTAGGTCCCAGATCCAAACTACAGCATGTACGGTGCACACTCTGGACGATCCACATGACATCCATGAAAGCTGGTCGTACAAAGGTACTCCAAGAAAGCTGAGGGGCAGTGATCCCACGTTGATCCACAGCAACAACCATAGAGTGTGCTGGATTGAGCGCCGCCCTGATGTTAGCCACCTTAGTCACAAAAAATCAAGCAAGCACATCACACTCTTCTTGCGAAAAGCTTTCTGGACTTGTAGATAGGTTGGGTTCCACAGTTTGTCTACAATTCGGAACAGCTGAGCTGGTCGGTTTTGAGCAGCCGCAATCTCCTCGGACAGGAACTCTGCCTTCTTACGGGTGATTGCAGATTGATAGACTTGATAATGGTCCATTAATCTAAGGTGGTCAGCATCAAGGGCAGATTTCCGCCAGCAATGCTCTAACCTTTGTCCTAGTCACCGCATCTCCCTCAAAGTCCCATCAAACCATGGGGATCGAGGGCTAAGGGAGAGAGGATGAATGTGGACAGGAGCAATGACATCCAGGACCACCACAATAGCTGAATTATAAGCCATCACGAGGGCCTCTGGGTCACTGTTTGCCTCTGAGGGGGACGAGAGATCTAGCACCGCCGTTAGGCCTTGAGAATTTATATCTCGCAAAGGACAGTACCGAGTCATCTCCACGGGGTAGGCCTATGTAGGGGGGCACTAAAACTAAACCCCACGGTGTAGTGATCAGACCATCCAACCGGTTCCACCCCCAAGTTGGAGGCCTCAATCCCCAGAAGGAAGACTAAGTCAAGAGAGTGACCATGACTATGAGTAGCAGTGGTAAGTACCTGTGTAAGGCCCAGAGATGTCATCAACTGGAGAAAGTGCGGACCAAATTACGAGACTTCGTCGTTGACCCAGGTGTTGAAGTCGCCCAGGCCCATCAGCCTAGGTGACTCAAACACCATGTGAATGACGAAGTCCATGACTTCCTGAAGGAATCGTTTCTCATTTCCTGGTAGACAGTAGATGAGGACGATCCTACAGCCTACACCTGCTACTACGGTACGTTCAAATGACTCAGTCGCCCCAACTGGTACATTCGTGAGGTTAAGTTCGGTCTTGAAACAGACTGCTACCCCTCTCCCTTGTGATCCAATCTCGGGCCGTGTATCACCGAGTACCCAGCCGGAATTGCAGCCTCCAAAACGGGGCCAGAGTTCTCATCCAGTCAGGCCTCGATGATACAAGCCAGGTCCACCGATTTAACAAGATCTGCAATAACTGCAGTCTTGTTTTTAATAGACCTAGCATTGCATAACACTGCCCGAGTTGGATGAACCTCACGAGCCACCTAGACTATCTGCCTACAACCATTTGTAGTGTTCTTTGGTATTAAATCCAGACATAGTGGATCAAGTTCTGGGTTCCATTTCACCCTTGGGCATCTTCTGGTTCTCAGTACCCCAATGCGGTGGCCCCCCTCAGTCATCCTCCGCTGTTCACACCCCCACGCCCTCCTCCCACCTCCGCACAATATGCAGCACCCTACAGTGCAGGTATGTTGTAAACTGGAGTGGAGGGGAGAAGGGGCAGAGAGCATGAAGGGCAGAGGATGAGTAGTGCACGACCGTAGGGGCAGGACTCTCAACACATTTTGGTAATCCAGGCAATACTCCACTACTATTCAACTGTGTATCATGAAACAAAACTTTAAAATAATATAAAGTAAACTAAAATAACATACAAAGTCTTACTAAAACAATAAATATCTTTAAATTCACTCCCCCAAATAAATAAATAACACAAAAACAAATCTCTCTAGTACCACATTCCTAAAATCTAATCAATAAAACTCTAAAACTAAAATAATAACCCTCCAAAAATGAACAAAACAACATACCAACAAATAATTATATAAAATAAACACAGCTGGTACAAACAGACAGGGTAGGCTGACAGTGCACTTAAAACTATTTAGGAAAGAATTCAAATTGTCCAAGTCCCAAAGGTCCTCTCACCACAAGCAGGATTGGACAACCCTCTCAGGAGCTCACACCTCCCATAGCAGACAGATGGAATAGTCTTAGAAATCTTTCAAAAATAAAACCAAAACATTCCCCAGTCCTCAAGTACTCTCACTACTGGAGTCTGGGGAAATACTGTATGACACTCTCACTGTCGAAAAAGTAAGTAAAAACAAACAGTCTGACCATAACTCAAGAAAAAGGGGGCAGGATTCCAATAGTCCTCCAGTAGACCTCTTCGGGATCAGTCAAAACTCTGAAACCGAGGACAGCCCTGACAAAACTGACCTGGTGTTTGGTCTCGGGCTGTAACAGCTACCATGGAACCCCCTGATAGAACCCACCAACCGATAGCCCCCCCCCAGGGAGCCCTATAGATCAACTCCCACCACCGACTCCCCGGTGGATAGGAGCTTATATCCCCGTGCTGCCACAGACCTCCGCACAGCCCACCAGACAGATCAGGGCAGCTCCGCCTGATTCCAAACCGAGCTGCTGACGTCTCCAAATCCACCGATTAAATCCAGCAGCAGTTCTTCCACAAATCCAAATCCTTTGGGTCTTCAGCTCCTTTGTCCAAACAGGCGCATGGACTGACAAACGAAAAGCCAGTCAGCAACAAAAGGGGAACAGTTACACTTGCACCCCAGCCCCGGAGGCATTCTCCAACTCAGCCCCGCTCTCAGCTAGAGCAACCCCTTAATCCATACACATGAACACCTTCCAATGATCAAAAAGCCAGTTGATAGTAGGCTGAGCCCCTCCCGGTGTAGCAGAAAGTCCTCACACACTCACACAGCTCAACTCCTTACTTCATATAGGCGTACAAACAGATGAACGATAAGCCAGTCAACAACAGGAGGGAAGCAGTTACACTCGCACCCCAGCCCCAAAGACATTCTCCAGCTCACCACACTCACGGCACTTCTCAGCAGGTACAGGGCAAACAGAGGGTGAAAAACAAAACCCTTGTTCGACTGTTCAGTTCATGCCAACAAAAGCACATCAGAGAGGAATGAGCAAAACGAGGAAATTTACAGAGAAAACGGTCAAACTCTAACACTTTACAACTATAAATCTTAATTAAAACACACAGGACTACAGAGCAGCTAGCAGCATGCCCAGCCTGGTGGCCATCTTAAACTCTCCTGCCTTGGGTGGTTAGGCCCGAGGCCACCGGCCGAGGGCATCCAACACCTGAGAAGGGATGTTATCCCAGCATAACACCCACCCTGGAGGGCATTATTCCTATTATACAACGGCTTATTGTTTTATACAGAAAAATTAATTTTAAAGAATTTTTTAGTGTTTAAAAATATTTTTTTATGAGAAGATGCAAACATTCATCAATCTTAATCCCATCACCAGCAGGGATGTTATGCCAGGATAACATCCCTGCTGTGGTGACCAACTGACCAATCAGAAGCCAGGATTCTTTCTTGCCATTGTATAATATGATATATACAATGGTAGATTGTTCCATGAGCTCTGTCAGAAGGCAAAAAGTGTCAAAAATTTAGGGAACGAAGCCTGAACTGACATCTAACTGATATAATACCCAACAACACAGCTGATCATCACATTTCTGTTCCCATCCCTTAATTTTATACGCTAATATTTCTGCAAAAATGTATTTCTGACATCCTTAGATTCACAGTCTGTATCTTTTTAATTTCCTCAGATATTTAAAAAACAGCTGTTATAGCTATTTTTGTAATTAATGATGCAAGTCAATCAAGATGGCCATGCCCACCAATCATGATATGTAAAAATTGCTTCCGTTGAGGGTACCTTTTGTAAATACCAGATTTATATTGTGGATGTATTATGATGGCATTAGCACATTTCTAATGGTATGCAGCACCCACCACATTAAGACTTTTAACTTTTTCATGGTTAGCCCTGGAAGGGAGTTAAGAACTTTTGAAAACTTCAGTTCCACAATGAAAGGAAGTGAAAAGAAAATTGGCATGATTTTTTTTTCCTTTCCAGAAATACATTACTAAAAACGTACATGATGACTGACAGATACTTGTATGCTACGAATAGATGTTCTGAGTTAGTTTTAGTGTTTAATTTTCCAGAGTTGCTTGACCTAAGTTTGATATTGTTAGGGCACTGCATTCATTTAGGCATTAAGACAGTCCTCTTGGTTCTTTCATTTACAGTAGAAGTTTTGTGTCAGCTTTTGCTTTTAAAGCTTTGTTTCTGAACTGTTATTTTTCATGACTGGCTCTTTTATTTAGAGTAGTTTGGCTGTTTGTTAAGTTAGAGGGCAGGGTTACTTTGGTTGTTTTGCATCTAGGCAGGTTGCTTTTACTCTGGTTTGTAGGCAGGTAACAGAGTCTATTACTCCACTTTTGCAGAAAGCAGAGTGTGAAGTGAGCTGTCAAGCATCCAATATTCACAGTGGCATGCATCACTTTTGTAAATAGAGTATGAACTGAGCCCGTCAGTCTTCCATTATTGCCAAGTGTTGTTTGCAGGAGTGACATAAAAGTGGGTGTGATGGAAAACAAAGTTTCTCATTTCACTAAAATCAGTGGGTGATAAGGGTTACCATGTAGCAGGTAAGCAATAACCCATGACAGGGTATTGGGTTATTGGGATTGAATCCACACTCCGGGTGCGTTGTGAGCCTCACAGCACTCGGGTGTGGATTAAATCCCAATAACCCCATATGCTGTAGTGGGTTATTGTGTTTATAACACGGGTTACCACTGCGTGTTACAGAACAGACAGAAATGTTTTTTTTTTTTTAAGGCTGAAAAGTATATTTATTATGTGTCTTTCCACCACATAAAGTAGTTCCCGATTTGCAAGCTGTTCAAACATTGCACATAAAGATGGATGTTATTGCAGAATTTTACAGAAGTGCACTTGTAAGCATTTTACACATAAGTAACTTAAGACTGAATGATTTTACATGCAAGTCAATATAACTGTAGCTCTGCACTGTGACTTTCAGCTTCAAACATCAACTGGTAACATTGTTTCAGTATCAATAACATTTCCTGCACTGTGCCCTTCAACGTGGATAAACCGGTAACATTGTTTCATGAACTGTTCACTGGTATATATGTGCCAGAACGAGTGAAATACATAAAGACAGGCAGGACAGGCAGAACCCCCAAGTGGTTAAACAAGAAATTAAGTGGGGCAACAAAAAGAAAAAAGGGACACATATAAAAGGGCAAAGAAGGTAAATACTGTTGACGCTTGGACTAAATATTAAACTCAAGTAAAGCAGTGCAAGAAAAGTATAAGGAAAAATAAGCATGACTACATGCTAAGCCTGGCAACAGAAGTGAAGGGCAACTATAAGTCCTTTTATAATTACATCAACCACAAACAAGGAGGTAATGTTCAGGCAGGCCCACTACAAGATGAACAAGGCAATCTAGTTAGTGATGATAAGCATATGGTCCAGCAACTGAACAATTAATTCTGTTTAGTTTTTAACAATAAGACTGATAGGGTGGTACCAATATGTGTGGATCAGATTTCACAGGAAATGGAATTAAATGCAAGTAACATCAAAACTAGGCTGCAGAGTATAAACCCAAATAAAGTGCCAGGACCAGATGGAACCCACCCCAGAATAATCAAAGAATTGGCTGATGAAGAAGCCAGACCAGTTACTTTACTTTTCCAAACCTCACTAAACAGAGGGAGTGTGGTAGACTGCTGGAGGATGGCAACTGTAGTCCCAATACATAAGGAAAACAGAAACCTGGTGACAAATTATTGCCCAATAAGTCTCATGTTAGTCTTAGGGAAAGTGCTTGAAGGCATTATTAAATACATTGAGAGGTTTGTCAGGGACTCTAATATGATTGATATTACACAGCATGGTTTCATGAAGGGTTGGTCATGTCAAGCCAAGTTATTACAGTTTTATGATAAAGTCAGCAGGGCCCTAGATAAGGGATATCTGGTTGATGTTGTTTATTTGGACTATAGTAGAGCTTCTGACATGGTACCATACTACAAACTGGTCAAAACATTGCAAGGGGCAGGCATTAATAACAACATTGTAGCCTGGATTAACTCGTGGCTGGACAACGGAAAACAACAGCAACAGGTCATCATCCGTGGTATAATAGTTGATTGGGTCAGTGTCACAAGTGGGGTTTCACAAGGCAGTTTTGGGCCCCACTTTGTTCAATTTTTGTGCAGTATCAATGAATCAATGAAGTGTGATGGGGATGTCTTCGATTTCAAGGTCCACAGATGGCACCAAAATTGGTACACTGGTAAATAGTCCCCAAAAAGTAGAGAAATTGCAGGCAGGATTTCTTAAATTGGAGGAATGGGCCAACACACATAAGCTTAGGTTCAGCCTTGGTAAATGTGCAGTTATGCATTAGGACATAATTGAAATGAACAGTAATTATGTCTTAAATTGCCAAATATTTAATGAAACAACAGAGAAAAAGGACTTAGGCATATGTGTAAACAATGACAAATTCACGAGCCAATGTCACTCAAATGCTAAGACTGCAACAAAGATACTAAACTGCATCAGAATGCATATTTCTCTTTTCAATTTATGTTTACTGATTTAGAAATGATCATACAATCAATAGACCAGATGCAGTATATAAGGATAAAAAAAAAACACACATGAGGATGCCACCCCTCTTAATACATGCCAAAAAAAACAACCATACTACTTCAATAAGATACATCTTTGGGGGGGGGTATATCATGAATAAGCAGAAAATAGTAATTAAAGAAAATGATATGCTGCAGTTTAAGAGCCCAAGAACTGCATGAAGATAATAAATAACAAAATTAGTTATATAGTATACCAATCTCTGCTTCCTAGAAAGGAAATGAGTAGATCATGTGTTTCCCATGTTGTATTACCTCCTATAGGTATCAACTAACTCAAATCAATGCTCGACAAAGTGAGGACAGTAACAGGGTATCTAGCAGGTACTATACTGAAATACACCTAAATCGGAACAAAGAGGAAATCAGAGCAGAACAAAACAATGCCCCAATCCCCCCACAAAACAGCATAACTAGCAAAAACGGTAAAGCTTACTGAAATAATAATCTGCCACACTTGCCCAACTAGATTGCTATGAAATAAAGTAACAAGTCAAAATAGTCAGAAGTGGGTGATGGCACTGAGGTTCGTTAGGCAAACCTGAACTTGAAGCTCCTCTGGTCAATTCAAGTGATACTCTCGTCGTCTCCCTCCAATTCGGCTAGGGAATGGTCATCGCTGTGGCTGAACATGGTGGTGAGCCCATTTCAGTGCTTCTGATGGGTCTGAAAAGACAAACATCTTCCCACTGTGAACAATGCGCAGGTGAGTTAGGAATATCATGCAAGCTTTCTGAAATATGGCCATAATGCCATCAAACCTCTTTTTCTTTTGGCGGGTAGCGTAGCTGAGGTCAGGGTAATGGGTTTCCTACCTTAACTCCGCACCCACAAGCAGGAAAAGGAAAGAAACAATATGGTTTTCACTGTCCTGACTGTTGGTAAATTAGGGGTGGGGTCTTCCTTGGGGTTCTCAACCCTAATGCTCACCCCATTCCATGGCCAAATAAAATGACGTGGTAAGTTTTTTTCAAGTAGGGCCTACAGGTTGTTGACAACATGTGAGGAGACACAGTTCTGTACGTTTGAAGTCTATAACACAATGGGGTGAGCATTAGGGTTCAGAACCTCAAGGAAGACCCCACCCTTGATTCGCCAACAGTCAGGACTGCAAAATCGGTAATGTTTTTTCCTCTTCCTATTTGGGGGGTCAGGGTGGCGTGCTAGGGTTGAAAATCCTAATGCCACCTTTCCCTACTTTTGTCACTTTAATCTGATCCCTAACTGGGGCATTAACACAGTTTTTTGAAAAGAATATATATTACAGCAGTGCGGTAGTGCCACTATGGCCCCTATGCATGATCCCGCGGAGTGGCTATGTGCCACGTATCTGCGGCACGTAGCCACTCCACACCCATTGTGTGCCATGCACCGGATGCACTAAGGTTGGGCATGCAGCTCCAACGTACCTAATCCCCCGGGCCCATGGACTGCAATGCACCGAGGGCATGCAAGCACTATGCATCATGCACTAAGGCGTGTAGTGCTGGCCATGGGGTGTGGAGGAGGGTACAGGTTACAGCAGCCAGGACCCTGCCGTTACCCACTGTGCGCCCACATGGATTGCACCCTCCGGGCCACAGCGGGACCTGGAAATGACCCCTCCCCATGCTTCCCCAGCCCACTGGGCATCGGGAGGGCTGAGGTGGCTGATCGGGCGAGTGCCCCACACTGATGCTGATGCACCCATGTCACACACACCTGCAATGTGCCCAACTACTGAGACCCTGAAAGGTCCAAATGCCCCCCCCACACGCAGGGTCCCCCGGTCACAGCAACATGTGGCATACACCCCCCCACACACACCAGGAGGCACCCCTCTGTCCTGGCAGCACAGAGACCACCCCCAAGCAGAGCACTGGCTCATTCCTCCAGGCTGTGCCGCGCTCCCCCTCACCACCACCACCCCATGCCCCCAGGTACACACCCTCCCATCTCTTCTGGAGGCCCACATGTGTGCCCTCCTGTAGGCATGGAGCCACACTGGCTGGAGGCACAGGGCCGTCACCTGATGCCAGTGCAAGGAGTCCAAGCTGTGGCAGGCAGATTGCCCCATCCAGTGCTATTAGGATCCCCGGCGTTACCCTCCACGATCCCCCCACACACAAGGGTCTACCACCCACCAATACTGTCGGTCCCAGAACAGCTCCCCCCCCCATACCCACAGGGTATTCTGTTGAGGCGTTGCCATACCCGACATGCATGGGACCTCTGTGGCACTTGGTATGCATTGCCGCTATGCCCCGTACTGTGTGCTGCAGCCTGGGATGGTAGCTTTAGGCCACAGCGGTCAGCCAGGTACCGGCGGTGTAGGACTTTGCATGAAATCTTGCATGTGGGGTCTGGAGGGCAAAGTCTCTCACCGTGCCAAGTTTCGTTCCGGTTGGATGTACAGACTCCAAGATCCATGTGATGTGGTTTAAGGAAAAATGGGGATGGGGGTTTGCTGGGGGTTTTTTTGTCATCACCTAGTGCCCAGATGATCTGGAATTTTAGTCTGAAATTTCCAGGGTAGAAAGGGCTTGCCCCAGAATGGTGCCTTTCATTAGTTTGGTGAAAAAATATTCATCTGTTCCCAAGTTATAAGGATTTCAAATTTCGGTTCTGAGCATAGCCAAGTAGGATCTTTTGGCTAGATGTTTGACACCCTACTGAGCACGCTCAGAATCAAAATTCAAATCCTAATAACTTGGTAACGTAATAATATTAGGGTTTGGGTACCCTGGAATCTTGGTGAATCAGTGATGGGATCTTCCTTGGGGTTGTTAACCTTAGCACCCACCCTGTTCCCTGAGGAAACATCACACATGATTTCCTTTCTTCATGCAGGGCCCGCAAAGCCCTGCATGAAGAAAGTTACAATAAATTGTGTTGGCAACATGTGACAAGATATACTTCTCTGCCTTTGAAGAGTGTATGTTCAGGAGCTTTTCTAATTGAAAGACAGCGAGAGAATGAGAGGGCATGACATGAGGCTGAAGGGAGGGAGGTTCAGGAGTAATACAAGGAAGTTCTTCTTACAGAGAGGGTGGTGAACCCACAGAACAGCCTACCCAAGGAGGTAGTGGGGACCAAAACGGTAAGTGAGTCCAAGAACGCATGGGATAGACATAAGGGTAGTATACGGAAAGGCAAAGAAGGGGAGGGGGAGTAGCACCAGGTAGGTTCCTGGGCACACTAGATGGACCTTGCGGTCCCCTTCTGCTATCACATTCTATATTTCTATGTTTCATGGAAACCTGTTGTGATGATATCACAACACAACCTTATGATTTCAAGGAGGGAATCAGCTGTAGAGGTGGATGAACTTTAAGGGATTACGATCCTGTTTTTGAGGGAACTTGCTCAGTAATAAATAAACAGGTAAAGGTAAATGAAAAACAAGCTAAATTGTTTTCCAAAGTTGTCCCAGAAGCATCAGCAGCTCTTTTAACATTCTCTAGAATGTGTTCTTAACATATGTTAAGGATAACTTTCAGAAACCACAGAAAAACATACTACCCATGCATTATAAACAAAATGTTGCCTACTTACTGACTGTATCTTTTCAAAGCTGTCCCAGTGGTGTCTGAGGCACTTTAAGCAATAACCCACAACAGGGTGTGGGGTAAAACAGCTCTTACTGCATGCCTCAGGTAGCTTGTGAAGCACAAGGTGCAGTTCAACACCTTCAACTACCTGCAAAGGGTAGTAAGATCTGTCTTTTCTGCAAACGCTGGAGTTGGTTATTGAGCTTATAAAAGTGACTCATTCAGAAAAGAGTTAAAAGGGGGCAGGGAAGCACTCATTCCCTCCAGTGCCACTAGCTGTGTAATGGTGCCCACCCCCCCCCCAGGCTGGAGCTGATGGGCTTTGAGGACAGAGAATGTTACTGCCAGTGGCCGGGGGTGGGGGGGGGGTGTGGGAGTCTAACATGGTTTTATAGGGTGTATGCCATAATGCTTTTTAATCCAGGATATGGAGGAGAGAGAATGTTGCTGTTTCTGGCCTGGGCTGGGAGCTGGCAGCTGGCTTTACATTTGAAATACAAGTGTATCCTATTTGGGGGGGGGGGGCTCTGTGGAGCAACTTTTTATAGCTTACACATCGAGAGGAGGAAATCTACTTTAATCTCCTATTTAGAAGCTTCCCACAGGTTTTTTGACCTCACCACTGTGAAGAGCGACCCTAAATCTGTCAAGATGGACAATCCCAAGAAAGACAAGATGCCTGGAGGGGCCGCGGAAAAAGTAAGGGAACAGCAGGACTTGGGAGAGCAGAAGATGCCACGTTAACTGAAGAACGGCCTGACGCAGGAGAAACTATTAATACCTTGGGTCATAAACTTCAGACTTTGATAGCCTCAGTTTCCACGCTTAATCAGAAAGTAGATGATTTTAACACACGTGTCTTAATTGTGGAGAAAGCAGTAGATGGGCTTACAGATGACTTTAAAGAGGTCCGTAAGCAGGCTGAGGCCTCGACCGGAGCGACCACCCTGCTCATGAAAGAAACCCAGCACCTTAAGGCTCGTTTGGAAGCGCTTGAAAATCAAGCTCGTGGGGCCAATGTCCGGATTGTAGGTTTTCCCGAGGGTTCGGAAGGGGACCACCCGGTCCTGAACATGCAAGAATGGTTAACTGAAAAGTTAAATCCGGAAGCCCCAGCAAATACCTGGGAAATACAACAAATTTATCAAGTTACACCTCGTGGTCGCTCACAAAATGCGGAGGATCCTCGTACCTCAATGTTGGTTACCTCAGGTGTTGCGGTCTGAGACAAAATCCTTAGACATGCCCGCAGAGCAGCTCCACTGTATCAAGGGGATTCCCAGGTACACATTTTCCCTGACATCAGCTACGCAACGAGGCAGCGAAGAAAAAAGTTTGACGGTGTGAGACGAGCCTTGAGGGAGCTGGGAGTACCGCACACAATCATCTTCCCAGCCAGGCTTCGGATCGTACATCAGAGTAGGGTCTACCTATTTTCGGATCCCATTGAGGCTGGCAAGTGGACAGATAGGAGGGCTGCTGAATTGCGAAGGAGAACCGAAGGGTCTGATGAAGAGGACGATGAGGCAACAACCTGAAGGATTAATGTGGGGACATTGGACACTCTAATTTCTGGTAACGCCATTACAGTTTCACCCAACAGACCATAATTTAAATAAATCGGAGTAACCTGTTCAATTGTTTGACTTTGATGCACAATAATTCTCAGTCCTCTCTTTGTTTGAGGCTTTTACATTTCTTAGGAACCTGAACAGGCCTTGTATTTTTCGTTCTGTTTTAAAATGAAAGGGGGGAAAAATTAAAATTAGGTTCCATACTGTTAAGTTCTTAAGGAATAAGAAGTAGACGTTTATAGATGTTTGTTTCCTCTTAATATAGTACAGTGCTTAACTGCAAATCAGTTTATTGTAGTATTCTCTTTTATCATTTAGGTTGGACCATGGCACCAAATAGCCCTTATTGTAGGCGCACTGCTCGCTTTTTGGACTGAATTGCTGGACAATTAATTAACATTTGTTTAAGCCATGTGCTCCTGGGTTCTTCAAACAGCACATATTAGGAGTTTTATCTAATCTTGTATAATATAATTATAAGATACCCCCTTATGATGTACCACTATGTAGTTGATGCATAATATTCCTCTGATTAATGGAGAAAGGTGTTCTTTTTCCAAAAGGCAATGTTATCACTATTTTGGACTGTCTGCTACATACTTTTTGTCTGTCATGTACACGATAAAATGAAAAAATAAAGTATAAAAAAAAAGTGTATTCTATAGCAGAGCAGGAATTGAACTAGTGGGGCTCTTGCACCACTGAGGTTCTGTCCTTTGGATGAGCCATTAAACTGAGGTTCCTCCTGCCCACCTTTGGTGGCTCTCCAGGTGGAAGTTAAAGGCTCCACGGCACTTATAAAAGTAGGAATTTTCCTGGTGTTCTGGCCAACATTCACCTAGTCGATATAACAGGTTCATGTACTGCCTCCAACCCACCCTCACCCGCATTTCAGGACATACCTGGGAAGCAGCTGTCATGGCTCAGTGTGCCTTTTCTCAAAACATTGCCAATGAATAAATCAAAGAAACAAACAAACAAAATAAAAAGATTAAAAGAAGTGATTATGCAGCAGACCATACATACTTTTCAACTGGCACACGCTTGCTGCCATCTTGGCGCCCGTGGCTGACTGGCTTGGTCACCCCCACCCCACCCCACCCACTCCCAGCTCCCAAACCTGGCTCTGCCTCTGGGCTCCTTTAAGCAGACAAATCTCTGAAAAACACATTTTTAAGTTTAAAAGACAACGCTAATTTGATTGACTGCCAGCCAAGAGGTATGACACATCTTACTGCACAGGAACATGATGTGATTCAGCCCATCACATTCTTCTTCTTCTCACTGTTGTTTTATAAATGAAAAAGGAGGATGCCTGCTACTCAAATTCTTCAGACAGACAAGTTAAAGCTGAACTGTTAACCTCAAAAACAGATCTGCTGGCAGATCTCCAGACTAGAGAGACTCCCTATCTTCACGGGAGAGCTGGGGATGCAGAAGATGTATTGAATATACCATCCCACCTCACACATCTTACACTCATTCAGGCCATTTACATGTGCTTCCCCACTGATCTATGGGAGTGTGATGACTAAAAGGATTTTTTTTTGGGAAGCTTTAAGTTGCAGTACCCTCCGTGCCAACCTTCAGGAGCAGCACCGTTGTGTAACATGTTATTATTTACTTTGCCTCATTACTGTTTAATTTGTTTGACACGGAATCTTTGTAAAAGAACCTCTGGTTCAAAGGTATTTGTAAGCCGAGATTCAATAATTAATATAAATAAAGTGGGAAACGAGGACTAGGAACTGTTCCAAGAATATGTATCTTGCTTCAATCATCTGTGCTTTCATACAAGTAATTTCTTCAGTTATTAGTGTACAAGACAGGGGGCGTAAAGGTTAGAACACAGAACTGTAAGGCAAGTGATCTTGTCTCAGGGCCGGGAAGCTTGGGATGGTCATTGGTTCATGTCAAACACCAAGAACTTGGGCTAATACACACTGCTGACGGTGTAGTTTAGCATGGGCCGGGTTACTACACTGTTGAAGTGCTGTTCTTCAGATGAGATGTTAAACAAAGTACCCCCTGCCCATTTTTGTGGCTAAGAAAAAAAAAGTAAATAAATCTGATTTAGAACAGGAGATGTATAAAAACCGCTGAGTGCAAACTCCTTTCCAGTGCTGCCCTGCCCCTAGTTGTCTCAGTGAAGTTAAAGATCACATAGCACTTATTGAAAGAGACAGAGAGTTACCCCAGGTGTCCAGGTCAACATTCCCCATCTCAGTAACACAGGTCCTAATTCAGTACAACTGTGGATGTCTAAACACACCCTTGGAGACACTCTTGTCGTTGTAAGACTGGTCTTGCGTGCATTGTTAATGTGTAAGAACCGCAAAATGAAAGCGAACAGTTTTGCTACTTTAAGAATACAGTATAAGTGGGACTGCTCTTTCAAGCATAAAAGTGCTCTCTGAGGATTTATTAACATTTTTTTTTTAATATTCTGTTTATTAACAATTTTTTGAAACAACAGAAGAACAACAACTGATACATACTACAGACAACAGGAAAAGAAAAAACATATACAGTTACACACATACATACAAACTTCCCGGTTCTTAACTTAATACATCCTGTGACTTCCATTTATTAATTCCATTTATTAATTAATTGATTTGTTAATTAAAGGTGCAGTCGAGTGTGCAGCAATACCTCAATGTCTTATTATACATTCAGGACCCCCTGGATGGCAACCATTATTGTAGGCTGTCCATCTAACCAACTCCCTCCTCTCTACCATTTGCATTGTACTAGGATATTAGGACCACCCCCATGCTGACTTACAAAACCGGCGTTCAACAACTGGCCCTTCCCATCGGCTGTCCCCCCACTGGGGGTATCTCTATGCTTATCTAATGCCCCGATACTTATATGCTCAACCCTGAAGAGAGCATTAAATTTTCGGATAGACTCAACGTCACCATAAAAGGGGCCCAGTTCCTTATAAAAACCTCTTCCCTATCCCTAACTATCCATGTGAGTCTCTCTAAGGCCAATGTACGTATAACTAGTTTTTGCCAATCACTTATCATGAGCCCATTTCCAGTGACCCAAGTATTCTGAATGCAATGTCTCGCTAGTACTAGGGAAACCCTTATCCATCTGGGCAATATTTGCCACTCCTCTTCCCCTTATATTCTTTCCACCCCAAATAGGCAGACTAAGGGATCATGGGTCAATTGCCCCCCCGCCCCCTTATTTATCTCCTGTATCACCCCCTCCCCAATATCTTATCAGAACCGGACATGACCAAAAGCAATGGAAGAAGGTACCCAATCCCTTCCCACACCTTCTACAATTCGGTGAAACAGCCGGTTGTGCCCGATGCACCGCCACTGGGGGCAGTAAACTCTATGCAAGAACTTATAGAAGGCCTCCTGAAATTTATTACATATCATAATTCCCTCTGGCATACCTAACACTAATTCCCAGTTCCTCTCCGAAATCTGTAACCCAAGATCCCTTTCCCAAAGGGTCTTCGTAGGACCCATCCGATCCGGTAGGCTCTGCTTATCCTGCCTATTTTCCCAATAAACCCTTTTATATCTTTCCTACCCTGGCATATCATTTGCTCTATTCTATTTAACCGCAATCCTCCCTTCCCCCCTACGCTCAATCCCCCTATATATGTTTTCAGCTGTAGATACCGAAACATATGAGAGGCTCCTACACCAATCTCTCTCCTGACCTTGTGAAACTCCCTCAGCTCCCCCTTCTCCAGCAGCCTCCCCATACATACCGCTCCTCCTATCTCCCACTCCTGGAACCCTCTATCCTCCATCCCAGGGATGAAGAAGGGGTTCCTCGCAATTGGGAGCAAAATAGTCTCCCTTTGGGTCCCCCCTTTCTGTCGCCAAAAATGGTACCAGGCCTCCAACGTCTCCCTAACTAATGGGTTACCACTACCCGCGTCCCTGTATACCCGCCTCCCTCTGCTATGTAGGTAGGCTGTAAGTCTCCCTGGAATCCCCTCCTGTTCTAGGCCAATCCAACTGGCCAGCTCAGGTTTGTGAACCAAGTCCGCTACCCCCCGGAGTTGGACTGCGTTGTAATATGCCCCTAGGTCTGGGAAGCCGACCCACCTCTATTTCTATCTGCCTTAAGCCTTAATAAACTTATCCTGGGCTTTTTCCCCTGCCAGATAAAGTCTGTGAACCCTCTCTTTAAACGTTTCACATCCCTCTGCGTCAGCCTCAGCTGCAGCATTTGCATAGGGTATAAGATACGTGGAATAATATTCATTTTTATGAGATTTATTCTCCCCATCCAAGACACTGGTAGTTGCATCCACCTCTTCAGGTCTGCCAATATCCGATTTATCAAGGAGTGATAATTCAGCCTATATAGCTCGTCCCACCTCTGCCCAATATGCACCCCAAGGTATTTAAAATCCGACCCGATGACCCTAAATCCCCTCTGCCGTACCTCTGGACCCACCTCTGGGAATCCCATGGCTTCAGACTTCTTCACATTGATCTTATATCCCGATAACCCTGCAAACTTTTCAATAATGTCCATGAGGCATCCAATAGAACCATTCATATCCCCCAGAAATAACAGCATATTGTCAGCATAGAGCGCACCTTGCTCTCCTCCTCCCATCCCTTACTCCCACTACACCTCATGCTGTCGTATCACAGGTGCCAACGTTCGACCACCAGTTAATAGGCATGGGGGACAGAGGGCATCCCTGTCTTGTCCCCTTCCCAGCCTAAACTTTGTGGACAGAAACCATTCACTAACACCTGTGCACTTGGCTTCTGGCATAGCTCTAACCCACTCCTATAAACGGTCCCCAGACCAAATCGGGTCATAACCTCGAATAAAAAATCCCATTCCACCCTGTCAAACGCTTTTTCAGCATCTAATGAGATCACCCCCATCTTGGTGTTAGCCCTCTCAGCATGCCATATAATATTAACCAACCTCCGAACATTGTGATAGGACTGCCGCCCCTTAATGAACCGTTTGGTCTGGGTGGACCACTTCCGGAAGAATATTCTCTAGTCGGGTGGCAAGGACCTTAGCCAGAATTTTCATATCCACATTGAGAAGAGAAATTGGTCTATAGGAGGAACATTCAAGCTCATCCTGACCTCCTTTCTTAATTAAACAGATATTAGCCTCGTAACATGAGTCAGGCAATAATGGAACCTGATCTTCCTCCCCCCTTGCAAACACCCTCCCCAATAATCCTACCAATCACCCCCCCAACACCTTGTAATATTCGCCAGGGAAGTCATCGGGCCCACTGGCTCTTCCCTCCTGCAACTTCTGTATGGCGCTCAGGATTTCCTGCCTTGAAATGGGCTGACTCAGCATCCCCCTCTGCTCATCTGTAATCCTTTGCAGAGATGTCCCACTCAAGAACTCTCAAATACGCTCTTTCTGCCCCACATGCTCCGGCCTATACAGCTTTTCATAAAAATTCCCAAAGCGCTCAGCTATCTCCTTAGAGCTTGTTATGATTTGCCCCCCCCCCCTTAATCCGAAAAATCCTAGTTGGGCATCTGCCCCCCTTCATCAGCCTCACCAACATAGGCCCAGGCTTGTTCCCCCACTCAAAAACCTTCCTCTGACAAAAAAACATGTCCTCCCTGCTTCTTCCCTTAAGAGAGAATTAAGGGCCTCCCTTGCCACTACCAACATCTTAGGGGCTTCCCCCCTTTCTCCTCCACCTACTCGCTTCTCCAGCTCTTTCACTTGCCTTTCTAATTCTTCCCTCTTCCCCCTTCTCTGTTTTTTCATCTTAGCCACATAAGTTATTATCGCCCCCCGCTTATAAGCCTTACCCGCCTCCCATACCATGGCACTGGACACCTCACCCGTATCATTCGTCTCTTCGTATAGCTTCCATTGCTCTGCCAAATATTCCTTGAACGCTTGGTCCTTGGCTAAGTATGTGGGAAACCTCCAAGTTGACGGCCCACTCTCAACCCTTCCCCCTGGCGATACTCAATACCACCACTGCATGATCCGAGAGGAAAATGGGGCTGTGACTTATCTCTTTTATTCGCCCCACCCAGTTTCTAGGTAGAAAAAAATAATCCAGACGGGACCAAGTCCTATGGGGGTTAGAGTAAAATGTATACTCCCGCCCAGTGGGATTGACCGCCCTCCACCCATCCACCAAATCCAGATCAGCAATGCCAATTGCCCACTGCCCCATGACCTCCGTCGCCCTGCCCCTACCCTCCGAATGGTCCATCTTTGCATCCATTGTCCAATTAAAATCCCCTCCCATAATGAGCCCCGGAAATTGCTCTCTAATAAGCAGGCCCAGCAAAGAGGAATAAAAATCTGGATCATACACCGCCGGTGCGTAGACACACCCAAAGGTAAATGTCTCCCCCCGCCAAATTCCAGTGACAAAAATATACCTGCCCTCCTTGGGGTCTCGCACTACTCTTTTCACCTCGAAGAGCAGATTCTTATGCAAAAGTACTGCTACTCCCCTTTTATGCAAAGAATAAGAGGCTGCAAAGCATTTCCCAACCCAGTTCCGTACCAGTTTGGCATGCTCCACATCTGTCAGGTGTGTCTCTTGCAACATAGCCACCTGTGCCCCCTTATGTCTAAGCGCCATCAAAAGCGCGGTCCTCTTCACTGGGCTCGCTATACCCTTAACATTCCAAGATATCACATTTAAATTGCCTGAGTCACCCATCCCTTTCTATGTTGCTTTCCATTTTTTAAGGTTATTAACATTTAGTATTGCATTACACATAGCCACATGTTCATAAAACGCACCAGTACCTTTCCATACTTTTTTCCCCCAATGTCTGCACACTCAACTGCCACACCACACATACCACCGGGCAAATACTCTACAAACATACAAACTAAACAAACTATCTATTTTATCATCTATACCTAATCCTCTCCAAACCCCTCTTCTCACCCCCTCCCCCCTTCCCTTATAGCTTCTCCTCTTCTGCCTTCCCCCTGCAACACTAATTGCTAACATAGCACAAGTGTAAGTCTAGAGATAATGTCAAACAATCCCGCAACACCATAACCGAGATGCACGTCCCCACACCCTCCTCCACAGCCAGATTTCCTCTTCCAGAGTTGTTCTTCCCGGGAACCCCACTGATCTCCATCCCGAGCTCGATCAGTATCCCTGCTTCTTTCCTCCAATGTCACCCACCCCTCCCCTAGTCCGATTCCGTATCTCACCCAGTTGCTTCATTCTCTATCCCTCTGTACCCCAACCCCTATCTCCCCTCTCCAACTAATCCTTATTATCAAAAACCCCTCCCACCCCAAGTGCCTCCCTCTTAAACATGCTCACCTCCTTTCCCACTCTTCCTTTATCACCATCTCAGCACTGTTCCGGCCTCACCCTGTTCCCCCTATCCTACTGCCACTAAACTCCTTGTCCAGTTTACCCCCGGACCAGACCTAGTCAGTTAAGGAGACCAGCAGCTCCATCTTTGATCTCTGTACCTTAGCCTTGCCTTCCATTCCCTTGAACACTCCCACCACGCTACCCCTAGAAGGCTCTCAACCAAGTCCCAACACTTTTAACCCTCCCAATGGCTTCCCTGCTCTAAGCTATTATAACTTCTTCCTTCCCCTAACTAATCCTCTCAACCTCCCCCACCCACTTTACATCCCTTCCCGATCAAACCGAGTCCATGTCTCCTTAATCCGCCCCAAAACCATACCCCCGCTTTACAGCATTAAATGTACACTCCTGGATCCAATAATGTAAGAGGAAGGACGCGGGGGGCTAGGCCGCGCTATCTAAAAAAAACACACGCTAGGCCCTGCCCTGCTCCTACCTCATCTGCAGCGAAGACTCTTCTTACATCCACGGCTGCCTGGATTTCATCTGAGTTCTTATACAAAGTCAGTTAATAAGAGAGAGTCCTCCTCAAGAGCAGAAGGGAGCATATCTGATGTCCCAAACTTGCGACTCCTTAGGCCCTTCCTGCTCTTAGGTCCTCCACCACGTCTGGATCCATAACTATCGCATCTAGGGAACCGACCTCCTGGAGTGTAAGTGGCACAACGGCGCCAAACCAGGAACACAGAACACTTTCAACACAACTCAGTCCCAGCTCTGTAGCCAGAAAAAAAAAACAGTTCTCCATCAGAATAATCACATCAAATCGAGACCTCTTACAGCCATTCTTCCGAAACTCATACCCCTCATCACCGCTCAGCTCACTCTTTTCTTCAGACCCTTCACAAACTCCTCTGCCTTCTCAAGCTCCCAAAAGGAGTAGGTCGCTCCTTCATGTTTTATTTTGAGTGTGGTGGGGTATACTAAAAAAATTTCCACTTTAAGGCTCCTCAGCTGTGCCATCAGCCCATTAAAAGCCTTCCTTTTTTTTAAACAGGTGAGCTGAGTAGTCCTGCGAAAGGAATAATCTGTGGCCCTCAAAACATAAGGTATCTTGGGATCTGTAGGCTTTCAATAGCGCTTCTCGGTCCTGAAAGTTATGGAAGCGCATAACTATCTGCCGTGGGGGCTGATCTGCAGCAGGACGTGGCATGACCGCCCGATGTGCATGCTCTAATTTAATCTTGCCGTTTTTCACTTTCAGTCCTAGCAATTCCGGCAGCACTCTACTGCAAAAGTCTAGCGCATCCTTCCCCTCCAAACCCTCAGGGAGCCCTCTGAGTCATAAATTTAGCCGCCAATGGTAATTCTCCTGGTAATCATAAGCCTCTTTAAACTCCTCCAGCTCCCTCTGCAATGCACGAACTTGCCCTGGGACTGCCAAGAGTTCATCTTCCAGCCTGGAGATACTTTCTTCAGCCTCCAATAGCCGAGTGCTCTGTTGCGCTTGCTGCTCTATAACCTCCTGCAGTTTCCCATCCAGCTTGTCTTCTAGCTTTATCAAACTCGGCTCGAGGGCTGCAATTACCTGCCCTGTAAGCTCCTTCCCTAGAGCTGCTACCTCCGCCGCCGAAAATGACACCAGGCCTGCATTTTCTCCACCAGGGCCCGCCGTCCCCTTTTTCCCCGCTTTCTCAGTCGCCCTCTGGTTTTTCGATGGCATCGAAGTTAGATACTCGTCCATTGCGCCTTCCTCCACCTGGGATCACCGTTTTATTCGCCCCGGGGTGAAAAACCCCTTTTATTAATTTAAATTAACTGGCTATTTCATCGGAGCTAGCGGGAAACGCGACTTCTCCGTTAGCTGCTCATTAGCGCCCCCCATTAACATTTTATTGATTGCAGATGATTAATACGTATGTAAGTGAAAAGAGGAAGATGTAGGGGGGTTGTAAGGTTAAAAAGGAAAGGGGGGACTGTGCAGAGGGGGCCCAGGAAATAGGCAGACAACGTAAACAAATACTTTTGTTCGTGTTCACAATAGAAGGACAAGGAGAAGGAGCTACAAGAAAGTAACAGAAGCTTTGGAGGGAGACAGTTGGACACTAGTCCTTTTTCAGAGGAGACAATCCTGATAGGACTTGCTAACCTGAAAGTGGACAAAGTAATGGGGCCAGATGGGGTACATCCAAGGGTACTGAGGGAGCTCAGAGAGGTACTGGCTGCACCTCTAACCATCCTATTTAACAGCTCACTGGAAACAGGAGTGGTTCTGGAGGACTGGAGGAGGGCAGATGCAGTCCCACATTGGACCGGTATGGTACATAGGACGCTCCCAATTGATGGGCATGACCTTTGTACAGTATCAGTCCAGTGACAGTGCAGTCGGCAGCTGGCCGTGGAGGTGTGTGGAGGGAGAGCCAGTCGTGGGTCCGGGAGGATTGGGGGTGCAGGGTGGGGGTCCCGTCATGGTGGGTTGGGGGCCTCTACGCTATGGACATTGTTGGGAGGGGGTTGTCACTGTCCGGACGTCGAGGGGTGGGGTCCCTGCATGCAGGTTACAGCTTCAGGTGGGGTTCCTACTACGCACAGGGACTGGGGTACGGGAGGGGATCACAGCTCATACAGGGACCAGGGTATGGAAGCGGATCACAGCCCATACAGGGATCAGGGTTCAGGAGGAAATGTGCGGTCGATAGAGGATGGGGTTTGGAAGGGGGGCCCTACACTACGAGCTCATGGGGCACGATTGTTGTTACAGTGCTTGGGATGGGAGCAGGGGTGGGGAGCCACATGTTTACTGGGGCTGACAGGCTGCTGTGCACCAGGCTGCACTTCCGCAGCCTGCCTGTGGGTGGCCAACGGATTTAGGTCAGCTTTCCCTGGCCTATCTGTGCGTGGCACAGTTCAGGCCCTTGCAAGATACAAGTCCATTGAATATGCCCATGTGCGGCACATTCTTGGGCACATCCCCTTTTCTTGTGCAGTTTGCGGTCTCTGTGGGCCATGGCGCATTCTCCTTTGAGTGGTGCAGCGCCGCCCATTGAATATCGTGCTGTGGTGCATTGTGTGGGATGCATGACACATCTCCATTTTCCGCTGAGTTGCACCGCACATCTCCTTTGAATATGGGGGCTCCAGTGTGTATAAAACGTGCTATATAAAACCAACCTAGTATTCTCATTGAGGCTTGAGATAACTCATTTCAAGATTGATCCAATCATTTGGTCAGGTCACTGCACAACAGGGTTCTCATTCAGGGCCCCCCTTGGTAGTCCTTCCCTTGTGGAGATGGTCCATTATTGCCCTTTAAAGGGGTTGTCCCTAGAGGGACTGTTGGCGGTACTGGACCTCTCAGAAGTGAGTGTCGCTTGTGAGGGAGGTGCGGGTGAGGTGGTGGCAGCCTATAATCGGGCTGTTACCTCAGCACTCAGCTCTGTCACACTGGTCTGTATATGACCCAGGCTTTTTCGCTTGAGATCCCCATGGTTTGATGGGGCTCTCAAGGAGATGAAGACCAGGGGTCAGAGGTTGGTGCGTTGTTAAGTCCAGATCGGAGGGACGGACCGCCAGCACAGAGGTAGTACTACTGCTCGTAACACCAACGACCTGGGTTTGGAAGCGAGCCCAGGAGTCGGAGGGCTGGCCAGGAGAAGGAGGATTGAGTGTGCTACAAACGGCTCTTGTCCTCTGGGAGGGGACAGCACCCAGTGTTCTAGTGCCCTCTAGTGGAGGCTAGGGGTGGCAGACAGCTGGAACTTGTATACATGGGGAGCATGCCACACGGTCAGCCTTGCGCCACATGTCATTGCACGTCACGCCCGGAGACTAACTTGCCAAAAATACTTATCAGGCCAAGCAATGAGAACATTTGCTTTGCCAAGCCCCACACAGCTTTCCGAGGCACACAACCCCCCGGATCAGGTTCAGGCCTTCGTCGGGGAGCAGACGGGGCCATTCTGGTGACCCCACCCTGGGGACTAAGCCAGGGTGCACTCCAGGGGTAGAGATAAGTCCCGGGGGATGGGGGGCAGAAGTCAGAACCGATGGCTAGCCAGCGGGTAAGCCAGAAAAGCATACTAAATTAAAAAAAAAAGTTCAGATTGAAGGAGGATAGACTGACTTTGAGAACTCACTACAGTGAGCATCAAAGAGCAATCTCCCATAAGAAGGCAGCATTCCTGTCCAAAGAGATTGCTCCAGGGAGGAACAGACTGGCTTAGCCCTTTAGGACTGCAAACAGGCTGCTCCATCCGGCCTATCTGCAGCCAAAAGGAGCAGTTTCAGCCACTACGTGTGAGTTTGCTCTGTTTTTCCTCAGACAGAGTATCCTCTATCAGGTCCAGAATCTGTCCAATGGGGCAGTCACAGCCCCACAGTACAGTAGAAGCCACTTAAAGGGGACGCAGTTAAAGGGGATATCCACTTAATTGGGACAATCCCCTGGGCAACGATGTTTGGCTAATATCATTCAATGGGACCAGCTTCTGTTTAATTGGGATGGTCTGTCGTTTTTACTCGCTCTGCTTTATTTATGAAGGGAGTTACTTGACCCCACTCATTCATTTGAATGAATCTGTTTAACATAGCTAACTCGTGCTTTGTGCATGTGCACGTGTTTGTCTGTGTTGGGGTGCTGCCAATGGTAACAGTCATTTATCTGTTGCCTTTCTCAAATCTAAGATGCCTCACAATGTATGAACAACACATATCCAACACCACACCTTTAGCAACCAGTAATCAAGACAGATTTCTAAACATTAGGTGATACATTATTACAGACATGCCTGCTTGAAGGTAACTGTTTCAGTCCTCTTAACAGAGTGGAAGCTATTCACAAGTTATATGCCACCCATTATTCTACCCAGGATAGCCCCATTTTACAGCTGGGTGGACTGGGAGGTTAAAGAATAACTACGCTTCAGCATTTGCTTCCATAAATAAGACTTCCCGCTGTTACAATTTACGAGCGGATACATTTTTTTCATTTTCAGTGTTCCTTTTCAAGATTTATAGTATATTTATCTATTTAGTTTTTACCAGGTAAGTGCACTAGACAAAAACTTGCCTTTTTTAAGCGGGACACCGGAGGTTACAGAACCATAGAAATGAGAACAAACCATAGAAAAAAGAGCAAGCATACTGCAGTATATACTTCAGTATTTATTTTTTTAGGAAATTGGAATTACAACCCTTTGAGTCATAGACTCGTTTCCAAAGGCCCACGTCAGAATAAAACGTAGACATTCATACAATACATACATAGAATAAATGTGGGTGAGCAATCATACAGGGTATAAATACAATGAGCACTGGTTAATGCCTATACATTTGACAGCTAAACCAGGACAGCGCTATCAACATATTTACCTAAGCGGTTAAGACCTATACAATTGGTAGTTAAAGCAATGCATAATATGAGCTGGTAGTAAGCCGCCTCAGGGAGGCCTTGTCTTACACATAATACAATGCATTCAAACTCCAGTGCAACTATATGGTAACCAAGGGAGGGGAGGAGCATATAGGCTAGAAATAGTGAGGGCTCTCCACTGCCAGGCCAAAGGTGGGTGCGTGGCCTAGCGGTGTGGTGCAGGATCCACAGGTTACCGGTTACACTGGCATTGACGTGAGGAGAGGATATGGGCCCTTAAAGCAGCTTCAAAAGGACCTAGATTGGTGATGGATGTGACAGCCGGAGGGAGAGCATTGTACCAGGATGGAGCTCTAAGGGGGAAGGATCGCTGGGCCAGGGTGGTCCTGACCCTAGGCACCTTTCAGACAGCTTTTGGGGCAGCCCGTGTGGACGCTGAGATGGTGGCTGCCTGAAGAGAAGCCATGACACCTATTGGGGTTAAACCCAGGTGGATTTTTTCTGTGAAGAGACAGGTCTGGTATAATAATCTTTCCTCAAGGGAGAGGATATTGGTCAGTGCGCATAGGATGCAGGTATGTGTATTTCTGTCAGCACCAGAGAGGAGCCGGCAAGCCTTACTGATGACTACTTGTATTTGATGAAGCGCCATAGGGTCGGCGGCAGTACAGATTGTGAGGCCATAGTCCACCAGCGATAAGACTGAGGAGGTAATGGCTAGGTGAAGTGCTTCAGGTGGCAGGCAGTCTTTATGTCTGTAAAGGAGACCAATGTGGGTGTCGGTGACGGAGGTGAGGATTTTTATATGTTCGTGGAATGATAGGGAAGAGTCAAATGTAATAGCTAGATACTTATACTTTTGGACCTGTTCCAGTGGGATGCGAGAGGTGGACAGTATTTCCAGGGGGAAATCCTTTGATCTGTTTTGACGGTGGGCATAGAGCATCGTCTTAGTTTTTTTAATGTTGACCACTAATCTGTGTTCCGCAAACCAGTGTTCAATCTGCGAGAAGTTTTGTAAGGTACACTGGAGAGAGAGAGGATCAGGATGTGCGGCATAAGGAAAAGCGTCATCCTTGTAGAGGAGAAGGTTGCCGGGGCAGGATTTAGGCAGGGTGTTAAGGGAGATGCTGAATAGCAGGGGACCCAGAATAGATCCCTGTGGAACTCCTGAGCGCACAGGCAGCATAGTAGATAAGGTATTATTAATTTTAACACATTGGATTCTACATGAAAGATAGCTGGAGAACCATGACCGTGGACAATGAGAGACCCCAATTTGTTGTAATGTGTTAACAAGGAGGGGATGAGAAACCGTGCCAAAGGCCTTTGAGAGGTCTATAAACACAGCCCCTGCGAGGTGCCCCTTGTCAAGCGTGGAGTGCAGGGAGTTAGCGAATTCTGTGAGGGCGGTCGTACTGCTATGACCAGCTCTGAAACCATGCTGCTCCCTACATAAGAGGTTGTGTGCAAGGAGGTAGTCAGTGAGCTGACTGGCCATGATCTTTTCAAGGACTTTAGAGAGTGGGGGGGGGAGAATCGAGATGGGCCGGTAGTTGTTTGGGAGGGAGCTGTCACCACATTTCAATATTGGTGTTATCACTGCCATTTTCCATGAGGCTGGGAACTGGTCCAGGGGCAGGGACAGATTTAGAAGGTCCATGAGCGGGGAGATAACTGAGTCTAGCGCGAGGTATAGGATATGCATATCGAAGGCGTCTCTGCAGTAATTGGAGCTCTGGGGAAGCTTTGGACAGGTAGGCTTTTGCTTCTGTAGGGATAATGACTCTGAGTCTGAAGGGGGGTGGAGGAGCTCAGGCGGTGGGGTAGGCTGAATTGGATCAAAAAAGTTGCTAGGGAGGACTGAGCTGAAGTCTCAGAAGGTGGAGTTGAGGCAGTTAGCTATGTGAAGTGTGTTTGTGGTGGCAGTACCATTAACACTAAGTTGTGACGGAGGGGGAAGAGCGGGATATACCATTAAGCTCCTTGATGTTGTCCCAGAACTTTTTTGTGCAACCCCCGGAGGTGGCTAGGGTGGTTCTGTAGTGCTCTGCCTTGGCCTTGTGAATTGCCCAGGTACACTTATTGCAGGCAGCATTATAGGCCTGCCTATCACTTAGCAAAGCGGAGGCAGTGGCACGATGCCAGAGGTTGTCACGCATTTTGAACTACCGTAGGAGTTCTGAGGTGATCCAGGGGGCACTACGTTTCTTAGTGGTCACTTTGATGGTCGGTGCAAAAGCATCACAGGCGGCATTAAAGGTGGTGAAGTAGTGCAATGCATCATCTATGTGCTGGGCTTGGGAAATAGGGGAACAGTCCCAGTTAATTAGATATTGTTTGAGTTTGGTTATGCCTCTTGGGCGTAGTCGATGACGAAAGGTGATATGTGGTGGTGGTTTAGATAGCTGACAGGACCAGCTGAAGATGATTGGGGAGTGGTCGCTTAAGGCATTGGGTAGGACACCCAGGTCGGTAATATGGTGGGGACGATTCGTGAGCAGGATATCTAGTAGGGTGTGGGTTCCATTAGTGGGGTTGGCCCTGGTAGGCTGGGATACCAGCTGAATCATATCTAATGCAGCAAAGGTATCTTTGGAGTGTGTTGATAAGCTCATCAGCCAGTTTATGTTGAGATCCCCAACTAGGATTTGTTCCATTCTGTGGCTGGCTAGATAATCAGAGAGCACTTTACGGCCAAGGGATTGGCTGCCGGGTGGAACGCAGGAGACGGTGAGCGTAAGAGAAGCATGGTTTGGGTCAGGGGAGAGTTTTATTGAGAGGGCTTGGGCACCATGGTCTAGGGAGGGCGCAGGCAGGGCTTGGTAATGCAGTGAGTCATTTACATAGAAGGCACAGCCACCGCCTCTCTTGCCGTTACGATCAAGCCTAATGAGAGAATAGCCAGGAACAGATGAGTCTGGGGTCTTGGTTTCTGTTGAAGTCAGAATGTCTGGTTGGTGCTGTGCTGTCCAGCATTGCAGGGGTGCCATTTTTTTTAGGCAGGCTGCAGATATTTACAGCGGCTATTCAAAGCCCCACGGGTGACCGGAGTTGGGGGAGCGTTGCTGGGCCATGATTGGGGTGAACATTACCAGATAATAGAAGAAGCAAGTGGAAGATCCTGACAAAGGCCATGAATTGGTGGCATTTTGCCGGGCAGCGGCAGTTGACAAGCTTAGAAAGTGATGAGCAGGGAATGGGCAGTTGTGCGAGGGCTGGGATGGCCAGGTGGAGGAAGGCTGGGATGGCCAGGTGGTGGAACAGACAAGGAGAGCTCAAGGCACAGAGAGAGGGGCAGAGGGGGAGAGGGGAAGGGTGCAGGGGGGCTATGGGGAGAGACAGGATGACAGACAGGCTATGAGGGGTGAGGTGCTCCCCCAGCAGCAAAGGTGTGTACATACCAGAGGCAACTGGGGGTTTGTTGCTGAGCAGAGTAAACATGGTTAGCTACAGTAGTATGGTTAATTTGTGTGGGTGGGTGTTGTGAGGGAGTACAGTGGTGGTAGATGTGACCCTGGGCAGGTATGAGTGGGTCTTGTTGACATCCAACACTGTGGCAGACACAGTGGCACAGTGGTGGGGTTGCTGCCTTTGAAGCAAAAGGTACCTGGTTCAAACCCTGGTTTGGATGCCATGTTGTATGCCTAGTGATAGCCTGGGAGATGGTGCAAGGAACACTACAGTGATGGGCAAAAGGCTGAGAATTTAGGTATGAAAAAGCATCATTTTGTACAATAAAGAAAGAGCAAAGTGATTGGTATCTTGGTAGTCCACCTAAAAAGTCTGTATTGAAAACATCTGGACACGTTTGCCTCTCCCCTGTTAACCTCATGGTGCCTTGGTTTATGACATCACAGTGCTCACCATGACAACAGACTGTGATGCCACAAACATCGACTGTAGTTAGCAGGGGAGAGTCAGATACATTGTGAAAATCTCACTGAAATAAGAGCTACATTATTTACAACATTTAGTAGAGCAACAACAGGGGGAGCGTAAAAAAAAACTAGAAAATAAAGTTAAAGCACAGTCTAGTGTTTTTAGACTTTTTATTATTAATAAAGAGTTGCTTTTTAAGCGACTTGCTCAGAGTCAAACAGCAAGTATGTGGCAGTGATGGGATTTGAATCTGCAACACCTTCTGCACCCAACCCTCTGCTCTTACAACACAACCATTGCTGCCTTCATCTATTATTAGTTTAGAGCCTTACTTGTAAAAGGGAGATCATCCTAAACCAACTCTTATAAAACTGTGGGTTAAACCTGGCAGGAGCCGACAGGAGCTCAAGTTAGTTTCTCCACCTCCTACAAAATTGTAGGAGAGAGTACTTGCACCTCTGTCATCTTTCTCCATTGAATATTACAAGCCAGTTTCACCAACTAGAAATGACATTCCCCACCTACACATCTAGATATGAGAGTTCCCCCATCTAAATAGTATCTACTGTATAATTACTTTATAAAAATGGGAAACTGAAAAGTGTTTAAAAGGCAACAAGTGTGTTGTTTCCTCCTTCCTCTGTCAATCAGTTGTTGGAGTGTGTTTCCTCTTTAAAGCCCCTTGCTTCATTGAGAGAGAAACAGAGAAAAGAGAGAGACAGAGCAGTGGCGGAGCCACGTTTGGGAGCATTTGGGAACCGGGGGTGGCCATTCAGTCACTCATGGGCTCCACAGTGGGCACTATACAGTGAATAAAGATGGTGGTGGGGCACCACTAGTCACACTGGGGCAGCCAGGAGGGGCGACCGCCCCCCCAGCCCCCCCTCTAGCTCCGCCACTGAGACAGAGAGAGGGAGAGAGAGAGCAGGCAGGCAATGACAGAGAGGTGGGGAGAGAGAGGCAGGCACAGGAGAAGGGGAAAAGCAAGTGAAGGTGTAAGGGAGAAAAGCATTACAAGAAGCCAAAAGAAAAGCTAGGCAAAGACTTTGCTTTTTTTACCAGTCTTGCAGCAGAAGACAAGAGTGCATCATCAGATGTTTGTGAAGGCAGCTTTTCTTTCTTTTTGGTTTTTCTTCATCTGTGTATCTCCCTGGGGCTCCTGCCAGCATGTGGCCTTGGCTCTTCTCTCTCACGAAAGCTCTCCTCCACCCTCTAAGCCGCATGGCTCTTTCCCGCCCCCAGCCTGATCTGGCAAATCCCCCCTGGATTTCCCCCTGTGGCGGGGCCAGGAGAGGGAGAGCCATCCACCCCCCGCTTCCGTACACAAATCTAGTTTGGCCGGTGGTGCTGGGGGCCTAGAGTGTGGCTTTGGCATCATGGTGCCTGCAGCATCCTCCAATCCGTTTTCCTGCCTCACCATTGCCAGAGCGCAGACATCAGCATGCGTACATGGAGGTACGCGCATGTTACGGGTCCCACGGCACCCTCCAGTCTACCGACATCCCTGACCTGCACTACCCTCAGGCCTCCAGCTGGGGGCAGTCATTTGGTGGGACTGCCAAGACCCCCCCCCACCAGGAGAGGAGAGCTGTTCTCCGGATGCTCAATCCTCTCCCTCCACCGGACAGCCCCAGATGACCCGCTCACACTGTGAACACGGGTTACCGGCATGACAGGAGGTAAAGCATGGATGCCTCAGCCCTCCATGCTACTGGGCCAGCCCCTGAAGGCAACTTTTCAAGGGGGGAGGAAACGCACACAGACAAGAAGAAGGTGAAAACCCATTCAGTGGAGGGAAGAGGATGGTGGATCAGGAAGTGAAAGGAACACAGAGTCAATGAGAAGAGTGAGGCGGAGGTAGCAGCTGCTGTGATTGTTGGTGTTGGAAGAAGGTGTGTGCCACAAAACTCGAAAGACTAGAATGGCAGCACCTCTTACAGCTCCCTTGTGTGAGTACGTAAAGCATGCCACCATATTGTGGGTGTCAAGACCCGAAAGCAGCCTACTGACATCCACCTTGTTTTGGGTGACGCACTCAGTCTCTGCAGCATTTTCAAATCAAATAAAAAAAAAAAAGCCATGTTCATGGGTGCCAACCGAGCACACTAGGTACGGCATTCTGAACTCTGTGAGTGGGGGTTGAGGTGCTGTCTACGGGGTGCAGGGGGTCCAGTCAACAGGCTCTGGGCATCACCACAGCAGCGGTTCTCTGCTACTGTATTGTATATCCCACCCAGCCATCTCCCAGGGGTGGCATAGCAGCTGCAGGGGGTTGCTGGTAAATGGGAAGGTGGGTGGGTTCTGCTGTGGGGTGGTGGCTTGTTTGTCAAATGAGTGGTACCAGCTCTGCCAGTCTATTCTGGGGGTCAGCTGCAAGGGGGAATGTTAGATAGAGGTTTCTGCTGTGGGCAGGAGGGAAAGGGTTTGCTGCAGAGGGGTGTGGCTTGTCTGTGGGAAGGGGGGCTTCATCTGGCGGATTGGGGCAGGGGGTCAGCTGTAGGGGTTGCCAGTCTGTGGGGAGAGGGGTCCAACTGTGCGGTGATGGCTAGTATGTAGAACAAGGGGTTCCAGCTGTACGTGGGCAGCTCACTGCCAGTCTGTTCTGAGGTGTCAGCTGCAAGGGGTAGTATGGGATGGGGATTCCTGCAGTGTGGGGGATACACAGCTAGTATGTTTGGGGGGTTTATGCTGCAGGGGGGTAGCTGGTCTGTGGAAAGGGGGTTCTAACTGAGGAATGGAGCACGAGGAGTGAGGGATCAGCTGCAGAGGGCCACTGGCCTGTGGGAAGGGGGAGTTCAGCTGTGAGATGATGGCTAGTCTGTGGAAAGAGGGGTTCTAGCAGTGTGTGGGTGGCTCACTGTCATTCTGTTCAGGGGAGTCAGCTGCAAGGAGAAGTGTGTGATGGGGTACTGTGTGTCAGAGGGATTTTTGTTCAGAGTCCAAGTCCAATAATAATCTCCATGGGAAGCAGGTGGCATTTAAAAAAAAAAAAAAAACACAACAACATTTTTTGGCAATAAAAGACCTTTGTTTGCATATAGTGGTGAGTAGGACATAAATACGTTTGTAAATAAAACATGGGTTTGGGAACTGGCTGGGGGAACAGAAATTTAATTGCAGGCTAGATGTTTGCCCACTAAGACCAGGTTTATGCTGGGCTAGTGAAAAGTCACTAGCCCTACCGACTAGTGGCAGAAAAAGTTAGTTTCAACCCCTGCAGCCTCAACATCCCCCTCACTCCCTGGTCAACTGAGACCCTTCATACCCTTGACACACACCATCCCTCCATGCCCCCCCCCAACACCACCTCCCAGACCCATGACACACCCACCATATGCAGGTTGTCCGACACTTTTCCTCCACAGGCCCTGATACTACCCCCTCCCTTCACAGCCCCAAATACTAATCCTTTTCCCTTTTTTGGCCCTGACACTAGCTAGCCCTCTGTTCACAGCACCAGATACTAGCCCTACCTCCTTCCACAGCCCCCGACACTGTCTACCCTTCCTTCACAGCCCCCCACAGAACCCTCCACAGTCCCTGACAGTACCCCTTCCTCCACAGCCCCATTACTTCCTTCTACAATCGCAGACACTACCCCTTCCACAACCCGACACTACCACTCCCACACCATCTCCTTCCTCCATGTCCCCCTCACCCCACAGTCCCCCACCACCTCCACTCTTATTGGCACAGAGCAGCTGGCAGTGCACGTGGCACAGCATAGTCTGCAGTGCACGTGGCACAGCGCAGTGTCTGCATCGCACAGTGCGGTGTCAGCAGTGCACCTGGCACTGCGCGGTTAGCAGAACACGAGGCACCATGTAATGACACCAATGTACATGGCACAATTCGGTGCCACCACGCAGTGTTGTGCCATGTGTACTGCCACCACACTGCAGTGCCATGTGCACTGCTGACACCGCAATGTGCCACATGCACTTCAGAAACTGCAGTGGGCCACATGGTCTGCTATCACTGTGCTGTACCACATGGTTTGTGGGCACTGCACTGTACCTCATATACTACGGTCACTACACTTCAAGTCTCTTCTTATTTCTGTGCATCTTCACGCAAAGATAAGAGAATAATCTCAACCCTTAAGATATTTAAGAATTTATAAAATGGAAGTATCACCTGTATCTTAAGTTATATTAACGTGATGAAACAGTTGTATGTTTTCTTGGTTTCTGTTTTTATGTCTCAAAAAATATAATATATAAAAAAAAAAAAAAAAAAGAGAATAGAAAGGCAACACCCCTCAGCATTGCCTAGCATCAGCATAGCGTGCCGTGTCATCAGTGCATGTGGCACAGCACACGGTCAGCACTGTTTGAGACACAGTGCAGTGTCTGCATTGCATATAGAACAGTGTGTTGTTGGGAGTGCAAGTGGCGCAGCAAAGTGTCTGCAGTGCACGTGGCACAACACAGTGTCACAGTGTATGTGGTAGTAGTGTTGTATCACACACTGCAGTCATCGCACATGGCACACCACAGTGTTGGCATGGATACAGTGAGGAAGGGGGCGCTATCTGGGCTCATCATTTGGGAGGGGTATTACTAGACAAAAGGCACTGTGTTCATATGGGATGGAGTGAGGCAGCGGATGCCATATGACATCGGCGATCATGTTGGTATGGGTGCCACAGCACTCCAGCAATCCTGCTGGCATGGGCTGGAACCTGAATCCATGCCTGGGGGGCTTGGAAGCATGACACCAGGGCTGTTGGCTGGGCTAGGGAGCATGCTGCTGTGTCTGGGGGGGGAGGGCTCAGGAGACTGAGGCGTGAGGGAGCTAAAGTCCAGTGATGGATGGTGAACTCGCAGGAGCATGCCGCCATGGCTGGGGCGGTGGGCCTCAGTAGCCTGGCTGAGACACCACTCAACAGCCCCCAAACCTGTATCCTCCCCACAGCTGATCATGCTCCAATCAGCTGCCCCCACCCATCCTGCCAATCAAGCAGCCAGTGGCCACCCCTGTCGACCACTCCCTTGCAGTTAGAATGTTTATCACTCAGTACTCCATAAATTCAATGAAAAGAGCTGCATATTTGTACCATGCAGGCAAGAACACTGCGTGGCCTCTAGCGCACGGCCAGCTCAAGGTACTATTCGAACAACTAGAACACCCCGAGTGGAATATCTGAATATGGGGCCATGCTGGTGCAGCACAGCGCATAGTAACTATGTGATGCCCCGACACAGTCCACCGCTGAATAGTCCACAGGGGATCGCAATGGAGATAATGCTACACAAATGGGATAGCGCCACGGCTCCTGTGATCCATATTCTGCCCTAGCATGCTAATGAGCACATTGGGCATGCAAAGAGCTAAGGGGCCCTTTGCATTCCTAATATGGGCCCCTTACCATTGGTGCACACCCCCAATTGGCCGACATTGTAGCTACCGGACAAGTAAGAAAGTTACAGAATGTACATCTATACAATCTCGCACATGAAAAAGTGAGCATCAGAACAGTAGACAGTGCATGTATCCTACCTCCGTCGTTGATGATATAATAGCAGTCCCCCATAGCTATATAAAGCTGCCCTGGGGTCTGGTGTTCCCCCAATGGTCAGCAGCCACCCCCCCTCATCCCACCTCACCCCACCCCGGTCACTAATCCCCTCCCGTGATCATGAATACTTGTCAGATTGTGGCCAGAGCTGACTCTGAGCTGAGGGGAGTGCTGTGTCGCACTGTCTTTTCTTTACCGTTATTGAAAGGCACTGGCAACTGGCTGTGGGTGGGACCTGAGCAGTGGGAAGGGGCTGCTGACCTACTAATTCAGCAGTTACCGATCTGGGCCGGTGGACCGCTTTTTACCCATACCCCATAGAAAGCACCTAACGTTGCCCTCGGCCTCATCCCTGCCATACCTCTCAACCTTTTCTCCCCCAAATGTGGAACACTGTCTGTCAAAATGTGGAACAAATGGGCAAAATGTGGAACACTTCACCAAATCTCTACCTAAGAAGCTCAAAACACTGTTAAAATGTTGCATTTAAGTTCAGAATGTCTGTCATTAATTGAATAAGTTATTTTTTCCATCATTTACTATGGATTTTTGCTTTAAAATGTTGACTTTGAATGTGGAACAAGTCCTCACAATGTGGAACAGGGACCTTTTCTGAAGTAAAATGAGAAATGTTCCTCGTAATGTGGTACAGTTGAGAGGTATGATCCCTGCTAATACACCAACCATAAGTTCGTTTTTTGTCAGATGTTTATCCTGGCCATCATGGCAGCGATTGCGTGCTTGCTTGATGCAAAATCAAAATAGAAATGTAGCGTTTATGAACTGAGTACAAACTCTTGTTTGCAGACCCTAGTCACATCAGCGATGCCCTGGTGACCCCCTACCGCAATCGTGCCTGATGTTCCTAACCTGTTGTACCTGGCAACCGTACCTCTACTCAGCAGACTGTCCCGGGATAGGGGACATAGTCGCTGCATCACAGGAATCTGACTTTGTGAAAGTTCTGTTTATTTAAGGTGAGGGTGGCCCCATTAAGTGGAACATATTGTGTCCACATGTCCTGGGAGCAGCAAGCTGGCAGTCAGTAATTGTTATCCTAATATGAATTCAAATCCACAAAATTAGTTCTTTTTTTTTTAAAGAAACCTGACAATCCCGATAAGGATGCAACTCACACCGTTCCAACTTCCGATGCTGACCCGGTTTGCTTTGCTTGGCTGCAACGAACTTTGCAAAGGTTTATGTCACAGAAGTCTGAAGAAACTCTTGATTTTACTTCATGTAGTCATCTGTATAAAAAAAAAGAACGCCGCGGAGACCCAGTGGATGTCAATAGGACGCTTCCGGGTTTTGACATCCGCAATGTGGCGGCGTGCTTTGCGCACTCCCAGATGACGCGTTGCACTCTACTCTTTCTCTGGTTGAACTACCTCTGTACTGTGAGCAGTGCTGTGGTGCGCGCCTCAGTCAAGGGAGCCCGGAGCTGGTGCGGAGGAGCAGCAACGGAGCATATGCGGTGGCGCCTCCCAGTGGCGGTGATGGAGTAACGCAGCAAACGGGGGACGAGTGGAGTAGCATTAGCCGGGAGAGCCTGAGGGAGGAGGGATGAGACGAACTCTGTGAATCTGTGGGACCGGCTGAGAAGAAAGTTCAGCAGCAACGATCGGCAGCTCGAAGCAAGGAGCTGATTGTCGCCACTCGCCAGTCATCCCCGAAATGGTTAACCCCGAAGGAGCTGGCGGGGTTTGAGTTGGGATTCGGGACAGACCGCTGTGGAAGCTGGAGTGTGAACGGGCTACGATTCTTGCTGGGCTGCTTTGAGGGTTACACGCCCCCAAGTAAAAAAACAAAAACAAACAAACGCCACTGCTGGACATCACAAAACAAGGGTCAACACTTGGACCTCCACTAGAAAATAGTTACTGCGCATCCCTCTAAAAAAAAAGTGTCTGGAATGAAGAGGTTAACTTGGAAACCCCCGACGGTTCTCGAACTCTGGGACTAACTATTGCAAACAGGTAAAGTATTTTTTTTTATTATTTTCATATTTACTGCTCACATTCATAGTATTTTAATACAGATCTTTATTGAACGGAACTTTTGTCGCATTGCACGGGCAATTAGCATTTGTTGGGCATCTCGGGATCCCAAGCCACAGTTAGTGGGTTTGGAGGGACTGGATGGGTTTAACTGAAACAAAACACAATTCCTTGTTAGCCGTGTAATTTGTAGATGCATTAGTGCTAAGGTGTGTGTTGTTTAGTTTTGATTTAACATTGCAGACGTACATATATTTGTATGTAACTGTCCCATGCCACAGGGAACCCCAACAAAAAAAAAAATTGTTCTGTTCTACACGGGAAAGGTGCTGGCAGAGATGGTGGTGTAGATTCATTATATTCTAATATGAGGCATCAAAATTACACTTGGCACAAACAAAACACCCTTTCTCACAGTGCTTGGAGTTCGTATCTACATGTTTGATGATGTGTACAACGTTATGATGGCTAGTATCCCACATTTCAGTGACAAAAGGTTGACAGGTGTGGTTACTAATTATTATGAATGGAATTTATAATAATAATACTGTGAGACATGAGACTTCAGTACCCCTCTCTTTGGGATGAGGGAGGTCCCTCATAATGTGGGTTACTTGAAATGTATGCTTTCAGTTTAGTAGGGCAACCAAGTGCAGTGATCACAGTCAAAAAGTGTGAGCTGAGCTGTGAACCAAAAAGTCCCAGGTTCAAATCCCACAACAATCTTGGATAGGCAACATGTAACTTTGACCTTTATGTGCCCCAGTTCTTCACAGCTTTAAAACTGTGTGGAAGCAAGCCTTGTGTGCCTCAGTTCTTCACAGCTTTAAAACTGTGTGGCAGTAAGAGCCCCCGCCCCCACCACCACCACGGTACAATTAGGTGGGCTAGTCTAGGTTAAAAGAAAATTGTAAGCTAATGCAGTGATGGAAGGGATTTAGGATCCACGTTGTCTGTCCCCTCTTGCCTCATGGCTGGGACTCTACTCAGTTTGAATATAGACAAACTTCCAAGTTTAACAGCTGAAATGGTACCCCTACTCATGCCATGCAGCCATCAATGCCCTTCTCTCTCAGAAATCTGTCTAGTACAGTTTTGAAAGCCTGAACATTGCTAACTTTCACAACCTCACTGGATAAGCAGTTCTTCATGTTAACCACACTCTGTGAGATGTACTGCTGTCTCATATTTACCCTTATCCTGCTCCCTCCCTCGGCTTGAGTGCATGCCTTCTAGTTCTGCATGTAAAAAAAAAAAAAAAGACACAAATACATTTATTTAAATGTCTTCCTCATACATCGGTATAAATAAGCAAAACCACACAGTGGACAGTTTAGAAAATCACTCAGCAGTTAGTAATATAATCATTTATTAGTGGGAGAGCTGACTTGATGACTGGTATCAGTGGCTCAGTAAGTTGCTCACTCGCAGCAGGGGATGGAAGATTGTTAGACCATGGGTTCTAGCTTTGCACCAGGAACTTGGGCAGATGCCCAATACTGTTCTGTAGTATACATGGGGGTGATCTGCACCATTGCGGTGCCGTCCTGAGGAAATGTTGTGGCACTGCTATAAGAGATTGGGGGTTCTTTGGTGTTCTGATCAACATTCTGTAATTATTAAAAGAGGTCCACATAACTCAACCCCCAGGAGGGACCTGGGAACAAGAAGTCACAACTCGGTGTGCCTTTCATGGCCAAACATTATTTATTTATTTACCTTTGTTTTGCCAGATGAGACACGCTAAGCTGAAAGCTTGTTTACAGGTGCAACCTGGGAGCACAGGGAAGTTAAGTGACTTGCTCTGGGTCACACGGTATGCAAGTGGGGGCTGTGGGTTTCAAACCCAGGTCTCCAGATTTGCAGCTCAGAGCCTTAAACCATTGCACAGTACTGCCTCCCTAAATTACAAATAAAGATGTGAATCATAGTCTCCAGCTGCTCCCCCTCCTGGGTCCTCTCTTCTGCCAGCAAAGAACATAACCACAGGTACACATCTAGTGGGTTTGAATCCAAGTAGCTACTTTGAATGAATGCAGATGTTATTCTACCTATTGTTGTGAAGTAAGATGGTCTTTTAGGAAAGAACTGGTGCTCAGGGGTGTGTTAGGGGTAATTGGTTCTGTTCAGCTTGACCGACTGGACTCCACTGTCACAAGATTATCTTTGCAAATGGCGTTAAAGATACCACGCTGTAAAACAAAACTTGGTCAAGGTGCCTTTCATTACAGGATAGGCTGTCTGTGAAATTCTTTGTGCAACAAAAAAAAAAAAACTGGTTTCATGTCTTATCTGCAATTTGCACAATGTTTGAGGCAGTATTTAAACAACGTTTGCAATTGTTTTTCATGAGTAATGCATTTATTCTGTTCCTATTCATGAATAGTTTTATAAAGTGGCACGCTTTTCTATTTCTGTATTGTACTTATTCACGGTTGCGTGTGGAAAAGGGCAATTTTGTCCATAGGTCTTCATTTTAAATAAATGATGGCAGAATGTTGACGATTCACAGGGACCAGATTCCTTAATTGATTAAATTACTTTGTTCACCAGGAAAGATGGTCTAGGACAGCATCTTTTTGTCAGCAACATCCTGGGAGTACTGGAAAGTTACATAGAACAGGTATAAAATACAATACAACAGAACAAGGTGCATCCCTCCTGAACTGGATTTTGCCCTCTCACACCCATCGCATAGTTACAGTGGGTGTTCTGCCAGATGCCTTTAGTGACCACTGCATGACATTTTGTGTCAGGAAAGTCCGGTACCCTGTCTCCTCCCCCAGATAAATCTGGTCCTGGTTCCTTCGGTAGCTAAACAAAAAAGCTGTATTGAGTGACCTGGCTGCAGCTAACTGATCCCCCATCCTCTCTGCCCCAGACAATGATATGTCCCTCTCCTTTTTCCGTTCAAAATTTACTTCCATCTGGGACAAGCATGCCCCCATCAGGAAGTCCAGGGTTAAGTTGTCCCACCACTTTTGGATCACCTATGATCTCAGTGATATGTGCAAGTCCTGCAGCGAAGCCTGGGCCAGGTACAAATTTACCTGCTCCATCTGACCTCCCGTCCGTACCACCAAATCCCTCTATTTTAAGGCCAGCCTCCAGAACAATCCTAACTCCCCAGCTAAATTCTGGAAGGTGATTTACTCCCTTTTTGATCCCCTAGACCAGTCTTCTCCTTTGGTCCTCATGATTAATGGTTCACCACTCTCGGACCCTCCGTCTGTTGCTCATTTCAATAGATTTTTCAATACTTGTGATCTCCCCGCCCCCCACATCCATCCTCCTCTCCCCCGGGGTTACAGTTCCCTCCTTCACTACTCAGGAAACCCTACTTAGCCTTTCCACACTCAGCCTGTCCAAATCTAGTCCTGATGGCCTGGACCCTAAGCTTCTCCATCTCTCAGCTCCGGCCATTGCCTCCCCCCTTACTCCACTCCTCAACCTCTTCTTCACCTTCTGTGCTGTCCCTCGAGTCATGGAAGATTGCCAGAGTTCTTCCCTCCACAAAGGGGGCTATCCTTCCATCCCTGGCAGCTTCTGACCTATCTCCCTCCTTCCCTCTCTTGCAGAGCCATAAGTGAAACTTGTCTACTCTAGGCTTGTTAACTTCCTTCACTTTTCCAGCTTCCTCTCCCCATTCCAGTCTGTTTTTTGGAAGCACCATTACACCGGCTCCTCCCTGATACTTGTCAGTGACTCCATCTTCACTGGGATGGATCAGGGGTACATCATGGTGATCATTTTCATTAATCTGGCCAAAGCCTTTTATTTGGTGGACCATCCACTCTTCCTGGACAAGCTGAGCTCTGCCGGCCTCTCATCCCTCGTGTTTGTTTGCTTGTGAGCCTACCTCTTGGGCCATCAGTGGTCAGTATAGGTAGGAGTCATCCTGTTGCATCTGCTGTTAATGCAGGCTGGGGCCTACTAATCCAGGCTGGGGTCCCACAGGGCTCCATCCTGGGTCCAATCCACTTCTCTGTTTTCCTCAATGATCTCCCCTCTGCCTGTACCAACTCGCATATTCACATGTATGCAGATGACACAATTCTCTCTACTTCAGGCCCCTCAACCACAGCAGTGGAAATCTCACTCCAGCAAGATTTCCACAATGTCCTGTGCTAGTTCCAGTCCAACCAACTCCATGTCAATACTAAAAAGATAGTACACATGACCTTTAGCACCAGCCAGAAGCTGGCCAGACCCACGCCCCCCTCCCTGCCTCTGCATCCTGGCTTGCGCCCTTCTTGAAGTGGTTTTCTCCTTCAAGTATCTCAGTGTGTGGCTTGATAGTAGGCTTGACTTCTCTTCTCATGTTGATGACATCCACAACAAGCCTTGCCCCAACTTCCTTGGATCCTTGTGCTGTAACAAAGACGGCCTGCCACTGCAGATCAACCGGGAGTTGGTTACTAAAACGATGCCCCTGGTCTTCGACTATGTAGATGTAGTCTACCGTACTGCCCCTTCCTCTTCATTTGCCAGACTGGACACCTTCTACGATGCCTTCTATTGCATTGCTAACAAACCCCCAACTTGTACTCATCACTGCCCCTCTACTCCTCTGTGTCCATCCTCTCACTACCATTATGTAGCCTGTTCCACTGCACCTCCTCATATCCAAATATTGGTTCGGGTCTCTGCCATCTTACCTAGCCACACTCCTCTCACCTGTTCCCTCTGCCTCCTGTTCCTTCACACTCCAGGGACCCTTGCACCATCTCCCTTCCCCACCCTCATTCTGCTGCTGGGCAGTCAGTCTTCTATCGCCGTCCCTCCCTCCAGAACCAGCTTCCCGCCTCTCTCCGTCTCTCACCGTCCTCCATTTCCCATAGGCACCATCTAAAGCTCCTTCTCTTCCCCTGCCTGATCCTGTTACCTGCCCTGACTCTGGTGCCCTTTTCACCCCTGCCATGGTTCCCCCAGGGTCAGTTCATGTCACTACAACTGCTGCACTTATTTGTATCAACCTGCTTTTGTCATTTTGAATTACTGATGCTGCTCATAGAACCAGCTTCTGTTCACCGTTTATTGTTATCTGCACTTGCATCTTGTTGACTTGTTCACTGTTTGCACTGTATCTGTGGGATGCGTCTCTACTGCTGTTTTTGATTTACTGTAGCCCCTTTCCCTTGGTCACACCTGGAAATGAGCCCTGACTCATCATGCTTTTCCCGGATACCAGTTTTCAAATAAATAAATAAATTCCAGTGCAAATAAGTTACAACGTTAATTAGAATAACACAGGTAGCATTAATTAACAGTTTAGCCCTTAGGCTAGCTTTGAATGGTGACACTTTTCCTATTAACGGTGTATACTTTATTATGGATTGCGGTAGTGTCATGTGACACTCAGCCAATCACAGTACTTCTTTTGTTTGCATGTGAGCCATTCTTATTTTGATAGAAGTACATCATGCAGAGTGCCATGACAGAGGACGATTGTCCATTGGAAAAACTCAACAAAGAGTTCTCACTCATCCTGGATCAACCCTGTTTTACCTGAGGGTAGCTGGTTCTGCAGAAGTCGGCAAGCTGTTAAAACTGTATACCCCAGACAAATGTGCTGACAGAGATGGCATTCAGCCAAGGCTTTAAAAGCTTGCCGAATATAATTTATCAGTTCCTGTAGCGGGACTTTTCAGTTTATCGGTAAAGTGCCTTCCTTATCTGTGGAAACTAGCTTCCTTTGTGCCTGTCTACAAAAAAGGCAGCCCTAAAGATATGAATAATTACCGGCCCGTTGTCATTCTGCTGATGTTAAACTCCTGCAGAAAGTGATGTCTGCCTGGTTAACTGACATCCTACAGAGTAAAATCTTTCCAGTTCAACGCAACTTTAAGCTGGGGCTCATAGCACTACAACTGCTGTGGTAAAGCTCACTACGCTTCCTCTGTCATGGACAGTGGCATGCTAATGGGGGGTCATATTTGTTGATTTGGTAAGGCATTTGACCTTGTTGACTAGCTACTCCTATTTGACAAGCTACAGGAATTAGGAGTCCTCCCTCTATGCTGGTTTAGTAATTACCTGTCCCAGAAAAAGCCGTTTCTAAAATACGGACATGCGTCTTTAGACGTTGCTTGTGTCCGAGTGAGTGTTCCGCAGGGATCTATACATAGTCCCTTGCTCTGACTTTATTTAGCACTCCCTTCTGTACTCGGATGATCTTGAGCTCATATAGAGTTCAGATTATATTAGTGACCTAAACAGAAGGATAAAGCAGGATTTCATTTCACTTCAGACTTGGCTTAGAAAAAATAAATTGGTTTTAAATGTGAGCAAAACTCTGACCATGATGTTTAGGTCTGAGCCAGAGCTCTTTGGTGGCCTTAATAAATTACAAAGCTTGTCTCTGCTCGATCAGTAAACTTTTTCGAATGTCTAGGTGTTACTTTTTGACCCCACTCTTGATCTTATATTTCATGTATGATATGGTGTGTAAATCTGTTAATTCCAGGTTGGTTTTGCATACAGAATCAGACATAATCTGAGGCCCCTCCCCGATCACGTGATGATAGCACAAAGCAGTCAACTGTCCAGATTAAACTGTGGAACCTTAGCCTACTTCAGCACACCCAAATCCAGCTTGAAAACTGGGATGTAATGCCTGCCTGGTGGCACTGAGGGCTGAGGCGCTGGACACCTTACCTCATGCTATGCCGGTGACCCGGGTTCGGGAACGAGCCCAGGCTGGCGGGGGTGAGAGAGGATCGAGCGTCTGGAGGACTGCCCTCCTCTGTCGGGGAGGGGGGATTGTTGTCCCGGCTGTCGTCTCTGGTGGGGGCTGGGGGCGGTGCAGGCAGGAGACAAGCAGCAAGTGGGCGTCACGTGCGTGTGCCCCACCACGCACACTTGTGCCACATGCTGGGAGGGAGGAGGGACACCAGAAAACGGAAAATGTTGGCCAGGGGCTTCATGAAGTCCCAAACTCATTCCGACGGTCCACCGTTGGGGCCTCCAGGATTTGGATTGTGTTTCAGGGCAGGGAGGTAGCTCCTTCCTGGCCCTGCCATGGGGGTAATCTGCTGGGGGGTCTTGGGGATGGTTGGGGCAGGTGGACGGGTGGTGCGGGATTGGGTTGCTGCCCGCGGTGCACCCAGGAAGATAAGAACGTGAATGGGGAAAAAAAAATTGGGAAATAACAGCATTTGCCACTTTTTTCTAGCTACCGCATGCTTAACACATCATTGTTAACTTGGGACTAGACTGGCTGTTCCCTGGTGTACTGCATACTACAGGTAAAGTTCCTGACACAGTATGTGCAAACTAGCCCACTTGGTGCATTTCTACACAAAGGGCAGCCCTCAATATAAAAGTAATTACTGGCTAGTTGCCATGCTGCTGGTGTTAAAGTCCTGGAGAAAGTGGTGTCTGCCCAGCTGACTTCTACACGAATATAATCTCTCTCCAGCTAAGCACAGCTTTAGGCACTACTAATACTACGGTGAAGCTCATTATGCCAATTCTGTAGCCATGGACAATGGTATTCTAGCGGGGGCCGTATATATTGATTTGACTAAGACGTTTGACCTTGTGGGCCATCTGCTGCTGTGTGACAAGCTACAGAAATTAGGAGTATTCCACCGCTGCATTAAGTTGCTTTAGTAATTACCTTTCGCAAGAAAACAACCTGTAAAATATGAACAGGCGTCTTCAAATGTTGCTTGTGCCGTAGTGGATGTCCTGCAGGGACCCATATTAGGTCCCTTGTTAATCTCACTTTATATTAACAGCCTGCCTCTTAGCGTTTCCCACTGCACCTCCCCTCTGGATTCAGATGAGCTTGTCCTCAAGTAGAGTTAAAACGGTATAAGTGACCACAACAGGTGGATAAATTTAGGATTTAAGTTCACTTCAGACTTGCTGTATAAAATGTCAATTGGTTTTAGATACGAGCAAAACTGAGACCATGTTGTTGGAGTCTGAGTCAGAACCCTGTGGTGGCCTTTTAATAAATGACAAGTCTATTTACTTGTTAATTCTATGCTCAAATTGGTAGATTCTTTCAAATGTCTGGCATTACATTTGACCCCGTACATGCTTTCACACTGCATGTAAATATGATGTGTAAATCTGTTGATTCCAGGCTGGGCTTTATGCACAGAATCTGACATAATGTGACCTACAAAACGTGTGTGGTCATAGCGCAAGGCATCCAACTGCCCAGATTAAGCTATGTAAGCAATAATACCCGACAGGGTGGGCATTATTGAGAAATAGCGGACCGCCCAGAGGCGTAATGAGGCCCGGCGCTACAGGCGAGGCTCCTTAAAGTGCCCTGGAACCAACATTTCCTAATAATGCCCACCCTGGAGGGTATTATTGCACTTAGAAAATGGCCCATTGGAGAATGTTACTCTGTGAAGAGGCACTTGGACTGGCTCTTATTTTTAGCTGGGCATCTATTGAAAAATAAATGCCCAGCTTGGAGCCTGTCTCAGCCAATCAGGTTTAAGAATTGATTGTTGCTATTTTCTAAGCAGCCTTAACCTACTTCAGCTCACCCAAATGTAACTTGAAGAGGTTGGGTATAAGCAAGGTATTATAACATTTGCTACTTTGCTCAGGCTACCACCCACCTTAACACATCATTGTTTGCTGTGCTTGGGACTACAGTAGGTTAGCGCTTCCCTGTTACACTGCACTGCCTACCTTTAATTTTGGATGTCTTAATATAATAAAATTCTGCACCATCAGACCTCGCCCTCCGTAGCTACACTCCTTACAGACTTATCCTGTGCCTGTTCCCTTAGCAGACCCTCAACATTTGATAGATGAAAATAGGTATGTGTCTGTTGGTGAGGGGTTAAGAACATTACTATTGAGGTAGCCCCTCAATTTGCCAGGGTCCAGGGCGACAAAAGAAACTTTTATTTATTTTATTTTTAGACCCACTCAGATGTGGGACATAATTCATTGCCTCTAAATATACAGATCAAAGAAGAATGTTGGCTATACATCAAGAACATCAACATCATCACATGCTGTGCTGCAGCTGTGGGCAGGTACCCCAATGAAGACTGTCCGATTTATTTCAGTTTCAGTATCTACACTGAAGTCATGCCCTCAAGTTACCCCCTTTCAACATCTAGAATCTTTAACTCCCCTGCTAGTACTCTGTGCACACTTCTGTTTATCACCTTTCCCTCTGATTCCCACTTGTCCCTTTGTTTATTTTATTTGCAGACGCCCACCTGCACATAGCACGTTGCTTTCCACTCTCTCACCACAATGACCAGCCTTAGCCTAGCAGCACACATTTCCACTGTCTGGGGACCATAACTGACTTGCACTGCACTGCAATATGAAGTCAGATCAAGGAAAATCCTACCCACCTTGGTAGAGCTTTAGTTTAAACAAACTACTGAGTATGCCAAATGATCTGTTGATCTGTAACTCACCATTTGTACGGTTCCTGGCTGAAAAAGCCCCATGGCGGTAGTAATTCAGTTCTGCAGTCTGTCACAGTGACAGATACTCCCCGAGGGTCACTCCGGCACCACACCGCATCCGGGACCTGCTGCTGCAACAGTAACCAGTAGGTCTGACCGACACCGGTGAACAAAGGACAGAAAGGCCGGGGAGGACGTTGGTTCCTGTCTGAGGGCCAGGCAGCCGCGCAGGACGACTCTGAGCACTCTCACTGACATTTCAGATGTGATGACCCGACCGTCCGGACAGTCAGTGCTTGCACCAAAATTAAGTGCCACAGATTTGACAGTTCTGCTCACGGTTAGGGGAGACAGTGCTGCTGTACATGGAGCGCAAGAAGATGCCGCACTGCTGAGATCGGGCGTTGATCAAGACTCTGCACAGGACTGTTCACTCCGCCAATAGCTGCTGCACTCTCAGAGCTGCTAGTGCTTCTGGGGGTTAAGTACAATTAAGTCAGCGCATCGAGCCCTGCCCCCTTGCTGGTGGCACCACAAATCAATGCAACCACCAGAACGGTAAACTTAATATCAGTCAGTGGTTACTATGGGGACCGTGGATGCTCCCCGGCCTAAGTGTGCTGGCACACACAGCAACCAGACTGAGCAGAAGATATTCAACATTATTGGGGGAAAATTATATTAAAAGCAGGAGGGCGGCTGAAATTCGGTACATGGTACAAAGTTGGCAGGAGCCAGTACCAGAGTTTAAAATGCGGTACTGTACCAGAAAAAATGGTGCAGTTGGAGGGTCTGCTTTAGGCCCTTGGATCGGGCTGTATCACTGATGGTGGAGCATATTGAAAAGTGTCTCAGAACTGTATAGGACTGGAGATGGAGTAATGCAACTTTTCAGCCCAGGACACAGCAGAAATAGTTGACTTCTTGAATACACTTTAATCAGCCTTTTAAAATGCTAAATAATCTGCACATTTTTATGTGTTTTTATTTCAAAAGTTTAACCAGGAAAGACATACTGAACTGCTAACAGCTTGTTTTATGAATAAGTCATGGTTTATTCACAGAAATGTGTGAGGGTTGCCGTGATTATCACAGCATAATGGGGTCAGGACCTGCAACCGTTAATTAATTTTGTCACGGAAAGGAGGCCCAAATAACTATACAGTGCAACCCACTCAATGGTGAAACAAAATGCAATACAGTCTGCAGTTTTTCTCAAACTATACTTTGTTGCCTGGATTCTCATTGCACATTAAGTGCAAACAAGTTTTAAAATGCGTTGCATGTTGTTGTTCTCACAGAATGTCTGCCAGCTTCATTGCTCTTAAATTAATGTTGCTCCACCAGTTGAAATCTGGGGGACAAGATTCATTGGCTGACACCCTTGCTACTGTAACCCCCCTACAAATGGGGATTCCCGAAAAGTCTTCCTCGAGCTTGCCTAAATGCTCACTGCCAGGCCGGTGTCCTGCGTTTTAGCAGTTTAAATGTGATTGCCAGAGAGTACCTGTGTACTATCTCTTTAAGAGCTGCTTGGATTGCAGTAATAAGTAATCTGAGAGGGAGCTCTGTTGAAAGATGTAACTATTTGCTGAAAATCATTTGGAGTGATAATGATAACATAGTGTGTCTAACCTGCCTTCTTTGCAGCAAGGACTGTTTTGTCTATCTCCACTATCTTGGTCCTGGACTGCGAATTGGACCAATCACTACTGGTGGGACCTAAAATGGAGCCAGACTACAGGAGCTGTCTGGAGTCAAAATCTGTAGGAATTGTAGTTTTGGGCTTTTTGCACCTGAAGGGGGTGCCTTTGTTGAGGATCAGCCAACCAAACCTTTTGGATCTTGGGGAATTTCCAGGCTGCTGCAGCTAGTTTCAGTTTTGAGCTGAGAAGTGAAGAAGTAACAGCTCAAGTGATTTTGAGCAGTGGTTCTGTGTAGTTTTGCATGGGAGAACTGTGAAAGGGCTAGTTTTGGCCTGCCTGTCTGCTGTCCCTGAGAGGGAAAATAGAGTTTATTCGGACTGAATCCGAGTTGTGAGGACTATTTAAGCCACTGGACTGTGACCAGGCTTTAACCTGAAGAAGACAGAAGATTTGTTGAATGCGATCGGCCTGTCAGTATTTCCAACTGCTTTTGAATCCCCGGTTTGTGCAGAGGCTTTGCGATCGTGACCGGAGAACAGTTTGCCTAGTACAGTAGAATTTCCTGACATGTAAATGTGCTGTGTATTGAAAGTGGCTCGTGATTTGGTTCCCCACTGTGTGAACTGTGTTCTGCTTGCTGGTACCATAGAATGCTTTACATGTAAATGTGCTGTGTGTTGAAAGTGGGTGGTGATTTGGTTCCCCACCATGTGAACTGTGTTCTGCTTACTGGAAGCTTTATCCAGCCTAATCGGACTGAATCCGCATTCATCTCCATTCGGCCTGGGCCATGCCACGCTGGCCCTGCCAGACTACCCCACTACACAGAGAAAGCCACCAACGAGAGACCTGCCTGGGGATCAGCCCCCTGCTCCACGCTTGAACAGGAATGACACCTCGACGAATTGTGTGGGCCCTGCTTCTTCTGGCATTCCACTTTAACCACCTGCTGTCTCAACTTTCGTCCAGCCTGTGACCAGTCTTGGGTATCATGAGTAATCATCAGGGTAGCTCCCTGCAACAACAGCCTAATCTAAAAGTGTGTCATCTGATTGTCTTGTTGTTTTCTTTTCACAAACTAAGCCCCCCAGGCTCTGGATTACAAATAGTGTGTGTTGTGCATGTTGTTTTCTTCCATCACAGGGCCCCAACCAGCTGCAACGTTCCTGGCTAGCCCACCATTCTCCATCTAGGTGCCCAGAGTGTGTGACTGTTTATGGACCCTCAAGTGCACACATAACTGTTCGATTGATTGATAGAGCCTTTAAGCAAATTAACCTGACTACGCACCTGCCTTGTTCAAGGCCCTTAAATAAATCAGATCTGACTCTTTTTTACATTTACCCTGACAATGGTTCCAGTTTGTGCAAGAGTACTGTACTGTTGTTATTTGCTGTGTAGAACCTTGTTTTACATGGGGTCCCCAGGGCCGGGCCGGAGGAAAGCCCTGGTGGTAAGTGCTAACAGTGTGGGTACTTGTGTGGTGTATCAGGGGTATTGTGAAAGTGATTATTGTGTATTGTTCTGGCCACTAGTAAGGAAAGAGGGGGGTTACAGTGTCCCAGAGGGCTGTGCCCAGGTTAGCTTGACCACTACCAACCCTGACCTCTGGGTGGAGGCACCCATTTCAGAACTCAGGCTCCTTAACCTGCTACTAGCCAAGCAGGCAGGGGTAGTAGCCCTTGGGATAGCGCCACCTAGGGGTTACACTACAAAAGTGAGGGGTCTGCTAACTTCCTGACTCCCTGGCTCCTCTGCCTGTGGGCTGTAGTATCAATCTCAAAGTGTAATGCAAAAATGGGAACATTTGATTTTTTCTTCTTTACATCTAAGCGTTGGAGCTCACAATTGCCTGGAATTGCATTCCACCTCTATCCATCAAATGTTCAAGACTGTAGCCAGCCTGGTGGTGCTGAAGGTTGAGGCGCTGGACACCACACCTCGCTCTATGCCGGCAACCCAGGTTTGGGAATGAACCTGGATCTTTGAAGGTCAGCCGGGGGGGGGCAGGACTGAGCAGCTGAGGAGGGATCCTGTCGCACCCCCGTAGTCCCACTGCTCCCAGGTGGAGGCCTGAGGGTAATGCAGGCAGGAGGATGGAACGCAAGGGAGGGCATCACGGAACCATGGTGTGCATGGCTGTGACACAAGTGGGAGACAATTGGGGAAAAACATGGAGCTGGCAGGCTGTGTGAAGCCCCGACCACAGTCCCAGTGATGGGGTCATGGGTCAGGATGGATGCAAACCCTCTGGGGGAGGGTCAGAGCCCGCCTGCCATCTCCCCGGGTATAAACACATAATAGAAAAAAAAATGTTAAAGACTGAACTTAGGAAACATTTATCACTAGAAAATTCTTGCTCCTATGCCTAACCATATCTATGACCTGGTTATTTTGTCATGTTTTAATTTTTTTCTCTGGAGCTAAAGCTATGTATTCTGGATATCCCCAGTATTTTGTTGTTGCCTTACATGTACATATGTAAATTCTGTATGTAACAGGCCGACCCTCTGATGCAGTGGTAGCACTATCGCTCATGACACAGACGACCCGAGTTCAGGAATGAGCCTGGGTCATCAGAGGGCCAGCCACGAGAGGATGGCTGAGTGTCCCAGAGATGCTCACCTCCTTGGGGGTGGGAGAGAGTGTGATCTTTACTGCAACAATGCCACCTGGGTGACCACAGATGGAGGCGCAGTCGGAGCCATGGATTGAGGGAGAGGGACATCAGCGGCATAACGTTATGCATCAGCTAAGGCCTTTCCGACATCAGGGGGAAGGGCAGAAAAAGAGGAAAACCTGGAGTGAATGTAAGATGCTGTCTGCTGCCTGCTGCAGGCCCAGCACCGCTGACTGAGTCCTCCGCCTTGCTGATCGACACTTTTAACTCTGCTGGGGGAGTAAGGGACTAGCTTTCTGCAGCCCTTCCCATGGGAGGTTATCCATAGGGGAACAGAACTGTGAGGTAGTTGTAAGTCCCAGCAGGCAACGGGGCTGGGGGAGGCAGCTGAACTGATGGGGGCCTGTTAGGATACAGGGAGTTTAAGTATAGTAAATTCAAAATCTATACATAACTGTTGCTCTTATGTATTAGTTTTTTGTAATTTTGCAATCGCTATGACATTTCTCCGCTTCTCAAATAGCATATTTATACTGTTGTTCATACTGAAACTCACCCGCTCTTTTTACTATATTGCAACGTCCCAGGTCATGCCTGAAAATAGGACAGTTTCATGGCTAATGCACTTAGCTCAGTTAGCGGGTCACCACAAGCAAACAAAATAAATGAAAGTGGATCTGTTTTGATTTTTCATAAAAAAAAAAAAAAGTATGGTTTAGAAAAAAATTAATGATCTGTGATGTATTATACAAGGCAGCCAACTATTTGCAGCTCCCTGGTTCAACCAGCCAGGCCCCGTGAGAGGAATTTTGGGCCCCAGGAAAAGTTCAGACTTTGGGGCCCCTATGCAGCTGCGTACAGTAGCATGCCAGGCGGCATTGGCCCCGGGTCCTGGGAATTATCCCCAGCTCCCCCACCCTCTCATGGGCCCTGCAACCAGCTAGTGCACCTGTTCCCAATGGGAAGCAATCCAATGCAGTACTGCCTTACCTCCTCCACTAGTCCTGCAGTGGGACCAACACCAAGTTAGTTGTGCACTGTTCTAATATGCTTACTTGGAAGTGATATGTCATATTATCCAGAAACACAGAAACAACCAGCACAGAAAAGGGTGAGATTTCTCTGTCTTGCTCTCTCTTTTTGTATAGATAGCGATCTCAAGTAGATACAGTTAGACAATAAATCTGCAATAGTTCAATTTTGAAAAAAGATTCTTGCTTTTTGAAAAAGTCCATGAACCTCTTAATTTTTTAGTTTTTGTCCAAAATGCACTTAGATAGTGTAATATCCATGTGCACAATGTCACTATATGTAATGATTTTCTCTACTGAGAATAAAGTGCCAGGTGCTGTGCATAACAGTTCAGACTCCGTTCTGATTCACAGTGATGCATTAACACTTGTATAACCAGTGTTCAAATAGCTGAAAGGCTTCCAAGGCTGTATTGTCCTTATGTTCTCGTATCTTTGTCACTGTGATACGCAGTTTATATACTTAACTGTCAGAAAAACACAACATGCTGTGCACAGTGAATGTCGGGGTTCCTTAGCAGCATAAGCTCAGTTCGGGTTTGTAATACACTGAGTTCATGCTTAAAGTGCAAAGTACTGTGCAGAACAGATACTCTGGGACTGAAAGTTCAGTGTCTGCACTGAGCTGAAATAAAGTGCAGCTGACATTTGAATAAAGTGCTTATTATAGTGCTGAACAAGAAACTTTCAGCTGTCATGGGCCTGTAGACAAAAAAAAAAAAATCCTACTTTAAAACTGACATGCAAACAAATCAGGAGCGGTGGTAATCAGGTGCAAAAGAGATTATACGTGAAATATAGCTACTTTCAGACTGCAACAATCCTGTTTGTCAGATGTGCCTTGTACCATGTAAGCATGTACCAGCTGTGAGGACTGAGAGCAACAATTTGCTTGTCTTGACCTATATAGCAGTGCTCTGCCAAAAATGTCACTTTGAACATGCCAAAAAATGATTTAAAGGCTAAGAAGCTCAATAACAGGGTCAGTAGCTAAGTGCTTCTGCATCAGTTGAGAGGCGGGGTGTGTAGCACGCTATGTCAGAATATACCTGGCCAGCTAGAAGCTTAATGTGATAGAGCCATAAACAGTGCATAAATATATGTTAACACTGTAAGCAGTATACTTGCGTTTTTTTTTGTTGAGCACTGTGACAACAGACTCCCTATTTAAATTCCAGTTCTCTGAAGCTCCAAAAAGATTTGATGGGAAAGAACTGCGGCTTGCAGTTAGTAGCTTGCAAAGTTTGAAAAGTTTTTCTTAATCCATTCCTTGGTGTCGCATGATAGGCCTAGATCCGTTTTTGTGGGTTCATATTGTATATGCTGTAATGTACTGTAGAATTAAGACACTGTCTCTTTAAAAAGCTTTTAGGAATGAAACTACAAAAATAGCCTTAATTGCTCTAATGGCTAGGGTGGCTCTGGTACGTCTCCATATAAGGGAGACAGATTTCTGGGACCCAGGAAATCATAACTTTTAAAGAAATTTGGGTGTCTAGCTTTCTATGATGGAAAGAAATGAGGGGGGTGACCCAAGGGTCAGGGGTTAAGCCAAATGCAGGAGGTTATCTCTGATCAAGGGGATAACTTTATGTCGGACCTAATGAAGTGTTTGTGGGAGAAGTGTGGTGTCGTACAGAGGCACACAATGTCTTAACACCCACAAGCCAGTGGTCTTGTAGAGATATTTACTGGGACCCTAAAAGCTATGCTTATGGCATTTGCAGAACAGCCTGGGCAGGTCTGGGAGAAATACCTGCCCCACCTGCTGTTTGCCTACAGGGAAGTGCCACAAGAGTCAACCAGGTTTTCACCCTTTGGGCTCTTGTATGGACGCTGGGTGAGGGGGTCCCCTAGATTTAATATGAGAGGACTGGGAAGGTAAGCATGCCACCCAAGGGACTCCCATAGTGGAGTATGTGTTAAAATTGAGGGAGATGCTGAAAGAGCTTACAGGCATGGCCCAGAGCAACCTGGCAGCTGCCCAGCAAAAACAAAAGACTTGGTACAATCGTGGGGCCAGAGCTCACTCATATGGGGTAGGGTGGGAGGTAATGGTTCTAATCCCGGTCCAAAAGGACAAGCTGCAAGCTGAGTGGGCAGGACCATACAAGGCAGTCCAGCAGGTAAACGATGGTAATTACATTGTAGAGTTATCTGACCGAAAACACACAGGATGCATCATGTGAACGTAATGAAGCCATATTTTAATAGGGCTGACATGGTACTTGCGGTTTGCAGTCCTGGAGAGGAGCTAGGTGGGGAAGACCCCCATCTCGACTTGTTAGCCGAGAGCAAGCAAGCGTCATCTGTGGAGATCATCACGCTGTCACCCCAGTTGATACCTGGACAGGTCGAAGAATTGAGGACCATTTTGCGAGACTTTACCCCTTTATTTACGGCAAAGCCTAAACGGACACTGCTTGACAAACTGGGAGGGGTGACATACTTGACTACAGTAGACCTGACAAAGGGGTACTGGCAGGTAGAACTGATTGACAGGGCTAAGGAAAGGTCAGCATTCATCACCCCAGTCAGCCTGTTCGAGTTCAAGGTCATGCCCTTTGGGATGAAGAATGCCCCTGCTACATTCCAGTGGTTAGTAAATCAGGTGTTACAGGATACGGAGGACTTTGTGGTCGCCTACCTGGACAATATTGCTATCTTCAGCAATAGCTGGAAGAAACACCTGATACACCTGAGGGAGGTGTTGGGCCGAATACAGGCCATGAGGTCAGACTATTAAGGCAGAAAAGTGTCAGGTGGCCATGGCAGGGTAAACTTATTTGAGACATGTGGTGGGCGAGGCCAACTTTGCCCAAACCAAGCAAAGATAGAAGCTGTTGTATCATGGCCTACACCTGAAACCCAGAGACGAGTTAGGAGCTTTCTTGGGACAGCAGGGTATTATAGAAAATTTGTTCCCAACTACAGCTCCCTGGCCACTCCTTTATCTGGGTTGCTGACAAAGAATAAGCCTAGGAAGGTAAAATGGGATGCAGACTGTGAGCAGGCCTTCGCACAGTTGAAAACCTCGCTGTGTAGGGCCCCAGTGCTGGCTAGCCCAGACTACAACATGCCATTTGTGGAACAGACATGCCTCAGATGTGGGAATAGGGGCAGTCCTCAGCCAAGTATCCAATTAGGGGAGAGATGCACTCCATTGTTTACTTAAGCAAGAAGCTGCTTCCATGGGAACAATCCTCTTCAACAGTAGAGAAGGAATGTCTCACCTTAGTTTGGACATTAAAAAAACTGGAACCATACCTTTATGGGAAGCATTTTAAGGTCCAAATCTACCACAACTTATTAATATGGTTGGGCCAAATGGGAAACTTCTGAGATGGAGTATTGCCTTGCAGGCTTATGACATAGAGATTTCACATAGGTCTGGATCCAGAAATGGGACCGCAGATGGCCTATCACGCATACTGGATCTGTAACCGAACTGGGAAGAACTGCCTCCAGTAGGGGCATGTTCCCCCAAAGTCTCTGTTTTAGGAGGGAGGAATGTTGCATGATAGGCCTAGATCCACTTATGTGGGTTCATATTGTATATGCTGTAATGTACTTCAGAATTAAGACACTGTTTCTTTAAAAGGCTTTTAGGAATGAAACTACAAAAATAGCCTTAATTGTTCTAATGGCTAGAGTGGATCTGGTACATCTCCAGATAACGGAGACAGGTGTATGGACCCAGGAAATTATAACTCTCAGTGAAAACTGGGTATCTAGCTTTCCATGACAGGAAGAGGTCAGGGGTTAAGCCAAATGCGTGAACCAGATGTCACTGGGGTTGACATGAAACCTGACATGGAACCACAGTGACACCTACAGGGAAAGGTAAACTGTTGCACCCCATCACACTGTGGGTGTGGCTTGAAGATGACCAGCCTGTATGTATAAGACACACATTTTGAATGCAGGGCAGTTGCTAAACAGTTCAGCTGGGGGTCAGATAGCCTGTCCAGTTGGCATATACTTGAAGACCAGAAGTATATGTGTAGGCCTGGAAAAATCTCTAAAATCAGACCTGAGTGTGTGGAAAGTTTGACTTATCACATACTGAATGGAAAATTCTGATTTTAAGTCAGAATTTTGGAAACCAAGGAAAGCACCTGAAGGCTTTTTTTTTTCAAAAGGACATTTAGAGGAACTGACTTGGAATAAACACTTGCTACAGAACTTTTGCTTAAGGACTCATCTCTACAAGGATATTTAAAATCTTATCTGGATTCTAACATCAAAACAAGGTATAGTTTAGAATAACAGTATCTAGTGTTTTGTGTAAACCATCCAGTTTTGCTTTTATCTGCGTTTTCAAAGTTTTTCCAAACTGTAGACTTTTCTGTATTGCATTTATTTAAAGTAAACTTATGATTTTCATATCAACTTTGCCTGGGTGTCTGATTGTGTGATTTAACATTTTAACAGAAGGGTTTTGGAAAGACTGTGTGCCTTGAAAGATAGTACCGCTTGGCTATCGTACCAAACTACTTGGGCAAGACGTAGCCAGTGGCTGTGGTGAGATTCAAATACTGAAAGTAGTGCAGAGTCAGTGGAACTCGAAACTACAGTTTCCACCCTCCCACTGGGAAAAGGAAGGCTGGTAAGTCTTCTGGAACCCTTATTCCTGCTCAAGAGTGCTTGAAAAAGGGGATCCTCTCTGGAAACAGGAGGTCCTACCTGCCTGGGGTTTGGGGGCCAGGGGCTCGTGACATTTGGTACATGCCAAAAACACTAGTTCCACCGACAGTGTAGTCTGGAAACATCAGGAGAGATCCTGTGTCCGTGTTGGCAATGAATCCGTCGCATGATGTGAGGGTGGCGTGGTGACGTTTTAGTGTGTTAGCTTTCATCAGGAAGAGGACCAAAAACAGAAAAACATGGTATAGGAAACAGGGGAAAAAAATCAGTGATACCAAATTTGTGGGTGCAGGTGCAGAAAATACAGAGGGCAGCTAACATTTAGTGTGGAAGATAATACACATCAGAGAAACTGAGCAGAAGGTGCAACAGTGCTAGGGCAGCCAGTCCTGAGGTACTAGCAGGAGCAAGGGTTGGAAAGACACAGTGAGCCCTTTAGAGCCTTATAGAAACTTGAGTGTCTGGGAGAGAGGTGTAATTCTGGGGAAAGGGAGTTCCAGTAGATAGGGGCATAGACTGCAAAATCCAGTTTTCCCAGGCCAGTTGAGCACCAACACTCAACGAGAGGCTGGGAGATCACAGAACTTAGCAAGTATTTAAGGGATAGGTGCTTAGACAGAAAAAAAAATGGCAGCAGGCAAAAGCTGTAGTTTAAAAGATTTATGTGCAAAAGTGTAAAAAGGCAGCTACACATTTCAGCAAACCAAACAAACAGCAGCAGAGTTCCCAACCAGGTTTTGCCCATAGGCTTTCTCAAGGGATACTGGTCAATGGGAGAGTTATTATTTAAAGTTCCGTTAACTGATCCAGTTTCAGTGCCCATTTAAAGGGCCAGTGTGTTCACAACTGTGATATACGTATACCTAGAGTGCTATACAGTGGTTTATTCTAGATATTCTCTTATCTTTATTGGATAGGTACAAAACTTCATAAAATCGATATTACTAAACACCAACTGCTTCCCGGCCAGAGATCTTAACAACATTTTATTTTAAGAATTTATTCTAAAAATAGATTCAGAAGCAAGTGATTTGATACCTTTTATTGGACCAACATAGATGTAACAAAAAGAACAAAGTGCTTTAGCTTTCGGACCAAAAGCCGAAAGCTAAAGCAACTTTCGATCCCAAAGCTAAAACACTTTGTTCTTTTTGTAACATCTAAGTTGGCCCAATAAAAGGTATCAAATAATTTGCTTCTGGATCTGTTCTTACAAGGACCAATACGGCAACAGAATTACTGCTATTTCTTTCGTACAGTTAAGTTCTAGTGGCCGTATTATGTTCTAAAAACTATTCATACCAGAAGTTCAGTATATTCTTGTCAAGTGTATATAATTAAGATTATTGTTCATTTTATTATTAAATTGCCACCTTAGTGGCTAACATTTCTAGTATTCGAGACCTATTTTGAACACCTGTGTGTTGTCTAGAAGAGAGAGCACAGTTTATGAATCTATTATAAATCTATTGTTTGCAATTGGGATTCATTATCTATAGTATTTACATCAGATCAAATCAGCAACTAATCCCTGGGCAGTTTAGTTTGATCTGATGTAAATACTGTGGATAATGAATCCCAGAAATAGCAGTAATTTTATTTTTAGAATAAATTCTTAAAATAAAAGTTAAGATCACTGGCCGGGAAGCATTTGTTGTTTAGTGATATTGATTTTTAATATTGAAAGCCTACGGGTGAAACCTGGTCAGGAGCTCTGCTGCTGCTGTTTGGTTTGCTGAAATATGTAGCTGCCTTTTTGAGCTTTTGCACATAAATCTTTTAAACTACAGCTGTTGCCTGGTGCTATTTTTTTGCTCTCTGAGATGTTTCATTTAAACTAGGCACAGGCTTGAGAGTGGAGCATTCAGGTGCTGCTGTCTAAGGGACAGGTGCTGCAGATACCTTGTTAGGGAAGATGGGGAGCCTGTTTGAAGGAGTTTGTCCTACAGAATGGCCCAGAGCAAAAGATTGTTGGCAGTAGGGGAAGGCCAGCCCAGCCCAGTGTAGAGGAGGCAGTGATGTGTGAGCTTTGGAGAGGCCAGGGAAAAGCGACACACATTACTGTGTAACCCCTAGGTGGCGCTATCCCAAGGGCTATTACCCCTGCCTGCTTGGCTAGTAGCAGGTTAAGGGGCCTAGGTTCTGTAACGAGTGCCTCCACCTGGAGGTCAGGGTTGGTAGTGGTCAAGCTAACCTGGGCACAGCCCTCCGGGACACTGTAACCCCCCCTCTTTCCTTACTAGTGGCCAGAACAATACACAATAATCACTATCACAATACCCCTGATACACCACACAAGTACCCACACGGTTTGCACTCACCACCAGGGCTTTCCTCTGGCTCGGCCCTGGGGACCCACTGTGAAACAAGGTTATGCACAGCAAATAACAGCAGTACAGTACTCTTGCACAAACTGGAACCACAGTCAGGGTAAATGCAAAAAAGAGTTAGATCTGATTTATTTAAGGGACTTGAACAAGGGAGGAGTGTAATCAGGTTAATTTGCTTAAAGGCTGTATCAATCAAACAGTTATGCATGCACTTCAGGGTTAATAAACAGTCACACACCCTGGGTACCTAGATGGAGAACGATGGGCTAGCCAGGAATGTTGCAACTGGTTGGGGCCCTGTGATGGAAGAAAACAACATGCACCACACACACTAATTGTAATCTGGAGCTGGAGGGCTCAGTTCGTGAAAAGAAAACAACAAGACAATCAGATGACACACTTTTAGATTAGGCTGTTGTTGCAGGGAGCTACCCTGATGATTGCTCACGATACCCAAGACTGGACACAGGCTGGACGAAAATTGAGGCTGCGGGTGGTTGATCTGGAATGCCAGGAGAAGAAGGGCCCACACGATTCGCCGACGCATCGTTCCTGTTCAAGCGTGGAGCAGAGGGGTGATCCCCAGGCAGGTCTCTTGTCGATGGCTTTCTCTGTGCAGCGGGTAATCTGGCTAGGCCAGTGTCTCAAGGCCCAGGCCAACCGGAGACTACTTCGGATACAGTCCATTTTGGGCTGGATACAGCTTCCAGCAAGCAGAACACAGTTCACACAGAGGGGAACCAAATCACGACCCACTTTCAATACACAGCACATTTACATGTAAGGAAATTCTACTGTACCAGGCAAACTGCTCTCCGGTCATGATAGCAAAGTCTCTGCACAAACCAGGGATTCAAAAGCAGCTGGAAATCCTGACAGGCCGATCGCATTCAGCAAAATCTTCAGTCTTCTTCAGGTTGATCATGGTCACAACTCAGTGGCTTACTTCGTTCTCACAAACTCGGATTCACTCCAAACTGATTCTCTTCTCCTTCTCAGGGGCAGCAGGCAGGCATGCAGGCCAAAACTCTGGCCTTTCCACAGAGACTGTCTCCAGCTCTTGCTTCTTCAGCTCCCAACTGAGATCTGACTCAAACTGCAGCAAGCCTGGGAATTTCCCCAGAATCCAAAAGGTTTGGCTGGCTGATCTGTCTGTCAGTCACAACAAAGGCTCCCCCTTCAGGTGCAAAAAGCCACCAAAAGCCCAAAACTACAATTCCTACAAATTTTGACTCCAGACAGCTCCTGTAGTCCAGCTCCATTTTAGGTCCCACCAGAACTGATTGGTCCAGTTCGCAGTCCAGGACCAAGATAGTGGAGATAAAACAGTCTTTGCTGAAAAGAAGGCAGGTTAGACACACTACATTATCATTATCACTCTAAATGAATTTCAGCAAATAGTTACATCCTTTAACAGAGCTCCCTGTCAGATTACTTATGACTGCAATCCAGGCAGCTCTTAAAGAGACAGTACACAGAGGCTCTACAGGCACGCTCTTGCAATCACATTTAAACTACTAAAACGCAGGACACCAGCCTGGCATTGAGCATTTAGGCAACCTCGAGGAAGACTTTTTGGGCACCCCATTTGTAGGGGGGTTACACTTGTATGTTTTATCCCATCTAGGGAGGATAGTTTTGTTTGCCCCCAGAGTACTAGACTGTTGGGCAGTAAGGGATAGGCAGTGTTTGACCCTAAATGCCATGCCCAGTTTAGTGTTTACAGATTTGCAGAGTGAGGAGACATAGGGGGAGAAATCAAGTGAGGGGTTTAGTCATAGCCCTAAGCATTTGAAACTGCTGACACCCTCAAGTGGAGAGGGTAGCATAGAGTTTCGACTTAGAACCAAAGAATGTGGACTTGTTTTTTTTGCTGTTTAGGATGAGCTTGCTTTGTGGCTAGCCAAGATTGAATGATTGCGATGGCATCAGAGATGGATTTGTGGATGGCAAGAACAGTCTGAGCATTGTAATACAGGACAAGATCATTGGCCTACAACAGATAGCGGCAACCAGAGGCAGCATCTGAGAGATCATTGATGTAAATGGAGAAAAGGAGTGGGCCTAGGAATGAGCCCTGGGGGACCCCAACAGTACTGTTAGCAAGACTGGAGGTAGCAGAGTGGAGGCGACCTGCTGTTTCTTGCCAGTTAGTCAGTTGGAGAACCAGGAGTTTGGGCACAGGGTCATAATGTCAGCAACAAAAACAGTGCAGCAATTAATGTCGCAAGCAAAATGCTGAAACCCCATACAACGTCGGGCAAAACAGCATTCCACACAAAAGGTCAGCAAGTCATAGGGCGACATTGAAGATTCTTTGTTTTGCGACAGGGTTCTGCCCCCTGCACCCCCTGACATGGGGGGGCTTCACCCCTCACACCCTCCGAACTAAAATGAACCAACTCCAAGGGGGTGTGGACTTCGGGGATGGGGAGAAAATCAGGAGGAGAGAAATTTCTTTTTTCTGTTTTTTTTTTTTTTAAATGTTGCAAGACGGGAGACTTTTGGGGGACTGAACCATGGCCCCAGGTCTCCCATCTGCTGGTGCCTTAGCCACTCCACAGGAGCAGCTCAGACCGGCATCTCAGCATTGGCAACTTGAAGTCAGTGAACACCACGCCATTTAGGAGTCCAGAGTCCATAGACAATCTGATGTCATTTGTCAGTTTGATCGGACTGTAGAGGTGATATGGTTTTTCCTAAAACCATGTTGGGCGGGAGACAGGAGATCATACTTGAATATATGGTCATTTAACTGTGATGCTACAATCGTTTCCAGGACTTTGAAGAGTACTGAGAGTATGGCAGTGGGGTGATAATTGACCATGAGTCAGGTATCACCTGCTTTAAAAACAGGCGATTTTGGTGATTTTCCAATATCGTGGACAACTCCAGTGGAGAGGGAGAAATTTAGTATATCTGAGTTAGCGAGCACAATGACGGGGGCTGCAAACTTCAGCAGTTTTGGTACAAGGCCATTAGACCCTGAGTTGTTGTCTGGTGTGATAGCAAGCAGTTTCCTCATGTCCATCACCTTAATGCATTGAAGGTAGAAAGGGGGGAGTATGGTAGAGAGGGTGGAGAGCATGTGACCGATGCCAAGGTTCCGAGGCTGGCATCAGCAAATTCCATGAAAGCAGAGAGGTTGAGAATTTGGAGTTGAAGGTATTTGCGATTGTGCCAGAGTTATTACAGTTGATACCATTGATGAGTCAGACAGGGGAGGTTTAGATTTTGTGTGTAAGAGGCTTTTTATACCATCCCAGAATTTACGTGAGTTTCTAGCAGTGGCAGCAAAGTTGTTTTTGCAAAAAGAGCTCCTGCTAGACCTAACCTCTGATTTGCAAACGTTTCTCCATCTCCTGTACTCAGCCCAGTCTGAGGCTAGGCTGGATTTTCTGTATGTATCCTAAAGTTTGTCCCTATGTTTCATTTGGGCTAAAAGGTCTCTGGTGAGCCAGTTTGTGGCTGAGCCCCTCATCCTACGCTTCATGAGAGGAGCATGTTTTTGCTGAACACTGGAGAAAATATTTATGAATTTTATTAGTGCCTCATTTGCACACGTCAAGGAGTTTAGGAAGGACCAGTCAATAGCGGCCATGTCACACAGGAAGTCCTAGAAATGTATTTTCAAAAAATAATGGAAGTGGATCAGTGTGAGTGTGTGTGTGTGTGGGGGGGGTTGGAGTTGGAGGGTAGAATTGGCAGATCACAGAAAACAGGAGAGTGAATCCTGACCAGATATTTTCAACCCCCACAGTTACAAACCACTTGAACACTACTTACACAGATGCCTGCTGGAGGCAGTGTGGGGTGGTGGGGAGTCACTTTCACATGTTTCTGGCACTGCCCAGATGTGAGACCTTTTTTGGGATGCAGTACACACGTAATTACAAACCAAAGCCCCAGCCGTTACACCCAGTACATTTTAGGATATGGTGCTAGGTCTCCTAACATTTCTAAAGGGACTCATGCAGAGATGACAGTTGATACGGATGTTACGACTTGCGGCCCTCAAATGTATTACAGTTCAGTGGTTAACCCCTGACCCTCCAGCCCTAGAAACTTGGATAAAGAAGGTATCCGAGACTGAGACCATGGAACGTATCACTGCTGCCCTCCAACTCAGACTCCCTAAACACTTAGAAATGTGGCAACCATGGTTGGACCAGCAAACACATCAATTGGTGTCTGTTGGGGAAGGTGCTCCTTCCCCATCCCACCTAGGTGGTGAAGGGTCATGGAAGTCTTTTGCAAAGGATGGAAGATCGTGATGACACTAGATCGGGCCATTTGGCAGCTATAAATGGACTGGTGGAAGGAGGGGAACAAAATGAGATGTGAATGGTTAACTTGTACATTCTCTTTCCTATGGGACATTAACCACATCTTCGCAGCAATCAGAAACGGGACCTGACAGCTCTACACGAGTTGATTTATTAAAAAGTAGATTAAAGAACTGCCTCTGGTTTAAAGTTATACCAGAAGGTGGTTTACTGTCAAAGATGTGTTCTTTTTACAGTTGATGTGCGTTCTGTGTGATACTGCCTTACAATTTTAAGTAGGGAACTAGATGGCTTTTTCTGTGTAGGTACCCATGACTATAGTACAACAGCAGGTGACACATGTACCTTAAAGCTCTAGATTGAACTGTTCAAATGTCTTCTGTATGTGGATTTGCTTTTTGATAACAAAGCAAAAAGCTAAATAAAAAGAAAGTTTAAAAAAAAAAATTGGGGAGTGGTCTGAGATAGCAACAGGTAAGGTGCCAGCCGTTACTATTTTATCACTCCTGTTTGTGAGGAACCATTCCAGCAGGGAGTGTTTCGAGTTTTGCAGGGAGGATCTAGTAGGGATAGTAATTATTTGGGCAAGATTCGATTTTTGATTCATAATTGGAGAGACTTGGCTTGGGCACCCAACCAGTTGAGGTTTAGGTCATCAAAAAATAGGGTCCCCTTAGAGCCAGTAAAAAGTCCATCAGGGTGACTAGTCCAGATAAGCCACATCGAGGGGGATTTGTATATGCATACTAGGTGGAGAGTGTTAGCTTTACCAAGTGCGAGCACCACATGGAGAAACTCTGAGGAAGTTGGACAGTGGGGTATAGTAGGATGGTAGGAAATGTTTAGATGATCCTCAAAATAAAATCAGTACCCTGCCACCCCTCTTGGAGGGGAGTCCTTGTCCAATCGGACAAAACTGTAATCAGGGAGTGTGAAGGCTGTGTCAGGTATGGAAGGTTTCAGCCATATCTCTGTGAGACCCAGTGTGTCGGGATTGTTTGAGCTGATTCATCTATTTGCACACTGGGCAGCAGTTTGGTAGGGAGTGAGCCCAGGAAGCAGTCAGGGAGGGGAGAGGAGAGAAGAGCTAAGTGTCAGCTGCACAAATAGAGAAACCAACAGCCTAGCTTGGCTTCACTGTTCTCTCACTGGAAGAATGCCTGTGAGAGTACATTTACACTGACACTAACTAAAGGGGCTCCTGAAGACTGAAAAACAGAGAGACTAGTAGTGAAAAGTTACACTTTCTGATTTAATGAGCAGGTCATCCTTAAGGCGAGTTTTGAACAGTGACATTTTTCCTACAAGTTAGCAGTTTATCTTTTGACTAGTGTTGAACAGTGACAAATTTCCTACTTAGTACTTCATCTCTTCGGCTACTTTGAAATAGTGACACTTTTCCTATTAAACTTCACACCCAGAGGTAATCGATTCCAGATGAAGGAGGCCATGTATGAACACGACCTTTAAGCTGCTTTGGATTTGACCTCAGTAATGATGCAAGATTGTGTCGTAGTAAGGGACAAAATCTGTCTGGCACACTTTCTGGTATTATAGCACACTTTGAGAGTTGAGCTCCCTGATGCCGTAGACAGTAACTCCCACTGGTAGGTAATACTTTCCAGTGGGAGCACACTGTAGTAACCTGTAAAGTTTGAAATGATTAGGAATGGTAAGAAAAATTCCATTATCTTAAAAACAGTCAAGAAAATAAATGCAGCGAGTGTGTGTGTGTGAGTGAGTGAGTGACTGTGTGTGTGTGTGTGTGTGTGTGTGTGTGTGTGTGTGTGTGTAGGAGGAGCACATCAAGGGAGGTGATCCGCTCCTGTATAATGCCTTGGTTCAGTCAACCCTGGAGTACAGGCTGGGATATGCAAAGAGATGGTTTAGCTGGTGAGTGCAAGCAAAGCTAGAGGGCATACCCTCAAACACCAGGGGTGGGGGAGCACAATAAGGGGAAAACACTAGAAAGCACTTCTTCACATAGAGGTTGGTTAAGTTGTGTAATAGCTTAACCAGTGAGGAGGTTGTTTAGGCTTTCGGAGCAGAACCAGACAAATTCCTGAGGGCAAATGACATTAAAGGGCTGGTGTCCTGCCTGGAATTAACTGTATTTTTATGCTCTTGGGTTTCATTGCAATGTAATCTCTTGGTATGTATCTCATTGAGTTTGTGCCTGAAATTCTCATGACATCGGTTGTCTTCCTATTTTTGCACCTTGTTGACAATTAATGCAGTGCTTTTCACATCCCAGCCTATACTATTACAGTAGGTAGAAAACCATCTAATGAGGGCACAGAAAAAATCTTCAGAAATAAAAAGTAATGAGGGACTACTTTTAAAAATTACTAGTATTTTTTTTTTGGGGGGGGGTGCGGAGCTAGCAGCCCAGCATGGAAGTCGACCTTCAGTGAGCTCCTCAGCAGAGAGTAATTTTTTTTTTTTAATTCAAGTTTATTAAGGTTTGAAAAGCAATACACAACCATTACAGTTCTTTAGACGCAAACATCCAAGTTACATTTGGTTTATCTCTAATTTTTTACAAGCTTTTTACTTCCAACATAACTCATGTTTACAGTGGTACAAAGTAAGGTCACAGTCTGTCACTCTAGTACCTCTCTAATTAATCAGTATTCTTGTTTAATTTATTTCCCCCTTCCAGAGATGATGGGTCCCTCCCGGGCCATGCCGTCTCCTCTTCCCCCCCCCCCTTATCTTTAGGTCTGTTTCCCTCCTCCGTGTAGCCTCTTCACACTCTGAGACTCTCTCTTGTTTGTCTCCACTTTCAATCACCACATTACATTTTAGGTCTGTATGTAATTATTACTCTGTACTGCTTCATCCCCTCAGGTCCCCAGTATGTCCCACCTTACCCATCTCCTGTGAACATTGCGAGTCTGCCGTTAATCCTGTATGTCGGCTCTTCCATTTCTTTGATCTCCATCGCTATAGAGATCCATTGCTTCTTGTCTGGCGGGTCAGGTGATAGCTATCTCCTAGTGATTGCCTTTTGGGCCGATACTAGGAGTACTTTCGACAAGTAGATGACATCCGGCCCCTTACCTCCTCCGGTGGAAGGCCCAACACTGCATTCTTCATCGTGAGAGAGTGGGTGTGCACAAAGATCCTTGAAATTTCTTTCGTTGTCTCCTCCCAGAATGGTTGTATGACCCCACACTCCCAAAATATGTGAGTATGGTGTGCCTTCTGTGTGCCGCACTTCCTCCAGCAGTGCCCTCCTCCCATTCCCCCCCCCCCATTTGGTCTGTATCTCAGGGGTATAAAAGTACCGCACCCTCACCTTCCATGCAAACTCTCGCCACCCAGGCGACTGTTGTTTTTTTGGCCGTATTGAACATTTTTTCCCATTCCCTGTCTGTTATAGTTAAATTACTCTCTCCCTCCTATCTGGTTCTCGTTGTTATGGTTGTTGTAGTAGGGAGTTGTCTGATTGATTTATATAATGCTGAGATATGTCCTCTCTCCAGTTTCCCTGAGATTATCAGTAGTATTATCTACACTAATCTCTCTGTACAGGGTTCTGGTTTTGAGGCCTTCTGGGAGTTCAGGAGATAGGCCCTAAGCTGCAAGTGTCTATAGTGGTCCCCTGTTTCTGAGGTTGAATACTTGTTTGAGGGTTTGGAAATCTAGGACTGTGCCGTCCCTATCATCTGTCCCAACCTCTGTAGTCCTAGTCTGGCTCAGAGCCTAAATGTGTGGTCTAGCCTCGCTGGGGTGAAGTCTGCAGACCATGCAAACCACTGAAGAGGCCATAGTGCTATTTTAATGTCCAGTTTAGTCCAGAGTCTGTGTACTAGGTTAAGTGTGTTTGTCACGGCCTTTGGGAGTTCAACCTCCTCCTCCATCAAAGTGGGGTCGGCAGCTCTTGCTTCCAGTTGGGGGGAGGGCTTCTGTCATCTCAATTTCCATGTTTTTCCAATGTGCATCGTAAGAGTCCGAACACCACAGCAAGGCAAATCGAAGATGTGCCACCATACAGTATGTTTCTAGGTCAGGGACTGCCCTCCCTCCCTCCCCTTGTTTTGACTTATATTCTCATCTTTATTCTTGGTTTCCCTGGTGCCCACATGAAATTAATTATTATTTTCTGCCATATCTGGAATTGTTTTTGTGGGATATGTATTGGAAGGGACTGGAAAAGGTATAGGTATTTTGGGGGGATATTTATGGTCACTGTCTGGATCTTGGAATACATAGGGAGTTTTAGAATTCGCCATTTTTATATATCTTGTTTGAGTTGTGCCTGTAGGGGTCCATAATTTGCCATAAAAAGTCCTGTCAGTTTTTTGGTAATCTGAATTCTACATATATTTTATTTTTTGTTTATTCGAATTTAGAGGTAGAAGTTCCATGATCTGTGGAGCCGGTTTATAATGGAATGCAAGGATGTCTGTCTTGTCTTTGTTTAGGGAGTGTCCTGAATGTTGTCCAAACTGCTGTAGTGTCTTCCATATTTCTGGGATAGATGGATTGGGATTCGTGATGTACAGAAGGACATAATCTGCGTAGAGCGATATTTTGTGCTCTACCCCTCCTATGCTGACTCCTGTAATATATGGGTTTTCTGTGATAGCAGAGGCTAGGGGCTCTATATATAGAGCAAATAGGAGGGGAGAGAGGGGGCAACCCTGTCTCGTACCCCTACCCAAGGGAAACCTGTCCGTTATATTCCCATTTATTCTGATGTAGGCCTGTGGTGCTCTGTATAGTGCCTTGATGGCATCTGTCATCCGGCTAGGTAACCCAAATTTGTCCAGAACCCTGAACAGAAAATGCCATGAGACTTTGTGGAATGCTTTTTCAGCGTCAAGGCTCATGAGGCAGAAGGGAGCTGCCCCCTGGCTATCTTGTCAATAACGTTTATGGTACACCTGACATTATCCGGTGCCTGTCTCCTGGGAATGAATCCTGTTTGGTCTTTTTTAATGAGCTGGGGGAGAAGGGGGAAAAGCCTCCCGGCCAAGATTGAAGTGAAGATTTTATAGTCCACATTTAACAAGGAGATGGGTCTATATGAGCTACACTCAGTTGGGTCTTTTCCTTCTTTGAGTATGCCTTTGATTGTGGCGTAGTCCCAGGAGGGTGGCACATCCCCTCCCCCATCCAGATCTCATTGATGGCATCTAGAAGATGTGAGGCTAACTTCTCCTTAAGGGATTTGTAAAGTTCACCACTAAAGCTGTCTGAGCCTGGGCATTTTACGATTTTAAGATTCTGGATGGCTTCTTCCACTTCAGCAAGGCGGATAGGGGTTATTAGTTCATCCTGTTGTTGTGGGGACACTGTGGGGAGCTTTATTGTTTCTAAGCAGTCCTCTTTATCTTGTGGGTGAGTCTCCCTTTGTGGTCGGTAAAGCCGCTTATAGTAGGCGACAAAGGCTTTCCAAATCTGATCTGCCTTGTACCCCAGTGAACCTGTTGTGGGGTTTTTGATTTTAATGACGATGGCCTTGGCCTGCCTTTGCTTGAGCCGGAGGGCCAGGAGGCGCGTGGCCCTATGTCCCCCTTCATAGCAGGTCTGTTTCATGTATGTTAGTGCCTTTTCTATCTGCACCTGATGGATTTTATGTATTCGATCTGAAGTCTTTTTAATTTCCCTGCCCCTTAGCCTCGTCCACTTTTGTTTTTCTTGGATCTGGAGATTCTTTAATGTTGAGTTGAGTTGAGTTGAGTTGAGTTGAGTTGAGTTGGGACAGAAGTGCCCTCCTCTCTCTCTGTTTGTGGGAGCTCACTGATATGAGCTTCCCCCTCAGCATTGTTTTGAGGGTGTCCCACATGATTCTGGGTGTCACCCCGGGTCCAGTAGTGCATTCAATGGTCTGGTCTATCACCTCTCCTAGTTTAGTCATAACCTCCTTATCCCTTAAAAGGGAAATGTTTAATCGCCACTGGGTTTTCTTCCAGGAGACTCCCAGGTCTCTTTCTAGGAATAGGGGTTGATGATCTGAGTGGGCTGCTGAACCAACCCATGTATGGTTAACCTTGGCTAGATCACCAGCCTGTGTCAGAAACCAATCAATTCTAGAATGTGTTTTATATCTGGGTGAGTAGCATGTATAATCCCTCCATATGTCCAATAGCCCTGTGACCGTCAATAGCCTACTGACTAGCTTTGCCATCCTAGACCCTGGGGCTGGGATCTGTGAGGTGGTGTCCAATCTCCTGTTCAGCACTAGGTTCCAGTCCCCCCAGTAGCAGAATTCCTTTGGTCTTTTCTTATACTAGCTTAATAACCTCTGAGTAGAAGGAGAAAGGAGAGCCTGGGGGGCATATATGTTCACTGATGTTACTTGTGTGTCCTGTACCCTTCCTCTGACTATCACGTATCTTGCCCCCGGGTCTATCCAGACATCTTCCTCCTCCTCAAATGACAAGCTGGCCGCCAGGAGAATAATTACTTCTATCTTTTTCCCTCTTCTAAGGAGGAATGGTAATTTTTGGGGAAGATTTGCTCTTAAGCTTTTCAGCTTCTTGGAGTGAGAGGTGTGTCTCTTGCAGGAATATAATAGGGGCTTTTGATCTTTAAAAACGTTATGATCCTCTTTCTTTTTATAGGACTGTTCAGTCCGTTAACATTATAGGCAATCACTTTTGTACCTGCTTTAGCCATCGGTTAGAACCTGTTTCCCCTCTGTGATGGGCTCTCCTGTCTCCGGAAATGTCCCCAGAAAGCTACATAATGTTATATCTGTGACCTTGCCTTTTTATTAGCCTGTACTCTGTTTCCATCTGATTTAATTCTAATTTCACTCAAGCTATCTCACAAGTTCAAACTTACAATTAGTAAACACAACCATTTAAAACTTTTATATCTAATTCCACTTAGAAATTTAACAAACATTCACAAGTGGTTAGACAATTTTGTCATTAAGACATAAAGAAAATGATGAACTGTACTTCCAAGGTCAGGCCTAAACAGACAGCCTAGGTTGTGCCTACTCCTGGCACACTATACCCAGTCGTTTTGCTGGGGTTTCTATATTCCCCCGAGATGGGTAGTAAAACCTCAGAGGCGACCCAACATCAGGTGTTAAGCTGGATAACAGATTTGTACTTTTTCTGTCCCTTCTGGTCCAGGCCAACCTCCCGAGATTCCATTAACTGAATCTAAGGATCAGTCGACCATAGCTTTCTGTATTTTCTTCAGGCCCTGCAAAAGAGCCCAGTTGTGCCCCCCTGAGCCCAGTAAAGTCTAAGTCTACTCTGGATCCTCTATTTTGGTTAAGTAAAATGCCCCCCGGGGTCCCTGTATTAAGTCACAGCTTAAAAGACTGTGTTTGCAGGGAGATGATCTACTGTCAACCCCCTCCTCCGGTTTAAGCAGCGACCCCAATCCTCCCTTTTCAGACCTCAAGCCCCACATATCGCAACCCCGTTGTCGTCCTGCAGAGAGGACTTAATTCCTATGACAAAAACCATTACAACTCTTAAACTACAAGAAAAGGTCCAACTCCATCAGGGTTTATACACGTGGGGCGAGCCACTCGGTTTGGGGCTCAGGGCTACAGGGCGGTTTCTTCAAGGTCTGTTGCCGCCGGTCGGGGAAGGGCTAAGTACAGGTTACATGCCTAGTTCTGTTATTAGATTAAAAGTACTTGTGTTAGTTTGGCTTTGCACACTGTGATGTCTTCGGGGGTGAAGTTCTAGCTTCCTATCGCACCTCTCCCGTTTCTACAGTCTGCGTCGTGATTCTCTCTCCTTACGTATACACTTTAAGAAGGGCCACCACATTGGAGTGCAGGTTAGTGTGTGGCACCGGTTGCTGCATTCCTTTCTCTTCAACCCTTCTGGGCCACGTCCCACGCTGTCCTCATAACCTCTTTCTCGAGTTGTTCTTTCAGCATAGGAGGTACAGTGATGCTCAGCTCTTCCAGGAATTGTTTCACCGCCAACAGATCTGCGAAGATTCTTGGGCCTCGGTCTGTGATGACCCAGAGACGTGCTGGGAAGAGTATCTGTGCCCGGATGTTCTTACTTCTAAGCTGCTTGATTACCGGCCAAAGCTATTTCCTCTGTTCCTGGACTTCTGTGGTAAAGTTGTTGTCTGTGGATATTTTGTTTTCTCCATACTTAAGTTTAGGTTGTTTCCCAGGCTCTACTAAGCAGCTCCTCTTTTGTTGTGTAATAGGTGAGCTTGGCAATAAATTATCTCGGTCGCGCTCTGGCATTTGTAGGCTTCGTGCCTAAAGATCTGTGGGCCCTATCCATGCTTAGATTGAGATCTTCTGGGAGATCCAGTATGTCTCTGAGTAGGGTTTGAAGGAAGGCTATTGCGTTCGGGGCATTGTCCTCCGCACCTTCCGGGATCCCATATATTCGAATATTCTGTCTTCTGTTGCGGCCTTCTAAATCGTCTAGTTTGGCATTGAGCTCTCTCTCCTTTGCAAGTAGGTAAAGTATTAGGCAATCCTGCCGATCGGCCTGTTCCACCACTGCCGACAGGCCCCAGTTCTACCTGATCCGTTCGGTGCTGTATTCCACTGAGCTGAGATCGGAGATCGGATAAGGATTTATGTATTTTGTTAACCATCCTGGCCGTCTGGAGGATTGTAGTGATCAAGTCCATCTCCTCTATCTCTGTTGTGGGGTTTGAGGCCTCTGTCTCACCTCCAGATCCCCTGCTTGGAATCCCTCCCATTCTTTCTCTTTGGAGGAGCTCCTGGAGCTTAAATACTGGCATCTCCGGTTGCTTGGACGTGTTAGCTTTAGAGCGGGTAGCTTTAGCAGGGGATTGCATTTCTCCTTCGGTCGATGTGTTTAGAATTAATCCAGTGGAGGCAGTATAGCACAGTGGTTTAAGGCTCTGAGCTGCAAATCTGGTGACATCCAGCAGACCAGACCTGGGTTTGAATCCCACAGCTTCCACTTGCATACTCTGTGACCCTGAGCTAGTCACTTAACTTCCCTGTGCTCCCAGGTCGCTCATGTAAAAAAAAAAAAAGCTTTCAGCTTAGTATGTTACTTCTGATTAAACAACTAAAAAAAAAAAAAAAAGAGGCGGCCCAGTGTCTCAGAATTAGGCTGCCATCTCAGTCCTGACGTTACCGGAAGTCCAGCAGAGAGTATTGAACTTGAGAATTTAATTTCTCCAAGTGGTGGTATCGCACTTATTTTGACATCCGTATCTAACTAAAAGTATAAGGTATTGGAAAATACAGGTTTAAAGGTGATGGGATGTAAAGATCATGTCACAGCAGACACATTGCACACTTTTGGGCCTGTACTGCCGCCAAAAACCACAGGAGATTTGCAAACTTCCCCAGCGTCAGTGGAGTCTACAAGTGTCCTTAAATGCCCTGACAAATTCCATTAGAATGCTGGACATGAAATTCTATGCCTGTACAGAGCGACTAGTAAAAGTGGAGTCATCTGTTGAGGCGATAGGTCCTCTGGTCGAAGAAACTACCTGAACATCAGGGAAAGCACTGTCGGCGGTCACAAACTCTCTAAAAGAGCAAAACCTACTCAAAGCAAGAATAGAGCAGCTGGAGAACTCTACCAGGGCACCAAACATATGTGTTCTGGGCATCCCGGAGGGAACGGAGGGGGGTGGCCCCATCAGCTTCTTAGAGAGGTGGATGCCAGAGTCTCTGGGCCTGGGGTTTGCTCCGGTGATTCTGAAGGCATATACCGGATCACCTCAAGAAGAGTACGCAACGCCAAGGAAGGCCTGCACACCGTACTGATGATCACTCAGTCATCCAGCATGAGGGATATAATCCTGAAAGTGGCTAGAGAACGAGGGAGAATCGACCCTATTAGTTGAGCGATTGATTTAATTTTCCTCTACAAGTGCATAAAATTACTAAAAGTCCCCATTGACTTGTATGGGGCTCGCCCCTGCACTCTCCCTGCTCACACGTCACAAAATCACTGAGCACGGGGGTGGAGCAGAGGCACCAGGAAGGGATCGGCGCCAGTTACGATCCCTTCCCATAGTAAATGGAGTCGCTTTTAAATTAAAATATTTGCACCAATAAGCTCACGCTAGCATAAGGTATTGGGCTGTGAAGCCCAATGCCTAGTACCAGCACGTCAGAACTTCACTTTAAAACATGAAGTAGTATGAATCTGGGGGTTGGAGGAAGCAAAGGCACAGGTAAACCTCTTGCAACAAACACACAGCATGTTTATAGAACTCCAGGCAGATATAGGAAATAAAACAAAGCCCTGAAGGTACTGTTAGCAATCTAGCTCCAAGCAGGTGGGGATTTAGAGACGTGTCACCATGGAAGTCGTATTTATTTATTTAAAAGTTTGTAGATTAGGAGAGGCACACTGAGCTTGCGCTTCTTTCCAGGTGCGACCTGGTGGGAGGAGATACGATACTGGGAGAAATATAACAAAAAAAGTGTAGATTACTGTAACCCCTAGGTGGTGCTATCCCAAGGGACCCTACCTCTGCCTGCATGACCAAGTGCAGGTTGAGGGGCCTGGGTACTGAAAATTGGTGCCTTCACCAGGAGGATAGAGTTAGTGGTAGCATAGCTGACCTGGGTACAACCCTCCAGGAACCTGTTAACCCCCCTCTTTTCCCTCTAGTGACCTAACTGGTTCACAGAATACACAATTGCGATTAGCACCTGACAGCAGTTTTAACCCCACACTTGTTGCACTTACCACCAGGGCTGATTCAGTTGGCTTGGCCCTGGAGACCCCCGTAAAATAAGATTTAACAAAACAACCAACAGTATTTCAGTACTGTTCGTACAGAGGTACACCACAACCAGTTTAAATGCAAAAAAGATTTAGATTTGATTTATTCAATGGACAGTAACAAGGAAGAGGCAAAATCTACTGGTTGATTCAAGATCTGAATAAGTCTGGTTATAAGGCATGCACTCAAAGGTCCTGGTAGCACGGTCACATACACACTCTGGGTACCTAGCTGGAACTACGGCTAGCCTGAAGCATTGCCCGGGGTAGGCTGGTGTTGTAACTGGTTGGGGCCCTGTGATAGAAAGAAATCATGTATGCACTTTAACCCACAATTTGTAATCCGGAGCCAGATGGCTCAGTCCCAAAATGTTTAGCAACAACAATTAAATCAGTTGATACACTTTGATTTGAGTTTTGTTGCAGGGAGCTACCCTGGTGTTTACTCACGCTACCCAGTACAGGATGCAGGATGGACGAAATGGAGACCTCAGACCCACACGAAGCACTGTGGTGCTGATCCTGTTCGTTGGTGTTGAGCAGGGAGCCAAATCCCCAGGCGGGTCTCTCGTCTGTTGTTTCTGTGCCACGTGAGCAGCTGTCTGGGCCGAGGTGGCAAGGCCCAGACCAGGTGAACAGTTTGGAGACAGTCCGGTAAGTGCTGGATACAGTTTCCGGCAAGTGTGACACATTCAAGCAGTGGGGAACCAAATCGCGACCCACTATCAGCATTCAGAACACTTATAGTAAAAGCAAGGTAAATACTACAGTTCAGATGACAGTCCGGTTACAATTCACAGTGTCTCGGCGCAAACCGTATGCTCTGTGGCAGTCTCAGATCCTGACAGACCAATCACACCGAGGCATATCTTTGGTCCACTTCAGGAGGATTCAGTTTGTCACAAATCAGGATCCAATCGTAAAAGCTGCAAATTTGGAAGAAGTCCGTTATAAGGCTCAAGGTCTCTTCACTTATGAAGATGGCAGCAGGCAGGCCAAACACAGCCTTCTCGCTAATTTCCTCTGTGCACCACGCAGGAGCAGCTGCTCAAATCACTCGAACTGTTCACTCTTTCAACCCTAACTTCAGACTGACTCTCTGCTGCAGGCAGCACTGGGGCTTCCTTCTGATCCAAAAGGGTTCGGTTGGTTGATCCATCTGTCTGTCAAAGCAAGGGCTCCCCCTCCAGGTCCATTTAGGTGCCAAAATGCAAAAGCTACAATTCCTACATAAATTCACTCCCACAAGACCCCTGGGGACAGTTTCCATTTTAGGATCCCCAAAGGCACTGATTGGTCCAAACTGGCAGTCCAGGATCAAGATGGTGGCGATTAACAGAAAGTCCATGCTGCAAAAGCAGGCAGGTTAGACAAACTACACTATTATTATTACTACAGCAGATAACCAGCAAACAATCAGTTTCTGATAAAGCTCCCTCTGTGCAATTAGCGATGACAGAGTGCAGCAAAAGCACTGCAGCTCAGGCGGGACTCGAGCCTGAAACATTCAGCCTCTACCCAGATTAATTATACTCTACGAAATAAGCAACTCTTAAAGAGACTGGCATGGAGGCTAACAGGGCACTCACATGTAAAACACTTTTTTAAATTTTTTTATCGTATTTCTAGTCTCTTCCGTGCGGCCCCCATCTGACTGGCTCCAGCTCAGTCCCCCAGAATTACCGGGCTTACCTTGCGCCCTGGTCCAGGAGAGGTGCCTGCAGAGAGTCGGTCGCCATCCTGCCTGCCGTTTCCTTGTTCCATGTTTCCCCATGTTCTTGAGGCCCCAGGAGAAGGTCGATGCATGTGGAGGCACGCACAGCGCCTTGACAGCCCGGGACCGCCCTCCTCCCCGCCCCGCTGGCCTATCGCCTGGCACCCTGCTTGCACAGCCCTTTGGTGTCCCCAGGGGGCAGCCATCAGTGAGGAGAACTGCCTGTCGGCCGCTCCATCCAGCTCCGCTCCCCCCCCCCGTGCCGACCTCTGGCGACCCAGGCTCGCTCACAAACCCGGGTCGCCGGTGTGCCGCGAAGTGAGATGTCCAGCGCCTCAGCCCTCTGCACCACTGGGTCGGCATGTAAAACAGCTTTAAATTGCTGAGGACACAGTACGCCAGCCTGGCAGTGGGCATTTAGGCTGCACCCCAATTTGTAGGGGGGTTACACTACAGTTAAATGCCAGATACAGCGCAAGGTGCAATGTACAAAATCCAAATATCAGACAGTGGAGAGCTACAGCATTTATGCAAGGACAGCAAATTTACAATACTGATAATAGTAAAGTTAAACCTGTGAGGGCAGAGGGAAAACAAGAGGGGAGAGAAGAGGGGAATGGAGGAAGATGGTAAGTGGGAGCTAGGGGCAGGAGCACGAGGATGCAGATTCAGTTCTGAAGAGCAGCGTGAGAGGGAGGTAAGGAAGGGGAGGGGCAATTCCAAAGGGAAAGAAGACAAACAGAGCAGGCACTTTACAGTGTGAGATGCTGAAGTATCGGGAGTCCGAGGCTCGGAGAGAATAGGAGGAAGTTATGGAGGGAGAGAGGAAGCCATGGAGGTAGGAAGGAAGGGAAAATAACCAACATTTCAAGAATAAAGTGGCATCGGCTCTGGGGCGCGAGCTGAAAGATCAGCTCATGGCGGCTCTCGCGCCCAAGTTAGAGAGCCTAGAGAATAAAATTGAAGGGCGGCTTGCATTGGTGGAATCGCAGGTTGAGAGGCAAAACGAGAGGTTCGAGGAGCTGGAGGGCCGAATTGCGACAGCAGAAGACCAACTGAGCCCTCTCGGCAGACGGATCAACGAACTTGAGAAACAGGTGGCAGAAATGAGGGAAGCACTGGATTACCAGGAGAATTATCTGAGGAGAGATAATTTGAGGTTGAGGGGACTACCAGAAGGAAAAGAAGGCCCCGATATCCTGGGCTTTTGTGCTAAAACCCTGCCTATGCTTCTAGGATTGCAGCCAAAAGGAGGAAGGTTGAAGCTGGAGAGGGCACACCGGGCGGTCCTACCCAAGCCTCAGAATGGCCAGCCACCCAGGCAAGTGATTATACGCTTCCATAACTATCAGGACAGACAGGACATGTGGCGAGCATATAAATCTCTCCCTGAGCTTCAATATGAGGGAGCACGTTTATTTCTCTCTCAAGATTACTCGCCCCGAATTGGAAGAAAGAGACGGGAATTCAATGATGTGATCGCGAGCTGCCAGAGGCTGGGTGTGGAGTGGTTTATAGTGTTTCCAGCCATACTGAAAATCAAACATGAGGGCCACTTACAGCTTCTGGGAGGTGGAAAAGGCGAAGAGCTTTGTGGCGGAGCTCCAAAAGAAAATGGGGTAACCAGGGTTGTGTCCAGTGATCATCTTTATTTACTTCATGCACCTACGAAGAGCGCGGTGCCTTGCAGTGGTGTACCGGAGGGCGTGCGACTGAATTTCCTTTGTATGAGGTTCATTTGGATCAGATATTTTATGAGCGGGATGTTTGTGATGGGATCCCACCCCATTATGTGGAACTATGTATGAGACTGTGGAAGTGGACATGAATATTGGAGGAAGAACATGGGGGGTGCTCGGGGGGGCCTGCGCGTGGGTATAGGAGTGCGCGGCCTATCCTGAGTATCCTCATGGTGCGGCCCTGTTGTGGAAACAGTGTGGATGAGTCTGGCGTTCACAAAGAGACAAGGATGGACTAGTACAGGAGACCCTGTAGAGCTGCGCCAGATCTCCCCATAAGTTAAAAGACAAAACAAAACAAAACTGTTTTTTTCCTTTTTTTTTTAAAAAGGTTGTTCCACAGCTTGAGGGGGAGACTTACATATGTCCGTCTGAAGGGTGTGGTTTATGTGGCGGAAACAAATTTGTCAATGGCTGGGGGAGGTTGAACGTAGAGAATCCTTATTTCTATGGTTCAAGCCTATTCTGTTCTTAGGAGATACTAGCGAGCAGGTGTACGCCTTGTAGGAGTTCGAGGGGATATACTGTAAATAAGTTGTGGGGGTTTATTGGTTGGTGGGATTGTTGTGTTAAAAATTGTTGTATTCGATCCACATATCAAAGGGAGATGAGATATCAGGTTGCTGGACAGGAAGGGCTGAGAGTAAAGTGGAGAAAGGGAGGGGGAATCAAAAGAAGGTTACAGGGTTGATGGCTACCAAAGCTAAAGTAAAAGTAGTGTCATGGAATGTTCGGGGTGTATCGTCCCCTATCAAGAGGACCTCGCTTCTTACTGCGTTAAGGAGGGTTGGAGCACAGGTAGGCCTTTTGCAAGAAACACATCTGACTCCAACGGAGCATAGGAAGCTAGTTAGGAATTGGGTAGGAGAAGTATATGCAGCTTCCTTCTCCTCGAGTAAGAGGGGGGTTGCAGTTATTATCCACAAGAATCTCCCTTTTCAGGTAACCAGAACGGTGTCCGACAGGAGGGAAGGTAGATATGTGTTTGTGGAGGGGATGTTGGGAAGAAATCCGATTACGTTTGGTAGTGTGTATGCCCCTTCGGTTACTGAACCCCAATTTTACAGACACTTGCTAGAAGTTATGGCGAAAGAACAATTTAAGGGGTTAATTTTGGGAGGAGACTTTAATTGCACCCCTGACACGGTGATGGACCATTCGAAGGGCAGGGGCAAGGGGGGCAAGTTTTTAAAGGAATGGAGAGAGGGGCTGTTGGACCTTGACTTAATAGATGTGTGGAGGACGGCGAACCCAAAAATAAGAGAATATACCTTTTTTTCAAATCCCCATAAGACATGGTTGAGGATAGATCATATCTACATTGAGGGGTGGTATCAAGGGTTGTTGAAGTACGACATGAACCTATTCACATATCTGACCATGCCATGGTCACTTTGACGATAGAAATGGAAGGCTCAGGGGAGAGGCTGAAGATGTGGCGGTTCCCCTCATACTTAATGGGGAATGAGAATTTTAGGGATTTCCTGGATGCACAGCTGAAGAGATATGTAGATTTAAATAAGGAAACGGCTCCCTCTCCACAGATATTATGGGATGCGGGGAAGGCCTATTTGAGAGGGGCAATTATTGGCTTTGTGTCGGGGTATAAAAAAGAAAGGAACAGGAAATATGAGATCCTACTCCAAAGGGTTAAGGAACTGGAGGGTCAGATACTTAAAGGGGATGTAGCTAGTGAACCGGTGTTAGCGGCAGCTGAGGAGCTGAATAATATGCTGGAGGAACAGGCGAGGGACAATTATGGCTAGTGAAGCAGAGATTCTATGAATGGGGAACAAACCTGGCCCCTCCTTGTTAATTTGATTAAAGGTAGAAGGGAAAGCTAGGGTGTTGGAAATAAGGAATAGGCATGGGAGCGTATGAGGACCCCCAGGCCATTAGGGAAGATTTGGGAATTTTATAGTAAGCTATATCAAAGAGAGGCAGAAGGGACTAGGGGAAAGATGGAACAGTTTCTTGACGGGATTAGGTTAAGGCAGCTGTCTGAACAGCAAAGAGCAGCCCTGGAGGCGAATATTACTAAGGAGGAAATAGGGAAGGCCATCAAGGGTATCAGGTCGGGCAAAGCAGCTGGCCCAGATGGGCTCCCTATTGAATTTTATAAGACTGTGAGCCATCAGGTAGTGGATCTGCTCTGGGATGTATTTAGGGGTACTAGGGAGGGGGCATCCCTGCCACCATCTATGGAAAGGGCGACTATATGTGTGATCCTAAGCAGGGTAAAGATCCAAGGAGTCGCAGCATACCGCCCTATTTCATTACTGAATGTGGATGCCAAGATATGTCTGAAGGTACTGGCAGGTAGGCTTGAGACACTGATGCCCAGCCTAGTGGACCCAGATCAAACTGGATTCATAAAGGGAGGCATTCATATCACAATGTCCGGAGATTGCTGAATGTGGTCCATGTTTCTTCTCGGCGTCCGGGGTCCACTTTAGTTTTGGCGCTGGACGCTGAGAAGGCGTTTGACCGGATCGAGTGGGACTATATGATGGAGGCCTTAGGACGCTATGGGCTTAGTCAGGGATTTCTTAATATGGTGAGGGCCTTGTATCGGTCACCAAAAGCGGCAGTGGTGGTGAATGGTGGCCTTTCGCAAGTTTTTGAATTATTTAGGGGGACGCGGCAGGGATGCCCTCTCTCTCCTTTGCTGTTTGACCTCGCCTTGGAGCCTTTGGCGGTAGCCATCAGACAATGTGAGAGGGTGAAAGGAGTTCTGGGGGCGGCAACATAAACTATCTCTATATGCTGATGATATGATTCTGTATTTGAGTCGTATAGAAGAATCCCTACCTGCAGTGCTAGATTTAATTGAGAGCTTCTCACTGTTCTCTGGTTACAAAATAAATTTAGCAAAATCAGAGGCTATAGTGCTTGGTGGAGGTCAGCCAGTAGGCCTACAAGAATGGGGCTGCAGGAGGTGAGAGGGCCTTGAAATACCTGGGGTCAGTATTGGAAGATCACTAACTGATCTATATAGATTGAATTATACGCCAATGATCGAGGGTGCTAAGGGACATGAAAAGGTGGAGGGCGTATCCGGTGTCATGGTTAGGCGGATGAACATTATAAAATGAATATCCTACCCAGGATCTTGTATTTCTTACAGATGCTGCCCGTAGGTCTCACTAAAAAGGACATGAAGAGATTGGATAGGGGATTCTCCGGGTATCTGTGGCAAGGGAAAAAGCCCAGAATTAGCCTGCAGAGACTGAAATTAGAGATGAGAAGAGGGGGGCTAGGCTTCCCAGATGTTAAAAGCTACTTTTTAGCCTCACAGGCAAGGATAATTAAAGACTGGGTTGCGCGCCCCGAGGCAGCAAGCTGGTTAGATCTGGAAGGGGAGGGGGCGAATGGCCGACTTTCAGCCTTTTTGAGGAAGGGAGGTAGGAGGGCATATTCACACCAACCACGCCCCAGCCCGTTGGTAGCTTGGACCCTGGAGGGGTGGGAACAGATAAGGGCAAGGGTCGGGGGCGACAAAGCGGAGACACTACTCCTCCCCCTGAGTGGTAATCCCCTCTTTTTGCCGGGACTGGAGGACCAGGGTTTCTGGGTATGGGAGAAAAGAGGGATCCAGTGCGTGAGGGACCTCTATAAGGGCCCGCATGTCTCCTCCTTAGAGGAGTTAAGGACAAGGTGGGGGATCCCAGTCAGCCACACATTTAGGTTTCTACAGGTGAGAGATTTTGCTCGTAGGCTGGGGGAACCAAGTTCTCAGCCCATGCGTCAGATGAACTTGGAGGGGGCAATCTGTAAGGCCCGGAGTAACCCTAAAGGAATAATAGGCGCTGTAGTGCGTATTCTGAGAGAAGGTTTGATAGAGGATAGCTCGAGCAGGAGAACACGATGGGAGAGGGACCTGGGGGTCGAGATCTCAGAATCGAATTGGGAGTTAATTGTGGAGACACATATGGGCCTACTGCTATCAAACAAATATAAGGAATCGGCCTATAGGTTTATCCACAGACTATTCTACCCCCCTGTCATGGTTCATAAAAGCCGCTCGGAGGTCTCAGAAGTTTGCCCCCGATGTAATAAAGAGGTGGGCACATATTTTCATTGTTTCTGGAAGTGCCCCCATCTACAGAGCTTTTGGAAGGAAGTGGTGGGGTTCTTAAATGAAAGCTGAGGCCGGGTTATCCATGCACGGTAGAAATACTATCCGAATTGAGTGGGAGGTTGGCGATGGGAGTATGCACAGGAAGTGGTTGAGGGTGGCCTTAGCAATTGCTAGGCAGTGTATCTTAAACACGTGGATTTCTGCACAAGATCCACCCTCACTCAATGGAAAGCCTTAGTAGTGTCTGCACTGGCTATGGAGGAGGGCCTACCAGATCCAAGAAAGAGCAGAGATTTTCGAGGTTATGGAATCCGCTCCTCTCGGCTATTTCTCAGCATAATTAAGGGCATAGAAGGGAAGGGTGGAAAAATGAGGATACTTGTTTGGAGGCCTGTGAACTGGCACGGACCCCAGGCACTTTCCTTTTGACATACTGGCCCGGCGCCCATGGATTGGCACTCTTCCTGTTTTAAGCAACCTATAGGGATTCATTAATTGCCTTGCAGTTTATATGAAATATGGATCAGTGTAAATAGTTTATGATATTGTTCTGGGGAGAGGGGTGGTTTTTTCTCTTGGTTATGGAAATGACCAGCGCCACTGGGTTTGAGCTTTCCACTGAATTTACATGGCTAACTGTATACTAGATTCTGTGATGGAGTATGAAATCTGTCAGTCTGCTATAGTACTGTGCCTGTGGCGAAATGTGACGAATATTTGTTCACCTGTTTGTTGCAAGTGTTTGGAAATGCAAATAAAAATTTTACACAAAAAAAAAAAAAAAAAAAAGAATAAAGTGGCTTCGGGAGGTGGCAAGATTGAAGGGAGGAAAGGAGGAGATGCTGGTAGAGGAAGTTGTGCTTAGAAACCCAACCTCTCGTTTGTTTATTTATTTAAAGTTTTGGCCAGGCAGTGTACACTGGGCTGCAGCAGCTCTTTTCCAGGTATGTCTGGGTGGTGGTGGAGGAGTGATACAACACCAAGAGAACACGTTAAAAATATGATAAACAGAGCACTATGTGAGAATGATAGCAACCGTTGGAATAGTAGTGAGGCAAGGTGATTACAGCACAGGGCAGTGTGAGAGAATCAACGGTATATCAAAAATACAGTTTTGTCAGCCCAGTGGCTCAGAGGGTTGAGGCACTGTAAAGTGCCTTGCCTCATACCACACCAGCGACCTGAGTTCAGGAATGAGCTTGGGTTGCTGGGGGCTGACGGGGGGTGGGAGTGTGGGAGCTGGAGTAAGCAGCTGACAGCCAGCTCTCCTTTCCCAGGTAGGGGTGGTTCGCCTTCCGTACTCTTGGCTGCCACCAGGTGGAGTCCTGGTGGTAGTGCCTATGCTGCAGAGTCTGGGCGTATGTCTTGGTGGGTGGAAGGAGGTTGTGGTTCCAGAGCACGTGTGTGTGTGTCTCCTCACGCATGCTTTTGTGCACCGTACTGCAGCTCCAGGACAGTGGGTGAAAAACTAAGGTAGAAAATGGAAAGGGATCGAGCTGTATGAAACCCCTCCCGAGGTACCACGGCCTGTTCTGCCACTCTGCTGGGTACAGGAGGACTTCTGGATGGGAGTAACGAGAGGGGGGACAGCCCTCCCCCTGAGCCCGCCGCAGTGGGAATCTGCAGAGGAATACCCCCCACCCCAAAGAGACGGGTAGAAGGCTGGCCGATGGCACCCAGGTACAGGGCTAAACAGCTGCCCGATCAGCCTAGGAGGATTAAAACCTTTATAAATAAAATACAGTTTTGTACCTGTACTGGTGTGATAGAGCAACACACAGGATGGTGTTGGTTGTATTGTTTAGTGCATGATGTAGTACCAGCTTAACAATCAAAGGAACGTTCACAGCTGGCAAAGCAGAGAAGCATGCTTAGAACATGGCCTCTAACACAGAAGTGATGTGTATAGAGTGTCGTCACTTGAAATGGATAGGCAGTGTTCCACCAAGCCTCTCTAGGTGTTTCTGTAGGAGTGGTACAGCAACCCACCCATCCCTGGGAAAAGAGAATCCTCGCAAATGCTTGTAGCCTTGCCTGCCAGCCTCTGCACATACTGTCCTGGACTCAGGACACAAAATCAGGTCGCCAGCATGCCAAGCAGCTTTATGCTGCCTGGTGCCGTGAAGCCTGCGGCCAAGTATTTTTTAACAAAATCAGAAACTTAAGGTTCTGAAAAAAAGTGAAAGTGCAGAAGCTAGTTTGCTTGAAAGAAAGGTGGCTGGTGACCTTTTTTGGCTGTTTACAGTTTATTTACCCAGGGTAACCCAGCTGAGTTGCAGCATCTTATTTCCAGTGGGGTCTTGCTTCTACCCATTTCTGCATTTGGGTTAACTGGAGTACTGGGAGGTTAACTGACTTGCCCAAGGTCACACAGTGAGCATGTGACTCTAGTTTGGTTTGAACCCGTGGTCTCTCGGTTCCCAAGCCAATGCTCTAACCACTAGACCACACTGTCTTTGACCCCGTGATGTTCAGTTCCTCTTGTGCTCATGCTTAGAGTCATCGCAGTCACACTTTTTGATGCTTCTTCCCTCCTTATAGTAAGTGAAAGAGATGTAAATGCTCTCCCAATTCAGGGTCTTTTCCCAGCCAGTAGCCTGGCTTGCAGTGAACGTTGGAACATTTTAAATTGCTAGTGTGCAGGTTTTAACACACCGCTGTTTGTAATTAAGAAGCAATAAATAGGCCTTCCTGGTTACAGCAGCTGGTGGTGCATTGCACAGCTGTGTGGGAGATCTGGGATCAAGACTGATCCTGACGCAGGCCCCAGAGGTCTGTGATGCGGTGCTGAGGCATTGTGCACTAACTCTGGGGGAAGGGGTGGGACCTGGCTCTCTGACTGCACAGGTGCCTGCTACAGTGAGGAGGGTAGTGGCAGGAACATCGTAAGTGAACATGCAGTGGCAGCCATCTCCTTGCCCACAGGAAAGAACTGCAGGCTTTGATTTGTAGGTGCCAGGGGAAGTGGGCAGGACTGAAAAACATTCATCCCCTAACGTGCACATCAGCTCTCATCGTCCCAGTAACCTCAGGAGCTGTGAAAGCACAGCTGCCCTCCTTGCTGTCTCTGCCACCTTTGGAAACTCCTTGGTGGCTGCAGGTGCACTCTGACCATCAGGGCCCCACTGTGAGCGGGCAAGCCCTAGATCACCCCAGCAGATGGCAGGGATCTGGACTAGTGCAGACCGTGGTAAGTTGGATGCGAGAGGGGAACATGGAGATGGGAGAACCCTTAGAAAGAGGAACAGAGGCAGTTGTGGATGTGGGGGGGGAGAATAAATTGTACAGAAAAAGAAAAAGAAAAAAACACAGCAAATACATTTATGCCATAATGCCATACAGTATATATATCGGTCCTGTGTTTTGAGTTATGGTTGATAACATTTTATTTTTATATGTGATCGTTTGATTAGGGACAAGCCTTGTTTGCAACAAAAGCCCTGTGAAAGTGATGGTACGAGAGACGATACAAATGTGGTTAATATTCAGATATAAATACTATTTAGCATACAATACTCACTTATTTTTTTTAATTTGATACTTTTTTGCTGCTTCTGGATGCCAGGCTTCAGCCCGGTCACGGATCCCCGCACTTCCACCTCCTTGTTCCTGTACTCGCCCCGGAACCCCTGGCTTGCCCCCCAGAGGGTGGGTCACGGCACCCCGGCAGTAGTGCCACAGTCCTGGTGATAGTCCGGGAGCGCTGGCAAGGAGGCTAATTGAAGCCGGAGGCTGGCTTTGTGGAGGCGGCCATCAACTTGATTTTTACCCCATGTTTTTCTGGGGGCGGAGATGTGCAATGACATCCTGTGTCTGCCCTGCCCCTTGTATTGTTCCAGGTGCCGAGCTGACTGAGGTACCTCCAGCCTCCACCAGGGGTTCCCCGTGGCTCATTCACATGCCCCACCCTCCCCCCAGAGAAGGAGAGTAGTCCATGGGACGCTCGATCCTTCTCACCCAGCAGCCCTCCAGTTCCCCGGGGTTGTTCCTGAACCTGGGTTGCTGGCATCGGAAGTTGAAATCCAACTGCTGCGACACGCACTTTAACAAGATACATAAAAAGTACACATATGCCATCTGTAAAACGTAATCTGTAATATTTGCACGGATACCGCAGAACTTTTTTAAAGGCAGCTTGGAACTCTTTAAATGAATACTCTGCTCTTATGTCACTAGATATTTCATTAGAAGATTTTGCCACGCACACGCTTGTAAGGTCGTATTTCTGTATGTGTTATTTGCACACAAGTAGGGTGATCCTCTGTCTACTACTCTCAGCTGTTAGCCATAATTTTTTAATGCTTCAAGAATTATGTCTTTTTTCAAAGGATGTTCAGTCTTAGACTTCAGGAGTTTATAACTCCATGTAAGCCAGTTAAAATCTCTTCTGCTGCTTGGCTGTTGCCAGTTTGAGGTTGCATATGACACAATGTTGTGAATCAAATTTGCTCAAACTGATAAATCTTGCAAGCTTATTATAAATACAATCTATTTTCGAAAGGGCATTTTTAGTTGAGTACTTGGACAAGTTACCAGGAATAAACAGTCATTTAACAAGTTTGATTCATGACTCCTGGGACAAACAAAAAGATGCTCTGTGAGGAGCCCGTAATTTTTGATTATTTTGTTAACCAATATATTAATGTGCTCAAAAAACTTCTCATCAATTTGAACACATAAATATTTGCAATTATTTGCTTTGGTTATCTTTTGCCCATTCCCAGATACCAGATTCAAAACTGAATTTACATTCTTATTTGTCCCTGGGATAAAAAGATAAATTGTGTTCTCTTCCCGTTTAGCAAAAGACCCAACTCAGCGAACCATCCCCTCGATCGCAGTAAAGTCTAGTTGAAGTTTGCATTTCAGTTTGGTCCAGCTGTCCGTGGAGGCCACCAAAACTGTCAGATCCGCATGTATTTGGACCTCGCTGTTGGCAAGTATGTTTGGAAAATTGTTTACGTAAATATTAAAACGCAGTGGGCCCAGGATGGTGCCTTGTGGGACTCATTGACCTATTTCCTTAGGTGCAGATATTATAGTTCTTTGGGCAACACATTGCTTGCTATTTGACTGATGCTGTATGATTGAAAGCACTCTAGGGGTTCTGCATGCACCCCCAATTTTAGTATCCTGTCCAGTAGGACAGAGTGGTTCACCAGGTCGAATGCCTTACTGAAGTCCATGAACACAGCCCCATATACAACAATCCATCATCCAAAGATTTAGTTATTAGATAATTAAAGACAACAGGGGCTGTGACCATGAACCTCCCTGCCCACAAGCTGTAGTGACGCTCGGTCAGCAATCCGTACTTTTCAAGCTGCTGGTGTAGTTGACAGTGGACAAGTCATTCCAACACCGTGGACTGTATGGTATGGGCAGCAAAGCAATGGGCCGGTAGTCTGAAGGTACAGATGCATCCCCCCAAACACCCCCTTATAAACTGGAATAATCTTTCCTGTCTTCCAAAAATTGGGGAAAATAGTATAATTTAATTTTAAACTCTAATTAAAGAAATATGTCTGGGTTGGCACTGTTATATCTGCACCTAATTTCAAAAATGTTTCTGTACCATCCAATACTTTTGCTTTATGCATTGTCAACAAATATAATTCTCTAAGGACTTTTTTATAGTAATTTTCATGAATCTGCATATGGGCTCAATACGGATATTGTATTGGCTGATTGCATTACTGTCCACACTGCTTGTTTGATACAGTGCCTAGTATAGGGGAAACCGCATTCCTTCAGGTATTTTCTTCAAAATCAAAAACATTTACAGTGGTTGAAAATAAATTAAGCTTTGCATAAATTAAATTTTGCACTCGCTCGTCAGCAGGACTAGTGGGGGGGAGAATCTGCTGGTCCACACAGAATTTTCCACTGGCTCAGCTGGTGTACTTACTGAAATGTTACCTCCTACAGTACAAGCCAGCTGGGCTAAGTAAAGGAAAATGTTGCTGGACCAGTACAAAGCTAGCAGCATGTGGTTGCTGGCCTGGTGCCAGTTTTGGGGGCCTGGCTTTTACACTGAACTCTCTATCATTTTGTGTTTGTTGTGCTCCTCTGTAATTGCATAGTATATGTTGAATATAAAGTAGTGTGTTACCATGGTTCTTTGTAATCTTCAGTCTTAGTATGTATGTGGGGAGCGACTCACTCAGCAGGCAGGGCAAAGTTACCCAAACCGGACATGAACATGTACATTTCATTACCAAGTGCAAATACAAGCAAAAGGGTTAATCCACTGACGTTGTCGGGAGGGTCTGGGACTTTAGAAGGAATGTCCGAAAGTACGTTTTCATGGAAAGAGTGGTGGACATGTGAAACGGACTACCGAGTGAGCTGGTCAGTGCTAGAACCGTGGGGGTTCAGACAAGGGTGTTACAGGCACAGGGGCCTGATTAGATTGGTGGATACTAGAGCAGGGGAGGGTAACAAGGGGATGGATGGCCAGAAGAGTCAACAAAAACATACTAGGCAGGGTTGGGCCAACTGGCTGGACCGATGGGCCTTTTTCCCCTTCATATTCTATGCTTCTGTGGAGATTACAAAATGAAAAGTAGGGTAATAACCATATTTCTACTTTTTTATCTTGCGTTGTTCTCTATGGTTAATTTTGCATGCGTCCGAGAGTGTCGGGGGTTTAGAGAGTCATGTATTCCGCCATTGTGTGTTTTTTGCCACATTTCTGCACTGCCTTCCCTCCTCCCGCTGAGGTTGCAGCTCTTTGTGCATCCACAGCATTTCTGTGGAGGAGATGTGTGTCAGTGCCAGTGCTAGTGCCATTTAAGCACCCACCACAGGGTCACTGCGTGAATGTTAATGGCACTGCCCCCACATGGATCATGACTCGTTGCCACTGGCAGTTGGCAGGCTATGGACTGGACTGGCTTACTCTGAACTCGGGTTGCCTGCATGGTAGCGAAACCTGCCATCGCTGGGCCGTTATCGATGGCCCGAACCATATTTTGTTTTAATTTTTAAATGCTTTACAGCTCTAAATATGACAAGAAAAGAAAGCAGGACTCTCACGTTACTGTAGCAGGGGCAGGTGGTGGGGGCTCACCCTCTTGTGATGATGGTGTTTCTCTGACGCTGGTGGACTATGATAAAAAAGGAATGGAGATGGGGGGTTAACTTGGAGCCCCAGAATCCCACACCAAAACTGCCTGGGGGGGGGGGTCAGGCATATTGCAGTTCCACTGCTCATTTGGTTCCTGGGGATGGAGGGTGTGCTCGGCCCGGTATCTGTTCACCCCTTGTGGACGTCTAAGGACCAGTATTAATGGCAGTTGTTAAGGCAGCTGCTACTAGCACAGTCTCCGAGAGGGAGGAAAGGTGTGCCCTTGACAATCATATCATTAGGTGGGAGACAGAGTTGGGGGGAGGGTAAAAAGATGAAATAAACTGATGGGGGGGCACTTGAATAGTAGAGACCTTAGTGATAATATTTGTCTGTGTCAGTGCAGCTTGCCCCCATGTTCGAGGGTTCAAGTCCAACAATGGGTATTTATTATTCCCCTTTGTAACAAAGGGGACTAATGCCCAGTGCTGGCATGGCAGAGTAGTTTTGAGTGGGGAAGGGGGAGTTGCTGCACTGCTGAACGTGCCGTCTTTTGGACGAGACATTTAACCATGGCCCCCTCTGCCCACTTTTAGAAATAGTAGGGGAGGAGTGCCCTTTAGGCCATGTGCTACCTTGCCTGTGTCCCATCCCAGGTTCAGGCACAAGCGCTCGGGTGGGCGGCCATCACTGGGAAATGGTACTTCCCAGCCCAGGGATGCAGTGGGTGCAGCATACTTCTCCATGTGTTCACTGGGATGTCTGACATAATTAGGAAAGCTGTGGTGCCCTCTAGTGGGTGGAGGGTAGTGGGAGGGTCAAGAAAATGGGAAAATAATTCCATTTCTAGTCTCAGTGACGGCCGGCACACTTAGGCCTCACATCATGGAGCCTAATGCCTGAATGTTGTACATGTTTAATAGCTGCTGCTGTGTTTGCACTCGTAAAGACCATGCACTAGCATTATAAAACTGTTGTGTGACTCCAGCCGTGTAACTGGCTGTGACCCATGTTAGTATTTCACGGTATCCATAGGGGGTCGTATTCGCCCTGCTGCTGCTTGATGCAGGAATGTGTGCACTAGTGCTGAAGGAAGTGTGTTTTAATTACAAAATCAATAATGCACCCAGTCCAGGGGCTTGGCAGTAGTGCTGCTGCCCACCAGACTGGCAACCTGGGTTCAGGAGTGGACTCAGGTTGCTGGGGGGAGGCTGGGGTGGGTGAGGATCAAGCGTCTTCAAGACTGATCATCTCTCCTGGTGAGCTGAGGCCTGTTTTCTTTTTTTTTTCCCGTAAAGGTTTTTACCCTCCGGAGCCAGATCAGGCGGCTACTCAGCCATGTCCCTGGACACCTTGGAGTGCCCCTATCCTCCCTGCAGACTGGAGGGTAGTTCCCCCATGGATCCCCCCACCGTTTTGTGGCCAGGGAGGGGAGGCCCATCCTCCCCACTCCTAAGCACACAATCCAGAATGCCTTACCAGCTGAAGTGGAAGGGTGGATCCAGGTGCCCAGACGAGGCTTTACAGAGCCTGGTGGTGCTTGGTTTTCCACCATGTCTTTCACCCACAAGCTCCCAAAGCCATGGCAGCAGGGAGGATGCATGCACATAGAGGCATGTATGTGTTCTGGAACTGCATCACCCTCAACCCTCCCAACCTACATATGCCTCCCGTACGTTGGCGCTGCCACCTGGCCTCTACCTAGTGGCAACAAATCTGAGAGAAGAGAGCTGTCAGGTGGCTGCTCAATCTTCTCTTGGTCTCTCCCCACCAACCCCCAATGATCTGAACTTGTTCCTGAACTCGAGTCACTGGTGTGGTGAGAGGTAAGGCACTGACAGCACCTCAGCCCTCTGTGCCACCAAACCTGCTGGAGGCTTGTTTTCTCGGCCCTTGACTGCCACCAGGTGGAGGCCTGGTGGTAGTGCGGCTGCGAAGGGAAGGAGCTGCAGGTTTGATGCAGTAGGTGTGTGTGTGTGTGTGTGTGTGTGTGTGTGTGTGTGTGTGCGCGTGCGCGCGCCTGTACATGGTATGCACTGATTTCCGTGCCTCAGCAGGGGACTGGGGAGAAAACATAAAAGGCGAGCAGGCTGCATGAAGCACTCCCGACACTATTGTCCAGGACACCAGGCCCGAACTGTGAATGTCCGTCTTCATAGGTGCAGGGGTGATGACAGCCCTCCCTCTCTTGACCCAGCCATACGGGGCAATCTGTGGGGACCCTATTGATCAGGTATGTGCTGGGGGAGATGGTGGCTGCTTGGACGTGGCAGGGACACAGCTGATTGCTGCCTGCATCACTGCCTGGATGAAAAAAGCTTTATTAACAAAAAAAAAATTCCACTGAATTTCATGAGAGAAACAAAAAGAATATTGTTTTGCTAGGTAAAGGTAATACCTTTCTTAGATTAATAAAAAGTTAAAGGTACATGATTTTGAGGCCTATAGTACTGCCTCATCTACAGACTGGCATTGCTGTCGGCCTCGAAATCTTCTGTCTTTAACTTTTCTTTAGCCTAAGAAAGATATTATCTTTCCTAAGCAAAAAATATTCTCTTTTTGTTTCTCTCCTGATTTTCCTTGGGCTAACACTGCAGAGCCCTACCTTGAAATGAGTTTCATAAAGTGATCAGGCGTCTTGGGAGGGGGGATTACCAACCGGTAATCCCACCCCCACAGCAAACCACATTTGCCTTTGGTTTATGTGGTTAGGTCTGTGTGGGGTGGGATTATTTCACAGTAACCCACCTCCCGCCATGTCTTACTGCTTAAAGTGATTTTCAAGTTTTCTGCAAAACACTGAATTTCAGCACTGTCCACTTTTTTATTACTAAAGATGTTTGTTGGACATCAGGATGTTCCCCCCCCCAGACTGCCTCTATTTCTGCTGCTTTTCATGCAGTGAAGTCATAATTCCCTGCTGTGACATTGCAAACTGTTGCCAAAGAAATGATTCTGATACAATAAGCAGAGAATTGTGATATCAAGGCAGAAAAAAAAAAAAACAGCAACGGCCTAAATGGCTTAAGCCTGTTTTCATGCAAGATGTCTTCAGTTAAAAAAACACAGAATAAGTACCCAGAAGTTCACATTTTGAGGTAATTATGTGTAACTGAGTTGTGGCAATGCCATCTACAGGTATGCATTTTTTTTTACTAGAAATCAAAAAAATCACTTTAGAGGGGAACTGTGCCGAACCTGAAAGTCATTTTTCCCCCCGTAAAAGCCATTTTTTAAATACTGGTTTCAGTTCTGTTATTGTTCCATTTGTCCAGGTCTATTAGTACCCTCAGGCCCTGTCCATACTACACCAGATCCACTCCTCTGGAACATTACACAGGGTCCAAACCGTTACCGCAATGGTTTGCGTTTACACCTGTAACGTTACAGGAGGTGCTTCCGTAACTGTTGTCGAAACCACTCGTGAGGTGGTTTCAACACCGGTTATGGAATGGGATCCGCTGCTGTACCATTTCCGGCTGTAGTGTGGACGCATGAGAGCGGTCCCCTGCAGTGCCCGTAGCGCGAGCTGCATTGTGGGATCGGGTGCAGCCGTCATGGTCACCCGGCTCCCGCCGTGTGGACCAGTGGTACCGGTCCCGTACCAGACACTGCCGCAGTGTGGACACACTGTACCGCTTCCCGGCCATAACGGTTTGTATCTGTTACCGGGTCAGAGCGGTGTAGTGTGGACAGGGCCTCAGTGGTTGTGTCTGATTTATACTCTGGTGCTAAGTACCATTTTAGAACTGTATGATGTAGTTTGTCCCTCTCAGCCACAGAGTTCTATAGTAGAACATAGATGCATTGAGCCAGCAACAGAAGAGCTGAGCAAGGACATAAACTACCCCATACAGTTCTAAAATGGTCCTTACTACCCGTTTGTAAATCAGAAACATCCACTAGGAGTTCCAAGTCAGCCTGTAGAGGTGGAATAGTAGCAAAATTTGAACCAGTATTTAAAAAAAAAAAAACTGCTTTTGCGGGGAAAAAGACTTACAGCTTCAGCGCAGTTCTTCTTTGTGTATCAAATTCTTTGGTGTATACAGTTCCTTGAGATGCAATATGTATGAAAGTGCAAGCCAGAAACCGTGAGGCATGAGGTGCCACAAAGAAGCCAAGAAAAAATAAGAAGTACAGCATCTAGCTGGAACAGCCTATAGCCAAGTTGGAGTATTGCTAGCAACCAGATAAACACTGAGGCAAAAAAGGTAATACTGCAGGTAAACTTATTGAACAAAAATTCAAGTAGCAGTCTGAACAGAAAAGAGAGGACAGAAGTACTGCTTATTCAGCAAGCATTGGCCAATGCAAAATCTGTGCATTCAGATTGTAATAGCTGTAAGAGAGATCTCGGTGTAATTATCTTGAATGATCTAAAGGTAGACCGGCAGAGTGACAAGGCACTTGGGAAAGCTAATGAGATGCTGGGGTACATAGGGAGAGGTATCACCAGCAGAAGTAGGAAGGGGTGTTACCTCTGTATAGGTCACTAGTAAGACCTCATCTAGAATGCTGTGTATTATTCTGGAGATCACGTCTATGAAAGGACGTAGGCAGAGTGGAAGGCGGTCCAGAGGACAGCAACTGAAATAGTGTGGGGTTTTCAGCAGAAGACTTACGAGGAGAGACTGATGGAACTCAACATGTACACCCTGGAAGAGAGGAGGGAGAGGGGGGATATGATGGAGACCTATAAATGCCTAAAGGGAGTAAATAAGATACAGGATGGGAGTATATTTCAGGAGAAAATGTGCTTAAAAACAAGGGGGCATGGTATGAAGCTGGAGGGGGTAAATTCAGGAAAGTTGTAAGGAATCTCTTCGTAACAGAAAGTGGTGGATTCCTGGAACAGTTTACCGGCCAAGATAGCTGGTCAGAGAACAGTGAAATGGTGTTTAAGAAAGCTTGGGAAAGGCAAAAGAAAATCTTAAGGGAAAGGAATGAGGGGAGGAAGAGGAACTGGTGATCAAGTGGGGTCTGTGGGGTTACTGTAGGCAGGGTTAATGGGCAGACTGGGTGGACCAAGGAATCCTTATCTGACAAATTCTGTGTTTCTATGACTGCAGAAGTTCGAATCAGTTAACTTTGTTACATTACTTCTCTGAGTACTAATTGCTGGTACAGATTAATGGCTTGGCTCATCTGACAGGCACAGTGCCGATTTTGTTTTAAACTTCAGTCTTTGCTATTTGGCAGCAGTTCAAGAACCTCTGAGTGTTTGGAAGGGCTGTCGCTATATTCAGCAAGCATTGGCCAACACCCAATGTTCGCCTGCTTGTATTTGTTACATAGTTGTTGGGCATAGAAAGTGCAGCAGTTAAAATTAACAAATCGCAAACACTAGCAATAACAGTGAAATTGTCATGAATGGGAAATTAAAGGGGTCACATGTGGGAGCAGTATAGCATAGTGGTTAAGAGTATTGATCTGCAGACCTGAAGAACTGGATTTGACTCCCACAGCCACCACTTGCATACTGTGCGATCATGAGCAAGTCACTTAACTTCCCTGTGCTTCTAGGACACACCTAGAAACAAGCTTTGCCTTAGTGTGGCTTTTCTGACCCAAAATTGTAAAATAAAATATGGCATTTTATTAGAGTGTGACTAGCACTTCAAAGTGAAAAGGAGATGAAAGGCAGAGAGTGGGCAGAATAGGGAGGCATTTCATTATTCCGATGCTGTGATGGGGGAGGAAGTTCATCATTCTGATTATGTGATAGGTGAAGAAGGGGCACATCCCCAAAAGCTCTGCCACATTTCAGACTGATACTCGTACCTCTCAGCCCTCTTGTCACTGAAATGAAGGACACAGAAATTCAAAATGAGGGACAGTGAGGGACACTGCTGGCCTTCATAATGCAGGACACACCTTCTAATGTGGAGATGCAAATTCAGAACACTGTGTAAACCATTATGTTTACTTTTACAAAGTTAATTTGTTATTAAACATATCATTTTATAAATGTCTGCTTTAAAGTCTGAATTTAAATCACAATGTCTGTGTGGGTAGCACCTTTTCTAAGAGGGTCAGAGCAAGTTTGAGGCGTAAAAATGAGGGATGTCCCTCGTAATCGGGGAGAGTTGAGAGGTGTGCTGAAACGTATTTATTCACATGCTTTTTAAGCAAAATTTCTTTCTGGATTACAGAAGTATATGTGTTGAGTCTTGTTTTTTTTTGTATTCCTTTTTTAGTGATTTAAAACAAAAAAACTAGAGAAGTACAATAAACAGCTTCAGATGCATCCATTGTCAAATAATAGCAGTGTGTACACACCTTAACACACTCCAACAAGTAAACCACCACAGTTTAATGTTTTAATGATTTTGTTTTTGTTAGTGTTCAAAACACAGGTATGCAGAGTAACACAGATTCCTACCTAAAGTGATCAATGAGTGTAGGAGCATGTTAGAACATCTGGTTTACTTGCTTTTTACCATGTATGAGACTGCAAACACTGCATTATGGATATGCAAATGATATGGACTGGGCAACATCTCTGCCATTCACTGAGAAACAAAGTTCAGAACAGTAGCACACATGAAAGTAGTGAACGGTATCATATGTGGAACAAAAAACAGAGATAAGATTGTTGAGCAGAAGCTGGGAGTTGCACAAGAACAGTAGAACATCCTCTACCTTGTATTTTCCAGCTTTGTGATTGGGCAAGGACTTCAGAGGGGAAGAGGAAGAGAAAAGTGGAGAGCAGGTGGAATTCAGGAGGAGATTCACTATTCTGGAGCTGTGCTAGGTGGAGGGAGGGGTGCACCCCCCCAAAACCCTCACACAGTTCAGACTGATACCAGTATGTTTGCCCCAGTGGCACAGAGGCCAGGACACTTTCGCTTCACCTGCCGCCACACCAGTGACCCAGGTTTGGGAACTGACTTGGGACACTGGGGGTCGGCAGCGGGGGGTGGGAGAGGATTAAGTGTCCTAGGGACTGCTCTCCTGTCCTGGGGTGGGTTGGTCTGCTGTCTCAGCCTCTGACTGCAGGCTCAGTGGTAGTGCAGGTGCGAGTGACTTGAAGAGGGGGGGCTGTGGTTCCGTGGTGCACGTGTGCCTCCACAAGCACATGCCATCGCTATGAGGGGAAAGGAAGAAAATGGAACAGAGCCAGGCAGGCTAAATGGGGCCCCACCTGCTCTCTCCTGACCTGCGCCACCACCCAGTTCCAGGGCACTTCTGGACGTGTGCACCGGGGGGGGGCAGAGGATGGCCCTCCTCCTTCTGGCCTCACCATGAGGGGAATCATTGGGGGACTTCCCCTGGAAGACTGGGGGAGGTGGACACTGGTGGGAGGAGTGGGGATGGGGCTGAGAGCCTGCCCGCCTGACTCGAGTAAAAAGCTTTATTTTAATTTTTTTGCGACAAAGGTTTTTCTTGATTTTTTTCCATAAAACAGTTTTAACTATCGTTGTTGAAGTATAAGTTTGTTATATGTACGCTACAATGATAATATAATATCAAGTAGTGGGAAACATAAGGTCAATGGAGAGGTATAAGTAGTAGGGGATAGTTCGCGCCACACTACAACACAATAGTTGTTTTACTGATAAACAGTTGAATGAAACAAGAAGTTAAACAAAACTGTGTAATGATGCCAGGTTTCTTACGCGGTAGACTAATCAGTAAAAAATATGCATTCAGCCAGTTTTCTTTTTGGCTGTTCTGGTCATCCCTCTTGGCATGAGAGCATGCTCTGTCAGATTTGTGGATAGGGGAGATTGAGAAGATGTATAAGAGTGGTTCACTGGACCCATGGGATACCTCCTCTAACATATAACAATTAGTGTCATATGGATAAACATATAGACAGATAGAATCCTACCCCTAGACTGGAATATACAGGTGTTTGTCTTAGAGGACGGTAGGGATGGTAGAGCTTGGTAAATTCAGAGGGAACTATGAATTACCCTTGGCAGATGGGAGAGATAGGTGTGATTATTTGGGGGGTGCATTATCAAATCTATGATCTAAGGATCTGGGGGAGGGGGCATGGGGGGCTTAGACAACCTTCTGAGAACTGATATGTTTGTGTGGTCTATGAGGGCATTTCAGTTTAATAGTAGAATGGCTGGAGATGCCGTTGGGGTTGTTCTGAAGAGTTTGTCAATGGAAGGTAGTCAAAAAGGGGTTCCAGATTTTCAGATATTCTGGAAGTTTGCCTGCTATTTGCTGGGAGTTTTTTTGATATCGAACTGTTAATGCCAATAGATTGAACCGTTCTTTGTGGATTGGGGGGGGGGTCAGGGTCTCTGCAATGTTGGATCAGTGTTCTCTTGGCAGCTGCCAGGGCTCCATTGAGCCACAAAAGTTGGGGTTTCGTCAAAGTAGAGGTTACCTGTGGCAGGTCTATAAGTGCTAACTGTGGATCTTGAATCCCTAGGTCAGGGATCACCTTGGAACAAGTAGACCAAACTTCGGTCCAGAATAAGTCAATTGTCCGGCAAGTCCAAAGGATACGGGTTAGTGTTGCCTGAGGGAAGAAGCATCTACAGCAATCGCTGTGGTCAGGTAGGCCAGTTCTGTAGAGCCAGTGGTGAGCCCTGTAGGCCCTATGAAGGATTTTGTACTGCAGGGTCTTAGCTTGTAGTTCGCAGGAGGCCATATAGGTATTGGGCCACACTTGAGCCCGTGGCTCAGGGGAAATTGTTGTGTCAAGCTTTAACTCCCATTTTTCCCTAGTTAGTGTAGGTGAGGGGAAGGTTTGTTTCCAGAGGATTTTAAGTTTGGCTATAAGGTGTTGCACATTTTTGGGAGAGGCTACACAGTTATCAAGTGTCGTAAACTGTGGAAGGGTAAGGTCTCTAGATATCCTTTTTTTATTTTAACTTACTATGCTTTATGCTGAATGGCGGTTGTCCCCCTCAGCTCCCTCCTGCCACACTGCTGCCAACTGTCACAGTGGCTCCGAGGCCGCCCCTTACCCGGGACACACCCTCTGTCTATGCCCCCTGGGTGGGTCCTCGGGGCTCCCCCTTAACCTTATCAGAACTGTCAGCCTCTGGTTTTCTCAGATTCATAAAAGTCCTGCACTTTGTGATACTCCTGGCCTATCATTTTTTCCAGTAGATGGGCTGGCCATTGATCAGCAAGCTTGGGTTTTGCCAGAGGGGTCGGGTTGGTGCCATTTGTAGGTTCCAGCCTAACTGTTTGGTACACTTGTCCCAGGTGTGTTTGATGTAGCGAGGGCATGGGGAGATTGCAGTGCGGAGAGACCAACGTGGGAATATCAGCACTGGTGCTTCTGGCAGCTGGCCCAGGGCAAGTTTCAATGGAATCCAGCTTGGCACAAGGATTGCTAGATGGGGTGCACAGCTGATTACAGCTTGGTGTAGTATTGTGAGGTCATGGTAGAGCTTCAGGTCCGGTAATCCAAATCTTCCATCTCTCCAGTGGCTCTGGAGAGTCTTGCATTTTATTTTGGGGGGTTTACTTGCCCATATGAAGGAGGTAATTTTGATTGAGTCTTGGGAAGAAATTGCCTGGTAATGAGATGGGCAAATCAGCTAGGTTGTATTGTAGCTTGGGAAGGGCTGTGAGCTTCAAAGCGTTGACCCTACCCCATAAGGAGAGAATACGAGTTTTCCAGCGCATTATGTCAGAGTCTAGAATGTCAAACATTTTTTGCGCATTTGTTGCTACTGCAGCTGGTATTGTGGCTTTAGGGGCTACACCCAAGCAAACCACTCTGTCTGGAGGAGTAAAAAGCTTTATGGAGGGGAAAAAAATATTCTATCCCATTCCAAAGCTGCAGTCTGCAGCACCAGTTTATTCACCTATAACAGATCCCTCATACTTGTTTTCTGTCACTGTGGCGGATACCTTTTTCTTTGTTTGTCACTGAATTTGCTCTCAAGTAACCATTACACTCAGATATCTGGTACAGTCAATGGGAATGGAAGGAGTCTGATATCTGAGTGCTGACTGTAGCAGTTGAAAGGGTGAGGTTTTCCTGGAGACTTACTTTCTATTAAGCAAGAGGGATTCCAGTGCACTAGTGACCTTTTTCTGTCTTTCTTTTCATACCACTGCAGTGACTATGGCTGACCCCTTAGTGCAGCGCCAGCACTGTTGCCTGCAGCGTTGTTGACCCAGGTTCAGGAACGAGCCGGGGATGTCACAGGATGTTCTCCTTCAGAGAGGGTGGTGGCTGGCTCTGCCATGTGACTGCCACCTGGATGACAACAGTCAGAAGTGCAGGAGGAGCAGGTGTGGGAGGGACAGATGCTGGCTGGCTGTGCATACCAGCATGCCTTAATGTACCCGAGTCTAGAGCCCCTTCCCATCAGTGGCCCAAAGAGGAGGGAGAAAAATGGAAAAAAAAACACCCAGCATATGACGCTGTGATACTCTCCTGCCTCATGCTTCCAGATGGACCCTGAAGAGGCACTGGGTATGTTTGTCCTATGATTTTTATGCCACCCCCAAGGGGTAAGTCATGGCGGGGGTCAGTCAGTAGGGGAAAATATGGGTTTTGGAACTGGGTGGCCTCATGACCGATGAAAGTGGTGCTGAGACCAGGAGCAAAAACAGAAAAAAAGCAATTGCAGTGGCTATCAGATTACACAATATCAGTAAATTCTTAAAGCATTATTCCAGAATTCTGAGCCAGCCTGGTGGCGCTGAGGGTTGAGGCGCTGGACGCCACACCGGCGACCCGGATTCAGGAATGAGCCCAGGCCGCCAGGGGGTCGGCAGAGGAGAGAGAGGATCGAGCATCCGGAGGACTACTCTCCTCTCGGGGGTGGGATCCAGGCATATGCCCGGCACCGCAGCGGCCCCCGGTGGCAACCGGAGGCACTGCAATGCACAGGGCTTGCTAGAGAGGAGGCGGAGCTGCGGTGAGCATGCCTGGCGCCATTGCATGACTGAGCTCCGCCGAGGAAGGGACGCAGGGAAAAGGGAGCAACGCAGTCAAGAAAATCACCACTCCCGGAGATAGGCGGCTGCACTGCCCCCTTGACCACACTCCACTAGCTGGACCCACCCAGCTCCTGGGCCGAGCCCAGGCCAGTCTGAATTGCAAAATAGAGAGCCCTGGGAGGATAGGGCGGCCCCACCTCGGGAGGGTTCAGAGCAGAGGGGATAGCCGGGCTGGTGCCAGGAAGCTGGGGGGTTTCAGGCTCGGAGGTAGAGTTGAAGGGTGTGCAGTTGCTTGGGAGAGTTCTCCGGGGTCCAAGCAGAGCCAGAAAGAGTGTTTATTAAAAAAAAGGAAAAAGAAGGTATTCCAGAATCCAGATTGCTGACACAATTCAGCTTTTATTTCATTACTTTTCTGTATTTATTTACTTTCATTCTTTAATATGGATGTAACCCCCTTCTAAAAAGGGGCTTACTTTTGTCTCTCTCCAGAGCATAGCTTCTGTCTTTCTCTGCACCACTTCTTCACCAGGGTCCCGGTCCTGACTGCAGCTGCAGGACCCAGGGCTGGACTGGACACTGTCATGTCTACCACACCATTTCCCTTCCCCCGCTTGTCAACAGGCACCTCACTCTGTGCCAAACTCACTTCTAAATTTTGGTTGAGAGAACTTCCCTCCCACCTCTCATGTTTGCTCTCTTCCCCTCCTCCCCTCTCCCATTCCCTCAGATCCTCTGTCACTCGCACTTTGTTGGTCCCCCGCCGTACCACTCTCATCAGTCAGTCAGGCTTTACCCATCGTTTTCCACAAATCTGGAACTCCCTTCCCCCACCAAATGCGGCACTCCTCTTGCTCCCACTCCCTTGCTTCTGCCTTACATAACTTTCTCTCATCTAACTGCTCCTGCTTTAACCCTCCTTAACTGTTCTCCTATGCCTCTGCTTCTCTCCATGACTCACATCACCTGTTAAACCTTCCTCCCCACCGCCTGCGTCTCAGCACGCTCTCCTCCCCCTTCACCACTATATAGTATGTTCCTCAAATATGCCACTTCTAATTAAATGCATATGTGACTGAATGATTTTTTTTTAACTGTCTTTTTACAAATATAATTGAATGTTTAATTTCTTGTATGTTGTAAATATTAAACTGTAAGTCTAATTCTTCATCCAATAGTTACCCTTCCCCCTCTGGTCGCACCGGGAGATGAGCAACTTGTCGTTCAGCGTGCCTTCCTGTAGAAACATTTCAATAAATAAATAAATAAATGTGTTCTGCACCCTTCTTCACCATGGCTGGCATGCAGCCACCTCTCTTCACTCAACTGGCCTCTGGACTGCCTTCAGGGTCGGGGAGCCCACAGCAAGGAGGTTGCTCCGTTTCAAGCAGCTCTCAAAGCTTCACAAAGTGCAAAACTGCTCCTCTGGGAACATGAACTTTGGGGACATTCAACAGTGCTCCATTGCCACCAATTCTACCCCCCAGATGGCAGCAGGGATTGGAAGGTAGTGATCCTGATGGCTAGAAACCACACCAAGGGACAGAAACACGTTAAAATAGAAGATAAAATGAAAGACTACAAAAGAAGTGATATTTGTAGCTTCTGTAGTGCCAGGACTACTCAGAAAGGGTCAGAGGATACACAGCCTGGCTGGGAGTGCTGAGTGTTCTTGTGTTTAGCCTTGCAGAGCCAGCCAGCAGCAGACTAGCTCAGCTCAATTAGTATGCCATGGCCCTGTGAAACTGGCATCAATTTGGAGGCTAGCTCAGCTCTGCAAAAACAGCTAAATTGCAAACTGGCTCAGGATTTGTATGCTTGCTTTTCCCCAGGAACTGAGAACCAGCGGTTTAACATACTGAATAATGCATGAGATGCTAGCCACTGATATTTAATCCCTGGATTTCGGCACAAGGGAGAGATGAGGAAGAGACTTGTGCACCAGAAAAGATTTGTCTGGGAGCTAGAAGGAGAAGGACCTGTAAGTCAGCAGTCAGCCACAGAGTTGGAAGAAGGCTGTTTGAAGAATTGTTGCAAAAAGATTTCTGTTTTCTCCAGGAACAACACCAAAGCTCCTGCTGTGGGCATTGTGAGCTGTCAGGACTTGTCCTGAACGAAGGTCTAAGTCACTTTGCCCTGAATGTTTACTTACTTCTTTGGGGTTGGGGAAGGCAAGTCCCTTGTGGGATGAAGAGGCCATTGGATACCAGCATGGCCCACACCCCTTGCCACCTGCAAGCGTGTTGGGTCCGCCATACCAGTACCATCAACTGCATCTGCAACCCTCAGGGAGGCATCCTGACACAGCCAGCCTACAGAATCTGCTAAGGTTGTGAGTACTGGGTCAGTACTCCTCCAATTCTTCAGCTAGTCAGGAACAGATGGGAGTAATTACTGGGCATTTCTGCATGATTATTATTCAGAGCCCATTTATAGAGCTGCAGCAGCCAGGAGCAACTAGCATTAATGTTGAAAAATATGTTTGGGATCCCTAACCACTGGCCTTCAATTGGTACCGCACCGTGGTCCAACATCAGGACTATAACTGCCCACTGTGTGCACCCAGTTAATGGACTGCACTCTTGCTGACTGCTGCTGGTGGGCTAGGGAGCTTGCTCTCCCAGTTGGAACATGCCGCACAGATCAGAGGCATTCCCCTATAGACTCTGCGCATGCATTTTGGAGGTGGGAGGGGTGGCACAGGAAGGGCATCATGTACCATCGCTGAGTTAAGTAGATAATTCTATGGAGAGAACTAGCCTCAATGTGCCACCTAGATTAAGGGCTGGCACACTCGGATCTCGCACCTGAACCCTTCTCCTACCCAGATGGTAAGCGTGAGAGAGGTTGGGGACGCCCACCCAGCCACAGAGGATAAGCCATTGGGGACTAGGGGAGAGGGATGAGTGCTGTTTGGACTTGGTATTTGCAGGCTTGAAGGGGAAACCGGGGCATGGGAGTCAAAAAGAGAGAGAGGTATAAAAAAACAGCTTTAAGTGTATAGTTGCTATAAATGCAACATTCCTTTATGGCAATGTAAGTTATTCCCCTCTGCACTTCTTAGCCTTTGAGATACCAAACTGAATGGCTGTCATGTTAAAAGCTTGCACGGTGTGTGAGCTGATGTTGCATGGCTCGGAAGACACAAAAATGAATCTGCTGGAGTGACATCCAGACAAGGATCTGGCATTTAAGATCAACAGTGCTTGCATTTGGATGACAGATGTATGGCAGGTGTTACAGTTCCATACATCTTGTAATTGTAACAAAAACAAATGTTAATAAAATGTCTTGTTTCACACAGCCCCGTTGAACTGTGAATAAATCGTCACTGCTGATTAAACCAGTAAGCTCTGAGAATTGTCGGTGCTGATTTAATCAGTGAGCACCAAGATTTACTTGCCTGTGGGGACCTGTTAAACCCCGTGAGGTCCTCATATATAGGCTGTCAAAAAGTGATTGTTTAGGGGCATTTTTTAATTCAGGAAATGTTTTTTTCCACCTTATGTTTCTGCACTTCCTTCTGCTTGTCCTTCTGCACCCCCCGTCCCCGACCTTCCCATGGACTTACTATTCATCCTTCACTTGCCCAGGATCACACGTTGTGGTGGATGACCTGCCGTATTGATCGTGGGCAAACCCGCGGGGGTGCCTGATCAGACCAAGGTGGTTTCCCTCCAGTTTTCTCCGTAAGGGTGCTATTGTGCAGTGACACGCAAGCATGTGTGCAGTGGCGTGTATGCTTGCATGTTGTTTTACAGCAGGCCTTTCCCTTCAGTGAGTGCTCACTTGCACTGTTCCCTGGTGGCAGTGGAGCAGCGAGATGCTGTATCCCTCCACCCTGTGAGGCAGGAGAGCTGTTCCTGGGATGCTCCATCCTCCTTCCCCAGGCTGGCCCCCGGCTACCTGAACTCACTCCCAGATCTGGGCCCCTGGCATTGCAAGTGATAACCCTGCTGCTGTGCTGGCCCCCGGTTACCTGAACTCACTCCCAAATCTAGGCCCCTGGCATTGCAAGTGATAACCCTGCTGTTGTGCTGATGAGCTGGTCCCCTGCTACCTCAGCTCACTCCCAAATCTGAGCCCCTGGCATTGCAAGTGATAACCCTGCTGCTGTGCTGGCCCCCGGTTACCTGAACTCACTCCCAAATCTAGGCCCCTGGCATTGCAAGTGATAACCCTGCTGATGGGCTGGCCCCTGACCACCTGAGCTCACTCCCAAATCCAGACCCCTGGCTTTGCAAGTGATATTCCTGCTGCTGTGCTGATGGGCTGGCCTGAAAAACTTTTACAAAAATAAATAAATATTTCATAAATTGAAAGATTTATTAAATATTATTATGGACATCTCTCTAAACTCTCAAGGAGTGTTGCCTCTTGCATCCTAAGGGTGTCAGACCCACTTACCTTCGGTCTGTGGTCCTCACTCTTGAGTGTAAATAAACCTCAGAATCCATATTGGCTTATAAGTACAGTACCAAGAGTTTGATGTGTGCTGTGCTACGCAGGGAAATGTTTTTTTTTTTCCATCTGATCCTTACACCACGAGTATCTCACAGACGAAGCCATTGCCATCAGCAGAAGAGCCACACATTCCCCCATTAGCCCACCATGGTGCGCCATTGGCATCAGATGAGAAGGCAGACACTCTTTCGCTATCAGCCAACCATGGAGTGCCATTGGCATTAACTGAGAAGGCAGACACTACCCCCCATCGGCCAACCATGAAGCACCATCATCTTTAAATGAGAAGGCAGACACTACCCCCCAATCGGCCAACCATGAAGCACCATCATCTCTAAATGAGAAGGCAGACACTCCTCCCAGCTGGCCAATATTTGAGCGTCATTGGCATAAACTAAGGTTAAATACAAAGAAAATGGTCTCTATGACCTTTGGGTCATGGCAAAAACTCTGAACACTCTCGTCCCTTGGGGTTTGGCTTGACAACAAGCTTGATTTCTCAGTCCATATAGACACCTTGCACTCAAAACTCTGCCCGAAACTTGGAGTAATGTACCACAACAAAGAATGCTTCTCTCCTTCTGTGCGCCGTGAGCTGGTCACTAAAACAATCCATGCTTGATTATGCGGACATCATATGTGGCACTGCTCCTGCCTCTTCCCTCACCAAACTAGACACCCTCCTAAATGCCTTTTGCCAGTTTGCCACCAACTTCCCATTCTGCACTCACCGCTGCTTCCTCTACTTCTCTCTGTCTATCCCTCCCCTCTCCCACCATCACCAGGCCTGCTCAGCCTTTACTGCCAAATTCTGGTTCGGACTTCTCCACTCCTATCACTCCTCCCTCATATCCCCAGCCAGTCCCTCCTTCTACCCACTCTGCTTCAGGGTGTCCCGATCCTTCTCGTTCCCCCACCCTCATTCCACGTCTGGTCAATCTGCCTTTTCCTTCCGTCTGCCTTCCCTCTGGAACCAACTTTTTCATCTACCTTCCAGCAAGCCACCTCATTCCCAGCGTTCAAGTGCCTGCTCAGACACGCTCCTACTGCTCCTTGCCCTGCCCCTAACTACTTCCCTAACTTAGTTCTGGCTTGTCTGCGCTCAGGCTTTTATCTTTATGCTCCTACTAATGCAAATATCCTAGGGTATTTGTATAACTGCACTGTGAGCTCTGATACTGGCTGTATTTTATTTTTTATGTCACTCTTCTTTTGTATATGTTCCTATTTACCCAATCCCCCAGGTCGCACATGGAAACATGCTGCTGGTCCAGTGTGCCTTTCCCGGTTACCAAAGTTTAAATAAATAAAATTAGATGAGAAGGCATTCACTCCCCCTCTCATTGGCCAACCATGGTGTGTCATTAGCATCAGCTAGGAATGCAGACACCCCCCCCATCAGCCATGGGGGGGCCACTGGCAAAAGCTAAGAAGGCAGCACACCCCTCGCATTGGCCAACCATGGAGCACTATTGACAATGACATTTTCATTTATTTATTTAAAATGTTGTTGACCAGGTGAAAAAGCATTGGGCCACATTGCCCGTATACAGGCTTGACACAGGTAGGTATAACAACACATACATTTCAGCATTAGATACAGTAACAATTAAAAGAAAAACAATCAACCAAGGACAATCGGTTTGTGACACGTATACAGTACAGATGGGCATTCTATAACATGATAACTTTAAATTAAACAATAAAAAATTAAATGTAACCCCTAGATGGCGCTATCCCAGGGGCTACTACCCCTCCCTGATTTGCCACTAACAGGTTGAGGGGCCTGGATCCAATGGCGGGTGCCTCCACCCAGAGGTCAGGGTTTGCAATAGTTAAACTTACTTGGTCACAGCCCTCTGGGACACTGCAACCCCCCTTTCTTCCCACAAGTGGCCCACACAATATATCAGAATTACCTTCACAGTATACACTTACCCCAGGGCTGGTTCAGGCACTGGGACCTCCTAAAATAAGATACAGTGCAACAATCACAGTACAATACTTTAACATAGACAAATACCTCAGGCAGTATAACTTTGCTGAAACAAGCAGCTCTGATTTATTTAGGGGAATATAACAAGGACAGGGGAATCAGGTTAATTAGCTTATCACTTTACTCATCTACCTATGGCTCTGTGCAGGCCTATCCCTACCAGTTACTGTCTCTGGGTACCCAAGCCCTAGTGGCTAGTCCAAACCGTGGCAGCTGGTAGGGCCCTTTCCCACAGAAAGAAAATTAGTTTAAACAGTCAGCAGTACAGTGATTCCATTTGGATTCAATGTGGCAATTCAACAGGGAGCGACCCTGAATTAGTACTCACGACCTCCAAACAAGATAGGGTCCTTCAATGTCAGCAGGGCTACTCTTGAGCTCCACGAGACTCCTCACACATTTATATGGCAAACTGCAACAGGCAAAAGTCCTTTAATGGCAGCAGGATTCACTTGAGCTACACAAGCCTCCTCACACATTTATATGGTGAACAGTAACAGGCAAAAGTCCTTTAATGGCAGCAGGATTCACTTGAGCTACACAAGCCTCCTCACACATTTATATGGTAAAAAAAGTACTATACCAGGCAGGCTGCTTCTCTATCGATCGCAATTACTGCACAATACCGGGAGAACACACAGCAGATTCAGTTCCTGACAGACCGAGTGCAAATCAGCAATTTCTCCAGTCTTCTACAGGGTGAGCCTGGTTTCTACTCTTCAGATATCCTTTGATTCTCTTCACAGGAGATTCAGTCCTAACAAGCAGTTACACAAGGTGCAGACCGGAACTCTGGGCCTTACACACGTTTCCCGACTAAAACTGCACACTGAAAAAGCACAGGACTCTACTTCCTTCTTCACTGCCAGAGCTCAACTGAAACTCCAACAGACAAAACCGAGCACTTCCTTTGAGTTCCTCCCAGTTCTTGACTGGATTGGCTGTCACTCACAATAGACTGCTCCTGTTGGTCCAAAAAGGCGCCGAAGTCTAAACTACATCTCCCAGAGTCACTGCCCATACCACCCTCTTGTGGCTGGCTCAGATTATGAGTCCAAGTTCTGATTTGTCAAGGCACCATTTTAGAGCAAGCTTACCCCACACTGATTGGTCCAGTTCAGCAGTTCAAAACCAGAATGGGGAACTAGGCAGACACAGTTCTGACTGCAAAAGCAGGTTAGACAAACTGTAATTTCATTATTACTCTAAATGGTTTCTGGCAAACAGTTACATCTTTCAGATAGGTTCCCTTTGCACTCCTAGTGACTGCAAAATGGAGTGAATTGGCAGCAGCTCGAGTGGTACTCAATCAAAGAAACACACAGTCCCCCATACAAACTAATTATGTCTGCAAGCAGACATCTCTTAAAGAGACAGTACCAGAGGTTCTAAAAACACTCACTGATAAATGGCTTAAACGCCAAACACCATTCAGGCTTGGAGCATTCAAGCAAGCTCCTGGAAGTCTTTTGGGAACCCCCATTTGCAGGGGGGTTACATAAATATTAATTACTAAAATTAATACTAAAACAACATATAATGCAGAACACCTAAAATGTGCCTATTATCTGCAGTTGCACTGTACTTCAGATATTACTAATCTTTTCAAAGATGATTTAAAGAGCCAGTGCAACCAGAACAGTCAGGAAAATAATACAAATGTTAAGAAGTAGTCAGTCATAACTTTTTTTTATTTCTGAAGTATTTTTCCTTTTTCTTTTGCTCATTAGAAAGTTTTTCTGTGTTAGTATTGTGTTGTTTGGGTACAATAACTCTCAGCCTGGCAGCTGACATTTTCATCTCTAGTCCCCCACTACATCGTCGGCATTGTGCTGTCATTGACAGTTGACATCACAGGTGCCTTACCTGGTATCTACTGAGTGGCTGTCCCTAAGCAGCAGTGATGCCACGGTCAGTGAGGTCACAAAACTGCTGATGTAATGGGTGGAACAGAGGTAGCTGTGTCGGCAGCCCCCAGGCAGAGCGCTGTTCCACACAGCATGTCTGCTAACATCAGGTACCCAATCGTCTGCTTAACCAAAGGGAAAAGAAAAAGTACCTCAGATATAAAAGGTAATGGTTGACTCCTTTTAAAAACTAATATTAGTTTTAGGCAGTACACTAGCTCTTTAAAATGATGAATACTATATATTTTGTAGCTAGACTGGCAAACTGTTTGAAATTTAACTGCAGTTTGTTTGAAAACCCTTTGTTTTTCAGTGGTTTTACATACTAGATTTGATACCAAAAACCCACAGTCAATATTGACAAACCAGTGACGTTGGTGGAATCTTTTTAGAACTAATTTTTTTCTGGGCTCTATCTTTTTTGTTTTGTTTGTCGTCAAATATCAGGATTGTGACACCAACCATTCTAATGCCACTTAAACATCGCTGGTTTTATCGCTGCTATTTGTTTCCTGTCAACGCATTGTAAACACCTTCATTTCTTGCACCACTAAGAGACCTCTTAAGAATATTTAGGAACACAGATTCACTGAAAGTTCCTCTTGCCCTTCTTCCGCTCGTCTTTAGATAAGGGGAGATGGCAGTTTGGGTGTCCCCTGATGCATGTCTGAATGGGGTGCAAGTTTGGTCAAGAAAAACCTCATTCACAGCTGGCCAATCAGTGTAGCAGTAGGGCTACTGCTCGTGACACCAGCGACCCGAGTTTGGGAACGAGCTTGGGCTATCAGAGGCTGGCCAGGGGAGGAGGATTGCACATCCGGGGAGTGAGGGTAGCCAGCTCCGCTGCTGCCACCTTAGAGACCACGGGTGGCAGTGCAATTAGAGTGGCTTGTGGATGGGCAGGACACTGATGGGCACCACACCTTGCATGCTTGACATAGACATCCTGGTGAATATCATGAGAAAACACAGAAAAACACCCCAATCGGCTAGATAGCACAAACCTGCTCGTAAGCCCCGCACTCTGCTACCTGGGCGCTGCCTCCCACAACTGGATCCTTCTGTGTCAGAGCTATGGAGGGCTCCACCCTTCTGTGTCAGAGCTATGAAGGGCTCCGCCACTCCCACCAGAGGGGGAAAGCTCTGGAGCAACATGGGGAGGCTCAAGGTGAGTCCGTGGGGGTGCCAGGGTGATGGGGCTGGGGCAGGTCGAGCAGATGGGACTGACCAGAGACCAGGGGGCACGATCAAATACCCTAAATCCAAAAAAAACCTCATTCACCTAATGAGCATCAGTATTTGATCAGTTTAGTGACGGTCCCTGCCAACCTGGCCTGTGATTGGCTGATCAGCTATTTCCTGTGTAACCCCTAGATGGCGCTATCCCAGGGGCTACTACCCCTGCCTGATTTGCCACTAACAGGCTGAGGGGCCTGGATCCAATGGCGGGTGCCTCCACCCAGAGGTCAGGGTTTGCAATAGTTAAACTTACTTGGTCACAGCCCTCTGGGACACTGCAACCCCCCTTTCTTCCCACTAGTGGCCCACACAGTATATCAGAATTACCTTCACAGTATACACTTACCCCCAGGACTGGTTCAGGCACTGGGATCCCCTGTAAAATAAGATACAGTGCAACAATCACAGTACAATATTTTAACATAGACAAATACCTCAGGCAGTATAACTTTGCTGAAACAAGTAGCTCTGATTTATTTAGGGGAATATAACAAGGGACAGGGGAAATCAGGTTAATTAGCTTATACTTTACTCATTTACCTATGGCTCTGTGCACAGGCTATCCCTACCAGTTACTGTCCTGGGTACCCAAGCCCTAGTGGCTAGTCAAACCGTGGCAGCTGGTAGGGGCCCTTTCACACAGGAAAAGAAAATTAGTTAAACAGTCAGCAGTACAGTTATTCCATTTGGAATCAGTCTGGCAATTCAACAGGGAGCGACCCTGAATTAGTACTCACGACCTCCAAACAAGATAGGGTCCTTCAATGTCAGCAGGGCTACTCTTGAGCTCCACGAGACTCCTCACACATTTATATGGCAAAAAGAAAGTACTATACCAGGCAGGCTGCTTCTCTATCCTGATCGCAATTACTGCACAATACCCGGGAGAACACACAGCAGATTCAGTTCCTGACAGACCGAGTGCAATTCAACAATTTCTCCAGTCTTCTACAGGGTGAGCCTGGTTTCTACTCTTCAGATATCTTTTGATTCCTCTTCACAGGACAGGATTCAGTCCTAATAAGCAGTTACACAAGCTGCATGCCGGAACTCTGGACCTTACACATGTTTTTGACTAAACTGTGCACTGAAGAACACAGGGTTTCTTTCCTCTTTACTCCCAGAGCTAAACTGAAACTCCAACAGACAAAACCGGGCACTTCCTTTGAGTTCCTCCCAGTTCTTGACTGGATTGGCATCCTCACAATAGACTGCTCCTGTTGGTCCAAAAGGCGCTGAAGTCTAAACTACATCTCCCAGAGTCACTGCCCATACAATCCTCTTGTGGCTGGCTCAGATTATGAGTCCAAGTTCTGATTCATCCAAGGCACCATTTTAGAGCTAGCTTACCCCACACTGATTGGTCCAGTTCAGCAGTTCAAAACTAGAATGGGAACTAGGCAGACACAGTTCTGACTGCAAGGAAAGCAGGTTAGACAAACTGTATTTTCATTATTACTCTACATGATTTCTGGCAAACAGTTACATCTTTCAGATAGGTTCCTTTGCACTCCTAGTGACTGCAAAATGGAGTGAATTGGCAGCAGTTCAGTGGTACTCAAGCAGAGAAGCACACAGTCCCCCATACAAACTAATTATGTCTGCAAGCAGACAGCTCTTAAAGAGACAGTACCAGAGGCTCTTAAACACTGCTGATAAATGGCTTAAGCGCAAACACCATTCAGGCTTGGAGCATTCAAGCAAGCTCCTGGAAGTCTTTGGAACCCCCATTTGCAGGGGGTTACACCTTTCTGGCCTGGGAAAGCTTGGCGTCCGCGTCAAGCAAGTACCCTATAAGTTTTAACTGCAACCATATACATTTGCATTAGGCTCACACATGTAATCATCAGTCAGTATATCATTTTACCAAGAACACATTTCTGAAACATTGCAGTATGTCACTCTTTACACAGTATTACACATTGTACCATAACTCAAGTTATTACCTCTTGTACATGAAACCTGAAGAGAGGGGGCCCTTCCCTATCAGTTACCTTGGGGCTGGACGGGGCAAGGGCACCATACTTAGAGGGCAACACAAGTAACTTGGAGTTAGCACTGACGCTCAGTTTGGGCAATGAGCTCGGGGACACATACACTCCTTTATGGACAACATTGAGAGGCAAGTCCACAGGCCTCCCAAGAAAATCATAACTGAGGTGCACCACAGGCTTTACAGCTCGACCAGTCTTTCTAGGGAGAACTGTTACAGTCTCTGCACTCTGAGCCTCATTTTCAGCATTGTCCTCATTTGTCAGGGGAATCTCCATGGGGGTAGAAGGCTGAGAACTTGAGGCACTTTCAGCTCCAGGAGTTACAGTTTCTGAGTCCACAACATTTGGCTCGCATGGAGAGCTTTCGGACACTGGCAGTGGACTGTCAGGGCACTCAAAATACTCTTCTGGTTCTGGTGTATCACCAGTCTGCCCCTAATCCATCATTTTCCTCCCTGAAGCTCAAACAGTTCAACCATGCACAATGATTCCATTTCATCTGATCTGATGCTTGCACTTCACTTTCTGGGAGCATTGGCCCAGGACGAAACTGGGGCTTAGACAGTCCAGAAGGCCCAGCTTCATCTCCAGTATTGACTAAGGGATTGCCCAAAACAATTGACTCAGTTCGTAAGAAGGATAGTATTCAAAATCACTCACTTTCTTCTGATATGGACTGACAGTCATGCTCAACTGGGACTTGTGGAGGGAACACTTTAACTTTGCTTCTGTAGGTGCAGACTTTCTGATCTTTTCTTAGCAGCAGCTCTAGTCACTGGTCCAGAGGGGGCATCTTCTGGGGGCTCAGACTCAATCAAGATTTGTCCAATGGGCAGTAAATGATTTCTATGCATTGTTTTACATCTTTTGAATTATTCTCAGGCCTTACTTTGTACATTGGCAGATCATCTAGTTTGCCCACTACAATGTGAGGGAGATGGTGCCATCTGTCAGCAATCTTGTGTTTGCCATGCAGTCCCAGATTTCTTAGCAATACCCGATCTCCCTCCTGGAGTTCCTGTGCTTTCACCTTTTTATCATACCTTTCTTTGTTGGCCAGATTTCTTTTGGCAGCCATGGTCTGAGCCAGTTAGTACGCATGATTTAGCTGGGCCTTTAACTTTTGCACATACTGTAAATAGTTGTCAGCTTGAACCCCATCAGGAGAGACCCCAAAACACATCTACCGGCAGTCAAGCTTCTCTTCCAAACATCAGGCGGTAGGGGGAGAACCCAGTGGCATCACTTTTGGTGCAGTTATAAGCATGTACCAGGGTGCTAATTTGTTGGCTCCATCTAGGCTTGTCCTTTGGGTGCAGGGTGCCTAGCATATCTAGCAAAGTCTGGTTGAAACGTTCAGGCTGTGGGTCCCCCTGGGGTGGTAAGGAGTGGTTCTGGACTTCGCACTCCCCACAGAAAGCATCTCTTTGATCAGGCGACTCTCAAAGTCTCTCCCTTGATCAGAATGGATTCTTTGTGTAGCCCCATAGTGAACAAAAAAGTTTTCTACAAGTACTTTGGCCACAGTGGATGCTTTCTGGTCTTTGGTGGGGAAAGCTTGGGCATATCTCGTGAAATGGTCAGTGACCACCAGCACATTACTGATATTTCTTTGATCTGACTCCAAACTCAGAAAATCAATACAGACCAGCTCCATGGGTGCACTGGTGGTGATGTTAACAAAGGGGCAGCCCTCTGGAGCAAAGCTTTCCTCTGTGTAGCGACTAGAGTTGAATGTGTTGCTCACATCAGCCCCATCTTAGGCCAATAGAATCTGGATCTCACCAAGTCAAGTGTTCTGTCTATACCAAGGTGCCCCATGTGGTTGTGCAAGGACCTCAGTACTGAGTCTCGAAGGCAGTGGGCAGCACTAGTTGTTGTTTGTCTACTTGTCCCCTCTATCTACTGTTTCTCTGTATAACAGTTTATTGATCAGTTTCAACTTAGGACCTTCTTTGTATAACAGTGCAGTTTCTCAAATCAGTGGGCGTAATTTGGACACATCTTTTCCGCATAGAGGGCTTCTAAAGCTGATTTGATCATGGGATCGAGATTGAGCCCCCGAATACTGTCATTGTCCAGCTGAGGCAGTGCACCAATGTCTATTGCAGAAAAGTGGCAATAAGCAGTAGGTATGCAATTCTCAGAGGGTCCCAAGCAATCCACCATGCAGTCCACTCGTCCGTGGACATTTGTTCCTCCCTGTCAAACTTCCGGCAGAGTGCCGAATGTCAGGTTCTGCCAATCGAACCCAATCATTCTGGGGAACAGGCCTCCGGGAGAGAGCATCAGCATCTATGTGGTTCAGACCTGCTCGGTATTGAGAGCATAGTCATATGTAGATAATGCAGAAAGCCACCTATGGCCAGTGGCATCCAACTTAGCTGAGGTCTGCACATAGGTCAAAGGATTATTGTCAGTTTTACTAGTATTTTAGCCCCATACAAGTACTCATGGAATTGGTCAACAATAGCCCACTTCAAAGCTAGGAACTCTAACTTATGTACAGGATAGTTCTTTTCGGATGGGGTCAGGCTTCTACTGGCAAGGCCACTGGTCTCAGGCCATTCTCGTGCTCTTGGTACAACACAGCCCCAACCCTTGCAAGCTAGCATCAGTGTGCAGGACGTAAGGTTTTCTTGGATCGGCATAGGCCAGCACTGGAGCATGGGTAAGTTGATATATGATCTCATGAAAAGCAGTCTCACAATCAGGAGTCCAGCGGACCCCAAATACTTCACTCGGATGAAAATACACTCTTTCAGTCTTGAGGGCTGACTTTTGGTATTTTTGTGGGTTGGGGATACCTTGAGTAGGTTAAGTAAAGGCGGATCACTCTTGAATAGTCCTTGATGGGCGCGATAATAACCACAGAATCCCAGGAATCTTTGGAGTTCTTTTAGATTTTTGGGCTGTGGCCAGGTGGTCAAGGCCTCAACTTTACTTGGGTCGGTCTCTATTCCCTCGGTGGATACTATGTGTCCCACATACTTTACTGATGTTTGAAAGAATTGACACTTATCAATGGACGGTTTAAGGCCAAAGTCCTCCAGTCGGTCCAATACCTTAAATAATCTGCTCTCATGTTCCTCCAGTGAGCTGCCAAACACAATAACATCATCTAGGTATACCAGGCACTCTAGTAAGTTCATGTCCCCACTGCACGCTCCATCAATCGTTGAAAAGTGGCTGGGGCACCTGAAATCCCTTGAGGCATCCTCATGAATTCATAGAAATAGCGGACAGATAAAGGCTGTCTTCTCCACGGTCCTCTGGGGCCATCGGGATCTGGTAGTACCCACTGCGGAGATCCAACACAGAGAATCACTTGCTCCCGTTTAGGCAGTCCAAAGCATCCTGAATGCGGGGCATTGTGTACTGATCAGGGATAGTCCGCCGGTTTAAGGTGCGATAATCCACACACATCCTTACTGTCCCATTCTTTTTCCTCACTGCCACAATGGGGGAAGCATAAGGGCTTCTGGATTCTTGTATTACACCAGCAGCTAACATCTCTTGCAGATGCCGTCTCACATCGTCTATGTCAGCAGGTGCCAGGCATCGAGACCTCTCATGAAATGGTCTTTCGTCATGCAGCCGGATATTGTGCTCAGCTCCTTGCATGCATCCTACATCCCATTCCTTTAAAGAAAACACCTGGTCTCTCTGGGCAAGCTTCTCACTGATCCTCACTTTCCATTCAGCTGGCAGCGGGGAGTCGCCGAAATCAAACAAGTCAGGCATTACTCTGTCATTCTTCCTTGAACTCTTGCTGCTGGGTAGCACTGCAGTGTCTGCACAATGCACATTAGCCAGGATGCAACCTCTATTTACTCGAATGTCTCTTTCAGACACATTATGAACTTGGACCATTACCCTTCTGGCATAAGCATGGGCTCTAGCGGGCAAAATACTAAGCTTGACCAGCAGTCCCTCTGGCAATTTTCCATTGCCTGGTGCATCCAACATTAATATTTTATTCTTAACATCCTTCAATACGGACCTCTCCCTGTAAGGTACACTGGGCATTTGGCGCCAGGATCAGAGACTCAGGATCCTTCTTCCATACAATTCCACCGGTTCCTCTGGTTCTATTTTTCAGCATCTCTGTGCCTCATAGGCCTTCTTAATTAAAGCGGAACTCTTAAAGCTCTACTAGTCTTTGACCCCTGTTTTCATAACACAACTGTGCCAGCCTTCCGAACATATGAGCATTTGTTCCAATCAACAAAGGGACACCATCATACAGTCCAGTGGGGAACACACTAAGGCTAGGGTCTCTACTTATTCGGCCACTCCAGCCAACGGAGGTGGGGAAAGACAGCCAAATTCGGATATACCCGGAATAGGGGTAGGCCTTCTCACTTAACCCCGATACATGCAGTCCTTCTAATGGTTGTAAGAGTACGTCTGACAAATGCTTCTGATACCAATCCTGGAACATAATTGTCACTTGGGAGCCACTGTCTAATACAGCTCTGGTAGACACTCCATTCACCTTTACAGTGGTCTCCATGGAGGGACCCACTATTCTGGACCAATCTGGAGAGGCGGTAGTGGGGCCTGGGCAACTGACCTTGCCACAAAAGGGCGTGGTTAGCATTTTGGTGCCCTTACTGGGATCATTTACGTGCACCTCTTAACCACTGATTTGTTCTCGAAGCTCTCCTTGTAGCCTATATGCAACTTTGTCAGTGTCTTTTTGGGACCGGCATCTCTTTTCATGTGCCCATCCTTCCCACAATTATAGCAAAACATACTTTCGAGTTTGAGCTGGCCGAGGCGCCACACTGGGAGCCAGGCGGGGCTATTACTAACTGGAAACCTTGGTGCCATCTCTGTCTGCAGGTGATAAGTATTGGAGACATCTTGTCAGTTTCTCCACTTCCATGGTCAAGGAATCGAGTTCGGGCTGTTATCAGCAGGAGATACATGGGTGGGTACCCTCACCCCCATAGCAGATGCAGTGTCGGATATAGGTCGGGGCCGTACTTGCAGACGTGGCCTTCAAAAGGACTGTTTTGAATTCCGATTTCTCTCAACAGTTCACCCCATTGTGGCATATCTTTTTCCTTGTCAGAGCACTCATTGACTGCCAACCTGCCCCTGAACTTCACTTGATGGGTCACCCTCAGTCACTCGGGTCGTAGCCAGCTATTGGTGCAGGTCCCTCCCGAGGTCGCCTTTTCTCAACTCCTCGAATTTCTCTCATTAACTCATCATAGGAGGGTGGGGATTCCAGTCGATTTGCCAGGCATAACTGAAGCAACAGCAGTTCTGAGAATGGGGCAGACTTAAGGATCCTGTCCAGCCTGGTTCGGTCCAGTTCAATCGCTGGCAAACTACCCTTTCTGAGGCATTCTTGCAACAACTTTTCCAGCCGAGATACATACACAGACAACAACTCCCCTTGGTACTGTTGTGCATCTCTTACTCTCCACCATAGGTCCTCATCAGAATCTGGGCTCCCACACATTCTCCAGGGCCTCAAGATAGGCCTGTGCAGTCACTTCAGGGTTACTGGCCCGTTTGCTACGGATGGTAGCCAGGGCAGGACCTGGAGGCTCTCACTAACCCTCTTCGCCCGACTTCCGAGCATTGCCATTCAAGCACTGTGGGGCAACATAGTCTATCCAGGTCTCCCAGTCATCCTCCTTGGGGGTGGGGAGGTGCCAGAAGATCCTCAACCTTGGTAGAGTCGTGACTAATGGCAGGTGCAGAAATAGGAGTCTGCATTGGTTCAGCCACCATTACGGGTACTGGAGCGGGAGAGGGTGTTGGGGGAGGAACACCCCCAGGTGGCAAGAATAGTTTCTTCAAGTCCTCCACAGTTTTCCCTTCCCCAGCAACCATTTAGCAAATTTCTCCTCAAAAGTTTCAGACAGTGGTGGGGCTCATTCCCCCCCGGGTCTTTACTGTCCTTAGTTATCACTCTCCAGGCAGTGAGGGCTCCCTCTGGGGTAATGGTCTGTGGCACTTTGGAGCTATCTATGGGATCCTTAAACTCTACTAGGGCCAGGAAAGTGTGGGTGAGCAGATTAGCATGCCGACCCACCACCACAGGGTTTTGTAAACCTTCCACCTTGGAAAGTACTCCCTGTACAGTGTCTGTATTGATACCCAGGGGAATGTCCAGGATAAGCATAGCATTTTGGGGGTCAATCTCCTCCCCAGTACACCACTCCACCAGCCGGTGCACAGCCACTTCTGTCGGGGTACCCATTTTTTTCTTAACAGTGGTTCGGAAATATGGCCACTAGAGGACACACAATCCCAGCGGTGAGCCTCCAAGGCGTAACCCTAGATGGCGCTATCCCAGGGCTACTACCCTGCCTGATTTGCCACTAACAGGCTGAGGGGCCTGGATCCAATGGCGGGTGCCTCCACCCAGAGGTCAGGGTTTGCAATAGTTAAACTTACTTGGTCACAGCCCCCTGGGACACTGCAACCCCCCTTTCTTCCCACTAGTGGCCCACACAGTATATCAGAATTACCTTCACAGTATACACTTACCCCCAGGACTGGTTCAGGCACTGGGACCCCCTGTAAAATAAGATACAGTGCAACAATCACCGTACAATATTTTAACATAGACAAATACCTCAGGCAGTATAACTTTGCTGAAACAAGCAGCTCTGATTTATTTAGGGGGAATATAACAAGGACAGGGGGAAATCAGGTTAATTAGCTTATACTTTACTCATTTACCTATGGCTCTGTGCACAGGCCTATCCCTACCAGTTACTGTCCCTGGGTACCCAAGCCCTAGTGGCTAGTCCAAACCGTGGCAGCTGGTAGGGGCCCTTTCACACAGGGAAAAGAAAAATTAGTTAAACAGTCAGCAGTACAGTTATTCCATTTGGATTCAATGTGGCAATTCAACAGGGAGCGACCTGAATTAGTACTCACGACCTCCAAACAAGATAGGGTCCTTCAATGTCAGCAGGGCTACTCTTGAGCTCCACGAGACTCCTCACACATTTATATGGCAAAAGAAAGTACTATACCAGGCAGGCTGCTTCTCTATCCGATCACAATTACTGCAATCGGAGAACACAAAGCAGATTCAGTTCCTGACAGACCGAGTGCAATTCAACAATTTCTCCAGTCTTCTACAGGGTGAGCCTGGTTTCTACTCTTCAGATATCTTTTGATTCTCTTCACAGGACAGGATTCAGTCCTAATAAGCAGTTACACGCTGCAGACCAGAACTCTGGACCTTACACATGTTTTTGACTAAAACTGTGCACTGAAGGAGCACAGGGTTTCTTTCCTCTTTCTCCCAGAGCTAAACTGAAACTCCAACAGACAAAACCGGGCACTTCCTTTGAGTTCCTCCCAGTTCTTGACTGGATTGGCTGTCACTCACAATAGACTGCTCCTGTTGGTCCAAAAGGCGCTGAAGTCTAAACTACATCTCCCAGAGTCACTGCCCATACAATCCTCTTGTGGCTGGCTCAGATTATGAGTCCAAGTTCTGGTTCGTCCAAGGCACCATTTTAGAGCTAGCTTACCCCACACTGATTGGTCCAGTTCAGCAGTTCAAAACTAGAATGGGGAACTAGGCAGACACAGTTCTGACTGCAAATAAAGCAGGTTAGACAAACTATTTTCATTATTACTCTACATGATTTCTGGCAGTTACATCTTTCAGATAGGTTCCCCTTTGCACTCCTAGTGACTGCAAAAATGGAGTGAATTGGCAGCAGTTCGAGTGGTACTCAAGCAGAGAAGCACACAGTCCCCCCCATACAAACTAATTATGTCTGCAAGCAGACAGCTCTTAAAGAGACAGTACCAGAGCCTCTAAAAACACTCACTGATAAATGGCTTAAACGCCAAACACCATTCAGGCTTGGAGCATTCAAGCAAGCTCCTGGAAGTCTTTTGGGAACCCCCATTTGCAGGGGGGTTACACCTGTCCACCCCCCACCCAGATTATGTGCTAGAAAACCACTAGAATTTCTTTTAAAACCCTAAATCCTGAGACGATACTGTGAGCTCCACCCCTTCGACATCTATTTCCAGTCCAAATCTCTTCTTAATCTTCTGAGTGAAATAAACTGTAGCTGGGGAGTAGTTCTCTTTCCTTTTACAGTCCAAGCTTTGGAAATGTTGAGCTGGTTATTTCATGGTTTTTTTTTTTTTTTGGGTGGGGGGTGGTATCTCCTGGTCTGCCCAGCTTGATAATCTGTTGGCTCCTTCAGCTCCATCATCCCCCTTCTCCGAGACTTAACCTCCACCTGTTGCCCTGGACCCGTATCTGGTGGGTTGGTGCCATGGTTGTTGGCGTGCAGTCCATTATACTGTTCTGAGAGTCCCTAATGGGACAAGCCATAGGTTATTGCCTGTACAGTGTGTGTGTGGAGGACTGGGGGGGGGATGAGAGAGTGGGACCAGCTGCCCAGTGGGAAGGCTGGGAACATAAAGAGTGAATTTCTGAAAAGGAAAATGCTGAAACCGTGTGGTGGGGAATGTTATCAGGCTAGTCAGAGGACATCCTCCCTGGTTCCTAATACATTTGGTTCTTTGGACATCAGTAAAAGGGAAAACACCTGTGCACCATCAGCAGTAGCTTTCCGTTTTGTGGAGCCCGCTCTCCGTTAGGCTAGTCAGTTGTGGTGAGGGACTGTGCCACCCAGTCTGCCTATGCTTCTGATTGCTAGAACTGTGCATTTAGTCATGTAATTCATGGTGATATCAGTGTCACATCACAAGTCTCTGCACTGCCCAGCCCTACCCACTGATGCTCCTAAGGTGCACTTGCAGCAGGAAACGGAGAGTTAAATGCATGAAATATTTTTCCTGTGCCTCACTGTCCCCCAGTCATTCCTTCTTAATCGGCTATTCCCACCGACTCCTGCAGGGGGTACTGCATCCCATGTTGCCCTCCTCCTAGGTTCTGACAGAGCCATGCCATCCCTGGGTCTATTTCTCTCCATAATGGGAGTCCCTCCCAGAGATGAGAAAGAGAGTGGGATTCAGTGACCAGGGACATCAGAGGGGGATGACCCTGCTGAGAGTAGACCCTAATGCCATGGGTAGGGTATGGCGGGTGTCATCTGACTAGAAGATGGGCCTTTTCCTTGTTCAGGTCATCCCCTGTGACTATGAGGAATGATGTCAACACACTCCTTTTGAGTATCAGACTGCCCTCCTACCAGCGGAGTGTCTCTGTGTAAATAGACTTAGCGACACCCCCCCTCCCCGAGAGTGTACGAGTCAATGATTGTTCCTCTCCTGCCAGCCTCCGTTCCTTCCATCCCGTGCTTAGGAATGAACCCAGGTTACCTGCGTGCATGGTGCCATGGAGCCTGCTAAATAAATGAAACCGAAACAAAATAAAAACCTCAGTGATTGATAGCTGGTGTTACCCGTGGCCCCATACTGCTTAGGGAGTTCTTCAAGGTCTGCTGTGATTGCCATATTGCAGACATGCTTTTGGGCATCAGATGTGTTATCTATAGTGGGGCAAATGACAGTGAAAATCCAAAGCCAGCAGCTGGGACATTCTGAATTAAAGCATCCAGTGATCCAAGAGAAGGCTAGGTTGTCTTGCCTACGATCTGGAGATGTCCCAGAGGTCCTGATTTACACTAACGTACTGAACCAGCTGCTCTTCTGTTGCACCAGTTCAGCTGTTGCTATAACCAATGTGCAATGCTTGTAACCAGTGCTGTTTGTTGTTTCATTGCTTCACCTCATAGCCGTCTCCCCACTTTCTTGTATATGGTGCAGTGTAGCTCATTGGGTAGGACTCTCATCACTGGGCCATAAGGTGATTGATCCAGGTCTTGTCAAGATTGTTTTGGGGGCTGGGCTTATATCCATCACTGACACTGCAGTGTGGTACAATGTAAGGCCTTGGCTCATGCCCGTTGCTGACACTGCAGTGTGGTACAGGGTGGGGGCCTGGGCTTTGCCTGTCACTGACACTACAGTGTGGTACAGGGTGGGGGCCTGGGCTCATACCCATTGCTGACACTGCAGTGAGGTATGGAGGGTGGGGGCCTCGGCTCATACCCATTGCTGACACTGCAGTGTGGTACGGAGGGTGGGGGCCTCGGCTCACACCCATTGCTGACACTGCAGTGTGGTCGTCTGGGCTCATACCCATCACTGACACTGCAGTGTAATACAGTACAGGGTGAGGGCCTGGGCTCACACCCATTTCTGACACTGCAGTGTGGTACAGGGTGGGGGCCTGAGCTCATACCCGCCGCTAACACTGCAGTGTAGTACAGGGTGGGAAAAATAAGGGAGGGCATAATTAAGGCAACCAGCCTCTGCATGAATGAAGTGAGTAAAAGCAGAAGAAGAAAGAGACAATTACGGTCTTCTAGGAAAGTGGCCAAAATGGAGAAGGAAAAAAAAGGGTGGCAGTCAGGAGGTCTTAGGAAATGCACAGGGATGAGGACAGGAGGTGCAGCAATTAAAATAGAGGGAAGTGGGAAATGTAGTGAGGGTAGTAAAGGTGCAGACAGAGGAAAGGGTAGCTAAAGGGGAAAATGCTTTCTTCAGGTACATATATGAGAAGGGGAACACAAGAGTAGGGACAGTGTGGATAAGGAGGGTGGCAGTGGGAGACTGTGCAGAAGAGGAACAAGAAAAAGCTGCCATCCTGAACAGGTCCTTCTGCTCAGTCTTCAAAGTATGTGTGGGGGGTGGGGGGTGGGGGCACCAGAGGCAGCAAGAACAAAGGGGAGGTGGACACAAGTCCATTTTCAGAAGAAAGAGTCTTGAAGGGACTTTCAGCTCTGAAGGTGAACAAGGCTATAGGACTGCACAGGATACACCCATGGATATCAGAGGAACTCGGGGAGGTGCTAGCTGCCCCAATATTGGCATTATTCAACAGTTCACTGGAAACAGACATTGCTCTAGAGGACTGGAGGAGCACAGATGTGGTCCCTCTACATAAGAGCGGCAGCAGGGAGGAGGCTAGTAACTGTATGTCGGCCGGTCTCACTTCCGTGGCAGGGAAATTAATGGGAACCATGCTAAAGGAAAGACTGGCGAGTATCTTGAATCCAGTGGGCTGCAAGATCACAGACAGTATGGATTCGGGGGGTCATGTCAAATGAATCTGATTGATTTCTTCAACTGGGTGACCAGCGGGGTAGATTAGAGGAAGACAGTGGACGTGGCCTATCTGAATTTTAGCAAGGCCTTCAACACTGTGCTGCACGGGAGACTGATAAAGAGCTTGAGCAGCCTAGGGCTGGGATCCAGAGTGGTGAATCGGGTTAGAAACTGGTTACCGGATCGACACCAGGGGGTGGTGGTTAATGGCACCCACTCTAATGATGGGAAAGTTACCAGCAGGGTGCCACTGGGCTCAGTACTGGGACCAGTCCTCTTCAGTATCTTCATAAGTGACATTGCAACTGGAAGGGAAAGTATACTTTTTTGCAGATGACACAAAATCTGTAGTCGGGTGGACACTCAGGAGGGAGTGGAGAGAATGTGCAGGGATCTAGGGAAACTTAAGGAGGATCAAGAATAAGAACATGGCAACTGGGGTTCTGTGCCAAAAAGTGCAAAACCATGAACTTAGGACATAGGAACCCAGGAGCTGAGTATAGGATGTGGGAGAGGTACTGACAGTCCTCAGGAAAGGGATCTTGGGGTTATTATAACTGATGACCTCAAAGTGGCAGGGCAGTGTGACAAAGTGGGTAGGGATGGTGGCATGCTGGGGTTCATAGGGAGGGGTATTTTCAGCAGGAGGACGGAAGAGGTGTTGCCACTGCATCGCTCGCTGGTGAGACCCCACCTAGAGTATGATGTCCAGCTCTGGAGGCTGTACCCAGAAAAGACTTGGAGTGGAGGCAGTCCAGGAGGGCAACTAAAATTGAGCAGCTGTTGCACTAAAAGCCCTATGAGGAGAGACTGAGGTATATCAACACATACACCCTGGAAGATAGTGGAGCAAGAGGGGACATCATTGAGACCTGCAAGTACAGGTCTCACAGGGGTAGACAGGGTGAAGGAGGGGAGTCTCTTTCTTCTTCTTTTTTTAGTTGCTTTATTTTATTAGCCTACCTCCTCAGCTGGGGTGTTCCTATGGTTCCCCATTCCAGTCCACTGGCAGCTCCCACACTGGGCGCCATGCCTGAGCTGCTACCTCCATCCTTCTCCCTCTCTCAGGCCACGTCACGGACCCCCTTCGCAGAAGGCCAAGGAGTCAGAGGGAGCTCCTGAAGCATCAGGTGCAGTATCGCATGGAGACCTTTATCTGTGCTGGAGAAGTCAGCCATATTTGTCCCTTGAGTTGCCCCTATGGCCTGGGCATGCAGTGACACCAAGGATGTTGTGGCACGTGCTCCTGTGCGCTGCACATCGGACATCTGTCCTGTGCCAACCCCACCATAGTGCTGCAAGTTACATTTCCCTCTAGATACTGCCAGGAGCCAGCACCTTTGCGGAATTCCTCCCCACCTCCCGGAGGAGGGGAGCAGTCTCTGGGACACTCAGCCTCCCCCTCCCCGCCGTTTGACCCCGGATGACCCGAGTCCACACCCGAACCCGGGTCGCCGGCATAGCGCAAGGTGTTGCATCCGGCGCCTCAACCCTCAGTGCCATCGGGCCAGCACAGGGGAGTCTTAAGTGAGAAACAGCACCAGGACCAGGGGATATGTGATGAAGCTGGGGGTTGGGAGTTTAAGGGGATGTAAGGAAGTGCTGCTTCACTGAAGAGGTGGCAGACGCCTGGAAAAGACTGCCAGCTGAAGTGATGGAAATGAAAACAGTGGTCTTTTCAAGCATGCATGTAATATACATAGGGGAATATTAGTAAATAGGCAGGGAAGAGGGAGAGTTGCTGGAGACCAGGTAGAGACTGCGGAGAAGGACTAGGTGGGGAACATCTGGGCAGACTAGGTGAGTCAGGCGTCCTTTTCTGCTGACAAATTCTGTTAATAACAGAAAAAAGAAAAAAACAGAACGTGTACAAAAGAAAAGCCGAATTGTGTCTAAATATTGTTTTTTTAAAGTTTTCCCAGAAGTGATTAACTCACTTTAAACTCGGGTCCTTTCTGCCACCTCTAGTAACTGTTCAGGTGAGAGCTAAATAGTCCAAGAGACTTTCCTGAGAGATCAGGGTACCTCTGGTGTCGTTCCATCTCTCAATAAATTTCATGTCTAAAGCTGCTGTTTACTATAAGTTAATAGGGCCTCTGCAAGGCGTCTATTATGGTATAAGAGACTCCAAAGATAAAGTAAGGGCATGAGGGCTGTAAAGTGAAGTTGAATGTTTCGAGGAAAGGAGGGAGAGGGGGGACATGATAGAAACTTTCAAGTACCTCAGGGAATCAACAAAGTCCAAGAGGGTAGCATCTTTCAGAAAAAGAGGTGTGCAAGAACAAGAGGGCACAATTTGAAGATAGAAGGGGGGCGGCTCAGAGGTAATTTAAGGAAGTATTTTTTTCACAGAGAGGGTTGTGGATGTATGGAACGACCTTCCAGAGGAGGTTGTGGAGTCAAAATCAGTGGTGGAATTCAAGCATGCATGGGATAGTCATAAGGCAGTTCTGGGGGGTGGGGGTAGGAAGAAGTAGGCTGCTGGTTAACTAGGATCTGCAGCTTATCCAATAGGTAGGGAAATGGGCAGACTGGGTGGGCCAAGCGGTCCTTATCTGCCGTCAAATTCTAGGTTTCTATGTTTCTATGTATGTTTCTGGATGCCTAAACCTTACCAGAGGAGTCTCTCATACCGTTAGAAGCACCCTGCAGAGCCCTTGTTTACTTACTGTTCATCGCTCGCATTAGATACAGTGATCTATAATCAGTTTTGTCGGTTTTTTGATAGTTTATATTTGAACCTAGCCAGCTTCCCCTAGTATTAAAATGCAGTGCTCCACTTCTAATATTCCTAGCAAGAGACCTGTAGCATGAGACAGAGGTTCAGGACTTGTGCACTGACTGGCCGAAATCATGCAAGTGATTGATAATGTTGTGTGGAGATACTGTCGGACGCATATTGGCTTTCAGTGACTGGCTACACACCCCACACTACCAGTATTTAATGACTATGCTAAGAGGTTTAAGACTTGGGCTGCCTTTTGGCCGAGCAGTGCTAGCAACCCGGGTTTTGGGGTGTACTTGGAACATGTTGGGACGCAGCCAGGGCTTGGCAGTAGTGTTGCCAGTGACAGTGCTTTCCAGCCCAGGGAGGGGATGGTGCCATTTTCAGCACCTCAGCAAACCCCTGTGGAGGGCCAAGGAGCTTGCTTCCCCCAGAGACTCCACTATGGCATCTGAGGCCACTAGTGGCTGTGGCAGTGCCATTTGGTGGGTGGTAGATGGAGGGAATAAGGGGGGAATGAGGAAGAACACTTCTTTGCCCTCTCTGTGATAGTTGTGGGAATTCTCAGGCCCCACTCAGCCCGAACTTCTGTCTGAGGATGGTGAGGGGTAATATATTACAGGTCTTGGAGGTAGCTAGGGTAACTGGGACATTAAGCCCAGGAGGACCGGTATTGCAGAATAAAAGCTTGATTTAAAATAAATAAATAAATAAATAAATAAAAGAAGTTGTTTTTAAGACTCTTGTAAGACTGATGCCACAGAGACATAAACATCTATGAATCTACAGGAGGGACAGGAAGGGTAAAAGAGGAGGAGGAGGAGCGCTCTACGTAAGGGAAGGGATTAAAGCAACGGAACTAAAGGGTAAGCAGGGAGAAGAGGAGGCACTGTGGGTCACCCTGGAGACAGTAAATGGCACCACAATCCACACTGGGGTTGTATACAGACTCCCGTCTCAAGGGGAGGAAATGGACAAGGAAATGACAGAAGGCATCCTTAGAATGGCAGAAAAAGGGGAGATATTGTTGATGGGGGACCTGAATATGCCAGATGTTAACTGGAGCACCTTTGCTGCAGCCACATCCAAGAGCAGGGTCATTCTTGATGTCCTACAGGGGGCATGCCTCAGACAGCTAGTATTGAAACCCACTCGGGAGGGAGCAATCTTAGACCTGGTACTCTGAAATGGGGACGGAGAGAGGATCTCAAATTTGGAAATAGGTAACCATCTGGGAACAAGCGGCCACCAGACAGTATGGTTCACAATAAACACAGCTGTAGAGTCGAGCCATACAAAAGCAAGGGTACTGGACTTTAGGAGGGCTGACTGGCAAAATAGGAGAGTGCCTCAGAAAAGCACTAACAAACAGGCAAGAAGGAGGGGTGGCGGAACAATGGGGAAACATCAAAACTGCCATCAGAGAGGCAACAAGCCTTTGTGTGAAGCAAATCAAAACGAAGGAAAAAACCACTGTGGTTCTCAAAAGAGGTGGCGGGGAAGATTAGGGGGAAAAAGATAGCATTCAGGAAGTATAAGGAAACGCATAAAAAGCAGTAGCGAGAACAGTACCAGTTAAAGCAGAATGAAGTGGGGAAGGCAGTCAGAATAGCAAAGGCCCAAACCGAGGAAAAGATAGCCAACTCAGTTAAGAACGGGATAAAGCCTTTTATAGGTACATTAGAGGGCAAATAAAGATCAAGGAAGGGATAGTGAGGCTTAATAAAGGGGGTTGGGGTGGGTAGAGGGTGACAGTGAAAAAGCAGGGATATTGAATGAATACTTCTGCTCAGTATTCACAAAATAAGAGGGGGAGGTACCTAAACCAAATAGAAGCACTGTGGATAAGGGGGGTCGATACCAGCCCATTCACAGAAGAAAGTGTCCCGGAAGAATTCCTGAAACTGAAAGTGGACAAGGCAATGGGGCCTGACGGGGTTCATCCCAGAATTCTAAAAGAACAAAGGGGAGAACTAGTGACACCACTTACTACCCTTTTTGACAAATCATGGGAGGATGGTGTGGTACCTGAGGACTGGAGCAGGGTGGATGCGATTCCTCTTCACAAAAGTGGGAGCAGAGTAGAGGAAGGAAACTACAGACTTGTTAGTTTGACCTCAGTGGTAGGGAAAATGATGGAATCACTTCTGAAAGAAAGAATAGTTGAGTACCTAGAGGCCAGTGGGGCATAGGACCCAAGGCAGAACATTCAGAGCAGGAAGGTCATGTCAGACAAATCTCATAGATTTCTTTGACTGGGTGACCAAAGTAATAGACCAGGGAGGGGCTGTGGACATGGCCTACCTAGACTTTAGCAAGGCATTTGACACAGTCCCACATAAAAGATTAATAAACAAGTTAGCCAGCCTGGGAGTGGGTCCCAGGGTGGTAGCCTGGGTAAAAAACTGGCTGGACCACAGGATACAGCGGGCAATAGTAAATGAAGTCCACTCCGAAGAAAGGGGGGTTACTAGTGGAGTATCGCAGGGTTCAGTACTGGGACCAGTCCTCTTTAATGTCTTTATAAGCGACATTGCAGAGGCACTGGAAGGAAAAGTATGCTTCTTTGCAGATGGCACAAAGATCTGCAACAGGGTTGATACACAGGTGGGGTAGAAAGGATGAGAAGGGACTTGGCAAGGTTGGAGGAATTATCAAAAGTATGGCAGCTTAGATTCAATGCAAAGAAGTGCAAAGTAATGCACCCGGGCAACAAAAACCCAGGGGAAGAGTACACAATTGGAGGGAATTACTAACAACAACAAAAATGGAAAGGGACCTGGGGGTAGTCATATCAGACCCAAAGGTAGGCAGGCAATGTGAGAAGGCAGCAAGGAGGGCTGGGGGGATACTGGGATGCATAAGGAGCGGCATCACCAGTAGAAAACAGGAGGTTGTTATCCCTCTGTACACACAGTTGGTGAGACCCCATCTGGAGTACTGTGTGCGGTTCTGGAGACCCCATCTCCGCAAGGACATAGACAGGATGGAGTCAGTCCAGAGGAGGGCTACTAAAATGGTACAGGGTCTGCACCAGAAGCCTTATGAAGAGAGAGAGACTAAATGAGCTTAATATGTATACCCTCGAGGAAAGGAGGGAGAAGGGGGACATGATAGAAACTTTCAAGCACCTCAAGGGAGTCAAAGTCCAAGAGGTTAGCATAGTCAGAAAAAGAGATGTGTAAGAACAAGAGGGCATAGTTTGAAGATTGAGGGGGATGGCTCAGGGGCAACGTGAGGAAGTATTTTTTCATGGAGAGGGTGGTGCACGCTTAGAACGGCCTTCCTGAGGAGGTCATGGGGTCAAAAACAGTGGGGGAATTCAAGAATGCATGGGACAGACATAAGACATTTCTGGTGGTAGGAGGAAGTAGGCTGTTGGTTAACTAGGATCTGCAGCCTATTCAATAGGTAGGGAAATGGGCAGACTGGGTGGGCCAAGCGGTCCTTATCTGCTATCAAAGTCTTTGTTTCTGTGTTTCTATGAATAGTGCTGAAGCTGCGTCACAGGCGTGGGACATCAGTGGGCGTTTTCCCATGCCCCAGGGTGCAGAGGACATGTTATCACATCTCTCTGATGTTAGCTTGGATTTGGGCCAGTCAGATCATGAGGTCATCAGGTCCAGTCTTATGACAACAGACAGCTATTTGTAGTTTTTATGGTTCTAATCAAGAAGGATACTAATGCTATTATGGCCATCAGTTCCCTCCTTTACTGGGAACTGCCCAGACGTAGCAAGTTAAGCTCCGAAGGGACTGTAGGTTCATCTTGGGGGCCCCCCCCACTTCATAAGTCGGGATGAATAAGTATGCTGTCCAGACATGTACTAATTTAAAGGGGTTCCCTACCTACCAGGGTACTCTGGGATTCTCCTAGTAAGCAAACATTTGTTGTGGCTCACCTTGAAGGCTTGAATTGTCCTCATACCCACAGTTTCTGCTGGAAGACTGTTTCATAGGTTTACCACTCTCCGGGAGAGGAAGTGCCTCCAAAATTTACCCTTGAATTTACCACCTCTGAGCATCAGGGCATGTCCCCGCATTCCAACAGAGGACTGCAGATCAAACATCTCAGTCTGTGCAAGCTTGCTAATACCCTTGAGCACAGGGAAGACTGAAAATCATGTCCCCCCTCAGTCTCCCTCTCTCCAGCATGAACATGTTAATGGCTAGCAGCCTCTCCTAATAGTTCTTGCACCCATACCACTGTTTATTTTGTTGGCCCTGCATTGTGCCCTTTTGGCTGCCTTAATGTCCGTATGTCCTCCCATGGTCATGTGGAGTTGAAAATTTCAAGCGAGGAGGGAGTTTTTGTCTGCTAGCAACTGCTAGTGAAGGTGACATTCTGAACATAGTATGGGTACATAATGAAAAGCCAGTAGTTCTTTTCAGACAGTTCTTAGTAAGTTTATGTTTGATGTTTGACTAGGAGTGGCTGTGATGGCTCATTTCCAGGTGCATCCTGAAGTGAATGTTACATGGTCCTGTTTTGTTGATGGGCATGTTGGCCAGGATACTGGGGAAAATTCCAAATTTTTTCGATAAGTGTCATGGGCCTTTGACTTCCACCTGGACAGCCACCAAAGATGGACCGAAGGGACTGCGGATTATTGTCTCTTCCAAAGAACAGTACCTCAACAGTGCATCACCCACCTAGTTCTGCTGCACGACAGGATCCGTTTTGTGTATTAGCCCCAAGGTCTTGGCATGGGACTTGAACACAAGACCTTCCGGTCTTCAGACGTTTGAAGTGAGTGTGCAGCCTATTGAGACACTGCCACTAACAGTGAGAAGGGTGTTATGGCTCTTATAAAAACATAGGAAATGCTGGATGAAAAAAGACTGGCTGATCTGTCTGTCTGTCTCACCCTCTCTGCTCGTGTAATATCGGGATAGTCACATTTTCCCATAGTGAATGAGTAGGTAACATTCAAATCCTGTCATACCACCAATGTAACATTACAAATTAGTACCACAGTTCTGACATCAGACTGATGATGTACTACAGAAGAAGAAGAAGAATCAGCATTTATGTAGTGCGTTTCATGCACAGTGTACCCCAAAGCGCTTTACAAGCAATGCTAGACTGGTAGTGAAGTGACTGAATGTGTGGTGGCGGCCATATCGCACATCATCACCCACACACAGCCTGGATAATTGCATGAACCAGTTTAATGGGAAGGGGAATGTTGGCCAGGACACCAGGAATGTTCCCTACTCTTTACGAAGAGTACCCTGGGTTCTTTTACTTCCACCTGGACAACACCAGGATGGGCAGAAGGTACCTTGGTTTAATGTCTCATCTGAAGGACGGCACACCCCAGCAGTACAACACCCCCCAATACTGCACTCGGATGCCAGCGATTTTTAGGTGCAAGTCCAATCCCAGTGTGGTACAAGAACCCACGACCTTCTGGTCCAGAGGCGGATGTGCTACCAACTGAGCCACACTGACAGGATGGACTCTTCAAAGGGTATGATGTGTTGCAAAAAAAATAACAGCAAGGAAATCATCAGTAGTAACATAAGATACAAGTATAGCGTAGAGGTTAGAGCAACAGGTTGCGAACAAGCTTAGTACGTTCAGCAGACCTGGATTTGATTCCCACACCCTCCACTCACATATTGTCTGACTCTGAACAAGTCACGTAACCACCCTGTGCTCCCAGGCCACACCTAGAAACGAGCTTCGTCTCACTGTGCCTTTCCTGCCCAAACATTTCTAACATAAAATAAATAAAACAGATAGATATATAGGGGACATGCAGTGATCTGACTCAGAATATGCAGTTTATCTTCAGGTGTGGGAGCCAGGGCTATGACTCACCAGTGGCAAGTCTTGCCCCCTTTCAAGTGATGATAAGCTGCCGCTTTTGAGTCAGACCAGGACATTATATTGATACTTCTGCTGCTGAAACAATTGGTTCAAACTTCATTCCTTTATCTTTCTTCAGTTCACTGTAATTCTTTTAATGGTCTCCCTAATTCTACTTTCTGAACTTCAGCACACCTGAAATGCTGCCACCTGCCTCCTCCCTCACTGTATAAAGTTTGAATACATTACTCTTATTCTCTGGCTATCTGTTTACGTCAGAATTCACTTCAGAACTGAAACCGACTGGCCACCCTGATGGCCCGGCGTCCGTGCATAGTGCTGCCGTGCCGGTGACCCGTGTTCAGGAGTCATCACATCTGGAGGCTTGCCAGGCTGAGGTAGCTGTACAGTGTGCCTTGGTGGGGAGGGTTGATGGCAAGCAGCGGCAACACAGCGACCCCTGTAGTTGGGCTAGGGAGTTTGCTCTTGCTGCAGGGGATGTGCTGCATATGTGCGAGGCCAGCATAGGCTGCGCTCATGTCAGGGAGGTGGGAGAGAGCAAGAAAAACAGGAAGAAGAACCCCATATCTGTCTAAATGAGGGTCTGGACCCTACAATCCCCCGTATCCTATTGTCTGCCAGCAGTGGATCCAAGTCCACATAGTGGACTGTCTCGGGGGGAAGGGGCATAACCAGTAGATTTTTGGGGCATGGGGAGATTGGGGACACAGGCCTGAATGAGGTACATCTCTGGGACCAGGGCGTATCCTTGAATGACAGACATAGCCTGGGAAGAAGAACCTTGATGGAAGAAAATTGCAGTCAGTCTGCAGGGTTGGCAGGTGTGGAGGTGACAGCCTGAGTTCAGAAACAAGCCTGGGATGCTGCAGGGTTGCCATGCGTGAAGGTGACAGCCTGAGTTCAGAAACAAGCCTGGGACGCTGGAGGGTTGGCAGGTGTGAAGGTGACAGCCTGAGTTCAGAAACAAGCCTGGGACGCTGGCGGGTTGCCATGCGTGAAGGTGACAGCCTGAGTTCAGAAACAAGCCTGGGACGCTGCAGGGTTGGCAGGTGTGGCGGTGACAGCCTGAGTTCAGAAACAAGCCTGGGACGCTGCAGGGTTGCCATGCGTGAAGGGGACAGCCTGAGTTCAGAAACAAGCCTGGGATGCGGGAGGGTTGGCAGGTGTGGAGGTGACAGCCTGAGTTCAGAAACAAGCCTGGGATGCTGGAGGGTTGGCAGGTGTGGAGGTGACAGCCTGAGTTCAGAAACAAGCCTGGGACGCTGGAGGGTTGGCAGGTGTGGCGGGGACAGCCTGAGTTCAGAAACAAGCCTGGGACGCTGGAGGGTTGGCAGGTGTGGAGGAATGAGCATTCCAGAGGATACGTGCCTTCTCAGGGTATGTTGCAGTTCATTTTCTGTTGCAGCAGTGACTCCTGGTGCCCGCTCAAGTGGCAATGCTGGGACGGCGGAAGGGAGGGCAGGCACTCTGCTGAGCTGTACACCTGCCTTCTATGTACCTGTGTGGCACATCGAGCTGGCGCCTTCGTGGGAGGGAGATCAGTAGGAAAACGTTCTCCCATGGTCTAGTAGGAAGAAGCCACAGCTTGCTCAAGCTCTGTGTCGCCTATCCACCCAGCGCAAAGGGGGCCCCTGCCAACAACTTCAGAAGTGGAGGAAGAAGAAGGTGCACTACCATGGGTGGTCACTTGCAGGACAAGTAATGGGACTCTCTGGATACAGGTCAGGCGAAAGAGCTAGGGGGTAACCAAGAGGCTGATGGTTGCCATGGCCGAAAGGTGGAGAGAAACAAGTAATCTAAAAAACAAAATAAGAAAAACACATTTCAAATATACACTTATTGTTTTTAAAATCCTCCATGGAGAAGCACCAGATTAGCTTTCTGAACTCATTCATTTATACCATTTTTTTGCTTCTCTGACACTTTATTTATTTATGTACGTATGTATATATTTGTTAACCGGGTGGGTGCGCTGATCCAGTGGACCGTTTTGAGGCACGACTCTGGCTATAAAGATTTAATTTATTTATTTAAAGGTTTTACCAGGAAGACATGCTGAGCAGACAGCTGCTCGATTCCAGATGCGACCTGGGGGAGGGGGTAAGTGGATATATTCATGATGGACAAATAGACCGTCATTACAATCACATTATAAAACATACAGGATAAAGAGCAGTACAAGCACAATGGGTAACTGTACATTATTACGTAGACATTGTGAAACAAGCATGGATTAAATGCAGAGCAGCAAATCACAGAGAGAGGAAAGTGGCAATGGGAACTGGTTCAGGTACACAATAAGATCAGTGATTCACATAGCGGCCTGTACGGGCATTGCGGCTGTCGGCGCCGAGAGCTGACATAGGTATGGGTGCAGGTGGAGGAGAAATGGGCTTTGAGAAGAGAATTGACATTCAGCCTGGGGGGGGGGGGTGTCTGCCAGATAGCCAGGAGAAGTGAGTTCCAAAGTTTGGGCATGTGGTAAGTGAAAGCTGACTGGCCTGCCACGGTGGCCCTGAGTGGGACGGACAGGAGAAGCGAGTCATTGTTTCTTAATGCATAACCGGGGGGAGTGGGGTAGAGGCTGGTAGTACTGAGGCTAGATATGGAGAGAGGGAATGTGCCCAATATTTTGCCGTAATACCAGCACAGTGTGCGAGGCACCTGTCATGGAGTGAGGGGAATTTGAGGGTCCTGTAAAGGTCACAGTGGTGTGTGGTAAGTGAGCAGTCAAGAGCAAAGTGACAGGAGGAGTGGAAGAAGGGGTCCAGTCTGGTTAGGGTGGACTTTGGAGCTGCGCTGTAGACTATGTCACCATAGTTGAAAATTGGGAGAATCATTTTCTGTACAATCTCTCGGGAAGCCGGCAGAAGGATGCAACCACGTTTCGGTACATAGCTCCCAATTTGAGGTGGAGCTTTTTGTGGATGTCATCTATATGCACAGAGAAGTCCAGGTGTTGGTCAAGCCAGACCCGAGATATCTGCATGAGGTGCAGTCCTTCAGAGTAGTCCTGTTCAGGGTGTGGAAGGAGGGAGGGGAAGGGAGGGTAGCCTAGAGAGTCTCTGCCTCGTGCCAAAAGTCATGGAGACGGTTTTCTTGGCATTGAGAAAGAGCTGATTTGAGTGAAACCACCACTGAACATCATTGAAGTCCTGCTGGAGTCTGGTCGCCACATCAGACGGCGAGGGGCTGGATGTGTACAGAACTGTATCATCCACATACATGTGAATGGATGCGTGTGGGCAGACAGAGGGCAGGTCATTGAGGAAAATGGAGAACAAAAGTGGGCCAAGGACTGATCCTTGAGGTACACTAGATGTAACTGGGAGGGGAGCAGAGGTGGTGCCACTAATTCTGACAGACTGGGATCTGCCTATCAAGTATCAATGATACCAGTTGAGGACCACACTTGAGAGCCCTGCAAGAGAGAGCTTGGATATAGGAAGGGGGTGGGAGACAGTGTTGAAGGCTTTAGCCAGGTCAACAAATGGCATAGGTGATGTGTCCACTGTCCATGCCAGTGAGGATGGAGTCAGTGAGCCGCAGGTGGCTCAAGGGTAAAAATACAATTACAGAGGTGCAACATACAATACATTACAATACAGTGCAGGAAACTCCTGGGGCAGGAGCTACAAAATACAGAAAAGTGCATCTTTTGTCGAAACTTTCCGGTTGGTGGTAAATCTTTTTTTTTTCCTTTCTTTTTTTCAGATAGCTGTATGCTCCCCAGACTGCCACATCTATCTAGCTCCGGGCTTGACCGGCGACCTCCCAGCCCCATCAGCCTCTCTGTTCGAGAAGTGGGGATCCACACGAAGCATTGTCCAAGCGTAACGACGATCATCATACAGGTGGTCTGAGATACGTAGGGTTTGTATTCATGTGGTCCCATCCCTATGTCCCGCCCTCCTCCTGCTGATGCTGGGGGGTGCCCCATCACACAGTGATGCTTCGGTGGAGGAGGCAAACTCTGCAGCCCAACAAGGGGTCACTGTGGCTGTGGACCCCAGTGTCATTCCTCAACTGCTGGGAGCACTGCCACAGAGTTGTGCAACCCAGCCCCTTATTGATCACCCATCCCAACTGCTGCGTCCTCTCCCGAACTCTGGCCACTGGCACAGTAGTGTGACCTGCTATCCCACTCAGCCATTGAGCAGCCAGGTAGATCCTGTTTCTTTGCTGTGCCTACAATCTGGAACAACCTTCCTGCCTAAATCCATGTGCACTGCCTTTTCCCACTCCTCAAATCTCAACTAAAAGCTTATTTATTCTCCCTTGTAATGGAACTTTAACCTTTTCTTTCTTTCTATTTCAGTTTTATTTTTATCACATGTTGCTTTTAATCCTCTGGTGCCTAGTTTTTTATCCTCTGGTACCTGTCCTCCTGGATTTTAGGTCTCGACTTTCTCTGGTGATCTCTCAGTCCTATCATCTACTCCCCTCACCGCCCTCTAGGTAGAGGTCAATACAGAGAGTGCCTGTGACTGCCATATAGATGGCAGCATAGGGTTTTCCACATTCTCTTCCCTGTTCTGTGATCCCTTCCTCCGCCCCTGGTGTGACACAACAGTGAGCATTCTTCTTGGCAGGGGAGCCAGCTCCCTATTCCTCCAACTGGGGGTCACTTTGGTGTCAGACCACTGGTATGAGTACCACTGTTTACACTGCTTGGCTCCCTTGAAGTGCCAGCTCCAGAGTCTGCACCCAAACCCAGGTGACCTCTATCTTAGTTTCATTATTCTTTTTTTTTTTTTTTTTTATTGTTTTGCTTCCACTTTGGCTTTACCCCTTTCCCTCACTTTGGGCCCACCACATCCCCTGCTTCCCTGCCTCTACCTCCCCTTTGCTTTCAACCCCATGGACTTAATTCACCCCCTGTCGTGGGGCCTGACTGAGCCAGACTCACACTTCTGACTTCCTCCTCCTGAGTGCGGAGGCAGGAGTTCCCAGGGTGCAGAGAGAGAGAGAAAGAGAGGATGGTGACAGGTGTCAGGGCCCGAGGGCACCCGAGATCATTCTGCACAAGCCAGGGTGTTTCCTTGTTCTGGTTCACCTCACTCTTGAGACGTCAGCGTGCTAGGGGCTCAGTGCATGCACAAGCAAGGTGTGTTAGGGGTGGAACCCAGACGACATCCCTCCTCCCCACTGTACCTCCACTGCACTGCCACCCATGGTCACCCAGGTGGCAGTGTTGTAGCGCAGACTGCTACCCTTCTGTCTCCGGAGGAAGAGGATGTCCTCTGGAATGCTTAGTCTGCCTTCCCCCGGCTGGCCCTCAGTGCCCAAGGCTCACTGACACACCCCAGTCACTGTCATCACGAGTGGTAGCACTAACGCTGCACCGACGGTCCAGCCATTCATTCTATTTTTTCAATTTCTCACGTGTTTATTTGGTACCCACCTAATCTCCAATTTTATTATTTTTCCTTATTGTGTATATTGTGACACGGTTTGGGATATGTTTGCAGGAAAGATGCTTTTATTGCATTGTATAATACTGAATCCCACCCTGACCACTAAGGTTCAGACACAGCCTCTGCATGACAGTATAGACAACTAAGTAGTGTGCTGCTGTTTCTCAATCCACTCTGTCGGCTAACTGGTGTAACTCTTACAAGCCAATTAGCCTGGAGACAGGCAGCAGATGTGTCCGAGCAACACAGACAAGACTCGAGCCAGGGTGTAAAATGTCCCAGATCTCCTGTGGAAAAACTTCACAGTACACTGTATGAAATATTTGACCAAATGTTGATTAGGCCCCAAGTGGTGGTGGTGCCAGTAAGGGAAGCATACTGCTTTTGGGAAATCGAACATTTACTACATGCTGAGATAATGTACTGGGATGTGGTGTAATGTGAGATGATGCTTGCACGAAGAGCAGTGTGTAGAATCCCCCCCGCCAAAAAAAATTATGCAAGGCGAGAAGAAATATTCAGTTTATTTGGTTTCTGACTTTGTGTCTCTGCAAACTACACACACACACTGTAATCTCAAGACCAGCGCAAGGCATCATGGAAACAGAAACATAGAAGGTGACAGCAGAAGGAGACCAAGGATCCATCTAGTCTGCCCATGAGTTCCTGAGATCTTTTTAGACCCTGGGACCTAACTCTTCCACTATTTAATGCCCCCTACTGCTCCCACTGTTTTTATTCAAGCTCTTGCCCTATCCCACCCCAGCTTGAATGAATGATGTCACTGTCTTTGCTTCCACCACTTCAGTGGGCAGCCTATTTCATAGTTCCACTACCCTTTCCATAAAATAGTGTTTCCTGAGCTCACTCCTGAAGCTCCCTCCCCTCAACTTCCACTCGTGTCCTCTGGTACTGAAGTTGTCTACCCTGATGAACAGATCTGAGGAGGGCTCCTTGTTTATTCCTCTCAGAAACTTGTATGTGTCTATCATGTTCCCTCTCTCCCTCCTAGCCTCCAATGAGAACATATTCAAAGCTTCTAAACGCCTTTTATAGGAGAGCCCCTGGAGCATCTTAATTGCCTTTCTATGGATGACTTCCAGCCTGTTTCTATCTTTCTTGAGATGTGGACTCCAAAACTGGACACAGTACTCCAGATGAGGCCTTACCAGGGACCTGTATACGAACATATGAAAATTGCCAGCAGAAAAAGGCCATCTGGTCTATCGAGTCTGCTCGAGTTTGCAGCTAGCTCCCCTATGCAGCAGCTGCCCCTCCCCCCATTGCCACGTTCCACCCCTTCTTGAAGCATTCTACTATGTTACATGCCACGACCTCTGCTGGTAGTGCGTTCCACTCTGCCACCACCCTTTCCATAAAGAAATGCCTCCTCACCTCCCTCCCTCCTGAATCTTCCCCAACCCCCCAATCTCATGGCCCCTTGTGTCTCTCCCCACCCTCCTCCTGAATAGACCCTCTGTCTCTGTCCTGATTATCCCTTTCATGTATTTGAAGGTCTCAGTCATATCCCCCGTCCCTTCTTTCCTCCAGTGAGTACATGTTTAACTCCCGCAGTCTGACCTCATATGGCAATTCCCCCAGACCCTGAATAATTTTTATTGCCCTACGTTGCACCCTCTCCAGCAGCCTAATGTCCATCTGTAGGTATGGGCGCCAGTACTGCACGCAGTACTCCAGGTGGGGTCTAACCAACGATCTGTATAATGGCAGAATCACCTCCCTTCATCTCGAGGTTATGCCCCTTGCAATGCATCCCTGCATTTTGTTGGCCATTGTTGCTGCCTTCCTGCATTGCGCGGAATTGTTCATTGCTCCCGTGATGAGCACCCCCCAGATCCTTCTCTTCCTCTGTTACTTCTAGTTGCGCAGACCCCAGATGGCAGCTCCTCCTCGGATTCTTTGTTCTGAAGTGCAGCACCTTGCATTTTTTTGCATTGAACCTGATTTGCCAGTTGTCAGACCATCCCTCAAGCTTTGCCAGGTCCTCCTGTAGCCCCCGGTCATCCACCACCACCCCCATCTTGGTGTCATCTGCAAATAGACTGATCTTGCTGCTAATGCCCTCCAAGATGTCTGCAATAAATATGCCAAACAGCACTGGCCCTAGCACTGACCCCTGTGGAACCCCACTTGTCACAGGCTTAGGGGATTAGAATTGCCCTCCTACCACCACCCTTCTGCTGCCTATCCTGTAGCCAGTTCTCCACCCACGCCACCAGTTTTGCTCCCAACCCTGTGCCCCTTGGTCTACTTCCAAGTCTCCCATGGAGTACCAACTTGAAGGCCTTACTGAAGCCTAGGAGCAGGACATCCACCGCATGGCCCCGTCAATTTGCCTAGTCACCTAGTTTATTTCACTAGGTTGGTCTGGCATGATTTGCCCTTGATGAAGCCATGTTGCCTCCTGTCCTGCACCCTGTTGACCTCCAGTAGTGCCACTGGCCTCTCCTTTAGGATGTTCTCCATTAGCTTCCTCACTGTGGATATTAGGCTTACTGGCCTGTAGTTTCCCGATTTGTCCTTGGATCCCCTCTAGTGGTAGAATCACCTCCTTTCTCCTGCTGTCAAAATGTCTCCTTATGCACCCTAACATTCTGTTTGCCTCACTGTAAGGTGTGCTGCATTGGCTGGCCTGTTTGAGGGTATTGGAAATGACTCCTCCTAGGTCCCATTCTTCCTGTGAGATACTCGGTTGAATCCTGTTAAGCCAGTGTGTTGTCCTCGGATTCCCTTTACCTAGATGCATTATTTTGCACTTTTTTGCATTGAACCCTAGCTGCCAGATTTTGGACCAATTTTCCAGCCTCTGCAGGTCTTTTTTGAAGATCTGTAACCGCCTCTTCACAGTCTTCTGTCTAGCTTGGTATCATCCGCGAATAGGGACATTTTGCCCTGGATACCTATGCCTATGTCACTGATAAATGCATTAAACAGGACTGGCCCCATCACTGGGCCCTGGGGAACTCCACTGGTGACTTCTCCATCCTCTGATTTCTCCCTGTTGACTACCACTCTCTGTTTTCTATCCTTAAGCCAATTTCCTACCCATCTGATTCTGCTTTTGGCTATGCCCAGATCCTCCAATTTTTTCAGTAGTCAGTTGTGCAGCACCAAGTCAAAAGCCTTACTGAAGTTAGAGTAGGTCCACCGGGTGGCCCCTGTCTAATTCCCTAGTCACCCAGTCAAAACATGTAATCCAGTTCATCTGGCAAGATCTACCAGTCATGAATCCATGCTGCCTGTCATCCTGAAGACCGTACTTCTCTAAGTACTGTACTAGGTCCTACTTTATTAAGGTTTCCATTGGCATACCTACTACGGAAGTAAGGCTAACTGGTCGATAGTTGCCTGCCTCCTCCCAGCTCCCTCCCTTGTGAAGAGATGCCACATCTGCAGTTATCCATTCTCTAGGCACTACTCCTGACTGAAGTGAGCTGTTGAACAAATGTGCCAAGGGATCCGCCAGTTCTCCTGCCTGCCATTTCCTTCAGCACCCTCTGGTGTATTCTATCTAGCCCTGGTGACTTGTCCTCCCCGAGTTTCTCCATAGCCTCTCTGACCCTGCCAGAGGCGATTGATGGTGCTCCCATTCATGGGACACCCCTGTCAGCTGCCTTGATGCCACTGTCTGGCATAGGGCCGTTGTGTTCCTTTGTGAATACTGAGCAGAAAAAGTTATTTAGAACAGTGGCCTTCTGTTTATCCTCCTCCACAATTCTGTTTCCATCTTTAAGTTTAATTATCCATCCCTTTTCTTCCTAAGTGTTTATTTCCAGTTTTGATCCCCTCTGCCAGTCGAAGTTCAGCTGTGGCCTTAGCTGTTCTCACCATACTTTTGGCTTCTTTATTCTTCTGAATGTAAACTTCCCATTCGCTATCTCCCTGTGTTCTTTCAAAGTTGTTAAACACCTCCCTTTTGGTCCTGATAGCTGCCGTAACCTGTTTTTTGAACCATATGTTTTTTTTTATGCTTGTTCTTTTTCATCACTGTCCTTATGCACATTTTGGTAGCTTCCAGTATGGCATTTTTGACCCACCCCCATATGACTTCTGCCTCAAAATGCTCATGTATCCTTGCTAGTTTGCCCCTGACTAGTTTACTCAGAGTCAAAATCATCTCCCCCAAAAGTTTAATATTTCTATCCTGGAGTGAGAGTTTTCTACCCCAGTGCCAGTTCAAACCACACTGTGTTGTGGTCACAGCTGGCCAGTGGCTCCCCAATCCCTGCAACTTGGACTACTTCTGAATTTGTGAGGAGCACATCTAGGATGGTGTCCAGTCTAGTTGGAGCATTGACTAGTTGAGTGAGTAGGCAGTCTTGTAGGGCCTCAATGACCTTTTGACTTCTAGAAGTACTTGGCACTGGGATGCCCCAGTCCATGTCGGGCAAGTTCAGGTCATCAACCACCAGTACATCCCCTTTCTGTGTTACACCCCTGATCCCCTGATTTCCCCTTTACGTTCCTCATCACTATCCTCAGCCTGCCATGGTGGCCTGTATACCACTCCTGTATGGATCCTCTCCCCCTCTGCTGAGCTGAGTTGCACCCACAGGGATGCCATGCCCTCCTTTTTGCCGATTTTGACTGGGGTGACACTTATTCCATCACGTACATATAGTGCGACCCCCTCCCCCCTGCCTCCCTTCCTATCCTGCCTGAAGAGGGCATAGCCTGGCAGTCATTCTTCTCCGAGGACCACATTTCTGTAACGGCCACCAGGTCCACCCAGGACTCTGCCATCATTGCCTGCAGGTCACTCGTTTTGTTACCCAAGCTTCTGGCATTGATGCTCACCACTTTCCAATGTTTAGCCTCCTTGCATTTCCTGCCTCCCTTTATTTTCTCCTGATGGTCTGCAGTTGTGTGGCCCCCTTTCTGGTCCCTTGTAGTCTCCTTTTCCCTGTGTGATCCCTAGGTAGTGGGGGAGAGGGAGAATCCTGCTTGTGGTGGAGCAGTGACTAAGTTCCTATCAACAGTGCAGTCATTGATAGGTTCCCTAGCATTGAACTCCCCGCCCACCTAGTTTAAATGGTTGAGGTAGACATCGAATTTCTGCCCCAGCATACTTGCCCCTTCCTTGGTTGGGTGACATCTGTTGAACTTGAAAAGCTTCCTCTCCCAGAAGCTCCCCCATGCTCCTATGAAGAGGATATCCTTTTTCTTAACACCGTCCCTTAAACCAGGCATTGAATTCTTTGATCTTATTGTTTCTGATTTTGTCCATGTGATCCCCCTTGCCCCACACTGGGAGGACTTCTGAAAATGCCACAGAGGTCGTTCGAGCCTTCAGCCTTTTCCCCAGCTTAATGAAGTTATTCTTGGTCTCTTCCACTGTTCGGCCTGCCAGGTCATTAGTACCAAGATGTATAAGTACGTTTGAGACCTTCCTCTACCTTGTCCACAATCCTCCCAGTGTGTTCGGTATCACGCTGTGCCGATGCTCCGGGGAGGCATTTAACCGTCATTCTACGTTATGTACTCATTACTGAGGTGTGACTTGATCCCTCCAATCATAACATCTCCTAGAATGTTTGCCTACCTCTGTATCCTCCATGTATTCTGTTGCTGCCTCCTGTTGTTGCTTTTGTGTTCCTTCTTGTCCCCTTCTCCTGCTCTGGGGCTTCCTTTCCTGCATCAGGATCCTGCACTCTCTTAAGGGATGTAAAGCGATTTGCTGTTGGGGTGATGCTGGGTCTATCAGGTCTGGCTTGGTCCATCCTTGCAACCCCCCAACCCCACCCGACCTACCTTCTTCCACCTAGGGCCAGTGGGTCTCTGGGGGAAGAGGATGTGGAGGGCATAAATTCCAGTATAGCTGCTGATGAAGGCTGGTTATTTCTCTTCTAGCTGTATCCAGTTGAGCTCTGAGTTCATTCAGACTTCTGCATATAGGACAGCAACCCATTCTCCAGAGCAGACCTTGGAAGACGAGTGCCCTGCACCCCTGGCAGCTTACCACTTGCATCCTATAAAAGAAACTAAAAGTAAAAGATTTTTGTATTTGTTTAGGTTTCCTCTTACCCTATGGGGTAGAGAGTATCAGAGATGGAAGAAAGGAATTTCCACCCTCTCCGCTTCCTGTGGAGGGCTGCTGTTCCCTCACTTCCTGCCCTTGTACAGGAAGTTCCTTGTGTCAGTCACATAACTGCCTATAAAAATAGGGCTATCTTAGGGTGTGTGGGTGAGAAGAGCCAGTGGCAAGTGCCTGCCTGTACTTGCGCTCTTTCTGTCTCCTCACTGGTACCCTCTGTTGTGACTCCAGTTAGTTGGTTACTGAAATGGCAGTATACCTTTAAGGTAAAGCTAGGTGCTGTCACTCCACTCTTTCAGCATCTCTGGTCTTCATAGGTATGCAAATCCTTGGATGGGACAGGCTCAGAAAGGCTTCACTAGAATAGAAATTGCCTTCTTTATGGGCTTCAGATCTGCTCTAGTATAGGCTGTGAATGACGATTCCCACTAGCCATTAACCACATAGACAAATGCTAAGAAATAAATGGCAAAAAGTATTTTAACCAGTTTGCCACAGTGACAAAAACCTTAAAGGCAGAGAATGGCACATAACATAATGAGCATTGCTGGCCCGGTGGCACTGAGGGTTGAGCGCTGGACACCACCTCGTGCCATGCCCGGCGACCCAGAGTTCAGGAATGAGCTTGGGCGTGAGGAGGAGAAGGTTAGTGTCTGTGGACTGCTCTCCTCTCTCGGGAGGATCCAGGGGTAGCCTGGTGTGGCAGCGGGCCCCGGTGGAGACCGGCGGCACTGCTACACACCAGGGCACGTACACTAAGGGGCAACGTCGGGGAGCTGCCTTTCTGAAGTGGGTGGGAGCACCTACATCGGAGTTGGACGGCATTGCACATCCTGCATCTGTGGGAGGGGGGGTAATCAAGAACAAAGGAAAAACCCGGCTCCAGGGATCAGGCGACGGCACCGATCCTCTATGCCCTGTGCCGGGGTTTCCCTAGCTTGCCTTCAATTTCCCTGGGCCCACTCCTCGTCCAATGCCAGAGTCTGCCTTGAAGAGCGCCCCACATAGGAGAGGGGCGACCCACCCCGGATAGGGTTAGCCGGGGGTGCTTGCACCGAGGAGGAGAGGAGGCATAGCATGGGATCCTCAGGCAGGCGGGACAAGGATGGGATGCCCAAGAGAGGACCTTGGAGCCGTGACGGGAGCGAAACAAAGTTGACCAAAAAAAAAAAAAAATGAGCATTTTCTGTACCAGGGCTTTAGTCGCCCTTTTAAGTATTTTTGATTGGTCAGAATTTTTAGTATGTTTTAGCCACAGCAACCAAGAAAAAAAATTCCTAGGAGAAACACAGCAGACAGACATTTAGTCCTGTCGGGACCCTCAGTGCAGGGCATTCATTGTGTCTGCCAGGTACCAGGTCAGCCCCTAAGGAAATCGGGCATTTAGTATACTTGTAGGTGGTGTACTGAAGATGCAGTTTACAAGAAGAACAGTGCATGGGATCTGTAAAAGGATGCTAGGAGAGAAGAAATATCCAACCTGTTTAGTTTTTGTGCATCTTTCCAAACCACACGTTTACTCAAAAGCCGCAGCCATAGTGCAGTGCATTATGGGTATGCAGATCTTTGTGGAAGGCAGGCTAACAAGACTAAACCAGAAGAAAAATCACCTGCTGGACAGGCTTTTTACATCTGAACTGGTACAGACTGAGAACAACAAACTACCGACACATGCTTCACCTGCTGGGACTCCTCAGTGCAGTGAGTGCAGTTACTGTGTCAGCCAAGTACCGAGTCAGCCCCAGAGGAAAGCAGGTGTTTAGTACATTCAGAAAACAAACTCAATATGGTTTGAGCTCTTCCATTTGTTTTTCCTTTGTTATAAATTTGGATCGCCTGCATCTCCCTACATTCCCCTTATAGAGTGATTCATTTTTGCCGTAGACTTCTTTGTACTAGGATAGAAATTTTGTTCTACATTTATAAGTTCTGGATAGAAAATAGAAATGTTATTTTTATCCTGTAAATTTTTTTTCACTTTATATTAAACTTGAATATTATAACATTCACTACGTACCTACATTTATTTCATTAAATGTATGAAAGCAAAAATAAAAATGAAAAAAAAAGAAAGAAGAAATAGCCCATTCATTCAGTTTCTGTGCTTTACAGTGTTTCTGTGATTTAGAGAGTTGCGCAGAAACCAGTGAGATTGCTTCTGGGAAATAACTTGTATTAGGAGAAGTAATCTGGAGATGGAAGTTCCCCACCTTTGGGGTTACCCCAGCAGGTGGATGGGATGAGATCTGGAAGGCTCTTGTTCCCCCATACAGCAGACTGATAATCTGTCTCACTGTCTTACGTGATGGTAAACGACACTCACCGGGGGGGGGGGAGTGAGACAACAGGGTACCTCAGGGCTCAGTATTGGGACCATTCCTCTTTAATATCTTAATAAGTGACATTGCAGAAGAGTTGGAAAGAGAAGGTATGCCACTTTGCAGATGACGCCAAAATCTGCAATAGAGTAGATACTCTGGAGGGGATGGAGAGAATGAGTAGAGATCTGAGAAAACTTGAGGAGTGGTCAAGGGAATGGCAGCTGGGCTTCAGTGCAAAAAAGTACAAAATCATGCACCTAGGGCATAGAAACTCAGAGGCAGAGTCTAAAATAGGGGTGGGGGTATTGAAGGTCACTAAACAGGAAAAGGACCTTGGGGTAACCATATCTGCTGACCTTAAGGTGGTGAAGTCATGCGACAAGGAAGTAGGTGGGGCCAGCGGGATGCTGGGGTGCATAAGGAAGGGTATCACCAGCAGAAGGAGAGAGGAGGTGTTACCATTGTATGGATCATTGGTGAGACCCCACCTGGAGTACTATGTACAGTTCTGGAGACCACAACTCAGGAAGGACATAGACAGGGTAGAGGCTGTCCAGAGGAGGGCAGCCAAAATGGTGCAGGAGCTGGAGCTGCATCAAAAGAAGTATGAGAAGAGACTGAGGGATCTCGGTATGTACACCCTGGAAGAGAGAAGAGAAAGGGGGGACATGACAGAAACCTATAAATACTTCATGGGGATGAACAAGATACAGGAAGGGAGTATTTGTCAGAGGAGAAGGCACACATGAACAAGGGGCTTGCAATGAAGCTGGAAGTGGGGAAATTTAGGAGAGGATATGAGGAAGTAATTCTTCACTGAAAGAGTAGTGGTTGCATGGAACAGTATTGCATCGTAGGTCATGGGGGTTAAAACAGTGGCAGGCTTCAAGCATGCATGGGACAGGTGCAGAGGAATCTTGGTAGGAAAGCAGGAGGGACGAGGTAGCCGGAGATCAGGTAGGGTCTGCGGTGACAGTATAAGCAGGGCAAATGGGCAGACTAGGTGGGCTAATTGGTCCTTATCTGCCGACAAATTCTCTGTTTCTAACTAATACTTTGGCACAGGGCCATTAAACTGATTAGCTTAGGGGTCAAGAGCTATGAGGTGAGATTGGACATTCTCAGATTATTCAGCCTGGAGTAGATGAGGCTGAGGAGGACTTGATCATGGTGCTCAGAATACTAATGAGTACAGACAGGGTGGAGTCTACATAGATATTTGTGCAGGTGAGTACAAGCAAAACCTGAGGGCATGCGCTCAACTGAGGCTATGAAGCAACAGGATAAGGGGAAACACTAGAAACCATTATTTTATACAGAGGGTGGTTAACATGTGGAACAGCCTACCTAGTAAGATAGAGGAAGATGGCACTGTTAAGACTTTCAAAGCAGAACAAGACAGATTACTGAGGGAGTATGCATTGAGTGTCACTTAGCATGAATAGGAGGTAGCATTCCGGCTAATAAGCTTGGAGATGCATCCGTACTCAAATTGGGTATAGTCACTGATGTGCAACAGGAGGGAGAGACAAGATGTATGCAATAAGACATGCCAGGGTGTGTAATTATGTGTCATTAATCACATGGTTTGAATGTGTTAATGCTCCGAGTGCTTTTAAACATACATGAGGAAAGTGTGGTTAATTGACCATAATTACATATCCATGAGGCGTCTTATTGCACTTATAACATGGGCTTTACTTAAATATATATTTTTTTTATAAAAAAAAATTGTTTTCTGTATGATTTAAAAGCAGAAGACAAAAGCCTAGTTTTAGTTGAGGCGTATTGATAGTGTAGCAAAAGCTGGTGTACTGGCTAAAGAAGTACAGGGGTGTACTTATGGCCAGACAGTTACACTCTTGTACTTCTTGTCTTTAAGCCAATCAGGTGCTAAAACATTCTTGCCTATGTTATAAGGATCCTTAATCATTTACGTCATCACAATAAAAAGTTACTGTGTCACAAATATACGCTTATGTGTAAATAAATTGCCCAAAATAATATTTGCATGCTGTATTGTGATTTTTGCAGGGATACCCAGAATGACAGGTGGCACCCCCCCCATCCCCTCATTACCCCGTCCTTCATCTAAACAGTCAGGATCACCATGGCTGTACCCTTCCTTTGGTCTGGAGGGCAGGGGAGCAGCTGCCTTGACAGCTGATGCATATGATTAGCTGGGGGAGGGGTGCGCAAATGCATGGCAGCCTATGCCCCTGTCCCCTGGGAGCCAAGCACCTCACTATGCAACATTCCCAGCCCCACCCCACCCCAGCCAGTCCCAATGTGCTATCACTGTACCCCTGATCTGCGATGCTTTCCTTTTCGACACTGAGCTTGTAATCACTGGAAACCAGGTGAGAGAGTGGGATATGTCAGAGACCTTCAAGTTCCTGCAGGGAATAAACAAGGTGAACTATGCAGAACTAGTCAGCGTGGGTACAGAGTCAAAAATCCGAGGTCTCGAGTGGAAACTGGCAGGGGGAAGTTTAAGAGGGGTGTGAGGAAGCACTATTTTATGGAAAGGGTGGTGAACAGGCAACAGTCTGCCAGAGGAGGTGGTGGCCACCAAGACCATAAATGGTTTCAAGGCCTGACTGGAACAGCGTTTGGTGGTTGCTCAGGTCAGTAGCAGTAGAGAGGGGAGCAAGGGGGTGAATGGGGAGGGATAAAACTCTGCATGAACAATAGGTCACAGGGCATATAGGGAACTCTGGGCAGACTAGATGGACCGCTGGTCTTTTTCTGCCATCATTGTCTGTGTTTCTGTTTCCTCCAGCCAGGAGGAGGGTGGGTGGGTGGAGAGTGGCTACCTTTTTATAGCCCATGTCAATGCTGCTCTTTGGCTGGTCAGCAAGGTGTGAAGCTACTACTTTCCTGGTAGCCGAGCACCCCAGCCCTGCAAAGTGCTCCGTTCTCAGCTGGCCTTAGTGTGGGATTCTTTTTAATTTTTTGTTGATCTGTTTTTAACTCCTTCCCTGCCCGGTTGGCCCATGTTCTTGCTGGACTCCCAGCCCTGTCCCCTGACCACAGGACTTACCACATCTCCCGTCTGCCCCCACAGCTTGCCCTTTGTGGCAGGGTGGCGAGGATCTCTCAACCCGCCGAAACAGGATCCAGTTCATGGAGAAGAACCTGTGTGTGTCGGGAGTTGAGCCTGCGGAGGCCATCCATCATCTGATGTGCCTGGGGTTTTTTCCTCCATTCTGGCTCCCCCCCCCTTGGAGCCTGGAGGAGGAGGAGTGTGCAAGGTCACCAAGGGCCAAGCTGTGCACACTTCTACACACAGCACACTGGGTGGCTGCTTTGCCTCCTCCTCACCTTATGGGACCCAGTGTGACAACACCCAGCCTCCGCTAGGTGTCAGGCATGTGCCAGTCACCATTCCTCACCCTCCCCAGGAGAGGAGAACTGTCCTCCGGACACTCGATCCTCTCCCTCTCCAGCTGACCCCCGGTGACCCATTCGCACTGCCCTCCACACCATCGCGCCAGCTTTCTTAGTGTAGGATTCTGGGGCTCACACGCGAACCCTGCCCTCCTAAGTGGCAGCATGATGCGTTACTGCCACATCGCTGGGTTGGCTTTGACATGTGACCTTTAACATTCACCTGGACAGCCACTGCAAACAGGTAGAAAAGATCTCAGTTCAACTTCACATCTGAAGACCATAACAGGATGTAGGTATCAGACCCAAACATATTGGAGATTACTCAGTGGAATGGTAAACCCAATGGAATGTATTTGGGCATTAGAAAATGGCCAGAAAATTTCCTGGCCTCTGATTGGCTGAGACCGCTGGCAAGCGATACATTTATGTGCCAACAGAGACTGAGAGATGACTAGTACCAACCCAATGTGTCACAGTGCAAGAAAAATCACTGTGCCAGACTGGAAAATGCAGAACCTGAATGTGAAACATTTTTTTTTCTTGCTTAGCGAGTGCCTCCCGTAACTCGGAACTGACTCCAGCTCACTTTCCCTACTTTCAGTTTACTTGCCACAGCAAAAAAATACACTAAATACCTTGTGCTGTTATATAAGCATCCTTAAGTGTGAGCACTACAGGCAGTACGTGGTACATCTCCGTTCCGCCCCCCCCCAGCCCAAAACAGTACTCACCCAAAAAATTAGTTTCGCAACCACAGTCTCAGAGTTGTGCTAATACTGCACAAAAAAAAAAGTTAATTGTCATCTGAGTTGCTCCTAGTTGCAGGATATGCAGTAACAAAGAAAAGAAGTGGGTTTGGGAACCCCAGGTCCAACCATGTGAGCCTGTAGCTCAGTGGTTAGAGCACCGGGATGGTATTCTGGGGGTCTGGGCTCAATTCTCGGTAGGCCACATTATTTCTTTCCCACTACAATTTGCGAATGAAATATTTAAATTTATACAAAGTATGCAAGAGAAAAAATACAGGATAAGCAATCTGTCTGACAACAGACATGAAATTAGTGACATACAGAAAACATATAGGAGCTATAACACAGATATATGCTGAAAACTATTTGATTTATTTTAACAGTTTATTTTACGTATGTATGGTGTTGCTTTTGGAACGCAGCCACTTTTATATCGCTGTTATACCTTGTACGGTGCCCTGAGCCTTTGAGAAAGGCCACCTAAGCAGTAAACTTGTTGCTACTACTACTATCAGTAGCAGTCCGGGACGGGACAGATGAACCCCGGCACTACGGACCACACTGCTCCTTCATCAGGGGGATGACAGACAAGAGTCTCTCTATGTTGTTTTATACAAAATCATCTCAAAGGCATCATGAAGGAATTCAACTTGATTAACAGGCAGTCACAGAAAAACTGGTTACATTCAATCACATACAGTTGTTTTAACTTTCAGTTGTTAGAAGGATATGTTACAAAAGCAGATAATCCAAGCAGATACTTGGTACATCACAAATTTACAAAGACTTTACGTACTGAGCCCCGATGCAAAGGCTGAGTACCCCGGCTCATTTAGCATACTCAGCATTGTCACGTTAGAACAATTATACATTTTGTAAAATAAGTTTAATACCAGCAGATGGGATCCACTTGCTGATTAAAAAGCTATCAGTATCAGAGTGCACAGATTGACACAAAATTAAAGTGTCAGTCAATGTCCCAATAACAGGACAAAACAATTTGCAAACAGATCCCTAATTCTGAAGAGGCACCTAATAACAGCATGTCATATGTTCCACCCCAAAAAAAAATCAGCTTCATAATGGTTGCTTCAAATAGCAAAAAACAAGTGGCATGCTGAAATGTGGTCAAAACTGTTGTGTGCATGTTAAGAACCATGCTGCACCCAGGCTGAAGGTAAACTGGCAGCTACTTTATTAGCAGGAAGTTCCTCTGGGTAGTTCCTCACAGAGGTCACATAGTAAACTAGATAGGCTGATTAAGCCACAGCACCACCTATCACCATAAAAAAAACAAGCATTTGTCAATGCCGAATGTTTGCTTGCTGGCATTAGCAGTGGTAGTGTAGAAGTTACAGAGCTGCGTAATAGGAATGGCAGTGAAGTATTGAACTGAAGCCAACCCCCCCACCACCCTGCAGAGAGTGACAGGCATTGGGGTGTGCGTTTGGGTCGTCAGGCATAACGGCCATGCCATTTCACCACACCCCACCCTGCAGACACTGACAAGTGTCACGGTGTTCCTTGGGGTCTTTGGCCCTTATGCTCTCCCATTCCATTAGGAAATACAGTGAGATGGGTGCGATATAGAGAATGGGGTGAACATTGGGGCGAAGAGTCCAAGGCATACTCGATGCCTCTCACTGGCTGCAGGGTGTGGAATGGTATGAGCATCACAGGCAAGAATCCCAAGTCACACCCTGATGCCTGTCATTCTCTACAGGGTTGGGCGTTATGGTTGAAAACCCTAATACCTCAGGCATTCGTTGGTATTTTCACTCCAAATCTTCAACATGTTTGTTTTGTGACCCCACCTCATGAACAGGGGGAATATCAGTTTGTTAGCCGGAAGCTGCTTATGCACAGTGACTACGGCATTTAGCACCACAAATGCAAAAACATTCCGAACAGGATGTAAAAATGACAGCTATGCGGCCCAGTGGCGCTGAGGTTGGGCGCTGGACGCCACACCTTGCGCTACACCGGCGACCGGGTTCGGGAGCGAGCCTGGGTCCTGGGGGTCGGCAGGGAGGAGAAGGATCGAGCATCTGTAAGACTGCTCTCCTTCTCGAGAGGAAGGTGAGTTGCCTCGGTGGCCTGGCGGCTCCTAGCGGCGGCTGGGGGCTTGGCAGGCCATGGCAAAAATAGAGGGACGTTCTGAGGCGGACGCTGGGATGGGGCGCGTACGGTAGCGTGCACGCTTTGATCCCTTGGCGTCATAGCATGCCTCAGTCGCATGGGAGAAAATGTGGAAAAATACCTTGCGGGCTACATGAAGGACCGACAGGCAGCACCGCCGGCGTCAGGTCCCTGGATGCTCCTCCTTGCCGAAACCCCCCCAGATCCCTTGGCGGTGGTCGCGTGCCCACCATGGCTGATTGTTGTGCAGGTGGAGGTAAGGAGTAGAGCTTGGGGATTGTAGGGGCAGAGCTGGGGCTGAAGGTCGGGCTGGACTGGGGGGAACCATAGGTAATAACCCCCAGCTGCAGAGGAGGAGTTAAAAAGAGTATAACAAAAAAAAAAAAAATGACAGCTGTACTGTTCATGGGGAGGTGTAAAAAATGGCAATGTTGCAAATCTGTACTAAAAACATTAAAAAAAATGGTGAAGTCACGAGCGTACATAGAAACTGTGCAACGCACACCCGTAATATAATTAGGTTGGTGATTTTTTACAGCAGATTGTCAACTCGGGCATTTTGGTGCCTCCGATCATGAACAGTGTCACTGTAATTTTCTTTATCTGTCCCGAACAATGATTTCCCACAGCGACCACGCATCTCTGCGCTGAAACTGTGAAAACACACTTCAGCCATGTTGTGAAAAATGACAGCTGTACTGTTCATAAGGAAGTGTGGAAAAATGTCACTGGTGAAAATCTGGACTGAAAATATTACAAAGTCATGAAGTAACGAGGGTGTGTGGAAACTGCGCAATGCTCACTCGTATCACAGTCATTTTATGGACTTTTGTCACCAAATTTTCAACATAGCCATTTTAAGACCTCTGCTCATGAACAGTGTAACTGTGATTTTCTTAATCTGTCCTAAACATTGCTTTCGCACACCAACAGCACCATTGTCAGCTACATGTGTAAAACACATTTTGGGCGACATATGAAAATTGCAGCTGTACTGTTCATAAGGAAGTGTAATAAAATGGCAATGTTGAAATCTGGAGTGAAAATATTGAAAATTCGCAAACGCACAAGCTGCGTAGGAACTGTACAACCGACGCCGTAAAACAGTCATTTTGGAATTTTTTCACCAAATTTTCAACATAGCCATTTAAGACCTTTGCTCATGAACAGTGTCACTGTGATTTTCTTAATTTATCCCAGTACATTGATTTTGCACACCGACTGCGCCATTATGCGCTACATGGCGGAAACACGCTTTTGGGTGAGATGTGAAAAATGACAGCTGTACTGCTCATAAGAAGGTGTGGTAAAATGGCAATGTTGAAAATCTGGAGTGAAAATATTGAAAATTCGCGAACTTACGAGCGTGCGTAGGAACTGTACAACGCACGCTCGTAAAACAGTCATTTTTTGGAATTTTTTCACCAAATTTTCAACATAGCCATTTTAAGACCTTTGCTCATGAACAGTGTCACTGTGATTTTTTAATTTATCCCGCACATTGATTTCGCACACCGACTGCGCCATTGTGCGCTACATGGGCGGAAACATGTTTTGGGTGAGATGTGAAAAATGACAGCTGTACTACTCATAAGAAGGTGTGGCAAAATGGCAATGTTGGAAATCTGGAGTGAAAATATTGAAAATTCACGAACTTACAAGCGTGCATAGGAACTGTACAACGCATGCTCATAAAACAGTCATTTTTTGGAATTTTTCCACCAAATTTTCAACATAGCCATTTTAACACCTCACCTCATGAACAGTGTCACTGTGATTTTCTTAATTTGTCCCGTACATTGATCTCGACCACCGACTGCGCCATTGTGCGCTACATGGGCGGAAACACGTTTTGGGTGTGATGTGAAAAATGGCAGCTGTACTACTCATAAGAAGGTGTGGTAAAATGGCAATGTTGAAAATCTAGAGTGAAAATATTGAAAATTAGCGACCTTACAAGCGTGCATAGGAACTGCTAGCATAGCATTTCGTAAAACAGTCATTTTGGAATTTTAACAAATTTTCCAACATGGAGTTTTAGGACCTTTCTCATGAGTGATGTCACTGTCATGGCGTTATTCAGGCGAAGGGTGATTTCGCGCAATGACTGCGAAATCACGCCAGACTGACTCTATCATAGCAGTGACATCAATCATGAGAAGGTGTCCCAGAAACCCCATGTTGAAAATTTGGTGCAAAAATTCCAAAAAATGCCTGAGATATGCAACAAAGTTGAACCCCCATCTAGCCCATTATACAGCTTACCTGCATTTCCTCAGTTCGCGGTCGCCTTTGAAGAGTGCAGACATGTTCCCAGTCCACCGAAGATCGTCGCGCGAGCTCCGGAGGTAAGTATAGGGTGAGGAGGAGTGTGGGGTGGCTGAGTGCGCAGTGGGTGGAGTACGGGTTGTGGGAGGGGGGGAGACTCACGTGGGACCGTTTTTCTTTGGTAAAAAAAAAAAAGCAGACGGCGTGGGGCGTTGCCATGCTGGGGTGGGCTCCCAGCGTGGCACAAGGACCAGTTGGGGTGCGTTCAGCCGACGAGGATTGGACTTCGTCGGCCCTAGAATTGCCTGCCACGCTGGGGTGGGCTCCCAGCGTGGCACTTCTAGGCGGGGGGGTTGGGACAGTGGCACCGGCGGGGATTGGGCACCCCTGTCGGGCTATACGCTACTTGCCACGCTGGGTGGCACCCAGCGTGGCATTTCGGAAGGCTTTGGGGATCGGGGAACGCAGCACAGCCGACGGTATTGGGCACCCCGCCGGCTACAGTGCCTGCATGCGGGGGACGCGCACGCCCGCGTGCGCGTCTGTGTGTGGGATGTGGGAGCTGCACGTGAGCAGCTGATATCTTATCGCTGCTCACTCAAGCGTAGCTCCCCCTTTCAACTGTATGCCACTGCATTTTGGAGCTTGTCATAGACAGCTCCAGAATGCATTGGCTTACAGGGGCCGCGCCTGCCAACACACTGACTGAACTGGAGGAGGAGGTGACACACCTCCAAAATCTCAGATGATGGCACTATGTTTCTTGCACATGTGTGCAAGCAAACATAAAAAGAAGAATTATATAATTAAAAAAAAAAAGGTATCACCAAATAATATGTATAACATGGGTTCCAAAAATACTGTCTTCTGATTTGTCCAAACAGGTCACCTGACCATTGATTAATCCCTGATATACCCACAGTTGCATGTTCACAGGGCTTTATTTTACTACTTCTTTAGGTAAAACTCCAAGATAGCATTGCCCATGGTATAAGAGGATTAACCCACTCCAGGGTATGGGTTTACTGAGCATTAATCCACGCTTGGGTGGTTTGTAACTCTGCTTCGCCTTGTGACTCCAACCCCCGGCATGGATTGGTGCTCAGTAAACCCATACCCTGTCGTGGGTTAACCCCCTTCATATATGGATATGTAAAATAATACTTCTGAAAGGTATGCAGAAAATTTCCCATAACTCCATTGTTGGAATCCATTGATAGTATTATAAGATTTCGTAACTCTGTCGATGCAGCTCCAACTATGGTATTATGGGGAAAGCACACTGAGCTAACACCACACTTGCTTCTCTTATTCGAGACTCTGCCACTCATGAGGTTGTCCAAGGTCACCACAACTCATACGGACACAAAAATTTATCCAGCATTGCCCCGTGATATAGAGGATAATGTATGGGGAGTCATTGGTAACCACACTGTAATCGCTTTGAGAGGTGCAAGTGACAACTTTATGGCGTCAAGAGCAAAGCTCGAGAGGTTTTACTTTTGTCATGGTAACCTCGAGCGATTTCATGCAGGTTACTGATGAATCCCCATACTTTATATTTATTAGTGTATGGAGCAAAAAAAATCAAATGAGCACCTGTTCGACAGAAAAGAGCCCTTACTTTGCCGTTTCCCCAATGTCGCCACTCTCTGTAAGAGCCAGCTCTCACCACTGCAGCCATTTGTTCTGAGCCACTACTTAAAATGCGCGCCTGCACAGATCGGCTCTGGTGATAATCCCATCGCTATGATGTACTCAGTAGGGGTTAACAACCCCTGATGTCATAGCGATGGGATTACAAGAAAATAATCTTGCCACTTTTTAGCAGTAATAAGGGCTCACCATACATTATATATCTTTTCATATTTAAATGCTGTATTATACTCTGATTTTGCAAATGTGGAAGCTAAAAGCCTAAGTAAAATTGAAGTGATATTTTCCAGACCCATAGTCACTTCCAAGTGAGGGAGTTAAAGGGTGAATTTCTGGCATGGTATAACACTGGTTAGTAAGTAAATAATCCATCTAGGGCTCTGCCCTCCAACCAAATCAACAGCCCTTGTTAGACAAGTATTTATCTTAGTCTATAAAAGTGCACTGTTTATACAAGTGTGGGGGGCCTGAAAGCTGACCTTTTAAAAGGCTAAGTCCTTCTATAAGAATTCTGTGTGATGTCATGGCCTTAGGCATGGAGCCCCGCCCACGTGTCAGAGCACAGTGCAACACATTGTTTCCATCAGAGCAGTACCCAAATTTAAACACTGTTTCTGTGAAATGGGGTTTTATTTTTAATTTATTATTCTTGTGCTGGTTTCCCGAATGGTGTAACAGCCTCCAAATATCCTCTCTTTTGTCATCGGACAGTTTATATTAGAGCATTCATGCTGTTTATAGAGCCTCTATCCTCGCAGGATCTATAAATTGTACTGAGGGAAAGGCACTGCAGAGAGGGCAGTGCAGTGCCCATGTTGTAGTCAGTGGGTTGTGGGTTTGAATCCCAGTCACCAAAAACTCAGTTGCACTGCTGACATTGCTGGGTCTTGACTAATCAGGAAATGGCACAGCAGACAATTTATGTGCCAGCCCCGTATACACCAGTTACTTGCCACAGCACTCCAGGCTGTAAAACTGCCAGTGCCAGAAGCAGCTTCACAGGGGTGGCACAGTGGAATGCGACACCAGAGATTAGAGTTGTCGGGGGGGGGGGCATAGATTGGTGAGGGTCTTTATGTAGAACTGCTCAGTGCGGGGTAACAAGGCTAAGGAGGGGGGTAACACTAGACATCGATATAAAATGGGTCAGAGAGCAGTGAGGAGTACTGGACCACCAGGAAAGATGAATGTGGCAAACAAGCATGCCAGAAAAATGGCTCGGTGGGAAAGGGGAAGAGTACTGCTTTAGTGCCAGTGGCTTGCTGCATGGCACAGTGCCCTGTGGCTGACACTGTGTCACACACTGACCCCTGTGACTGTCGCAATTCACCATGTCTGTGGGCATAGGATAATCTCATTTACATTTAGTACTAAGTGGCAGTGTCACGGAGTGGGGGAGAAATGGGACTACATCCCCTGCTGACAGCGTGCCTGCTTTCTGTATCACAAAAACAGTGGGGTGCTGCAGCCTGTTGCACCTCGTGTTTGATACATTGCACATTGAGGTGTTATTTTGGGCCCTAGTGTTTTGTTTATTTTTAACTAGTCCTTCCTTCCCCTTGTAAATCCCAGTACTTACGGTCCACTGGAGGCTGGCAGGTTTGAGATCCACCCAGTGCTGTAATGTTTGGGATTGTTCTCCTTGGAGATGAGACAAAAGGTTGCCCTCTGGGACATCTGCTTCTTTCTTGGGGCTACTAGGAAAGGAAGAAAAGAAATCTGGTTTGATATAGTGCCTTTCATACAACTTGTATTCCAAAGCACTTCACGATCGGGAGGGGGGAGAATGTTGCTTCCATTTCTAAGGCACGCTGGGAGATTCAAACTGCACAACAGTAAACTAGGGTGGAATTATACAGATGCTGTCAGCTTTTGGGTGTATTTTGTAGTCCTATATATGTAAAGATGCTTTAGCCGTCAAATATGCCTTGTATTGGCACGTATAGCCACAGAATACCAGAAATTATTGTTTCACTGTTATATTTTATTTTTTTTTATGTATTTTAAGTATTATGGTCGTGCATGCTCAGAGTCACAGCTTTAGTTTCAAATTGTGATTAAACTATGTTATACTGCTCATTTTTAAAAACGAGTCAGTTCCTAAAGACCAGCTCACAGCCTGCTATAAGTAAATGCCTTAAACTGATACTGCTTGTAAATGGCTAAACTTGCCAATGCACGAGTTTTGGTAATGTGAATGCACTTTTTATCGGGCAGCTGGGAATATAGGCGGGATGATCATAAGTGAAAGGTGGGATTTAACCTTGTGAAGGGGGAAGGATCGAAGAAGGGGCTGTTGCATGGGGTACCCTAAAAGAAGGTCCCTGTCTCCACTCCCTTAAGAGGCTGGAGGGATATGGAAAAAGGCCAGTGGGTAGGATGCAGGGGAGGGGGAGCATGTGGCCAAATGGGAGCACAAGGATGGGGAGTGGGAGGAGGGAAAGGGGTGGAGGGTGGTCCTGATAAATGCCAGGAGCTTGGGAAATAAGATGTGTGAGCGCCAGGCGATGCTAGTGGAGGGGGCAGTGGATGTGGCAGCCATCACTGAAACCTGGGCCACCCAAGGGCATGACTGGGACCTAAATCAGGAGGGCTAAACTATGTTCAGGAAGGATAGTGGGGCGGGAAGGGGGGTAGCACTGATAGTCAAAAATGGCATCAGTATAGGAAAGGTGGAGGAGACGGAGGGGAGCGTAGAGGCGATTTGGGTCACCCTGCAAATGCAGGGGGGTAAGAGAGTAAAAATAGGGGTGGTATACAGACCCCCGCGCTGGCGGAGGTGCAGGAGGAGTTTGGTGGCAAACATTGAGGGTCACTGTAGATTGGGCAAGGGAAGGGTAGTGGTGTTGGGGGACCTAAACATGCCAGGAACAGACTGGGGGATTGTGACGTCCCCAGTGGCCAAGGAAAAAAGGTTGCTAGATGTCTTCCAGGACGCATTCCTGACCCAGCAAGTGGAGGAGCAGACTAGGGAAACCAGGACACTGAACGTAGTCCTGGTGGACAGTGACCAGATTACGGGACTGGAGGTGAGGGACCCATTGGTGGGGAGTGACCATGCCACAGTCTGTTTTTTTCCTGGACCTGGAAGGGGGAGGAAAGCCGCACAAAGACTGTGGTAATCGACTTTAGGGGTGTGGATTTTAGGAGGATGGGAAGGATCCTTAAGGGTTATTTGAACGAGATAGAGCCAGACATGGATACTGACAGTAGGTGGGAGATCATTAGGAGGGGGGTACAGGAGGCTACTAGGTCCTGGGCAAGAGAGAGGTGCAAATTCAGTAAGGCCAGAAAACCCTGTTGGTGGACCCGGGAGGTTCAGGAGGCAGTAAGAGAGATAAGAAGGCAGCCTATAGGCAATTCAAGCGCTCAAGGAACAAAAGGGATCAGGGGGAGTATGAGCTGATGGCCAGGAGGATCACCAGGGTGATGAGAGCGGCTAAGGCGAGAAAGGAGTAGATCTTGACCAGGAAGATCAGGAGGGGGGACAAGGGGTTCTTTTAGATACATTGGGGAAAAAAGAAGCGAGGGGCAGATGAGCAAGATTAAGGCGAAGTGGGATGGGCACAGGATCGGGGGGAGCAGGCCGAGGTACTAAATGAATAATTTGCCTCAGTTTTTACCAAGGAGGATGGGGGGAGCTACGTCTTTCTGGGAGAGAGGGGGTAGACAGGAGGAAGGGGTGGGACCCTTAGAGATTGGGAGACCTGACGTGTCTGGGGGAGGAAAGGGCCAGCACCATCTGGTGAGGGGATGGAAGTACAGGGAGCAAAGGGGGAGGACATGGAGGTTGAAATCCCAATAGAGAGCGTGAAGTAAGCCCTCAGGTCCCTTCGGATGGAGAAAGCTCCAGGGCCAGATGAAATACATCCCTGGGTGCTGAGGGAACTGGTGAATGTCCTGGCAGCCCCCTGGCAGAGCTTTTCAACATCTCTCTGAAGACAGGGTGGGTACCCACAAGACTGGAGGGTGGCCCATGTCGTGCCAATCCGCAAGAGAGGATCAAGAGAGGAGGCGGGGAACTACAGGCCCGTTAGCCTGACATCGATGGTGGGCAGGGTGATGGAGGGTATTATCAAGGAAAGGCTAGGGGGGTACTGGAATAAATGGGGTACCTGGACGATAGACAGCATGGCTTCATTCCGAGAAGATCATGTCAGACAAACCTTGTGGGGTTCTACGACTGGGTGACGAGTGCCCTGGACCGGGCAGGCCATCAGACAGCCTCGTTCTAGACTTCGGCAAGGCTTTTGATTCGGTACCTCACAGTGGCCTGCTGGCTAAGCTGGGGAAAATGGTGGTGGGGATGCCAGTGATCCGATGGATAAGTAATTGGCTCTCGGAGCGTAGTCGGAGGGTGGTGGTTGGAGGGGCTACTCTCATTTCCAAGGAGGGTCATTAGTGGGGTTCCCCAGGGATCGGTAATAGGGGCCCCTTCTGTTTTAACACCTATGTCTCCGACATAAGGAAGGGTATCAGGAGTGAAATGAGTCTCTTTGTGGATGACTCGAAGTTAGGAGCAGTGGTGGATGGGGAGGAGGGGACAGTGGCACTGCAGGAGGACCTGGAGGCTCTGGAAAGGTGGTTGAGGAAGTGGAAACTGAAGTTCAGTGCAGGGAAATGCAGGGTTCTGCACCTGGGGGCCAGAAATCTGGGCCAAGGGTATACACTGGGGGGAGACATACTACAAGTCTCAAAGGGTGAGAGGGACCTGGGGTGGTGGTGGATGTCAGAATGAATAACTCTGAGACTTGTAGGAGGGTAGCGGCAAAAGCAGATAGGATGCTGGGATGCATTGCTAGGGGGATTACCTCTAGCAGGACGGAAGTGATCCTTCCTCTGTATAATTGCTTGGTTAGGCCACACCTCGAGTACTGTGTGCAGTTTTGGAGACCGCACTTAAAGAGGGACATTGCAGTCCTGGAGAGGGTACAAAGGAGGGCAACCAAAATGATCCGGGGCATGGGGGGAAGGACCTACGGGGAGAGGCTCGAGGAGCTCAACATGTACACCCTGGAGGAGAGGAGGGACGGGAGGACATGATAGAGGTCTTCAAGTACATAAAGGATATTAATAAGGGAGGCTTAGTCGGGTGCTCCAAAGGAAAGGGGGGCAACTAGAGGACACAGGTGGAAGCTAGAGGGGGGAGACTCAGGGGGGAGAGGAGGAGGTATTACTTCATTGAGAGGGTGGTGGAACCATGGAATGTACTGCCCAGAGGATTGGTGGAGGCAGAGACTGGGGGGGAGTTTAAGAGGGGCTCGGTCAGGTATAGGGGGAAGGTGAAGCTGACGCAGTCCAACACAAAGAGAACATCTTGGACTGGGGACAGAGAACCCCAAGGAGGTGGGTGGGGCAGCAAAGTCGGCGCCCAGTATTGATGATGACCATCGAGCAGACACGAAAGACCATTAGGTCTCCTCTGCTGGCATTTTAGTATGTTAGTATTAAAAAATAAATTAAAAAAAACAGTAAATCAGTTGTTTCTGTTATGCTGTGATTGTATATGCCAGTACAAGGCATATTAATGGCTGAAGGCATCTTTAGATATAGGGCTAAAAGCCGGCCTGTCGGTGCAGTGGTTGGATTTCTGCTTGCGACGCCAGCAACCCAGGTTCGGGAATTGACCCAGGGAGCTGGAGGGCTGGCCAGGGGAGAAGGATTGAGCACCCCTAGGGCTGCTCTCCTTCTCCGTGGGGAGGGTTGGGGAACATGCCCAGCGCAGGAGGACTCCTAGTGGTGGCCAGGAGTACACGCTGGATGCCATTGCACGTCCCTGCCCCTGGGGATGCAGCAAAAAAACCTTGCTTGCGGCCGCCATTAATGATGCCCACCTGGCCTTGATTAGCCTCCAGGCCGGCTCCCAACTCTCGTCCCACGTTTGCAGCACTAAGGGCCAAAGTGCTGCAACCCCACCCTGAGGGGGGAAGTCAGGGATGTCGGAGTCATGGCCATTATGGAGGTGGGGGTCCAGGGGTCTGTGACCAGGCAGAAGAGCTGGCGGATGCAAGCTGAATAAAGAAGAAGGAAAAAAAAAAAAATATATATATATATGGGGCAAAAATGCACCCAAAAGCTGACAGTGTGCCTTTAAGCACAAGGAGGTAAGCTGACTTGCTCAGGGTCACACAGGGATTAAGTGGTGGTGTCGAGGTAAATCCTGGGTCTCTAGATTCACAGCTCTACACACTTGCCATCAGTCAACCTAGTGTTAAAGGAGGTATAATGAATTCCCATCTCCCTTAATTCAATTTTCTTCTACCCTCCCCCCCTTCTGAGTACCGCTGTTTTGCATTTTAATATCTGTTTTAATCTAAATCTTTTTTAATGTTGCTTTGTGCTTGGGGTTGACAAGTGCACCCATCCCCCCCCCCTAGCTCTAACTCATTGCTTCCACCCTGTCGCTAGTCTCTATAACACCAGGAGTATGGCTCGGAATGCCCTTGAACTACCTTTTTGCCATACTCAACTGGGCAAGCATTCCTTCGCTGTTGGCTGGATGGTTAAATGAGCTGCCTTATAACTTGCTTAATCTACCTAACTCTGACAAATTGACGGCAACCCTAACAGTTCAGTACAACTCTGATGATCATCCTAAGTCCCCTTCTGGTATACACTTTCAGCTGTGTCAGACTCCAGATGCTGGGTCTGCAGTCACATACTATTACTATGCTTGTTTTACAATGTTTGTTTACCTGCCTTATTGTAAAATTGTATGCAGTTGATCTAGCCTAGGTATTTGTACTTGTTCCACTATGTTGTGCTTGTTTGACTTCATTACACTAAAACTCACTTACTGTATTTGTTGTGTGGCCTTGTTGTCTCTGTTATTGATGTGCAACCTTTGTAAAATAGCACTTGTGCTCAAAGACATTCTCCAAATTTTCAATAAATAAATATCTATGGACAAAGGATATGAATTGGAGTGTAGCTTAACCTTGTGTGGTTACCTTTATTGTCAGCCAGTTTCATCTGGCTGATGTACGGAGAGACAGAAGTGCAAGGATGGCAGGAATGTCTGCAGCTGTGTGTACCATCCTTAATAAAGGAGGCAGAAAGGGGAAGACTAGTAGCATAGTGATATAAGGTCGCAAGGGACTCTAGATCCGTCAGTCCCACCCCCACCCAGCTTTATAAGTAGAGTGATAAAAGAGCTAAACATGTACCCAGAAGATAAATCTATTGCATGAAATGCTGTCAAGCACTGCCCTAAAAGCAACCCCTAACAGAGGGGTGGGGAATTAAGGATAAGATGAGAGTGGGTGAGAGTAAATATTTAAGGTGGTGGTGTTGGCGTCTTCCACAGTAATTGAGCTCTGTCTGTTGTGTTGTGTGCCCAGGGAGGCGGTGCTTTCTTAAAAGCCAGGGGGAGACGGAGGAAGAGAAGACTGGCAGGACTGCTCTTAATGTAGGACAAGAGGCAGGAGATAAGAGTGGAGAGGAGAAACGTCACACGGAGTAAAGTGAGCAGCTGTCCACCCCGTGACAATGAGGCATAAATACGGATGGATGTGCAGGTAAGGCAAAACCCACTTCCTCTCTCCCTCTCTCTCTGTCCCCCTTTTCCTACTGTCACTCACTCTTTCGCTGTCTCTCTCAGTGCTGTACATGTTGACCATTTCCAGGACTTTATTTTGATCAGTGGGGATATTGTAATGCCACCACTGGGAAACGGGTTTTTATTTGCTGTCTCCAAATAGCAGAAAAATGTTCTATACTTAGACTCAGTCGAGGAAACTTTTCCTGTAGTTTAGGGACTTAGACTCAGTCAAGAAAATGTTATTCTTAATTTGGGGACTTAGACTCAACTGTGGAAAAATGTTTCTTTTTATACTCTATTTATTGATCAATTCACCATGCTTAATACATCATGTGAAAAGAATTGCAATCCAAAGCTCAACAACAGAGCAATCTAAAAACAGTTTCAGGACAGAATATTAAACAAAACTGGTGTCTTTTACAATGCAGTCCAGACCAAGCTGAGAACAATTCTGAAAGAACACAACCTGTAAAAAGATAGGTACTGTTATGTGATGAGCTATATGACAATCTGATAGGTATCTCCTACCATGGGCTAACCTTTCATTCCACTAGTATAAAACCATAAGTTCCTAATTCCTAGACAGTTTAAGTAAAAAAAAAAAAAACTGCTGATAATACTTCTGACATCTAAAGACACCTTTGGTTGATGATAGTCTGCTCCTTTTATTGTTACTAACAAGAGAACTTTCAACTAGGCAGTAGATGTTTTGAAGTAATCAAAGTCTTGGTGGTATCTTACAAATCTAGGCCATCATATAGTTCCCACCTGGTCCGTCTGTTCTGGAAACTGGGAAGCTTCTGTTGTAATTTAAATGTAATCCGTTGTAATTTATAAATTTGGTTGATAACTGCTACCCCGTCCTTCAGTTTTTTTTTTGGGGGGGGCACCTGACACCATCTTTTTCTGATAGCCTTTAAAGCCTCCACTACCAGAACATGCCAAAGGTATTTTGCTTCCTTCCCCCTAAGTTCCGGGGGTGTGAGCCAGCCTGGGAGTGGGTCCCAGGGTGGTAGCCTGGGTAAAACGCTGGCTGGACAACAGGACACAGTGGGTAACAGTAAATGGAGTCCACAGTGAAGAAAGGGGGGGTTACTAGTGGGGTACCGCAGGGTTCAGTAGTGGGGCCAGTCCCATTCAGTGTCTTTGTAAGTGACATTGCAGAGGGACTGAAAGGAAAGTATGTCTCTTTGCAGATGACACAAAGATCTGCAACAGGGTTGATACACAAGGCAGGGTGGAAAGGATGAAAAGGGACTTGGCAAGGTTGGAGGAATGGTCAAATGTATGGCAGCTTAGATTCAACACAAAGAAGTGCAAAGTAATGCACCTGGGAGACAAAAACCCAGGGAAAGAGTACACAATGGGTGGTGAGATACTGACAGCAACAAAAATGGAAAGGGACCTGGGGGTAGTCTTATCAGGTGACCTAAAGGTGGGCCAGCAATGTGAAAAGGCAGTAAAGAGGGCTGGGGAGATATTGGGATGCATAGGGAGAGGCATCACCAGTAGAAAACAGGAAGTTGTTGGCCCTCTGTACAGACGGTTGGTAAGACCACATCTGGAGTACTGTGTACAGTTCTGGAGATCCCATCTCCGCAAAGACATAGACAGAGTGGAGGCTGTCCAGAGGAGGGCAACCAAAATGGTGCAGGGTCTGCACCAGAAGACATATGAAGAAAGACTAAAGAAGCTTAAGATGTATAGCCTCGAGGAAAGAAGGGAGGGGGGGACTTGATAGAAACTTTCAAATACCTCAAGGGAATCAACGAAGTCCAAGAGGGTAGCATCTTTCAGAAAAAGAGAAGTACAAGAACAAGGGGGCACAATTTGAAGATAGAGTGTGGACGGCTCAGAGGTAATGTGAGGAAGTATTTCTTCACAGAGAGGGTTGTAGATGCATGGAACGGTTTTCCTGAGGAGGTCGTAGAGTCAAAAACAGTGGGGGAGTTCAAGAATGCATGGGGCAGACATAAGGCAATTCTAGTGGGGGGCAGGAGGAAGAAGGCTGTTGGTTAACTAGGATCTTCAGCTTATCCATTAGGTAGGGAAATGGGTAGATGAGGTGGGCCAAGCGGTCCTTATCTGCAGTCAAATTCTGTGTTTCTATGTGAGACCAAATAAAATATTTGTTGAACCAAGTGGGGTAGAAAGGGCCACAACATGCTGAAGATGATACTGAATACTAATCTAGTATGGCTGGAGCTTCTCACAGGACCAAAAAATATGAGCCTGCGAGGCTGAGTGCTCACCACACTGTCTCCAACAGGAAGAGGGAATTAAATGGTTCAGTCTGGATACCTGAGTGGGAACTCTTAAAAAAAAAAAAAACACTCATAGTTTCCACAGAAACTCCCTCCACACTGGAGAAGATGTACACCAGGTGTTTCTTCACATCAAGGCCCACTGCCTATCTTCTGTTTATTTATATCAAGATCCTCCTCCCATTTTCATTTGAGGTGATTAGTTGTTTGGGCTTGGTCTCGAAGATAACAGCTATACAGCTGTGAAATAGCCCTACCTCCCGAGGGGGAAAGCCAGAGATGTTTGAAAGGTGTGTCACCGATCTGGCAATGAGGGTCCAACAAGGTCCTTCTCATTTGTGTGGTTATATAGTTACTTATTTGATAGACTCTGTCTATTGGAGATAAATTAAAATGCTGTTGGGCAGCCCCAAAAGAAATAATCATTGTCCCTTGTATGAGTTGCCATGGGGCGTACAGGCCCCTTCACACTAGTCCCTTAAACCATTAGTCCAGTTGAGCGGGAGTAAATGAAGGGTCTGTCGACCACCATTGGTATCTCCAAAGTTGCGCTTTGGTCATACCTCGAACGGTACCCCGATTCCAACTTTCTAGGACCGCCCTTGTACCCACAAAAATGGACTTCTCTGGGTATCTGAGGTGTGTTAGAAGAAAATATCTGGGCTGACAAAGGGGGTTAGCCCCTTCCCCAAGATCAGTTTCCAGTGTGCAGTGTACGTGGAATGAGCCCACAGCAAGGCAACCCATATCTGAGCAGCAACCCTGTACCCCAGTAAGTAGGGGACTGCTAACCACCCCTGCTGTTTTGGTAGGTATAGGGTCTGTTTCTGAACACAGGGTCTCTTCTTATTTCAAAGATAATCCATCAAGCAGGACTGCCAGGCCAGTAGGTCTTTCTTAGAAATGATGCAGGACATGCATTGAAATAGAATAACCTGGTGAGAGTATTCATTTTCAACACTTGAACCCAAGTATATAGTGGGAGAGGGAAACGGGACCACCGACAGATATCCATTTTCAATTGAGTTATTAGGGAGTCGTAGTTCAAATGGTATAACTGAGATGCGTTAGCACCTAGTTGTATTCCTAAGTATTTCACTGAAGTGATGTCCCACTTTGTAGAAAATTGTTGCCAAAGTTGGGGAGGAGCGAGTAGTTAAAACCAAGAATCTCTGTCTTCTTAGTGTTAAGAGTGTAACCCAAATAGCGAGATAACTGGTCTAATTGGACAAGAACTGCTGGGAGTGAGCGATCCGGGTTTGCCAAGTACCATATAATATCGTCGGCATAAAAAGCCAACCTGTGTTCGTATACTCCCAAGTGCATTCCCTGGATGTTGGGTGTGGAAAAATGTTTCTGCAATTTGGGGACAGACTATAAATCCCCATCTTGTAGAAGAATCCTCCCACAATTTCAAAACTTGGGCAACTGCACTAGACAGTTTGGCTACCTGAGAATTCAATTTGGCTACTAAGATTTTTGATTGGTGGCCAAAGTGGCCACCTAAGAAGAACTTACATGGAGGGTACATCTGCTCAATCTTTCTGTTTCTCTCTCTCTCTCTCTCTCTCTCTTGCGGTGTCTCTTATATGCCAAAGTAGGTGATAACTGTTAGCGTCCCCTCTGTTCGCAAGTCCCAACTCCTGTTGGACAGTAAAACCTTGTTGTCACAGAAGTCCCTTTCCACTGAGGGAGAACCTGCATACTTTGCTGACTGCACACTGATACAACTGCACCTCTCCATGACTGAGAATTGTGTTCAAAGGGGAAAATGATCAATATTGGCCTGGAGGACTCAGTCTATTTACTTGTAGCCAAGTTAGATTTTGTTTAAAATGTTCCCACCAGGACAGCCTCATGTAGGTGCCTCATTTACAAGAGTCCCAAGGGGTTAGGACAGCAACAATGAATTTTACAAGTTCTGTGCTTCTCTCTAAGCTATATTCATAGTCTAAATAGGCAAGTGGTTATGACTGCATCTAGGGGAACACAGTGCCTTAGTTAAAATAATTTAAGGAGAAGCAGTTCGGGGGCTGGCACCTGTGTGAAGGGAAAACACATGTCACTCCAAAAAGACTCGTACGGCCAGTGTTTTTTCCAAAATAACATGCACTGTTTTATTGTAAAGTGCAAAGACATGTAGTCCGTTCTAGTTTTATAAAGTAAAAACTAGCAGGCCGTGGCTAGGCCGGTAACCAACTTAATAACAAGAGTCTAGTACAAGGTAGAGTCCTGCCAACTTTGCTGACGTCGCCTGATGCATTTTGCACGCTTGTGGACTCTTGCTATTAAGTTTGTTACTGGCCTAGCCATGACCATACTTCATAATGCTGGAATGGGCTCAAGGACTCCTCTGTGTGTGTGTGTGTGTGTGTATATGTGTATTGTGTGTGTGTGTGTGTGTGTGTGTATATATATATATGTGTGTATATATATATATATATGTAGGGGATATGACATGGTCTGACTGAAGATATCATATTTATCTTCACGAGAGGCCAATGATATCATGATATCTCACGAGTGGCGTGAGATATCATGATATCATTGGCCTCTCGTGAAGATAAATATGATATCCTCAGTCAGGTCATGTCATATTCTGTTTATACAAACATATGTTTGGGCTGAATTGTAATGGGACCCCTCCCTGAACACAAATCAAAACACACCCACAACACAAGGGATAACATGTCAAAAATAAAAACATATATATGGTAGAGTCTGCCAGTTTCAAAATATAAATAATGTTATCTGGTTGATTATGCCATTATTTTTAGCTAAAAATGTAATATAAGCACTTATCTGGTTGATCCTGGCACTGTGATAGTCAGCCCAGCATATAACTTTCACTTTCCCCCTTCAAAAAGCGTGACGAGTGGTATGAAGATCGGCGTTAGGACAGTACAGCAGTTATTAATAAGAGGTCTGCACCCATTGTGGGTAAAAAAACTCTGCAATTCTGTATTAGTTTTGTGAAATTGCCGACTATATTCACAAGACGGAAGGTGCGGTCGGCGGTGTGCGCCAGAAGCGGGAGGCGTGGCGTTCTGGCGCTTCCTCCTGCTTCTGTGGCGCAGGCTGCGCGCTCTCATCGCGCTGAATATAATGCTGTTCTAAAACAAAACAAATGCATTTGTGGGTGCGGGCCTGTGTGCTGTACTGTAGTCGTCTTCACCAATCGCCACTGAAAAGAAAGGATATACTGGGCTATATCCTAATGAATCAACAAATAAATTAGTCTTTAGATAAAAATAATTGTGAGATCAACAAATAAAAATATTGTGTGTGTGGTTTTGGGGGATAGGTTTAAACAGAAGAGGCGGGGCAATGTAAAGTGACAGACTTTCATTTCAATTTAATGATGTATAAGAATGTAGATATCACTATGACATATAGGAACATGGAGATATCAATGATATCTTCATGGGCATAGTGATATATCACCACCTAATCTCAGATACTACTTTTTATCCATGAATTTATTCCCAAACATATGTTGTATAAATAGGGGATATGACATGGCCTGACTGAAGATATCATATTTATCTTCACGAGAGGCCAATGATATCATGATATCTCACAAGTGGCGAAGCCGGTGAGGTGGATCGCGTTGACACCGTGAATAAATGTCAGCGGGCACCATGTCATATTCTGTTTATACTATGTATGTTTTGGGCTACCAACAAAAGCTCCAAATGTGCACTTAATACATTCCACTCACGTAGAGATGTTGGCTATTTCACACATCTGCAGTATGTCTATCAACACAACAGATGCATATGTTTAAAAATATATATGTAGTTGATCCTGCTACTTTAAAATTATTAAGCAAAAATGTGTCTGGATTCTGGCTAACCTTGCCCTGACCACCCCAATACAACTCTCCATAGCCCGTCCCTCAAAAGAGCAGATTACATATATTCTTAAATAAAATTGTCTCATGTTGCTGCAGTAAACTCATTGAATAATACATATCTGGTTGATCCTGCTTGCATCTTTAAACACATATGTTTAAAAAAAGATACATTATCTGGTTGATCCTGTGATTTTGTTTTATCCAGGTCCAGGTAATGCGCCATGACTCATCAGTATGCAGTCAAATGTAGCGTGACCGAGCGCAACAATATTCAAATCTCAGGTACTGTCAGTTATAGAGCCTGTGCTGTAAATTGTTGAAAACTGTGACCCTTTCCTAATATTGACTATATTTTAAGAGAAGAAGCTGCCAGAGCAACACTAAGAGAAAGGAAAGCGGCGGGTGGCGGCTTCAGAACAACTGGGCAGTGCGGAGGCATGTGTTGCTGTGGCGGCTGAGCACTCGGCGGCACACAGGTGCTGTTCTGGCTGCCGACTGTTCGCTCTGTGTCGGCGCCACTGACAGGAAAGAGGTCTGAACCCCCAATTGCAACACAGGCTTATGACAGTACCTGAGATGAATGTTGGCGGCCGATCACGCTTGACAGATGCGTACTGATCGGGTCATCAGTGCACTAATGTTGAACATGGGTGAAAGGAAGTCGCAGGATCAACCAGATATGTTTAAAATTAATTATTTGTGTTAAGATGTAGGCAGGATCAACCAGATGGAAGAGATGTGTGGGTTTTTTTTGGGGAGTTACTTGTACAGGGACAGAGGAAAGAGAGACAGGTGTGTGATGAAAAGTGAAACACTTTCACTTTCATCAGGATGACGTATAGGAACGTGGAGATAAATGTATGACGTATAGGAACATGAAGATAACAATGTTATCTTCACTTGGCAGTCTAGATATCATTTTTTATACTCGTATTTATCCCAAAACATACGTTGTATAAATATATATATATATATATATATATATATATATATATACACACACACACACACACACACACCCATACATACACACACACACACAAAGTGTTTTTCTACGTGTCTTTGCACTGTACAGTAAAACAGTGCACTTTGTTTTGGAACAAACGCTGGCCGTACAAGTCTTTTTGGAGTGACACATTTGTGTGACCATCACACAGGTGCCAGTCCCCGAACAGCTTCTCTCTTTTCATTGTCTAAAGCCTCAATACAAGTACAAGGCATCATGGGTATGGAAATACTTGTGGAGAGCAGCCTGACCAGGGAGTCCAGAGAGCAGCTGTTGCACTGTGGTGGATTTCGTTGGGGACGGAGACTGTCTCCCCACCCCCCCGGCCAGGTCCCTGATGTGTGGGAAAGGGGTGGCCAGTTCGAACGTCCATGCTCAGAAGCGCTGGGTTCATACTGCAGCACTCTGTGGTTTTCCACTTTGAATTTCACCCCCTTTTGGATGCTGGCAGCGAGGATGCCATGGAAAGTACGCACATAAAAGGTATGCTCCCATTCTGGCATCAGTGGGCATCTGCCTGCCCCCAAGCAGTGCCATCTGCACTGCCACCTATGATCACCAAGGTGGCGATATATCAGTGGCACCTTCTTCACTGGCTGGTCTGACACCCTGCACTGGTTACCAAACCTGGGTCACTGACATTATGATGTTGCTCTGAAGGGCCGCTGAAATATACCTGTGTGTGTGTGTGTGTGTGTGTGTGTGTGTGTGTGTGTGTGCATATATGTATATGTGTGTGTGTGTGTGTATATATATGTATATATTGCTTTATCAGCACAACTTATTAGCATAGTGTGTGTGCTGGAGCTACCTATTGCCCTTGAGAAGGCCTCTGGCATGTCCTGATATTGCATGTTATGGCACAAAATGCAAAAGAATAAAAAAAGTATATTTCAGGGGATTGGGGATGGGCTATTATTTCCACAATTTTTCTATAAATTTTGCATCTTAAATAGATCTGTCAGTTTTCAGCAAAACCGTCACAGCTGGCATCAGCAGAAGACATGGTCGGAGGGCATGGGAAAACGTTCATGGTGCTGAACGGTGGAAGACCACGCTAGCACACTGGTGTCTTGGGATTCTGCCCTGAGCCTTGGATGTCAGGAGTGGAGACTGTCTGCTCTGATGCTCCCTTTTTTTTTGGGGGGGGGGCTGAAGAGAGGCTCTAATATCAGCACCTAGGGTTAGCGAGGTGAAGGTGTTGTTGATGGTGTGAGTGACTTCATGCTTTCTGGCACCCTTCCAGGGCAGTCACAAGGGTGCCTGTCGAAAGCTGGGTGACTTGGATTACTGTAAATCTCTTTACCTAGGGCTGTCTATGGATCTGGTACATCGCTTGCCGGTTGTGCAGAACTCATCAGCCTGGCTGATAGCAGGGACATCGGGGTCCGAGCAGATCATGCCGGTTCTCCAGGAACTGCACTGGCTGCCGGGGAGGTGGTGCATCAGCTTCAAGACATGATTGTTGGTATACAAACCCTGCGTGATTTGGGTCCAAGCTACCTGAAAGATCTCTTGACCAAATACACTCCCGTCCTCCCACTTAGTTCCACTGAGGTGGGTCTCCTGATGGTTCCATGCTCCAGACTTAAATTCTCAGGAGATGGAGCTTTCTCTGTTGTGGCTCTTGTGATGTGGAATACACTTCCAGAGTCTATTAGAGGAGCCCCTCTTTGGGACATTTTAAGAGTTTACTTAACATATTCTTCTTTAATCAAGCCTTTGGAACCACCTAAGCTTTTACTGTAGGATTTTTATTAATACTTAATTTTGGGGAGTTTTGTTTCATTATGTATATACATAGTTCTATATTCATGGGTTTTTGAATTGTATTAAGTTTTACTGTCTGTGCAGTGCCTAGAACCTTGGATTGTTTGGATGGGTGCATAACAAATAACTTTGCCTTGAAAGGGGCTTAAAAAAGCAAAGGACGACAAAATGCACAGCCCTTTTAGCCGTATGCCATCCGCTTGGCTTGGGCCCTCACGTCATTCTGCCCTGTGTCTGCCCCATCTTCCACTTCCCCCACCAGCTAAACATCCATGACTAAGTCCCAGCTGACCAGTGATGTGTAGCTTAAGGGGATGGATGGTGGTTCCTCTGCAGGATGGCAGGTAGTGAGTGGCAAGTCTGAAGAAGAGAGTGGGGATTCTGATATGGAGTAATAGTGGGTAGAGGCCCGATAGTCAGACTGAAAGGTGGGAGTCAGTGTTATGCAGGTGCAGCTGGGGGTACAAAGAATATGGGGAAAAATGACTTGTGTGTCTCAGGCTGATGATGGCAAGCAGGCATGCTTAGTGTAGGACCCCCGCCAACTACATATAAAGATTGGCTAGCAAGGAGCAGCTCCGCAAGTTAGGTCCCCCCCCGTGGTGTCAGCATAGTCCTAATGCTCATCAAGGTCACGTGTAAAAATAAATAAATAAATAACTAAACATACCCTGAAATGTTGCAGAGTACACTGGTGCACAGTAAAATGTAATAGGGGCAACTGTGAAACATACACAGAAATGTTGCAGAGACAAAAATGGTGTGCAGTACAGTCATGGCACAGCAGAATTTAATGGGGGAAAGTGCTTCATTTGGCCCTGGCCTGTTGTGCCACTGACCTTTGCAGTGGTTTAGTTGAAATGAAGAAAAGCCGTTTGGTTTGATACAGCACCTTTTTTAAAAACTGTTTCCTAAAGTAGTTTACAGTCCAGGAGAAGGGAGGGGAGAGAATGTTGTTGCAGACACACAAGGAGATTCAAACAGGACAGAGACAGATTATAGTATGTAGCTGTTACAGAATGGTTGAGCAAATGGAGGTTAATTGACTTGCTCAGGGTCACACAGGAAGTGGTATTTGTGGTCTTCAAACTCAGGTTTCCAGATTTACAGCTGAATGCTCTAAAGGACAAACTGCCAGAGTTATAAACGGCTCTGTCTGTTTTTGTTTTCCACATACTGTTTTAGAGATCCTGTGAAGGTTTAATACATCTTTGTTGGGATACTACAGCTGAAACATCCAAGCCCACCTCTCTAAGCCTGGAAGTAAAAAAAAAAAAAAAAAAAAGAAGAAAAAAACTCTGTTGACTGGGGTCTGCATTCCCATGTGCAAACACCTTCCCTCTGCGGATGTGAGCTGGGATTCAGACCACCTTGCGATGTTTGTTTGCACTGCTGTGTTGTTTGTGCATCTCCCAATAAAGCATTAGGCATGTTTGTGGACACCGAAAGCAGCAGATGGCTTGGTGGGGGGATTGATGCCCATGGCTATATATTAAATGGTTTTCACTGGAGGCAAGGTGTGGGTGTTCACATAAGCATTTCGATGACCTCAGGCATTGTAAAGGGGGTTTTGTAAGTCACATCATGGGTGAAGGGCTTGTGGCGTTGGCCCTCGTACACCATGGGCCCAGTGCAGACCTTCTTACTAACAAACGTGATGAACCCAAGAAATATCCCCTTCCCTGCAACTACCTCCTTGTGTCTTCCTGTTCAGTTTACGAAAGCTTATTACTAGTTTTTGCATGCCTACTGTCTTCAAAAGTAGTCATAAAAGGGGAAATCTCATAAGTCAGTGTCTCAAACCTGAGTGTGGGTCTGGTCCCGATTTGCACTTTTTGAGCAAAATCATTTTTTTTTTTAACTTACTGCACTTGGTTTTATTTAGATTACATCTGGTTGATCCTGCCACCCGGCAGCTACAACATTCCATATCCCCACCTGTTCAACTAGCATCTGAGGATTCTTGCTGCTGATGGCAGGGACCGGCCCCAGCCGTGGGATATTCAGTTGCCTGGGATGCAGCATAGAGCCTTTTTTTTGTTACCAAACTTTTTGACCCTCAACCACCACCTGTACCTACTTCAGGCCCCTGCCATTCCCAGCCCCATCACCCATTCCCCCCAACCCCACCGTCAAGCCAGTGGAGCTCTACATAGAGCAGGGCCTGAGGAAACCGGCAACCATCATTTAGGCGGCTCGAGGCACATATGTTTTTTTGAAATTTTTCCAACTTTCCTCTCGCCTTCTCTGACATTGGATAGTGCCTCTGATTGCCTTGGAAGTGGCAGCACGCTAGGGGCTGATGCTGCCCTTGTGAGGGAGCAAGCTCCCCAGCTTGCTGTGCCAGAATTCGAACATCTTTCTCAGATTGGCTTGCACTGCTCTTAATACAGAGATATGGAAAACCTTGGTTACTAGAGAGCAGTTAATATGTGGAATACACTACTAACAGGAGTAACCACCAGTGATAGTCTTCAACAGTTCAGAGTAAGGCTAGATGCATTTATGAGGACTAGCCCGCTGGCTCAGAAGCAAGGCGTCCATCTGCAGTGCCGACATCCTGAGTTCAAGAACGGACTTGGGAGTTGGAGGGCCAGCCGGGGGAAAAGGATTAAGTGTCTGGAGAACTGCTCTCCTTTGGGGGGGAGGGAGGCCGAGTGTCTGGTGCACTACGGACCCCTGGTGGAGGCCAGGGGTTCCACAGCGGCTGGTGCCGTCACGTATGGAGGCCAGGGCAGACATTGGATGTCATTGCATGTCCCCATCCCCGGGGCTGTAGCATCAGAAAAAATGCCAGCCCCTGTGTATGACGCCAGCTCTACCGCCGTCCCCGCTGCCCACCAGTGTCTGCTGGGGGTCCCACTCCCATGACCCTGACCCAAGGGGGGGTAAGCTGGGTCTAGCCTACCCCAGTGTCCATCGGGAGGGTGCTGCCCAGTGGCCTGCCCAGGAGGGCAAGCCTGAGCATTGGGGGTCATGGCGGGGCTGAGTTCCAATCGGGGTCTGGAACAAAACAAAAAGATGCATTTTATTTAGTTTATTTTATTTATTTATCTGTCTCTAGGATTACAATACCTTAGAACCATAGGTCCGTTTATGAAGGTTCTGCATCAGATACAGATAGTGCAGGGAAATATATTACAGGATGACATACATGAGCATAAGTGATAACAAGAGGACGCCTAATTCAACAAGGGTGCAAGTGTATACAATCTATATATTTACAATCTATTTACAGTTCTTCCCAGGTGAGGGTAAGCAAACAATCATGGTGGACAACAGTAAGGGAGTTGGACAAAATAATTCAGTGTAGAGAGCAATAATAATAATAATAAGGTGGGTGACAATAGAATACAACAAAGGTAAATGCATGTATAGCTGAACTATAGATCTTCGCAAATACAAAAAAAAAGAAAAAAGATCTAGGAAGATGACATTTAAGGGTAAAGGTAAAATGAGTGAAAGAGAGGGCAGGGTAAAAACCAGCATGGGGGAGGGGAGCCAGTGGCAATTCCAGGGGGGAAGGTAGGGGAAAAGGAAGAGGAAGTGAGAAAGAAAAAAGAAAGGGTGAGGCAGTCAAAGGGGTGACTTTGTCCAGAGTGATGGAAGTGTTAAGGGAGGGGTAGGATGGGAGGATGAGGAGAGGCAAGAGGAAAGAATAATAAAGGAGAGAGTGCAGGACAGTGGCCCTGGCCTGAAAATGAGAGGTGGGCTGGATTGCAGGGTGGTAGAGGCGAGCGCAGGTGGGGCCAATGGTTAGGGAGGGCAGCCACAACTGTTTAGTATATAGAGGTGTTGACGTAGTTTACTTTTAAATGGACCAATGGTAGGGTAGTTATTGATCTCGGGGGAGGTTGTTGAGCCAGGTAGGGGCTCGGAACCTGAAAGACTGTTGCCCCCGGGCGGTATGGCAGAAAGGGACTAAGTATTTTAAAGTGGATGCCCTTCGTGTGTTGCAGGGGTTTTGAGCTGGCAGCAAAAGGGGCAGGGTGCTTGAAAGGGTTTGACCAAGGCTACATTTTTTGGCAAGTCTGGTAAGTGACCATGCCCTTAAGATTCAGCCAATGCATTTGTGTATAGTGGTCGCGGGTATAGGTAAACCTAGGTGCACGGGAGATGAACCTGCATGCCTTGTTGAGTGCCACCGTTATTCTTTTCAGCGCTGAATCTGTGACGGCTCCGTAGATAATCAGTCCATAATCGATGATGGAGACGATGGAACTGGAGACAGCGAGCATGAGGGCTTCAGGGGTGAGGCAGTGATGATGTCTATAGAGAATGCCAGTCCAGGCGTTGATAGTTTTAGATATGAGGTTAATATATGTGGAGTAAGACAGGGAAGTATCTAGGGTTATCCCAAAATACTTGAAATCTTTGACTTGTTCAAGATTGATTTAGGTTGTTTAAAATGGTTAGGCAGGTAAATTTGTGTTGGTTATGTGGGCTAGAGAGTAGCATCACTTTTATTTTTTACAATTCATCAATACTTTATGATCTGCAAACCACCATTCAACAGCAGCAAAACTTAATTGGAGGTCCTTGGTGAGCAGGGTGGGGTCAGAGTGGGTGGAAAAGAGGACAGCATCGCCTGCATACATGATGATGATGTTTGGGCAAGCTTTGGGAAGTGTATTAAGGAAGAGGCTGAACAATAGGGGTCCAAGGATGGATCCTTGGGGGACACTGGAGCTAACTGGGCAGCAGCTGGAGAAGGCGTTATTAAGTTTAACCCGCCTCGTCCTGCCTTCAGGGTAGCTGGAGAACCATTTGGTGACCTCCTTGGAGAGGCCGGTGGTCTGGAGTGAGTGGAGTGGGAGAGAGTGGTTTACAGTGTCAAAGGCCTTGATGAGGTAGATGTAAATCGACCCCACCAGGTGACCACGGTCCAGTGCACAGTGTAGGGTTTGTATACTCGAGTAAGTGTCGTACAGTGTCCCTTCCTAAAACTGTTTTGTTCCCTGTACTGGATGTTATATTTGCCAAGGAAATCAGTCAGTTGGTCGGTGACAAATATGCTCTAGTACCTTTGGGGGGGGATGGAGATACGTCAGTTGAGGGCTGAGCCTGTCATCACTTTTGTGAACAAGCATGACCAAGGCTGATTTCCAGACCTGTGGGAATTATTCATGTGATGGGGAGAGGTTGAGAAGAGTGGCAAGGGGCTTAAGGACAGAGTCACGGGTCCGGTTTAGGAGTTTAAGGTCTAGGGTGTCGCTGCTGAACCTGGTTTTGCCCAAGACTTTTTAGATGATACTTGTCCTCCTCATGGAGACTCTCTTGAAATAGAAGGGGCTGGGCCTTGAGAAGGGGGGAGCCGGGTGCACAGAAGGGACTGAGACTTCTTACGGAAGCCAGAGGGGAAGATACCTGACAGGTTGGTGAAGGCATCATTGAGGGTGTCTGCTATTAGTACTGGGTCCTGCCTGGGAGCTTCATTGACATTAAGCAGATTAGGGGGTGCTTTAGAAGGCTTACCTGTGAGTTCTTTGATAGTTTCCCAGAAAAGTTTCCCAATGCCCAGGAGTTTGCGAGTTCTTGCCTAAAATGTTCCCTTTTGACACAACGAATTTCCCCTGTGCAAGCATTGTGCGCTGTCCTGTAATGCTATATGTTAGAGGGTCTTCCAGATTTTTGGGCAAGGTGCCAAAGGTTATCTCTGTCATGCATCATTTTGATTAAGTCAGGGGAGATCCAGTGGTTTATAACCTCCTTGGCCTTCCATTTGTGTAGCGGGGCATAGAGGTCACAGCCCCTGTTAAAGTGGTGAATGAAATAGTCGAGGGCTGCATCAACACTGGGGATGGAGTCTAAGGGGGACCAGTCAGTATGCTCAAAGTAGTGCTGGAGGTGCCCGAGCTGCCATTTCCTCAAGACGTGCTGAGTAATGACCTTAGCAGGAACCTTAGGGGCTTTATTGGACCAGAGGCAGGTGATGGGAATGGTCACTGAAGGAGTCAGATAAGACCTTGGTGTGTGTAATTCTATCAGGGTGAGAGGTAATGATGAGATCAAGGAGTGAGTTGTTGCCAGTTCTGTAATTGGTCCTAGTAGGGGAGGTAACAAGTTGAGTAAGGTTAACAGCTGCGATGTCATCCTTGAGGGGGTTAGCTTCAGGGGCCAGCCAGTTGGTATTGAACTCGGCAAGCAGTACCACTTCGGTGTTAGGAGGCAGGTCAGTTACATAATTAAGAACCAGTTCCTTAATAACCAGTGAGAGGGGGATCTTTGGTTATGAATGTTGCATAGCCACAGTCAGTCTCGAAAAACCTGTTTTCTTTCTCATTGTAAACACCTATGAACCAATGAACTTGACAGCACTCCCCAGCCATAGCCGTACCGATCTGGGCTCCCCAAGTCTGCTCCCGAACTTGGATCGCCGGCATCTGCTGAGCCATTGGGCAGTGTGATATAGAGCATTTTAAAGCTCTGCTCAGCTGTTTGCTGGTCCTGTTGTCCTTCTGAGGCTCATATGCAACCAGTACAAGTTGGAACTAACCACACACATAAGTGTTGCTCTTTGAGTCATGACAGATTTTACTTGAGTGGGAGCTCTTGCAGCAGGCTATAACCATTAGGACTAACGCCGCAGGCCTTAGGACCCACCAGAAAAATTCTTACCTAGCAGTACCCAGCAGGGACCACCCCCTGACATCGGCTCCACCCCGACATTGGTCACAGGTACAAAAGGGGGCGGACACAGCTCCACCCCAGTTCTTTTCCCGGCGCATCCCGCTCACGTTGGGGAAGTTCCTGGCTATTCAGCTGACCAGCACAAAAGAAAATAAAGAAGAAATTGCTCCTTCTTCGTCGGGTTCTCAATGATTTTTCATCGTTTTCTCTCCTCCAACTTCAGTCTGGCTCATGTCGTCGCCGCCGTCTGTCTCTTCCTCCAGCCCCAAGAGGAATAAGTGTGACTGTGGCCACCAGATACCTTCAAAAGACTGCCACACCAAGTGTGTTTTTTGCCTGGGCCCAGATCATGACAGCGTGGCCTGCAAAATCTGCAAGGGCTTCATGAGCAGGACAAGGATTAGACGCCTGAAGGCCCTAAAAGCCCATCTCCTGGAGCAGAAAATGTATGTCCTGCACACCTCGGGGGGGGGGAAGGAGCACCGGGACAAGGCTCGCAAGTGCTCCTGCGACAAAGACCATAGCTGGTCCCATCATCGCTCCCGGTCTCTGTCCCGCTCTCACTCCTCCCCAATAAGGCCTCTTCCTCCTCGGGCTCAGGGGACCATCACAAGCTCCTGGAAGGCTCTAGAGTACTAAGCCCTCCCGCCAAGAAACCGACATCGGCCAAGGTGGGAATGTCGAAGGAGAAACCGTCAAAACCAAAGGTGGCTCCGCTACGGGCCCCCCCCCCGGCCTCTCTGGCACAAGCTATCACCCTGCCTAAGAAGGTATTGGCCTTGCCCGATGTGGGCAAGCTGCCATGTGAGAAAGTTACCCTGGCACCGCCTCCTGTAAAGCCAACGTCGGACACCGTACCGATGCCGGTAGAGGTTACTCTGGTGGAAGACACCCCCGTGCAGGGGTAACTTCAGTGACTACCAGGTCTTCCACTTCGCAGGGCTCTGCGGGGTTTTCGCCCTCCCACACCCTACCAGATGCTCCAGTTTCCCAGCTCCCTTTCCCGGTTTTGCAGCCATGGTTTTTAACAAAGAGGAACTGCAGGAGCTTTTCACCTTCTGGTGGAGTTGGGTGAAAAAAGAGCAGTCTCTGCCGAAGCTGGACCCGACGCCGGATACTGACCGGCTGGACAACCTTGAACCTGGAGGCCTTCCCACTCCTTCTCCACAGAAGACCCCCGAGCAGCCGCTGCCTCGCCTGCCCTCGAAGGTTCGGTCCCAGTCTGAGGACCGTCGTCGATGCCCTTCTCAAACGGGCAGCCATCGACTGTCACGTTCTTGGCCCAGGAGCCGATCCCGTTCTCCCAGGCAGGCCCGCTCCCACTCCTGACGCCGGTTCCCACGCCGTCAGTCATTGGTCCCGCAGCCATTGCCGGTCCTCAGACCGACGTCGGTCTGGTAGCTACCGACACTCGAGAGGGGGGAGTCCTAGACGCAGCTCAGGCTGTTCCAGGCCCAGTAGCAGGTTGTCTACTCCTCCTTCTGCTTCCTCATCCCTCTCTGGAGTCAGGGGGATCCCTTGGGGAGAAGGACCAACCCCGCTTGCCTCCTGACGATCCGACCTTTATGGATGTCGTGAAGCACATCCAGGCCTCCAATGCACGGGAGACAGAGGACCTGGATCTGGAACGCCATCGACTGGCCCGTTACTTGAGACAAAAGGAGCTCAAGCCTCTAGTGTGCCTCCTTTAATGGACACCTTCCAAGATCTCACCAGGATAACTTGGAAGCATACAGCATCAGTCCCGGCTGTTTCAAAAACGTCAGGCTGCATAGAGCCCTGAGGGATGAGCCTTTCCTGGCCGAACCCCCTCAGGCAGACTCATTGGTCATTATGGCTGCTCACGACAAGTCCAAGCAGCCTGAGCACCTACGCTCCCAGCCTCCTGACGCAGAATCCTGCTACTTGGACCAGGTGGGCAAGAAGGTCTACTCTGCCTCCACCTGCTCCATTAGATCCCTCAACTTCCTCACGTGTATGGTCCAGTACCTGAATGCGTTATGTGAGAGAGGGCAGGAGCTAGCCAGTGCCTTGCCAGACTCCGCACCAAAGACAGAGTTTCTGGACATCTTAAAATCAGGCTTGGACGTAGGCATGCATGTTCTCCGTGCTTCGTACGACACTGCAGATATGGCGGCCAGAGCAGCAGCATCAGGTGTCTGCCTCCAGTGCCATGCCTGGTTGAGAGTCTCAGGTTTTCACCATGATTTGCAGTCCGGAATCCGGGACCTCCTGTTTCAGGGTTTCGTCCTTTTTGGGCAGGAGACGGACTCTCTTATTTTTCACCTTCTGGAGTCGGGCAAATCTATCTGGTCCATCAGGCAAATGTACAGAGGGGACCAGAAACAAGCGAGACAATGGCCATTTCGTAAGCCCTCAGGTGCTCAAGCCTGTGGAAACTAACAAGGCCAGAGGGGTAGCTTCAAAAGGAAAGCCAGCAACCAAGAACCTGGAGGCGCTCCTTTTAGAGGCCCCAAGTCCTCCCAAGCCTCTCTTCCCACTCCCTGCTTTGCCCAGCGACTCCCTCCTCACCCCCCCTCCTCTGGAGGAGGTATCAGGGGAGGCAGTAGGGGGTCACTTCTTCCTTCACCTGAAGGGTTGGAGCTGTATCACAGTGGGTCCTAGACATTATAAGAAGGGACATATGCTGGAGTTCACCAAAATTCCCCCAGATACTCCACCAAGGTCCTCAAGATATCCTCCTCCTCCTCACATACCTCTCAGAGAAGGAGAGATTCAGGCCCTCTTGTGAAAAAGGGAGATAGAATCAGTTCCTCTACAGCAGCAGGGAAAGGGATATTACTCCCATTTTTTCCTAGTTCCAAAAAAGACGCAAGATCTTTGGCCCATCCTGGACCTCCGCTCCTTAAACGACTACATAGAGTACCGAAGGTTCAGGATGGTGACCCTTCCAGGTCTTATTCCTCTGCTGCACCAAGGAGACTGGCTCTGCTCACTAGACATGCAAGATGCATACATGCACATCGGGGTCTCCCCACAGGAAGTACCTGAGGTTCCACTTCCAGGGGGAGCATTATCAGTTTCGGGTTCTTCTGTTCAGCTCTTCTCCGCTCCTCAAATCTTCACCAAATGCTTGGCAGTGGTAGCTGCAGCTCAAAGGTGCCAGAGGCATTATGTCAAGGACGCACCTCCTTCAGGCTCTTGGAGACTCCTATACTCTGTTCCGAGAGGTGGGGATCACCCTGAACCTTCCAAAGTCTTCCCTGGAGCTCATCCAAAGACTCGTCTTCATAGGAGCGGTCCTGGACTCAATCCAGGGCATGGCTTTCCTACTTCCAGAGAGGGGCGATTGCCTGCGGGAGATAGCCAGATCGGTCCTAGTAACCCCTCAGGTCCAGGCCAGGACCTTCCTCAGACTTCAGGGGCACATAGTGGTGGCCATCCCTGTCACTCCTTTGTCCCGCCTCCACATGAAAGTCCCACAGTGGATGCTCAGGGTGCAGTGGTATCAGTGTTCAGACGACTTAGATCACATGGTCAAAGTCACAGAGCTAGTCAAGAGGACCCTATTTTGGTGGCTGGACCCTCTCAACCTAGAGAAATGGGGCCCTTTCCATCAGGAGCCCCCAAATCAGATCCTAACGACAGATGCATCAGATTTGGCATGGGGGCACACCTAGGGGCCTGCCAAACACAAGGGGTCTGGACCCCAGAGGAGCGTGACCTCCACAGCAATGTCCTGGAGATGCGAGCGGTCCTCAGTGCGCTGAATGCCTTCCAAGAGGACCTTGTCCCAGGCTCTCTCCTAGTTCAGACGGACAACATGGCCATCGTCTTGTACATCAACAAGCAAGGGGGAATGCACTCTTACCCCCTATGCAGGGAGGCGATGAGAGTCTGGTACTGGGCACTGAAGCATCATATCTCTCTGTCTGCATTGCATGTTCCAGGTGTCCTAAATGACTTGGCAGACAGCCTAAGCAGGTCTCAGTTCAAGGCGCACGAGTGGGAGTTACTACAGTCAGTAGCAGACCAGCTCTTCAACACATGGGGTGGTCCAGAGCTGGACCTCTTTGCGTCCCCACACAATGCCAAACTGCCAACTTTCTGCTTGCGAGGGCTCGCTCCTGGTGCTTTCTGGCCAGACACATTGTCCCTTTGTTGGGCAGGGAGGTTCCTTTACACCTTCCCTCCCTTCCCTCTCATTCAGAGAGTACTGTTGAAGATACAGGCCCAGGGGGCTAGGATGATTCTAATCACCCCATTGTGGCCTCGGAAGATTTGGTTCCCACTACTTCAGCGGTTGTCCGTGGAACCTCCAATCCCGCTGCCCGTATGCTAACAGTTGCTGTCCCAGGATCGGGGCAAGCTGGTCCATCCAGATCTCAGGTCTTTGTACCTTCATGCTTGGTTCCTGCTGACATAGCAAAATCCAGGTATGGGGTCTCCCAAGAGGTGGCAGACATCCTCGTCTTGGCGAGGAAGCCCTCTACTCACTCCACTTATGCTATGAAGTGGAAGCGTTTCTGCTTATGGGCATTGTCTCACCATCTGGAACCCCTTACCTGTCTAGTGAACTCAGCATTGCAGTATCTCCTCTCCTTATACCAGCAAGGCTTGAGCTACTTTTCTATAAAGGTGCACATGTGGGCCATTCCTGCATATCATGTCCTCTTGGGGGATAGAACCTTGGCCCAACTGGATGTAGCCTGCACCTTCTTATGGGGTATTCTGCATATGAGACCTCCCATTAGGGATCCTGTCCCTCCCTGGGACCTCCTGTTTGTGTTGGAGAAGCTCACTGTCCCCTTTTTGAGCCAGCGGCTAATTGTGAGCTGCGTTACCTTTCCTGGAAGGTTTGTTTTTGGAGCTGTTACCTCAGCTCAAAGAGTTTCCGAGCTCCAGGCTGTGATGTGTAAAGAGCCTTATTTGGTTTTTCACAGGGAAAGGGTTTCCCTTCGAACAAATCCTAAGTTCCTTCCTAAAGTGGTCTCAGAGTTGACCCTCAACCAGTCGGTTGACCTTCCAGTTTATTTTTCTTCTCCTTCCAATAGGGGAGAAGATCTCCTTCACACACTGGATGTTCACAGGCCACTGAGGCACTACCTCAAGCACACAGCTATACACCGCAAATCTGAGCAACTGTTTGTGGCCTTCGCGCCACAGCACTTAGGCAAACTGGTGTCTAAGCAGACCATTTCTAAGTGGCTTGTCCACCGTATTATGTTTTGTTATGAGAAGTACAATAAACCCCTTCCGAGCCCAGTTAGGGGTCACTCCACCAGGGGAGTCTCAGCTACCTTTGCTGCCTTAAAAAATGTCTCTATAAGAGACATCTGTGCGGCATCCACCTGGAACTCTGTGCACACTTTTGTGAAGCACTACAGCCTGGACATTGCATCCAGACGCCGTGCCGGTTTCGGCTTGGCAGTCCTTCAGGGACTCCTGTCCTGACTTTCTGCGTTGGCAGCTTTATTACCATCCTTCCTCCTCCTGGGGTAAGGCACCTCCTTGGTGCGAGACTGCTTGGGATTCAGTCCTAATGGTTATAGCCTGCTGCAAGATCTCCCACTCGAAGTAAGATAGTACAGTTACATAAGAACTTACCGTAACAGTAGATCTTTGAGAGGATCTGTCGCAGCAGACGCTGCTCCCCCCCCCATCCCCTGGTGAGGTGTTCAGCACATCTTCTTCAGGCTTCGCTCGGTTATCTTGCTGGGATCCATTTGCGGGTCTTAGTGGGGGAACTGGGGTGGAGCTCTGTCTGCCCCCTTTTGTACTGTGACTGATGTCGAGGTGAAGCCGACGTCAGGGGGCAGTCCCTGCTGGGTACTGCTAGCTAAGAATTTTTCCGGTGGGTCCTAAGGCCTGCGGCATTAGTCCTAATGGTTATAGCCTGCTGCAAGAGCTCCTCTCGAAGATCTACTGTTACGGTAAGTTCTTACGTAACTGTACTTTCTCCTTTAAAGAGCCCCTGGCACTGTTGTGACAGGTTTGAAAAAATATAATATTTAGGTACAAATCAGCTTATATTTAATATTTTCTTTTCTGCAATTCTCACCTTTCTTTATTACTAAGGACATCTGCATGTAAACAGGATCGCTACCCTACCTGTTCTGGTTGCTTGCCTACATATGACATCACAGTCTGTTACTATGGAGATGATTATGATGTCATATAAGCAGGGGAGATGATATCTGGCGTAGGCAAGCAGAAAGAGTAGATAAAGTCTAAGGGACAGTAATCCTCTTTCATACAGCTCTTCTCAGTAATAAAGAAAAAGGGAAAGAATTATAGAAAATATATGAAATATAAACTGAATTGTGTCTAAATCTCAAATTTTTATGTTGCTTGCACGCATGTGCAAGAAACATAGTGCCATCATCCAAGTTTTCGGAGGTTTGTCAGTCCCTCTTCCAATGCAGTCAGTGTGTTTGCAGGCGCAGCCCCAGTTCCCCAATGAGTGCTGCAGCTGTCTATGACAGCTCCAAAATGCAGTGGCATACAGTTGATAGGGAGAGCTTCGCTTCAGTGAGCAGAGCTCCCCCCCCACGCACACACACGCGCAAGCACGCACATTGGGTGCTGATGCGCTCCCCACGCACACACTGTATGACCGACGGGGGTGCCCAATCCCGCCAGCCCACGCCTAATAGCTGTCACGCTAGGAGCCCACTCCAGCTTGGCAACAACTGTTATAGCCGATGGGGATCCAAGGCTGCACGCCTCCCCCCCCAAAAGCTTTCCCGGTGCCATGCTGGGAGCCCACCCCAGCGTGGCAAATCTTGTTTTGGCCGACGGAGGTGCCCAATCCCCCATCGGCTCCACGTCCCCCCAAACAGCTTTTCCTGCTGCCACGCTGGGAGCCCACCCCAGCGTGGCAAATATCCCGCGTCGTCTTCTTAAAAAAACAAAAACCTGTGAATAAAAAATGGTCCTCGTGGTCTCCTGCTCCCCCACAACCCGCACCTACCCACTGCGCACCCTGCCTCCCCACCCTCACCCCATACTTACTCCGAGCTCGGCGCGACGATCATTGGTGGACCAGAACACGTCTGCACTCTTCAAAGCCTAATCGAACCGAGGAAGTGCCGGTAAGCTGTATAATGGGATAGATTGGTTTTCAACTTTGTTGTATATCTCAGGCATTTTGGGATTTTGGCCCCAAATTTTCAACATGGGGTTTTGGGACCCTTCCTCATGAATTCTTGCACTGTCATGGCGTTAATCGGGCCTGAAGGGTAATTTTCACGGGTCACTGCCGAAATCACCTTCGGGACTGATTAACAAACAACACCGCCAGTGTTCAAAAGGTGGGCCTCAAAAAGCCTATGTTGAAAATGTGGTGAAAAATTCCTAAAATGACTGTTTTATGAGCGCAGTTGCACAGTTCCTACGACGCCGTGAAGTTCCGAATTTTCAATATTTTCATCCAGATTTTCAACATTGCCATTTTACCACACCTCCTTATGAGCAGTGCAGCTGTCATTTTCACATCTTGCCCAAAGCGTGTTTCCGCCCATGTAGCGCACAATGGCGCAGTCGGTGTGCGAACTCAATGTATGGGACACATTAAGAAAATCACAGTGACACTGTTCATGAGCAGAGGTCTTAAAATAGCTGTATGTTGAAAATTTGGTGAAAATCTTAAATGACTGTTTTCGGCTATGCATGCTGTACCTCTATGCACGCCGTAAGTTTGCGAATTTTCAATATTTGCACTCCAATGACTTCCAAATACCTAAACAGCACATAGAAGCAAGCAACATTCGGCATTGACAAATGCTTGTTTCAAGTTTTTCTAATGGTGTCAGGAGCTTTTTAAGAGATGGATGGAATCAGTAATAGTCCTTATAAACTGGACTTAGAGACACAAAATCTGAAAGGTTTTGAGGACAAGCTAAAACTTCTCAGGGAAGGGGAGCCCCTTTGATTTTGGGGTCCTATGCAGGTGCAGTTTACACTGTGAGAAGGCCAGCTCTGAGGGCTTAACATTTTAAACAGCCTTAAGCCACCAAAATAACAAAACGGATCTCTGCCCACCTTAGGGGGTCTTATTTTTAGTTTACTTGTATGAAAAAAGTTCAGCCAGTAGCAGTGCACTATGCTACCATCTGGGAATGTCCAAATTGTGAATTTTTCCAGCCCTGGTACCCTGGACAGAGTATGATGCAGCGGTGGACACTCAAATTCAGAAGGGGGTGGCGGTACCAGTTGCAAAGGTCACCTACCTGTCAGGAAGAACAGTACAAGTAACAAATGGGGGGCAGGGCCAGAGTCATGAAAAAATGGGACACAATCGGTCTGCAAAATAGAAATGGCATGTCTAGTGGTTGACTGCTCCCCCTAAGAAGTTTAAACCCCCAGAAGAAGGTTTCAGTGTTTGGTAACTGTATCCCCCAACCCTCTCTCTACTCCCTGAAAATCTGTTTCAGCTCTGTCTCAAGCCATGCACATTGGCCCCACCAGGCATGGGCGAGGATTCTTCTGCAAGACCGGGATCTGTCACGGGGGAAACAGCAGTGTGCCTGCATAAGCTCCCCTCAAGAGCATAGGTATCATCTCTGCAATACATCCCACCTTCTGCTGGCCCGGCAAGCCAGAGAGGCACAGTTGCTCGGCTGCATAATCAGGTGTGGTCAGCGCTACAGCATTGCCCAATAGCTGGGCAACCACTTTTGGTAGCTTTATAGCCTAAACAAACTCCACCTTCTGTGGATCCTGACCGCTGGGAATTCTGGTGGGGCAGGTGGATGACGTGAAATATTTAATTGGCCAAGTGATCTCTAGTTTAGTGCAGAGTGTCGTCTGGTTCCCAAGTCCAGAGCTCTAGCCACTAGACCACACTGTCTCATAAAGGCAGCAGTAAGGGAGGTGTATGACTGCCTGCCTCCCGTTGTGTGCTGCTGGCGAAAGTGTGCCCCTGGAACATTTTGGAAGAGTTACAGACAACACATCCATATCTGAGGAAAATCTACTTCAGAAAACCCTGGAAGGCACCTCCTGCCACTTCACCTGCTGCAGTGCCATCCCCACTGCCAGGAACTGTTGGGGATCTGGATACAGGAAAGGAAACATAAATCCAAACAAGAGGAAACCTGTGATTATCTGTTGACAGCACCATTTGCTTGTGTTCCCAGAAGCAACAAGCAGTTAAACTGTACTTCTTCAGATGAGCTGGACTCGATCCACACTAAGGTCACGTTTAATGCCTTTCGTTCTTGGATTTGTGCTTCTCAGTGCGATGTTTGCAGTCTCTGCACAGCCGATTTCACCACTGATCAGTGACGTGAGAATCTGTAGTTAAGGTGACCCTCGTATGGCTAATGCAGCAGCCACTGTGATGTGAACCTACAACATCCCACAAGCAGTCACGGGCAAAACAACCTGGTGAATTGACTGACAGAGGGACATGGTGTCAGGGACACTGGCGTTACCAAATGAAGTCATGGGATTTGTTTAAAAATCATGCTTCTTTATCCCCTTTTCCCCACCCTCTTATGTTGTAACCCCCCCCACCAGTTCCCCAGCAGTTGGAGCAGCCACAGCTGGACCATTCTTTGGGATGGAAGGGCAGATTCATGTCTGTCTTTCTCCTTCTGTCTTTCTTTCTTTCTTTCTTTCTTTTTCCCTCCTTTCCTTCCCTTCCTTCCTTCCCAGTGTTTAACCGGAAAAGACATAGCAAGCTGATAACAGCTCACGTCCAGATGCATCCAGAGGAGGGGAGAGGGAGGAAGAAAATACAGTAGGTAAAAGGATAAAAAAAAATTACCAGATTACATTATTAGGTAAATGACAAGCAATGCCATGCATCAGCATAGGATCAAAGTACAGTGCGTTACAGATAATATTCAATACAATGTAAAATAAAAAAGCACAAGGTAAATAAAATTTCACTCGACAGGTGCAGTGAACAATCACACCAGGGTTGTAAAAGTAGGGGGAGGGAACATCAAAGCAAAATCAGGTCGGGAGCAGGGGGAAGGGGCAGGGGCTATCAAAGGTATGAGATCAGGGACAGTTGCAGGAGGGAGATATAAAGTCATCAAAAAAAAAAAAGACTTGAAGGAGAAGGTAGAAGAGGCAGAGCAGACAGACGGGGGAGAGAGAGGACCAGAGTTTAGGTAAACAGTGTGAGAAAGCAGCTTAGCCAGCAATAGAGTTCCTGTATGGGATGGAAAGGCAATGGGAAACAGTGCTACAGAGAGGGGAGGAGGTAAAGGGGGAAGGAGGAGAGAAGAAAGGCAGAAAGGGAGCCAAACCAGAATTTAGATATAAAGGAGACACAGTGGGCAAGACACCTGGCATCAAGGGGGAGGGAGATGGAGGGGTAAAGGGAGAAGTGGTGGGTATGTGGGGGACAGTCCAAAGCAAAACAGCAGAAGGACTGAAAGAGAGGGTCCTATCTAGTTAGGGTGGATTTGGGAGCATAACTACAGACTATGTGGCTACACAGATGAGTGGCTTCCTTTAACGCTGACACCAATACCCCTACTTGATCAACTGGAGGGGAGGAGGAATGAAGGCCAGATACCCTCGTTCTCCTTCTTTGGGACCTGAGAGCCACACCAGCATGTCTCACCCAGCTAGTGTGGGATGCTGGGAGACTCTCATGTGACCTCTAGCCTCCCAGATGCCAGTGCAATGGACAGTTGTCCACATCACTGTGCCAACCCTGCCATGGGATCTTTTAACATCTACTAAAACAGTGGCTCTCAAATGCCAGCCTCCCAAGGGAGGCCCCACATTTTTCCAGGAGAGGCCCAGTCAAGTCTGAGAATGTACAGTATTTAAATTTTAAGTTTTGGCTGTTTTGTGTGAAAGGATAATTTCTTTACTTATGCACAAGTATTTGACCAGGAAGTCCCCATTGAGCCAAAGCTTGTTTATAGATGTGCATATGTAAATTAATACCTGGGGAAGGCATGCTGAGTCAAGACTGTTTCTACAATAGGTATTTATGTGCAGATTAGTAACTTGGAAAGACACACTGAGTCAATGCTCATTTCTATAGTAGGTATTTATATGTAAATTAGTGACTGGGAAAAACACAGAGATCCGATGCATGTTTTCAGGTGTGACCTGAGGTAAGGGTACAGGAAGTTGCTTAACAACAGGGTGAGGGAGGGAGAGTGAAGTGGCTAGGTTTGGCTGTTCCAGATAGAGAGGAAACAGAGTAACAAGGGCCCAAGAGTCAGAAAAAAGAAGTGACAAGCATAACCTGGGGTGACAGGTCAGGGGTGGAGAGCAATAAGTTGAATAAAAAGAGAATATACTCAGTCAGCTTTATTAATTTCACTTTATTTCTGGTGTACTGTGCAGAGGAGGAGTTATTTTTTTCTGTGGGGAGGCCCATGATTTTTTTCCAAATTTGAGGAAAGCTCGAAATCTTTTTCATGGCTTGGGGGAGGCTCGCTATCAGAAAGTGTGAGAACTAATGTCCTAAAACACTGGAAATCATCCTGGGCCTGGCACCATGGTTTAATGTTTCATTCAGAGGATGGCACCTCCAAGGGCAGGACCCCTTAATTAATAGTGCAGTTCTGGGTCAAAGATGGGTATGAAATCTGTTCCCTGTGTGGGACTTGAACTCACAACTGCCTGGGCACACAGCCTCTTGTATTGTACAATCATTTTTGTGCTGAATGCAAATCTTACTTCAGAATTCATGTTGATGTGAGAATCCTGGGTTATTGATGGGGTGGGGGCCCTGGTCTTCAATTCTGGTTTCTCCCCCAGCCTGATCCCATCCTGTACTGTTGTTATAATACGATTGTTATGTTCTGCTTCAGTGACACATAAAAGGAATAATGTATGGGCAACCATACACAGTAAGCTTCTGTTTCCATCGAAGGGTAGAGATAACAGTATATGGACTTCAAGAACGAAACTTGAGAGGTCCATGCTGATCTTCGAGGATATCTTTTATCAGGCCACACATATGGAACTGTAGCCGTGAGACACTAGGACCACACAGAAACTTTTTAGCTAGCAGTCTACTAGGGGCCATCCATGGTGATGTCAGATATCTTCCATCATATAAACGTGGGTGGCCCCGCCCCCTCCTCAGTTTTTTTCCCACCATCGACCATTTCACATCGGACTCCACAGAGACACCACTGCTTCAGTTGACTGCCAAAAGTTTGAAGTCTTTGAATTTCTAAACTTTTTTATTTTTACTCACCCTATCTTAATTATCACTTTATTTTGTAAAGTAATTTATGTCATCTTGCAGGTCAACCAACTCCGCGAGACTCTTCAGATACTGCAAGTGAGGCAAAAAAATTGACAACCACAATGACCAAGATGGCTGCATCCGCTGTCTCGGTGAGGCTCACGATGTTAAGGCCTGCGAGATCTGCAGCAGTTTCAACCAGGCTACCTAGCGGTGCTGTTAGAAACCCCACGCAGTCCTTCCTCCTGGAACAGAAAGTAGCCAGAATGGAGAGGGAGCTCCAGGAGGGAAGTTCCTCCACATCACTGGCATTGTCCATGGGTTCCCATTCCTCTAAGGCCAGGCCAGGGACAAATTGTCTGGGATATGCAAACCCTGAGAGAGAGAGAAAAGCAGGGATAAGTCCTCCTCGGTATGCTCTTGGTTGCTGCTCTGGGTGCTGGACACTACAATGTCATCATCTACTTCGGCAGCGACACCTCCTGCTGCCGAAACCCTCAATTCCACAGGGTCGGCCTTGGCAGTGAGTTCTGCTGGACCTTCCATGGCTGGCGATGGCTAGTTGATGTCAGGCCTATTGATGCACCTGCTGACGCTGCAACCCCTGCCGCTTAGACCCCAGCTCCCCAGGGGCAACTGGCAGCAGGTTCCACCAGACCTTCTTTGTTCAGTGATGGGCAGTCGACATTGAGGTTCCTGACTATGCCATTGCCGCTTCAGGCTGTTCCTGCGACTCTGGCCCGAGGATGCAGGGGCCTACCAGGCCAGCCCTCATGTCGACACCTACCACATTGATATGCCCTGCTCGCTGCAGGGTATTAATGTCCTCATTGACTTCTCTACACTATTCAGAGCCTGTCAACGAGGACCAGGAGTATATTCCTGACCTCATCCCCCAAGAGGAGGAGGAGGAGGAAGATGGGGGATAGGAGCCCATCTAGGTCTATCTCTACTGTTTCCTCGAGGGTGAGGACTCCTCCAGGTATACCTCGAGGTGCCCCTCCAGTGACCCCTCTTTCATATCAGTGATGAAGCAGCTCCAAATAGCTATGAGGTTTGATGCTGAGGAACAGGACATTACCAGAAGAAACCTGGTTGAGTTTCTGAAACTACCAGATTCTCCCCCTCTGATTATTCCTCCTCTGCTGGCTGCACAGAAGGATGCCACCGTGGCTGCCTGATACAGACAACAATTGATCCCTGCCATGCCCAGAAAGGTAGACAAATTGTACCAGGCTCGCTCAGGGAAGCCTTTTTTGCAGGGAAGCCACAGGCTGACTCAGTGGTGATAAATGCAGTCCACAATAGATTGAAGAAACCTCAACACCTCAGCTGTCTTTCCCCAGATAAGGGTCGAGGAAACTGGACCTCATGGGCAAGAGGACTTTTGCCTCTGCAACTCTGGACCTCAAGATTGCCAGTTACCAGGCCCATATGGTCAAATTCCAGAACACTCTCTGGAAGAAGGCCAGAGCAGCAGCTCAGGCACTTCCAGAGGGTCCCCAGGAACACGAGATGCTTAAGGCCCTCCAGACTGGGCAGATATAGGTAAGCACCTCTTGAGGTCTGCCTATGATATTTCAGATGTCTCCGCCAGGGCAGCTGAGGCTGGCGTCTGCCTCAGAAGGCACTTTTGGCTTTGGGTGTCTGGCGTTGCTAGTGATGTCCAGCAGTCCATTTTGAATGCCCCCTTCAGAGGTTATAAACTCTTAGGTGCAGGTATGTCATGGCCAGGACATTCCTGCAGCTACTGGATCTGATGTCAGCAGCCATTGTCACGGTTCTCTGGCAAGGCTGCATATGCAGATCCCCCAGTGGACATTGAGACCAGTGGGATTAACGCACCGATGATCTAGAATAAAGGGTTATAGTGACCTCACCCGTAAAGAAGGTGCTTCAGTGATGGATGGAACCCATCAATCTGCTCAAAAGGGATCCCTTCCTGATCCCTTTCCCTCATCAGATCCTCACCACAGAAGCTTCGGTGCTGGGCTGGGGGGCACATCTGGGGCATCACCAGACCCAAGGTACCCGGATTACAGTGGAGATTTCCCTCCACATAAATGTCCTAGGGATCAGGGCCATTCTGTATGGCCTACAGGCCTTTCAGCCTTACCTGTCCCCAGGGCCTCTGCTGGTGCACATGGACAACATCAGTGTAATCCCCTACATAAACAAGCAAGGGGGTCTAATTCATACCCTCTGAGCAAAGAAGCAATGAGAGTTTGGTACTGGGTTCTAGAACTATTAGCAGTTCATGTTCCAGGCATCCAGCTGGCCGGCCCATTGGTGCAGCGGCAAGATTTTTGTCTGTGATGCTGACATCCTGGGCTGGCCGGCCCGTTGACATAGCGATAAGGCTTCCGTCTGAGATGTCGACATTCTGGGTTCAGGAATGGACCCAAGAATCTGAGGGCTGGCAGGGAGGAGAAGGACTGAGTATCTGAGGGACTGCTGTCCTCCGGGGGATTGAGTGCGCACAGCTGACCTCTGGTGGAGGCTGTGGGTTTGGGGGGGGCAGCTGCCAGCACCAGCACCGTGGTGGGAGGTGGGACAGGTGTTGGCGTACACACCCTTGATGTCATTGCATGTCCCACCTCCTGGGGTGAAAATTGCAGAAAATTGGGCCATGCAGGATGCCGTCCGCCTCGCATGACACGTCCTGCACCACTGCCTATGCCACCACTGGGGATGTAAACCAGCATTTGACGGGAGGGTGAGCCCCCTCTGGAGACCCCACCCTGTGGGATAAACCTGGGCATAATGTCCCAGGGCCATGTACCGGCATCCACTGGGTAGTCAGGGCTCATTCCCATGGCTGTGCTCTGGGGGTAAGCCAGAGAGTATCCTCAGTTGGGTACATCTGTGGATGGTGAGTGATTGGGCTGGACATGGGACTGGGCCAATTGGGGGGGGGGGCGTCTGGAGCGAAAAAGAAAAAGCAAATTTAAATTTAAAAAAAATTTCCAGGCGGCCAAAACGTCCTGGCAGACAGGCTGAGGAAGTCACAGTCCAGAATGCACAAGTGGGAGCTGCTGACCTCCGAGGCACAAGATCTGTTCAACAGGTGGGGTCGTCCAGAGTTGGACCTTTTTGTGTCCCCACTCAATGCAAAACTGCTGTGTTTCTGCCTGCTTGCTCCAGGGCCTGGAGTTTTCTGGTGAGAGTCATTGTCCCTCTCCTGGAAAGGGAGGTTTCTTTACACTCTTCCTCCCTTCCCTCTCATTCAGAGGGTGCTGATCAGGCTTCATATGGAAGGAATGACTCTGGTCCGTTCCTGATGACAGTAGGTAGGCAGGGATCCGATAAAGTGGAGTCACAGCCTACCTCCAGGCTAGCAGGGAAGGCCTCAGGGAGGCCAAAAAAGGAGGGAGTAGAAGGGACGAAATAGAGGCTAGGGAAGGGGGCATTATGGAGGGTGGCCTCATTGAATGCTAGAAGCCTAGGAAACAAATCGGCTGAGCTACAGGCACTCTTAGCAGTGTGGAGGTGGATATTGCAGCTGTCACAGAAATGTGGGCAACTGAGCACCAGGACTGGGATCTTGCAATCCCAGGATACAAATTATACAGGAAGGACCGTAAGGAAGGGGGGAGTGGCAGTCTCTGTGAGGGATGGGATCAAATGCACAAGGGACGAGGGAGAAGAAAGGAGAACAGAGACAATCTGGCATCAGCTCCTAGACTCAAGGGGTAGGAAACTAAGGTTTGAGGTGGTATACAGGCCGCCATCCCAATCTGAGGAGCTTGACAGGGAGCTAGCGGGACAAATCAAAAAGGTATGTAGAAAAGGAAGGTGGTCATCGTGGGGGATTTCGACTTGCCGGGGTTGACTGGAGCATTCCGGTCACCTCCAGTGCTAAGGAGCAAGTGCTCCTGGATGCGATCCAGGATGGTCTCCTGACACAGTTGGTTGCTGTACCTACTAGGCTAAAGAATACTTTAGATCTGGTATTGTCGAATGGGGAGGCAGTGAGGGAAATAAAGATGGAGGACCCACTATCTGACAGCGATCAGCAAACGGTGTGGTTTAATATCACGATGTGTGGGGAGCCAGAGAATCAGTTAATCGGGTGGTAAACTTCAGGGGTGGACTTTGGGAGGATGCAGGAAGTACTGAAAGAGAAACAGGAGGGCATAAGGTGTGAGATGGACGTGGAGCTGAAATGGGATATTATAAAAAGAGGGGTTACAGAGGCAACAGAAGGCTGCACCAAAGCACAGAGCAAGAAGACCATACTGGTTGAACAGCAAGGTTGTGGAGGTGGTGAGGGCAAAACGAGTGGCTCACCAGAGGTTTAGGAGGACAGGGAAGGAAGTGAACAGGGAGGAATATGCAAGATGGTCCAGGGAGGTGACCAGAAAAGTGAGAGAAGCCAAGACCGAGAAGGAGCTGAGATTAGCACAGGGAATTTTTGCAGGGAGAAAGACATCTTCAGCTACATCAGGGAGAAAAGAAAGTGCAAGGAGACAATTGTGAGGATAAAAAGGGATGGGGAGTGGACAGAAAAGGGGGAGGAGTAGGCAGAATCACTGAATCAATACTTTGTTCCATGTTTATGGAAGAAAAGGGAGACCGCTACCAGCATGGGCTGGGAGGGTGGGGACAGGAGAAGAGGAGGCGACAGATGGGAGAATTGAGGCAAGTAGAGTCCTAGAGGGACTGAGGGCACTGAAGGTAGACAAGGCATCAGGGCTGGATGGTATCCACCCCAGGATACTGAGGGAGATGGCGGAGGTGTTGGCAGAGTCACTGGCGGATCTGTACAGCACCTCACTGGAGTCTGGATGTGTGCCACTGGACTAGAGGATGGCACATGTAGTGCCATTACAAAAGAGTGAGCCAAGGGATGAACCGGGTAATTATCATCCGGTAAGTCTCGCATCCATAGTGTGCAAACTCATGGAAACGATACTAAAGGAAAGACTGATGTCGTACCTGGAGTACAATGGCCTTCAGGATGTGAGGCAGCATGGGTTTGTTTCAGGGAAGTCTTGTCAAACCAACCTGATACAATATTATGACTGGGTGACAGGTGAACTGGATAAGGGTCATGCGGTGGATGTTCTTTACTTGAACTTCAGCAAGGCCTTCGATTCAGTGCCTCATGGGCTTCTTTGGGGGGGGAAGCTAACTGGTGTAGGAGTAGGGGCAAAAATGTTGAACTGGATTACAAGCTGGCTGAGTGGGAGGCTGCAATGGGTGGTGATGAGAGGGGAGCTCTCGGCTCCAAGGCTGGTGATGAGTGGGGTGCCACAGGGCTCTGTGTTGGGGCCAGTATTGTTTGGGCTCTTCATATCAGACATTGGACATGGGGTGGTGAGCAAGGTAAGTCTGTTTGCTGATGAAACCAAAATCGGAGCAGTGGTGGATGGAGAGAGGGTGGAAGCAGCTGCAGGGGACCTAAGCAAGCTAGAGGAGGTCAGAGAGGTGGCAACTGGGGTTCAATGCAAAGTGTGAGGTTATGCACTTTGGGGTGAAGAACCAAGGAGAGAATACTGGCTGGGGGGGCTTAGCTGGGGATCACTGAGGGAGGAGAAAGACTTTGGGAGGTAATGTGAGGACCATGAACAACACTGCCCGTTGCAGGAAAGCGGCTGCAAAGTAGACAAAATATTTGAGGTGCATGAGCGAGAGGTTTTGTCCAGGAGGTGAGGGTGATCTTGCCCCTCTACAGATCGCAGTAAGACCGCACTTAGAGTACTGTGTACAGTTTTGGAGGCCATACCTACAGCGTAATATCAGGCTGCTGGAGGGGGTGCAGAGGAGGGCAACAAAGATGATATGTGGAATGGAGGGGCGAGACTATGACAGCAGGCTGGGAGACCTCAATATGTACACTCTGGAGGACAGAAGGGACAAGGGGACATGACAGAGACATTCAAGTATCTGAGGGGAATCAGTAAGGATGGGGTAAATGGGGTCTTTAAGTTAAGGAGGGAGGATCACCAGGGGCAGAGGTTAAGAATGGAGGGAAGATTTAGGAAGGAAATGAGGAGACACTATTTCTACAGAGCGGTGGTAGCAAAATGGGCACCCTACCAGAATGGGTGGTATCAGGTAAATCTGTGAACAGCTTCAAAAGGGCATGGGACAGGGAACAGGGAGAGTGAGGGTGGGGGGTGGCAGTGGATTGACAAAGGGAGGGGGTTGGGGCAGCTGCAAACTAGGGGTGTTGGCTGCACACTAGAGCAGACTTAGATAGACCAGGTGGTCTATTTCTGCTGGCACATTGGTATGTTCATATGATACTTGGCCCCTTCTGGCCTTGTCAGATCTGGTTCCCCTTACTGCAGCAGTTGGCAGTGGAACCCCCAGTACCTCTGCCCCCGTGCAAAGGCTTGCTATCATAGGAGTGGGGCACTCTGGTCCACCCGGACTTAAAGTCACTCTGTCTTTATGACTGGTTCCTGAAGACATAACCATGGCTAAATGTGGGATATCCCAAAAGGTGGTCGATGTCTTGATGGCTGTTAGAAAACCCTCCACCAGGGTCACTTATTCCATGAAGCGGAAGCACTTTGCTCTATGGGCTGCTTCCCATCACTTGGATCCTAAGTTTCACTTGCCCAGTGAACCAGATTCTGGAGTACTTGCTGTCCCTCTTAGATATGGGACTGCAGTACTCTTCCATTAAAGTGCACCTGGCTGCCATTTCAGCTTTCCATGTGCCCATTGAGGGCCGCATGGCGGCACAACTGGAGGTGTCCTGTACGTTTTTGAGGAGCATTCTCCATTTGAAGCCTCCAATCCATAATCCAGTCCCGGTTTGGGACTTAAATTTGATGTTAGAGAAACTTGCTTTGGCTTCTTTTGAGATGGCTGCAAATTGAGAGCTATGCTTTCTGTCGTGGAAAGTGTTGTTTTTAATTGCCATTACTTCTGCTTGAAGGATTTCTGAGCTTCAGGCTCTGATGTGTGAGCCTCCTTATTTGGTTTTCCACAAAGACAGGGTGTTTTTGTGTACCAACCCTAAATTCTTGCTGAAGGTGGTGTCTGAGTTTACCCTGAATCAAACCATCCCTTGCCTGTTTATTATCCAGAGCATGCCAATCCAGGGGAAGCATTGCTCCATACCTTAGATGTACACAGACTACTCCGGTATTATGTTCACCATACGAAGGGCTGCAGGAAGTCCTCGCAGCTTTTTGTTTCCTTCATCCCTGGGAAAGAGGGCATACCAGTTTCTAAACAGTGCCTTTTCCAAATGGTTGGCCAACTGTATTACTTTTTGCTATAGAAAAAACAGTAAGGAACTTCCTGGGGTTGTTCGTGGCCATTCAGCCTGAGGCATGGTCACTTCTGTTGTCTGTTTCAGGCATGTGTCAGCTACAGAAATCTGTGCTGCTAGCTACTTGGAGTACTGTTCACACTTTCACTAAACACTACCATCTGGACATTGCCTCTAGGAGAGGGGCAGGCTTCGACCTGGCTGTACTTCAGGGCCTCCTGTCTTAGGCTTATAGCCTCCAGCCACCCAGACTCTCTCTGTCAGTACTGCTTAGGACTCATTTCATAGGTGTGGCCTGCTGAAAGAGATATCCTCGAAGAAGGTAGTACAGTTACGTAAGCACTTACCGTAACAATGGATCTTCGAGAAAATCTCCTTCATAAGGCCATGCCGGCCCACCCTCCGTCCCCCTTAGCTTCAGGGCTTTTCAGTTCCTGTCTCTTTCTCCAGGACAGTCTACCTTCTGTTTCAACTTGCCTAGTGGTGGGAACCTCTAGCTCTCCCTCAGTTCCCCATGAGGAGGTCCTCTGTGCATGGTCTCCTGTATGGTCTCTGGCAGGGGAACTGAGGAGGGCCCAGAGCCACCCACATTTATATGGTGGAGGACATCGACATTTGATGTCACCATGGACAGCCCCTAGCAGACTGCTAGCTAAAACGTTTCAGTGTGGCCCTAGTTCCTGGAGGCTATAGTTCCATAGGTGTAGCCTGATAAAATGCATTCATTTGATCTACTGTTACAGTAAGTTCTTACATAACTACTTTTCTCACCCAAGATGGAAACATAGGGCGAGAGTTGTATGATCGCCCATATATAGCATATGTTGTCAGGCATTTTTTTTTTAACTTTGTATAGTTTTGACCAAGTGTTGCTGTGAAAGTGGAAGCTGCGGGAATGTTCACGAGGGGGGACAGCATTGTGTGACTGAGAGGAGAAGCTGAAAGCGGTTGGAGTGAGGCGAGGGGGAACACAGCTGAGTTAATGATGAAATGTGCACAACAACTTTTAGACCGTGCACGACAAGGTTTTTGAACTGGCTGAATTCCATACACAATAAGGTCAAACCATATACCATAAATGCATAATGCATTAAACCAAGTACTAGTGTGCCAACACCTAGAGCAGAAGCAGTGCTGTGGCTTATGGCGCTCGTAGCCCAGGGTCGCATCCCAAGCCCTGGGTGCCACAGAGCTGGAGGCCCTGCTATAGGGGGAAAGCTGTGGGGTTCAGGGATAGTAGCTGGAGGCGGGACTGTGAGGTAGCCCAGCAAAGGGGAAAAAAATGTACTGGAGTTTGGGGAAAAAAAGCAAAGTACTGTTGTAATTTGCATGCTCTAAGTACAGCATGGGATATACAAACAAGGCTGTGTATTCGGCTGGGGGAAGGCACTCAGGAGGTTCTGGTGTACAGACCTTATTTTCCTAGCTACACCCCTGGTCAAGTACCCATCCTTTTAGTGAATGACAGAGAGGAAGATATCATATTCTTTGCCCCCTTCCCCAAAGCTTATAGAGGATTTACAGTTCTTAACTTTAATTAAGTCGTACTGGTTCCCTTTTTAGGACTTTACAAGATCACGCCAAAAATGCTGCTTTCTCCAGCATTGCCAACAGGGTTACTGACAAACAAACATGTTTCTAAGTGAGTCACAAGTAGCCAGGTTTTTGCTGCTATAGAGAAAATCAAAAGTCCTTAAATAAATGTGATTGTTTCTTCCCTTCATTTCAGGGTGTGTTTGGTGAAATTTTTATCTGCCTCTGTGTGTTGATTAACCCGCTCGCCTTTGCACACAGGAAGGTGAGTTGACATTTCTTGTTTCTCTACACGGTGGGTGGGGGGGCAGATGGAGGTGGTTCTGTGGTTGTTAGTAGATTGCTGCAACTTTCATTTTCTGCTCAAAAATGTCAAATCTGGTGCCCATTTTACAAAACCACTGACAGAAGTGGGACTGATGTGGCCCCCTTGTTGGCATATCATATGAGAGGTCAAGGATGGTGTCTGAACCACCTTCTCACCTACGTGATGATCCCTTCACAACATACTAGCATTGAGGCATATTAGCAGGCAGTGGGGGGAAGCTTGCAGTGTGATTGGCTGTGTCATACCTGTCATGTGGATAAACCAAGAGCTTTAAGCCCTGTTTACACTGCAGCAGCGGTTTGAATTCTCCACCACTCCTCGCAGGCTTCGCTGTGTGCTAACCTCCAAATTAACTGCTTACACAGGCCCCCCAAGCTGCGCCACAAGTCACGCCACATGGGGCTGTTCCTGTAGTGGGAGCGTGTTTCCAGAGACCGTGGATGATGGGAAAAGTGGGCAGCATAGCGTAACGAGTGCATAAGTAAGTTTACACTGCAGGGAAATGCACTCAGTCCACTAGATGTCCCCTCTCCTGGTGTCGATACAGAAACGGGATTCGAATGGCTCCTGAAATGCTCCCATGAGTGTCCACACGACAGCATTTGCAGCACATCAACCTGTGCGCATGGGTTGACTCACTGCAAATAGGGCAGTGTAAACAGGGCTTTAGTCTCCAGTGCTACGGTTCCAACACCTTTCATTGAGCACGATGTAAAACTATGTATATGTGTATTTGTAGACGGATGGATAGACAATACAATATAATATAATACAATGCAGTACAATACCATACATGGATGGGAATTTTTTCTAGTACAAGCTATCATGTGTTTCCCTGTATACACCCCCAATTAAAGCTGTATACCACTGGCAAAAAGACACCCATAGACCAACATTACAATGCCCAATGACTAGGCAAGGAGTCTGAGCTACCCTCTCACCTATGTGGTGGTCCCTCTGTGATGGGGTTTAGGTTCATTAACAGGTAGTGTGGGGAAGCTTGCACTGCAGTCTCCCATGCTGTATCTGTCATGTGGCTGAGCAGAGAGCTTCATTCTCTAGTGCTGCAGATCCCAACACCATTCACCAGAATTAAATTCACTAAAAATAAATGTATGTTTTACATTTTAGAACAGCACTGAAGCATTCCAGGAGGAGGGTTATCCGTGGTTATCACAGGCCTGGAGCATGGGAAAACACTTGATATGGACTCATCACTCTCAGTGCCTGCAGGGATGTGATTACCTCATGATAACCCCCTCCCCCCCATGCCTTACTGCTTACTCACGCCTACATTCAGAAGAACATGCAGCTGCTAGATAGCAATCTGCCTCTCCACCCCTCCCTTTTGAAACAGCTGGAAATCAGCCGGAATTCCCAAGTTACATCCTAAGCTATTTTTTTTGTTTCATAACTCAAGTTTTTTTTTTGTTTTGTTTTAATTCATGGTGAAAGCAATCATTTTCACAGCTCAGTTCAGTAAATATCACCACACTTTATCTTTGGGTTATTGGCCTCTCCTTGCTACCCTATGCTTATGTTATTACCAGTCTCCTAAATGGCTGTTTTTGCCCCATTTGTAGGGCTGTTTATTTTGTCAGGGAGGCCTTTATTGAATGCCATCTTTACTACTTTAAGTAGATTGGATGCTTAACAGTCAGCTTGTTTACAAAACAGTTCTGCTCCCCCTCTTTGTAAGGTTGCTTGGCGTAAGCCAGCAGAAATCTTGCAGGAATGTGAGAGTAGGACTACTGGGAAGAAATGGGAACATTTCCCAGTGAATTGTGAAGTACTTTTGGGTGTCCTTCCCGCACCTGCCTACCCAAGGATATCCCCATAGAGATCGCATGTAGTAAAGACTTCTATGCAGTCTCAGTAGGAGGGCTACTGCAACTGGAATTACTGTAGGGGGTGAGGGGACTGTTAAAATCTTTACTTCGCGGGTGAATTGTTGGCAATGTGCCACACTTTGCTTGGTGAGCAACTATGCATGGTTGTGGAAACATAAAAAAAAGTTTATGCACATAAAAAAACACCTACAACCACGTCTTTACTCCACTCCTCCTACCTGCCCTGTTTCATAAAGTAACCTCCCCCATTGTAGCACCCATCCCCCCAATGCTGGTGAAGTTAGTGTCATGCATAGCGGCCCCACCAGTGCAGTCAAACGTATCCCCACCTCACCACCCTCTTGCATCTCTCCTCTCACCCTGACACAACACCCAAAAAGGATAGATGTCTGGTCAGTGACTGGTCTGCCCTCTGGTAGCAGTACCTGTAAAGAGAAACTGTCCTTGCTGCACACATCAGTCAAGATGTTAACTCCCCACCACCCACCCACCCACATAGCACAAATACCCCACCACCACCAGTCTCGGGAAAGTTAGTATCATGTGCTGAATTGTGTAATGGATAATGTAGGTATAACCCCACCCTGGCTCCCAACCCAGTACAAGCAAGCAAGCATACACCCACCCCACGACCCTCTGGCACCCCATCCTCCTCCTCACCTTGGCACCCCAGAAGGATACATATCACACTAGACTGGTAGCACAGTGTTAGTGCTACCATTTGGTATGCTGGTTAGCCGCATTGTGGAACAAACGCAGACCATTAGGAGCTGGCAGGGCAAGGAAGGATTGAGCGTCCCAGGGACTGCCCTTCTGCTGCAAATGCTGCTTCCACTGTGTGACTGCCAACTGATGGAGACCTTTTGGTAGCACAGATGAAAGCACCCAAGGAGAGGGGTCACCACCAGGTGTCTGTCACGTAAGCATTCTAATGCATGCATGTGTGGCTGCGTCATTGCACACCGGCACAACAGTGAGAAAATGGTGGTTGGAGGGGAAAAAACGGGCTGTTCACCCCACAGGCTGTTGTGTGACTGATGTGGCTGACTACCCACTGCATTGTGGTCCAGCGTAAGTGGTGGATAACTGTTAGGTCCGTGAGAAGGTCGTTGATGGGGCTGGGGGGATGCAGGCGGACACAGTTCGGAGAGTGAAACAACTTATTAGAAAGATATGTGTCTGGTTGGTGTGGCACGGTGATTGAATCAGTGACCGGTCTGCCTGATGGTAGTAGTTCCTGTACTGAAACAACCATCCATCTCTGCAGAGGTCACGACAAGACAACCACTCTGGCTGGCCGCTCTGCTTCAAATAAATGAGCAAGTGATGCCAAGTTTGAACCGATTTGAAGCATTTGCCACTTTCCAGATTTGGAGCTTGACACAGCTCTGTCATAGTCTGGGCTCCCCTGGTCAGCTCTGCCAGTATTGCTCGGTACAGATGCTCATGACATCCAGGAGTTACATTTTGTACATGGGCACTAGTATAGGAATCCAGAAATTTGGGATTGGAATAGTTCAACCTTCAATCCTTCCTCACCGGACAGGCCTGACTGCATGCCTGAAATGGTGTCACGTGTGGTGCATAGGGGAGAGGGGTAAGTCGACATGGTGCATAGAATTATTTTCAGTATTTCCTTGAAATGCTCAGCTTCTACCCAGTTTTGCAGAAGGGATACAGGGAAGCACAGAGAAGTATAGTGATTTGCTCAAGGTGGCTCTGGTGGTATTCAAACCAGGGATGCTGTGATTCAGAGCTCATTGCTCTAATCACTATCATACTGCCTCCTATGTTATATGCAGGACAGTGTTCCCTCAGCGCTACTTCTCCCACTGTCTGCAAAACACGGTAGTAATGTTGTTTTGATGCCACGCCAGCTTGCTCTTTTCCCAACTTCCTTTCTGTTCCCTCACAGCGAGCAGATCAAAGCAGGTTGGAAGACTCCACCCTTACCACCACCATCAGGGGAGGGTAATAATTCCTACTTTATGGTCTGTTTGTACAACAAAATTAAGCTATAAATGGATTTTGTTTTCCAAAAGCACTCAGCAGGCAGGGGTGGTGGTGGTCGTTATCTATAATACCAATAATTCCAGAGGCAAATATTTAACCTCAGTGTGTTTGTTTAATGTTTTGCTGATTAACATCATTGTTCTGTTCCAGGACAGCCAAGCCAAAAACATTTTTTCTCGCCTCTGACAACAGCGGAATAAGGCCAAACAGATTAACGGCTCACTGATTTCTAAATTGTTTGTTTTTCCTTTGTGTCGCCCTCCCCCGTACCACCATGGCTGCATCCTTCCGCTGGTCAGGATGCCACATGAGTGGCTGCCTTCACAGCAGTCTGTCAGATATTTTGGGGGGCTCATGTTTAGTTGGCCAGTAGCTTTCAAAATCTGATAGCCAAGCTAATTTATTTTTTAATTGGCCATCTTTTTTTTCTTACTTTTTCTGTTTGTCCTCTTCTGAACTCCCTGCACAAGAATGCCTACAAGGAAAGACTTAAGGACCTTAATATCTATTCACTGGAGGAAAGAAAGGAGAGGGGAGCTATGATAGAGACTTTTAAGTACCTTAGGGGAATAAACAGGGTACAGGTGGAAACCATATTTCATAGAAAAGTCGGCACAAGAACAAGGGGGCATGATAATGAGGCTGAAGGGTGGAAGGTTCAGGGGTAATGCCAGGAAGTACTTTTTCATTGAAAGGGTGGTGGAGCCGTGGAACAGCCTTCCAGCAGAAGTGGTGGGGTGAAAACAATATGGGGGTTCAAGAGTGCATAGGAGAGACATACGGGTACCCTGGAGATGTGCAGAGCAGGAGAGCCGCAAATCAAATAGGATCTGGGGCTGCAGCAGTGAGTAGGGAAATGAGCAGTCTAGGTGGGCCGTATGGACCTTATCTGCTGAAAGATTCTATCTTTCTATGTTTATTTATTTATTGAAATGTTTCACCAGGAAGGCACACTGAGCGACAAGTTGCTCGTCTCCTGGTGCGTCCTGGGGGAAGGGGTACAATAGGAGTGAAACATTAAACATTCAAGTTACAAGATCAGCATTAACATACAGTTGTAAGGCAGGTGTTACAAACAGTGTTAAAACAGAGTTGTGCATAATATGTAGAAAAAGTGAACAATTAGTAAGTAAATGAGTGCTTATGTGAAAGAAAATGGGGAAAGGAGAGGGAGGGGTGAGATGGAGGGATGTAGGGGGAAGGGAGTAGATGAGTGATACAAGCCCGTGGGGGGTAGGAGAGAGACCCATGGAGAGCATTTGGCGTTGCTTACATTCTGTGAGAGATCAAGGGAGGCCAGTAAGGAGGAGCAATTTGGGGAAAGGGGAGGAGAGCTAGAAATTTGGGGGGTGGGGCTGCACAGGGTAAAATGAAGGTGACGGTAGAGGGGTAGGGTTTATCCAGGGCTTATAGGAGGGGATTAGGGAGGGACATGGCAGGAGTAGCTAGGCGCAAGGTAATTTTTGAGAGCAGAGCTGATGGAGTAGGCGGAGAATGAGTGCCGGATTTGAGGGAGGAGTGAATTCCAGATTTTTGGGAGGCGGTGAGAGTAAGTGGATTGACCAGTTAGGGTGGATCTGTGGGGGACTACCAGGGTTTGGGTGTCAGTTGATCTAAGGGAATGGGAGGATGGGGTGGGTTGTTATAAAGGAGGAGGTTAGGTAGGAAGGGAACTCACTTAACCAGTGCTTGAAGGTGAATTTAGCACAGTGGGAGAGTCGCCTATTTGTAAGAGAGGGGAAGGATAGGGCACGATAAAGATCACAGTGATGGGTGTGGGGGGGCATCCAGGGCAAAGCAGCAGAAGGAATTGAAGAGGGTGTCCAGTCTGGCCAGGGAGGACTTAGGGGCAGCACCATAGACTACGTCACATTAGTTGAAAATGGGCATTATCATCTTCTGAACAAGTTCACGCCTAGCCGTAGGAGGGATGCAACTTCGGTTCCTGAACAGGGTACCAAGCTTGGGGCGCAGTTTTTTCTGACTGGCATCAATATTTATTTATTTATTGAATTTTGTTAACCAGGTAGGCCCTCTGGGCCTCTAAGGTTCCTTTTTCAGGGGCGATCCGGAATTAGTTACATAGAGTGAGGCATTTATACAGTACAGTACTTTTTTGAACAGACAATACAAGGTCAGTGTTACAGTGTTCCATGCAAGGCAGTATTACATACAGCAGGGTATTTAACTAACTAAACTAACTAACTAACTAACAGACATTCGTAGCAATCACAATGCTATAAGACAGGGTTTGGTTAGTTAGTGTTATGGAAATGCTTGGGTGGGTCGAGGGTAGAGGATGAACAGGAGAGGTGCCTGAGGAAGAGAGGAGACTGGTCTGAGAATAAAGGTAGTTCACTGGGACAGGAGCAGTGACTATGGTCCAGTGAATGCTTGCGTAGACCCTTCCAGAAATTCCCTATGGAGGTAGCTAGCTGAAGGTGTCCAGGGAGTTTATTCCAAAGCCTAGGGGCAGCATAGACAAAGGATTTGCTGCCAGCTGTGGTCTTGGTCTTGGGTTCTTCAAGGAGCCTTAGTCCAGTAATACGGAACAGCCTGCTGGAGTATTTTGGGGGTAGTAGTCCAGCTAGAGTAGCTGGGGGGTGGTCGTTGATGAGTTTATAGGTATTACATAACAGGGGGGTACTGGAGTCTATGGCAAAAGGAGGGCCAGCAGAGCGAGGCAAGTACATTGCAGTAATGGGTCCTTGGTTCAGCGTTCGTAGCAAAGTGTACAATTTTGTGATAAAAGGTTTGTGAGCAGTTGAAGCTCTGTTTTGACAGTCCATGCAGAACTGGGGCAGCGTATGTTAAGGTAGGGAGTAGGATGTTCTTGGCTATTGCCAACCGGGTCTCTGGTATCATTTGGGTGCTAAAGCGTTGGAGCAGGCCTAGCTTTTGGTGGATATTTTTGGTTACAGAATCCACATTGGGGTTTTAGGGTGAGTCCATGGTCCAGCACAAGGCCTAGATATTTGAAAGATTGCACCACCTCAATAGTGGAGCCTACTGCAGTGTTGAGTAGGAGTATGAGGCTTCGATCAAGGCTTAGGGATCGTGGTCTGAACAAGACAGCCTTTGTTTTCTTGGAATTTAGGACTAGGCGATTCTCTAGTAGCCAGGATTCAATCAAGGCAAAGTCTGACTGGAGTTGTGGTCCAAGATCATCTGCATTGATAGATCTGTACAGGACCGCGTCGTCAACATATTGGACCATGGAGCTGGTCCCACAGTGGTTGCTGAGGTCATTGACAAAAAACAAGAATAAGAGGGGGCCTAAAATTGAACCTTGTGGTACCCCCTCAGTTACTGGGAGAAACCCAGAGGCAGCTGCCCTCCACTTGACCTGCTGAGAGCGGTTGGACAGGTAGTTGCTGAACCAATTTCAGTGAGTGTTGATCTAGTCCCAGTTTACTGAGTTTTGCCATCAGTAGGGAATGGTCAACCAGATCAAAGGCCTTGGTCAGGTCTATGAAGACAGCCCTTGTTGGGAGGCCTTTGTCCAGGGCCGAGAGGATATCAGTGGTGAGTTTGATAAGTGCAGAGTCAGTCCCATGCCTTTGTCGGAAGCCATGCTGGGTGGGTACCAACAGCTAGTTTGCGTCTAGGTAGTCTCAAAGTTGGCAGTAGACGAGCCTGTCTTGGATTTTTGCCAGAGTGCAGAGCAGGGAGTTAGTCCTATAGTTTTCTATTGTCTCCCTGGAGCCTCCCTTATGGATTGGCACCACATTCGCCTGCTTCCATATTTTGGGTACTACTCCACCCAGCAAGGACTGATTGATGAGCCAGGTAATGGGAAGGGCAATGGCTGGTGCTGCAGCCTTGAGCAGCCTGGGGTTCAGCCCATCTAGTCCAGCTGTTCCATTGGACTTTATGGACAGTAGGAGGGGGATCACTTCCTTGGTGCATACTGTCCTTAGGTGGAAGTGTGGGAGTATCGGATTCAGTATTTCAGTTGTTACCAGATCCTCCTTACGGGGGGGGGGGGTGGCTTGTTTGGTGTGCTCCTAAACCTGTGAAGAATCTGTTGAAGGTGGCCGATGCATCACTTCCTTCAGTTAGCGTTTGTTCACCGTTGATTATGTGGCCCTGGGGGTTTTCTTATTACCTTTTATTAGGTCATTTATGCGGGACCAAAAGGACCTTGGGTCAGATAAATTTGCCCGCTGTAGGTTTTTAAGGTATTCCCTCTTAGCAGTTTTGGTGGCTTTTTTACATTGATTCCTCAGCGACCTGTAGAAGACTAGGTCACCCGGGAGTGCTGAGCATCTGTATTTCTTCCAGGCGTTTTCTCTGCTTATCATTAGGGATTTTAGCTCTCTTGTGATCACCTGTAGCAGCGACCCTTGGCGTAAATTCTCCTTAGTGGGGCATGAAGGTTTGCTGCTGATAAGAATGTGAGTTAGAAGAATTCTGCAGCTTCCTCCACGCTGGGGAGGAACTTAATTGGACTCCAGTCAACTCCACTCAGGTAGGTCTGGAAGGCCTCATCTGAGAATTTTGAGAAATCTCTGGCTGAAATGAGTCTGGGGAGGACTTTAGTGGGCTTATTCTTCCATTCTGTGGTGATTTGCATGTGCAGCCCATGATGCTTTGCATTGTGGGGGCATGTGTGATTTTGTATTTTCTTGAAACTTGGCTTCCCAGCCAAATGCCCTTTGGGGTAACCCTTGCCTCAGTGTTTACGCACAGAGGTTCTTTGTCTTTTATTCTTCCAAATGCAGAAAGTTGGCAAATGGTCACTCAAGGCATCTGACATTACGCCAGCCATCCTGATGTTTGCAGGATTGGAGGCAAGGATCCAGTCTAGGGTGGAATGGTTCCCTGTTCTGGGATTGTGTCTGGTGATTTCGTGATGACCTGTGCCAGTTTAGCTTCAAGGAGCATGGCTCTGAGAGCTTGCTCTGTGCTAGTATCCCAGTTTAAGTTGTAGTCCCCCAGGTGCAGTAACTCTGGAAGAAGAGTGCTCGCCAGTGCTTTTGTTAGGTCCTCCAAAGCAAGTTGGGCACATTTTGGAGGATTATATATGCATCCTATAGTTAGGTGCTTTGCATGGCCTAGGATTATCCTGATGAATATCGATTCACAAAGTGGGGAGTCCAGTTGGGGGTGAGGGGCTAGTGAGGCCTCAAGTGAAGTTCTCACATAGATGAGGACTCCGCCTGCTTTTTGTCCCCCCTCTCGGTCCTTTCTAAAGGTATCGTAGCCAGCTAGTTCCACCTCTTGGGCCTGGATGTGTGGCTTGAGCCAGGTTTCAGAGATGGCCAGTACATCAGAGTTGTATAGGACAACCCAGGATTGGATCTCATACATTTTGGGGCACAGGCTACAGGCATTCATATGGGCGACTCTCAGACTCTGTGTTGCTCCAGCTTGGGTCAAGGGGTGTCCCTATAGTGCAGTTATTAATTGGTGGCCCAGGACTTTGTTCAATATCACCAGAGTGGAGCAGCAGCATTATGACAAAGCAGCTGAGAGCTCTCAGTCTAGGGAAATGAGCACGAGTCCCCCATTTGCCTCTAATGCCAGCGATCAAGTGGTAGCAGGCCCCCTTGATAGTCAGCCCATGCATCATTAGCAGTGTGTCTACAGATGACACTGCAGGGCAATCTGTGAGGTGCAGGAGCAGACAATCCTGTATACCCCAGAGCGGGTTAGGGGAGCAGCATGCACCCATTATTGTGTCAACCTATGTTATGGCACAGATGTATATGACAACCAGGGCAGGGCCCCTGCCGGTTAAAGCATCTGGGTGCATGCCCTTATTAGGCTGAGACATCTTCATTCACCATTAAACAGTGCCACAGATGAGACAGGTGGGGGCCGTTGAGCTGTTGAACAAGATGAGTCAGCACTGTCCGTAGTATATAGTTAGCAAACTCTAAACATTTCCAGAGGGTTGCTTTAAATTTGTTTTGACCCCTCTTAGGTTTGCTTTAGTGAGTTTAGAATTAGATTTCTGTTCTGGCAGTCAGGGCTCATGCCCAGTCAGTCTAGCCCGCATAATAGGTTGGGCCAGTGTCCTGGAATGTGTGCATGTTACCAATGATCTGCTTTATCAGGATCCCTAGTAGAAAAAGCTGCGTGGTTAAACAGGCACACAGTGAAACTTAACCTGCCAAGCAGGGTTTGTGAGTTGACATTCTGCTCAATAGACTGTTGCAACCTCTGGTGGCTGTAGCTGATAAGCTACTAATGGAAAAATAGCCTGACAGGCTTTTTTCCACCACGTGATTTCTGCTGTAAACAGCAGTGTTTGCCAAGGGTGGTGGTGATGGGGTAGCCGACACAGAGCGTCGGAGGGGACTACTCTACAGACCCTCGCGCCTTTTTCAGCATCCTGTTTTTGTACCTGTTGTTGGCTGGCGGGGGGGTGACTTCACCTGCAGCTGCCGGTTAGCTCTGGGGAGGGCACTTCAGCCTGGACCCTCTTGACCACCCTTGGAGGGGGAGCCTCCTCAATTCTGTGAAGTAAAGCAGAGGACATCATTTTAATGCAGGTACGGAGGGGAGGGGTGGCAGGTGGGGAGGGGTTGTACTAATCCCCACAGTCTTTGTAGAATTGCTGTTATTTTACTATGCTGTCAAAGTTATGTGGTAAGATTAACACAACCAGGATTTTGCTAAGCTACTGTTTGCATTACACTCATTAGCAGCTAATATAACAGTAAAACAGAAAACGGGATTAACATTCAAAAAATGCAGTTAGGAAGCTTGAGATGAATTAAGTTGACTGCTGAGCTCTCTGAGATTGTTATCGGGAGGTAATTTAGATGCAGAGCTCCCTCACTATAAGCAGTACTGCTGTTAAATCACAGGAAAGGCAGTATGGAATTTAAGATGGAGGCATAGCTCACTTTTTGTACACTAATCCTGATATTACAGTCAAAACTTAGGTAGTGTACAAGCTGAGCTCCCTTGCCAAGGCAATCACAGTACTGAGTTTGAGGGTTTGGCACTGTACTTCTAGGAACAAAAATGAATAAAAAGGAGAGGGAGAGAAACAGAAAAAATAATAAATATATATAATCCAAAAGCCAGCAGTTTCAGCAGACTGTTAATCTTAAGAAACTGAGCTTCTGTGATTCAACCACAGGGGATATCTAGTCCATGAAACCTTGCTGTTGGCTGTTCGATGGCGCATCAACCTGAATTTTGAAAATGGCGCCAATAAAGTGCTCTCTTTGTCAATGCTACAGACCCTCGTGCCTTTTGCAACGTCCCGGTTTCGTACCTGTTGTCGGCCGGGGCCGGGGTCGACTTCACTCACAGCTGCCGGTTAGCTCTGGGGAGGGCACTTCGCCTGGACCCTCTCGACCACCCTCGGAGGGGAAGCCTTCTCGATTCTGTTGTTGGCCAGGGAGGGGGGAGGACGACTTCACCCGCAGCTGCCAGTTAGCTCTGGGGAGGGCACTTCAGTCTGAACCCTCTTGACCACCCTCGGAGGGGGAGACTCCTCGATTCTGTTGTTGGCCGGGGGGGGGGACGACTTCACCTGCAGCTGCCGGTTAGCTCTGGGTGACCAGAGAAGTTTAGGTGTTGTTCCAACCAAACACCTAAGTACCTGAAGGAGGATGTATCTTCAAGTAAAGTCCCATCAAGAGTGTGGAAAGTGGGAAGTGTAACTGTAAATGTAACTCCAGAGAGGCCCAGATCAGGCTGTGCTTGTGCTACCCCACCCAACCCCATCACACTCCTGTCTTGCTGCTGCATCTTCATCTGTCCGTTTGCCCCCTGGACAGGATGGAGAGTCAGGGGGGCCCTCTCCGATTATCCGTGTCCGACACAGGCATGCACAGGAAAGGTGGGGGATCCTGGAGTTCCACTAAAGTCATAATTCTGCAGCTGTTTGGGAACTTACCTGCATTTTCTCCCCACCCACAGGATGGCTCAGCTGAAATGTCATGGCAGGTATATGCACACAGAGTGTGACATCGTTCTGACATGTACTGCCACCTGTTGTCACCCAGATGGCAGTATTACAGCAAAGCACACAGCTCACCCTCCCTCCTGGGAGGAGGAGGAGAGTGTCCATTGGAATGCTCATTGTACCCCCTCCAGCCGTTCCTCGACAGCCTAAGCTCATTCCCAAATTAGGGTCACCAGCATTGCGAGCGGTAACCCCACTGCTGCACTGGCAGGCCGTCTTGCCCATCATTTTTAAGGGGTGTATAAAGCATGGTTCACCTTGACAGTTATTCTACAGAAAAAATGCATATACACTGTAAGGCAAATGGTGATGTACTACTAAACAGAGTACAATAGAAAAAATATTGTTCCTCCCATTCCCCTACCCATAGCCAGTAATTATCTACAACGGACACTAAGCATTCATGTGTGATTTCTGACAAGGACTGCATCTTTCCATGCATTGAGAGTATGGTAAGGGGGAGTTCTACCAGCATGACTCCCACCCATTGTGGGGAAAATCGTTTTGTTGGCAGGTGGTCAGTTGACCAGTAGATTTCAAAATCTGATAGCCAAACCTGTTTGCTACTGGCCATTGGTGAACTGACTGTCTGATTTGTCCCACCCTCCTTTATAGCCGCTGCTAATGCCACTCCATGGAAGTTGGGACGACCCATCCCTTTCATGTCATAGTTAGCTCCAGTGCATTTGTTTAGGATTCCCTTATTAATTTCAGTCTCCGAGGTTTGCAGTGTGGTGCACTTTGGCTATGCCACTGGACCAATGTGCTCATTAACTTTTGGTCAGTAGCCCAGCCATCACTAGTTTTGGACTCGTGTATATGCACAGTTGAAGCCAGTGACAGAATGCCTGACTTGCGCCGGCCCACGGGTGCAGTGGTAGGGCTTTAGCTTGCGATGTCAATGCCCCAGGTTTGGGAACAGACCTGAGGAGTTGGAGGGCTGGCTTGGGGGAGGAGGATTGAGTGTCCTATGGACTGCTCTCCCCCGGGGGAGGAGGAGGATGCTAACACTCGGTGCCTGACTGACCCCTAGCGAGGCCAGGGGTGTCACGCCTGAGGCTTACAGGGTTCAGGAGGCATGCCAGATTTCGGAGTGTTCACGCCTGATGTCATTGCATGCCACACCTCCCACTAATGGGGCAGAAAAATCCCAACTGGTACAGATTACGTCCACCTCCCCCACCGAGCCCCACGCAACTGTCCGAGGCACTGTACCACTGGACCTCAACGTGGCACCACTCAGGGAGTCATGCTGGGAGGGCTTCTTGACAGGGAGCATGCCAGTGGTTGCAGGTAAGTCCTGGGATATAGCAAACTGAAGGATTACTAGCTGTGGTGGTGGGGATGGCCAGCTACAGGCGGGAAAAAAGAAAGCCTGACTTGCCCAGCAGCAGAAGATGCCCACTTTCAATCTCACCACAGCCTTCTGTGACTTTGAGCAAGCCACTTGACCACCCATACTTCCTTTTTCCCAGTGACTGAAATGGGTAGAGCAGGACCCCACTGAAAATGAGATGTAAACATAGAAACATAGAATTTGACGGCAGATAAGAACCGCTTGGCCCACCCAGTCTGCCCATTTCCCTACCTGATGGATAAGCTGCAGATTCTAGTTAATGAACAGCTTACTTCCTCCTGCCCCTCACTAGAATTGCCTTATGCCTGTCCCATGTATTCTTGAATTCCCCCACTGTTCCTGACTCCACAATCTCCTAAGGAAGGCTGTTCCATGCATCCACAACTCTCTCTGTGAAAAAATACTTTCTAACATTACCTCTGAGCCGTCCCCCTAATGATGTTTCATCATAGTTGGGCTTTCCTGGGTAAATCAATTGTAAAATAAAATGTATCAATTGTTTTGATTTGATGTTTTTTTTCTGTGCTGAGGTACTGTATGTACCACGCTTTGATGTGTTGTTCTGGGTTATTTAGGCCAGTGTCTTTGTATTGACAGATCAGCTCAGGGGTGACCATGCCAAACGCTTTGTGTTGATTTGCCGGAGGTAAAAGGCCAAATATCTGTCTAGAGGAATAAGACAGATGTTGGGGTGGACTGGAATGTGCAAATGGGATGAACCCTCCAACAAAACCTCTGGCACCCAGCTGGCCCAGCCTGATTCATAGTGTCATCAAATAATCAGTGCATTGGGACAAAGCTGGTCTACCTGAATGTCCCATTGGTTCACGCAGCACTTGAGAGACTGAATGATTATGGGGTTGGGGGCAGGTACTGTTTTGCTTACTTGTCAATGTAACACATGCTGCTGTCATTCTGCATTGACTACCAAAGCCAGATAATTTACTAAGACTGCACTAATGGCTGGCTCAGTGTTGTGGAGGCAGTATGTCATGCCACCTGGGAGATGAATGTACAAACTATGGAATGGCAGATTGAGGCCGGCTGGGAACCAAGGGCATTGTGGAAGTGAGGCACTTGACTCTTTGGGGGGGGGGATGGGCTGCCCTGGAATTTAGAGGCCCCCTGTGGCAGCTTGCCCATCCTGCCAGCCAGAAGGGTACAGCATAGTGGCCTTGATCATTAGAGGTAGGGTACTAGGAAGAGAAAGGAGGAACAGAATAAAAACAAAATGGCTAACAAAGCTACTATAAGTATTATACCTAACATTCTTAGATGCACAGTAGCTAATAATTTTATAATCGGGCAGGTTTTGACTTCAGTATGGGATGGTTTGGGGACTGTCCCAATGGCCCAGAACCAGCTATTCATGCTGCCATGCAGACAGCACGGGTTTGGGAGTGAACTCAGTGCATAGCATTGGGATGCAGGCCAGGCTGAGACAGCTGCTATCCAGCAGTGCCCCTTCGCTGGGCAGGGTTGGCGGTGGGTTCTTACACCACAGTGATCCCTGCGAGTGGGCCAGGGAGCGTTCTGCTGCCACAGCGAGAGGCTGTGTGTGCACCTGGCCTTCACAGGCATCGCCCACACCTGGAGAGGAGGGGAGAAAAAAAATACATGTGGGAGAAAGAAATCTGGTAGCCATTAAAATGATGGCCAAGTTTCCTCTGCCAGATCAGCGTACAACTCTAGTATATCCCTGTGAGGACATGTGTACAGCCGATCTGGAGATATGACTCATTCACCACATATCAGTTTGTCAAAAATATTTTGTATTTCCATATGGTGTCAGTACTGCATAAATAGCAACCTAGCCAATATTCCGAGGAATAAAGTCCTCTCCTTCAGGGCTCGCAGTTACTGTATGTACCACATGGCCTCATGTAACAGACCGCAGCGTCTCTCTGGTGTTTTTCTGTTTTTTAGATTCCTGCTTGCTAGCTATTAGGCTGCTGCTAGTCAATAAGCCGGATACTTTGCCGACAGAAACCCAGTTTGTGGGGTGGATAGCGTGGAGGACAATAGAGCTTCAGTTTGCCAACAAGGAAAGAAAAAATTATGAAACAAGAAAAATAGAAAAAAACACTAAAGAGACACTGCATTCTGTTGTACAGTGCCATGTTGTATAGTACCGTATTCCTCGAAATGTTGGCTCGGTTGTTATTTATGCAGTACTCACACCATATGGAAATACAATATATTTTCAACAAACTGGCATGTGGTGAGTGAGTCATCTCTCTAGACCTGCTGAACTGTCTCAGGGTTTATGTGGAGCAGACTCCTCCCCTCTGGCTGTGTTTTTTTTCATTCTAGAAATGGCCACACTAGAACCCAGTACATGAAAAGAAAATACATAAGGAAAAAAATATATAGGGTGCTTTTTATAGTAACCTACTGGAAGGAATCTGGTTTGCCATCCGTGCATATTGGTGACCGCTTGTGCGTTAGGCCTGTCCTTACCATTTGACATGATACTGGCAGAACAAGAAGATGAGAGGGATGTAAACATTGGAGCCCCACCGCACACTCCACAGCCCTCAAGGATCCTGGAGCAACCTGGATCTGTTCTCCTTGTTTGTGGCCCTGCTATGCGGGCATGCCACGGGAGACAAGGGGTTGGTGACTAGGACCTGGGTAAACTAGGGTGTCTGAAAAAAGAGTATGGGGGGGGGGATGTCCCAGATTTAAGGTGGTGAGAGAGGGAAGAAAAGATAAAAAAAAAAATAATAAGTTTTATGGAGCCAAGAGGGTTAAGATGAGTCCCTATAACAACAAATGGAGGAAGAATGGGAAGACGAGGGAGAGGAGAGGGGAAGGGAGACATGAGAAGTAATAAACAGATAGCTCAGGGGAGAAGGTAGTGGGGGGATCAGGCAGTTAAGGAGGTATCCATAAGTAAAGGCAATAAAGAAACAAACTATAGCTCTGGAAAGACCTCTTACACGACAGAGAAGAGCTATTTCTTGATAGCTGGGAATGCTATATTAATTCCCTCTTGATTGGTGAAGTCCTGTTGCTTAGACAAAGGATCCTATTGGAAGCCGACCCCTTTTTTCTCCCAATCCGTGACGGTATAGGGATGGGAAAACAGTTTTGGCTTGATTGCAGAAATGGGCCAGAGGTTTTCGACTTCCCATCTTGGGGTTAGCCCAGGTCATCAAATATTGTAAGTGGCAAGTATGGACTTTAAAGAGGATGAGTCACAGTCAAATTAATCAGCACATATTTTTTCCTGCTCTAGTGCCTTCTAGATATTGTACATCTGAATTAGTGAAAATATGTTATTGAAGTTATATTGTTGTTATGTTGTCCTGGGTTGTATTGTATTGTCATTTGATATGTCTTGTATTTTTTAGAAAATTTAATAAACAGATGAAACAAACAAACAAAAAAAAAGAAACAGTGGATTTTAATTGAAATATGTGGGACTATGAGATAGTTTTTCGCTAGTTAAGGGAAGGTTTGTTTGTGGTTGGTCAATTTAGAGACCTTTACACTAGAAGAACCATAAAACAGTCTCTGATATTAAACATAATTAACGATCTCCAGTGACAGCTAGCAGATTATCTGTTTTTTTTTTTTCTTTAGGTGCCTCAGAGGAAGTTGAGACAAGCCCCGGATCAGGAAGAGGGACGAGAACATGGAGTTGCTGGGGTTTGGAGTGTGTGGGGCCCATGGTCCACCTGCTCCCAGCCCTGTGGAGTCGGGAAAATGGAACGAAGCAGGACTTGTCTCTCTCCATCAGAGACCATCCCCCAGCAACACAGCTACATGGGACCATGGTTTGGTTCACTCCCGCAGCGGACTCCGGTGTCTCCCTATGCTTCCCCTAGGGAGGAGAGGGTGAACCCCTACACTGGGCATGCTTACTCAGCGTTGCGACCTGCCTACCCTCTGCACACTGACAGAGACCTGACCATTCCTTCTGTTGGTCCTGCTGTTCCACCAAACAAAACGTGGGCAGCAGGCAGCCCCCATTCTACAGATTCGAAGGACCAAACAGGAACAGTCGTCAGGATGCTTTGAACAGTCGTGAGCTCTCGCAGGACTATAGGCATAGTCAGGAGCCAGCAAGTGCACAGTTCCACAGGGCTGAACATGCATCCAGACAGGATATGGTTTCAGTGCGTAGACAACAGGACCCATCCAGTCATGGCTCAGTTCCTCTGTATAAACCATCTGGCGCAGAAGCCTTTTTACCCTATAGCCAAGAGAACAGATCCAGTTCAGGCAGTTTGTCCTTAACTCGGCCTTCTGGACTGGACTTGGGTTCATCCCTTAGGCTTAACTACCCAGCCAACCAAGCCTCTGTACCGTCACGAGGATACCAGGCCTCATCTGCTCAGGCTGGTGCTGCAGCTGGGCACAGGAGCGCCTCGGAACATGGAAACATCAGAGGGAACACACAGTCTGCGCACCCTACTCAACAGTCCCGTTCATTAAAAAGGTAAGCATGCAGCCCTGTGGAAGACAACCGCAGCACCTCATTGAGCTAACTGGAGGCAATGTGGTGTAAGGGTTAGACCAAAGAGACTGCGAGACGTTGGTGTAAGGGTTAGAGCAAAGAGACTGCGAGTCGTGAGTGATTGCTTCTCACGGTGTGAGTCTTCCTAAGTCCCTTGGCCTCTCTTTGCTCTAGTCCCTCCTGGCATTCCAGCTCTCCATCCCCAAGAGAACATGTGCATTAGCTTTGTGATGTCGCTGACGCCCACCAGTCTGGTGAGCGAGCATGCTGAGGTTGATTTTGAACCATGGTCTCCTGCATGCGTCATTGTGCTTGCCCAGATCACTATTTGACTTGACACAATATTTTTATGTGAAAACAACTTCCTAGTATGTTTTACGTTTAGTGGTTGTTCAGATCTCTATTCTGTCTTAAAGTAGGGGGTGTACTGTATTAGCCCACACAAAAGCAGGGGAGAAACAAAAAGATAATCTTTTTGCTAGGTAAATATGATACCTTTAGCCAATGAAACATTAAAAACATAGACAATGATGACAGAAAAACAGACCATTGGGCCATCCATTCTGCGCGTAAGACCCCAACAAACCCAGGACCTATTGTCCATAGAGGGTTGTAACCCACACTACGCACCCCTGTGTTCCCTGCCCTGCTGCTACTACCTTGAGCAACCACTAAGCCTTTCACTCTGTCCCAGCCATGTTTGAAACCAGTGGTAATTTTGGCGCCCATAACATCAGCTGACAGATTGTTCCATGGCTTCACCACTTCCCTCTTTAACCTTCCCCCAACCAGCTTCCACTTGTACCCCCGTGTTTGTGATCTGCTACTTATGCTAAGTATATATGAGCTTTCGAGGCCTATAGGCCTCTTCATCAGATGTATTGCAATGAAGGCATGAAGTGCTATTTGTAGGAGCTTGGAACAGTTTCTTAACACCTTTTGCTCAGGCTCTGTTTGATGTAACTCAACATTACGAAGCTAGTTTTGGCTCTAGTTTTCTAAAATCTCTGTAGCTTTTTGTCTGCACGTCTGACGAGAACAACTCCCTATGTACAGTACACTGTGACAACAGCTATAATGTGACTAGTGGCATTATTCCTACTGCTTTCATGTTAATTAGCACTTCAAAGTTTACTCAAGCTATTTAAGTTCTTTTCTTGCATTGCTAATTAAAATCAAGCTCCCACAAATGGCATTTCTTTTTTTTTTTTAATTTGTTTTTATTAGATGTTTTACTTCTAGTTACACAATGGACAGATCCAAGTTACATAAGTCATCCTGGAAAAATTACAGTGGTTAGCTTTTATGAAATACTTTATCTTTTCTATCTCATGTAGAAAAATAACACTTGTTAAATTATGTAAGTGAAGCCATGGGTCGAGAGTCGGAGAGGGAATACATGACCGTGGTGTTTCTTTTCACCCCCCTTTTAATTAGATTACCCGATCAAATTCACAAAGCGAAATCCAAGCTTTGCGAAGTTACATATTGGATCCATTGATTCCATTTCCATGTTCGTGAAGCTGATCCCCCCCCCCGCAGTTGTACATTAAAGGTCTCGTTTTTATAAATTTCGTACATTATTTGTCTCCAACCTTGGATCGTAGGAATCGGGGGTTTCATCCAACACCTCGTGATTGCCTTTTTCGCTGCCACAAAGGTTATCGGAAGACCCACAAATCGTATTTCATGCCTTCTGCGTAATGTGCCCAACGATGAGGCTTACAGGCCTCCAAAGATTATATCCTGAACTTTTTGTTATCTCAGTAAAGGTAATATCTTTGCCTTGCAAAACGATTCTTCTTTTTGTTTCTCTTCTGTTCTGTCTTACAAAGCTGTTTTGAGGCCTAGGCAGGGTTGACACTGTCCCTTTAAAGTATAGGATTGTGAGATGGCTCACTAGGGTAGTGGCTGGAGAATCCACTTGCCATGCCTGAGATCCTGGTTCCATATCCCAGATTTGGGATGTAGCTCTGGGCTGGCAAGGGGAGGATACACCATTCCAGCTGATGCTGTCCTCCGGCGGGGAAGGAAGCTAGGAGCTTCCCCTGCTTTACTCTACACCTTGGCCTGCATGAGCTCAGGACCAAGAACAAGTGCTGGATGGTATTAAAATCCGGTTGGACCAAGGTTTCCAACTCTGTGCAGACTTGATGGCCTAATAGTCTTTTTGTGTCCCTAACAATCAATGTGTTGTGCTGGCTCATTGACACAGTGGTAGCCCTGCCACTCATGATGCCTGTGAGGGGGGGTTGGAAATTAGCCCTGGTTTTAGGGTACGGGGACGATTGAATGTCCTAGGGATATATGCCTTCTCCAGGGATGGAGGTTGGAATACTTCGCTGCAGTACTGCCACCTTGGTAATAACAGGTGATGTTGCAGCCGGAGGAGCCAGCATTGTGGGCAGGGTTCAGCTGGAGCTGGTTATCTCAGTGCCTGCTCTGCATAGCTGTAGAATGGCCATGACGGCTGCAGCTTCCTGAGAAGGGAGAAGTGTATGTGAAACCCCTTGGCTGCCTAGCATGGCATTCTGGGATACGCACAAGTCCCACACCGGTTGATCCAGTGCAGGCCATCCTGATTAGCATCTTGTTTCCCCCTTGAAATCCTAGCCTCTGGTCTTGGAGGGGGTAACGTGGGGGAGGGGGAGAGTCCTGGAGTCCTTGGGGAAGGTCAGGTAACGGGGCAGGAGTGCTTCAATAAGGGACTGATGGGGTATATTTCCAAGACTCATATGGGGAGAGAAAGAGAATAATAAAAATAAAATCAATCTATCGATGTATCTGGGTGACCACAACAGGCTGTACAGTTTGGGGAGGATGCACTTGCAGGCTGGGCAGGATTTAGCAAAAGAACAGGTTATGCGCTAACCAGTGCGAGACCAGGTGTGGGCTGTAGGGTTTGCTAGCCATTATGTGATAAAACAACAGACACAGACTGGTCTGCACTCTCATGGTGCTAGTAGTAGATTAAAGAAGCAAAATCAGTCCCAGATAATTATCAAATGCAGATGTATTCCATAAGGTAACTTGACATTCAAGGCAACCAAATTAAATCTACTGGAGAATGAGACAGAAACCTACACCAAGGGCAGTCTACTGAGCGAAGTACAGGGGTACCTGGTGTGGTGTAGGTTTCTGTCTCGTTCACCAGCGGATTTAATTTGGTTGCCTTGAATTCTAAGGAGTAAACCTGCATTGAGCAACCATTTGGGACTGATTTTGCTTCTTTAATCAGCTACTGGCACCTTGAGAAGGCAGGTCAGTCTGTCTGTTTGGCAGGGATGTATTGTGGCGTCGTATGATGCCAACACGCAGTTTCCCATTGTGTGAGTTGTCTGTGGATTAAGAGGGGTTATCCACCCCATCCTTTTGCGCAAACTTGCTCATGCAGGCCTCTTTGACCTGGCTATAACGTGGTCTAGCTCCTACCTTTTCAGCTGCTCCCAATCTGTCCACATTGTTGGGGTAAACTTTCCTTTCCTTCTATAATGTCTGATTTGCTTCAGGGCTCCTTCCTTGGCCCTATTCGGTTTTCCATTTTCCAAAATGACCTCCCTAAGGCATGTGTTCCAGGCACATCTACGTGAGCACGGATGACACTGTGCGTTATGTCGGTGGCCCCTGTGTCCTAGAGCTGGAAGCCTTGGTCTGACTGGATTTTTTTTATGCTTTATGTTTATTGTTTCAAGTAAACATTGAAGTACAGTTTACAAGCAGAGATATAACAGATGTAAGTATATTAGACACTTTGAGGTCGCCACTCCTCTTGATTACATGAATATCCACCTACTGCTTAAAGATACATCATATGGGGGTGTTGCTATATTAATTCAACCCTAGACGTAACTAAACAAAAAAGCTGCGTAGTGAGCCCATGAACAGCATGGAAATGTTCTATACAAGTCAAAGTAACTAGTTCAATATATTCTCTTCCTCATATGAGGACAGAGAGAAAGGTTCCATGCATTAATCAGCAATATGTGCACTAAATGGGCTGTCTCTCTTTAGGATAGTACAATTTTACAATATTCTATCACTATTTTGATGGTTTAAAACTTCATATATGAAACATTTATGGCTAGATATTATTTATCAGCAATATAATAAACAAAATTATTTTGCTCTGCATTAATAATAATATCCTCTCGAATTTGCTATATAAACCTAATACCCCTAGGTAACTGAAGAAAAGTCAAAGAGAGTTTTTAAAGATTTTTTAGAGTTCCTCGTGGGTGTGTCAACCCAGTCCAATAGAAAGAAAGTAAATTAAAATACCTACAGTTTTTGCCAGCAAGGGTAATTCAAACCACTCATACAGGCTACTTAACAAAAATGAGTCCATGTCTCTTCATGAGTCACTGTCTTCTTCTGAGGATGCATCTTCCCTGGGATTGTTTCTTCGCCTCTTTGGAACCTGTTTCTGGGCCCATTGCATAGCATCTTTCGAGTCAGAGAAAACAAAAATTTTGCCTTGATAGGCGATTCTTAGTCGGGCTGGGAATATAATTCCGTGTGGTATTCCAGCTTCCCTCAATATAGCTCTAGTCCCATCGAATTACTTTCTTCGCTGCCGTGTTGCATAGCTGATATCGGGGTAAAGGTGCACAATTTGACTGTCACAGAGTATTGTTTTTCGTTGTTTCGCCAAAGCCAAGAAGTGGTCCCATGTACCCACACCATCGGTGACTGCCACTACTGTACGCGATGCCTCCGAGTTCACTGGCTTTCCCCCGCATTGCAATTCTGTAGGCCTTCTGGATTCGCTGGGTGTACTCAGCCACCTCGTCACCAAATTGTTGCTGTAGCCACTCCTGAATAAATTATAGCAGATGGTCTCCCTCGCAGCCTTTCGGGAGACCCAGAATCCGAATATTCATTGCCCTTGTCTGATTTTCAAGGGTTTCCAGTCTGGTACGTAGATGTCTGTTTTCTTTGATTATTGCAGTTACTGCCCCCATAGCCGCATCAGCCCGTTTCATAGCCTCTGCAGCTGGGTCCAGTCCTCTTTAACATCTTTATAGGTGACATTGCAGAGGGTCTGGAGGGAAAGGTATGCCTCTTTGCAGATGACACAAAGATCTGTAACAGAGTTGATACAAGGGGGGTAGAAAAGATGAGAAGGGACTTGGCAAGGTTGGAGGAATGGTCAGACATGTGGCAACTTAGATTCAATACAAAGAAGTGCAAAGTAATGCACCTGGGAAACAAAAACCCAGGAGAAGAGTACACAATAGCACGGGAGGTACTAACAACAACAAAATGGAAAGGGACCTGGGGTAGTCATATCAGATGACCTAAAGGTGGGTAAGCAATGAAAAGTCGGTAAGGAGAGCTAGGGGATACTGGGATGCATAGGAAGGGGCATCACAAGTAGAAAAAGGAAGTTGTTATCTCTGTACAGACAGTTGGTGAGACCCCATCTGAGTACTGCGTGCAGTTTTGGAGACCTCATCTACGCAAGGACATAGACAGGATGGAAGCAGTCCAGAGGAGGGCAACTAAAGTGGTGCAGGGTCTGCAGCAGAAGCCATATGAAGAGAGACTGAGAGAGCTTAATATGTATACTCTTGATGAAAGGAGGGACGGGGGGACATGATAGAAATGTTCAAGTACCTCAAAGGAATCAACAAAGTCCAGGAGGGTAGCATCTTTCAGAAAAAGAGATGTGTAAGAACAAGGGGACACAATTTAAAGATAGAGGGGGAACGGCTCAGGGGTAATGTGAGGAAATTTTTTTCACGGAGAGAGTGGTGGATACATGGAACAGCCTTCCTGAGGAGGTCGTTGGGTCTAAAACAGTGGGGGAATTCAAACATGCATGGGACAGACACAAGGCAATTATAGTTGGGGGTTGCAGGAAGTAGGCTGTTGGTTAACTAGAATCTGCAGCTTAACCAGTAGGTAGGGAAATGGGCAGACTGGGTGGGCCAAGTGGTCCTTATCTGCCGTCAAAGTCTATGTTTCTATGCTGTATAGACAGTGTCCATCCCGGATTCCACTGTAGTCACCCGTGTGGCCAGATTATCAATTTTGTGTGAGAGGCCCGTCACCAAGGAGTTCGATTTATTTATTTTCAGCCCCAATGAATAAAGCGTTTCTTCTTCTGGAGAACCCTCCAAGAAGGTCTGGTTCTGTGGGCCTGATCTCGTGGCTGACGCAGCACTTGAAGTTTTCGTCTTAACTCCCTCATTTTGCTGCTTATCTCGTCGAGGATTTCCTATTTTGGCAAAGAGAGATTCCACTACAAGTACCTCTAGCCCAAAGTCTCAGATATCTCAAATTAGTCTTTTATTTTAGGATTTAGACTTCTCCAAAATGCTGAGCACTATCACCTGGCTGCCATCTTGTTCGGGCTCCACAGCGCCCCCCCTGTCTGACTGGATTTTAATAACTTCTAGAACAGGTTCTTGGCAAATCATGTCTCCCTCACCTCCAAGAAAATGGCCTCTGAAGCTCACCCAGCTCCCCTACCACCATGTATTCACAATACTGGAAGACATCCTGTCTGTCAAGTATCTGGGTGTCTGGCTGGACCAGCACACCAATTTCCCTGGCCATATTGATGCCATTCATTCCAAACTCCTCCCCAATCCTGCTGCTCTCCAGTTGAACAAGCATTGTATCCCCTGCCAGCAAGATGGGAAATTAACTCTAAAATGGTATGTCTGGTCTTTGACAATAGCGATGTGTTCTGCAATGCCATTTCAAAGTCCTCCTGGACAGACTGTGCCTGTTTTTCAATGCCTTCTGTCACTTTTGCCTGTCCTGCCCGCTATACATCCACACTGCTCCGTGTACCGTCTTTTGGCCTAACCTTCCCTGGAGGACAATTGTCCCTCTCCCACAGTGTTCTTGCATCTTCAAATTTTTAACTGGCAAGCTCTCTATCTTATCTCCCTCCTTATACCTTGCCCTCCCTCCTCCTACTCCTTGGGGAACCCACTCCCCCACTCCGTTCTTGTTCCACGCTGTAGAAACACTTTGGCATGGCAGCTTTCCCTGTCACCTCTGGAACAGCCTTGCCCTTCCTCTGCAGTCCTCCACCTAACATTATAAAAAAGAATGAATGGGTGTTGTGAGAGTAATGGGTAGGTACAGTACATGGATTTAATTATATGAGGGCTTAGTAGGTATGCTGTGCTGGAGGAAGGTTATGGAACTCCCGCTGTGGATGACTAGAGGCCAAGTATGCTGCTAGGAGAGGTGCTCTGCTCCTGGGGAAGGAGGTCATGGGGTGCCAGGCATTCATGTATCCCCTTGCCAAGGAACGACATTGGCATTGGCTCTGTTGGCAGTGCCTCGCCTGTCCACCCTCCTGACTGACGGAAGGTGGAGGCATGGTGACCCCATTTGTCAGGCCGGGGAATGGGAAGAACCGGGGGGGACTGTGAAGTTCTCGATGTTTGGAGTTTATATTGCTAAATTCTTTTGTTTCTTACAAGCAGTAGGTACTGCCATGGCTTCTGTTAACTCCATTTCGGAAGAATTTGACTTCCAACAATAATGGGACACAATTTACAAAACAAAGGGAAAGGAAGTATTTGACTTCCAAAAGGGAAAAGGGAAAATTAGGTTTATCCCAATTTTTTGGCATGAAAATAAAATAAATGATTGATTTTTCTGATAATTTACTGGTAATACTGTATGTATGTATGGTAAAGTCTCCAAATCCATCTGTCATAGAAAATTGACTTTCAGTATTTGGGACCTGATGTCTCCCCAAAAAAAAAAACTTTACTTCAAAATTTTAACTCATGGAAGTTTTTTTTTTGTTTTGTTTTGTGCCTTCCAGCTTCTGGGCGGCTGCCTCCTGTGGGCTGCCTGTGCTCAGCTACCACCCCTACCCCCGATAGCCATCACCGCCTCACATCCACAGCCCCCCCCCAGTGTAACCCTTCACTGATGGGTCCCTCTCCGAGGGGGGGAGGCCAGCACACTACGTCTTGGCCCCAGGTGCTGTTGAGGTGGTCCGTAGGCTCATCCAGGGCTTTCCATGGCAGCGGGAGCTGGCGACCGTCATCCAGTCGGACCTTGAAGCACCAGTTTTCATTTTCCCCTGAGGCACGGTGTGCCATTGATGTCTGGGCATGTATGCCGACATCCACTGCACCCTCTTGAGTCACTGGGACCCAGCACGCTGCTGTACCCCTAGCCTCCGCCAGGAGTCAGCAGGTGTCGGGTCCCCTGCCCATTCCCCAAGAGAAGGCAAGCAGTTTGCCAATGCTTGAGCCCTCTCTTCCCCCAGCCAGCCCTCCAGCACCCCAGGTCCATTCCCGAACCCGGGTCGCCGGCGTTGCAAGCGGAAATCCAACTGCTGCTCTGGCAGGCCGGCATGGAAGTTTTTTTGACTCCTAACAACAAATAATTAACTGAACCCCCTGGGTACAGCCTTCAAAGGGACAGCTGGTATTGAACATTTTTTTTTTTTGTTTGTTTTTAAGGTCTCGCTTTCGTGGACCCATAAAGCCTGGAACATTTGGATATGGGAAAGTGCCATTTTCCTTGCCCCTTCACAAGGAAGCTGAGCTCAACAGACGCTCAAGGAGAAACAGTCAAGTGCAGCATGAGGACCCTGCACCTCTTCAGGGACAGCAGGAACAAAAGCAGATCCATACGGAAAACCAGGGCGTGGGCAGCAAGAAAAAGCAGCAAGACCGGAGTGGATCCTCCAAGCCTACAATCCCCAAAACACTTCATATCCACACAAAAAGTGAGGGAGAGCTGGATTTGGAGGCTTTAAAAGTCAGGACAAGTTCTGTCCAGAGAAAACAGAAAACAGGAGTACCTGCTGAAGGTGCCTTACAACCAACAGCGCAAACCACAACCCGGCAGCCATTAAAGGATAGCAAACATGGTAGTGAGGACCATCAAGGCCTTGTTTCAGAGGAAGCACAGACAGTTGAGGAGGGACATCTTGGTCTGACCGATGGAAAGGAACTCCCTGCTTTCTTGCAGAACAACCAGAGTAGGATAGTAGGAACATACAATGTAGAGATCCAACCTGAGGATGGACTAGAAGCCCCACAGGTTCAGGAATTTCCCCAGCAAGGATCTCAAGTACACACAGGGAGTTCTGTGACTCATGACCATCTGAAGGTGGCAGATGATCAGATGGCACCTTTGGATTTGACCAAAGAGACAGAACGCGCCACACTTTTTGAGAAGGATGCCAGAGGATCGGAAGCAACTCAGAAACCATTCCAGGGAGATAGGAGTAGTCAAGGTGTGCATCAGCACTTTGAAATGGAGGCGGGGTTAAAAGAGACTTCTGAGACTTCCGGTAAACAGGCCATAGTTGGTCAGCATGAGAGAATGGATAGCTCTAGTCCTGAAGAGATGCAAAGACAGAATGAGCCCAGGAATGGAGAAAGCCTAGAATACTTGCATAATGGAACACTGGCTAGTCAACAGTCTGAAAGGGCATTAGGAACTGGTGTGGTCAAGAACAGCAGTAGGTTTCCTCAGGCAGCTCAAAGATCTTCTCATCTCCAGGAAGGAGTACAGAGTATTGGGAACCAAAGTTCATTGTTAGGTCAACATTCGAGCCACAAAAACCCAAGCAGAGCTCAAAGTAAGCAGAGATCACCTCAGCAGAGGCAGGAACACCCCCTGCAGGTCCACAGAAGTGGTGAACGTGGCCATTCTTATACTGTTGACCAGGCATTACCTCAAGGTCTTCAACAGGAGCCTTATGTAGTTCGCCCTGAATTTGGCTCCCAAACTCGAGCCTCCCCAGCAAGTCGAACCCGGCAACACAGACAATATCAACATGGTGTATACGACATTATGGCTTTGCAAGATCACCGCCTTAACGTAGAGCAGTCCTTGAGACAGGGACAAGGAGAGACCGACGTATGGCATCTGCATAGCAGAAATGTACCTTGGCTCAATCCCCGAGGATCTTCCAATAGACCAGGCCAGTATTCAAATGCAGAAATTCATGACTGGAGTCTTTATCACCCTGACAGGGGAAACTTTGTTTGTGATGGGGAGCAAAAACAGTACAAGATCTGCAACCAAGAGGTAAGGACTCAATTTTATATGCTGGAGTAATTATCTTAAAGGAGAACTGCATTGAACCTGTATTTAATTTTTTCCTGTAGAACCTGTTTATTTTTTTCTTTAAATAATTCCTATTTTGTTGCTGTTCCATCTTTACTGCCCTTTTTTATTAGTTGTTGGAGTAGATGCTTATCAGGAATCGATGAGTGCTCCAAAGAGATCCTTGCAGTGCTACCAGAATTATAGTCACACATAGGCATCCAAAATGGGCAAGGTAGAGCTCTCACGGACTCACCTCAAAGAGCTTGTGTCATGGTTCTTATAGGCTGCCTGGTACCTGCATTGTACAGTACCTGTCAGCCTAACTCATAATACCCACTGCACCTTTTTATTTGGGGGGTCTGTTTGTACTCTTCTTTATCAATGTTAGTGTCCAGCTCCAAACCACACATCCTCTAAAGTACGGGATCCTAGTCAGATACACTGACACCACAAATAATAGTTTGTAGTCAATGTGTTTTGCTTGGCATCACAATAGTATGCAGTTTAGCCTCCTGTTTCTGTTTTTTACTGTTATGTTCTGAGATTAGCTAGCGTTCCATAGTAGTAGGCCTGTATGTTCTCATTTAATACAGAGGACTTCCTGTAACCACTCGCCTCCCACCCCCAGTCATACTGTTCAAGGGGTGGAGCTAGTGTCTGAGCCTCCATTGTATAGCAACCTGAGGGAGGAGGAAGCCAAGAGTGAGGAAGGCTGGTATGATTTGTTGTGTTAAATTTAGGCTTTTTCAACCCTTGCTTTTTAAAAAAGATGCAGCTGCTCTGGAGTTAAGCAGATACAGTAGGTGCACATTATTATCAGCCTGTTAGACATGAACACTAGCTCTTTAAACAACATGTAAAAAGCTAAAAAAAAAAAAAAAAAACAGTAGGTAAGACAAAAAGTGCACATTGCCTTTAGCAAACCAAAAATGCCCCCAACGTTTTATCTCACAGGGTCTCTAGTTAAAAGAGAATTCCTAATAACATAGTTAGGCCACCACAGTGTCCTCCAGACCTCGACTAATGTTTTTAGAAATTCAGACATTTTTTACTACAAGTTGACATTTTTAGAAGGAAAAGTAACAGCCGGTTGTACCCTCTGGCTCCAGCATTGGTTGGTACCTGTTGAGAGGGCGGGAGCAGCTCTCAGTATGCTAATCCGGGTCGTGGCTGAAAATAGTCATTTTATGGCTAGTGCACCTACCTGGTTAACAAAAACTAAATAAATAATTAGGTGTGTCCTGGACACTTCATTCTTGTTTTCCCTGTTGATTTTTTTTTTTTTTTTTTGCAATCGAGCGTTTTATTCGCCTTGAGCCAGGCATTCCACGTCAGAGTCGATGATCTCCCTTCCCCCGACAACCTCACTTACCGTCACCTAGAGTTCTGAGGATCAGGCAGGGATGCAGGACCTGAGAGTAGCGTCTCTTGACTATGGTGAATGCTCCCTGTTATCTGCCACTTTTCTCCCCAGCTTCCTGTCTCTCTCATGCTGCACGTGCCCAGTAGGTACACACACGCATGCAGCGTGTCTCTGTGGAGGAGAAGGCTCCCCAAACCCTCAACAGGGTCTGCTGCAGCAGTGCACTCTGACATCACTCAACATGGACTTGGATGTGCTGCCCCAGCTGGGCTGACTCCGTGTGTGCTGACAACCCTGACTCGCTTCCGGATTCAGGTTGCCTACATGATGCCATGACACTCTGCAGTTGGATCGCTGGACGGCCCTCTGTGTTGATTTTTAAACACATGTTTTTTACCTATTGTTTATGCTACTGTATGCCAGTGGTCCACCTTTGTTCCGGACCCTCCCAGCCCAATCACCTACGTTCTGTAAGGCCTACATTACGCACCTGCAGGAGAGTTCACCATGGAGGGGGTCTGTAACTCCTTCCCCCACCCCAAGAACAATCCAGAATCCCGGAGGTTGTTTCCTAGCCAGTGGTGTGGGGCCTGCAGAGAATCGGGCATTCATCCAGCACGGCTGGGTATTTTCCTCCCAGTTCTCCATCCTAGGTCTGCCCAGTGTGCAGTGATAAGTCGTGCGTACATGCAGGCATTCATATCCAAGGGCGGATCCTCTCCTTGCAGAGGTGATCCTGCTGTTCTGCCACCCGGCTTCGGCCAGGTGACAGGCTGGTAGGGGGCCCCATAACCTGCCCTCCTTCCCAGAGAAGAGCTGTCCATGGGACTCTGCATCCTCCCTTCCCCAGCTGGCCCCTGAGCAATCAGAGTCCCCTCCTGAAGTCGGGTCACCAATGTAGTGAGCAGTAGTGCTAGTGCTAGTGCTGAGCTACAGGGTTGTTGAAATGGTTTTTATACGCTGCTAATACATAAGTGTTTTGAAGATGTTTCTGCTCTCCAGTTGATGCTTCTGAGGTGAGTCTATGAGTTTTCTTTCTTGCCTATTTTAGGTGCTTCTGTTTGATGAAGCCAATCCCTTAAAGTGAACTTGAACCTTTCTTTACCTTTTCTAATATAATTGGAAATGTGGGCAAGTCTGCAGCCTCCTTAGATAGCTAAAATAAAAGGTGAAAAAATATGATTTTATTACAGTTAAAGTTAACGTTAGTGTTTTCTAGATTGTTTTTTAAGGAGACCTGTGAGGTAAGACGTGACAACGGGTAAATCCTGGTGCAGCTGTAGAAGACTTGTCGATAGGTAAACAAAAGAACAGTTTACCCAAATTACTTGTAGACTGCTTTTTATTTTTCAAGCTCACACTAGACATATGTGCCATAAATTTGCTACAGAAACCAGTGGGACCAACTGGGATAACCCCCCCCGTTAGCTCTGCCAGTCTGTGTAGCGCTGCTAGTTTGTTTTTTCACTTTCTCTGGTTATTGCTCCGCAAAATATTTCAGACAGTGTAGTATTTACTTTACTGTGCCTTTAAAAAGACTCTCCCTGTCTCCCACTGAACTAATGACCATTGTTTGTGACATCATTGTCTGTTGTCTTGGTGAGCACTATGACGTCCTAAACAAAGACACTGTGAGGTCAGTGGGGGACAGTTAGGTGCTTTCTACGTACACTTCTTAGGCTGCCAAGATCTGTTCTAAACCCTGGGCAGGAAAACTGAAAAGTAATAAAACTATTATGTAGTGAGTTTTAGTAGTGGAAGCATTGTGTTTGTGAAAGGTAATGCTGAAGTGCAGAGTTGCTGTTTAACCTCCCTACTGTACTTTTTCCTTTGCTCTGTTTGAAATCTTATTTTCCCCCTTTCTGATGGGTGCCATATTGCTGCTGCATTTTTCTCACCTGATATTCATTTTTTTTCCTTTATGTTCTGTTTTATATCCTGGTTCTCCCCTGTCGGCTCCTTTTTGATCGACCTCCCCCAGCCCTGTCACTCAGTTCCTCCGGGATTTACATTAACCATCATCCTCTGCCACAGGTCTTGTGGTTGTGCCCGGCCACTGGTGCGGGGTCTGTCGCTCATTCTGCCACCTGGGGTGGTTTTTCCTCCATTTTCTCTCCGGGCCTGTGCACATCCAATGGGCGTGATGTCCAAGCTCTGCTTCTGCGGAGATGGCCGTGGCACCCTGAACATGGGTACCCTTCCCTATGTGGTGATGTGCATGAGCTGCCATCCAGCCATCGCTGGGTGGCAGGCAAGCAACATGCTACTCGAAATCCCCTCTCCGAGGAAGGAGAGTTGTTTTGGGATGCTCGATCCTTCCTCACCTTGCTGTCCCCCGAGCAACCCATTCTGTTCCTGACCCCGGGTTGCCGGTGTGGCAGGAGGTAAGGTGCCCAGTGCCTCAGCTGTCCACGCCGCTGGGTCAGCTACCTGATATTCATTTTTAGTGTTACTGTGCAGTTTGGAAACTGGTGACATCAGTTGAGTGGGAAGGTCCTAGTACACATTTCACTGCATCATCTCCTACTTAACTGCTGTCACTCCGTTCCAGAATTGCTCTGTAATTATACAGGTATTTGTCAATGCCGAATGTTGGCTTACTGGCATTGGTAGTGCAGGAGCTGGAGAGATGGACAATAGGATTGGCAGTGAAGTAGTGAACTGATGCCGACCCCAGCCCTACCATGCAGAGAGTGACAGGCACTGGGGTGTGCCTTTGGGTCATTGGGCATAACACTCGTGCCATTTCACTTCACCCTACCACGCAGAGACTGACACGTGCTGTGATGTGCCTTGGGGTGTTTGGGCCTTATGCTCACCCCATTCCATAAGGGAATATACTGACATGGGCGAGTGTAGAGAATGGGACTGCCAGTCAAGAGAGTCCAAGGTACATCTCGACACCTGTCACTGGCTGAAGGGGTGGGGGGTGGAATGGCGTGAGCATTGCAGCCGACAATGCCAACTCACAGCCCTGATGCCTGTCAGTCTGTACAGGGTGGGGCATTGCAGTTGGAAACCCTAATCCTGAGGGCATTTGTTGGTATTTTCCCTCCAAATTTTCAACATAGGCCATTTGTGACCCCACCTCATGAACAGTGGCACTATGAGTTTGCCGAAAGGTGATTTTGTACAGCGACTGTGCATTTTGGCAGCACAGGTGCGAAAACACATTTCAGGCAGGATGTGAAAAATGACAGCTGCAGTGTTTATGAGGAGGTGTAAAAAAAAGTAGCATTGTTGAAAATCTGGAGTGAAAATATGAAAAATTGGTGACATCGCGAGCAAGTGTAGAAACTGTGCAATGCATGGCCATAACACACTTATTTGCAGGATTTGTTTAACCAAATTTTCAATGTGACCCCTAGGTGGCGCTATCCCAAGGGCTACTACCCCTGCCTGCTTGGCTAGTAGCAGGTTAAGGGGCCTGGGTAATGAAACGGGTGCCTCCACCCAGAGGTCAGGGTTGTTAGTGGTCAAACTAACCTAGGCACAGCCTTCCGGGACACTGTAACCCCACCTCTTTCTGTTCTAGTGGCCTGAACAATAAACAGAAATTACTTTCACAATGACCCCTATTCACCAGGCAATTACCCACACTATTTGCACTTACCACCAGGGCTGGTTCCTCTAGCTTGACCCTGGGGACCCCTGTAAAACAAGGTTAAGCACAGCAAATAGCAACAGTACAATACTTTTGGCACAAACTGGAACCACAGTCAGGTTAAATGCAAACAAAGTTAAATCTGATTTATTCAGGGGACTTGAACAAGGGAGGGCGTAATCAGGTTGATTTGCTTAAAAGCAATATTAATCAGACAGTTATGCATGCAGTTCAGAGTCCCTGCACAGTCACACACTCTGGGTACCCAGGTAGGAAAACGGTGGGCTAGCCAGGAACGTTGCAGCTGGTTGGGCCCTGTGATGGAAGAAAGCAACATGCACAACATACACTATTTGTAATCCGGAGCCGGAGGACTCAGTTTGTGAAAGAAAAGGCAACAAGACAATCAGATGGCAACACTTTTAGATTTAGCTTTTGTTGCAGGGAGCTACCCTGATTTTTACTCACGATACCCAATACTGGACACAGGCAGGATGAAATCGAGACTGTAGGCTGTTGAGCTGGAGTGCCCGGAGAAGCAGGGCCCACATCACGACCCACTATAAGCACACAGCACATTCACATGTAAGGAAATTCCACTGTACCAGGCAAATGGCTCTCCGGTCGCAATTACAGAGTCTGTGCACAATCCTAGAGCTCAGAGGTAGCTGGAAGTCCTGACAGGTCAATCACATTCAGCAAGTCTTCGGTCTTCTTCAGGTTAAAGCCTGGTCACAATTCAGTGGCTTAATTTGTGCTCCAAATTCAGATTTAGTCCAAAAAAAGCACAAGTTCCCTCTCAGGAACAGCAGGCAGGCATGCAGGCCAAACTCAGGCCTTTCCACAGTTCTCCCACTTGAATCCACTATGGATTGCTGCTCGAACTATCTCGAGCTGTTACTTCTTCACTTCCCAACTCAGATCTAACTGAAACTGCAAGCAGTGTGGGACTTTCCTCAAGATCCAAAAGGTTCAGTTGGCTGATCTGTCAGTCACAACAAGGGCTCCCCCTCCAGGTTATTTTAGGCACCAAAAGCCCAAAACTACAATTCCTACAAGTTTTGGCCGCTCCAGCCACTGTAGGCAGGCTCCATTTTAGAGTCCCAAATGTACTGATTGGCCCATTCTGCAGTCCAGGACCAAGATGATGGAAACAAACAGAACTGTCCATGCTGCAAAGAAGGCAGGTTAGAACAAACTGCAATATTATTACTACTCTAACAAATGATCAGCAAACAAGTACATCTTCTAACAGAGATCCCTCTCAGGTTAATTATGACTGCAATCCAGGCAGCTCTTAAAGAGACAGTACAGAGAGGCTATACAGGCACTCTCTAGTGAGCATTTAAGCAAGCTCAAGGAAGACTTTTTGGGAACCCTCATTTGTAGGGGGGTTACATCAACATAGGCATTTTGGGAACTCCAGTCATGAACAGTGTCACTGTGATTTTGTTAATGTGGCCCAAACATTGATTTTCCACAGCAACCGTGCTATTGTGTGCCACATGCGCAAAAACACATTTCAGGCAGGATGTGAAAAATGACAGCTGTACTGTTCATAAGGAGATGTGAAAAACGAGCAGTGTTGGAAAATCTGGAGTGAAAATATTAATATTGTCAAAGTTATGAGTCGCAAGAAATGTGCAATGCATGCTCATAACACTGTATTTTTTGAAATTTTTCCACCAGATTTGCAAGATAGGGTTTTTGGGACCCCACCTCATGAACAGTGGCATTGTCATTTTATTAATCGGCCCTGAAAGGGATTTTGCGCAGTGACCACAAAATGACCTTTCCGGGCAGAGTAATGGGATGACAGTGTATATGTTCATGAGGTGGGGTCCTAAGCACCCCATGTTGAAAATTTGGAGGCAAAATTCCAAAAAATGGCTGAGATATCCACCTAAGTTGAAAAAACCCTATTTATGCCATTATACAGCTTACTGGCATTTCTAGAGTTCATGGTCAGCTTTGAAAAGTGCAGGCGTGCTCCCGGTCCACCAAAGATCATCGCGCTGGGCTCCAGAGGTAAGTATGGGGTGGTGGGAGAAGTGCGCATGAAGGATGGCTGCAGGTTGGGAAGGGACCCAACAGCGAGGACCGTTTTCTTTCTTTTAGGTACTGGAGGAAACAACACGAGGACAGTTTTCTTTTTCCACAGATGTATAAAAGTGTTCTGCACACTGGTGTGGGCTCCCAGTGTCTTCGCCATGACTTGGGGAGGTTGATATTGCCGCACTGGGGTGGGCTTCCAGTGTGGCACAGAATAGAAGCGGGGCCTCAACATGCCGGCGATGGTGGCTTTCATCATGGGAGGCACACTGGGTGGGCTCCTGTGTGCCACACAATCTTGGGGGTTATTTAGCATGTAGCGACAGGGGTTGGCACCGAAGTCGGCATTGTGCGGCAGATGGCAGCAGCAGCCATTGGCGCCATGTTTATTTAAATATTTCACCAGGAAAGGACGTCGGGAGGTGTGTTATTGTGTCGCTGCATGACGAGCTTGCATCTCATTGCAGCAGCACGTTTCTTAGAAGTTTTGACCACTTTAAATATGCTGATGTCAGTGCCTGCATGCTGGCTTATTGGGGAATGAGGGATGCACCTACTGATGTGTGCCCTGCATTCGCCCACACTGACCGCACCTCCAAGTCTGCTACTACCGCAAGATGTTGGCTGTCGCGCAAGTGCGAGCCAACATAAAAAATGACTATCAGGCAGAAGAAGCATTGCATCAACAAGGAACCCTGAAAGGGGCAATCATGGAATATAAATAGCATGTCATTTAGATGCCTGCGCAGACAGCTGGTTGACAGAAAGATTTGCTAATTCCCCATAGAGCAGGAGCATTATTTTTTTGCAATCCAGCAAGTGGAGTTCAGGGTTTCAACTGTCGGTGATGTCAGTGTGATTGCCCTTTTAAAGGAAAAAACAAGATTATTTTAAAGTGAACAAATGAGAAAAAACAGAAGGGAGATTCCAAAGGCTACTCGTGCTCAAATGTGTAATTCTGTTAAAACACAACAATTTTCTGCATTTTTTTTTTAGCATTCTAACGGATTGTTGCTAACAGAAAGACATATTCTGCCTGTGTTTGGAATAGTGTGTGCTATTACTATTACCAATCTACTTTTTTTGTTAGAAAAAGGTAAAGAAAGGTTTATATTTCCTTTAGAATCTCTGTTTGTTTTTTCTCAGTATTCGGTTTGTCTGCCTTTGACTACCCAGCCGCCCCCATCCAGGGCCAGATTAACAACTTCTGGGGTTGTGGCCAATGTGAAATGGTGGGGCCCCCTGCGACTTCACTAGTAGATAGGGGGCAGGGTTTGGGGCCGCCTAGGCCCCTGAAAGCTGAAGGGTTTTTTAATGCCTGAAAATGGATTTGAAGTGGTTTCCAGTTACTCTGAATACCCTTTTTTTTTAAGCAGGAAATGAAGGCTAGAATGTTTGAAATTATATGGGATGATGACATTATTTATTTATTAGTTTCACCAGGAAGGCATGCTGAACAACAGATTGCTTGTCTCACGCTTCGTCCTGGGGGAAAGGGGGAGTTGGAGTAGATACACAATTTACATACAGCAGTAAAAAGCACATTTACAATATACACAGCATTACATGTGAAAGAGAATTACAACACACAAGGATTACACGTGAGAGAGTAACAAACAGATCCTTGTTACAACAGAGTTCCAAGCCAACACATGCCAACATATCTATTCTCAATATTAAACTGGATTTCTGTTTCATTTATGAAGACAGTTTTGGCCGTCCGTCGGCGCAGTGGTAGGGCAGCTGCTCATGACACCGGCGACCGAGGTTCGGGAACGAATTCAGGCTGCCAGAGGCTGACTGGAAAGAGGAGGATTAAGCATCCCAGAGGACGCTGCCCTCCTCCTCCTCCTCCACCTCCAGGGAGGGAGAGCAGCCGGCTCCACCGCTATACTGCCACCTCCCTGATTCAGCACAGAGACAGTCCTTCACAGGTTTCAGCCCAGAGAGAGCCCCGTTTCAGCACGGCACATGAGGTTTTGTGGCAAAGCCATTACAGCACAGACCTCCCCTTTCAGTACATACATGTGTTGTTTCTTACAGCACAGACTCCCCCACCCCCAACATCAACACAGCAGTCAGCAACCCCTAGATCTGTAAAGTCACAGACCAACCACTTCCTTGACCCTAGTAGCATACCCTCAAGCCCCTCTCAGCAACCCTCCCGAACCCCAGCAAACTGACAGCAAATCTACCAACCTCCAGAACATCATGTCCCTACTCATCAATGGAGAAATGAACCTTGGGTAAATGGAACTGAGCCCCACACATTATATACAGTAGGACATGCAAACTAAGTATCCTTTAGGCAGAGACTCCATTCTGGCTTTTTCTTTGGTTATGTTGTCTGGGGAATTCATATAACACACATACCCTTAAAAACACAGTACTTCACGAAAGGAAAAAGTATAAACACTGACATGCTGGTAAGAGGGGCTGCAGTGTTTCTGTCAACCCGTGAAATCGTATTTGCAGTAGTGTATTCTCTAGCTCAATAAGAGCCCTGTAACCACAGAGCAGTACAGATTTATTTTCCTGCTTGCTGAAACACATTTGTATCCACTGGCAGTAGGGACGAATCAGATCACTGTATATCCCCATATATTTGTTCCCTTGTAAACAGATTTCGTAAATTCACATATTTACTCCTAAAGGCTGGCATGGAGAAGTTATATCTAGCACCCTCCCGCCGTGCTCCCAAAAGCACATCTGGATTGGCTTGTTTGTCAGTTTGCACTGGGAATGGGGGAGTCCTTGCTTTTCCAGTTACTCAGGGTTAAATCTAGCGAGGTTGACCTGTGGTATAAGATGCTGCTTATACTGATGGCTACCTTTTTAATACTTCTTCCTTTGCACATAATTAACTTCTTGCCTTTTGGGCGTGAAGTGTGGACAGCTATTTTTAAAAAGTATGATCCCCTTGAAGATAAACAACTCCATACAGTCTACCATGAAATAACTGATAAACACTACATTTTGTAATTTCAACTAATACGCCATTGTACGTTGTAGGCAGAGGAATATGTGTCTTCCAGATACTAGTGCTGTGAAAGATACACGTCTACATGTAGAAGACAGATGGGGCGCTGTGGAACAGCATACTGGCAAGACGCACTTAAGTGCAGCTCTGCATGTTTTCCAGCTTTATTTGTTTAAAATCATAATTTGCTGTGGGTAAAAGTTAAATTTGACTGCCGCAGTGGACTACTCAAGTTTTCCAGTGTTGTGGGATACTAAATGGTCATGGGTCATAACCAGAAAGCTACTGGAAGTGGACCTAAAAATGCAGCAGTGGCAGTTGAGCAGGCCGCGAACTCCCCAACAACGATCGCCGGCGGAGAGCCCCCTTGGAGAGCTTTACAGGCCTCTATGCAAATGATCGACTCTAAAATAGAGTCGATCATCCAGCGATTTGCAGAGCAAGATGTGAAATTAGAAGCGGTCAGTCAAACAGCAGTAACTGCAGAGAAAACGGCTGCACAAGCACTGACAGCAACATCTAAACTTGTGCAAGAAAACGCTCAACTTCGATATAGGCTAGAGGTGTTGGAGAACTCTAATAGGGCATCGCATGTTCGCATAATCAGTCTCCCAGAGGGTAGCGAAGAGGAGGACCTTCTTTCTTTTCTACTATTTTGGCTGCCTGCTGCACTTCGAATTCCCCAGGAAACTATGGAGGTACAGTTCAGCAAAGCATTTCGCATTACACCCTGAGCTGCCAGGCCATGTGGTGAGGCACCTAGAGTGGCTCTGTTGGTGATGGCAAGCTCTCTCATTAGGGATCGTATTTTGCAAGCGGCGAGGTCCTCAGGAGGACTTGATTTCAATGGATCTACCGTCCACCTATTTCCAGACCTTTCCTTCGCAACCCGCACTCGAAGGAAGAAATTTGACGCAGTACGAGCTCGGCTTAGAGGGCTAGGAGTCTCGCATTCTCTCCTGATGCTGACCCGACTACACATCCATTACGGTGGTAAGACCTACTGATACACCGACCCATTGGAAGCAGGTAAAAAAGTGGAATCTATAGCTTGGGAGTTTCAATCGTCCGAGGGTCGTATTATAAATGAATCAGACTCAGATGAAGAAATCTGTTTCATGATATTCTAAATTGCTCACAATCGCATCAGAACTTGAGCTTAATGTTCTCTGACTTACAATAAATGTATTTGTTTTTTTCCTGTGGCTTATGATAAATAGTGACATGATGTGTGGAGAACTGTACTAGTAGTGCTATACATTTTAGGACTACCTTTCCCCAGGAATGGGGTACATATCAGCACGGGATGTTGAGTTATAATTTATGGACTTTGAACATCATGGACTTGACCCCAAAAGCCTTAGTAAGCTGTAGCTTACTTGGATAATTTGTATGATCAGTTACTTTATTTAGTTTTTCCTCCCTGTCCTGAATTCAAACTGTTTAGGCTTTAATTATCCTAGACTACATTGGATATATCTTATAAAACAATGATGATACCTGACAGATGATTGTACAATATGCTGTTGTTTATTGTAAAAGCAATAAAGAAAGTATTATATGTGGAAGAGCATGCAGTTCCTTTTGAAACCTTGTCCTTACATTCCATAATCTCCCCCATGACCTCACCTTTGGGCACTCGGTGCTGAAACAGCATCTCGTGTGTTTGAGAGATACAGGTATTTCTGTTGGGATATTCTGTTGGGAACAAGGGGTTCTTCAGATACATTGGGGAAAAACGAAGGGTGAAGGGGCAGATTAGCAGGATTAAATCAGGGGAGAGATGGGCACAAGACCCGGGGGGAGCAGGCTGAGGTACTAAATGAGTACTTCACCTCAGTTTTCACCAAGGAAAATGGGGGTGCTGCATCACATGGGAGGAGACAGAGATACACTGAGGAGGGGACCCCTACCGACCAAGGGTCTGGAGAGGGGGAGGCATCATTGGCAGAGGGGAGGGCTAAGCAGGGAGAAGAGGTGCCGGAAGTGGAAATCACAGCAGAGAGAGAGTGAGGAAAGCCCTCAGCTCCCTTAAGACAGAGAAAGCACCGGGGCCGGATAAATTACATCCCAGAGTGCTGATGGAACTTGCAGATGTCCTGGTGAAACCCCTGGCGGAGCTTTTCACCATCTCTCTGAGGACAGGGTGGGTGCCCCAGGACTGGAAGTTGGCGAATATAGTGCCTATCCACAAGGGAGGATCAAGGGAGGTGGAGGAACTACAGGCCTGTCAGCCTGACATCGGTGGTGGGCAAGGTGATGGAGGCATTGTCAAGGAGAGGCTGGGGGGACCTGGAAAAGTCGGGTGCCTGGACAATAGACAGCATGGATTCGTCCGGGAAATCATGTCAGACAAACCTTGTGAGTTCTATGACGGTGGCGAGTGCCTTGGACCTGGGTAGACCAGTGGACGCCCCTCTTTCTGACTTCAGCAAGGCATTTGACTCTGTTCCTCACATGGGCCTGTTGGATAATCTGGGAGAAATGGGGTGGGGAACCAGATAATCAGATGGATAGGCATTGGCTCCAGGACCAGACCCAGAGGGTCATAGTTGGTGGGATAGTCTCATCCCAAAGGAGGGTCATTAGTGGGGTCCCACAGGGATCAGTCCTTGGGCCCCTCCTCTTCAACACCTACGTCTCTGACATAAGGATAGGAATCAGGAGTGAGATGAGCCTCTTTGAGGATGACTCAAAACTGGGGGCGGTGATGGATGGGGAGGAGGGGAGGGTGGCCCTACAGGGGGACCTGGAGGCTCTGGAAAGATGGTCTAGAAAGTGGAAGCTGAGGTTCAATGCAGGGAAATGCAAGGTACTCCACCTGGGAGCCAGAAACCCAGGCCAGGTGTACACCCTGGGAGGGAAATGCTACAAGTCTCGATGGCTGAGAAGGACCTGGGGGTGGCGGTGGATGTCAAGATAAACAACTCGGAGACTTGTAGGAGGGCAGCAGCCAAGGCCAACAGGATGCTGGGATGCATCGCTAGGGGGATCACCTCCAGAAGGAGGGAAGTGATACTCCCTCTGTATAACTGCTTGGTGAGGCCGCACCTTGAGTACTGCGTGCAGTTTTGGAGGCCACACTTAAAGAGGGACATTACCTCCTGGAGAGGGTCCAGAGGAGGGCAACCAAAATGATTTGGGGCTTGGGGACAGGACCTGTGAGGAGAGGCTCGAGAGCTAAATATGTACACATTGGAGGAGAGAAGGGACGGGGGAACATGATGGCGGTCTTCAGGTAAAGAAGAGGGTAAATAGGGGAGGAACAGTAGGGGTGCTTGAAGGAAGGAGGAGGGGCCACTAGAGGGCATGGGTGGAAGCTGGAGGGGGGAAGATTCAGGGGAGAAAGGAGGAGGTGCTACTTCACTGAGAGGGTGGTGGAGCCGTGGAATGCGCTGCCTAGGGGGCTGGTGGAGGCAGAGACAGTGGTGGGGTTCAAGAGGGGGTGGGACAGGTACAGGGGAAGGGTTCTGGAAGCAAAATCCAATGCAGCAAGAATATCCGGAACTGGGAAGGGAGAAGCCAGAGGAGGCGAGGTGGGCAGCAAGGCCAGCACACAGGGTGGGGGTTGACCAAACGAGCAGACACGAAAGACCATTAGGCCTATTCTGCTGGCATTTTAGTATGTTAGTGTGATATCTTTTACTTTCCAAATACGCATCAGAGCCTGTGACTGAAAAACCATAGGAGTGCCGTAGTGCCCACAATAAAATCTCCTTGATACTAGCACTGCATGTCAGTGAATACAAAGCTTGGTATCAGATGCAGTCCTATCCATTCTCAGTCACATTTTCGCTCTGAAATGGACCTCTTGGTACCCAGTGCTGAAACAGCATTTTTTCGTCCTCGGGCAGTAGGGGTGAATCCCATCCCAGGAATACAGAACCTAAGATGGTACCCTGCAAATGAATTGCAACCCCCACCCCTGCTCCCTCCCTTTCTTCAGTTGAGTCCTGACATTAACTAACCTTGAGTCAAAAAAGCTTTAGAAGACTACTGGACAGCAAGAAAATATTAAAAACTTCACTGCCTCTGCTCTGCTAATCATTCAAGACCATCATGCTGTTTCTAAATTCAAGGAAGTTTCTGTCAGGCTGCCCATCGCAGTCTGTCCTCCGAGTCTCTGCCGCCACTGATTGGTTCTCCGAATCTAGTCTAGTAGTCTGACACAGGGTCAGGTCAGATGAAACTATCGCTGCTGCCAGTCATGATCGCTGAACTGTTATTCCCATCCTCTCAGCAACTGGAAAAAAGGAAACTCAAAACTAAAAGGCTACCCTTTTCATTGCCACTACTGATGCTGGGTTTGAAAAACCCGTGGATCCACCCCAACCCCCACAACCAATGGCAATCAGAAGTATTACATAGTGCTTGGCCAGCCACCAGTCATCTTGCTAGCAATTGTTTCCTCAGCTGCCGATCATGCCCCCATGCTACGCTCACCTACTTCCCCCACCACCTCATGTAGGTAGCCCCTGGTGGAAATAACAAATGAGGATCCATCATGGCAGTAAAGAGTCAGCAAATTAAAAAGCTGGGTGGGTGGAAGCTCAGGAAAATGTTCAAAATGCTACCTCTGTCTCGGCAGCAAGTCTGGCTCAAAAGGCTACCCCTCGCTCAGCAGCGAGTTGGTCTCCCACCCTCCCCCCGCAAAAACAATGAAGTGTTGCTGGCAAGCACAGCAGGAAAAAAAATTAAATACATTGCATTGCCGCTGGGGGCCCCTCTCATACTCGAGTCGTGGGCAACTGCCTCTTTTGCCCAATGGTTAATCCGTCCCTGCCCCCATCTGACCACTCTTCCAGCCCTGTCACACCTGTCTTACCTTACTGCTTCCTCAGCCTCACCAGAGGGTGTCCTCGGAGGTGCCCAGTCACTGGTGCGGAGCCTGCGGGGGTCAGGCTTCATTCTGCAGCTGTTTAGTTTGCCACGTTTTCTTCCTGGTCCTGCACCAAATGCAGTGACGCATTATCCGCATTCCATCTCCATGGAGGCAGCCCCACAGCATCCCAATGGACGGAACACCTTCCCCGATTTCCCACTGCACTGCCACCTAGGGTCACTACATGACAGCTACCGAGCAAGACATCCTGTTCCCCTCCCAAAGGAGAAGAGCTGTCCTCATGACTCTCAGTCCTCCATCCCTGGCTGGCCCCCGATATGACCCACGTCCATTTCCGATCCTGGGTCACTGATGCGGCAGCAGGTAAGGTGCCCAGCGTCTCAGTCCTCCACACCATCGGGCTGGCCAGAACCTCTTATTTGCAATGGAATGGATGGGACACTAATGCACTAAAACTGGACAGTGTTGAACAGCTTGGTTTCAAATGCTGTCCTGAGCTCGGATGGGGCTGTCCAGGCATTGTGTATGCCGATTTGTATGCTTTCCTATCCTTGTCAGTATGTAACCCTCCTGTCCTCTGCACCGAGTGCTTCTAAAGGTTGTTGCATACTCAGCCTTGACCATAAGGGGCACAGGTGGTAGTCTTCTCCCAGACCCCCACAGTGTTTCACTTGAAACCTGGACATGAGGTGTAAGTGTGGCAGGCCTGACCCCTTGCAGTGCCTGGTTGGAAACTCAACAATGAGGGTTACAGTTGACAGTCTTCTCCAAGACCTATCAATGTCCCACTTGAAACATAGCCATGGGGGAGGCACTGTACAGTGATGTGCTCTAGCCTTTCCTCCCCGAACAGTGATTGAATCAGCTCGGTGACTCACCCATCCTCCATTGGCCATGCGAGTATGAAGCCGATCTCCAAACCTTTGGAGCTGCTCACCTTTTTTCCCCCAATGTGAACATGCTGACTTTGTGGCGCTATGTGATGGGGGATCGCTGAGGCACACTCGTTACCTAGGTACATGCTCTGCACTTGGGATGTCGGGAGCAGAGGCCAGCAGGGAGGGCTTAAGAGGGTCCCTTGGGCACTCTCCTCCTGTGGGGGAGGGAGCTTGCAGCACTGCCTCGTAGCGGTTCCTGGTGGCAGTTGGTGGAGGTGTTGATGACAGCATGGGTGACCACACACTGTCAGGCAACCTCCAGGCCAGTCTTTGCATGCATGTGAGTCGGGGGAGGAGGATGGGTGGAACATAGAACATGGGAAAATGTCACCCCAGTAAGCCGGATGACAGGCTCTCTGCCCCTTCCTATGCCTGGACCCTTCTGTCAAACTTGACATGTGTACCCCCTCCAATCTTGACACAGTACACCTCCCCTAAGCCACATCATGGCCCTTGGCTGAGGCAAGTCGACATCAGGAAAAGGAAGTCTGGAGTTCTCTGGCGACCATCCGTGATGATTGCCAGGGGAGGCCCCGGAGGGGAAAAGTCAGCTTACAAGGACAAGAATGTCTGGATAGGAGCTGGCCCTGGAGGAGCAATGAGAGGGGTGAGTCTGGCAGGAGAAAGAGTGGCATGTGGGGACCTGAAGGAGAGGGGTGCCGGTGGGCATGGGGAAGCAAAAAAAGAGTGAAAATAAAAGTTACATTTGATTTTGATAAAAATTTAGTTTTAAACAGGAAACATTTTGTTAGGATACAAGTCCTGTTTTCAACAAAATCCTATGTTTCATTAATAACAGAACTTAAATGCAACATACAGTACCACAAACAAAATCAATACACATTAAAAATAAATTTAAAACAAGTACAAGTAGTTTTCAGTTGATCATGTAACTTCGACTTAAAAATGGTCAAATTGTTGATATTCTTCAATTCATGAGATAACCTGTTCCAGTAAGTCGCTATACTATTTTGTTATATCACCCATCCTATTAAAGGATCTACGCATTGGTATTCTGTTGCTGGATGCTCTTGTTGAGACTCTTGAGCCATTAACGGGTTCTCTCGGCACAAGACGCAACAGGAGGTGACCATGTTTACCCTGTAGTATCTTGTGATATGTTATAAGCCGAATGTATTTTCTTTGTTCATCTGGGTGAAGCCAACTCAATATATTGTAAATTTCACAGTGGTGGGTCTTGTATCTACTTCTGGTACTAAATGTACCTATTCTATAATAGTTTTTTTTTTTAATACTTTTTGGGTAGAATGCATATATAGGATGGAACCGTATTCCAATACTGGAATAAGTAACTGCCTAACCAACTTCTCCCTAATGTCAGGGGATAAGCAACCGGCCACCCTTCTAAGTGCCCCCAATCTTTGATTTACTTTCCCAACCTGTAAAAGAATATGCTCTACGTAAGTCAACCTGGAGTCCACCTGGTCGAGTAGGTACCTACTGGCCACGTTTTTAATGAAGGTGTCATGTAGTTGAAGCTGCAGCTCGGGCTTCTCCTCCTAGCGGGTTCCCCAATAAATACCATACATTGGGAGTTTTTTTTGGATTAAGGAGCAAACCCAGGCTGCCCAACCACTCTTCCATTTGCATCATATCTTCTCGTAACTGATATTCCATTTTCTCCTGATTTTCTGCGTAATCAACCAGTATGGTATGATCAGCGTACATTCTTATTTCACTATGCTTTGTAAATAAAAACAAAACGGAAACCCTGGCAAAAAGCTTCCACTGTGGCCCTTAAGATTGCTCACTCAATTTGGTGGCGCGAGTTTGCTTGGAAGTGCCGATCGAGATTTTTTCGTGCCCCCGGCTGTCCTGGCTAAATATCTCCCTCCCTCATTTGGAAAGTGTTGGCGTAGCTGCTCATGCACTCTGGCAGACCTGGGACATGTCTTTTGGACATGCCCACAGATCACACCCTTTTGGTGTGTATTCCAACAGGAGATCTCGGATTGTCTGGGTAAACTGGTGGAGCTTACACCAGAAATGGTGTTATTGTCCATTTTCCCACATCACCGTCTGGCATGGCACCGTACCTTACTCCCTACCTACGTCTTAGCGGCAAAAAAGGCAATTACAAAACATTGGATGTCCCCAATAAATCCTATGATTTCTGATTAGAGAAGAGTGGTTTCCGAAATTTACTACATGGAGAGCCTGATGGCAAAGCTACATAATAAACATAATACTTTTGAAGGGCTATGGAGGTCATGGGTCATATGTATTTCATCTCTTGACCCGACCTTTGTTCCTTAATTTATCTTGAATCGGGGGGGTCCCGACAGCCTTCTAAATAGTGTGGAGGGATGTGCGATTGGATAAGGAAGGGGAGTGTGGACTATATGCGAGTGAAAGTGCATAGGGGTGGTACAAAGCCTGATTATAAAATGAGTAAGGAAAATTGAGCAATTCGATTGGCTGCAACTGAAGTGTTAAATACATTTTACACATAGTAAATCAATGACCGCACTGCACAAAAAAATCCGTGTGCAATTAGAATGTTCACGTTTGAAATGCCGCCATTGTTTTTTCCCCCGCTAAGACAGCTTATCGCTATGAAAAAAACTGTTGTCCTTCTGTTACCATTTCTTCTCTGGTAAGGCAGCAGTATATTTCCCCTTTCAAAACCCCACTCCTGACAACTCGCTGCTTGCTTCATGAGCAACTAAAAACACACAGTGGGCTGCTTTTCTTGTGTGCGGTCAGTTTCATAATCAGAAAGACTCCATGGAACAAGCACGATCGACTTGCTCAGTGACAGCGCTCAGGAGAGATGCTGCTCAGTCCTGCATCATATTTCTCTCAAAGAGTTGTCCGACCTTGGAATATGTTACCATTAATGATTATTATTAGTGACAATAAGTCTACTTTTAAAAATAGATTAGATGGTTATATGAGATCGGAAAACCAACTGACATATTATATGTAAGCTACAAAGCTTTATGGACTTTTTAGCTCTCTGCTTCTAACAGCTGTTAGTATGAATCTAAGTATGAATCATTGAAATAAAAATTATAAAAAAAAAATGTAGTAGGTTCTCCCCAAACCCGAGAGAGAGAGAGAGAGTGTGTGTGTGTGTGTGTGTGTGTGTGTGTGTGTGTGTGTGCACGCGCGCTTGGGGGGGTTCCAACCTGCCAAAACCATGATATCATTTTCTTGCTGGTGGAAGGACTATTTTATCAGAAGTTCTGATGAAAAATGCTTTTTGCTGCTTACAGATGTGCTATTTTGTAGGAGCAAAACATTTTTTTAAAAATATTCCCATTCTATAAGTGCAATAAAACACTCCAGGGTGTGTGTTGAACAGATATTACTGCACTTCCAGGGGCTGAAGGCACTCGGCAGGGCCTCGTGCCTTACTACGCCCTTGGGCGTGCAGTAATATCTGTTCAACACACACCCTGTCGTGTCTTATTGCATACATAGCTAGATAATGATATTCCTGGGATGATTAAATGTAATTAACTCCTGGAATTATAGTATTTTTTAAATTCAAGTTTATTGACAACGTACAGGTACATTAATACGTAAGTCAGGTATAAGAACAAGATTATCACAGGAATAGACAAAAAATCCATTAAGTTCCAGGCTTAGTTTCCAGGAAAAAACGATAGTCCATGAATTTTTATACAGACTCTATAACTATGCAGGAGAGGAAGAAGTATTTCATTATCTCTTCAGAGCTTTTCTGTATTTGATATGTACAGTGTTTTAATCCGTTTTAATTTACAGAATCCCTTTTTTTTTTTTCTTCCCCTATCCCTCAGATGCCCTCCATATCTCTCATTTGGTCCATCTCTGGGTGTAGAGAGCTATTCTTTGGTATATTTTAAATGTGAGTTCTTCTAGTTCAGAGATATTCTGGACCACCTTTATCCAGTCTTGTCTACTGGGGGTGGGGGATTAAACCATGATCTCATGATGGCCTTGTGGACCGCAGTTAAAAGAACCGCCCAGAGATGCATTGAGTCGGCCCCTCTCATGCCCATTGGTGGGACTCTGATTACTGCCTCATTCCACCCCAGAGAGTGGTCAGAAGATAAAATCTCTTTCAACGCGTTGGAGACCTCAGTCCAATATGTCTGGAGTTTCGGGCAAGCCCAAAAGACGTGAAGGTGGTCCGCCATTTCCTCCCCACATGCCCTCCAGCACCTAGATGGGCAGCCCGGACTCCTTTTATTTAGTGTTTTGGGGGGGAGAAAATATCTGACCCTTATCTTCCAGGCAAACTCTTGCCAGAAGGGGGACCAGGTCATCTTTTTGGCTATGCTGAAGATAGGGTCCCAGTCAGGAATTAATTGGGGAATCCAAATTAGCCTCCTCCCGACACCTGGTTTTGATCTTGGTTAGTGGATCACTCCTCACTGCGGTCAGAGACTTATAAAGATGGGAAATCAGACCCCTTTGGGTAAGCGCTGTTCTGCTCTTTTGGATAGATAGCAAGAGGGGGGCAGCCCTTGTTACATAGAAACATAGAATTTGATGGCAGATAAGAACCGCTTGGCCCACCTAGTCTGCCCATTTTCCTGCCTAACAGATAAGCTGCAGATCCTAGTTAACCAAAAGCTTACTTCCTCCTACCCCCCACTAGGACTGCCTTATGTCTGTCCCATGCATTCTTGAATTCCCCCACTGTTCTTGACTCCACGACCTCCTCAGGGAGGCTGTTCCATGCATCCACAACCCTCTCCGTGAAAAAATACTTCCTCACATTACCTCTGAGCTGTCCCCCCTCTATCTTCAAATTGTGTCCCCTTGTTCTTGCATATCTCTTTTTCTGAAAGATGTTACCCTCTTGGACTTTGTTGATTCCCTTGAGGTACTTGAAAGTTTCTATCACGTCCACTCTCTTCCCTTCTTTCCTCAAGGGTATACATATTAAGCTCCTTTAGTCTTTCTTCCGATGTCTTCTGGTGCAGACCCCGCACCATTTTGGTTGCCCTCCTCTGGACAGCCTCCACTCTGTCTATGTCTTTGTGGAGATGGGGTTCCAGAACTCACACAGTACTCAGATGGGGTCTCACCAACTGTCTGTACAGAGGGATAACAACTTCCTGTTTTCTACTATTGATGCCTCTTCCTATGCATCCCAGTATCCCCCCAGCCTTCCTTACTGCCTTCTCACATTGCTTGCCCACCTTTAGGTCATCTGATATAATTACCCCCAGGTTCCTTTCCATTTTTACTGTTGTCAGTATCTCATCCCCCCATTGTGTACTCTTCCCCTGGGTTTTTGTTTCCCATGTGCATTACCTTGCACTTCTTTGCATTGAATCTGAGCTGCCATACATTTGACCATTCCTCCAACCTTGCCAAGTCCCTTCTCGTCCTTTCCAGTCCATCTTGCCTATCAACCCTGTTGCAGATCTTTGTGTCGTCTGCAAAGAGACATACTTTTCCTTCCAGTTCCTCTGCAATGTCACTTATAAAGACATTAAAAAGGACCGGTCCCAGTACTGAACCCTGCAGTACCCCGCTAAGAACCCTCCTTTCTTCACTGTGCACTCCATTTATTACTACCCTTTGCATCCTGTTGTCTAGCCAATTTTTTATCCAGGCTACCACCTTGGGGCCCACTTCAAGGCTGGCTAACTTGTATATTAATCTTTTGTGTGGGACTGTATCAAATGCCTTGCTAAAATCTAGGTAGGCCTTGTCCACAGCCCCTCCCTGGTCTACTACTTTGGTCACCCAGTCAAAGAAATCTATTAGATTCGTCTGACATGACCTTCCCATCGTGAATCCATGCTGCCGTGGGTCCTGTGCCCCACTGGCCTCTAGGTAGTCAGCAATTCTTTCCTTCAGAAGTGATTCCATCATTTTCCCTACCACTGAGGTCAAACTAACTGGTCTGTAGTTTCCTGCCTCTGTCCTGCTCCCACTTTTGTAAAGAGGAATCACATCTGCCCTCCTCCAGTCCTCAGGTACCAACCCATCCTCCCATGATTTGTTAAAGAGAGTAGTCAGCGGTGTCACTAGTTCTACCCTTAGTTCTTTTAGAATTCTTGGGTGAATCCCATCAGGCCCCATTGCTTTGTCCACCTTCAATTTTATTAGTTCTTTCAGAACCCTTTCTTCTGTAAATGAACTGGTATCGACCCCCATCTTCAGAGTGTTTCCCTTGTTTGGTTTAGGTACCTCCCCCTCCTCTTCCTTTGTGAATACTGAGCAGAAATATTCGTTCAGTATCCCTGCTTTTTCACTGTCCCCTTCTACCCACATTCCCTTCCCTTTCTTAAGCCTCAGTATCCTTCCTTTGGTCTTTCTTCGCTCCCTAATGTACCTATAAAAAGTCTTATCCCCATTCTTAACAGAATTGGCTATCCTTTCCTCGGTTTGGGCCTTTGCTATTCTGACTGCCTTCCCAGCCTCTTTCTGCTTTCACTGATAAAGTTCTCTGTCCTGCTCCTTCTGTGTTTCCTTGTATTTCCTGAATGCTGTCCTTTTCTCCTTAACCTTCCCTGCCACCTCTTTTGAGAACCATAGCGTTTTTCCTTCGTTGTGTTTTATTGATTTGCTTTACACATAGGCTGTTGTCTCTGTGATGGCTGTTTTGATTACTCCCCATTGTTCCTCCACCCCTCCTTCTTGCCTGTTTGCTAGTGCTTTTTAAGGCACTCTCTCATTTTCCCAAAGTCAGCCCTCCTAAAGTCCAATACTCTTGCTTTTGTATGGCTTGATTGTATGGCTGTGTTTATCGTGAACCACACTGTTTGGTGGTCGCTTGTTCCCAGATGACTACCCACCTCTAAATCTGTGATTCTTTCTCCATCCCCATTTGAGAGTACCAGGTCTAAGAGTGCTCCCTCCCGAGTGGGTTTCAATACTAGCTGTCTGAGGCATGCCCCCTGTAGGGCATCAAGAATGACCCTGCTCTTGGATGTGCCTGCAGCAAAGGTGCTCCAGTTAACATCTGGCATATTCAGGTCCCCCATCAACAATATCTCCCCTTTTTATGCCATTCTAAGGAAGCCTTCTATTATTTCATTGTCCATTCCCTTCCCCTGAGGTGGGGTCTGTATACAACCCCCGTGTGGATTGTGGTGCCATTTCCTGTCTCCAGGGTGACCCAGAGTGCCTCATCTGCTCCCTGTTTACTCTTTAGTTCTGTTGCTTTGATCCCTTCCTTTACATAGAGCTACTCCTCCTCTTTGCCCTCCCTGTCCCTCCTGTAGATTGTGTATCCTGGTATGTTGACATCCCAGTCATGGTCTCTGTGTACCATGTTTCTGTGACTGCCACAATATCCAGGCAACCCTCTTCCATCAAGGCCACTAGTTCATGGAGCTTGTTACACAGACTACGGGCATTGGTACTCATCACCCTCCACTTTTGATAGCCTTACCCTTTTTAGCCCCATTCCTGTCCTTACTGCCTTTTTTTACATTTACCTCTGTCCTGCTCCCTAATAACTTCTCTACCTTGGTGTTTACCTCACTAATTACCATGTTTTGTGGGGGGAGGCTGGGATTTCCCTGCTCCTTTTCAGTGCCCCCCCCCCTTGGCTAGTTTAAATGCTTGCCAATTGTTGGATCTCTGTCTTTCTTTAGTAGTGAGGTAATGTAAGTTCTAACTTGTAGGAACCTTAAGTGGTCCGAACTTCTCAGGCCAAATGTGTTCCTAAGGGTGGTGAAATCCAAAACCTTGTCCCCATGCAGAAACTGGCCCATGTACCCTAAGCCAGCCCTACCCCATTGTCTGAAGGTGTGGTCCAGGCGGTTCGGGGAGAAGTCACAGTCCCATGCCAGTCTTTTCAGGGGCCAGAGTGAAGTTTTTAATTTATACTTTTGCCATAGCCTATGGACTGAATGGATTGTGTCCCCAACTGTATTTAATTTGGGAGGGGGATGACTATGAGAAGATAAAATCTAGATTTAGTAGTTGCCGTATTGGTCCTTGCAAGAATAGATCCAGAAGCAAATGATTTGATACCTTTTAATGGACCAACATAGATGTAACAGCAAGAACAAAGTGCTCTAGCTTTCGGACCAACCAGTCCTTCTTCAGAAGCTCATGGCAGTTGTTTAGAAAATACAGTACTTATAACAACTAGATAATGCAGAGAGAAACAGAAAAAAAAATCCCCATTGGTTTAAAATACTCATTTAAAAAAAAAAAAAAAACAGAAGATGATGTCAGAGAAGTTTAACAGTACCATACTGCCTTCAGCCAGAAAGAACCTTGGGTCAGGGATGCTTGGTGGAACACACATACAAAGAATCCTACTGCATATAAATTTAATTGACATAAGATAACACTGCTGAAGCAGATAACCCAAATCAAGCTATGAGTGTCACAGTTAGTATAAGGATGTGATTACTGAAAGGCAACCCTACCGGATTAAAGACAAACTAAGATTGTTAGGGCTCATGAAATTTCAATGTTTGATTATAAACAAAAGAATTTACCAGTAAAGTTGTCTTAAAACATCAGTGCACACTGTGTGATGTGTAAAACCTAGCTGGACCTGTCACCCAGCTGTATTCTCAAGCTAGATATAAGGCCCAAGAAATTTCAAAACCTCAGGACTATATAAATGATAATTTAAATATAAATTGATAATATTAGTGTCAAAAAAAACTCAAGGAAAGATTAAGACCATGTAGCCTGATATGTACTGATGTCAATATATTCTGAGAATGTAACAACTTGATGTACCACAAGTGTCTCAGGAATCTGAAAAAGAGATAAAAATGTAATTTCTCTCCTCCTCTTCATACAAACAATACAACCTAACCCACCCCACATCACCATAATGTGGGTGAGGGAGATACATAGCTTAAAGGAGCTTAAAGGAGAGAGAGAGAGAGAGAGAGAGAGAGAGAGAGACAACATATCCTTTAAGCTATGTATCTCCCACACCCACATTATGGTGATGTGGGGTGGGTTAGGTTGTATTGTTTGTATGAAGAGGAGGAGAGAAATTACATTTTTATCTCTTTTTCAGATTCCTGAGACACTTGTGGTACATCAAGTTGTTACATTCTCAGTGTATATTGACATCAGTACATATCAGGCTACATGGTCTTAACTCCTTGAGGTTCCTCGACTAGAGTTTTTTGTTTGACACTAATATTATCATTTATATTTAAATTATCATTTATATGGTCCTGAGGTTTTTGAAATTTCTTGGGCCTTATATCTAGCTTGAGAATACAGCTGGTTGACAGGTCCAGCTAGGTTTTACACATCACACAGTGTGCACTGATGTTTTTAAGACAACTTTACTGGTAAATTCTTGTTTATAATGCAAACATTGAAATTTCATGAGCCCTATAACAATCTTAGTTTGTCTTTAATCCGGGTAGGGGTTGCCTTTCAGTAATCACATCCTTATACTAACTGTGACACTCGTAGCTTGATTTAGGAGTTATCTGCTTCAGCAGTGTTATCTTATGTCAATTAAATTTATATGCAGTAGGATTCTTTGTATGTGTGTTCCACCAAGCATGTCTGACCCAAGGTTCTTTCTGGCTGAAGGCAGTATGGTACTGTTAAACTTCTCTGACATCGTCTTCTGTTTTTTTTTTTTTTTTAAATGAGTATTTTAAACCAATGGGGATTTTTTTCTGTTTTCCTCTGCATTATCTAGCTGTTATAAGTATTGTATTTTCTAAACAACTGCCATGGGCTTCTGAAGAAGGACTGGTTGGTCCGAGAGCTAGAGCACTTTGTTCTTGTTGTTACATCTATGTTGGTCCATTAAAAGGTATCAAATCATTTGCTTCTGGATCTATGAGAAGATAAGGATGCGACCAGGTGGTCCTCAAGGGGCAACCTTCCATCCTCCTTTTCCTCTCCTTTCTCCATGTCCCTCCAGCCTACATTAGAGTTCGGGCTGGCCCATTGCAATGCATTTTTCAGTTGTACTACAAGGAAATAGTCCTCCAATTCAGGAAGGGACCTGCGTCCTTTAGTACTATAAGTTTGTAGGATTTTTAGGTTAATTCGCGGTCCTTTATTATTCCAAATTAATTTCGAGATTATCTTATGCCAGGTTTGAAAGTTTGATTTATGGATATGCAGTGGTAGACATTGGAACAAGTATAAAAATTTAGGTTGCACGTTCATTATTATGTAATAAATCCTAGAGTACATAGAGAGGTTGATAAAAGGCCACCTCTCCATGTCCTTTTTTTAAGACATTTATCAGGGGGGAATAATTTGTTTTGAATAATTTTGAGTGATGCTTGGTGATGTTTATCCCTAGGTACCTCATTCTGTCCACAGACCAGTTCAGGGGCAGGAGTGATCGTAACTCCTCTGAGGGGCTATAAAAGAAGCTCAAGACCTCTGTCTTGGTTTTATTGAGGGTATACCCTGAATGTTTCCTGAATTCTTCTAATGTGGGCCATACCTGTTCTATAGACTGGTGGGGCTGGGTGAGACATAGCAGGACGTCATCTGCGTATAGCGATATTTTTGTCTGGATACCTCCGACTTCCACCCCGGTCACCACCCCCACCCCCCTCCAAAGGCTCGATGTAAAGGGCGAACAGAAGGGGAGACAGGGGCACCCTAGTAGTGCCCCTGCCCAGCCCAGATCTACCAGAAACTCCTCCGTTTACCCTGACATAAGCTTGGGGACCCGTATATAGGCTCTGATGGTGTCTATGAATGCTTTTGGGATCCCCTGTGCTCTAATACTGAGAACAGAAAGCCCCAGGAGACCCTATCAGAAGCCTTCTCGGCATCCAAGCTCATCAGGCAAGCTGGGGTGCGAGAATGTTGAATCATATCAGTCGGGTTCAGAGCAGAGCGGACCCCATCAGGGGCCTGTCGGCCCACAGTGAAACCGGATTGGTCTGTGTGAATTAAGTCTGGGAGAATGGGGTTTAACCGGGAGGCAATAATAGAAGTGAAGATCTTGTAGTCTTGGTTAAGCAGGGAGATGGGGCGGTAAGATTCACATCTTGTTGGATCTTTTCCTTCTTTGTGTACAATGGTTATGGTGGCATATTGCATGAAGGCGGTACCGGTTTTCCCCTGTCCAGATACTCGAGAAGACTTCTAGAAGCAAAGGGGTGGTCTCTAGTCTAAATGTCTTATAGAATTCAGCCCTGAAACCATCCGGGCCTGGGCATTTTGCCGATTTAAGGTCCTTAATTGTGGAGATTATCTCCTGTTGTGTGATGGGCCTGGTTAACATCTGTACTGTCTCCGAGAGAGTAGAGAGGGGGAGGGATCTAAGGTAATCCTGTTTGCCTTGGGGAGAGGTCTCCGCCTGGGGGCTGTATAGTTTAGTGTAGTATTCTATGAAGACCTCTGCAATCTGAGAGGCCTGTGTTACCGTCTGGCCTGAACGTGGGGACACAATCTTAGTTATCGTTGCCCTGGCTGCATATTGTCTGAGCCTAAAAGCTAAGAGTTTAGTGCCCCCAGGTCCCCCCTCATAATATCTTTGTTTTAAGTAAAACAGGACCTTCTCAACCTCAGCTTTTAGGTTTTGTAACTGATTCTTGAGGGAAATCAGTTCCTTGCTCCTGGCCTCGTCCCACTTAACTTTTTGGGCGCCTTCAATTTCCCTGATCTGTGAGAGTAGTTCTTGTTGTCTCTGTCTCATTAGTCGTTTCTTATGGGAAGCTATTGAGTTTAGTTTGCCCCGAGGGAAGCTTTGATAGTATCCCACAGAATTTGTGGGGCTGTCTCTTGTCTTTTATTTTCATCTAGTACCATTTTGAGGTGTTTTTTAAGCTCATCTACTACCCCTTTGTCTTGGAGAAGGGAAGTGTTCAGTCTCCAATGAGTGGTGCGTCTGGGTAGCCCTAGTTCTACCTCCAGAAAAACTGGACTATGATCCGAGAGAATAGACGTTCCCACCCACATGGAGGGGAAGCTGGACAGGTCCTTAGAAAAAGTAAAGAACATATCCAGTCTAGAAAAGGTGCGGAACCGCGGGGAAAAACATTTGTACTCTCTACCTTTGGGATATTTTTCTCTACAGATGTCAACCAGACCCATCTGTCCAGCATCAGTTTTAAGGAGTGGGCTCTAGCGATATCTGATTTAGGAATTTGGGACGTGGTATCGAGGGTCCTATTTAGGATCAAATTCCAGTCCCCACCCATTATCAGCAGGCCTTTGGCTTTTTCAGCCACTAGATGAAGGAGGGTAGAGTAAACTTTGGATGATGATCCCGTGGGGACATAGACATTTACTAGTGTAACCGGGATGTCCTGAATGGTCCTGATTACCATGAGGTACCTTGCTTCAGGATCCTCCACCACTTCAAGCTGTTGAAAATGAAGGGCCTCTGAGAGGAGAATTGCCAGCCACCTCTTTCTTGCCGTTGACATTGAAGAGCTATACACCTAGGGGAAAATTCTTAGACCTTAGCTTTTGGGCATCCAAGGGAGAAAGGTGGGTCTCCTGAAGAAAAACTGCTTCACATCTCTGGGATTTTATAAATTGTTGAATCCTCTTTCTTTTAATGGGATTTGAACACCCATTTATGTTAAAAGACAGAATCTGCATAACTTGTCTAGCCATTTGCGAACCAAGTTATGTTAGCTACTGCTTTTCTGGTTAAGTCCTGTCCATACCATTGTGATTTAACCTTTCGAGTACCCTGTACAGTATCAAACTTTGTAATAAAAACACATTTAAACGTTAGAACCATTACTAATACAATTAGTGAAACCACAAGACAATTAAACTGTTGCTCTGGCCTCTTCCAGCTATGAGCCATGAGCGGAGATAGTAGTTGGCACGTCGGGTCTGAGTATTCTCTCGACCAGGCTGCCCAAGATCTACTGATTTGACTTTCAAGGGATTGCTGAACGTTGGTAATCAACTGAAGGGTGTCTGCTTGCACAGTCCAGAACAGGGAACTCAGCAGTGCAGTGAGTGTTCCTGTGAGCCCCTGGAGCATCCATGGGTATAGCCCCCCTTCTGTTTGCCGGTTATCGCCCGTGCGGGCATACTCTCCCAAACTCCTCTCCCCCTCGTCACGTTTTTTGTTTGGAATTCGAAATAGAGGTATCGCTCTCCTTCCCCCCAGTCATGTAAGTGTGTGGTATCAACATCTCTTGGCCACTCCCTCTCCATTCCCATGGGCTAGAGTCTCCAGCTATCTGAGTTTGGAAGACCTGGGAGAGAGCCCAGCAACCATGACTCCAGGACCAGCTGATAGGCTGATAGCCCCCCTCCCCAGGAGGATGGCTCACTGCAGCACTCACTTAAGTCCTGCAGTAGTTGTGCCCAGGACACGTCCTAAGGTCGCAACACTGAACAGGGGCCACGTTCAGTCGACGAGTGGAGACTCCAGCCCAAGGCTGCCCACCATGATAACGAGCAGGGATGGAAATAAGAGGGGCACCCCCAGCACGGCAACACCTGCCTAGATAGTGCTGCGATAAGTAACAGTAGTGAATGAGGCATGAGCCTCTGTGTTCCAGCGTCCATTCCCTCACAGGGGTGGGAGGGCAGAAATAGAATCAACTCAGCACCAACTGCCGCACCCCAGGAGTCTCCCCCCCGCACACACACACCCCCCCACGGCTTGGCATGCCCAAGTCTGGGCATGATGGTACAGTAGTGTATTCCATGCTTAGCAGTGATAGCTAATCAGATGGTCTAGGACCCAATAGAGCCTGAAGTCATTGAGAGCTGGCCTAGCTTTTCCACAGAGCGGAGTCTCCTCGGTCCTAAAGACGTAGGCCGTGGCATGATCAATGGTCTGATGTACCCCACGTGTCTACAGGGACAACACAGCCACGAGTGACTGTTACTCGTGATCATTTAGCTCACTGAACACCATGGGGCATAAAATGACGGGTAGATGGGGGGAAGATCCCCTGTACCTACTGAGACCCATCCTAGTGCACTGCTTCGATTTACAAGTGGAGGGACCAGACAACGTATCTGAGAGCCAAGAAAAGATTAAGGCTCAGATAAAGGGATCGCAAGCGCAGGCCTTCATAGCAAGTAAGCGGGTCTCACTAAGATCCTCCCCGAATGTCTGGGGACAAGTGTGAGCCCACTTCCTCAGCAACGGCTATGCCTTCAGAGGAGGAAAACAAACAATTAAGGCACCAAGTCAACACGCCCGCCGCACCCTGAGTCCCTGCCCTCCTGTTAGCCTTTAGGGCCACTACAGCTGAAGCAAGTCAATACTTCAAAATATTTGGGGGTTAACTGTGTAGGCTAGGTAAATAAGCAAAGTCTTGGCGATTCCTGCAACTACAGAATCTTATAAAGAAATGGTCCCCCACCCCATCCACCAGGACACAGTCTGTGATAAAGCAAAATGTCTGATATGTTTTAGGTGATTGTAAAGTCAATGCAGCAGTGAGTACGTTTCATTTGTAGCCGCATGATTTGCCTTACGGGGTGAACAACGCGTAAGAAAAGGGGGGGTCGTCAGTACTTACTGCAGCCTTTTCAAGTGTTCAGCTCCATTTTGCATCGGGGGGTGCCCAGGAAACAAATCAAGTTGGAGGGTCGGGAGGCAATTAAACCTCAGGGAAAAGGGAGCTGAGGTCGGCCTGTTTAATGAAAGTGAGTTAACCTCACGGGAATCTTCCTCAAGTATCTGGAGCCTGAGAAGGGCCTGCCTCTTTGGGATCGTCGACCACATCTGCTAACTGCAAGTGGGGTGCTCTATCTGTTCAGTAGGGCCAGGTCACTGAATTTCCGAATCATTGTGCTGATGTCTGCATGGAGGGATGTCTGCGGGATCCGGTGTGTGGAACCTTGCTTGATGAGTCCCTTCTGTGCCACCAACCAAGTGGACGCCAACAGGTCTCTCTCTCCATCTTCTCTTTGAGTAAAGGGGAGAGTACTGATTCCGAGCCCCTCAAGGAAAGGTGCTGCTACCATGAGATCCCTGAAGATTTTGGTGCCTTGCGTAGTGGTTATTTTAATCCTCGCTGGGTACAGGGTTTGGACTTTGATATTCTTGGCCTTAAGCTGCTTTATTATGGGCCAGATCATTCTGCGCGCTTCTTGCACTCCTGAGGTATGATCATTATCAATCGCGATCTTGTGACCAGAAAAAGACAAGGGGCCCTGCTGCCAAGCTCAGCGAATCAGCTCTTCTTTGCTGTTGTAGGAAGTTAAATGAGCAATGAAGGATCTAGGCCTTGCTTCAGGGTTACGGGGCCTAGGTCCCAGTGATCGGTGGGCCCGGTCCATCCTCAGGTCGAAGTCATCCGGTAGGGCAAGTGATTTTCTTAGTAGGTCTTGCAGGAAAGTTATAGTGCCTGAGGCTTTGTCCTCTAAGCCTTCTGGGACCCCATATATCCTCACATTCTGTCTTCTACTCCTTCCCTCCAAGTCATCTAGTCGGTGTGAGTTCTCGATCCCGCGCCAGTAGGTATAGGAGCAACCTATCGTGCCTGTCTGCTTGCTCAGAGACTGTAGTAAGTCACAGCTCCATCTGTTCAGCTTTGTGGTCAATGCGGTTAAAGTCCGCCCTCAACTCAGAGAGGGTCTGATCAATTTTTGTAACTGTGCGGGCTGTTTGGAGGATTGTTTCGGCCAGGTCGTCCCGGGGTAAGTCTCCATGCGGTGTGGCCTTCTGACTCCCACCCGGGGCCTCCCATTCCTCCGAGGTTTCAGAGTCTTCTGTCCTGTAGCATTTCTTTAAGCTTCTGTGCTGGAGTCAAGTGGAGTTTCCCGAGTTTATTGCGCCGATGTTTGGCCGGAGATGCCATTATTGAATGGGCGATTAAGTTAGATTGTTGTCGGTGGGGAGCAGAGTGCCCAAGCTAAGCTGCCATCACGGATGCTGACGTCACCGGAAGTCCCTGGAATTATAGTATTGGAAAGAACTTTTATAGCATGAAGCCTAAATTATATTCTAAGGTATTATTGTTGACTGAATAAGTTTATATAAAGTACCGTGACAGGAAGTGAATAAAAAAAAAAAAAACCTGTTCTGTGGATGTGGGAGGGGGGGCTCACTCCGCTATTAAGCTGAAAACAATTGTGAAAATAAAAATTATGTTACAAAATACTAGAAAACAGTTCTGTGGAAGAGGCAGCATGGGACTCAGTCCTCTATTAAGTTAAAAATGGTTTCAATTGGCCTGACATGTGGACAGTGTCCTTTTAACTTAAAGGAGAAAGAAAAACAGAGCAAGAGTTTTGGTTTACAGGAAGAGTTCAAGATCTTAAATCAACCATTATTCCCATACAACCTGCACTTCCTAATGTCACCTCCTCAGGTGGTTTGCTGGAGTCGCCTGCCTTTTCCGGACTTGGAGTGATGTTGGGAGAAGAAACAAAGGGTGAAGTGTCAAGGCCAAAATGAACAAGCTGGTGCTGAAGGGCTGGGGGCACCGCAGGGCAGCGTCTCAGTTGGGCCTTTGATTTACTCTCCTTGGCTCGGTTTTCATGGTTTGCCATGTCAATATTTGGCTTGGACTCACTGGGACAGACAGAGCATCAAGGCTTTAAAGGGTAGCTGCTGTTAAGTTTGTAGAAATGAAACATGAAATCTCTTACCTCCCAGTCTTGTTCTTTCATTTCAGATAGCATGGCAGAGGGCCGGTTCAGCCACCGGCACCTGGCAGACTAAGGTTCGCGTGCGCGCCTCCGAATGGCAATGCATACTGAAGAGGTGAGGGACCTGACGCCTGGGGACTGTGGTGGGTAATCCCCAAATATTTGAGTCCCTCCTCCCCTTTGCCAGTCAATCAAGGAGCGCGCTCACAGTTGCTCTGAAGGCAACTGCTTCTTTGCATTTCTGGCCAGAGCAAGTGTGTAGCTACGGTGCCCCTGATTGTAGGGGTTGAGGTCGGTAGAGGGATAGGGGAAAAGTAGAGATTGAAATAAAGTAATAATTAAATATAGTTTAGAAGAAGCCTGGAATTTGTAGCAAAAGATCCAATTTTTCCTTTGTTGGGCAGAGATCTTGACTCTTTACAACTCCCAGCATTGCCTGTTTACCGCGGGAAGATGATATTGCTGTATGGAAAATGCTGAAGCTGCCCTGCCCTTTCATTGCATTGAGCAGTTGTTTTTTAAATTGTTTCTTAAGAACAAATGATTTTTTTTTTTTTTATTTATGCCCCCAGCTCCGAGCATGCCCCCTTCATGCCGTCCACCCCAGCCACCTGGCATCTCTTGGGCTTATTGTGACTCCATTCCCTGTGCGGTAGCTGTGGGGTGCTGGAATTCATTCTGCTTTGGCTGGGGGTTTTCCATGCTTTTTGTTCCCCATGCCCTGAGGATACAGGTAATGAGGGTGCACATGCACACAAGTGCGTGTAGCACAGCAGAAGCCTTCACCACACACACACACACACACACACACGTAGTCATCACAGCGGAGTCTGCTGCTGTCACTGCCACAAACGAGCACAGAAACTGATATGCGTTATAGCCCCACCCTCAAAACTCACGTGATGACACAAACTCATAACAGGGTGTCATGTAATGTATGCGATGCCACTGGAAATTGGGGGGGGGGCTGTAAATATAACAGTGCTCCCCATATGTGTAGTGGCCTATAAAGTTATCAAATTGTGTGTTTTGTCAGCTTCCCCCCAACTCTCCTGTTTCCAGAGGTATCTCGTACATTACTTGCTACCCCATTCATAAGTTTGTGTCATCACAGTGCGAGTTTTTGGAGCGCAGCTGCTGCACACATTGCATCTGCTCGTTTTCAGCAGATATAAGTGCTGCATAGTTAGGTAAAAGTAAACTTATTTACTTAGTAAGAAAAATTCCATACCAAGTTAAAAAAGCTCCGCAGGCAGTTACTTGGTATGAGTTGCCTGCGCTGGAGTAAAAGAGCTGACAGCAACTTTTGAATGAGTTTGTTAAAAACATTTTATCGACTTGATTCTGCACTCCTTTGCTACTCCTGATGTTGATCCCTTGTGCTCATTTTTGTATCCAAATCCAGTTACATGGTGCCATGTTTCATTTCATGTTTACAGTGTTAGAGGTTATGTTTTGTGGCCCGGAGTTAGTCCTGTGCCCCTCGCTCCCCACCCCAAATCATGTCCCATTAGGTCACAGAGTTGTGTTTGTTGCATGCTAGTCCACCTTGGTTGCAAGAACGTGATGTTAAACAACGTGCATTCAAATGCAGCCAGAATATTGATGTAAATCTCAGGACAACACAGCCATACCTAAGGGAGCTCTTCTATTACTTTAAAAAGTCTAAATCAGAATCAAAACTGAGGAAAAGGACCTCTTAAAAGACTGAAGAAAAATGGTGCTCTGCAATGAAATTAAAATATATATATATACAGATTGTTCCCTTAAAGGGACACTGTCAGCTTTGACTCGCTTTTCTCAAGAAATTTTAACCGTTGTGCCTCTAGGCACATACATTTCAAGCAAGTAGCACAGAATGCCTCTGTAGAGCCCAAAATGACAGCTTTTACCTAGTTTATTATTTTGCATTAATTACCTTTCAGTCGGGTCCATGAAAGTCGCTGTCCACGAGGCATATCACTTGGGAGAAGCAGCGTGTGTTCAGGGAGCCGGTCCCAAGTTCACTTTGCCATGACCATGTTAGAAAGGCATCGGGTGATAAATCAACTTTGTAGCTTTCTTGCCTTTGAATTGCAAACATAGCTTGAAATGTGGAGCCGAAATCTCACGCATGTGGAACAGCTGCCAGTGCCAAAATCCCGCGCATGCACAAAAGTGGAATACTCCTGCACATGCGCGGGATTTTGGCACCAGCTGATCCGCATGCGTGAGATTTTGGCTCCACATTTTAAACTATATTTTGCTGCAATAGTACCCCTCGTTTTTGTAATTCAAAGGCAAGAAAAGCTTAATTAGAGGTTGATTTATCACATAGATGCCTTTCCAACATGGTCATGGTAAAAAGTGAACTTCGGGACCACGCTCCCGAACAGACGCGTGTTCTCCCTGGTGATATGCTTCCGTTGGACGGCGGACCCGACTGAAAGGTAATTAATGCAAAGAAATAATAAACTAGGTAAACGCTGTCATTTTGGGCTCTACAGATGCATTCTGTGCTACTTGCTGGAAATGTATGTGCCTAGAGGCACAATGGTTAATTTTTTTTGAGAAAAGCGATGCAAAGCTGACAATGCCCCTTTAACATGATCTGCTTTTAAAAAAAAAAAAAAAACACCATACCACCCTCTGGACAGCAGAGACAGCTCTGGGTGTGCAACTTGGACACCCTTTGACTCTGGATGTGTGGGGGGGGAGGATCGGAGGCTTCTGCATGTACAAGGCTGCCACCTGGTGGGCCAAAGGGAGGAGAGCATTGTGGGCAGGAGAACATCCTCTACAGCCACAGTCCTAGCCCTGGGCACTGACTACTTCTAAGCAGCTGTCATCATAACACAGTGGCATTATGTGGTCTAGCTCCAGGTCTGGTCCCAGCCTGACCACTAACATCTCCTGAGCAGCTGCCGTAAAATGCAACGCCATTATGTGATTCAGCTCCTGGTTTGGTGCCATATCACGAGGGACAGTGGCGGGGCCTGGTCCCAGTCCTGCCAGTAACATCTCCCAAATAACTGTTGTCATAACACAATGGCATCATGTAGTCCAGCTCGGGGTCTAGCACTGTGTCAGGAGGGATGAGGGGGCCAGGTCCGAGGTCTTCCACTGAGATCTCCAGTAACTGTCGTAAAACACAGCAGCATCTTGCAATCCAACTCCCAAGTCTGGTCCCAACTCTGCTGTTGACATCTCTTGAGTAACTGTTGTTTTGTGTAATATTTTTATTTGCTTTCCAACAAACTTCAACAGACAATCAAATACACAACTTATTCATTCTACTACCAGCATCATACATTACAGTAATCAACCATTTCACTTCCCTACCAACTGTATTCCATTCCAGTCAGACTTACTTAAATTAAATTAACTTAAAGTGATAGTGCAACCAATATCCTCGTGCTTTTATAGCCAATCCTTTTCTCATTCTTGTTTTTCCTTCACCCCTTACTTCATTCCTTTTTACCTTCCCTTTTATTCTTCTTTCATCACTTCCATTGCCCACTTTCTTTTACTCCTTCTTTCTACTTTCTATATACCATCTCTCCCTCAACTTATAATGCCTTCCCATAATATCCAACTCTCTTCCTCCAACAAGGAGATCAAAAAGGGGGCCCATTGCTTTGTAAATCCTTCCTCCCTTCCCCCCAACACATAGGTTAGCCTCTCTAGCCCCAATGTCTGCAGCACCATCCTCCACTATCCCTTGGACTGTCGGCGTAACTTGTGAGACCCCAGTATCCGTGATCCCATGACGAGCCAGGACATATAGTACCCTAATCCACCTAGGTAATAATGACCATTCCTCCTCTTCTCCATCTTCCACCTCAAATAAGTATCCCAGAGGGTCCACTGGTAACTCCCTCCATGCACTTTCCCACTCTGGTCACTACATCCTTCCAATATTTCTGCAGTATTGGGCACTCCCGAAAGCAGTGCATATATGTCCCCCGTTCCGAACCACACCTTCCACATAGAGGCGATACTTCAGGGTGCGCCTTATGCACAATCACCGGCGGATGGCACACCCTATGAATACATTTAAAATATGCCTCCTTATATTTGTTGCATACCATAATCCCAAAATGCAATGGGAGCAATAATTTCCAATTTTTATCTGTTATGCCCCTACCGAGATCCCTTTCCCACAATTTTTTAGTTCTTGGCATCCTATCAGGAAGTATAACCTTCCCTCTCTCTGAGTAACTGTTTTAATAAAATGACAGCATCATGTGGCCTAGCTGCAGGTCTAGTGCCTTGTCATTGGGAGGGATGTGGGTTGGGCCTGATCCCAACTCTGCCACTGACACCTCCTGAGCAGTTTTCTTCATAACACCATGGTATAATGTGGTCCAGCTTCGAGTCTGGTGGTCATATTTGGGCAGGGGGGTCCAATGGTGTGTGGGCCTGGTCCCCAGCCCTGCCACTGGCTGGGTGACTATTATCATAACATGATGGTATCATGTGTTCCAGCTTCAAGTCTGGTGCCATGTCACTGAGAGGGATGTTGTCGGGTGGGCTTGGTCCCAGCCTTGCCACTGACATCTCCTGGGCAACTGGCATCATAGTACGATGGCATCATGTAGTACAGCTCTGGGTGTGGTGCCATGTCAAAGGGTATGGGGGGGCCTGGTCCCAGCCTTGCCCCTGACATCTCCTGAGCAACTATCATCATAGTACGAGGGCACCATGTAGTACAGCTCTGGGTCTGGTGCCATCGGAGGGTATGGGGGGGCCTGGTCCCAGCCTTGACACTCGCATCTCCTGAGAAACTGCCATCATAGTATGATGGCATCATGTAGTACAGTGCTGGGTCTGGTGCCGTGTCAGGGGGTATGGGGAGGCCCTGGTCCCAGCCTTGCCACTGACATCTCCTGAGCAACTGGCATCATAGTACGATGGCATCATGTAGTACACCTCTGGGTCTCGTACCGTGTCAGGGGGTACGAGGGGGGGAGCTCATCCCAGCCCTGTCACTGACATCTCCTGAGCAACTGGCATCCTAGTACGATGGCATCAAGTAGTGCAGCTCTGGGTCTGGTGCCATGTCAGGGGGTATGGGGGGACCTGGTCCGAGCCCTGCCACTGACATCTTCTGGGCAGCTGTGTCATAACATGACTGCATAACGTGGTACTTCTCAGGGCCTGGTGCTGTGTCATTAGGGATGTTGGGTGGGCCTGGTCTCCCTGCCACTGAAATCTTCTTAGAAAGCATCACCATGACATGATGGCGCCATGTGGTCTAGCTCTGAAGTTGATACTGTGTGATTGGGAGGCATTGTGTGTAAGAACCTTGTTCCAACCAATCTCCAATAGCCAGAAAGAGGGGCTACAGGCCTCAGTAAGAACAGAAAAGAGCGCACCACTGCTAGGTGTGCTGCTTTTGTGAAACAGCGTAGGCAGAACAGGGAAAAAAGAGCACCACCACTGTCAAGTTAAAGAAAATGGGCCGCAAAGTTAGCTATTCCAAAGCGGCATATGTTTTTTGTGAAAAATGTGCCATTTGACGTAGAAATGTCACCCCTCATAGAGACGCCGGCAAGGCAGTTGCTAACCTTAGTGTTTACCTTGCCAGCGTCTCTATGAGGGTTGACCACATTTATGGGTCAAATGGTATGTTTTTGTTTTTTTTACAGTAAACATGCGCTGTTTTATAATAACTATAGGGCAGACCCTGAGAAGGTGGTAGGATGGGTACCAGGTTGTGATAATACAGGCTGACTGCCCGGAGTTGGTGAGGTCCTGCTTCTGCCTCCTCTGTTCAGTAGGGCCTGCTGATCACCTTCCCTGTCTCCCTAAACCCCAGGGTAGGAATGACCCCCTTGGTCTACTTCCACCTGGAAACCTGAATGCAGGTTCAGATTTAGAATTTTGGGAGCTCCCAACGAGATAAGTCATGGGGCCTTTACTCAACCCATCTTGATTATGGTCTTTACTCTCCCCATATGCATAACATTTTATTTTCAATACAGCCAGTTGCATATTTGTCTTTTTCAGGGGGAGGCAGCAGTGTTGGTCCTTGGGGCCCTTCTGCCCATTTATGAATGTGTGGGATAATAACTGACACAACCAAGCAGGGATCAAGTGCATAAAAAACGCACAAATGTGTTCATCAATTTGTTTAGCAGAAAATCAAGAAATATATACAGAAATCATAAAAGAAAATTGTTAGTCTTGCACAATAGAATAACTTCAGGACTCTGCTTTCCCCAGCAGAGCCCGTGGCTTCGTTTCAGCCAAGATAGCCTAGTGTAATACCTCTTACACTCTAATTATTTGTGTGAAAATCAGCACACACACCAATGAAGATCCTTCTCCTCTCACTGTCAGCACCAGACTGTCCTGACTATCTGAGGTTCCCTAGTGGTGAGCCCTTTTTATAGCTCCCTGGGCTGACATCACAGTTTTTTTGGGGATTTTCCATTAATTGAGACATCACTGGCTCTGAAACATATAAATAGGGCAGTTTCAGGCCAGCCAGCCCTGTAGGTAAAGCCTACTTACAGCAGGACCCACAGGTAATTAAATTTTTATTACAAGCCTTATAACAGTTTTATTACAGTGTGCAGGCATCCCTGAATTGGCATGGGGAAGGGGAGATTTAGGGCGTGCTGCTAATCTCCCTTCTCCTGCCAACTCATGAGACCTGTAATGTACAAGGTCTTCAGAAAAAAAAAATTATATTTGTCATTTGAACCCTTTATGGATTCTTATTCTGCAGCTCTTCATAGCTGCACCTTTTAGTTAAGATCTAGGCGCCCTGCGCCAAGCTTCCTTGTGAGCCCCTGCCACAACCAGCATTTCTTTTCATAGACCTGATGGCTGAAATTTTGGCAGTTGAGTACACATTTCATTTGGGCCTTATTTTGCCCTTCTGACCGATTTACTCTTTATTTCATTTAAGCAGCCACTGCTACAACACCTCTAGGCTGCAACATCCCTTGAGAGCTTATTTCTTTATTATGGGACACTGTGGGACTTATTGGCTCTTTGTCCACGGTGTCCCCTATTCTGGCACTTTCCCTTTATCTTTGCTACACTTGCAGCATCTCCTGCTGCTTTGGAGTATGCCCTTGCTCCGAAGCAAACCTTCTTGCGTTTGAAAACTCTGCAACTTGCAGCTTTTCTGTGCTTCTCGGAGCATCCTGCTCCAATTTGGGATTTTAGCCAGAGCCGCATTTATGCTTCAAATTGCACTTTGCAGCAGCAGATCTGGTGCTCGTTTGCACTTTGGCAGCGGGTGCCACAATTAGATAAATCAGGACACACATTTCCAAGCAGGGCCATAATAAAACAAGGGGCACTAGTTATATCTAAACTAAATATGGCTCCCTTGTGTGGAGCATTCATAAGGGCATACATTTTTATTATTATGAAGCGCTCCTTGCACTGCCATGCACAAAGCACAATGGTGCTTTTATTTTAAATCTTCTGCTTGGGGGCTTCAGTAAAGATGCAGCTTGCACCAGCAGTATACACCATTTCTGGCTACTGCCATGGATACTCAGCATCAATGGAGTATAATAGAAAAAGGGACAGTAAAGGGTTGAGAGGGGGGTCTGTCAGGTTGGTCACCATGACAGAGAAAAACAGGAAAGACAGAAAAGAATAGGGCAGAAAAGAGTGAGAGAAAAAGGAGGTACACATATTTTATTTTATTCCTGGGGCACTCTAGACCTATAACAGGTGACACCCTGTTACACCTCCCCCCTCCAAGAGGCGACAGTAATACTATTGTTAGATATCCTCCCTGAACCCTAGGAGGGTTGTAGCTTCCACCCACCCACTCTCCTACGCTCCGCCTCAGGGACCCTTAAAGGAGAACTATAGGGTAACTGGAAGTCCCAACCAATGCACACATCAGGGCTTCAGTACCCCGTTTCTCCCTGCTGCCACCAGATAAGTAAGTTATTAGCTTACCCCGTCCATCGTAAAATTTGAAGTTCCCCAGGCTGCAGCCGGCAGAGGAGACTAGTCAAAAAACTGGAGAACATGGGAATTGGGCCCAAGGTTACAAACTGGGTCAAAAACTGGTTACATGGGAGAACTCAGAGTATTAGTAAATGGCACTCTGTCTGTGGAGGGCAGGGTGACTAGAGGAGTCCCGCAGGGCTCAGTTCTGGCTCCGATCGTCTTCAACATATTCATCAGCGACATTGCGGATAAACTGGAGGGAAAGATGTGCCTGAATGTCAGTTGTTGGGCACACATTTGTCTGCATCAGGAGCTCTTTATGAAAATGCCGCAACTTGCAGCTTTTCTGTGCTTCTCGGCATTTCTGGGGACTGCCATGTATACTCATCATCAATGGAGGATAACAGAAGAAGGGACAGTAAATGGTTGAGAGGGATCCGTCAGATTGGCCACCCTGACAGAGAAAAACAGGAAAGACAGAAAAGAATAGGGCAGAAAAGAGTGACAGAAAAAGGGGGTATACATATTTTATTTTATTCCTGGGGACTCTAGACCTATAAGAGATGACACCCTGTAACACCATCCAAGCTATGTCCATTCATTGGCCTCTGTTTGGCTGGGTCATACCTTTGCAAGTAATTTCATGACGTTATGACACCACATCGGAAGGCTCAACGGGGACCAGTAATGCCTTTTATTGCTATTTTACTTTTAACATGACAATAAATAAATTAAGCGTGACAATAATTAAAATTAAAGCTGGGGTCTCCCAGTAGCCGCAGGGTTTGTGGCTGCCTAAACTTGGCTGTGCCCAGCTGGAACACTGAAGGTGAAAGTAGGGGAGCTAAGACAGCTAACCAAGGCAGGGAACATGTAGATTCCTGAGATGGGCAGAGGTTTGCAACAACTGAAGAAGGTTCAGGACTGCAGGGTAAAAAAAACAGGTCAGAAAGGTTAGGCATCATCTTTCTGCAGGTAATGTTGGCAGTTTTAAACCTACAGGTCCTCTGTTCAACAGAGGCAACATTGTGTAAGCTATAACTCACAACAGGGCATGAGTATACTGGGCATTAATGCCCAGCCCAGGTGTGTTGTGAGGCACAAGGGCGAAGCCCAAGTTCAGGTGACCTCCAGTCACCTGGGGAGTGCCTTAAAGGGGACAGGAAATTTGTGCTAACAGCTGTTTATAAAGGCCTTATTCTCAGAAGCGATATGCTGTCGCATGATAGGCCTAGAAATAGATCCATGTATGTGGGTTCATATTGTATGTGCTGTAATGTACATTAGAATTAAGACACTGTCTCTTTAAAAGGCTTTTAGGAATACCACTACAAAAATAGCCATAACTGTTCTACTGGTTATGGTGAATCGGGTACCTCTCCAGATAGGGGAGACAGTTTTATGGAGCCAGAAAATCATAGCTCTTAGGGAAAACTGGGTATCTAGCTTTCCATGACAGGAAGAGGTCAGGGGGATGACCCAGGGGTCAGGGGTTAAGCCAAATGCATGGACCAGATGTCAATGGGGTTGACATGAAATCTGATGTGGAACCACAGTGACACCTGCAGGAAAAGGCAAACTGTTGCATCCTAATATCTGTATTGTCTTGGAACCATTAACCCCACCCCAAAGAACAAAAAAGGGGCGTGTGTCCTAAAATTACCCTCAAGTATATTATCAGACACACATTTTGAATTCAGAGCAGTTGTAAAACTGGGGATCAGATAGCCTTTCCAGCTGGCATATACTTGAAAACCAGAAGTATATGTGTAGGCCTGGAAAAATCTCTAAAACCAGACCTGTGTGTGTGTGGAAAGTTTGATTTGTTACATACTGAACAGAAAATTCTGATTTTAAGTCAGAATTTTGGAAACCAAGACTTTTCACCAAGGAAAGCACCTGGAGCATTTTTTTTTTTAAAGAGGACATTCAGAGGAAATGACGTAGAATAAAAACTTGCTACTGAACTGTTGCTGAAGGACTCATCTCTACAAAGACGTTTAAAATCTTGTCTGGACTGTAACACCAAAACCAGGTATAGTTTAAAATAACAGTATCTAGTGTTTTCTATAAATCATCCAGTTTTACTTTTGTTATTGTCTACATTTCAAAGTTCTTCCAAACTGTAGACTTTTCTGTATTGCTTTTATTTTGAGTAAACTTTTATGATTTTTCTTATCAACTCTGCCTGGGGTCCGATTGTGTGATGTAACATTTTAACAGAAGGGTTTTGAAAAGGCTGTGTCTTGAAAGATAGAACCGCTCAGCTATCATACCAAACTGCTTAGGCAAGACGTAGCCAGTGGGCGTGGCGAGATTCAAATACTGAAAGTAGTGCAGAGTCAAGGGAACTCGAAACTACAGTTTACACCCTCCCACTGGGAAACGGAAGGTTGGTCAATCTTCTGTAACCCTTATTCCTGCTCACAAGTCCTTGAAAAGGAGTATCCTCTGCATACAGGTTCTACTGGGCTTCCTGGGGTTTGGGGCCAGGGGCTCGTGACATATGCATTCTTCTAAAGTGTCCATATTTAACTGTGCTTGAATAAAATGAGATGGGTAAAGCTGTAGTTTTCATTGTTGTGTTTTTATGAGCAGCATTCTGTTACAGTTCACTTCATGGAATCACTTATGTGGACTTTTTACTATATCATGATTTGTGTACAGAAGGGTAATTATAAACTGGTGACCTATCAGAACCCTGTTCAGAGTTCTGTGCACAAACCATGACATAGTTAAGACTCCAAATTTTTGGTTCCATGAAGAAAACGGTAAAAGAATGCTGCCCATAAAAACATGACAATGTAAAATACAGCTTTTTATATCACTTTTTATTCGGGTACAGTTAAATATGGATAATTTAGGTGAATGCATGTCATTTCTGAGAATAAGAACTTTCTAAACAGCTGCCAGTTAGGAATTATTTCCTGTCCTGTTTAATGCCCAGTATACCCATGGGCCCGCAGTGTGTTATTGCACTTATAACATGACACCTTTTTCAAATGTAAAACAATTCTCAAGACCTTTATTAATACATTAAAATTTCTTTTATTTTCACTTTGCACGTCCAACTGAGAAAGTAGTTCCATTGAACAGAACTGAATGTTCAAATTTTTTACATGTAGTAAATAAATGACATGTATTTTTAAGCAGAACTGTATTTTTGAGGTGTTATTAAACATACATTTAAACTGCAAAATCTTGTTTTCTTATGTGTAACAAATCGTGACATCGCGTGTCACTGTAAAGGGAAACAAGAAGGTTTTTTTTTCCCCTAATACTGCAGCCGGAACCACAAGCCACGGGAATAAAGTGCTGCATCAAATATACATCTCTGAAAGAGGTGAAACTTGCAAATAACATTCCTCATACTGTAAGTAATATGGCATAACTGTAAACTTTTTTTAACACTTTAATAGTGAGCACATATTAACTTTGCTATCCGCACTGCTGTGTGAAATGCTACGGCGGCAAGCCGCTGAAGAAAAGAAGCTCTTGCATTAAATAGACTTGCTCAAATACCTGAAAATGTTAAATATTGTGTCTAATACTTTAAGTAACCTTAGATAAGTGAAAACTTTATTTTAAAACTTGAATACTGAGCACATACTGATTTTCCTATTAATAGTGCTGCTGGAAACGTAAGGGCTACTGATCACAGACCTCTGCATTCGTAATATGTATTCAATTTTACAGGTCCATGAATGTTGAATGTTTTTATGTTAAATTGTCCAGGCATAGCAGGAAACGTGTAACTATGTATTTTTCTGTCTCATTTTGTTTTGGTCAATTTCATTCACTTAGTTTTTTTTTTTCAAATGGCGCCTTTTACAGTGGAAAAACGTAAATGGAGGGATTTCACTTTATGACAGCTAAGGTTATGTGTGACAAGAGATCTACTTAGGCAAGTTAAGTGTTGGCATACCAGGCATTAATCAATGGTCAGGTGACAAGTTTTAACCAATGAGGTTGTGTCATTTGAGGCTTGTTTTTAAGCCCATTTTATAAAATCAGTTCTATAATAACATATTAGTAACATGCAATTGTGGGGACTGAAAGCACTTGGGGTTTGTCTTTTGTACTTCTGCTGCCACACACCAGTGACTATACCCAGTAGCTTCCCCTACTTCACTGGACAGGCTCTTCCATATGTTAACCACCCTCTCTGTGAAGTAATGCTTTGTTTTTTCCATATAGCTTTTTATCCTATGCGCTGTCCACTAGGGCCTTGGGGCATGCCATTATGGCGACTGCCCCAGTCCCATTCTCCAGTAATCCCACCTACCCGGATTACAGTGAGGGACCCACAGTACTGGGCCTTGAGACATTTGTGGATATTTTTTACCCCTCTATTTTTCTCCCTTCCATGGCCCCTGATGTGCATTGCACATTATTATCATTTATTGCTGTGCGCAAGTGACACCCCTCTTAAGAGTGAAGGCTTCTCAGCCCACCATGAGGAGCTGATGCGATGGTGAAACCTGGCCATCTCCCTCACTGCATTGGCTGGTGCTACGCTTGGTAGCACTCCTCATTCCTGGTCACCATGATTCTGGCTCCCCGAACATGCTCCTGAACATGGGGCACTGGTGCAGAAGTGCTTTAATTTCTGCTGGGTCACTGGGAGGCATTGAAGTAATGATTTTTTCCCCCAGAGTGCTTTTTCTCCCTGACCATGTGATTCTGGTCCCTTAACCAACATGCACCCCAGGTCTGCATCCTCCCAACATCGCCAATGATTTTCTCCTCCGAGATGGGGATCCAGGGGGAGGGCCATTCATCCCCCTGAGCAGTGCACCACTGTGTGTACTAGGATCCAGCGTATGTGGGCGTAGGACCAAGGGGATGCCTTGGGAGTCCAGGATGCCATACAGATGGTCATGGATTTGTTCTCCAGGCTTTCTCCCTGGTTGCTCTTTCCTTCCTTGGCATGGGTGTAGCCCATCAACTGGCTTGACTGCACACTGATGCCTTGTGGAAGGAGCCATATCCCCTGGCCCACGGTAAGAGTCACTGCATCACCGAAGCATAGCACCATCCCTCCCGCACTGCAGTACACTAGCAAGTGGCAGCTGCTGTGGTCCAACTTGCCTCTTGATGCAGTGTCCTGAGCTTGCTTTTGAACTCGCATCACTACATAGAAGTGCAGTGTGCCACCATCGGGCCATCAGGGTGGCCGTAAATAATGCTTTCCGATGTTTCCTCTTATCCTGCTACTCGGCAGAGTGCATATGTTCTAGCTCTGCCTACACTCAGTATCTCAAACATCTGTGTATACTTTAACAAAGTGGCTGATGAGAAAAACATTTGAAATGAAGCTGAGAATGCTGGAAAATAAATGCTTAGGATTCTTAAACATAATCGTCAGATTTTTGGGGATGATTGCAGACTTAAAACAATGGTTGTCTCAGTGACATTGAGGGGGCGTTGCATTGTGTTGTCAATTGGGAGGCCAAGGGTTCTTGTGAGAAAAGCAGAATCTAAGAGGGAAGTTGGATGGGGGTTGATAGTGTAGCGGAGCTGTGGTGTTTGGCTGTCAGAGAGGGAGAACATGGGCCACCCAGCATTCCTGCATCCCCTCCTGACCAACCAAATTGTGGCATTGGGTTCTGTGGTAAAGGCCGAGGCTTGCCTGCCCTCCAGGCTGAAGTTAAGGCGCAGCCAAGGTGGCCCATGTGGGATGTGGGGGTATCCAAAAAAGGAGAGAAAAGAAAGAAAATAATTTATGGTGCTACATTATGATGCTACAGACAAGTGAGTGGTGATCCGGTAGCCCTTTGCTGTGCCTCCTCATTTCAAAAAATGATCTGGCACAGCACATTACATTACCACATGCCGTTTTATTATTTATTTTTTTTAAATAATCAGACTCTGGGCTACTGATGTATTGCACTCAGGCCAGGTGACTTGGGTTCAGGAGTGGATTTGGGACCTAGCTGGCCAGTCCAGGGGGAGGCCAGTCCAGTCCGAGGAGCAGGTATGGGTCAGCACTACCAGCCAGGGAGGCCGGTACCAGATTCTGCTGCCACAGTGTCATCTGCAGAGGGCCGGTAAGCTAGCACCCTCTTCACGAGATGTTGCGTGTGCACATATGGGGTCAAATGAGACTGTTACCAGGCACTGCGGGAGGAGGGAGATAAGAAAATAGTAGAAAAAGGGGGGGGAGAGCCAGGCTCCATCTAGATGATGGGCGCAGCAGGCTCACTCTGGCCTCATCCCATGTAGCCCACCATCTGCCTTGGATCCTGAATGAGTCATTAGGGGATGACGGTCACCACCACAAAGACCCCTGCTCAGAAGGAAGAACCATGGCAGCAGTGGTGAGGTTACTAGTGGATGCAGAAGGACTTTTTGCCACACAACTGGAGGAATGTAATGAAAGCCTTGCCAGGAGGAAAACAAGATTGATAAAAAACTTAAAAACATAACTTAAACTTGCTATGTCTTCTTTTTCACCCAATTGTTCCCGCAGCCCTGCCCGGTTGAGCGGCCCAGCTTCCGAGCCACGCAGTGTTCAGTGTATAACAAGCAGGAATTCATGGGACGACTCTATGAGTGGGAGCCTTTCACTGAGGGTAAGCAGACTTGCCTTTTACGGGCCTCCCACACCACCTCAGTATCTGTTGTTAACTTTTTCCATTTAGGCAGGCATCTGTCAACAGCTACGGAGATTCCAAGACCCAGTCTGACCAACATGAAAAGGTGTCCTTTTTCAGGTTCAGATTGCATCAAAGTAAAAAAAAAAAAAAAAAGATTGAAAAAGGATTCTGATACAGGAGTCTCTTTCAAACATTGTAATTTAAGTATGTGTTGCATCTAATTAACCATGCATATTTATGCAAATATACAAATTTGCATAGTAATTTACATGAGCAGTTGTAAAAGGGTGGTTTGCTTCATATTTTCTTATGGATCCAGTTTGAGAGGGTTCTGTTCCCCACCAAAACCAGTTCACCAATATCTAATTAAAATAACCAGGTGCTGTGATTAGACACCAGCACAAATGAAGAATCCGTTAAGTCCTTGGGTTTGCAGTTTCGCTGCATTAAAGGAGATCTGCATGTAATCTGCAAGGCTGTATTTTCTTCAGAAGCTGTTTTTCAAATACTGGTTCACATTCTGTACTGTTCCATTTTTACTGGCCTTTAAGCAAATGCAGCGAGTGTTTCTTATTTACATAACTGAGGTAAGTACTATTTTAGAGATGTATGGTCTAGTTGATGTCCTTGTGAAGCTCCTCAGGGATGGCACTTTCACTAATCCGTGGTGGTACTCCTTACCTGTCAAATCAAGGAAAGGGATGTTTAGCGGCAGTATGGAATAAACAGGTAGTAATAAGGACTTAGAGGTACTCCTGTTCAAAAAATGTAGACGAGCATGGGTACCACTTTATATTTTGAGTGCCTGCACTGGGTGAAGCGCTTACTTTAATGCCACCGTGTTCTTCTATGTAACTCTGTGGTTGAAAATGACATAAACTACATCATATAGTTCTACAGTAACATGCAGCAATAGTGTATGAATCAGAAGAACCCATTGAAGGGCAGCCAGATGACCCAGAGGTGGTGTGTCATGCTATCATGTGGGTAATCTGGGGTCACTTCTTGTACTTGGGTCCCTGCAGTCTGCTGGCTGGAGCTTCAGTGCTATCTTAGGTGGTGCGCATGGCTTCTGGAGCCAGGGCAATGGCATTTTCCCATTGCTCTAGCGATCTCTGCGCAGGGCCAGGAGGTAAGCAACATATTACGTGTCACTGCCTCTAGTTGCAGATCAGAGAGAGCAGGTGGCATACTCTAAGGGTGGGGGAGGTAGACATTATGCAAGCAAGATAGTGTGATATTCGATGCCTGTGTATGTTTTATTGTTCGTGTGATGTTTGTTGCCTACTTATGATTATTTGTTAGTGTGATGTTTGTTGCTTGTTCATGTTTTATTGTTAGTGTGATATTTGTTGTTTGTGTATGTGTTATTGTTTGTAGGATGTGTGTTGTCTGTGTGTATTTTATTATTAGTGTGATGTGTGTTGCCTGTTTATTTTATTGTTAGCGTGATATTTGCTGTCTGTGTAGGTTTGTTTTAGTGTGATGTTTGTTGTCTATGTGTGTTTTATTGTTAGTGTGATGTTTGTCATCTGTATATGTTTTATTGTTAGTGCTGGGTTTTTATTTTTACATTTTTTTTTTTATAGTTTTTGTTGACCGGGTAAGTGCACTAGACAAATTCTGCCTATTTTCAGGCATGGCCCCGGGGAGGGGGATACAGATTAAGCTGTTGGTGGTGTTTTGTGAATGGGGAAAAATTTGGCCAGGGCACTGGGGAAATTCCCCTACTCTGTTTGAGGAGTGCCATGGGATCTTTAACATCCACCTGAAATACCACCAGAACAGGCAGATGGAGCCTCGGTTTAACATCTCATCTGAAAGACGGCACCTCAGGAGTGCAGCACCCCCCTCATGCTGCACTACAGTGTCAGTATTGGGATATTAGCCCAAGTGCCTGGTGCGGGGATAGAACCCACAGCTTTCTGATCTCCCAGCCTCAGAGGCGAGTGTGCTACCTGCTGAGCCACTGACACCATCTTTTATCTAGTATTATCTTCAACCTTCAGGTTGCAATTTGGGTTTTTTAATAAACTGAGCCGAGTATTAAAACTTTGTTCTCAGATAGACTCAGTTTCCTGTTCTTGTTTAAAACAAAAAGTCTGGGCCACCAGGGCAGACAGTAAATATCCCTTTAAATGATGCGGAAGAGTTAATGCCTCTGGGATATGATTAATGTCACCTAAACCCCCTGGCAGACAGTGTGAATTCAGCACTGAGCTTGCTGCTTTGCATAACATTCAGCAAAGACAGACAGCAGTGGAAACATAAGCAGCTTTAGCCTCTGACAGTAGTGTGAGAAATACACACACACACAGAGCCTAAAAGAGCCTGTATCTAACAGACTGCAGATCAAACTCCCCACGAAGCGTGGAATGTAGAGAAAACGTTTTTTCCCCCTAAAAAGAACAATTGAAGGGTAAGGATGGTGAAGCCTGAACTGCAGAATTGGATAGGTCTACAGTACTGTGGAGAATGGGGCCCTTGATCATATTTAATGAAAAGCCCATGAACTCCTCTTTTAAATTCGGCAGTGTGCTTACCTTTAGAAGGTAGCAATTTGGAAATATGCATGGCTAAATCTGGCCTGTATTAATTTAAGTTTGCCTCCATCATATGGAACATTGTGCTGTCACACTGTGGGACGTTGTGCCTAACCACGGTGTAGTTAACCCCCCCAGCCAGCCTGCTGGTGCATCTGTAGCACTACTGCTCACAACACCAATGCCCGGGTTCAGGAATGAGGCTGAGTCATCGGCGAACTGGCCAGGGGAGGAGGATTGAGCATCTCAGAAGATGCTGTCTTCCTCAAGGAGGTAGGGTTCGCAGACTCCAGTGTGTTACTACCATTTGTGTGGCCACGGGTGGCAGTACAGCTGGAGCTGAAGCACTGGGAAGGAGGGCGCTGATGGGCTCTGATGTGCACCAATACTCATTTTTGTATGCGTGGCATCACAGAGCCCACGGTCTGCATCTTATATGAGTGGGGAGGGAATGACCTCACCCAATGGCAGCATGACGTCATGTATGCTCTGCAGGCCCCGTATCCCACAGTTACATTTGCCATGCCTACCTAGTAAGGTAACGTGTGTGTGTGTGTGTGTGTGTGTGTGTGTGTGTGTGTGTGCGCGCATGTATATCTGTGGAGGGGGTCTGCAACCCCACTACCTGAGCGGCTCCTGTGACTGGATGTGGGGTGACATTGGACAGTGTAGGTGACCCCACATCATCCTGCTCCTTGCCTCCACATGTAGGTCTTCTGTTGAAGTGGTGGGATGGGGGGAATCCAGCAGTTAAGGAGCAAAAACATGGGGGGAGGCTTGGTATCATGATAGCGACTCACCACCCATGTGCCAGTGGCCAGCCATGCCTTCCCTGCTCAGTTGTAGGATCCAAAACGCAGGTTGCAAGATGGCCCCATGCATGGCGGTAAAGCCACAGGGCTGCTCAGTGGCAGCATCAGGAGTTTGGAGGCAGGCGAATGATGTGTGCACTGAAGTGGATGGGGTGCTGAGCAGCTCTGTCTGAAAAGGTAAAAACATTATTTAAAAACTGAAGGAAAGGGATGCCTCATCAGCTGAGTGACAGCACTGCCACTTGCAACGCTGCCAACCTGGGTTCTCATCAGGAGCACTCGCATCAAAGAGGCAGACACAGGGAGGCAGACTGGGCATCCTTGAGGATACGCTCTTCGTCAGCCGATTGTTGATGTCACAAATGGAATTGTGATGTAAAGTGTAGGCAAGCAGCTGGAACAGATCCAGTCTAAGGGACAATGATACTGATTTCACATTAACATACATTATTATGCAATAAGGCATGCCCGGGGTGAGAGTAACAGTCTGCTAATCAACCTCTAGGGGCGTAATGTGGCATGAGGCGCAGGTGCAGCCAAGTGCCTCATTGCCCCTAGAGGGTAATCAGCTAACTGTTAATCTAACCCCTGTGCCTTGTTGCTGTTATAAAAAAATACATTTTAAAAGAAATTGGTTATAATACCCCCTAAGCATGCTCTGTCCATGATTTTCAAAACTTGTTCTTCACGTTTTGGGATGTTAAGACAAGTAGAACTCGTTGTTCTTGACACTTCAGGACATGAAGAACTAATTTTTACAACCCCACCAGTCAAAATTGCACTCCTGGTATGAAGTGTCACAGGAGCGCAAGCTGAGGTTTCCCCAGCCGAGAAAAACATCATGTGTTGATTCAGAATCAGCAGTTTAAACCAGAACTGTTCACTCACATACTGTTAACGGCAGAAAAATTAGGATTGCTACTGCGACACTGAGTACCATATTACTGTATGAGACATGATGTAGTGTAAAACATGCTTCGATTGCATTATATAATTAAGAACTCGCAGGTTGAGAATCTACTTGTTCTTAACAAGGAGAGGTTAATTATTTCATATAAAGTGTACCTTCCGAATGTTTTCCTCATCAAGAGAAAGATTTTTAATTAAGTAATCCCTCCATTATCTGCCCGTGAATGCTGGTCCATACTGTCAGAGTGCATCTTTACAAGCATTCAGCAGTGCCGGTGGATGGAATGCTACTACTTTCTCAAAACAATTCACGTGCCATGGTGATGAGACTGCACTTTTAACAGAGATTAATGCAAGAGTTTCAGAATGCGGGATGACCAAGGAGATAGCGTCATTTCTGAGACCCTTTTTATAATTATGAAAGAGGAAAATGGGTCACAGAGAACATGTTGCTCCAAGCAGGAATGTATGCAAAAATCTTGTTTTCCAGTTTCTTCCCAGTGATTTCCAGAGTTCTTTAAAGCCCTGGCAAGCATCAGAATTGTGCCAGAGTCAGTGTGTCAACAACTGTAGATGGAATACTTTTTTCTGGCTAATGTCCCATGCACTCTGCTGTCTTGGGACCAGCCAGTTCCGAGGATGCCATTCGTCATGCACTGGCAGTGAGACCTGGGGAATTGTCTTCTATGACTCACATAATCTAATAATCATTCCTAAACAATGTCGTAAAGACAAGCCTTTATGAGTTTATTTATCCCCCCTCATTAATTATTAAAGGAATTCTTTTGCATGAGGCAAGTGTTGTTTAAACTATAGAAGCTGGTGGGGTTGGAAGGATCTGTTGGCGGGGACGCTGTTTAAAATGTGATGCCTTCCTGCCCATGCTGGTGGTCCAGACCTTGGCATAGCAGTCAAATGAGGGGATTTAGCTATCTTAGTATATGGACGGGGCCCCTGGATTGGGGTGGTAAGGGTTACTGCTTCCATTGTCCGATGATGGTCCCAACCAAGGTGATTCCTTTTATAGGGTGGACTCAGAGGTGCTGCTCCTCTGAAGAATACATTGTAGGAACACGGGTTCTTTGTGATATATATCCCCAAGGAAAATGGTAGGGTCTCTGGCACCTGTTCAGTGACTGCAATACTGTATGTGACTAGGCACCCATTTTGATGCATGGTAACTGGCTTTGACCTTCATTTGATATACAGTTTCCTATCTGTCTTCATATCATCAGTGCGTCCCTTAACACAATCCAATGTCTGCTCATCAGCAGTAAGCTAAGTGAATCCAGGCCCACAAACTACATTCTGTGATGAACCAAGAACTAGTATAATAAGAAGTTGCATACATGTGCCTGACGCCTTTATATGTGATCATTTATCAGATGTTATACATGGTCAACATAGACAATATTTCAGGGTAACCATTCTCATAAGAGCATGCTCTTTGATATTGATGTATCCCAGTAACAAGTTTAGGCTGGGAATCAACTCTCCCATTAGGGACTGACATGCGGCTCCAGTGGCAAAACCAGAAGTCCATGGCGGGCTTCGAACATGAAGCACTCTGTTGATGCATCTAAACATACACTTTAATTTTGTCACAATGACAGGTTCATTCCATCTTTGTATATATACACTCAGTGTCCCTTTCCTGCCTGGCACTGCTGACACACCTCTGTATATTATTTTACCAGCTTTAGGCAGGGTTTTTAGTATAACCCTTCTCCTTAACTTAGAGGACCCTTGTGTTTGGTACCTGTGGTACCTAATCTCTCTGCATCTTCCTCCCACATCACTTAATCTCGCACCCCATTAGGTGGTTACCCACTGATCATGGTCTTTACTCTGGCAGCTTATTGAACTGGCAAGCTTATACTGGGCTGGGCACCTTTAAGCATTGAGGTCTCCAACTCACAGTCCCCAAACAAACATCACTGTACCACTCATTCATCATGGATTCCAGTCTCCTGGGATTTAGGAAGAGATATATACCAGGTGCCTTTCTGGTTGAATTCTTCAGTGAACCTTGGACTTTCCACTGTCTGTAAATCATTAGCAGAACGCTGTCATACAGTCATAGGTCAGGAAGCATAGGCAGACAAGGAGGAGTTATAAAATTCGCAAGTAGCATTTTATTATTATCAATAATAAAATAAAAAATAAAATTGTGCAGGATAGCTCTTGATACAGGCAGTTCAAATAAACATAAGTCCTTTGTCTTGAGAGTCTTTAAAAAAAATCTCCATCTCTCTCTCTCTAAACAATACGTTGCTCTCTTTTTATATGAGGGTTTTCCCAGGCAATTAAATTCTGCATCCTATTCTTGTAAATTACACAAACTGTATTCCACACAGTGTATTAAGACGTTGTCAATTTATTTTCTGTGAGTGGCCTGAAAAGTACATGTCTTCTTAACAGGAGCACCCAATTAAAACATCTTGTCCCAAGGCTGATTTCCTACTAATAATTCTGAAGACAAGCTTGTGCAGGCCTGTTGTCAAGGCACAGGTCAAGAAGTGTAGAAAAACTGGGACCAGTTATAACATTTGCAACGAGTAATTTATTATTAATAACTGTACGATAAGAAAATAAAATTGTTTGGTATAACTGTTTATAAAGGCAGTATAAACAGAGAAAGTCCATCTGAGTTTTTTCTCAATTTCCAATCTCAGTCTCTGTGTTTGTCTTGCAGGAAATTGCAGCTCTGTTTTTACAAGTCTTTGCAACCCTGCTCGTTAGGAAAACAGCATGCTTCTCACACAGTGTTCTTGTAAGTTTCAACAAGTGCAGCAAAAAGAACATTGTGACCCAGAATTGACCTCTTGCTTATAGCTTTTCAGAGAGTTTGCAGACTAGCTTCTCTGGTTAACCCTTTGAGTTCCGAATAGCATTTTGCAGTCATTTCAACAGTATAACCATATACATTTCAACAGTAACACTATATACATTTCTAAACAAAGGGATCCAAAATATCAGTTGCATTTCCACATAATGATTCACATATATTTTTATACCACAGATATGCAAGGGATATACCACAGATATGAAGGGGGGAGAAAAGACAGAACAGGAAGAGAAAGTAGAGAGATAGCGAGAGGCAGAGAATTGCAAGACCACTGGGGTGATCAAGTCCTAGGTCTCATGAGAAAATTTGGTTGTGCAACCAGACAGAGAAGAGACAGAAAAGGGGAGAACAGAACAGATCCTTGCATTTAAACTCTTTCTGCAGAACAACTGGGACAGGGCCCTATTCAGCCGTGTCACAAGGCCAAAATGCACCTCAAGGTTAACCACCGTGTTCCAGATAACCCCAAATAGCTGTCTGCAATCATTTCAACAATATAACTGTATACATTTGCAAACCAAGGGATCTGAGTTTCACATAAAGGTTCACAAATATTTTTTTACCCACAGAGAAGCAATGGAAGAAAGAAAGAACAAATACAGCAAATGGAGGGGAGAAAACGGGGGGAATTGTGGGACCATCGGAGTGGTCAATTCCTAGTGCCATTAGAAACATTTGATTGTGCAGACAAGTGACAGAATAGGAGAGGACAGACTAGATCTGTGCTTTTAACTATCTCTGCATAACAACTGGGACAGGGTCTTACCCAACCTTGTCACAGACACACACGGTGGAAACGATCTGGACAAACCCCTTGGGGGGGGAGACCTCCAACAGGCCCCTCACCATCATTCTGGCATCCTTGTGTGCAGGATGGCTGCCCAAGGGCCTGATCTGATGGGAGACTTTTGCCACATCCTCAAATTCTGTACGCATTACTAGTTTCTGAGTGAGGCATATTCCCCTGGAGCCATGAGAAGGGTGAACCCCGAAGGGTTCTAGGAAGACATGTCCCCTCTCTCTGGAACCACTAATCTGCCAGTCCTTTACAGGGCTCCCCAATTTATATCCCTTCTGGCCATAGCAACCCATTTGCTTGTTGGGTCCCTGTTTATTCGTTTTTGCAATAGCATACAACATCCTGAAATTAGCACTTCTCACTGAGAGGAGACTTATTGGTGCAAAACTTTTAACCCCTGATTGCCTGAAGGGGTTTACAACATTTAAAATACAAAATGAAATTGTCTTGGTAAAACTTAGGCCTACACCCCCCACTTAGTGTCATGTGATTGGACTGCTCAGTGACTTGGTTGGGAAGCTCTACCCTCGAACCCTGATGTCAGAACTCTGAGATCCTAACATACTAACATGCCAGCAGAGTAGTCCTTATGGTCTGTCAAGTCTGCTCGAGGATCATTACCCGTTTGGGGCACTGTTGCTGCCTCCCCTGTGAAACCCCTCCATCCTGACTGAAATTCTCCTCCAGTTTTGGCATTACTCAGTTTCACCTTCCCCCTGTACCTGTCCCAGCCTTGCTTGAATCCCTCCACAGTATCTACAGCCACCAGTTCTGCAGGCAGTGTGTTCCAGGGTTCCACCACCCTCTCAGTGAAGTAGCGTCTCCTTGTCTCTCCCTTGAGTTTCCCACCAACCAGCCTCAGTTGGTGCACCCTGGTGGCCCCCACCTCCCTCAGCTGGAACATCCTGTTTAAGCTTACCCTATTCACCCCTTAAGGTATTTGAAGACCTTGATCACATCCCTTCTATCCCTCCACTCTTCCAGGGAATGAAAGTTGAGCTCCTCAAATCTCTCCCCATAGGACCTCTCTCTCCCAGACCCTGTATCATCCTGGTTGCCCTCCTCTGGACCTTCTACAGGAGTGCAGTGACCTTTTTAAGTATGGATGCCAAAACTGTATGCAGCATTCAAGGTGCGGTCTAACCAGGCAGTTATACAGAGGTAGAAGCACCTCCCGGCGTCTCAAGGTTTTCCTCCTGGCGATGCACCCCAGAATTTTATTTGCTTTGGCTGCAGCCCTTCTACAATGCTCAGAGTTCATTTTGGCATCCACAACCACCCCAACGTCCTTCTCCCAATCATAGTCTGCAGTGTCTCCCCTCCCAATGTGTACACGTGAGCTGGGTTCCTAAGCCCCAGGTGGAGAACCCTGCATTTCTCAGTATTAAGCCTCAGTTTCCAGGTGCATGACCACCTCTCCAGAGTCTTCAGGTCCCCCTGTAGGGCTAACCTACCTTCCTCCCCATCCGCCACCACCCTCAGATTCGAGTTGTCGGCAAAGAGACTCATGTGATACAGGTTCTGATATCTGAGATGTAAACATTAAACAGGAGTGGGTCCAGCACCGATCCTTGTGGGACCCCGCTAATGGCCCTCCTAGGAGAAGAAACCCCCCCACCACCACCACCACCTCTCTGAAACGCCCAGCTAGCCAATTCCCTATCCACCTGAGCATCTGTTCCCCCATCCCCATTTCCCCCAGCTTATCCAGCAGCCCAGGATGTAGCACCAAATCAAATGCCTTGCTGAAGTCTAGAAAGAGGACATCTATTGGCCTGTCCTGGTCCAGTGCCTTCGTCACCCAATCATAGAACTCCCCAAGGTTGGTCTGACACGATCTGCCCTGAACAAAGCCATGCTGGCAGTCATTCAGGTAGCCCCGTGCCTCTAGAAGCATCCCCAGCCTTTCCTTTAAGATGGCCTCCATCAGCTTGCCTACCACCGACTTCAGGTTGACAGGCCTGTAATTCCCTGGCCCTTTTCAGCTTTGTGGATAGGCTCACCTTTGTGGATAGGCATGATGTGGGCCATCTACCAATCCTGAGGCACCCTCCCTGTCTGAAGGGAAGAATTAAAGAGGTCCACCAGAGGTGCAGCAAGGACATCCACCAATTACCTTAGCACCCAGACTCAGGTAAAACAGAGGTATTGGTGGTGGACCTTGGTTTTAGGACAACTGGGGTATGGGTGGGGGAAACCCTCAGGTTTACATCTTGGGGGGGCCCACTTATGGCCTCTGGCCAGGTACTTAACCTGGGCATGGTGTTTGATGAGGGCTTGAACCTGAAGGTGCAGGTGTCAGCCGTAGTCAGTTCTAACTTTTTTCATCTAAGGAATATAGCCCGGGTGAAACACCTGGTCCCACCTGAAGATCTTCCTATCCTGATCCCCACCTTTGTTGCCAGTCGATTTGACTACTGCAATGCCCTATGTCTAGGGCTGCCAGGGGTGGATATCCGCCGCTTGCAGCTAGTGCAGAACGCGACGGCCAGGTTGTTGGCTGGAATCTCTAGATCCAGTCATATAACACCTGTGCTGCGTGAACTGCACTGGCTGCCTATACAGTGGCGGATCACTTTCAAGGCTGCATTGCCGACCTATAAGGCCCTACATGATTTGGGACCTCACTACCTGAAAGAACTCTTGGTGTCTTACTGTTCCTCTCGCTCACTCCGATCCTCTGACGAGGGGTTGCTAGAGATTCCCAGGGTATCCTTAAAAACATCTGGAGGAAGATCATTTGCTTTTATGGCACCTACCCCGTGGAATTCTCTACCTCGCCAGATATGAGATAGCCTGACCGTAGAAGGCTTCAAAAAGTCATTAAAAGTCTTCCTATTTAACCAGGCATACTCAGAGATCTGGTGAATGATTGTATTGATTGCTATTATGGTTTTATTGCTTTTAAATTGTATTGTATTTATGTTGTTGTATGGAATACTGTAAAAGTGTGATATTGTAAAAGCGCCCTGAGCTTTGGAAGGGCACTTTATATAAATACATTTTTTCTTTACTTACCCTGGGATGAAGATCATCTGGACCCAGTGCCATCTCCGTTCTTAGGGACTTGAGGGCTTCCCACACTCTACTAACAGGGACTTCATCATATGTAACCCCCCCCCCATCTGCAATTCCCAACCTGCCCCCCAATATGGTACAGCTCCATCATCCACCCTAGTGAAGACCGAGGCAAAGTAATGGTTAAGTACCTCCGCCTGCTCCCTGGCCTCCTCTGCCCACCCACTCCCCGACCTCAGTCTACTAATCTGCCCCTTCACTTTCCTTCTTTCCCTGATATACCTAAAGAACCTTTTATCACCTTTTTTGATCCCCTGTGCCAACTTCTGCTCCGTCCTTGCCTTGGCTGATCTCACCACCCTGGTGACCCTTCTGGCCATCATATCATACTTCCCCATGTCCATAACCCCACATGAGCTCCTGTATCAGCTGTAAGCAGCCTTTTTCTCCCTTACTGCTTCCTGGACCTCCCCAGTTCACCAGCTTGTCTTTCTGGCCCTATCAAACCTGCATCTCACCTTCGTGCAGGCTTTGGTAGCTTCCAGGAGCCCCTTTTTAATAATTTCCCACTGGCTCTCTGTGTCCATGCCTGGCCTGATCACTTCCAAGTGACCCCTAAGAATCTGCTCTATACCCTTGAAGTTCACACCCCTAAAGTCAACTACCAACATTTTTGTGAGATCTTCTCCTCCCCCAGGTCCAGGGAAAACCAGGCCGTGGCATGATCACTCCCTGCCAGTTGGTCCCCTACCACTAGGTCTCTAGCCAGATCACAGTCTGACAGGACCACATCCAGGCTACGACCCTCTCTCATTGAATCAGCCACCAGTTGGGCAAGGATCGCGTTCTGGAAGATGTCCAGCAGTCTCTGGTCCCTGGCCAATGTGGATGCCATAGTTCCCCAATCATCTCCTGGCATGTTCAGGTCACCCAGCACCACTGTTCTACCCTGCCCCTGTCCACAGTGGTCCCTAGGATTTGCCATCAGGCCTTCCTCTAGATCTTTCACCAGCATGGGTGGCCTATAAACCACCTACAGTTTTATTCTCTTGCCCCCAGGCACCTGCAAAGTGACCCATAATGCCTCCATGTTTCCCTCTGCTCCCTCCACCCTCTGTACCGTGCTTATCCCTATGCCATTCCTAATGATGAGTGCTACTCCTCCCCCCTTGCCCACAGCTCTGTCCTTTCTGAACATAGTGTACCCCATCAGGTTTAGGTCCCAGTCATGCCCAGGAATGGCCCAAGTTTCGGTGACAGCCGCCACATCCACTTCTCCTTCTACTAGCATTGCCTGAAGCTCAGACATCTTGGTACCAATGCTTCTGATGTTAATCAGGACCCCCGTCCATCCCTTCCCCTTCTCCTCCCTGATTTTCCCAACCTGAGAGCTCCCAGGTAGCTGCCTGCTCAAACTCCCTCATGCACAGTTGGGGGCTCCTGTTTTGTACCCCCCCCCCACCGCTGGGAGAAGGCCAAGCCCATCCTTGATGGGCATGCTATGATCAGCCTCAAGACCCATCCCTCCCCCTCACAAGTTTAAACCCCATCTAGCTTGGATGACTCTGGCCAGTTTTTGTTTCAAAACCTCCTTGCCCTCCAAATTGAGGTGGAGACTGTCCCTTGCATACAGTCCCTTGTCCTCCCAGGTTACACCCCAGTCCCCCACCAACCCATACCCCCTAGCCTCGCACCACTCTCTGAGTCATTCATTGACCTCTCTGACTTTTTTTTTTGTTTCCCACACTGGCTCTAGGCACTAGTAGGATCTCCGAGAAGGAGACCGAGCACCCTATGGCCTGACAGACCCTGGCTAGCTCCTGGAACCTTGCCTGAATCTCCAGCACACCATTTCCCTCTATATCATTTGTACCCAGATGCACTAATAATATGTCAGGGGATCCTCCACATTCCTTCACCAGAGCATAGGCCAGGTGCTTGGCCTCATGCACAGTCAAGCTGGAAATACTCTTGGCCCTGACAGCACAGGGTTTTCCCTCACCCCGCCCTTCCCACTTAATACCCCTAATCATGAAGTCCCCCAACAGGAGCACCCTAACCGCCTCCTTATCCTTAGGCCTACCCACTTTCTCTGCTATCTCCCCTTTCCCTCCCACTACCTTGTCAGTTTCCCTGGCCTCACCACCTGTCTGAGTGCTGGCCACACACCCTGTCTGCTCCCTCTTGGACATTGTGACTGCATTTAAATACCTTGGGGTACTACTCAGTGAAACACTAGACTTTGACCAACACATCCAGGCCACCTGCAAAGCAGTAAACAGCAAAATTGGGGTTGTCTTCAAAACAAGTCATGTGCTTACTCCCCCACTAGACTGGCCATTGCACGTGGTATTCTATTACCATCACTTGCCTATGGTTCCGTCACCTACATCAATACCTCTAAAGCCTCGCTTCACAAATGGGACACCACCTATAACAACATCTGCCGATATGCCTCTGCTTCCCCTTGGTTAAAACACCGCTGTCAACCCTATGCTGACCTCAATTGGCCTTCCCCCTCCACCCATCGGTTCCTCTCCTTCTGCTTCCTGGTCAACAACATAATACTGTCTAACACCCCAATGTCACTAAACACCCTTCTAATCCCTCACTCCTCCACCCATGGCCTACGTTCCACTGACCTAGCCCTACTACACGTGCCCAGGTGCAAAACCACAAAGGGTGGCACTGCTTTCTTTCATGCGGCCCCTAAGCACTGGAACTCCATACCCATGGAAGCTCGTATTGCACCCACACATACCATCTTCAAACAAACTACGCAGCTTCTGTGTCAACCCTGAATCCTGCACCTGCTTTAAACCTCCCTAATCTTCTCAAGCTGCAACCCTGTCACTCACATCCTCCTCTAAACACCCGCCTCCCTTTCCACCTGCATTATAGCCTCCCCTTCCTACTTATGCCTATCCCCTTCCCTTTCCATTGTTACTACCACTGGGTTTACTAACAGTACTTATGATGCTATCTGTAAACTGATTCTTATGCCATTTAGTTCTGTGTTTCCCAGCTGGTGCGGAGTCAGTGGTGACTCATGCATATATGCTGTATAACATGGCCCTCTGCTGACAATTGTTATAGCACTTGCCTTAATTACTACGTCTGCCTATTGCTTTGTATTACCATTTGTTTTTTAGATCCTGCCACACAATTTTTGTGATGTCAGTTTTTGTCTATGACCAAATGTAATTGTTAATTTGTGTACCTTATCTTGCTATACCATCATATGTACTGTACTGTGTTGATGCTCCTAATATGAAACTATATTACTTTGATGTAACACTGTTTGTAATCTCTCAGATCGTGTCTGAAAATAGTCACAGCCTGTATCTAGCACACCCAACCGGTTATCAAAAACCAAATAAATAAATACATTTGCTGCCCTTTCCCTCCTGTTCCAGCTCTTTCTCCTGACATGCCTGCCCCAGGCACCCCCCAACCCGCTATGCCACTTCAGTCCATCCCCGTAGTGCCCCCAAGAACTAGTGGCCCCTCCTGCCCTACAGAGGAATTCATTTCCACCCTCCCACCATTTTTTATTCTGCTGTCCCCCTCACTGTAACCCCGCGGGTCCCTTTCCCCATAGGCTACACACTACCTCCTTACTGAGTCGTCCTCCTCCCTTCCCAGGCACTCTGTACTCCCAGCTCCCCTTCCTGTGCTAACCCTGACTCCTTCCTTAGCCCCGGTGCCCTTGCCCCCCACACCCTATCACCCTCACTTACGCACTGCTAACTGCTCCTCCTGCCCCCTCTCTGTCCTTTAGCAAGGGAACAACCCCGCTCCTCCTGACTACTGAGCCTTCCATCATTCCCAACTCTCCTTTCCCCCCGGATCCACCTCTGCTCGAAATTCATCATTCTCCCTCTCATTTATCTGTATTAGTGGTGCAAATCTGTTAGTATGTTCTATGCCTACTACCTTGATTCCCCCAACTGGTGTGCCCCCCTTCCCATCAGTTCCCTTTTGTGCATACCTTGGACCTTTGCTCCTAACAACCTGCCAGTACCCTTGGCACTTTTTGCATTCAGGACTGCCTCTACCCAAGCCCCCCGGGGCTCCCCCAGTGCCCACCCTACACCTCCTTCCCTTCTTGTGCTCCTACCATCCTTCTTCTGACTGCTCTTGCCCATTACAGGTGCCACTCCTGGGCCCACCGTGCCTTCACCGGTTTCCCCCTTCTGCCCCCACCACATCTTATACCCTCAGCAGAGCCTCCTTCCTCTCCACCTTCCCTTACCCCTGCCCTACCCAGCATCCATCTTAACCACCTGACCTCCTCCTTTGCTTGTGCCAGCTGTCGGCACACCATGCAGCCCCCCATCTTCCAAGCCAAGGCCAGTACTATGGCCGACACACACCCAGCACACCCCACCACCCTTCCAAAGATGCCTGCCCTTGTGCTCTGAGGACCATGCCATAGCCCCGTCCCCATCTGGTTCCAATTTCCCTTCCAAGTCGTTTGCCGCGTCATTTTTCCCTAACCCTGCCAGAACCTGTTATGAACCCTCCCAGTGCCTGCTGGGCAAGCTACTTGACTAAGAAGACCCTTGCAGGTGAAGGAATTGGTTACCAAACAAATGTCCGCATTTCGTAACATAATGTAACACAACAGGCTGTACTACAGCTTGTAACCCAGCCCAGGTCTCCTCCTCCTCCTCCCTCTCTCATAGATCTGCCCCTGGGCATGACTTCTTAGCTTGCTCCTCTCCCTGTTAACTATTATGCATTCATGAGGTTAGACTGCCCTTTCACCTCATTTCTAGGGGCAGTACTTTCTCCCTTACATCTTCACACTCAGGGTGGGACATCCTCTCTTTTTACTTAAAGAGCTCCTGACACTGCAGGCACAATTTAGAAAAAAGGTAATATTTAGACAAAATTCACTTTAGTTTTCATCTTTTTCCTGCAGTTCTCACCATTATTTCTTTTTTTTTTTATTTTTCTCCAACTTTCTTTATCTCCTCTCTGGTCCCATAGACCTCTCTCCAGTGGGGCACACAGAGCGTCTTGTCTCCTGCCCAGTCTGAGGACCTCCTGAACTGGTCTGCTGCTCCCGGGAACTCTTCGCCATCTCCACTGACCACCCGGTTTCCCCCCGGGTCTGTGCTTCCTGGGGTGGGACTGTCTTTACTCCTCCGGCACTTTATCTAGAATCTAGAAGGGCAGCAGAGGAGTGGAGGAGAGACAGTAACCAGTCAGATTGGACCCGGCAGTGGGCGTAGGGGATGTCATCTGGCCCCAACTTCGCCTGTCCAGGTGCCAGGTTTTTTCTTGCTTTTTTGCTCCTGGAGGCACAGACATGCAGTGACGACCTGCACACCGTGGGCACACTCCCGCACCTGCCTGTAAGCCAACCACACCCCAGTTGCGTGTCTCCCAATTGTTGCCATGCCCCGGTCTCCACTGGGAGCCGCTGTAACAGCGAAAGATGTGACCCACCCACCCCAGGAGAGAAGAGCAGTCCTCCAGACGCTCAGTCTTCTCCTGCACATGCTGACCTCCAATGACCCGAGCTCGTTCCCGAACCCGAGCCACCGGTGTGGCGCAAGGTGTGGTGTCCAGCACCTCAACCCTCAGTGCCACCAGGCAGGCTCTGTTATTTCTTTATTACTAGTGACCTTTGCATAAAAACAGGATCTCTGCCCTATCTGCTTTGGCTGCATGCCTACACCAGACATCAGAGTTCTGTTTATGACATCATAATCATTTGCTGGGGAGTTGATTATGATGTAATAAACAAGGGATTATGATGTCAGATGTAGGCAAGCAGCAGGAAAAGCCAGTCTAGAGTACAATAATCTTGTGTTCATACAGCTTTTCTTAGCAATAAAGGAAAGGGAAAAAATTATAAGAATGTATGGAATACATGGATTGGGTCTAAATCTTCTATATTTTCAAACTTCTTATAGTGGTGTCAGGGGCTCTTGAAAACTGTGGGTGGGACATAATTTATCTTTTCTTAGTATTGAGGGCGAAACCCTCCCTTTCTGCTCTATTCTTGAGCAGGCCTTTTCTCTCTTTTTATATATGTATCTGCATTTTACTGCATCTGGGACAACCTTTAGCTGTTCCCAATTTCTGAGCCTCTGCCCCTTGCAGGCATTATTACTGCTGTCCACCCTTGTCTCCACTGCCTCACCTCAGAAATTCTGGATGAATACAGAGCATTCTCTGGCCTGTGGTGGCATAACTGAACTTGGGATATCAAGTTGGGTCGCTATTTTGAAAAGTGGTGCCCAAAACTACTATGAAATGACTTTTTTCCTATATAGGGTATTTTTTCTTGGCCATATGCCCTTCATTGGGCATTTGCTGGCAACCTCAAAATGCGACCTGTAAATGTCTGCAGAGGTGTCCCCCATGGCTTTCCCCAGTGGTGTGGCCATCAAGGAAACTTCTATACCTTTTGGAGCATGGTTCAGCATGCAGAGCAGGTAGGGTCATGTGGTATAAGAGGTCTGATGCCGTCATGCTGCCAGATGCGGTTTCTCCCCTGCGCAACATTTGGTTCCTGTTCTCCCCCAACCCCCACACCGCTCAGATGCCCATCAGACCCACATGCATTCAGTGAAATCCTGCAGATGGAGCAAGCTCCCTGGACCACTGCAGGGGTCGCTCCACCAGTGGAATGTGGCGCCAACCCTCCACAGGATGTGATACACTGATATGGGCAGCACTCAGTCTTGGCTGCCTGATTGCCTGTGGCATAGGCTCCCTACTGAACAGGGACTGCCAGCATTATAGTACAACATGCTACTTGTGAGCCGTCGGGTAGCACCCTTCCTCTTTTTTTTGCCGCCTTTCTTTGGTGGCACTTCCTTTTCCTCTTCTTTTCAGGCTGGAACGATTCTGAGACTGAACTTTCTGCTCATCTTGCTATTCCTGGTGGGACTTTCAACTCCCTCTGCACCTTGGGGGTTTGGGGGACAACAAACAGGGTTATATATGAACAGGGACAACAAATAGGGTTATGGAAATAACTGGAGACAGCAAACAAGTGGTTCAGTGAGCGACGAAGTATTGTTCTTGTACAGCATTGATTGTTGTGGCATTATTTTAAGTATTATTGGCATAGTACTGTTAGCAGTTTGCAGGAACTGTGATTTATCCATATACTTGCGTAACATACATTTGTTTTTTTAATTCTTTCTATCCCCCTGTAGGGTGTACCGCCCATTTCTAGGTGCCATACAGGCACAGAAACCCTCTTGAAGAGGGTTTCACTGCTAGAGGCACTACAGGAATGCAAGTCCGTTAGGCTGAAGGTGCCTTAGGGAAGATGGCTGTAAGGAAAGACGTGTGCCACTGAAGGAGGAGGGGAGGATGTTGGGGCAAAGAAATGGGGCATGTACTCTTAAACAGTCAGGGGAGAGTGTGGCATGGGATACCTACTGCCCAGCCCTACTGAACCCCAGGCCAAGCCTTAAGATTATATATAAAGATGAGGTAGCAAACCAGGCTGCAGAAAGGGGCACCAAACAAGATTTTGTATATAACTGGGGTAACAAACAGGGTTATAGTGTACAGGTGTTATCTTCCCAGTACCAGCCCTGCAGTAACCTCTCTGTTTTGGCAGTAGCTCATGGGTTAATGTTAATGGGGTCGTTGTTTTGCCGAGTCAGACAGAGCCAGTCCCGGCTTTAATCCTCTTTCTCACGGCGGGCAATCTGTAAAGGGAGTTGTAAAACTTTATCATTGTTGTGGCGCTTTCAGTAATCGGGCCATTGTTTTTCTTGCTGTTGTTCCTGTCTCCTGTTGCGGGGGGGGGTAGTATATGTGCTGTGAGAAGCACTGATAGCATGTAGTGTCCCCTTATAGCCATGGGCTGGGGGTTGGGGAGAGGCTCGGTTGGAGGAGAGAGTTTGTCATAGATTTAGCTGAAAATAAGGTGGAGCTCGTGATTTTTGACCCCTCCCGTATCTCAGCATGGGTGATTATGGGGGACCCCTTTAACCCTTGTTTATTTTTTGATGTTTCACTCTCCCATTCATCTCATGCTTTCAGGTAGCTGCCAATCTGGACACTAGCCTAAACCTCACAGCATCCTACCAGATGACCATGCAAATCAGAGCATCTTGAGGGAAACATTCTCCTGTGAGAGGGTCTGCACTGGACAGGGACAGCGCAGGTTACAGGAGGAAGGTATATTTGCTAGGAGAGGTGTGGGGGGACTGTGGGCCTTGTCAGTCCCTTTGGCTGGGGTGCCTGGGCTGAGCCTCACTGATTGCGGCCCAAAATGTTTGTTCCTTTGTGGGGCCCATCCCAGCCCCATGGGTGACATGCAATCCCAAACTGCTAATGCTGGCATTTGAGGGTGAAGGTCATTGCCCTGTGGCTGCCTGCACTGTTAAGGTCCCTCCTTTGTCCCCAGGAGGTGCTACACTACCACTTCAGAACTCCCTAGACTCCACCATCTGATGGAAAGAGTCGGGCTCAAATCCTAAACATGGGTCTGACTCCCACATGGGGGCCAAAAAGCTCCTGCTAAGGATTGGCCAGTGGCCCAGTAGGTAGTGCTGCATGCTCCCAAGCAGGTGACCTGGGTTCAGAAGTGAGCCCGGGAAGTTGGTCATGCTTTCTCGAGGGCTGTGGCATGGTAGCTGTTTCCAGCTGGGGAGGGAGGACGTCTGGTACTGACGATCTAGCAACCCCTGTAGTGGCCGAGGGAGCCTGACTGTCCCACAAAGGTACAATAGTGTGTGAAGTCTTGTTGGAGATGGCTAGACATTGGGGAGGTGGGCACAGCAAGGAAGAAAATGATACAAAAAAACCCTAGTGGAAGGATGCTGCCAACCAGCCTGCCACAGACCCCACACCACCGACCAGGCCCTGGCTCCAGGTCTGGATTGGGTCAATAAGGGTGAGGAAGATGGCCCTCCTCCCCTGGCCTTGCCACAGGGGTGGTATTCTGTGAGAGATCTCCATAGCTAGGTCACACCTGAGGATGGTGAACATCAGAGCTGGGGGCTAGAGGAGGCCTGGGCTCAGCCTGGGTCCTGTGATATTAAAATGGCTAGCACTCATCGATAAATGGCCCTATCTGACTGAATATTGGTCATGTCGGCACAGGGCTAAGTGAATCTGTGCTGTCCTTACATGGACCAATGCTGGATATGGCCCACAGGGGATAGTGCGGATTCAGGTACTGAAACAATATAGCACCTAGTCCCTGTGGGCCATAGTCAGCCTGAGCATGCAAATGAGCCCACTGGGCATGCAAGGCATTAAGTGGCCATTTACCTGCCCATCATGGGCTCACTCGCACGGGGCACAGCAGCCCCTTAACACAAAACTGTACCCTCTCCCCCAGGACTTCGGTCCAATATACAGAACATATTGGTGCAGCTGCTTCAGTCCTGGGAATCTTCCTCCTCTGGTCAGCGTATCTGGCTGATTTCAGCTTTAACAGCCCATTTTCCTGCTTTTGTAGGGTCTCCAGATTGGGAGGTTTGCCCACTGCGTGTTACACAGGGCAGCGCAGAACAAAGCAGAGAATGTGAGATATACCATGGTTTCTCAAATGCTGATGGACACCCTCAAACTGCTTCTCCTGTGCCCTTGTTGTGAAACTGAGGTCGGGTTAAATTGTCCTGCTCATATCATGAGCTTCTACTCACTCCAAAACAGATTCAGTTTTTGCGTCCATAGCATGAATGGCTGCTGTAAGTGCCGGCCACTGGGGCTCTCCTTCTGCTGCTGGTTGCTGTGCAGTCCCCAGGTGTCTCATGCCTGGAGCAAAAGAATCAGTGGGTTTTGCAGATCCACCTTGTGCCGTTCCCTTTGGACTTCTTATCGCTGGAGTTAGTATACAATGTCCTCAGATATTATGTGGTTTTAAGTGATGCAAATGAAATAGAAAACTACGAGGTAAAGTGCAGAATGTATGCTTACTCAGCTGTGTACCTACACTGTGAATTGTAAGCTTGTCACTCTGTTTCTGCCCTGGGTCATGTCTGGAAAAAAAACTTGACTTAGCACACATACCCGGTAAACAAAGGCATGGATAAAATAAATATTTATGAACATTTGTTCAGAGAGCCATGCGGAAAGATGTTATGTCTTCCATGCTGCTCCCCAGCACCCTGTCACACATGCAGTCTTTTAAAGTACTTTAAAAGGCCACTCATTTTCCATTTTGGAAAATAGCTACTTTGATTTTGTCAAACTCCTGCTGTTTCCTGAAACTGAGTGCAAATGAGAAAGGGTGGCACAACAAATTGGTGCAGAATGTAATTTTGTGTGAAAAATTGGCACGCCATCATTTTGCACAACAGTGGGTCACAAAGTGGGGTTTTATGCTTGAATAATTGGTGCAAAAAGTGTGTGTGTTTGTATGGTAGCCAGGCCAGAAATGAGGTGAAATGGGAGTTTGTGCTACACATTGATGCAAATTCTAAATATGGCACAAGATTGAAAATGACCCAAATGCTGGGTAGCCTGCATCATGGTTGGGCAACTCGGGTTGTGAGCTGGTGGTTAATATGGCCACCAGCTTTTAAAATGTGGTAGCCAGATCAGTATTTTTGGTAACCATCATTTTTAAGGACTCAAAAAATTGAGGACTTCTGGTGACTTTACCCGGCTGATGGCTGCATGTTCTTTGAGCGCTCTTCACTGGCTGCCAAATAACCTTGTTTTACCCTGCCAGTCTGCTACAAAATGGATATTTTGGAGTGAGGAGGGTTTCATCTTACTACTACGCTGCCTTCCAAGAACCAGTTCGCATTTTGATGGAGGATGCTGATGGATCAAAAGCTGATCAGGCTGACTCAGCCTCTCATGTGCCTCAAGTGTGGCCCTCATGGAGGCCACTGCTAGGGAAAAAAAAAAGTCAGTCTGTCGGAAAGGGTCATAAACTGGACGCTATTCTTACAGAGCTGAAAGCCTCTAGAGATTAACTGATACACACTACAACTACAGTCCGCTCAGATGTTGACTCTCTGAGAGAGGGGGTTAGAGAAACGGAACCCCACACCATGAAAGCCGAGTCCTGCTTAGACACCTTGGAAGCCCAATTCTACAATTGGCGGAGTCTCAGACTGCCATGCTAGAGAGACATGAGGATGCAGAAAATAGAGAATGCTAAAAGAATATGTGTATATACGGCATGCCATAAACTCAGAGGAGCAAGATATGATAGAGTTCATAAAACAGTTTCTTACACACAATGATATACCTTGAGTCTTCCTGCAAGCTAGAAATTGAACAGACCCATCATGCACTTGGCCCAAAGCTGCGCTCCCCTATTGTCCACCACTAATCCATCCTGATTAGATTCAACAAATACCAGATAAGACATGGTACTCCAGAAGACATGGCAACAGAAAATAGTGTTTTACGGTACAACAGTAATTTATCTATTTATTGCAGTTATCTAGACAGTGAGTTTGCTCCATCTACTGTGCAGCAACACAGGGACTACATCCCCAGAACTCCATATCCTGGTCATGCAGTAGCCTCATGAACAGAAAACATGCACTATTGTGAGAGAAAAGGCTTTGGAACTTGCAGACAGAGGAATTCCATTTACAGCCCAGAGGCTGCAATGCTCTGCACCCTGGCCAGCTCCCATCCCCGACCACCGAAGATGACACGTTGCTCCAGAGGCACAAGCATGCCCTTAGAACAATGGCAAATATAGTAGCCCAGCATAAAGCTAAGAGGTAGGACTCCAGCTCTACATGACTGTGCCTAAAGACTTCTCATCTATAACAACTCCAGCTTGGTAGGGGATGGGAGGCTGGTGAAGGACACACTGGACTTCAGATCAGAAATGGCTGTCCTTTTCTATCTGCCCACCCCACAATCTCTAGTGCACAGGCTGCATAGCGGCATCACTTGGCCAGACTGCAATGTGACGAGGAAGGTTCAGCCCCAGTGGATGTCTGAGTAGTCGGGCATACCATGGAACTTGAACACCGATGCTATGGACAAATCAGGACATAGCAGTAGGTCATCACTGGTGTAGCAGGAGCAAGATGTATCCCGTTTCATCACTGGAGCAGTGGGGTTGGGAAGTGCAGCATTGGGTATAGTCCACACTAATAGTGCAAATGAATGGACTATTACAACCCCTTAGGGGCTCCAAACTGTAGCCTGTAACGATCACTGCAGTGTGTGCCCCTCTGGCTGGCCCTGGGAGGAGTGTCCACACCTTCTACTCTCTCCTGTGGTACTCGCTACACCTCACAATGTCTGAAGTTGGAACTGTGCCTTGGAGGGCTTACTAACCTATTTCAGAGAGCATGGCTCATTTGCTGGCTGGCTTACCCTCCTGGATGAATGACAGACACTTTCTCCTAAGGCCATACACTATATCACCTACTATGAACAATGGTGACATCCCCACAACTATGGAAGAGAGGACCTCAGTTAATTTGAATTTTTGTCCTATATGAGTCTAATGTGGAATCAACTATGACTTTATTTTTACATTTCTCTCTTCCTCTGGTTTAGTAGAGACACAACACCCCACATATATCCTTTAATGTAGCATAAAGACCTTGCCCCTCTGGACTGTGTGGGTAAGTACTGAGCACTGTAAGGTATCCAGGCCTGTTACCAGCAAGCCTTTCGACTTAACACTCCCTGAGGAAGGGGTTACCAGTGCAGTTATAATTGGTGCATGGTGGGGGTGCCACCTTGGCTTGGAAGGTGCAGAAACTGAGTGATGCCCCCCCACCTGTAATTCTGATTTTCTTTACTTAGCCCCATTTCCTGCATCAGAACTGTTGTAGGGTTGCCACCTTTGAATGAAGCAAAAAACGGATCCTAAGCTCCGCCTCTAGTCCCACCCCTTTTGATAACTCATGCATTGTTCCTCCTAGACCTAGAAAGCCATTTGTTATACCAATAAAAGACAAGGCTTAAAGCAACAGTTCAACACAAATGTTAAGATACTGTACTGTATCTGCTAAAGTTACTTTACTAGATTCTTTCTAGTTATTTATTTACTTGTGCATTTATTTATTGACATTGGTTTACCAGATAAAGATACAGAGATAAAAGAAAACTCATTTACAGATATGAAAATGTTTACCAGCAAATGAAAGTGGAAGACAACTGGCTCTGTTACTGTTACAAAAAAAAGGGGGCAGCTTTGGTGCTATGCCACTTTAAGATGCAGTGGAAATGATTAGGTTAAATAAGTGCGAATGGTGTTAATGGCCATACTTTACACCTCCCAGGGTGACTGCTTTCACAAACACAAGGCTACATTGACAACAGAACTTGTTTGTAACCTGGACATGCAGCTGAAACAATGCATGATACAACAAAATCTGTTTCAAAAGTATGTGAGCACTCAAAATGGCTCAAAAACCTGACCAGCACAGAGCAAAACCGGATTACCTGGTGGGGACCTTAAAAACCTGACAGGTGGAAACCCTAGAACTGTGTGAGTTCCTATAGAGCCCAAGACTGGCTGGATTTTGGTATTCTCCTGGGCTTGACCCTACTGATCATGCCACAAGGGAAGGCTCTTGAGCCATCCTCTGCCTTGGTAGCCAGTTACTCAGTTTCCCCAGTTTCTGCAAGGTACCTCAGTAGGTTCCCCAATGCTAGGTACTCCTTACAGTTAGTTCCCCTGCCCATTTGGCTCGGTTTCAGAAACCACAACCTGGCCGGTAGTGGTTCCTAAGTTTTTAGGTTTTGGTTAGGTTGTTTATACCAGGCACTGCAGAGGGCAGTTCGATTGTATTACAGTGGGACAGTGAGGGACATCTAACGTTTCATGGTCCAGTTCTGCCTAATGCCTGCTATACAGCTTCTTGCTTATTTTTTTTCTTGTTTTTATTATGTAAGAAAGGATGGCTGATTTTTACCATACTGTTTTAAGCTTTTAATGGCTTGTCCAGCTCAGTAAAGAGAACTACGTTTTTGAGAGCTCTCAAGAAAAGCACTCAGTACTCATTTTAATTCAGGAAACTTGTAGTGAAGAACACCAGAAACTGTTAAAATTCAGGTTTGAACATATAGTGGAATCCGTGTATAGACATAACAGAAGGAGAGGAGCCGATTATATTGATTCCCAGAAATTCCTCATTCCATCTCCTCATACTCTGACAAAGAAGGTAGGCTGGCCATAGCGATGGGCCCCCTTTGTGCTTGGCTGCTTATTGTAGGGAGCGTACTTCTCCCACCAGAAAGGGATGCTTCTAAAACACAGTGCCTCATAGACATCATTTTACAACAGCAAAACAATACTTGGAGTCGACTAGCTTTCTAATGAACCCTCAGATACAAGTAATCCTAAACCTACCCCCTCAATGGCAGGTCAGAAACACACCTGCAGAATTCTTAAAGATTTAGTCTTCCTACTCCTAGACGTTTGTCAATTCTACCACCAGATAGACCGCCTGTACACTTTCTACTCGATTTTCCCACCATCAGTACTTCAGACTGTACTATTTTTTTTTATGAGCGTGAAACATATTGAGTGGGTTTTTGATGTTCACAGTGATCCTGTCTTACTTTTTGATCATGCGCTCATCTCCCTTGGGGTCTCCGCACCAACAGAGCGCAGACAAATACAGTGGCATTTTAATCTCTCACTACTGAGAGATCCTGAATTACAAACCCTTTTGGTGAACATTATCATTAGGATTATAAGGGAGAACAATACACGGGAGGTAACAGCAGCGGTCCTTTGGGATACACTTAAAACCATCCTCAGAGGGGAAATTATAGCTGTCGCCTCACATAAATAAAAAAAACTGAGGGAAGAGCAACTATAGCAGTTACAAGGGATGCTGCAGTTTCTGTGGCATATGCATGTGGGAACCACACCCTGTTGGGACGGATACAAATCACCAAAGCTGAGATCCAGCAGATCTTGACACAAAAGACAGAACAGGCATTGGTCTGGCTCCACTAGACCTACAACGAAGTGTGAGCTCGAGTGGCCAATATTTTGGCATATAGACTGAGACAGAAATGCAAAATGGCCACTATTGCCAAGTTAAACTACCCTCTTGTTAGGGTTGCCTATAGTGAGACGCATGAGATACTGCATATACTGAAGAACTTTTGTACAGCATTATATACTCAGGAGGCTACCCCCCCGAGGAAAAATGAAGTGAATTCTTTAGCAAACTCCATCTCTTGAACTTAACTGCCAGACAGAAAGAACAGCTTCAGGCCTTCATAATTGATGAGGAGATCTGCCTGGGCATAAAAGCTTTCAAAAAAGGGACAAGCACTGAACTGGACAGATATGGAGTAAAATTTTATAAAGCATATTCAGAAGAATTACAAGCCCGTCTTAAGTGGACCTTTCGTGACTGTTTCTTGGATGTGATGGTCCCCTATTCATGGAACTGTGTAACCCTATCAGCAATACTCAAGTCACTAAAAGACTCAATAACTGCAAGTCCTACCACCCCATATCCCTCCTCAATCTTGATGATAAACTCTTTGCTAACATTACAGCCACTAGCTAGACAACATTCTCTCCACCTTCATCAACCCGGATCAATCAGGATTTATAAGACACCACCAGATGACCAAAGACATTAAATGTACTCTAATTCTTATCAAGCACATTTCTCAGCAGGCCACCTCATCGATTATGCTTAGCCTTAACACTCAAAAAGCATTTGATAGGGTTTCCGTGGGATTTCTGTACCATGCCTTATCATATTTTGAATTCCCTGATCTATTCCTCAGGTTGACTTCAGGCCTCTACCCAGCCACACAGAAAGTTGAAAAGTCTAATGGTACCCTTTCGTCAAGATTCTCCTTCAGTCGATGTGCTCGAAAAGGATGCCCTTATTGCTCTACATGTTGAGCTGGTTGCTAAGTACCTTAGACAAACAGAATTGATAGAGGGAATAACAGTAGCCGGTCATATCCGTAACATAGCATTCTATGCAGATGATCTTTTATATGTAACCTTGAACAGTCCCCGCTGGCCCTTCAGAGATGCTTACAAACAATAGAGGAGGTAGCAAGATACCAGGAAAATAATAAAACTGAAGTCCTACAGGTGGGCTTCCAGTCGAGTCCCTCACTGAAGCTTCAACACCTTTTTATATGGGGCAGACCAGCAATAAAATATTTGGGGGTTAGATTGGGAGATCCTACTCGGATTTATATCAACTTAATCCCCTGAGTCTGACCCATGCTATGCAAGAAGACATGCATTGATGAACTCCACTGCCATTAAAACTTATCAGTAGGGTAGAGGCTGTACGTATGAATATTTTGCCATTTTCGTACTCATTTTATCCTGTTGGTACCACTGCTCCCTCAAGATGAGAGTTCCACTACTGGAATAAAATGATACCCCATTTTCTGTGGAATGAAGATCGCCTCAGAATAACATACAGCAAATTACAATTGGGTAAAAGCAAAGGACGCCTGGCATTACGTGACCTCCATCTGTACGCCCAAGTGGCCCTCCTACAACAGGTATCCCATCCAGATAACGAGTGAAAAACATTGAATACAAAACAGTGAGTCAGTAACAGTGAATGCAAGTTTAGCTACATTGTCTTTACAGTGCATGGTTAGTTTAGCGAGGTAGGCAGTAATATAGCTGAGTAATGTAATCCAGCCCCTGTGTGCTAGAAACCGTGCTGCCAGCATAGCATGCAAGGTAGAGCCACCACCTGTGTGTGTCACTGCTACATGCAGCAGTTCCAGGTTTGATATTTCTGGGTACTCTAACTTTTTTTGTTTCTCCTCCCAACTTTGTCACCCTTCCTGAGTTCAGACACTTCTTCTCTCCCCCCCCCCGAGTGAGAATATTAAATTCATCCCCCTCCACTACATGCATCCCTCACTGGAACTGAAATATTTTATATTGTGTCCTGCCTGTCCTTGTGCCATTCCTTTTTTCCTGCAACTTGCTGTCTGCTTTTGCTCCTCAGTGTTTTGCTGATCGTGGTTTTTGTCAGCACTGACTTTGCTTCTCTGTTTTTGCTTGTTGAGATTTTTTTGTTTTTGCTGTTATGACATGGAACTACTACAACACATTTTGACATGGAAAAACTTTTCTTATTCTAGAATGACTGACATGGAACTCTTCAGTTATCACCCCACTCTGAATACAGCTCTGTTCGACGTGCCAGACCAAATGTATGACCTCCCCCCCCAACTCCTTAATGGTCAGTGTAATACGAGGCTGGTGTATCATCCTGAATAATAAGGCTAACAGATTTTGGGGGGGGCAGTGAATTCCATGTCCGACATCGGATTTACACCTTCCTTCCAGTGAAGGTGGATCATAGGTTTAAACAATGGACACATCCAGGTCTTGCATATATTTTTAAATTTTATGAGAATGTAGTATTTAAATTGTTCTGACAGCCAGCCCGGTGGCGCTGAGGGTTGAGGCGCTGGATGCCACACCGGCGACCCGGGTTCAGGAATGAGCCCGGGCGGCCAGGGGTCAGCAGGGGAGGAAGAGATTGAGCATCCAGAGGACTGTTCTCTCTTCCTCGGGGAGGGCTGGGGTAGCGATCTCTCAATGAGCGACCTCTGGCGGAGGCCGAGGGTGGTAGCCGAACGAGCGTCGCAGGTGTATGCCAGGGGGGTGGAGCCACGGCCGGTGTTGCCTTGGTTGCTGGGCTCCACAGGGAATGTAACCACATAGAAAACCCCCTCCATCGATGATAGGTAATGGCACTTCCCCTCGCATTCCACACTCCTGGAGCCAGGCCCAAGTACCCTCCGCTTCTGCCCCCCCCCAGCCCGGTGGCTCAATACTATAAGATAGAGCACCCTGGGCAGGGCTGACCCTTCCCCGGAGGGCAGACCCGGGGGATGCCCGGTGCTGGAGAGAAGCGGTGACAGGTACGGGAGGCAACGCAAGGAGGTAGAGAATGCACCAGGGAAGTCGCCGGAGAGAGTTCAGCGATGGTGGGTGAAAAATAGAGTTCGGGAAAAATAAATAAATAAATTGTTCCAACAGCTGTGATACGAATTTTCTCTAAAACACACTTTGCACTATAGAGTCCTTCAAGTTTGGCATTTTCTGGGATCCACGTTGGGCCTGACAGTAGACGTTACGGAATTGCCCCCAATTATTAAAATATATTCAGAACAACATGAGCAGTACGTTACAAGCACGCTTTGTCTCAGTATGCTATAAGACATTGGCAGTAGGCCAACAAGCCTCCACAGATCAGGCAAAGATCACCTGGGAGACTGAACGTATAACCCCCCATAACGGTAACAGATTGGTCCTTGGGGTGGAGCAGACAGCACAGAGTGATGGGATCATACCAGTGGAGGGAATTTGCCTGGATGACAGTGATCTGATTCTTTTGAGCACCACAAATCACTGCCAGGTATCTCAGTACACACAGTTCTACTTACTGAAAGGGGTGTAGCCAGGTGGTAGCTACACATACGCTTATATTCTGGTCCTGTTTGGTGCTAAAACAAATTTTGAATGCAGATAGAAAAAGATATTTATGATTTGATTCAGGGCAGTGGCCCCTTTAACCCTAAATTGCCACTGCTCCTCCTGTACCCACCCTATGTCAAGAACATCATGTACCTATATCTCCTGGGGATCTTACTTACTGTGGCCAAAGAAGCCATAACTAGGCAATAGCTAACACCAGAATCCCCCACAACACAACACAACACTGGGAGAACACAGTCCTTGAAATATATAACCTGGAAAAACTTGCAGCTCAGCTGAGAAATAAATCCGAGATACATAGAATCAATGGAATGCTCCTGCAGATCATGGCCAGTCAGCCAGATGTTCTACCATGACAGAGTCTTATAGAAAACTGAGTTCCAGAGGGACATTCAAACTGTTTGATGGTTTGGCAGCTGGGCCGGACAGACCTGTGAGCAGTAGACTGAGGCAGTCAATTATGACCATTCTAAGGCCACTGAAAATGTACCCTGTATAATAGCTCTGTGAGATCCTACCTGTTCATACAGTTCCTTATGTAAAAGGTACTCACCTTACTCATACCCTATATGTCTTGAATCATATTTGTACTGCAACCTCTGTATGTGCCTGACAACATTCAATAAACTTTAAGTTAAAAAAGAAGAAAGAACTAAAAAAAATAATTTTGTAAGCAGGTAGCAAGTTAGCTGGTAACTTTCAAACTCTGGTAGCCAAACCAAATTTTTAGTGGCCATTGTCCACCTGACTACCCGAATTATCGCACCCATCCTGCATGCTCCCTTCTACGCAGGAGCAAAGTTCCTCACCTCCGTGACATTCCCAACATACATCTGTCTCCAGCATGGGACTCTGGGGCCATGCATGAACTCTGCCCTCCAAGGTGACAGTGGGATGCATTGCCGCTGCACCATTAGTCTAATCCCCCCTTTTTTTCATTTTGCAGTTTGATTTACCCAGGATAGCCGAACTGAGATGCAACTATTTTTTTTTGGGGGGTCATGCTTCTACACCATGTTACTGCTAGATGGAATGGAGAACAGGGTGGTCAAGTGACTAGTTCAAGGTCGCAAAGTGAACCAGGGCCGTGGTGGGATTTGAACCTGGGAACTGTGATTGGACAGTTTAGGGCTCTAAACACTGGCCCACATGGCCTGATATGGAGCCATTAAATTCTTTCAGCAATCTTCATCCTCAAAGATGTCTTGGAACACATTCCACTGTGTTAATGTCTTTGTTTCATGTGGTTATTCTCATGATATGATTGGGGATGGACATTGCTTTGATTGCTCTGCTTCCTTTTCAGAAAGTGTTTCATAATACTGCATTTGGCAGGTTCCAAGAGTCTGTGCCTTTTGAACATGTGGATCCTGTTAAACTTTCCCCTTGCTCCTCCTCCTCTTCTGCTGGCTGTCTGGGACAATCAGACCTGTAACCTCTGATACCTAGCATCAACATACAGAATTATACTGAACATAAATGAAAGCAAGACCCCTCTCTCCTTGCAGGGTTTTCAAGATTATCTTGGCAGGTGCTGAAGACATTTTAAACAGCACAGTCATCCTACACATTCCGCACTTATCTGCAGAAGGGCCGTGGGTGAGGGTCAGCCCAGTGGCTTGGCAGCAGCAGACATCCGTGCCATATGCGAGACCCAGGGTCAACAGCGGCCTTTGTCTCTTGATCAGTGCGCTGGCAGAATGCTGGTGCATCGTGTACTGTAAGTGGTATTGTGCTGTCACCTGGAAGATTGGGGTTGGGGTCTAAGACCCAGAATCATATGCTGGAGCCAACTGGGTGCCAGCATATTGTGGATGTGAGTGATACGCCTGGTATCCGGGGTTGGAGGACTGCCCAGCATTGGAGCAACCTCTGCTAACTGACCTAGGAGTGATATTAGCATCAGCTATGAAGATTGCTGTTAACATTGCCAGAGAAAGTGTGTGGCCAAGGTGGCCCCGTTGTTGAGGGGTGGAGGGGGCATGGGCTTCCCAGAATCAGTGCACTCTCTGCTTGCCATCCTAGAAGCAGCATTAGCATCAGCTGTGAAGATTGCTGCTTGCATGTCCAGGAGAAGTGCACAGTCATGGTGGCCCCAGTTGTCAGTGGGTGGCGTAGGCTGCCCACCATCAGTGTACCCTCTGCTGGCGGACCTAGGAGTGGCATTGGCATTAGCTGTGAAGGTTACTGTTCACACAGCCAGAGAAAGTGTGCAGCCATAGAAGTCTCTCATTATTGGTGGTGAGAGGAAAATATGGGGAATAAATTTATTTATAAAACTTTGCTGGAAATTGATCATTCTGATTGGCTGACAGCATTCTAAATGGGTTATGTGAACAGTTGGAAACCCTCATGTACAATAGAACCATTAGATCTTGAGCAATAAAATGGCCATCTGATGGCCCAATGGGTAGTGCTACATGATCCCGTGCTCACGGTGCTGGCGATCCGAGTTCTGAAGTGCACTTGGGAAACTGGCTGGGAGGGCACTACTGCTCAGCAGCACTCCCAGTCCGGGCTGGGATGACATCAGATTCCACCACTCTGGCAACGCTTGTGTGGGGGAAGGAGCTTGCTTCTCTCCAGAATTTCCAGATATATGTTAAAGTCTGCAGGGGCAGCATCCAGCGTCCGGAGAGGTGGTTGGCCTCGGGCAGAAAAAAAAGAAAAACAGTGAGTGATGCCAGCTTCATGAAGCCCTGCCTGTTTGCCTCTTGCCTGCACCAGTGCTGAGGCTGCCTTCCGATCTGGATTGTTCTGCTGGGGGGGGGGGCAACCCTTTCCCGTCCTGGACCCACCATGGGGAGAGTCTGTTGAGGATATACTGGCAGGAAGATCTAGAGAGATGGGGTGGGTGGGGGCAGCAGAGACAGGGCTGAGAAGCTGCCAGCACATTTTCAAGTGGCAGAAAAAAATGAAAACAAAGAACTTTAGCAGTAAGAACATTCTTTAAAAAATACAAAAACAGTTTTTAATAATAGCATTAAGGAGCTCCAGGGGCTGGGTTTGCTTTGCTAATCTATCCTTAGAGGCATGAGGCACTCTGCTTCGCTTTGTACCTCATGATGCCCCTAGGGTTAGATTAACGGAGGATAACCTAAGCCCTGGCCATGCCTTAATGCTTATCTAATGCACTTGCTGTCTGAAAGGGAGACCAAGAGTGTGTCCAGCACCTACAGTGGCTGAGCAACAAACATAGAAACATGGACATTGACAACAGAAAAAGATCAAGGGTCCATCTGGTCTGTCCGTAGTTCTCTGTCTGCCTCGGGGCCTATTGTCCATACGGGTTTTTTCCTTCCTTGTCCATCCCTTGCTCCCCTCTGTCCTGTTAGCGACCTGAGTAACCGCCAAACCTTTCAGTTAGTCCTAGCCTTGCTTGAAACCCTTTGTGGTCTTGGTGCCCACCACGTTTGTTGGCAGACTGTTCTTTGGCTCCACCACCTTTTCTGTGAAACAGAACTTCCTCGCATCCCTCTTAAACTCCCCCCCTTTCTATTTGTGACCTGGGGTTCTTGAGTCTTTACTTCTTCTAAATAGTTTCCCGCAGTTCACCTTGTTTATTCCACTCAGGAACTTGAAGGTCTCTGTCATATCCCTCTCTCTCTCTCCTGGTCTTCAGTGGTACGCATTTTGTGCCGTGAGGCAATCCTCATAAGATCTGCCCTGTTGGCCGCGAATCATCTTGAGTCACCCTGCACTGTCCCCAGCTTGTCCCTGTCCTTCCCTAGGTTAGTACTGCAGAACTGAGCACACTGTTCTAGGTGCAGCCTCACCAGTGACCAGGGTTTTAAATAATTGATTAGCAGTTTTTTTTCTTGGGACAATACTAACTGTACAGAAAGTATTTATATAGGTTTTCTAGAAGTGTTATGTTTGTTGATCACAGTGAGGCAAGTGCTATGCATTTTAAAAATGTTTTAGCACTTTTATGAGCAAAACAGTAATCAATTTTTAGAGTTAAATAAAACCCTGCTGACCTATAGGAAGGTAGTAATACCTTCTTTTTCCTGCTGTCAGTACCCCTTCCTATACACCCCAGCATCCTATTAGCCTTGTTACACTGGCTTGATTGTTTGAGGGAGTCACTAGAAAGTGACACTTCAGGCAGTTTTTTCTTCTTAGAAACATGGTGTGATTTAGGGTAAGGTCACCAAATAGTTTTCCAAGGTCTCCCAAAAACAAAGGATGTTTTTTGATGCTTGAAGTTGGCTGTTGACAAGGATGTCTGCAGAACTGAAGACTGAATGTGCTCAGGTATTGCTGTAATCTGTCATTCTGCAAAAAAGGGTCTAGCAGGGCTCTACCAAACAGCCCCAGAGATTCGCTGTTTTGGGATATTGCTGAGTCCCTGAACTCCCACATTGCACAGTAGCAAAGAGAGCTGGAGGGTGATTTGCTTCAGCCTTCCCCCCAGCCCTGGCAGGGAGTGCACCACTTCCATGACCCATCCAGTGAGTGGGGCTGCCACTGCTCCGAACCTGCATTCTCCAAAGCCTACTGTGCATTAATCACACAATGAAGTGTTCAGGACTTCCACAGCACCTCCCCCCTCCCCAATTTGCATTTAGCATAATTTGCGTCTCTTATCTAGACTGCTGTAAATTATAGCTTTGGCCTGACCATGCCAGGAATGGGATTTGAATCTGCCCCCCCTCCAACAGTAGTAGAAGAGGAGGAGGGTATACCTAGAACAGACTGGCTCACCAGTGTAATGATCAGTTGCACAAACCAGCTTTTTAAACCCCCCACGAAGGACCTGAAGCAAGGTGGCTACTCTTGGTCTGCTTGAGAATTGGGGGGGGGGGGTGAACATTTCTGTTTGGTGCTTAGTAGTGACTATTTTATTTTGCATGTCTCTCCCCCTCCCCATCCTGCCAACTGGGGCTACTATTGAGGCACCCTTTCATTGTCTCAGAGGGTAGTTGAGGGGCTGCCTTTGCATTCAGTGCCAGGGTTGCTCCACAGTCGTGTGTGTGTGTGTGTGTGTGTGTGTGTGTGTGTGTGTGTGTGGGGGAGTATACAGATGCCAGAAAGGTTGCACCTTCACTGTGTCATGGGAAAAGCATATCTCAAGTTTGCAAAATTCCTGGTCCAGTCCAGCTTCAGAGGTGGATGTTGTGGCTCTTACATGAGCCGTGGCTTTCCAGGAGGCAGCAGGAAACCCTGTGCTACACCACTGAGTCTACCCTTATGACAGATTGCAGAGTCAGTCAGAATCTGCTTTAACTGTTGTCATAGGCAAAACAAAAGTGTGAAAAGAGAACCTCCCTGCAGTAATACCATTTGCAGTCCGGGCTGACTGATAGAGACACTGTATTTTTAAGCTGTTTATTCTAACAGCAGTTTGACTGTCTTTTTCTCTCACCCTATCTTCTTTATAGAAACAGTAAATAATGTTTACGTAGCTTGCACATATGAGCCTGTCCATGAGAGTGACAGAGAGAGAGTGTGTGTGTGTGTGTGTGTGTGTGTGTGTGTGTGTGTGTGTTATATATATATATATATATGGGATATGACATTGCCTAACTGAAGATATCATGATGTCATTGGCCTCGAGTGAAGATAAATATGATCTCTTCAGTCAGGCCATGTCATGTTCTGTTTATACAATGTATGTTTTGGGTCCCACGCAATACAATCCTGAAATGGCTCCCTGATACAATGCATCACATAGAGGTAATGGTATTTCATGTCAAGTGTGCATATGTGTTGTAACACAACAGATGGCAAATGTTATTTAAAAAGAAATGGGTGGTTGATCGTGCCATTTATAAAAAAAAAAAAAAGTGTTCTGTATCGTGGTTGACCCTACTGTGGGTACCCTAACACAACTGTTTATACACACACACACCCAAATTGAAAAATGTGTGATGTTGGCAGTGTAAAGTTATTCAGTAAAGGCTATTTCGTTGATGTTGCTCGTATTTTTAGACAAATATTTAAGAACATATCTGGTTGATTCTGCGACTTCTGTTTATCTTCTTCCTGGAATATAACATCAGCAAGCAGTTATCACCAGAAGTGTAGCGTGGCAGAGCACTATAAATATCAAAATACGAGAGACTGTGTGCTTTTTAGAATGAAGGACCCATCGTTGACAGATTAAGAGAAGTATTTATTTCTATTTTAGTGGTATTTTGTAAAAATTTAAAAACATATCTGGTTGATCCTGCGACATCTATTTATCTTCTTCCTCAAATATAACGTCACTGAACGGCTATCCCCAGAAGTGTAGCGTGACCGAACGCTATAAATATCAAAATATGAGACACTGTGTGCTTTTTAGAACGAGGGACCCATCATTGCCAGATTTATAAAAGTATTTTTTCTTTTATTTTACTGGTATTTTGTAAAAAGAAGCTGCCAACAGTACTGAGATCGAGGGAGTTGGCAGCTTCAGAGCGCCACACAAAAGTGCGAGGATGTGTTGCTGTGGCAACATACGTTCGCACTTTCGTCTTCTGTTCTGAAGGTGCCGACTCGCTCCTTTTCCTCTCAGTACTGTCGGCAGCTTCTTTTTACAAAATACCAGTAAAATAAAAGAAAAAATACTTTTATAAATCTGGCAATGATGGGTCGCTCGTTCTAAAAAGCACACAGTGTCTCATATTTTGATATTTATAGCGTTCGGTCACGCTACACTTCTGGGGATAGCCGTTCAGTGACGTTATATTTGAGGAAGAAGATAAATAGATGTCTCAGGATCAACCAGATATGTTTTTAAATATTTTGTGTATAAAAAAAGATGTGAGATGCATGGGGTGATTGTACAGAAAAAGCCGTGGGGCAAGGGGGGGTCCTGCTCATATGGAAAAAGGCAGACGATAGAGAGTGAAAAAGTTCCACTTTCAATGTGATGACATATAGGACCATGAAGATCTCATTGATATCTCCACGACCTGGCTGAGTTGCTACATTTTATCCTGATATTATACCAAAACATACATTATATAAATGTATTTATTGCAAAAAAACTTTGTTAATGCATCAGTTATGGTTGATGTCACAGCGACAACACAGAGGGAAGAGTGACCAGTGGGGTACCACAGGGATCAGTGCTGGGACCGGTCCTATTCAACATCTTCATCAGTGACGTGGCGCAGGACCTAGAAGGCAGAATTTCACTGTTTGCTGATGACACAAAGCTCTGTAACAGAGTAGACACAGCAGAGGGTGTAGACAGAATGAGAAGCGACCTGCAGAAACTTGAAGAATGGTCAGGGGTTTGGCAGTTGAAATTCAATGCAAAGAAGTGCAAGATAATGCATATGGGGTACAAAAACCCTGGCACAATATATCAGTTGGGGGTGAGGATATAGCATGCACCAAGCAGGAAAGGGATCTTGGGGTTATCATCTCTGATGACCTCAAGGTAGGGAAACAGTGTGACAAGGCAGCAGGTAAAGCAAATAGGATGCTGGGATGTATAGGCAGGGCATCACCAGCAGGAAAAGGAGGTCATAATCCGCTATACAAGACACTAGTGAGGCCCCACCTGAGTACAGTGTACGGTTCTGGAGACCATACCTACGTAGGACATAGACAGGGTAGAGAAGGTCCAGAGGAGGGCAACAAAGATGGTGCATGGATTGCATCACAAGTCCTATGAAGACAGGTTGAAGGAACTGAACATGTACTCCTGGAGGAGAGGAGGAGAGAGGGATATGATAGAGACATACAAGTATCTTACAGGGAGGAACAGGGTGCAGGAAAACACTATTTTAGCGAAAAGATGTTCCAGGACTAGAGGCATGGGATGAAGTTGGAGGGAGGACGATCAGAGGAAACATAAGAAAGAATTTCTTCACAGAACGGGTGGTGGACAAGTGGAACACCCTGCCAGAGGAAGTGGTGGGGCTGAAACAATCACGGATTTAAGAATGCATGGGATAGACATAAAGGAATTCTTGAGGTTAGGGTAAGGGCAACAGACTTCTAGGAAAACAAACTGAACTTACAAGCTCAAATGGGCAGACTGGGTGGGCCATAGGCCTTTATCTGCCGACACTGTTCATGTATCTATGACAAAAGTTTGGAAGTCGATGTTAGAGTCCGGCCCCTCCCCTCTACACACCCAACAGGCAGGGGTGTGCCATGGGGTCGTCAGGCCCAACTCACCCCATTCCATGTATAAGCAAGCTGACATGCTACAGTATAGGAGAATGGGGTGAGAGTTAAGACTGATGACCCCATGGCATACCCCGACGTCTGTTGGTGTGTAGAGGGTGGGGGGTTGAGGGGTAACCCTAACATCAAATTTCTAAACTTTTGTCGCTGTGACATCAACCCTAACTGATGCACTAACAAAGTTTTTTGCAATGAATTTCCATATTTTTGAAAAAGTGCAATGTAACTAGTAAATGGTATGTGTTGAAGGGCCCCACGCTCCCACCTAACTGCCCATTTGTGCACAATGATATGCGTCTCCGGGCCCGGCGCTCCCACGTACACATAACAATGGAGCCATACAGTAGCCCTATAGACCTGAAAAGGAACCCATGTAACACTTAATTTGCCAGTATCCCACCACCCCAACCCTACAGGCACCAACAGGCATTGGGTTGTGCCATGGGGTCGTCAGGCCCAACTCTCACCCCATTCCATGTGTAAACAAGCTGACATTCTACAGTATAGGAGAATGGGGTGAGACTTAGGTCTGACGACCCTATGGCACGCCCCAATGCCTGTTGGTGCCTGTAGGGTGGGGAGCTGGGGGTGGGGTGGTAGGGGTGATAACCCTAACATCGAAGTTCCAAACTTTTGTCGCTGTGACATCAACCCTAACTGATGCATTAACAGAGTGTTTTTGCAATGAATTTCCCTTCTTTTTGAGAAAGTGTAATGGATGTGGTTAGTGGTATGTGTTTGTGGGAGCGCAGGCCCTCCAGGTCTCGTGCGTCCCTTCACGTTGCCCATGTTTTGCATAATGGTATGTGTATGTGGGAGTGTGGGCCTTCCAGGCCTTGCGCTCCCACTTACACTTAAATACAGAGCCATACAGAAGCCCCATAGTACTGTAAAGTAACACTTATTTGGCAATATCTCAGTAACCGTAGCAACTATGAAACAAATTCCACTGCAGGTGTAATCTATGACTTCGGAACTTCCTTGCATGCGTAGTCCACCATAAAGTAGCGAAAAATCCGTATCTTGAATAGTTTTCAAGATCTGGATGCCACAATGTTATCCTATGGGGAAATTTCTCCACTTTGGAACACCGTAACCGTGGGCCTGTCGTATGGGTTGGGACCAAACCACCAAAAGGTATATTTGTGGGACCAGGACTTGCCACCCTGCAAATTGCAGCCCAAAAGCACAATCCACCTTGGCACAATGAAGTGACAAAGAAAACAACACATGGGACAATGTTGTGGAGTATTGTTTTTGCAACAACAGAAATGTTTTCATGATTCCCTGTACCTTATAATGGAATATTTTCGAGCACAAAAAAATGTTTTCATGCAAGTTTTTGCAATGCACATATAAATGTTCCCATAGGCTACAATGGGACATGAAAAACATGCACAACTTTTGAACAGGTTAATATTTTTTCATCAAATCTTCAAAAGGCACCAGTTCAGCCTAGGCTACATGTAGACGTGCAAATTTGAATCCACTCAGACGCATTCTTCAGTCCATTATGCTGACCACAAAATGCACAAAATTTGACTAATTTTCACGTTTTGGATGCTCTACAGTTCCACAACTGTACATCCCACCGGAACGAAACTTTCCAGATCCAGAGATCTTTGGTTGGACGCTGTGCATGCAAAATGTCAGACAAACAATTGCAAAGTTATTAAAGTGCAAACCTTGGGGTTTAATTTTAAAATGGCCCACCAACCCTAATTATACCTGCACTACCGCAGGTATAATATAAATAAATAAATATATATATATATATATATATATATACACACACACTACCTCACACATATACATATTCATTGCCAAAAACTCCATTAATGCATCAGTTTGGGTTGATAGCACACCTAAAAGTTGGGAAATTTGGTGTTAGAGTTGCCAGCCCTTCACCCACCCAACCCCACCCCACCCTCCACACACAACAGGCGTGGGGTGTGCATTGGGTCGACATCCTAACTCTCACCCCATTCCATTTGTAAACAAGCTGAAGTTGTGCAGTATAGGAGAATGGGGTAAGAGTTAGGCCTGATGACCCCAACGCACACCCGACTCCTGTTGGTGTGTAGAGGGTGGAAGTGGGGCAGTAGGGACTGGCAACCCTAACACCGAATTTCCAGGACTTTTGTAGGTGTGTTATCAACCCTAACTGATACATTAATGGAGTTTTTTGCAATGAATTTCCCTTCTTTTTGACCAAGTGTAATGTAAATAGTACGTGGTATGTTGTTACAGGAGTGCAGGGCCTGAAATCTGTAATTTTAGCGTAATGGTATGCATATGTGAGAGTACAGGCCTTCTGGGCCCTGCGCTTCCACATACACATAAGTTTGGGGACATAATGCAGACTTAGAGACATGAAACTGAACCCTTGGAATACTAAAGTGCCAATATCTCAGTAACTGTAGCAGCTAGAAAAAAAAATTAAATTCGGTGGTATTCATGACTTTCTGACCTACACCCATGTTTAGTCCACCTAAGCTGTGAGAAGCAAAACATCTATATCTTGAACTGTTTTCAAGATACAGGAGTTGAAAGGCACCATGGGTGCCACAATGTTATCTGATATGAAATTTTGCAAGAAATTGCACAATGGACGCTCATAACGTGGGTATTTTTTTGGATGTTTTAACCAAATTTTCAACATGGCCTTTCTGGGACCTCCCCTCTTGAACTCTGGCACTGTGATTTCGTTAATCCATTCCGAAAGTTGATTTCGCACAGTGACTGTGCCATTTTGTGGCACAGGTGTGAAAACACATTTTGGGCATGATGTAAAAAATGACAGCTATACTGTTCATAAGGAGGTGTGACAAAATGTCAGTGTTGAAAATCAGAAGTGAAAATATAAAAAATTGGCGAAGTTACGAGCATGTGTAGAAACTGCATAATGGACATTTGTAATGCAGTCATTTGGGGGAATTTTTTCACCAGATTTGTAACATGGGCTTTTTGGGACCCCACCTCATGAACAGTGGCACTGTTGTTTTGTGAATCGGTCCCGAAAGGTGATTCCGCACAGCAACCATTTAATCACCTTTCGGGACTGAGAAATGAAATGGCAGTGCCAGTGTTCAAGAAGTGGGGTTCCAAAAACCCCTGAATATTTGGTGCAAAAATTCCTAAGACTGGCCGAGATATCAACATAAGTTGACCCCCACACTGACTTCCATTATATGGCTTACCTTGATCCTCAGATCGCAGTTCGACTTTGAAGAGTGCAGACATGTCTCAGTCTTGAGAAGATCGCTGCTCTCGGCCTCGGAGGGTAAGTATGGGTTGGGGGGTGCAGAGAGGTGGGTGCTCAGTGGGAGGGGATGGGGAGGAGGAACTGAGGAGACGAGGGTCCGTTTTCTTTTTTACAGAAAAAAAGACAGTGGTGGACAGTTTTCTTTACTTACAGATAAACAAAAAAAAAGCTTTTGGGCACACTGGGTGGGCTCCCAGTGTGCCGCATGAGTTTTGGGGGGTGGACATGCTGTTGACAGGGGGATTGGGCACCCCCGTCTGCAAGTTTGAAAAGAACAGTTACTTTTTGGCACACTGGCGTGGGCTCCCAGTGTGCCACATGAGTTTGGGGGGTACATGCTGCCAACAGGGGCACTGGGGACCTCGTCGGCAAGTTAAAAAAAAAAATAACGTGTTGGCACACTGGGGTGGGTTCCCAGTATGCCACGAGTTGGGGGTGACATGATTCTGACACAGTGATTGGGCACCCTGATGCAGAGAACAGTAGTTTGATGCATGATCCTGCATCGAAAATTTAGATGCAGGATTCTGCATCGAATATAAAAGACGTTTGGGCCGGGGCAGATTTTCTTAAGTTTGTTAGACAAACACCTGTGTGTTTACCTAAAGGTGGACAGAGGAACATGGTGGGAGCATTAGTTTAGCCCAGAAGTGTCCAGGAAAGGTTTTAGTTTTTTTTTTTTTTTTAACCAGGGGAGAATATGGGGTCAAATAGTACTGGCAGCTCTTGCAAATTGCGAAAGATCGTGTGCGACACTTTCACAAATGTGAAAGTGCCGCATCAGTTTCTTTCACAGATTGTGACAGTACTGGGGGCCAATTGTGACAACTGCATTTTGTGGCATCAGATTAAAAATCTGATGCTACCAATGTGTGTTTCTGAGCTCCCGATTAGGTAAACAATCTTCTGTGTTTACCTAGGGGCCGGATTTTTTGAATTACGGTTATTTTAAGCCACCGCTAACTGAAACAAGGTGGTGGCTGTGATGATGCAAATAGGGCATTTGTGAACACATCCAGTGCTTTTGCGAAAGCACCCCGATGCTCTCGAGAGGTACATATGTTTTTTCCCATTGACTATAATTGGAAACAGTTGTTTTTGAATAACTTTTGAATGGATTACTATTTTTTCACCAAGTCTTCAAAAGACACGCCAGTGACCCAGACTGCATCTTCCCTGAAGATTTCACGCAAAACGGACAAATCATCTGGGCTGTAGCCATGAGCAAAGAAACATGCAAAACTCCTGTTTTTGCATGTTTTCTGGTGCTCTGCAGTTCCGCAACTGTTCAGCCGACCATAACGCAACTTGCCAGATCCAGAGATCTGTGGTGCCCCACCGCGCATGCAAAATTTCAGGCAAATCCGTTGTACAGTGGCAAAGTTATTAAAGTGCAAAATTTGCGGTTTAACGTAGAAGTGGTCAGGCAACCCTAAGTATAGCTGCACTGCCATGCAGCTATGTGTATATCTGTATAAATACACATACATACATATATATACACCTATAATTAGCACAGATAAGCAGACTGGACTTGTCTTGTCAGTGACATACCAAACATGTCATTGGTCATTGGGTGAGGTAGCATTAACAAAACTCTGAAGAGGAGCAGAGCATCTGCTTAAGGATGGATCTTTCCAGATGTGCTTCAGTCTAAATCAAAACGTATATCTATTAACAACTCCAAAACAGAATTCTTTTGTCAGAGTTGCTAGTGACACAGGACTTTAGTGCACTGCTCAGTTGTTCGCAATTGGTGGTACAAAGCTATGGGCTGTGTTCCACAGCCCTCTATGCTGTTTATATGCATGGCTCCCTTAGGGGTGTGTGGAGCCTTCCTGGTTCTAAGATCCTTAAAAAGTTCTTGCTTTCAAACCCTCTTTGGCACAGGAGCAATTTATGTGATGTCCATATTAAGTATATTTGGGCTGGCAGTATAGCTTAGAGGTTAGAGTAACAAGCTGTGAACAAGCTTGGTATATCCAGCAGACCCGGGTTTCATTCCCACAAGCTCCACTTGTATTATGTGCGACTCTGAGCAAGTTACTTAACCTCCTCAGTGCTCCTAGGTTGCCTCTGTAAATGGGCATTGTGCCCAGCAGGCCTTATCCAGTTACTAAAGAATAAAAAAAGTATGCAGTATATGTAAATATGGACACCATGAAGTCTGTATATTAATAATTACCAAACACATCCTTCAGTTTGCAATGCTGTTACCCAAAGAACACAAGAAGCAACACCTTTGAAGTGTGGAGAGACCCCCTTAGCATCTATATATTTTTTCCCACCCTCCATGCCTCACTCTTTCAGGCCATCACATCATGCCACTCCTCTGTCTGTCAGATTCACTCCTGTTGGTGCAGTCCACTATCAGATCCCAGTGTATCTCTCTGTTGCCTGGGTTGGTTCTGTCCCTTCCTGGGCCCCTCCCCTGTGTTGGGCATAGGGAGTCCGTGTTGTCAAAGCCAGGTTCTGGGCACCAGGAGCTGGGTTATGTCCATGCTGCCAAGGAGTCTCTGGTGGGGTGAGAAAGCACGCATGGAGGCCATCACCCTAGGCTGCCTTGGCTGAACACTTTTCACTTGTTCTGCCGTGTGTCCTCAACTCTGTATTCAGAATTTGCACCACATTGTCTCCTTGGGGACTGTCTGGGCATGGGGTCACCCATGCCAACAATGGCTCCCACACTACCTCAAGGTGCAGCTCTCTGAGTGGTGCACGTCCCGCTCCTCCCCCTGGGAGGAGAGCATCTGCACAGACACTCCTATATCCTCCCTGCCAACCTCTGCACCTGATGTCCCAGGCTTGGGGTGGAAACTCGTGTCGCCTGCATGCCTGAGTATATATTTTTTTAAACTAATTTTTTATTAGTTTCAAAAGTAAGAAATTACATTTGATGTATTGGCACTGGAAGATAAGAATACAGGCATGACGACTTTTGATCTTATCTTAGGGGATCTCTTCCAAAGTCCATGGTGTCACTGAAAGCGGGGGGTATATTGTAAATGACGGTGTTCCACCCAAGTCTCTGGATCAGCTGCAGAAGCAGCAAGGTGGTGGATGGAACAGTCCATAGTAAAACACCCTGAACTGAGGGAAAATGGGTGTAATGCGCACAATATCACATATTGTTTCACTTTTTTCATGCATTCCTTTTGTTTGTTTTTTTAACTCAGTTTTATGCCTGGATTGTTGGTGCACTGCACCACCACATGGGAGACTCTGGTTCAAAATCTGAGCCCAGCTTCCCACTCCTGGGGTCTGGGACATGATACAGAGGCACTAAGTACTTACCCCGGGGGGGGGTGAGTGATGAGCGTGTCGCACTCTTGGTGCATCCTCTGGTGTAACGCGGTGCCAGCATTGATGCAGTGGGTGACCACACTGTGTTAGTGGGTACCTGCCAGATGGATGGTGTAGCAGGCTGCATTATGCTGAGGAAAGGGTGGAGGGGGTGCTGCAATCCAGGGAGAAAACCCTGTAGCAGCATGGATGATGATGCAGGGGCCTGCCCCCCCCCCCCAAGATGCCATGGAATGCCCCTGATGCTTCCTCTGTGCAGAAACCTTGGCTGCTCCCTGCTGCTTGGCTGTGCATGGGCCAAGTGTCTAGACTCCACCCTGGGGTGATGGAAGCAGGATCCCAGGAGTGCATGGGATGGGTAAGTGTCCCAAGCGTGTCACAGATCATGTCAGATTGTAGCACGTTGTTCAGTAAAATAAAAATAAAAAACACAAAGCTTTACTCAAAACCATGCATACAAAAGTAAATGCATAATGCATGCCTTGTTAAAGACATGAATGCATTTAGCAAGACAATGACAATACTGTATGTACATGAACATTGTGTACTGATGGTTTAAGAGAACATGGCAATTACAACAGTCATCCAATTGAATGACCACTGAATTGTCCCTGCCATTGTCTGTAAGCTAAAAAAAATAAGAGCTTGACCAGCTAATTGCAGAGGGAGTAGATGGATTTTTAGCTCGCGTTTCTAACGTACGGAGATACTGTATTAATGCAGCACATAACAGTGCTGTTAAATATGTTCAAACGGAGCTTTTAGAAAATTTAAGACATTGTCATTATATAATCTCTGTAACTTGTGAGGAAAGGTAATTAAATTGAAAACTAAACCTTGTGATATATAGGTATGCTTGCCAAGAAAGCGGGCTAACCAATCCAACAACTGCGTGTCCTGTATTCACGTACTAATTCTCAAGGTGCCATGCTCAGCAGCAATCTTGTCACTCTTGAAGAGACTCAGAGGCACCATCTCAGACCACATTGTGGTCACCATTTCAAATTGAAACACCAGAGAAGCCACTCAGGAGGATCTTCTGAGATGCAAAAATGCGTGAGCAGTATTCCCACATTTAAAACATAAGGTGCTCCACAAGCATCTCATTACAGTGTGCAGATTGCTCCATATGCCACTTTCCAACATATTAACTACTGGACAGATCCTTTCCCCATGGCTAAGTTATGTCTATGCAAACTTTAGTTTAAAATGTTATGTCTGATAGCTGCTAAAGTCACTTATCTAAGTCTGACTTGTTAATGTTCTCCACTGACCTAGCTGTCTTTCTTCAGTTGGTCCACTAATTTACCTGCCTCTGAATGATCATTATAAAGGTACTGCTTGACTTCTGGTGACGTCACCGCAGCGATGGCCGCCTAGTAAACACACTTCGGGGTTGCTCACTATTGAAATAAAATTTACCAGCAGCTAATTTAAACTTCAGCAGTAAATATTCGTACCTGAAGTGAAGGTTGATGGCTACCAGCAGATCCAGACAGAGAAATTCTCAGGCAGCAAAGCTAAAAAGCCTGATGGATTCGGACAAGAGACTGGGCCTACCTAGGGATGCATGCTCAGCCTCTCCGGTGAGCAGTCTTATGGATTCAGAAGATAATTTCGACGGAGGAGATCAAAGTGCTATTCTGTCAGAATTAGATGGGATTATCAAGGCTCTGCATAGGGTGGAATCGTCTGTGGCAGATCTTAAGACAGACCTGAGGGCGATGGATAAAAGAACTACGGCGGTGGAGAAATGCATAGGGGGTCTAACAGACTCCTCTGGTCAACACGATCAGGCTATCCTTTATCTGTTCACAAGGGAGAAGGAGCTTCAACTAAAGTTAGACGATCAGGAGAATCGTGCACATCGGAACAATTTCCATATCTAGTTCCTGAGGACATGGAAAAATCTTTTGAGTCAATGGAAGCCTTTGTACTACATATTTTAAGAGATGTACTGAAACTCACAGACGATATCCCCCTTCCGATCGAGACAGCGCACTGATCACTTGCTCCCAAACCAAAAGATCAAACGGCAAAGCCCCGTTCTATAATAGCCCAAATGTTAAATTATCAGGATCGCCAGTTAATCCTTCAAACAGCCTGGAAAATGTGGGAAGTCAAAACTGATAATCAGAGACTGTTCTTTGACCAAGATTTTTCGGATATGCTCAATGAAAAGAGAAAACTGGTACGTGGAGTCATAAAGCAAGCTAAAGAGAAAAAAATCCGGATACAGTTATACTACCCAGCTAAACTGTGCATATATACAGATAAGGACCTGGTCCTTTTCGACAATTTACATGACGCAGCTCCTTTACTGAAGCAGTTAGGCCTCCAATGTCCTGAGCTACATGCTGATGTCTTAGAAAATGAAATCTCCCATTCAGCATGGTGAAGAGCTGGTAAACCTAGAAGAACAGAACCCTCTTTGATTACTTGGCCTTCTCATTTAGGCCAGATCTGAAAGCGATTCTGGGCAGAGAGAACAAATTAATACCTCCAGAGACCGAAGCGCAAAACAGAGCGAGGCTCTGGAACTCGACCTGAATCCGTCAGAGGTACTGTTTGCTTCTATTGCTTTCTTTCCCTCACAATTTTGTGTGGAGAGGGCACGCTTTTTGCCCATGAGGAAATAATTAAACATATGTGAGAAATTCAGAAACTGTTGGTGATGTTCCACCAGTCTAGCTGATACCAGCGGATATCAAGTTGACTGACAATCACTTAATAGGTGGACTTTAACTAACTAATATACTTAAAAACTGTTGAGACATTTAAATGCAGACCAAAAGGGCTACTTAAAGTAATGAGACTGTTGGCTGCTGGAGTTTTGATCTTAAAGCCTGGGGGGAGGGAGGGGAGAGGCGAGGGCTGATCTTAGTTGAGAACACAAATGTAAACATTGTTGCTTCCCTCTTTGATCATTTGCTTTTTTGATTTTAATCTAAATATAATGCAGGAAGAAACTCAAAGAGGCATGTGAAAAAATAAGATAACTTGTTTTAGCCCAGATTAGTGCCTTAGGGGAACGAGCAATCGAACACGGAGGTGCTAGAAAAATTAAAAGAGTTGCTAGTAATAACAGAGAGGGTGAAATATATTCGGTGGTCTTGCCTTCTCTCCTTCCCCTCTCACTTTGTGAGAATTGAGCGACCTCGGGGATAATGCTGAGTGGCTGACAGTGATTTGAGGACTTCAACGCCTCAAGGCCCCCTCAATCCCATCGGGCAGTGCTACCCACATTTACTGATTCCACAGAATCAGGCCTACACATTGTAGGAGCCAGAGCCTAGGCTCAATCACCCCGCAGTAGCGAGGCAACACCGCTAATTGTCTGACACCTAGGAAGCAAGTTTAATTAGTCCTGTTTCTAGTTGGCTGTTTACAACTAGTTGGTTCAAGTTGTGTTTCTACACATATTTATATGTACTGGTTAACATGCATATTTAGTCACTATGTTTATATTTTAACTATTTGTAAGGCTGATTTGAATGCAAGATGTTTAGAGCCCTCTGGGGAGAAACTTTCATGTGAGGAAGCTCAGGGTTTACAGATAGAACCTCGACAAATAAGTATCACCAGGAATATCAATAGGGGAGCAAACTACTGCCTCTAAGAATGGGTACCCTTAAAGTAATATCCCTAAATGTTCAAGGTATTAATTCCCCAATTAAAAGGGCAAGGATACTCCATTACTTTCAAAAGATGAAGACGGACATAGGGCTTATTCAAGAGACCAGACTTTCAGATTTAGAACACGAAAAACTAAAATGGGGATGGGTGGGATGGTTAATATATTCATCACACTCCTCAGGCAAGCGGGCAGGGGTCGCTATTTTATGTTGGAGAAATTAACCGTTTGAAATCACCTCACAGATAACTGTGGAACAGGGAAGGGGACTAATAATTACAGGGAAGATATTCAACCAGATAATACATATTATAAATTTATACGCCCCTAATAGGGACGACCCCTCCTTTTTTTTGTTAAGATGTTTGAAAGAAAAATAGCAGAACTAGGTGAAGGAATGATTTTAATGGGCGGAGTCTTTAGTTGTGTCCCCAATCCACAACATGATCGTTAATCTCAAAATACAGCAACAAATAAGGGGATGAACAGGGCAATTAAAGCAGGAATGAGCGAATTAGCACTCGTAGATATTTGGAGAGACTTAAATAAGACGATCGGAGACTATTCTTTTTTACTCCCCACCTAATAATGTATATTCAGGAATGGATTACTTTTTATGTAGTAGTCCAGATTTTCATAGGGTCAAAAAATTTGAGATCCCTCCCCCCCCCCAGGTGGTGTCTGACCACTCGGCAGTGGAATTGATCCTAGCACTGGGAGATTGAAATAGGATCACACAATGAAGAATGAACTCCTCCCTGCTGGATAAGGAGGAGTTTCGAACCCGCTTACAAGAGACAATCAAGGATTATCTCTCACATAATCCAGTCACGGGTCCAGAGTCTCTCTGTTTCTGGGATGGACTCAAGGCGGTCCTATGAGGGGAAATTATCTCATTTGTATCCCATCTTAAAAAATCCCGACTAGAACAACAAAAAACCTTAGAGCTTAAATTAAAACAGCTGGAACTTGGAGCTAAACAGGGGAGGTGGAGAAGGAGCGGTTCTCAGGAAGGAATTACAGGAAACAATTGCAAACTATTTTAGATCACCACGTCGAAGGGAAACTAAGGTATATGAACCAAAAATTCTGTGAATCAGGCAGTAAAGCCAGTCTGTTGCTGGCTTTTTGGTTAAGGCGTGCACAAGCAAACCGCTATGTTAAGGTCTTAAGAATGAATAAACAAGGACTCTTTCCCCACTTATTCACCCCCAGGGACATAGCGGATGCCTTTAAGGAATATTATAAAAACCTTTATGACCCACCCCCAAAAACGGTACAAACTGAAGTCTCCATCTGTAAATTCCTAGAGAAAATTTCCCTCCCAAAATTAACATCAAACCTCCAAATACAATTAGACTCCCCCATAACATCAAAGGAAATTACCCAGATTATCGTTAATTTGAAAGGGGGCAAGTCACCTGGTCCAGACGGATTCAATGCTGAATTTTATCAGAAGTTCAGAAAGGCTTTAATTCCTACCCTGGTTCAAGTTTTCAGTAAAAAGAAACGGGGGTGTTCCTGTGATCATGGAGAGAGGCCTATATTACAGTTATCCCTACAGAAGGAAAACCTCCAGATATATGTAGTTCATGTAGACCGATCTCACTCCTTAATGCAGATTCAAAAATCTTTATAAAGATTTTGGCAAATAGGGCGAATGCTGTCCTTCCTGGTCTGGTACCCCCAGATCAGGTGGGGTTCATTCAAAATAGATATCTTAAAGACAATGTCAGACGTTGTTTGAATATATTGCACTCAGGAGAAAAGGAAAAGAACAACGAATAGCCATAGCTATCGATGCGGAAAAAGCATTTGATCGCTTACATTGGGACTTCTTAATGAAGGTGTTATTGGATTCGGACGCCAATTCATAGAATGGATAGAGGAAATATACAACAGCCCCACAGCTAAAGTAAAAGTAAACGGAACACTGTCCCAAACATTGAAAATCAACAGAGGCACACGGCAGGGGTGTCCTCTATTCCCTATCCTCTTCGCTGTCAGTGTGGAGCCCTTGGCCCAGATGATCAGAGACCATAATGAGCTGGTTGGTATCGTAATGGGGGGGGGACAAAATCTCACTTTATGCTGATGATACCATGTTATACTTAAGGGATCCCATACGGACCTTTCCCAATTTACATCCGATTTTAGAACAATATAGTCAGCTCTCTGGCTTTAAAATAAATAGGGATAAAGCAGAGGTGATTCTTGTTAGCGGCCAGTGCTCTAAAGAATTAAACCAATTAATTCCTTTTAAATGGGTCTCAACTCAAATCAGGTACTTGGAATTTCATATTCTGATTGATTTGAAACAACTATACCATGTAAATTATAATAGACTGTTCCAGGAAGTATTCATAGACCTGAAGAGATGGAGTATCCTTCCACTGTCTCTTCTTGGGAGAACTGAATCCATTAAAATGAATATACTGCCCTGGTTTTTATTTTTGTTCAATACTCTCCCCCTCCGGATTCCAAAATTAGAGTAGAAAAAAATAACTAAATCCTTTCACCACTTTGTCTGGGGGGGAAAGTGACCCAGAATTGCATGGGAAACATTGCAAAGACCCAGGGACAGAGGGGGTCTTGGACTTCCCAACCAGATAGCACACCTAGGAGCCTGGGTAAATTACTTAATGATCCCAATAACAGCTGGGTACCTCAAGAAATACAAGGAGAACCAGGCCTGACCCCACAATTAGATTTGAATAGCCCCCCGGGTTATCTCCTTAAAAAGGTAATAGAGAACCCTTGGACTAGACAGACTTACAGGATATGGGGTGAGATAAAGAAAGAGTTAGATATCATAAATACAATGACTAACAGGACAGAAATTATAAATTGTACAGAATTTATTCCTCCCAGAATGGACTTAGCCTTCACCCATTGGAAGAGAAAAGGCCTTAGGTTTTTTAACCAATTTATTCAGGCAGGCCAAATTAAAACTTTTCAAACCCTTCAAGGTGAATTCCAACTCCCTGGTTCCCATTTTTTTTTTTTAGATATCTTCAGGTAATATCTTTCATTAAAATAGGAAACAACATGACATTTGTGCAACAACCCCCATCTCAGCTAACTCAGGCTGTTTGGGATTCGGTCCTTGTACTGGGCGAAAAGAAATTAATATCCAGGCTCATGGTGGCACATGGTGCTACTAAAGAGTTACCCCGTCTCCTCTGTCAAACTGAATGGGAACAGGAGCAGCACATCCAATTGGACGAAGCTGCCCGGCAACATGTATGGGAGGGAGTTAAGCGTACATCATCTTCCAATAATTGGAAGGAATTTAGATGGAAAATCATTTCCAGATTCTTTCAAACTCCTACCAGGATGAAGCATTACCTAACAGGGGGTTCAGATTTATGTTGGAGAAATTGTCAAGGAAAAGGGACCCACTCCCACATTTTCTGGGACTGTCCTGCACTACAGTCTTACTGGATTGAAATAGGCACTCGTGTGGGACGTATGTTTGGATGGGAAGAGAAACCAGACTTTCAGACCCTGATTTTAGGTATACTTCCAAAAGGTTGTAGATCAAATAGACAAAAATCATTTATGGGTATACTGTTCGCCGCAGCATGTAAGGCCATTACAAGACGTTGGCTCACACAGACTGCCGTTACAATAGAAGATTGGGTTAACATAGTAAAAGAAATAGCAAGAAATAAAAAAAATACTGCAAGTCTGCGATTACAAAAAGATAAATACAATCAAGTCTGGCTCCCCTTCATGCACTTAGTGGAAGAATTGTATGGTACTCCTGTATTGGAGCAATTAGCCATGGCTGTTAATTAAGGGGTTCCCCCACGGTAACATAAGAGCCCAAAAGAAGAGAAAGTCAATTATTGATTGGCTTGGTTCTTCTCCTAAAACTGACCTTTGACTCTCAGACCGCTCTCCCCTAGAATAGACCCTGTCCGCCCCTTGGGATTCTTATGCAGGAGCTATATCACACAAATTAGCTATTATAACATAATTTTAGAACAAATCAGCCACACAATAAGTTTGTTGGTTTTTAAAAAAGTTTTTTTTTAATTTATTTTATTGTTTGATTATCTGTTGATCTCTGCTAATCGGAGGTCTAGGAATGGGCTAGTCTGCCAGAAGAGAGACCAGTTTGTTGTTTACAGCTACATGAAGGTGCAACACAACCTTCGGATAAAGGGCAGATTCACAGCTGTAACAAGCAACATCTGGAAAAGAAAAGACAGATTCATGGACTGGCTTAGACCCTATAATGAAAGCATTACTATGTTAGACTAGCTAATTTATATTGTCTGACCTGATTAACTACATGTATAATTGTTATATGCACAGTATATTATAAAATAAAACTTGAAATTTCAAAAAAAAAAAAAAGGGTACTGCTTACCGGCATATGTCAACTTTAATTTGTTTGGAAAATGCAAGGGGTGAGAGATGCGTAGTTCTCTCAGGACTGATCAGATGACACCAAAACTTTTCCATCTCCTTCTCTAGTAGCGAAGCTTAAGTAGGGGAGTGGACAGAGTGGGTCTCCAGATGAATTGGTAGGTTGACCAATTTCCCTTAGTGTTTTCAGCACCCAATCCCCCTCTATGACAGTCAGTACCATGCAGAGAGTAGCTTTTGGTTTCCTCCTCACTATGACTCTGTATACCTTCCTGATGATAACGGTAATGTCCAGCTGTAGTAGATCTTGCAAATAGGTAGCCAGGAAAATTGGAGGAATCAAGCTCCTTTCTCCCTCTGGTAAGCCTGTGAGTCTCAGATTGGGAACCTTAATAAAGTTATCTTCTGGGGATCTTATTGTCCTTTGACAGCCCCTGCTATCATGGTGATGACCTTTTTTGCAGTTCTGACAGCTTTTTTCGACTTGTTGGCCACCACGTCCTCTCTGATTTCGAGAACTGTGGCTCTGGATTTAAAGCCTTCAACTTTATGGTGCAAATCATGGACCGCTTGCAAAACAGCTTTAATAGTTCGCTCTGGTTCTCCCTCCGTAGTCTCTCCTTGGCCACTCCTGCTGTGGCTGCTGCTAGATGCCATGGAGATTGCAGTTTTCAGCTTTTCAGCATCATGAACCTACCTTTGGCAGCTCATTCCAGGAAAGGTAATGCCTAAAATAGCTGCCATTGGAAGAGCAGGTACCTAGTGCTATTGAGTAAAGTCACTAAGAATCTGAAGTAAGGGCTTATATATGGCAAAAACAATGTTATGTGCTGATTAGGCAGAGAGCTACCTGAAGTGTGTCTTTTCTAGTCTGCTGAAATGTCCCCTCAGCTTGATATTAATATTTTATAAATCATCCAATATATATATATATATATATACATACACACACACACACACACACATATATATATATATATATATATATATATATATATATATATATAGATATGTATAGATAGATAGATGATAGATATAATTAAGCCATAAAAAAGATAAAAAAATTCTACCTGGTTCCATGGCGACAGACGGCATGTCACAAACCTCTGTTTGTGACATCACACTCTGAAGAAATAACTGCAGTCTCACAAACTGAGGATTTTGACTGTAGTGGAGGGGGAGGCAGGAGGATGAGAGTGTCTGAGACACAAAGATCCTGTGTTCATGTGAATTTCCTCAGTAACCAGTCGCAAGCAGTGACAGAGGGTAGCGGGGTACAGAAGGATACTCAGGAGGAGGAGAGGCGTAGGAGGGAGGGGGTGGCAGGTGGCACCCAGATAGTGGGAGGAGCAATGAGCGGCTGGGGGACAGGCCGCAGAAAGGATGAGGGACATGGAAGGGGGGAAATGGAGGAAAAGGAGCGGTCAGAGTGCTCCTGTTGGGTGATTCCATGATCAGAAGTATCAAATGGGATAGGGAGTGGGAAGCCTGCCCAGTTAGAACAAAATACTTCCCTGGACTAACGGTGCACAGGGCCAAGCATAAGGTATATCAGCTGGCAAAGGATTGTGGAGGTTCCCTGGACATACTGGTCCACCTGGGTACAAATGACATTGAGGGAAATAGTGAGCTAGAGATACAGACAAGGTTCAGGGAGCTTGCCAGGGTCTGTCATGATATAGGATGCGCAGTTTCCTTCTCGGAAATCCTGCCGGAGCCAAGGGCTAGTGGGGAACACAAGAGGAAGATTAGGGTGATAAATCAGTGGCTCAGGGAGTGGTGTGGGGCCAGAGGGTATGGGTTGATGGGGGATTGGGGGGAGACCTGGGAGGATAAGGGGCTGTTTGCTAGAGATAGGCTCCATCTCAATTCGGCGGGGAAGGAAATCCTTAAGTTGAAAATAGAGGGGTTCATTGGTGAAAGGTGGGGTTTAAAATTGAGAAGGGGAGGGATGGGAGAAAAGGCTGTCAAGGGAGGGGTCCAATAAAGGAGGAACTCTGTCTCCATCCCCTGGGGAGCTGGAGGAATGCAGGAAAAGGCCAACTAGTAAGGTGCAGACTGGGGGAAGATGGAATCCCCATGGGAACGTGAGCAGGGGAAATGGAAGTATAGGGAAAGGGTGGAAGGTAGTCCTGCTAATTGCCAGGAGCTTGGGCAGTAAAATGCCTGAGATCCAGGCGATGCTAACTGAGGGAGAGGTGAATGTTGCAGTGGTCACTGAGACCTGGGCCACTGCAGGGCACGACTGGGACCTGAACCTGGAGGTTACACCATGTTCAGGAAAGACGGGGAGGAAGGGGGAGGGTAGAAATAATAGAAATGGCATCGGCATAGGAGGAGTGGGGAGGGAACTGTGGAGGCGTTTGGGTCACCTTGATAACAAGGGGGGGGCCAAGAGAGTAAAAATAGGAGTGGTGTATACACCCCCTGCGCTGGCGGAGGAGCTGGAGGAAAGTCTGGTGGCAGATGTTGGTAGACACTGCAAATTGGGCAGGGGAAGGGTGGTGGTGTTGGGGGACTTAAACATGCCAGGAACGGACTGGGAGACTATGACATCCTCGGTGGCCAGAGAACAGAGGTTGTTGGATGTCTTTCAGGACGCGTTCCTAACTCAGCAGGTGGGGGAACCGACCAGGGAGGCGCGGATACTGGATCTGGTCGTGGCAGACAGTGACCCAGATTGGGGGCCTGGAGGTAAGGGACCCATTGGTGGGGAGTAACCATGCCAAGGTCTGGTTCTGCTTAGACCTAGGAGGGATAGAAGGCTGCACAAAGACACAGGTAACTGACCTCAGGGGGGAGGATTTCAAGGAAATAGGAAGGATCCTTAAGGAGCATTTGGATGGGATTGGGCCAGACATGGACGCTGACAGCAGGTGGGAAATCATCAGGAGGGGAGTGCAGGATGCTACCAGCACCTGTGCAAGAGTAAGACGAAAACGCGGTAGGACCCGAAAACCCTGCTGGTGGACCGGGGAGGTTCAGGAGGTGGTGAGGGGAAAGAAGGCGGCCTATAGGCATTTCAAGTGCTCAAGGAGTGAAAGGGATTGAGGGGAGTACGAGCTAATGGCCAGAAGGGCCACTAGGGTGGTGAGAGCGGCTAAGGAAAGAAAGGAGCAGAACCTGGCCAGGGAAATTAGGAGAGGGAATAAGGGATTCTTTAGGTACATTGGGGAAAAACGAAGGGTGAAGGAGCAGATTAGCAGGATTAAAACAGGGGAGGGATGGGCACAAGACCTGGGGGAGCAGGCTGAGTTACTAAATGAGTACTTCTCCTCAGTTTTCACCAAGGAAAATGGGAGGGCTGCATCATACATCGGAGGAGACTGTAAAACTGGGTGGGGGGCCCTCACTGATCGGAGGGTCTGGGGAGCGGGGGGCCATCACTGGCAGGAGGGGGGAAGGCAAAGCAGGGGGACGAGGTAGCGGAGGTGGAAATCACGGCAGAGAGAGTGAGGGGAGCCCTCAGGTCCCTTAAGATGGAGAAAGCACCGGGGCCAGATAAATTACATCCCAGAGAGCTGAAGGAACTGGCGGATGTCCTGGCGAAACCCCTGGTGGAGCTTTTCAGCATCTCTTTGAGGACAGGATGGGTGCCCCAGGACTGGAAGATGGCACATAAAGTGCCTATCCACAAGGGGGGATCAAGGGAGGTGGCAGGGAACCACAGGCCCGTCAGCCTGACATCGGTGGTGGGCAAGGTGATGGAGGGCATTGTCAAGGAGAAGCTGGGGGGGGACCTGGAAAAGTCGGGGTGCCTGGACGATAGACAGCATGGATTTGTTCTGGGGAAATCATGTCAGACAAACCTTGTGGAGTTCTATGACTGGGTGACGAGTGCCTTGGACCTGGGTAGACCGGTGGATGTCCGCTTTCTTGACTTCAGCAAGGCGTTTGACTCTGTTCCTCACGGGGGCCTGTTGGATAAGCTGGGAGAAATGGGGGTGGGGAACCAGATGATCAGATGATAGGAAATTGGCTCCAGGACTGGACCCAGAGGGTCATGGTTGGCAGGTTAGTCTCATCCCCAAGGAGGGTCATTAGTGGGGTCCCTCAGGGATCGGTCCTTGGGCCCCTCCTGTTCAATGCCTACGTCTCAGACATAAAGAAGGGTATCAGGAGTGAGATGAGTCTCTTTGTGGATGACTCAAAACTGGGGACGGTGGTGGATGGGGAGGAGGGGAGGGTGGCCCTACAGGGGGACCTGGAGGCTCTGAAAAGGTGGACTAGAAAGTGGAAGCTGAGGTTCAATGCAGGGAAATGCAAGGTACTGCACCTGGAGCCAGAAACCCGTGCCAAGTGTACACCCTGGGGGGGGGGGGATGCTACAAGTCTCGATGGCTGAGAGGAACCTGGGGGTGGTGGTGGATGTCAAGATGAACAACTCGGAGACTTGTAGGAGGGCAGCAGCCAAGGCCAACAGGATGCTGGGATGCATCACTAGGGGGATCACCTCCAGAAGGAGGGAAGTGAAACTCCTTCTATATAACTGCTTGGTGAGGCTGCACCTAGAGTACTGCGTGCAGTTTTGGAGGCCACTCTTAAAGAGGGACATTGAACTCCTGGAGAGGATCCAGAGGAGGGCAACCAAAGTGATCTGGGGCTTGGGGGACAGGACCTATGGGGAGAGGCTCAAAGAGCTAAGTATGTACACATTGGAAGAGAGAAGGGAGCAGGGGGACATGATAGAGGTCTTCAGGTACATGAAGGGGGTAAATAGAGGAGTAGTCAGGGTGCTACGAAGGAAGGAGGGGCAACTAGAGGGCATGGGTGGAAGCTGGGGGAGGATTCAGGGGAGAAAGGAGGAGGTGCTACTTCACTGAGAGGTGGTAGAGCCATGGAATGTGCTTCCCAGGGGGCTGGTGGAAGCAGAGACGGTGGAGGGGTTCAGGAGGGGGTGGGACAGGTACAGGGGAAGGGTTCTTGAAGCAAAGTCCAGTGCAGCGAGAATATCCAGGACTGGGAAGGGAGAAGCCAGAGAGGGTGAGGGGGGCAGCAAGGTCAGCTCCCAGGGTGGGGGCTGACCAAACGAGCAGGCACGAAAGACCATTAGGCCTATTCTGCTGGCATTTTAGTATGTTAGTAATAAGGAATGAGGGGCAATAGATCCAGGAAAGCAGTGAAATGTAAGATGACGTGTCTGCATAATATGTGTTTAAAATGTTTCTGTGGCTACTGGAAAAACACTTCCAATCTTTTTTTTTTTTTAGACCCAGGTCAGCCTGTCCTGAATTGGCATGTAGACTGACAGCACCATACCTGCCCACGTCAGACAAAGCAGCCGCCCAGCCTGCAGGAAGATTAGCTCCACTCTCGTTTGACAGCCAGCTTGAAACCTCCACTCCTTCCCGTCCCTCCCATCTTTGTACCTAAGCTAATAGAAGCCTCTGCTTGGTAAACATCAGACCAGCCTGAAAGCAGTAATTTGGTCCCCCTCCCAACAACACCTCCAGCCCAGGAGTGTGATGTAAACACACAGAATTTGCTTCTTTTCACTCACATCTGGTACTCACATTCCACAGCTGTGCACTTTGTTTGCTTTCTGGGAGCACTTCTGTTAAACAGCATTGTGACACAGTAGGCCCTTTTACATGCAGCCTACATGGGAACATTGCAGTTTCAATCCGCTCCCACCACTAGTTTTCCCCCCTTTACCTTTGTGTTTACATGCAGCAGTTTTACATCGGTCTCAAGGCTCTTCTCGCATTTTTATTGGTTTTCCAGCCAGTGGAGAGGCTGAGGCTTTGGAGCTGTGGTGTGCATCATTATTCAGGCAGCGCTAGAAGGCTGTGCATATGTATAGATGGTTCCATGTAAAAATCGCGACTAAAAAATTGCGCTCGCCAAATCGGCGACTATTTAATAGCGAGAGCTATAATAGCTTGTTGTCTTGTTAGCGCCGCACATATTAGCAGCGCTGTAATAATAGCAACTATGTTGTAGGAGGATGTGGAGCATATAACCTGACAAGGCAAATATCTGGGCATCACCTCCAACTCGGCTCTCTCTTTCCACTCTCATCTTAATTTCCTGTCCACTGCAGTAAACACCCGGATTGAACTCCTCTACCACCACAAAGACTGCCTCCCTCAGAATGCCCTATGGCTGGCTATCACCTCCTCCTTCCTGTCACTGGTCGACTATGGGCTCCCTATCTATGAGGCTGCTGACCCCACCACCCTCACCAAAGTCCAGACCTCGATCAACAAGGCTTGCAGGCTCCTGACCGGTGCCCCCAGCAGAACGCACATGTCAGCTCTACTCCTCCTTGAACTTACTCACCTTTGATGAGCGCCTGTGCTGCCACACCTGTATACTAGCAAAAAAATCACTACTTGGGCTCCTCCCCAGGGGTTGCTGCTTCCCTAAAATTGGCCCCCCACTCGGTTGCCACCCGAAGCACAAACCCAAGCCACCTTCTAGGTCCCGAGAGCCAGGACCTCTCTCGCCCAGAGATCATTCCACCACAGAGCCCCCTCTTGGTACAGCTCCCTCCCCACTCATATCACAAACATCCCCAAAATCGGCCCCTTCAAAATTGCCCTCCGAAACCACCTCACTGACACTCGGAGCTGTAAATGCCCCTGACTGGCCCATACCTAGAGCTCCGCCTGGCCCAATTTACAGACAGCGTCCTTCTGGACTGCCTTCTCCCCAACAACCACCCCTCCCCCAGGTATTGCTCCCTAGAACCCCTAGCGGTACCTTATTATTTATATACTAGACTAATTGTAACTAATTGAAGCCTTTGTACACCTTTGTATTACTGGAATTGCTTTGTGTGTTCTTTTATTGTATCTCACCTGTAATGTTCTCCATTGTTGTACTCCACCACCAATTGTCGTCTACCCTCCCTGCGACGAGGTGCCTTTGTAAATGAGTCTTTGACTCAAAGGTTGTAAATCCGAATTATGAAATCAATAAATAAATTAATTAATGAATAAAGATAGATCGCTCCTGACCTAGCCTCCTACCTGCATCAGACATACAGGAAAATGAAAAATCTAATTGACTGCCTACGACAACTACAGTGACATTTCAACAACCCAAAGAAAAAGCAAATAAACATTTTAAAACACAGTTTTATTTTTTGTTTTCATCAGTTTAAAACAGCAGTGTGCTTTAATTTGTATCTGCTTGTGCACAAATCCGTTTTGGAGACATTACGCATACAGCTGCATTTATTCCCTACTGACGTTTTCCCTCTGAGTGGTCAAAAGAGAGAATTCTGGCTTTTCTGGTTTGGCACAGACTATATGGACTATTCAAGTCATTTTCTGTCTTTCTCTTTTCTATCTTTTTGTAACCTTTGATGTTTTACTGAGACTGAGGCCCCGACAGTGTTCATTTGCTACTATTTTGTGAATGATTTCAGAGCAGAACTTTTTAATGGAGTGGGGGTTACAGCGAGCTGGTCAAACAAAGCAAGGCTCCAGATATGGAGAATTTTCTATGTGAAATTGCTAGTTGATTTATGGTGTATGCTGCTGGAAAACTACCCCAAAGCTTCTTACAATTAAAGGGGTTTTGTATGAATGAAAGTCTGGCTTCTTAAAATAATCTGTGAAAATAACCAACTGTGGGAGCCACGTACTCTGGGCAACTACAGTTTGTCCAATTCTCAGTTTTGTGCGAGTCGCGATTATTTGTATTCGCGTTGGCAGGCAAAATAGCTATTTGTACATTTTAGCCACTATTGACCGGTCGCTGAAATCACAGTCGCTATTTTGGAGTCGCTATTTTGCGGTTGCGATTATGCAGTCACGATTATAACGGGATACCTGAATAGACGCATATGCATATGTATAGACGCATGCCCAGCATCATGGCTTGGCTTTTCGGATTAGATTTGTATGTGTTCTAGCCCTCTGTCTTCAGCCTGGTACACTTCAACAAGTTCAGCATTCCTCCGTCAGTGACTGTATGTGTATATCTTAACCGCGATTTTGCAAGGCATGCACGAGCCTCTTGGTGCTTCAGCGCCATTACCTTACATGACCAGGCTGTTGTGATCACCAGGGGATGCCAGAGGGTCTTGTAGGACACTCTTCGGGAGTGCTGTGAGTGCTTCTGTGTGATTACATGGCTGCCCAATCCATTCCACAATGATGCACAGAAACCGCGAATCCAAGAAAACAGGGAATGTCAGATGAGCGAGTGCTCATTTTGGATACAGTGTGGGTTGCCTTTACACACAAAAAAGGGAACATTGCAGTTGCTCTGCGCCAATGACAATGATGCAGAGCATGTCATGTAAAAGGCCCTAGTGACTGGAAGTGGAGCCTTCTGATTGGCTTTCGGCATTCTAAAAGTGTTAAGTTAACAACTGGAAGTCATCATGTATAATACAATCATTAAAATTTTAGCTGTGAAAACATTCATTTAAAAAGTATAAAAACAAATTTAATAATGGCATTAGGGCCTGACCAGGAGATTATCTTTGTTAATCTAACTCTAGGGTCATAAGGTACTTGGCTTTGCCTCTTGCCTCATGATTCCCTAATGGTTAAATTATTGGATGGTCACTCAGGCCCTATTGTATGTTAGGGCCTGATCCACATAAGGAGTTGGGATACACTCCGAATGAGCGTATCCTGGTCACAGCTCTTATAGGATACCAAAACTGTTCCCTGAGGTAACCCATGGTGGTCCTACAACAGAAGCCTACACTGGTGTTCAGCGGGATTCATGCATTTGTCAGGAATTCTATGCAGTTGGCTGGTCTCTTGCCAGCTGGGACCAATTTGTCACTTTTTGAAGTGTGGTGAAGACACAAATAAAAGGCACCTGATGAGACTACCCCCTCTCTTCTCTTCGGGCTTTGGGTGAAGTTTTGAAGCAATAGTTGTGGCGGTAGTAGGTGACTGGAACCTTAAAGTCTCATCAGAATGGCAGCTCAATGAAGAGTACTGCTGGTTGGGTCACAGTAGTGGCCCATTTGCTTGCCCAGTGCCACGAGACAAAGCAGTGAGCCCAAACAAGGAAGGAGCAAAGTGCCCTTCTCTCAAGCTTTAGTGCTCCTTCCCAGAAGGAGAACCCAGACATCCAGTTCAGCAGCAAATGTAAGCTGCTGGGGGAAGGGGGGTGTCTAGTGGGATTTGATGAGTGAGCAGTAGAGGGACCACTAGCCTAGCTTGACTGCTTCTTCATTGTGTGGGTGTGGTCCTGATGGGATTGCACTGCCTAGAAACTTGCCTCCTCCCCAGAAATGAGGCCAATTGTTCTACCTATGCAGGTCTCGTCGGAGAGTATTTTCCTTTGCAGCTGTCACATTAGATTGTACTAGTGACATTATCTTCTCCTTTCTAGTCAAGTTGGACGACACCTTTAGGGGGAAGGGGGAATTGTTTAACCAGGAAAGGCACACTAAGCCGAAGCTTGTTTCCAGGTGTGACCTGGGAGCACAAGGAAGTTAAGTGACTTGCTCAGGGTCACACAGTGTGCAGGTGGGGCTGTGGGATTTAAACCCAGGTCTCCAGGTTTGCAGCTCAGAGTCCTAAACCACAGCGCTATACTGCCTCCTACCTTTAGCCCTCCTCCCTCCAGTAACAGGGCTGTTCATAATCTGATAGGGGTAGAGGTAGTGCAAGACAGGTCAAGCTTGCATTCCATATCTTAAGCTCAACAGTGAGTGAGATAGAGGATGCCACGACCTATAGATAAGGCATATGGCATCTGAACAGTTTGGGCATGGACCCGGAAGAGGAAATGAGCAGATAACAAGCGTTGGCATGACTGGATGATGGCAAGTGGTAGAGTAAGCAGACAACGGCAAATGGAAGAATGACCCTCATGGCAGCAAGCAGTTGAGCGACCAGAAAAGAGCAAATGGTGGAGTAGTGGGATGGTGGCATCTGCACAGTCGTTCACATGCAGAAAGGAGAGCTGCAGTAAATAATATGTCGGTGCGCGGCATATTTTTATCTTGAAAAGCCATGCAGTCTGAAAAATACTTTCAATGGTCAAGTCACTGATTTAGTGTAAATCACAAAACCTCTACTGAAAACACCAAGAGAACAACAGTTATATACACATAAGAATGCAGTCTGGTGTCATCGAGAGACTGTAAAATTCATCTCACTCACACGCACCAGCACAACGTATTATTAGTGTACAAATAATCTGGTTATCACCCCCTCCATACACACAGTAAAAAAAAAACTGCCCAGGTTCACTGTTTCTTTCCTAACGGCATTATGTCCAACTATTAGTGATCAGTTTCAATCATGTGATCCTCAGGCTGTCAGAAGAGAGTGTGGTGAAGGAGTTGCTGCTTCTGTTGTGAGACCGTATGTAAATGAATGTGATCTTTTACTAGGTCTATAAATGAAAGAAATCAGGGATAGGAAACACAAAATATGCGTTTCACAATTCCCTTTTTGGCAGCTGTCTCCACTCAAGCAGTTCTCGTCCATATACTGTCATTACAAACAACGACGTGCATATGCAGCTACAGAAAGTCAAAGCCAAGGCAGTGGCGTGGTGCCAGACTAGACTTCTGAGGGACTAGATCATATCGTCACCATACTTTTGGAATGAGTGCACTTTCATGTCCTTATCCCCTTAATGCCAGCTGCCTCAGTCTTTCCACCTTTGTCCTGTCTCAGACTGAGAGGGCTGAAATGCACAGTATGTGCTGGTACAGCCAGTCTCCACCTTAAATGCCGAGACTGTCTCCAGGTCTCCCACTTTGTAGCAAGGCGTCATGCTGCTGCACAAAACACATTTCATTCAGTTTCCTTTTAATAATTCCTTTTTCATTTTCTGAAATGTCTTTATAGTTAAAGCAGCCGTGCAGATTACAAGGAAAATTTTGTAACCATTTTAAACCAACCAAATTGCACAGACACTGTTCGTGGCGCTGCTCACACATCCCCTTCTCATTGTTAAAAGACGCTTGCTACTTTTAGTTGGCATTGCAGCTGATACACGGAGAGCGGTGGGAATTCTGTGGGAAAAGGAAAAAAGTGAGCTCTTTAAATGTATTAGTCCTGCTTGGAGCGGGTCTCTGATATATTTAGCTGTTGGCCGGGCAGTAAATTCTGCAGTACAGCCGCAAGCTGGGCAGATGGACAAGAATTCTGCCGCAGTCCAGAATTCTACGGTTGGCAGTAAGTTCTGCGATTAATTCCGTGGTCAGCTGCGGAACCATGGAAAATTCGGGGCCTTGGTTACAGATGTTAATTTAATTCACCGTTCCGTAGGCAATACACCGCAGTTATACAATCATTTTGTTAAAACACCCCAATCATACAAACATTTAGTACAATACCAGTTATATGAGATAACACAACCATTGCGAAGTAGGTGTACCCTAAATAGAGAGCTGTATACCTACAGATTTGGCAGTTATGACACCTGAGACCTACCCGATACGTTTGGTAACAGAGGCCCCTACGGCACTGCAGACTTACTTGTGGAAGTCCTACAGACACCTCCGGTCAGATGCCACAGTCCTGCACCATTGCACTCTTGGCCCAGGGCATGAATGCTGCAGGGTTGCTAATAGTCTAGCTGTATATAGCACAAGCAGTGGAAATCTAGGCTGCTCAGCACTCAGTGTCAGCAGTGAAGTCACAATGAGGCTGAAACTGCAGTTTCCCACACAGTTAGGGAAAGGGGAAATTGTTTAACCAGGAAAGGCACACTAAGCCAGAGCTTGTTTCCAGGTGTGACCTGTGCGCGCAAAGAAGTTAAGTGACTTGCTCAGGGTCACACAGTATGCAAGTGGGAGCTGATGGGATTCAAACCCAGGTCTCCGGGTTTGCAGCTCAGTGCTCTTAACCACTACACTATACTGCCTCCCAATTACTGTAATAGAATACAAAAGGTAAAACAGTGTAAAACATCTACAGCTGTTCCGTTATCCATGTCATTGTAGTAGGTGTGTGGCAGTCTGTCCTCCTCACACATAGCCCAGCCCAGAGATTTCTCTAGTTTAGATTCCCTGTAGGAAAATCAGGTCTTGATTCATCTGGATCCAAGATCAGTTACAATATCATAATAAAACCCTGCTTGAAAGGGGACTGAGAGCATTTCATTTTAGAGATGCAACTGCTTACTTCGTAATTGTCTAAAGGTGTAACTGGAGATGAGCGAGGATTGGAATTGAAGTTGGGTGGATAGGGGGATGCTTTGATGAGGGGGCCTCCCATTTGGTACTTAGAAAGCAGGGATGGTCTCCAGGGACCCCCCTTGAGCAAGGCATCAAGGACCCCTGCCTAAGGCCCTGTCCACACTACACCGCTCCGACCCGGTAACGGATACAAACTGTTATGACCGAGGATCAGTACAGTGTGTCCACACTGCAGCAGTGTCCAGTATGGGACCAGTACCACCAGTGCACGCTGCGGGAGCTGGGTGACCATTACGGCAGCACCTGATCCCACAGTGCAGCTAACACTGCAAGCACTGCAGGGAACTGCTGTCACTCGTCCACTCTACAGCCAGTCATGGTACAGTGGTGGATCCGGTTCCATAACCATTGTTGAAGCCACCTCATGAGTGGTTTCGACAACGGTTATGGAAGCATCACCTGTAATGTTACAGGTGTAAACGCAAACTGTTGTGATGGTTTGGACCCCGTGTAACGTTACAGAGGGGTGGATCTGGTGTAGTGTGGATAGGGCCTAAGTTGAAGTAGGAGCTCACACCCTTGTTATCCTCCCTGCACAAAAGGAACTGAAAATCCACCCCCAAACAAGATGTAGATAAGCTAGTACCCAAAAGGTTTCAGTACCTGTGCCTGTCCTGACCAACGCTCGGAGGACATACAACTTGGGGCCTGTTAACTGTAGAAACTGCAGGTAAAGAGGGAGCGGCTATTAAGGGCTTACCTCAGTGTACTACATGACACTGCACTTCATAGCTGGATTGTTTTTGTTAATGCTAAACCTCATGGTTAATGCCTGACAGATTATTCCAACTTTTCAGTCCAGCTTTTCCAGGGGACGACTCAGCTCCCAGTTAGCCTAGGGGTGGGAGACCCATTATCCTACAGGAATCTTTCTTCCCAACCCCTCTCCCTGGAAGAAGCCACCCCATCTGAGTCGCAGAGAAGGGAGAGGACCTGTAAAGCATTTGGTCCCAACCTTGAAAGGGACATGATGTTTGATGTTTAATATAAACAGTCATTGTTTAGTTGGAAAATATAAGAAACCGTAATATTTTAGGGCTAGACAATTTTTTTATAACCAGGACTTTTCCCCACCACACCGTGAAAAAAGAAATAATGTTGTATGGATAGTGAGACAACTAAGAGAGCATAACATCAAAGCTCATGTAAATGCCCCATGCAAAAATTAAGAGTTATTAAAGTGATTAGTAAATTAAGGGTTTTTAGTGCCACAAACTGCAGATAAGATTAACTGCCTACTTTGGTGGCGTAATAGTCTGACCACAAATGAACGCGGCCCTGACACAGGGTCTGCCAGTTTGAGGCCTAGAGAATGCTGTGCTGTCTTAGTGTTTACATTTGTGCCTTATGGCCGTTGCAAGGTAGTTTTGATAACATGGTTTATGAAAGTGTTACAGTCCGAGTGTTGCTTCTTGGTATCCTCCTTGAACCCAGAGATTCTGATAGTATTTCACTCTTCCTCTACTGTTGGTACACGTCTTTCATTGCAGTTATACAGTAGTTGCAGATGACATCAGCGGTATCGTCTGAATACCAGGCATCTGTCCCAGGCCTGCTGCTTTGAGTGGAAATTGATGCTATTTTGAGTGCATTGAGCTGTGTTTAGTGGTTTGACCCTTGTTTGGTAGGAAGCTAAACCAGGTCTGGTGTTGAGCAAGCAACAAACCTCAGATGTCAGTCAGCTGGCTGCAGTGGGTGAGTGAAAGGCCCCATATGAAGCTGCTTTATTTCATCCTCCCAAGTGGAAATGATCTTGATTCTGTGCCTCTCAGAAGTGTACAGACTGGCTTCAGTTCACAGTTCATGATTTGAAAAATGTAAACTGGCAGGCAGCGGGCAGGTAGCCATTAAATTATACTTGACCGCCTGGCCCGGTGGCGCTGAGGGTTGAGGCGATGGCTACCACCCCAGTGACCTGTGTTCAGGAATGAGCACGGGCCAACGGGGGTCAGCAGGGGAGGGGAAGGAGAGGATCGAGCGTCTGGAGGACAGCTGTCCTCTCCCAGGGAGGGAGGACTGACACTCGCGCCGAACGACTGCCCCCAGGTGGAGGCTGGAGGATAGTGCGGGTCTGAGGGGCCAGAAGTAGGGAGGATGCTGTGGGAATTCTGTGGACAGGCGTACACCTCCACATATGCACGTCCTGCGTGTGCGTCCCAGCAGTGGGAAGGGAGAAAAAATGAAGGAAAGAACGCCGTCTGCAGATGATGCCCAACCCCTTGCAGGCTCCGCACCCAGCGACCAGGCAGGGGTGAGTACCGATGATACTGGGGTGACGGGGCTGGGGGGGTCAGTTAGAAGGGGGCAGTCGGGGCAGTCAAGGAGAATAAACTATGTATAAAAAAAATTAAAATAAATTATGCTTGACCAATACTCGACCCCAACGAATGCCCCTCCCCCCAAAAAAACACTCATGCTTTGGGGGTAGGAAAAGATCATCATTGTAACAAGCCTTTTGAGCTTCTGTTGTATGTTGTATTAGCCTGGGGGGGGGGTGATTTGCAAAGGCTTGAGGCCTAGGTGCTTCATGGTGATGGGGGCGGTATTTCAGTATTAAATGAAAGTTAAGGTGAGGGTTGAATTTACGTTTTTCAGCCCCTGGCCAGCAGGACTAGTGATTAGGAAAATCTGCTGGTCCAACTGAATTTTAAACTGGTCCAACTGGTGTACATATTAAAATACTACCTTTTTCTGTACAAGCCTTGCAGGGCTAGTTAGAGAAAAATTGTACTAGACCAATACAACTCTACCACTACTGTATTTGGCTAGTGGGCCGGTGACAATTTCCTTTTTTTTTTGTCCGATCCTTTGTTTATTCCTTGTGAGGACTGTCTGGCCCCATAGAAACACAGACTTTGATGACAGATAAGGACCGCTTGGCCCACCCAGTCTGTCCATTTCCCTACCTATTTGATAAGCTGCAAATCCTAGTTAACCAACAGCCTACTTCTTCCTAACCCCCCCACTAGATTTGCCTTATGTCTGTTCTGTCCCATGCATTCTTGAATTCCCCCACTGTTTTTGACCCCTCGACCTCCTCAGGAAGGACGATCCTTGCATCCACCACCCTCTCTGGGGAAAAAAATACTTCCTCACATTGCCCCTGAACCGTCCCCCCTCTATCTTCAAATTGTGCCCCCTTGTTCTTGCACATCTCTTTTTCTGAAAGATGCTACCCTCTTGGACTTTGTTGATTCCCTTGAGGTACTTGAAAGTGTCTATCATGTCCCCCCTCTCCCTCTCTTCCTCAAGGGTATATATATTAAGCTCTTAGTCTCTCTTCATATGGCTTCTGGTGCAAACCCTGCACCATTTTAGTTGCCCTCCTCTGGACTGCCTCCATCCTGTTTATGTCCTTGTGGAGATGGCGACTCCAGAACTGCACGCAGTACTCCAGATGAGGTCTTATCAACTGTCTGTACAGAGGGATAACAGATTCCTGTTTTCTGCTGGTGATGCCTCTCCCTGTGCATCCAGTATCCCCCCAGCCTTCCTTACTGCCTTCTCACATTGCTTGCCTACCTTTAGATCATCTGATATGACTACCCCCAGGTCCCTTTCCATTTTTTGTTGTTGTTACTACCTCCCCATTGTGTACTCTTCCCCTGGGTTTTTTGTTTCCCAGGTGCAGCCCAGTCACCTGCATTCTCCAGGTACTTACCCTGGCCTTCATATTCCTTCATGGCTTGCCCCTCATGGCGGGGTCCCCGGGGAGCACAATGTCCCTGACCGAGTCATGCTCTGGCCCAGGAGGCAGGTGCCTTGTCAGGGGTGTGGGGTCTGGAGTGGGCTGGTCATCATCCTACTGTCTGGAGGGATGGCAGTGGTGCAAAGGCATGCATCAGAGTCCAGCCATAGCTCCTCTGTGTCAGCTTCCATGCATGCCATCACCTAACCTCTACTGTAGGGCTGCCAGCCACGGATGACAGAATCCCCTATCTCCGAAGCAGGAGAACTGTCCAGTGGGATGTTCATCACTCCATTCCCAGCTGGCCCTCTGCAATCCTAGTCCATTTCCTAACCTAGGTCACCAGCATAGTGAGCAGAAGCCCTACCGCTATGCCACCTGGTTAGTGTTGGTGCCAATTTCGACCACTGTTAAGACATATGATTTTGCCATGTGTCTCACGACACCTCGCAAGGTGTGCAGTTATTACCCATGATGGATCCTGTTGGGTGGGTGAGGTTCAGGAGTTTTAATTCTCCCTTTTTTATCATCCCCATTTGTACTTAGATATACTGCCAGGTGACACCAAATTAAAGTTCTCCCCAAACATTATGATGGGATAGGGCATGCCCCTTTATTCCCTTAAAATATATAGCACCCCCCATGTAACAATTCTAGATTCCCTCCTGACTACAGCATAAGTAAACATCCTGTCGTGGTATCCTACAGTATAGTTTACATCTTTTTTATTTATTCTTTTTCTACTTACCTGTAAGTCCTCCCTATCAGCCCTCAGCTGCTTCCAGCTCCACCAGTTCCCCTGCCCAGCTGAAACCTAGCCCCATGGCTTACCCTATCCTAGTATGCTTGCCCTGCAGGTCCAGGCATTTCCTGTTTTCTCTCGCCCTTGGGACATTGGTGACGAGGATCCTGAGGTGCACTCATGTAAGTGTGCTACATATGCCGAACCTGATTCTTGGCCTGCAATACCAGCTGTGGTCACCCAGTGGTGACTGGGCAGCAGAGTCTGTTTACTTCACTCTGGGATGCTCAAGCTTCTCCCCCCTGCCCTCTGACCCAGGCTCATTCCACAGATATATTTTGTTGTGTTTATAGATTGTGTATGTGTGTGTTTGCACATACAGCCTGTTGTGCTGTTGTATATATGTATATAAATATCTACGTAATGACTAAAAATAAAAAGTGCCTGACAAATAGTGGACATACAGGCTCCCTGTTCCCCTGTCTGTTTCCTTGAGTGAGGCAAGGGACCATTGGATAAAGGCCATATCACCGCAGCCATTTTCGTCGATCTAGCAAAGGCTTTCGACACTGTCTCACACTTCCTCCTCCTGACCAAACTCTCCCATGCTGGTCTCTCTAGTGAGGCTACCAGCTGGCTCCACTCCTATCTGGTGGATCGGTCCCAAACAGTCAGAGTTGGCAACTCCACCTCTGGCCTTTGCCTTTACTGCTGGTGTCCCCCAAGGCTCAGTACTTGGCCTGCTCTTGTTCTCCAGCTTCAGAAACGACCTGCCTTTAGCCTGCCCACACACATCCATTCACGTATGCGGACAACACGGTACTGTATACATCCGACCCCTCTTCCTCTGATGTGGAGACCAGACTACAGCAGGACTTCAGTAATGTTCAGCTCTGGTTTCACTCTAATCGAGCTTTTTCTAAATGCCAAGAAAACAGTCTCCATGACCTTTGGCACGAGGCAGAGACTATCTTGGCTCACCTCCTCTCCACCCACCACACCCTTAGCGGAACTTTTCTGGAGGCCTGCTCCCTTTAGATATCTCGGGGTCTGGCTTGGCCAACACCTCGACTTTTCTACATGCATTGAAGCCATCCGCAAAAAGCTTCACCCCCGACTGAGCGCCTTATACTGCAACCGTGGTTGCATCCCGCTGCAGGCATGCCGTGCAGTTGTGCAGAAAATGATTCTCCCCATATTCGACTACAGCGATGTAGTCTACAGTGCTGCTCCTAAGTCCTACCTAGCCAGACTGGACCCACTCTTCCACTCATTCTGTCGTTTCGCTTTGGACAATCCTATTACCCACCACTGCACCCTTTACCAATCCTGGCGCCCCCCTTGCTCCAGGATCGGAGGCAATGTTATGGCATTAGATTCACGGCCAAGTTCTGGACCAAGTCACTGCCACCTTACCTCGTCTCACTCCTAACATCTCATTCCCACCCAAGAACCTTGACACCCATTCCTTATCGGTCCTGCATTGGTTCACCGTGGCGGGACAAGCAGCCTTTAACTACTGCATGCCAAAACTGTGGAACTCCCTCCCCGTGGACATTTGCCACACCTCCCCTAGCCAGCACCTCAACAACCTTATTAAAGCACACTTCTCCCCCACTTGCTTATGTGCATAAGAAGCATTTCTGTCAACAGAATCTAATCCTCCCATTAGTATGTACCAAGTGACGCACTTCGGCTCTTTACCTCTGTGTCTAAGCACCAACTGCAAGCAAACGATCTGTATAGTTGCCTCCTGTCCAGATGTATACTAAATGATGCCCTTTTGTGCTATCTTGTTGTGTTAATCCTACTATAAATGTAATATTGTGTATGCTTATTTTGATACTATTGTTCACTGTTTCTGTTGTACTCTCCACTACCTCTTCTCCCCCAGGACGCATCTAGAATCAAGCAGTAGCCTGCTCAGCATGCCTTTCTGGTAAAACTTTAAATAAATAAATAACTCACAAGTGATAAAGAGTAAGCTATGCAGGTTTCACCTCACAGGAGGTGATAAGTTGCATATTTTGAGTCAGGTCATTGCTCTTATCCTGTGGTTGGTCAGAATCCAATTTGTCGAATTCTGGCCCATTTTTAGAATTCAGAATTTAATTATTGAGGGGCCAAAAATCTGAATTAAAAAAAATCTGATCCATAATCTGATTCTGAGTTCAGATCTGTCTGCATGAGGCCAGAAACAAAACACTAGGAAACTTGCATTGTGTCTCCTTCCCGAATCCCCAGTCTCCTAACCTTTAATGCTGGTAAGCCTGCTGGGTCGGACGGACTCACCTCCTCTGGCTATCTGGTGAGGTAGTCGATGTTCATAGAAGCTTGTTGGCAGAAAAGGACCATACTGGCCCATCTAGTCTGCCCTTTTTCCCCCATACACCTCCTCCTACCCGCCCTTCCCTCGATACTCAGCCCCGTATGCCTGTCCCATGCCCTCTTGAATTCTTCCACCGATTTAGCCCCCACCATTCCGTCTGGTAGTCTGTTCCAGGCCCCCACCACCCTCTCTGTGAAGAAACTCCCTCTCACATTGCCCTTGTATCTTTTTCCTTGCAGACTGAGGCTGTGCCCTCTAGTTCTGACCCCCTCCTTCTACTTAAGTAAACCCTCTTCTCCCACTTTATTGAGCCCCTTTACATATTTAAAAGTTTCAATCATGTCATGTTAGTTTCATGTCATGTCTCCCCTTTCCCTCCTTGTCTGCAGCATGTACAGATCCAGCTCCTTACACCTCTGCTTGTATTACTTTCCCTGCATACCCAGCGCCATCTTGGTTGCCTTCTCTGAACCCTCTCCAATGCATCTGTAGCCTTGCGGAGATGCGGCCTCCAGAACTGAACCCCATACTCCAGGTGTGGCCTCACCATGGCTTTGTAAAGGGGCATTATTACCTCCCTCTTTCTGCTAGTAATCCCCCTGCCTATGCATGCCAACATTCCATTGGCCTTTCCCGCCGCCCTGCTACATTGGATTCCTACCTTAAGGTTCGAGGAGACTATGATCCCCAGATCCCTCTCCTGTTCTGTTACTTTAATTTCCTCCCCACCTAGGGTGTACCCTACTCTCCATGTCCATCACAGCACACTTCTTGGCATTAAATTTCAGCTGCCACATCCCAGACCATTTATCAAGCATCTTTAAGCCCTCCCTCATGTCCTCCACCCCCCCCCCGGGTTGTCCACCCTTTTGCATATTTTCATATAATCAGCAGATAGGCACACCCTCCCTCTCAAACCTTCCACAATATCACTGATACAGCTGTTGAAGAGAAGTGGACCCAAAACTGACGCTTGTGGCACTCCATTCTTCACCCTCGCCATCCCTGAGTACACCCATTTAGCACCACCTTCTGAGTTCTTCCTGCCAACCAGGCCTCCACCCAGCTTGTTATTTTCCCACCCAACCCCAGGCTTTCCATCTTGCTTACCATCCTCCTATGGGGGACGGTGTTGAAGGCCTTACTAAAGTCCATCCACCCCCGGTCAATCACCTAGTCAACTAACTGAATTAGGTTTGTCTGGCAAGACTTCCCCTTCGATGAAGCCATGCTGTCTGCAGTCCTGCAAGCCACTCTCCTCCAGGTAATCCACCACCCTCTCCTTGATTAATGCCTCCATTACCTTCCCCACCACTGACGTGAGGCTGACAGGTCGGTAGTTCCCCTTCACCTCCTTACTACCTCCCTTGTGTAAAGGCACTATGTCTGCCCTCTTCCAGTCCTTCGACATTCTCCCCGTATCCAGGGACAAGCTGAAGAGCCTTGTCAAGGGTGCGGCCAACTCCTCCTTCAGTTCCCTGATCACCCTGGGATGTAACCCATCAGGCCCCATTGCCTTGTCCACCCTCTGCCCTAACCCTATGCACAGTGAATGGTCTCAGATCCACCCATTTGCCCTCCCTTCCCTTCGACTTTAGCTCAGGTTCCCTACTGCCCTCCTCCTCCTCCATGAATACTGAGCTAAAGTACTTATTTAATAACTTTGTTTTTTCATTGTCCCGTTCCAGTTTTATTCCACCCTTCCTCCTCAGTCTAGTAATCCCCTGCCTTGCCCTTCTCCTCTCCCTCACATATCTGAAAAAGGTTTTATCCCCCCTTTTGGCCTTTTTTGCTATTTTCTCCTAAGTATCTGCTTTTGCCCTTCTGATCTTTTTCCCATCCTTACTCCTCTTTTCCCTATACTCTTCCTTATCTTCCTCACCGAGTGTCCTCTTAAATTTTCTGAAAGCCCTCCTCCTTTCCTGCAACCTCCTTTGTAAAAAAAAGTGGTCTTCTCTCCCTCTTGCTCTTCCTAACCTTTTTTGTGCAAATTTCCGTGGCTTGCAGTACCCCTCCCTTGATGGCCTCCCATAGCTCCTCCACTGCCCCTTGTCAGCTCCCTGACCAGCTGTTGAAGGAACACTCCCTGAAGTGCAGCTAGTATCTCCCTGCTCCTTGATGCTGCATCCGGGATTTCCCAGTCTATATCTGGGAGATTTAGGTCCCCTACCAGCACTAGTTCTCCTTTTAGGGCCAGCCTAGTGACTGCCTGAATTAACTGTTGATCGCCCTCCTCCCCTTGCGTAGGTGGCCTGTATACCACCTCCAGTCGCAAGGATTCTCCTGTCTTCCTGCCTGGTGTTACTCACAATAGCTCAGTCTCCCCATCCTCCTCTTGTCCTGCAGTTACACTTATGCCTTCCCTGTTGTATAAAGCAACTCCCCATCTTACCCTCCCTATCTCTTCTGAACAGTCTGTAACCTGGGATAGTCGTTTCCCAGGTGTGCAGCTCTGTCCACCAGGTCTCGCTTATAGCTACTATATCTAGTCCTTCATCCCCCATGATGACCCTCTGTATAGTACTCTGTGAGAGCCCCCAGTAGCTTGAACTGCTGCCCATGCCCATTTCCCACCAACGTTTTGATGTTCCCAAGACTGCACCTCCTGCCCGATCTGAGTCCCTACCGATCCTCACCGGGTCAGTGATCTACCCAACCCGACCTGCACCCATGACCCGACCCATTGTCAGTGCAAACAAAACAAAAACAAAGGCCCAGCTGGCCATCCTTGTCATGTTCCTCCTGTCATTCAATAGAACTACTCTCACTGAGTGACCTGAGAAATTGAGAGGTGAGGAGGTGGCCTACCTGTGCCAAACCCTGGGTAACCCCATTTGCAGGTTGCTTAGTTCAGCGTGTCATTGTGGCTAAAAAAAAATCCAGGGTTTGTTGTAGGTAGGCCACCTCCTCACCTCTCAGTTTCCCAGGTCACACAGTGAGGGTAATTCAGCTGAGTGACAGAGTGTGAGGAGGATGGCCTGTTGGAGATTCTTGTTTTTTTTTTTTGCACTGTCAGTCAGGTCATGGGTTTTAGTCAAGTCGGGTGAGTCACATACCCAATAAGGGTCAGGAGGGACTTGGCTGGGGGAGAAGGGTATGTGTGCAAACTGTGTACTGTAGTTAGGTTGGGTACGGCATGGTCACATGGAATCATGGGTGTAGGCAAGCATACTCCAAGCACTCCATGGTGTGCAATTTTATTTAAGGGGGGTAGCAAATAGGCTCTGAACTGCTTCCTTTTTCCATGAAAACTAACAAAGAAAATACTGAACGTTTATGTAATTTTATTCATAGGAGTCGAAACTAGAAGAACTGGTCACTAATACTCTCTTTGCATCCCAAGGACAATACAACTTTACAGGCTCTGGGCTGGTATGTGGGTGTCTTAGGGAACAATGCATAGCATTTGTATTTACCCATGCATGGCAACAACCACTGTCTTGAGATACAAAAGTTGTATTTATTGTGCCAAATGAGGCAACAAACACAGTCCTGGCATACATTTGTATATTGTCTGGCTACCTCCGAGGGGGTTAGCTCACCCCTAACGGGGGTAGCAGTGAGTCACGTGGTGTGCAGATCTGAAATCCCTGGCTACACCTGGAATTGTGTTGTCTCTGGTGCAGGTTGGGTGACTGGATGCTAGAATGGGGCTGCTGCATGTTGGACAAGACATCTGGGCATGAGAGTTTTCTAAAATAAGGAGGACGGGGGGGGGAGTACTGCCATGGACGGTGGTCTTGCCTGCCACCACTGGACCTTAGCAGACAGAGACAGAAGTAGTTGGGAGTGCAGGACCTCTTCAGAATCTACCAGCAGCAGCCAGCATGATCCATCACACAAGGTATGAGAGTGGCACTGGGGAGGCGAGACACAAGGGTTGGAAGGGGGGGGTGGTCTTAGACAGGGTGGTGATTTTCTAACCCCAAGCCTTGTTCTTTTGGGAACTGGGGCGGGTGGAGGTAGAGCTGCTGCAGTACTAGGATGCTGAATTGGAAATTCTGATTCTGTCTCAAATTCTGTCCCACTGGTTTAATCTGAGCTAGAAAAGAATTGGAATTTTTGAAATTCTGATTTACAGAGATGGAATGGATTCCAGAGAATCTAAGCACCCTAATATATACATATTTATTTAATGGGTCAAGAAGGCTACTGGAAATTCGGCTCTCTGAATAAACTAGGTCACCTGTATGCACAGTGCTGCATTTTATTTATTAAAAGTGTTTCACCAGATGCCAGTCCAGTGGCATGGCGGGTTGAGGTGCTGAGTGCTTAACCTCCTACTACACCGGTGACCCGGGTCTGGAAAACTGACACTGGTTGCTCAGGGAAGAAGGATTGAGCATCTGTAGGACTGCTCAGCTCCCTTGGGGAGGGGTTTGTTGTGGCTCGCTGCTTCACTGCCACCTGGAGGAATCCATGTGGTAGTACAGAGGAGCTACACTGTGTGTGGGAGGCCCCACATGTTCACTGCACCGTGGGCGTCTCCGCAGAGGTGGAACTAGCACATTGTGCTCATTGCACATCTGTGAGCCTAGGGGAGAAAAAGGAGGACAAAATGGAGGGAAGGCTTTGTGAAGCCCTGCCCGTCGCGCTGCAACCCGCTCTGCCACTCCGCTCCGGGACGGATCTGGATATGTGTCCCAGGGAGGACAGTCCTCCCTTCCTGATCCTGCTGCGGGGAGGGGGAATCCACAGGGGAGAAGTGCCCCAGCTTAGGAGGTGGTAAGAGACAGCTGCAGCAAGCGGGGACAGGGCTGAGAAGCCGCCCATAGTGCCAAGGAGGATAAAAACCTGTACAAAAGAAATATCTTCACCCGGTTAACATACAGAACTACCAAAAATAATCTAATTTACGAATCGACCGGGGTGGTGGGGAGGGAGGTAGAGGATCTGACAATCAAGAGAAAGACAGCAGTTCAAACTGACAGTAACTATATTGGGATAACAGTATTTACAATACTTACAAGGTAACCAGACAACATGGGGGGAAGGGATCCTGAGCAGCAAGCATGACCAAGAATGCATGGAGTGCTTGGGCCTGGGAATAAGGAACCTTTCACCCCGAGGGCATGTAAGCTATAGCTGGAGAGAGCAGCTGGGATGAGCAGGTTGCTTAAGTAGCTGTGGAGTTGGTGTAGCTAGTACTTTTTTAATTTTTAAACACTCTTTTTATCGCCTGTCAGTCCGGGGCATCTCTCAGGCAGGCTTTCTCAGCTTCCACCCCTAACCATCCACCTGAACCACTCCTCCGATTGAAACTTTGGTATCAGGATCCCCTCCTCTCCCGCCGGCCCACACAGGAAGAGGCCGAGGATCCTCAGGGGTAGGATTGGGATCGTGGCCGGCGCTGGGCGTGTGGGGTTCCAGTCCCGTGAGACCCGCCATTGCCTCACCCGGCTGGCAGGGTTTTGTCCACTCTTGGTTCCCCTCAGAGTGCAGCATGCAATGATGCCTGCGCACAGCTGCCTAGCTAGCGTCTGCCACACTCTATCCCTTACATCAGCTCCTGGTGTTCCTGTAGTACTCCGATCTCCATCGGGGGTCAGCAGAGCACCAAGCAACCCTGGATCCCTCCCCAGGGAGAGAAGAGCTGTTCTCCGGATGCTCCATCCTCTCCCTTCCCTGCTGACCCCTGACTACCCAAGTCCGTCACTGAACCCAGGTTGCCGATGTGGCGCGAGGTGTGGCATCCAGTGCCTCAACCCTCAGCACCACCGGGTCGGTAGTGTAGCCAGTACTTGAAACCATAAGGTGCTAGGTACTGTAAATGACTGTCCTTCAGTGATGGCCAGTTTATGTGGCTGTACAGTGAGCAGCAGTGTGTCCAGATAGAGCAGTGAAGGATAAATCTGCCGAAGTCATTCAGCAGGGTATCAAGCGTGGATAGTTTGCAGTTTGAATCATCATTGTAGGTCACATTGCCAAAGTCAATTACTGGCAAAATCATGTGCTCAACGAGGCACTTTCTCATACTGAGAGATCCACTCTATAGAGTTTCTTGTAGGACTTTGAAGCCAGTGACTGGATATGTGAGGAGAAGTCTAGGGACTGGTCGAGTAGAGTGCCAAGGTATTTATACTCATTGATGTTATAGTACCATTGGAGGCTAGTAATGACTGGATTTGGGCAACCCGGAATATCTTTCTCTGAGCCAGATAACACTGAGACAGTTTTGGATTAAAATGTAGCGATAGTTGATTTCTTGAGTATAAGTCTGAGAGTATGTTGAAATCTGAATGGAAAGCATTGGAAATAACTGAGGAGTTGTAACCAGCTGTAAACAGGATTGTGTCATCAGGATATGTATGAATATTGCAGAATTTAATAGCCCAAGGGAGGTTATTCACAAAAATGTTAAAGGGGAACAGTCCGCACCAGGGGCTCCACATCCAAGTGCGGGGATTGTCCCAGTTTGCACTCTGTGTGCAGAAACATTTTTTTTACTCACTGTTTACTGTAGTATAGTAGATTGTATCACACTTATTTTGCTTACTTCCAGGCTAACATTTTCTGTAACCAAAAATCCCAGAATAGTTAACATCAGAGCAGGACTGCAGCATAGCTTGAAGTGCATGTGAGCTTTTGTAAGCTTCAGTCAGATGTTTTCAGGTCCCGCTGTTCTCCCAGGACTAAGTAAAGTCCTCTGTGACTGTACTTAGCTGTACCTCCAGGAGGACAGCAGGACCAGCAAACGAAAGATGAGAGCAGAGAGAAACTCTGACACGTACTGGAAGCTGTTGGAATTGCCCACTGCTGCAGCCCTGTTCTGATGTCAGCTCCAAGGAATTCTGGAATTTGTAGTTAGAGAAAATGTCATCCTGGAAGTAAGCAAAATTAGTTTGATACAATCTACTATACTGCAGTAAATAGTAAGTAAAAAAAAATGTTTACATAAAATGCAAATTGAGACCAGTCCCACAGGCTGGGTCAGACTGGGTTGCAGGGGGCCACCTGGAAATTTGGATCAGGGGCCCACCTGAAGAATGAATAAAGGGGCCCGGGGGTTCATATTAATATTAGCTTTACACATCAGTTTGGTACAAAGGCTCTGTTTTTGCACTTTGTATTTTCCTGTAGTGATTTGAGCAACCCATTTAAATATAAAATAGTTGATAGATTTAAGGATTTCAGAGTTTGGAAATTGGGTAGGAACCCAAGAGAGGAGGGCCCACCTGGAAATTTCCAGGTATCCAGGTGGGCCAGTCCAACATGCGGGTGTGGAGCACTTAGTGCTGACTGTTTCCCTTCAAAAAGGAGTGGTCCCAGGCAGAGCGAGGGGTGGGGGCGGGGCCTCCATTACTTGCCTAGAGTTGGAAAAGACATAGCCTATAGTCTCTGAGGAAGCCTACGGGCAAAATGTCGGCTGATTGGTTGAGCATGTCGTGTGCGCACGTTCATGTCCATGCTGTAGGTGCCGGCGTGTATTTATTTGTATTTTCTCCCATTAGTCTGCCAATTTATTTATCATCTGCACTGTTGTTTGTGCTTTGATTTTTAGCAGTTTATTCACAATAAAAGGATTATGAGCTCCAGAACATGGTAAGCTGCCTTTTTCTTAAGGTTATGTATACAATGTGCTCCTTGGGTCTTGTGCAGTAACTAATGTGGTTCTTTGAAGCCCCCACCCCCCACTCAAGATATGTAGAGAACCGGGGAGTGAATAGCTGGCAATGCCAGAGGCAGTGAGTTTGTTTAGGAGAAAGGTGTCTATGTCAGAGGCTTTAGTAAGCTCAAAGAATATGACACCAGTAGGCAAGCCATTGTCCGTATTGGATAGGATGAGGTCTGTGAGCTTTAGAAGTAGAGTTGGATGTAGAGTGGAGTGGCTGAAAACCAGATTGGACTTTGGAAAAAAAATAAAACGGTGTGTGGAATAGAATTAGAACAACTGCTTGGTGTCTAGACTCTCAAGGAGTTTTTCAAAGTCAACGTTCTTAACACCAGGCCATTTCATTTTTTATAAGTGCAGTAACACACTCCATGGTGCTATGTTCATTGGGAGATATAGGCACTCCTTTGATGTGTCCTGTGGAGTAATGTATGTTAAACATAACATAGAAACAGAATTTGACAGCAAATAAAGACCGCTTGGCCCATCTAGTCTGCCCATTCCTCCCTACTTACACTTTCACTGCAGACTGTACCCAATTTACAGCTCTTTATCCCTTTTCCACTATGACTCCCTTGTACTTATCCCATGCATTCTTGAACCCCACCACTGTTTTTGTCCCATCACCTCTGTTGCAAGGCTGTTCCATGAATCCACTACTCTTTCTCTGATGTATACATCTCTCTTAGATCGAACCCACCCCCGGCTTCATAAGTGCCCTCGCTCTTGAGCACCTTTTCTTCTGGAAAAATACTTCCCTCCTGTACCTTATTTACTCCTGATAGGTATTTAAAGGTCTGTATCATATCCTCCTCTTCTTCCTGTGTTCTGGGGTGCACTAATTGAGGTCCTTTAGTCTCTCCTCATAGGGCTTTTGGTGCAGACCCTACACCATTTTAGTTGCCCTCCTCTGGACTGCATCCACTCTGTCTGTGTCCTTCTGGAGATGTGGTCTGCAGAACTAGGTGGGGTCTTACCAGTGATCTATACAGAGGCAACACCACCTCCCTCTTTGTGCTGGTGATCGTTCCCTGTGCCACCTCCAGGCATCCCAATAGTCTAGAAGAAGAAGAATCAGCATTTATATAGCGCTTTTCCTACACAGTGTATCCCAAAGCACTTTACAAGCAATGCTAGACTGGTAGTGAAGTGACTGAATGTGTAGTGGCGGACATATCACACATCAGCACCCACACACAGCCTGGACAATTGCATGAACCAGTTTTATGGGAAGGGGAATGTTGGCCAGGACACCTGGAATGTCCCCTATGCTTTGCGAAGAGTGCCCTGGGTTCTTTTACTTCCACCTGGACACCTACCAGGACAACACCAGGATGGGTAGAAGGGATCTCGGTTTAACGTCTCATCCGAAGGATGGCACAGCCCAGCAGTACAGGATCCCTCTAATGCTGCACTAAGATGCCAGCATTTAGGTGCAAGTCCAATCCCAGTGTGGGACGAGAACCCATGACCTTCTGGTCCAGAGGTGGGTGTGCTACCAACTGAGCCACACTAACACCCCTCCCAACTGGCTTGTTGCACTGCCTGGCCACCTTTAGGTCATCCGATATGATTACACCCATGTCTCTTTCCTGTTTGGTGGTTGTCAGCACCACTCCATTCATTTTGTACTCCACCCCTGGGTTTCTGTTCCCTAAGTGTATTATTTTGCACTTTTTCACACTGAATCTTAGCTGCCATATCCTTGACCATTCCTCTAGTTTTCTCAGGTCTCTGAGCATCCTTTTCATCTCCCCTGGAGTGTCCACCTTTTGCAGATTTTGGTGTCATCTGCAAAGAGGCAGACCTTCCCTTCCAACTTCTCTGCAGTGTCACTTATAGAGACATTAAAGAGGACCGGTCCCAGCACTGACCCCTGAGGCAAGCCCACTGGTCACCCTGCCTTCCTTGATGTGAACTCCATTTATCACCACCCTCTGTCGTCTAGCCCCTAAACAGTTTCTTATCCAGTTTACCACCTTTGGACCCACTCCTAAGCTACCCAGCTTGCTTACGAGTCTCCTACCTATATACAGAACAGTGTTTAAAGCCTTACTGAACTCTAGGTGGGCCACGTCCACCACTCTACCCTCATCTAAATCCTTTGTCACCTAGTCAAAGAAATCTATCAAAGTTGTTTGACATAACCTCCCCCATGAACCCATGCTTTTTCGGGCCTTGTAACCCACTGGGTTCAAGATATTCCACAATCCTTTCCTTCAGCAGTGATTCCATTGACTTCCCCACCACCGAGGTCAGGTTGGCTGGCTATAATTGCCAGTCTCTTCACTGCTACCACTTTTGTGAAGTGGGACTACATCTGCCTTCTTCCAGTCCTCTGGAAGCACTCCTGTTTCCAGTGAGCTGTTAAATAGGACTGTCAGAGGTGCAGCCAGTAAATACTAAATACTAGATAATAATATAAATAGTAAATACTGTAGATGGGTGTGTTTGTGTATGCAAATATACAGTAGCCGTGGTGGCCAGCATCTTTCCCCAACAGTCTGTTACTTTCACTCCTCACTAGCCTCGGTGGCCCTGGGGTGTTTCCAGCCAAAAGCATCCCCCACCGTAGATTTTATGGTGATTGTGGGCGAAGGAGGCATGATGCATTGCTGGTCTGTGACCAAATAGTTTCTGCTTCACACAGAACATAGGAGCAGGGAAGTAGACTGGCAGGGCCAGCAAGGAAATTGTAACGGGAGATTAAATGGATAAAAGGCCGCCTGTGCAGTTCCAGAGGGATAGGCCAGCTGGAGAAATGAAAAACAACCTGACCGTCCCACCCCCTCGAGTCTCTGTGCCAGAGGTCAGGCTCTGATCTTTCCGTAGCAGAATGGTTATTCCCGGTAGTGGAACAATGTCTGCTACAGCTGTCACAGCTGTACCCCCCACAATTCTCATTTTCACTGGATCCCAGAAGCATCAGCTGGCAGCACCTGCGTAACTCATCCCAACTTGTCTTACTGTAACTGCTATCCTAGAAGATGTAGAAACAAAATTGCCAGCTTGCGGCGTCAGGTTGTTACAAGGGAAGCAGTTCTGTTTGCTCCAAACCAGGCTGTGTCCTCTGTATAATGTTCAGCATTCCATTGATCTTCAGGGGGAAGGGAGGGTGAAGGTACTAACATACCACTATACATGGCTAAGCTGGGATTTTTCGGGAGGGGGGGGACTGAGCACAGCTGATGCAAAACGTTTGTAATTTTAGTCTGTGGAGCAAAGTGCCTTAATAAGGTCTTGGTTAAGCAGTCTAAAATTTATGTTTCAGAATGAGTTATGACACTGAATATGGACACTTTGTAAAATGAAAATGTTTTTCCGAGCATGTGATGCTGAAATCTTTTAATAAAGTTTAAAAAAAAATCCCAGCTGGACACATCTGGGCTCAGACAACCATGTAATGGCCAGCTCGAGTGCTGATTCAGTCAAGAACAAGATTTGTTTGTAGGTCCCAGAATCTAACAGTGAGGCCAGCTGGGTGATTATCGGATTGCGGAGATGCAGTGCTTGGTTCCCAGGGAAGGGGCAGGTCACACAGCAAGGCATTTGTGCATCCCCTTGCTGGTCTACAAAGGTTTAGCATTGGCCACTGTTTTCTCACCATACAACCCGGAGAAAGGCTGCAGCAGTGGCATCCCTGAGTGTTGAGGTGGAGATGGGGAATAGTGGGGCAGAAAGGAATAATAAAAATTAAAATGACTGACCAGATGGCTTAATGGTAACAGAGTTGTCGTTCTATAAGGAAGACCTGGTTCATTTCCATTGCTCAGGGATCCCATTCAGGCAGGCTAAGACTTAGCGCTATCCCCATGGGATGCACGGTGCTCTGGGGAACAATTCCACAACCCCTGCTGTGCTACTGTCCCTGGTGACTCAGGGGGAGTGGAGTTACATAGCATGGCACTCTTCATACTGAAGCCATAGTCCCTTGATATCCAGTGGGTGTTGGCATGGGCTGTGTAGGTGGGCTGTGACATGTCCCTTTGTTCCATAATTTGACATCATGCGAAGGCTGGACATCGGAACATCTCCTTAACTGCCAATGCTGTATCCATGTCTTCCTAGGTTCCTAGGGTTCCTTTTCCACTCATGATGGGGGAAGCCCTGCTGCAGGGGCTTTCTGGGTAGGGATTGAAGGCCAACCTAAATGGATACTATACTGGCACTCACTCACTGCAGACTAGTCTGTGCAATAATATATGGTCTGCTGTAAGGAGTACATTTTGGTGTTAATCCAGTTCTGCACACACCCTCCCTCCACTGAGTCTTACTTTCCCTCATGTTCAGTCTCTTGCTGCTCCTCTCCTGCAGTCTCGTTATACTCACTCACTTCGCTGTGTCCTACTTTCACCCCTAGGTGTGTCTGCTGTATTCCCTCTGTCATCTACTGCTGTACTCACCTCATCGCTCCACTGTCTCTTACTGTTGTACTCATGTCATTGCTCAGTCCCTTGGCATCTCATCCAGTCTCTCTCTGCTCCCTGCTGCCTCTATTGCAGCCTTAATGTGATCCGGTTGTCCCCATCATGATTGTGCTTTGTCACAACTCTCCTTCACTCACCTCAGGATTTGCCATGCTGGGTCATCGGTCACAGCCAACACAGAACAACGATTAGGTAGACGCCAGTACAGTTCATGACAGTTCCAGGTCCTCCGCAGCTTAGATAGCAAATGGTTAACTAAGACAGTTCCCTGGATGCTGTTAGCACCTCGTTTGGTGTTTGGTTACTAATGGAGAAGAAGCTTCAGAGTATTAGGGGAGGAGGCAGAGTGAGGGGCAATGGGAGGTGACTAGAACCAAGGCAGCCTGTAAGAGAAGTCTGCTAGCCCAGCTCAGGTCTATCTGTTCTCTGCCCAGCCTCTGCTTTCATGGGGTGCACCGCAGGGGGAGGGAGCCTGTAAAATGGCCATTGATGTTTGCATTTGCATAAAAGACTTGGTAGATCCATGTCCACTCCCCAACTTTTTAGCCATGGTTGCACCCATGTCTTCTCTGCCTCCTCCTGTACCACTCTGAACATACTACCCAGTAGAAGGCTAGTAGTGCCTCGATCACCTCACCAGAAGGTGCACTAGATGACTGTGATGTCCCTAATACAAGGAGCCCTTAGTACACTGTAGAGCACATTGTTAACCAAGGGCTTTATGTACTCTGTTTACCAAGGGCTTTATGTACTCTGTTTGGGTTTTCTGATTTTGCCTTTTGTAAGTGACTGTCTGGTTTAAGGGTGTCTGCTCCAAGTGGTGGCAACTGAACTTGTAAAGTTTGCTGAGACTGACCTCCCTGACCTTATAGAGGTTGATTTCTTAACTGGTAGACAGGTCCCAATAGTTTTTGGGAGACGCACTTTCCTTCCGAATTGGGTCAGGTATCCCCCTGAGCTCCAGCCTGGGCCTTATCCAATTGCCATTTTTTTAAAGACCTCCCCAAAGCCTACATCACCTCAAATATACATATGCACACTGCTGTGTGCCCCCGATGATTTAGTAGCACAACTTCAGAGTGATTTTGACAATGACCAGCGCTGGTTCTGTGATGACTAACTCACACTAAAATGGCAACAAAGCAGTCTCCATGACCTTTGGCAGCACCATCAGGAAAGACACAATGAGCCAAACTCCAGACCATCTGGTCTTCAGGACCCTGTTGGGGCGGGGGGCTCGGCATTGGATGGGGTTCTCACACTTAGAGTTTTTCAAGTTTCAAGCAAAGAATTCCCAGTCGATATCATCAGAACTCCATTATGTACAATATTCCTCCAGATTGTGAATTTCTTGTGTTTTTATTCGCTATTTGAACTCCTTCCTCTCCAGCTGGCTCCATCTGGACAGTCCCCCCAGCCGGGTCTCCCACCTTCCTGTGCACTTATGCCCTGCTATTCCCCCAAGACTTACCTCTTGTGATGTGGCTAGAGGGGTTGTCCAGGCCCCCTCCCCCGAGCATGATTCAGTGCAGGGATGTCTAGTCAGTTGTGCCAGGCCTGTGTGGGACTGTCTGGCATCTTGCAACAGTTGAAGATTTTTTCCCTCCTTATTTTCTTCCCTGGAATGCCAGATGTACAGAGGACAGACGGACAGCTTCTGCAGGTGTCCAATCCCAGCTGGAGCCTCCTGACTGCCATGACACCAAGCCTCTGCTAGGTGTCGGGCGTGCTGCAAAGGCACATTCCGAAGGAGATCATCAGTCCATGGGGTGCTCCGTCTTCCTTTCCCCGGTTCATCTCAGGTGGTACGAGTTCACTCCCAAATCTCGGGCACCAGTGTAGACAGCAGTAGCGCAACCACTGTGCTGTCGGACCTGCCCCAAATTATGAATTTCAAGTTTTTCAGTATTTTATTTCTGACAGTTTTTATTAAAACATGATCATTTTCCCTTACACATCATTTACTCACATTGCTTGTATTTGCAGTTTAACCATAATCCTGTTCATGACATCCCAACATGTTGCCATGACAATTATTGTGATGCAACAAGCAGAGGATTATTATTTCAGAGAAAGAGATGCAGCAGGAATCATGCAGATGTGCTCAGTAATAAAGAACGGAATGTCCTGAAATTAAATGTTGGGGGAGTGTTACGAGATTTGAGCCCTGCTGATGCCAACGATATTTTGGCAGGAAACTGATTTTAAATACCTGGGTATTTGGCTGAACAGACTGTCCTGCCACATTGGTGCTATCCACAGAAATCTCCTCCCAACTCAGTCCTGGATTAGAAAACATAATGTCTCCCCCTTCCCGTAGGAGGGGAGAACATTGTAAAAAAATTATCTTCCCATTATCTTCCCAGCATTTGATTGTGGGGATGGGATATACGTGCCACTTATAAATCAGCCCCTGCCCCACTGGCCCCCTTCTTCCACTCATTCTACCACTTTGCCCTACACTGCCATCCCTGTCCCCATAACTGTCCCCTGTACTCCTCCCTTATTCCTATTGCTTGAGGGCAGGCATAGCTCCCACAGTTTCTCTCACACAGCATCTTCCTCCTCTCCAAGTTTTGCTGTGGCTTTCTTTGCTACTATCTTGATTCTCTCCCCAGCTGTCATCTCCCTTTCTTCTACTTGCTGAGAAACTCAGATTCTTTCCTTCTCTCTCTCTCTCTCTCCCCCTCTCCCCACTGTCCCAAGGTCTGTGACAGGTTGGCTGCCTTACAGGCTCCCTTGGTTCTGGTCTTATCTCGTGCCCACCCACCTCTGATCTGTCTTCTTCTCCTCCTCCTCTACTCTGAAACATTTCCTCTATGAGAATACCACTCATGTCTGCTTCTGTACCCCCCCGCCATGCCAGGTTACTGCTGATTGATGCCAACTCCTTTTATTCCTTTTGTGTCCTGTCCCCGATGTTGCCGCATCCTGCCCGAAGTCCCAGTCCCATCCACTCCTTCTCTGGCACTTACCTCAAACTTCACATTGCAGCTCCTCTCCTGTAGTGACTTCTTTGGGGATCATTCAGCTGACCTCTTGTGCGGAAGGTGGAGTGATTGGTTGGGAAGGCAGGGTCTGACAGTGCCATAGAAACTAGAAGCAGAATTGGTCGGCAGAAAAGGATCACGGCACACCCAGTATTTCCCAGATGGTCCCTGCCTAGTCTGTCTCCACAGACTCAAACTATTCTCCAGCGACCCTCCCTCCCTTCTCCCTGCCTATTTACTAATATTCCCAGATGTCTATCCCACGCCTGCTTGAAGCCCCCCAACTGTTTTTGCTTCCACCATTTCCACTGGCAGTTTGTTCCAGGCATCTAAAACTCTTGTGATGAAGTAGTACTTCCTCACATCCCTCTTAACCCCCCTTCCCCAGCTTCATTGCATGCCATCTGGACTCAGTGTTGTTTCTCATTTGAAAAAGACTCCTTTCCTGCACCCTGCTTATCCCTGTGAGTTAATTATAGGTCCCTATCTTAATGTCCCCTCTCACTCTCCTCTCCTCCAAGGTGTGCATGTTGAGATCCCTTAGTCTCTTCTCATAGGACCTTTGGTCCAACCCCTGCACCATTTTTGTTGCCCTATTCTGGACTGCGTCCACCCTGTCTATGTCCTTTTTGAAGTGCGACCTCCAGAACTGGACACAGTATTTCACAGCAGATAGAGTGACAACACTACCTCCTTCCTCCTCCTGCTGGAGATACCTCCTCCTATGCATCTCACCATCCCAATGGCCCTGCTCTCGACTTTATCACACTGCCCTGCCACTTTGAGGTCATTAGATATGATAACCCCAAGGTCCCCTTCCTGCTTATTGAATGTCAGTCCCCCCTCCCCCACTGTCCTGTACTCGGCTTCTGGGCATCTATGCCCTAGGTGCATGATTTTGCACTTTTTGGCATTGAACCCCAACTGCCATGCCCTTGACCACTCCTCGAGTTTCCCAAGATCCCTACGCAATTTCCCCACTCCCTTCCTGTGTATTCACCCTATTATAGAATTTGGTGTCATCTGGAAAAAGGCATACTTTCCCTTCCAGTTCTTCTGCAGTCTCACTTAGACTGTGAAGAGGACCGGTACCGGTACTGAGCCCTGCAGCACCTCACTGGTCACTCTCCCATCATTAGTGTGAGTGCCGTTAACCACCACCTTCCATCTCCTATCTGTTAACCAGTTTCTAACCCAATTCACCACTTTGGATCCCACCCCTAGGCTGCTCGATTTCTTTTATCAGTGTCCTGTGCGGCACAGTGTCAGAGGCCTTGCTAAAGTCCAGATAGGCCATGGCCACTGCCCTCCCCTGATCTAGTTCCCTGGCCACCCAGTCAAAGAAATTAATCTGGTTTGTCTAGCATGAATCCACCCCATGAATACATGCTGCCTGTGGTCTTGCAGCCCACTGGATTTAAGATACTCTACCAACCTTACCTTGGTTTCTATTAATTTCCCCACCACTGAGATGAGACTAACCGACCTATAGTTGCTTGCTTCCTCCCTACTGCTGCTCTTATGTAGAGGGACTACATCTGCTCTCCTCCAGTCCTCCAGAACCACGCTTGTTTCCTGAGAGTTGTTGAATAAGGCCATCAGTGGGGCAGCTAACACCTCTCTGAGTTCCTTTAGTATCCTTGGGTGCAGAACTGTAAGTCCCTTGAGGAATTTTTCTACTGAAAATGGACTTGTATCTGTCTCCCCCACCCACTTTGTTCCTGCTGCTCTCTGGTGGTCTGCCTCCCCCTCCATTGGGAAGACTGAGCAGAAGTACTTGTCCAGGATGTCTGCTTTTTATTAGTCCTCTTCTGTACAGTCCCCAACCCCTGCTGCCCCCTTATCCTCATTATCTCTCCCCTTGCCTTCCTCTTCTCACTTATGTATCTGAAGAAAGTCTTATCCACTTCGGATGCCCCCTTGTCTGGCCTTTCCCCTGTCTGCACGTTTGCTTTTCTCACTGCCTTTCCTGCTTCCCTTTGTTTTACGTGGTACCCCTCCCTGTCTTCCTTCATCTGCGTTTTTTTATACCTCCTGAATGCTACACTGTTTCCCTTCATCACCCTGGCCACTTCCCAAGAGAACCATAATGTTCTCTCTTTCCTTCTGCTTTTACTCACTTCCTTCACGCAGAGGCTTGTTGTGTATTTTCCCAGTTGCAAATTATACTGCAAAGCCACTAGAGGGCAACAATTCATAGAGGTTGCAATCCTCTTCCCACTGCTCTCCTCTAACACTTCTAGTCCTGGGTCCTTCATACCTACAGCCTTGAGTTGACAGCCTTGGGTGTATAATCCGACATAAGCAGCAACCTTGGGACAGTCTTTAACTCTGAATTTCCTCCTGCCTACCCCCGCCCCCTGTCTCAATTAAACCCACAAATGCTCACCCCCGAACCCAGGCAGCTCTGTCATTGGCTACAGCCTATAGTTACACTCCAGTCAATTAGGACAAAGCTATCCCCTGTACCCTGTTTTCCCTTACTGCCTATTGCACCATTGCTTCTAACCAGTACTAATCCGTTCCAATCTACTCAGTTTTTTGCAGTGCTCCCCTAACAAATTACCTATGTCCAAACAAACAATCAGTGGTGTGATGTGGATCTGCAAGCCAGCACACCATGGCCAAGTTCGCAGCACTGTACATTCCATCCTACCTAATGTGTCTGTTTATTGCTGACTATTTCATAGTCGCATCCCTAACTCACCCTCCACTGCACAGTGAGGAGGTCCCACCATACAATCACGATACTGAACCCCGGTCTGTGTATCTCACTGTCCCTTGCCTGCCAAAACGTGGAGTTGTATAACTTCGTAGTTGGCTCACCAGAAGGCTGTGAATGTCCACACTTTTTGCTAAAAATGTAAAGCAACTACTTACTTCCTCAATCCGACCATTCCTACTACTTCTCTTGCTGTTAACCCTTGCGGGTGACGTTGAGCCAAATCTTGGACTCACCATACCTACATCTGCCCCCAACCCCCTGACATCATCATATCAAATGCCGAAAGGGCTAAAAATTGCTTATTTAAACATACGTAGTCTCAGACCTAAGATGTCTGAGCTAGAAACCTGGATTAATCAATACACTCCTGACATCCTGAGCATCTCTCAGACCTAGCTGAAACCATGCATCAAACAACAGGAGGCTGCTGTGCCTGGATACAAATGTTTCAGGAAGGATCGACTGGGGAAAAAGGGGGGGTGGTGGTGTCATCATGTATGCCAGGGAGCACTCGGACACTGTTGAAATACCTGTGTCTGAATCTGGGCCTTGTGTTGTTGAGTCGATCTTCCTTTCCCTCACCCTTGGCACCATAAAAAAAACTCATAGTAGGTTGTGTATACATGCCCCCTAAGGTAACAGTCCCTGGCCTCCCCTCCTTCATAACCTCCCTTGCTAACCTCCCACAGCATGACCTCATACTTGGAGGTGACTTAAACATTGATTGGCTGCATTCTAACTCTTCCAAACTGACTGCTGTCCTGGCTGACACAAATCTGGTTCAAATGATTGGTGACCCTACTCGTATTAATACAAAGACAGGTAACCATACTTTACCTGGCAGGGTGGTCAAAAACTGCCCCGAAGATAAAATCAGCAGAGGTCCTCTCAGACGGTATAAGCGACCACTCGCCAACACTCTGCATATGGCGTAACAACTTCCCTAACCCCCCTCCTGAGATCATCATTGTGCGGGACATGTCCAGGTTTGACACCAACAACTTTGTGGATACCATCCGGGAAACTGATTGGGATCCAATTAATACCCTGCTGGATGTTAACTTGGCACTAGACTGTTTCGTGGCAAAATTCACTAACATTGTTGACCAACACGCCCCTTTAAAGAGGTGCCAGGTAAAAGGTATTAAAGCACTGTGGCTCACCAAGGAATTAAGGCAGCTCATATCCACTCATGATAAGGCATGGGGGACTTATAAGGATAATGGGCTACTTACTAACTGGCAAACATATAGGCAACTAAGGAGCAGCTGCAAGAACTCGATCCAAAAAGCAAAATGACTCCACTTCAAGAAACTCCAGACTGAGCATCTTAGTAATCCGAAATAATTCTGGTGACAGGTTAACTCCCTTTTAAAGGGTAACACCTCTGAGACCCCCAGTTCCCTTGATGTCCAGGGGGTCTCTCTCTCTCTCTCTCACTGACCCCCCTCCCCATCTCCATCGCCCCTGGCTTCAATGAGTTCTTCACTAGTCTGGATAGGTACACATCACTATTTTCTAGCTCATCCACTCCCCCCCCACCCTGACCCCTACTGTCAGTCGAGACTGTGGATCGCCCTGCCTTTCACCTAAAGCTCGCAACCCTTGCGGAGGTTCGCCATCTCCTCATGAATCTAAAGGCTGACAGCTCACCTGGCCACGACACTCTAGAGCCTAAATTCCTTAAGTTGGGAGCTGATGCTCTAGCCCACCCTGTTCGAGATTTATTTAATCGACCCTTCCTTACTTGCACCATCCCTGAAAATTGGAAAGTAGCGGTGGTCGTCCACGTCCACAAGGGAGGTCCCAACTCGACAGTGGAAAATTTCCAGCCTATTTCAATACTTTGCCCCCTGGCAAAAATACAAGAGTGGATAGTCTATGACCACCTGCAGGATTACCTTGACCTCCACCATCTGCTCTCAACCTCTCAGCATGGGTTTAGGAAAACCCACAGTATACTTACAGCTCTGATTAAAGTCACCTCTGACATATTTTGTGAAATGGACCATGGCTGTGCCACTGGAGTAATTTTCGTAGACCTGACCAAGGCCTTTGACTTGGTCAACCATGACCTTCTATTACAACAACTGCATGTCCTTGGCTTTGATACCACTTCCCTGACCTGGACCCAAAGTTTCCTTTTTGGCTGTATCCAAAAAGTAAAATGGGCAGACTCCCTATCTGACCTGAGGCCCATTACCCATGGTGTCCCCCAGGGCTCCATATTGGGCCCATTACATTTTTCTCTGTATATTAATGACCTCCCTAATAATTGTGGTGGCGCCTTTGTTCACCTATATGCAGATGATGCTATCATCTACCGTTATTCTCCTGATATCGGCTGGCTCAATTCAATGCTAGCCTTCGATGTCCACACCCTTGAGGACTGGTTCCTTCAGAAGCAGCTTGTCCTTAATACTAAAATAACAAAGAGCATGTTATTCTCTAACTAATCCGCACCAACCCTCCCCCCTCCGGCTGCACTCTCATGTACTGGGGATGCACTCAAATTGGTCAGGTCCTTCAAATACTTGGGAGTCACCTTAGCTCCTTCACTTACCCTGGATGCACATGTTACAGCCATCACCAAAACTATAAACCAAACAATCGGTGTCCTCTACCGCATCCGTCCCTTCCTTACATTGACCTCCTACCGCAAGATTGCGGATACCATACTCCTGCCTCATCTCATGTATGGTGCTCCATTACTACTCTCTGCTACCGCAGCCATAATATCTCGCCTATCACAGGCCTACCATAGAGTCGGCAGGTTTGCTGTTTGGGCCAGTGCTTGGCACCATCACTGCAGTGTCCTGTGTGCCCTGGGATGGCTACCCTATGAATTAAAATTACGCTGTGTCACACTAAGCTTTATACATAAGCTTGTCCATTGCTTCATTCCTCCTTGTCTTGCTGATATTGTTCAACGTCGTCTCCCCCGAAGTGCCCTCAGATCTACCTCCTTGCCCCTTCTCTCAGTGCCAACACGTACGACTCTCCATGGCTTGGAGATTGTTTGCATTTTCTGGTCTGTCCTGCTGGAACTCTCTGCCTACTTCTGTACTGACTTGCACCTCCCTCTCTCATTTTCAAAGTTCACTGTTATCTTACCTAACCGCCCCATCTTGCTCCTGCTTCCGCTGACTCCTAACCCCCGTTCACCCCTTGCATGATTCTCCTAGCATAACTTCCACTCTCTCTATTTCCTGATCTCCGAAAAAAAAAAAACTGTAAATGATGTCTGTATGTAAGATTTTGTTGACTGTGATTTACATTGCTTATTTTACATAACTGACTGTAATTAATGTGCGCTTTTACTGTATGACTACTCCTTGTCTAATTTCTTGTATCAGTGAATGCATTATCAATGTACTGCACTTCCCGGGTCACCCCTGAAAAAGGGACTGTCTCGTCTCAGAGGGCCTAGCCGGTTACCAAAATTCAATAAATAAAATCAATAATTATGCCCTCCCTTATATCTCCCCACTCTACTTCTGCCCTCACCTGCCAATTCCCCCATGAGGCAGTTTCTGAGGCAGTCTCCCATTTCTTTAAAATCTGCCCTGCTAAAGTGCAGGACCCTCGTCCTCATGTGGTTTGCACCTGTTCCCATCTTAATGTCAAACCACACTGTACGGTGATCACTGGTACCTGGGGGACTGCTCACTGTGATGTCTGCAATGCCATTCCCTAATTGTAATCACCAGGCCCGGGACTGCCCCATCTCTAGTGGGTTCATTGACTAGCTCCTGAGAAAAGCTCCTTGTAGGAATCAAGGATGGCCCTACTCCTTGTTGAAGCTGCAGTTGGAAAGCTCTCATCCACATCTGGCATATTGAAGTCACCAACTAGCAGCTCCTTCCCCTCACTTACCATTCTGATGATGGCTTCCCCAAGTGCCTTATCCATCTCCTCTCCTCTCCTCTCCCTGTGATGGTCTGTATACCACCCTTGTACAGATAACAGCCCTAGCGCCTGTCTCCAGGGTGACCCACAGCACCTCCAGTCCTTCCTTTTCCTCTGGGTGCCCCTGCACTTCTGTTAACTTAATTCCCTCCATTTCATATAGCACAGCCACTCCTCCCCTCCTGCCTTCCCTGCCTCTCCTGAACGGAGAGCAGCCCGTTCTAGCCATGTCCCAGTTGTGGCTGTCAGTGCACCACAGCTTCATTGTGGCCACTGAATCCAGGCTAGCCTCTGCCATGATGACCTCCAGGTCCAGAATTTTATTGCCCAGATTCCTTGCATCAGTGCATATGGTCTCCGTACCTTATTTCCTCCCTGCCTGCTTTCCTGCTTCCGCCCTGCCTGGGCTATACCCTGACGTTCCCCCAACCCGCCTTATCCTTTATTATCTTCTCCATTAACTGTCTGCTTTACTCTTTCCTTCTAGCTTCCCTGAGTCATATGCCCCCTTGTCCTCTGCTTTGTCCCAGTCCCTGTTTTCTTGCACTCCTGCCTTGGGGGAATTTACTTACTTTGGGCCCTCCCTCCCTGCTGCTTCATCATGGTGGGGGGGGGGGGTTGTTGCCTCCTGTAGTTCGAGTCTAGTTTCAGCGTCATCCTACATGCTTTGGGGTTTTCCCACTTGTGTTGCACCTTCCCTTCTCAAATGGCAACAGTGAGGGCACAAAGTGTACATGCTCACGCATCCTCCCTTCCTGTGTGCTGCTTCAACTACACTGCCGTCTGTGGTAACCCTGTTGGGGAGCCTGCTGCCCTCTTCCATAGAGGAGCAGGAAGAGGGAGAGCATCCTTAGGGATGTTGGATCCCTCTCTCCCCACCCGGCTGGGCCCTGACATCCCTGGTGTGCTCCAGAACCCAGGTCACCAGCCTCGGGAGTGGAAACCCTACCAGTGTGCTGGTGATACCAGCCTTTTTAAGTGAAAAGTGAAACAGGGTCACATTTTCTTGCCCAGTGTTGGAGTTGTATATTATTTTTTAATTTTATAGACTTTGTGGCCAGGAATGCAAGAGGATGCAGGGCAGAAGATGCCGACATGTGGTGTGCAGGAGTCATGGCATCACTGCATGCCACACCTCTCGGGGGACCACAGGAAGGAACTGATACTGCTGGTGGCAGGATGGCACCAGACACCCACGGGCCCCACATCTGACCAGCTGGGCCTGCCAGCCAAGTACTGGATCCTGTCTCCATTGGAGAACCCCATCAATCCCGCCGGGGGGGGGCAAACCCTCAGTTCAGACTGGCTGCCAGGTAAATTCTTGTGGACATAGGAGTATCGTGGCTGGGTTGTCCACCAGATGGGGGCCATCCAGTAAGGGGAGAAAAAGATTAATGAAAAAAAAGAAAAAGCAGCTACTAGCAATTTTGAAAAAAATATTTTCCCTTGAAGTTAATTTTTTGTACACATAGTAGATTCATGTCATGGATGTAGTAGGATGGTGCCACCACATGTTTCTGATGGTGAATGGTATAGATTCACACCAAGGTATTTTATTTGTTCATGGTGGGTGTGGCAAGTGAGCAGAAACTCTTAAAAACTTCAAAATACTGTATCTTGGTTCAGGAGTGAAAAAAGTGAAAGTTAAAATAAGTTTGTTGATGTTGTTGCCAGAAAAATATTATTACTGAAATAATACATATAGTGGCCAACAAATACTACTGCTTTACAAGAAAGGGAGGCAGTTGACTTGGTATGGAATGGAGACAAGCGGTAATGTGCAGCTGACCAAAGAAAGATGGAGAGAGTTAGGAGGTATCAGTGCATCTTGGGGTAAAAAAGCGTAACAAGTTTTTTTTTTTTTTTTTTTTAAATAAGTAAATGAACTGGCCCACAATGATGGCATGGACTCAGAGCGCAAACCTGTGTCAGAAATAGCAAGCAACCCCCTGCACCAGTGTTTTTTCATGCTTGCTGCATGATTTCTCTTGTGGAATTCTGGAAGTAACCTTGACATGCTGGTTCCATGACGCTGAGCGGTGGGGGGCCACTCTGGCACCCAGACTACCCGAGTTGGCACCCTGAGCATAGGACGTCAGGAGTGGAGGTTGGCAGAGCGAGCGAAGGTGCATTTACCTGCATGCTTTCCTCCTGGGGGAGGAAGATGATGAGCACCGCATGGAGAGTGACAATTAGAGGGTTTGTGGGGATGTCGCTGGTGAGGGTGACCAGGGCACTGACATGGGCACAGCATGCTCTGTGTGGGAAGTGGGGATGGGTTGGGAGAATGGGAAAAATGCCCAAGCAAGGTATTCTGGGGTGATGGCTTCCTCATTCACTTCTCCAAGCCACCGGTCCCTTCTTTATTCACAGTGTGCCATTGTCCAGACCCTGGTGCCTGGCCCTTGGCTTTGATGGCACGAGCTTTATCTCCTCCTAACCTGGGAGTGGGCTCTCCAGGGAAGGATAAAACTGACCCTGTCACCAGTGGGACACGATTGGATCTGTTGGTGGACGATGCCAGTGTGAACGAGTCCAGTGGGAAGAACAGCAAAATGTAAGGGCCTGAATGTGTGAGGCACTGGGGGCAGGTGGCAAAACAAAAACCTGTGACATCGAATGATAGGGAGTGGGTGGGGCTAGCTGCTGGCTGCTCCCATTCTCCCCCTACAAATATATAGCCTCACGGAAACCAGGAAATCCAGGGGCTGGTGCCCTCTAACTACCCCAGAAAGTAAGCTGCCTGTCACAGACAGATCATTGCCATCCCAAAGCATGGAGTCTATTAAGACAGACAAAGTAACACTCTGCCACTAATGTAGAGGGGAAAGTGGGCAGCAGCCTGAGATGGAACTCCGTTGCACTACCTCTTAAAAACTGTGACACAGTTCCACCACTTCTGTCATCTTTCTCTGTTGACTGATGTCGGAGAGTTCCACCACCTAGAAATCTAGATATGCAAGGTCCCCCACCTAAACATTCCCAATTTAATCACTTTAATGTATCACTGTACCTTTTATAGGTACCTCCTAAGCTTCTTCACAACTTCTTAAACTTTTATAACAGACCCCCACCCCCACCCTTGCAACTACAGAGAGGACATTGTTTCTAAAAACATAGTACCTCACCTCCTTGAAAACACACAACCTTTTCCTTGTCTAAATTGTTTGACGCCAAAAATGTGTGTGTGTGTGATTATGGAGTGCAAGAGGGGGTGAGCTCCTATAAAGAGCCCATTGTTATACACTCCTGTACTTCTTGTTTTAGAGTCCTGTTTAAAAAAAAAAAAAAAAAAAAACTGTTTTTTAAATTTTGAACAAGGATTTGGTTGCTTTTATAAATGTGCCAGAGAGTAGGGGTGAGAAGGAGAGCGAGAGATTCTTGGCCTATTGGCACTGGGGACTTGCGGATAAATCATAACGGCCAACTCTGCATCCCTATAAAATAAACAAAGCCACAAACATGTTTCCACTTTTACAGTTGCATTATCTGATGTGCGCAGAGTTAACACTTTCAGTATCTGGGGCGGGGGCGCAGTTTCATTTATGCTTTAGTGACAAAAGTCTCACTCATTCCTTTCAGGGTTCTGTCCGCCTCATCTGTTTCAGATTAACTGCATTGCTTAACTGGTGTGTATTTCAATGAAGAAGGGGAGAAGAGGGGGTTCTGTATTAATTTGGCATCATGCCCTCATGGTAGGGTTGTCACACATTACAGTTTTTTGTTTTTCTGCACAGTGCAGAAAAACAATTTTTTTTTCTTTAACTGGTGCAAGCTACTACAGAATCCGTAAAAACAGAGGCTTTTACGATTCCAAAACAGTGGAAAGGTGACAAGGAAGTCGGGTGCCGCATGGAAGAAGCACAGTAATGTAATGTAGTGAGGAGACCAGAAATCTTTCATGTTATCTAGAATTAGAAAATGGCTAGACAGATTTCCTGGCCTCTGATTGGCTGAACCCCTTGCCAAGGAACACATTTATGTGCCGATAGAGACCGGGAAGTAAGAAGTGCAAGCCTGCCCTGCCTCAATAGTAAACTGGTATCACTGTGCCAATTTGGATTTCAAAATTCAGTAGCCTCCATTTTTTCCACTCGCTAAGCAAGATGAGCGAGCAAGTTGTCCCCCCCATTGCAACTGAACTGCAGTACAGTATTACTAAAAGAAACTTACCAGTTATAGCTCAAGCAATATATTTTCTCTTTTTTTTTTTTTTGTGATCTTGAAGTGCTAGCACAGTGTACTGTTAACTTCTGACTGGTACTCGTGCCCCCTTCTCCAGCCACTAGCCTGCTTTATTGCTGCAAGCCAGCAGCGCGTCTCCATCTACGGGAGATGATTTCAGGAAACTACTGGCACTCTCATACTGCAGCCAGTGCTGTACTATCGCGCGCCCTTTTCCCATGCTGCAACAACAGGATGGATCGCGCTCGCTCTTCGCTGCCAGCGGCATGAAAACAAATAACCAGGAGGGGATCAGTCATTGTAGTATTAAAAAATACACACTTTGTAACCAACCAGCAGAGGAACAGTCATTTTACTATTAAAAACACACACTTTGTAACCAGAATGCTCACTATATATATGTGTGTGTGTGTGTGTGTGTGTGTGTGTGTGTGTGTGTACGTACGTTATATATATATAAAATAAGACAGTGGCACAGTACAAAACAAAACAGCACTTTCTACTGCCAGTGCCAGCAGTAGAGGGACTAGTTTGCAGAAACTATTTTTATTAATTTAAATGAACTATTTAAATAATTTTTTTTAAAATGTTAACGTTTTCTCCCTAAAGCCCAAATCTCATTTTCTGAGTGCAGCCATACATTCCAGGGTGGGAGTATGGGCTATACTGGATCTTCCATGCGCTATAAGGCCCTCCACCTGTGGCATCGGGCCTCATTTTGGCCCTGGGGCAGTCTGGTATAACCCAATACTGCCCAGCCTGTGAGGTATTATTGCTGGCATATTCTAGTACTGTTTTAGAACATCTATTTTGTTAAGTAAATATCTGCACTAAAATTAAAATAGTGTGAAAAAAATTTAAAATTAAGCTGGAAATACTGAAAGAAATAATGCTGCAGAGTAGGGTACTCAGAATTTGCCAAGTCTGATCTGATTTTCAGATTTAGAAATTTAGGAACTTAGTTCTCTTCGGCAGTTCCATGTATAGCCATCTCCCTAATGCTCAGCAAAAGTTTCTACGTCTAGCACTGATTACAGCAAATAAACTTATACTACTGAACGGGGAAAGTCTGAACTCTCCAGAAATGCATCACTGGACAAATTTAGTGATAGATCTTACTAAAATTGAAAAAATCATTGTTACCTTAGGAAAAGTCCAGCAGAATGGGAAGAGATATATGGGCTCCCTTTGTTAAAGATTACTTAGGTGAAAACCGAATTAGAGTAAAATAGAACCAAATAAGAATATGGCTGTGTATGTTATTTGTCAGATCATATTTCCCCCTTGATACCATATCGATACTTACCCATTATGTCGAGAACAATGCCTGTGCAAGTGTGTGTGATGATGATTTTTCACACACCCGAAAATTGTGATGCTCCATAAACCCCAAGAGTGAAGCTTGAGGGGTTTATGAGGTCTAGGAGCGTGGATATGTTGTTCATCGACAATCACTGGCATGTCCCCTTCCACTTTAAATCTCACCAGAAGTCTTCAAGCTGGCTCCTCCCACTCACCCGAGTGGTATATACCTTGGCTCCGCCCCATGACAGATCTTCCTTTCCACTGGAAGATTCAGGTTGCCTCCTTAGTGCTCATGCATTTCGTGGGCCCTAGCTTTCAAACCTTCAGTTTTACCGAGAATTTGCATTGTTTGCGTTAGCGATCACAAGTTTGTCGCTTTGATAATGGAAGACAAGTCTTCCCCCGGATTTCGCCGGTGCCCTTGTGGCCAAAAGATGCTGCGCACCAATCCCCCACACTACGTGCATCTATTGCCTCGGTGTTGACCATGACACCTCTTCATACAATATGTGTTTAGCTTTTCATCCCAATGTCCTCGACGACCGTCTCGCATGCCTGAAGCTGGGGAGGCCAGAAAAGAGGAACCCTCCAGTAAAATCCAAGGAGGCTCGGTGGGCGGTTTCCGTGACTGCGGGATCTGCCGAGCAGTTGGAATGCATGCAGGCATTCGAGGAGGAAGCGGCTTGTGCTGTGGATTCCTCTCGGAGCTTTTTCTTTCCACTCAACCTGGGTTCCACCTTCTCAGGCTCCTTCCGGGAAGTGTGCCAGTCTCTCCCGACTAAGGGAGAGGCACCTGCGGGCTTGCACTCCTCTCGATCCCGTAAGTGGAGGAAGGACCTGGGATCATCTTCGTCTCAATGGAGATGTTCTTGGGAGTGGGAGAGATCTCGGTCCCGAAAGCATGCGGTCTCGACTTCGGTTGAGATCGCTTCTTCGGCCGCTGGCTTTTCGGCTTTGCCATCTGGTCAGTCGACTGAATTATCTGTCGACGAGGTTGAGATAGTTAGTGATCCCATCAATCTGATATCGCTGACTCTGGTTGATGATTCCCTCGATTGAACCCCTAATCTGGTCTTTCCAGATGAAGAGACGCAACCAGCTGGGTCTCCAATCAAAGATGTGGTCCCTTATCCCGGGAAATCACCGGTCCCGGCGGTGTCTCCCGAGACACTGAGTCAGCCCGCCCGATCTCGATTGAGTCTTGGACCCCTCAATCGTCAGGCCGAGAAAGAGCCACAAGCGCTCTAAAAAGAGGCAACGCTATAGGTCATCCTTGTCCTCCTCGGATGAGGAGAGGCTCTGGCGGAAACTCCATTGGCGCTACGAGGACCTCGTGGCAACAGCTGATTTTGACCGGGCGCAAACCCACTTCGGCTTCTACACTGGCCATCACTTGGCTTTCGCCTCCTAGGCCAAAGCCCACTCCTTCGGAACCGACCAAATCGGTTCTGCAGCCCGAAGAGCTGGCAAGACTACCTGCTTGGCCCAAAACGGCCTCTCCACCGATAGTGGTGGAACCACTGCCCAAACAGCCTGTGGGAGGGGCTCCTTCCAAGGAAGACAGACCTGACACCAGGCTCCCCCGGAGTTTGTCGGTCACAGTCAACCTGGACCGCCTTCGGCGGGTCGAAAGTGAGCCTGGCGGTAGGCCCCTATACCCGGATTCCTCGGATTCGGACGTCACCGGCTTGCATTCACATCCAGGTGATGATGAATCGACTGTTGGCTTAGAGATGAGGAAGGTCCTTCATCTTTCCAAGGGATTCTTCGCCTCCTCTCTGAGTCTACAGGGATGCCCCTGGAGCCAATCCAGAAAAAGGAGGAGAACCCTCTTACAGACATCCTTAAGAGAGTGGATACCCAATGGAGGCCTTTCCTGTGGCTGAGGCCATTGTTGGCCCAGCCCTAGAACTGTGGCAGTGTCCTGCCTCTTGTCCAGCACCATCTGCCCGCGTGGCCCGCAAGTACGCGGTGCCCATGGGATCTCTCGCGGGGTTTACAGAGCACTCTTCAGCATAGAGCCTGGTAACTGCCTCTGTATTCAGGCATACTGGCAGTTCTGCCGACACTGACCGACCTCCTGATAAAGAGTCCAAGCTGTTGGGCCATTCGGCCAGGAAGGTCTATGCGGCTTCCTCCTTGGGCCTTCGTCAGGCAAGTTCGGCCGTCATCATGGCACACTTCTCTCACGCCCTTCTGGGATCACTAGATGAAGTCCTCCCACATCTCCCTGCAGACATGCAGACCACAGTCAAGCAGGTCCGGGATCAGGGCCAAGCTGTTGCTGAACAGCAGTTTCAGATGGCCCTGGACATTGGAGATTCTTGTGCCCGTTCGATGGCTGCCGCAGTTGCCTCTCGCCGCAGAGCTTAGCTGAGGCTCTCCTCCTTTCCAGTGGATACCCAACACAAACTAGGTGATGTGCCCTTCCTCGGGACTGACTTGTTTGGCCCATGAGTGGCCGGTCATCTTCAGCGCTTTGAGCAGTCCAGTGCCACCTTGGATGCTACTTCTGCCAAGACTTCTTTGGGCAAGAACCAGCAGAAGAAAAAGAAGAAGCCTTTTTGGCACTCTTCCCCTGTGGCTCAGCAGTTCTCCTTTCAAGGTGGACAGCAGCACCAGCATCAGCAGCAGGCTCAAGCTTGGCACCCTCAGCCCAAGCCCGGACCCCAACAGGCCCGTAAAGGAGGCCGAGGCTCAGGTCCTGGAGCCTCCTCCTCCTCCAAGCCTGCTCAGTGACGAGGCGGGGGCTACCATCGCCTCTCCCTTCACCTCAGCTCTGGGTCCTCCCATGGGGGGCTGGCTCTGCTACTTCCTTTCCGTCTGGTCCGTTGTCACTTTGGACAGGTGGGTTCTAGAAGTGGTCAGTCAGGGACTGCCTCTGGAATTCAAGCAGTACCCTCCCAGCTGAGCCCGCGCCCCTCAGGAGGAAAGAGTATCCGCTCAGACCCAGTCGGCTCTTCAAGACGACATCACTCAGCTCCTTCTCAAGGAGGCAGTAGCTGCAGTGGTGGATCCTCCAGCAGACCCAGGCTTTGTCTCCAGGTACTTCCTGGTGCCCAAACGGACGGTAGGGCTGGCGCCCCATTCTAGATCTGCACGACCTGAATCAATATCTCAGGTCATGCACCTTTTGGATGGTCACCCTGTCCCAGATCATACCATCCTTGAAGCGAAACATGTGGTTCTGTTCACTGGATCTGCAGGATGCGTTCTTTCATGTCCCAAGCCGTCTGTCCCATCAGCGGTTACTCCGCTTCAGGGGTGAAGGGACCCTGTACGAGTTCTGAGCCATGCCGTTTGGCCTGTCATCGGCCCCACGGGTCTTCATCAAATGCATTGCAGAGGTGGCGGCCCATCTCAGGCATCGGGGGGGGGTGTCAGAATTTGCCCCCTACCTCAATGACTGGCTCCTAGCGGGTTCCACCCAACAGGAGGTGGAGAGGTCCAGGGACCTGGCCCTCCAGACCTGCTCTCAACTCGGCCTCCTGATCCACGAGGCCAAGTTGGAACTTGTGCCTTCTCAGGTGATGGGCTTCATCTGGGCAGAGCTCGATTCTTGTCATGCCAGAGCTCGGTTCCCAGTGGACAGGGTGGAGGTTCTTTCCTCCTTTGCCCAGTCATTTCTGGTTGGGCACTTGTGCCCTGCCCGGGACTGTCTGCGCCTTCTGGGTTACATGGCAGCGTGCACCTCAGTGGTCCATTGGGCCCGGTTGCACATGCGCCCCCTCCAGTGGGAGCTGGCCGCCCAGTGGACTCAGTGCCACGGTCATTTCGACAAGCTGATCACTGTAACCCAGAAGATGTGGGATGCTCTCCAATGGTGGACCACCCCAGACTGGTTGCAGGAAGGGATCCCGTTTGTCCACCCCGAGCCGACGGTCATCCTCACGACCGATGCCTCTCTCATGGGCTGGGGAGCCCACATGGGGGGACAAGAGGGCCCATGGGCTCTGGACCCCCGAGGAGTTCCAATGCCACATCAACCTTTTGTGGAGCTCAGAGCAGTCAGACTGGCACAGTCAGCTTTTGCCCCTCGGCTCCAGGGTCAAGTGGTTCAAGTTCAGATGACAATACCACGACCATGTACTACCTCAACAAACAGGGTGGCATGCACTCCCATCTGCTGTGCAAGGAGGCGCTCCACATCTGGACCCTTGTGAGTCGATTGGAGGCAGATCTCCTAGCCATCCATGTGGCAGGAGCCTGTAACCATCTGTCGGATGCTCTCAGCCGTTTAGGCCAGACGTTCCACGAGTGGTCTCTCCATCCAAAGGTTGCTTACAGCCTGTTCTCCCACTGAGGCAAACCAATGGTGGACCTGTTTGCCTCCAAGGGAAAACACCAAGCTGAGTTGGTTTCATGCCCACCCCCCCTCAGCAGGGTTCGCTGCAGGGGGATGCCTTCTCAAGGCCATGGACCCCAGGCCTCCTCTATGCCTTCCCTCCATTTCCCTTGATCCACAAGGTGCTCCTCAAGGTGAGGAGGGACAAGGTGAAGGTGATCCTGGTAGCCCCAGACTGGCCATGCCAGTTCTGGTATCCAGATCTCCTCAGCTACAGGCCCCCGCAGCAGCTTTGCACATGCCCGGACCTGATATCACTCAATCAGGGGAAGGTGTTCCATCCGGACCTTCAATCCCTGCACCTCACAGCCTGGTACCTGAGCAGCTAGAGTTCCAGGCTTTGGGTCTCTCCGAAGATGTCTACATTGTGGTGGAGGCATCCAGAAAGGAATCGACCAGGAAATGTTATGCCTTCAAATGGAAAAGGTTTCCATTTGGTGTCAGGACAATGGCCTGGACCCTTTGTTCTGTTCACTGGCTAACATTCTTGACTACCTCTGGTCTCTCGTCAATGGGGTCTACGGTCATTGACCCTTAGGGTGCACCTGGCAGCCATCTCTTACTGGGCGTGGGCTGGTCAGCCGACGGTGGCGCAGGAGACAGTGGTCGGGCTCTTTTTCCAAGGCCTAGATCACATATCCCCTCTGGTGCATGAACCTCCACCTCTGTGGGATCTACTGCTGGTACTGGCAAAGCTCATGGGCAAGCCATTCGAACCAATGCACAAGTGTGAGTTGTCACACTTGTCGTGGAAGACGGCCTTCCTGGTGGCTATCACATCTGCCAGAAGGACAGGGGAGCTCCACGCTTTCGGTGGACTCCCCTTATCTGGTCTTCCACAAGGACAAGGTTGTCCTATGCCCCCACCAGAAATTCCTTCCGAAGGTGGTGTCAGAGTTTCACCTTAACCAGGTGCTGACTCTGCCGGTATACTACCCTAATTACACCTCGGAGGCCGAATACAGGCTCCATACCCTGGACCTGAGATGTTATTACAAGGAGAAGACGGGAGAAATTCAGGGAGAGGTTCACCAGCTGTTTGTCACCTACGCTGAAGCCGCTTCTGTCAGAGCTGCAGCTAAATGGACCATTGCAAGATGGATCACATCATGCATAGGTCTGTGCTACGAGTAAGCGGGCAAGGAGCCTCCCAGAGGGATGAGAGCTCATTCTACCGCCATACTGCTGCATAGGTGGCTGCTTCCAGGGACATCCCTGTCCAGGAAATCTGCCGGGCTGCTACCTAGAAGTCCGTAAACACCTTCATCACCCATTACCACATCGACCTTGAGTCACACTGGGATGCTGGATTTGGGGCCTCAGTTCTCCAATCTCTGTTTCCCAAGTAGTGGGTGTACACCTTGCCTCCCTCCTTCCAGAGAACTGCTAGGAGTCTGACAATGAGTGTGGATGAACAACATATCCATGCTCCTAGAAGAATCGGTTACTCACCTGTAGCAGTAGTTCTAGGAGTGGTATATGTTGTTCATCCACATGGACCCACCCGGCCTCCCCGGCTGCGGACGCACAACACCTGGCTTCCAGCGGGCTAAGATCTGGCTTCATAGGACAGAGCCAAGGTATATACCACCCGGGTGGGTGGGAGAAGCCAGCATGAAGACTTCTGGTGGGATTTAAAGCGGAAGGGGACATGCCAATGAGTTTGGATGAACAACATATACCACCCCTAGAACTACTGGTGCAGGTGAGTAATCTGTTCTTATTGCACACCGATAGTGTGTGAAAAATCCTTGTAAAACAAACTTTGCATAGGCATTATTATTTAGAACTGGTGCAAGGTTTCAGTGGAGAGAAAAACTGTAAGCTGTATTTGTGAGAATGAGTGTGTCCCTGGGCAGCTGCCTTACTCGCACAAATACAGTGTGCTTTCTTTCCACGTCACTGAAGTGAGAGCGTGAGGAGGAAATGCCGTAATAACCCACTATTGAGTTGTTACTTAATTCAGCGGGTTACTACGGTGTTTCATTAGGTGTGACTATCCAGTTATTATTTGTCTAGGTCTATAAACTCTTTTAGTCTGTTTATTTACATGTTTCTGCTCTTAGATTATTTCCTTGTTTTATTTGTTTATTTATTGAGAATATCGGAATTACGTTAGAATCAGAGACTCCTTTACAAAGGCTCCACATCATTACAATCGAAAACAGGGACACAATGAGAAAGTACATATACATATTTCCAGATGTCATTAACAACAATGCAGCAGCAATTACAAATATGTATATATGTATGTATATATATATATATATATATATATATATATATATATATATATATATATATACACACACACACACACACACACACACACACACACACACACAAGAGACACAGTATAAAGATGCCAGACCATGCAGGGAGACAGGCAATGCAAAATTGAAGTGGTAAACAAAGGCACTGAAAACCTTGAGGGCATGAAATTAGTAGCATGAATAGCACTATCTAGGCAGAGAATGGGTACAAACGTGAGACCAGTTACCCTAAATGAATTACTTGGACTGGCCATCGAGAAGAGGAGTTGAATCAGTAAACTAGGGAGTACTGTGGAGGGGGAGGGAGCACCAGGGGGGAAAACAGGGAGGCTGGGAACCGAATGAGGCAAGGGAGAAGGAAGACAGAATAGTGGGTAAGAGTTGGGAAGAGAGAGGGGTAGGAAGAAGGACCCACCCAAGAGTGAGGCCTTAACATAAAGGAATAGGAATTGGGTAGATGAGAGGAGATTAGAGAGGGAGAAGGGTAGATAGAAGGAGCAGCCAAAGTGGCCTTGTCAAAGCGGAGTAACATACAAGGGGAAGAGAGGCAGGTTAGAGAGGGATTAGCAGTGAAGACATTGAGCAGACACAGCTACCTTTGAAGACTAGGAGCAGTCACAGCTACCTTTGGCAAGGAGATGCTTCCGAAGGGCATGTTTGAAAGGACCTAATTTTTCAAGAGATGAGACTTCAGTGGATAGTCCATTTAACCAGTGTGGGGCCCTGTACATGAACGCCCTCTGACCCATGGATGTCCTACAGAAATGTACTAAGAAGTTCGCTTTAGAGACACTTCTAGTAGTCCAACGGGTCGGGGCAGGAGTTAGGAGATGCAGGGTTGCTGGAGGTGAAAGACCAGAGGATATCTTTTTCGCCAGTAAGCAAGTCTGGTATGTAAGCCTCCCCTCGAAGTTTAACCAGTTTGCTTGTCTGTAAAGGTCACATGCGTGAGTGAGCCTGTCACCACCAACAACTAATCGACTGGCTTTGTTCAGTGTGATCTTAGTGTGACTCAGTGCAGTATCTATTGCAGATACATAGATAACTAGACCATAGTCTGTTATGGACAAGACCGAACTGGTAACAGCCAGGTGGAGGGCGTCTGGTGTCATGCATTGCCTGTGTCTATACAGCAGACCAGTTTTGGTATTTACAGCCTTGCAAATCTGGTTGATGTGTTTGTGAAAGGAGAGAGTAGAGTTAAGCGTGATGCCAAGGTATTGAAACAGCACACTTGTTCCAGGGATTTATGCTGACTGTTGAGAACGCACACTGACAGACTTGTGTATTTATGTGTATTGGCAAACAACATAACTTTGTTTTTTTATAATTTAAAAGGAGTTTGTGCCACGCAAACCAGGATTCTGACTCAGAAAAAAACCTTTGTAGATTGCATTCTAGGGGGGAGGGCTCAGGATGGCTAGAAAAGATAACTGCATAATCCGCGTAGAGTAGCAACTGACCGGAGCATGCCAGTGTATCTCTTCTAGATTCCTTGTTGACTCTATTTATCTGTATTTTTGCATTTTTTGAAATCAAGACTCAGAAGCCAGCCCAGTGGCATGGATCGCTGAGGCATCATGCCTTACCTCCTGCCACGCCAGCGACCCGTGTTCACGGTGCAAGCGGGTCGGCCCGGGGAGGGAGAGGATCGAGCATCCGGAGGACAGCTCTCCTCTCCTGGGAGGGGTGAGGATAGAGTCCGCTGCTTGACTGGCCACTAACGGTAGCTGGGGGCTGGCACAACGGACCCACACAAGGGGGGGCGGAGCTGAGCTAGACACCCGGTGTGCCACTTACAGAAACGTGCACAGTTCGGCCATTGGCGTCATTGCATGCCTTGGCTCTGCGCCCGGGGCAGGTCAAAAACCAGAAGAGAAAAAGCTGACCGGCAGGATGAAGCCGGTCTGCTGGCACCTCAAATCTGATTGCCGGCATGTCATCCGGTGGCAGTGATGGGGGGTTGGGGGTGGTGGAAGGGGGTCAGTTGGTGGGAGTGACAAAGAAAATAACAAAACTAAAAAAAAAATTAAGACTCAAAAATTTGGAAACTTCCGAAATCCTAATCCAAGTCCAATTCAAATCCTAAAAGGACCTCAAAATCGAAATTGGATTTGAAATCCTAAATTCCTAGGTAAAATAGGTTTTAAGATTCCATTTAGGAATTATGATTTTCGGACTGCATATCCGAACATCTGAAAACTGGGTCAGAATCCGACGAATCCAGTTCCATCTGGTGGATTCCGAGCAACCTTACTGCAGTTTTTACAATACAGTGGGCAGAATTTTATAATATAGTGAACCGACTTTTACATAGTATGGCGCAAAAAACTGACCTGTTGCCACCTTGTCTCTAGTCTTTATTTATTTTTTTATTTTTTATTTTAATGGGTCTGTCATTTTTGTGAACTGTGGAAGAATGACATGCTTAGTTTCACTTCACCTGCTTACCTTGCTTTCATGCATATTACCTGGCTCGCTAGTTTGTGCATAATGGGGCCATGCACTGTTGTGGGGCTGGGTGTACACGGATTACACTTACCCACCCCGCATAGTTGCACACCAGTAGACAGGCATAAGGTATGCAGCATGCACTGTGTGCCTCTGCAGAGTGCCTGTCCCTGGCCCCGCCCAACGGGCACGCAGCTGCACGAGGGGCAGATTGATGGACACAGGCAGACGCTCAGTCAGATGCCCATCCTGGGTCCTGACATAGATTCCCTGCTGCATGCGAGCAGGGGATTCTGGGAAGGTACGGGACAAGAAGAATGTCAAAGTATAGGCGAGTGCCTGAATGGCTGCCACCAGCCCTCCCTGTCAGTCTGGTGGGCTGGGGCAGCACTGTAGAGTGCTGTGTTGGTCTCCAACAGCTTGTGGGGTTTAAGGGTGTGTGTGCAACAGATACGGGAGGCTCCTGGCTGCCATAGCCTGCGCCCCCTCGCCTGGCACTCAGTGCATCCATAAATGGCGTGGAGTGCAGGCACACCCTAGGACCGACCATGCATAGCTGTGCGACCGGCCAGGGGATCTTGTGTGGAAGGGAAGCTTGTCCCTTCTGTGAATGCGCACCGGGTTCCACAGGACCCCGGTTTGTGGCATTCAGACATAGGGTTTCCTACATGCCATGGATCCACGGCGCGTAGGAAACCTGCCCCTTAATGCAGAAGGACCATTGAGAGAAACGGTTACATAGAATACTAGTGGGTGGAGCTGAGATCCAGGGCGTTTCTTGCATGTCATACAGGTGCTGTAACTAATGAGTTTTCGTGCTCCACCAGCTGCCACAGCTCAGGCACAGTTAATAATTTACTCCTGGATAGCCTGGCTAAGATGTAACACCTTGTTATTCTGGGGGTTGGGGGCTCCCTACTTCCTTCCAGTTTTACAGCTGGGAGCACTGAAGCAGTGGGGATACTAACGGCTGGATTTTTGTACAATTGTGGCATGTTTCAGCCACACCTGAGTTACTTGCGACAAGCCTGATGGAGCACAGAAAATGTGGTTTAGTTTCTTGTCACAAGTGTTGACAGTTGTGCCCCAAAAAATGATGCATAGCATGCGTCATGTTTCGGCCATAAAGTGAGTAAAGTGTTGTAAGTGCGTCAGAATGTTTGTAAATTGTCCATAAACATTCTGTCGCATTTACAGGGATGTAGCTGGGACAGTATGACTTCCATAAGTGCTGCATCCAAATTTCTAAATATCTTGCCGCACTGTTTTTCTTGAGGTGACACACTGTGAGTCAGCGGCTCTGGTGAGATTTGGACCTGTGATCACCAGCTTCCCAGGCCCAGGTCTCTAGCCACAAGACTACTCTGACATACGGTACTTTTCAGCAAGTTGATGGAAATGAGAAAAACGTTTTATTTATTTAGTTATTTTGTTTTCAGTATTTTTTCCCTATCCCACCTTGATGCTCCAGATCGCCACAGCAGGACCCCTTCTTTTGGCCATTAATGCAGATATAAAACTTTTATTTTATTTTATTTTTTTATTTAAACAATTGGTAACCGGGAAAGGTGCACTGAGCCAAGGCTCGATTCCAGGGACAACCCGGGGTGAGGGGCGGTGGGAGTACATACAAATTAGCATAAAATACATAATTTCAGCGGGTTACAATAAGCAAGTGGTACAGTAGTAACGAAACCGTTAAAAATTGAGACACAGACAGTTTGATTTACAGTAATACAACGATAATCAGTACAGTTAGATTTACAGTAAGACAACGATAATCAGTAGAGCACATGGTTCTTGCACAGTTCAACTGCCTTCACAGTAAACGTCTCAAGTCCCCAACATGCCCAGCCTCCAGCTGACCCCAGTCAAAACATAGTTCACTCCGCTACATTAAGGAACTGGTCAGAGGTCAGGCAGTTCAGACTACCTGAACTTGAGCGTTAAAAATCTAGATCTCTGTTGTGGTAACAGCTTTATCTGTGTGTGTGTGTGTGTGTGTGTGTGTGTGTGTGTGTGTGTGTGTGTGTGTGTGTGTATACGTACGTTAAAGAGATTGACAGTGCATTGCTGTTCCTTTAAGATTGAGGCAGTGGGGCCACCTGTTTGCCCAGTGCCCTGCCATGTAAGAGACCCAGGTTCAGAAGCGGACCTGGGGCTGGTTGAGCAGGTAGCCAGGCGGGGAGACAGTGAAGTGCTTCCCATTCCAGGGTCGTGATTGTGCTGTATCCTGCACTGCAGTGACCCATGTAGCAGGTCAGGGAGCCCTCCCTCCCCCCAAGGTGGCATGGCTGTGCCTTCTGCACTGCAGTGACCCCTGTGGAAGACCAGTGAGTTTGTCCCCTAGGGTGAGATGGCACTGCCTCCTGCACTGCAGTGACCCCTGTGGAGGCCAGTGAGCTCCCCCCCAGATGGGATTGCACTGCCTCCTGCACTGCTGTGACCCATGTGGAAGGCCAGGAAGTCCCCCCCCCCCGGATGGGATTGCACTGCCTCCTGCACTACAGTGAGCCCTGTGGAAGACCAGAGAGCTTGCGCCCCAATGTGTGATGGCACTGCCTTCTGTTCTTCAGTGACCCTGTGGCAGTCCAGGAGCTTCCCCCCACACCCCAGTGGGATGGCACTGCCTCCTGCACTGCAGTGACCCATGTTGAAGGCGAAGCAACTTGCCCCCCCCCCCCAGGGTGGGATAGCACTGCCTCCTGCACTGCCTCCTGTGGCAGGCCAGAGAGCTTGCACCTCACGGTGGGATGGCACTGCCTGCTGCACTACAGTGACCCCTGTAGGAAGCCAGGGAGCTTGCTCCCTCCCACATGGGATGGCAGTTCCTCCTGCACTGCAGTGACCTCTTTGGCAGGCCAGGGAGCAAGCACCCCAGGTGGGATGGCACTGTCTGCTGCAGTGCAGTGACCCTTGTGACAGGCCAGAGAGCTTGCCCCCCACGGTGTGACGACACTGCCTGCTGCACTACAGTGATCCTTGTGGCAGGCTAGGGAGCTTGCCACCCCTCCCCCACCCAGGGCGTAGCTGGTGTGTATGAGGCAAACTGTATGACGGCAGTGCCATCATGTGGGTAATGGGAGGGAGGGGAAAGATTGGGGAGAAAATCCCAGGCCACTGTCTGTATGATGGCTGTGGTACACCTGGGGCCAACTCCCTGGAGCCTGTGGCCAAGTTTAAATCCAAAGGTGTTTGGGGCTCAAAGCGACAATATTGGTGGCTTATGGGGCTGGGGTGGTTTGGGACTAGAAAGGGTCGATGTGTGCCTGGATGGGAGAAAAAAATAGATGGAAAAATAAGGCTGTGGTTGCTGGGATGGGGTTGGGGAGGCAAAGAGGTGGTAAGTGTTCAGGGAATGGGAGGACATGACAAACATACGAGACTGATTGTGGGGGCCTGCTGTCTGTCAGCAGCACTCTTGAGTGTTGAGCTGCTGCTCTGATTCCATAACGAGAGGCTTCCTGCTGCTATCAGGTGCAGTCGAGAGCCATGATTTCTTGCACACAGTCTCAGCAAGTGGTGCACAGATGAAAGGGATGCTATCAGCCCTCAGATGTGCGAGACATTTTCTAGCAAAAATGCAGAGGGTGTGACCTTGTCTACAGCACAGAATTAAGTTACTTGTTATTTAGAATTTATTTTTCAATATTTCAGAAATCTGTTATATCGGTATTGTATGTATCCATGTAAATTTTGCAGCTCATTCAGTCGAGCTGAGTGTGGTGCTGGTATATTTATTTAGTCCTTTATTTTGAGTTTGTCTTCCTTGGGTGTACCCCACTGATATGTTGCATCTCATTTACAAGGAGGTCCCATGAGAGAGCAGTAGCAGTCACAGGTAGGCTATAAACAAGGCCCCTGGTTCTCTGTGGCACTTCAGCCCTTATTTTTTTTTGTGCTTTTATTCCCAGTTTTCTCCCCACTCGGGACCCCAGCAGATACACGTGTGCATGCACATGAAGGCGCACACGCACGCTGGGTACCAGCTCAGCCCCTTCCGCCCCACCCCTGGCGATCGCCTCTACCTATGCTGCCCATCGGACCACCACCCGATGGGAGCAGAACTACGGTGGAGGGGCAAGCACACATCCCTCCCCGGGAGAGGAGAGCAGCCTCATGGCAGCTCAGTCCCGCTCCTCACCCTTCCATGCTTGATGACCCTTGACAACCCAGGATGCGTTCCTGAACCCAGGATGACAGGCGTGAGGTGCGGCATCCAGCACCTCAACCCTTTGCGCCACTGGGCCGGCCAGCCCTTAGTTTTTTAATTATTGTTTTGATGCAGTCTTATTTGGACTGTCTCTTTCCCTTGAAACCTTTCCCCAGGTTGAGCCTGGACAGCAGCCTCAGCTCAGTGTATCTCACCCCATTACCAAATTTTAAATGAAGTAATATAAGCTGTACGGCAGAGCTCTCAAAGCTTGTGTGGCTGAGCTGTTTTGCTTCTGCTGTTATGTGGCATGTTTCAGTCTAGCTGTTGCCTGACATATCCTATGGTGGCGCTGATGACCGTAGATATTGAAAACAGGGAGGGACTTCACAATGAAGAGGGGAAAGAATGGGAACTGGTGGAAAACTGCTGGGAGAGGTCTGGGTGTCAGTGATGGTGATGTCCCCGGCCACCCCTCCAACTCCTGAAACCCTTCTGCAGCCCTCTACCCTCCCTGACCCTCTGTCAGGAATTCAGATGGGGTCAGAATCTCCCTATTTCTAACATAATGGCAGGGGAATTGCATCAGATGGGTGGGTCCATGATATTGTTCAGAAGGGTCATATGCTGAAATTAATAGCACCCCCTCCTGTGCATCTTTCCAGCTCTTGTCACTATCCTCCAGAGCACTTTTCAGCCTGTACCAGTGGCCGAACTTAACTGGGGTTTCTATTCAAGATGTTTCCTAGTCCCAGGAAAGGTGGGCAATGTATGCCCTGTCTTGGACTTCAAAGGCCTGAATGAATGTATTGTTTTCAAACTTTTGCGTGGTCCCTCTGCTCTCACAGGGTGCTTAGCTTTGCACTCTGGATATGCAGGATGTGTATCTACATGTCAAGATTCAGTGCAGTCGTTGACAGTACCGGGACTTCCTTTTGGTGAGCCAGCACTATTACATTTCTGTCTTTCCCTTTAGCTTATCCTTGGCACCACAGGTCTTCATTAAGTGCTTCTCTGTGATGGTCACAGCCTTCCACTGGGAGACCCTGTACGTATTCCCTTACATGGATAACTGGCTGCTCAAGGTGCCTTCCAGGGATGCAGCTATGCAGACTTTGTACCAGACTCGCCAGTATTTACAGTTGGGTATCCTGGTCAGTGAACCCAAATGAGTTCAGAGCCCTTGCCAGTGCCTTTAGTTTTTTGGTGCTGTCTTGGACGTGGCTCAAGCGCTGCCTTCTTCCTGGACTCCAGTGCCAACACTCTGATAGCCCTGGCAACACTAATTGCCTCTGTTGCCTAGATCCCTGTGAGGTCCATACTTTAGCTCCTGGGCTGTGACTGTTCCCATGGCCCACTTCCATGTGGATACTTTGTGCCCAGTGGGCCCAGGTTTCCCAGTCTCTGGATCACCTTGTTCTGGTCACAGGCCCCTTATGCAGGGCTCTTTGCTGATGGCAAGACTGCTTCCATCTACTTCAGTGATCTCCATATCTCTGTACATCCCTGCAGGAGGTTCTCTCTACAGATGTGTCTGGGATGGATTGGGGGGACCATCTGGGTGCACTGAAGACGCAGCGTGTATGGCCCCCTCAGGCTGCCTTCTCCACATCAACATTCTGGAAATGAGCTGTTCTTTTTGACCTGCTGGCCTTGCCCCTCACATTCAGTGCTGTCCTTTGATAGTATGAATGGATAAACTCTTGTGTCATTAACTACCTCAACAAATATGGTGGTACTCACTCTCCCGGCAGAGAAGCATATATGTGTACAGTATTGTTACTATGTTTCTGCCTGGCACTTGGAATGTCCCAGCAGACTTTCTCAGCAGGTTGGATGCTCAGTCCCATGAGTAGGAACTCCTGGGCAACATGGTTGCAGATCTCTTTGCCCGTCGGGGTCATCCAGAGTTAAACATTTTTGCATCCCCACACAACACAAAACTGCCATGTTTTTGCTTGCTCACTACAGGGCCTGGAATTTCTTTGCACAACACATTTTCCCTCTCATGGAAAGGGAGATTTTTGTATGCCTTTTCTTCAGTCCCTGATTTAGAGGGTATTGGTTAAGTTTTAGATGTATGGGGCCATGATGATACTGGTAGCCCCTTTCTAGCCCAGGCAAATGTGGTTGTCACTGGTCTGGCAGACTGCAGCGGACCCTTTAATCCTGATCCGTCTAAATGTGGGGCTGGTGTCACAGGACAGTGGCAGTTTGGCTCCTGAGGACATAGAACTATCCCGCTTCAAGGTCTCCAGCGTAGGTTTTTTTTTTTTATGTATGTTTTTAATTTTTAATACCCCACTCCCCGAAGGGAGCTCAGCCCCTGCCCACTAGCCGCCCCCCCATGCCCATGCTTACTCCCCTGGGCAGGGCTGCTGGGTGGGTGCCCCTCCCTATGGTCTACGGTAAAGTGCCCTGGTTAACCCCCCCCCTCAGCGTAGGGCCACTGGCGGGACCCCACCTGGTGGACACTATTGGCAATGGAGGTGGCGCGAACCGGAGCTTCATGCTTGGGGCTGGGATTTTGTGTGCGGCTCTACCTAGGGGCGGGGACATGCAATGACGACCCATGGTTGCCCTGCCCCCCACAGGTTACGGCACTGACACAATGGATCCCCTCCCTAGCCTCCGCCAGGGGTCTGTGACATGCCTGATACACTATCCCCCAACCTAGGATGCTCAGTTCTTCTCCCCTAGGCCGGCCCTCCGATGTCCAGAGTCCGTTCCCGAACCAGGGTTGTCGGCATCGCAGATGGATGCACTGCCTCTGCGCCAGCCTCTCCATAGTAGTTTTGAATGTTTTACTGGGTGTTCATAAGTCTTCTACCAGGCACACTTACTCTCTGACATGAAAATGTTTCAGCATTTAGTGTACTTCTCACTCTCTGTATCCTTTGTAGCACATCTTGTAGTACCTCGTGTCCTTGCACAATCCTCAGCAGGTTTTATTCTTTCACCATTTTTTTTTTTATCACTCAGCAATTGTTTTTTTCAAATTCTGCAGCATATCAGGGATGAAAATGAGTACTTGTGTATCCTGCCTTGTGCACTTACCTTTGTCATTTTTTCAGGATATTTTGAATTGATGAAAAATTAGATGCATCCTATAAGAACGCCATATACTGCAGAATTTGAAAAAACTGCTGAGTGAGAATAAGGAGGCAGTATAGTGCAGTGGTTTAAGGCTCTGAGCCGCAAATCGGGAGACCTGAGTTTGAATCCCACAGCCCACACTTGCATATACTGTGTGACCCTGAGCAAGTCACTTAACTTCCCTGTGCTCCCAGGTTGTACCTGTAAAAACGCTTTCAGCTTAGTGTGTCTCACCTGGTTAAACAATTGGAAAAGTAACTAAATCACAAAAGAATAAAACCTCTTGTGGATTGTGCACGTTTTAACCGTTGCCTATGGGACTTACTTTTGATTAGGAAATTCCTCCACAGAACGGATACACTCAGTCCTACTATAGTCATCAACCTGCAAGAGGTGAGCACAGCCTTTTCTTACTATTTTACCTCCTGCTCTTATTGGACTCCTGCCTCTAGTACACTGCTGTGAAGGTATACCTTTTGGCCATCTTGACTTTTCATGCCCTCTAGGGGGCAAGACTGTGGCCTAGTTGGAAGTGCCCTGCCGTTTCCTCAGAGTGCTCCTACAAGTTGTGCCCCTGGTCCACAGGCCAGTTCCAGTGCAGGACCTTAATTAGCTTCTGGAGTCTCTTTTGCAGGCTTCTTTCAAACCTGCTGCCACTTGCAACCTGCATTTCTGTTGAAGGAAAACACATTCGGGTGACAATCATGTCTGCTTGGAGAGTTTCGGAGATGCAGGCTTTAGCTGTGGAACCCCCATACCTTGTTTTTCACCATGATTGAGTGTTGTTATGTATCCGTCCATGGTTCTTTCCTAAGGTGGTTTTTGAGATCCAGTTAAACCAGACTATCTACCTTCCTGTGTTTTTTGTTTTCCCTCAGAATGCTGGTGAAATTATCCCAGCATTCTCTCCGTGCCCCCATAGGGCTTTACACTTCTACTTGGGTGGCAGGAAGAACAGCAGAAAGTCCTCGCAGCTCTATGTTTCATTCGCTCCAGGATGATGGGTGCCTCATTTCTACGCAGTACTCTTCCAAATGGTTGGCATCCTGCATTTTTTTGGTTACTGGAAGCACGGTAAGGAGCTTCCTGGTCCTCTTCGAGGGCATACCGTCTGTGGTATGGCCACTTCTGTGGCTTGTTTTCATTCAGTCCTGGCAGCTGACATATGCTGTTCCCTCACGTGGAGTTCTGGCTATACTTTCACTAAACACCACAGCCTGCGTCAGATATCCTTTAGACAGGCTGGCTTCAACCGTCTTCCAAGATCTGCTGTCATTAGGGTCTTTTATGTCCCTGATGTCCAGCCTTCATTCCATTCTGCAGTTTTCTACTGCATGAGAATCATTCCAAAGGTGTATCTCTGTGGAGGGAGAGTCTCCTAGAAAAAGATAGCTTACTTACTTACCTGTAATGGTAGGCGTTCAATAGAATCTGCTCCATAAAGCCCACAGCTCACCCTCCCACCCAGCCCTTCTGTATTTCCGTCACATACACTGAAAGACACATCAGTTACTGCATGCTTGGTTGTCTCCTTTTCTGTGCTGTTCCAAATAGATGTTTTATTTCTGAATCTGCTGCCGGGATGAGGTTCTGGTCTCACCTTCCTGTCGGTATGCTTCACCTCCGAGCTGGTCTGCAGTGGGATACTGAGTAAGCATAGGGTCACACACATACATAGGTTGCACCAACGTACGTCGTCATGGGTGTCCCTGGCTCTACAAAAGTTTGAGTGGTCCTGATGCTGCTGGCTTACAGTTACAAAGCTGTGGCTTTATGGAAGAGAGTTTCTTGAAGATTTACTGATAAGTAACTAAACTTTTTTGGTTCCCAACCCACAGGATACTGACATGCACGGAGCTCCAGGCGCTCATGTGTGCCGATGTGGAGCCCAGTCTGTATTCTCCCTCTTGCATACATGCATCTTATCAAAACTCTAACTTCATTATTTGGAAAAAAAAATGTATTTTAATAATTCAGGTCAAAAGAATGGAATTTTGCTCAGAGCATTCTGTTGACAAAATGGATACTTATCTAATCATTTTGTCCACAAAAATAAAATAACGTGTTACATTTTTGTGGGCATAATGAAAATATCAAAACACCTTCTTTGGACAAAATAAAGATTGCTAAACTTCACTGTCTGAGTAAAATTCAGTTTTGCGGACTAAATGTTAGCGTTACAAATGGCCCTACATAAGCTGTAGGATCCCTCTCTCAGAAGAGGCAGCACTGCAGATGTGGGCATTTGCAGTGACCCCCACGTGGACACCAAAGAGTTTTATTACTAGAACCCTGGGCTGGGTTTTAAATTCTGGCCTATACCATTTGTTTACTAAATAACCTGATCTCCACCATAAAAACAGGACAGAAGGCTGGCCGACAGATGGGGTCACTCTGAGGTTTATTGTTTCCAACGCTCGGAGATAACTGGAACCAGATGGGCAGAGCCAATTGAAGTTCATGAATTTATAAGCAACTGGTGCCCCTGGAAAAATGTGTTTTATTCTTTCTTTTTTAGGTATGTAAATGGCAGTTGGGCACATGATTGGCGGGGTGTCTTGTACTACAGTCTGCCTGAAAGAGGCCCCCCACACACACACACACATTCTGTTGGCTACAATAGTTAAACAGATTTTCTTTGCCACTTAGAAGGGTCAGGTCCTCTGAATGACAGATTGTCCTTATTGTTGATATAGGGTTAGCCTTTGACCCAGCAGCTTTTCAGGAGAGTTTTTTTTTTTTGAGGGGGGGGGATTTGAACAGGAGAATGGAGATAAGATGCGAAGTCCAGTCGTTTGATAAACTCTCTGCGTGGGTCACAGCACTTGACCTTGGATCAGATTGCATATTGTTGTCCTGAGGCCAGCACATCAAACAGGGGAGCACCAGGGTTCTCTGACTGCGATTGTAATGTTTAGTCATTTGGAAGGATTTACTGCAGGAAGATTAGGTATTAGGAGGGAGGGGAGAAGATGGCCCCCAGACTTCAGTCTATTAGAGATCTTTCCTCCGCATGAGACACTCTTCTTCTGTAAAGAGCATCTCACATGCAGCTGCCCAGGAAACCAACACATTCGGAGAAGTTTTTTAAAAATGTTAATGTATCATTGCTCAGTCTTGATGAATAATGTATTAATAGCTGCCCAGTGCTGCGGAGGGCTGAGGTGCCGAACACCTTACCACCTGCCACACTGGCAACCCATGTTCAGGAAGGAACATGAGTTGCTGGGGGTTGTTAGAGTGAAGGAGAATCGAACGCCTGATAGACTGCCCTCTGAAGTGAGGTGGGAGCAGTGCCCGGTGTTAGCCTGGCCCGTAGTGGCAGCTGGGGATCACACCATTGGGGCCGTACATAGGGGGCGGAGGTGTGGCAGATGTCTGGCGAGCTACATACACAAGCATGCACTGCTTGGCCTCTGACAGTTTGTTGCATGCTGGCTCCTCCACACCACGGGGAAGGGAGGAAAAAGCAAAAAATCACCCTGACTGGCAGAGTTTCTGATCCTTCATTGGCCCCTCAACAGTGACCTAGGCATGGCTTCAACTGGATCCTGTCTGACTGGTTGATCTCAGTTCTCTGCCACCGCACCACGGGGAAGCTGGCACCAGTAAGACCAGAAGATGCCAGGTGATGGGGCTTGGGGAAGGTCAGAGAGGAAGAAAGCCAGCCAGGAGGGAGAAAAAGGACTAACGAAGAAAAACAAATACCACCAATGATTCCACTTTTACTGTTACATAGAAACATAGAATCTGTCGGCAGATAAGGACCGTACAGCCCTTGGCAATCCCTGTTGCAGTAGTGTTGTCACTTCAGAGCTGCTCACCCTTGATTCACTGCTCTCATACCTATGGAATATGTAGGAAAGCACTCTTACAACTGTAAGAGTGGTCTCATCTCAGTAGCAGTATTAACATACATACTAAAAATTGGCAGAGCTGGTTCTAAAGGGGAAAAAAGAACCTTCTGGAACCTGTCCAGTTCTAAACTGTAGAACACAAAAGACCCTGTTTGTTTCTAAAATCCTAGAACACAAGAGGCCTTCTAGTTCTAGAGGTGTGAAATGAGTCTATTGATTAGCGTGTAAATTAGCATATAGGTGATATGTAAATGTATCCAAATCACTAAGTTCAACAAGAGATATGAAAAGAAAAATATTTCTAGAACTTTACAACATAAAAAAAGCTGAATGCCAGCTTGGAAGCAGAACTCCTAAACTGACTTCTTATGGTCTCTGGGCGGCATGCTTTTGGCAGTGAGAGAAGCTGTGACACTGTCAACACGTCCAAGCGATGGCAGCCCAACCAGCATTACAAGTGTATTAAACCAACCACTTACCACAAGTCGCCTGGTGTAAAGTGAAAAAAAGTCCTTGCAGGAAAAACGTCAATGCAGCCCACATCAGTGAATTAGAAGTGATGGGTTGAAAAGCAGGCATCTTAAAGGAGAACTGCGCTAAACCTGCAGTTCATTTTCCTAGTACTAGAGATTGTTTTTAAGTACTGGTTAAAATTCTGTTATTGTTCTACCTATACCGACCTTTTAGTAACCTCAGTGGGTGTTTCTGCTTTACAGTTTGGTGGTAAGTACCATTTTATAGCTATATGATGTAGTGTGTGGTCCCTCCCAGCCTGGCCACTGAGTTCTATAGTAGAACACAAATGCATTGTGCCAACAGTAGAACAAGGACCTAAACTACATCATACAGTTCTAAAATGGTTCTTACCAGCAGCGTGTAAATCAGAAACTACTACTAGGACAACTAAAAGGCCTGGATAGCTATAGCAATAACAGAATTTGAACCAGTTTAAAAAACAGCTTATTTGGGGAAAAACAACTTACAGATACAGCACAGTTCTCCTTTAAGAAGCAGCAGCCAAAAATCAGTTGATTATTCCATTTGGTTCCCACCTCTGCTGACTGCATTCTGTGGTCTACAGGCTTGCTTATTCTGTATGCAATCTGTGGCTACTATACCATGCATGTTCTCAGTGCAGGCTTGCTCTCAGTGCTCAGGAGACAGCATGCTAATTCCTGTAACTCATGCCTCAGTAGAGAGCTTACCGTTGGCTGCTGCCACTATTGCCTCATCAGAGGTCTGACTACGTAGTACCTAGCCACTACTGTCTGAGAGTTCCTACATTTCCTTTGCTTACAATCAACCAGGCACAAAACAGTGGTAGTCCTTATATGCTCCCTCCTAATGAGACTGTTTATGTTGTCTGAGTCCTGCACTCACATTCTGACTATTGATCATGCTGCTGTCTCTATTTTCCATCACCAACAGCCCCGACCTTACTCCTGCCCCCGTCAGACTTCTGGGACTCCGACACCATTCCCTCATTTCTCCTGGAGAAAAGAGTCACCTACTGGGTGCTTTCATAACCTCACTTAACCCCTCCTGGGTTCCCCCTACCTGTCTCATGTAGCCCCAAGCATCTTATCCCCTTACTGTTGCTACTCCTAGCTGGGGATATTGAAAGCAACCCAGACTTAGTCATCTCCCCTCTTACCTGCTACAATCCCATATGGACAAGCAGGCACAGCTTAAAAATTGTGCATATCAATGTATGCAGCCTCCTGTCCAAATTCCGCAGAGTTGGTGGCGTGGGTTTCCGTACGTAACCCAGACGTCATAGGTGTCACTGAACCATGGCTGAAGCGTAACACCTCAGACTCTAGTTGCTACCTAAATGGTTTCTCCATGATAAGACAAGACTGACCTAGGTCTAGAAAAGGTGGTGGATTAATCGTGTATTTCAAAGACCCTCTGAGCGCCACTCTGGCCTTCAGTAGTTCTTCTGGTAGCTTAGTTAGCAAATGGTTCATCACTGAAATGTCCATTGAGTCTGCCAAAAAAAAAATTACATTGGCTGCTGTTACAATCCCTTCAAAGGGGGAAAAACTGACTTGACCCAGTTGCTGGATGGCATAGGCCATCTCTCCCCCACCAGAGAGATCATTATGCTGGGAGACCTTAATCTAAACTGGCTGCCCAGCACCCAAACAGAACACTGCAAATTATTAAAACAGCTCAATCTCTCTCAACTCATTACTGCCCCCACCTGTATCAATAGCCTCCAACCATTCCCTCCTGGACTGGATACTGACAAATTGAGAAGATAGGGTCCCTCATGCAGGAACCCTATCTGAGTCCATCAGTGACCATTGCCCCTTTTTCTGTATCTGGTCCTCCAAACCGCTCCACCCTCCAAACAATTTTGTGACCTTTAGAGACTTCTCTAAATTCAGCGCTCCTTGCCTGTTGTCCGATATTAACGCCGTCAACTGGCCAGTCCTACACTCAGTGCCGGATGTCAGCTTGGCCCTAAGTGCAGTTTGGGAGAGGCACTTCCCACTAACCACCCAGAGAGTGCAGGATGGTAATACAAGATGGGTTTCCAAAGACCTCCTCAAAAAGATGAGGGAAAGAGATGCCAAATTGGCAGCATATGTAGCCGCCGCCCCCTGCCCCTCCCTTTAGAACAAGTACAGACACCTACAAAATCACTGCAAACAGTAGATCAAATCATGCAAGGCCAAGTACCTCAGAAACCTCCAGTCTCGTAACCTTAGCAACTCCAGGTGAATTCCCTTGTCAAGGTGCTCAAAAACACGGGGACATGCTGTGAAGTTAGAGGGGGAGAGCCTCAGGGGAGATGTGAGAAAGTACTTCTTCACTGAAAGAGTGGTGGATGCCTGGAGCAGCCTCCCAGTGGAGGTAGTGGAGGCAAAAACAGTAATGGGTTTCAAAAATGCTTGGGATAGGCATAAGGAAACCTTAGAGGTGAGGGAAAGGGGGAGGGGTGTAGCCGGAGATTGAGTATAGGGTCTACAGTGTTACAGTAAGTAAGGAAAATGGGCAGACTAGGTGGGCCAAGTGGTCCTTATCTGCCATCAATATCTATGTCTCTGTGTAAATGCCATTAAACTATATAAAGGGACAGGATCCTGAACTGACCCATCCAAAGTCACTGAAGCCCTTAATGTCAAATTCACAGACCTGTCCGAATACCGCGTCACACTCCCCCCCCCCCAAAAAAATGACCCCATCCATTGCCCTGTTGGCCTGGTCACTGACAACCCTAATATTCCTCCCTTTCAATTTAAGGCCATCTCCTCACAAGAAACCCTTAAGCTCCTCTTGACTGTCCCTAACCAGGACAGAACCGGCAGCAGTGGGCTCTGCCTGCGATTCCTAAAACTTGTAGCCCATATTATCACCAAACCTCTGGCTATGATATTTAACTTGTCTCTTTATCTGCTGTATTCCCCCATCTGGAAAAAAAACAGCGTCATCCTTATCTTTAAGTGTGACAATCCTACCTTAGTAACAAATACTGCCCCATTTCTATCCTCTCCCACCTGACTAAAGTCCTCAAAAAAGTTGTGTACCAGCAGATCTCAGACCATGTGTCTCCTCTCTTCTCAACAACATGGCTTTCAAAAAGGCCACAGTACCACCACTGTACTGGCTTGCTTCACCCATCCTGTTTTCAGAGGCATGGATGAAGGCAGCCTTTACTGGTGCAATCTTTGTGGGTCTCACCAAGACCTTCGACCTGGTGAACCATAACATTCTGTTAGATAAGCTGAGCAGTGTTGAGTACTCTCTCACGTCCACATCTTGGTTTCATGACTACCCCTCAGGATGCACCCAGGTGGTCTGCAAGGGGGGGGGGCAAATTTCAGCACCCATGAGGTGCATACCGGTGTCCTTCAAGGATCCATACTTGGACACATCTTTTTCCCCCTCTTCGTCAACTCTCTTCCCAGGGATGGCATCACGTGCAACTCGCTACTGTACACTGATGACCTTATCCTCTATCATAGTACAAAGATCACTGCTGAACTTTCATCCACTCTCATGGAAGATTTTGGCACCACTCAACAGTGGTTCCTCACCAACAGACTCTTGGTAATTGCCAGGAAGACTAAGGTAGTATAGCCTAGAGATTAGAGTAATGAGTTGTGCATGAGCTTGATACATCCAGCAGACCTGGGTTTGATGCCCACTACCTCCACATGCATACCATGTGACGCAGAGCAAGTCACTTAACTTCCCCAGTGTTCCTGTGTCACCCCTGAAAACAGGCACTTAATTCTAGTGAGTCTTACCCAGTTACCAAAAGAGAAAAAAAATCATGTATTAATTTATAGGGATGCTCCACCCACTATTCTCTGTTGCCCCCCCCCCCCCGGGGATTCCACTGATAAGTAGAAATTTGTCTAGGCTTACCTTGAAGTCCTGTACTGACTTTATAGCCATTACTGATAGGTTGTGCCATAGGTTCACCACCCTTTGGAAGGAGAAGTGCCTTCTAATGTTACCCCTGTACGTACTGATTCTGGACTTGAAGGTGTGTCCCTTTGTCCTCCTGGAGCACACCAGGTCAAACATCTCTGTCTGCTTGTTCTTGTTTGATACCTTTGAGCGTACAAAGACTGAGATCATGTCTCGGCCTCCTTTTCTCCACTGTGAACATGTTAAAAGGCCATCAGTCTCTCCTCGTAGCATTTATCCTCCTGACCCCTGATCATTTTTGGTGGCCCTGTGCTGTACCCTCTCGATGGCCTCAGTCTCCTTTTTGTATTAAGGAGCTCAGAACTGCACACAGTACTCTTGGTGGAGCCTGACCAGGGCCTGGAAATGTAAAGGATTACTTCCTTGCTCTGCTGGTCACTTTTATTTTGATGCATGCCAACATTTTACTTATTTATTGAATTTCGTTAACCGGGTTGGCTCACCAAGGCAGACGTCCCCTTTGACAGTGGCCATGCACTGCTTGTCATGCTTCAGTCCCTTTTGTATTATGACCCTCAGATCCCTTTTTCTCCTCCACTTCAGCAAGAGGAGCCCTACCTCTGCCACCCCCCTCCCCAGTATAGCACCTTGCATTTGGTTACATTGAATCCAAGACTCCAGGAGACTGACCAATCACCTATCTTCTTCAGGTCCTCCTGAAATGTATCCTTATGCACCACCGTAGTGTTCGCCTAGCTGGACAGAATTAGAAAAGTAGGAGAAAGGCTTTATGTATGTATGCATGCCAGCTCTGCCCAGTTAGTGAGGTTCCAAAAGCAACACTTAAATGGCAGAGGTCCAGGTGAGTGGCAGCACTTTCTGCCAACACCAGGAAGACCCAGATTTGCCTAGACACCACCCCACCTGCACTGGCACAGAACCAGAAAAAGTGAGACATTCTAGCGGGGTGGAAAAAGGCAGGAAGACATAGTCTGCCCCGCTGCCCCCCCCCCCACATGCTTACAGGGTTAGCGGTGGGAAGTCCCACAGGGTACAAACACAAATAGGAAACCAGGAGGAAAGGAAAAGAGGAAAGATGATAGTGGAGGAAAAGGGGAGGGCAAGAAGAGGGGAGACGGCAGTATAAAACTGAGAGCCATGTGTGCAAGTGCTCGAAGTCTGGGCAACAAGATGGCGGACCTAGAGACCACTATGAAAGCAGGAGACCTGGGCATAGTAGAAATTACAGAGACCTGGTGCAGTGAAAACCAGGATTGGGAGGTGGCCATACCAGGGTATGCGCTGTTCAGGAGGGGCAGGGTAGGAAAAAAGGGAAGAGAGGTGGCACTTTATGTGAGAGAGAACATAAAGGACACAGAAATACAAGGTGGACAGAGTGAAGTGGAGGTACTGTGGGTCACCCTGGAGACAGGGAGGGGAGTCGCTGTTAGGATAGGGGTGATCTGCAGACCTCCAGCACAAGGAGAGGAATGAGATAAGGATATGCTAGGTGAAATGCAAGAGATGGCTAACAAGGGCGAGGTACTGCTAGTGGGGGACTTCAATCTACCAGATGTGGATTGGAGCCTACCTGCTGCAGCATCAGTTAGAAGTAGGGAAATCCTAGACTCCCTGCAGGGGACGTTCCTCAGGCAACTAATTAAAGAACCCACTTGTGAGGGGACGTTACCGGACCTCGTACTGTGAAACAGGGACAGTGTTGCTGACATTACAGTGGGAAGCCACCTGGGGACCAGTGATCATCATACGGTGTGGTTCAGGGTGTGGTGCAGCAAAAGGACAAGGCCAAAACTGAGCCCCACTAAAACGAGGGTCCTGGACTTCAGAAGGGCCAATTTCAAGAAAATGGGAGAGTGCCTCAGGGAAGCCCTAGCAGGAGTAGGGAATAAGGAAAAGTGGGCATGAATAAAGCAGGCCGTTGAGAAGGCAACAAACCTCTGTGTCAGGCGGGTTACTAAGAGCAAGAGAAGAAAGAGACTGCTGTGGTTCTCCAGGGAAGTAGCAGAGAAGGTAAAGGAAAAGAAGCAGGCATTCAAAAGGTGCAAAATGACACAGAAGGAAGAAGATAGGGAGAGCTATCAGGAGAAACAAAGGGATGCAGAGAAGGCAGTTAGGAGAGCTAAAGCACAAACGGAGGAAAACATTGCCAAATCAGCAAAAAGGGGGATAATGCTTTCTTCAGGTACATAAGCGAAAAGAAGAAAAGCAAGGCAGGGAGAGTAAGACTAAAAGGGGAGGGGGAAGGTGGAAGAGGACCAGAAGAAAGCTGACATACTGAATAAGTACTTTTGTTAAGTATTCACAAGGGAAAGGTTAGGTGACGGGTCACAGGTAGTGGAGAAGGGCATTAAGGGAAGGGAAGTGGACACTAGCCCTTTTATGGAGGAGAGAGTCCTCAGGGAACTAGCAAAACTAAAAGTAGACAAGGCTGTGGGGCCGGACAGGGTTCACCCTCGGATACTGAAGGAAGTAAAGGAGGAACTATCTGCGCCTCTGATGGCCCTGTTCAATCTATCACTGGATACGGGGGATGTTCTGGGAAACTGGCGGAGGGAAGATGTGGAGCTACTACACAAAAGTGAGAACAGGGAGGAGGCAGGAAACGACCGACCTGTAAGCCTGACTTCGGTGGTCGGCAAGGTTATGGAAACTCTACTTAAAGAAAGGATTGGGGAATACCTTAACACCAGTGGATTGCAGGATCCGAGGCAGCATGGGTTCACGGGATAGATCTTGCCAAACAAACCTGATAGAGTGTTTTGACTGGGTTACCAGGGAGGTGGATCAAGGAGGAGCGGTGGATGCGGCCTACCTGGATTTCAGTAAGGCCTTTTTTGACACCGTTCCACACAGAAGACTGGTAAACAAGCTAGGCAGCATTGGAGTGGGTCCAAGGATAGTAAAATGGGTACGAAGTTGGCTAAATAACCGAACTCAGAGGGTGATGATAAATGGAGTTCATTTGGAGGAAGGTAAGGTAACCAGCGAGGTGCCACAGGGGTCAGTACTGGGACCGTTCCTCTTCAGTGTCTTTATTTTTTGTTTCCTATTTTATTAATTGACAGTTGACCAAATACAATTCATATCCAGCATCTGTAAACAGTCCATACAGCGTAATCGTATTCATTTATAACGACACTTTATTGTTGTAGCATTTCATACATCATTCAATATTACTGTAATTTTTCTTTTAGTTTTAAGTACCCCCCTTTAACCAATTAAACTAGTAACCTCTAACAATTAACTCGATCTGTGCCCATCCTTTCCTGATTGTCTCATACTTGAATAGAGGCCCTTTCTTTCAGTTAAATAATCCACTACCTACCCTCCAGAAGCATTCTTTCCCCCATACTTGGAGCACCCATATATTCCGCCCAGGTTCTTTCAAACCTATCTTTTGTCCCCTTCAGGCAATATGTCAGCTTATCAATTGCTAACGCCTTCACCGTAAGCTCTTTCCACTGACCCACTGTAGGCCCCAGAGCTGTGGTCCATACATTTTGTATTCCTACCCTAGCTACTGTAAGTAAAATTCTAATCCACCTGGGGTAGAGAAACCAGTCCCCATTCTCTTCTCCTTCCACCCCTAACAGCAGTGATTTTTGGGAAATCTCAGCGGGCTTTCCCCCTCATAGATGTAATTTCTTTGGCTATGCCTTGCCAGTAGGACTTCATCACTGGACAGTCCCAGTAGTAATGCTGATAAGTACTCCTATTTATTTTACATTTACTGCAGAACAGCGAGACCCCCAGGCAAAACCTATGCACCATAGCTGGCAGGTAATATAGCCTTTGTATATATATAACTCGAGCTTCTTTAAACTTATTACACACTAATAATCCCTGATGGGATTCCAACATTAATTGCCAATTAGCCTCACTAATTTCTTCTCCAATGTCCCATTCCCACCAAACCTTCGCCTTCTGGGGAAGATCTTGAAAACAGTTTTTCCTATCTAATTTTACGGCTCTCCCTACTGGCCTCTTCTCACATCTACTAGCCCCCATTATCTCCCTCTCCATGTCCTCCATCAATCTCCTTGCTTCTCCAGGTCCACTGAGCCGTTTGTAATAGTCCCTTACTTGGAAATATCTATACATGTGTGAGGTAGGCAGGTTCCATCTCTCCTTCAAATCCTGGAATGTACATATCCCCCCCCCCCCCGATGTTAGAGACGCCATACATTTCACCCCTTTGTCCTGCCACAATTTAAACCCGTCATCCTCCAGGCCTGGCAGAAATTTAGGATTCCCTACCACCGGAACAGCAGAGTCTGATATGTATCAATGCCTTGTCTCTTTTTAATTTTCTCCCAGGCCGATAAGCCCACCACCACCATCAGGTTAGGTGCTACTAGCTTTCTGTACCACTTAAGACCTTCTCCACCTAAGTAGCTCGAAATTCTCTCTGGAACCCCGTCCTCTTCTAACTCAACCCACCTGGCCACTTTCTGTCTGTGTACCCAATTTTGGATGTACCTGTATTGTGTTGCCAGAAAGTACCCCATAACATCGGGGAAGTTTAGCCCCCCTTGTGCTACTGGTGCTTTCAGCCATTTTAGACTAATTTTAGGGTGTTTGCCTTTCCACACAAAAGTTGTAAATGCCTTGTCCAGTTTCTTTATATGCTGGGCTACCGGGCTGAAAGGGATCATCTGTATTTTATACAAAAGTCTGGGCAGAACATTCATTTTGAGGAGGTTAATCTTTCTCATCCAAGAAATACTCAACTCCTTCCACCTGCTCGGGTCCTGTAAGACTTCCCTAATCAGATGTCTATAGTTCACCTAATACAAGCTCCCCACTTGTTTTCCCATCTTAATCCCTAAATATGTAAATGTGTGTTGGACTATCTTCAACCCCTAGGCATCCGTCCTTCTGCCCCCTCCCAAAAACATTATTTTAGACTTTTGCACATTAATTTTATACCCAGAGAAAACTGTGAATTGATCTATTATTGACAATACTTTAGGAGTCTACACATCTGGCTGTGAAAGAAACAAAAGA